>OX424479.1:2537306-5074613 GCA_949152455.1 Lithophane leautieri | reverse complement strand
GGAACTTCTTAGTAACAGCCCGGAGTTTGGAAGTTGGCGTTGTGATACCCCCGTGCCTCGGAAAGCACGTTAAGCCGTTGGTCCTGCGCCTGATCTCTCCGGTCGTGTCGGATTGCTATCAGACTATGAGAAAGAGAGAATGCACCTGTGTTTGCGCACACACTTGTGCACTATAATATCTCCCGCGTCGATGGCTGGTCTCCGTTGAGATAGGCCGCCATGGCCGAAATACGGTCTTATGACTAGCTACACCCCCAGCTCCCCTAGCCAGAGGGATCTATGGATTAAAATAAAAGAGCTACGTAAAGCCTCGGGCAGACTGGCGAGACGCGACTCTAACAAAAACAAAAACTAAGAAATCACCACGGTCGCGCGGTCTAGCAATTACCGTCGCGTCGCGCACGTCTCTACGAGGCTTAAATCGGAAAAGTCGTTCTTGAGTTATAAGCGTGGCAACGGACAAACAGATGTCCAAATAAAACGTGTTCAATAATGTGCTATTTCCGAAGTAGTTATCATTATCAGTCACCATCTGTGATGTGTGAGCTCGTTTTTTCTGTGGGCGTCAACGATTTCTGTCAGTGACATGAATCACAAATCACTATATTGTTGATAACTATAGTGAATTGAGGCTTGGTTTGATATTTTTAGCTAGCAATGATCAATCATCTGCCTAGCCTTTTCCCAACTATGTTGGGGTCGGCTTCCAGTCTAACCGGATGCAGCTGAATAACGGTATTCTACATGGAGCAATTGCCTATCTGATCTTCACAAGCCAGTAACTGGGTAATACGATACTCCTTCGTAAGACTGGTTGTCAGACTTTCGGGCTTCTGACGACCCGTAATGACTGTCAAAGATCCACGAATGACAACCGAGATCAACGGCTTAACGTGCTTTCCGAGGCACGGAGGAGTCTCGGTATGTCAAGATGGTCACCCATCCACCGACCAACCCCGGCAAGCGAAGCTTAACCTGATGGATCGACCCGGTGTGGCTGTTATAACTTAGCCACGAGCTCCTCGAGCTAGCAATGATCAACCTGAATTATTTGTTTTGCGAACTCCAGCTCTGGTTCGGTTTTTTATTTTTTTATTTAACGTAAACGTTAAACGATCTTCTCTCAGGGAGGTAGTTATTTTTAGGGTTCCGTACGTCCAAATGCAAAAACGGAACCCTTACGGATCACTCGTGTGTTTGTCTGCCTGTCCGTCTGTCTGTCACAAACGATTTGCTCCGAACCAACTGGACTAATTAAGTTGATGCGACAAGATGTCCCCACTGACCAATAAGCACTAGACGTACATCGTTGAAAAGCTCTTTTTATGCCTATCATTAGTTACTATGGCGGTCAGTCTTAATCGTGGGAAAAAAGTTACAGCTGAAAGAAAAACCTGTGTCATTGTGGCAATAAAATCATTCTTTACAGAAAAAACATACCTTAAACACTACGTTTTACTTTAAGAATAACAAAACAAAAGAATCATCATAATTATAACTGAAAATGCAAGCTTAATGGCTCCCGCAGACAGGCGCGACGCGAATATGGTCGAAAAATCCCTATGAAAACTTCACGGAAATAATTCTACCGCGATGTCGCGTTGCGCCTGTCTGCGGTGACTTTCCTTAAGTTATTATTAAAACCCTGTGATGTCCCCTACAAAAACCGAACTGATTCTCTTTACAAAAAAGAGGAAATTGGCGACAAACTTCCATGATTCTTTGGAAAAACCTAAACTGAAACCACCTATACCATATACCTGGGCATGTTTTTGGACAAACGGCTGAATTGGTCAAAACATACCAACTACATACATCACAAAAGTAAGCATATTCCTGTGGCAGTGCAAGCGACTGCTTGGCAGAAGCTGGAGTTTTATCCCAAGATTACTTACTGGCTAAACTACAGCTTAATACTCACAGAAGAACACTGTTACTACTCAATCCCGAAAGAGATGAGAGATATACACCAACGGATCAAAGACCGAATCCGGACCCTCGGTCTTTGATCCGTTGGTGTATATTGGTGGTGTTGGTATAGGTGATGAGTCGGAGTTTTCTCACACGACCTTAACATAAATATATCCCAGCCCGCTGGGAATGTTCAACACCGTTTACCAAGTGGAGTGTGTGGGCATTATTCAAGCGGTCTATGGCATAGAAGCCAGACGGTTTACGAACACTCATTAAAGTATACTCTCCGACAGCGCCTCTCCGCTGTTCAACAATCCTTAAGGAAAAAAAATTTTTCCTCGAAACTAACACTAGAATGTCACAATGCACTAGAACGTGTAATGGTATCTAACCGCAACAGTGTGACACTTTTTTTTTTGAGGTTGGTAAATCATCAAATGGCTTCTCCCGCTCTGGGCGGAGCGGAACGGCGTGTCAGACTTTTACTGACTAAAACCCACCCATGTTCCTTCAGTTGCCTGTTGCCAAGGTGCCGGTATCCCTAACGGACTTTCCCGCAACCCTGGCAGGCATCGGTCCTAGCGGACCCCGCCAGCTGTGCTGACATCTCATTGAGGCGCGCGTTGAACACGGTGCCCCACGCACAATGGTCCACCTGAAGAGGACTAAGTGCGGAATCACACCCAATAGAACCCACTGCAGGGCAAAGGCAGCCCTCGTCGTCTTCCCTCTTTTGATAAGTTTTTTTAAATTATTTTTTTTGTTTTCGTTATTTGTTTAGTTTTAACCTTTGTTTTTGCGTTTATTTCCTGTGCCAATCCCAAATAAAATATTTTTCTTTCTTTATTTCTCTTTCCACTTATCTCTGTTTAAAGCTGCTAAGGACCCGTTCTTGTTGAAGGAGTCCAGCTCATTCCGCTTTACTCTGTTTTACTCTAATAAACGATTTTATTGCCACAATGACACAGGTTTTTCTTACAGCTGTAACATTTTTCCCACAACGATTTGAGACTGACCGCCATAGTAACTAATGATAGGCATAAAAAGAGCTGTTCAACGACATATGTCTGGTTACTATTGGTCCCTGGGGACGCGTCCCATACATTTTGGCCAATCCTCCTTTGGTACACATTTGAATTTCTGCGACCCAAACACGGGCGCTGGGCGCTTTTGGGAGGCAAATAAGAAAAAAAAAGTATTGCAAACTGTACCGTGTGACATATCAAATGACTGGACTTATTGTGGGGATGTCAAACAATATTTTTTTATAATTTTTAAATAGTTAGTTTTAAAGTTATTTAAAAAAATAGGTGAAAATTCACCTTTCCCCCC
The DNA here is from genome assembly GCA_949152455.1 of Lithophane leautieri. Taxonomy (NCBI): domain Eukaryota; kingdom Metazoa; phylum Arthropoda; class Insecta; order Lepidoptera; family Noctuidae; genus Lithophane; species Lithophane leautieri. The sequence goes on along the minus strand of OX424479.1, from coordinate 5,071,367 downwards.
TTATTTCCGAAAAATAATATTGAGTTAGTTAGTTCTATACTTATAGATTACAGGAAAGCCTATAAGAAGGTCTTATAATAACATGGTAAATCACTGAATGTGGTGATAGATAAATTCATCCTAACTACGGAACCCATCATAGTAAGTACGTGGTCCGACACGCACTTGGCCAGTTTTATATTTTACGCCTTAAAAAACCGGCCAAGTGCGAGTCGGACTCGCGCACGTACTGTCTAACTACCACGGTTCATGAGATACAGCCAGGTGACAGACAGACGGACAGACAGACAGACAGACAGACAGACAGACAGACCGACAGGCAGACGGACGGACGGGCAGTGGAGTGTTAGTAATAGGGTCCCGTCTTACCCTTTCGGTATGGAACCCTAAAAACGAGTTAAGGTAATCGTGCCGAAAATACGTGGGCAATTGGCAATGGCACTTAAGGATGCGCTAAGGTAGCCTGCGAAATTCAATATTATGCGTTTTTTGCAATTTGCAGGTCAGTGTCAGGTTGTATGTTGATTAAAATAGATTTGCGACCGTAACAAATCTGTATTTATAGAATTATGATTATAGAATCAGCAATATGTATGTATGCATGTATACCTACATACATCATACATACCGGTCAAAATCATAACCCTCCAGTTTGCTTTGCCTTAGTCGGGTAATTAAAAGCATTTGATTCAACTGTCTTTTAGTATCAATTGGCGGAAGTTCACAGACGTTATGGATATCGGCGCCCAATAACTAGCAATTATACACGAAAAAATATATTTATAAAATTCTTCTAACACAGTTAATGAGCCCTATCTTCAAAAATGGACAGAACTATGTTTCTAACGAACTTAAATTATATCAACTAAACAATGCTTCTGTAAAAATATTTAAAACCAACTACAAAATTTTAGTTTCATGTATTTAACCTTCTGTATGTAATACCTAATATATAAAAAGGCAGGCAAAAATATACAACCGAGAGTCTTAACGAAAACAAATAAAACGCTGGACTAGGGAAATTCTTTCTCCTCTGATTGGTCTGCTGTACACGTAATACCATTCTGTCCCTTGTTTTGGAGAAAAATCTCATTAACTTCACTTTTAAAAGTGCCACTTGCCGAAGAGTATGCAGGTCTGGTGGCAGGAGGAACCTTTGTTTCTGTTTCTGTTCTATCACGGTAGCTCACATTTTGTACATTTGAATTACTATATTTCCTGGTACTCCAAAATGAAGGAATTGGCAATGTAAACATTCCAAAGGAATACGCTACGCCAACAGTCATTGACATAACTAAACAAAGGAACTTTAACTGCTCCCGTCTCTCCATTCTTAATTTCTGACGCAAGTTAATTTAAAGTCTTTGCCCATACCCTGAAAATGTTTACAAAAAATGCTTCTTTCGGTATCTTTTCCTGGCTGTCAAACATTTTCTTCGCACCGATGACATTTCGTATCAAAGACAATTTTTGCACTTTTTTAACCGACGAAAAAAAAAGGAGGAGGTTCTCAAGACGACAGGTATATTTTTTTTTTTTGTTTTTTTTTTATACAGTTTGTTAACTATCAGAGGGCGTTCCCGTTAACCCGCAATAGTATAGCATCCATACAAGCTAAAAAAAATATTACCCTAAATTTTTTTTTTAATAATAAAATATTCACTAAAAATATTAAATTGATACGTAAAAGAAACACTCTGTACACGCGCACTTTTCCTTCAAAGTAAGTACGGCAATGTTACAATTTACCTAAGAATGGCGGGCCGCGTGTGCGGCGGCGATCTGATTGATGCGCCTACCCCCGCCCCCTGCTCCCCGAATGTCCACATTGTCCACCTAATTTTAGTCGGAACTAATCTCGCGCGCATATCGGATGTGCATTTATTTTCGCATTGCAACATCTTGTGTCCAACATCTTGTGTCATTCGTGTGTGAAAAATGCCGCGTTATCAGTCCAGTGCTCAGGAGTATGTGAACATGGTGCTCATTTATGCTGTGTAATTATGATGGTATGCTGAGAGGTATCCCAATGCACAATTTAATGCGACGAGTGCACCAAAACAACCGTCGGCGATTGCAACAAGCAATGTGTAGAGAGAGGAGGTCAGCATATTGAGCAGTTCAAAATCTAAGTAAGTCTTTAAACATTATTGAAATGAGTGGCCCTTCTGTACTTTTGTCTGTTTATTTTGTGGCCGCGAGTCCGCGACCGACGCGGCGACGTGTCGGCAAAGCGCTGCCGACGCGTGTCCGTGTGCAGAATAATTCGCTGTACTCTGTATTCTAATATGATTGAAACGTGGCTTAGATAGGTACATGAATTTATGGTTTTACTGTTTGCGAATAGGTTCTTACAAGCCCAAGGGGCCTCAGTGACGCGTTCCTTTGTCAGCCGGGCATTTGAGACGGGTTGTTAAATGTTATTGCTAAATCTAAACATACATAAATGTTTTATTTTACTTATTTTTTTACTCGACGCTGTGTTTTTCACTGTCTTTCCGCTCGTTTTCCGGTGATGCAAGGTTGCATCAATCAAAACCGTTGAGCCCCACTGATGCATATTTGCATCATTTGACTCACGCTATTAAAATCTCTATTTCTACTGATTAAAGGGCTAATATCGTCTGTAGAAAGATACAATTTTAATTTTGCCGCCTTTACCAAAGTCAGCGCTCGCCATTCAATGCCGTCGCGCCGCCCGTCATCCGCCCGAGGCCGGCTCTGTGAGACGTTCGGTCGGCATCGTGCGCGCGCGAGACAAAAATTGCGACGTTGCCGGTTTGGGCTACGCCACTACGCTTGGTACAATGACTATATAGCCTCTTGACTGCTCATGCGGGCGACTCAGGCTCACGACACATATGTTGAATAGCACTGATACTAGATGGAAATACGAGTGGCCATTTTAGTTTCGGCCAGTTATTGGATCTCCGCACACGCCGGTATTTTGATACCTTTTAAAACATTTCTGCATAAATAAAAACAATTATGAGTTCCTGTTCAATTAAATGGTGTGGGAAATCGTCTAGAACATCTAGCTATAAAAAGATTGCATTACTTTTCATCGGTAAGTAAAATAAATATTTTATTTAGAATAATTGCAGGGCTCAAGGTAAACTGGTTGTTTACGTAAAATGGCACAAAAATGTACACCGCGTTGATGTCTTTTTGAAAAGTCCCTTTCTCTCACTAGGGTATTGCAATAAGTCTGTCCCTTTCTATCTGCACTTATACTGTAGAGTGTTGTGACAACTTCAAAATAAAGTATATCTAAGTCGATAAAAATTACGATGTTTCCTAATGGTAAAAAAGTAATATTAAGTACTTAATGTTTACATTTTAGATTTCAAAATGTTCCGTAACTGAAAGAAAAGTGGATTAATGCAGTTCACAGGGAAAATTGGTTTCCAAATAAATATAGCGTTGTTTGTTTAAGGCATTTCACAGCAGATTAAAAATAAGTAATAGTAATGTCAATCCCTGTCGGATAAAACAATAAATTCTCTTAAGTGAAATTCAAATTTAAATAATTTATTGTTCAATTAGGATTGTGGACGTCGATTTTATCGATATCGATATTATTGTTGCAAAACTGACTTGTGCATCACTATGTTTGGAACTTTCGTCCTAACATTGTTGCATCGGCCAATCACAACCGCTGTAATTTCTTCGTCCCCCGGCCCGCAGTGGTGAGTCGTGTGCCTAGACGAAATCGGTCTATCAGCTCTCAAGTGGTTTAATTCTCTTTGGCTAGGTACTATGCCGCGTTAGTATTTTGATTTTAAACAGGTCGTTTCGAATTTATTGTCAACTAGCTGCGCCCCGCGGTTTCACCCGCGTAAGTCTCGATCCCGTGGGAATATCGGGATAAAAAGTATCCTATGTGTTAATCCAGGTTATAAACTATATGTTTGCCAAATTTCATCCAAATCCATTCAGCCGTTTTTGCGTGATTGAGTAACAAACATCCAAACACACAAATACACAAACACACAAACTTTCACATTTATAATATTAGTAGGATTTCGTTTTTTTTTTATTCGGATTTTTTTTAACTCATTTTTATATGCTGATGTTTTTATTTGAATCTATTAATGATATAGATTATCGAGTTTAAAGGAACGCCCTCTGTTATTTAACATACTGTATATGACCACGCATAACTTTTTAGTGAGTAGTCCGATTTGAAAAATTATTTTTTTATTGGGAAGGGTATACGTCGAAGTTGGTCCCATTTAAAATTGGAAACTATAATCCACCCCTAAAGTTACGAAAAATGGGGTTGATTGATTTTTCACCAACTGAATTTTCAATTGTGAACCGATTCTGTTGAAATTTCGCACACATACATAGTTCTGATGACACAACCACTTATCATCAACTACTGCTACTCCAGGTACTCCAGGGGGTTACTCCAGGTCTTTAACCCGGAGTAACCCCCTGGAGTACCCTGGAGTGGATGGTAACTCAAAAGCGAAAAATAAAAAACTTTAAAAAAGTCGGTGGCAAAAAACGAAAATTGAAAAGCGAAGACACCGACTTCCGAAATTAAAGTTATTTTTTTTTCGCTTTTCAGTTCCTTTTTCATCGGTTTAATTTTATGTAAAAAAGTTTTATTCTATAATAAACTAATAATGCAAACATTTAATTGTATCTACTACAAAAAAACCTTATTTAATCAGACCGACTTCAAGGTGCCCAAAACCTGAAGAAGAATGGCAATAATTGTTTGGCCAAAGAACAAGCTAGCCCACACAGTCTCTTTCTATTTCCAGTATCGCAACGTAGCAAGCCATATTTTTAAATTAGAATGTAAACGCTATGATGCACAGAGAACATTTTATACAGTGTGTCCGGACATGGACTAGCGATATCCTAAATACTTAAATATAAACTATTTTAAAGTACCATTACACTCTAAGCTTGGATCCAATAAACTTCTCCGTGGCTCAAGAATTTCAGTGAATTAGGTAAAGGTCATACAGATCTGTATGACCTTTAATTCACTGAAATTCATGTGACCTAGACTTTAGAGTAACCCTGACTCCCAAACTAGGAGATCCTGTGAGTTAGGAGTTAGTGTTCTGCTGTCACTATGAAACAAAAACCTTTTACTAAAAAGTGTGACAGCAAAATCCTGGCAAAAAAACAGATTTGAAAGTACAACTATATTTTAACAAAGATTAAACTAAGAGTGAAGAAATTTATTAAACGGAGTTATATTACGATTGTGCATGTGTAGGTGTGTGAGTATGTGAGGGTGTCTTCTGTTACATCTAGGCCCTTAGTCATTCAGGCGCCAAAAAAAAGTTCTTGTGCCGATCGTCCACTATAACTTGTCCCTTGTCGTCATCTTGGCACCATTGCTTGTCAAGCTATTTTCAATACTAATAGAGTTCAACTACCAATCACATGACTGCAAAATTCAGTGCTACCAATCGCGGCACTGGACAAGTTATAATAAACGCACAGACGCTATCATTCATCCCCTTTTCATTCTCATATCTCACACAATTTTGTCTTTGGTCTTACTCGTTTACTTACTCTCTCTCTCTACACCTATGCACACGTATGCATGCGTATTTTTAGTATGACCACCCACTGTAGAAAGAATAGACAAACTGACAGATTGTGATTGTTTATCAATGACAGTTTCTAAGGCGGTCAGGCTACGCGTGCAGCTACTGAGATACTCCTGTTGGAAAAACCAAAAATAACTGCCAACGCGATCAGCAACTCTTGAACCGAGTTCTCTAAAATGTGGTTAATGTGCTGATCGCGTTGGTTTTATTGGTGAAATTCACTCTTATAGACGGCCATGACCACGGCTGCGACCAAAGGGTCTAGACAAGTGACAATCGCTTCCAAAGCGTTTCGTATTTCTACAAAGATTTTCAACAGGATTGACATAATTTAAGAACCTTTTCCGTAGCTTGTGTCAGTATGTATATATATACATTTTTGCCATATCCAGCATCGTTATCGCTGATAGAATGTAACTTGGTCTAGGCCCTCAGGTAAACTATAGAAACCGATACGAATCACAACGGCCAACTAGCCGTACACCATACAATACCACTAGACGGCCACGACTGGCTGGAGTCGTGGCCGTCTAGTGCGCGAGGTCAGGGCAGTATTACTTAAATAATTAATAAAACAAACTCATTTTTGTTTTAATGGATGTCTCGTTTTACTCTGAATTGATGGATGTGATTATTCTGATTGGTAGTTCTTATGTTGTTAGTTATTCTTTCTTCAGTTTAGGGCATTTTTTTGGACACGGGGGCTCGGCTATGTTTGGACAGGGATTAGCAGGACATGGCTCTTCTTCTACTTCTTTGTTCTTACAATCATTTGGTTTACTGAAGGCACCAAACAGAAAACCGCTTAATGCACCGCAGCCCATAATTATACCATACAATGCAAGCAAGTCTTCTCTATTTCGCTGGTTATAGACTCTCGGTGGGCAGGATTCAAGTCTGGCCGAGTATCGAGCATTCATCATATTTTTTAGATGTATCTTGCCTGTCTTGTGCCAGAGACGAGTCGGTTTGATTCCATTCCACATTCTGATTATAAATTTTGATGAATCTGAATTTTAAAATAGTTTGTTGCTGAAGGTTGTTGAAGTTATTGGTGTGGTTAGGGGTTGGTTTGCTTTATGGTCGGCCATTGAGTGGACTTCCGATTTGTTGTTTTAAAGCCTGAAATTTAAAACATCTTAGGTCAGATTCTAATCAACATTGACCAATTGAAGAGCAATTGATTCATAGCGATTTGTTTAAATATATTCATGGATCCTGTGTTGGGCCATGAAGAAGGCGTATGAAAAAATATTGCATATAGCGGAGATGAGAATGTTGAGATGGATGTACGGAGTGACGAAATAGGGAATATGCATGTGATTCAAATAAGGGTCAAGTTTTTTTTTTTATAAACTTCAGAATTATGCCTCCATCAATATTTTATGTCTAAATCGTAAAACTATTGATATATATACAACTCTCTTAGTTAAAAGTAACTATACAAATAAACAATAAACTAGAATATAGCGTCGAAAAATTCCTCCGCATCGCTGTCGTCTGGTAATGTACCCAAGAGACTGGCGGCATTGCCACGTTGTATGGCAATGCTTATCCTCTGACCAAGGTAAAAGCCAGCCCTTGGGTCACGGGAAGTGTCAAATAGCCGTTTGGAAATTTCATCAAACAAGCTATGAGCACTCGGACCCCACGGCCCTAGGGTTTCAACCCCAAACGGCTCGAAAATATAATTCGCTATAAGGCTGTTATACTTTCGCCGCTTGAGGTTTTCCGCAGCCGCAGCAGCAGCGCCAGCACAGCACGCCGAGCCAGGAAGGTGGGATGGCGCAAGGGTATCGACGCATGTTGCGTCCCACACTAAAGGCCTACCCACCTTCCACGGGAATAAGGACATGCCGTCCGGTCTCTTGCCATCGTTGCGTGCCAAGCCGTTGGGTTCTAATACAGCTGGAACGCCAGCGGTGACAAGGGCTCGTCGGATGATGTCATTAATTTCCGCGTGCCGCGCTAAGCGACCCGCACTTCGGCTGCAAGACAGGCCGTGGTGTCCGAGGCTGTTGACAACTTCACCGCAGTGACAGCGATGAGGAGAACAACAAGGGGCTCCTAGTCGCAGGGAAGCAGCGATGCGGAAGGTAGTGTCGTCGAACAAAGTTCCAAGGTTCAAATTCAATCAATATTTTTGAATAATATTTCTTTTTGAGCGAGTTTTTTTTTTTAAGTGCCAGGAAACTATGGGAAATTCAAATACTTGAAAAGCGACGCTATTGGTCAGAGCGGATGTGACGTAACAGTCTATGACAACAATCAAAATGTCAATGTGTTTTGTAGAAGTGTTTGACATTATCATAGACTGTCACGTCACCACACCAAGCGCGCCAAATGGAGGGCGTTTAAACAGGTCGGTTGGATATTTAAAAAAAAAAATTAGTAGGTACTTTATGTTGCTTTTTTGCCGTTGAATTTTTTTGTAATGCGATGTAAACTATCGACTAAAAATATAAAAAAAATATGTGCATATTCCCTATTAGATAAAGTAAGACATGCACATGAGTTTATAAGTTTAAAAGTGGCGCCAGTAACAGAAAAGTTGAAAGGAAATCGTTTGGCCTGGTATGGAGCATGCGTCTGTTTGGGAAACGCATGTGACTAAAAGTGTGATGAATATAAATGTTGATGTATGGAGCAGGAGAGGAAGGCCAAAGAAAAGATGGATGGTGGAGGAGGATATGAAAGAGAAAGGATAAATGTTAGCATGACAGTTGACCGCGGAGAGTCGAAAACGAAGACGTGTTGCGCCGACCCCAAGTTACATGGGACAAGGGCAGGAAGGAAAACGATGATGGATCCTGTGTTGGAATAAAACGGTAGTAAATGGTCTTTTATCGAATCATAATGCACGTACCTTCTCCGAATGAGAAGAGGCCCTTGTCTTAAAGGAGATCATTGTTCCTAAGTCTGGAATAGAAGCCGAAAGGACTGGAGGGACTATTTTGGCGTACGAAGGCTTCATCTCCATTTTGGAAACTCATGAATGAAGATTCTTGGACGATAATGAATATTATTAGCATAGCAAGGAAAATATATTACCATTATGGCTTGCGTGGAGGCCTTCTATATTCATCTAACATTGTGGCGCAGCATGAAATCACCGCAGAAAATGTAATTATAAAAACTAATTCTTGTTTAGTCATGACATATTGATTGACATCTCCTTTTTTTCAAAATTAATTTGGCATCTGATCATAGATTTTGGATGATTTAAAAAAAAAAAGAAAAACTTTTTAATGTATTATTTATTACTGCATCTACCTGTGCTAGTATCAGTACCTACCTAAGTTTAACTCCGGAAAGTTTTTGTCTATTGTTTAATAATTTATTTGGGCATTATCTTGGGATTATTCACTGGACTCGCCGGGTTAGCACCTGGCTTAAATGTAGCCGCGGAATTAATAAGTACCTACTATTGGAGTAAGTACAGGTCAGGTACTCATCCAAAAGCCAACCAAAAGCCATTCAGTAGTCACCAGGAGTCACACAACTGAGGGGCAATTCTCGTAATTTTTAAGACCATTCGCATTCGCCTCTTATTCGCAATCTGTCAAAAATACAATCAAGCTACCAACATTTTTGACAAGTTTGACAGATTGCGACTTCAATGTAACGTTTTTAGCCCCCGACGGAAAAAGAGGGATGTTATAAGTTTAACGTGTGTATCTGTCTACGCCATCGTAGCTACCAAGCGGCTGAACCGATTTTGATTTTTTTGGTTTTGTTTGAGAGGTGACTTGATCAAGAGGGTCATTAGATATAAAATAAAAAACGTTTACTAGATGCTTTGTTTTTTTCGGGGTTTTTTTAAATTTCTTGTTTAACTAGGAGAATTGGCCTTTAGGTCAATGACAAGTTAACTATACTAAAAATAATCTTTAATAATAATTGAATGATACAACTGCCTGTTTCCTTGCCATCGCATGTGGATTTCCTTTTACTATTTACCGTACTACATAATACACCGTCTCGCTAAATATGTCTGTGACTACTTGGAAGGTTACTTGCTTCGTCATGGAAGTATTTGAATGTAAATAATAAAGAAACAAGCTCATGAAGATTTAGGCTCAAATTAAATCAGAGGCAGTAATAAGTCAATGCCTGGCAGATAATAAAATATTTCCTTCAAATAAAACAAATTCAGATTAATAATTCACATCCTTGGTGCACCAATATCAAAGAAAAATGAGCACACCTGCCTGCCGTATCTATGTAGAGAACAGAATAAGTATTTATAGAAATACCACCTCAAAAAAATGCCAATTGCAGAGGATCGCAAAGACCAGGTAAGAATAATCCCTGTCTTATAGCAGCTTGCGTCTCACTGACAGCTCTCTAGAATGTGGTTCCTTACATTCATGAGAGGCTGTGCTAGTGTGCGTGAGTCCCTGCGCAGGAGTGTCCTGTGTAGAGGTTAGCTCTAGCGGCCTTCACCAGAGATGCATTGGGATCGGTTCGGTTCGATTATAAAATGTGTCGATTGTTTCTTTGTAAATTCTTCACTAGTAACGTTCGCTTTAAAAGTTTAATTTTATAACCTACGCCAAACATAAATGAAAGTTTAAATGTAAAAGCAAAAGTAACACGTGCTTAATTTCCAAACAAATGTACACAGAAATTCTACAGACCGGTACTGCTTGAGGGTTATGGTCATACGTGTCCAAAATACAAAAAATGCGTGGTGGTTAGTGGTTACTTGACGTCTTGGCGACTATGTAATGCTTATTATATTTTTCAACTAAACTTTCAAGCTCGAGGCTCTCCGAGTCCGCACCGTGCCTCCTTGTAGTGGGAGAGCAAAACCTGTAGATACTGTTCGCCCACTTCGAGACGGAGTACCTGCGGACACTTTGTCCCTTTCACTCTCGTAGAGCTACGCACCAAAACAAGAATGTCCGTTTCACCTAACCACTCTGGTATGCAAAGATTGATAGCTTATATGACCATTTGCTTTTGAGAGTCCCCCAGAAATCACGCACGGTTAACTTTTCGCCGCCTGGCGTCCTTACGATCGGCCTGCCAGACGTTGTGCTCAACGAAACTTGTAATAAACTCTTTCACTTCCGAGAAAATTTTTGTAGTTCACATCGCAATGTTATTACGGAGGTTTATTGATTTAAGTCGGTGGTGTAACTCGTTTGTCTAAAGTAAGCCAGTGAAGCCTTACTCCGGAGGGTCAGGCGCCTGTGTGTTCACTAGTTTCTGCGCCTAGATGCGTTTTTCTTTAGTGACTAAGACTGGTGTCGGTGGTATTCAGCCGCGGCTTGAAGTTTGAACGTGTATAGTGCAATGTGCGGTTAAAACTTAAAGTTATACGGATAATGATTTGATAGAAATGGATCCAATAGCAACAGACAACGGATTAGTGGTGAATAATTTGAACCACGTCCGGAGTGACTCTCAGGTAAGCCGACCGCTTCTCGGAGTAGGTATCGATGAAGCAAAACACGTTTGCCGTTGCATACCTACCTCTGAATAAGTGCAATGACTTCTCAATAATTTGATACATTCTAGTTGTATGTTTCGACCATTATTTGCGGCGCATGAGTAACCTGTGATATTGTTAAAGTTCATATATAATTTTCATGTTACCTTGTGAAACGTCACATCAACTAAAAGTTACTGCAACTAACAAACAAAAGAGATTTTTATAAAAATCCGCGTTAGACAATGGGTCTATTTACATAGTAATGTGACTGTGTGCAACTATATAAAAATAATTCATAGGTACTTGAATACAAACGAGTTTTGTAGCTACGTTAGATATGCAGTGGTTGCATGCACATTTGATATCAAATTATATAAGACTGCAGAATCAAATAGCTGTGTGCGTGTGATTTATACTTCAACGCTTGGAAAGTAACTAGCTCTAGTGAAGACAGTTCATTAGATGAACCAGTTGATTGGAAAATATCGCGAACCATTATTGTACTAGTTGAGTAAAGTCGACCATTATCACATAATTCTTATAACGGCCAGTAGGATGACACAAATACACATTATGAGGATTACAGGACACAGAGTATTTATTTATTTATTGGTCTAACTACAATTGTTACACTGTTCAACCAATTAACACAAGCCAACATACAAGCTAAGTGCACAATTTAGGTGACATTACATCAAAGAAAAAAAAAAAACAATATAAGTACAAAAATGAGACATAATTTTGACACATAGTTAACGAGACAGTTATTTAAAATAGTAACAATGCAATACAAACAATATAACAATATACACAATACATTAAAAGAAAGAAAGAAAAGAAAAGAAACAAACAAACATTAGTAGTGTGATAATGAGTAGAACAAGTGTCAATGCTAGAAATCGAAACTTGGTCCCTGATTTGAATGCTGTTTATACCTCTGAATAAAAAATAATACAACGGTAAGGCAAGACACAAGTTGATAAAATAAACAATGAACTGGTACTTAATGGATAAAAGTGATTATAGGGAAGGAAAATCTTGATGCATTATGCACACTACTTTCGGTTGAGAAAGTTAAAACAATCGTGAAAAATAATTACCCTTTTATGATAATGAATAAACTACTTGCGCTACAGGAATACAGTAACAATATAAACATACAAGTGAGCAAATTTATCGCTCGCAACATACGAGTAAGCAAGCTTGTCGATGTTTTTGAAAACATAGTTACGACAGAACCACTTGAAGTTTAAACAAGACAAAGAAAGCTCTGAAGTAAAAATTTTCATAGTTCAGTTTTAAGAACTGTATCTTGTGCTTATATGTTACAAAAATTCCTACGTCACCTGCTTGTAATAAAAATCGAAGCAGACAATACACTAACATAATAATAAGGAACCGTAAAATCGAATGGACCTCCGAGATGAAAGACTCTTTATTTTTTGTTCCATCATCCAAAACTGGAAGAAGGCACATGTCAGGTGACGTCACTGATCCCACCAAAAACCTGTTTCGCGCCAATTCGCAGCTGTCGACAGCAAAGTGGTTGGGTCGCCAATAATTTACTTTTTTTATTTTATTTTTCTTGGCCTCGAACCCAGTCGTTCAGCCTCCGAGGTACACCGTTAACTCCGCTAATTATTGGCTCCTGTTGTATCTTTTAATAGAGGACTAAAATTAACTGAAGATAAATGTTTTACTCTGTATATTTTTATTTTATATGCAGTTCTGCAAAATGACTCTTGCTCGCATAACAAGGAATGAGTCACATGGCAAGATTCCCACGTCTGAGGGCTCTGGCAGCCTTTACCTACAATGTGCAAATATTTGTTGTAGTCGAAGCTTTTAAAAGATTTCTCTCACAGTTTGAGCTGACCTTTCAAAGTTATTAACACCGGACACCGGTATGTTAAGGTTGGGTTTATCATTATCAAGCAGAAATATTTCATACTTTGTCTATTATGCGTTAATGAAAAGAGCAATGTATCCAAGGACGTAAGTGAGTCTTGAATACTCAGGTTAAAATGTCTTCTAAAGCAACTTTAGTGTTAACGTGTGAGTTAATGTCAAAAGTTTGGTTATCATAAAACAAACATTTGTGAACGATAAATAAGTCACCGTAGTGCAACAAACTTTGCTGTTTAGTTAGCAGCACACAATGTTGCATGGTTTCATCACCACTGTCGCCACGCTAGCTAAAGTTTTTACGAAACTATAAGTAAAGGATTTTGTTAGAATTCTGACGTTAATGAAATACTTAATTATTGTCCCTATTGTGTAAAGCGAATGCTTCGCTTTGTCCAATAGTCTTCTTGCAAAGTTAGTAATTATCAAGTCATACAACGCTATTAACCTTCATCTAAGTAATGGGGTGACTTTCCAGTTTCCATATCATCTTTCACACATACAATCCATCCATCCTTTCTTTGGTCTTCCCTGACTCTTAAAACCAACTTCGATATTTTGATCTTTTGCAATCCTCTCTAACAATTTTCCTTACAAATGAACTGATGCTTTAGTTGACAAGTTCAATTCATACGAAAATAGACTCCATTGAAGTACCGGCCACCAATATAGGTCGTCTGCAGTACTTCCCGTCTAAATCTCGAAATAACTGCAAGATGCAAAATGACCACGTTGACTAAGCAATGTGGAGGCAATATGGGCATTCACCTACATAGAGCACAGATAAACATTCATATCGCTTTGAATAAGGTGTCATGTTCCCCGAAACACCTCATAAAGACTCGAATTTGATTGGCTTGCCTCAATGCATGCCATTATTTTTGACATTGTTCAGGAAATATGATATTCTGCATAATATCATTGCTTTTGACTGAGCAAATTGCACTGTTATGTGTAGGGTTTATAGATTTGATTGTACTCGTACCTTGGTATTGGAATAGTATACCACAGGAGACTTTTTGAGATATAGATAATTAGAAATGGTTTTATAACTTAAAGACTGCTTTTGTTTATTGGACTTGAATTTGCATCTGTATAATTGGCCCAAAAACTAAGCATCAATAACCACCCGGATTTTTGTTTCCTGCCTGCCCAATTTCCCATTTCGGCATTATTTTTGCTACACTGATGCTGATTCTGTGCTGTACCTACTGGCTTTTTTATTTGAAGAATTATTAAAAGCTCTAAACAACAGCGTGATTGAAATAAAAGTATCCAATTTTCCTACCGATTTTGCGTGTCGTGAAGCCGCATGCAACTTCACAGACAGTACTTAATTACCAGTTATCAGATTCAAGCAAGATATCGTCATAAAATAAAAAATTGAAATGTTGAGACCAATCACTCGAAATCGAGTGAACAGAATCATGTAACAGCTTACTTACAGCAATAAAAATATGGAACTACCTAAACGAAATAAGTCGCGATACGTTTCCCGCTTGTATGGATGCTATCACGCAAGCGCGGAGTTTTCGCGCGTTTTCACTGACCTTAAACAACGCGTACAGCCAGTAGCCAGAACAACTCTCTCTACTTAGTCGATTCTTGTTTTGATTACCATTTTATAAATAATGCAAATCGATTAACAGATCATCTCATCTTGATACTGTGATGTGGTGGTAGTGACTGATTTTATTTTATTTGTGCTTCGTAACTTCAACGACGTTGATCTATCGTTTCTAGCTATTCATAAATAATTTAAAAACAATTTCATTAGCTTGGATGTTAACTAAGTATTAACATTATTTTGGTCAACATCCTTACTTATTATAAAACAAAGTCCTCCGCCGCCTCTGTCTGTCGTCATGCAGGCGTAGCATGGCGCTTTCTATTTCTACGAAGAATAGACATAGCTTTTTCTGTACTAAGTGACATTTCGTTTCTTCATTTTTGACATTGCACCGTAGAAATCCTTCTACAATCTTTCATTTTGTCTTTCATTTATATCGATCTTTGTCTAGGTCTTTTAATATTTAGACTATTTCGGAAGAAAGTTTTCTATCCTTACTGTCAAAATCACACTGACAACTGAACTTTGTCTAAGGAAGTGAAGACAATTTGAAACAAAACAAAGAATTCTGAGTCGAATAATGTAAAAGAGTGAATTTCGTTAAAATTGCAGTTGACTCTTTTTACTTAGCTGCCGTCGTACTGTCACACGGAACGTCATTTTTGTCTACTCTTCCGTCGACAAAACGGTGTCCATGTTACGCCTGCTGTACGCGATAAACTCAAAAACTACTGCACCGATTTTCATGCTGTTTTCACCAATGGATAGAGTGGTTCTCGAGTAAGGAAAATACTAACGCTACCGGCGCTATACATATTAGAAATTAGTATCTTCGTCAAAACAAATCCCAACCTTTTTGAAAAAATTACTATGGTACGAAATGTTGCAATTCGTAGTCAGTACAAAAATTCTTTAAGTAATTATAAATGTAAAACAGCATTAGTAAAAAAAAGTGTCCTGGGTATGGCTCCACGCATTTATAATAAAATTCCAGGTGCCATAAAAGAATTAAACTTTACACAATTTAAGAAAAAAAAAATTGTTCTTAATTGATAAATGTTATTGTACTATAGACGAATACTTAAATGACGAATTAATTTAGAATTACAATTATTAGGTAGTATTAACAGTATTTGACATTTTAATTATTTAAACATAGTTTTTTTTTTTTTTTGACATTTAATAATTCCTCATTTAGGTCTGACATAACTGTTTTTAATAGTATGTAATTGTTCAATTTATTTTCTAATCTAATACCATAATTATGCATGATTTTTCAAATATTTTTAGTAATTTTAATTTGTAGTACCTACTCAGCTAGATTTAAACACCATATTTGTACGCCTTCTGGCATAACATAGCGCTCTGTTTATCAAACATAAGATCTGTATTTCTTTACCTATGTTAACAAATAAATAAATAAATGTATAATAAGAATAACCGACATCCACGCGGGCGAAGTCGCGGGCATCAGCTAGTTTTAAAATAATGACCTGTAAGTACCATATAAGAGCAACTTACAGTAATACTCATTTCATTTCTTATAAGTGCAGTTTTCCTCAGTGCGGCCACTCGCCAGTTGAGCTCGGTTTTTGAAGACTACACAAGTTATTATATTTTACTCCATTCCAACACCACCACTTTTATGCAGATTTGAGACTGCAAAAAGTTATAAATTTATCAGCCCGTTTTGTCCTCTTGGTTTTGAGATCTCCTCAATTCTTTCCAACCCTCTCGATTTCCGACGTAATAATTTTTAACTTAATTAATACTTAATCAAGTAATAATAACATTTTATGTAAGCAAAATCATTCCATTATATCCAAACCTTACAAAATACTTGCCTGTATGTTACTGAACCGATTAAATCGCGTCCAGCAAAATTACTTCATCCTGTCCTTACTTCAGCACCACTTAAGAGTCCAAGGTAATTATACTGAGGAAGTGGTCCCGTTCTAATAGATAATGGTGCCGATTCTGTTGTTCACAAACTAAACTAAATTTCTTTCTATTTCATTAAGAAAAGGACATAAGATAAATTTTTGTTTACTCCTGTCAAATTAATCAGCGTCTGTTACTGACAGGCGCTGATTAATCTCCATAAGAGTTTAGACGTGATCAAAAACTTGCCTACTAAAATTACGTCAATTTACGTCAGGCGCCGATTAATTTGACAGGACTAAACTAAAATTTATCTTCTGTCCCTTTCTTAATGAAATAGAAAGAAAAAGATGCACTGAACTTAAATTTAGTTTAGTTTGTGAACAACAGAATCGACTCCAATATCTAGATTATCTATAACTTTATGGTACTTACTAACTTCTGCAACGTGCTCAGAGACTCGTTTTCATAGGAATGTTTCTCACTACAGCTTTCTTCTATCCGCTCTGGTCAAGCGAGTCCGCAGTGTCGATGGAAAACATCGGGCCTGATATGACCATATTCTCACTATTACAATATTTTAATTATGGGCAAAGAAAAAATGGTGTATAAACCACTTAATGGCAGTGAAACTTGCCTGTGTTTATGCATAAAGACTCGATCTTTATGGATGTAAACGATATTTTACCGAGCATGTTATTAAATTGCAGTGCACTTGCGGTTACAGAGGGACCCCTTTCTTTTCTTATTAGTGCTCATAAACGAATCATCATTCCTAGGAAATTAGACATGTACCTACTGGTGAGAAACAGAGACCTGCGGCTTTTATGTAATTTCATATTTAATTGACCACATAACTTTGCAATTATGGCAAAATTTACAAAAATGTTTATGTTTTACACACTTGGGGACTGGTATCATAGCGTTGGTACTGCATAAAACGAAACGCTAATCGTAGTTGGTGTGACCAAAGAGAAAAACGTCCAGAAAAACGTTTGTATTATTTATTTAAAAATAATCGTTATTTGTTATGTAAGGCAAAGTTGTTTTTTGGCGCGAGTACTTGTATTGAAACCTGAGCAAGCGAAGGATTCTAGGATATAAAATCCTGAGCGATGTGAAGGTTTCAAAGGTACGAGACGCAGAATAACTTTGCTGCCGAGCGAAACACACAACTTTTCACCTCACTACAGCGAGGAAAATGCTAGGTGCAAGAAAAACAGCAAATATTAAATGAGTGCTTATTTATTTAAAAAATTAAAAGTAAAATTATTACAATTGGTAATGTTGAAAGTTAAATTTTTTTTTGGAACTTTATTTGTTGTGTTTGTTACTTGTGTATTAGGCAAATTTGCGTACTCAATTTCATTTGTGATTGTTGGAGACACGGACGGAATGGCAGGCGATTCATTACGATTTTCTATCACACTTTCTTTAGAAGTTGAAGGACGAGTCCAAGGATCTTGTTTTAAAGTTATACCTCCAACGATGCCCTTGCATATTTTTGACTTATTTTCTATAGAGTCTTCTATGTATCCTTCTGCCACAGTACTGGACTTTCAGCCGCCGTGACGCTAAAGCGTGGTTAGATCAGCGCCCGAGTCAGCTAAAAGTGTGGTCAACGTCCTCCTAAAACAATGCCCGGTGTATTGCTCTGATTCCTGTCCAAAGAAATTTGCAATTTCTCGTGGCAAACCACCAATTTTGGTACTTCCCATAGGCTGTCTAAAACATTTTCCTTTGCGGTATTGAAGAAAAAAAACGATCGATTTGTGTATTAGCAGGGCGCAAGGTTTGATATTTATCTACAATTTTGACATATTCGTCACGAATCACGAGGTTCCTATCAATATTGGTCTTCGTGTTTGATAAGTTAGCCAACAGCAACTTTTCTGAATGCTTCTCAATGTTTTTCGTTGTAAGATAGATGAGTTCACTAGTCCGGCATGCCCACTAATGCCAATAATGAGGACAACCTGTAACGCAAAGAAAGAAAATTCGTTTTACAACAAATACTAAGACATTAAGTACATATTTTCACATAAAGTAGGTACACTTTGAACAAAGGTAGGTAATAAGAATAACATAATAAAAAAGCGAAATACTTACTTTTGTAGCAAGTAATTCGGAGTCGGCCGCTTCGTTTAGAAACTGCGCAATGTTAGTACCTAGTGGTGAAAATTTTAGATTTTTGCGGTTTGTGGCCGTTTGACTTTTTCTTTAAAAACGACAATAGTTTGGAATATTTTTCTATGTGAATATCATTTTTTGTTTTGATCGTGGCTTTTAGCATCGGGTAAATGCTTCAAAGTGTGCTTGATTTCTTTGTTTTAGATAATTCAATGAAGTATGATAGCATTAGTCTCCGAAAACGTTTTTGCACCTTTAGAATGTCTTCATGCATTGAACAAAATGTACGCTTTTATGTACTTTTCGCGCGATTTATCCGGCAGAAAACTCAATTCGGCATTATGTACATACCGCTTGCACTAACTCTGTAGGTGTTGAATTCATTTCTTCGTCGCTACTGGACTCACTCATATTATGTCTTACGACTTTATCAAAAAACAATCTAAAATTAATGATGGTAGTAAGTAAATTAATTAGAGAGAAGAAAATTTTAAGTTTATTTTTTCATGCAGTTGTCTTACTGGCCAGTGCGATTATTCTATAAATGTGGTGGGCGCATTGACATGAAATAAGTATTTATGCATTTTCAGTGGACCCGGCGGTATAGAAAATGATTGAATAGAAAGGATCGAATTTTAAAAACTCTTTCCACGCTAGCGGACAAAATGCACTTTTGCACGCAGATTTCGAATGACAAACAGATTCTTTCCGAGCTTGTGAGGTGAAATATAATTTATCAATCGTCATCGTTACTATTTCGCATGTTTCGCGATCACTGCAGCACTGGCAACCGGCGCAGTGACCATAACAACTCGTTTCCTTTCGATAATTATTTTCTTGTACGCGTTTCTCAGCTTCTGGAATGCAATATAATTTTTACTTACTTTCTTTTAATTATCTCATAAATATTCTAATACCGTAAATTACCAGAAAATCGTAAAGATCTCATTTTAAGTCCCTAGTCCCCAGACAATACCTAACATAGTACTTACACTAATTACCAGGTTCATGTAAAATTAAGGAAATTAATTGTTAAGCAAATAAAAGCAGAGTGACAATATTCTTAAAAAAAAAAAATTACCCTGAGTAGGTACTGCCTATCACTTTCCCTTTACTATTTTTTTTCTTGTACATAAAGTATATATTTTAGTGTTAGATATTGTATATTATATTTAAGGTTATGTAGAAATTGACTGTAAAGTTTTGAATAAAAATATATAAAAACACCCCTTCTTTATTTCAGTCTATTGATTTTCAAAAGATGGTTATTGCAGGTCTAATTCTACAATTAATTCATCTTTTGGCGGTTGGAAGACATTGACAGGTTGTGAAATGTATTAAAAAACAAGATGGCTGCGTTAGTTCTGATTTTGGTCACGCGCAAAAAGATCCTTGTACAACTCTACAAATATATAAATTATGGATATAAATGTAATTTTGGCTATGAGAAAGGTTTATTCTTTATATAGAAATAAGTACCTACCTATTTCTAATAAAATACTTTCTTAGTTTGAATTTTTTCAAGGAACCCATTACACAACACTGTACTATTTAGTAACGTGTTAGAAATATGATGGTCGCAAGCGCTACTGCTGAGTATGAGGTCCTGGGTTCGATTCCCAGGTAGGGCAGTGTTATTGGGTTTTCGATAGCAGAGCCGCCCGGGGTCCGAATTTGTGCCCGGTTGATGGCAAAAGGCTCCCCTCTATTACATGAAATTTAAACATAACTGCCGAAATGTGGGCGTATCTACCTACTTAGGTACACGGTACACACGGCTACACATCAAGCTATTCATTTCCAGTATAAGCTGACCTTGCATTGTACGGAAATCCTATACAATGCGAGATCAGCAAAAACTGGAAATGTATAGCTTGATGTGTAGCCGTGTGTACACCTCTGCCCATGCCCAACCCTTCGGGGAAACAAAGCGTGATGTTACTGATGTTGATGCAAGCTTTCATAAATAAAAACAAATTACAGAGATGTTTGCTAGATACACACGGCTACACATCAAGCTATACATTTCCAAATTTATGCTGAGCTCGCATTGTATAGGATTTACATACAATGCGAGGTCAGCTTATACTGGAAATGTCTAGCTTGAAGTGTAGACGAGTGTACCATTAAAAATAAAAAAATCAACAGTTTCGCATTGCAGTTATTGTAAATACTACCACTACTAAGTATAACAATAGAAAATGCTAATTGGAATGTAACCTTGTACTGTACCTATACTTTATGTACTTAGCCTGCGTGCGTAAAAGAGTAAGAGGTGAAAAGAGTGCCCAATATATTTATTGAATTTTTTTTTATGAAATAGGTCTATCAGTTT
This sequence comes from Lithophane leautieri, assembly GCA_949152455.1. Taxonomy (NCBI): domain Eukaryota; kingdom Metazoa; phylum Arthropoda; class Insecta; order Lepidoptera; family Noctuidae; genus Lithophane; species Lithophane leautieri. The sequence continues at coordinate 5,050,524 of OX424479.1, read as the reverse complement.
AAATCATAAATCTAACATTAAAATAACTACTTTTTTTTTTTGACCACATATTATTACCTAAGGTACCCTAACTAACATGAACAACACCAATTTGAATTAAAATGTTTAATTCCGTAAACATTTAAAATCTATAATTACAGAATTAACACAAAACGCTACGTAAATGTCAGAAAATTCTGTGTGAAAAATGTCTTTTGTTTTTAAAACAGAGTTAAATTTAACTACTTATGTTGCATAATAGTAAGTTTAAATTTATTAATGGCTTGCCATTCTTAAACATGTAAATTCGACAGATAACCATAAAATTTATAGTAAAATGCTTTTCGCAAAACATAATATCTAGGTAAACAAAATAGCTTCGTCAAATTCCCATCACGACAGTGATTCCACAAAAAAAAACAATTCTTTTGACATCGGATCACGCGTACATAAAGTCGTGACGTAATAAGCGTATAGCGTGCTATGACGCGCTTATTAAAAACAAAGCGGTTTTCGTTTATACCTCACCAATCACGAACGTTGGTCAGATATGGATTTAATCATGGTGTGGTATTCACAGTGATTACGACGACGAATATTAGTAAATACCTACTTATGTTTTTTTTTTAAAATATCTCTTAAATTAAAGCTCACCCCAGAGGTAAACTTAATTCCTATAAAGACATTAATTGTGGTACTTATTAAATGCGAAAACACGGTTATAATAAAATTCTTGAACATACTGGGTACCTAATATTCACTGGTATATATAGGGTAGACCGGGGACAATTAAAACAGGTCATGATTACAACAACTTCAATTTCTCGAAAACCATGATACCTACGTGTGTGACGCGTCGTTCGTTGCTTCGTCGGCCATTTTCGGTTCTGTGTTTAGTACGGCTCGAGCGAGCGAGCGACGCAGTTGTGCACAGGACGCCTCGACGAATTTCGCGCCAAAAAGTAAGTATTCATGATTTTGTAATTTTTGTTATTTACCTATTTAAATCTTGTTGTTTGACAGGTTTTCTTATTTTGGAGTATTGTTTATCTATTTAGGAGTGTTTTTATTACTGTTGATTAATGTTAAAGTCAATATAAATCAAAATATTGAGTATTGAAGTAGAAGATGTGAGACGGGTACGTTTGAAACAATTTGTCTGTGGACGTTTGAAACGTTTCAAACGTCCCCGCATATTCCGCATTTTTACCCGACTGCACAGAAGAAAGTTGTGTTACTTAAATTAATAGAATATAAAAACGCACCGATTTAAAAATAATAAAGGTTATCCGTTGAGAAAATTACCATTTAAACCACTTATAACTCACATCGCAATTATAAAATTACATTTGATAGGCAATCCAACACCTCCGACGACCCTAAAATTGAGCCCTTGACATTAAATTTAATCTATTTTTTTTTTCATTCATCCTTTTAGAGATGCCCAGAAAACGAAAGCACGTTACAGACAGAAGTTCTAAGAACATATTTGCATATCAGCAAGCATATGAGGAATTGATAAATGGTAAATTTTTGCCAGAATGCATCAGAACATTTCCTAAAGCACCACCCAGGAAAACTGCAAGAAACGCAACAAAAAGGAAATCTACTGTTTACACAGATACTCCGGAGAAAGAAAACATTAGAATACAAACCGAAGAAAGGGACAGAAAAAGAAATGCCAGCAAGATAAAGAAAAGAAAAATGGAAGAAAAGAAAAAGAAGACGAACCAAAAATAACAAAAATAAAAGTAAATCATCAAAAAGAACCCGAAAGACTTCTAGCTCAGAAGATGAAGATACTGACACAGAAATTCCGCGATCTCCCCAGTCTGATGATGAATATGACGTCACAGAAGATCTTCAATTTGATTCATCAAGTTATGAATCGTCTGCATCAGAAAATGAAGAGCCTCCATATCTTCAGATGGAAGATTGGGCAGTAGTCAACATATTATCCATGAAAAATCTGGTATACGTAGGGCAGATTAAATCAATAACAGAACACGGATATATTGTAAGATTCGCTAAAAAGATTGATTATCACAAATTTAAGTGGCCCGTAAAGGATGACATATCTGAAATTACGCGGATCCAAGTGGTAAAGAAAATTGACCCACCTACTATTAGATCTTATAGTAGGCGAGTAATTGTTCTTGAATTTAAAAAATCTTTGCGGAAGTTCAATATTGAGTAACTCGGTATTGAATTCCACAAAGTTTTTTTTTTTTTACTTTGTACAACAAAGATACTTTAAGCTACAAATTGGCAATAGTTCCTTCTATGAAAACTATGAGACTGATTCTCCCCATTAATAATTATGTTATACTAGAAGATAGTTTTTTTTTATAAATTAAGTACCTAAGTTTGTTTTTTAGAAGTGTTTATTGGTTTTACTTTGTACCTAGTCTTTACTGGCGATTCGTTTTTTTTAATACACACGTTTGACTAGTTTTAGGGTATAATTTCCCAAAAATATATTTTAAGTTTTAAGTGCCAAATATTAGCTTAGTTGATTGATCTACTCTGAAATTAAATTTCACAAGAAGAGTCAGACCTATACGGGTCAATAAACGATTGTTGTGATTGAAACATTTTTTTGATTGAAACATTGTCATGATTGAAACATTGTTATGATTGAAACAAGCTGTTTTGTATGAGACTGGATTACCTTTTTTTTCTCCCCCATGCAATGGCCATTACAGCGTAATAGGATATTAAGTCTTTCAATAATGTGGAATAGTATTCAATAGCACAAATTAGAGCACTAAAATTATACAATTAAGAGATATTTTGAGTTGTTTATGTTAAAGATATTTTTACATTTGTAATTTTCGAAATATTAATGTTACGTTGACGGACTTGTCACGATCTCAATAAATAATTTAGTGGTAAGTTAAATTGTTAAGACTGATTAAAAACCTACAGTATTTCCTAAAATATTTTGAGTGTTTCAATTATCCCTACATATTGTTTCAACCGTCCATGGGATGAGGTCAATAGAACCACTCTGCCCGATCTACTTTAATAGGTGATTGTAGGTTAACTATTCGAAATAGAGATATAGATTAAGTTTAATTTAGGAACTAGATAACGACCCTTTGAACGATATAAATATGAGGGATATGGGTACTATAGATACTTCACTACATACGTTTTAAGTAAAATTGTTTCAATTGTCCCCGGTCTACCCTACTAGGTATACATTATCCTTACATAATTATAAAACAAAATCGTCCGCCGCGTCTGTCTGTCGTCCTGTACTCGATAAACTCAAAAACTACTGCACCGATTTTCATGCTGTTTTCACCAATGGATAGAGTGGTTCTCGAGTAAGGCTTTAGTTTATAATAATCAACATCCACGCGGGGGAAGTCGCGGGCATCAGCTAGTGATAGATAAAGATAAAAATATGATTATTGACGTTCACTAACTCACCCCTTATTGCACATAAATAAATGAATCTAAATTGATGTTCTGAAAGTTGTTTTTAATTCTTAGATTTAATTTTTACTGTACTTTTGTATTAGTGCAGAGGATCTCATTCTCAAAATAAAAAAAAGTTTCAAAATGTGGTAAGTACCCGGAACTCCAAATACATGCTCAAAATACGGACTATTGTATCGCTGAACCGCGCTCCCAGCAGCGGCGCAACAGTACAATATCCAATCCAATCACGCGGCAGTTTCCACTACCAAGCGAGCGAACTTCATTTCACTTTCGACCAATCACGTACCGTATCTGTGCACACCGCACACTCCGCGCGCGCACGGCGCACTTTGCCATCCATCTTGTTTTTAGAACATCACATTTCACGTGTACGATGTTTATAGAAAGACAATAATCATGGCTATGTTAGCAGCACCTCGGCGTAAACAGAAAGTGATTAATTTACGGGCAAAAAATAATGCGTGGAGCGATGATTCGACAAAGTTCGGCCAGCGAATGTTGGAAAAAATGGGATGGAGTGAAGGGAAGGGGTTAGGTGCTAAAGAAAATGGAATTGTGGAACATGTTGTGGCTAGATATAAGAACGATGACAGAGGATTGGGTTTTGAGGACAAGAACGACCAGTGGACAAAACATGAAGACGACTTCAATTCTTTGTTAGCTAATTTATCAAACGGTGAGTACCTACTGCAAATTCTGCAGTACATAATTTTACAAGTGATGAAAACATCATGTGTGGGTCAGGTGTGAGATAAAAAGACATAATGTGACCTATAAAGTTTTTGTTATCAGCTAATATCTGTTGCCAATGAATTACAAGAGTAGTAACAATTAAATTTTTCCTTGTCCTTTCGAATAAGTGTTGACTTCTTTCATTTTAATTTCAGGTGATAATAACGATGAAAAACTACACAGCGGTGTATCTCTAGAAGTTAAGTCCAAGAAAAGTAAAGCAAGAGTGCATTACCATAAGTTTACACGTGGAAAAGACTTAACTCGCTACAGTGAAAAGGATTTGGCCAATATTTTTGGAAAGAAAAGCTTGAAAAATGAAGAAAAATCTAAAGTTGAAGAGAAACATGAAGCTGCAGAAAATACTGTCATCACAACTACTGAAAAAGTTTTCACAGAAAAAGGCAGTATGGCGGATTATTTCAAAAGCAAATTGGCTGCTATAAAATCTAAAAACAAATTAAATGTATCTAATAATGATGCAAGTTTTGATGATAGAGCTGACTATTCCTTCCAAGGGTTCTCTGGTGTAAATAATGATGAAAAAGAGGAAGAAAGTCATCAAGGATTTGGTTTCCAGTCGGTTTCTTTTAATAATACAGAAGACATTACAGTTGAAAATGAAAAGACTGTAACTGAATGTGAAGAAGTTACTGTTGAGAGTAAAAAGAAAAGTAAGCAAAAAAAGAAACAAAACCTTTTAAATGAAGAACAGATTACACAAGACATTGTAGATAATTCAGAAAGTGTTGATACTCAAATAGATGAACCAGAAAAAACGAAGAAAAAGAAAAAGCAGAAAATGGGCTTTGAAGAATCAGTTGAGGAACCAGTAAAAAGTAAAAAATCTAAAAAGAAAAAAGTTGTTGAAACATGTGAAGAGCATGTTGCAGAAGATTATGTGCCTAAGAAAAAGAAAAAAAGGAAAAACAGGGATATTGTTGAATAAATATTTTTTTATTTTATTGTTTTTGTTTATGATTTATTTTCTACTCCAAAATAATTTTTAGTCTTGCAAAATAACTGACTCCAAATAGTCCTGTTTCATTGATTCACAAACCTATGGAAATTTGTAATAATCTATTTTTCAGTACATTGCTTTAAAACCACTGCACTTAAAATTTCGACATAATTATGTTAAACCATTTGAAAAATTGGCTTCACTTTATACGTGATCTGTATGTAATGTTCGTGATTGATAAGTTATAATAATAATCAATCGACATAGTTTAATAATTTAGTCGACTATTGAAACGAGTTATCGATGCTGTGAGTCATAGTCCGACCTACGCAACGCCCTCCACTGCGCGAGTCCGTGCATTGAGTCACGTCTCTACAACTGTCAATGTCAAATTGTCAGGGCGTATAGTCTGTGGGGCGTATATTTGTTGGGGAAGCACGTGTTTTATGTAAAATGCTGAATAAATCGTGAATAAAAGCGTAGTAATTCATTAAAATAAAGGTTAGTTGAATAAGTTCAAACCTAATTTAATGATGGTCGTTCATGAAGATAGCGAGACGCCAGTGGAAGTTGCCATCATTCGAAAACCGCTTTTGGAGCAAAAGTCTTATGTTATTGTGAAGAATCATGTCCGGGAACTTATTAAAACAGATGAAAGCACCTCTCTAGTTATGACTAGCAAAGAAAAATCACCACAGCCTTTGGAAAATGTTAGAAAAAAGAAGCTCAAATCGGAAAAAAAACCTAAAAAGACTGCTCAAATAACAGTGACCTCGGAGGAATGCGGTGACGAAACAAACATTGCGACAGAAATAGATACAAATGACTTAGAAGAGCTGAGAACTGTTTACAAACATTGCAAAGAGGTTATGACAAAGATTGAGGCAAAGTATGGCCATTTATTGGACCTAGATAGTGAAGCTGGACCCAGTTTGTGCAAAAAACGAAAATTTTATACAGAAGAATCAACAGACAACGAGTGTGATTGTAAATTGAACACAAAGATAGTATTTGATGATGACGGCATGCAGTCAACAGTTGAAACAGTCCCGGAAAAGCATATTTGTGTAAAAAAGACAAATAAAGGTCACAGTGAGATGCAAACAAGGAGTAAAACTATTGCAATAGAGTACACAGAAAATGAAATTGCCTTACCCGACAGTTTGCCAGAACTGGCCAGTCTGCTACAGGATCCAGATATAGAAAACACTCTCCGCAACAGGATTGTGGAGAAAATGAGGATGATTAAACAGGAATATGTAAATGATATAAGATTTAATAAACATTCTATTATAGAGAAGTTAAAGGCAAACCCTGATGAGGTATTGGGATTTAAAGGGACTAATTTGTCCACAATTCCTGGATATTCATGATACTAGGATGTAACTAGATACTATAGCGTATTCAATTAGTTTTACATGGTGTTTTTTTTATAATAATATGTTTTTATTTAATAAATATGACGTATTTTCTGTACTTGTGGCCTTTTTTGTTTTATTCTCATAGGTATATTATAACAGTATCAAGTAAACTATTATATTCATTTTTGTATCACAGTTAAATGGCCATTTGATTTATGCAATTAACCATTGTCAATTCACATAGCACTTGTTATTTATTATCCTTAATTATTATAAAACAAAGTCTTCCACTGCGTCTGTTTGTCGTCCTGTATGCGATATACTCAAAAACTGCTGCACCGATTTTCATGCTGTTAATGGATAGAGTGGTTCTCCGAGTAAGGTTTTAGTATATAATAACCGACATACAAGAGGGCGAAGTCGAAGTCGTATGAAAAAAATATATCGAAACGATTTGCACAATAGGGAATAAGTAAGTAAGTATTCCTGAAAAATCCTACATTAAAAATATGCTTGTCTAAGGATCAATGCACGAAAACGAAACTCGAATTTAGGTCTTTGTTTGCCAGCCGCTAAATCAACCATTAAAGCTTTGCACTTTTGGTTTCCTAGGAAACCGATTCCGTTACATTAAGTATATCGGCAGTCATGAAAATCTGTCTTTTTTTTTGTACTTATCTACCTGGAAAATAAATAATGAATGATGTGGTTGCTTATAATAATTGGAAGCGCATACTTGTATTTGTCCTTGTTTATGTTAAACGTGTTTGAGTGTAGGTAGCTTCTGTTGGCCATCCAATAAATAAATAATTCACAAGTAGGTATTGAACATTAAGGTTTAAAAAACGCTGTGTATTTTGGGCAGCCGTCACGTCCGTCTGTCCGTCATTTTGTGTGACCTTTCACCACTTTGTTACGATAGGGAAACCAAAGCATTCATACCACACTAATTATACATATGTACTTACTACATGATATACAAATATGTACATTAAATCGTCATTCCAAAAACAGAAAGACTAAATAACACGCTCTTTTTTCGAAGAGACAAAATACCAATACCCGTACTTGGTTATCTAAAACACACTTATCAGCTTTTATAGCAAATGTCTATACTTGATATTCAATAACACATTGTCGATAGGCGCTGCGACCTGCGACGCATCATAATGACGGTATTAATATCAATTCTGGGATACAGAATGCATTGCCAAGCAATTTTGAACCCTACGCCACAGTTTCAAAGGCTAAACAAACTGAAAAGCCCCAGATAATGTTACCAATCCGGTGTGGATAGAATGTCCATTGTTTCTGCGCTAAAACAAAACTACAACAGCTGATGAGAAAATCGCTCTTCATACGATGATGAACCTTATGACATTGAAATAAGGGTGTCATCATTTTGTTGATGCGTGTGACATTCTGTTGTTTTTGTAGCTTTGGTGTACGAATCGCTGGGTGAATAATGATGTGGCCGCATACCTACACTTTACTGTGAACTCGACCGCTTTGTGAAATACAAAGTGTAACTGGAATTCAATTTGAGACCTGTCGTATCGTATCGGTGTGGAATCGCGAATGTCGGTATTCGAGGAGGCAGGCTGGAATGAAGACTACAATGCAATTGACTTGGTTGGGTACATAACCTACGTAGCATTAAACTGGGCAAGGGTCAATAGCCCTCTGGATGGTTAGTCAATTTAATGAAAAGAATTTCCAGTTGTCTATTTCCTCCAATTACCTACCTATTGTGGTCGATTTAGAATTAGGTAGGTATTATTTGAATTGCTTTCCAAAATTCGGTTTAATAATCTCTTAACTGCCAAATGCTAAGTTTCTGAAGTTCTTTCTTTTCTCCATTTTTTTAGTCCACTTTTGCCAGTGTTGCACTTGCATCCTTCCTCATCCTGAAATTATTTGATCAAGTTGCGGGATTCCTTCTTTTGAGCACCTTCAGTCTTTTGCTAAGACTTTCAGTTATTTTTATTTATTTTTAAAATACCTACTTATTTTATTCGCACTTATTTTAAAGTTCAGCTATAATCGTCTCAACCTACCGTTAAATCAAGCGATGTCAATAATAAATTAAGCTTTCTTCAACTAAGAGGAAAAGTGCGAGTGATGCGTACAAATGTTTTAATTAAAAGTACCGATAACTGGCTTACTATGCGCATGCGGTGGCAGTTGAATACCACTGGCTTTCCCCGGACTTGTCCCAGTTTGGAAGCTCATCAGCTGTTAGATGCGGCAATTACGGAGGGTCTACTTTTTTGCTACTATATTTTATCAATTAATTTTGTTTATCAAACACCTGGGAAAAGATAGGTACTTTAAATTGCTGTACCCAACTGAACACAAGGTTTTGAGTATTCTACTAAACTAGAAATGCACTTTGCGATAAAAAGCTTTAACAGAGGACTTGTGAAATCTTGTTATTGTTCAAGTTAAGCTCTCAAATAGGTACTTAAACTACCTGCAAAACCTACGCTCTATGTTAAAGAGCCAGCTACTTGTCATGTTGGGTCAATACTTTCTTCGACGCTCTATCTTGGGCCACGCCACCGCGCACTAACTAAACTAACTTACAAGTAAACAAAACCTCAATTTGCATAGCAGTACCTACATAGCGTTCAACTTAACTGGTGTTTAACCAGCCGCGATAGGAAAACGTGCTAGTTACAGATAAACTCGCGTTGGGTTCATTTTAATTCTTGACTGTAAAGTATTTAATGCCTCGGAGTTTGGGAAGGCTGTTCGCATTCGTAATCTCATATGGCGTGAGACGGGCGTCTCCGGTGGACGCCTATACAACCTTCGGCGTGACATTTGAATTCTAAATTCAAAAGCTCTGTGCCATTGTATAAAAAATATAGCTTTTTATTTTTAAATTCTCCGTGTCCTCATTTGTTTTTTTTTGTTACTAAAATAGTGTTGTGGTATACGTGAAGTGTTTTTATTTAATTTGGTAATGATATTGAGGCTTTTGTTTCAAAGTTTAGTGACATATGAGTGAGTTCCGTGACATCAATCTAAATAATTTCAACATGAAATTGGATAACTTTGGATTTGAAAAGTTACAGGTACTTACGTATGAGATAACTTTATTATTGTTTATTTTAATAACTTGAACTCTTCTCTCAAAAGTTTTCAGTTGTCAAAACGTGCCGCTTTTCGTATCGTATTTTTAAAATTAGCATAAAACAGCACAATTAAATATTGCAGGCTCTATTAAGCAATTGAACCCACCAGTTTATAGGTTTGATGTCGCTATTCGATGTGTACGTATTATCTAATTATGTATTAAACACATCAATGGCTTCATTCAATCTACAATTATTTATAACACATAGAGTAAGCGCGGGCTTACTCTAGGCAAGTATATTCTATTTGGACATTTCTGTTCATCAATAATCTTTTGCGCGAACACTGATACAAATATATAATGTTTGTAATGTAAACAGCTTTTTAATAAGTGTACGTATACGGTTCTTTTATCAACAAAAAAATTGTTTCGGCTAATCTCCGAAACGGCTGGACTGATTTTGACAGGACTTTCACTGGCAGATAGTTGATGTTATAAGGAGTAACTTAGGCTACTTTTATTTTAGAAAAAGATGGGCAGTAGTTAGTATCATGTAAACAATTACAACGGGCGTACATATGTTTGCTTTGAGATACTCTAGGTAACTACCTACCTATCTGCCTAGATTCCTAGTTGTTAAGTTACTCACTTACCTAACTGTATTTAGTATCCAGTCAGAAATACAGTTAACTTAACATCCACATTTCCGAGAAACTCCACAATTATTAGAAACTGCAATATTCTGTGTGTTATTGTTAAACAGTTCAAGTGACTCATAATTTGGCCAAGTCTAACCCTGACAGTCAAAATAATACGGACAATTTAAATTGGTAGCTTATTAATTAGTTTCGCCAAATTTACCATACCCATTATTCAAATCATATGCGTTACATAGAATCGTAATTACTTGCGCAATGAGTGTCAACTGCATGGCTAATCGTCATTACGTTGTGAATGAATTATTTAGCGTACTTATTTAGTAATGTAACGTGAGGGAAAGTCGTCAACTCATGGTTATGAGAGCATGAGATTGTAGGTAGGCCTACTGGTACTGACTTATTTTAATTCAGTAGCATTTGGTGGTAATAATTTAATGTAGCAGTTTGGTACTTACGCCATTCTCGCAAATTCTCTCGCAGGACTAAGACCACTGGAATTGATATAGTAAGTGCCTAGAGATTCATTGAGCCTTTTTCGATGCCATACTTAAGGTGGTACCAACCTACTTTCTGTGAATCGAAGACATCACACCATCAAGTTTCGAAGGTGGAAAATATCGTAGGGAAACCTTTAACTAGGTCTTGATGGGCTGAAATGATTAGACACAACTTATTTAATTACCCCCAGGAATTATCCCACGGTAACGTACCTACTACCGGGATAAAAGTCTTATGTTCTAACCCAGATAATGGTCTACCCATGTGCCAAATTTCGTCTAAGTCCATTCAGTCGTTCTAGCGTGAAAGCGTAACAAACAAACTCACTTTCGCATTTATAATAATTATATATGTAAATAAAGTTTATACATTTACAACGTAACAGATTTAAATAAGCCCTACACACACTTAAGGTCCTTCGTTCCCCTTTTGTATGGGAAAAAGCATGTCCTCATTAGAAACTGTTTTACCAAAAACTCTGTACCTACTGGATTTGCCTTTGACGCAACGAAACACACAGTACTGACAATAGTCTTGTTCCACCTGTTGTTATTACTGCTTATATTTCTTCTCACCCCTCACTAAAAGGTCGGAGACCATTAGCGAAATACGTGTAGTAAATACGTCATGACGATTACATTTAGTGTTATGTTTTAGGGTTACAAATGGTGCGAAATGTATTAGCGACTGCTACTATAAGTTTTTAGCTGTTTATTTTAGCGCGGAGTTCCGGCTAAGGTGTAGTGACTCATGGCTTATGAGGCGTTGGAATCTTTTCATCGTTTTTATTTTGGTTTTTGACAAATTAATGTCGCTATTCATGTGTTTATTCGGTTTGTTGATGTCATTAGTTAGGTATCATAAAGTTAATGTCAAAGGTGATTTCGTAGTTAATGCTTCAACAAGTGATGGGAATGACTAATGAGTGAACATATTAAACAGTGAAAGAATATGAATTTTTAGCTGCCCATCTACTGAGACAGTATATGATTATTTACTTCGTGGTACGGCTTGTGGCTAAGTAATAACAGTCGCATGGGTCGCAGTTTAAGCTACGCTTGCTGCGGTTGTTCCGTGGATGGGTGACCATCTTCACATACCAATTGACAAGACCCCTCCGTGGCTCGGAAAGCACGTTGAACCGGTGGTCCCGGCTGTCATTCGTAGATCTTTGACAGTCGTTATGGGTCGTCAGAAGCCCGAAAGCCTGACAATCAGTCTTACCAAGGGGTATCGTATTGTCCAGTACCTAACTGGGTTGTGGAGGTCAGATAGGCAGTCGTTCCATGTAAATTACTGGTATTCAGCTGCATCCAGTTAGACTGGAAGCTGACCCCAACATAGGAAAAGGCTAGGCTAGGATGATGATTTACTTCGTCGTACGAATAGTCATCTCCATGTAGGGCTGGTTCACATTAGGTCGGACCGACAGTTTTACCGGAACGACAAAGGTGTTGGAAGCATATTGGCATATTTATTTCAATAGCGCTGTTCACATTAGGGCGACCCGATAAAATTGTCGGCGACGACACATTTAACGTACATTCAGCCACGATTTCTGTCGGGTCGGATATAATATTGGCATACTGCTTTGTGCGTCGTTCACACTTGTCGGCTCATAGGGGCGAAGCCACACGCCCGCCACTCCACCCACCCGCTCTCGCCATATATGTTCTTTTCTTCTGTCTTCTATTTAAATACCACATTACAACCAGAACGTCGTCGTCGTCCATTGTGCACAGAAGCCAACTCACAACTCAACTGCTTTGTGGCGAGGCGGGCAGCGGATAACGAGGGGGGTATTCACATTAGGTCGGACCGGCAGCTTATAGTGTAAACACCATAACCCGATAGTCGGCCAGCGGTAAAATTGTCGGTCCGACCTAATGTGAACCTAGTCTAATAAGTCGTAAACATTCTTCCGTTATATGTAATTCTTTTTTTAATTCAATCTTGTTTTCCATTCTCCGGAAATCACCCCTTTACATATTTTGCAAAATGACACATTGTTTGGAAACAAATTCATGATATCTAAGACTTGGTATTTGCGGAACGCCCCTACTCAAATTGCAATTGAAATTCGATCCACTCTATAAATATTACGCACTATTAAATATATATCAGACGTTAATGTATTATTAGTACTTATGGCATGACTTTATGTGATTTCTATTGCACAAAATCTACCTGTTTGGTTTTGCGTAGGTGCAAAATACCTACCAGTCTTAACATACTTTGACCCAAAGTTGCCCAATGTGCCTCATTGTATAAGATTTTCCGTAAATGGGCAAAATTTTGGGACTCGTCTCATTTATAAGTGTTGTGTCAAATATTTTTTATAAATAATGTTGTAGAGGCTTTGGTGTTATTGAGAAATCTTCATCAGTTTTAATTTCTTGTTAATTTTGACGTTCAAAAGCGCCTTTTATTTGCATAAGTATTTGAAATTAACGATTTGACTGTAAAATAATGTTTTGAACGGTAAAGTTAATCAGATAGTTGACACTCCTTGTTGGCATGTAGATGCAGCATTATTTTTTATCCTCCTACGAGTAGTTGTTTTCTTATTTATTAGAATCTGCCGACCCATTCTGTACAAATCTCACCGTGAAAACTTAGCTGAAGTGAGCGTGAAGTGAGCTGTTAATAGTGTCAATCACTAGCATCAGGTGGAATCTACAGGTGGCTGATATATCCTTTTGTCTTTTTTATGAATTCTCTTTTAAACCTTCTTTTAATAAAATCCATAGAGTTAGCTTATTACCTATTGCTTTTGTAGAGTCGGGACATCTCTATAGTTTCTTTCCCATAGTTTGCCTTATTTGTCATAGATACGTTAATTTACCTAATTAATAACGGGTGTAAAAAGACACTTAACGAAGTCACTGTTATCATTGTGATAATTTTTTTGTTCTGGACCATACCTGGGAACCTCCTGATTCTCAGGAGATATGGAAGGTTCCAACTTTTTCAGAAGTTTTTTAAAGAAAGCAAGTTTTAAATATTATAACTTAATAACATTTTAAATGCCCCCACAAACCCTGAATCGTTGCATGCACCCATAAACACAATGTTATGCGTGCGTTACGTTGCGCACTACCGTAAACAGCAATTTTTCACACCAAAAATAAAAGTCGTTTCCCAGCTATTATTTTTAGTAGTTTAGTAATCTTGTGAATTTATGAAACTGCAAAATTTTAAAGTTTGAAAGTGGCTCATCAATTAATGTCCGTGACTGTACAGCATGCGTTGTTGACGGCTGTGATGGGTCTTTTACGCTCTGTATAATAAAGTTTAGTGTGTGTCTTAATAACTCTACCAATACCCTCTGAACCTGTTATTTAATTTCGTCTGGCTGGATCCGACACCTTGGACGAGTCATATGTTGTTTCGATTTTGAACATGTTGCGACCTGTCGAAAGCTGTACCTACCTGTACTCGAGGTTCCACAGAGTCACAGACCCTTCAACATGTTTTTTGTCCTTGACTCCTTGTGACGAGTATCGACATGTTGCAGTTCAACAGGGTACGCTGCTGTTGCTCTAAAAATAGCCTTCACATCCGGCCAACGTAGATCAAATAAAAAGCAATAGGTAACTTTCCATATACTGTTAGAAGCACCTTCTTCTAGGCTCATTTATTTTAGCCGCATATTTTACCTAGTAAAACATTCCAAGAATTGGTCAATTATAGAGTATGTAGTCATTTCGCGAATCAGTCATTCCTAGACTAAACCAGTGATATACCCTATCCGTGTGACGGACCCATCTTCGTCTGCTTTGTGCGGGGCGCGCACAAAGCAGACGAAACGAAAACGAAAGAAAGGATCGTTCCATTCCATCTCATTTATTTATTTATTGATTTAGGATCTCCAACAAAAAATGTACACAATACATAACACATAAATAAAGGGCAACATTAGGTATTAGGTAGGTTTACTCCTTCACTTATAGGAGACCACAGCATGCATTGTTGAAATGATCATTTAATTCAAATTAGTAGAGCTTACAATATGTTCAATACATAATACATACATAATACATATATTCCGAACTTCGCGCAGAGGGCTGTGCAGTAACATTTTTTAGGCACCAAATGGTGACATGAGACGAGTGTGAGTGAGAGAACATGCGCGAACGTTATATGCGCCTATGTTCAGACCTGCCAAGTTATAACGGCCGTATTGTACGATGTACCTAAATACTGTTTTGCATTAATTTAAATGTGAGCATTCTTAGCCGAAAGCTTTCAATTCTTAAACATTTGGGATTTATTCTCAGCACTATTACCGAGTTTTATGAACCATTGTATAGGAATTGGGTAATCAACGTTGAAGCGTATCCTAACGTTGGCTTACAGAAGGTTTAACATGAATACAATCTGGTCTTTTTTGTCTCAAAACATGCGTAACGTTGAGTTGACAGATTCGCGTAGGAAGCAAGGTTGTGTTGGTACCAATAGAATAATTTACTTCTTTTATGCACGCAAAACGAATATTAATGACAATGTACTTACCTATGTTTCATTTATGTTATAAATAAAAGGCTAGTTTAAAAGCACTAATACAAGTTTCACTCCCTTAGTTAAGTAATCTGAAGTTATACTGTACTTAGCTAAACAGGTAAAAGTGATTGTAAAAAGTTACCTAATCTCTGGAAGTACCGATTCGATTACAAAAATCGTTCACTGATAGAGCGAGCTACGCTGTTTCCGAGTACCATAAGATTATGACGAAATCGCGGGAAAAGGTATCAAATAAAACCGAAATTACCGTACCATCATCCACATCTTGAGTGCATGATATTTCTACTATTTTTCCACTTTGGCAGCACACTACTACTATGAGAAAAGCATAAAGAGTCCTACAAAAAAAATTGTTTTTTTTTTTTAAATTCTTTTGGGGTTATAATATATTTATTTTTGAAATGTGCTCATTAAGCCCTTTCATTTGATACCCAACATGGTACGATTAGACAATTTTTTTTTTAAGTTCCTGACTTTATGTTCTCTAGATGGCAACATTTTTAATGTAACGCCACATAGCTTATAACCAGCGGACGATCAAGACGCTTCTAACGATACCTCATTTGTTGTCAAATTGTGATGAGTGGTTTAGAAGATAGGAGGGAACAGATGAACATACTTACATACATACTTACTTACATACATACCGGTCAAAATCATAACCCTCCATTTTTCTTCGCCGTAGTCGGGTAAAAAGAAAATAGACGAACTAGTTAAAACGAATAACTTGTCTTCATGCTAGACAAGTGGGTTTGAAAAACTGCATAGCATTCCTCGTATCATTGAAGTGTTGCGGACACCCATTCCCAGAGTTCCCATCCAATACTCAATACTCAATACTCAATACTTTATTGCAATCCATAATGTGTACATAATAGTTGGTATGTTAAGACATCGAATCAATTATGGACCCTGTCGGGCACAGCAAAAGTTAATTTTTAACAGGAGAGAGGATGAAGGCGCCTTTTTATATTCATAGTAAAATGTAGGTATTAGGTAACAATGATTTCATTGTTTTTGAAATTTATCGCTAAAGTATTCATCAATAGTGTAGTAGCTTTTGAATAATAGTGATCCTGTCCATTAATGAAAATATTATAACAATTCCAATGGTGAATTTACTGATACATCTTATTTAACGACATAATGGTCTTCAGTTATCTGTATTCAAATCTGCAGTCACGGTTCCTATCTGATTCGGTATAACTGTTCGTATTACTCAACATTGCAAGAATACACTAATTATTGTGCGTTATAGATGAGTATCTGGCATGGTTCATGATTTCTTGATGAAATAGAATTTGCATAACCTGCATAAACGTCCCCATTATATGAATAATAATGTAAAAAATAAAGAAATACTTCTTTTTATTTTCCACGCAAAGGTTTTTTTAATATCATTTGGCTGTAGTCTTCGATAATATTGTCTTCATTATCATCACATCCACTGCTGAACCTCCCCATCGACAAACATGTAATAGCATGAAATAATTTAGTACACCCATTTGCAGTCAAATCAATCAATAATCTTTCAAAATCAGTCAAAGATTGACTTTCGAATGATATCAGAAAGGGAGGAACCCGCCGCGTGAGTGAACTCAAATCCAACGCAATTCTCGTAGTTTGTCAAGGAGTGGCTACCTCTCCCGACGGCGTGGGAATCACGTCTTGATGTTTACGTTCAACGACTGCCTCGGTACTTCTCGGTATAGGTCGCTACATGGCGCTTAATGAATATAAACTTTATCCACTTTAACGCTTAACTGTAACCCTGCCCCGCCACTGTAACCCTTCTTAAGAAATGGTTAAAGTGAATTGTTGGAATTAATTGTTTCTGGCGTTTACTTTAGTTTTTTTTACCATATTTTTATTCATCGTTTTTAGACATACAACAGATGTTGTTAGACCACACAACACCTGTCCAGAAAAGGATTTTGCTATTTGCTGATTTGTCTTTACTTTCTTTTACTTCTTAGTTGTGTATTAATACAATTAATTATCTAACAATTATTCAAGAAAGTTGAACTAGCTTTGGATGCCTACCTTTCTGCATACTTCTGAGTCATAGGTTCTTTTTGTGTGACAACATCTTGCAACAATATGCAACAGGCTGATTGTACGTGCATATTACACTAACTACCTGCAGTTACGCCACATTTATTGGCTCTCCATCATCCTTTGCACAATGTATACTGATATAATGTCGTTTACACTGTTTGCCTAGAAAGAGGAACTTGCTTGCATATTGATGTAAACAGTAGCATTTGTGTTTGCAAACCGGCAGACGGATAACTCGTCGACAATGAGCATTGTATTGAACATTGCAGTATTAACGTTGATACTGGGAACGAAAGATTCTTTGAATTCAACGGTTAATCTGTTCGTTATCGAAGGGAAAATTGCAATTCTTTGTTCGTTGCAGCGAGTTCAGTTTTAATTGAGATGCAGTTTCATGCCAGCTTTAATAGGGAGAAATGGGGTCAGTGTTATTAGAGGTCGTGTTCGCTTTACTTAAGGACCCTAAATTATGATTTAATATTTTTTTTAGTAGTTATTAATGAGAAAGATGGGGTTCGTCAATAAGATTAGTCTTTTGTGGTAATTAATAAGGTTTTTGGACATAGCAATTTGGCACTTACGAGTAGCATCGGATAAGCCAAGTACTGTAATTCAGAGTAAAATTAATAAACTACTATCTGCAACAGGACTGGCCGTGGCCGGTGAAACAACTAGACTACAGAATGGTAGAAATGATTAGGAAGAGGTACCAAGTTCTGTTCAGTTATTAACGACCTTAGAGGAAAATAAATATAAATTCATGAATAATATTATGGTGATGAGAGTTGTTAGGAATTCGGTTCTCACGCCCAACCGTAAAGATATTTATCAGACAGACTAATAAGTTGAACATAATAATATATTTTTTAAATCCTGTTCTGTTATCTTCGTTTTCAGATTAACTATTATTTTTAAACATCCATTAATTAAACAGACCATACCAGAAATAATGTGATTATGCTTAGTCAGTAGGTCTGCGATAAGCTCGGACATTTCAAGGCTCCTATGTCCATAAAGTTATGTATAAGTTACATTATATAGTATAACCGTATACGCAAAGCTTGTACATAAACAGCAGGCAACGATCAGGCAGTCCGTATGAATATTATCTTGTATATATCTTAGATATTTGAATTCTTTGCGAGGCCAGGGACGATAGGACTTAAATCAACTTTCCAAGCGGATCTTGGTATAAAAATGATAATGTTATTTGCACCTTCTGCAAACTGTTAGGATCTATTACGGTCGAGTTGAGATACATTGAAACAGATTTCAATGTCAGCTAAATACTGCAGCATAAACAATTTAAAAGAAATATGTATGTAGGGTCGCAACGATGCGCATTGGCATAACGAAATGAAGTCTTCAGAATACTTACTTCAAATCACGGTCGGAGGATCGCTCACTACTGCATTGTTCTTGCCTTAAGATACTAAGCTCAATATTAAACAAGCCTGCATGAAGAGTATTTCAAGTTAAGGGAAAAATTTAAAAAAATACTATGTTTTTTCTTTTCTCTTCGGGAGGTTTCCCTCTTTTTCACCTATGTCAGTCTCATAGTAAGCACTAGCAGTAGATTCTTACTATGTGGCTTACGAAAACTATGTTCATTTAATTATTTCTCTAGTTAACAATATTAATAATTACTCTACCACGCTTTACCGTGATTTCTCAGTAGCTTATGTTCAAAGCTTCGTCATCCATCTTAGTCTTAGTGTACCAGGTTAAAGATAACAGCCTTCATTAATCTTGCTAGTCATAAACCTACGAGTAGGCTTGCCTTGGTATCTAGTACATCGTAGTTCTAGTACTGATTTATCACGACCTTTACTCTTGAGGTGTGAGCAGGATTAATCGATTGAGTTTTAATAGTTTTATGTTTCAGAATGTTCATATATGTAAATGTTACTTTGTGATCATTTCACGGATCTTGCTAATCCTCTCATTTGAGTAGCTTAATCAGCCTATAATGTTCCCACTGCTGGGACAGTGGCCCCTCTATTCGAGGGAGGTGGGCTGTAATCTACCATGCGGGCTCAGATCGGGTTGGTAGATGTCACATGTCTTCGATGTTTGGTTCTAGAACATGCTGGTTTCGTCGCGAGGTTTTCGTTCACCGTTTTGAGAGCAGTGATGAAATTATTTACACAAAGTAAAGCAGCTGGCTGGGTTCGGACCCACGACCTACAACTCGTAATTCGGGGCTGTTACTACTGGGCCACTAATCTTTTTGCTAACGATTCTGAAAATGTGTACTTCTGCGCTCATCAGTCAGTAGCGTTTTCATTTTGTATACCACCTTCGGATACGTAGTTACGTTGGCCATTTGATTTTATCTATTCCTATGTTTTACAAGACTATAAACCTTACCTATCGATTTTATGAGTTTACTCCAACCTCTATAAGATTTACCCTTTCCCAAAAAACTTGGTAACATTATCCAGATACCTGACCATAATATTTACTTTACAGACAGCCGAACGCAGCCCAGGATGGGAGACCCACCGTGTCCGTCTCAACCGAGTGCCGGGCTACGGTTTCGGTATCGCGGTTTCTGGAGGAAGAGACAACCCTCACTTCGCTAGCGGTGACCCGTCCATTGCAGTGTCTGATGTCTTAAGAGGAGGACCGGCTGAGGATAAGCTGCAGTAAGTATGGTTTTTTGGTCTTCTTTTCCACTGTCGCCATATCGTCCACTCCTTTATGGCAAAGATAGATCACTGTCTTTTTCTTGGTTGGATGTCGAATTTTTCCAACTGATATTTATAAATAAGGATACGATATAAAACCATTGTGTATCTTCAATAACCTATTCACTTTACGAGCGTTTTCTATAGAGCAATTCATCGGACTGGCGTGACTGTCAAAACATCTCAATTCATCTCAAACCATTATTTGTGCTAATGCAAGCCCATAATGAGCCCATGTTGATTTAACTTTAACTTTTATCAGTTTCTTAAGTTATTCAGTACTATTTTCTAATATTTATTTATAAATATTTAATTTTAATATTTTTTACCAGTTTCTAATTACTATTAATGTTCTATCTTTCCAGAGTTAACGACAGAATAGTATCAGTGAACGGCGTACCTCTAGAAAATGTGGAGTACGCGCGAGCAGTGCAAGTGCTGCGCGACAGTGGCGCCACCGTGTCGCTGGTGGTGCGGCGACGTGCGCCCGCGCCGCCTCCCACCGCGCCGACCACTATCAAACTGTCACTTACAAGAAATGGGAAGAAAGAAGGTTGGCTACAGTTTTATGCATATTATTCGTCTTTCTTAGCAGCTACTAAAGCAATTGATCAAATCGGACAACGATAGCATCAATATTTAGTAGAAATTTCTACTAAATATTGACGTACTCCAACAGCTTACACATTCAGTATTTCAAAAGATATTAATAAAATAAACATTCCAGACGTCTGGATTGAGGAGCCACCTTAAATGCCCTGTAACTTTTTAAGGGTTTTACTACTTCCAGGATCGCGGCTACAAAATCGGACAATTTACTACTAAATATTGGCAGTACCCGCTTTTAAATATGAGACATGGCTCCTCAATCCATACGCACACGTTCGGAGATACGTTGCCAACCCAGACGAAAACTTTAAACGTTTTGTAATGCCTGTAATTACAGCAGTACTCATACCCCTCAAACCGCATCAGCAAGATTGCAATTTCCGCGAGCGAGTCCCGGTAGGAATCTTGCGCAGTATACGCCCACAACTCCGGCCAGACGTGGTCCGTGGTCTGGTCTGCGGCTAGTTGGCCGTTGCGACCAAGAGCGCGATTCTTATCAGTTTCTATAGTTTACCTGAGGCCCTAGACAAAGTGACAATCTATCAGCGATAACGATGATGGAAAAGGCATAAATGTATAGGACTGACATAAGCTATCGAAAAACATAATGTCAATCCTGTTGAAAGTCGTTGCAGAAATACGAAACGCTTTCGAAGCGATTGTCACTTGTCTCGGCCCTCTGGTCGCTGTCCCCACTGGTCGTTATCGTGGCTACAACCATTTGGCCGCTAATTAGGCAAAGTTGCAAGTGACTTTAGTTTTAAAAACTAAAATCTCTAGCATTCCCACAGTTCAAAAGCTAAATCTTATCCTGACATTTTTCTCTTTCAGATTTTGGAATAGTATTAGGATGCAAACTCTACGTCAAAGAACTAACCTTACGAGCCAGGGAACAGTTGAACCAAGGAGGCCAGGGTCTCTGCGAAGGGGACATGGTGACCAGGATCAACAACACCCCAGTGACTGATGCCATGACCCTGAAGGAAGCCAGGAAACTCATAGAGTCTTGTAAGGACCGCCTGAATCTGGTGGTGTCGCGGGAACTGATCAGGGAGGAGACGGTCACGAATGGAAATTATCAAAATAATTATAATAGTCTTGGTAAGTGAATACCCGGGGCTTAAAACGGTCACTGGCAGAATCATAATATGAAAATACTAACTTCCGCCCGCGGTTTCGCCCGCATGGTATGTCAATAAAAAGTAGCCTATGTCCTTTCTCAGGCTCTAGACTATCTGTGTACCTTTCATTTAAATGGTCCACAAATTAGAATTGCATTTATGTCAAATTAGAGGAATTGCTAATGATAATTCAGGGAATGAACTGCTTTTAGAGGAATTGCTAATGTGGCCGGTTTAGGCCCACAGTTCTTTTTCGTCTGTCTTTAGATTCATCTAATACTATCCAGTATTAGGAGGATTTAGGACTTCTAATATTTACGTCTTTGTCCTAATTGGGTTATAAATTAGATAAAACCCACTGGTTTATCCCCGTGGTGAAAAAATAACAAACCTAATTAAAAAAAACTACTGAACTAAAGAAAAATAATTCACTACTTAGGATTACTTTTTTCTTTATTATCGTCAGCAATGGCACTGGACAGACTTGTGGAAAGGGAGGCCTTTGCCCAGCAGTGGGACATTACGGGATAAATAGATAGATACATCGTCAGTCTTCATATCTAGACTCTACTTGATACGAATTGTTCATCAAGATTTCTTATTTTCTAACAGAAGCCAGTCCCCTCAACGTATACGGAGCTGCAGAAGCATCCCCTGGATACTCGAGTAGCGGGCAGAACTTGTATGTGGCGGCGCCGGTCAGAGGCGGAGACGCACGAAGAGGCCCGATGTCGCACGAACTGATCGACCAGCCGCCGAGACCGCCCCCGCCAAGGAATGAAGGTACGTGAAGTTGGATGGAAGGACTAAATTCTTTAAGGACCTGTGCCCTGTTTATCAAAACTTACAAGCCTTGTATTATCAAATGTCATTATTTAGTTCACAAGTACTTATATTTTGAAACATTTATACGTGATTTTGTTTATCAAAAAATTATTTGTAAGTTAAAACTTGTAGAAAATCATAACAAATCCTGAGAGTGTCCGGCAACTCTCTATTCCGTCTTACAAGTTTACAAGTGTCGTGCTTAGTAGCAATAAATGTTTAAGCAGCAGTGGGAACATTATGGCTGATTATGAATATGGAGATGAGCTATGAATTTAACGAAAATTAACATTCTAGGTAACTTGTGAACATGTAGACTTGTAACTTTTGATAAACAGGGTGGAACCATAAACGCTGGTGGTGTTGAAGAGAATTTTCGTGTAGATAATAATCTGCTCTTAACTACATGTATTGATATGAATATGAAAGGAATCTGAAAAAAAAAAACTCGCTGTACGTGTAGGGGAGGTACCCATTTTTTTTTCTTGATTTTATTTTAGTACTTTCTCAAAGACGGACGGAGGACGGACATAGCTTTAGTAATAGGGTCCCGTTTACCCTTTGGGTACGGAACCCTAAAAATGGACCTATGTGTTTTATTTCTTGTTTTATTAATTTTGTTACTTTTAATGTTTGTTTTTATTGTTATATTTCCTGTGCGTGTCCCAAATAAAATATTTTTCTTTCTTTCTTTCTTTCACAGACCCAAATGCTAAAAACCTACAAATCTCTAAAATTATGACGTCATCTTGTCATTTACGTTACAGATTACTACAGCAGTAGAAGACAACTATATGAAGAAGAAGCAATGAATAATCAAAGAAATAAACCAACGTAAGTTATTTTTTTTTTAATACACGTAAGAATCAGCTCAAAATGCCTTATAACTTACATACTTGAAATAACATCATATTAGTAAGCATAATCAGCCTACAACATTCCCACTGCTGGGACACAGGCCCTTTGAGAAGGGCAGGCAGAATCCACCACGGACCCAGTGCGGGTTGTATAATCTATATCTATACATATAAGTCGCTTTTCCTGTTTGTCTGTATGTCCGCGTTGTTCTTCTAAACCACGCAACAGATTTTTATGAGGTTTTCACTACCATTTAGAGAATTTATTCCGAAAGGTTTATGTGTATAATAGGTTAATATTAAAGTAACTTAAAACTATGAAATCTCGCCTTATTACTACAAAACCGTGTTTATCAGCTGTTTAGCCTAAACACCTTTTAAACATGACATTTCTGTATGGAGTTTGACAGAAAACTGACATTAAACACGCGTTGAACCAGTGTCTTAAGTTTTTGTGGTAAGGCCCTCGATGTTTTGTCAAGTCGTAAAAACCGTTCGAAGCAGGAGCCGGTCAAAATCAATCTGCCTAGCCTTTTCCCAACTATATTGGGGTTGGCTTTCAGTCTAACCGGTTCCAGCTGAATACCAGTATTTTACATGGAGCGACCAGTTACTGAGTAACTCTGTAATACGATACCCATTGGTAAGACTGGTTGTCAGACTTTCGGGCTTCTGACGACCCGTAACGACTGTCAAAGATCCACGAATGACAGCCGGGACCAACGGCTTAACCTGCTTTCCGGGGTACGGAGGAGTCTCGGTATGTAAAGATGGTCACCCATCCACGGACCAACCCCGGCAAGCGTAGCTTAACCTGAAGGATCGACCCGTGCGGCTGTTATTACTTAGCCACGAGTTCCTCGCTCGTTACATAATAAAATATTCAAAATAATAACTATCAACAAAGATTCATAAGGTTAAGACTATAAAGTAACGGTATCTTCTTTTTATAGTAGCGAGCCAAGGCTGATCAGTTTCCAAAAGGAGGGCTCTGTGGGTCTCCGGTTGTGCGGCGGCAACCGGTCCGGGGTGTTCGTGTCCGGCGTGCAGCCGACCAGTCCGGCCGCCTTACAGGGCTTGCAACCGGCTGATAAAATACTTAAGGTATGTGTTTTAAGTTTTTCTTTACGGCACTATAGGTTTAAGAAATTCATTGATTACTTTTATCACAATTCTTAACTAGAGTTTGGCCAACGAAAGTTGATACTCAAAACATGCGCGAAATTTAAAAAAAGCAAGACTTTTCCCTGTACATAGTGTGATAACACGTTTTGATACTTGAAATTTTATTTTATATAAATGGATTAATGAAATTTCAATTTATCCACTCGTGATAAGGCACTTTGTACACTTACAGGGATAAACAGTCTTGTTTTTTTAAATTTCACGCGTGTTTTCAGGATCAACTTTCGTTTGCCAGACTCTAATAAATGCGAAAGTGAGTTTGTTTCATTGTTTTTTAACGCTTTCACGCTTAAACGGCACATGGGTAGACCATGACCTGTGTAAGGACATAGGATACTTTTTATCCCGATATTCTCAAAGGATCGGGACTTATGCGGGTGAAACTGCGGGGCGCAACTCGTACTAAGTTGAATTTAGAGGTTTCGTATAACACGAATATCATATTGTTAAAAAAAAATAACGGCTGTCCGTCCCTACATGTTCGCATAGCTCATCAAAATGTAGGGAACAGCTGATTGTTTTTTTGCGATTTCATGTTTGGTCCCACAGTGAAAGTTGTTCATAATGATGAGTTCAATGACCCCTTAAGAGGCTTAAAACAAATAATATATTCACCCTGTATTGACATAGTCCAACCGCATTTTCAAACCCAGCGGAATTTGGTTATGAACAACACGCGACAAAAATCTAAATTCTGTCCATCACTTCCTGAGACAGTTTACAGAATAACACGAACATTGAGTCCTAGTTTTGTGCGGTCGAACAGGTGAACGACATGGAGATGAAAGGCGTGACCCGAGAGGAAGCTGTGCTGTTCCTACTGAGTCTGCAAGAACGAATCGATCTCATCGTGCAGCATTCACCTGATGAATATAATGCTGTGGCCAGTGGGCAGATACGTGAGTAGATCTTATGTAATCTATACATATTATAAATTAAAGTCGCTTTTCGTGTTTGTTTGTATGTCCACGTTGTTCTTCTAAACCACGCAACAGATTTTGATGAGGTTTTCACCATCGTTTAGAGAGAATGTATTCCGAAAGGTTTATGTGTATAATACGTTAGTATTAAAGTTACATATTACTGAGAAATCTCCATATTTTGTCAAGTTGTAAAAATCGTGCGAAGCAGGAGTGGGACGCTAGTAATGTTATAAAATTAAATGCGAAAATTAGTTTCTTTGTTCTACTATCACATAGTAACGGAGCGAAGGATTGACATTATTTTTGCATAGATATGTTTTGTAGACGGACAAAAACAGCCTACTTTTTATCTCGGAAAAATGTATTGAATATGCAGTCCATGCTAAACGTACTGTGACGTGAGTCGATGATGCTATTTTATTCCTTTTTAATTCTTTCACTTAATAAATTAAATTCATGTAGTCCTAAATAATGAAATTTTCTCTCTGAAAACCTTTTCATAACATTAACGTTTATTAAAGACTTTTTATCGCTTCCCTGACATTCAGTTGTCACGATATTCAACCTACTAATCTTGTCTTCTTGTTGGTATCAGCGGCTGGTTCTTTTAGTTAAATATTGCTTTTTACCATTTCAGCGGGAGATTCCTTCCACATAAAGACCCACTTCCACTACACGGAGCCGACTGACGGCGAGATGTCGTTCAGATGTGGCGATGTGTTCCATGTTGTTGACACGCTACACAACGGCACTGTGGGGGCCTGGCAGGTCTATAGGATAGGTAAGTTGTATAACCAGCTAAGAAATAATACTGAGAAACCTCGACTTTCCTCAAGTAGATTCTATGAATGGCTTTAAGGCTTTATACTGTTTTAATATCATTCCCATTGATAAATGCGAAGGTGCATCGCTGAACTATTGAAAAGTATCTGTGGGCTGAGAATGGTCTAATTGAAATAAATCATTTGTATTTGATAAACATTTGAGAATTGGCACAAGAGAGGCCTATGCTTAGCAGTGGGTGAAGATGGGTTATAGATGATGATACAATATTTCTAATAAATAATAATAATAAAATAATTTTTATTTTTCTTTCACACTTATTAACTAAAACTTAAAAATGGAAAAATAATAGTTACGATGAGGACAATGTTCATTTGTGGGAGACTGGTGCCTAAACTAAGCTGGAACTTGTATTTCAGGACACCAGGGAGTCCCCCCTACAGGTAAAAATATCATCATAATGCAAGATACCTAGCCAAGGCGTTAGTGACTGATTTCTTTCTCCATTTGCAAGGCCATATTCAACAATGCATTTTATTAATTCGTCAGCATTACCTCTTTCAGGTCGTAACAATCAAGAGGTCCAAAAAGGCACAATCCCCAACAAGGCTCGCGCTGAAGAGCTGGCAACGGCGCAGTTCAACGCTACCAAGAAAGAGATGAGCGGCAATGATGGCAAACACAACTTCTTTAGAAGACGTCGCTCTACACATCGGCGTAGCAAGAGTCTTGGCAAGGTAGGTTATTATAATTGACATTTTCTAAGTCTACTATTACTACGATTGTAATTTTAATGGTCCATTTTTAAAAGTCTTCATTTCTATCAATAGATGTTAAAGTATTTTGCTTTAAGCCAGCCATGGTGTACCAAAATATTCACAAGAACATTTATGATTTTGCTATATTATCTAATCATAGGAACATTGGGACGAAGTAGTACTATCAGACAGCATCAGCAAGTTCCCGGCATACGAACGCGTGGTCCTCAAACAACCAGGCTTTGTACGACCGGTGATAGTACTGGGTGCAGTCGCAGATATAGCTAGAGAACGTCTGTTGACTGAGAGTCCTGATAAATTCTCGTCACCAAGTAAGTGCAATGGTTTTAGTTTTTATTTTATAGTTGTCATTTTTATACTTTGTATAATAATCCTGAGATTCTTAAACGTAAATGTTAAAATAAGTTGGTTGGGATTAAAAAATCATCTAGATGTACAAACTTTATTGTAATCGATAAGACCAGATAAATCTTTTAGTCGCATTATAGCTTATTCGTATGTTAAAAATACATTTATTTAAATGCTTAAAAAGTTATGGAATAATACCAAAACCTTTTTTTGACTTGGAAGGGAACCTGACAAAAACCTTACACAAGATCCAGTTAGCAAATTATTCTAATCTTACTTTTTCTTATGTTTAGAAATGGACAGCACTTTAGAAGATACCAAAACGAAGTCCGCCGGTATAATCCGCCTGTCCAGCATAAGAACGATCATGGAAAGGGGCAAACATGCCTTACTGGACATCACCCCTAACGCAGTGGACAGGCTCAACTATGCCCAGTTCTACCCTATTGTGATATTCTTGAAAGCAGATAATAAACATATCATTAAACAGCTTAGGGCTGGGTTGCCAAAGTAAGTAAAACATAAATGTAATTGGAAAAAGACATGTCTTATTTTAATAACACGCTTACAATCATAGAGTAGAAACAACTACTGATAAGTATGGGGTCGGGGTTTTCTAGGACGAGCAAAGTGCTATTGAGTCTTTTTCATTCTATATAGCAGACCGGAGTTTGGACTTTGTGTTCCGTTAATGGTTGTAGACTCGTCCTTAATACATGGGACTTATCACGTAACTGGCGAAATATAGATATATCTTAGCCTACCTCTTCGGAAATACAACTGTAATGTTATTCATTAACTTAATTTTATTTCTGCAGATCCGCACACAAATCATCAAAGAAACTTCTAGAACAATGCCAACACATGGAGAGAGTATGGGGTCACGTCTTCACCCACACGATCACATTGAGTGAAGCGAACCAGAACACATGGTTCAGCAAGCTCATAGACTTGATACAAAGGACGCAGCAGCAACAATTGTGGGTGTCAGAGACTAAGGTGAGGATTTTGGATGTGATACTGAAATTATTGATGATATTTGGGTTCTGTGTTAGGATTTTGGTGAGGGTTTTATTGTAAAACAAGAATAGGTTTAAGATTGCTTTTAAATGTGATTCGTTTTGTCAGTTGTTAAGTTCCTACACCCGGTATCGGAAAGCCTGATTAAGTTATACCTACTCTTAATATTACTTAATTGCATTTTACAAAGTGAATTTACTCTGCCTAGTTAGTCTATGGTCAAATCATTTGATACCTAGCTGTTGTGAATAGGTCCACTTAAATGACAGTACTTCCTGACCAAATCATCATCTGCCTAGCCTTTTCCAACTTTGTTGGGATCGGCTTCCAGCCTAACCAGACGCAGCTGAATACCAGTATTTTACATGGAGCGATTCCCAATCTGACCTCCACAACCCAATTACTGGGTAAGACTGGTTGTCAGACTTTCGGGCTTCTGACTACCCGTAACTACTGTCAAAGATCCACGAATGACAGCCGGGGCCAACGGCTTAACGTGCTTTCAGAGGTGCAGAAGGGGTCTCTGTATATAAAGATGGTCTCCTCACCTGCCCACGGACCGACCGCGGCAAGCATAGCTTAACCTGATCGATTGACCTGTGCGGCTGTTTAATACTTAGCCACAGATGAGCTAACCAAATGATTTGACATAAAAGTAATATGATTAATTTGAGTGAGCTCTCAGAAACCAGGGTTTAGTTCTATTACTAGAATCTTTCATCACTTGTTTTATAAAAAAACATACTCATTGCCTATACATATGTTCTTGTTATATATAATTATCCATTTCTTCATGGGATTCATTCCACAATGTTAACGTATTCTGTATTACAACAGTAAACGCATCATGCTTCAAGATGGTTGCTTGGTAAAGGCAATTTGGTGCATTTGGTAAATTTTATGTGCTCTCAATGTCTCTTAGTACCTTTATACTTTATTTAATCGACATCTAAATGTGGGTACTACTGGGTACAAGAAAATGTTCATAAAAATTTACATTACATAGTCCAGCTACCATGCACCACACTGGATTGATCCGAATGATGGCAGTCATCTTTCAGTCAGTAATTTATTTGCACATATACAAGTTTTAAGTCTTTTCATTCGGTTGTATCCACATTTAAATGATCATAAAACATTATATATTAACCAATTCGTTTCTGTTCTGTCTTGCGGCGGTGTAGCACGTTGAAATGGTGTCGGACATATACTTCCCCATTCCCCCTTCGCCGTACCCAGCCTTTTACCCCATCTCCTACCCTTTAAACATGTACCCTCCTTCCCCTCAACGACCCGTCAGTTCACCCCAGAATTTACCCCCCCTGAATCTTAACCCCAGCACTAAACATCACGACCATTTGTATGACGCTAACAGAAATCATGTAGTACCATACTACTACTCTGAAACTCTAACCCCATGCATGCCTAATAATGCTTACAGTGTGCCAAATACTTACCTCACTAATAAAAACAGACATACTTTAGCTAGTTACCCTTACGATGACAGGCAGAATTATTATCAGAGAAAAATAAATCCTAAGTTAAAAACTCCCCTAAACGCAAGTCCTGAGCTCTCTCACATATTTGCCAAGAGTAATGTTTATCAGCCACAGAGTTTTCGACCTTATAGCGTTTTTGAAACGACAAACAAATCACCAGTTCAAAACGTTCAACGACCATCTTCAGTCGTTCCAATGTCAGATCAGTACCGACCAGCTTCCTTTTTCCAAACTGAAAAAGACGTTAAAAAAACAAATGAAGTCCCAGAATGGAAGGCGCGTCTTCAAAAAGAGAATCCGAAACCTTTATTCAAAATGCTCGAACGACCGTTGAGGCAAACGTGTAGGATCCCTAACTGCAAATGTAGTGAAAAGTCTCCAGCGGATCCAGGGAGGTTTAGCGAAGTACGAACGTTACCGACACCTTCAGGTAGGAATTTAAATAAGTATAGAAACTTATCTCTTCCTACTTTAAAGTTAGAGGAGATAGAAAAAATAGAGAATGAAAGTAAAGCAGAAGCAGAAAGAGATGTTCATCCTGTCATCGCTAAACCGATTTCTGAACAGCATTTAGGGTATGTCTAAACTAGAAGATAGTACTAACAAAGTTATTCAAAGTTACCATTTTAGATTTAGCACAAGTATTCATCACTTTTTTCTTAGTTTATTATTTGTATATTGGCTGCTTGACTGCTTTGTGTTAATTTGCTTATGGCACTTCTTTTTATTATATGTATTTTGTTTGTTTTAATGTTTAGTTTTAGCCAAAGATTTACTGCCAGTGTGTTTTTAGTTTTGTAAATATTGTCACAAATTACCAGTGTTAAATACCACATGTGTTTTATTGAATCGATATTCAAATTGTATGGTCATTTATAATTCTGCATTTTTATTTTATTGCATTTATATCGTCTCCTGGGACGAATCTATCGACTTATTTGTTATAATAACTCTAAAATTTTCTTTCAATTTGACTCGTTTGAATATCGATCCCCAAGTGTGTAAAAACCCAGAAAAACCATTAATCATTGACAGACGCTAAACCCTGTTTTTAGTTTCTGTAATGTGTTAAATGCAATCATTCATTTGTCTTGTCTTGTCACCCCATTCCATAACCTACCTCCCGGATGCGGCGAAACACGTTACTAAATTGGAATGGCGGAACAGAGGCCTGAGCCATTATCGGACGACTTTTTGTTCTCAATGTCGTCGAGTACTGAGAATAGACTTTCGTACGCTTCGAGTCCTGAAAGTGACTTGGAAGTGAGTCCTCCGCCGGCCCCGAGACTCGTCAAGTCTTCGTCTGATCCTTCAATAGCTACGACTCAAGATAACATGGATCGGGATGATGATATCAACCATATGGCCGACGCTGTGCCACCGCCGTATACGGTTTGTATCAGCTTAATGTATTTTGTGTGATTATTTGGTTATATTTGGTGATTACCGAATTGGTTTTAGATTGGAAAATTAATTGTTTAAAATATAAGATGAAAATATTGGATCCAGTTAGTGAGGATTTCCATTTTTCTAAGAACAGGCAAAACTTTATGACAATTGCCTTACATTTAATTTTCAATATTATAGCAGATTATATCATATTTTTTCCAAACCATTTAACGGAAGAAGGTTCCTAACCCTAAAGCTACATGTGCTAATCTCTCTGAAACTATTCTAAATTAAGAGTGGAGGGTCTTACTTCATTAATTTGTAAATACAGTTTTACTCACATGCTTTTGGAGATATCCGAATAGTTTCCAACTGAATTAGAACTCATACGGCGAGAACAAAACTCAGTTCGGCAGTTTTCCATGCCTTCTCAGAAATAATGCACGTTCAATTTTGAGAGTACAATTTTTTCACTCAAGGATTAAGTAGTTAGATGATCAAATGTGTTTCGACAAACAGCAAGGCGGCTACGGCGACAGCAAGTACGGCTTCTCAGCGACCACAAACGGAGCGCCGACCAATGGGATGAACCACAGTCAGAGCCACAGTTTGGGCAATAATGAGGCCCCGCCGTACCAACTGAATCCTATGACGCACTCGCCACCACACTCACCGCTATATGGAACCGGTAAGTTCGTGACGATCACCGGCATTAGCAATCAGTAGAGATGACAAGGGAATAATAAACATATTAGGAAAAAAAAAAAATTTTTAACCCACTTCTCGTTATTTTTCAAGGACCATTGCACTTACAGCAATGCTGCAAAGCTTACCTAAGTATTTTTTTATTAGATTGCATACTTTACAACTTTTTTCTTTTGGACCGGTCTCTCTGCGGCAATTGCCACCATAATCTTGCTTGATGTATCCATTTAAAATGTTTGTGATAGTTAGGTACTATCGAAATAGTCATACGGGGCCAACTAATCTTATATTGGGAAATAATAATTTTGATTGAATATATCGCTCATCCAATAGAACAATGACGTAATTACGTTTTAGCTATTTTTCAGGAGAACGTTTTAAAAGTTTGAAATTGAAAATATGATATACTTCCAATGATTATGCTAAAAAATCTTTTAATGTTTATGTATGTTACTTTACTATCAATATTAATTTGTAATACCTTCATGAGAAAACTCAAGAAAACTGTTAAAAAATTCCAAATAAAACAAACCTGACGTAGACTTATGCCATTTTATAAATGAAATATAACAATAATTTGCAGTTTTATCGATCTTGTAGTTTTAACGATCTTGTGCAGTTTTATTGACATAATGACATAATTGCCAATTGCGTTGATATTTCCGGGTGACCTTTTCAGAAATACGCCAATTCCCTAACGACAGTGACTCACTCTATCGAAAACCACCGTAACTATAATTCTGTCGTTTTTGTTATAGATAGAACTATTGGAACGTGAACTTATGACAAATTCAAAACTAATTTTCGACATTTTCGTAATTACGTCGTCCTTCTATTGGATGAGCGATATACTTTTACCGATATGGATTTCTTAAATCTTCTTAGTTAAGCGAGCTTTGTGAGTATTGCTAATCCCATCGTGAATCTGCCAGTCATTCAGTAGTCCGGACGTGCTAACACTCGTGAAAGCGCAATCTACTCAATGCTTGTTCACCTGTATAATGAAGCATTGTTTCCGTCAGTACCAGAGCTGCCCCCGCGCGGTACAGTGAGCCGACCGGCGGGAGGAGTGCTATTACCCGCGCCACCTCCCGGACGACCGCCACACAATCTACGCCACAACACTTCTGTAAGTACCCTCACATAACTACTAGGTAGACCAACGAACGTCCAAGCTAATAAAACCTTATTTGTGAACATGACTTTTTCAAGATACTTTTGAGAACCTTAACAGACTTTTTAAAGTATAAAGGCCCCTGCAGACTAGCGCGACCCGTCGCGCGACGCGACTGCGGTAAATGTGAATACCGTGAAGTTTTCTCAGAAATTATTTTGTTAAAGTCACGTCGCGTTGTCGCGTCGCGCCTGTTAGACTTTATCTGTATTTAAACTTTGCGTCTTAAAAGACTGTAGTGCGTAAAGTTAAGTAAGTCTATTTTTGTTTCATTGAGTCAAGATTGAGAGATTGGAAAATACGCAAGCATTTTGTAAGCTGTCTTTAGCCGTCCATAACATGTTCAAAAAATCATATATCCCTACATACAATACAATCATATTTAGAAATACAATCATATTTCCCTAAATAATTTTTAAAAAAAAAAAATCGTCTGCCAGGCAAATCGTCCAAGTGCTCAAGAGCGTCTTTTCGGGCCTCCTAAAGACCCAGGAAGCGATGAGGCAGCGACGTACACTGCACGACCGACGAGTATGATCATACAGCCTAGTCAAGGACAGGGGTCGTTGGATAGGCATCGACATCCTTCTAATCCGGTAAGTAGAAGTAAAATCGAAGAATTTTAGTATTGTGTCGACAAATTCCGAAACCAATCCTTTACTTCTGTACATTGTAGCGTCGCCATCGAAGTTATGGGCAAATATCGATCATGGTTCAGCCCAAATTCATACATACGCAGTAGAAATAGAATAAGTGGAAACAATTTAAGAAGTACAAATGCCATTTATCTTTATTCTCGTAGAGGAAAATAAAAAAAATAAAAAGTTGATACCACCATAAGATCATGATGTAAAACCGTTAGATTAGTTTCGGCAACGATGAAGTTCATTCGCTTCGACATTGATGCTAATAGCACACCTGCGCCGCGAAACCATAGCAGCGAAACCGCATTAGTTCAATTCAACCGGCTCGCGTCATGTTCCGTTACTCGAATCGGATGTGAGTGAAAGGTTTTGGGGCTTGCCTATAAAATGTTTTTTTTTTTCATATCTACAGCAGAGTTCCTACGACGGCACTTCGTCGTATGACTACAGCGGCGCCTCCAACAATGGTTCAGCGGTGGGTTCCTGTCGCCTTCCGCCCAACGCCCCTGATGACCTCAAAGTCGCACCACCTTCTATGTGAGTATTGGAATGACTGACACAATCGAATTCGTCAACACTTGAAAATCATGGTTCGTTCAACAGTGCAGTTTGGTACCCAATTCAACCAGTGTTATTGAGTTTTTTGACAGAAAATCGTTAGAAGTATATAAAGTTAATAACTGTATCTTTGAAATGTCCATAGGTCCATTTGGGGAAAACTTGCTAGCTAGAAGTTTTGAAAAATATGTAATATTCTGTTTTTAACTATCAAAGTCTGCCTACCGGTACCATTTAGATAATAATAATTATTTTTTACAGTAAAATGGAGCCTCCACCTCCTCCGAACCCAACAGCAATGTCACAGAGTAACATGGCACAAAGTCCCCAACGGAATTCAAACTCACACGAACACAACTCACTTGATTACAGAAGTCCAGAACAAAACTACAGGTCAGTTTTTTTATAGTTATTTCCTGTGTCACCATCTTCGCATAAGATTAGGGTAACTTACCGGACAGGTAATTTCGTAGAAATTCTGTTCCAGTTTGGAAGTTATCTGATAGATAATGCCTATTATTATATTATATTATATTACTGATATAAATTCTTGGCCTTCCCTAATGTGGGACAGCAATGGCTAGAAGTATAAGATTCTTTAAAAATATTCAATAGTTACGAAGATTTGCAACATGAAACACAATCTCATCCCATTTTAAATACCATGCTGTTTAAAAAAAAAAAACACAATAGAAACCTTTTAATCCCAAAAAAAGGTCGAGTCAACTGACCAAAACTAACTTACAATAGGTAGTTCTCAGACAAAGGACCAGCAACTTGTTACTACTTTCATGGTGTTAGAGATCTCTTTACTACATTATCATTGTACTTTAGGATTTTGAAATATGTGTACGTATTTTGTGTCAGTGTAGATTTCGTAGTGCAGATGTTTTGTGTAATTTAAACGAAGTTAAAAGCGGTGTGTTGAAGAGGTTTTTATAGGTGTTGAAAATGAATAATACAATAAAAAGTATGTATTTCGCAGTGACATAAAGAAGAAAATAGTGGATGTTGCTAATTTCGTTTACCGACAGCAAAATAACGTGAATTGTTATCAATTTGTTTTGATTGTTGATCAAACCTTGTTCATCATTCACACATTGATATATAAACATTCACATTATTAAAATTACAACCGAATTTGAATGCATAAAATAGCATCCATAGGTTATTTAAATGCATTTAAATTCGGTAGATATTTGGTAGTTGTATTGTAGAGTGCGAAAAAGTTTATCAACGTGCCGTCGCCGTGCACTGCGTGCGTTTCTTCTTTCATTGGTTTTATCTAAAAAAATTAGTGAGCTTGGTAAAACTAACTGGTGATTGTTCTTTTAGGCCGCCTGAATACCGAAGTCCTCAGACAAGCCGGCCTCCGCCTATGAACGGCAACAGTCCACACACGCCCATGCACGCGCGGGGACCGTCGCTGCCCAATGTGCCAACCAATGACCATGCCAAATACAGGTGCGTACAAATTATTGTTTACATTTCAACGGTAAAACCAATGGCCATAATTTTTATTTTTATGACATAGTTAGGCCACATAACAAAGTCAAAAACAAAATGATCCCTCTAATATATTATAATACATCTTCAGTTTAGTACTTCTGATATTCGAGCGCATATATTTAATTATTTTAATGTGTCGCCAAACCTCGTGTCAACTCACTACCGTTTGATGCTATTTAGTTAAACCAATTATTTACTAATGATGACAAATTGACAACAGATTGACTGATTCGACGTAATCACAACCAGGCCTAAAGAAATACCTACTCTTTCCACTTTCTTTGACAGTTAATATTTTAGCAAAGTCGAAAGTGTTGTTTAAATATGCACCTAAATATTTTCCATTTATTTCGCTTAGTGGGCGTACAAACTCTGCGTCTCAAGCGGACTACGGAGGGCGCGGCGGGGCCCCCGTGCCGCCCTACAAGCCCGTGCCTCCTCCCAAGCCCAAACACTACAGGCCTCCTGACAACTCACACCATCCTAGAAATGGGGTAAGAAAGCATTATGATATCGTCAAGATATACACTTTTAGTTTTTTATACTTTACTGGCGTTATGCTACTTAATGTATGTTTTCTTCTCGCATCGAAATTTTCATTAGCATTCAAATTACTTATATTATATATATTAACTTTTTAGCTGTAAAATTATATCAAATTTCAACATTTTGATGTGCAGTGAAATTTGATAATAAGCTTTGTGTTAATCCAAAAAGATTAGCGGTCTTATTCATAAAAAGATATAGAACATCTAAAACCTTGCTAATGTCTGGTTGTCAAATATTGTTATTCATAAACGCATTTTAGCACAAAAACGTTCTATAAACCTACTATAAAGTTATCAAAGCCAGAACCCTACTTTAACAGTACTATAAGGAAAAAATGGCCGACTCTATATCAGCTGATTAATAAGAAATTGACATTTGACATACAAATATAACATGTCTTGTGTCAGCCTACAAATGTCAGTTTCGTAAACAATCGTACTTCAAGGAGCAGCAGTTGTATTTAATTTATTTTGTTCTTCTGTTTAACCAAGTTAGTTAATTATTATGTAATGCAAGATATACAAAGCTTGGATTGGATTATATTAAAGAATTGTACGTCTTGAAAACCGCCCGCTTCAATTTATTTTGAATGGCATTACCTGCAAACTATATATTGTGAAAACAACCATTAAGGTACTAGCAGAACTTCACAACATTGCAGTTGACCATGGAGACATGCAGTTAGAGGGTGACAATATCAATAAAAATCATACAAGTGCCTAACCCAAGAAAGGAGACACAACCATTAAATGGTACTAGCAGAACTTCACAACATTGCAGTTGACCATGGAGACATGCAGTTAGAGGGTGGCAATATCAATAAAAATCATGCAAGTGCCTAAACCAAGAAAGGAGACACAACCATTAAATGGTACTAGCAGAACTTCACAACATTGCAGTTGACCATGGAGACATGCAGTTAGAGGGTAGCAATATCAATGAAACTCATACAAATGCCTAACCCAAGAAAGGAGACACAACCATTAAATGGTGCTAGCAGAACTTCACAACATTGCAGTTGACCATGGAGACATGCAGTTAGAGGGTAGCAATATCAATGAAACTCATACAAGTGCCCAACCCAAGAAAGGAGACATTTTGGCTAGTAGTTAATTAATAAAAAGCTTGTATGAAAAGTATCAGTTTAATTTATTTTTATAATACTCTAGAACAAAATTTTCTCATTTTGTTTTGCGTTTGCCATCTGTGCTTCATCCTCATGTATTCTTTTCTGCAGGACTTTTCAGTTTCTGCTACCTATTTGTAGTACAGCGCCATCCTTACTTCTAACCTGAAATACAAAATTAATGTAATAAATAAATTATTTCTCTTCATTATATTGAAGTTTTCATTTATAACTGACCGGCATTTTAATTTATCTGATATATTTCGTGTATTGTAATTGCGAGTTGCGTATAGTGAATCATTATTTTTTTTGGGATTTTTTAAATTTTGCACAGGGAAACCTCTGGCGATTTCTATTAAGAAGAACCTCTCACTGACCAATTCGTTCAAAACAATCTAAGGAATAGAAGCAAGCAAGCATATCGCACCTTCGGTGCAACAAAGTCACAATTCAGGACACTTTTTTTTGTTATGTCTTTTATTAGGATTTTTGATAATTCAATATAAGATTTTTAACGTAAAACTAAATAAACAAGGCAAACAAAATAAACTATTAATTTTATAAAGATTTCAAACCTACTATAAATAGTAATCCAGAAATGAGGAAATAAATGCGAAAAAAATATAAAAAGTCCTCTCCTGTAAAATTAAAAAATGAGCTGTTGTGACTTTGTTGCACCGAAGGTGCGATATGAGAAAATGAGAATGTTTACAAAACAAAACTTACTTTGAACACATTTTGGCTGTAGGCGGCAGCCTATCCTCCTCCAACCAATTGTCACATTGCCTTTTATTAGAACACTGGTCTCCTGTCTTGATTCCATTTTTTTAATTATAAGTAACTATTCAAAAGTTTTCGTCGCTTCAATATATTCAGAGAGTAGATATTATATTCCTTGAATGATAATAACAAACTCATTGACAAATTGGAAAGACGCGCCGCGTCAAAAGTGTCGAAACAGTAGACAATAAAATAGTTTAGAGTACGTAATAATGTCTATGGTCACAATAATTCGGCGCGTAGACAGACATTCTCGTTTGACTTTTCGATGAGTTGGGCGATGATGGCGTGGTGTGGTGGATGACTTCTATAAAATGGCAACATTTTGATTTATATCTGAATTTTAACGACATATTAGTTATCGAAGGTTTATAGAACGTTTATGAATACAAAATTTTATCGAACGTTTTAAAGGCTTATCGAACACTTTAACTAAACAGTGTTTTAAACCTTCGATAAGCTTTTTTTATGAATAAGACCGTAGGTGGTTAAGCAAGTTATATTTACAGTTTTCCAACTCTATTAAATACAATTTTTCTCGAAGCTCCCTGAATGTGTTGTTTTTTTAATGGGTCAAGTCACTAATTCTATGTATTTAACTTATCGTACTCACTGTTTAAATAAATTTGCATGGATTTCTTTAGTACAGTCTTCTATAGCTAGCTATTGCTTGTAGTCCTAACAATACCATTTCTCTCGCCTTATCAGAGCATGGAGCCCCCGCCCCCCGCAGGCCCCCCAGGGCCGCGCCAGGCCGCGCCGGGCGGGTTCCCCGGGTCCCCGCACTACTCGCACCAACACTCGCACTCACAGCCCGCACATAGGCCGCATAACCACAATAATTACCAACAGGTAAATACTGCATGAGTGTGTTGCACTTTGTACTTAACTACTTCTTGGACTCTCCGTGTCAACGGCGACATGATCCGTTAACCTAGTAATGTAATTAGTCTTTTCAAAATCATTGGAAATCATAAGGAATAAAAAGATGGGACCCTCATTTTCTTGATCAATTTTATCATTTCCATCTAAGAAACCTTAGGAATTGAAGGAGACTAAAAACACAATGTCTTACCTATACCGATACTGTAAGTGTTATAAACTTTATGTCCTCATCGAATGGTAAAATTACAGCAAAACATGTACGGAGGTCAGATGCCGCCGCAGTCCCCGCCATACTCGGGACCACCCTCTCACCACCGGGCTATCAACCTTCCACACAATCCACATCTCATAGGTAAGTCAATATTTAATCAAATTAAATTGATAGAAGATTGTTAGACTGACGATGATGAAAGATGTTAGTTAATGTTGTGAAATGGAACTGAAGCCGATAATATCCGTCAATAGAAAATTTCGCACCGAAGAAACAGTTGATGTATCATGATTATTGTCAATACTAGGGCTCAAATCAATTAGCACTGCAGATTCTTTATAATGATATTAAAAATGGTTACTATGGAAATAAGTTGACCCTTGACTACTGTTGTCTTACTATCTACTAATTGGTCGATTTTTTCGTAACTTACTCTATTTCTTTCAGATTTAGCGGGTAGTAGAGAACAACGTGGATCAGCGTTCGAGCTGTACAGAAAACCTCAACACATGCATAACTTAAGGTAAGCTCTATCGTACTGCACTTTCCATATGCGTGTATTTACACTATCGGTCCCAATACATTTACAATGTCACAAAACATGTCAAAATTAATGACACTCTTTTACAAAATGCATGTTTCTGAAATCTCATTCAGATTTGTCATTTTCTCCTTCGTTGTATTATCAGCCCCTGTACAATTTGCTCTAACATGCAAACACCAATCGCTTCACAAACGACTAACAATGTCTTGTCGGGCCACAGTATTAGTTATGGTTTTGTATGTGGTATTATAAACAGTTTTATACATATATTTTGTAACATATATCTCTATATCGGGGCGTTAGTCTGTAAATTGTAATATTGAAATAACATTGTAATCTATTAGAAGTATCTAGTTGTTTGTTTCGGAACAAACTATTGGCAGTGCGTGTCTGCATTTTAGTGCAACTTGATGACTATGTTATAAAAGCATATTGAATTAATTTATATCTTATACTTTTTTTATTCCATTCAATATGTATTCTTATGAAATCTGTCTAATTTGATCTTCTTTTGGCTTTCCTTACTTCCCAATTTCTCTATCACTTATTTCTATGAAATGATTTCTTTTGTAATCATTGTCATATATCTCTATGAAATATTTGTATTAATGTGTCTTGGATATTTCCAGATGATTATTTCAATATGCTTTTTTAGAATCACAAAATTCATCTTTTGAAAATTGTCATGCTCATTGGGACATTTCAGAGATTTCAATATTGTTCCATTTCTTTTTTAGACATACTTTCTATAAAACTGGTTAGAGTTTCATTATGTTGAACCATCTGATATGTCCTCAAACAATCTATCATTGAGTAACTAAGAGGATGTTTGGTTGTGGGTGTCCGCAGTTCATCAGATGCCATGAACTCAAGTGTGGAGCGCGACGAGACGTTCTCACCAAAAACTAAAAAGAAATTATCTAAAAAACCATCGTTCATTAAAAACGCCGTCCTCGATCTATTCCGTTCGAAAACGAAAAATGCACAAAAGGTGTCTCGACAAAAGTCACTATGTGAAAGTGACTTGCAGCAGAGACCCAACATGCCTCAAATGCCGATGTTAAGACGAGAGAAGTCTGACCTCAGTGATATGAGCATACACATGAGAAACCAGCAAATAAGGAACCAGATGTTGCAAAGAAGCAACTCGTCCTCTTGCGAAAAGCCAGTATTGAAGCCAATCCTGAAACGACAGAGTTCGTTTTGCGATGAAAGAAACGGATCTATCTGTACCGTCAGAGATTATGACGCCAAACCTGTCATGAAGAGCCTCAGAAGGCAGAACTCCATGTGTGACATAGAAACAGAACCGAAAGTTACCCCGCTGTTACGTAGACAAAACTCTCTCATAGAGTATAATAGAAGAGGCATCTACGGACAGTCGTCCAGCTTTAATATGATTACCAAAATAGACCCCATCTACCAAAGACAACAGCAAGTTAAACATGAACCATTTCACCCGACACAACCGTTACCTCCAGAACCGATATACCAAAGTAAAGAACATTTTGTTTATGATCCTATTCCTAAACCTCGAAGGACTTACACTTCTCTTTATGATACATCTACTGAAAACCCTTATGCGAGCAGGTCGGAAATGTCC
This sequence comes from Lithophane leautieri, assembly GCA_949152455.1. Taxonomy (NCBI): domain Eukaryota; kingdom Metazoa; phylum Arthropoda; class Insecta; order Lepidoptera; family Noctuidae; genus Lithophane; species Lithophane leautieri. The sequence goes on along the minus strand of OX424479.1, from coordinate 5,008,904 downwards.
AACCAAAGTTTTGAAAATCCGTATGGAAATCGGCAAACTTTGGCAATGCCTTTAATGGATCCACCTTATGCAACAAGGGCAGAGTGTATAAGGGAAAGCTCTTATGCGACCAGGGCTGACTGTGCAAGGGAAAGCCCTTATGCATCGAGGAGTGAATGTGCAAGAGAAAGCCCTTATGCATCGAGGGGTGAATGTGCAAAGGAAAGCCCTTATGCATCGAGGGCGGAATGTGCAAGGGAAAGCCCTTATGGAACCAGAGTTGAATGTGCCAGGGAAAGTCCTTACGCTACTAGAAATGAATGTACAAGAGAGAGTCCGTACGCCACGAGGGCTGAATGTGTAAGAGAAAGCCCTTATGCGTCAAGGGAAGAATGTATGAGAGAAAGTCCTTATGCAACAAGAAATGAATTAATTTCAGAAACACCATACACAAACAAACAAGAGATTACCAAGCAATCTGATTCGTTTTACAGCGAATCTCCGTATTCTAGTAAGGAGCATATGTTACGAACGAGACTGACACCCGATAGTCCATATGCGACTAAAGAAGAAATGTTACGACAGAGATTTTCTGAATCTCCTTACAGCACAAAAGAAGACATGCTGAAGCAAAGAATGGATGGTTCTGGTAAAGAACCATTATATGGAAAAAGGACATACGATCCTCCATCTAGCACATCTTGGAATGAGCATCAATATGGAATAAGGCCAGATAGAAGGTTACAGACACCAGTGAATTTTCCCGGGAGGATATCTCCTATGAGTAAATGTATGAGTGAGCCTCCATACGCTACACGAACAGAAATGATGGCGAGACTAGGTCAAACTGAATTACCATACGCTACTCGATCTGAAGTTAAATCTAGTTGCTCTGATACCCAATATGGCACTCGACATGAAATGATGGATATGAGACCTGATGTAAGACCAGCCTCCGCAGAATGTACTTACGTATCTAAACAAGAAATTTTGTCACAGAAAGCAGCATTACTGGCTAAAAAAGAATCAAGTTACAGCACACGACTTGAAGAAAAACTTGAGATAATAAAGCAAAGAAATCAAGCTAAAAAGGAAATGATTTATCAAACTAGAAAGGAGGCTAATGAAAGTGATTCAGCTAAAATTAGAGAACCTCTTTATGTGTCGAAAAGAGATTTGAAAGAGAGTGTAATATACGAGTCTCAACAAGAAACAAAAGAAGTGGCACAGCCTGAAGAGCAAGATGGTAGTAGTAGTAGTGCTAGAAGTAGCCCATACGAGCTCGGTGATGCTAACCACTTATCTCGCAGAGAACCTGTGTATCAGACAAAAGCGGAGGCTGAGAGTGGCATAGAAAGTGAGACATTCCAAGAAATTGATTTTTCGAAACTCCGTCTAACTGATTCAAAAACAGACGCGGAGAAACAGAAATCAAAAAATCTAGAAAGCAGTGTTTTGAAAGGAGAACCAATGTATGCTCCTAGATTGCATGGAAAAGCCGATCATATTTCTAACGCTCTCAAGGTGACCACCTCCCCAGTAGCTTATGAATCGACCACATCTATGGAAACACATTATGCATCAGAGTGTAGTATGAACTTTGAGAATAAGCCTCAAAGTACTCCGTACACTTCACAAGATTTACATGACCGAACTGCTAAACCGAGCAGAAGCGTGACATTCTGTGAACAGATTTTGGAAAAGAGTCCAGAGACGAGTGAAGAAAATTCACAAAACATGTCTTCAAGTCAGAATGAAACTACTGTAATTCAGCAAAACACTACGGTAATACCATCAACGTCTGAGGCTAACGAATCTAGTTCTAGCAAACCAGAGGAAATTGAGCCTGATGGCCCACATACAACATGGGGAATATTTGATAGCGAAGGAGGGGTGTTAGAAGATAGACAATGGGGCGTTTCCTTAATAATACCACCGAAAGCAATAGCTCCGGGAATCAAGCAAAAGATCTACTTTACGGTGTCTGATCCGCGACTGAGCCAGCGAGTTGGGGGACCTCCCATCGATATGGACAACGGTAAAGGCTTTTGTAACGAAGCACGCGTTAAAACCTTGTAGTGTCGTAGTCTGCACATACTAATTGGCATTTTAATATTTGCGAATGGATTTGGAATCTGGAAATATTGCACAAGGACTGGGGATTGTGATTGTTGTTCGAAATTTTTCTCTCGAATATTAGATTCGATGTTTTGTATTTGATACACAATTAATGTTATTTTATGTATATTTACATATTTATTGCACGATATTGCATGAAGAGCATTTATGTGTACTAAGTCTTTTTTCAAACTAGCATCTTCTAGTAGCGGTTGGTTTAGCTATAGTATTAATGGGATAGCCTATAATTATAATACCTTCTCTATCATAAAATGTATTCATGCACATTAGTTTTAGTAGCTTCAATACCACACCACATTCATTATATTTATAATATTAACAAACTTATAAGACTAACATTGGTTGTATAAAACATGTATTGAATTTGTATTTGCGCAGTTTCTGCAACACAATACACTCGTACTTAGAGATCGAAGAGCGAAGACGTCAACGACTGTGCTACTTACATCCGTCGTGATAGTATGTTTGAACAAATGTTTGATGATATTTGTGCACTGTAATATATGTTCAATGACGTCTTTTTTATTTGTTTCAAGTTTTTCGCTTTGTATGTCTTCACGTTTCGATATTTCATTATTTTTCCGTAGATTCATCAAATCCACATAAAACAATAATTATCTTATCTCATTACTGTCGTGTCTTGCTTTTTCTGCCATTTTTCCAAGCTTTGCTTGTTAACTAACTGCATCAATGTGTTGCGATTTGTGTTTGTGTGTTCAACTCGATGTCGTATTACAACTACCCAACACAGCCTTAGCTGCCAATTTAAAAACTACCCTTTGCACACTTTATAGAATGTTTATTACAAACTTAAACCAGATTTAATACTACCTTTCAAATTCAATCTATTAAAAATGACACTATTATCTGCAAAATTGCAATCTTACTCAATACTTTCACATAGCACTTTAAAATCTCTAACGACACTACCCTTAATCCTTTTCGAAATATTAAAACTGTAATCCAAAAACAGGTGAAGCGATGCTGTCCCCACTCGTGATGTGCGGGCCTCAAGGCCTAGTATTCCTGAGGCCTGTGACGCTGCGTCTGCCTCATTGCGCGAACGCTGTACCCTCCTTAGGCCTGACGATCAAGGCTACTGATACCGAAGCACATCTCAGCACAGATTGGGACCAAATACACCTCCCTGCGACAACCACTTTGAATACTGTTGCTGTTAAAGTTGATCACTTTTAGGGATTTGACGAATTGGAAGTGACCCCGGGGAACTTCATATTTAGCTGTAAATCTAATATTATTACCCGGCTATATAATAACTGGCGTTTAAAAATGTAGCATTTTCGTGTCGATGCTTTCATTTGTTAAAGTTATCTCTGGAGTCTAAAAAATAAACTAAAAGTGAACGGTCTTCATCTTCAGTATAAAGTGGTTTTTAAACTCTTAATAGTATTAAAAATTGCTTTTATTTCATATTTGGCATTCCCACCTATATATCAATATTATCAGCCTTATTTTGATGTAAGTAGTGGTGCTAAAGTAATACGTAACGTTTTAAGCCTTATTTCATTAGTGGAGGCCTATCGCCAATGTTGAAATTAGTCTTACTTTTACATAATTTTGTCAAAATCATCATGTTTTTCATTGAATCTTATACCATCTAGTTCAACGTACATTTAGACTTGAGTATCATAAAGATTTAAACCTACTTTGTTATGTACATTTTTTAGTCCATGTTAGGGATCTAATTTCTTACAAGTTTGAATTTCAGATTGGCGTTAGGCCTCGTTCAAATACCTAGAATTTGTAACTGAATCTCTTAATGTAGAAATTTGATCGAAAGAGTGATATGCGTGAAAGACTTTTTATTATGGAACGATGTGTTATGAAAGAATGTACAGTTTAGTGACTTTCATTTATTTTAAACTGCTCTAGCAAAGCGATTGAATGAGCGATGACATGATGATGACCGTCAACATAAAATATTACGATTTTGTGTATAAGAGGCCTTACCAGTAAGTAGTAAGTCTATTTAGTAGTTTTAAAATGTTCATATATTGTAATATTATTATTTAATAATCAGTTATTAATCAAGCAATAATATTGTATCGGATTGTTAGATTTTAAATTTGAATATTTTTGTATTTTGGCTTCCGTAGTATTTGCAATTATTTTAAAGCTATTCCTTCATTTGAGATTGCCTCTAATTGCTCGCATTGTTTCAAGTTTAAGGGGAAGTTGCTCAGTCTTAAGCAGCCAAATGGAAAACTAGCTTTAATTTGTTAATTTGCTAAAAGTACTTTAAACTGTATGCTTTGGCAATAAGAGTCAATTATGATTGTATTGGTGTCTACTTTCCCAACACACTGTATATTTCTTGTTATTAGTGATAACGATGAGTTTACCTTTGACTTGATAATTAAATTTTATATGTAATGATAAATATTCCTTGTATTATTTCATGACCAAATTCCTGCCCGTCGTGTAGTGCATAGATGACTGTATAAGCTACCTGCAAAAGTGCAAAATTACTGGCCATCAGTTACCCGATGTCATCATGGATTACCATACCAGCAATAGGATTTCATCGGACTCATTGTGTAGAAGTATCCATTTTTAGGGTTGCCAAACGCGAACCCTATTTCTAAGCCTCCGGTGTCCGTCCTTCCTTCCGTGTGTCTGTCAGCGGGCTGTATCACATGAACCGTAAGAGGTTGACAGTTGAATTTTCACAGATTGTGTAATTCTATTGCCGCTATAACAAAAAATAAAATGAAGTTAAAACATATAGGGAAAGAATTAAAAAGGAAAACGCCGAAAAAAACACTTTTCTTTTATAGGGGTGTTTTGCTAAATATTGTACGGTGGTACGGAATTTCCGGAACCCTTCGTGTGTGAGCCCGACTCGCGCTTGGCCGGTTTTACTTTACCTATAGTTAATTTCTCTGCCTTCGTGATAGAAAGTTTTAAGAAGTGAGTAGATATCATACCTCATAAATGTACACCCGCCCACATTTTACCAGTTACGTTTAGGGTCTCCGAAGGGAAGGGGTCTTCGGAGATTAGAGATTACAAGCGTGTTATGTTATTTACCATCCGTAGTAAATAAAAAAGCGATTCCCATTACATTACATAACATACGTACAACTTCATGATTGACAAACAAATGAACTGAATTAACTACCTACTTAGGTAGAATACGAGAATCACATTCGGTATGAAATAATGATTTTCTCACACATTCACTTACGTGTCCATGCATACTTGAGTGTACTGATTATAGTTGTGTGATTTACCTATTATTGTAGAAGTCTTTTAATTTAGTTGAAGTGGATTTAATTTAATTAAGCCATGTTTTTGTTAAGCATTCGGATATACAAGCTTGTAAACGAAAGATATTTCAAACATCTATAATAATACGCCATTTGTAATAAGATTAGAAATTTAAACAAACCTTTTTACAGTCCGTTCAACCAATTTTGACTTCTATACCGTTGGCATAAGGATGGCATTAAAAGCAAAAAAGGTTACACAATACCAACTGTCTACTGCAGTTGCCATTTGTCATGTTACCAACTCAATAGAAGTCAAAATCGGTTGAACGGACTGTAAAAAAGGCTTATTTAAATGTCTAATCTTATTTCAAATGGAGTATAGTTAATTAAATTAATTTATTCACAAAAATAAATAATTTGATGAAATATAATGTTTAACATTCTTTTTTTAGTCGATGGCAAAAGTAAAAATATTTTATTAAAATGGTAGACGACTTGGGCCTAGTAGCATAATCAGCCTACACTATTCCCACTGCTGGGACCCAAGCCTCCTCTCGATCGATGAGAGGGACTGGGCTGTAATCTACCACGCGGGTCCAGAACGGGTTTTATCGACGGAAGAATAGATAAAATGACAGATAAACAATCACAATCTGTCATTTGGTCTATTCTTCTGTTGACAGAACCTGTAGAAAACCCGTTTTTATGGTTGTCATGTTACGCGTGCAATTCGGGCTGTCATGCTATGGTTGTCATACTACGCGTGCTAAACGTGACATCTACCAACCCGAATCGTATGCCGATTACCTCACGATGTTTTCCTTCAACCTTTTTTGAAACCGTTCACCGTTTTTCTCAGTAGGTGATAGTAAAATTTTATTTATTTCCTCAGTTTTTAATATATTCAAAACATGAAAAAAGCACGAATGCTCTTCTCTAACATTAAATAAAAAGAAATGCGAATGGCGAAAGGCGTTTATGACCATCCCCATCATTTGGATAGTCCTGTTCCTGAGTTCCTGACGCCTTTGGGACGCATATGGCCTGCCTAATAGGTAATTTAAGTACCTACCTAATATTATGTTACGATATAAATTTTAAGTCCGCGTATCACTGGGCAGTGTCCCTCACTCGTCAGCTTATTTTATTCGTCAGTTTCGTTGATTAGTCAATTTCGCTGATAGGACAGTTTTGCTGATTAGACAGTTGTTCGACAGTTTCCAAATTTTGCCAGTTGATTGATTAAGTACTTCATTACTACTTTGATATTAAGGTTTTACTTACATTATAATAACTGGGTTATATGAATGTTAGCAATTTCGTATCAAGATAAGGGGGCCTCAAACGGCCACATTAGCAATTCCTCTAATAGCAATTCATTTCCTGAATTTCCAGCTGTCATTAGCAATTCCTCTAATTTGACAGAAAAGCAATTCATAATTTGTGAACCATTTTACGAATCTCCATAGAAAACTGTCAAAGAGATGAATTATTTCGTAATATGAATCGCACGCAAATCATATTATGAATTGTCAGTTTGTGACATTTTACGATGATTCATAATATTTTCCTATTATGATTCTGACAAAGTGACTGTTTCAAGCCCCAAAGATCGCCAATTTGACTAGCATTATCGTGGTTTTGTCATATTCCCAGTCAGTTCGTTACGAATTTGTTTTGATACATGTTCACTTGTAGTTGGGTCCGAGGTCACCGATACTCTCTATGTCCATTTTGATGATGGTGTCATTTCAATGAGGGATTATGGGTTTACACGGCCATACGGTTCTATGATTGTTAGGAATATTAAGTTAGGTGCTTGAATGCACCTAACTTAATATTCCTAACAATCATAGAACCGTATGGCCGTGTAAACCCATAATCCCTCATTGAAATGACACCATCATCAAAATGGACATAGAGAGTATCGGAGTATCGGGAGTATAGATATAACATATAAAAAATAACAAACTATATATAACAAAGTACAGAATAGCAGAATAACTATTAAAAGATCGGAAAAATTCACAAAAAATATATATGAAGGAAATTCATTTTCTCATACATTCTGTATGGAATGGGTTTTTTGATGATATCTCAGGGTAGGGTAGGTAGGTAGGGTAGGTAGGGTAGGTAGGGTAGGTAGGGTAGGTAGGGTAGGTAGGGTAGGTAGGGTAGGTAGGGTAGGTAGGGTAGGTAGGGTAGGTAGGGTAGGTAGGGTAGGTAGGGTAGGTAGGGAAGGTAGGGTAGGTAGGTAGGGTAGGTGAGCCGTAGATAAGTACTTTGTTTTGCTGTGCTGTGCTACCTGTGCGAAGCCGGGGCGGGCAGCTAGTAGTACCTAAAGAGAGGTTAGGCACAGGTGTACCTATAGAGGTGCACCTCTGCCTAACCCTTCGGGGTTTACAGGCGTGATGTTTGTGTCGAAAACCACACACATTTTCTTTTAAATATTCAAAGTTCCAAGTCATAGAAAGCTGATAAATGAATAAGAACGTGATTATATAGGCATTCTTTTTCTAAGCTTTGGTTCAACAATACACATAATTAAAATACATTCTCTAGTCAAACGTCGGATATCATCCATTGTTCACCATTTATCCGCAATTGAATACAAACATAGCACTTTTCTATGCACTTTCTTTTTAAATGATATAAGTATCATTCATAATTTTGGTGTTTATTTTTATTACAGTGATGGCTAATTTATTTTTATTCAACCTGACACTACATGGAAATGACAAAACTCGCTGACTGGTCGAAACTTCACGTGACCAGAGAGCTGGCTTGTTCTTTGGCCAAAGAATTAGCATTGCCATTCAACGTGGCAATGCTGCCAGTCTTCTGGGCACGTTTCCGGATGACCGCGATGCGGACGAATACTTCGACGCCTAAGAGTCCCTTTGTTTTTATATTTATTGGTATTATAGTTAGTTAGTTCTTTTAGTTTTTTAGTTAATTTAGTATAATAAGGTACATAATGTAAAATAAAATTTTTATTTCGCTGAGGCTTGCTTTGCGGATCCCGCCTGTTCAATTTCGAGTGACCCTTCGGGCACTATCTACATGCATGTTACTCAGACCAACAAAAAAAGAAAGACGGAGCACTACGTACATTAAACGTGTAGCCACAAAACTATGCTCCTGCAAGTAAACACACAGGCTCACGCACACACCTACACAAAAACTATGCTCATCGCTCCTAGTACGTCACGAGTCGTCGTCTAGTAAACTTCAATAAAAAAAATAGAATTATGTCTTCTTGTGTAGTGAAAACTTGTAAAAACAATAGCAAATCACTAAAAAAGTCTCACGGAATCACTTTTTCCCATTTAAGTACTTCAAATAACATCGTTTCTTAATTTAGTTTACTATGAATTTTAGGTTACTTGGAATAAAAAACTTCAACGAATGAATGAATGAAAGCAGTGACATAAGGTGGGAGGGTTGCCATAACGTGATTTCAAATTTTCCCATTCGATTAAACCAATTTAAATTCTGATTTCTTATTTCAAGTAATTATATTTTTGTTTTGTTGTTTTATGCATTTATATTTTAGATTTCCAAGTAATACTGAATCTAAAATTAAATGGAAAGTAGCTACAAGAAATAGCGATGTAAAAAAAATTGTTTTTGTTTCGGGATAGAAGTCCTTCTTAACAATTGAGGTATATTCCATACTCAACAATATCTTACTCGTACAATATTATCCTAACCAAAATATTATTCCCCCAAATTATAGGGAAAAACTTTAACAAATGACAACCCTTTTTACACACACATAGATAAAAAGGTGGCTTCATTTTTGATGTTCGTAATGCTCCGTCTTTCTTTTTTTGTTGGTCTGAGGCATGTTATTATAACACTTAAACAGCTTGTTAAACTAATTCTAAAGCCCTTTTAACATGATTGACGTTGATACATAGTTACCTACACATGACCGACAGTTGCATGATACATCTGAGTAGGTATATAAGTAATTGAAAATCGTGTGTAATTAATTAGGTAAGTAATTAAATAATTACAGATGTTTTAACGCTTTCCTTGTCAAATTGTGTTAGGTAATGTTGTGAACTTGTGACACAAATATTCATAATATTTATAAGTCGTCTTTGAGGCGATCCTGATGAAGAATCGAGCATTTATCGCCACGCTTAGTCAGCCGGTTCACGTTTTATGAGAACTTGTCACAAAGCTCTCCCACAGTATAGTAAAGTAACAGTAATATGTCACGGCATTGACCTTGAAATAATTACCTACGGCGCGGCGGCGGCGGCGGCGGCGGCGGTTCGGTAGATAAACCTGACGCGTCCGTGCCTAACTGCCGCGCACTCGATACTGTTACGTAGGTACCGATATACACCGAGATTTCGAAGCTCGTCATTTCGGCCCTTTTCTATGAAGGTATAATACTGTTACTTATTTATACTGTGGTTCTACTTAAGTATGTCGGTATGTTCTCTGAGCTTTATGATTAAGATATGTTTCGAAAGAGCTAGGCTTATAAAATTGCAATCTTTCTAGATTGCACAGAAAACTATTAGAAGACGAAATATCAAAGTTTTTTTGCCAACGGCTTAATTGATAATGGCGCGTTGCAAACGATACTATAATGTGGGATCTCCTACGCATGTCATGTCATAGGTGAACTTACTTATTTGTGAATGTAATACCTTTACGTAATTTTTTATATTATTTATTTGATTAGGTACCTATTATGTTTGCCGTGTCATGATAATCAGTAGTTCGTGGGAAATTAATAGCCAAACGGGTGTTCACCTAGATAATTATAATACCAGCATTGATTTGTAGAGTATTACATCTTTAAGGCCCAATTTACTCGGCGTATGTATACTTGTATAGGCGTTATTGTTCTACTAGAGTTGCATCGCGCTGACGCATCGCGCCCATCTGCGGAAGCGTTAATGGTTAAATTAGAAACAGCAACATTTTGAATATGCGTTACTAATTACTTTGTCACATCATCATCACACACAGGTTTACCTTCATGTGCATTTTGTGCAACTTTTAATTTGTCTATGAATGTAAGTTCGAATTTCTCCGATTTTATTTTTGCCAAGAATTTATTCCCAGTTTCACGCTACGAAAGATCTAAAATGAAATGAAATTATAAAATTATGTTTATTGCTGTAAAATGGACATTTTAAGTCACTTTTACACGTAATTTTTTTGTTAAATATTTGAAAACTTGGTCTTCTTGCTTACTGACCTACCCTACTGATACTACCACTACTGATACTACCCTGAGAAGAAAAGTGGGCCTAAAACGGCCACATTAGCAATTCCTCTAAAAGCGATTCATTTCCTGAATTTCCAGCTGTCATTAGCAATTCCTCTATTTTGTCACAAAAGCAATTCATAATGTGTGGACCATTTTACGAATCTCCATAGAAAACTGTCAAACAGACGAATTATTTCATAATATGAGTCGCACGCAGATCATTTTATGAATTGTCAGTTTGTGACATTTTACGATGATTCATAATATTTTCCTATTATGATTCTGCCAAAATGGCTGTTTTAAGCCCTCTGAGGTCAAAAAAAAAAAAAAAAAAAAAAAAGTCAAATAATTTATTTCAAATAGGCACATAAAAGGCACTTTTGAACGTCAATGATAAACAAACAAAGAAATAGAATTGATTCTAGTTGCCCATTCCAAAAGGTAGATTTCGTATGGAGAAGAATGGGCAAGAAACTCCACCGTTACTCTTTTCAAAAATGTTTACAATATTTTGTATACATGAATTATATAATTATATGTGAAGACCATGCACCCACAATAAGATTACTGTCCCACAAAAGGCAAAAAAAATAATTATAAATGGAGCAATGACAAATAAATCAGTTATGTGATAGGTACATGGTGCTCACATATTTACAAACATTGTAAAAGTATACGATATTACAACACTACAAGTTCTCTACTTTCAAGATCTCTAAGTCCAAACATTATATTAATAACATTAAATGTGAGTCTAACAATTAAGGGTCATGTTTGGAAGGGCCTTTTGAAGAAAGAGCCATTGCAGCTTTGAGTTGACCTGTCCCGACAAACGGCATGTATGTAGGTGTCATTCGTTCATAGTCATGTCCTATTCTGTCTACTCTCCATTGTAGGGATGCAAGAAGTGCCAAAAAGCCTCGATATTTGAAAAAAAATTAGTAGGTATCGATTTCGATATCGAAAAAAAATATCAATATATCGGTGAAATCTTCAAAAAAATATTTTTACATTATGAAGTTCAAGTTTTTAATTCATATAAATACCAAACTAGGAAAAAAAGTGTACTTTTTACGGCTCTGAATTCCAGCGGTTTTAGTCAGTGTCGACAACGGTGTTGCAATTGCAAATATATCGTATTTGATACATTTTCGATACTTGATAACTTATATCGATATTTTTTCTACAAGCCTACTCCGTACTTTCACAATCACATACTTACAGTTTGCTCTTTAAATGTCGTAAACAAATAGGTTTTGTTACGTCACGATCATAGATTATTGTTATAATTGCACCTTCTCTAAATTGTCAATGCGTCTGGAAGGACCAAAATTTTCCACAATAACGAGGACCACGCAATAAGATTATATTAATTTTTTCCCAAAAGTCCTAGAAAATCTATAGAAAATTATTATCTAAGTTCATTGCCTGTCCGTCAACATGATACGGCATTGACAATTGAATCGATTGTATGCTCACACTCGATAATCGAATAAGAAACCGATACTTTACCTGATACGGATCTATTGTTCAATTGTTTATTAAAACTTTAAAGAATTGCAGTAAAGGTGCTAAGATTTATTAAAATTATGTCGACACAATATCGCAGATTACGGGGTTACTGTTGACCTCTCGCTGTGTGTGTGTGAGGGAGATGGAGCTATGCCGGACGTATAGTTCCATCTTTTTCTCACTGTGAACTAATACTAAAACCATACTGCTATAAGAGGTAGCGGTCGGCCCCCCTGGCTTGGGTAAAAGAACATATATTGTATAAGAATGATTCTGGTAGGTTTTTTGCTTACTGGCCTGAAGACCTATTGTATAGATTAGGCGAAGAAATCTGGTTGGAGAGTTGGTGTTATGTGTCTGTTTAATTTATAAAACGAATTCAGTATAATTAATTTTTGTATTCTACTTATTTATGTACATTTTTATCTACTTAATATATCAAAATCCCCTACACCTCTCGCCTCCAGCCCACTATAACAGTTCTGCCGAAATGTAGGGTGTGCTAAATGTACTACCCTATTTGCCCCGAAGGGTTGGGCAGAGGTTTATGTACATAAACCTCTGACCAATCCTTCGGGGAAAATTGGCGTGATGCTAGTTATCTGTTTATATCAATGGACCAGATTTTGACACAATGATTTAAAAACAAGAGTCATTTCCATAGCTTCTTAAAGAATGAATGATAATACAAACAAAAAACAAAATTTCACTTGACCTCTCTGTCATTTAGTTTTATAATTAGATTGTGAACTAAACGCTTTATAAATATATATAATTATGACCCAGTAGGTCACATAGCCTTAAAGGCATGCGTATCATTAAAACCGTCATACAGTCTGTAACCATTAAACATGATCTAATTTTGACCTATGAGTAAAAGCATCGACTCACGCGCAGGTGACTTGATCGATGGGTCTATTATTAAGTCATACATTATTTAATTATATAGAATGATTTTTTTTAATTATGTAATTTCTTTCTTTCTTCCTTTTCGTGGGGTTTAGTTTATATTTGATCCTTTTCAGCAAACCTGTCCGTCCGTCCGCCCATCAATTGATCAATTGTATTAATATTGTTAGTTGTTTCAATTGCATTTGGTAGACGATCAATTTCCGCATCAATGTGTATTAAGCACTTAAAAAATTCAATATTGCAATTGATCGTTTCGGGGAACTTTTAAACATTTAAATAGAATAGAATATTTATTCAGTATTAAAACTGGTAAAATAATAACATAAAATCTTAGAAATAATTGATGAAAAATGATTTAAATGATAGCATCTTCAGTTGTTTTACTAAACGATCACGTTTCGATGTCAAACGCTTTGGTTATCTGAATTGAAAGCATAACGTGCATCCTTGGCGGATGACAAAATACTTCTCAAATATTGTCTACGAGTTTGTGGTTTATATTTTTGATAATAAATCTCCAGTTATACTTAATGAGATGTCTGCCCTTTCTTATCTCAAGGCCGTGAGTTACATCCATTCGAAAGAAATCATAATTTTTCAGGTATTGTAATTTTCTGGTGATCTTCACTCAAGAAATCAATCTGCCTAGCCTTTTCCCAACTATGTTGGAGTCGACTTCCAGTCTAACCGGATGCACCTGAATACCAGTACTTTACATGGAGCAACTAGCTATCTGACCTCCACAACCCAGTAAATGGGTAATACGATACCCCTTGGTAAGACTGGTAGTCAGACTTTCGGGCTTTTGACGACGTGCTTTCCGAGGCACGGAGGCGTTTCGGTATGTAAAGATGGAGCTACGCTTGCCGGGGTTAGTCTGTGTCTGGGTGCATCTATGGACCAACCCTGGCAAGCGTAGCTTAACCTGATGGATCGACCCGTGCAGCTGTTATTACTTCACCACGAGCTCCTCCTCCGGTTATCTTCACTCATATATAACCTACAATACCAGTAAAGGCAAACAGTACGAACTGGTTTCTAGTCTATGGAACAGTATTACATCAACATTATGTTCAGCAGGTTTGATTTGTGTGCTTTTAGCTTCGATTCAATATAATCAGTATTGGTTAAGGGGGATGCGCCAAGGCAGCCCGCGAAATTCAAATTTTCTTACGTTTTTTGCAATTTGCAGGTCAGTGTCAGGTTGTATATTGATCTAAATATTATTAGCGGCCGTAACAAATATGGTTTTACAGAATTATAAACATTAGAATCAGCAATACAACTCTCTAAGTTCATGAAAGTGCCAAATGTCATGATTTCATGAAATAGTCATTCAATGCACTTATATGAACTTAGAAAGTTGTATTGCTGATTATGATGTTTATAATTCTGCAAACCCATATTTGTTACGGTCGCTAATAATATTTAGATCAACATACAACCTGACACTGACCAGCAAATTACAAAAAACTTAAGAAAATTTGAATTTCGCGGGCTACCTTGGCGCATCCACCTTAATTACTAATTCTTAAAAACAATAAGTGGGCAAGCTGCTTGCACTGGCCTAAAATCTCAATTGAACCAAGTAGGTAACGAGCCGGAAGGTTTCAAAAAAGATTGAGCAAATAACGTCTTTCAATAAAAGAATGTATGTAGTATCATGTCATGTAATGCTTTGGCACTAATTGTGACCCCGTCTAACCCGTCAGGGGTCATAAGTATGATTTAATGTACATGAATGTGAAAACAAAAGTTTTGTAAATAGTTTTTGGCTGTATCAAATCGTCACGGTTATGATGTTCAAGTGTCAGTCCAATATAATGCCGACTTCAATCTTCGATCAGTTCAATTCAGTTCAGTTTGGCAAAGAGTTAATTGAGTCGCTTAAATAACGTGAGATTAGTAGGAGGTAGATTTCAGCATATATTGTAAAACTTTTTTATTTTTTATTGGTTGAATACGAGGCTTATGGCTGCTACTTTTGTAGGTACAATACCTATGTATATTTTGACTTTTTTTGTTGTGTGTGCGTTTTGTGTGTGCAGAATAAACAATTTTTTATTTTTTGCAGTTTAGATGCAACTAAATACGTTCAAAGTTATCCACTGAGAAGTTTTGAATACACTTTAACATCAGTTATAGGTAATACTAATAACACTGCCTAATGGAAGGATAGATAGAAATAACCTACTAGAAATGGATTTAGTTAATCAAACCACTATGACTGAATTTCCATAGTGATTTCTGCGGAACTTGAATTCCTGTGAAACAAAATATTTATATAATTTTTTTGTTTCGCGGCTGGATATTTCTGATTTTTGTCTCCAAAACATCCACGATACTGGAAAATTAATTAAATATCTTAATATATATAAAACTACGTTTTATAACAGAACATCTCTGCCTCATACTCGTTGGTCTTGTGGTCACAAGCGCTACTGCTAAGCATGAGGTCCTGGGTTCGATTCCCGGGTCGAGCAAAGTGTTACTGGGGTTTTCCATCCCTAATTTCTTGACTTACACGTAACTGGCGAAATGTGGGTGTACTATAGGTACAGCTCTGTCTAACCCTATGGGAAACACAGGCGTAATGTTATGTGTTATCTCACAGAAAGCTCCCGTACATCAAAGGCACAGAGGTCAAAAGTATCACAATTTACTATAATCTGTCATTATGGTGGTTACGCATTGCGTTGTGTGAACTTGACCTTATTGTGGCCTATTTGATGGATCTTCTCATATTTATGTTTAAGTGGACAGTAACTACCATACGTGTGCGAAATATGAATGAGATGTTTCAGAATACTACAGACTTTCGCGTATTGAGTAGGTATTCTGTGTTCGTCTAATAAATTAAGTGCAACTTGAAGGGTTATTCTGGTATCCACATTCGCACAATTCATCGGCCATTTGACCTGCACCGCTACTTTTAACAAAAATTACGAACTTTGAGTGACGTGGAATACGTAATTAGAAGCACGCCGTTGGATTTTTAACTTTTAGCGATGTCTGGTCCTATTCTACGCATTTTATTTTAAATTTCAAATCTGACCGTACGACACGTAGATCGACCTAACCAATCAAATTGATCTAGAACTCTAATCTATCTCTCCTCATATTTCTTTATTTAATTAATCTCACACGATGCTTCGCAAATCGGAGCGACTCAGGCCAAAGTTGAGCGTCAGTTGCAAAATATTCATCCCGTTTTGTGTTCGTTTGAGTAATAAATAAGACGAGCATGAACAGCTGTTGCCCAATTCTGACGGACGTGAAACGATTTGCATTTAAAGCCAGGTACACACGGCTACACATCAAGCTATACATTTCCAGTTTATGCTGATCTCGCATTATATAGGATTTCCGTACAATGCGAGGTCAGCCTCTATTGAAAATGTATAGCTTAATGTGTGGCTATGTTTACAATATACTGGATACTCTTCTTGGTTTGTTATGGTACTGCAGCGTAGGGTTGCCAAAATCCCTGTTCACTAAATAGTTACCTAGAGAGTACCACTCTAGAATTTTGATAGGTATTTTTTTTTGTACGTAAGTATCTTGCACTGCTTTAATTTTCCATAACCTACACTGAATGGTCTAGTGCGTGTGTTATAAAGTTATCAAGCTACTTAAATCGCTATATTTCTAGGACAAATTCGTTTTCAGTGTTCTAATAACTAAATTTTATCAGTAAATTATAGACATCCCTGAAATATTTTACACTGAAGTAAATATTTAGAGCAAAAGCCAGGCTTCGCAAAGTTCGTGTTATAATTTTGACGGAGAGTCACGAAAGAATGAGAACAATCATACCCTTTTCCTGCAATTTATTTTCGTCACCCCAGTCTGCAAGTTGTGTTGGTAGCCCATTTTTCTCGTAGACGTCCTGGTTAACTCGTTACATCACTGCCAAAGTCAACTGAAAACCTTCTGCGGTATTCCATAGATTTTCAAAATCAAAAGTCATTTATTCAAACTAGGCTGAGAATCAGCTCTTTTCGAACGTCAAAATTAGATAAGACAGTCCCCCAAGACGCCCGCCCTTCACCACTTGCTTAGCTGGGAAGAAGAAGTGGCGCAACGAACTCCCCAGCAGCACAGCGGCGTTCAGTTAGAAAAACTCCATTCTATACAAGAGTGTGCAAAATTTTAAATGATTAATTACGCAACACAAAATATTAAATTATTTGTTAATTATTTCGATTGTGTGGGTTATTGTAGGTAATAAGGTAAGAACTGAAAAGAAATGAAATTAACAATATACAATAAAAATAAAACATAATTATTAAAAATAAAGACAACTATGACATACCTACTCCAGTCCAGTCTACTGGAATTTAGTTTTTATAAGTTTGCTAAACTTTTAGTTTGAATTTCTAAGATTTTAGTTTATTAATATATGGTACTTTGTAAGTAAACCTTTACCTCGCTGAACTATTATTTTAATATCTTGTAGTCATTATAGATTTTTCTACTGTGTTTGCAGTTTACCACTAAATGTACACACGGCTATACATCAAGCTATACATTCCCAGTCTAAGCTGACCTCGCATTGCATGGAAATCCTATACAATGCGAGATCAGCATAAACTGGAAATGTATAGCTTGATGTGTAGCCAATATAATAGACATAGAAAGGTATTTAGGTCTTCAATAAAGTCTGAAATATTCAGTTCACATTAGCCAACAAACACACCATCTTCGCAGATGTTCGCGTATGAATGTGCTGCATACGATTGCAAGATTTGCATTTAGAAGACTCTGAATAGGGCTGTCTCCTTTGTTGTGATCTATGAACACAGTGCCCGAGTAATATGCTTGGTACACATTTAATGTGTTACCATTATGTGTGTTCACAGTTCACAACATATTCATTTTATATCCCTATTTTATTATAGTTAGTGTGAGTGAGTCGTAGTCGGTTTTTGGTCGTGGTCCTAGCTTCCGCAAAAACCAAAACGGACAGTAGTCGATTTGTGGAAAAATTGCTTTTCTTAATCAACTTTTTAATGATACCTAGATAGAGTGATAAGGTGGATGGAGATACCAAAGCTTATCGCTTATACACAGAAGTCCTTATTTTCATTAGTAATAACTAATAACTGTATGGTTGGTCTGGTGGTTGCAAGTGCTACTGCTGAGCACGAAGTCCTGGGTTCGATTCCCAAGGTCGGGTAAAGTGTTATTGAGTTTTTCCGATTTGAAATTTCTCAGTAGCAGTTCGGAGTCTAGATAAGTGCCCAGTTGATGGCAATAGGTTCGCCCCCATGTATATGACTAAAACATAACTGGCGAAATGTGGGGTAAAGCTCTGTCTAACCCTTCTGGGATTACAGGCGTGATGTTATGTCAGAACCAAATATAGGAAAACGTGATAAAGATATTTCTTAGTGAATTCAATGAGCAACACATGCTATTTTATCAGTAACTAGCTTTTGCCCGCGACTTCGTCTGCAATCCAGGATGAAAAGTAGACTATGTCCTTCTCCAGGTCAAAGTCTACGCTTGTGCCAAATTTCATCCAACTCCATTCAGCCGGTTTAGCGTGAAAGCGCAACAAATATACTTACTTTCGCATTTATAATATTAGCTAAGATGTTATAAGTTGGGATACGGTTTAATTTATCTAGCTAGTATATGCTGTAAGATACACATTAACACCGTCGTTTCACAAAACTTCATTTCGCAAAAAAAGCTCAATAGACTACTCGTATACTCATTAAAAGAGTGGTATCTCTATCTAGAACTTAATCGATACATTCGATCCGATTGCACTAGAATGGTCGTTAGAATAGCCAATCTGTAGAAAGTACAGGGTATCATTTCTAATTGCTAATCTTAGGATCTTGTCTAGGATTCAGATTGCGATAACTTCGCTATAGAGACAATGAGATGACAAAAAGATGTGTCTATTATACAACTCGTGGTAAAGTTTCGGAATTGTAATCTAAGATGAATTTAAGAGTTCAATTGGTACAGTTCGACAAATCTTTGAAATTATACATACCTACTCACATATTTTTTCTACTGTTGCAAAAGTTACATAAAAGAAAATCTTTAAATATTTTAAATTAAAGTCGCTTTTCGTCTTTATGTCCACTTTGTTCTTCTAAAGCACGCAACAGATTCTGATGAGGTTTTCACCATCGTTTAGGAAGTAATATTAAAGTTACATTAAAAAAATCGTTAAATATCAATGTTTAGTCAAGTCGTAAAACCAGTGCGAAGCAGGGAATGCCCTGTTCCTTCGACACTAATCGGGGATGAAAGGACCACAGAAACACCCATGATGAATTATCACTCGAATAAGCGCTTTTAATAATAAATATTTTGCAATAAACATTTTTTTTTTTATCATTTCAACGTGACGTGCACCCTATATCATTATCGTGGACATTTTCGTGACATTTTTGTGTATGTTCTTCGATACTCTCATGTATTGTCGACCGATATAAAATGCTGGTATTCAGCTGCATCCAGTTAGACAGGAAGCCGACCCCAACATACTTGGGAAAAGGCTAGGCAGATTCTAGAATGATTATAGACGTTATTGTAATTGCATTGGCCCAGACACGACGGCTTCGTTACTGTGACTTTAATTACATCACGTCCAAAATATGAGTTAATATTTAAAGCTAGCGAGTAAGTTTGAATTTAGAATTACTGCAAACAATGAAATAAACAATATTTTGACCAGCAAATATGAGTTAATATTTAAAGCTAGCGAGTAAGTTTGAATTTAGAATTACTGCAAACAATGAAATAAACAATTAATAGTTTGACCAGCAAATATGAGTTAATATTTAAAGCTAGCGAGTAAGTCTGAATTTAGAATTACCGCAAACAATGAAATAAACAATTAATAGTTTGACCAGCAAATAAGTTAGAAGTTTGCCGGTAAACCACAGGTATCGCAGAAGCTAAGTGACCTAGTTTGCAGAACTTTACGTTTGCAAATCGTACGCATCCCTTGGTAAGCGGTGGTGGTTGCTATAGCAACGGTGATAAAAGCCTGCGCAGACGCAGCGCACCACAGTCCGCGCACTCGCGCAAGCGCTCCGTACGCACTCGGTGAGTTTTTTTCTTTGGAAATAGTTCGTTTTTTGAAGTGTCCTGTATTTTTGTAGATTTTTTTCGGAATAAATATTTCGGATGGATTGGAATTTTTAAACAGATTTTAAGTGGTGATATACTATGTCGTTCAAAGTTCAGAGTGCCTTTTCTCTTAAGTTCAAAGTATTTTTTCCTAATATCCATCCATATGGATTTTCAAATTTGGTGTCTAATTAAAACCAACCACATATTTCAAAATAAAAAAACCACTGGGCGCAGCCGCCCAACGTTTTCCGCCCGCCCAGTTTTTTACGCTATTAATATTTTACTAAATATTTTTTTCTGAGCTGTTGTAACCTTTATATCTTAATTTCAGTGTACCTAAGGCCTAAATTATATAATGAGTTTGTTATTAAAATTTTAGTTATAAAAAAAGAAACTTAACAAACAAAATGATCAAAGTTTCTCAAAAAGTTAAGGACAGTCCCTAGACCGTTTTACTGTAGGTACAACGGTTAAGGTACCTACCTAGGTACCCTGACTGCCCCATCTCTAGAATCCACCCTGTATAAGATATCAAGATTGACTACTTAGCTCCATAAAGGTATAGCGTGATGATTATTTAAAAGGTTCAATCTGTAACTACCTGCAATATTCGAACCTTTTGCCTTGTCTTTTGTGGTAAACTATAGAAAAACACAAACATAATGCTCATCCCCCATAGCAAAACGCGTGAAGTTTTTTTATTTTACAAAATCTTTTTTGACAATTGAAAAAAGAAAGAAAATACTTTTATTTGCGGCAAACATGACGCTAACAAAGGACAAATAAAATATACGAAAATAACAAGTGGTGGGAAAATATGGGTTACATTCACGCAAAACGGCCATCGCTCAGCATAATGCTGCGACCCTATGCGAGACAGAGCCCCAGCGCTGGTTGCATACCTAAAGTCTGCCAAACTGCATAGCAGTTTGTCGGCAGTTGTTCCCGTCTAGAAATGGATTACAAATTGTACCTAACAAACTGACCAGACTTATAGGAAATATCTATGAATTTGAACAGAATCTATCCGGTAGTAATTGCGTGATGCTGGAAAAAACATTCAGACAAACAGACAAAAATACCAAAAACTATATTTTTGGCATAAGAATTGTTCCCAGACCTCGCAAATTACTTTGGTTTTTTCAAAAATATTCTCTGTACTTTGTATATTTTTGAAAAAACAACGATATTATTGTTATTTATAGATAAATCTACCGGAATAAATTCTCTAAATGATTGTGAAAACCGCGTCAAAATCTTTTGTATATTTAGGAGAACACAGACAGACACGAAAAACGAATTTAATTTATAATATGTATAGATTATGGGGTTTATTCATAAACGATGATTAAAGTTAAGTGACGTTCAAACGTCAAAAATGTATGGTGAAACAGTCGCTAATCATTACTTAACTTTAAGCAACGTTTATGAATAAAGGGGTTAAACTCTAGGTTCTTTATGTTCTGTCTAGTTCAAAACTACCATAAATCGCCGCCAAACTACTGAGATAAATTCTTAACAAAACGGCTTCCACACCGGATTACAATCACAATAATAATTATGTCGGTTACAAAAAGTTTCGTCTCATGCGTACACAATGTTGGCAACATTCTTTTCACACTGATATGATTGATAGTTTTTCCGAAGCATGTCTGCGCCTGCGCCGACGGTGACAATGAGGGGTTTTTATTACTAATAATATGTGTATGAACAATCGACGCATTGCACTGCGGTTCGGTTGAATAGGTGTAGGAGTTACAGGGATCTGTGTTTTGTTTTAAAAATGAAATAACGAGATATGATCTTAGATTTATTAGCGTGGGATCATAAATTATGTGGTGTTTGAAATAACTCTAAGAGCGAATTTTTCCAATTAAACTGAACGCGATCAGCTCATCTGAACCGCGTTTAGGAGCTGTCAGTGTCAATATTTCCACAGCAATGATGACACTGACAGCTTTTAAACGCGATTTATGAGTTGATCGATGATCGCGTCCAGTTTCATAAGTGGAATTCGCCCTAACATAAAAAGGTATGATTTAGCTACAAAGGAAGGATATTCGTTAAACAATAATTACAGGTGCTTTTACTAGTCTTATTTTTAAACCGATTCTTAACCTAAAGCACATGCAAACATGAACAAAAGAATATCCAACGTTAAATCTTTCTTAATCTCCCTAGTTACTGTTACATTTTATTAGCTACAGTTTGCTCTAATTACAATCAAATATGCTGTATTTATATTAAATAGATCATAATCAGCCTATAACGTTCCCACTGCTGGGACACAGGCCTCCTGTCTGACAGAGAGAGTCGGCCATAATCCACCACGCGGCCCTAGTGCGAGTTAGTAGATGTCATGTCTTCGAATTTTTGGTTCTAGGACATGGCCGTTTCCTCACGAGGTTTTCCTTCACCGTTTTGGAGCGGTGAAGAAATAAATGACACAAAGTAATGCGCTTGTCTGGGTTCGAACCCACGACCAAGTAAGTCGGGGCTGTTACCACTAGGCCACCACTGCTCCTATATATACCACAGCTCGAATAGATAGAACTTTAATCCATACTTACTAATATTATAAATTCGAAAGTAACTCTTTCTGTCTGTCTGTATATTACCTTTTCACGCCAAAACCACTGAAAGGATTTCGACAACATTTAGCAAGGAGATAGATTACATTATTGGGACGGACATAGGGTACTTTTTATCCACATACCACGCGGGCGAAGCCGCGTGCGGAAGCTAGTAAATAATGAAGGCGAAATATTTCAGCAATTAACCCAACAAATTATAGACAGAACCGTTCTCCTAATCAAACTCGCTCTTCGCGTTAATCTCATGAATTAACAGTATCGTAACTATCAGCGTCAGATTCGCACACTTTGTTTCCTCTGCCACCAATTTCAACTTAACTTTTCAGTCAGTCATTTCCGTAGAATGTAGGTGTAAACAGTTACAATTACATAATTATTTTTTTGTCAAAAAATACGAAAATAAGCATAACGATAATGTTGCTAAGCTTATTTCAACAAACATAGTAATTTCGTTAACACGTTAAGCTTTTTATTAAAACACAAGCATGGCTTTTTGCAAACACGTTATCCTAACTAATATTGTAAATGTGAAAGTGAGTTTATTTGTTTTTTATACGCTCTCACGCTACAACGGCTGAACGGATTTGGATAAAATTTGGCACATGAGTAGACCATAACCTAGAGAAGGACATAGGTTACCATTTAACCCGATATTTCCATGGGATCGAGATTTATGCAGGTAAAACCGCGGGGCGCAGCTAGTAGTACTTATGATTATGATTATATAAGGATATATAATCATAATCATAAGCACATATTATGAAACAAAGTCCTCCGCCGCGTCTGTCTATCGTCCTGTACGCGATAAACTCAAAACTACGCCACTGATTTTCATGCTGTTTTCACCAATGGATAGAGTTGTTCTCGAGTAAGGTTTTAGTATATAATAATCTACATCCACGCGGGCGAAGTCACGGGCATCAGCTAGTGTAAAATAAAGATAAATGATGCATTGATTTTTTCACTTATTGGCTTGTGCTACCATACGTAGGTACGCAACCAATGATACGAAACGACTTATTAAGTTTTCGATCAGAGCCTGATAGAAAAGGCTGCTTCATCGAAAAAAAGAAAAAAAAAACTTGAGAAATTCGTAATTGTTTGTGGAATCTCAGTGGGCCTAAAACGGCCACATTAGCAATTCCCCTAAAAGCAATTCATTTCCTGAATGTCCAGCTGTCATTAGCAATTCTTCTAATTTGACAAAAAAGCAATTCATACCGTGTGGACCATTTTACGAATCTCCATAGAAAAATGTCAAACAGATGAATTATTTCGTAATATGAATCGCACGCAGATCATAATTATTATGAATTGTCAGTTTGTGACATTTTACGATGATTCATAATATTTCCTAACTCTTCACGTGACCAGAGGGCTGGCCAATTTCTACGTCAAA
Organism: Lithophane leautieri; assembly: GCA_949152455.1. NCBI lineage: Eukaryota > Metazoa > Arthropoda > Insecta > Lepidoptera > Noctuidae > Lithophane > Lithophane leautieri. The sequence goes on along the minus strand of OX424479.1, from coordinate 4,984,796 downwards.
GAATCAGCATTGCCATCCAACGTGGCAATGCTGCCAGCCTTTTGGGCACTTTTCCCACTGACAGCGATGCGGAAGAGTTTTTTGACGCCCTATGAGCCCTTCCTTTATGTATATAATCTGTATTTTTTTATTTTTATTTTTCCTATTAGGATTCTGCCAAAGTGGATGTTTTAAGCCCTCTATGTTCAATACAACATCTTAATCTCGAATCTAAAAATAAATCAATGAAGATAAATTATTACTTTGACTTTCTAAATATTAGCCTTCTATATATCGCGTGATAAGGCGATATTATGGTTATTTAACAAAAATACAATTTCTAGGACATCACTGTTCCATGTTAATTCGTCACACCCTCTAATTAAAACTAATGTAAATAGATAATTAGAAACTCATAGTCTCAGATTGAAGAGTAAAATAACAGTAAGACATGCGAAAGTAATGATTACTTAACAAGGAAGCAAATTCTTTGCTTAGTACTTATAAATCTTAAAAAACAAAAGTATTTATTGCTCCATTCAATGTTTTTGAACCGGCTTATAATGGCTTTTTATTTCAAAACTTTCCTGTCAAAATCAAAATCAATCAATCTACCTTGCTTTTCCTAATTATGTTGGGGTCGGCTTCCAGTCTAACCTCCACAACCTATCTGACCTCCACAACCCAGTAACTGGGTAATTCGATAGCCCTTGGTAAGACTAGTTGTCAGACATTTGGGACCCCACCGACCCCAACATGGTTAGGAAAAGGCAAGGCATCTTGAAGGGTCTGCAAAACACATATTCGTTAGTAACAAACTACTGGACCGTAACTCACTCACTCTACTAGTTGACCCAGTGTTCTGCACAATGCTAAGTAATGCGTGTGTGGTGAGCAAAAAAAAAAAATTTTTTTTAACATTTGAATTGCATCTCTTTCAATGAAAATAACTTGAAAATTACTACTTATATAACAATTAAGAAAACACTGTAATAATTTTTAGCATTTTTATGGTCCAAACGTAGTAGTATTAAAATTTATAAAATAACACCGTAATAAAAATTCTCACGGGTCTAATATATTTATTTTACAAAACAATAAACGCTCTGCATGCCAATTAACTATTTTTAATTGAAGAGTTACCATTAAAATGATATGTATTTAAATCTGCCTTGCACTGTATTTGGAGTTATTTCATATTCATTTTGTGTATTGTTATTCGAATGTTCCCATGATAGTTCTCCGACAACACGCAACGCTCCAAATCATAAACTACATAAAAGATGAACTCCGATTCACCAAGACTAAGATAATACATAAAAAGTAATAGATTTAAGTTTCAGCTCTAACTGATGGTAAAGAAATCCCTCGTAGGTGACCTGGGGGCTTAAATCGGTTACTTTAGCAGAATCATAATATGAAAATATCTCAACACAAAAAATCATCGTAAAATGTCACAAACTGACAATTCATAATATGATCTGCGTTTAATTCATATTACGAAATAATTCATCTGTTTGACAAATTTCTATGGAGATTCGTAAAATGGTCCACAAATTATGAATTGCTTTTATATCAAATTAGAGGAATTGCTAATGACAGCTGGGATTCAGGAAATGAACTGCTTTCAGAGGAATTGCTAATGTTGCCGATTTAGGCTCCCTGTTGTGATGCTCATCTTTCCCACCTAGAGAAACCCACGTGTGAAAAGCACCTAAATTCCAAAGAAAGTTCCTAACCTACCATCACCAATTTGGTCCTCTAATGGGCGAAGTATTGCATGGATGGCCCGAAGTGATGCGTCGGTCACGTTCCATCGGCCCGACAATTTCAGAACAAGCTATTACAGAACATGACCCCAGGCCAACCACATCTATGTAGGTGATAAGTACCAGCGGGGCAATTCCTTCGCATCACATTCGCAATCTGTCAAAAAAACATCAGTTTACCAACATTTTTTGACAAGTTTGACAGATTGCGACAAATGTGAACTGTTTTTAAGTACAACGTTTCCAATATCAAGATGCCGCTCTTGGAAAAGTGTCATGAAATGAAAGGAACTATGTATCGATGACAACATTTAGGTTTTGGTGTTTTCAGAATAAAGGCAACAGAAATCTGTAAAAAAATAAATTGAATTTATTGAATTTTCGTAGCCATCGTTCGTAGCAAACAAAAGACATCAACGCGTTGACACACAAAAAATATATTAATATTAAACATTTATGGTTATTTTTATTTCACAGGTCTTGTTTTTCCGACGTCAGATATCCTACTATATAATATTATAAATGTGTAAGTTTGTGTGTTAATGTGTTTGTATTTGTTACTCAATCACGCAAAAATGGCTGAATGGGTTTGGATGAAATTTGGCAAACAGACAGTTTATAACCTGGATTAACACATATGATACTTTTTATCCCGATATTCCCACGGGATCGAGACTTACGCGGGTGAAACCGCGGTGCGCAGCTAGTCTTTCATAACTGGAAAAAATGGACAGTTTTTGTATGGACTAACTGACAAAAATTAAAAAAAACAGCCTTAAAATTTTGCGTTATTACTTGAGTCGTAAATAAATCTAACAAATCGTACATCCTGATGAAGACATTACAACTATAATACATGTAGGCATGTAGCCTCAGCCCGAGGCGAACATTTACTAACGAATGCATCTCCTCTTTGAGATAGTTTAGTGTCTACAAGTATTACAAAGGGCGTGAGTAATAGCTGGGACTGTGGATGTTTGTGAAGTGTTAGTTAGAGCGTAGGATGTCGTGACACATGTATTTTATTCTGTAAAGACAACTTCCTTACGGTATGAAATACGTGTCATGTCGTTAATATATTATGATGACAATTTATTTATTACAATAATATACATCTAACACTAAAATAATAAGTATAAGTATGTAAAAAGGGGGGGAGGGGAAATAATCATTACAGTGAATCAAAGTGCATTATGATATTGATCATTCGAAAATAGGCACTTGACGTTTTCGAAGTCTGTTGATCAACAGAATGAGAAACGTTTTTTCAGAGCACACAATGGCACTTTACTTGAATTGTTATTCAATCAGACCACCATCATTTTTGAATGAAGTTATTTTAATTTATAAAGGATATAAATTAGTTAGCGTCACTTCATAGATGTGATGGGTTTCGCCAGCTAATTGAATGTGATTCCGTAGATTTTTTATGATATTATAACTACTTTGAGTGTATTGGAGGAGAAGTATTATAATTATAATTTTTCGACTAATTTGGTGTATCTGCGTGTTGTATTGTGACCTTTTAGAATAAAAAATATTAGCTCATCAGACATCACAGAAGTGTGTCATTATGGTGATATAACGCACAGAAATATTGTAATAAGACAGACAACATCCCGTCCTTACTTACACATTATAGTAATTTGACGCACTCGTGCGTTTTTATTACATTTGATTAGGGCATTATAGCTGCTGGTGGCGGCACCTACCCGCGTAATCATTGTTTATTTACTCAAAAGATGAGCAAAGCCGTGGGCAATCGGTATTATTGTCGTTCAATTATTTCTGCAATATGGTAGCTCAGCTGCAGGTATAGAACTTAGTCCAGCTGATCTATTCTGTAAAAATCTCACTGTGAAAACTTAGGTGAAGTGAATATGAAGTGAGCTGTCACTAGACTCCATCAGCATTGCTATTCTATAACCGTATTACTGTGAAAACTTCGGTGAAGTGAACTGTCATTGTCATCGATACCTACTGATACTAAGGCAGTGACATTTCACTTCCAAGCTTACTTCACCTAAGTTTTCACGGTGAGATGGTTACAGAATAGCAATACAGGTGGAATGATAACTCACTTGATACTCACTTCTCCTTTATTTTCGCGGGGAGATTTTTACAGAATAGACCGGCTGGTATCGCTTTAATCCATCCAAAGGTTGCCTGTAAAAGATCGCTTTTAGCGATAAGACCGCCCATTGTGTCACCCTATGTTAAATTTCTACATTTGTATCTGTATTTTTTATGGTGTACATAATAAAGAGTATTCTATTCTATTCTATTCTATCAATCATGTGAGATTGTTTCGACTATGTTTACCCTTGAGGAATCTTGTTAATACGAAGTAGCTAATCTTTTGAGTCGTGGAATGAAATTGGCTGTTGACTCGAAGAACCAAATCCAACTATAATAATAATAATATACACGTGAAAGTTTGTGAGGATGGATGGATACTTTAAAACCTGGATACTTTTAATACCGATTTTCCGACGCTTATGTGGGTGAAACCGCGTGGCTGCTATACTCCATTTGAAATAAGATTAGACATTTAAACAAACCTTTTTTATAGTCCGTTCAACTGATTTTGACTTCTATATCGTAGGTATAAGGATGGCATTAAAAGCAAAAAAGGTTACACAATACCAACTGTTTACTGCAGCTGTCATTTTTCATGCTACCAACGCAATAGAAGTCAAAATTGTTTGAACGGACTGTAAAAAAAGTTTATTCAAATGTCTAATCTTATTTCAAATGGAGTATAGTTATCTAAAACTGTAAAATAATCAATTATTTAATTGTTTCAGATTTAGTTTAAGCTCAGAGGTGCAGCACCAACACCATGCTGCGTTTGTCAACTTTTTGCAGTAAGTATTACAGTTCTCTATTATTTATTGCTTTTAGTCACAATAGAAGAACCCTAAACACTAAACACCTAAACACTAAACACCATCCTAAACACACCTAAACACTCCTAAACACTATCTACCAAATATAGTTTTTGATATTTGTGAAGAACGAAAATACCAAAAACAGTTAAGTTTTAATCCAATTACACGAAGACAATTTTTTTTAAATTCCATTTGAGAATCTTACAGCTAACTTAAATAGCGTTCTTAAACAAAATGAAATTGAAGGCTAGTTACAAGTTTCCACTGAAAAACACTAAAAAAAAGGTCGGTTCAAAATACCTATTAGGGTAGGTTAGTTTTAATTGTTCTTTTATTTTAATTAAGTACTTACTCTATATTACTGCTTGTTTTTCCTCTCTTTCTATTAAACATAAATTAGGAAATAAATACTACATGATAACTAATACAAACTAAAAATCATTTGCTAATACCGGCGCCAGACACAGCAACACACATTTGAACACTTATTTGAACACGTGTGAGGCACGGGTATTTGGGTATTTGATCAAAGTTTAATCTCACATTTATTACCATACCTCACCAGTGTTCAAACAAGTGTTCAAATATGTGACTATGTCTGACGCCGGCTTTAAAATTACTTTTATGTATGTAGTCCAATATTTAATAATTTCTTTACCGCAAAACATTCACTTATGAAGGAACACGTACAGTCACGAGCACCAATATGTATACACTTAGCAACTTTTAAACGTGATTTTCTCCTACTGTATTGATTGTAATTTTATGTTTTAAGGAACATAGTATTTTTGAATCTATATTATTATGAAATAGGTATCATCTCAAAGTTACAATCGTTATTCCACGAGAAAATCGTTATTGAATTTTGCTGAGTGTATACATATTTTTGCTCGCGACACAACCTCTTCACCTTTGGATAATCAAGGAATTAAAACAAATGACGTCATGAAATAGCTGTCGTATGCATTCTATGCAATTTCTCCTAACAGCCCTTGTCTTGCATAATCTTAGCTCTTATGATGTATAATCACAAATGTCTGTCATTAAGATTTTAAAACCCACAAGGAAACTACAATAATTCTCCTTGTAATTAAAGGTTGTAATCTTTGGATGAATTGGCAGCTTTTCTGAATATGAGCGAATTGTTGATATTCAACACAACATAACATAACAACACGCCTGTAATCCCGGAAAGGTTAGGCAGAGGTTTAGTCTATAATATACCCACATTTCGCCAGTCATGTGTAAGTCCCATGTAACAGATAGAGAGAGAGAGAGAGAGATAGAAATCGGGCACAAATTCTGAGAAATTCCAGATAGAAAAATTCAATAACAGTTTTTCATCTGCCGAGCCTTTTCCCAACTATGTTGGGGTCGGCTTCCAGTCTAACCGGATGCAGCTGAATACCAGTATTTTACATGGAGCGACTGCCTATCTGACCTCCACAACCCCGTAACTGGGTAATACGATACCCCTTGGTAAGACTGGTTGTCAGACTTTCGGGCTTCTGACGACCCGTAACGACTGTCAATGATCCACAAATGACAGCCGGGACCAACGGCTTAATGTGCTTTCCGAGGCACGGAGGAGTCTCGGTATGTAAAGATGGTCACCCATCCACGGACCAACCCCAGCAAGCGTAACTTAACCTGAGTTATTACGTAGCCACGAGCTCCTCAAAAATTCAATAACAGTTTGTCCGAACCGGAAATTAAACCCAGGAACTCATACTCAGCATTAGCCCTTGCGACAACTAAACCAACAGGGCAATCAATTGTTGCATAATCAACCTATAATATTCTCTCTGCTGGGACACAGGGGATCTAAAACGGCCACATTAGCAATTCCTCTAAAAGCAATTCATTTCCTGAATTTCCAACTGTCATTAGCAATTCCTCTAATTTGACACAAAAGCAATTCATACTGTGTGGACCATTTTACGAATCTCCATAGAAAACTGTCGAACAGATGAATTATTTCGTAATATGAATCGCACGCAGGTCATATTATGAATTGTCAGTTTGTGACATTTTACGATGATTCATAATATTTTCCTATTATGATTCTGCCAAAGTGGCTGTTTAAGCCCCCAGGCCTGCTCTCTGTGAGAGGGAGTAGGCCATAATCCACCTCGAGGCGGGCCCAGTGCGGGTTCGTGGAAATACAGGGTTATTGGTAAAACACCAATAACCTCTTAAGGGGTCATTGTACTCATTATTATGGACAACTTTTACTATCGGAACAAACGAAATCGCAAAAATAAAAACAGGAGTTCCCTATATTTTGACGAGCTATGCGAACATACATGTAGGGAACGGCTGATTTTTTTTACGGGATTTTTGGTTTGGTCCCTTATTAAAAGTTGTTCGTAATTATGAGTACAATGACCCCTTAAGAGGTTGTTGGTCTTTTACCAATAAACCTGTATATCGATTGTTGATACATATCTTGGAAAATTCGCTCATTAAATAATCTCACCTGGCTTTGAATCTTCTGTTAATCACAGTCATTGAAACCGATTCTTCATCATATCTACGAGTATCTCAGGTATTGTCTAATGCTGTTTGACGACTTCAACAGGAACTGATATTATGGTGCGATTATTACTCAACATAATCTCGACATATAAGACCACTTAATTACTATATTCTTCCTCTTTAATGCCATCTTCAAGATATTTAGATTGTAATTTTGAAACGGTATGTCTTTTTAACCGAGTTCTTCGAAAAGGAGGAGGATCTCAATTCGTCCGGATGTATTTTTTTTTGTGTGTGTTTGTTACGCGATTACTCCGCCAATTATGAATCGATTTTGATGGTTCTTTTTTTGTTTGGTAGGTCATGCTGCAGAGGCGTTCCCATATAAATTTTATTAACTTTGCTTGCGTAGTTTTTGAGTTAGCTTCAATAATTACGTATTTTTCCCACTTAGTCTATGTAGATGATATCTTATTTGACTCCGTCACTGATATTTACATAGGGTAGTGGTATTTGGATTTGTGCGGGGTAGGTACCACAACGACAATAGCGAAAAATAAAAACTTTTTACAAAAAAAAAAACAACCGCCTTCCAAAAAAAAACACTAAAGAAGGGAAAAATAACTTTAATTTCGGAAGTCGGTGGCAAAAAATGAAAATTGAAAAGCAAAGACACCGACTTCTTAAAGTTTTTATTTTTACTAGTATTCTCCAGTCCTAATTGCAACGATTTGCTTTTCTAATATCTTTTATATTTAATTCGAGCTTATACAGTCCGCCTGTTCCAATTTTACCAACAATCTCTGCAAATCAAAGTGCTTCCGCAATCATTCATATTACTGCTCTCAAACTATTCATTCCATGATTGTGTGTCACTCGCTCACAAGTATTTACTCGCCGAGCCTGACCTAGCGTGAGATTATTTACCATATCATTACTGTGGTCATCATCTAATGCAGCTTGTGAAATTGCGGCGCGGGCGCATAACGCACTAGTAGTATTTCTGTCGTTGATGGCAAAAGTGATATTTTTTTGAAGTTTATCATGGGAGCTATAATTTTTTATAATGTAAGTAAGGGCTTGTTTGAACATACGTCGGAATCACCAAAGTTTCTCTAGTAAAATGGATACGGTCGGTTGACAGAGAAATAAAAATCCACCCCACCTAGCAGTTTAACTAAACTGCTTCTTAGTTGCTTTTTTTTTAACCACTACGAGGAAGCTCTTGGGCTGCATCTTACCTGATGGTAAGTGATGATCAGGCCGAAGGTGAAACCAGGCTTCCCCCGTTATCCTCAACCACAGAGGAACTGGCTATCTTAACTTTAACTACCGAACCACAACAATGCTGATAACATTATTGTTACCTATGGCAATAGACTCAGCTAGCCAGGTTGGTTGGTTGTATTTATCTCTGTACACCGACTGTCTCTATTTAACTTATAGAATTTTCAATTAATCTTGCTCTTGTAAAATATCAGTACCTATCCATATGCTATAAAATTAATGTAAGTACAGCCATTTGCATTTCCATAACAATCTCTTACGTATGGATAATAGGAAAGTATAGACATTCTAGTGATCTAACAGTTCGCCAAAAAACACAAAGCACGTGTATCTTATCTAAATTAACATCTACAATGGCCTTTCCTATTTGCAAAATAGCTTATACAACTAATGAAGAAACGGCGACACAAACTGTAGCACTGAATTAAATAGCATCTTCGCACGTTATCTGACCAACTTAATACATGCGGCTCCGAAACTAACCCCAACTTTAATATAAACTTTACGTCTTTGTAATTAGACCGAATTTAATCGCAGTTTGGTTGTTCGAATGTACATTAAAGTTGGTACAATCCGAATCTTCCTTGTTCCATTGTTGTTATAGCGATCGTGACGGAAAGCACGAGAGATGCACCATCTAGTGGTGAGACTGCGGCAACCAACTATTTTGAATATAGAGCACTTCCCTGTTTGAATTTCGAACTCCCACGACTGAGTATAGAGAAACTGGAGCAACTTTGTCCTATTGCAAGGAGGTTGCGGTTCGCGCTTTTACCTTTTTGGAGTTAGGGTCTCAGAGTTACGAAGCCTAAAATGGAAGTGATACATGATTCGAAGTCACGAGTAGCATGTAGATATTCCATTATTTCCAGAACGTAATGATGAATTCGTTTCTCAAATGTACACGAAATGTAACATCTAAAAACCGCAACAAGCATACTAAACAAGATTGCAGTCAAGATCTACATACCTAATGACCAACCTAATGACCTAGCGATCTAAAAACCAACGCATCTAGTACCATTAAACGTAATCAGCCATTAGCCATATTGTGAAACATGACCATGTCAACTGACCATTTGCGATGTGAACAATCAAACTAATGTTTTGTCATTAAATTGTTGCTGTCACGTCAAGCACTCGCATTTAGTTTACGAAATAGATTTGATCTTCTACTTACTTATAATATTTTATTTGGAAGTGCATCTGCTGCCGGCGCGGCGTCGGCTCCCAAAAATAACGCCATTGGAAACCGGCAGTGAAATTACTGCCGGCAGCCGAGATTGAAAACATCGGCTGCCGGTACCTACCGCCTGCCGGCTCCCATAAATAATGGACACCGGCGACGCGGCGTTTACGGAAACCCTTCCAATATTCAGAACCCCAACTAACGACCCCTAACTAAAGTATTTTTTTTCTATAAATATTCTAGTCGTTTTTGGCGCTCGCCGTCCGCTACCGCGGCAACGCTCGCTTCGCTCGCTTGGCTCGTGCGTAGGGGGTCACAGTTTTATCCTAACCTAACCTTTTATTGGGAGTAAAAATATTTAACCTAATCTAACTAGTTCGGTTCCGAGTAGTACTTTACTATTGGAATATGAAAATTATTGCTTATGGAAAAAAAATGTGCTATAAGTAATACATGTTTTTTTAATTATGTCTATAGGCGGGATAGGCATAATTAAAAAAACATGTATTACTTCACTTTTTGTCTACTCCATATGCCAAATTGACAACCAAAGTCAGCGCCAGCAGCCAATTTTGCAACCGTCGCTGGCAGCAAATTCGGAACACGGCGCCGGCTGAGGCACTTCCATTTAATTTATCGAGTTATTTAATTCGTTTTGACATGTCGTTAGCGTTACTGCATTTTAGACATTTAAAACTAATTTGACAAGGAACAAATCTTATATCCACAAGAACGTGTAAAGAACTGCCCATCTGGAACCCGATTAGTATATCCCCTTAAAATGTACATTTCCATCCATACCTAGATATCATCTAGGTAAAAATCTTAACGTGAACTGAAAACTTAGGTGAAGTGAGCTTAAAGTGAGCTGTCACTCCACCTGACGCTAGGGATTGACATATCACTTCACCTAAGTTTTCACGAATTCACGGTGAGGTGTTTACAGAATAGACCGACAGGTGTGCACATCACGCAGGTATGGCCCGACCTGACCTGACCCTGAATTACCTGGTGGGATTGATCAGGGCTACCCCTAGATACGGTTAAATGTCTTCTTAGGAACTAAGGACCAGTTTTCCCTTAATAAAACGCGATATGAACATGAACATAATTTAATATTTTCCATTTAATTCAACATAAAAAATCCTTTAAAATAACAATTAACTTGGTTCTTAATAACACTTAGCTCACAACAAATCTTATTAATATCGTATGAAATCTGTGTAAAAAAATCTAACAAATGACTTAAAATTGCTCTATTCTTCTAAGAAAATTGCTCTATTCTTCTAAGAAAATTGCTCTATTCTTCTAAGAAAATTGCATTTAAGTTAAGCACCTTTCCTGTGGCACAGTAAAAATAAGTAACAGTATTATATATTCATAGAAAACGGTCGAAACAACGCGCCTCGAAATCTCAGTGTATATCAGTACGCAACAGTATAGAGTGCACGGCAGTTACGAACAGACGCGGCGCGCGGCGGTTTATCTACCGAGCGGCCGTAGGTAATTATTTCAAGGTCACTGCCGAGACATAATACTGTTACTTTATTACACTGTGCCTGTGGTAATAACTTCAAATTGTTCGTTTGGAATAACTTCCATGTAAAGTCAATTTGCAGATCGGATCTATGATAATCGGTACCTACATCAAACCAAATTACTGTAAATTAAATTATATCCTGATTACAGTATTGTTTGAACTTGTGCTGTTTCTAATTGTACATTGTTTCTTGTATGTACGAATTTCTACCAATTTCCGCCATTGGACAGCTTCAATGACGTTATTACTTAAGGTTACGCTAGTCGGTCATTCTAACATACAATTAATGTAGTATCGTGATTACTTGTCTGTTTGACGGTGTATATTCAAAACTAAAACCTATATCGTATCGTATATACGTCTGTCACTGCACTCCCCCTAAACTGCTAGACCGATTTTGATGACATTTTTTGTGTGTGTTGGCCTCAGGATGGTTTAGTTTCACAATTAGATTCGGTGGATGGCGCTGCGATTGAGTTCTAGTAAACAGAACGTCTGTCTGGTCAGCTAGTTATCTATAAATATTTTAGAAGAGACCTTTCTCAAATTTATTCAGAAGACCTTGAATAAGAAAAAAACAAGTCACGTTGTTCTAATTCCTAAACGCTACGTTTATTTCCCGCCAACAAGGCGGCCATCTTGCGAAATCTCGTCGATACCACAGCGTCTCACGCGATCTCATCACAGCCTATTGCGCCTCAGGGTGTACTCTCAATTGGATCAGATCAGATGTTACGCTGTAAGTGAGCACAGATTGGACAATCGACCGGGTTAAGTCAGTAACACAGTTTGATATGCACGCCCTTCTGTACGTCATATTCCGGCGAACAAGTGCTTATCGAAGAAGGGTTCTGTCGAAGGTGTGTGTTGTCGAAGTATGTTCTGTCGGACTAATGCTAGTCGAATATAATATGTTCTTACGAAACAATGAGTAGTCGAAGTATTGTTTTTCAAAATTGGGACCGTATCGAAATAATTAACCGTCGGAATTCTGTAAAAGTGTCCGAAATAAAATATTTTATCTTTCTTTCTTACAGTATGACACTCCCAGATATACACTGCTTCTAGAAGCACGTCGTGTGTCACGTATAATATTAAAACTATATCTGTATGACTCGACGTAAACTGTTAAGCTCACTACAAAGAATATAATTAAACATGACCACTTTTGTTTTTCAGTGCTACTGGCCCTCGCCGCCGCCCAAAATGGCTATGATTACAACAAGCCCAACAGGCCGTTTGGACCCGGAACATCGTCCAGCCGGCCCGGGACAAATGGGGGAAATGGCGGCTCCACCACTACATCATACCCTATTAGACCTCAAACCGACGACAACAGCGGACCCGGAGGATCATCCGCAGACTACCCAACAGGACCAAATAACTACCCCGGATCAGGCGGCCAGAGGCCAGGGTACCCGGGATCAGGCAGCCAGGGACCAGGGTACCCCGGCTCATCATATCCAGGACAAGGACCCAGTGGACCATCTGGGAGCTATCCTGGACGGTCAGACTCATCCTACCCCCAAGGATCCCGCGGCCCTGCAAGATATCCTGGACAAGGGCAAAACTATTCTGGGTCTGGATCTAATTTCGGGACTACAAGTAATTCTGACAGCGATACTGGTAGCTACGAAGGTGGGGATTACTCGGCTATTCCTGGCGAGCCAGATATAGACTATCCTGTATTGTCCTACATACCCCAAACTTCTTTCAGTTGTGATTCTCAACCTCTGCCTGGGTATTACGCTGACGTTGAGACCCGTTGCCAAGTGTTTCACGTTTGCTCCAATAACATAACGTATGATTTCCTCTGTCCTAATGGGACCATCTTCTCTCAAGAAGACTTCGTTTGCGTGTGGTGGAACCAGTTCACCTGCGAGTCTGCTCCTGGCCTTTACGAACTAAATGCTAAGCTCTATGATTACTCTATAAAAGGATCTTCGGGAGACTACAATAATAACAATAATTACCCCGGCTCTTCTTACCCTAGTGGTAGTGGCCCACAAGGACCGTCCTCTTACCCAGGTTCTGGTACATTACGTCCGTCTAGCTACCCTGGTGGATCCGGATCATCATCGCCGTACCCTGGCATTCAGTCGACAACCTCGTACCCTGGATCTCAACGGCCATCAGGGGGCTATCCAGGCCCTCAAGGACCCAACGGAGGCTACCCGGGCTCGCAAGGCCCGTCCGGTAACTATCCGGGTTCTCAAGGTCCATCTGGTAGCTACCCAGGCTCACAAGGTCCGTCCGGAAGCTATCCAGGTTCTCAGGGTCCCTCCGGAAACTATCCAGGCTACTCAGGATCGGGTAGCGGTCCACAAGGACCGTCTGGCGGTCCAGGGGGCAATGGGTCCAACTACCCAGGCTCTAGTACACCCTATCCTGGATCAGGTTCAGGTAGCCAAGGCTATCCATCAGGCAGACCCAGCGGGCCTGGCTTCAACCCTTCAGGCAGTAGAGGAAGACCAGCACAACAACCCAACAGAGAATATCTCCCACCTAGAAATTAATAATGCCAGAATTTAAAGACTGTACCTGATTATTTGAGAAGTGGACCCATTTGGGAACTAGATAGATTTCTGGTATATAAAAAGCTTTAGGTTATGAGAACCCTGCAATTTAGGATCTATCCTAATAAGTAGGATGCCAGTATTAAGCACAATCTTGACAAACGAAAGTTGGTGCTGACTTTTAAACTAAGTACCTACGTAATTATATTTTTATAAATTAGTTTTAGTAACTATTTAATAGCATTAGCTTGTTTAACATTATGTTTGCCGAGTTCTTGTATAAGAACCATAATTGGTTAGAAAATGTGATGTTTGAACCGAAAGTTACCAAAACAGTATTTTTACCTAATTAAAATTAGTTACATCCGCGAATCCTAATAAGATCACTTAATTAAGCTTTATCTTTAGTACTTAACACTTTTTTGTAAATACACATGTTACTATCTATAATCGAATAAATGAATATCTCAGCAATAAATATTTGTTTTAACATAATTCATTAGTCTGTCCAACAAAAGCTGTCCAAGAAAGAAAAACGCCAATTTTAAAAATCATGAGCTAGCTTTACACGCAGTTAACGCAGTCGATACTATTTATTATTCAAGACACATTATGCGATACTTACATCCAGTATTTCATATTTATATAATAATTCGACATGTAATATTTTACTTAGAAGTGAATGAATGAATGAATGAAATGCACCGACCCCAGCGTGGCTTAACCAGACTCGATAAATCGAATGAACCCCAGGATTTGCACTAGCCCCTGGAGCCTCATGGTTCATGGGGTTACAGAAGCCATTGCATATCAAAGAGTAGACCGGGGGGCGCGAGTAATGGTAGGGAATAGACCGTGCCCGTCGGGATATGGAAGGATTTGCGAGCCTACCGGATATGCATCCTTGAGTAAGCAATGGACTATTGGAGAGACGGGTAATATTTATCTAAGGATGGGCATCTTTTTACGACGTCGCCGCCAGTTGGCTCCGTTCCATTTTCACCGTTGAATCCATTGGCGGAGATATGCTTCGTTCTCGGCTCTTTTCTATCTCCCTGCTGTGCTGTGTTACACTTTGCTGTTTTCTGAGTCTTTGTCCAAGGACTCGCTGCTGTCCGTTTCAGGTTTCTTGTATATCTCGCTGGCTGCTTTCGTGATCTTGTATCGGTCTTCAGCCATGTCCATCCAGAAGTTGATTTCCTTGTTGAAGCACGCCATGTCCTGTCTTAGGTTGTCGTTCCATGCGTAAATCGGTCAGCCTACTCTCTTGGATTTGGCCTAGTACTGCATTGCTGCATATAAAAGGTGTGGTTTGCCGCGTCTGTGAACATGTGCGAGATAGCACGTCCTGTGTTTCTTGATGTGTTTCGTAACAGTTTTTACTTCTAAGATTTCGTGCATTTACTTTTGTCTTGGTTTATTCCTAGCGTGGTTAATCAAGTCTCTCATGATGACTCTCTCTGTCAGGATGGTTCAAGTCCAGCTTCACCGGTGAATCTTTTGGCGGGGTTAAACTGCTTTCTCGATTCTTTTCTTCTTAGTTCTGATGCGTTTTCAGCAGCACTGTTCAGATCGCGATCGGCCCGATCCTCGTTGTATATGTCCAGCTCCGTCGCCGTACAAGTTCAATCTGTAGCTCGCCGCTGCTCACCTCGGGTTGATGCGATTGCAAATAATATAGTTCGGAGTTAAAAGCGCACTATTCGGCTCAAGTAATTAATAAGACCCCGACAAAAATCCCGACCCGCGTCACCCGAATTCTTCTTTTCTGTTCATAGTGACATCGCCGACACCCATAACCAACTACTTTTAAAACAAAATCCCGCGCACAAGATGACCACCTCTGTTACCGCCCAGGTTCTATAATAGCGTCCATGCGCTTTTGCTGGCTTTCCGCGACAGTACTATGGCGGGCGCGCACTGCAAGGTCTATTCCCGCCTGCAGCGTTCGGCCACTATGTAACGCTTACCCATGCTGATCAACCAATAACATTGCAGCATCAGCTTTTTGTTGCGACCCCTTTCTTGTAAATTAAAATAGCGCCCAGGATAGAGTAAATTTAAAAAGCGTTAAAACTTGATAGCCATCCGTCATATTTGTTTTAAATTAGCTCGAGTAATAAGCCCTTTTCAAGGATTGCACCTGCAGGCAGTTTGAGTGAATGTAAATCAAAGTAGGTATATCATATTCTACACAATCTACAGTTTACACTTTCACTGTCAGCTTTGTTGAGATGCCCCGTTGTGGCATTCTATAATATACCCAAATAGTGAGTATCTTAAAAGTTAAAATACCAATTGCTATGCGGCCTAAGGGTCGGCGCGGGCGCCCACATCTGGCGAGGTATTTAGGGGCTGCGGAATTTTGTTTCCAAAGCCGTTAGGTATGCGTGCCCAAGACAATAAGAGCATCACTGACCACTCACAAAAAAAATGGTCTCTTGAACTCAATAACGATTTTGGAACACAACGCATTATATCTTAAAGTTGGCTACATTATTTAGCCAATTAAACCTGTAGTGACTTAAAATGTCGGAATTATGGCGTGTATCTTGCAGAGAGGAGCAAGTCACTGTAATATGGAAAGATCTCACCAGATTAGCCTGCAGGTACACTTGGCGACCACCACCACCACCAAAAGAAAACACCACAATCACTTTAAAAACTCACTATCATTAAAAATAATCCATGAAACTACACATTACACAACACGCACCACCCGATAAAATACCGATTTTGCAGAGTTCGATGTCGCTGGCAAGCAAGGCTAGCCACATGCCACTATCATAAAAACTTAACAAAAAGCGTCCCCGGCACGACTTTCTTCGTTGACGGCCAAAGACCCAATCGTAATATTTTATTTATTTATTTAAGGAAAAACAAACAGTAGCACAATAAGAAACAGTCATAATATTTTAAATATTACAATTTAAACAATTATGCTACCCACTACGTTCTCCACAGATTACTATTTAAAGTATTTAAAAACTAGCTAGTAACACAGATACATTACCAATACAACAAATATTATTCCAGAACTCATACGAGTAACTGGATTTATAAATTTATGAAAGAAAAAAACAAAAGAAAAAGTAAATTTGTGTGCGTACAATATTAATCATTAAGTTATTATACATTACTTTGCTGATCCTTTAGGGTTGCTCGGATTTGCTTCTTAAATGCATTTTTACTAAGAAAAAGAATGTCGATTGAACTAAACTCATTGTTATATGTCTCAACCAAACGATGTAGTGGTGAACGCGAGCCAGCGTTGGATTTACAGAGGCGAGTAGCAAATAGTCGTCGAGTACGTACCTCACGTACATGAACGAAATTTTACTTAGAAGTGAAGTAAAATATTCAACAGATAATAATTCGTGGTCAGCTTTCGTTGGACAGACTCTATGACTAAATACCAACAAGACATACTCTGCTTGACAAATATAAAATTAAAATAAAAAAATTTATTTCAGGCACCTTAGAAAACGTCAAACCATTTTCAACAATAAATACAAAATCACTTATATATAAATAAAATATACAAACGAATAAATACATCAACACACAAATAAGATAAATCAAAACAAAATCGATAAATCAAATATAGTAGCTAGTAGCTTCTCTTCTTGTGATTATCGTTCAAGACAATCACGAAACAGAAACAGCACAAATTCAAATAAATAAAACAGTTGAAAAACCTGTCACAACCGTATCAACCAAAACTTAATTACTCTAGACACGTTCACTACATATTGCGCTCGCTAGCTGTGTCAAACAGTTGGAAGAAAAGATTTTTATTCTCAAACTCCATGGCCCGAATTTTGAGAATAAAACTACCTGGTATCCTTAGAGTATATAATTACAATACTCTAAGCTGGTTTAATTTTATCTACGTGTTTAATACTTAGCTTACTAACAATTCCATGCACCTCCTTATTGATCATTATGTACTCATCAGCTTTCTCAGGCACATAGTTCCCTTCCAATAAAACATTCACGAGCCCAAACAACTTGTCATTCCGGTACACCTTCTGGTGCCGTACAACGGCCGCTAATCTCTGGACACTTTGATAAGTCAAATTGTTGTATCTGAGATTTAAGTAGCAGAGAGTAAAATTCCCTATACAATAACTTCGTCCATCTTTTACCGTCACCATCGATGGAGTGAAAGGATGTTCGAAAGGTCCTATTGCTTCAAGAGCCATTGATCGAGCCTTCATTCTTAAATACTCATCAGAATCATTACGTGTGTCTTTTTGCCTCTTCGTTGTCAGCTTGCCCTTCCCTAATTTATCCTTCTTAACAGATTTCCTAGCGTTAATCATATTCAGCATGTACTTACGATATAGTGCTTCTTTACCTTTCAAATAATGCATATAACAACTATTTTTGTCTTGAATTTCATCGATATTCAATGGAAATTCTGCTAGCACTTCGAATATATAATTCGCACCGGTGTCACATATATGGTTGTCGGATATATTCAAATACCGCAAATGTCTATTACTTCTGAGAGCTTCTCCTAAATGTTTCAACCCAACGTCAGTTATGTGATTGGACGATAGATTTAAAATCAACAAAGTTTTTTCAGCCGGCTCTAAATGTTGTAACCGTGAAGCTATTCGTTGACAGACTATGTCATTTATATTGCACTTCGATAGCGATAGGTTTCGAAGAGAGGTTTGATCACTCAGAAGAATGTCGTAATTCGCTTCCTTCAGAGGAGAGTGATCTAAACATACATCCGTGATATTAGATATCGTAAGTATCTTATTCAACTCGTAAATTGTGTACATGTCGATGCAACATTGTCTGATAGCAAACTTAGTCAGATATCGGGTGAATTTAACTTTTAAGGCTATTACTTGCATCAGGACTCTCGGTATTGGTGCGTAAGGATATTTAGACATAAGTATCTCTACCAGTTCATTTGAACCGTCGTATATAGCCGTTACAAGTAACTTGTGCTGTTCTGGTTCAAGCTGAAATTCCAGAGGAGAGTCTGGTGAGGGCAATTCTGCGAGTGGTTGAATGGACCTCCTTTGTTTGTATTTCGATTCTTGTCTACGTTTGGCACCTTGGGGGGGTATATCTAAAAAACAAAAATATACTCTTTGATCAAAGTAAGAAAGCGTGAGCAAAGGCAAGCTAGATTAGGTCCTATCTATGTTAGGTACTATATAGAAAAATTACTTACAGATAAGTATCTTCTTAGCAACATTAATCGAAATCGGGCATTCAAATTTTTTGCATGAAATCTTTACGAAGGGCTCAAACTCCATATTTTGTACACCATCATCAAATGAAATTGTAGACTTTGCATGTTCGGAGCGGCTTTCGGACTTCAGCGATACTAATGATACGGCTTTCTTCGACATAATAAATGTATCAGGCCACAATTTCTTTTTCAAATTCGTTTATAAAATAGTTAAAGAAAACGATGATAAACAGACGTTCATTGAATTACGAGTATGTCCAAAATTAATGAGAATGACGAACACAGCCAACTTGAATGCCTTGAAAATATAAACATTTTTTTAAATTTTTTGTTCGGTGTACCTGAACGCGGGGTCGCTTCGACAAAGGGCGCTTTCCGGTTTGCCGAACAAAGTGACATAAGCACGCCATCGATCGCGTATTCGCGCGACCATCGCTTTTTACCGACTTCAAAAAAGGAGGAGGTACTATGTTCGGGATGATTGTTTTTTTTTTTTTTTTTTTTTTTTTTTTTTTTTATGTATGTTCACCCATTACTCCGCCGTTTGTGAACCGATTTCAAAAATTCTTTTTTGTTCAAAAGCTTATACTTCTGAGGTGGTCCCATTGTCACCAAGTCAGGATCTGATGATGGGATCCTAGAGAAATCGAGGGGAACTTTCAAAAATCGTAAGGGCAACTAGTGCATTCCTTAATTTATTCATTAAGTATTTTACAGCACTACAATTTTATGAAGGCCTGGAGTCGATTTGATGATGGAGCCGAAAGACAGTCAAGGGAACTCCTCAATGGTTTACAGCAGATACCTCGTGTTTGGGCTTGATTAATTTGTATTGATAAAAACTTTACACTTTGATGGGTTCTGACTGTCGTTAGGGGTCTGATGATGAAGACGAAAGACAGTCGAGGGAACTCCTCAGTGGTTTACAGCAGATATCTTGTGTTTGGGCTTGATTAATTTGTATTGATAAGAACCTTACACTTGGATGGGTTGTGACTGTCGTTAAGGGTCTGATGATGAAGACGAAGGACGATTAACGGAACTCCTCAACGGTTCACAGTAATTACCTTGTGTTTGGACTTAATTCATTTATATTGATAAGAACTTTGCAACCATATAGGTTGTAAGTGACATTACAGATCTGATTATGGTCACCTTATAATATGATGATGAGGGGAACTATACAGTGTAAGCAAATGTATAGTGTTCACCCTTATATTCTTGAGAAGGCACGGGAGTCTCATTAGCCAGCCGGTTTCGTATAACATCTAAACGATACTTGCGCTACGACTCGTTTTGAATAAGATTGAGTCGGCAGATCTTATCATTTATCATTTGGCGACTCCTGCGACAAATGAGAATGCATGTAATTTCTCATCTGAGATAACCTAGCATGACAAGCTAACGGTGATTCTTGGGAACCGGACATAGCACTCCGTTTGCGATTCTTAGATAGGCGTTCTTATTCAGCAGTATTAGTCTCTTTAATTCTGTTTTTCTTCATGCGGGTGGCTCCTTTAGTTGGTCTACCCATGATTACAAAAATCAAATTACACAAAAAATGGAAAAATAATAAAACTTTTTTAAAAAAATTGACAGACTTCAAAAAAAACAAAACAAAAAAGGACTACTGTACTAAAAACCAAAAGACAAAAAGTACTTCTTTAATAATAAGAGAAAAATTAAAAAATTAAAAAATAACTTTAATTTCGGAAGTCGGTAGCCAGAAACTAAAATTAAAAGCAAAGACACCGACTTCCGAAATTAAAGTTATTTTTTAATTTTTCTCTTATTATTAAAGAAGTACTTTTTGTCTTTTGGTTTTTAGTACAGTAGTCCTTTTTTGTTTTGTTTTTTTTGAAGTCGGTCAATTTTTTTAAAAAAGTTTTATTATATTTATGACATTATGACCCAGCTTAGGTTGTTATGCAATTAAATTTAATGTTGGTATGCCAAATGCTACAGGCAAGAAACTTGTATCTTGATGGTACTTGTAGGTACACCTGTGTGTTCTCAAGCATGATATAAGTGCTACTTAAAAACACTAAGTCTTCAATTCCTTAAGCTGATTTCGGTCGCGTAAGTACGTCTTTCGAGTGTACGTATTATACTGATATACATTGTTTTCTATAAAGCAACTTATTGCGACGCTGACGTCATCCGCGGCGCGTACTACGTAAACTACGTTGCTACGCGTACGCGACCGACATCAGCGTAGAAGGAATTCAAGCCTTAAATACATAGGAAATTATAGAAAGGCAAATAAAAGTTAAAAAACATTTCTTGGCAAATTCTTTATTGCGACGAACATTAAATAATTATAATAAACTTACAACGAACTTCTTAAACTTAAAAGTGAACTAAGTAGGTAGGTATCTACTTATCATAAAAAAATCAACAATCCTCAAACTCAAAAAAAACAAAAACCGACATGTAATACCTACCATGATAAACGCTATGTCATAGGACAGGACGTCACTTATGTAAAACTGGAATAAAACTAACTTATACTTACTTAAGAAAAAAAATTGTGGCAGTCACGCACGAGACGCCAGGCAGATGCAAAACATCAAAATGAGCGGCGGCGGAAAGGGGCATGACGGCTGAGAGCGTCATGCCGTTTGCCGTTACGGCATACGACTTACGAGTTAGTCTTACCCTCAACACGCGTCAAAAGATGTTTCACATCAAAATAAAAAAATAATGTTGAAATAAAATATTTCTTAAAGCAAATGAATACTTAATCTTAAAGAAACTTAAATTGCCAGGACACTTTCAAGCAATATACTAAAATTATACTTTCTAACTAATTTCCTCTTAAATCTTAGTTTTGAATCGAGATTCATAGGTACCTGAAGTACTTCTGGGATAAAAAATAACAAAAAATCGCGCAAGTAAATTGCCTTCTTGTGTAAACAAACATTTTATAACTTATAACGACCTTTTTAGACTAAACACGCACTTAGCGTAGACCTCATCCATCGCATTGGACAAGGCAAGATAGAGGTTAAAAAAAAAAACAGAACATCTCTCGTACAGTAAAACTACTTCCTACGTCCTATCGCTTAAAAAAATACGCTCGCACCCCGCCTAGTTGCTCATTGGTACTGTGGTAGGCGACCGCCTAGTTGTTCATTGTACTGTGGTAGGCGATCGCTTAGTTGCTCATTGTAATGTGGTAGGCGATTTAATATAACTTTTTTGGGTTACCTGTGACTTAGCCAGCACCGGCCCTAGGGTAAAGCGAATGGAGCGGTCGCTCTTGGCGCCAGCTGGTGGGAAGGGGCACCAAAAAGCCAAATGCGAAAAACAATTTCCAGCGCAAAATAAAATTTTGATGGCACCTTTTGAGAGGTGCCAGTGTCGTGGGGCAGTGTCGCCAGACCAGATTTTTTAAAATCCGTAGGTTAAATCTTATTATTATTAAAGAAGCAGGAGTATACTAATAAGAGCTACTTAATTTAATTTAAATTTAATAATATTTGTGGGAATTATTATTTAATTAACATGAAACCGAAGTAAGTATATTTACGAGAAGTGCGAAGGACAATTGTCGCTCTACCCTGATCAAGGGCTAAGGCTAGTGCTGGATTAAACTACGGCAAGCCAATTTCCTTTGCGATGAGGCATTGACTTTTCTATTTGCCGATTCCGCTTTAAAACTTATAACTTTCTTTAGATAAAATTCAATGCCGTCAAGCTCCGAGCAAGTTCGTGGAATTTTATTTCCGTCTAAAGTGATCCTAATTAGCCCCGTAGCTTTACCCGACTGGCTAGTAATGTTCATGCCATCCTGATACCGCAAAACCTCCCACAGCTTTCGAACTGATACGTACTGCAAATTATTGTACGCTATATTTATAGAACATAAAACGAAGTTTCCTTTGGAGTAGGTTGAACCGTTTTTAAATTCTACATGGTTATGCGAGAAAGGGTCGTGAAATTCTCCTAGTATTTCTTTAGCCATAATTTCAGCATCTTCTTCTACACTGTGTTGTAGAGTAGTAGAAATAGATTTTTTTGACTTTATATGCATACGTTTCAATAGCAACTTCCTTACAGATTTGCTGGTATCCAAATCGTCCAAATTTCCAGATTTTAGATCGCTTAGACATCTTGCATACAGCTCCTGTTTGCTCTGTAAATACCTTATTTTTTTGCGTCTCGTCGTTGTTTTTTCTTCTGAAGTCATTGGAAATTCCATAAGACTGTCTAAGATTGGTATGAAACCGCTGTCAGTGATATTATTTCCTGATAAATTGAGGTGTACTAAACATCGATTCGATCTTAGCACGGATCCTATAAAAATCGCCGCATGATCTGTAATTTCATTTGAGCCTAATTCTAATATTTGAAGGGTATTCCCAGAAGTACCTTCAAAATTAAGTTTTTCAAATATTTTCTTGCAGACTTCGTCATTAATCTGGCATCTATTCAGAGACAAATATTTTAATTGCGAATTTTGCTCAAGTAAAATGTAGTAATTCCCTTCTTGCACGTACGAATCATCAAAAATAATTTCAGTAATATTTGAAACAGGTAGTAATTTGTTAATCTCATAGACCAATGTAGCAGTCAGACCGCTTCGTCGGAAAGTGAATCGTGTCAACATACCGTGGTAAGGGACAGAGAGGCTAAAGGCATGGATAATTTGTCTTGATGGCACCACTTTGCTTCCGACAATTGATATTTCTACGAGTTGCTGCTTAGTATCGTAGTATGCCGTTACTGGCACCTCTATATCATCTTTTGGTGTCTTGTTTTTGTTATAGGACCCTGAGCTTTCAAAATCGTCGCGGGATACGTTCGGCATACTTCTTATTTGTTTAACGGTCTTTCGCCCCTTTACAAAATTCTCTATAAATAAAAAAAGATTGAAGGAATGAGTTTTTAGCAAATTGTGAAATATTAGAAGAAGAGGAGTTTTAACAACAACAGAGTGCAAACTAGTAGCTAGCTCCTCAGTATCTACGGATACCTACACGAAGGAGATAATAAGGAGTTAACACTCCGATAAAGACATTAATCTAAAAAGATTGGCTAGTCAGCAAAGAAGTGAGCGGGTCTGGTGGTCAAACACACCACTGGAAAGGCGCACGACCAACCCGGCTTGCTTGTATGCTTTCGGAAGTACGGTGTTATTCCCTCTACTTCCCCCAACCTCATGATTCGCAGCCATATTTAAGGTAGCCACAAGAGAGTAGTCTATCTAGAATAACGTGGCAGTAAAAATAACGAATAAAAATATTAAGACTGCTAGCAGTCGATGGCACCAAGTGTTCGGTGGCCCTCATTGTGAGCGAGCGTTACGCAGGTTTACTGCGTTTCCATACATAACCTACAACTTATCTTTCACAAAGAACCGACAATACACTACACTTAAACTGAGCCTGCTCACAATCGGCGGCTATTCGACCTTTGGTGTGAGTGTGAACGTGGCCTCATTGGTATGAGAAAAAACAAATCAAGTACCTTGAGACTTTCGGGTTATGAGAACTGAGGTAGAAGAGCACAATTCTTTACACACCCAAGGAATGAAAGTGTGAAACTCCAATGGAGAACAAGAATGTACTCTGTCATCGTCAACCGAATCTTTATTAAACTTTCCATGGAGCACGATGGATGGTTCGTTGGTATAAGCGGCGGGCGATTTAACGTTTTTGGCGGCGGAGGACCGTTTGAGTTTGCCAATTGATAAATTACCTTTTCCTTTTATCTTAGCTTTTATCATTATAAAGTATGAATTGAATACTTATTTTAAAAGAATGACTTTTTTCATAAAAGTATTAAATCTAGAATTATGAAACTGCTGCAATTCCTAAAATAAAATCGTGATTGTGTCACTTTTTTTTGAAAAAGTCTGACTCGGCTGACTGTAATGACTGAAAAAGGTATAGTACATACTAATTCCATGGAGAAAGGTTTTAAAGATGAATAGCTTTATTGCTACAAGGATCTCCTGGCGCTTGAATGACATTGTCAGGGGGCGTTGTTGTGTACTGGCTCAAAATCAGTGGTTCGTACTAATGTCTGATTTAGCTACCCATCAGTCAAGTTATCAACCTCCTGCCTGCCCGACGGCAGGGTTAGTGCACGCCGAGCCCGCTTCAAACGCTGGTACCGTGTGTCTAACACACAGCACCCAATGGGGAAACATTACCCACACCCCAGGGTGCACCGTCCCGGAGACTGGCTTTCCCCACGGACGCATCCGTAAGGGAACTCCAGCCTCCGGGCACACGGGGAGGTTTCCTGTCCACGCACTGGCACTGGCCTGCGAGGAGACGCTGGAAACTCTGAACAGAGATCCGTGGACGCCCATACAAATGGTGCGGCAGAAACTCCGCCCATGGGCTCCCCCGCTGACGCAGTCTCCGGCCTCAGCTTGTGGAGGACGTGGTGAGCGCTCTGTTCCCTTCGAGAGGGGAACATACCTCCCCGCTCATGGCGCCGCCTACTGCGGTGCTCGATGCGGACCACACCGCCGACGACGACGACGACGATGCTCCGGAGGTGACCGAGGTAGAAATGAGAGTGGCGGTACGAAGGCTGAATGCCAAAAATACCGCCCCAGGACCTGACCTGAGAAGGCCTGGGTCCTGGCCATGGAGGCTCTCGGGCCTCAACTAAGGGATCTCCTAAGCGCATGCATGGAGAGGGGCCAGTTCCCACTTCGTTGGAAGACGGGGAAACTGGTCCTCATTAAGTAGCCGGGGCGCCCTGCGGACTCTCCGTCCACTTATCGGCCCATCGTGCTGCTCGACGAGGTGGGCAAGCTCTTTGAAAGAGTAATTGCAAACCGCCTCGTCGGGCGGTTGGTGCGGGTGAGGCCGGATTTGGCGGAGAGCCAGTTTGATTTAAGCAGAGGGCGCTCTACGGTAGACATACCATCATGCGCGTACGGGCCCTCACGACGGGGGATGATGTGGCCCAGGGCGGGGTCGTCTTGGCGGTGTCTCTAGACATCGCCAACGCCTTCAACACCCTGCCCTGGAGTTGCATAAGCGAGACACTCCGGTACCACCGGATGCCGACCTACCTCTGTCGTGTGGTCGAGGCCTATTTGACGGACAGGGCCGTCATCTACCCCGGTCACCAGGGAATGTGGAACCGGTGAGAGATCCTGCGGACCTGGGACCGCATCTGTGGGACATCGGATACGACTGGGTGCTGCGCGCCGACCTCCTTAGCGGCGTCAGCGTAGTTTGCTACGTCCTGCCCAATCTAGGGGGTCCAAACGCCTCCTGCCGGAGACTCTACGCGGGGGTCATGCGGTCCATGGCCCTTTACGGGGCGCCAGTTGAACGCGTCCCAAAGGCCATTCGGCTGGCCCGGGGATACCGCAAGGTCTCCCGTGAGGCGGCGAGCCTCCTTGCCGAATTACCGCCATGGGATCTGGAGGCGAAAGTCCTCGCGCACATTTGGGAGTGGCGCGAAGAGGTCTTCACCTCTTCGCCGGGGCGTAACTCCGTTGCTGCGAGAAATCGCGGTACAGCGGACAGAGCTCCGGCAGGATCTCATGGCGGCATGGAGAGTGCGATTGTCGCAACCCAGGGCTGGGCACGCCACAATTGCGGCGAAAAGTCCCCTCTTTGAGGAGTGGCTAGAGAGGCGCCACGGTGTCCTCACCTTCCGCCTGACACAGGTCCTCACCGGATATGGCAGCTTCGGGAGGTTCCTGTGTAGGATTAGGCGGGAGGAAACGCCCGGGTGTCACTACTGTGCGGATCGCCTGGAGGACATGGTGGAGCATATGGTAGAGGTATACTTGGGCGGAGCACCGCCGTGTCCTCGTGGAGGCGATTGACGGCCACCTCTTTCTGCGAAGCAGTAATGCTCGCGAAGGAGGAGGCGGAACGCGTGAAGGCGAGGCTAAGTTTGCACCCTCACGCCTCTAACCGCCGCCGCTGGAGACGCCTTGGGCGTCGGGAATCCCAGGCGGATTCCCGGCCGCCATAGGCGCGGGCTTGCGGACGGCAAGCAATGGGTAGCTCGCCGTCCGATAAGGACCAGGCCCAGGTCGATGGCGCGTCGTGTTCCACGTGCGCCTCAAAGAGATGTCAGCACAATTGGCGGGGTCCGCTAGGATCGAAGCCTGCCAGGGTTGCGGGAAAGTCCGAAAGGGATACCGGGACCTTGGCAACAGGCAACTGAAGGAACACGGGTTGGTTTTTGTCAGTAAAAGTCTGAAACGCCCTTCCGCTCCGCCCAGAGCGGAAGAAGTCATTAGATGACTTACCACCGTCAAAAAAAAAAAAGAAGGTGTCGTTGTTGGTAAACATTTGCGAATTTTTTTCGCAAAATTGTATTGAAAAACAAGATTAGTTTCGATTTTGGACACGTGCCAAAATATCCTCATGAAACCGTGTAAGCTCACTACAAGGGCTGATAGACGTGCGAGTAAGTACGCGTACTTATGGCTCGGCGAGTTTACTCGCCTATGTGTCATGCTAAGTACGCGGACTTTAAAACCGCTGAGTATCCAACAATGAAATTTTGAGCAAGCTTCACGTGTGTCACCGACGGCGAGCCGAATAAGGTCGCGAACTTAAAAACTTATAACCTCGGCGAGAGCTAGTGATGTTTTCTTCTCACAGGTAAAATCGACTAAACTTACGAAAAGACTATTGGTATAATCTGTAGTCTGTGTAGCATCACTACTTGTCATTCATGCATGGTTGTCTTTACGGATTGCATTCTTTTTTTCTGCGATTTTAAAGTTTTTTAACACATTTAAGCAATTTGAGTTAAACAATATTGAAAAAGGCAATGACAGTCATAGAAATAACATATTAATTATAAAAGTGTTCTTGAAAATCCATTCGAGTGGCTATCGAGTTATTCTCTGAAGTGAACTGCGTATCATGTAGCTTTTGTGGTTTATTTTGCGGCATAAAGCATCTATTTTCAACTCGAGAAACTTCCTTGCCGTGAGTATATTTATGTTATTTCCTATGTTAGTGGTAATAGGTGTTAGTGAAGTTATTACGACATTATTTTGTAGTAGTCGTTTTTAGTGGATTAGTAATAAGTCGAATGTCAAGGTTCCTTCTATTTCTATAACTCGCTACCTAGAGGTGTAGTCTGAACGCTTAGCCTGTTCCGCTGTGTCGCCAGTGGTTTTGCACTTCCTACATGTTATAGGTACCTACTTTGGTGCATTGATTTAAAACTAAAGGACTTATACAAAGATAGTAATATTGATCATTGTTTTCCTTATATTGATTGTGTCATTAAATTATACTGAGTCACAAGTTTATGGCCTTTTTACAGAAGATGATAAAACTGTTAAAGGCATTTTGAAAGTTGACAATAACAGACATTCAATTTTCTAAAACCAACCATTATTTACCAAATTGAACAGCTGTTTATTATCCAATCTACAAATATTTCTCATGGTCAAATGCCCACTGTGTTGTAAAATTTCATGATTTAAATGCTATGTTTCAATATTAATGAGTTTTTCAATATGTATGTGACCTTGTCTGTGTTGAGTACTGACTAAAAAGTTGATATTTGGTATGAACCCATCAATCATTAATAGGAACCCATAATTATGTGTGAAAATTAAAGAATTGTCTATTACTCTCTATTTTATTCATAAACCCCCATTATAAACATTATTTAAAGTAAAGTCAAAGTCAAATAATTTATTTCAAATAGGCACATAAAAGGCACTTTTGAACGTCAATGAAAAACAAACAAAGAAATAGAATTGATTCTAGTTGCCCATTCCAAAAGGTAGATTTTGTATGGAGAAGAATGGGCAAGAAACTCCACCGTTACTCTTTTCAAATTTTTTTACAATATTTTGTATACATGAATTATATAATTATATGTGAAGACCATGCACCCACAATAAGATTACTGTCCCACAAAAGGCAAAAAAAAATTATAAATGGAGCAATGACAAATAAATCAGTTATGTGATAGGTACATGGTGCTCACATAATAATTAAGTAATTATTAGTGTCTGCTTAACCATATTTTTTTTGACATTTAAAGATCTCTTATCTTGTAACAACATTGTTTTGTAAGGGTTATATCGATACCTCTGGGCTCAAAGGGCGTATAGCACAAGGAAAAGAATGTGCTATACGCCCTTTGAGCCCAGAGGTATTGATATGTTCAATGTCCAAACTGGTTCCATAACAGATAAATCATGCATGATTCATAGTAATTGTGCTTCACAGATAGCGAAAGTGAAACATTTAGGTTGAATTTGTTACGTTACCTGTATGTCAAGCATTAAATAAATAGAGATAGAACATGCTTGGATGCAGGTTCCAAATTTTTGTATTAACAATAACAAGCATTTCGATGTTAATTCACTATTAATATACTTTTACTCCTGGACTTATAGTTAACTACTTAGCTATTGCCCACGGTTTCGCCCGCATTTTGCTTGGAAGTTATCCCATGGGAACATACTACCGGGATAAAAGTATATTATGTCCTAACCTAGGTCATGGTCTACCCATGTGCTAAATTTCATGCAAATCTGTGCAGTCTTTAGCATGAAAGCTTAACAAACTCACTTTCGCGTTTATAATATAAAGTAAAGGTGTGTCTCCAAACATTGAGCGGAAATCGTGCGCGGCTACCGTGCGCGGCCTGCCACGCTGTGTTTGGACGACTACCACGCACGAACGCTTGTCTACCTGCCGCGCACAAACATTTCTAGCAAACATACGTCAGTACTTGTGTTTGGATGAATTATAAGCAGAGCTGCTCTACTATGACACAACCGCTTTCATGCCAACTGAAGTGCGCGGCTTATCTCGGATGCCGCGTAGTACTGTCGCGCAAACTTTTCGTCGTTTTAGACTGAAGCAGAAATGTGTCCTGCAAACGCCGCCACCGCGCCACGCGTAACTGCCGCGCTCTTGCCGCGCAATGTTTGGACACACCTTTAGGATATAAGTCTGCGATCAATTGCCAACCTGTCTTGAACATGAACAAGAGTGCCTTCTCTGTATGAGAATAGGCCTATTTCCTGCACTGGGTCAATAATAGGCTGGTATTATAGTGGGTACAGGGGTAGTATTATGAAGTATTAATGCCATCATTATTCCACTGCGAAACAGGATGGTGCTAGCGGCCTTGTCTAACTCCGTCTCTCTCACAATGGAAAAATGGTGGCATTAATAGTTCATAATACGGCACCACACCAGGTACTATTAATACCAAATCATAAATTATGTTTATTTTGTAAATTGATTTTAAGAAACTTTTTTATTTTTCAAATATTATTTAAAAACTATGAGGAGGATGTTTCCCATCTGACATCTTTGAGAAAAATACACAAAGGTCTTAGTCCCTTTTAAAGTCCAGACATATTGTACAGATCTTGTGAGGAGTGAGGACCATGCAGATTATGAGGTTAGTGATTGTCATGTTGTTGAATTACAAAACAACAAGTTGCACCAACTCCCATTAAATCACATTGCATCAGATTGCTATTTCATCTCCATTCAAATTACAAGAATCTAAACAAATGGTAATTAGGCATAGTTTCACTGACAGCGGACATTGTTCATGAATGAATTCACACACAGGTATACGCACAGTTCACACCATACAACTTCAATGATAGGTATTTGTTATGGTGTGAAAGTTGTAAAGGTAAAAGTATGGTGGATAGAATTTTGTTCAGAATCATATTTTCTATGATGATTATTGATGATTAATATGAAACATGAGTGTAGGCCTCGAATCGGCAAACGTAAGGTAAGATGCCCTCAGGCTAGGTGGAGCGACGATCTTCGCAGGGTGGCTGGTAGCAGCTGGATGAGTGGCCGAGAATCGAGCTGAATGGCGTACAATTGGAGAGGCCTATGTCCAGCAGTGGACTGCTATAGGCTGATGTTGATGATAAAAATATGCTTATTTACACACTATTTTTTAAAGTATTTCAATTTTTTTTTGTATTTCATGTTTCATTAACTGTTGCCAAATCCTTATTTCCTTACTAATATAATCCTTACTTTCTTACATAATAATAAATACCTAAATGCTGGTTATTTTAATTTATTTGTTTACTAGCTTCCGACCGCGGTTTCGCCCGCGTTGTATGTCGATAAAAAGTAGCCTATGTCCTTTCTCAGGCTCTAGACTATCTGGGTACCAAATTTCATTTAAATCGGTTCAGTAGTTTTGGCGTGAAAGCGCGACAGACAGACAGAGTTACTTTCGCATTTATAATATTATATTATTTTTAAGTAATGACATGAAAATTACTGAATGAGGTTGAAGTATCTAGAATAGAATTAGCTTGCTTAATAGCTATTTACCTAGCCATTGCAAAAAACTCGCAAATAAATTAGCAGGCAATGCGTTAAACATTATTTTATAGTTTGATTTCTATTGTTTCATCCACAAAGAATTTAGTATTCACAACATGTAAATAGTCACCTATTTGCCCTTGGGAATAAATTAGGATAGTTAATCAAATGTCACTCACTTAGTACTACGAGCACAATACACTATTTGCATCTAAGGCACATAGTAGTACACATACGGTTCAGTGCAGACCAAAAAGACTGCACAGAAAATGATTTTCTGAAGCCATTGAATAATAAACTTTATAATCAGTGCCTTAAAGTGCAAACGAGTCTGCGCGAACGCGCCCGAGGAGCCTTTTAGTGGTACCTGATTGTACAATTTTGCACATTATGCTGCTGAAAATAAAGTGTATTATAATATATTTATTACATGACAGGAGAAACTATTCTGTTCTGCGTCTAGTATAACGCTATGTTTACACGATAAAGCGGCGCGTGCGACGGGATGTACATAAAATAGATCTACAATCTCCTCTGAACAATGCAATAGCACGCGCCTTCTACGTATACAATCTCGCCAACTGTGTATCTATGCATACAATAAATAATAAACGCTCCTAAAGCTGCATACACACTGAACCAAACTCCGACGCAATGTATAGCCGAGCCGAGCCAAATCTTGAACTCAAAAATACAACTAGTACAGTTTGTACCACTTTTGATAATCAGTATGCATGTCATATAATAATGGAGGATGCATAGTTCAATGTTGTTGACGAGTGCCACTAACATCTTTAAGGATACTGCTGGGAATTTAAATTATAAACAAATATTTATATTTTAATATATATAAATAATGTAGATAATGTTGGTAATTACTACTGGATGTTAAAATAATTTATATTTTATTTATTTATTTTGTGTGTGGTTAATGACTAACCTGGTGTCACAGCTTTTATACAGGCCATGGATTTGGCTAATAATAAAAAAAAATGTGAAAATGTAATGTATGTAGGTTTTTGTTTTGCTTAATGCCAGTAAACGCATTTTTCTTTCTTTCTTTGTACGTGTGTGTTTGTGTGAATATTTTAAATAACTTTTTATTTTGCTTCAGACAGGAGTTTCTTTGTTATATAAAATGCTACTGTTATGGAACTTAATTGAGTCACATTAGGCTAATCATTACTCTGATGACATTAACTCAAATCTACCACTTATCTTCAAAGGAAAGCTATTAAGTTTGTTATGTTTATGATTTAGAAAATAATGACATGTCCTCTTCAATTAGGTAGACAGATTATAGTAACAGTACTTATGGTATTTATTACAATGTGAAAAAATGTGAGTTTATAATAATTTTATGGCTGAAATATACTGAATACTGTTCAATATAACTGGCCTACTCTAAGAACTGACATTTGACTTCATGATCGCAATACATAGATCGGTCGAATTAAAAAAAAAAACATTAAGCAATTTAATTTAATTTTTTTTGTTAAATAAAGTTCGATACACATTATTACGTGGGCCGAATTAAAAAAAAAATCATAAGGAAATTTAATTTAATTAATTGATTTTTAATTTTGAAAATAAAATTCGACCCACATTAAGATGTGGATCGAATTTATTTTTTTACTTTCTCTCCCTTGTGCCTTAGCACAGACTATAAACATTTAAAAACAAGAACCAAAATAATTAGTTACAGTATCGTGTGTATTCAGGTACAACCAATATTGGGCCACACAAGCCAACTCCAACAAAATACCTATCTTATCACCAACATTTGTTACAGATGTCCCAGCTAATATAATCTGTAACCATGAGCTGGCTTCGTACGACGGGCCTTTCGTTCGCCCGACAGCTGTCGAGGTCGCTCGACCCTCGGCATGACTACGAACCACAGGCCTGCTATAGTTCCTTCTGCAAACACTGGCAGCAGGCGCACGAAATTATACTTAAATCGCAGGTCAGTAAGGTTCAAAATTCACTGCAAGGAGCTGCTCTCTCACTGACACGCTGCTTTATTCTTTTTCATAATTTTTATTATTATACGTACTAAATTTGACCTCGTCAAAGTTAATTTTCCGATATTAAAACTGCCTTAGTCTTTCTCCACAAAAATCAAGCTACAATACGGCCGATATACTCGTAACTTGGCAGGTCTGAACATAGACACTACGAACTTTCGCGCATGTTCTCTCACTCACACTCGCTTCATGTCATCATTTGGTTCCTAAAAAATGTTACTACGCAGCCCCCTGAGCGAAATTCGGAACTGCCAAGTCATATCGGCTGTATTGTAGCTCTCTGTCTGTCAAATTCCAGCAAAATATTATTAGATTTGCCGTAAAATCTAAACAAACAAAAGGAAACAGTCATTTTTGAATTTCGATCAATATTTGTATACATGTAGGAATGCTTTCTTCCCAACTTATGAACTACTAGCTGCGTCCTGCGGTTTCACCCGCGTAAGTCTCGATCCCGTAGGGATATCGGGATAAAAAGTATCCCATGGCCTATTCCAGGTCATGGTCTACTCATGTGACAAATTTGCACAGGAGTAGACCATGACCTGGATTAGGACATAGGATACTTTTTTATCCCGATATTCCCACGGGCTCGAGACTTACGCGGGTGAAACCGCGGGGCGCAGCTATTTCATAATAAACTTCTTACATTTTAAAAGTT
The DNA here is from genome assembly GCA_949152455.1 of Lithophane leautieri. Taxonomy (NCBI): domain Eukaryota; kingdom Metazoa; phylum Arthropoda; class Insecta; order Lepidoptera; family Noctuidae; genus Lithophane; species Lithophane leautieri. The sequence goes on along the minus strand of OX424479.1, from coordinate 4,950,957 downwards.
GCAACACCTGATTCATCATTTTCTTGCCCATACATACCCCAATTTATTTAAGGTCGGCGGACCATGTATTTTTCCATACTTCTTCTATTTATAATTTTGGTAGTCGCCCTCTGTCTAGCCGTATCATCTTTTATACAGCCCTTCCAAAGTATCCAATCAAAGTCCAAAGACTTGATTATAACATCCAAATCTTTACAGCCGAACCACCTCCACGACGATGTCCTAGGCGTGGTAAACCACCTGGAACAGCTCGCTACCCTGCTAGTTCTGGAGGCAAAAGCGAGAGAGATCAACACTGCCACCAGTCCGGCCGCCTGCCTCGAGTATCTGCTCAGTGAAAACCTGATGGACAAGCTGTATGAATGGGCTATTTGTACTGGCAAGTAAGTACCTACCATACTATCTTTTTTTTTGTCTATGTAAGGGGTAAAGATATGGGACGGCTCTGCCCAGCAGTGGGACATTTTTGGGGTAGATAGATGATAGGGCTACATTATGGGATAGATAAATGTAAGGGCTACATGGAACCTTGAATTATAGGCTTTTTTTTTTTTTGGGTGTGTAATTAAAATTATCAAATAACTTCTCCCGCTCTGGGCGGAGCGGGACGGCGTGTCAGATTCTTACTGACTAAAACCCACCCGTGTTCCTTCAGTTGCCTGTATGTTGCCAGAGGCCACGGTAACCCTTTCGGACTTTCCCGCGACCCTGGCAGGCGTTGGGCCTAGCGGACCCCGTCAGTTGTGCTGACATCTCTTTGAGGCACAGAACACAATGAGTTTGCAGGCTATCGGTTGTATGTCAGTATTGAGATAGAGAAAAGAAACAGAGTGACAGCCAGTTAAATTCCCCATACGAGAAGTGTTGTTTCGGCGTTTTTTTTGCTAAATATTGTACGGTGTTACGGAACCCTTCGAGTGCGAGTCTGACTCGCTTTTGATCGGTTTTTCTAATACTTCGCTCGCTTACACTGCCACTTTGAAGGTCACTTGTCAGTTTCGTAAGCAACGGGCGCTACTCGAGAGATTTTGATAGCGTCTTAAATATTTCTTAATAACTGCAATCTTAGGAGCCGAATGTTCTTAAAACGTATAAATGAGATGTGCAACCAACAAAGCATGACATTTTAAATGTGAAAAAAACTACATTTTCAATGTTACTTATTTGCCGTTCATTATCTCCTGATAATGAGTGGAATAACGCGAATCAAAGCTGATTGTACGATTTCGCACAAGTATGTCATTTACTACTATAACCGTGCGTTTGCACTGGCGAAACATTTAATACAAAACATGTTGAAATCTCTAGTTCCTGTCAAAAATTGTATGGAACATTGACAGAAAGTTGAGATCTCAACATGTTTCGTCTTAAATGTTTCGCCAGTGCAAACGCACGGTTAGAGACACAATTGTTACAATGAAACAAGGTGCGCATACGCACGTACAAATGATAAGCTTCCGTATAAAGTAGCATAAGTATTGTTTAGTTCATGATAAAACGAATAGAAGACCTAGAAACTGGCTAAGCGCAGCGCAGCGCGGTTTACTGCTAAACAAATATCAACAGTATCTTCGTTGAAATAAAGTTGCAAGTCCTCTTTGGTGCTTTCGCACAGTAATTAAATTTTATTTATTTTCGACTTATGCTACATACTTTTTCTAAACAATCTCTTCATTATTTTCTACTAGCTTCTTTCCGCGACTTCCGTCCGAAGTCAACTATACCATAAATAAAACATATGCCTTTAGCTGCGCCCCGCGGTTTCACCCGCATAAGTCACGATCTCGTAGGAATATCGGGATAAAAAGTAGAGTCATTTCTCGACAGAATGTGAAGCCAGGTCAGAGGCCCAAGGGCGACATAAAATCTCTGACACCAGCTATCTAATTGCGTAACTTATTTTCGTAACCGATTAAGACTAATCTGTTTCATTTTGACAGTTCAACAACATTCATTACGTTATTTACGTTGCTGAGCAGATTTTTTTTTCGAATTTATGAAGCAATGTATTAGCAATCTGTTTCAAAACGATTCAGATTGTGATTGATCGTGTATGACGCAATTAGGGTGCACGGCAGGGTAATTACCCATAACAATATTATCCTGCAACTGTGTCTGTGTCATTTTATAAGAAAATTCCCTTATCAGCAGTAGACGGCTATAATTACGACTAAGCGTTTACTGCCATATCTAATTAACACAATTAAATAATAAATGTTCACCTAATTATAATTTTAACCGGCCACGGGTTATGCCATTTAATGTCAACATTATAATTACCTTTGTGACTCATTGTGCTAACCAAAATAAAGCGATACGAACTCGTAAGTTTATCAACCAAATAAATGTAATAGGTATTGTTCATTTACGATATAATGGGGTATTGAGGTAAAGGTAAAAATCTACTTCGTGTTCGTAATTCATAACAACTCAAATTCGCGAATTCAAATTTTCTTGTGTTTTTTGCAATTTGCAGGTCAGTGTCAGGTTGTATGTTGATCTAAGTATGATTCGCGACTGTAACAGATATGTATTTACAGAATTAGAATCATTAATACATCTCTCTAAGTTAGATTTGTTCCTAAAGTATGTTATCTAACGAAGGACGTTCCCGTTAACCCGAAGTTGTATACACAAAAAAAAAATGTATAAGTAGTGAATTATTCACAAAAGTATTAAATTGATACGTAAAAGAAACACTCTGTACACGCACACTTGTATTTCAATGTAGAAAGACAAGTGTGTGTATACAGAGTGTTTCTCTTCCGTATCACTTTAATCATTTTTGTGAATATTTTTCTATAAAAAAAAGACTTTTTTAATGGTAGGTATGTACTTAATTTTTTTTTGGCATGTATAGAGCCTATACTATATTACAGGTTAACAGGAACGCCCTTCGTTAGCTAACATACTGTATATTCATTATTTATTTGTAGATGTCCACTATTCACGTACTATGGAATTTAAAAAAATCGGTCTTTTTCCTTGTCTACATCATAAAGGGAACCCCTGTGCAAAATTTTAGCTTTCTATGTCCAAGGGTTTGGGCTGGGCACTGATTAGTCAGGCAGTGAGTGAGTCAGGAGTTTTATTTTCATACCATGTATTGATTCTGACGGTGTTCTGGAGAAAAATATAGAAATATTTTTTTTTATTAAAAATGGTTGAACCATCGTTTCGCCGTAAATGTAAGGAACGAGAGATCCAGACAAAATTGTTTTCTCAGACGACAAAATACATATGTAAATGCGTGTCCAAATCTTTACACATAATACAACTTTTCTGCAAACGTCAATGATAATAGAAAGTTTACTTGTCTATGCTCTTTGTTGTTACTCTCTCAGTAGGCATTATGAAATGGAATATTAAATTCAACTCGGTAAATCGTGACTCTTTTTCGCGTAAAAATCGATTTTCAATTATTTATAGAACGTACCGTGATAAACTCATGAATGTGGAACGAAAATTCAATAGGTACTAGCTACGCCCCGCGGTTTCACCCGCGTAAGTCTCGATCCCGTGGGAATATCGAGATAAAAAGTATCCTATGTCCTTTTGCAGGTCAAGTCTACCCCTGTGCCAAATTTCATCCAAATCTGTTCAACCGTTTTAGCGTGAAAGCGTAACAAACAAACTCACTTTCGCATTTATACGAGTAGTATTAAGTTAGGATTATTTACCCACATAATATTAATAATCAGAAACCCTTCAAATTAAATCAACTTGAAACAATTTGATAAAATACTTTATTAATTAGTTCGCTGGTCGTCATTGTGAATTCTTATCAAAGTTAATCAGTTCACTGTATGGTAATCTGTTATCAGTTTTTATTAATGAGTGCAATGTCAGGTAGAAAAAGCAAAAAAGCAATGGACGACGAACTATAATTAATGAGGTTGCACTCACAATATTCAGTTTCATAGTTCATAAATCAATCTGTCTAGCCTTTTTCCTACTATGATGGGGTCGGCTTCCAGTCTAACCGAATTCAGCTGAATACCAGTACTTTACATGGAGCGACTGCCTATCTGACCTCCACAACCCAGTAACTGGGTAAACCATTTTTACAATAAATTACAATAATTATTACACTATACAAATATGATGGTGTGTTTTGTGTTGATTGCTCCGCCCAGAGCGGGAGAAGTAATTTGATGATTTCCCACCCTCAAAAAAAAAAGCCTCTTTATACAACCGCGTCTAGTGATTTTTCCTACCTACATCTACAACGTGCTGCTACAATGGCGACATTAACACACGGGTAGGGCTAGTGGACAGTAAACATAAAAATTATAAATAAAAAAAAAACGTAAATTGAAAAATTTAAATTTTCATACAAACTAAATAATAAAAACATAACGAAAATTGAGATCACTCTGTGTAAAAGATTCATTCATGAAGCTAACTACCAGCTGGCTTTACGTTCTATCGGTAAGTTCTTTTGTCGGGTTAATTTCTAAGAAATTGCGCGGCTCTCCTTCTATTCGCCTACATATGATCCGTGACCCCGGCAAATGACCTCTTCGCTACAGTTCTGTAAGTACAGGTTGCTCCAGGATGGTAATTTAGAAAATTGTAAATAAATCAATAAATAATAACGTTTAATGAAATTCAAATATTTTCATAAAACGAATACGCGAAATCGTATACATGTGTTAAATTAATGTCGCCATTGTAGCGGCACGTTGTATACATATTATAAATTAAAGTTGCTTTTCGTGTTTGTCTGTAAGTCCACGTTGTTCTTCTAAACCACGCAACAGTTTTTGATGAGATGTTCACCATCGTTTAGAGAATTTATTCCGGAAGGTTTATGTGCATAATATTATGTTAATATTATAGTTAAAAACTAAGTAATCTCGATGTTTTGTCAAGTCATAGAAAACCGTGCGAAGCAGGAGTGGCTAGTAGATAATTTTAAACATTGTCTGGTCAAGTTCAGACTTTGAAAAACTGTTAAACAGGATTTTACATAACAGCCATGTTATTGTATTTTTGTTTTGTTACAGATACGAGAATGCGGTGCGTTTGGAACAACTCAAGCTATTCGGGAATCTTATCAGTCATTACAGTACGCAGGTAATAATTATACCTACTGTTTCTATGCAGATGGAAGTAATCCTTGTATCTACACTATCACGTATTTGATACATCAGTCACTAGATATAAACTAGCATAGTATATTTATAGGGATTATTTGTATTTACTTAATTTATTTTGGATAGCAAACAAAAGATGTTTCACAATGACTATGGTAGATTCCGTTTTTGTTTAGTATTTCCCATCTTATAAGTACTTCTTTCTCAATGATGCGGAGGAATGAGGAAAATGTCTTGAAGACAGTTTTGAGTATGAATGTCGATGGCATAGAGATATAATATTACATAGAGTGCCCGTATTGCACAAATCGCTTAGTGCGCATCGTAGACAAGTGAGCTATAGATTAGTGTTGGGTAGGACATACAAGAGGCACTTCAAATGTCCCATACAAAATGATTGAATGTCCCAACACCTCAAAATGACATTTTCTCAAACATGCTTGGAAATTCGAGCATTATTTTGACAACCTTCTTCGAGATAAATCAAAATTGCTGTAGTGGTAAAAAACAAGTGACGATGCGGCCAGCAAAGTTACTATGAAAATACATATCTGGCGTGTTTAGCGGCCAAATAAATTACTATGAAAACTCATATCTGTCGTGTTATTTAAAAATGGAACGAACTTTTTACTTCAACACACGGCAACCAAGGAGGTAACTTATCAAAGATTTTATTTAAATTTCGAATTGACTTGCAAATAGAACAAAGAAGAAACAAATGAACATATTGGCGCATGGAAAATGATAGTTGTTCGTCATTGATTCTGGAATTTCTATTTAATTTACTCAGTTTGAATTTCCGCCCGTTGTTTGAGAAAAAATACTATACAAACCTTGGCCGCAATCAGGAATTGATGGACTCACGCATGAGTGCCACGGCTTCGCCTCGGCCCTCATTTTCACGATCGTCCATCAATCCCCTTATTGCTGACCGCGACAGTAATGTACTATTTGTACCGCTTCACTGTGACATACAAATGAACGAATCTGGAACTGACAAGTGAGTGAGTGTGGTGAGGAACGTCGTGTTGTTCAAACCCGTGACTACTGTTCATAGTTTGTTGCGCGCGCTCTATACTATAATTATATCTCTATGGTCGAAGGCTATTAAGAGTAGAGGCAGACCAAAGAAACGATGGATGGACTGTGTGAAAGATGATATGGCTAGAAAGGGGGTGACTACCGAGATGACGACTAATAGAGAAGTATGGAAGAAAGGGACATGTTTCGCGGACAATAAATAAATTGGGATTAGAGCAGGAGAATGACGATGACTTCTCTCTAAAGAGGACCACAGCATGCTCATAATCAGCCTATAACGTTCCCACTGCTGGGACACAGGCCTCCTCTTGGTGAGAGGGAGTGGACCGTAATCCACCACGGGAGCCCATTGTAGGTTAGTAAATGTCACATGAGTTTGAATTTTTGGTTCTAGGTTTCTTCACGATGTTTTCCTTCACCGTTTTGACAGTAGGTACTTATGCTCATTAAGCATGAAATATTAATAAAGCCAAACTACATATAAGGGATACTTATCATATCTGTAAACAAAAACATGACAATAGGTACCTAGGTAATATAAAAATTTGTTACAGGTAGGATACAGTCGACCTCAAAAAATTTATATGTTGTAGGATGATTTGATAATTCGTTTTTTCGCGAAAACCCTAGGGATTTTACGAAAACACGTATAATTAGAAAATTGTGAAAACATTTCTGCGAGCAACTTGAAAGTAGCGCTCGGCGGCCGCTGCCGCGGCACCGCTACTACCAAGTTGTTCGCAGAATTTTTTTCACCATTTTCTAATAAATCCCTGTTTTTGCAAAATCCCTAGGGTTTTCGCGAAAAAACGTATTATCGAAATCCTCCTACGACATATACATGCATCTTTCTGTGGCAATCTGAATGCAAAATGATTAAATAACAATGCGAAAGCATGACCAACTGACCATTTAACACGGTATATCTGGTCGTGACCACGTTCTTTACACGATGCTTACATCATAAAATTAGCATGCAGAAATAAAATATGTTTGAACCTACGTAAACAGTATATGAAATAATCTTTGTTATTTAGAGAATAGATGTGACACAAAACAATATGCTCCTCACTGTAGAGCGAAATAGGCTAGAGTGACTACCGAGATTGGCGGCACGGCATGGCAAGGGATTTTAATGCGACGAATAAAAATGTAACTTAATAGTATGACAATAAAATTGAAATTTCAACGGCAACGATGCAGCGGTATCCGCGTGCCGCGACGTCCTTAGGCATCACATTGAAATTTCAACTTTATTTCCATACAATTAGGTCATATTTTTATTCTTCGCCTAAAAATAAGTTGCTATGCCGAGCCGCCAATGGGCTTAATAGAGAAGTATGGAGGGAAAAAACATGTTGCGCCGACCACAAATAAATTGAGATAAAACCAGGAGTATGATGATGATATGGATCATATTCTCAACACTTTACAAATTACTATCGCTGGCTTCCTTGAAGCATCTGCCTCTCTGCCGACGAGGAAGCGACTAACTATCAACGATTTTCTCCCGTTAAGAATCGTACAAAAGATTGAAGGTCCCGTATAAGTAAGAGAGATTTCTTTTATGAAAGATCAAGTTTTTTATTTTTTTCTGAAACCACTGCTAACGCAATGTATTTTTTTTACAGGTGATAGCAGCAGAACCCTTTTTAAGACCACTATTGAAGCTGCTGAGCGGATTCCGAAATGAGCTACCTCCGCCTAATCTTGAGAGTAAGTACTTTTTAAGTTTTATCCATACAGTTCCGAGTTAGAGCCTCCTAAAGTTCCGGATCGGACGTCTTTCTTCCAAAATATGCATAAAGGTTTTCGGAGTAATTGTTCCTAGTTTTCGACTGATTGTACGAACATTATTGGCTGTAACTCCTTTGACGAACCTTTTTGTGTGTCTTAATGAAGTTCTAATTTACCTGAGTAAGTTAGAACCTAGCCAAACTCTAAACATTTCTGCATTATCTAAATAATGAGTAATTTTTAGTAAATAATGAGTTAGCTCAGGTACGCATGCTCGGCTCAACACCGAGAGTTAAAAATCCAGTCCGCAATTAAATCCCGCCGCTATATTTTTACGTCCGTGCGAACATGGGCTTAGGGAAATATATGACAAACACACGTAAATATATTTAAATATATATTCAACAATATAGAAGACATGACTTGACAAAGCAGACAAAAAAAAACAAAGCCCATAGTAGACACTTTTTGAATGACCCGTGGAATCTCGGTTTCCGCCGTAGATATCTTTTTAAATTGACCCAACTGTTAAAGAATAATCTTACATAAGGTCGGTGTATTTTTTTAGGGTTCCGTACCCAAAGGGTAAAACGGGACCCTATTACTAAGACTCCGCTGTCCGTCCGCCCGTCCGCCCACTGTCAGCAGGCTGTGTCTCATGAACCGTGATAATGCATAACAACACATACTAAATTACAGAATAAAATAAATATTTAAGAGGGCTCCCATACAACAAACGTGTTTTTTTTTGCCGTTTTTATAGATAATGGTACGGAACCCATCGTGCGCGAGTCCGACTCGCACTTGGCCAGTTTTCTTTATCCGATTTTCCAAAACATCTTGATCAGTTAGATGAGTAATTTTATCTTCAAAATGTCCGTATCTCTCACGTGTCTAGATAAATTATAAATAAATGTGCAACGACTGATAAAGAACATTCCCATGAAGATATTTCCAGTAAAAGGCTCGATTCTGGTAGAACAATTTTCATAGAAATTGTTGAGAAGTAAACTACTAGTCGCGTAATATGAACTTAGAGAGTTGTATTGCTGATTCTAATGATTATAATCTTCTAAATCCATGTGTTATGGTCGCGAATCATATTTTATTCAACTTACAACCTGATACTGACCTACATAATAATGACATGAATATTTACTTTGTAAAGTATTATATTATTTTAATTATTGTGAATGTGAAGACTATGTGGATCTTTCTTTTCTTTTTTAGTATTAATTTTTCCTTAGTTTTAATTAATCATGGTCTGGCAGTTTGAGTAATTTATGCGGCCTAACGAAATGTCCTTTCTTTGGTACTGTTCGTCAAATCGTTGAGCTCCTTAAAATTGGAGTTGAGCTGCATGATTATTGACTAATACTTGCACTGACTGGACAGATCCACTCAATCTGTGTGGTTCTTTCCTCAAAAGTCCATTTCAGACACCAATCTACATGGTCTTCACATGATCTGTCCAAGATTATGTCTGGACTTTAAAAGAGACTGTGACCTCTGAGTTTGTTTCGGCCTTTCTTCTCAGAATAGTCAGATAGGAAACGCCGACCTCATCTAGTTTTAAAAATGTGATTGACGTGTAAAAGTGTTTGGTCAAACCTACTTACAGAAATAAAAATCATTTATCATTTACAAATTGCAAAAAATGTAAGAGAATTTGAATTTGGCGGGCTGCCTTAACGCATTGCTAATCTGCCTGCAAACATAAAAATATGACTACGAAACAATACATATACTACTTCATATGAAACGGTTGAAGATAAGGCAACGGACAGATTTGACCATCCGGTCTCTGATAACACCATTTTGCTAAAATATTTCGCTCTATCAGCAGTTGTGGGAAATCAGTAGATGCTTTGAGCTGAGGAAATATGCAGATAATGTGATAAACAAAAATGTGATCAGAAGATCACATTTTTGTTTTATTGGTCAATATAATCCGATAACATGTCAGAAGAAATAAAAATGATGATGATATTATATCTCTCCTAGCGTTGTTATTTTACTAAAATCTAAAACTAGCGAAAAACCTCAAAATGGATCCGATTTAGGATGTATTTAGTTTGTCTAATTGTGAAGAAGCCTTCAATATTGCTTAAGCCGCGTCCAGACTAGCTGTAACGTAATACCGAAATCCCACGATCCGCGATTTTTCGGACGGGCACCGACGAACCCGACGACGGACCGTGGGAAGGTGTACGTGCGGGGTATCGCAGACATCGGAAGCGCCTCGTGCGCGGTGCGTGGCGGTCTGTGGTCGTCTGCCGCGCGTGTCCGTCTGCAATATTTCCGATCGTGGGATTCCACCAAAACATACAAGGTAACATGCAATGTAATACGAATGCTTATAATGAATGCGCGTCAGAGGAACCTAGTTGTTCGCGAACACACTAAATTGTACGGGTAATGTTACATTGCATGTTACGTTTCAGTTAGTCTACGCTGCTTTACAATGATTTTTTAAGGAAAGTGATGGGCAATATAAGTACAATTCTGATAATAATATTTGTCCATGTATCTGTTCCAGGTCAACTTGTGATAGTCCTGAACCAGTTGTGCGTGGCGTTGATGCAGAATATTAAGTTCTTAGATCTGTTCTTCCTAACGACGCACACGCATAAAGGATCGCAGGCCGAGTGAGTTGAAAACTGAATAATAATTTTCGATGCTGCACGGGCACCGAGCTGGTTTGGTTATGCGTATGAAAATCAAACGCGCAAAACTACATTTTGTATACAGCGTGTAACAAAAACTCTGTCCGATCCGTGAGAGTGTTGTGAAGAATCATACTGAGAGTCTATATAAAGCCGATTTTTTTGTTGAAAAAAAAAAAAAATCGCCATATTTTTTTTTCAATGGGGATTTTTACCGCGTTATTACATGGGGCGCGGGCGGCTGTCGTTTAGCGGGTGTATACAAGTCATAACTTATGACAAAAAAATTTGCTAATTTATAATGAAATTGGGGTAATTTTGGTACTAAAAACTTGATTTATAAATAGTAAGTAATAACTTCCTTATTTTCACAAAAAAAAAAAAAAAATACTTTTTATTCCCTTTAGGATCGGACAGGGTTTTTGTTACATGCTGTATAGTAATATATTTACAAATATATTACAAATTATGATATTTATAAATATACATAATTATAATTACAAATATTGTCATTTGAATAAATTATCGAAATCAATGCAGAATACTTATAATCTCCGAAAAAAATATAAATCGATTTTTTTTTCCATCAAAAAGTTTATATATTTTAACGAGCAGATCGACATTTTTAGGATTCCATACCCGAAGGGTGCCAAACGGAACCCTATTATTAAGCCTCCGCTGTACGTCCGTCCGTCTGTCTGTCAGCGGGCTGTATCTGAACCTTAATAGGTAGAATGTTGGAATGTTCATAGATTGCGTATTTCTATTGCCGATGTAACAAAAAATTATAATAAACGGGGGTCCCCATTCAAGAAATGTTACTTTTTTCCTACGGAGCTCTTCGTGTCCGAGTCTGACTCGCACTTGGCCGTTTTTTTAGATACTTTGAAGATCGGGTGCTATTAAACTAAAAAAAAAACCGTTTTATTTTTCGAGTATCGGTTTAAGAGTCGATCTAGTTTTTTTTAGTCTTTAAATAATTTATTACTAAACTCATTTCCAGGTTCTTATTAGTCCGCCTCCTCCTATCGTCGGTACACCGCGAGGGCAGTACAGGTTCAGCCGCGCGCGACGCTCTGCTGCTGTGCGCTAAAATGTCTGCCCGCTGTGCGCAGCTAGCCGACTTTATGCTGGCCGGGAATACTTGTCCTGTACTGGCTACAGGTTAGCTTGTTTTAGATCGTTCTTCATTATCTGCCTATTCTTTTCCCAAAAACATTGGGGTCTGCTTCCTGTCTAATCTGATGCAGTCGAATACTATTATTATTTAAATATTCTACATGGAGCGACTGCCTATCTGACCTCCACAACCCAATGGGTTTATTACCCAGTTAAATTACCGACGAAGACAGGTTGTCAGATTTTCCAGCTCCTTACTTCCCGTAACGACAGCTTAACTTGCTTTATTTCTAAGCCGAGGAGTGTAAAACGGTAAACGGTATAAAACGAATGGTCACCCATCCACAATATACCACATGAGACCAGAAAATAAGCCTCCTTAACTAGTAGCAAACAAAATCCAACTCTATGCCATTACTTGTAGAGTCTATTTTTTCCCACAGGTCTAAGCGGTTTATATTCTCTTCTGCCGCGTACTCTCAGCGACAAGATCTACCGGCTAACGCCCGATGACGTCAATCATGTTCATAAACTGACGCTGTTTATTGATTCGCTTGAATTCTGCAATGCTGTGGCACAGGTAAAACATCATTTTTTTAAAGTAAATATCGTGATAATTTACGGTAATAGGGCGCGCTTCTTACTACACAAGGATGCTGGTTTGAACCTCACAAGTAGGCATGTAACTATTTCAGAACCATTATAAAAAATCCGGCCAATTGCGAGTCGGACTCGCGCACGAAGGCTTCCGTACCATCTTTAAAAACAGCAAAAAAATCATGTTTGTTGTATGGGAGCCCCCTTAAATATTTATTTTATTCTGTTTTTTAGTTTTTGTTGTTACAGCGGCAACAGAAATACATCTTCTGTGAAAATTTCAACTGTCGTTTCACGGGTCATGAGATACAGCCTGATGACAGACAGACAGCGGAGTCTTAGGAATAGGGTCCCGTTTTACCCTTTGCGTACAGAACCCTAAAAATCGCATATCAGTGGGGCGAGCACGGCCTTGCGACATTACTCGAGACACACATTTTATCACAGTTTAGTCATATAAAATATGTGACGAGGCATGTCACAGTAGCCCGTGCCTCCTGGTGAAATGTGGGTGTACTATAGGTACACCTCTGCCTAGCCCTTCGGGGAAAAACATGCTTGATGTTATGTTGTGTGAATAAACTTCAAAGTAACTACCATTTCCCTACCATAATAATTTTTAGTTTTTTTAAGTTGCACTGCACATGTTGCAAAATCGCTTGACATTTTAGAGGTATGAGAAAAAGGGTGTAAAGTTCACTCATCTGTAGAAAAGGGAGGATCCTCCGACCAGACGGGTGTCGTGACTGGCGGGCAACTGCACAACGATATATTGCGCGATGCAGGATTTTGTGTGACGTCAGGTCTTTGATGCGTAGTTCGCATGTGGTGACGTAGATGCAGCCACAACACTTTCCTTTTTGGTGGTTTACCTTTGTTAAAATTCATAAGTCTGAAATAGCCAATGGCGATCAATACACGACACACGAGCCTATATAATGTCCTATTTGGGACAATAACAATTTTGTTAACACAGCCTACACATCAAGCTATGCATTTCCAGTGTTAGCTGATCTCGCATTGTACGGAAATCCTATACAATGAGAGATCAGCTTAAACTGGAAATGTATAGTTGATGCGTAGCCGTGTGTACATAATTTGTCAGTTCTCACTTACATTTAACAAAAAATGTTAAAACTATGAGATAAAAACACATAAGTCCGCCTCTGCACATTTGTGTGCTTAAAGTATTAAATAAATAAATAATATCCAAGCCAATCTGCACCCATGTTTGTTATAAAATCATAAATTATTATTCTTCCCAGGTGGCCCACCCTTCAATAAAGAAGCACCTACTAGATCTTCTCTACCAAGGGTTCCTGGTCCCCGTCATGGGCCCCGCTCTCCTACAGGTAAATACTTCATACACACTGGTTGTGGGATGAGTGAGCCATTGTATGCGTTGCGGATGTGACTTGATTCAACTGGGTTTTGTTATGGACATGTTTTACTGATTTGTACACATGGTGGAATAGATGAATGTATGATGTGTGCATAATTGTTGAAGTTATCCGTAATCTAATTGTACGTGTCGTGTCTTGTTCTGCAGACAATGAAAATTCACGGAATTTACCGACCATATTACAGATTAAAATAAACAGCAGAACTCATTAAAAATAGACACGATTCTAACTTTTAAAGGTAAAGCTAGTAATTATATAGAAATATATGAATTTATGACTTAAGTTGCTTGCTCACAAAACTCTTTTATTGTGTGAACAAAATTAATGAGTAAATATGTGTCCATAGCAAAATCCTAGCTGCATTATAACGAATTTCAACAATCATCTTATTTTATAAAAAGTAATTTATTATTATATTTATTTGAAGTAATTCTATTATTATTTTTCTAACTTAAATTAAACACTATCTATGTTCTATAGAAATCTATAAACACGCAAAAGTAATAAAATAAATATCTGTTTGCACTAAACTTCTAGGGCCTTACCACAAACACTTAGATACTTGTTCAACGCGTGTTTAATGTCAGTTTTATGTCAAACTCCATACAGAAATATCATGTTTAAAAGGTGTTTAGGCTAAACAGCTGATCAACACGGTTTTGTGGTTACAAGGTTAATTTTTCAACACTGATTGTGTCAAGAGTGTAACACGCCAATAACATAATAATATTACTAACTATAGTGTTTCTTTCAGTTATGGCAGGTGAGAATAACTAGGAATAGATTTGTATAAAATATAAGGTGTTAAAAAATTTACTTTTCAAAAAAAGAAATAAATGCTTTTTGTATATTCTGCATAAACTAAACGCACATTACAAAATAAAAAATGACATTAAAATACTAAATTACAACTTAGCCAAAAGCCTCTTATTCAATATTCAAAACTTATAAAAGTAAGAGGTGCTTTAGACCATCGATATGAATAACATTTACTATGGGACCAACTTTGAAATCGCGAAAAAAGAAACAGCTGTCTATTGATATGTATAAACTTTATTAAGAAACAGCAGATTTTTTTTCGCGATTTCAAAGTTTGTCCCATAGTAAACGTTATTCAGTTCGTTGGTGTTAAGCATCACTTAAAGTTTGTAAAGTAAATTTTTTAACACCTTATTTATTTTCCTACAGAAGTATTTTTCTATTCTATCTGAGACCTACTTTTACCACAAATCAGTAACTATTCAGCGCTAAATTAATTTAAAACATCGTTGTTTTTGTGTAAATTATTTGAATTTGACAGAGACAATCATGTTTTAAATAATAATTATTAAAACAAAACTAGTACATTTATTATTTAGTGATTTGTGGATTGTCGTGCAAATGGGCCTAAATAAACTAGCAAGCAATATGAAACAGGCATGTCTTGAATTATATTTTTTTTTTTTAATCAATCGACTGTGAGGTAAAATTATTATGTATATTTATTTATATTATATTGATTGGCATCTTGTGTAATGTGTTAACATAACCATGATTTTGTTTCATTAAAAAATAATCACGTTTTAAAACACGTGAAGTGTGACGAAGGCGGAATGCCATTTTTGACTTGATATGATAAAATGTTTAATGACTTGAATTCCGCTTAGAATGAAATCATTCACAAAATCATTAAAACAAATATATTTTTAAACAGTCCCAAGTATGAATACATATTTTCCATTAACTTTACATCAAGTCATAATACATTTTTATTCATTGACAAAAAGCATATTCCAGTAATTAAAAACTCCCTCCTCAAACTAATCGTAATTTTAATTCAACATTGTATAATCTCTGGCCATAATTATTCCGTTGTGAAAATGAGATAGTGCTACTAATGCTGTATTGCTCCGTCTCTCTCACACTGGAACAATGACGGCTTTAACACGTCATAGTACGGCCCTTGGACTAATAACAAAGCCTTTTAAAATCGGTTGTCGAATCATCTCCATTTATTTGAAATTGGTAAAGGTGTGTCTGCACTGCGAACGTTCAAAATCGAGCCTTCACATGGCGACGCTCCTTTACTTAGGTTTTACAGCAGATTTAGTGATAATGGTCCCGATTCTGTTGTTCACAAACTAAACTAAATATAAGTTCAGTGCATCTTTTTCATTCTATTTCATTAAGAAAAGGACAGAAGATAAATTTAAGTTTAGTCCTGGCAAATTAATCAGCGCCTGTCACTACTCCATACAAGCTTAGACGTGATTAAAAACTTGCCTACTAAAATTACGTCAATTTATGTCAGGTGCTGATTATTTTGACTGGACTAAACTAAAATTTTTCTTCCTTTCTTAATGAAATAGAAAGAAAAAGATGCACTGAACTTAAATTTAGTTTAGTTTGTAAACAACAGAATCGGCACCTATATCTCTGATCAGTAAATCTGCTGTATGATCAAGCTGTTTAAAACCAGTGATTATACAATCAATTTTGTTCTCTAATAATTCTGGAGTGTGCTTAATAATCGTAGACATAAGAACATGTTCTACGGCATAACATCACGTAAGTGGGCTTGTCATTGCACGCGGGACGCACCGGTTGGGTCATGCCGACGGCGGTTAAGTGACGGTAACAATCCATTCATCGATTCATTCCTGGATACAACATTGTCACGTTTGGTGAAGGGTGACACGACATGTGCCACGGGTGTTTTTTTTTTAATGCTTTTTTTTGAGGCAGTGATTTTTTTTAATGAAATCATTTTATTTTTTTGTTATTTTTATTTATTTATGTCGTTATTATGTATGTGGCAGCAATGAATCGATTATTTTCCTCCATTTTGGTGGTAGTAGTTTAACCCAGAATCTGTTTTATTGTTGTTTTCGAATTTGGCTCGAATCTCTTTTTTTTTAATTAAAAATTCTAACACCTCTTCCAGTCAATGTATTATTTCCAGCACCAACTATATTTATTAAACATTAGTGCCGATTCTGTTGTTCACAAACTAAACTAAATTTAAGTTCTGTGCATCTTTTTCTTTCTTTTTCATTATGACAAGGACAGAAGATAAATTTTAGCTCAGTCCTGTCAAATTAATCAGCGCCCGTTTATGTTTAGACGTGATTTAAAAACTTGCCTACTAAAAAAACGTGAATTTACGTCAGGCGCTGATTAATTTGACAGGACTAAACTAAAATTTATCTTCGGTCCTTTTCTTAATGAAATAGAAAGAAAAAGATGCACTGAACTTAAATTTAGTTTAATTTGTGAACAACAGAATCGGCACCATTGTCTCTATATAAAAAAAAAACAATGCCGCAACTAAAATATCAAGCGAATACATCCACCTGATTGGTAGGTAGCCAACAAACTTAAAAAAGAAAAATACTGATAAAAAAAAGATACTCCATCGACTTTGTAAGAACCTGTTTCACAGTGTCCAGAAAGATACTATCTACCAGATTAATTAAAAGACGAAACAGAATGATTTAAAATAATCCACCATACTAGTTTACCGAAGCGTATCAGATACCAGGCCAAAGTCTCCAAACCTATCCCTTCCATAATTTCACCCTTCTATTGTACCTTCCCAACCTCCAGAAAACTGTCACTCAACCGCTACACGTCCTGTATAAACAAAGCCTACTAACGCGAAACATACCGTAGACGAAAGCGGCGCCATTGCAGAGTGGCGCTGGCGAGCAGGCCGCGGCCATGGCCTACCTCGAGCTGCTCCTGCGCTGTGTGACGCGCCGGGGCCTGCTGCGGGCCGTGCTGCACTTCCTGTTCGTGTATGAATATGACGGCGTCAGAGTCGTCGATGTACTGCTGAGAAGACTTGAGGGGAATTCTCAGGTTTGTCACGAGTTTGGCTCGAGTCACTCATTTTATCACAGTTTAGTCATATAAAATGTGTGACTCGAGCTACGTTACAGTAGGCCGTGCTCACCCCCCTGCACGCGTAGCATGACCACCGTAGAAACGGGTTTTGACGACGGAAGAATAGATAAAATGTTTTCTCAAACATGCTTGGAAATTCGAGCATTATTTTGACAACTTTCTTCGAGATAAATCAAAATTGCTGTACTGGTAAAAAACAAGTGACGATGCGGCCAGCAAAGTTACTATGAAAATCCATATTTGGCGTGTTTAGCGGCCAAATAAATTACTATGAAAACTCATATCTGTCGTGTTATTTAAAAATGGAACGAACTTTTTACTTCAACACACGGCAACCAAGGAGGTAACTTATCAAAGATTTTATGTAAATTTCGAATTGGCTTGCAAATAGAACAAAGAAGAAACAAATGAACATATTCGCGCATGAAAAATGATAGTTGTTCGTCATTGATTCTGGAATTTCTATTTAATTTACTCAGTTTGAATTTCCGCGCGTTGTTTGAGAAAAGTACTATACAACCTGGTCTGATAGGTTTGGGGTAGCAGTAAACCCTAAAAAGTGTCAGGCGATCATCATTGGGAGTTCTCGAAGTATTATTAAATTGGATAGTACAACCTTGCCACCAATCCTCTTCAATGGTATGATCGTTCCATTTAGCAATGACGTGAAGGACCTAGGCTTGCACATCGATAGTACCCTAAACTGGCGTACTCAAGTCGCTAGGGTCAGCCAGAAGGTTACTGGAACGCTGCGGACTCTGTACCGCTTGAAAAACTTATTGCCATTGAGTACGAAGACAATGCTGGTGCAGTCCTTAATTTTCCCTATCATCGATTATGGTGATGTGTGCTACTATGACCTGAATGCAGATCTTCTCGACAAACTTGACCGCCTTCTCAATAATTGCATTCGATTCGTGTTCAATCTGCGTAAATATGACCATGTCTCAGCGCATCGATCGCTTCTGAAGTGGTTGCCCATACGTCAGCGCAGAGAGCAAAGGGCGCTAACCACCTTGTTTTCGTTTCTTGTCTCTCCCTCTTCCCCTAGTTATCTAGCTCCCCACTTTCAGTACATTTGCGCCAACCACAGTAGAAATCTACGTTCATCAAGTAATCGTCTTCTTCATTGTCCCACTCACCGTACTGACTTCATTCACTCTTCCTTCTTCGTTCAATCTATCTCTCTGTGGAATGCGCTCCCTGTGGAAATCAGGATGGCAACCAACCGATTATCCTTTAAAGTTAAAGTTCGAGAGCACATTCGCAAGAAGCTGGCAGTATCATCACAACGGTAATGTTTTCCCATTGTTTGTCTTATTTGTTTTAGTATATTCGTGTAGTTATGTGTATTTATTTGTTCTTATATTTATATGTATTTAGGTATTTAGGCTTATATTTATATATATATATATATATTTTTTTTTAATAGGTTAACTTATTTAAATTATATTTATTCAACAATTTTCGCTATTGCACCTACCACTGTTGGTCTCTGCATCACCCAAAGGTTGACTGGTAGAAAATGCCTATGGCATTAAGTCCGCCTCTGTACATTTATGTGCTTAAAGTATTAAATAAATAAATAAATAAATACAAGCCTTGGCCGCAATCAGGAATTGATGGACGATCGTGAAAATGAGGGCCGAGGCGAAGCCGAGGCACTCATTTTCACGATCGTCCATCAATTCCCTTATTGCAGGCCGCGACAGTAATGTACTATTATGTCATTTTTTCTTTAGGGGTATGAGGAACAGGATGTAAAGTTCACTCATCCACCATAGAAAAGGGAGGATCCTCCGACCAGACGGGTGTTGTGTCTGGCGGGCAACTGCCCAATGATTGATATTGGATTTTTGTATATATGTTCACTGCACGGTAAACTCTAATTGCGCGATGCAGGATTTTTGTGACGTCAGGATTTTTGTGTGACGTCAGGTCTTTGATGGGTAGTTCGAATGTGGCGATGTAGGTACCGCCACATGTCTATTCTTCCGTCGATAAAACCCGTTTCTATGGTGGTCATGCTACGCGTGCTGGTGTTGAGAGTTTTTGTGCCGCCCATGGGCCTCTGACTTGGCTTGACCTGCCGTCGAGAAATATCTCTGAGGCATGCCGGTTTCATCACGATGTTTTCCCTGGTTTTCCAATACTAAAATTAATAATGAATTCAATGACCCCTTTTCGGATTATCTAATATCAGTGATATGAACCACCACTTTCCAGCTATCCCTAGTCTCCCTGGCCCTAATGGAGACTCTCATCGACCTGAACTGCGAGGATGTGATGGTAGACCTCGTGTTCAAGCACCTGCTGAACGGCCATCACCTCATGGTCTCCTACAGGCATAGGATCGCCGATCCGGAGCCCTATAGAGATGCTGCCATTGCGTATTTGGGACTTTCGCCCAGATGTTGTTCGAGGCCTATGGAAAAGGTATCAAAATTTGTACTAAAACCAAATTCGAATTATATCAGTCTGATCAAGTAGATTCATTCTTCTGCCAAACCTCATGACAGTCGTCACCTAATAATATTTATTTAAATTAGATACCTAGCAATTTGGTTTGTAATGAGAAGTTGATTGATTTGAGTTTGTTGATGGTTATGATTGATTGGCAGCAATAATAACAACCAATAAAAAAATCAAAAGTCACTTATTCAAACTAGGCTGAGAATCAGCACTTTTTGAACGTCAAAATCACATAAGACAGTCTCCCAACATACCTGCCGTTCACCACTTCCTAGTGCTTTAGCTGGGAAGAAGTGGCGCAACAAACTCCCCAGCATGAATGCAAAGCACACAATGAATAAGTAAGCGGACATGTAATTTTACTGCAAGTTACATTCGATTGGTTTGCAGAGACTGCGGGTTAGTCTTATCTTGCCATTGTTTATTTTTCTCACTTTAAATTTAATTTCAAACTTCTTTATAGACAAAACAATGGGTAGACGAGCTGGCACTAAGCGGTCGACGCGTGCTCGACCTGAAGAGTGAGCACGACAGACGAATGAACGGAGTGCACGACGACATCGCGATGACCCACCTAGTCCACGAACTTAAAGTTAACTATGGGGTAAGACTTTCAAATTATTTTAAAGTTGTAGTAGCCTTTGGTGGAAGAGGACGTCCGCTAAAATATTACCATCATTCCTACTATTTCTACCATCAAGAAATATTACCATCATTCTTACTATTTCTACCGTCAAAGAGTATCACCACATTTCTATTTCTACCATCAAGAAGTATTTCCATCATTCCTACTTCTACCAACAAGCAGTAATACCATCATTCCTATTTCTACCATCAAGCAGTAATACCATCATTTCTATTTCTACCATCAAGAAGTATTACTATCATTCCTATTTCTACCATCAAGCAGTAATACCATCATTTCTATTTCTACCATCAAGAAGTATTACTATCATTCCTATTTCTACCATCAAGCAGTAATACCATCATTTCTATTTCTACCATCAAGAAGTATTACTATCATTCCTATTTCTACCATCAAGCAGTAATACCATCATTCCTATTTCTACCATCAAGCAGTAATACCATCATTTCTATTTCTACCATCAAGAAGTATTACTATCATTCCTATTTCTACCATCAAGCAGTTATACTATCATTTATATTTCTACCATCAAGAAGTATTACCATCATTTCTATTTCTACCATTAAAAAGTTGGTGTGTTCTGGTATGTAGGGTATGGTTGCTACTCTACAAGGTTGCATAGGAGACATTTGAAATTTGTCTCTGGGATGCCTTATCATTAGGTGATCCGCATGCCTGTATTTAAAATACTAGTTAAAAAAATTCAGGCAGAAGTAGCAAAACGAGCGAGACTGCAAATGGTATTCTCTTTTTCATTTATAGCCTTTATTGCAATCGTAATAAAGCGTTAATATGTATTTTTCGATGATGGCACGGTAGAACCTTGTGATATTGTAAACTTGTATATAACAATTGATTTATTTTTACTGTAATTTCTTTCCAGAACCCCAACGATACACTGTACGGTAACTACCACGCTTACATTTGCGACTCAAGATTCGAAATCGTTTCCCGCGTCCTAGCCTGCAGTAACTGGACCTCTCGATACGACAGCATAACGAGCCCGAAGAGAGAGACGAACAACAACACGAAAGAGACAGACATAGTCCCGCTAACGAAAGAGCAGGACAGCCTGATATCATGCACCAGTGGATATGAAACAAAAACCAGTGACAGTTCAGAAAAGGAACAGCATAGTTTGACGTCTCTGAATGAACAGTTGAATGAGCCAGATAGTGAAGTAAAGACCGAGATTGTGAATGAAGGAAAAGAACATGATTCTTTGACGTCTACGGGTGAAAGTAGTGGTTATGAGAGCTTTAAAATATATAAGGATGTTGATGGAGATGAAGGTTTTGCTGAAGAGTTGTTCAGGAGAAATTTTGCCAAGCAGGAAAGAGAGTATGAGGGGGAAGTGCCTTTGATCAGAAGCTGGAGGGCTAGTGCTGAATCTATAATCGGTAAGTGCCGATATTTTACTCAAGTATTACTATTGATATCGATTAATTTGCTTACCTCTAAAGATATCGATTAACTTTACAAGTAGAGAGGAAACTTTATTTTAAGTTGCTCTTAAGTCTCACAGTGTTAATGATATCACAGATTAGTACGGATGGTTCAATCGGCAAAATCATTTAAATAAAAAGCGATTCTTGCGACGACAAAATAAAGTGCAATTCAGTTCGGACAATACTAATTACCTACAGTTATATTCATCTAGAAGTTGCCTCTCGTTCTATCGCGTAACTCTTATTATATCTTCTGACTACTGAATAGGCCCGACAAGACGAGCCTGACGCGTACTTGTAGCTTCATACCTATTCTGTGATGTAATTTTAATATGTATTGTAGCGACATTATTCAAAAAAATCTAAAAAGATAAGTATCGTTTGAGAATTCTGCAGTTAAACTTCATACTTTAACAATTATAATTGGATACTGTCTTCCATAACATTACAAGGTTGTTTTAAAACGTGACCTCACGAGAGTCTAGCTATACTTTTCCCATTTCACGAAGTCCTATCAGTCATCGCAATTTGAATCTTATATTTAGCGTCATAAAATTTAAAATAAATGGCTTATCGGTTTCCTCATTTTTCCTTCCAGGACCATTACTAGCCAGTCTTCTAAAGAAAACGGCAGTCCTCCTTGAATCGGAAGTGATAGTGAACTGTCGAGTCACGAGTGTGGTCTCCAAGTTAGCTTCGCTGCCTACTCCTCTGCTGACCTCCTTACTACTGTGTCCCGGATTCGTGTTACAGCCGAACGTGCCTTCTTTGTTTCAAGTGAGTTTTTTTTTTACAATGTAAGAAGAAATGATTTGTAAAGTCAAAGAGCTGAGCAGTTTTCATTAATTGCCAAAAGAATATCAACCTTGAGAAGGTTTAAATAAAGTTGAAAATATTATTAAACTTCTGCCTGGTTAGTAATGTAGGGGTAGTGGGGCTGGTTATATTTTGACGATTCATTAAATTATGTCAATCGAATCCCAAATGTGGTACTTCTTATAATATTACTTTCCAAAAAAAACAGACCTATTTACAGGCAGTCCAAACCACAGGGTATAGAAACTTATTCTTTGAATAGGCTGACTAGATTTAAAATTAATCTGCGTTAACTTTCCAAAATCATTAGAATACTTCTGATGTGGATTGGTTCGTTTTTGTATAACGGCTCAATTATAAACTCTCTCTCTGTCTCTCTCTCTCTCTCTCTCTCTCTCTCTCTCTCTCTCTCTCTCTCTCTCTTCCTGATTATGTATCCTACATGGTGGTGGGTCAATCATAATAAATTTACTATTTTAGAGGGATGAGGAACAGGGTGTAAGGTTCACTCGTCCTCTTTAGAAAAAGGAGAATCCTCCGACTAGACAGGTGTCATGTCTGGCGGCCCAACGACTGATGATGGAATCTTGTATATGTTGTTCGCGCGGTAAACTCTAATTGCGCGATTTTATTTTTCAGATTCTAAGTAAGCTAAAAGAAGAGGTCGACGAGTTAACGGAAGGCATAGAGAATAGCGGCGAGTTAGTGGACAAAGCGCGAGTATACCTCATACAACGAGAGATGGCGCTGGTGAAGACACGGGGCCCGACCAACGATGATAGTAAGTTACTTTTTATTTTGAAGTGAAAACTTCTTTAGGCGCGTTGAGCACTTTTTGGGTAAACAAAAATCACGGAACTCGCGTCATCGTCACGCTTGAAGTAATGAATGAATGTTAAGTGAAAACTTCTATAGGCGCGTTGAGCACTTTTTAGGTGAACAAAAACCATGGAACTCGCGTCATCGTCACGCTTGAAGAAATTAATGAATGTTACTTAGTTTTCACTTCTATCGGCAGTCCCCAAAGACTGCCCCGCGTGTTTTATTTTTAGAGTTTTAATAGTAGTGGATGTTAAGATACACCTCTGCCCAACCTTTTATAGGCGTGTTGTTAGTAAATCTCCTTATACTTTGAAATTACATTTCTCTTTTGTCGATCAAAAGCATAATCATAACTGTCGGCCTATAGCAGTCCGCTGCTGCAGGCGTAGCACGGTGCTTTCTATTTCTACGAAGAATAGACAGCTTTTTCTATACAAAGTGACATTTCGTTTCATCCTTTTTGACATCGCAACGTAGAAATCTTTCTACAATCTGTCATTTTGTCTTTCATTTATATCAATCTTTGTCTAGGTCTTTTAATATGTAGACTATTTCGGAAGAAAGTTTTCTATCCTTACTGTCAAAATTACACTGACAACTGAAATTTGTCTAAGGAAGTGAAGACAATTTGAAACAAAACAAAGAATTCTGAGTCGAATTATGTAAAAGAGTGAATTTCCTTAAAAGTGCAGTTGACACTTTACTTAGCTACCGTCGTACTGTCTACACGGAACGTCATTTTTGTCTACTCTTCCGTCGACAAAACAGTGCTCATGCTACGCCTGCTGGACCTATGTCCAGCAGGCGTAGCATGAGCACTAAATGGTGTGCATATGAAGGGGGCCTATGCCCCCTTCATATGCACACCATTTAGCTCGATCTTCGGCAACTCTCATCTAGTGACTACCAGCCACCCTGCGAAGATTGTTGCTGTTCTTATCCAGAGAGTGTTCTACCTTACTTTTACCGATTCACAGACTATTCAAGAACAAGTTTACCCCAATGGTCATCGGTTTTACGACTAGAGTTTTCATCTCATAGTTCCTATGTCGTTATGTTGGCTCTACTGTTTAACTTATAAAACGGACCTAATAGGGTCAGACCGCGACGTGATGCTGCGCGCACTTTTTAACAATTATCGAACTTATTTTCTTCACGAAAAGGTATAATTTCAGTGCGAGTGTTGACACGTGTCAAAGTACGCTGAGATGCGCGGTGCTGCGCAGCGCGTGTACCTTATTGTGTAGTAAATATATTCGATATTGTTTCGGATCATAAAAAAAGTGCACGTCGCGTCATGTGAAGTCACGTCTCGGTGTGTACTGACCCTTAGGTAGCGCCGTAGCGTATTCTTGTTCGTCCTAGGAGCCAACATTACAGTATAGGAACTATTTGATTAAACACACTATAATATGGCTGGTCCATTGCCACTTTAGCTTGCTTATTCTGTGGGCAATATCGATCACACCAGACACCTTTTTTTTTTTTTTTTTGAGGTTGGGAAATCATCCTATGACTTCTCCCGCTCTGGGCGGAGCGGAAGGGCGTGTCAGACTTTTATTGACTAAAACCCACCCGTGTTCCTTCAGTTGCCTGTTGCCAAGGTCCCGGTATCCCTTTCGGACTTTCCCGCAACCCTGGCAGGCATCGGTCCTAGCGGACCCCGCCAATTGTGCTGACATCTCTTTGAGGCGCGCGTGGAACACGACGCGCCATCGACCCGGGCCTGGTCCTTATCGGACGGCGAGCTGCCCGTTGCTCGCCGTCCGCAAGCCCGCGCCTATGGTGGCCGGGAATCCGCATGGGATTCCCGACGCCAGACTACCACCACATCCCTAAAACTACTTCTTACGTATCTAAAAGAAAATTTAAAGCATTTTAATTTACTTTCAGGTCACGGCCATGATTCTCCACAAAAACCGGATGACTCACCGTTCCGGCGCATGGAGACCAAACGACGAAGTTTTTCCAACAGCATTTCCAATATGTTTGGAAGGAGATTATCTTGTAAGTAATTCTCTTTGTTGGGTTCCGGATAAATTGTCTCGCATATATTTTTACTGAGTTTATTTGTCATGTTAAATTGGGTCTCCCTGCACGCGTAGCGGGCTAAAAACGGGTTTTATTTAGTCGACGGAAAAATAGACAAAATGACTGATTGTGATTGTGAATCTGTAATTTTGTCTATTCTTCCGTCGACAAAAACCCGTTTCTATGGTGGTCATTCTACGCAAGCGGGTCACTGAAACTGGCTTTGAATGTATTTTTTTTGTGTACGAGTTTGTTTTCTCGCTAAATCGATTGTAAAGAAAATCACATATCGATGGATATACGCTACTTTTTAGGGTTCCGTACCCAAAAGGTAAAACGGGACCCTATTACTAAGACGCCGCTGTCCGCCCGTCTGTCTGTCTGTCACCAGGCTGTATCTCATGAACCGTGATAGTTAGACAGTTGAAATTTTAACAGATGATGTATTTCTGTTGCCGCTATAACAACAAATACTAAAAAACAGAATAAAATAAATATTTAGGGGGGCTCCCATACAACAAACGTGATTTTTTTTTTGCCGTTTTTGCAGATAATGGTACGGAACCCTTCGTGCGCGACTCCGACTCGCAATTGGCCGGTTTTATTATCCTACTCTCGCCAATAAAGACGCGAGAAAATTGTAGTTGCATGTTTAAACTAGATTAGTTTGTATCATCTTTACTCAATGTCTTATATTTTCCAGCATCGTCACCCTCCCCACACAACGCCCACAGTCCACAGCCCAACACTTACGCTAGTCCACAGAAGAGACCAGTCTTTACACAAGACAACTACTGGAACCAATCCATCACCCTCCGCTCAATTCTAAACGCAGTCATACTCGACGAATGGCTCAAAGAACTAGCTTCATTATGCGAAGAACACGCCCTAAGGCTATCGGCAGGAAACTACGAAGACGAAAGTTACATACAAGCTGTGGCATTATGACTGAGAGCCAATGCCGCTGGAGGCTTTTACGTAAAAAAAAAAACCGTTAGCGGAAGAACAATTGACACATTCGTTTGAAATTCGAACGTGATTCGCCATAATAAAGTTAGTGTCGTTACTAAAGATTATTTTTAGTCGATTTTTTGCGTTTGGCATCGATTGGAGTTCAGTGAAGTTGATAATCGACTAAATGTTTTATAGGTTATTGTGAGGCATTGCAATCGTTGTTCGTCGCACACTGTGTGGGAGTGTTTTCTCACAAAGTCCAAGAAGTGTTTTTGAAACATGTGATGATCCACCGTGGGTGTTGAGAGTTGCCTTCTAGGTATAGCGAAAGTGTACAACGTAATTAAGATTGGACAGTTTTTATGAATTAGATGACGATCAGAACGTTAACGATTTTTATTACAATGCATTTTTGCATATTTCACTTTTGTTGTATGCAACTGGTGTAGTTTAGGTGTCAATTAACAGTATTTAATAATAAAATGCCAATATTAATAGGTAGGTGGTCGATCAGTCAATTTATAAAAGCATTTTTTTACAAACTAATTTTTTTGAATTCCTGTTCAGCTCCTCACTTTACAAGAAAAACTAACAAAATTAAAAAAAAAATCGTCTTAAAAGAAATATGCAATTAAAATCGTTAATGTTTGCAACTATAGTTCGAATGTCTTGGACGTGATATCGAACAAAATCTGCAAAAAATGCATTATTTTAGATTGTACCAAGTGTACACCTTTTTTAGTTGTAGTAAACATCACATACTTAATCTAAGTACCTAACTTTACTAGAATAATATTAGTTGCAATTATTTTTAACATTTTAACTAGATTGCCATCAACGTAATTTTGAACTGTGATTTTGTAATGTTCAAAAAATTTGGTAAATATTTATAGTGAAAAATATAACGGTTTTGTCTGTGTGTTTTTATTAATTTTAATTTCATGTTTTAAACTTCATGTTACATGTTTTTAGACATTGTTTACATTAAATGCCTGTTTTATATAGCAAATTGTTCAAATTTTTACTTTGAAAAGCGTTGAAAAATTAATGTCTACAAATGGAAAAAAAAAACTAACAATCTGATTTAATATTTTTATTATTTGGACATTACTATGTTTTTAGATTGATTTACTAACAAATTTGACTTTGAATGTTTTGATTGAAAAATATATAATATGATCCATATAGATTAGTTATTTTCGTGAAACGATTATTTTGTGTTTTAATGTATTATTTTATTTTTTGATGTTTTAAAAAAGTACTCTTGATACAATTTTATAATTGATAGAATTTATTTGATTTTTGTAGAACATAATATTTCGCTCAAAAATATAAAGGTAGTTCTACATTTGACGTTACTGCAACCGGGTTGGAGTTGAGAATTACCCGAAGGTCGTGAGTCATTGTCCATCAAGTGTAGCCCTACCTTTAACTAACGTCCTAAGTAAAACTTGTTTGAAAGTCGTCCGTTTCCGTCCCAAGGATGCAAAATATTTTATTTATATTTTTTACAAATTATATTGAATATATCAAACATCTTGTTATTCGCGCAAAATGACACAAGTCGTGTTTAAAAATGTCATATGTTTATAAGAAGACGAAATTTTATCGAAACATTTTCTGTGATCGTATCGTAAGACTAAATTGCTTGATTCGACTTATTTCGAGGTACATCGAGCCTTATACGGCGGTTCTGTTGTAACTGCAATATCTTTTATTGGTATTCATATTATCTTTTTTATAGTATCGTATTTCATGTAAAATGAGTTTTTGAAAATTAAATATCAAATACTTAAATAAAACGTAAACAATGACATCTCATCGAAAAAACCGAATTTTAAAACCGTTTTGATAAACCTTGCCAGTTATAATCTGATAATTACTTGCCAACGGAATTAATACCGTTACTTACGTACATACATTTTCTAAGCCTCCGACTAGATGCACAACACAGTATGGAATGGAATGTTATGTGACTTTTGTATACTTAAAAATATTAATAAATTTTAATAAAGAAATGTGAATAACATAAATTGTATTTTATTTTCAACTTTTACCGAAATTTCAAATCGAATTCCCTACGTCTAGAGGCAATGCAATCTCGATACGAGATTGGGAACTCGTTATCCGCGTGCTACTAAGTCTATTGTAGAGATTGGCCATTCGGGATCTCGGCCTGCAGTATGGCGAGATATAGATTTCGAGACCGAGATGACACCTATGTACTTTTTAAAGTAATGCGTTTTCGAATCAAAAATTCTTAAATCTTAATGGAAATTAAAGCTACGTGATCTAGGTACTATAACGTGCTAAGTCGCGGGCGCTCAGTCTCGAGATCTCGAGACAGATTGTCTTCCCACGAGATTTAATGTCGAATAATGGCTCAAGAGCTCGCGAGATCGAGATTACATTTCATATTTACGATGTATTGTAAATCTCACTGACTCTTCTGGTGGAGCTTCCAACCACGGCGGGCTGTGCTGGGGCGGGTGCGGCACAAATATTTCAACCATATTGGGTGTTATAATTATGCCGTATGGGATTGAAAGTTTGAAACACTAGGGCTATGAAGTCCGAGTGTCCACTTAGTGGCTGGTGTATTTTTTGCCCAAAGAACCAGCATTGCCATAGAACGTCACAATGCTGCAAACCTTTTAGGTATACGTAGTATCTCTAAGTAGTCTGTGGTTGGGCACTTTTCATGTTGACAGCGATCTGGATGAACTTTTTGATGACCTGAACGCGTTGTAGCGCCGACAGAGGGCGCCTTTCGGTTTTCCGAACAAAATTGGCATAGTGAAGCGACAATCGCTTTTAAGACACGGGGCAGTAGTACTAGAAAGGTAGCAGTTGTGAGCAGTACCAACGGTAAGTATAGAGGGTGAAGCGGAGAGGCAAGGAAAATCGCTGACAACGGGCTGACTGACTGGAGCTTCACTCAAGATGGATTCTGGCTATTTATAAACAAAACAAAATAATTTTACGATATGAGTGTAGACAATTAATAAATAATAATATACTTATCCTAAAACCTGCCTCGTTGAAGTAGCAAGTACGACAATGAACGTTTATGTAGGCCTTACCGCTTATAGCGCTGTAAGCGCTGTCTATCGTGGAATATGATCCGGTATTGTCACACTCGTGACAATACGGGATCGTATTCGTATCTGCTACGGCAGCTTTAACTTATTTTGGAACGTTGATCTACGTTCAGGCTAAGATATTAGAGATGGGTAACTAGCCGAAATTTCAATAGCTTAGCTAGCCGGCTATTTTTGTTTGAATAACCAGCTAGCTAGCCAGCTATTTTGGTTACTTGGCTATTGAATAAATGGTTCAATAGCGACTAACGCTAGCGGCGGCGTACCTGGCCGATCCGAGTTCGATCCTCGCCGCGGCGCGGCAACGAGTTTAGATAGTTGATAAGTTAATGTCATGTTTCCGTTTTTTATTTTCTTTTTATTTTATTTTATACTATTTTGAAAAGAAATTACTTCCCCTCGTAGGTCATACGTAATAAAAACATCGAAAATCTACAATAATCTCTTTTTTTGGATATGAACCAAAAAAATCTTTGAAGGGAAGTTCATTTCATAATTGAAATAAAAAGGCAAAAAATCAATTTATACATAAAATAATTATCAAATATTTATTTATTTTGTTTACCTTTACATCTGACAAACTATCTAAATTCTAACTATTTTAAACTATCGTATTTCGTAAATTCGTCTAAACGAAATTACTAAACATAGTGCCCTCTCTTTCTCTAATCTATATTTTGACTATTTTGAGAAAGAGATGTCCGATGCGAATGAAGTTCGCACTCGCGACTCTTTACTACTCATGTATGAGTCAGTAGCAGCGCGCGCACACAGATAATACAGCTATCGCCGCTATCGGTATTAGCTTACGTACGGTTAGCTAGTCTGGCTAGCCGTAGCCGGAGTAGCGGAGTAGCCAGTAGCCAGTCGTGAGCTGGCTACCCAGACGGCTGAACGAAATAGTTATAACTTATCAGTTGTCGAGTATTCTAGCTTGCCAGTAGCCAGTAGCTAGCTATCGTGTTGACGGATACCATAGCCGTGGCTATTTTTAAATAGCCGTTATTTGGCTAGTTATTAGAATAGCTACCCATCAAAACTCCTCTACTCTCTCTCTCTCTCTACTTTTATAAAAAAAGAATTTTAGGCGATTTATTTCGATTTTCATGAACGAACGCAATAGTTACGCAAAGTACCACTTTTTTTCAGCCTTTCCAGTAATCTAAAGTGCTCTGTCTGTGCTCTGTGCTGTCAGTTCACGTTCAGTCAACTGTCAAAATGTCAAAATAGTGGCTGCTTGATGCTGAAAATTCGGCGATTTAGTTCTCAAAAAATTGTAACTGCACGAATTATAGATAATTGCTTAAGAAACAACTTACAACTGGATCATTCCTACCTAAACAATGTCGGACGATGAAGTAATGCGGTTTGAAATCACCGACTATGATTTAGACAATGAATTCAATCCAAACAGAACCCGAAGAGCTAAAAAAGAGCACCAAATTTACGGTAAAGTATTTTACTTTATGTTATTAGATGAAAAATACTGATTAAGCTCTGTCACCAAGCAGTCAGATTCAGTTCTAGTTAACTGCAGCTCTTTATTTCAAGTTCTGATGGTTTATTCAAGCTTCCAAAACAAAAGCATCTCTAAAAGCATTCAAGTTGCAGTAACTAAAATTATGCCGCTCAACTGTTGATTGGCCTTTAGAAGGCCGATAACAATTAAAATTCTATTCTGTCTCGTTAGTGACATTTGGAGATATATCCTGATAATTTTTTATATTTGTGTGTAATTTTACTAGTGATGAAGATTTCTTAGGTACTTAATAATATGTACCTTGCTATGTTTTATGGTAGGAGTTTTGTTTCCTCATTTTGTCCCTATGGTGGACCAGGTGCGAGGGCCATGGCGGCCGTCATTGTTATTCCAACCAGCCCAGCTCCCTCCAGAAGTTAATCAAATCTCTGGGTCTGTTCAGAACGTTTGTGAAAGATCTGGGTGACCCGAGGGTTTCTGTTCTGATGTGGGTGAAGCCTGTGCATTCAAAGAGCATGTGCTTGTGCGCACATACTATTGCTACTTGACTGATATCTTCCTTTTAATTCAGGTGTTTGGGCCAAGGACAGTGATGAAGAGGATAATGAAGACAATGTCAGACAAAGGTCTCGGAAACCCAAAGACTTCACAGCACCCATTGGGTTTGTGGCTGGTGGGGTACAACAGGCTGGCAAAAAGAAGGAGG
Organism: Lithophane leautieri; assembly: GCA_949152455.1. Classification (NCBI taxonomy): domain Eukaryota; kingdom Metazoa; phylum Arthropoda; class Insecta; order Lepidoptera; family Noctuidae; genus Lithophane; species Lithophane leautieri. The sequence goes on along the minus strand of OX424479.1, from coordinate 4,918,934 downwards.
TAAACAAAGGTTGGTTCAAATAATAATAATTATTAAAAGCCTTTGATGTCCCACTGCGCAGGGCAAAGGCCTCCGTTCTCTCTTTCGGCTTCTCTCTGTTTAAAAATGCTAAGGACCAGTTCTTCTTGAAGGAGTACAGCTCATCCCGCCATCACAGTCTGGGCCTGTCCTGATGATGCTTGCCCAAGAGGGACCCATTGGGTCAGAAGTTTGTCCGATTGGGCATCTAACATGCGGCAGATATGTCCAGCCTAATTCCATTTTAGCATGGCAGCTTTCCAAGTGACGTCAGTTATCTATGTGTTGGAATGGATGGTATTCCTAACCTGGTTTGTTAGTTTGATACCCTGAATAGTTCCTTCCATAGTAATGTTATTGCAGTACGTGCCCCTTTCGGATTGGACAGGGTTTTTTTACACTATTGTAAAAATTAATCAACAACTTACTTTTTACATGTTTTATATTAATAAAACATGTAAAAAGTAAGTTGTTGATTAATTTTTTAAACAATTTTACAGAAATAGAATCATCAGAAGCTTCCACCTCTCGTCCAAAGTTTGCTGACAGTTCTGATGAAGATGAACAGAATGCCCCAGATGCTAGTGAGACTGCTGGTATTAGGCGACAGGGGCAAGGCATGAAGCCGGTCAACCTTGGAGGCAATGTGGGGAATTGGGAGAAGCATACCAAGGGTATTGGAGCTAAGCTGCTGTTGAAGGTCAGTATTTTTCAGGCTACTTCAGGATTTTAAGAAAAGTTTCATCAAGGATTATTGTATGTAATTGTGGTAGAATTCGTTTTAAATGATTCTAGAGAAGAACTACCAAATATACGTACAATAAACCTTGGTCTAGACATTGTTCTCAAATACATTAACTAATAATTATTTGACACTAGCTTCCGCCCGCGGCTTAGCTCGCGTGGTATGTCTATAAAAAATAGCCTATGTACTTTCTCAGGCTTTAGACTATCTGTGTACCAAATTTCATTTAAATCGTTTCAGTAGTTTTGGCGTGAAAGCGCGACAGACAGACAGAGTTACTGTCGCATTTATAAAATTAGTAAGGATTATGACTAGAATCAGTTCTATTTCTTTGACTTACAAAAGTGTCTTTTATGTGTGAAATAAATTATTTGACTTTGACATTGATTAAGATGTTTCTAACACCAAAACTAAATAAATGTTTCTTCACAGATGGGTTACCAACCTGGCATGGGTTTAGGTAAAGACCTGCAGGGCATCTCAGCACCTGTGGAGGCCACTGTCCGGAGAGGAAGGGGAGCTATCGGTGCCTATGGACCTGAGAAAGCAGCTGTAAGTACTATTTTAATTTCATTGTTTTCCTTCAAGAAGTACCACGGTTTTTGCAAAAACCGATGAGCTTCTGACATGCCCGCGACACGCTTTCCATCCACGGCAACTCCTGAAAACCAAAAACTACAGTGGCGCCAACTAGTAAATGCCCCGAGAGTTGAAATAATTCAATAAATTGGCTTAGAGTTTTAAAAAAAACTGATAAGAAAATAAAAATTATAATAGCATGATTTCAAAAATCTTCCATATCAAGGAACTTACAAACGCACTATGTAAAAAAAAACGGCCAAGTGCGAGTTGGACTCGCGCACGAAGGGTTATAAAATTCGTAAAACTGATCACCATCAGAACTGAGTGCGCCTTCAAAATCTCCAATCTTTATTACTGCTTTAGGTGAAAATGATCTTTACGCAAACGCAAAAACTTGAAAATCATATAACCAACTACATTCGTAGAATTGAAATCATTACCCTTCCTTTTACTTCGCCGTAGTCGGGTAAAGAATAAATGCAAATTTTCCAATTTATGCTACATCAGGGTGCTTTAGGTGAAAATGATCTTTACGCAAACGCAAAAACTTGAAAATCATATAACCAACTACATTCGTAGAATTGAAATCATTACCCTTCCTTTTACTTCGCCGTAGTCGGGTAAAGAATAAATGCAAATTTTCCAATTTATGCTACATCAGGGTAAGTGTAAAATACTGATATTCAGCTGCATCCGGTTAAACTGGAAGCCGACCCCAACATAGTTGGGAAAAATGCTAAGCAGATGATGATGCTACATCTAAGTTGTGTCGTACTGTACCTATTAAGACTGAGCAAAAATCGCCGAAAAAAACTCGTTTCTTGTATGGGGACCCCCCTTTAATTACTAACTTGTATTTTATTTGTTATTATAGCTTCTATAGAAATACACAATCTGTGAACATTTCAACTGTCTACCTATACGGTTCATGAGATACAGTCCGCTGACAGACTCCTTCGCAAGAAGAATATCCAGACAATTTTCCTGTATATGTACAGTCACGAGCAAAAATATGTATACACTCCGCAAAATTCAATAATGTTTTTTGTTTATTTCATAATAATAGGGGACTAAAAATACTATTTTCGATATAATCATAAAATTACAATCAATACAGTAGGAGAAAATCACTTTTAAAAGTTGCCAAGTGTATACATGTTAGTGCTCGTGACTGTACACATTAAGTTACTTTCCCATTTAATATGATTTTCCAGCAAAAAGCCAAAAAAGAAGAGGAACTCCGTCGTCTGAAAGAGAGGGGGGATGAGAAAGAGACAAAAGAAAAGAACTACAATTGGAAGAAGTCGCACAAGGGTCGCTACTTCTACCGCGATGCCGCAGATGTCATACAAGAGGGTAAACCCACAATGCATACTATTACCAGGTATACAGATTTGGATATTGTTGGAGAGAAATTAATATTTTGGGGTTGTAATAGCCATAGGTTTACTTGTTATGGGGGATGCGCTGAGGTGGCCCGCGGAATTCAAATTTTCTTACGTTTTTTGCAATTTGCAGGTTGGTGTCAGGTTGTATGTTGATCTAAATATGATTTGCGACCGTAACAAATATGGATTTACAGAATTATAAACATTAGAACCAACAATACAACTCTCTAGGTGTGTGTATTGTATGACTATTTCATGAAATCATGACATCTGGTTTCTAATGATTATAGTTCTGTAAAACCATATTTGCTCCGGTCGCGAATCTTATTTGAATCAACATACAACCTGACCTGCAAATTGCAAAAAAACGTAAGATAATTTGAATTTCGCGGGCTACCTTAGCGCATCCCCCTTAATATTTATTCCCCTCAAAGTCCTTTATTTCTAAGAAATAACATAAAAAATGCAATAAAATTAAGAAAAACCTATTGCTATTTATTTTTATTTTTATTAGTATTCAGCTGCATACGATTAGACTGGAAGCCGAACCCAATATAGTTGGGAAAAGGCTAGGCAGATGATGATTTACGGTACATTGATTAATTCCGTTATTTATCATTCCACAGCAACGAGCTCTCCCGCGTGCCTGTAATAGACATGACTGGCAAGGAGAAGCGAGTACTGAGCGGCTACCACGCGCTCAGAGCCGCCGCGCCGCGCTTCGAGCACGAGCCGCGACGCAAGTGTGACAACTTCGCCGCGCCACAGCTGGTGCACAACCTTGAATTGATGGTGGAATGCTGTGAACAGGTAATGTGGGCTAATATATAGTGGATATTATCTGACCTCTCATACATCCCCTTAAAGGATTGCCGACGTTTAACCAATAAGTCTGTATTTGTAATCACGTTCTCGAAAACGGATCTAACGATTTCGAGGAAAGTTGCAATATAGGGGTTTACAGTGGGGAATTTATCTAGCTAGGTCTCATATCTAGGAAAATTCGTTATCTCCGTATTTTCTATATTTAATGTGCCTTTCTCCAACATAAGTTATGAACATTTGCGTAATCTACGACAAAAATCTAACTTTTTATTACCCTTTTAATATCCACATGAACATGTGGCGGTATCTTCATCGCCACATGCGAACTACGCATCACAGACCTGACGTCACATAAATCCTGCATCGCGAAATTAGAGTTTACCGCACGATGGCCATATATACAAAAATCTAACATCAACCCGTCAGGTCGGAGGATCCTCCTTTTTCTATAGAGGATGAGTGAACTTTACACCCTGTTCCTCATACCCCTAAAAACATACTAAACTGTTTTTTTCACAGGACATAATCCAAAACGCGCGCGAGCTTCAAACAGCAGAAGACGAGATAGTTGTCTTAGAGAGAGACTTAGAGGAATGCAACTTAAAGCTGTCGGAACAAGACAAGGTTATCTGCAAGGTGGAAGGTATACTAGAGCGTGTGGAGATGCTCAACAAGCCTGATGTGTCGTTAGAAAAGGCCCACGATGTGCTGGCTGAGTTGAAGGTATGTTGTGTTTGAAATATACGGGGTGAAATTTTATTCCTTTTAATCCTCTTTTAAGTTAATTCGTCAAGCTCGGAGGAGCTTGTGGCTAAGTAATAACAGCCGCACGGGTCGATCCATCAGGTTAAGCTACGCTTGCCGGGGTTGGTCCGTGGATGGGTGACCATCTGTACATACCGAGACTTCCGTGCCTCGGAAAGCACGTTAAGCCGTTGGTCTCGGCTGTTATTTGTACATCTTTGACATTTGTTACTGGTCGTCAGAAGCCCGAGAGTCTGACAACCAGTCTTACCATGGGGTATCGTGTTGCCCAGTAACTGGATTGTGGAGGTCAGATCCGCTCCATGTAAAATACTGGTATTCAGCTGCATGCGGTTAGACTGGAAGCTGACCCCAACATTGTTGGGAAAAGGCTAGGCAGATGATGAGGTTATTTCGTCAAGGACTTAAATTAGTTTAGGTAAGTTTTGGCACGTGCGCGGCCCGTCTGGTAGCTTAGCGGGGTCGTTGTACTCAGCATTATGAACAACTTTCAATAAGGGATCAACCTTGAAATCGCAAAAAAAAATCAGCTGTTCCATACATTTTCGCGATTTCTGGATTATGCCCCAGTGAAAGTTGTAAAACAAACTCACGCCGTCTTCCCAAGGGCGAATTTGCAATTGCAGTCTCAATCAATGAAACTACTACTTTGGAGAAGGACATAGGCTACTTTTCATCGTGATTCGTAGACGAAGTCGGGCAACGGCTACTAAAATAATAAAACAGCCGGAAAATATCAAATTCAAATAATTTAATTTACTCTATGCGCGGAAATTTCATAATTAGTAACATCGATAACACCTGAACATAAAATTCATACTCCAAACCATAGCCAATTTCGAGCGGCCATTGTTGTTTAAATATTTGACAAATTTGAAAAAAAAAATACAGTTGAAACCACACCACAAATAAATACTCAATTATCTCTCTTCCAGGACTCCTATGCCGTAGAATATGAGATGTTCGGCTTAGGCACTATAGCGGGCAACATCGTCAGTCCGCTGCTAAGTTCCTTACTCGCCACCTGGGAACCTCTCTCGGCCCCCGATGAGCACATACCCACCTTCCTGAAATGGAGGAAATTGCTCACTGAAGAAGCGTACAACAGTCTTCTGTGGCAACATTTTGTGCCACAACTTACTGCGGCTGCTGAGTGAGTGATAATTTTTTTAAATTGATGTTTTGTCCTTACTATATATTTATAAGATAAGGTAAGATTATTTATTTGCATAAACATGTGTGTGTACATACCTAGAAAGTGCATACAAGATGATAAATTAAGTTCAAACATGTTTGCCACTACGTGAAGTGCAAATAATTATTTTATACAAATTAAAATGATAATAAAAATTTAAAATTAGAAAAATACTAAATAGTAGAAGTTGTCATCCTTAACTATTAATGGTTTATTAAAATTATAGACTAATTCACCAAGTGCGTTATTAAAAATTATGGAGTAATTCAAAATTATTATATAAGTAGCTCCAAATTAATCTAATCACTTATGTCAAGACAAATTCATTTTCATTTAGGAATTCAGTAACGCTATATTATGCTCTGCCAGTCAAAAAATTACGAAGTTTATTTTTAAACATAGATTGAGGTAGTTCTCTCCAACTTTTTGGTACTTTATTATAAATGACTGGAGCCATACAGTATACACTTTTGCGCATTAGGGTCGTCTTAGCGGATTGGAGACAGAGTTGAGCATTGTCGCGTCTGTTGCGTGGGAATATGTCGGCTAGACGCTTATAGTAATGCAGATTCGACTTAACAAGCACAGCTAGTTCTAAAATGTACAAACACGGTAAAGTTATATCTTGTGATTTTTAAAATAAGGCACGCAGCTATCGGTCTTCTCAAGTTTAAACATTTCCCGTAAACACATTTTTTGAGACTTGAATGCTGATTGTTTTTCCGTCGAGTTACTCCAAAATATTAGCCCATAGCGTAGATGGGATTCTACTAGACCATAGTATGCTGTAAGTAGAGCATCCGTATATAACGAGAATGAGAGTGTGCGTAAAGCGTATGCGGATATACTAATTTTTTTATATAAAATCTCAATATGTGCTTTCCAGTTGAGGTTTTTATCAATCTGGAGGCCAAGAAATTTTGTAGAGTTAACTTCTATGTTTTCGTTGCAGTATTGTATGTTTAGGTTCAAGCTAGGTAACCGTTGCGTAAAATGTATAGCCTTCGTTTTCTTTAAGTTTATTCTCAAATTGTTTGCTTGCACCCATTGTATAGCTGATTTTAAGGAATTATTAATGTCATGCTCATACGTTCCTACGCTTTTACAAGGTATTGTCAAAGTACTGTCGTCGGCGAATAGGGTCACCGGTTCTTTAATGCATTTAGGCAAGTCATTAATGTATAATATAAAAATAAATGGTCCCAACACGCTTCCCTGCGGTACCCCATGTTCTACTTCACGCCCTGACGATCGATAAATCTCTTGTTTCTTCTTTACGGTATTGATATGTCTAATTTCAGTAATTTGATTTCTATGTCTTAAATATGATTCAATTAAATTAAGCACATTGCCTCTTATGCCATAAGCTTTCAACTTTTTTAGTAGTGTAGCATAATGTACGTGGTCAAATGCCTGGGTCATGTCACAGAATACGCCACAGACTGGGTTTCGTTTGTCAATATTGCCAATAACATTATACAAAAAGTCATATATAGCCATATTGGTAGTCCTCTGTTGTCGAAAGCCCTTCTGTTCATCACATAAAATATTTTTTTTTTAACAAAATCCGACATTTCTTTATATATGTATTTCTCAAATATTTTTGATATGACTGGAATAAGTGCAATAGGCCGGTAGTTTTCCATTAAATCTCTATTTTCTTTCTTAAAGATAGGTTTTATGATAGACGTTTTTAATGCAGACGGATAGACACCCGCACTTATACTTAAATTTAAGGTATGACTTAGATGTCCACATATTTCCGCTGATTCATATTTTATTACTTTACTGGAGATATCATCATAGCCTACGCTGTCTGTATTGTTTAATGACATATATATCAATCAATCTGCCTAGCCATTCCCCAACTATGTTGGGGTCGGCTTCTAGTCTAACCACAGTATAGTAAGTATATATATTATATATATATAGTATAGTAAGTCATATTATATTTATATATATTATAATATATAATATTATAAATGCGAAAGTAACTCTGCCTGTCTGTCGGTCTGTCTGTCTGTCGCGCTTTCACGCCAAAACTACTGAACCGATTTAAATGAAATTTGGTACACAGATAGTCTAGAGCCTGAGAAAGGACATAGATTACCACACGGGCGAAGCCGCGGGTGGAAGCTAGTTTTGAAATAAAATACAATCCTAGTTTCATTTTAAATAACTTGTAGAAGGTAATCCAAAGATTTTACAGTCTTAACTTTGCTATGAGTGTTGTTAAAACCATCCAACATTTGCAAGTCTTAAATGTGGAAAGGTTTTTTTTTTTAAGAAGTTTTTAGTTTTTAAAGCGTCTGTAAGTGAAATTTTACAAACAGTATGTATTATTCATGTTTATTGGGGCATTTATTATAAGAAAAAGAAATGATTAAAGTGTTACGACGCGTGGCGTATCACACTTTTTTCGGAAATACGAACGAGCGATGATAAGATCGAATATAGAGCGGTTAACACTGTGGAAGTACTTGCCTATTTTCTATTACCATGAATACAAAATTATCGTTTAAAAACTTTATGCAATTCCAAAAAACTTTTGAGTGATGATCTGCGACCGGAGTAGGTAATCCGACAAAGGAAATTTTCTCAAACATGCTTGGAAATTCGAGCATTATTTTGACAACCTTCTTGGAGATAAATCAAAATTGCTGTACTGGTAAAAAACAAGTAACGGTGCGCCCAGCAAAGTTACTATGAAAATCCGTATCTGGCGTATTTAGCGGCCAAATAAATTACTATGAAAACTCAGATCTGTCGTGTTATTTAAAAATGGAACGAACTTTTTACGCAACACACGGCAACCAAGGAGGTAACTTATCAAAGATTTTATTTAAATTTCGAATTGACTTGCAAATAGAACAAAGAAGAAACAAATGAACATATTGGCGCATGAAAAATGATAGTTGTTCGGCATTGATTCTGTAATTTCTATTTAATTTACTCAGTTTGAATTTCCGCGCGTTGTTTGAGAAAAGTACTATACAAGCCTTGGCCGCAATCAGGAATTGATGGACTCACGCATGAAAGCCTCGGCTTCGCCTCGGCCCTCATTCTCACGATCGTCCATCAATCCCCTTATTGTTGGCCGCGATAGTAATGTACTATTCATTCAAACGCGCAATGAAAGGTGCTCTACAAACGCAGCAATACAAAACTTTGAAGCAATGCCGAGATTTACTCTGTGGAGCAACGGTCGTCCTTTTTCGGAAATTCGAAGATTACTGAAACACATACTTTTTTTGGTTTACCTGCAAGTAATCATGTGTTTTTGAATTGTGCCTATTTGTTGTCACCAGAACGTGGAACCCACGCATGCCAACTCCGATGCTGCGCTGCGTGTCGGCGTGGCAGGGCGCGGCGCCGGGCTGGCTGGCGCGCGCGTGCGTGGCGCGCTGCGTGCTGCCGCGCGTGCTGGCGGCCGTGCGCGCCTGGGACCCCACGCACGACACGCAGCCGCTGCACCACTGGGTGCTGCCCTGGCATGATATGGCAGGTCACTTTACCAACAGATACTAATCTGGCAATTTGCCGGAGGTTCTACAAAACATTCATAATACCACACACAACGACGACGACAGTGTGTTTATTTATATTTGTAATTTACTTTAAAAATTTCAAAGAAAAATAGTTAATTTATCAATAATCTCCAAAATTATAACTTTTGTTAAACTATCCTGTGATTTGAAATTTAATAAGAATTTTGAGATTTGTTATCGTTTACTGTGTAGCGGTATTCCTGTCGGGTGCACTGAATAAATGATTGATCTACCTTACAATGTCCCACAGGAGAGGCGCTGGCCAGCTCGGTGTACCCGCTGATCCGCTCGCGGCTGGCGGCGGCGCTGGCGGCGTGGCACCCGGCGGACGGGTCGGCGCGCGGCGTGCTGCGGGCGTGGCGCGACGCGTGGGGCGGGGCGCTGGCGGCGCTGCTGCACCAGCACATCGTGCCCAAGCTGGACCACTGCCTGCAGCACGCGCCGCTGGAGCTCGTGGGCCGGGAGAACAGTACGTACCCACCGCGACTGGTCGCGAACGCTGACTTTGGAGTGATGGATCTGAACGGACGAGCCGCGCACGGATGGATTTGAATGCAGAACGTCTGCGGTAATCTCTATACCCACCCCATTATGATAGTCTAGATTTTAAAATAGACTCTGACCTCTGTTCTGAGCTTGTTTCGGTCTTTTCAGAGTAGTTGAACAGGAAACACCGACCTCATCTAATTTTGAAATTTAATTTATTTTTTGACGTGTAAATGTTTTTTTGAATCAACTTGCTAACATAAATATAATGTACTAGCTGCGCCCCGTGGTTTCACCCGCGTAAGTCTCGATCCCGTGGGAATATCGGGATAAAAAGTATCCTATGTGTTAATCCAGGTTATAAACTATCTGTTTCCCAAATTTCATCCAAATCCATTCAGCCGTTTTTGCGTGATTGAGTAACAAACATCCAAACACACAAACACACAAACTTTGACATTTATAATATTAGTAGGATTGTACGAGCTACGCCGTACTTTTTGGCTGATATAACTGGGTAGTTCCGAACTTCGCGCAAAGGGCTGCGTAGTAACATTTTTTAGGAACCAAACGATGACATGAAGCGAGTGTGAGTGAGAGAAAATGCACGAGAGTTCGCAGAGCCTATGTTCAGACCTGCCAAGTTATGTCGGCCGTATTGTACGACACACTCATTTAAGCACATCGATAATTTTAAGCTGTGCATTTTTCATACTTAGCATTTAAATCCTTACTAATATTATAAATCCGAACGTAACTCTTGTCTGTCCGTCTGTCGCGCTTTCACGCCAAAACTACTGAACCGATTTAAATGAAATTTGGTACAATGATAGTCTAGAGCCTGAGAAAGGACATAGGCTACTTTTTATCGACATACCACGCGGGAGAAGCCGCGGGCGGAAGCTAGTGTATATTTCTGTAATTATTTTTAGTAGCTATAAGTTAATCAAGGGCATCGTTCGTGTACTTATTTACATAACATAACGTCAAAACGTGACGAACATTTTTGTGTATAATAAATATTGATGTTGCACAATGTGACATCTCGATTTTTTATGCCGAAAAACTTCAGTCAATACAATAAATAAGGATACTGATGTATCTCGGATCGATAACTATTATATTCGAAACTGTATTTTGTTTTAAATTAATAATTTAACTCAATATTATACTCCACAGCGGCGTGGCTATGGTGCGTAGAGTGGCTGGAGCTCCTGGGCGCCCCGACGGTGGCGGCCATAGCTGCGCGTGCGCTGCTCCCTCGCTGGCTGGCCGCGCTGGCTGCGTGGCTCAACACCAACCCGCCGCATGCGACTGTGCTTAACTCTTATACTGATTTTAAGGTAACTAATAAGTTTTTGTTTATTATTTTTTGTAGTTTACAAATAACTCTTTAAGTTGCAGCCAAAAATTAATTAAGAGATCAGGAAGTGTCAAAGGTCGCTAAAAATCCTGTATAGCTCCATCTCTTTTTTCGCACTGGAACAATGATGACTTCAGCATTTCGGGTTATTCCGTTTATCCACCCCAAAAATCCACCCTAAGCCTATAAACGTTTATCCAACTAGGCCTAGGGTGGATTCTTGGACATACGTTTCCGAGTACCTTAGGGTGGGAGTTTTAGTTATGGTTACTGTTTACTTAAGGGTTCGCAGTTACGCACAAAACAGGTCTGTGGACCGGATCCAGACCGCGGTCCGCTATTTGGTGGTCAAAGCGACAGATGCACACAGTTCAGTTTTTTTATTTCTGCCTTTATTACGACGTTAATACAGTTGGTAATTGCTTGCCAGTGAAAACCGCACTGCTCTTTGCTAGATGTGCCTTTATCAAAATAAAGGGTTTCATATTGAAATAAAAACACCAACACAATTCTCAAAACCAATTTATTCCCTCAGAAAATGTTCCCGGAAGATGTCCTCAAAGAGCCTGCCGTACGAGACGCCTTCCGCAAAGCCTTAGACATGATGAATCGAAGCGCAGACATCGACTCAGTGGAACCTCCCCCGCCGCCGCGCTTCACCTTGCCCGAGCCGAAGGAAACATCCCGTATAACTGAAGTTTTAGCATCCGCTACACAAGCGAAAAGCTTCTCAGAATTACTTGAAACTAGATGTATTGAAAAAGGCATTACTTTTGTACCTATAGCGGGAAAAACCAGGGAAGGTAGACCGCTGTATAAAATTGGCGATCTGCAGTGTTATGTTATAAGAAATGTGATCATGTTTTCCAATGATAGTGGTAGGAGTTTCAACCCTATTAGCATGGATAAGTTGTTGAATATGGTTGAGGATTGACTATTAAAATTATTTTAATTAGTACTTACTTTCACGTTTTATTTTAACACTAAATTCTCCCCGCGACTTCGCCCGCGTGAAAATTTCGGCCACAACCCACCGCGTCGCATCCCATCGCATGCTAGATCGGGTTATTCCGTTTATCCACCCCAAAAAATCCACCCTAAGGTGGATACTCGGAAACGTATGTCCGAGAAGCCACCTTAGGCCTAGTTGGATAAACGGAATTTATAGGCTTAGGGTGGATTGTCGGACATACGTTTCCGAGTATCCACCTTGGGGTGGATTTTTTGGGATGGATAAACGGAATAACCTGCCCGCGCTATTACTTCGTTTCCGCTTAGCGTTCTTTCTGACATTTTTCTTTTTGCTCTGCTCCTAAGGTTCGTAGCGTGATTTTATATTGCCTATACCTCAAGAATTAGGGACTCCGCACACGGGCCACGCGCGACAGCCACAAACGCTTCGGCGTTTAGTACAGAAAATATGCCGGTGGCGGCGTTTTGTGCTTGTTGCCGGTGACTCGTGTGTGGGGACCCTTAGGCTATCCAATGCAAAAATATTTTTTCAAATCAGACTGGTAAGTAGTTCCGGAGTTTACCCCCTACATACAAACTTACAAAATACCTCTTTTAGTATTAAGTATTAATTTTTCTCATAAATTCCACCTGAGCGCTTGGAAAGATTGTATAAAGTAAAGCTCCAGTCTCTTGTAATTGGGGGAGGGGGGGGGGGGGGGGCGAGCTTATGCCATTAATCGGCCTAAAACTTTACTTGACGTCGCGTTTGTAATAACTAAACGTGTGAGGCAGTCAACACACAACAACAACAAACGAACAATCACCTCAAATCAATGCCAAGGTTCCAGTTGGCACGTTTATAAATCCTATTACGTCAGACATTGGGTTGTTCGCCCGTGCCGTCACTTGTATTGGACGACTGACAAGTTCCGCTTTTTGATACAAGTTTCTTCCAAATCAATTTGCCTAGCCTTTTCCCAACTATGTTGGGGTCGGCTTCCACTCTAACCGCATGCAGCTTAATTCCAGTATTTTACATGGAGCGACTGCCTATCTGACCTCCACAACCCAGAAACTAGGTAATACGATGCCCCTTGCTTGGTAAGACTGGTTGTCAGACTTTCGGGCTTCTGACGACCCGTAACGACTGTCAAAGATCCACGAACGACAGCCGGGACCAACGGCTTAACGTACTTTCCGAGAAACTGAGGAGTCTCGGTATTTAAAGATGGTCACCCATCCATGGACCAACCCCGGCAAGCGTAGCTAAACCTAATGGATCAACCCGTGCGGCTGATACTTTGATTACTCAGTTTTACAATTCATAATGATTAGAGTACTTACCTTTTTATGTCGAATCATTGTTGAAGTAGATATGTTATCGAGTAAGTAAACCAGGATTTAGAAAAAAAAAATGCGAATACAAAACTTGGGTGTTAAGACAGAGTATATTCGTACATGAAATAAAAAAAAAGAAAGTGGCAAGAATAAATTTTAATAACACTACGTGCAACATTGAACAACACAATTACATGCGTGCATGCATACTATAAACTACTTTCTACATAATACATGGATTGCAAGAAGGACCCGTAAAGTATACGTAGTATCTCTAAGTAGTCTGTGCTTAAAGTGATCCATTTAATTAATCAAATACCTAATAATATTGACATCCAAGTTGTTAAGGCAAAACGTGGAGGTGTTGCCATAGGTAGTCCTATTATCTAGTTATTTTTTCCGCTAAATCGTGCGCAAAACTGGTATAACATCATATTAATCGCATTAGCAGTAAAACATTTAAAGTTTTAACCCACATCACGAGTATTTCTCGTAACACCAAACGATAAAGTAAAAACCCGGTGCGTCCAATTAGACGCAGCCGACTCACGCGGTATAAATCTCTATTTCTACTGTTTACAGGGCTACTATGGTCTGTGGGCAGTTTCATTACGGGGCCATGCCATGGTAATACAAAACGTGTTAGGTAAATATTCTTGTGCGATGACACATTTCGTCATATTTTGGCCTCAGACCAAATAAAAAACCAAGACTGAGCGCTGCGAACATTATAGTGAAGCATGCCAAACTACACCTCCGCTCTGTGCATACACACGCACACGCACACATTCATAATCAAACTACACCTCACGTCACTGTTGACAGCGCTCTGTCTTGGTTTTTTATTTGGTCTGAGATTTTGGCATGCACTTATTCTTTCTTCGTAAGGTGCTTACCTACAATTGATGATAATTACCTAAAACCGGCCATCATTGCCCTTAACGGATATCTTTGCCCGAACACGAAAAACAACAAAAATCTTGAATTGTAAGTAAATCAAATTTGCAATTCAAGATTTTAGTTATTTTTCATGTAAAATCTTGAATTGTAAACGATTCGCCGTCCATACATTTCACCATCCTAACAAAAAAAGCTATATTCCAAAAGATTTCGTTTTTCTCTTCTTTTTTATTACTACAAGCTGTTATTTTTTGTTCGGCCGGCTCTTTCAGTATTTAGCCTAAAATGAATGATCTCCTTTACAATTCAAGATTTAAGTTATTTTTCGTGTTCGGGCAGAGATAGAGGCAATGATGGTCGGTTTTTCCTATAACATTCTATATATAAATCGGGCATAGCAGAGCAATCCATGTATCTGCAACTACTTTCTACAGAGCATTAAATATAAGATTATAGTATGTGTATGTTTAAGTAGCTTTGTTATGACCACAAAATATAAATAAATAAAAAATAGCTTCATTACATTTTGTTCTGGCACAATCAATGGCACTAGGTTTCTACTTGGATTAGTAGAGTGCGCGCGCGCCACGAAAGAAGGCTCGTGGAAAATTGTGGGTCTACATTTTTTAAAATGAAATTAATGATGCAATGACATCAAAGCGCATCTAGCGCCGCGTCAAATGGACTTCAGTGGTGGCGCGGACTCTACCTTAATCAATGTTAGTAGTTTGTGGAGTATATTATAAAAATACTAAACTACTATAATATTATGTAATTGGCCTTGACCCTCGTTAGCGCAGTTATCATGTGAGTTAGAGCCAATTTACGCTGGTGGCGCCATCTGCGAGGGCAAGCAAATATGGAATGTATCTCTAGTGCTACATCAAGTATATTTTGCTATGAAAGATTCAGGCTTCTTATCTATCCGATTCGTCGCGCCATCAGTTTAAATCGATGTTAGTAATCATGATAATCAGTTGAGTAACTACATAATGAAAATATAGCGAAAATAACTTTTCTTAAAAATAAGTGTTCAGTTTAGCCAATATAGTTATAAAACACTATAAAATAATGAAGTTTAGTAGTAAGCTTAGCTGCCAGGTGGGAAGATTTTTTGGCAAGAAATGCTTTTAAATTTGTGACTAGTCAGTTAACAATATTTGGACAACACATCTAAAAGTAATAAAGTCGATAAAGTTACCCATTACCTTAATATAAAGTTTCAGCGTATGTTTTCGTGGCCTGTTAATTGCCATGGCACTCAAAGGAGTATCTAGTATTATAAGATCCTGAATTTCGGTTTCTATTAACTAAAATTATGAAGGCTCCATTGCTAGTCCACTTCATATAAATCGAGACGTTATAGATTCGTGCCTATTCTCTATGTTCGAAGGTTTTCTTTGAATTTAACGTGTTTGCTACCGCCTTGATATCTAATTGCGTAACATATTTTCGGTAAATGATTGCGGTGAATGATTTGCGTAATACATGATCAATCACAATGTGAATCATTTTGAAACAGAAGGCCAACAAATAATTCTCAAACTTAAAAAAACGTTCACATTCCAGTCGCAATCTGTCAAACCTGTCAAAAATGTTGGTAAATTGATAGTGTTTTTGACAGAATGCGAACGTTCTTAAAAAATACGGGTGATTGCTAAATCCATTGCTTCATAAGTTCGAAAAAAAATCTGCTCATCAACGTAAATAACACAATTAATGTTGTTGAACTGTCAAAATGAAACAGAATAGTTATTCGTTTGCGAAAATGTGTTTACGTAAATAGGGTGATGTAGTAACCTACCTATCTTCCAATTAAGTTAGGTTTTTCCTACACAGTTTAATCTGCTTAAGTAGGAACTTATCGAATCTCATTTATCGCAATTCGATTGCTAATGTTATTGCGAGCAAGCGAATCAATTTACCTTACCTATTATCCCACAGCAACAGCCTTTTGCAAATCAGATAAACCTAATGAGATTTGCCGACAGACTACCTACTACCTACACGAGGCTTAAAACGGCCACATTGCCAGAATCCTAATAGGAAAATATTGTGAATCATCGTAAAATGTCACAAAAGGACAATTAATAATATTATGATTTGCGTGCAATTCATATTACGAAATAATTTATCTGTTTAACAGTTTTCTATGGAGATTCGTAAAATAGTCCACAACATATGAATTGCTTTTGTGTCAAATTAGAGGAATTGCTAATGACAGTTGGAAATTCAGGAAATGAATTGCTTTTAGAGGAATTGCTAATGTGGCCGTTTTAGGCTCCCTGTGATCAGGGGGCCTTGACTTGATCAAGCTTTCAGAATACGGGAAGTGAGTATGTACCTGTTCTTTTTTGCACAAGCTGAACCTTCAGACGTTGTCCTGTTAGAATTTAAATTTAGTTCCTATTGGGTTTTTCTATTTTTTTTTCCTATACCACCATGTCTTGAGGCGAACAAAACAAAAAAATAATTATTCAAATTCATCGATCCATTTTCGAGTTTTTGCGAGACTAATGCACGGCAATTGATTTTTATATTTTAAGAAGATATATGGATTGGGTAAATTCTTGCCCAAAAGTGGCAGCAAACACGCCCCTTCCTACAACTTAAGCAATTGCTTTCTGATTCTGGAAATTGTAAGCGCGGACCGTCTGCACTCCATTGGCGAGTCCTAACATGAAGTTGCATACAGCTAGAGAATAGTTGACGGGAGTAATGACCAGGCAGTATCTAGTCCAGATCAGGCCAGTGGCGGAGAGCGAAGCCGATTGTGTGGTCGACACCGAGTCCAGTGGCCGAGTGTATGCGTCCAGCGAAGCCAGAACTAGAGCCTGTGAATATTGCAAGGAAATTATTAAAATATCTCTGTATTTCAAGAGTGAGTTTCGTTGATGCTGTTACAGCACGCGACAGTTAAACGAGAACCTATTGTAAAACAATGTTTATGATTTTATGTGTCTTGTTTGGACTGCTTCAAGGCTTCTAGTGGACATAGTAGGTACCACCAAGACATCTCGTATTGGTTTTCCATAAGGGGGATGCGCCAAGGTAGCCCGCGAAATTCAAATTTTCTTACGTTTTTTGCAATTTGCAGGTCAGTGTCAGATGAAAGTGCCAAATGTCATAATTTCATGAAATAGTCATTCAATGCACTTATATGAACTTAGAAAGTTGTATTGCTGATTGTAATGTTTATAATTCTGTAAATCCATATTTGTTACGGCTGCAAATCATATTTAGATCTATATACAACCTGACACTGACCTGCAAATTGCAAAAAACGTAAGAAAATTTTAATTTCGCGGGCTACCTTGGCGCATCTCCCTTAAGTTACCTACTTTTTTTTTTTTTTTTTTTTGAGTGTGGGATATCATCCAATGACTTCTCCCGCTCTGGGCGGAGCGGAAGGGCGTGTCAGACTTTTACTGACTAAAACCCACCCGTGTTCCTTCATTTGCCTGTTGCCAAGGTCCTGGTATCCCTTTCGGACTTTCCCGCAACCCTGGCAGGCCCTTAAGTTACCTGTATCTCTAATCCAAAATACAAACACCCTCGTCAATCATCTCTCCGCTGCCGTTCGCGTCTTGTGGCTATTGTGCATCAACGTTTCAACGCATATGCTCATAAGCAGTATTCCCTCCAACACACAGCTAATTGAATAGTCTGATTCACACGGTGCGATTTAATTGCCAGTTGTATGCAATAAAAGCAACGATAAAAGTTGCACTGTTTTAGACGGTGCAAGTCATTTATTGCTTCATGTTTATTTTAGGACACGGACAAGAAACTTGCATCGTGTAAATGGGACTTTAGGTGAGAAACTAGTACGACATTCAAGTGACCAGATTCAGAAGAACGATAAAAATCAATAAGAAAAAAATGCAAGAGCAAGCAAGAGTGAACAGGCATATTCTGGGCTTGCTCGTTCCATTATAGACCTCATCCTTTGCTTTCCATTAGGCGAGATCTATTTCAAAAGCAGGCCCATCACAATTTAAAAAATATATAAATAAAACCCAGTACTGCATTGCTATTCTGTAACCATCTCACCGTGAAAACTTAGGTGAAGTGAGCGTGGAGTGAGCTGTCATTGTCATCGATACCTACTGATGCTAAGGCAGTGACAGTTCACTCGAAGCTGTTTTCACGGTGAGATTTTTACAGAATAGCACTACTGGTGTCATATTTCGTTCAAATAAACTACTAAACAGACAACACAATGTGAATGGGTATTGCATTTAATATGCTTTTTTCAAGTAAATATTACCTGTAACAGGAAAACATAAGTATGGTTTCTGATCTTTCAAAACATGCAATATTAGAGCGTGCAAAACATGCAAACAGGGGGCCTAGGCCGGCCACATTAGAAATTCCTCTAAAAGCAGTTCATTTTCTGAATCCCAGCTGTCATTAGCAATTCCTCTAATTTGACATAACAGCAATTCATAATTTGTGGACCATTTTACGAATCTCCATTGAAAACTGTCAAACAGCTGATGAATTATTTCGTAATAGGAATTACACGCAGATCATATCATGAATTGCCAGTTTGTGACATTTTACGATTATTTATAATATTTTTACCCGACTACGGCGAAGAAAAAAGGAGGGTTATGATTTTGACCGGTATTTATGTAAGTAGGTTCATCTGTTCCCTCCTATCTTCTAAACCACTCATCACAATTTGACAAATGAGATATCGTTGGAAGCGTCTTGATCGTCCGCTGGTTATAGGCTATCGTCGCTGTCATATCAAAATGTCGTATGTTTTTTTATTGTATTTTTTATGCAATTTCCCAAAAAAAAAGTTACTGTCATATCAAAATGTCGTATGTTTTTTTATTGTTTTTTTTATGCAATTTCCCAAAAAGTTACTTTTTACACAGTACTATAAAAAAAAACAGTTTTTTGTGTTTCCTGAAACAGGTACTTAAACAATACGACATTTTGATATGACAGCGACGCTATGTGAATCATTAAATAAAAAATGGCGCCCGATAGTGGACATAAAGTCAGGAACTAAAAAAAAAAATCTTTTAATCGTACCATGTTGGGTATTAAATGAAAGGGCTTAGTGAGAATATTTCAAAAATATAAATATTATAACACCAAAAGAATTAAAAAAAATAATTAAAGTAATAAAAACTAAAACCCAACTACGACTAAAAAGGTATAAACAAGACACCACTGACAGACAAATTAAAAATCCGGAGTCACACGCAATCTGTTCGATTTATGCCCTAACACGTGTGACTCTGGATTTTTAATTTGCCTGACTGTGGTGTCTTGTTTATACCTTTTTAGTCGTAGTTGGGTTTTAGTTTTTATTACTTTCATTTTTTTTTCTTAATATTATTCTGCTAAAGTGACCGTTTTAAGCCCCCTGATCAAATCGCACGCAGTAACCAGTAGGTAATACTTATGGTCGAAGATTTGGTTCGTTTTTGCAGAATAAAAACTACATCCAGTTTCTTCCTTCGAATCTTTCTCCATAGTTCTGTAAATGCCTCATATTCCACGCTTGAGACACGAGTGAGGCTTTTTAAAATTGATTTTGGTCCACTTTCATTATGGTATTCACGTAATATGAAGGAAAACATTGTGACACAACCCGGGACGTAGGCATTTAACTATCAGCAAATACCTATTTAAAGTACCTACCGACTTACGCGTGAAGCGCCCCACTACCGTATTTTACTTATGTAAAAACCGTTTGGAGACATAGGTGGAAGGTATTCTACCAGTCCCCTTTATAGACGTATCGGAGGTGAAGTCGTGGACGAGAGTGAAACTCCAATTTACGGTTGATATTATTATAACTCTTACACACGTATCATAGTTAGGATTAGGTACACTGTTAACACATATAATATAAATAACTGAACTACTAGGGACAAGTAAACTTATGACTCAAATCTAGTCTGTGTCCCGCGACGGTTGGTAAGTGAGAGAGCCACGCTACTTAAGGGACGCTATGGGTAACGCCCCAGATCGTGGCTTAGAGTTGCCACTTGAATAGGGTGCGTTCCTGACTAACCTAAAAATACTTAACAAAACATAATACAGGCGACGCCACGTAATGTGTGTTTACAAATCACAATACGTGACGCCACACCCGCGGCGCTAATGCGGTAGTGGGGCGCGTCATTTCAGACAAGCTTTAACTGGGTATTTTAGTATGAAAAAACAACAAAAACACGGAAATATTCAAAATTATGTTTTATTAACAAATAACTACCGCATTGCAAATGCCACAAATGTAATTTTTATTTAACGGGTTTACTTTAGATACATACATTTAAGTTTTAAGTTAGTGGTAGGTAGGTAGGATCTACATTTATGAATCGACTCACTGGTTTCTATCATGGTGATCAAATTAATGATTATTACATGATTAAACTCGAAAGTTAAATACAGGTGTTACTTAAAGGAGAGCAGGGGAAGTAGATACTCGCAAACGTTCCAACCCAAAAGCCAACCAAATTGATCTACCCTTTATGGCTCACTGAAATCGCCAACCCGGCTTTCGCAAGCGTGTTGGTCGATACCTAGCCTATAGCCTGTTTCTTTGCACCATAACTGCGTAATACACGATCAATCATAATCAGAATCGTTTTGAAACAGATTGCTAATCCATTGCTTCATAAGTTCAAAAAAAAATCTGCTCAACAACTTATATAACGCAATGAATGTTGTTGAACTGTCAAAATGAAACATTAGTCTTAATCGTTTACGAAAATGTGTTACGCAATTAGATAGCAGCAGTACGACCATATAGGCTAGTATTATTATTAATATGGTTATTAACTTATTACTAACCTAACCTAACCCCTTTGGTGAGTTCATAAATCGAGAAATCTTTTTCGTTTTTGTTTTGCAAACTGATCCATGGCCTAGAAGTGTGATTGGACGATTTGCTAGGTTTTTTTTATCGTTAGCTTGAATAATTTTAATCCAAGTACTTACTTCACGATGTTTTACGCAGCAACCAATCACTAAACTAACTGTCGTACAGTCGACCACACATCAGTAACATCCGGACTACAAAAAGGCGTATATACGTCTACGACATAAATGTCCTGTCAATGTCTAATTGTTACCACTGATGTGTGGTTCTCTGTACATGCGATTTTGCAGGGGGTACTTAGAGTAGGTACTGATCAGTTCACAGACTTGAAAAACATAACGTAGGTACCTACACTCCATTTGAAATAAAATTAGACATTTGAACCATTTTTACAGTCCGTTCAAACGATTTTGACTTCTATTGCGTTGGTAGCATGGCAAATGCAGGAAACAGTTGGTATTTTAACCACTTTTTATCCTTATGCCTACGGTATAGAAGTCAAAATCGTTTGAATGGACTGTAAAAAAGGTTTATTTAAATATCTAATCTTATTTCAAATGGAGTATACTTAATTATATCGATTTTGAACACACCGTTTGCGAAGTTTGCTTGTAACTAGGTACTTACTACTTACCATTATTTTCTTATATTTGATCGATGGTCGATACCTACCTACTAACATACTTATCCTCGATTAACAAGAACGACAATTTGAATTGGCTAGAATCTAGAAAACGAAAACAGTTCAACGCCCCTTTACGATTTTAAATTTTAAAATAAGTACCTACCTAAATATTTTCCGAGTCATAAACAGCGTGTCGCTTTAAATTAATGGCGACATTAATTTAACACATTTAAACGGTTTCGTGTACTTATTCGTTTTGTGAAAATATTTTAATTTCATTAATGTTATTATTTATTGATTTATTTTCAATTTTCTAAAATATTAGCATCTTGGAGCAACCTGTACTTAAAGAACTGTAGCGAAGAGGTTATTTGCCGGGGTCACGGATCATAACATCACATGAATTAAATTAAAACGGATAACATGCAGCAAGTGATTTAAAAAACACGACTGTAAAACATAGTAGGTAACTGAAAAGAGAAAAACAAGCATTGAACTTTTTTTTTGTAAGGTATTACAGGCGCTAGGCGCCACAAACAAAAGTTACACCATATTTCAGGGTTATTGGTTTGTCCCCGCCTGCAATACTTACCTACAAAAAAAATAAATGTTTGTTTTTCTCTTTTCAGTTATGTTTTTACAGTCGGGTTTTTTGTTTTTTATATAATTTGTTTTATTTCACGCTTTTTAGTTTTATTATGTACCATATTTGGAATTGACTCATTAGGTAGGTATGTAGTTTTTATTTGATACCAATATTGTTGTAATTTATTTAAAAAAGGCTTCCCCTCGCTTTTTTGGTATTTACAGATGCAACATATAAATATTTTATAGCCTACAGAACAGCACACAGAACTACTACATATGAGACCAAATTCATCTGAGTCTGTAAATTTCATTAATGATTATTTTGCAAACATTGGTAAAGACCTAGCCCAAAAAATTCAATCTTCAGCACATAATGTGATCTCTTTTGGATCCGATTTGTTATCGACACAAGTGAACTCTTTTGTTCTTATAGACACTGATCCCGAAGAAGTGAGTAGGATCTTGATGAGCCTAAAATCTGACAGCGCTGCGGGGTAGGACAATGTATCCACTAGATTTTTGAAACATATTAGCCAGGAAATTGTTCCCATTATAGCCCATTTAGTTTATCTATGTTTTACAAAGGGTATCTTCCCTGCGCCACTTAAGCAATCTGTCATCATTCCTGTTCACAAGGGTGGGAGCAGGGAGGATGTCAACAATTACAGGCCCATATCCATCCTAACAGCTATATCCAAAGTTGTTGAAAAACTAATTAATAACAGGCTCTTGAAATTCCTGTACGAATTTAGTACCTTAGTGCCTCGCAATTTGGATTCAGGCAGGGAGTATCAACCGAGGATGCAGTTACTGCCCTCAGCTCTCTAGTGGCTGATAATCTGGATAGGGGTAGCAAATGTTTGACCGTCTTTCTGGACTTAAAAAAGGCGTTTGACACCGTCTCTGTTCCCATCCTCTTAAACAAATTAGAAGCGACAGGTGTGACAGGAATTCCGCTCAAACTGTTTAAGGACTACCTCTCAAACAGGAGACAAAGGGTTAAGGTGGGAGATCACGTTAGTTGCGAGGCAAATGTCACATTCGGAGTCCCTCAGAGAACTGTACTGGGCCCTACGTTGTTCTTGCTTTACATCAATGACCTCTGCAATCTTAAAATCAATGATGCTAGAGTGTTTACTTATGCCGACGATACTGCTGTGGTCTATTCTGGGAATTCCTGGCACGAAGTTGCCAGAAGTGCCGAAGCTGGTATGAAACAAATCGCTGGATGGCTTAAAAATAATCTGCTCACACTTAACACAGCCAAAACTAATTACTTATGTTTCAGTATATCACACAGAACACAACCAAGTACAGATTTTAACATAAAAGTACATACGTGTGGTGATGCAAGTAACTGTCAAGGTCCAATTCTAGAAAAAGTGTCACAAACTAGATATCTTGGTATTATTGTTGATCAGAGATTATCCTGGTACCCCCATCTTGAACAGGTCACTAGCAGAATCAGAAAACTGAGCTGGATATTTAGAACACTGAGGTATATCGTACCAAAAAAGGTACCCACCATCACAACTGCCCCCAGAAACCTACTCAACGAAATATACATAACTTTTGGTACAGACTGTCATAGCGTACTGCATCACCATTTGGGGGGGTGCTGCTAAGACAAAATTTATAGACCTTGAGCGAGGACAACGGGCTCTAATAAAACTAATCTACTTTAAAAACCATAGATATTCTACACAAAGTCTCTACCAAATAAGTGATTTACTCTCGGTGCAAAAACTATCCTACTAATATTATAAATGTGAAAGTTTGTGTGTTTGTGAGTTTGTGTGTTTGTGTGTTTGGATGTTTGTTCCTCAATCACGCAAAAACGGCTGAACGGATTTAGATGAAATTTGGCAAACAGATAGTTTATAACCTGGATTAACACATAGGATACTTTTTATCCCGGTAGTAGGTTCCCATGGGTTAATTTTAGACATCTACACGGGCGAAGCCGCTGTCAAAAGTTCGTTTCATATAAATCTGTCCGTCTTGGTTAATGATGAACCTTTATAGATAGAAAAGACCCTTAAGGAAAACCAGGAAGACCGACAGGTATTCAATCAAGTCATATTTCCCCGGTCTTCTTACTTAAGATTTATTTTCAGTACATCGAACACACAATAGTCTTACATACTATGCCTCAGTAATAATTCAGTAATATGAATTAGAACTTGAAACAAAACATACCTATATACAAAGTCGAGTCATTAGAATTGACATTGCAAAGTCAAAGTTTATTTTATTTTGATGATGAATATAAAATACAAGGCAAGGGTGACTGAGATATCAACGCACAGCCTAAACCGCTGGTCCTAGAGACATGAAATTTGGAGGGTGTGTTCTTCATGAAGAGTAAGGTTCCACTAAGGAACGATTTTTCGAAATTCCACCGCTAAGAGGGTGAAACCGGGGGATTTCGTTAATATTACAAATCTTACTCCTTGAGTTAATAGACTTGAAATTTTGGCACGAATAATTATCTAAGTAAATTATAAAGTTTGTCATTTTTAGTTTTTATAAACTACCTCCTAAACGAGGATTGGGGGGGGGTGTCAAAGTTTGTATAGAAGAATTTTAACGTGTTGTCCGATTAACTTGAAACTCATTATTTATACTTAAAACCAAAAATAAGGAATAATGTGCATTAGAGTTTTTAAAAAATCTACCCCTAACGGGGTGAAAATGGGTAGTATACGTCACAGCTCAAACCGCTGAACGGTTTGGGCTGAAATTTGGCACACAGATAGTTATTAGGACCTAGGCGTGCACTAAGAAGGGTTTTTCGAAATTCGACCTTTAAAGGGGTGAAAAGGGGGATTTCGTTTGTGTGATCTTATTCCTTGAGTTAATAGACTTGAAACTTGGCAAGAATACTTATCGCAGTAAATTATAAAGTTTGTCATTTTTGTTTTTCTAAACTACCCCCTAAACGGGGATTGGGGGCTGTCAAATTTTGTATAGAAGAATTTTAACGTGCTCTCCGATTAACTCGAAACTCAGTATTTATACTTAAAACCAAAAATGAAGAATAATGTGTATCAGGGTTTTTCAAATCTACCCCTAACGGGGTGAAAATGGGGAGTCTACGTCACAGCTCAAACCACTGGATGGATTGGGCTGAAATTTGGCACACATAAAGGACGTAGGAATCCACTAAGAAAGGGTTTTTGGAAAGTCGCCCTTATTCCTTTAGTTATTAAACTTGAAACTTGGCAATACTTGCCACAGTAAATAATAAAGATTGTCACTTTTAGTTTTTTAAGCAATCCTTCACATAGACGAATAACGGGGTGGCAAAGTAAGTAAGTAAAAATTTTTACGCGCTGTCGGATTAACTCAAAACTCGGTACGGTAGGTACTATTACTTAAAACAAAAAAAATGTAAAGTACGTGTTTCAGGATTTTATAAGTTAACAACTGACTTAACTTGAATAATACCTTCATTATGTAATAATACAATAATATTTAAACCACCGACTACATAATTATTATCATTATGTTGTAGCAGCCCGCAGATATGTTTTTCATCAATAAAAAAACGGAAAAATTGCCCGTGTTGCGGAAAATGGGATACATAATAAAATAGTAACTAAGTCAAAACTGTACATTAAATACTTTTAAAATAAGTAATTAGTACGAGGTGTGGGAATGAGTCTGATGCCGAAAATATATTTTTAAGTATTTTTGTCCGTTTGTCTGTTTATTTGGATGTTTGTTCCGGATTGGCGCAAAAACGGCCCAACGGATATGGATGAAAGGCACACAGATAGTTTATAACCTGCATCCTAATTGCGTAATACACGATCCACAATCTGAATCAGTTTGAAACAAATTACTAATCAATTGCTTCATAAGTTTGAAAAAAAATCTGCTCCACAACGTAAATAACGCTATGAATGTTGTTGAACTGTCAAAATGAAAAATTAGTCTTAATTGGTTACGAAAATAAGTTACGCAATTAGATAACTGGATTAACACATAGGGTGCTTTCAATCCCAGGCGGTAGTAAGTTCCCGTGGGATTTTTCCGACATCCACGCGGGCGAAGCCGCGGGCAAAAGCTAGTATATAAATAAAACTCTTCTAAAGATACACAAAACTCTTCCTTTTGACCCCAGCTTAACCTTGAAAAGGAGAAAAGATATAATAGCAGAAGTTCCTAGAACGAAAATCAAGTTCACCCGTATACAATACAACAAACGCTCAGCTCAGCTATACAACAGACTTAACAAAGAGATTTACGTACATAATAAGAATCAAACAGAATTTAAATAAATTTTTACTAACTGGATAAAACCACTTATGTATGACGACACGGAGGCGCTGCTGGAATAAAATATAACCCTACACCTAGTCAATTCCTGTACCATTCTTAACCTCATGCATGACACACACACACACGGACTCACAGACACATTCACACACTCTCACTCTTACTCACACACTCGCATGACTGCGTACGTGCTGCAGGCTTAGCTTTTATTTAAAAAAAATTTGTTTAAAACACAAGTAATTGATACTTATTCAAGTTATGGAAGAGCAGAGTCTCCTAACACAGGCATATTTGCTTAAAAGGAGGCTCCAATCACTAGTTGTTAAGGTTTACTTGCTAGAATAATAAACAATTTTCATTTTTCATTGCATGAAAATCGGTGCAGTAGTTTTTGAGTTTATCGCGAACAGGACGACAGATAGACGCGGCGGAGGACTTTGTTTTATAATAATTATTTAAAGATGTCACTCCCACAATTAAGACGAATCTATCGATACCTCAAATGTTAAAATCCATCAAGCCGTTTAGCTACCTACAGAGCGTGCCAAAGAAATAAACATACATTCATACTCTCGAAAAACATTACCCTGCTTCTGGGGAAGCCGGGTAAAAAGCAGGCGCGATTTCTTAAAAATTATTCCATCAAAGGATCGGACCGACGACAGAACGTAAGCCAACTGGTAAGTAGCCATCCCAATGTTGGTTATTTTTTGAATAGGTATCTAGTTTGTGTGAAAATTTAAATTTTATTTTATTATAATTTTTGATTATTTATAAATCACAAACTTGCACTAACAGTAGTAAGACACCACACATAAAAGAATGAAAAAATGTGTACAGGGTGAAATTGAATTCATGGGCATTCTTTTAAAGGGTCATTATAGTAATCATTATGAACAACTTTCACTATGGGACCAACTTTGAAATCGCGAAAACAAAATCTGCTGTTCCCTACATTTTGACGAGCTATGCGAACAATAAATGTAGGGAACAGTTGATTTTTTTTCGTGATTTCAGCGTTGTTCCCATAGTGAAAGTTGTTCATAATGATGAGTACAATGACCCCGTATGAGGATGCCCATGAATTCAATTTCACCCTGTAGAGAGCATCCAGAAAAGGTTCATCAAGTATTTGTGTTATCATCAGAAAGTGCCCTACCGGTCTGAAGAATACCTCAACCTCTGTAAGATCTATCATATATTACCCCTAATTAATCGGCGAGCAATCTCTGACTGCATTACATTATTTAAAATTTTCAATAATTCTATAAACAACTCCGATATTCTATCCAAATTTTATTTCAACGTTCCCGGAAGGTCGAAGCGATGGAACGCACCGTTGCGTGTTCCATTTACCTCTACGAATTACAGGAAAAATTCATTCATAGTGCGTGCAAGTAGCAACTTTAATAGCTTGTGTAAACATCATGATTTTGATCCATTTATAACAGGTGTGTCCTCGGCCAGAAAGTGCATGAGCCTTGACTTTTTTAATTAAGATTTTGTACGTTCAGGTTTTTATTCTTATTGAATATGAACTTTAAATTTAGTTTAAGCTTGAATGTTATACTGTTATTTTTTTCTTTTTACTGGTAGCTGTGTTGTGTTGTTCACACTCTTTCTTTTTTTTATTCTGTTCTTAGAAGTGAAGACTTTTAATTGGCTGTCAGTCTCACATACAGTTTTCTTTTTCTGTTAATTTTAGCTGTAAGTCATCCATAGCAAATAAATAAATAAATAAAAGTTATAGGCTAATAAGAGACAATCATAAAATTAAAACAAGACAAAAGAAAACTGGCCACTAGCCATATCCGTGTGTTAAATTAAATGTCGCCATTGTAGCGGCACGTTGTATACTACACCAAGGCTCGGATACCGGTTAAATTTTCAAACCGGTATGTACTTGATGCAAAAACGTGTACATTCGGTTTCTTTTGTAAATACCGGTTTTTTTTACCGGTATTTGGAAGAGTATTATATTATAAACCCTTTTTGGATTTACCGGTAGTAAAACCCAGTTAATGCCTCAGTTTTTATTCAGCGCAGCATCCTCAGAAGTCGTCACAAGTTGCAACGATTTTACCGACATGCCGCTCGCTCGTGGAATAAACCAGTTAATTTAGGTTAAAATAAAGTACTCTAAACGTTCGCGTACTTTAGAAAAGTTCGGAGAAAAATCAAAATAAAAAAACAGGAACATAGCCGTTTTTTAAAACCGGTTCCGAGGCTTGTACTACACACACAATTGGAGGATTTGTAAGTAATCTATTTCTTATCACCCTTTTTCTTTTGCTCTTCCATAAGTTTTTGGTAACGGTATATTTTGCCTAGTTGGTAAAAACCCGTTAGAGCGACGAAGACATTGACAGCAAAGAGACTGTAGTTTTTCGGTACTATAATGAGAGACCACCGCGCCCATATGGAACCGGTGAGAGCTAGGGATCCGGACTGTTTCGCAGATAATTTACGGGCAGGCCGATTTATGTCACCCAACCCAGCGAACACCAAACTCTGAAATTGGTAAAGCTGTGATGAATTAAGGTCTAAGGTCATCTCTGTCATGGTGAATAAGACTCGACTTCAGGATCAACATAGTGCAACTCTAGCATGGCTGCCATGTGTCGACTAAATAGAATTCATCCTAAACAATTTGGATGGATATACCGCTCCAGAGTGTGCAACCGTCGCGTAGCTATGACGGTTGTAGCTAGTGTTGCCAGGTCCGATTTGTTTTTATTCTTCAAGGACATTCTAATTAACATATAATAAGCATAGAGGTGGGGCAGAAGGTAAAATAAATCGGGATTTTGGATTGTAGATCGGGACAATAAATAAACAAGGCTTTTTAAAATTAAGGTTTAATTTTCGAGTGCTCGAGTGTCAAACTGTTTCGCCTCTCAGGCCAAATTAAGTTAGGCTGGGAAAATATCAAAATACCCTTTCCGTAGCCGCGTTTGATACCCATATTGAAGCCAGAATATATATAATTTGAAGATTTGATTTAAAAAATATTATGCAATTTTTGGAGCGAGAAAAAAACAAAGCTTTATAGCGCTAGTGATGCGTGCTATTTTGAGAGCATTTTCTGATGGTCGCAATCGACATAGTGATATGATAGGTACGTATTTAATTTTGGTAATAATAATGGTTTTTAATAAATTTATGGACAGTAAATGTCCCAATCTGGTGCAAATTGGGACGTGTCCCCAGACCCCTGAAAATCGAGACGTCCCGCGCAAATCGGGGCACCTGGCAACGCTAGTTTTAGCATAGGTACACAGACCAGTGTCAATAGTGCCACTACTCGTACGTAGTAGGTAGGTACGTAGCCATCGTGTGCTTGCGTACGCAACACTAGGTACTTTTACTTACCCATTTGCCGATGGGAGCCCAGAAGAATATCGTTTTAGGACCTACAACGAAAAAACCGACATAGCAGACACTTTCAAAACATAAATAGGTCTATTCTATTTATACCTACACGAAATCTC
This sequence comes from Lithophane leautieri, assembly GCA_949152455.1. Taxonomy (NCBI): domain Eukaryota; kingdom Metazoa; phylum Arthropoda; class Insecta; order Lepidoptera; family Noctuidae; genus Lithophane; species Lithophane leautieri. Next base: position 4,888,989 of record OX424479.1, on the reverse strand, counting down.
GTATAGGGTCATTGTAGGTAGTGAATAACTTACCACGGGACAAAACATGAAAAAAAATCAGCTGGTCTCTACATTTTGACTAGTTATGCGAACATAAATGTAGGAAACAGCTGATTGTTTTTTCACTGCTGGCACTGTGGCGTCCTTTTTCATAATGATGTACCTGGTCATTGTACTCATCACTACGAACAAGGACGCCACAGAAATTTCGTTTAGGAATACAGCTAAAGACCTGTGTAAAAATAACCATGTACCAGCTGGGTGTTCCCAAAGAGGACGCACGGCTTTCGGGACGATTTTGTCCACGGCGTTAACGATGGCCTTGTAAAGGAATGACATTTTTTTGTTGATTTGATATGTTAATAAAAAACATGAATTTTTTAGGTAGGTACTACATGGCACTTGTACGAAATAAATGCAAATTAGAGGTCTGTCACTCTGACTTTCTGCCATAGTGCAAACAGTCATAGAGTAGAAGTCTAAACTTCATAAACTTGGTTTGCTTGGGCTATGCTTGGAGTCATTCTGAGGCTTCTGAAGAATCGAATCCGGAGCGAGCTGATCCAGCAGATAACCAAAGTTTTCAATATAGCTAGCAGAATAGGCAAGCTGAAGTGGCAATAGGCCGGCCATATCAGCCTTATAGAACCGATGGCCGTTGGCTTAGCAGTGGTCTTGAGTGGAAACTGTGAATCGGCAAACGTAAGGTAGTACTTTCGCGCTTAGGCTTCGAAATCGTCCCTCCAACTAGGAGCGCCGATTTTCGTAGGGTGACTGTGGCAGCTGGATGAGAGTTGCCGAGACCCGATTTGAATGGTGTGCAATTGGAGAGGCCCATTCCCCATACAATTGAGATGATGATTAGCTTAGCAGTGCTCAGAGAATATAACAGTTAGTTTTTAGGGTTCCGTACCCAAAGGGTAAAACCTATTATTAAGGCCCTATTACTAAGGCTTCACTGTCCGTTCGTCCGTCTGTTACCAGGCTGTATCTCATGAACCGTGATAGACAGTTGAAATTTTCACAGATGATGTATTTCTGTTGCCGCTATAACAACAAATACTAAAAAACAGAATAAAATAAATATTTAAGGGGGCTCCCATACAAAAAACGTGATTTTTTTGCCGTTTTTATAGATGCACTTGGCCGGTTTTTATGAACGTGTAAGAACATTTTTGTCCTTGTAGTTTTATAGAAGGAAATCTTCTTACGGTTTCTCCAGTGCAACATTCTGTAAGTCACAGTAGTTGATAGGTGACGTCGATAATACCGTCTGCTTTTAGGTATGTTAATCCCTCCTCTATACTCCTACCTTCTCATAATCGGGCCTTCATTGTTGAGGATCGTGAATCGTGACTCCGTCTCATTCACTAGGTACTTTATAGTGGATTTCCGTTTATGCCCGAGGGTTGGTGGTGTGCAGCGCTGCATACACGTTGAACACGGCTTGAACACGTTTGCTAATTGCGTGTTGGCAATTTTTCGCTTAAGTCAAGGTTTCTTCACAGTGCTTTCGTTCACCGTAGGTGTGTGCTGCGCCGGCCTACTAACAGTGACAATCGCGTCGAAAGCGTTTCGTATTTCTACAACGACTTTCAACAGGATTGACATAAGTTTTTCGATAGCTTATGTCAGTCTTATACATTTTTGCCTTTTCCATCGTCGTTATCGCTGATAGAATGTAACTTTGTCTAGGGCCTCAGAACCGTATATTATGGTCAACCGCAACGGAGAAAATCGCAACATCAAAAATATTCTGTCAATATATTTTAACATAGCGTTACCTTTGTTTACATAAATGGAATAATATTTAATCTTTTTTATTGCCATGCTTCAGCAATTTGTTAAAAATTTAATATCTAATTACAGATTTCTTTTTCCAAAAGCTCTCATTATACACCCGTGCTATATACTTGCATAAATTAATCTAAAATGCAACATGCTTTCAACTACTAACTTGTGCAAAATTGCATAAGCATCCACTCACAAAAAGTGCTTTTTTTCAAACATGCTTGGAAATTCGAGCATTATTTTGACAACCTTCTTCGAGATAAATCGAAATTGCTGTAGGTACTGGTCAAAAACAAGTGACGATGCGGCCGGCAAAGTAACTATGAAAATCCATATCTGTCTGTGTTTAGCGGCGGTAATTGAAATTAACAATGAGGTAATATTAAATCATACAAAACTTCATTAATTTGCTAATCCGGTGATATATCAATTATAGTATAAAAAACACATGACAGAATTTTCGATGCAAGATTGTCCTCTTATCATTTCTATGTATGTATGAATGAATAAAAGTCTCCCACAACAAGACACATGCAACATTTCAACAGAAAGCCATAAGATAAGAAAGTAGACAGTTATACTTAGTGGATGACTGAAAGAAAATTAGTAAGAACTGAGAAGAAAGTAAAAAGAAACAAGAAAAGATCCGAAATATAAAAATATATATTTCCATAATCCAAAAAGGTTTTACAAAAATAGACAGTGTTCCTTTACAAAACTATGATTTAATAACGCCATGTTACATAAAACTGTGTGCTGTAAATAACAATACTTACTTAACACATGGGTTGGTTAACAATAACCATATTTATTTACGTTTAGATTATCACAGTTGAGAAAAATATTTAATCAGAACTAAGTACCTATTCATCTTAATTTAGTTATGCTACTCTTTATTTCTTAATGTCGCACTGTTGATTTTTGTCACAGTGCGTTTGTAGATTAAAAAAATTATAGATCACGGATCTTCAAAAACTGGCAACACCGATATAAGGTCACGGACACTTCACTATGATAATTTAGCTGTAACAGAAACCAATAACGCGCTAGATCTAATCGATCTAGTGGCGGATTCAGATTTAATTGGTAACAGAACAAAAACATCCACTGCACTGGCTCAAAATCGAAGTAAAAAATATACTCTACTTGGCATCGATTTCGTATGAATAAAGTAATTAATCAAAAATGATCAATAGATCGAGAAAGGCTTTTTGATTTATCTATCATAGCATGCATATCGTTCAAAGTATGCATAGACCAGACCGTGCAAGGCCCATTACTCCCAAACCACATTTAGCCTGCCTTGCCTGTATCCGCCACTGTTTGGGGCGCCATCTGTTGGCGCTTTAACAAATGAATAACAATTGTACGTAGTACCAAGCTTCATTCGTAATTCATTACGAATTAAATGTACCAATACAGCCACAAAATAAGAAAGGAGATTACAATCAGACGTCCCGCTTTAGGATGTCAGTCGGGTCACTCACCGTTGCTGAATGGTTAATATTTTTACCACGGAATGATCTATTCATATGAGTATCTATTACTTATTTCGCGCGGATACGAGAGAAGTCTGTATAGTCAGGCGCGGTCCAGGGGGGGAATCCTGGGGTTCTTGACCCCCCTAAAATCATTCAAGCTGTCGAGAGCGCACCCTACCTCAAATTGCTTAGCATGATCCTCTGTTATGCCGAAAAAACTGCAGCATTCATTTTGAATTAAATATATGTTAAAGTTGAGGATTGATGCAAGGTCCTATGTTTGGCGAAAACACGATTACATAAACTTTTCACGAAGAAAAAAATTACAAAGTTACCTCTAAAAAGAACTATAAACCGCTGGTGTTAAAAAAATACTTCTTCTTTGCATAATAACTGAACTATCTATAAAGCAGGTCTTATATAATATATATATTTTTTATTACCATTATTTTCACCGTAAAAAGCAATTACCTACACTTTTCGAGGCTTGAGACCCGCTAGCGCCCCACTCCGTCACGCTCTCACTCAAGTCGCGAGTAGTATGGTGCGAGCGAGATAAAATCTGAGGTAGGGTACAGCCTTTACCATTTCCCTAAAAATTGCTCCCTAAATCTTGGGCTACGACCGCGCCTGAGTATAGCCACCATAGTTTAACAATTTTTGAAGTTTTGACTTCCCTAGTCTACGTACGGCAATCTTGATAATGCTGTAGCAATCTTATCATTTGAATGGTAACTATATTTTGTAACTGCATTGGACTTGAATAAACAGCTTTTTTCTGTAATGCAACGCATTTAATAACAATAACAACGAAAATCTAAATTCAAAACTGTACAGTGCTTTGTACTTATTCTAAAATATGATTCTACCATCCCCAAAATATATTCCATATATTTTAATCTAACTACTAAAAATAAAATAAATAATATAAAAAATAAATAAATTTGCTACTATTCATTTTATTAATACTATCAATCTATCATTAAATAACATTAATATATATTTTTTTGTCAATGTTGAAGTAGATTCTATCTATCAGAGAAAGGCGTTTAAACGCTCATTAAAAAAAAGACTACCACTACTAGAAGCCCAGACCACTAAAGTGCGTAACATCCCGTAACTATCGACCTAACCGACAAGAGAATTCTTAATTATTAGTGATTTTTATTGTGAATACAACAAAAAAAAAACCACTTAGTCAAAGAAGGTTTAGGTAATTAATTATTGTTTTGCTACTTCTTTTAGTTTATGTTCCTTGTTGTACATGTATGCTCTGCTTAACTGGTACACACTAGTACAGGCTACAAACACATTGACAGCAAAGAGGCTGTAGTTTTTAGGTATAATAACTAAGGAGTATCGTGACCAGATAATGCCGGTGGCCGCGAGCGATGCGGACTGGCGGATAGACAAGCTCTCGACAGGCCGATTCAAGTCACCCAACCCAGCTAACACCAAACTCTGAAAGTGGTGAGAATGTGGTGAGTCAAGGCCATAGTCACTTTCTTACACTGCTACAAGGATTTTTTGGCGCTCGGATGACGTCAACAGTGTGACGCTGTTGGTAAACATTTTAGTGTTTTTTTTTTTGTGAAATGTATTGAAAACAAGATGGCGGCGTTAGTTCCGATTTTGGCCACGCACCAAAAGTTCCTTGTGCAGCTTTATGAATAACACTAACTTCTGTATTACAAGCAATAGAATGTATATTTATTTAAAGTGCAAGTTCTATGTGCCCATTGTATATTACGTTCATGATTTACCATAAATTGAATGTTGCAAAGTAATAGTATTTGGTAGGTATTAACCTACTTATACACTGACTCAAGTGGTTCTACAAAGTCGAGCTGGCTTACATTAGGTGAAGCGAAAAAAGCGTAGCTTTTACTGCTAAAAATAGCAACCTTGCCCAGTTGAAATAAAGTCGAAAATAAATAAACAGTCCATTATTCCTCATAGGCTTCAAAGCGGACACAGGGATATTCGACTTTATTTCAAGGTGCGTAAGTTGATATTATTATGACAGTAAAGTTACGCTGCACTTCGACGTGAGGGCTTTGTTTTATAGTTTGTGATATCAATGTTAATAAAAGTCACATGGCGCCAGCACGTGATTTACAGTAACTTTACTTGCTTGATTCTGTATACCTAATCTAAGAATTAGTTGTGAAATTAAAACATTGTAACCACTTACGTTCAGTGTTAAATTCTACCCCTTCATGCATGCTATTAAATATTTCAGAAGTCAGTTTTATTCAGACAATCCAATAACCCAAATTAATGAAATATTAAAAATGAAAACACATTCGCAATCACAAAATGAATTTTGAATTTTTGTAAGTACTTATCATGAATAGAAATGGTACATGTTTAATAATGAAATGCTCAAAATATTTTTTGTATGTTCAGTATTTTTTTTAGTTCATTTCCTTGTTTTAAAAGTAGTCGTTTTTTTTTCTACCTAAATTGCCTCTAATAATTTTGCAGCTGGTATTAAAAAAAAGATAGTGGAACAGGTTCCAATGATAAGATCATGTAGTCAGCATGAAACATGAGATTTCATAATGTCTTGTGTCTTATCATTTTATCTATTCAAGTTGGCGTGAACTTGGGCGTTATCTGAGTAATAAAAAAAAAAATCTGTACTATGTTTGTGACATATTAGAGTTACTGTTTACAGATTAGTTTAGATTTATGAAACAATTAATGTGATAATCCTGATAGTTTTTAGTTATATGCTGCTAATTTAAGTAACTGTACCTATATTATTTGACACTTATATTAGTAGTTTTATTAATTAGTTAAAGAACTACTATAGTGGATCAATTATTTTGGTAGGTACTTAATTAATGATATGGTCAACTTTATAGACATTCATAAAAATATTTTTGTCTTTACAAGAAACCATAGTGTGATATAGTGTGACACTTAACGGCTACTTAAAACCGAGTTGCGTTTAAGAACTCAGTTGTTAACATTCATATTTTATCCTATTCTAAATTCTCAACTAAGTACATTATTACCACGTTAATTATTCATAATATTTAAACGCAGCAGATTTGCCCTTACGCAAGGTCTTTTTAGTATAAATAGTATGACCTTGAATTTACGTCCGCAATTCCGCATTACTTACCCATTTGAAAGCAGGCGCCCAGAAGAAAATTGTTTTGGGACCTGAAACGACAAACCATCTTTCATTAGACTAAGTTTTTTTCTCAAAAAAAAAAATACTAGAGATAATAATCATAATTACCAGCTGGATGCTCCCACATGGGACGCATAGCTCCGGGGACAAATCTGTCTGCGACAGTTATAAGTGACCTGTACACTTTCGACATCTTTGCTGAGTGTTTATTGTAGTGTAGTGAAAGACTTTCTTTGCAGGACACCCAGGTACGGAAAGGAAGATAGTTACGGAGTTAATTTTTATATTTTTCAAAATTTACATGGCACTGATAGCAGCCAAGGCAATAATATCTCTGAAATGAAATCCCGTCCCGATAGCCCGTTTCCTTTGATAAGATATTGATGTCAAAGTCAAATTGACAATGTCAAGACTTTTGTGTCAGTTGTCACTCTACTACTCCAGGGTGCGTTCAATTATTTGGCTTGACTTCCCTTGAAACATTCTTCCAATGGCCGTCCAATGTGGTCTAGTAGTTTAATACACAAATATTTTCAACGAGAGTAAACGGCATCAACTGTAAAATAAGTTTTCTTAGTCAATAATAATAGTTAGGATATGTTTTTTAGAGCTTGTATGCTTTAATCGTAGCCTACTTTGTAAATATCTGGCAAACGTTGTCGAACGAACGTCGCGAACTCCGCCACAGACAAATTCAGCGTTCATTTTTAAGAATTTTAACGCACCATTTTGTTTCATCATAATATTTCGGTAAAGAAATGTTTTTGTTGTATCCTAACATAAAACATAATTTTAAATAAAAATAAAACACGTATGTACTGATATACACCCGTAATTTGATGTACAGACTATTCAATGATTTTAATTTGAACGCGACTTATTTTTTTCTACAAACAAACATGGGTGCGGATGTGCGTGTGAAAATATGTGTCAACGCTCAAGAATTTATAATTTTCTTTGTTTATTTTGTCTAGGATCAAACTATTAGACTCTTTTAATATTAAACTAATTCTATTTAGTTCTGTGGACGTGATTTTGACTTATGTTATAAGTTACGTTAAATATGGGTACGAGCACAATGGGTAGCGATTTGCATTCTGATAAGCAGGACAAGTTGCTCAAGCTGCAAGCTCGAAAGAAGGAATTGGAGCAGATTCTTGCAGCTAAAAACGAGGAGCTATACAAATTATGTGTGCAAGAAGTACAGCTAACGGGCATCATGCCGCCCGAAGCGCCCCTTAGCCCAGAAGTGCCTCAAAGAGAAAGATTAGGTAGTATCAAAAGTGTCGATAGGTCAACAGATGGTAATGACGTCCAAGATGGATCTGATAACTCATCTAGGCGTCTCAGAGCCGCCACAGGCGACCGCACGATGGAACAAGATGCGAATTTGCGTAAAAATCTTTCACATAGATTATCAACTCCATCAATATCGGGAGTTTCGACTAAAAGTGCTCATTCAAGACATGGTAGACGTCCAGAAACTAGCTGTTCTAACTTCTTCCCTTCTCCTCCTCAAGAGCGGAACACTGATACATTCTCCATACATACATCCCATACTTACCCAGCACTGGCTGGGCGACATGAACCTATGAACGAAAATCTACAAAATGACATGCAGCAAGGAACTATTTACAGACACCATACCATGACAAGTGATTATATGAACAAACTCTACTGTAACAATACTCCAGAAGCCCATAATGTATCTAGATTACGAGAAACTCATTTTAGTTCTAGCCATCCTGATATAACTACACATTATACTCATGGAACTATGGCTCCACATCCTGTACAAAATGGTATGCGTAATACACCATTATTGTACCAATATGCATCACATTTGAAAGCTCAGAGCCAACATTTGACTGGATTAGCTCATCAGCACCAAATGCAGCAATCTAAACGACGCACGGAAGGTGTTCGTCGAAACACATTACAAAGGACTCAGACATACCATTTGACATCTCACAGTGATTATAATCAAGTGCACTTAGAAAACATGAAGCATGAAGCACCAATGATGGTCTATCAGCATCGGTCTCAACCTGATATTCAAGAACAGCCTTACATGCCGATAGAAAGGACAGCAGTTGTACCAAATACATTACCGTTGCGAGAGCATAATACCACCAAACATCCTATGCATATGCAACTGCAAGTGTCAACTGATGACTTTATTAGGGACGATAGGAGATACTACCAAGATCAATTAACTCCAGTCAGTACAAAGTCTTACAATTTTGATCCTATTGGCATTCATAAGTTCTCACCACTCTCTCAAGCAGACATGAAAGTGAAAGAGAAACAATGGTATGAGACATCATTAGATTCACCAACTAAATCTGAAGTGCCTCTTCTGAAAAAGAGTTCAAGCTTGAAGCGCACTTCTAGCGTAGGAAACTCACAGGCGTATGAGATAATGATCTCTTCTGGTCGACACTCAGCTATGCAAAGTCCAAATCAGATGCCACAAAGTCCCCCTGTGCTATCCCCTGGTGCGGTTTCTTTGGAGTCACCGAAAAACCTCACTGTGATTGAACAGGGAAAATGTATACCATATAGAGAAGAAACTAAGCCATTTGAAATGTCAGATTTTTATAAATATTCTACTAAATTTAGACAAGGTAATGTTCCAAAAAGTGCCCCATGTAATCCTGGTCCTAGTTTAAATTCAGGTTATAATAAATTGCCCATGGAGTTGCCACAATACACTCAAGAACATTGGCATGGACAAACTAACTGAAGAGCCATATAAAAATAATCTGTAAATTGTAAAATTATCTTGTATTGTCTAATAACTTATTTTGACTGGAATTGGTGTGAGAATTTATTATAGTTTTTAACTCTTAGCTCATAGTATGTACTTATATTAAATTGTTATCTTCATAATTAAAGTGGCAAAATAATGTCGAGAGAATTTCTGCCTTTGTCTGATATTTATCATGAAAAAATGTGTGTGACACACAAAAAGCAAGAAAAAATATTTCTATTTTACAAGATTATTGTGATGAAATGACTATGAAAGTTTAATGGAACCAGATGTTTAAATATTGATAAGTTTAGCGCTGTGATAACAATGTGCAAGTTGTTCAATTATATTATGACAATAAAGAGTAGAATACATAAGATTAGATTATATACATGGTGTGTCTTAATTACTCTTAATCTGTATTCTGTTTGTATACAGTCTATGAGAATCTTGACTTCTTTTATTCTGATCTCGTTTGATTGCCGTTTAACATAGCTACAAGTACAATTCTTTAGTATTACCACTTGCTGCAATTTGCCCTAATTTTAAGTAATTTCAATGCTTTGCCCACCGCTTTTAGGAATACAAAAACGTAACAATATTTCATTATCATTATTTGACATCGCCGCTTTTGTGTTAATTTTGTCTCATTTATAATTTATGTTTGAGTCCCTCGTCTATAAGTACGTATAGTTTCAAGTCTAGTTAGTAAAAGTGAAATTGTTTTTTTTTAGCTATTTTAAAAGTAATTGCTATACACAAGCTATCAAGAAATTAGCAAATTTTTTATCTTAGTCTGTTTTTTGTATATAAAGTAACTGATGTTTTCGAAGTTACGATGTTACTGTATCTATGTGTACACTAAAAGACTTATCTTACTTGCCAAGCAAATTTTAGACTAACTGCCATTGCCTTCGTCCAGTAACAAAATAATCGGTAGCTATTTCACTGTATTGTAAATATATTAAATATATTTTGGTATGTAGTAACTAGATTTAGTAACAGTGTGAGCACTGGAACATTGTTCTAAAATTATTTTTATAAAGTGTCTATGTAAGCATTTTGTGCTCATAGCAGTTTATTGGGGACTAATAAAGTTTTTATAAGTAATACTGTTTTTTTTTAAATTATACTTATACCTGCTAGCTAGTAGGTAGAAGCTCGTGGCTAAATATTAAAATAACAGCCGCACAGGTCGATCCTACAGGTTAAGCTACGCTTGCCTTGGTTGGTCCGTGGATGGGTGATACATACCGAGACTCCGTGCTTCGGAAAGCACGTTAAACGTCATAGCACACATCAACTCGGAAACAGATCGTAACTGTATCAACTCGAGCCGTTTAGTGTTTTATGTATGAAACTCCTTATTGAAAAGTACAGTAATCGAAAATGTAACGTAAACGATTCGCCTCGGGACAATCTCACGAATCGCGGTGTGGCGCGTGGTCAACCAGCGGTCCCCGCGCTTACGGCTCGTCCCCGCGCTTACGCCTCCGTCGCCGCGCTTGCGTCTCTTCGTCCACCCTTGCTCCTCTCACCCCTCCCGCGGCCTCCTCATCTTCCTCATCGGTTTCTTTTTCCTCATCGTCCAGTGCTATGGCTATAATAGTCATCTCGCGTAATGTGAACCGGGACATAACCGTGCGCTACACTTCACGTTCGGATTCAAACTGATCTGGTGCCAGCCAGGTCAACCAGCGGTCGGCGAGTCGTAAGTGCGGCGTCGCCTAGCTGTAGCCGAGTTGACATATCGGAGCTGCTGGTCCGTTTTGGTTACGTGCTTACGTTAGGTTGACGCCTGTTTGACGGCGAGGCGAAAGGCGATACGGTGACGATCCATTTCCGAGTTGATAAGTGTGCTATGACCTTTAGCCGTTGCTCCCGGCTGTCATTCGTGAATCTTTGACAGTCGTTACAGGTCGTCAAAAGCCCGAAAGTCTGACAACCAGTCTTACCAAGGGGTATCGTATTATCCAGTTACTGAGTTGTGGAGGTCAGATAGGCAGTCGCTCCATGTAAAATACTGGTATTCAACTGTATCCGGTTAGACTGGAAGCCGACCCCAACATAGTAAAAGGATAGGCATGCATGGCAGATTAACTTATACCTACTAGGTGGTTTAAGGCGCCCTCAACAGGCGCGCCCGCGATATCGCGCCTTTCGTCCTAATTTTATCCCTATTTACCAAAGTAGGTACTTTGGTAAATAGTACCTTTGTCCTATTCTTGCAAAAAATTTGGCGCGACTAGGGAGTCGAATCCACAGACTGCCACGCAGTTGCTTTCTTACCATGTATTTAAAAAGGAATTCAAAATAAAAGCATTTGTCTTTTTAAAATTATTTATTCAAGCTACTAGTGATGAGACCAGTTTACATTATATTTTATTTAAAAAAAGCCATTATACCTACGTTTAAAAATAAATAGGAAAAAAAATACTGTCCATGGTAATAGATAGGTACCTACATTTCTAGAAATCTTACTAATGGTGTTTGGTATTCTTTAGTTTTAGTAGGGACCTCCTGCCAGGATTGAAACCGCCATTCAAGTAGTTATCGTCATTACCTAAAACAAAGAAAAACTTAACTTTCTGGATAGTAAATTCTGCTAAACATAAGTTTGCTTGCTGCTCAACATTCTGGGAGAACTGGAGAAGTAGGTATCTAAGTAAGAATTATGGTAACAAAAAAATCGCCGGGTTCTATTCCCATTTCGCGCAGTGCTATTGCGGTTTGGAAAAATGAGCATTTTCCACATGAATAAATGCCCGGTAAATCGCAATAGGCTCCCGTATTACCTACTCGGGACCGGCCACCTATGGTTGCTGGAGTGTAGGTACACAAACAGGGAGGTATAGGCGTACCTAATACCCTACATACATCTCTACCAACCCCTGTCGGGAAAAAGCTTTGTGGTATATATGCTCTCTGTTGGGCAGAAGCTCAATAGACAGGTAATTTCAATGGGATACGACCAACAAGAATTATTCTATTCCGGTATTTCTGCCAAATTCCAACGGAATTCTTATCAAGAAAAAATTTAAGTAATAAAAACTAAAACCCAACTACGCCTAAAAAGGTATAAACAAGACACCACGGACAGACAAATTAAAAATCCGGAGTCACACGTGTTAGGGCATAAATCGGACAGATTACGTGTGCCTCCGGATTTTTAATTCTTTTGGGGTTATAATATATATATTTTTGAAATGTGCTCATTAAGCCCTTTCATTTGATACCCAACATGGTATGATAAGACAATTTTTTTTTTAAGTTGCTGACTTTATGTTCTCTAGAGGGCGACATTTTTAATTTAATGTGACGTCACATAGCCTATAAACCAGCGGACGATCAAGATGCTTCTAACGATACCTCATTTGTCAAATTGTGATGAGTGGTTTAGAAGATAGAAGGGACCAGATGAACATACTTACATACATACATACTTACATACATACCGGTCAAAATCATAACCCTCCTTTTTTCTTCGCCGTAGTCGGGTAAAAACAGTTGGTCACTGAATCAAACTGAATCTGAATTTATTAAACTTGAATTTTTAAGTAATAAATAAGTACCGGTTTGCAGTGTGATCGTACTTAGTGGCACTGTGTTAGACATGGTTTGGCCTAGTAACAAAGTTAAAGACAATTCCTACTGTAAAGTACACACTTGACTTTTGTCTTTAATTCGGACTAGCTTTTGCCTGCGGCTTCGCACGCGCGGATTTTAGAACATATCCCACATTGGCATTACCTTTATAGGTACTTACCAGCACCATTCAGTTGTCCATTGACGCATCCTTCATCCCACATGTTGACGCAACGCTTGCCCGGATTAAAGCCTCCGTTCAGATAGTTGTCATCGTTGCCTAAATATAATAATAATTTTAACAACTGCCCGCGATTGATGACGGGACTTTGTATATTATGGCGGCATCAACATCGCCTCATGCGAACTACGCATCAAAGACCTGACGTCACACAAAAATCCTGACGTCACATAAAATCCTGCATGGTGCAATTAGAGTTTACCGCGCGATGTACATAATATATCGTTGGGCAGTTGTCCGCCAGACAGAACACCCGTCTGGTCGGAGGATCCTCCCTTTTCTATAGAGGATGAGTGAACTTTACACCCTGTTCCTCATACCTCTAAAATATTATGCCAGTCGTGCGGTAAACATCGCTTGCGAGATGCAGGATTTTGCGTGACGTCATCGTCAGGGTGATGCGTAATTCGCATGTGGTGATGTAGATGCCGCCAGAAGTTCATGAACATTCGACAGATGAAGAGATATTATGGCTGTAATGTTTTGTTTCACTTACCAGATCCTCCGAGTTGTCCATTGGCGCATCCATCATCCCACATGTTGATGCAGCGCTTGCCTGGGTTAAAGCCTCCGTTCAGGTAGTTGTCATCATTGCCTAAGTAATACAATAAATGAGTGAATTAAAATGGCTTCTTTACAAAACAGTACGAAATTAATACCCAATTTCTGAAAGGAACACAGAAATTACCTAATAGACTTGACAGTCTCAAGTCATTTTTAATGACATAAGTACCTAAATAACATCATTCCTATAATTCCACGAAGAGGTAGGCAGAGGTGTGCCTATAGTTACACTTAAATTTCACCAGTTATGTTTAAGTCCCATGTAATAGGGGGCGAGCCTATTGGCATCAACCGCAAATCCATGCTTACTGACATAAAACAGCCAATCAAATAACTAACATGATATTAGCAGCTGATCAATAATTTATTGTAGGCTCTCAGAAACAGGGATCCCGGGGATCTCTTGGACATCTTGGATATCTTGGACAGTTAGTCCTGCTCGCTACCACCTTGTTGACTGGTTCAATACCAATTTCTCTGTCGAGCAAAGTTAATACTTTGCTCGATAGAGAAATTGGTATTAAACCAGTGAGTTTTTCAAGTTAGAATTTGTTAGTAACAGCCTGGAGTTTGGAAGTTGGCGTGTTTTGTTGGCCCTGCGCCTGTTCTCTCTCCGGTCGTGTCGGAATGCCGTCCCATCGGACTATGAGAATGAGGGAAGAGAGAGTGCATCTGTGTCTGCGCACACACTTATGCACTATAATATTTCCCGCGCCAAAGGCATGGTCTCCGCTGAGATTGGTCGCCATGGCTGAAATTTGGTCTAGAGGACTAATAATACCTTGCCAATACCAGAGAAGATGAAATGGGGTGTGAATTTTTGGTTTCATTTACCAGATCCTCCGAGTTGTCCGTTGACGCATCCTTCATCCCACATGTTGACACAACGCTTGCCTGGGTTAAAGCCGCCGTTCAGATAGTCATCGTCATTGCCTAAAATAAATTGAAACAGTTTACTTAACAGCACCAGAAAATCAGCGGCTTCGGTATTATAATTATTAATGAATGGGCAGAATAGAAGTCATTCGCTTTAAGTTGGTAGCTATGGGTACCTTCGTGGCGGCAACTACATCGCCACATGCGAACGGCGCATCACGCTGACCTGACTCAAAATCCTGCATCGCGCAAGCAGGGTTTACCGCGGGATTAGCATATAGGTAATAATACAACGTCCCGACATCAATCGTTGGGCATCCCATCAGATATAACACCCGTCTGGTTGGAGGATACTCCCTTTCCTATGGAGCTTAACCCAACCTTATGTCATGGGGCCCTGAAATGGTTGCGAGGGATAGTAGTGGTTCAGGTTAGCGTTATTTTTGTAAGATATTTGGAGTACAGTTGGGGGTTACGGTTTGGGTTCCAGTCTTTAAGTCTACAATCTTAAAGGTCTGCCTTATTCTTTCGTCTTGGACCTACCGATCCATGCATACCTACGCGCATGTCCATGGTGATTTTTATTTAATGGAAGTACATATATTTAGGTACTTACCAGCCCCCCCAAGTTGACCGTTGTTACATCCTTCATCCCACATGTTCATACACATTCTTTGGCCGGCTAAAAAGATGAAAGTAAAACAGAAATTACCATAAGGTAATTAAATAACACAGTTTTTGTTTACAGTGGAGGGCAAAATTATTCTCAAACAAAAAGAAAACTTTGGTAAACTTACATTTGTGAAACCCAGAATGTGCCCCCAAAGTTTTGCAATAAACTATGGAAATTACACTGCAGAGCACAATAAATGCCTTCATTTTGGGAGTCAAGCTGTTATGTCGCGAAAATTTATACCAGCGAATGGTTTTTCGAATGACAAATGTCGTAATTTCGTACATTTTCGACGCTTTTATAAACGGTCAGTACTCGAAAAATTAATTAGTCAATGATGGTATCGCGCCACTTATGATATAGGAGTTAATATTACTGCATTCGATATTATTTCGTGGAATCTATAGGATACCTATCCAAAATTAATTACTTTCGAGAAAATAATAATAATTGAAATTCATTTAACTGAGATCTTGACTGCATCGCTGTTAATTACGTACGATACGATATCTTACATACCTACCGTATACCGATCTTTTTGATCTTGATAATGTTGGTACACACGGCTACACATCAAGCTATACATTAATTTTTCTATTTATGTAGGTATACCATTACCATTGTAACAAAATCTATGTTCTAGCAAATAAATAAAATGGAAGTGTCTGTTTGTAATGTCAAAATAACAGCTTATTAACAAAAAAAAAAAATTTTTTATTGTCGTCTGTCTGTCTGTTTGTTCGAGCTAATCTTCGAAATGGCTAGACCGCTTTTGACGGGACTTTCACTGGTAGGAAGAAGGAAAGAAAAATATTTTATTTGGGACATGCACAGAATAGAATAGAATAGAATAGAATACTCTTTATTATGTACACCATAAAAATACAGATACAAATGTAGAAAATTTAACATAGGGTGACACAATGGGCGGTCTTATCGCTAAAAGCGATCTTTTACAGACAACCTTTGGATGGATTAAAGCGCGAAGGAGAGATAATACTGCAGGTAGTCAGTGGTGTACCATTTACATATACAATAAATACACATATACATAAAGCATATACTTACAGCATATACTTACGCACAGGATGCAAAACAATATACTATAGGTAGTGGTATGTAGACGTATGTATCTACAATATTGCTTTCGAAAGGATTCTTTCAAACGGCTCTTATAGGAGCCCAACATAACATAACTCTCTGTTCTTCCAAGATGGAGAGAACCCAGCAAAAAATATATTTCGGTAATCCCAGAACAAAGACCCAGAAAAAAAATGGTGTAGACTGTATTGTGGATCCTGCCGTGTTTTACGTGAATACGAGTACGCAACGAGTAACATTTTTTTTGAGACGAATTCGTTGATCCTTTAGCTATCGAGTGGTGTAATTAGATTTTGCATGTAGATGATAGATGCTGCATCATCAAACTGTATCCCCCGATTTTGATATCGTCAGTTTTTTGAATAGCCTCCTAATATGGAAGCTAAAGAAAACTAACATCTTGGTTGATATAAGCCTTCGGTAACACCTTCACACTTAAGAACCGGGACAACCATAACGAGAGACTGGCCAAATAAACGTTATTCTTTCTTTCTTTCTTTTCCCGACTGGCTGTCACAAGATGTAGAAGCACACTCTTTCAGAACAATTGTTACAATATGTCTGTCAAAATCTATAACCAAATACCCAAACAGATCAGAGAGCTGCCACTAAATCACTTTAAAAACAACTGTATTATAATGCGTTCTATACTATAGATGAATTCTTAAATTATAAGCAAAATTTGAAATATGATCTCACTAGTAATAGAAATAGAACGTAATTTTAAAGATTATTTTTTTTTACCTCAATGTCATGATCTCAATAGCAACAATTGTTTTTTGTATAAGTATTATTTTGTAATATAAGGTTTTTTTTGCATGCTGAAATGTATAAGTAAGCAAAATATGTGGAACTTCTAATATTTAAGAACTTTTATGTACCATATTTTATGCAAAATAAAAATATTATAATCTATTCTATTCTAGCAGACTTAATGATCACAACGTCGACATTTCAAACTTCGACATTCAGTAGCGGAGTCTGTTGACAGAGTTGGCCTAACATGAAGCTGGATGCAACTACGTTTCAGATTGTCTAAAGTACATACTTCTTTTATGAGGTACTGTGTAAAATGTTATAATAAAATACCACCCGATATTCTTCAAGTAAATGAGAAGAAATTTAAAACATGCATTAAACGCACACTATGTATACAAGCATATTATAAGTTGGATGATTATATCGTAGATAAAAATGCTTGGCTTAATGCTGGTCCTGCTCCACAGGCACTTGGGCTCAATAGTTAAATTTTTTATATTTGGAAGAGTGGCTTCCCCTTATTTTTTATTTTTTATGACTTAAGGAACTTAATGTTTATTTTTTATTTAAATTCTATTATATTAATCTCTCAAGTACATTGCGAACTATAGTTTTGTATAATTTAGAAGCACTTTTTCAATTTTGTAAATGTGAGTACCATGGGGCCGTTTCATATGGTATCATGTTGTATGTTGACTTGAAAGAGCCTGGCAGATGAGAGTATGTCATACTCACTTAAATGTCTCGCTGATGGTGGCGCGTGTGTTGGATCATTCGGTTCCCTACAAAATGGTTGAGCTGGATGGTGCTGATCCACGTGTCATGTTCGTGAACGGGCGCCGTCAGTTGAGACTGGTCATCTCTTATCTGCCAGGGCTTATTTTTAATCTTATATTTTGAATTATTTTCGATTATTTTTCGTTTGACATTGTTCTCACATATAGAAGCACGAAGAATACTGTACCCAGGATTTTGTAATATCTATATACATTTTTAAAAGAGTGTACTTGGAGTTTCTTGCCCGTTCTTCTCCATAGAGATCTACGAATTTGAATGGGCAACTTGCTTCAACTTTTTGACTAACTGACCGACTCTTTGACAATTCAAAAGTGCCTGTAAATGGTTTAATTGAAATAAATGCTTTGAGTTTTGAGTTTTTTTTTAATTCAAATCAGAATCATCATTGTTACGTTTCGAATGCAGGCTGAATAATAAATGCAACGGTATATGAATTTCATCGACAATGTTGTGTGGGATTCAGTGGGAATGCAGGTCGATTTTCTTGCAACGGAGAGAAGATAAGATTTAAAAAAAATGTGTTGTCCTGTCTATGCATTTTTAGGGCCTTCACAGACAAACTTCTCACAGGCAAGACAAGCTCGTTTAAATCGGGACGGTATTTGGTTGCAAGTGCAACTATTGATCTAGGTTCGATTCCCGGGTTAGGCAAAAATTATTATTTGGATCTGGCCCCCATCAAGCCCAAAAACTATATTAAGGTTATTTCTAGTTATTGGGTTGTAGAGGTCAGATAGGCAGTCGCTCCATGTAAAATACTGGTATTCAGCTGCAACCGGTTAGACTGGAAGCCGACCCCAACATAGTTGGGAAAAGGCTAGGCAGATTGATTGAGGTTATTTCGTCTTCGTCAATGTCCAGCATAGCAAAAGATCAGGTTACAGCAAATGCTTGATTTTTGGTCATAATAATATGTTTTGGAATCTGTTTGGCAAGAGATTTCCCAACGTTTACAAAAAGTTATTAACGTTGTTAGCTGACAAGAGTAGTGAACGATTAGCCAGCAGTAAACTCGAATCACACTGTTTACACATATTAGTGACGTTTTTAATATGTTTATTGATACTACATCGTCGATAAGTTGTTTGTTACCTGCTCTATAAAATTCATATTATTATATTAATTATTTTTTAAATTCTTTAGAAGATTGTTCCAGAAGTTTATGTATCTTTTATATTTGTTTGTCATCACCCACCGGTAAAAACTGGCTGGAGCAACGAGAAAACAGAGAGAAATAGTTTTTTTTTTTAAAGTGCCAAAAAACTGTGGGAAATTCAAATACTTGAAAAGCGACGAAGAACGGATGTGACGTAACAATCTATGACAATAATCAAAATGTCAATGTCAAGTCAATCAACAAGTGTCAAGTCAATGTCAAACACTCCTATTAGAAGGAGTGTTTGACATTGACTTGACACTTGTTTGTTTGTTGTCATAGACTGCTACGTCACCACACCAAGCGCGCTAAATGGAGGGCGTTTAAATAGCCCGAGGTCGGTTGGATATTTTTAAATTGCTTTTTTGTCGTAGATTTTTTTTAAAATTATTATTTGGTGACGTAAACCATCGAATAAAAAAAAATAAAAATACATGCATATTGCTTATAGGCAACTGAAGGAACACGGGTGGGTTTTAGTCAGTAAAAGTCTGACACGGCCTCCCGCTCCGCCCAGAGCGGAATATTTTATTCGGTTATATTTTAGTCGTTTCAATCCCCTTATCGGGTCATTGTACTGTTGTTCATAATGATGAGTAAAATGACCCCTTAAGAGGATTTAAACGACTAAAATGTAACCCTTTATTATTATTACCTATAGGAGCTTGCATCATTCATTAGGTACCACTATCTAATTATGTTTCAAAATCAGTAGGAATAAAGAAAATCCTTATCTAGAAACAATATTTGGTATTGCATCACCTATCGCTCTCGGTTCTCATTATCAGTCTCGCCAATGAAGTCCAGATACTGTATAGATTAGGAAAGTATGAAAGTATGAAAAAGATAAAAGATAATGTATATGTATAGGTACGGTAGGTACTGTAAGGAGTTTGTATGCGATGCGCAACCTCGTGTGGTACAGGCTGGCTAGAGGGCAGCCGTGAGTTTTGAACGTTCCAACAATTTAGTTAAAAATAGAATAGGAAGATATTCAGAGACGGCCTGAGGCTGGATGATGGGTGGTATAATATAAAATGTATCCTTGATTTTCATTAATTAATATAATTATTAATTAATATAATTAGTTAAACTATCAAGTGTTTTACTCGATCCGGTGGTGTAGACTCTTTTGGAGTTTACAGTACTCAGGGAAATTAATTGTTAAACTAATTGACTGCATCTCATCGTAAATTGTCCGTAACGTGTTACAAGGGTCTTTTGGCGCCTGAATGACATTTTTTTGGCGCGTGAGCAAATTTGGAATTAATGCTGCCATCCAAAAAAATCCTAGTACACACGTCTACACATCAAGCTATACATATCCAGTATAAGCTGACGTCGCATTGTACGGAAATCCTTACTTCCTTACTTTAATATTATAAATGCGAAAGTAACTCTGTCTGTCTGTTTGTCGCGCTTTCACGCCAAAACTACTGAAACGATTTAAATGAAATTTGGTATACAAATAGTCTACAGCCTGAGAAAGGACATAGGCTAAGCACGAGCATAGGGCATAGGCACGGGCGGAAGCTAGTCCTATATAATGCGAGATCAGCATAAACTGGAAATGTATAGCTTGATGTACACAGCCGTGTATACCGTTGTTCATTCTTAGTACAACTGTCATTTTCTTGACTGTTGTATAAAATGGCGACGAATTAACGCAGGGTGTCAATTTACTTAACAATTAATTTCCCCTGGCTGTACACATGGCTACACATCAAACTATACATTTCCAGTATAAGCTGACCTCGCATTGTACGGAAATCCTATACAATGCAACTAGGAGTAATAATGTAACTAGGAGAAGAGGCCAGTGTCCTAGACCAAAAATTAGAAGACATGTGACATATACCAATCCACTCTCGGCCCGCGTGGTAGATTACAGCCCACTCCCTCTCGAAGAGAAGAGGCCTGTGTCCCAGCAGTGGGAACATTATAGGCTGATTTTATGTATTATGTTAAGCTGGTGAATAGGAGCGGTAAGACAAACTCCCGACTTCGTTTCTGTCTTAGGTATGTGTAAGACTTCGAAGCAAAAAGAAGCATCAACCTGTAAACATCCTCGTTGGTCGAATGTCAAATAGCGTACCCAACTAAGGGCTATATCACACTGGCGAATTGCCAGCGTGCTATCCGCGAGGCGATTGTTTAACGCGCTCGCTGCGTGTGAGTCAGCACGTCATGTGTGCGCAACTTATCTGCTGCGTTTGCAGAACAAGAGTGATTCACCGTGAGAGTACAAGAGAGTGAGATATAAGCGAGTGTATAATATTCGGCGCAATCTGTTTGCGCCGCCGTCATCTAAAACTGTCGCCAGAGCTGAGTCCCCTGTGTGTCGTACCTTAAGGATGCTTAACGCCCTCCTGACCACCTACCCTGAATGTGATCTGTTTGCTGATGAATGGAGCAGAATTATGCGTGTATGTCTGATGTTATGTGAGAGTAAGTATGCTAGGTTGTCCTCTATTATATGTTAGTATTAGAATTTATATTTTTTTTTTTTGTTACCTATGTTAATTAATGTAATTGGTGTTACCGTTTTAATTAACAATAAATAAATAAATAAATTGTAGAAACGCAAAAAACACGTCGCGTGGTCGCTGCTGACTCGCTTCGCACCCGCGAAGAGCAAGTTCACAAATCGCCTCGTTGCAAACACGCTGACAAATCATCAGTGTGATAAAGCTTCTAGTATGTAGAGTACTTTTTTTTTTTTTTTTTATCTGTATTTTGATGTAGATTACTTACTGGGTAAGATTCCCAGATCGGGCAGTGTTCTGTCAACTATTGGATTTTTTATTAAGCAATTCTGAGTTGTAGTAGCTACTGATACAGCTTGTGGATCTAATTTAGTTATCTGACTGTAATTACACTTCTGTCGATCCCTCCAGGGAAAACGTTCGATGCTTTTGCTATGTATGTAGTTACGTAGGGAAATACTTTTAGACAAAAATATCTAAATTGTCCAATCGTCGTCTAGTAGTTACGAACAGTGATAAATTGTCCCTCCGTCGATCGCCCACGATTTGTCAAAGCTGACAATTTCATAATTATAATATATGGTACCGTGTGGGAATCACGAGTGCGGACCCCAGGTGGTTTTTAGGATCGTTTTGTGAACCCTTATCTAGTGGTTTTGTGACAGGTTTTAAATTCAGTGCTAGGAGTCTCTCTCTCCTACCCTTCTGCTGTGCCCTACAGGGTCCATAATGATCTAAATTATATAGTTACCACCTAAGTATATTATGGTAAAGCAATAAAGATATTGAGTATTAAGTAGGGCCCGTCTTCGCGGATGTATGCATGGTGGCCGAAGCGTAGAATTGGAAAGGCCTATGTCTCTTAAAACAATGTCCTCGCGGCGTATGTCTGTCTGTTTGAACGCGATAAACTCAAAATCTACCGAACGGATTTTCATACGGTTTTCGCCAATAGACGCAGTGATTCATGAGGAAGCTTTAGGTGTACAATTAATTAATCTTTGTGTAAATTGGCTGAAATATGACGATGATTGTTGAAGATGTTGGAAAAAATCATGCATCAGTTATATATATTACTAGCACTTAGCTCGCGGTTTCGCCCGCGTGGTATTATATACTAAAACCTTCCTCAAGAACCACTCCTTCCATTGGTGAAAACAGCATGAAAATCGGTGCAGTAGTTTTTGAGTTTATCTCGAATAGACAGACAGACAGACGCGGGGGAGGACTTTATTTTATAATAAGTAAGGATGAAAACTTATTCTTCTTATTAAGTACATTCACTTGGGATTATTTCCGACCTTCACGGGCGAAGCCACGGGCACAAGCGAGTAGGGAATAAAGAAACTTAATTATTATGTCCAGCAGCGGACATGTTGTCTGATGATAGTTTTGAACAGGAAGTATTAGCACTGCCCGGATGAATTTAATAACTGCAATATAATGTGGCCAAAAAACCTTTGTTTGTCAAAATAATAAGTGCAAACGTGGTATCGCGATAAAAATAATAATATCTTTTTTTTGGAGTTATTTGTATATGCTGACTGTTACAAGGTAAGCTTACACAATAGTAGTAGTTATTTACTTGAGTCGAGTTTATTTTTTTTAGGTACAGCCACGGACTTTAATTGATGAGCCACTTGGCACTGTTCGTATTTTAGCCGTGTAATGCAAATCGGGCTTAGTCGGTTATACTCGTACATCCAGACACGGAAAGTCATGTCTTCATATTATAGAAGAAGAAAATTATATTTAATAACTTTACCGGTTGGCTAACCTGAGAGCCAGAACTACAAACTTGACAGAAGAGTGACTACCCAAGTCAACCAATTGCAGGTCTAGCAACCGTAACCTAGCGACGATTGTTTTAGCGTAGCCTTAGTAACGTTAGGGTACAGAGAAATTTTAATTAGTCATTTTGACAAATTCGAAAATAACGTCTTTGACATCGACATTTCAACAATCACTGTCTTCGGATAGGTTTTCAGAATTCAGTATCAAATAGATTGGATAAACATTGTATTTATTTATCATTGAGAACTTATTAGTCAACCTCTATGGACAAGACTATTTCCGATTACTAGTAATTTGTCATTTTGTTTACGAGCATGCGATTTAAGTTCGTGTTTAATCGTGTAATCTCGTGAATGTATGAAACAGCAAAATTGAAAAGTTTGAAAGTGGCTCATCAATTGAAAGTCCGTGACTGTACATAGAGTAGGTACTCAATTTATGTACCACTAAATAAACTCGACCCAAAGTACTACGTAGTTTCATAGATACGAGTAGATTACCTCTCACTGGAATGGTGTAAGTCTCGGTCCAGTAAGAATATCGGGATAAAAAATTATAATTAATTCAAGTTTCTATGTCCTAATTCAGGTCATGGCGTACCCAGGAGGAGCTCGTGGCTACGTAATAACAGCCGCACGGGTCGATCCATCAGGTTAAGCTACGCTTGCCGGGGTTGGTCCGTGGATGGGTGACCATCTTTATATACCGAGACGTTAAGCCGTTGGTCCCGGCTGTCATTTGTGGATCTTTGACAGTCGTTACGGGTCGTAGGAAGCCCGGTAAAGGCTTAGAACCAGTCTTACCAAGGGGTATCGTATTACCCAGTTAGTGGGTTGTGGAGGTCAAATAGGCAGTCGCTCCATGTAAAATACTGGTATTCAGCTGCATCCGGTTAGACTGGAAGCCGACCCCAACATAGGTGGGAAAAGGCTAGGCAGATGATGATGGTCTACCCATGTGCCAAATTTTATTCAAATCTGGTCAGCCGTTTTAGCGTGAAAGCGCAAAAAACAAATAAAGTCACTTAAAAAAAAAAAGTTGGAGTGGTACACACGGCTACACTTCAAGCTATACATTTCCAGTATAAGTTAACCTGGCATTGTACGGAAATCCTTTATAATAATAGCCGTACGTACGTGGTGTCCGACTTAACCCTCCGTTCTCCCAAGACGGAGGATATCCATGAGGATTTTCCCACGGAAAAAAAGGGTTATTAGGATCATTAGGACATTCAACTTCATGATGAAATAATGTGATTTCTTTGTATTTATGGATGGTCAGTAATAGCAGGTGGTAGGTACCTACTCACCCATGCGAGGCGCCAGGCCTAAGTGGCATAAGAAATCATTGCGCAACCGCACCTATTTTGCTAGACGAGGGTCTTGTTAAGGTCAGTACAATCGTGAACTCGTTTAAGAATTATTATAAAAAACGCCAACTGGTTTTTTTTTGTTGTTTTGGATAAAGATAACAGAAGTTAAAAAACCTGTAACCAACCGATAGTTTTTAAACAATAGTATTTTTTTAAAGAAAAGGAATAAAAATAAATTTTATTTATTTATATTTTTACGTAAGTACCTACTCAAAAATTATTAAAAATATTTATATTTATAATAATAACAATAAATAATAATTATATAATAATAATATTTAATATAACAATATTTTTTTTTTTTTCTTCGTTTAGTCCACTAGGCAAATTAATATTATTTTGCATGATGTATGATGCAAAATAAAATTAATGAATAAAAATTGTATTTAAAACGATAACGTATTAAAATGATGACGTAAATGACGAAATGATACCGTATTAATATTGAGCAGCAGGTTTGTTAACTTAAAACATTTTTATAAAGTGCAAATACCAGACTTCAAAGCTATTTAGTATATTTTTAAATGGCATTTCTCATGCAACAGTTTAGCTTATTAGGTACATCTATGGGTTGTTGTCATCTTAGGTGCTCTCATCCGATTGTGTACCTTATTCGACGCTAAATTAAACCATAACATGTTATATAATACACATTACCACAGTTTTGATTCATTCGATCTATTTGATGCGTCCGCACCGCATCTCCAATCGATCAGAGCAAAGAATTTTAATAGTGTTAATAATAAATTAAGTAAAAATAAATTATAAGGTGTTATTTAAGGATATAAGTAATTTAACATTCATAAAATTATAAGTTGTGTTTTATTTTGTGAGTGAAGTGATTTAAATTGTTATTTTACTTTAAAACTGTGGTGAGTTTTTACTTTGCTCAGTTTTTTTTTTGTCAATACATGCGTGTTGTTTGCCGGGTTCAATAGTCTAATCACGTTGGTTATACCAAGGTCAAATCGTTTCGTTAATGTTATTTTGAACGTCTAGTATTACCTAATTTAGTAGACATATTATAAATTATAAGGTGTGCGAAATATTCCGTAGTAGGTACTTATATGTTTGTCTTAGCGACCTATTTGGTTAAAGTGGCAACCTACTGGAAACTGCGGGTTTTAATGAATAAATACAAAAGTAAATAGTATATAATTACGGTGAAAACGTACTGCTCTCAAAACGTTGAGGAATGATAATGTAATCAGTATAATTATTGACATTTCGATAGAATGAATATGCGATGCGTTGAACGCTCGATCAAACGAATACTTATTCCATATTTTGAACACTCGATGCATTGAGCGTACGATGTATTGAATGTTCGATTTATTAACTATTCGATATAATGAACGTTCGAGTATTTAGACGTCCGATTTATAGTGGTCGATCAATTGATATTCGATTATTTGGCATTCGAGTTGGCATAGTAAGTACACCCCTACCAGGCTCGCGTGGTGGATTATGGCCCGGTGTCTCTCTCAAAGAGGAGGCCTGTGTCTCAGTAGTGGGAAAATTATAGGTTTATTTATTTATTTATTTCTGGCCAACCAACAATTGTTTATACTATTACATGTTCAAATAAAGATTCTTATATCAAAGGATTAGTATAAAAATTTATTATAGGTTAGCACCGCATGCCCCATAAAGTAATAAGTGTAACCAGTTATATTAAAGACAGAATTAAAATCCAAATCAAATACAGAAATTAAAAAACATAATCAAAATTAAATGCAGAATGAAAATTAAATAGAAATCACAATTAAATACAAAATTAAATACAGAAATTAAAATTAAAAATTAAAAAGGGGTATAGGTTGATTGTTCTATGGGGAAAATCATATTATCAAAATCCATAATGTAGGCATTTTATAGAAACTAATCGGTCAGTACTAAGCAGGCTACGTTCTACGCGACTTTATTTTATTTTTGGGTAAGTAGGTATTAATTAACTCAGCCTCGCAGTCCACTGCTGGACATAGGCCTCTCCCAGTCTGCGCCACAACACCCTATCCGCCGCCTTCCGCATCCAGTCCGTCCTAGCCAACTTTTTACGGTGGTTAGTCCATATAAACGGTCCGTCGGTCCTTCCATAACCATGGCCAGCCCACGGCCACTTCAGCTTGCTTACCCTGCAGGCTATGTCGGTAACTCCGAATAACTTCATTTCTGATCTTATACTTCAAAGAAACTCCGAGCATAGCGCCCGCTCCATAGCGCGCTGAACGACCTTGAGGAAGTAGGTATTACTTATAAATTATAGAAGTTCTCACAGTCAAAATCACCTTTCGTGGGAAAATCTGAGGAGGTAAATATGTTTTATTTAACACTAGCTTCCACCCGCGGCTTCGCCCGCGTGGTATGTCGATAAAAAGTAGCCTATGTCTTTTCTCAAGCTCTAGAATATCTGTGTACCAAATTTCATTTAAATCGGTTTAGTAGTTTTGGCGTGAAAGCGCGACAGACAGACAGACAGAGTTACTTTCGCATTTATAATATTAGTAAGGATTAAGTAAGAGATAATAGGGTAAGTACTGAATACCTACCTACATTGAAACAATTGAATAATAAAAAACAAATTACCCAATTCCCACAATATATTCATAACAATGGCGACCAACCATTTCAGCAAAAAGGACGAAAAAAAATAGAGGTTGTCAACATTTTTCATTTGCAATTAAATGTGGATTAGAATGGGGGCTATCGTTTTGTTTTTATGCTCACCAGTTGGCGCCACAGACGTGTTCGGTCCTGTCAGAAATTTTATTTAATATGTTTTGGATAATAATATGTTAAAGTACCCATTACTTTATATAATGTTTATTTATTACATTTTAAAACATCAAATGAATATTTACATTATAATGTTCCTTAAATTGGCAACCCTGAAGTAGATAAATAGCACTTGAAGGAAGAATAATTCTTCCTTCAAGTGCTACCAAATTAGATCCTTTTGTGGGAAATCATCAAATGACTTCTCCCGCTCTGAGCGGAGCGGGAGGGCGTGTCAGACTTTTACTGACTAAAACCCACCCGTGTTCCTTCAGTTGCCTGTTGCTAAGCGACATTTGACACTTCGGAGACCTTACGCTACACCAGTAGGTACCTCCTGCGGCGAATTCATACGCGATAGCCCTCATTAGATTTTCGTTACTTTTCACTTTAATTAAATACTTGCTACAAATACTAATATTGTTCTGAGAACCTGATTCTGGGTTAAACTCGCCTTTGTATAAGCAATGTTATATCATTGTTTCTGTACTTTATGGTTATGTAGGTACAATAAAAACTAAGAAAGAATCAGTAGGTAAATATGTTTGTTTTAAAAATTTACTTTGAACTTGACACTTTATTAAACCTGCCAAATCGACGACCTTGAAGAAAATACAGGTATTGTCAAAAGCACGACATGCTTTGCTAGTGATAATGAGCTCAGTATGTGTTTTACCTTATGAGGGTCCGTAGTGGTTTATTCCTAAATTAATCTATTATATTATAGAGCCAGAAGTATCATGATGTAATGAGTACTTACAGATTATACATCAAAACATTACGAATCACTATGTTCCTACACTTCGTACACGCTAATCTCCGAAACCACCCAACAGATTTCAATGAAATTTTGCGAATGTGTATGGTCGGTTCCAGCTTGAAAGATAGAATGGTTGAGGATGAGAGAGGTGGTGGGTTGCTAGAAGTTTATTTTAAATAAATGTAGTTAATTAACAACCTAAACATAAACATTATAAATGCGAAAGTGAGTTTGTTTATTTGTTTGTTTTTTACGCTTTCACATTAAAGCGGCTGAATGGATATGGATGAAATTTGCCACATGGGTAGACCATGACCTGGAGAAGGACATGGGCTACTTTTCATCCTGGATAGCAGACGAAGCCGCGGGCAACAGCTAGTATTAAAATAATTCTATTTCCAACTAAAGATAAATTCGCAGATCATAGGTTGAGCATCTCTGATAAGACTGTATAACTTACATTTAATGGAAAACAACTTAATATTTTGTTCAATTATTTTGTACAGATCCTGGAGAAGATGAAGAGGTTTTGGGTGCTGTTCAGCATAATGCTGGCATTCGCTGAGGCCTCCAAGGTCTTGGTGGTGTTCCCCTTGCCTTCAAGGAGTCACCAGAATCTTGGGGATGGAGTTGTCAGGCATCTGCTGAATGCTGGGCATGAGGTCAGTTCCTGGTTTAGGTTAAATTAAATTATTTATGAAGATTTGGTAGTAGAGGAACAAAGTGGTACAAACAGCATAAGATGGAGGTAACACCATCAATTTGGCGTCAATTTGAGATTAAGTAGTATGAGAATTATTTGTCCGACTATGCATTAAAATTACCGAAAATTAATTTAAAAAAAAAAAACCGACCAATTGCGAGTCGGACACGAGCTGCGCACGAAGGGCTCCGTACCATTATGGATAAAAACGGCAAAAAAATCACGTTTGTTGTTGGGAGCCCCCTTAAATATTTATTTTATTCTGTTTTTTTAGTATCTGTTATAGCGGCAACAGAAATACATCATCTGTGAAAATTTCAACTGTCTAACTATCACGGTTCGTGATATACAGCCTGGTGACAGACGGACAGACAGACAGACGGACGGATAGTGGAGTCTTAGTAATAGGGTCCTGTTTTACACTTTGGGTACAGATCCCTAAAAACTGACAATTCTGATAATTAATTTATCAATTTACACATGGTATGATCTGCTTATCAAATCGTCAATCTAACTGAAATATTCGATGAAATTATAACCAATATTATGTTGCGCAAACTCTCAGTTAAATTTTTTATTATTATTATTTAATGACTTGATGTTATCTAAAGCGCGCCATTTTCATGACGTCACATAGCCTATAACCAGCGGACGATCAAGACGCTTCCAACAATACCTCATATGAGGGAACATGGAGGGAACAGATGAACATGCATACATACTTACATACATACATACCGGTCAAAACTATAACCCTCCTTTTTGCTTCGCCGTAGTCGGGTAAAAGGGATGGAATACGCGCTAGATAAGTACAGTCACGAGCCCCAATATGTAAACACTTAGCACCTTTTAAAAGTGATTTTCTCCTTCTACTACTTATATTGATTGGAATTTTATGTCATAACGAACATAGTATTTTGGAACCCATATTATTATGAAATAGGTATCATCTCAGAGTTGCAATCGTTATTCCACGAAAAAATGGTTATTGAATTTTGCTAAGTGTATACATATTTTTGCTCGTAACTGTACAACTAGCTTCCTTTAGCGGCTTCGCCTGCGTGATATTTTTATAAACCTATTTTAAATAGCCTATGTTACTCAGTGATAATTTAGGATTCTACTGGTGAAGAAAATCGGTCGAATAGTTTTTGAGTTTATACATTACAAACAAAAATACTAATCTTTTCTATAATTAATTATTATTATAATAATTATTTTCCATAAATCTACACTAATATTATATCTACAAATATCAGTGAATCAAATAATTATTTTCCATAAATCTACATTAATATTATATTATCTATCAGTAAATCATGCAGCTGAGCTGAGCAGCACACCTATTTAATCAAATTCGATCTTCGTCAGATATCAGATTAAATAATGACGTGTAACTTTGTAGGTACCTTTTTTGCGATTTTCAATTAATTTACCTTGGATTACTACCCACCTTGATAACACTGTAGACTTGTTCTTGCTCGGTCATTGAACCGAGCGCTCCGATCTAGTACGATCTGTGAAACGAACTAGTTCGGTCTTCTAGTACTATTAGTACAGTAGTACTATTAGTTCTGAATGAAAAGTTTAACGAGTGGTTTTAGATATATGAAAGAAAAGAAAGAAAGAAAATACGTTTATTTGCGGTAAACATGACGCAAAAAAAAGAAAATAAACACAAAGAAAAAATAAGAAAAGGTTGGGGGAAACATGCGTCACATCCACGCAAAACGGCTATATCACATCACAGGCACAAATATGTTAGTACGTTAGTACTTATAATATGCCAGTTAGTTTTTGTGTTCTTTTACAACTTCAACAAAGTCGCTGGCAGAAGCTAATATTAATAATAACATTTTTATATTATAGTAAGTGAATGGCAGCATTTATACCTACTTATTTTGATTTTTCTTCGGTACTTTGCAGGCTTAGCTTAGGACCGTGATTCTAATACCTGTTCATTAATTTATCTACAAAACGTTACAAACTTACATTGTGTAAAGAATAAATACAATTCACGAGCGATTCGTGAAAATAGAACTGAAATCTTAATAAATAATTAGTGTGTGGATCCAAGTTCGAGCGACCGATCGTACGGAACGTGATCGAAACGAAGTACTATTTATTAAGCCTGCGGAATAGTTAGTCTGTGGATCCAAGTCCGAGCGACCGATCGGACGGAACGTGGTCGAAACGAAGTACTAAATGACCGAAGTACTATTAAGCTTACGGAATAGTTCGTTCTAGTACAGTGTCATGAATGAATTCTTAATAGTACATAGTACATAGGTATACTACACAAGCCTATAACACTGATGAAATAACCGGTATGATGCGTATTTTTATCACAAAAACTGCTATAACATATAATGTAGGTAACTCATATTTAGATACTTAGGTATGGTTAGGTATATGTTTACAAACACAATGTTGTAATTGAAATTCAGAACACATTTTAAAGACTTATAAACTCATTCAAAGATCGTTTGGAACTTTCGGCAAAGTAAAAAGGCAAAGTGCCAACAAAGTGTCTAATTAGTCCTTAAGAGTAATGGTTAGGACATGACGACACGTTTCAAAGTTAAAGCCTTAGTTTGAACTCTGAAGTCTGAACGGGTCTTTATTCTGGTCTGGCCTATTTCGAGTTTGGGACAGTTAACTTAAACTGGAACACATGCCACAGCCCACGAAGAATAAAAAAAAAATTGAAGTTGGTTTGATTCACAGAACAGAAAAAAACAGTAGAAGTCGCATATCGCGTCATTAGTATCGGAACCAGCGTACCCAAACTCACACATCTACATGTTAATTGTATTTCGTAACACTAAGAAATTTTTGGTGTGATTGGTAGTTTGACATTGAAGGAAAGTAGGAAATAATGTCAGTCGTCGCTTATTTGAAAATAAACCACAGTTGTATGAAGATAGAGTTGTTTATTGTCTATTCTTTTTACGTATTTATTGCTTTTTCCGTTTAAAGTGCACACGGAACAGTTTATTGAGCAAGTTACGCTACCCGCCGCTAGATGTCACTATAATAAATGCATTCAATTTAAAGCTGTATTTCGTTATAAATAAGATTTATATTTCAGTAACGAGCTCATTACTATTCGTCCTCTTCTAGGGATGTACCACTGTTGTTGACTTATTTATCGACATTTCGTTTAATTTCCAAACAAAATAGTCAACAGCTTGAGTCGATAAATATTATTATGTTTGAAATCAAGTGTTAATATTTTATTTTAATACATACTTACGATTTATAGAAAGTATAATTAAGAATTGTTATGTTAAACTACTGATCCGATTGAAAATTATTCTATTAGACGGTTTTTATCGATTTCTCATAAAATTGATTTTTACATATAAGAAGACGTCGCAACGACGATGTACTAATACGATTTTTTTTTAAATTTAGACCTATGACCCCCTTTTGATGTTCAAAAACTATCAAAGCTTAAGTGAGATTTAATTAATACAAATTAAAATGAAACAATGGTTTAATTAATTACATAAGTAACATTTTTAGACTTATAATTAAAAAAAATACCAATATTATAATTACCTCTAAGTTCATAAAATCCTATTGAATGACTATTTCATGAAATCATGAAATTTTTGGATTATGCTAACATACGGAGTTGTGTTGAATTTCGCGGGCTACTTTAGCGCATTCCCCTTAAAATATCGATAACTCATTATCGATAACGGTAACCTCTAATTGAGTAGCTAAGTGTGACATGTGCCTAGTTGGAATCTTCGAGAACAATATGTTTGAGTTTAAAAGAAAGTAGACCTTAACTTGAACAACATAAAGCCAACTTTTACTTGTCTTGTTTTAATAAAATATTATTTTTATATTTTAATCGAAATAAAATCAATTAAGACTTACCTTTTTTTTTTTTTTTTTTTTTTTGAGGGTGGGAAATCATCCAATGACTTCTCCCGCTCTGGGCGGAGCGGAAGGGCGTGTCAGACTTTTACTGACTAAAACCCACCCGTGTTCCTTCATTTGCCTGTTGCCAAGGTCCCGGTATCCCTTTCGGACTTTCCCGCAACCCTGGCAGGCATCGGTCCTATTGGACCCCGTCATTTTTGCTGACATCTCTTTGAGGCGCGCGTGGAACACGACGCGCCATCGACCCGGGCCTGGTCCTTATCGGACGGCGAGCTGCCCGTTGCTCGCCGTCCGCAAGCCCGCGCCTATGGTGGCCGGAAATCCGCCTGGGATTCCCGACGCCCAGGGCGTCTCCAACGGCGGCGGTTAGGGGCGTGAGGGCGCAAACTTTGCCTTTCCCTCACGCGTAATTAAGACTTACCTACATTCTAAAACAGCACAATAGGGCATTTTTGTATTTTTTTTCCAAGTTCTTTTCACCGTGACGCTTGTAACGAGACTGATGTGCGTGATGTGTGCGCGGAAGCAAACATTTGCGGAACTCCGCAAAACTCGGGGTACGCGGGCCCCGCCTACTTGCGACTTCTACTGTTTTTTTCTGTTCTGTGGTTTGATTGATGTCCACTATTATTGAATGTTGTGCAGTTTTAAGTTTTTTAGCATTGGTTCAAACTTCTTCAAATCTTACAACTCTGTTTTAAGTAAGAGCATACAATATAGTGTTAATAAATGGCAGTCAACAAAAAATACGTCTGAACTCTTAATGAAAAATATATTAAATTATAATCGTATAAGTCAAGTAACATAGACTCGTAATATACAATAGTAGAATAAATACACACACAGTGACATTAATGAACACTACACACCTACAAGAACAATGTTTTTTATAAATTAACTCTCGTGTTCATTTCAAATTATTAAACTACAACAGACGCAGATTATATACATATATTTAGTAACCCTTTCCGCTTAACTATTCCTCAAGAGTCATAAAACACCTCGTAAGAAATCGACACGTGTTTCACCTCTTAACGAGGCATCCTCAGGATGACGATAGACCAGTCACGATCCGGAACACGACGTGTTGCCACGCCGAACGCTGGACGCAGAGACAGCACCTCTCAAGGGGCGAAACACGTGTCGATTTCTTATGAGGTTTTTTATGACTCTTGACGAATAGTTAAGCGGAATAGGTTACTGAATATATCTGCGTCTATTGTATTTTATAACGGATTTCCGCAAAGTCACGCCTGAATTAATTAACTAAGTATTAAACTACCCGATTTTCAAATAAGTAGATTCTATTGGTAACACTTTTATACGAAGTCCCCTCGAGGTTAAAATCCTTGTCTGGAACTAATAAAAATGAAAAAAATATGTGTAACCTTGTATCTCCTTCCAGGTGACCTACATCACGCCATTTACCTACAAGAATCCTCCTTCCAACCTCCGCTCAATCGATGTCAGCAGTAACCTCGATTTGATGCCAAGTAAGTTCAACTTTTATAAACTTACACACGTATTCTGTTGCCATAATTTTCGCCCCTGTCCTACAAAATTGACACTTCAGATCAGGCCATACTGACCATAGGTGATCATTTCTGCTAAAATCTTTGATGTCTCTGGGAAATTATTTCAATAGGATTTTAGCAGTCTGCAGCAAGTGCTACCTTTTTCGTAACTTTTGTAAATATAATTTAAAAAAAAAACCATTTTCATTATTTCAGAAGAAAACATGAAGAGTATTATGGACAAGCCATCTCGTGACACGAGCATCGGTCACTTGACCTGCATGATGACCGAGATGACAAACAAAACGATTTCAAATGACGCCGTTCAGAAGCTTTTGAACGATCCTAAAGAACAGTTTGATGTGGTGATCGCTGAGTGGATATTCAGCGATGTGCCTGCTGGGTAAGTTATTGAATTTAACCTCGGGAAAAGAAAGTTATTGATTTATCGCCAGTTCTTCTAGAAGTAATACTCGGTCGTAAGTATGGGAAATACAGTTTTGGAAAAAGTTCGGCTTTGTAGAGCGTTCCGTGAGTTTTCTCTTTCACTTTTAACGCGTGACCTTCTCTAAAGGTGGATTTGTTCTACAAACAAATTCACAAAAAAAACGAGCGAGCCTTACGAGTGTAATGTCTGACTTCTTGACTGACAGTATCAATCTCTCGGAAAATGGGTTGGTATTGTGGCGGTATCTTAGACGCCACATGCGAACTACGCATCAAAGACCTGACGTCACACAAAAAATCCTGACGCCACATAAATCCTGCATCGTGCAATTAGAGTTTACCGCGCAATGGACATATATACATGAATCCAACATCAATCGTTGGGCAGTTGCCCGCCAGACACAACACCAGTCTGGTCGGAAGATCCTCCCTTTTCTATGGTGGATGAGTGAAGTTTACACCCTGTTCCTCATACCCCTAAAGTATCACCTGACGGCCAAATATAGCACCGCGCGCGCTCATTGGTCAAATCAAATACCGCGCGCTTCCCCGGTTTATTGTTACACACTTCCGTCTCTTTTCACGAAATCACTCCCTAAGACAGCAGGAGAGCGAGAGGAAAGATGTAACAATAAAAAACACAGATTTTTGATTTAACTTCGAGCATAATCGTCACATAGATTTGTAAAACTTCATAGTTACCTCAAAGTCTATCTCTCAGACTCATAGACACCATTTTGCTTAGAAAACTAATAACGAGTGACTGTGTATAAAAAGGCGTCGTTGATTCCGTTAGTGTCGACATACACGACATAATGAGGTGGCTTTTCTTTTCTGGCAACTCTCGTATCATTTTGCCCAAATATTTGTGAAGATCGTTATTTTTTGCTATTTTTACCGACTTCAAAAAAGGAGGAGGTACTATGTTCGGGATGATTGTTTTTTTTTTTTTTTTTTTTTTTTTTTATGTATGTTCACCTATTACTCCGCCGTTTGTGAACCGATTTCAAAAATTCTTTTTTTGTTCAAAAGCTTATACTTCTAAGGTGGTCCCATTGTCACCAAGTCAGGATCTGATGATGGGATCCTAGAGAAATCGAGGGGAACTTTCAAAAATCGTAAGGGCAACTAGTGCATTCCTTAATTTATTCATTAAGTATTTTACAGCACTACAATTTTATGAAGGCCTGGAGTCGATCTGATGATGGAGCCGAAAGACAGTCAAGGGAACTCCTCAATGGTTTACAGCAGATACCTCGTGTTTGGGCTTGATTAATTTGTATTGATAAAAACTTTACACTTTGATGGGTTCTGACTGTCGTTAGGGGTCTGATGTGATGAAGACGAAAGACAGTCGAGGGAACTCCTCAGTGGTTTACAGCAGATATCTTGTGTTTGGGCTTGATTAATTTGTATTGATAAGAACCTTACACTTGGATGGGTTGTGACTGTCGTTAAGGGTCTGATGATGAAGACGAAGGACGATTAACGGAACTCCTCAACGGTTCACAGTAATTACCTTGTGTTTGGACTTAACTCATTTATATTGATAAGAACTTTGCAATCATATAGGTTGTAAGTGACATTACAGATCTGATTATGGTCACCTTATAATATGATGATGAGGGGAACTATACAGTGTAAGCAAATGTATAGTGTTCACCCTTATATTCTTGAGAAGGCACGGGAGTCTCATTAGCCAGCCGGTTTCGTATAACATCTAAACGATACTTGCGCTGTTCAGACGACTCGCCACTTAATCGTTTTTGAATAAGATTGAGTCGGCAGATCTTATCATTTGGCGACTCCTGTGACAAATGAGAATGCATGTAATTTCTCATCTGAGATAACCTAGCATGACAAGCTAACGGTGATTCTTGGGAACCGGACATAGCACTCCGTTTGCGATTCTTAGATAGGCGTTCTTTTTCAGCAGTATTAGTCTCTTTAATTCTGTTTTTCTTCATGCGGGTGGCTCCTTTAGTTGGTCTACCCATGATTACAAAAATCAAATTACACAAAAATTGGAAAAATAATAAAACTTTAAAAAAAAAATTGACCGACTTCAAAAAAAACAAAACAAAAAAGGACTACTGTACTAAAAACCAAAAGACAAAAGTACTTCTTTAAAAATAAGAGAAAAATAAAAAAATAAAAAAATAACTTTAATTTCGGAAGTCGGTGGCCAAAAACTAAAATTAAAAGCAAAGACACCGACTTCCGAAATTAAAGTTATTTTTTTATTTTTCTCTTATTTTTAAAGAAGTACTTTTGTCTTTTGGTTTTTAGTACAGTAGTCCTTTTTTGTTTTGTTTTTTTTGAAGTCGGTCAATTTTTTTTTTAAAGTTTTATTGTTATTTATTTTTGCGATTTCTTTGTCGGCGTACGCCAATTGGATTCTGGTAACAGAAACTTTCTGTTTTCTAACTCAGAACCAACTCCGCTCAGCTGTCGATTTGCATTTAGAAGTCGATAGTGACAGTTAAGCTCCTAATTGCGTAACACACTTTCAATCACACACGATATTTCTAATCCATTGCTTCGTAGGTTTGAAAATTCTTCTTTATGTGTTTTACGTAATTAATCCAGGCCTAATAATTTCCGTACATTTCAGATTTGCCACAGTGTTCGACTGTCCACTTATTTGGTTGTCAACAGTTGAAGTTCACTGGATGATTCTGCAATTGGTTGACGAGCCGTCGAACCCCGCGTATTCTGTAGACATTATGTCTGCATACTCGCCGCCATTAAACTTTATACAGCGAGCAACTGAACTTTGGATTCAAGTGAAAATCCAGATCTTGAACTACTTGTAAGTATGAAAATAGTTATGAATATGATGCTTCTTTTCTTGTATCGTCACGAACTAAGAGCCTCGTAAAATAATGTGAGTCGTCTAAAACATCCTGTAAAGTGGACAGTCGTGGCTGCTTCAGCCTAGTCCGAGCTAGTAACGGATGACTGTCCAATGTGTGCCGTATGTGTGTTACACCATGTAAAAAAAACCCTGCCCGATCCGTGAGGGTGTTTGTTGTGTTAAGAATCATACTGAGAGTCTTTATAAGATAATTTTTTTTTTGAAAAAAAAAAAAAATATCGCCCCTTTTTTTTCAATGGGGAGTTTTACCGGGGCGTGGGCGGATATCTACAAGTCATAACTTATGACCTCTGTAGAAAATTTGCTAACTTATAATGAAATTGGGGTACAAACGTGAATTTTAAATAGTAAGTAATAATTTTAATAGGTTCACTAAAAAAAAAAAAAACTTTTTCGTAATGTTTCGGATCGGACTGGGTTTTTGTTACATGCTGTATATGTAACGATAAATCTGTAATCCTTAAAAATATATTGCAATCATGTTATTGATAAACTGATATTTTAATAAGCTTAAGATTATTTACTTATTTATTTAATCGACTATTAGCTTAATAATATAAAATAACGATGGTAAAGTATTTACTGATTTAGGAGTACGTACGAAAAACGGTTCACAAAATCACCACTGTGCACAGGGTTAGTAAAGGCAATGTTTTCAAAATTCCAGCTGGCTGGACGGTGTTCAAGAAAGTGCGTACGAATCACTATTCGTCCCGATTATCGCAAAACGTGGAAGAAAACCACCAACTTTCAATGAAGCTCGGTACAATGCATCCTTGTTATTGTCCAACGCATACGTTTCTACGTGCGGGGCTACCTCTCTTCCTCAGAGCCACAAGTATATCGGAGGTTACCATATTGATGATACTGTGAAGCCTCTGCCTCAGGTAAAGACATGACATTGACATTTATCACTTTTTTTTTAGGACTTGTCATTTATTTAGGGTAAAAAGAATTATCAACGTAAAAAAAAAAGGGTTATGTATTCAAAGATATGTTATCTTCTAATCCATATTTTTTTTTTTCGTAATAATGAAGTATTGAATTGAGTCACTAATGATAATTATTTCTTCTTTTATTTCTTTTTAAAAACATAATCTTTACATTTTTAAATATTTTATAAAGAACATTAAAAAAACATTTAAAAATATAAAAACTAGTAGCCCATTGGCATCAGGATCACGGTCCAACCTGCCGGTGGTCAGGGCTCTAGAGAGAGGAACCTCCTCACTATGCGTGCCGTGTCCAGGAGTACTGCTTTCTGAATCAAGCACTTGACCCAGCCGCGCAATGAGAGCCTCCTGAGATGTTGGTCGAGGCTCTTCGCTATTAAGCCATTCACCGTAACGATTATCGGCACAATGATTGCAGAGTCCACGTTCCACATGTCGACAACCTCATGTGCTAAGTCAAGATACTTGATTTTTTTATCTTTCTCAGCTTTCACGAGATTCTCGTCATGAGGGTCAGCGATATCAACAATCATTGCACGGCGCTCTCGTCGATCTATCTCCACAATATCAGGCTTAATGGCTACAATAGTCCTGTCAGTGATGATAGATCGATCCCAGTACATTGTGGCGTGACCATTTTCGAGAACTGGGTCGAGCACATACCTATAGTATGGTACTTCATACTCCATAAGGTTGTACTGCAAGGCAAGTTGCTGGTGGATAACCTTAACTACTAGATTGTGTCTGTGCAAATACTCGCCGTTAGCAAACAATAATATTATTATTGTTTTTGTAGGACTTGAAGAAACTTATGGACGACGCAAAGGATGGAGTGATTTACTTCAGCATGGGGTCAATTTTGAGGAGTAAAGACTTACCCGACGAGGTCAAGGTCAGCCTTCTGAAGATGTTTGGAAGCCTGAAGCAAACTGTGTTGTGGAAATTTGAGGAGGTTTTGCCTAACCTGCCTAAAAATGTTCACATCCTGGAGTGGGCACCACAGCAAGCCATTCTTTGTAAGTTCCTGTTTTTCGTTTCGTGTGGGTTTTAAAGCCGCCCTCTGACTCGATGAGTCGATGATAAATAAAGTAATGTGTACATTATACTCAATATGTAAAGTATTATGATGGGTTTGACCTAGTATATGGTGACCTGTTCCTGTTACTATAGTTTAACCGAAACTGCTGTACCGCGCTTTAGGAATGTACGTCGAGTGCGGGACGCCGCGCGCCGTGAGCGTTGACGAATGAGCGGCTTGCATTGCCCTCCCGTCTCGCCGCGCACATACCTAAGGTGCATTACAGCAGTTTCGGTCAACTATGGTCGAGGTACCGATATTCATAAGATTGATTCATCGGCAGTTTGTTAGGCTGAAGCAGCCACGACTGTCAACTTTACAGGATGTTTTAGACAGGAGACTGTTTATGTGCATCAGAATACTCGTATCAGCCTTGTATGAACACAGATTCATACTTGCATAAATTATTATAATAGATACAATATTATAATAACATTGTCAATTATACTTAACAACATACCTACGTGACTTTGTGTTTTTTCCGATTCGTTTATAACTCGCAATATAATTATGGTATGTCAATTATTATAGGTCATGCAGGCTCAGAAACTCGCCAGTTTTTTGGAAATCTGGATTTTAGTATCTAGTATTTTACCCGTTTATTTATTTATGTATTCAAAGTGTGATTTATATCTCTATCTTATACTCCCTAATTAGAATTTGCTTCAATAAGCATGATTACTGCTTATCCTTTTTGCCTACTTGTTAAGAATAGAAGGTAAAATATTGACGGTATGGTTGGTCTATTGTTGACAGTTTTATTGGGTTTTTTCATGACGAAATCTCAGTATAATTTCACAGTCTAGATTAGTGTCCGCCTGTTAACGCACCCTCAATTTTATGGGATTTTAATAACAAAATGTGAAAGTGTTATAATGCACCTTTTCTACTCCTTCGTGAATTGTATTATTAATAATGTCTTCATTTTTCAGCTCACCCCAACCTGGCCATCTTCATAACTCACGGCGGTCTCCTGTCAACGACGGAGGCTGTTCACTTTGGAGTACCAATCATCGGTATTCCGGTCTTCGCTGATCAGTTCCTGAATGTGGACAAGGCGGTCAACAGAGGATTTGCGCAAAGATTAGACCTTTCTTACACAATGGCTGATGAGCTCAAGACAAAAATATTAGAAGCTGTTAGTAACAAAAGGTATGTATGAAGTAGGAATTTTATTCAAGATGAACGGATCGGTCCTTGCTATAATTATTAAACGCACTTTGCAAACGGCTACGGCTGCCAATTTCTTCGCCAGTGATATAATATCTACCTACGATATTATATCAACCGACACTGATTTTACTAAGAGAGCCTATATTGCAGAAGCAACCGAGCGAACCCAACTGGTCAATACTATTTCATATATCATTCATATACAAATTATAGGAGCCTACTGCTATTATTACTAAGAGAATACGGGATGCAAGAGCGAGCGAAGCGAGCTCGAGAATTGAGGCACCTCGAATCCGATTGGTCAAATTCTAAGAGGATGACCATGACATCGTCTGCTAGTTACTTAATCGACAGTTTGCAATTATTAAAACAAATGACCTTTTTAACAGGTATGCCGAAAAAGCGAAGGAGCTATCCTTCATCCACCACGATCGTCCCGTGAAGCCGGGACAGGAGCTGGTGCACTGGGTGAACCACGTGGTGAACACTCGCGGCGCCCGTCACCTGCGCTCTCCTGCGCTGGACTTGCCCTTCTACAAGAGAAGGTTCCTAGATCTCGCTGCGCTCATCGCAGTCCTACTCTTAGCTGTTTATATTTTGTTAAAGCGCGCCTGCGCGTATATTTGTTCTCAATTGTGCTCAACGAAAGGAAAATCGGGAAGTAAGAAGAAGAATAATTAAATTAATTAAGCTTGTTATAATTTTTGTTATTATCGAGATTAAATTGTTTATAAAACATTTGGTGAGTAAATTAATTATTATTAATACTTCCCCAAAAGCATTTGAATTTATTTCGCTAATTTTGCGATATGAAAAATGTATGTAACTATCAATCAGGATTTAAGGACAAAGTAAACAACAATTTTAACTAAAGGAAAGAATAATGGAGTCCTAAAAAGACATAATTAGTCTGTTTATCCAAAAAATCACACACATATTTACTAAACCAGCCTCACGTCACTGTTGACAGCGCTCTGGCTTGGTTTTTTATTTGGTCTGAGATTTGAAATAGAATTATTAAAAGCGTAAGAAAACAAATAGTTCTTGTAGATTGGAATCTATTAATATACTAAATCTGAAACACGTCACAATCATCTGATTAGGAAACACGCAAAAATGTTAGTCATCGTGAATTTACAAAACCTTGGTATTTGCTAATGAATACGTGCAGTTTCTAATTACACAAAAAAAAAAAAACTTTTTAAAAGTTTCGGGAATTGGATCCTATGTAAAATAATCTAAAATAGGGCCGGCAGAGAGAAAAAAATCAAAATCTAAATATTTTATTTCACATAAGCTTACATGGGCACTTATGAAACGACAGAAGCTAGGTGCACGGTTCCAATTGGTCGTTTCCTATGGAGAAGAGCCGGCAAGAAACTCCATGGTTACTCTTTTAAAAGATTTAGAAAGGCTTTTACAATATTTTCGAATTAGAGTGTTAATAGTTATGGGAGGACAGTGTAGGCCTTTCAAAAAGTTTCAAGTAGGTAGTTAAAAAAATATATATAAATGGTTAAAAAAAAAGTTTACAGTCCACTAAGCCTACAACGTTCTCACATTCTCAAGGTAGAAAAGAATCTATATAAGATAAATAAGATACTACAAATAAAAACCTATTTAAACCAAATTGACATGATTGTAACAAATCTGAAAAATATAGGAGCAGCCGATCCACCAATCTGAGCTGCCATTACCAAGGGATTGACACTAATTGAAAGCTTACTTCTAGCTATCTTCACCAATATAGACCGACATCTCCTAAT
This sequence comes from Lithophane leautieri, assembly GCA_949152455.1. NCBI lineage: Eukaryota > Metazoa > Arthropoda > Insecta > Lepidoptera > Noctuidae > Lithophane > Lithophane leautieri. The sequence continues at coordinate 4,846,471 of OX424479.1, read as the reverse complement.
CTCGTGAGATAGCTATCTTACGATAGTTATATCACGTTTAATCAACCGATAACATTATTATATAACACACATTACCACGATGTCCATTCACTAAATACGTTTCGTCTCTTGTCGATCAAAAGGCCTTTTAATACTGTGTCGATAAGTTATTTAAAAAGTGGTGTTTTGAAGAACACAATTTCTTTAAGTGCTCTATACTTTTAAAGAGTTAGTTAATTGTTATTTATTTTAAACTGTACGTCTCAATTACAATACAATCGGAGTTACAATCCGATAATATTGTATAAAATCTTTAGGTAGGGTCTTTAAAAATAATTTGGAGATGGTGAGACGCTTCTGAAATCGTAAAGTGTGGGTTTAAAACTTATCAATTAAGCCGGAAAATTATTCTGAAAAATGTATAGTAAAATTATGAATAAATTCTTAATTGGTTTAAGTTATTATTTGATTAGATAATTTATTCGGTAACACACTATCTTGAGTTTTGCTACCGTTGAAGTAGCTTTGTTTTTTAAAGTGTTATAATAATTAGGTTTAATTTATTTTTTGTGATGATTCAATAAAAAAAATAAAAAATTGAATTTAGATTTTCTTAAATTGTTCAAACAAAAAGTTTGATTCTTAAGCGCGAACCAGTGTCATTCGTCGTCTTTGACGTGAGCAAAGTTACTTTGTCGACCACTAATTACCTATTCAAACAATGTATATTCAAAACATCCAGTGGAATCAGAGGAATGATAAATATAGGATAGAAATAAGTTCAATAAATGAAAACTTACTACAACACCATTTCGTTCTTAATTTAGTCAAACCAAATAAGGAGTACCACAAGGAAGTATACTTAGCCCATTACTTTTTATAATTTACATCAACAACGTAAGTATTGCTCACCGCCAATGCCTTTTCACTGACTATACTATTGGTCATTGTTGATAACAAATCAAAAATATGGTACGAAAAGCCTTGCGGTAAAGGCAGGTTGTAAGTTGACAACCGTAATACTCTATCACTTCTTATAAGTCAAAAAGCCGTGTGCCCAACTGGATGACCCATCGTCAAAAATGACGAATATTCATACAAACTCTCATCCCATTCCCTACATTGGGAATGAGTTTTCAAAAAATCCTCGTTATTGCTCATCTTCGTTATATGTATATTTTTAGGAACTGCTTGAATGGATTTAAATTGTTTATTACATAGGTAACGAAAACTTAAGTATTAATTTAATTAATTTGTACAGAACATGGAGAAGATGAAGACGTTTTGGTGGCTGATCAGCCTAATACTGGCATGTTCTGAGGCTGCTAAGATCTTGGTGGTATTCCCCTTGCCTTCGAAGAGTCACGGAAACCTTGGTGATGGATATGTTAAACATCTGTTGAATGCCGGTCATGAGGTCAGTGCTGGTGGATAAGGTTCATGTATAATCTACAGCATAAAAGGAAATTACACCATCAATTTGGTGACAGTTAAAGATTAACCGTATATTAATCTACTACGCATTTACACTAGGTACTAAATTAAATCATTAGCTAACTAACTATACAAATAAATTAAAAAAAACAAATAATCTAATAGATTTTTTTGTTTTTCCAAGGTTTTCACCTCAAAAATATTGCCTGTTTGTGACCGCGTTATATTTAGTGATTGGGCAACACCAGGTATTTACAAAAGTAGGTAGAGGTTATTTGAATTGTATCATGAAAAAACATATAACCATTATCAAACTTTTCAAGAATTTGTTCAAAAATATTCTAAAACTTTTAAAAGAGTCTGTTCCTCGGCAAAACCCATACACATTAAAAATAAAATAAAATATTCTGGTAATAAAATTAAAACAACTTGGAATATTATTAATTCTGAAACAGGAAAAACTACAGTACGTAATCGTGACTTCCATCTAAAAATCAATGATGTAGATATTGAGGCAGACGTGGAGGTCGCAACTGAGTTTGAAAATTTCTTCACTAATATTCCCATTTTAACACCAAAACTCTGTCATCGTCGTCCTCTACTTCTGCTTACTCAATACTAAAAGAATGTGTACCAGGATGTGACAAACCTTTTGAATTCAAAATTGCTACTGCTAAAGACATTATAGAATCATTTAAAGATGTCGATGTAAAAAAAAACTGCCGACTTTCGGGGATTATCAGTACACACCATGTCTTCAATAATTATTGATGTTATTTAACCCTTTTTGGCAATTGTTTTTAACTCTTGTATTGCATCTGGTGTATTTCCTGATCTGATGAAACTTAGTAAAGTGATTCTATTGTTCAAGTCTGGCAGTACAACAAATCTAACGAATTTTCGGCCTATTTCGATACTATTTCGTTTTTTTTTTTTTATTCGAATTTTCGGCCGACGTTGAACAAAATCTTAAAAAAATAATTTTAAAACAAATGTTAGGTCATTGCAATACACATAATAATATTTTTTAATATTTTTTTATATGACGTGTAAAAGTGATTCAAATATTCTATTTACAGAATAAACAATTTGATTTGATTTCATTTCATTTCCAGAACAAAAAAATTATCATAGATAAAAACGGGAAGAACAAGTGACTATCGGCTTCGTTTAGGGGATTTTCACACCCGTTATAAAGCATTGTAATGTTTAAGAAATAAATTCCAAAACTACACAATTTATTGTGTAAAATTTGTATCTCTTATTCCAGGTGACGTACATAACACCATTTACCTACAAAAATCCTCCTGCCAAGCTTCGCACAATTGATGTCAGCAATAACTTCGATCTACTCCCTCGTAAGATTTTTCCACTTTTACGGATATGTTCATTTATTTTTAACCTGTGTTGTCCCACTGTGGGGCAAAGGCCGGCCGTTCTCCTTCCAATCATCTCTGTCTTGAGCTAGTGTGCACCAATCATGTTTTTCAGTCTAAAGTTTAACCCGCCATCTTCATCTGGGTTTTCCAGGAGATACGTTGTGATTGATTTAGCCTATGATCTCTTCGACATGCGGCTCACGTGTCCATGTCCAGCCCAGTCCGTAATACTAAGGCAGGCCCAAAACACACAAAGGGTAGACAGTCCCAATGACTAATATCTTGCTATTTGGGTAATATTTTTCAACATGACATGAGCTATTCTGCATCAAGGGAAGAACTAAGAAACAAGAAGGAAAAATTCTTGTAGACATTCTCATGATACAACATTAAAGTCTCCTCTCACAATATCCATTTGCATTGAATACTTTGTTGCTTTCAATGTATTTAATAATAATAATAAATCCTTTTTCGTTATTTCAGAGGAATTCATAAACATGAAAGGTATTATGGACAATACATCCGATGACTTGAGCCCACGTATCATGGTTTTCATGATGGTGAGTATAGTAAAGCAAACGGTTGAGAATAACGAGGTTCAGAAGATATTGAATGATCCCAACGAACAGTTTGATGCAGTCATAGTTGAGTGGGCGTATAACCATGTAATTGCAGGGTAAGTAACAAAATTGAACATGGTAAAAAAAAAAGTTAAGGCTACTTATATTAGGCAAGTTCTTCTTAATTATTTTGGGTTTCACGCATGTTCTAAGCTGTATATTATAATATTATATCGGCTCGAAAGCCACTCATAAGGCTACTTCAACCGCAACGATTATTGTTATTAAATACTTGCTCACCACATTATACAAAATAAAAACATTTCTAAAACTAACAGCAGATAATTTTGATATCCGTTGGGAGATAAGGTGGCTTTTCTTTTCTGGGCTGTCTGAACCACACGAAACCAATTCGAACTTTATTTCCTTAATTGCCTGGGTTACTGTTACTGGTAATCCCACTCGGTCGGTTTTCTAACTCGTGCCTAATAATTTTCCTTAATTTCAGATTTGCCCCAGTGTTCAATTGTCCCCTTATTTGGTCTTTATCTGTGGATCCTCACTGGCTGGCTATACAATTGATCGATGAACCGTTGAACCCCGCTTATACAGTAGACTCCATGTCTCCATACTTTCCACCATTAACCTTTTTACAGCGAGTGAAGGAGCTGTGGATTCAATTGAAAGTACAGTTCCTGAAATACACGTAAGTTTGACTACGAAATTTTGCTTCTTGGTAATTAGAGAAAAAATATCACAACCAGGGTAGCTAGCTGCCTAAAATGCACCGTATCGCCACTCGTTAAGACTATTGCTACATTACAATGCACTCCAGTGCATGTTAGAAATCTGTATTCTTCTCAATAAAATTGTAAAAACGATGGTAAGGTTAACGAAATGTTTCGGAAAATTCAGGTGGCTGGATGGTGTTGAAGAAAAATCGTACACATCACTCTTTGCCCCCATTTTTGCAAAACGGGGAAGAAAACTACCAACTTTCGATGAAGTTCGGTATAACGCATCCTTGGTACTGTCTAATAGTTACGTATCTACGAGCGGTGGTGCATCTCTTCCACAGAGCCACAAGTTTATCGGAGGTTACCATATCGATGATACTCTGAAGCCTCTACCAGAAGTAAGCATTATTAATAAAGTCAAAACAAACACCTACGTCTTGGGATACTTAATAATTATGTCTTTGCAGTGCAGAATTATTTGTTAGTGTGTCTGATAAACACAAAGTCAGTGACAAAGAAAAGTCTGTAAAGTTGGCTCCAGTTAAGTTAATTTAATTGAAGAAAGTTCACAGACTCTTTTTTGTTTTCTTATAATTGAATATCGGGTACTCATCGCGTCTGTGACGTTTTGCACTTCACGGACCCTAAGCTGTAGATAGAAAGGAAGATAATGATTTTATAGGAAACTTTTTTTGAACCACTAGAAGTTAAGACAAAATGTATCACGTACGTGAGCAATATCTTAAACAGAATGACAATGGTTTTACAGAATTTGAAGAAGCTCATGGACAGTGCAACGGATGGAGTGATTTACTTCAGCATGGGCTCAATTTTGAAGAGTAAAGAGTTACCCGACGAGGTCAAGGTTAGCCTTCTGAAGATGTTTGGAAGCCTGAAGCAGACTGTGTTGTGGAAATTTGAGGAGGTTTTGCCTAACCTGCCTAAAAATGTTCACATCCTGGAGTGGGCACCTCAAAAAGAAATCCTTTGTAAGTTTCTGTTTAGAATACTCTTTTTCTTGAATTTCCGACATTAGTCTTTATTTTTAGGATCATCTATGAAGATACAACACAATCAATGATAATTACTTCGTATAATCATTGAAAAAATAAAAAATCTAACTCAAAATCAAATTGTGAAGGAGAACGTCAGTCAAAAAGATGAAGCTAGTTGCCCATTCCAAAGCTTTGTAGGTTCCTATGGAGAAGAACGGGCAAGAAACTCCATGGACACTCTTTTCAATCGATATTAACGCTTCCAATCTGTATTTAATTTTCAGCTCACCCTAATCTTGTCGTCTTCATAACGCATGGTGGTCTCCTGTCAACGACTGAAGCTATCCACTTTGGAGTGCCAATCATCGGTATTCCAGTGTTAGGTGATCAGTTCATGAATGTCGAAAAAGCAGTTAACAAAGGATTTGCGCAAAAAGTCAACTTCGCTTACACAATGCCTGATGAGCTCAAGAAAAAGATAGTAGAAGTCACTAGTAACAAAAGGTGTGTATGAAGAAGAAGCATTAAACAAAACTAAATAAGACAAAGATGGAGAAAATACAACAGACATACAGGGGTATCGCATTACCCAGTTACTGGGTTGTGGAGGTCAGATAGGTAGTCGCTCCATGTAAAATACTGGAATTCAGCTGTATCCGGTTAGATTGGAAGCCGACCCCAACATAGGTGGGAAAAGGCTAGGCAGATGATGATGGTGGAGAAAATACAATAGACGTTGATACTTAGTAACCTATTCTCCAAGAGACATAATAACCCTGTATTAATTGATTCGCGTTTCACCTCTCAACGAGGCATTCTCAGGATGACGATTGACGTCACGTGTCGATTTCTTACAGGGTTTTTATGTCTTTTGGAGAATAGTTAAGCGGAATAGGTTACTAAATATATATCAACGTCTACTGTATTTTATAATGATGATTGTATTTAAATTAATAAAATTGGAGAAGAAGTAAGCAAAAGAAATAGTTGATTTTGTAATAGTACATAGTGATACGAGTGTGCTCCATTGGATATTACAGTCGAGGCGATATTATTAGCGCGAGCCGCAGGCGAACGCGATAAGGTAGCCGAGAGTGTAATGATCAATGCACACGCGTTTCATACGACGTTTTTCAACACACTTGCGAGGAAAAACACAGACTTGTTGTAAGAACATACGCTACAATAACGTAATTATAGAGATGACACATTTAGATTTATAAAGTCCAGCTGACTTATCCGGAGCTTCGTTTAAAAACTTTTCTACGTCTATTGGTGACAATACTTTAAATTTCGTATTTTTAATAATACGTATTTAACCACACAACGAAAACAATAACAACTATAAGGAAAATGGCGCGCTGGTATAGTTTTTCCATAGGTGTAAATAAAGGTACTGGCAAAACCGCTAGACAGCCTGTAGTAAAATAAACAAAAAATAATGTTTTGAATAAGAAAAAAAAAAACTAAACGTATGGCGGGGCCAAATCTATATAATATTATTTACGTATTACTATTCTTCCCTACGTGAAATCGACATTTTAAGTATGTAATAATTAATCACACAACGAAAACGATAACAAATATTTATGGAAAATGGAGCGCTGGTTTTGTTTTTACGCAGGTATAAATAAAAGCACTGGCAAACCTGCTAAACAGCCTATATTAAAATTTTTATAAACCCAAGATAGTGTTTTGATTAAGCAAATTAAGTAAAGATTTTACAAAAAAAATATGTTTACTATAAAACGGTTTGGTTTGCCTATGGTAATTTTTTTAGGTACGTAAATTATAGTGAAATAATGCATTATGATACAAGAGTGCTGTGTTGATCACACACTCGGCTCCCTTGTCGCGCGAGCCAGTTTCATACGACGCTTTTCAACACACTTGCGAGCAAAAAAACAGACTTGTAATGTTTTTATGTTTTCATTATTGAAACAATTAGTAAAAGTATAATTCTCAAAATTATACCGAATAGTTTTTGTTGGCATTTTGTTTGTTGGCATGAAGTCTCTTTGATGAGATTTAATTAAAAAAGCGCAACTCTGCTCTTGTGAATACAGAGAATGCTTATTTAATATTATAGGATAGTTCATACTAATTCCATGTAATTATAATATCCCACTGACCTGCCCATGGGTTTTTTTTTTTAACTGAACGCCCATGGTTTGCCTATGGTATTAAAAAGATTCACCAAAGTCAATTTCTACACATGTATGGTAGGTATGGAATTAGTAAATACTATAATGGTAACATGGTATTTGATATTGTCATGATAGTACTTACTAATTCCATACCTACTGCCATGTCATTACTCCGACTAGTAAATAGTTATCTGTGGCGCACATTACCGCACTAGTGCGGTAATGTAAAGTAAAAAGCACGCTTCCATAATACACTGCATTATGAACCTAAAAGCGGTTCAATAAGAGTCACTTTACGAGCAAGTGTGATGAAAAATAACAAGGTTCTAATTTAATTGTTTTGAGCTGTCAAATTAAGAGCAATATATTTAGAACTCGTTATTATCTTCCGAGATGATGAAGACAAACTGATGGACTTAAAAGAAAAAGCCAAAAAGAAAAAAACCTATTTATTTAAGGGAAGTTGGTAATTTTAAAAAATATCTTTTTTTTAAACAGATACGCCGATAAAGTAAAGGAGCTATCCTTTATCCACCACGACCGCCCCGTGAAGCCGGGACAGGAGCTGGTGCACTGGGTGAACCACGTGGTGAACACTCGCGGCGCCCGTCACCTGCGCTCTCCTGCGTTGGACTTACCCTACTACAAGAGAAGGTTCCTGGATCTCGCTGCGCTCATCGCAGTCCTACTCTTAGCTGTATATATTCTGTTGAAGCGCGCCTGCGCGTATATTTGTTCTCAAATGTGTTCAAAGGGAAAATCAGGAAGTAAGAAGAAGAATAATTAAATTTGTTATATGTTTTGTTATTATTGTAAATAAATTGATTATAAAATATTTGGTGTTTCAGTTAATTATTACATAAATAGATATATACATAAACTCATGCCTTGTTCCCAAGGGCAGAAACTACAGAACTTGAACTGCTACGATCCTTACATATTTACTCCTTTTGCTTCGTTTACGTTTATACAACAGAGGCCCGATATCGACTTTACGCAACGACCGCGTTCGGCGCTCCGATTGGCCCATCACTGACCTTCACTGGTGAAGGGCCAATAGGAACGTCGCATGCAATCGTTACGTAAAGTTGAGATGATTAAAAGAAACTCCTAGGGCTTCCTGGTCATACATGCACGCCCGTTGCGAGTACTATGCACCTGCCCTTTCATACAAAGAACATCACCAACATGGTCATATGGTAACCATCTTTCTAGGGCATTTAAAAAATAATTGCTGGAAGACGACTTATATTTTTGGTGTGAAAATTCACGTTTTACGGTAGTGCGCAATGTAACGTTCACACAACATTCCTCTTATCTGTTACGTTACGATTAATCAAATGATTCGATATATATATCACAGATTACCAGCAAGTTCATTCATTCGATTTTTGAAAGCATCTGCAGTGCGTCTCTTGTCGATCGGACGACGAATAAATAATAAAGTGTCTATTAAATGGTGTTTTGAAGAAAATATAGTTTTATATTGTGGTTGAACTGATTGTGTTATCAACCGCCAGGTGTAAGTTTGTTTTACACAGTGTTATAATTAATATGTTTTTTAAATTGTGCTTAATAAGGATTACAGTCACGGGTGATAAAAAGGCGATAAAGACATCTATTGGTCGCGCTACGGTGCTACGTGAATTTAGTTTTTTTTGTTGGTTAGAAATGTTTCATTGACAAATTTAATAAGTAAATCGTTTATTTCAAAATTTAAATTCTAATATCGAGTTACCTTTGGTCCCATACTAGGCACAGCCTGTACCTTCGGCACCATTACTTATAAATATAAAATATTTTAGTTATTTTAAATAAAAGATGAAATTGGCGAAGTTGGCTTCTTCGAGACTGCAAAAGTAAAATTACAAAAATATGTAATATGCAAATATAACGATTACGTTATATTTGCATATTACATATTTTTTTATTATTATTTTTTTTATTTTTATTTTATTATAATTTTTATAGATAAAATTCGTACACATCATCAGATATCTTTTTAAACACGAGGAAGGCTTCTGACTTTGTCTACCTTGTTAAAAAAATGCACAAAGAGCCAAATCAAATCAAGATTACCTCAAGAAATTATACTTACTTGATCCGAAACTTTATCTTATTTACATCAACGACTTCCCTACGCCATAACACCACTAATGTCCATAAATTGGCGGTGTAATGGCAAGTACCCATGTACTTGTTGCGGATATTGGTCATAGTAACACATATAAGATCAGAAATAGGTTAAAAAAATATCTCTTGAAATGATAAACCAAATTTTAAAATGGCTCGAAAACAGTTATCTCTTTGTGAATTTATTAAAAAATAAATCAAAATTATAAAATTTTGTTATTTACTTTGAACAGAAAACGGAGAAGATGAAAGCATTTTGGTTGACGTTCAGTGTAATGCTGGCATGTTCTGAGGCTGCCAAGATCTTGGTGATGTTTCCCATGCCTTCGAGGAGTCACGGAATCCTTGGTGATGGATTTGTCAGACATCTGCTCAATGCCGGTTATGAGGTCAGTACTGGTCTCGTTCATGTATGGATGTGAGTGGTTGATGATTAACATAATAAAACAAGTTTTACATAAAAATAAAACTTGTATTATTAAGCAGAGACAATGCGCATTATTATATATTCTTGGTGCCCCTGGTGGCAAAGAGGTCTACCTATGGAACTCCAAATTTTCGAAAATATTCCTTATCTGGTCTTAGTAGGTGTCACCCTGCCGCCGGTTTCCCGCGTAACAACCTGTCTCATGTCGTTGAATCTCCCTGGAATATATTCCACAGTCATGAAAATACTCTCTGTGTCTAGAAGACTCAAGTTTGTAAGTCATATGCACTAAGGCCGCTGATCGTGTTCCGCCTTCTTTTGAACATAAGAATCAATTGTGCGATTGTCCGATTGCAGTCTCATGTCTCATGGAAATTCATGTCACATCACACATTCCACATTCACGAAACATGTGATTGGCTGACAAATGACGGGAAGTATAACGCCCTCTCACAGATGCTGTGCATCGTTACATGCCAAATAATATGAAGGTCAATTTGTTGGCCATTTAAGATTGACAAAAATTATATAAAAAGATTGTAAATCCATTAATTGAAAAACCAATTTCTACCCGACTACGGCGAAGCAAAAAGGAGGGTTATGATTTGGCCCGGTATGTTTGTTCATGTGTTCCCATCATATCTTCTACGAGTAAACTACTCACCACAATTTGACGTAATCTGTTTGTGACTCCGGATTTTTAATACGAGTATGTATTTTAATTGGTATTTCAATTGATGGATTTTATGCCTGAAGGACGTACAGTTAAGAAGGTAGGTACAGCCCGGTGATAGACAGACAGTATACTAGGCTTAGCAATCAGTTAACATTCACTCTAAATCTTATATCTCTTCTCCAGGTGACGTACATATCGCCATTCAACTATAAGAATCCACCTGCCAAATTACGCACGATTGATGTCAGCAGTAACTTCGAACTGGTGCCACGTAAGATTTATTAACTTTCACGGATATATTAATACTCCAGGAGGAGCTCGTGGCTAAGCAATAACAGCCGCACCGAGTCGATTCATCAGGTTAAGCAACGCTTGCCGGGGTTGGTCGGTGGATGGGTGACCATCTTTACATACCGAGACTCCTCCGTGCCTCGGAAAGCATGTTAAGCCGTTGGTCCCGGCTGTCATTTGTGGATCTTTGGCAGCCGTTACGGGTCGTCAGAAACCCGAAAGTCTGACAACCAGTCTTACCAAGGGGTATCGTATTACCCAGTTACTGGGTTGTGGAGGTCAGATAGGCAATCGCTCCATGTAAAATACTGGTATTCAGCTGCAACCGGTTAGACTGGAAGCCGACCCCAACATAGTTGGGAAAAGGCTAGGCAGATTGGATATATTATTGCTTCAAATCACAAATTCTTTGGACAGGCTCAACATCCATATACAATTATATATCTGTACCTTCTGTGATGAAGTGTAAGTGATTTTAGTCGGGTTGTATCCTTCTTGTGATTTTTACATAGAAATTATCAGAAAAAATAGCGTTTTTTTTTTGGTCTAACTCACGTTCTTCTATCTGCTATAGTTTCGGAGATAGTTGGGTGCAAAGTGATATAACTGCCAGGATTTTGGCAAGAAAATCGTGATATATATCAAGATATATGTCAAGAAACAATTGATATATGTCAAGTTGTAGGTAATTGGTCTACACATTGTTTTTCGTGATTCGTGGTATAAAAGCGATTGTATTACTTTTCACATTTTATTTTTCAGTGTATATCTAAAGTATAACACATTAGCAAACTGATACAATTCAAGTAAAAGGAACCTAATTCTAATGAGTTATTAGATTTTTTACTTCTTGTAAGTATATCAGTTTACACAAAGACAACTTATAGGTGCAACATAATTTAACTATACATACTTGTACATTGTATCACGTAATTTTAACACATATTAGAAATTGTCATAAAAAACAGGTTTTCATGAATAAATTTAAAAATATATTATTTAACATACAAATTAAAATGCACAGTGTAAGTGAATGTTTTAATATAAAAAAGAAGGTACTTATTAGCCCACTTAGTTCATGCACTAGAATTTTTTAAATCTTGTTTTTGTACTCCTGTAAAGTCTTGATTTTATACTTGTATCACTTATCATAGGAAGCACAGATATAAATATATTTCCCAACATATCCTAACAAATATTATAAATGCGAAAGTGAGTTTGTTTGTTACGCTTTTACGCTAAAACGGCTGAACAGATTTCGATGAAATTTGGGTATGGGTAGACCATGACTTGAATTAGGATTGATACTTTTTATCCCGATATTCTCACGGGATCGAGACATATGCGGGTGAAACCACGGGGCGGAGCTAGTATATTTATATTTTATTATATAGTTATTATTTATTCCCACCTAACTTGTTATTTTTTGTATTATTTTTTTCTTTCTTTGCGTCATGTTTACCGTAATTAAACGTATTTTTAACCCCCGACGGAAAAAGAGGGGTGTTATAAGTTTAAAGTTTATATCTGTGTGTCTGTCTGCACCATCGCAGCTGCCAAACGGCTGAACCGATTTTGATTTTTTTGATTTGGTTTGATAGGTGACTTGATCGAGAATGTTCTTAGATATAAATTTAAAAAAAAGACGCCTTGTATTTGTCGGGGTTTAAAAAAATAATAATTTAGCTTTTGTCTTTTTTTCGTTATACACGGGGTAGCCAGTTCCACTGTGAAGTCTTTTCAACATCACGTGAGCAGTTCTGTCTCAAACGAAGAAGAGGACGTTACAAGAGAGAATCCTCAATAAGTTACATTTACCATTAACAGCCTAGAAGTATAATTCTAACTATCCTACTAATATTATAAATGTGAAAGTTTGTGTGTTTGGATGTTTGTTACTCAATCACGCAAAAACGGCTGAATGGATTTGGATGAAATTTGGCGAATAGATAGTTTATAACCTGGATTAACACATAGGATACTTTTTATTTCGATATTCCTACGGAATCGAGACTAACACGGGTGAAACCGCGGGGCGCAGCTAGTAATATTAAAAATAGTTGTAAGTGATTAAAAATAAAATAAATAAATGCGAAAATGTGTTTGTTTGTTTGTTACGCTTTCACGCTAAAATGACTGAACGGTTTTGGATGAAAGGACATTGACCATCCATATATGGGAGTTGAACCAAGTGCTGCCCAGAAGGGACACATAGTGCATTATGTTCCTTGGGTTTATACTATTTACTAGTCTGTAAACCAAGGGTCAAAAAAATTTATCTGAGGACTTTTGAGAAAAACTATTTTTTGTTGAGTATTTTTTATTGATCCAACCAACCAACCAATATAAAGACAGTAATTATGTTAAAAAACACATTATTATTTCATTTGTATTCATATCATTTAGGTATATTTTAAACATTTCTTAAAAACATTTAAGAAAACCTTTGAAAAATATAAAGATCCGGTATCGGTAACAGGGTCCAAGCTACCAGTGGTCAGGGCTCCTGAGATTGGAACATCCTAACGATAAGCACCGTGTCCAGAAGTACCGCTTTCTGGATCAAGCCCTTTTAAAAACAAGCTTATAATTAACTAAAATCTTCTACTTAAATAAAACTAATAAGTTACTTCTCAAGATAAATTAAAAGTGTAAAGCACTTGTCAATGCATATTCAACAAGTCCAAACACGATGGTGCTATCTTATTTTGTTGAGGAGTTCCTATGGATACTTTCCGGCACCATCATCAGACCCTGGGCACCATCTAGTCACTAGTCACTAAGTTCTATTACACTAGATTCTAGTGTAACAGAACTTTTCAATACGTATCCAATGAAACCACATACGACGGGGCTATCTGGTTTACTTAAGAGTGCCCGTGACCACCCTCCAGCTCCATCATCGGAGCCTGGATATCATGTGAGGCTAAAGCACTTGTCAAGATAAAACCAACGACTTCAAACTCAACGACGCTTATAGATTTCCAATAATAAAATAAAATAAAACTAGGCTAAGTACCTTTTATTTAATTATTTTATTGTACCTGAATAGCATTAAAGGCAATAACTTCTAAACCAGGGGCAGCTTTTTTTTAAAATTTTATTTATAAATTTATGCAAGGAACCATTTGGAAGCACTCCCATGTCTGGGCAGCATTTGGTCCAAATCGATCAATATCCGACCATGACCTGGAACAGGACATAGGATACTTTTTATCCCGATATTCTCACGGGATCGAGACTTACGTGGGTGAAACCGCGGGTCGCAGCTATAAAGAAATAAGTTTCATTGTTTCAGAGGACATGATAGACGTAAAAGAATTTATGAATAAAAAAGGCGATAAAATGGGCTCTGTTTTCGCGACTTACGTGATGGTAGAGGTAATAAAGAAAACGATTGAGAATAACGACGTTCAAAAACTATTGAATGATCCTAAGGAACAGTTCGATGTGGTCATTACTGAGTGGATGTTTGGTGAAACATCGGCTGGGTAAGTTATTGATTTGAACCTTGGAAAGTTACAACTAGGTACCTGCCAACCTTTTTTTAATTATGTTGGCTGGTTTACTGGTAACACCGCGAGCCTGAAACTTGCTGATTTCTCGGGCCTAACAATTTCGCTTAATTTTAGACTTGCTGCAGTGTTCGACTGTCCACTTATTTGGTCGTCATCTGTGGAACCTCACTGGCAAATTCTGAAATTAATCGACGAACCTTTGAACCCTGCGTATTCAGTAGACACTCTGTCTAGTACGAACTTCCCACCATTGAACTTCTTGCAGCGACTGAATGAACTATGGACACAATTGAAAGATCAGTTTTTGAGATACGTGTAAGTGTATATAGTATATTATATTATAGTAAGTAATGGTGTTATTTGGCTCGATCTAGAGGATTACTCATGACGTAGTGAAATATTAGCGATTCAGTAGAGCCGACGTATGTAGAAAAAACGTGACTGATATTTCGATCCACTATAATATCACTAGAACTCTGTAAATGATAATAAAAGGGACGTATTTAATAACACTTTAAATTTGTTGAAAACAGCTTTAAAATTGTATATAAGCGCTTTAAAATAATAATACATCACAAATAATGGTTTGCACTATAACTGTGTGGAAAACCAACTCCGAAACCAGTTTGTTTCTGACTGACGACTTTTCGCAAAACCGCAATATTCCTAGATTGCGAAAACCCGGATAGTTAGAAAATGGTGAAAAAAAATCTGCAAGCACCTTAAAAGTACGCGGTATGACACAGTTTTAACCTAACCTAACCTATTTCACCCAGTTCAAAATGACGAATCATACAATCTGCCGCAAAAATGTTTTCATCATTGTCTAATTATCGAGTCATTTAATTAATTTTAAAGCTAAGCATATTTATATAGTGGAAACCATTATTTTATAGGTCATTCGATTAATTTTAAAGTGTGAAACATTATTATTAAAGTGCGTTTTCGTATTCCCCATAATGAAATATCATCATGACAATCACAGTCATGATATGAAAACTAAATCAAAGATTAGGTTTTGATTGAATATTGGCAAAACCTTAAAAAAGATGATAAACGCAATGATCTGGAAATTACAGGTGGCTGGACGGTGTTCAAGAAAAAGCGTACACATCACTGTTCACTCCTCTTGTTGCAAAACGTGGAAGAAAACTACCAACTTTCGATGAAGCTCGGTATAACGCATCCTTGGTACTGTCCAACGCTTACGTATCTACGACCGGAGGTGCATCTCTACCACAGAGTCACAAGTTTATCGGAGGTTACCATATGGATGATACTGTGAAGCCTCTACCAGAAGTAAGGATGGTGATTGGTATAGTTAAAAAATCTACGTCTTTGTGTACTAACTATGTTCTTGTAGCACTCCAATTGCGTAGCATACTTTCAATCACAATCCTAAGGATTTTGAAGGAAACTAATCTATTGCTTCATACGTTGAAAAAATCGTCTGTTTGACAACGTGCAATGAAAGTTGTTGAAGTATCAAAATGAAAGGCATTGCCAGTGTAATTGAAAACAATTGCCAGACACAAATTGTCCAGCACGACACTTGCGTAAAAACGCGTAAGTATCGTGCTGGACAATTTGTTATAAACAAACTAAGTGTCTGATTTTTTTTTTAAACCATACATCTTTTGACAGAATGTATCGTACACGTGGGAAATATCCTAATGATTTTACGTAAACGACAATGGTTTTACAGAATTTGAAGAAGCTTATGGACAGTGCAAAGGATGGAGTGATTTACTTCAGCATGGGCTCAAACTTGAGGAGTAAAGACTTACCCGACGAGGTCAAGGTCAGCCTTCTGAAGATGTTTGGAAGCCTGAAGCAGACTGTGTTGTGGAAATTTGAGGAGGTTTTGCCTAACCTGCCTAAAAATGTTCACATCTTTGAGTGGGCACCTCAACAAGAAATTCTTTGTAAGTTTGCTTGTGTGTTTCTGTTTATTTATGCTTTCCCAAAATTACCCTAGTTTAGCTAGGATAAGGGTCATTTGTGATTATTGGCCTTTTACACTTTCAGATATTTTTTCTGTCTACATTTCTTACTACTAAGTTCTGCTTCGCTTCAATAGCATAGAATAAACAATTTTGAATACAGTACTTTACTTATTGCTAGCGTATGGTCTATAAGTTTCCAGCGTGACTGCAGGGTGTATGGTGCTGGCTTCGATACAAGGCTCAGGCATTGAATTTTTTCATCATTAATCTAGTATTTGATTTCAGCTCATACTAATCTTGCCATCTTTATAACGCATGGTGGTCTCCTGTCAACGACTGAAGCTATCCACTTTGGAGTGCCAATCATCGGTATTCCAGTCTTTGGTGATCAGTTCATGAATATCGAAAAAGCAGTTAACTTAGGATTTGCGCAAAAAGTCAGCCTTTCTTACACAATGGCTGATGAGCTCAAGAAAAAGATAGTAGAAGTCACTAGTACCAAAAGGTAGGTATGCAGTAGGGGCTTTAAAAGGGGATTTAGAAGTACAATTATTTTTAAGAGCACTCACGAGATGAAGGTTTGTCCGACACAAAAGGGAGGAGACCTAAACTCAGCAGTGCTAAGTGTCAAGGTTGCCAATGATGATGACTCAACAAGAATGCAAATACAACACCTCGATCTTGATGAATCATTTTTACTCTTCAAAATCGAGCTGTGCGTATAAAATGTGAAACAAGTAAAACATGATTGGTTTCAGAAAAAAATGTTTCTAATTTATTGTAGTGTGGTATCATCTGAACAGCAATGAAAGCTAATGATCCATTAAAGAGAGATGAAGATTATTTAACGAACTCGTTATTAACTCCCCTTGTTATGAAGACGAACTCTAAAGAAGCAATTTATATAAAGGAAAGTTTGCAATAGTTAATAAATTTCATATTTTCAACAGGTATGCTGAAAAAGCGAAGGAACTCTCCTTCGTCCACCACGATCGTCCCGTGAAGCCGGGACAGGAGCTGGTGCACTGGGTGAACCACGTGGTGAACACTCGCGGCGCCCGTCACCTGCGCTCTCCTGCGCTGGACCTACCCTACTACAAGAGAAGGTTCCTGGATCTCGCTGCGCTCATCGCGGTCCTACTCTTAGCTGTGTACATTCTGTTGAAGCGCGCCTGCGCATACCTTTGTTCTACGAAGGGAAAAATAAGTAGTAAAAAGAAAAATTATTGAGTAATTTAAGTTGTTATTTTTTTTATAAGTCAAAATAATTTTTTGCATAATTTTTATTTTATTTTTGAATTAGTTAATTATTCCCCAAATCTAATCTGGTGACCGCTTTTTCTGGACTGGTTTTACGGGTTTTGGACCTTGAAACTTTAATTGAGTCAAGATTCCGTCCCCCTTAATCTTGGTCTGAACTCCCTAAAATCTGGGGCTGTGTGTCCACACCAGGATAAAACCGAACCACATCTAAACTTTCAGTACCTGCTCATAAATTAATCCGGTTAATTGTTTGTTTAATTGTGAAACGGTAAAAACAGTACTATAAGGAAGGATAGTTACATCAAGGCTACTTGATAGTACCAGTCATTCTATGTATTGTTATCTAAAATTCATGAAATGAATCAATGATAAAAACACGGCGATAACCGCGGCTACACTAAAATCACTCTTTACAATTTATTACTGGTTTGCATGAAATCCTAGCTAATCCTTACTAGTCTAGTATCCTTACTTCCTTACTAATATTATAAATGTGAAAGTAACTCTGTCTGTCTGTCTGTCGCGCTTTGACTCCAAAACTACTAAACCGATTTAAATTAAATTTGGTACACAGATAGTCTAGAGCCTGAGAAAGGACATAGGCTACTTTTTATCGACATAGGTACCACGCGGGCGAAGCCGCGGGCGGAAGCTAGTAAATTGTAAATGCGAAAGTGAGTTTGTTTCTTTGTTTGTTACGCTTTCACGCTAAAACGGCTGAACGGATTTGGATGAAATTTGGCACAGGGGTAGACCATGACCTGAAATAGACCATAGGACTTTTTATCCCGATATTCCCAAGGGATCGAGACATATGCGTGTGAAACCACGCAGGCACAGCTAGTAAATTATAAAGCACAGAGTATGCATTAATTCAGTTATAAAGTACCTAACGTTGCAAGCTTATTAATTCCATCGATTGAATTGAAGGATTTATACCAATCTACGTACAGTGAGTGTCAGGAATTTAAGAACAATAACAAGTAGCTAAGCATAGTTAGCTCGTGGCTAAGTAATAACAGCCACACGGGTCGATACATCATGTTAAGCCACGCTTGCCAGGGTTGGTCCGTCGATGGGTGACTATCTTTACATACCGAGACTCCTCCGTGCCTCGGAAAGCTTGTTAAGCCGTTCGTCCCGGCTGTCATTTGTAGATCTTTGACAGTCGTTACGGGTCGTCAGAAGCCCCAAGGTCTGATAACTAGTCTTGCCAACGGGTATCCGTATTACCCAGTTACTGGGTTGTGGAGGTCAGATATGCGGTCGCTCCATGTAAACATGTGTATCCGGTATTAAGCTGCATCCGGTTAGACTGGAAGCCGACGCCAACATAGTTGGGAAAAGGCTACGCTGATGATGAATTATTCGTATGAACTTAGGATCAAATACCACAATTGGTCCTAGAGCGGTGGCCGCTACATTCCGGCCGCAGTGACAGCTGTCATAAAAATGATGGCAGCGGGTTTAACTTTACGGTGTCAAAAAACGGCCTCTAGGAAAACCCACACATGCAGACAAACTTGTGAACTCAAGTACTTATGACGTCACACGACTCACACGTTCGAATTCAGAAATCGACAGTCGGTCCAAAAAAAATTTACTCTTTGAGTCGGTCACTAGCCGCCACCCGCATCACTTGCGTCAATTGTATAATCATTTTAATCTTAGTTATGGTTTATAATCCGTGTTTAGTTATAGGAACTTTATTATTAAACTAATTGTGTAATACCCAATGAAAATTTAATATTATTACACTATAGAAGCTGTAATCACATCCTAACAAAATTTCTATATTGGTAATCCCGACGACGTTTCAGTGACGTTATTTGACGGTAAATTGCGGACGCTATTTGGTGGTCACCGCATCTTAGGAAACCCTAGCTTAACCATCGTCATCGTTTTCTTCTTCAGTTCTTGTTGTTTATGTATATAAATACTATTTAAATTAATATTTCTTACTATATAATATTTCTATTTTATTACTAGTTTATTTATTTATAAGTAATGATTAAAAATATTTATTCGCTAGGTTGAAACTGTTTGTACTTCTCGTCACTTGTCCTTAAAGTTCATTAGAAAACCAGCGTCAGACAGTATCTGTCTGGCATTAATAATACTGAAATGAACCTTTTTAGCGCAGCCGTGAGGCACACACTATTGTTGTTAAAACATTTTTTTGCACTTTTTATTTTGTTATTTGTATTTTGAGTTTCACAAATTGTGTCCAAATAAACGTTATTCTTTATTTCCTCTTCAGTCAAAAAAACCATTGGCTTGAGTTCAATGAAAAAAATAAACATGTCAGAATAATGGCAGTTTGAACGATTGCGGCTCGCAAAATACAGGACTGGCTGGAAGCCGTCAATCACAGACAACAAGATGTATCCAAAAAGGTTTCACTCTTATTTATACTTTTTAAATCCGGTTTTCCGTATGGCGACGACGGTCGACGAACTTGCTATAGTTATGTTAAAATATTGACTACAGTTACGGACGAACTTGCGTTGTTTATCAAGTATGTAAGTTCAAGTATGAATCAATAACAACATGTTAAATAAAACAGTTCAAGTTATGCAATAAATGAGTAATGAATCAAATCAGTTGCATTAAAATCATGGTGAAGAGAAGTTGTGTCTGTTTCGTTTAGAAATTATCGTTCAGAAAAGTATTTGCTGTTACAAAGTAGTTAAAAGTAGCCTTGATCTCAGTGATGTGTTTATAATATTAATTATTTGAGGACTGTTGGTGTTATTGTAAGTATTCATAGGTAGTAGGTGTATACGTACTGTACGCTTTATGTATTCACGTACAACGTGTTATGAATAACGTGATACAAATGAGTTATTTTTAGATATTATACGATGATGGCAAAGTAAATTAAAAACGCTTTTATTTTTTGTCGAAGCAATACAATTTTATGAATTGAATTCGCAATTCACAATTCTGCATTCTAAATGAAGTCAGAAGTCATTAATGATACCTGCATAATGATTCAGCTTTAACTAAATTCAAGATTATCTCTTGTATAATAATATTGCTCTTTAAATGCCTACCTATCGTAGTATTTTATCGTCTACGTGAGATAACATTATCAGTTTAGTTAAATATCACTACATATTATAAAACAAGGTCGTCCGCCACGTCTGTCTGTTTGCGATAAACTCAAAAACTACTGCACCGATTTTCATGCTGTTTTCAATGGATAGAGTGGTTCTCGAGGAAGGTTTTAGTATTATATTGTCAAGCGAGCGAAGCCGCGGGCATCAGCTAGTGATAAATAACACAAATGATAATGATTTACATGACCCACGTGACGTAAGATTTACTTGTTTTGGTCAGAAAATGTTATATCAATCATTTTTACGGACTCAAAGAAGGAAGCAGATCGCTGAACAAAATTGGCAATTATTTTAATAGGACTTTAAACTCTACATACTTTTAGTTACAAACGTTCTTTTAAATTCAAATTCAAATATAAAAAAAATGGTTAGTAACCTATATGAATTCACACATTAGCATTAACAAGAGTCAACTACATTTATTTTACATCTATACTTTTAGGTACAATTGCTATCTGTATTTTAATAACTGAGATTATTTCTTATAAACAAATAAGTATTGCGCCATGTAAAGGTATGTAGTCGTCATCCTAAGCTCTAATTATATAAGGAAACAATGATATAAAAACACGTCTAGAAATAATAAATAATATTTCCTTGTATAAGAACCAAAACGGACAAAATACCTGTCTTTTGTTATGATATTGCTGTTTGAAGCAGCAGTCAGAAAGAAAGAAAGAAAGAAAAAAAAGAAAAACAGTAGCAGTTTAACATCGACGTTTTTTTTTTTGTTCTCTTTTTGTGTATGTTCATCGATATTTTCGCCAATTGTGACCCTACCCCGCAAAAATTCGAATACCACAACTAAAAAGTGAAAAATAAGAACTATTTACAAAAAAAAAACAACCCAATTCGACTTCGAAAAGCAAAGACACCGACTTCCGAAATTAAAGTTATTTTTCACTTTTTTATGTTTTTTGTGGAAGTCGGTTGTTGTTTTTTTTTTTAAGTTTTTTTTTCTTGTACTGTCACGGCACAAGCTCAACTATTAGCTGACGACAAAAACACCAATTAAAAAAGTAAATAAGACATCGTAACAAAATAACATAGGTTTTCGTATATTTATTTATTTATTTGAGGGCAACCAACAAAGCATACACCAAAAATACATGTATAAGAACTCATGTTGAATTTAACATTTTATGGTGAAGCCTTAATTAAAGGCTGCCACGGCATCCATTAAACATTCATGAAAGAAAATTCAGTTACAAAACAGATTTAACCTATTCAGATCTATCTAAATAAGTAAAATCCGCTTTGAGCCGCTTTATCTGTCCGACTCTGTGTCCATTAACTGCACTTATATACCAATCTAATGGAATAAAAATACAGCCAATCGTCACATAAATCTGACATACTAATACAAATACAACTACAAATGATAAAGAAAACTTTCGTAATCAAATCATATAACCGGAATCGTATAAACGGAATCACACGTAATCTGTACGATCTAATACTATTTATAGCAGTTAAACCCACTTTTGGGTCTGCCGTAGTCGGGTAAAAATATGGGTTACTCCCGTATGGCAACGCTACTTATACATTGGTGCCCCGTCTCCCAGTATGGCAACGCTTGAATTATTATTCTGTCAGCACGAAGGTAGTGAAGCTGACTGTCAAGGGGCCCACTGTGAGTACATTTTAGTGTCTAACAGTGACGATACACAAGTAGGTACCTACGTCTAACGCACCTGGGCAGTGTGATTCAACCTTGATAACTGCCTTATCTAATTATCATGGTATAAATAACATAATTATATGGACCAACCGCAATCGGAGTGTGTATGGCTACATGTACGAACGAGGATGAAGCAAAAAGAGCATAGATTAACCAAAATAGCAATAAACAGTATATACAGCGTGTAACAAAAACCCTGTCCGATCCGTGAGGGTGTTGATAAGAATCATATTTTTAGGAAAAAAGAAAAAACATGGCCTCCTTTTTTCAATAGGGAATTTTACAAGGTTACATGGGGTGCGGAAGGCCGTCGTTTAGCGGGTGTCTACAAGTCATAGCTTATACACTTTTGTAGAAAGATTGCTAATTTATAATTAAATTGTGGTAATTTTGGGCACAAATGTGAATTATAAATAGTAATAACTACCTTCTTTCCCAAAAAAACAAAACTTTTTCTTAATGTTATTGCTGTACTTAGACGCCCCCTTTCGGATCGGACAGGGATTTCGTTACACGCTGTTTAAGCTAAATTAAAATTGTGGGTAGTGGAACAAGCAAAGATAGGTCTGTGTCCAGCAGTTGGTGAAGTCGGACTGTGGATAATTACGATTATTTAAAAAAACAGCTTGCAAGTGATCTTGCTTTTTGGCGAGGATAATGATGAACAAAACAAAAAATAAAATAAAAATATTTTACCGCAAGAGGAATCATTCCGCACCTACTCGCAATTTTAACCACAAAAAAGTGATCATAAAACATTAATTGATTTTCCAGATAATGGCGGCAAAGGCGGCAGTATATTTTTTGCTCTGCCTCCTAATTTGCTCATCATGCGAGGCTTACAAGGCTTTGGTCGTGTTTGGTATGCCATCGAAGAGCCACTCGATCCTCGGCGATGGAGTCGTCAGACAGTTGCTGAAGGAAGGGCATGAGGTTGGTACTGAATTTACGGATTGAAAACGTTTTGATATTCTACTCCTACATCTAAAATTAATTTGCTAGAACTAGAGCAGACAGACTGAACTTACTGGCAATTTAAAAGACCTATAAAGATGGTCTCATTGCAAATACTTTCTGAAAATGGCGTAAAAGCTACTAAAGAATGTTATTTAAAAGATGCATTAACATCATCCTCTTTTCTATTAATATGCGATCACCCATCCTTATTACAAGAGCTTACAAATGTTGCTTACCGTGGCAGTTCATGTTAAGCAGTAGATGATCATGACTCATGAGCCTTTTAAATGTTTCAGGTAACATATATTACAGCGTTTGAATATAAGAATCCTCCGCAGAACCTTCGCCAGATTGACGTCAGCAGCAATATCAATATTATGCCAGGTATGTTGGCAACAATTCTAGAGTAATTTTTTTGTGGTATTCCACTTAGAGCACTGGTTTTAACAGCACTTGCCTGAATAGTACCTGAGCTGTTCCACTTACCGCACTGAATCAAAATTTTGATAAGTGCGGTTCGATGGTACCTACTATTTTTAGTCCACGAAAGGCACCTGTATGGGATAGGATATATAATTACGTAATTTTTGTTCATGACATTAGTTATTTTGTAATTCTGTACAAAATTAAAACTACCGAATGCCACCTGCTACGATCAACATATCCGTAAGTATGTTCGTATGCAGAACATACTTACGGCACTTATCGCCAGCACGGAAGATATCAGAATATGTTTTAACATCCTTTTTAACATGAACAGTTGACTCAATCAACATTCAGCTAATAATGAACAAGTCTGTGGATATAAGTGACCATCGACACTTCGTAAGAATAGTCATGCTGAAAATGGCAGCATCAACGGCAGAGAATAAAGATGTTCAGAAGCTGCTGAATGATCCGAACGAACAATTCGACGTGGTGATCGTTGAATGGATGTTTTCTGAACTTATTGCTGGGTAAGTAAAAATTACTAATGAATTCTCAAATGTAACTTATTTGCATGCGATAAGGCAGCCCGCGAAATTCAAATTTTCTTATGTTTTTTGCAATTTGCAGGTCAGTATCAGGTTGTATGTTGATTTTAAAATATGATTCGCGACCGTAACAAATATGGATTTACAGAATTATAATCATTAGAATCAGCAATGCAATTCCTTAAGTTAGGATAACTCCCAAATGTCATGAATTCATGAAATTGTTATTCAATACACATATATGAACTACGTCTACAGTTGTTAATCTCGACTATTTGCTGGACCGTTTTACTTTCTCGGGATGAATAAATCAATTTATTTATTAGGTACAGTCGTAACATTTATTTTATGACAGATCGCAATTTTATTTTCGTGGTTTCGTCTTCAAAAGTAAGATACTGTAAAATATTTGATTATTTCTATATTATTATGAAGAGGTGAAGTAATACCGGTAAATGTCGTATAATTCTATTCAGAAATATTTTCCACTATCTTCTGCCAGCGACTTTGTGCGCGTGAAATTTCTTGTTTTAATATAAAATATATCCTATAACACTCGGAAAGCTTCTAGACTATTAGTGAAAGAATTTTTGGAATCGGATCAGTAATTCCAAACATTCATAAAAAAAACTTCATAAAATATCTCACCTCTTTATAACAGACTAGCTGCGCACTGAGGTTTCACCCGCGTAAGTCTCGATCCCGTGGGAATATCGGGATAAAAGTATCCTATGTCCTATTCTAGGTCATGGTCTACCCATGCGCCAAATTTCATCCAAATCCGTTCAGCCGTTTTAGCGTCTATATCTATCTGCCTAGCCTTTTCCCAACTATGTTGGGGTCGGCTTCCAGTCTAACCGGATGCAGCTGAATACCAGTACTTTACATGGAGCGACTGCCTATCTGACCTCCACAACCCAGTAAGTGGGTAATACGATACCCCTTGGTAAGACTGGTTGTCAGACTTCCGGGTTTCTGACGACCCGTAACGGCTGTCATAGATCCACGAATGACAGCCGGGACCAACGGCTTAACGTGCTTTCCGAGGCACGGAGAAGTCTCGGTATATAAAGATGGTCACCCATCCACCGACCAACCCCGGCAAGCGTAGCTTAACCTGATGGATCGACTCGGTGCTCAGCCGTTTTAGCGTGAAAGCGTAAAAAACAAACAAACAAACGAACAAACTCACTTTCGCATTTATAATATGATTTAGGATTAGGAAGTTAGGATATTCTACTTCATAATTTATTATCTGTTTCAGATTTGCTCCAGTATTTGACTGTCCTCTAATCTGGGTGTCTCCAGTAGAAGTCAACTCGGCTGTCCTTAGCCTGATCGATGCAGCTCCAAATCCTGCGTATGCAACTGATGCATTGTCTACAAGTCAACCACCATTTACCTTCATCCAGCGAGTGGCAGAGCTATGGTCAAGAATCATGACACGATACAACGGATATATGTAAGTACTAGCTTCCGCCCGTGGCTTCGCCCGCGCGGTATGTCGATATAAAGTGGCCTATGTCCTTCTATCTCCTTGCCAAATTTTGTCGAAATCCGTTTAGTGGTTTAGGCGTGAAAAAAAACAGACAGAGTTACTTTCACTGCCACGTTTAAAATTCTGGTAAAAACGACTGCCTCTCTCCTAAACATCATCATTATACATAGTTCCTTGCGCTTGTTTCATGATTATTATTTTATACAGGATCAGAAACCCCCCAGACGTGTGATAGGTAACGATATCGAAAACTCATCAAACAAAATTTATTTCATGAGTTTTTTTTTGGGCTCATCAACCGCTGTAGAAGTGTGACTTGAAATATCAGTTTAAAAATCAGTTTTCTTTCTATAAACTCCACAGACGTGATAAAGTCGGGGTATCGATATTTAATCACGATAAAAAAAAAACAGATTGTCTCAACTTAAAATTCAAGTAACAAAAACACCAGCGGTCGTTGACCCCAAAAAAAAAATACACATGTATATTTGTAATTCTTATGGTGTTGTAAATGGCGTACTTAATAAAAATTGTGTTCTATTCTATACTTAAAGTGGACACTTGAAATGATATGATTTTATCATATCAGTAAATCAGGATTTGACACTAGAGTAGTATGTCAGTCGAGAAACATATTTTTCCATTATTATGAAGTGGATGAGGGTTATCAGTTTATCACCTACAACATAATCAGCCTATAACGTTCCCACTGCTGGGACACAGGCCTGTTCTGAGAGAGAGAGTGGGCTGTAATCCACCACGCGGGCTCAGTGCGGTTTGGTGGATGTCACATGTCTTTGAATTTTTGGTTCAAGGATCCGCGTGATATTTTACGTCACCGTTTTGAGAGCAGTGGTGTAAAGGTAACGTTGACTGCCGTGTGATTCTGCTCATAAAAAATAATAAAAAAATCATAGAAAGCACCTTTTATGATCCCAGGTACTATGATGATATGCATGTAAAGGAATATGAGAGGTTAATAGTGCCCTCCATACGAAAGAGAGGACGTCAACCGCCTTCATTCTATGACGTTCGGTACAACGCGTCTTTAGTTCTGGGCAACTCGTACGTGTCCATGGGTCAGGCTCTTGGTCTACCGCAGAACTATAAATCTATTGGAGGATATCATATTGATGAGGATGTCAAACCTTTACCTCAGGTAAGAATATTTTTTTTGGAGTATATAACCTTTTTTGCAATAAATTAGGCAGGAGTTGAAGCATATTATTTGGAGCTTGACGAGAAACTTGGGCAAGCATCACTACATATTATAAAACAAAATGGTCCGCCGCGTCTGTCTCTCCCTCTGTTCGCGATAAACTCAAAAACTACTGCACTGATTTTCATGCTGTTGTCACCAGTGGTTCTCGAGGAAGGTTTTAGTATATAATTTGTCAAGCGGGCGAAGCCGCGGGCATCAGCTAGTAAAAGATAAATAAAGATAGTATCATTAAATAAGTCAAGTTGGAAATAATAAATAATTTCAGGACTTAGAAAAAATAATGATGAGCGCCAAAAACGGAGTCATATACTTCAGCATGGGATCAAACTTGAAGAGTAAAGACTGGCCCGAGAAGATCAAAACTGATCTCCTCAAAATGTTTGGGGAGCTAAAACAGACAGTGTTGTGGAAATTCGAAGAGGATCTGCCCAATGCACCTAAAAATGTTCATATCTTGAAATGGGCGCCACAACCAAGCATTTTATGTGAGTTATTGATAATTATTTTCCGCATGAAAGGTGGAAGCCGGCTCATGGGAACAATTATGGATTCGTGAAATATACATCAGTTGTTCCAAATATTTTGGTTTATTATGCATTGATGTTTTATATATTTGGAAAAGTTGATTTTGTTTGCTTCTTGAATAATTATTTGATCCTATTTTAACCTTAATCTTGAATCATTTCGTACACTTTGGCGCTGTTACTCAAAATCAGTTCTGTTTCCAGCTCATCCAAAATGCGTGCTATTCATAACCCACGGTGGTCTTCTATCCACCACGGAGACGATCCACTATGGAGTACCTATAATTGGCATACCAGTTTTCGGAGACCAGCCCATAAATGTAAAGAGATCTGCTCAAAAAGGCTTCGCTTTGGAAGTCAAACTGTCTCTTGAAACGGCTGTAGACTTGAAAGTGGCCATTGAAGAAATGCTTAACAATCCTAAGTACGTTGGTTTACGATTTTTTTTTTAAACACAGGCTCCATTTTTTACACATAGAGTTCTTGGGGTTTTCCTCTTATGTTAATACTCTCAAAATTTTAGTTGAATTGATATAATATGCATATTAGCCAGTTGAAGTCACAAATAAGTGGCTTTCGTATAATAATATAATAGGTTATATATGTCTTTCGACGAGATTCATGTCTAGCATTGCTTTCGTATGTATAAAACTAATACAACATAATATTTTCTTCATGGTCAGAGTACCCTGGCTATGACCTGGTCATGGTCCTTTGCAATCCATATTAAAACCTTTTGTTTTCTTAAAGGTACAGACAAAAAGTAAAGGAGCTATCCTACATTTACCACGACCGTCCAGTAAAGCCTAGTGTGGAACTGCTGCATTGGGTCCAACATGTCGTGCGCACACGCGGTGCTCTTCATCTGCGCTCTCCGGCGCTGCTTACACCATTGTACCAACGACTGTATCTGGACTTGGCAGCATTGTTATTAGTTGTGTTACTTGCATTTTTCATACTGTTAAGATTTGTGTATAATCTTTTGTTTTCGAAGAAGAAGAAGGTAAATGGTGGGAAGAAAAAGAAGAATTAAATATTAAAATTATATTATAATAATGAAATCTGACTCTTTAAAAAAAAAAAAATCTTTTGAGAACTTGATTGTTTGTTAATTAAGAATCCCTTAAATTTATTGTGTCAAGTTAGAGGATGCGTTGTGGTAGACTCATTCAGTTCATTTTTCTGTGTAAAGATTTAAACTTTATTATATTCAATCTATTAAAATGTTGATGCCTGTCACTTTTTGTCTTTAATTATGATTCACGTACGTAAGATGACGACCGTCTTAAATATTTATATTGTCCACAATGCAAAGTATATCAGCTTAATATTCCATTGATGAGCGAGTTCTTCGTGCAGTATAATTTGAATGTGATTCACAAAGCAATCGTGTGCTGCTCATATCGATTAGTCATAAAATATTTGAAAGTCTACGAGTATAATAAGTAACATAGCATAACGCCCGTACAAGCTCCTGCTTATGCGTGCGGGGTCAGGCAGGTAAACCCACATATTGGTTGTTTCCAACACATCTCCTCTCCTTTCATCTCGTATCCGCTTTGGTGGAGTCCGGGGTGAATTCTCATCTATTCTCATTCATTTTGTTTTGTATTTCTACCTAGTCATACTTACCTGCCTATTATTTTGTATAGCTGACGCTTATCAATTTCCTGGAGTAACCAATATCTTATATTTAATTTTGATTAATCTTAATGACATAGTTATATCCTACTAATATTATAAATGTGAAAGTTTGTGTGTTTGTGTTTGTGTACTCGTATTTGTGTGTTTGTGTGTTTGGATGTTTGTTACTCAATCACGCAAAAACGGCTGAATGGATTTGGATGAAATTTGGCAAACAGATAGTTTATAACCTGGATTAACACATAGGATACTTTTTATCCCGATATTCCCACGGGATCGAGACTTACGCGTGTAAAACCGCGGGGCGCAGCTAGTCGATAATAAACATTAGATATTTCGCTAATTGAATAGATCACTTGTTTAATTGACGTTAATGGCATATTAATAAGGTATTATTATTTTATTGATTAATAGGTTAAGGGTTAATGGCGGACATATTTTGAATTTCTATCTTAAGATGCTGCCTACACACAGTGTAAGTACTTACTGATAATTGGAATTTAGAAACACGAAATATAAGATAAAGATTTTGGTAATATTGTTGAAAACAACTACAATGCAAGAGAAACAACTAGGTTTTTAAATAAAACAAATTGTATTCCACACTTTCATTAATTACACAAAACACAACCAAACATAATAACAAACTAAATTCATTAAGAAAACAAACATTCATGTGAAGTATTTACAATTTTTGCATATACTACAGTAAAGGAAAATTGGAAGCCAGATAAGTGGATACTTTATCTTCTATTGAGCTAATATTATAGGGTTACATTAAATTAATTGGCGAAATCTTAAAAAAGTATCAAGGAACAAGAAATACGATACGAGTGTGTTCTATTAAAGATCCAAAAACCGGATTTATTATATCTTGCCGGATAATTTTGTACTTTTTAAACGTGTACACTGTATAAACTGATACCATTATCAGAATTATATTAAGACTGGCCTTGATAGGTGATTATTAAATTTTACTTGTACATGAGACATCATTTAATAGCGTACTTAATTTACTTGTACATGAGTCAGCACATTCAACTAGACAGATTATTTAGTTTATCAGATAAAACATCAATGACGATAGGATAGGATAAACGTCTCATATTTTATTTGATCCATATTTTATAGGCAACAAAAGAACGAGTGAGCTTTGCAAATTAAACATCTATACCAGACGCTGGGTAGTAGTGTCAGTTAGTGCTCAAACACAGGAGCGGCACGCGTTAACAGCAGAGGCAATTATAGCCGTCGACAACGTGCTGCAAAGGCAACTTCAGCCGTCGACGTGTGTCGTCGGCTGAAGTTGCCTCTGCTGTTGACGCGTGCCGCTCAAACAAGCGAAGTCTATGGCCCACTTGTATGCTATACGTATTTAAAACATCGTCCTGTCTCTGTCATCTTCAAACGGTTGCCAGAAATAGAAAGATGTTTTAAAGAAGCATTCAGTGGTTTGTTGTGCAAGCGGGCCTAAGCCTTAGAATACACAGTACATCTGTGTCTATATATACACTTAAGCACTTAAACTCCCGCGCCGAAGGCTAGTCTCTGCTGAGATTGGTCCCCTTATGGCCGAAATACGGTCTGGAGGACTATTATAATTACACTGACACGCATAATATTGGCTAAAAAGATAAGCCTGTATAATATTTTTGATGCTTGTACCAACAAATTCTACAACGCTAAAATAACTTAATTCGTCTTCACTTTCGTGCTCTTCTTGCCCGTCACTAAACAAATAACCCTCACAAGTACTAACAATAGAACTACGAATGCTAACAGAATCACTGCTAGTAGATCTAGGTACAATCTCTGGTAGAGTGGGACTTGTAGGGCCACCGACCGCAAGTGGGGAGCACCGCTTGTTCGAACTACGTGGTTCACCCAAAAGTTTAGGGCTTCCTTTGGCTTCATTGGACTGTCATGGTACGCTATTGACAGCTCTTTTACTCTTGCGGCGTATCTGTGGAGATAAGGAACATTCAGTATTTGGGGCAAGTAGATCTCTATCGTTATCAGGTGATTTGCTGAAGAAAGTACCTATCATCTTGCAGAAGTGTCATAACGAGAAAACAAGAACAAGAAATATTTCAATATAAGACTTAACTACAACACGCTCTTTAGCCACATGATAAGAAACTAATAATCGAATGGTAGAGGCCTAACTAGAAAAGTTGAAACCGTTATAGTTTTCTGTTGTGAAAAGAGATGGCATCTATGTATTAGTGTTGCAAAGATATATCTCTCTCTATAACACTGGAACAATGGTCAAAAGAAAGAAGATCATAAATAACAGCCTTAAAATTTAAGAATTTGATTCTACTTACTTTGGAAGATCTCCAAGAACTTTGTCTAGAGCCACCTTCAGATCCTCATGCAGATGGTAAGACAGGTCAACTTTCACAGCGTAACCCTTTTGTTGTGCTCGGTTTGCGTTGAGAAACTGGTCTGCGAAAACTGGGATGGTGATTAGAGGAACAGCGAAGTGGATAGCTTCGGTGATGGACAGGAGGCCTCCGTGGGTGACGAAGAGAACCAGGTTCGGGTGGGCTGGAACAGAAGAAGAAGAGAAATTCATATAAATCACACAGGAAAATAATAAGCAAGCGTGCACCATCATCGACCGCATTATCGCTTACCATCAGGTGACAAAACTTCAGCTTATCAGCTATTTAAAAACTAAATGGACCGCTGAAAGAGACGTCAGTATTTTCTCAACTAATATTATAAAGAGAGAAGATATGTTATCATTTATAATGAATAAATTCAAAAATTAATGAACCAATTTTAAAAATTATTTCTGCACTAGCATGCTATATGTATTTTCACTGAGTAATATATGCTTTAATTTATAAAGATCTAGACTAGTTCTCTTGTTAATCTAGCTGGTTTATTAATAAACCCAATAAAAACAATTTATTGAGCTCAGCGCCTAAGATTGATTAATTTTTGGATGTAGGAAATAAAGAGAACCAGACATAGGTTAATATGATGATAAAGTTTATGTTTCCAAAAACAATCGTGGTTGACGAATCCAACTGAATCTAAAAATTTATTATTAATATCATTAACATACATATCGCAAGACGATTAATGCCAACCAAAATTATTCATTGTGCATCGCTATTTATAACATTTTGTAGACTGACGACAAAAGCCATCTGACTGGGCAAAAAATAAACACATCATCATTATTAATTGTTTTTAAATTGCTATGTCATTACTGTGTATCTAATTGTGGTTACATGTGTTTTTCATTGACCACATTAGCTACATATTATTATCACTCAACTTTGATGTTGGATTGTACACATTTGTGTCAGTCAGAAGATTTTAGCGTGCGTGCGTGTGAGGTAATAAAACAAATCAGGTTTATTGGATTCTAATAACGTTCCTGAAATAATTTCATGTACCGGTCGTCTTAGTATGATATGGTGAAAATTCATCCCATCAGTCTGCGGAGGGGTGTCCTCTACACCCTGCATATGTAAATCTACAACTTTACCTAAAATGCTCTGCTGTGGTGCCCACTGCACTATATGCACATTTTTCGGAGCGCCAGGTAGATTTTCTTCGAATTTCCATAACACTGTCTGTTTCAGTTCTCCGAACACCTTCAAAAGGCCTTGCTTTAGGTCTTCTGGTAAGTCCTTGCTTTTCAGGTTTGATCCCAAACTGAAGTAAATCACACCGTTCTTGGCACTGTCCATAATTTTCTTCAGGTCCTGAGAAAGTATTCATTTATTACACGTGATAATAGAAAAAAAGCCATAATTAAGGAAAATTTAGAGTGCGCACGCGCGTTTTGCACTTCCCTTAATTATGATGTGTTTAAAAATATTAAACTTGGTACAATAGGTAATAGATAAAGAATTTGCCCATTAGAGATAGCATAGATTAAAACATCATTAATGAATAATAATTAGTAAAAAAATGATATTGTTACTTTTATTTTATTGATTAAAGAAAACCCTTTCCCGGAGGCCAACTCTCGCGTTTACACTCGTACATGTCACTTTCGACATTACCACTCGTTTCTCTATGTCGCCTATAAAATGGTGACATTATCCTATAAGTCATTCGTACATCACGAGCCGAAGGAAAACATTTTTGCGATTAGGGTGCATTTCATCAAATGGTTCCTAGGCCATAATGTTAGCTTCACTGTTAAATATAAAAAAACAGTCATATCAGGTAGCCCCGTACCGGCGTAGCGTATTCGTTTTGTTCCTACAACAGAGGAGCCAACATTACGGCAAAGGCACTATTTGAAAGAAGAAAGAAACCATTTAGCACAGGTAACGATGCCTCTTTTTTAAACGTAACCATAGATGTTCTTAAAGTATATAAAAAATTACTGATAAGCGTTTTTATAATAAATGTTTATAATCTGAAATGCTTTTTTTAAGCTGCCTCGCTCAGCTCAAATGGGTCGTCGACGTGGTGGCTCCGTTGCGTTGTGGCAATTGCAGCGTCTTCTATGATGTTTTGCATGAATTCAACTTAAAATTCGTCACTAATTTTTGCTTTTAATTATATAAAATATTTTCTAACGTTCTTGCACTTCAATTGACCTAAAAATGAACTGGTTCTGACCACTCTTTGCATGTTGTATGTAAACTAAGGCCACGTGGCCTTCCTGCGAGAAATGACGAATTGACATGGCGAGAATAGCTCAATTTGATTTTTACGAGTGAATAGTTGATTTTTACGACGGAAAAGTACGAGTCAAATGACAATAATGCGGTCCAAAGGACCATACCACAAAAATTTATAAATACAAGTTACAATTTACTTTGTAACACGCAGTTAACATACACGTAGGTGTACCACAAATCTCCAAGTCACACAATTGTAACGGAAAACCTTAGTAATATGTAAATTGTAGTGACAAGTCTGTACTGTAACTCGTAAATATTTATAGTTTCTATTACGTAATTTTTTTCTACAATTGAAAAAGATTGTAGATTTGTAGGGTTGTGAAGTTTTGTGGTATAGGACCCTGATTTTATGAAAAAACTAATAGCCCCCACCTCTGGTAAAGGTTTGACCGGCTCATCGATATGGTATCCTCCGATATGTTTATAACTTGGTGGCAGAGGTGTTGAGATCCCAATAGCCACGTGCGAGTTGCCCAGTAACAAAGATGCGTTGTATTTTAGTTCATTGTAGTTGGGTACGGGTCTGCCTTGCTCCTTAATGATAGGGGCGATTTGTTTCATGTAAACTGCTTCTTCTTTGGCATAGAAGGCACTGAAATGGAAAAAAAGAGCGGGTGTTACTATCGTTGTAAAAATGATGCTCGCTGGCAGGCTAGCTAGTGGCTGTGAAACGGATCAGACAGGCAACACATTTCAAAAACAGGGGCCGGCTGTTCCAACTACAAATGTGCTTTTAATTCTAGCAAGTCATGATGGCTATGTAAAATACTATTAGTAATTTAAAAGTTATCATTATTATCCTAGATACGTATGTGGTGATTTGTCAAAGTCATCATGAGGAAGGTCTTTCGAATTATGTAAACAAAGACAACATTTTGGATAGTCATCGTGGTTAATTTTTTGGCCTTGTTCATTTGTGGTCAGTTAGACATGGGTGAAGATGTTAGTTTTAACCTAAATATTATATATCATATTTATTATTAGGAATCCGAACATTATTAAATGATAACCGGTTATCACTAGTTTTCCAGTTTATTATGAGATAAAAATCTTGTTGGTGCATCGTTTGCTGACATCATACTGTTTGTAAAGCACAAGATATCTTGCCATTTTACCTTGAATTTTATTTTATTGTGTTATATTTATAACGGGTGTAAAAAGACGCTTAATGAAGCCGAAAGTCACTTGTTATTCCCGTCATTGTGATCGTTTTTTTTTGTTCTGGATCATATCTGAAACCTTCTGGTTTCGGAGATATTGAAGGTCACAGTTCCAACTTTTTCGTTTTTTAAAGAAAGCAAGTTATAAATGTTATAACTTAATTTTAAATGTACACACCCTGAACCGTTGCATGCACCCATAAACACAATGTTTTGCGTGCGTTACGTTACGTAAGCAGCGATTTTTCACACCGCAATTACTTTTGTGCAATGTCACTTAATTTGATGTACAGAATGCGTAGTTGACGGCTATGTGATGGGTCTTTTTACACCATAGATATATGGTAAAATATGACATCTATAGTGTAGTCCCGTGCGGCTGTTATTATTTACAACCACACCTGAAGGCCAATTCTCGTGCTTAAAAAACGTTCACATTCAAGTCGCAAAGTGTCAAACTTGTCAAAAATATTGGTAAATTGATAGTAATTTTGACAGATTGCGAATGAGATGCGAATGCGAATGTTCTTTAAAAATACGGGAATTGCCCCTCTGACCTCCACATACAGTTAAAGTACTACGATACTCCTTGGTAAGACTGGTTGTCAGAATTTCGGACTTCAGACTACCCGTAACGACAAGAATACTCACTTATTATGTTGATATAGTCCTTTCAATTGTGTCCAAAGCTCCAGAACTCTGATTTTGAAGGAGTATGGTGCCACTTGTGCATTTAGATAGTCAGTGTTGTAAGCAGGGTTCAGAGGCCCATGCACCAGGTCCAGAACCATCCAGTGCGGCTCGATGGTTGAGAACCAGATGAACGGACATTGGAATACTGCTGGCAATCTGGAAATAAAGTGTTCTAGTTATATAATATTATAATGGGTTCTAGAGTTCTGATCCTATGGGTGTGTGCTGTCGAAGGCCATAAGCTTCGGTTTTCATTAATTAAGATCGAATAAGAGATTCGAGTATTTTGTATCTTTTACTTTTTGGTTTACATTGATTTTAGTTTACTTGGCTGTACAAATACTATCATCAAAATAAAGCATAAATACACAAAAATGTAAAAAAAAAAACAAAACAATAATACTTTAAAGCTAAATTGTTATGTGTGGTCAAAAAATTGTCTGAGGAAGTGTCAAAACTGAAGTGTCAGTCTAGGAGACAGACAATCAAGATTAATTTAGTTTGCTTCTTGTTATGATAAAATTATTGGAGTATAATATTCTGGACTGGACCTGTTAAAGTACTCTCTCACCGTGAGCATTCACCTGTAATGTTCAGATTCGAGCATTACATCAGTGAGAGAGGAAAACTGAGCATTACAGTTCGCAACCTGTTGATGTAATTCGAGCATTACACCAGTGAGAGAGGAGATGCGAGTATTACAGTTCGCAATCTGTTGATGCAATTTGAGCATTACATCAGTGAGGGAGGAGAAACGAGCATTACAAAGCCTGTATTTCGCCGGTTTTTAAATAATTCATGACACTAATATCGTTTCTTCTGTTCTACGTAAATTACAATAGTTAATTGATTCAGGCGTGACTTTGCGGAAATGCATTATAAAATACCATAGACGTTGATATATTTAGCAACCTACTTCGCTTAAGTATTCTCCAAGAGTCATAAAAACCCTGTAAGAAATCGACACATGTTTCACTTATCAACAAGGCATCCTCAGGCTGACGATTGACCAGTCGCAAACCAGAACACGACGTGTTGCCACACCGAGCATATCAACGTCTATTGTATTCTATTTATTATTAATATTGTCACGCTTAGCACAACCACCACTTCGTCAGACATTGTGGAATCAACTAAACAAAACGCGCTAAATAGAATCTAAAATGTTACATTACACGCGAATGCTCGTCAGTCAGGGTTTTCGATTCGATTCGATTCAAAATCGAATGTGAAGTGTTACATTATAAGCGAATGCTCCCGGTGATAGCACCTTTACTGTTAACTTCAAGCAATTATTTGCTATTTTGTATAGATATTGAAAATACCAGCGTTGCATGCTTTTTCTACGTTTTAATCATACATCATTATTCTCTCATTTGCAGTTGTTTTATTGTTCTGTGATTTTAAATAAGATTTTCGTTTAAAAAGTATCAAATCAAGAATTTGGCAATTTTTTACTCTGTATGGAATCCAAATGTTACTTACGAAGAATACAAATTAGTGAACATATATTCTCCAATGATGACATCAAAGTTGTTTGTGCGGTCTTTTAAAAACTTCTGTACATTTTCGTTGGCCAGCGTTAATGAACCTATGGTCATCATCATGTCGAACAAAAGGTCGAAGTCTTGTAAGTCCATCTGTCCACTCATGATTTGCTTCACGTTCAACATTTTGTCTGTGGAAAATATTTGATTTTAATTATCAGTCACATCAAGTAATGTTGGGTAGGAAGCTTTTAAGATATGTGAAGCGACGGTCTTCATAGGATGGCAGTGGCTGGATGAGAATGAATGGGTCAAATTACGTGGTGTGCGATTGGAGACGCCTGTGTCCAGCTGTGGACCACTATTTTCTGGCAGTCACATGAGAAATGCTAGCTCCGCACTGTTATTTCATGGATTTCATAAAAGCATAATACATTAATTCAGTAATGAGATATATTAATCCAGCTGCCTTATATCTGCGTCCAGCTGTGGACCAAGATCGGCAGTGCATTTTTTTTGTAATGAACACTGCTTTATTTTGTTTTAGTAAAAACGTGTTAAAAGATATTACGCTTTAGCAGATGCGAAGTTAAATCTTTTACATTTTGTAAACGAAACGTAAATATTATTAGAATACCACGTCATTGATGAGATGTTGATAATAAACAATTGACAGTGAATTAACGGTTCAGACGACCTTGCACCTATTTGTAGGAGAAGCGTCTTTGTTTGAATACGTACTTCTCTTTATATAATTTTGAAAGGACTGCCATTATCTTAGCCTCACACGGTTCAATAATGTACCACCATAAAATATTTAATACTAGTTATTTTTAATACCTTAGTAAAAAAACACGCTTGTACGGCAAGGTCCCAATATTTGTTGTTATAACGCCCATAGTAATAGGTACACAGTGTCCACATGTGAAGCACACTACACACACTCCCCATCACGTTGCACTAGCTACTAATTACTCAGATTCTCGTATCAGCATTACTAACAAGATTTATTTATTTATTTCATGAACAATTTTGACATTGTATCCAAATATCATTATAAACTTTATAGATTATTCAAATGTGCAAGTCCAGTTCATGCAATTTTAAATAATCTATACTGTTGTTTAATTTTATTTATATTTCTTCATGTTGTGTAGTTTTTAATTAAGACGTATAGTTTCATCAAAAATAAAACTCAATTTTTAGAATGTCAAGAAAATGTCCAAACATATAGAGCTTTAATTAAAACTGTAACCAAGTAAAATCTAAATTCACATCAACTCTACTGTTTTATTTACACACCAAATCTTACAGAAATCATCTACTAGATAATCAAATCTCTGAGTAGTTGTGTAACACACTATCAATAGCAGTGCCTTTAATTGAGTAATTCGTCAACTCGTCCTACATGCCTACGGCCAATTTAGGACGACTTCATATTTATTTTGATTTTCTGCAAGTCGTCCTAAACGGGCCGTAGGCATGTAGGACGAGTTGACGAATTACTCCTTTAATTTTGACAATTCAACAACATCCATTGCATTATTTCGGTTGTCGAATAAACGAATTTTTCAAACTTATAAAGAATGCAATGGTTTACGAATTTCTTTCAAAATGCTTAGGATTGTGAAATATAGTTTTGTTCCTATGTAATTGAGGATTTAGTTCAACGTCAATGCACATCTACTTACCGCTGAAAAATTTAGTGTTTTCAGAGACATCTACTATGCGTAGTTTCGGATGATTTGGCTGCTTTTTGACGAAAGGTGTTATGTATGTCACCTGTAAATAAATAAATGTTAGTTCAGAACGTATTTACATGGCAGAAAAACCCCCTGTTACGCCGGGAGGGGACGCCCTAGACGGACATCAAGAAGTCCACTGCTGGACATAGGCCTCCCCAAGCAGCGCCACTTCCACCAGTTTTGTGCTTCCCGCATCCAGCGGATTCCTACGGCCTTCACAGGGTCAGATGGACTTCAATCAATCTGCCTAGCCATTTCCCAACTATGTTGGGGTCGGCTTCCAGTCTAACCGGATGCAGCTGAATACCTGTATTTTACATGGAGCGACTGCCTATCTGACCTCTACAACCCAGTAACTGAGTAATACGATACCTCTTGGTAGGACTGGTTGCCAGGCTTTCGGGCTTCTGACGACCAGTAACGACTGTCAAAGATCCACTAATGATAGCCGGGACCAATGGCTTAACGTGCTGTCCAAGGCACGGAGGAGTCTCGGTATGTAAATATGGTCACCCATCCACGGACCAACCCAGGCAAGCGTAGCTTAACCTGATGGATCAACCCGTGCGGCTGTTATTACTTAACCACGGGCTCCTCCTCAAAACCATATAGACGGACATTATAGTGACCTTAATGGTGGTGTTCTTCAGAAAGTTCAGGAGCGATCAAAAGGAGTATGTGAGGATGGGTGACGTTCTTTAGTTTCTGCCTACCTCTGGGGGAAAAAGGCGTGATTATATGGATGTATGTAGGTTAAAACGTTTTTCAAGTACCAATTAAAGTCATATAAATCAATGTGTTATCAGTAATCAGCACAACAGCTGCGCTAATCGACTTTAAAATTATTATCAGTCTGGTTTCGCAATATGCTTGTCATTCATTTGATTTCATTATCGTCTCGGATATAATGTTGATTTAATAGCGTAACAACACACTTAGAGTAGCAATGGCTTTCATTTTGACAGTTCAACAACTTACATTCATCGCGTTATTAACGTTGTTGAGCAGATACATTTTTCGAATATGTGGAAAAGAAATGGATTAGCAATATCCTTCAAAATCATTCAGATTGCAGTTGAAAGTGTGTTACGCAGCGGGTGCTGGATGGAACATTTTTTGCTTGGAGACAGAGAACCCCAAAATCAACTTGGTCAGTGGCTCGTTTTATGGCTTCGTTAATATTTTATTATAATGTATTATAGAAAATTGTTGTAATTCAGGCTAAGGGCTGAATAATTTCCAATGGGGGAATGAATATTGCGGATTTACAAAAATATGTCAAACAGTGATATTTATTGTTCAGATAATAAAGATAGATCTAGATAAAATATCCTTTATTATGTACACCATAATAAAGTTTATCATTATCACTATTGAACAATCAGCCTTAAGAAGAGTGTTAGGTACTACAAACTTATCTTATCGAAACTGATAATACCCATTGTGAACGCATATTAGCCAGTCACCTGATTCTCAAGTCACCAGATTCGCAACTTACTAGATTCTCAACTAGCCAGACTCTCAACTAACCAGATTCGCAACTAACCAGATTCGCAACTAACCAGATTCGCCATTCACTAAATGTACAATGAAACACAAAATCACAATGACATCTACAAGTACATAATTATTTATGCATACCCATTTAGTTATTTGGGTTACACGTATTATGTGATAATAAATGTATTTATACTTAGTAAATGAAATGATATAAACGATAATAATATTGTTTTTTTTTATCGTTTTCTACGGCAACAAGTTCGTTTTTTAATCGGAGATAGTAATTTGATATTTCAAATCTTCGGTGTTTGTTTTTTACACGCTTTTATTATTTTTTATATGTATATGTATCTCAGGACCCTGGAGTCCCTGACCTTTGGAAGGCGTGCGGGGGCCGAAGCCAACTCGCAGAGGCCCCTTAAACAATTTTAAATAGAATGAACTCCTTCTTACGGTTTCAGATAAGCAGCCTCAAGGTTTTAAGAAAATATTAAAGTTTACGTAAGTTTTATTTCGTACTTTTTAGTTAATTAAAAGCTTGTCTTTAAAAAGGATTTTACTTAAATTTTATTCACTTCGGTGTTGGGCATTATTTTGCATCTGTTAAATTACTATCTGGGATTATAAAACGAACTATCAGTATAACCCGAATACAGTAAAACCCGTTTAATACGA
The DNA here is from genome assembly GCA_949152455.1 of Lithophane leautieri. NCBI lineage: Eukaryota > Metazoa > Arthropoda > Insecta > Lepidoptera > Noctuidae > Lithophane > Lithophane leautieri. Next base: position 4,805,443 of record OX424479.1, on the reverse strand, counting down.
TTTCCCACATAATATGCTATATTACGTCAATCCTTGCATCTTGGAGGCATGTTTTCATACATTATATCACGCTTATTACAATTCGTCATCCCGTTTAATACACCATCAAAATATGTAAGTGATTAGGTGCTTTAAGTAATATAATTATTACATAATAATACACTATGACGCAACGCGATTTAAAAATACAATAATATTATAATAATTTTCTAAAACAAGTTTATAAATACATATGTAAATTCTAGTATGTATATAATACGTTTTATTTTCCCTATCTGGCTTATTTAGAATCCCGCGTAAGACGCGTTTTTGGCTGGGTCCCTATGAAATCGTCTTAAAATGGGTTTTAAGATGGTTTCTTTAGATTCCCGCGTAAGACGCGTTTTTGGCTGGGTCCCTATGAAACCGTCTTAAAATGGTTTATTTAAACCAAAGTCAGTATAGTGATATAATTATATTTTTCAAGAATAGAATTCGTCAGTTTTACTTCATTCATTATCATAGCAAATAAATGTTTTCTAATTAATATCATAATTTATGTCCACTAAGTACCTACATATCGTAAATAATAATGACATAAGTGCTATGTTGACGTGATATTTGAACAAACTCTGTATTTTTATTGACAGAGTTAACACTCCAACAGGTAGGTATTAATCTAACCTTTGGAGTTTATAAAAAAAGCAAGTAGGTAACAAAAGGCCAGGTAAGTAGGTAAGGTATTCCATCAAACCTGATCGTACCTTTACAAAAACCACACCAAAATACGCCTATAGAGAATCAAAATATTATTACACTAGGGTGTTATGTTATAATTAAGTTAATTTAGGTGTTTTGTCTGTTTATTTTATTGTGAATTTATTTAAATAAGTAATATAAGTGTACACTAAAGCATTAGGGTTAACCGTAAAGATAGATCTAAGGGGTTGTATATTAATAAATATAAATAAAAAAATGGCCTTTTAGAACAAAAATATTGTTCTTAAGATCCAAACATAGTTAAACATTGGTTCTAAGATACTTACTTCGTGTCCTCCATCAAGAAGGTGTTTAATCATATTGTCTCCAAGTATACCATGGCTAGGACTTGGGATTGGAAAGACAGCCAAGATCTTGGATGCATCACATAACGAAAAACTAAGTAGTACACCAAACAATAAACACTTTAACTTTTCCATTTTCTGAAAAATAAATAAAGGGAATTCGTAAAGACTTCCGAGTTTTTTCAAATTATTATTATTATTTTATTTTATTAAAAAAATACTCAATGTTTTGGTCATCACTTTATAATACTTACAATATTTTAAATTGTTTCTGTCCAAAAAAATATTTTAAATTATATTCTATTTTATATTTTAACACGTACGTAATTTATTCACAAATACTCGATATTTAAATTCAGTTTTTACGCTCTAAAATTGGTCAATACAGAGCGAAGTGACCAACTCGACTGCGTTTAAATTTAGAATGCTGAGCGCACTTCTCAGACAGTCACTAAACTGGTGGATCTCCGCGTAGACTTTTTGTTGATGTGGTTTAGGGATACGTTGACGTAAATGAAGATATTAAAACATATTATCTAGATATCATATCATATTTATTATTTTATTTTCAACGAGAGTGCTTAGGTCCTTGTTTATATATATGTACCTACTGTAAGAATTATGATAGTAAATTATTCGAAAAATACAAAATTAAAATTAAAACTTTGACAGGTAGTTTAAATTCAATCTTGTGACTTCCGCACCCTAATTGCGTAACACACGATCAATCACAATCTGTTTCATTTTGACAGTTCAACAACATTCATTGCGTTATTTACTTACGTTGTTGAACAGAAAGAAGCAATGGATTAGCAATATCCTTCAAAATGATGCAGATTATGATTGACCGTGTGTTAAGCAATTAGGTTGTTGGACTAGGCAGACGTAGGTATCTACTATTAAGATGCGATTCATTTTTATTACTGACTAGCTGATGCCCGCGGCTTCATTCGCTTGACAAATTATAATTATACTAAAACCTTCCTCGAGAACCACTCCATCCTTTGGTGAAAACAGCATGAAAGACGGGGCAGTAGTTTTTGAGTTTATCGCGGACAGACGGACAGACAGATGCGGCGGAGGACTTTGTTTTCATATGTAGTGATTTGTGAGTATCTAAAAGATGGGAAGAAATGATAAGATTAATAGGAAATACATATTCAATCAATCTGCCTAGCCTTTTCTGAACTATGTTGGGGTCGGCTTTCAGTCTAACCGGATGCAGCTGAATACCAGTATTTTATATGGAGCGACTGCCTATCTGACCTCCACAACCCAGTAATTGGGTAATACGACACCCCTTGGTAAGACTGGTTGTCAGACTTTCGGGCTTCTGACGACTTGTAACGACTGTCAAAGGTCCACGAATGACAGCCGGGACCAACGGCTTAACGAGCTTTCCGAGGCACGAAATACATATTAATAAACATTATTATATCTCACTCCTGTTCGAAATTGTTACGGAACCACCTTACCTTTTATGTTATCTTTATGCACATTGGAATAATCAATATTCATGAGTTGATTGTAGATATTTATAAAGTGCTGATTAATCTTCAAGTAGGTAGGTACCTTCTCACTTGAAGATACTTAAAAGGATATTTTTCTATAGTGTGCGTCACCCCAGTAAAATAATGTCAAAAATAGTCATTTAAATCTTACTCCAGTGCAAGTGCAACAAATTTAAAAATGTGCGCGAGAATTACAGAAGTTGGGCAACTAATCATCTATAAGATTTAAATGACTATTTTCGACATTATTTTGCTGGGGTAATGCACACGTTTTCGACATTATTTTGTTGGGGTAATGCACACGTTTTCGACATTATTTTGTTGGGGTAATGCACACGTTTTCGACATTATTTTGCTGGGATAACGCACACTTTTCTACTCGATACCTATAAGCACAGAGTATTATCGACGTCATAACACCAGCGCCGGCTGTCGCTGAAAACAAGAGCTGGGGCTGTCGCGCATTATAAAAAAACAATAATAAGAAAATTAAAATTAATATTGCATTACATGTAGGCCCTCTGGGGATACCACAAAGAGCACCATTTATTCTACCTCATGGTGGTGTTTGCTCAAAACGCGTGTTGAAGTAGGCTTTGCGGCACTCGTACTGTAAAACTATTCATACAAAAAAAAGGCTAGTCATAAATTATATAAAATGTTCACGGGTTAATTTATTTCGTAACTATTTTAGTCGTAGAATTAATCGGGAAGGACATAATTACTTAATGTCAAAAACTAGCCAAGTGCGAGTCGGACTCGCGCACGTAGGGTTTCGTACCATTATCTATAAAAACAGCAAAAAAATCACGTTTGTTGTATGGGAGCCCCCTTAAATATTTATTTTATTCTGTTTTTTTAGTATTTCAACTGTCTAACTATCACGGTTCATTTAACCTTTTGGGTACGGAACCCTAAAAACGCCATTTATCCAATATGGCGGCGCGAGCAGCAAAGATAAGAGAACGCTTCCAGGTAGAACTACCAAATGACTGGACTATTGGGCAAAGTCCGATTTCTGCTGCTTCCATGTAATGAATCACTGACCTTCACCAGCTCAGTGAACTGTTGACGGTCTGTAGCTCTGTCGATAATAATGGCAGTTTTGCGTCGGTTTGTAATCAGATTTGTTACAGTTGTAATGGCAATCATGTCATTTGGTTTAAATAGGTTTTTATTTGTAGTATCTTATTTATCTTATATAGATTCTTTTCTACCTTGTGAATGTGAGAACGTTGTAGGCTTAGTGGACTGTAGACTTTTTTATTTATTTATTTATATATACTTTATTGTACTGTAGACTTTTTTTTTAATATTATAAAAGTTTAATAAATAATAATAATAATTGTAATCTTTTAAAAGAGTAACCATTAAGTTTCTTGCCGGCTCTTCTCCATAGGAAATGACCAATTGGAACTGTGCATCTAGTTTCTGACGTTTCATAAGTGCCCATGTAGGCTTATTTGAAATAAAATATTTTAATTTTGAAACAATTGTAGGTACATTCTATATTATTATCTAAAAGAACTGAACAAAATCAAACTAGTTGCTAACCTAGTTGTACCTATAATTATTTTTTATCTATTTTGGTACAGTCATTGTATTCTCGGTGCATCGTCTTCACATGTAATTATATAATTGACTAGCTGTGCCCCGCGGTTTCACCGGCGTAGCTCTAGATCCCGTTGGAATATAGGGATAAAACGTATCCTATGTCCTATTCCAGGTCATGGTCTACCCGTGTGCCCAACCTCTCCTCTCTAGAGTAGGGAACGTCGCGGCAGCAAGGCGCGGCGCCGCACGGTGGGCTGAAAATCGACCTTCATAGACTTAGGGATATCAATTTACGGGTGTCGCTTTTTTTGGTAGGAACTGCTTCTACCAACCATTTCCATGCTCTAATAAGTCGAAAAGGTTAAATTGGCGTATAAAGGAATGAGTTTTTTTTTTTTGCGAAAAATTTGTATGGATCTCGCAACAAAAATCCGATTTTCTTTGGAACTGCAAGTCAAACCGTAATATCCTTACAGGGGGTCTTAATACTAATTATTTGTGATTTTTTGACATACCACACGTAACGGTGACTGCTGCAGATTTTTTTTTTAAATTAGGGAAAATAATATACGTATTATTTTTTTTTCCAAAATTGTTCATTTTATTCATCAAGTCAACAAACTAAGTACTAATTAGCTACTATTATCTTCCTGGCCTAATTAAGGATTAGCATTCAACAATACAAATCATAAATTATTATCCTATTTTGAAAAGTGACTAGGTAATTAGGATTATGAGTTCAAGTAAACACTTTACCATCATTAAGGCTTTTGCTAGGAAAACTGTTAGTGAGGGTAATTAAGAAAAAATAATTTATTAATCACCTACATTTTTGATTTTTGGAGACATATAAATAAACAATTTTTCACCTAATAGTTCAGTTTATTCCAAACTTTCGGACTACTACTATTATTCCGCGACCGTTATATAATTACAATGGAAAGTCTACGTACGAATTTAGACTTGTTTGTTATTCTGAGAGGTGAAGGTACTTCGCTTCATCATGAAGTATTATTATTCAGAGCAGTGGTGGATCGCCTAGGTGATCAAATTACTGACAAAGATCGTGTAACGCTGGACGAATTTTGTCGAAGATTTGCACGAGCTGCTTCACAAAGATGGTAGAAATCTCATCGTATCCTTGATACATTTAGAAAACTGTATGAAAACTGGCTGCAGGCTGATGTCGATTGGCCGGATTGCGTGTCAAGAAGTTTTGTATTGCCACAATCAATTGAAGAAGATTACCAGGGATCTAGCGGACATGTGATTAGTCCAGAACCATCGACATCGTCTATTGGTATTGGTACTATGACAAAAAGACCTAGAAAAGCATTCGAGGATCTAGGAAGTAAACAAAAGAAGAGAAGGTCTTACGATTACAAGGGCAAAGAGTCAACTGAAGTTGCATATTCAGCTGCATTACTTTTAAAAGAAGATAATCGTGAAGATATAGCATCTGTCATTGAATATATGCGGAAAAATCCAGAAGCAGCTACTAAAATTAAGGAAAATCTTAAGAAGCCAGTTCAGATTACTACCTTTACACCATAAAAGGCGCTAGGTTTGCTCCTTTCATTAAAGCTTTCTAAGTGGCAATACATCACGCTGCGAAAGGTGACCATCCGGGAAGGTGCAAAAGATGTTTACCCGTCTTATTACAAAGTGCAACAAGCAAAGCAACAATGTTATCCTTCGAAGCATTTTAATTGGAGTTAATTATATTTACCTATGTTAACTAGTTATTTTCATTAAAATGAGCTGGTAAAAGTCCTTAATGATGGTAAAGTATTTACTGGAACTCGTAATTCTAATTACCTAGTCACTTTTCAGAATAGGATAATAATTTATGATTTGTATTGTTGAATGCTAGTCCTTAATTAGGCCAGGAAGAATAATAGTAGCTAATTAGTACTTAGTTTGTTGACTTGATGAATAAGATTAATAATTTTCGAAATAAAAAAATATATATTATTTTTCCTAATTTAAAAAAAAAATCTGCAGCAGTCACCGTTATGTGTGGTATGTCAAAAAATCACAAATAATTAGTATTAAGACCCCCTGTAAGGATATTACGGTTTGACTTGCAGTTCTAAAGAAAATAGGATTTTTCGTGCGAGTTACATACAAATATTTCGCAAAAAAAATATAACTCATTCCTTTATACGCTTATTTAACATTTTCGACTTATTAGAGCATGGAAATGGTTGGTAGAAGCAGTTCCCACCAAAAAAAGCGACACCCTTAAATTGATATCCCTAAGTCTATGAAAATCGATATTCAGCCCACCGTGCGCCGGCGTCGAACGGTTGGCGTACTGCAATTTCGTGATAACTTCGAAATTAAATGTCCGATTCGAATGAATTAAAAAGTATTTTACTGCTACATAAATACCCTTGATGTTAAAACTATTTATTTGAATAAGAATTAATATTACGTTGATAAAACTCCTTCGCAAATAATGCATTAATTTCGAATAAATTTGATTATCATATAAAAAGGTTATAGTGAGTCAATCTAAAAAGATAAACATATGCTGACGCGGACTTTTTTTTAGAACTTTTAAAGAGGAACAATTCCATCTTACATGATATTTGCGTAACTTAAACCGTTTACGCAGCGCACGCAACGGAAGCTCTCAAAAAGGAATATTTTTTCCCGTTTTTGCAACATTTTTCATTTATGCTCCACTCCTATTAGTCGTATTCAACACAAAAAGATTTTTTCAATTCCAACCAGTAGTTCCTAAGACTAGCACGTTCAAACAAACAAACAAACAAACATACTCTTCAACTTTATAATATTAGTATAGATGTATACCAAATATTGTAAAATATTTTTTTAAAGAGTAACGGTGGAGTTTCTTGTCCATTCTTCTCCATACGAAAACTACCTTTTGGAAGGTGCAACTAGAATCAGTTCTATTTCTATTTCTATGTATTTGAAGTTCAAAAGTGCCTTTAATGTGCCTACTTGAAATAAATTATTTGACTTTGAACTCTATGTGACAGTTAGTCCTGGCATTGATATAAAAGGTACTACCAGACACTCGTAACTATTTCTGCCAGTCAAATGATATGAATAATATCTTCTGTGTATTAATTGGCTCTTGAAGGTAATTATTGATAATGCATGTCCCTGAATGTCAAGTTATTGTTGGTAATATGTGCTGTGTCATAGTACGATACCTACCTATGTTGTAAGTACGTAGAATAGTACCATGTGTCACTGTTAAACAAAATTTTTTTTTTTCACGGTTCCTGTATAAAGAAAAAAAGATATTTTATTACTTTCACTTGTACAAAAACTCTTATCTAAACGCAATGCAGCGTTACAACTAGGGGAAAGAGTGTTTTCGATGAACTCTGGCACCCAAGGTAAGATTTAACTTGTGTTTAGGTGCCAGCGTCCTCGCCTATAATTTGAACATATCAGTAGTTGTAGGACGAGCACAGTATATTCATTATTAAGATAGCTACTTACTAGTAAATGCATTATAATGATGTAGCCTATTAAAGTACCTATGTAGGGGTATGTGTTGTGTATTGTGTGCTGTGTATGTATTTCGAGAGAGGTAAATATGGTCAAAGCTTGAGATTATGTGAGTCTGTATGTATATAATTAAGATTATGGGTCCTTGTTCATTACAAAATTCAATTAAGAGACAGCTTCTTCACAGGAGAAACAGTTATTTCCTGTCAAGAAACTCCCACAATACCGGTCTTAACTTAGCTAAATATGTTTGTGCCATTATAATTATGTTGTAACACCATTTTATACCATGTTTCATGCAAATAAATGATTTATTTATTTACTTAATAGAGCAAATCTGATAAGGGCTTCTCAAGTTGACATCAAGGAGTTATTAAAAAAAAAAAAAACTTCTTCACTTCCTACTCGTAACGTTCGACAAAGATGTTACCCAAAAACAGTTGACTATAAAGTTTTTGGTCAAAATTGACGATTCTGTAGCTAGAAACCAGCCACTTTGATCGGCAATGTATGAATTTAGGTAAGGTTCTTATGGAATAGAGACGGAATTAAACTCCATGGATTTTTCTAAAAATATTTATCATGTATACAGTCCTTTTCCCGATGACATAAGTCCTTAGATCCTCAATTTTCTAATAAGTCCCTAAAGCTTAGAAAATTAAGAACCTAACAAGAACAATTATCATTGAATGATGTTTATTTGCAAAAATATTGAACATGCGCTTACTCTCTTTTTAAAATAGATATATTGTACAAATTATCTGCAAAAAAATGCACCTTGACCTTACTACTGAGTAAGAGAGAGATTTTTTTGCAGATAATTTGAACAATATATCTATTTTAAAAAGAGAGTAAGCGAATGTTCAATATTTTTAGTAAGAGTAAGAGAGAGACTGAGTAAGAGAGAGACTGAGTAAGAGAGAGAATTTTTGCAGAAAATTATCAGTCACACTTTCTCAATTCACACCAGAACGGCAAAAGCCGGCAGCGGCAATGCGGCAGCGACGCGACGAGGGCAGCCGCGGACAGTACTGCTAACAAGAAGAGCGTGGCCGCGCGACCTTTTCGAGCTCTTTGACCTAAATAAGCCGCCAAGCAGCGTCTGTGTTCGAAAATCGGAAATTGGTTTGGAAAACATTCGATGTGTCCTGCCTGTACTAAACATAGGTTTTCGTATGGCGACCACGTCAAAGGGTTCTAAACGTAAAATTACCATAGCGTTTGAACGCTGGATAAGTTTACCAACTACTAAAGGAGTGTAATCGGATGAACAATACATTTAGGGCTGTTTTCGTCAGTAGTCAGATAACTTTTATCGGAAGAAATACCTATGACAGTTTCATGGCTAAGTAATAACAGCCGCACGGGTCGATCCATCAGGTTAAGCTACGCTTGCCGGGGTTGGTCCGTGGATGGGTGACCATCTTTACATACCGAGACTCCTCCGTGCCTCGGAAAGCACGTTAAGCCGTTGGTCCCGGCTGTCATTTGTGGATCTTTGACAGTCGTTACGGGTCGTCAGAAGTCTGAAAGTCTGACAACCAGTCTTACCAAGGGGTATCGTATTACCCAGATACTGGGTTGTGGAGGTCAGATAGGCATTCGCTCCATGTAAAATACTGGTATTCAGCTGCATCCGGTTAGACTGGAAGCCGACCCCAACATAGTTGGGAAAAGGCTAGGCAGATGATGATTTTTACAAGCTTGTATGTTTGGGTCAAATCTTGCAAGCTGAATTAAAACCACTTCCTACGGAGTTGAAAGGAGATGACCAGTTTCTGCCTTCGAATTCGGGAACTTGTGCAGTATTATAGTTTATACAATAAGATTTAAAAATAAAGATCTAATTTATCATAGATAAATTATTCCGAATAAAGCAAAGGTTAAAATATCTGCAAAAACAGTATTTTAATTGCTTCCGCTTTTCTTCTAGAGTGCGTTTCATCAAATAGTTCCTATGCCGTAATGTTGGTTCTACTGTTGTAGGACGAACATTTGTACGTTACGGCGCCACCTAATAGGTCCGTTGTTAATTCTTCAAGGACTTTCTAATTAAACTACAATAGTTTTTGGTCCGCGTGCGGCCCGGCCGCGGTCATACAGGGTTTACATGTTCGTTGTGTACTGTGCGATTATTGTGTTCTATTTCTAAACGACCATTGCTATTCTTTACGAACTGATATCTTCAAAGCCCGATTATCATTACTATAAAAAAAGGATTCATCTGTTCTGCTCTATGATTCGATTAAATGGATATTATGATGAGGTGTATAAACTGTGGCATGTTTCGTAAGGCGGGTTCAAAGGCATATTATGTCAATGCTAACCTTACCCTTGCAAGCAAGACTTGCCCGGTGGTTGAATAATCAGGTATGTAAACTTAAACTACATTGGAACAATACTATTTAACAACAAAACAGCAGCTATAAAGTCTGACACATTGCATGTGAGCCAGCAAAACTTAATAAAGCAGCGTTTATTTGGGAAAAGGGTGGCAACGCATCAGCAATAACTGGTGTTGTGGATGTCTATGGGAGGCGGTGATTGCCTAATTCCCGTAAGTAAAAACGTTCAAATTCAAGACGCAATCTCATCTCAGCGACAATCAATGTCAAAAACTTGTCTTAAACTCGATAACCACAACGCCTAGCGCCATCTCATATCGAAAAGCAGAGTTATTTAGTGAAAACTTATCTTTATTTTTCTCAGTTTCCTGATCTTGTAGACTCGTGAAACTTTTTTATCAGTGAACTGTGGAATACAATAATTGCAAAAATAAAACAATATTTGCTGCACATTTATTTCGACACCTAAGCAGGCGCCCATAGTCCCACTGGTCATGTCCTTTACTATGATATTTTGTTCTTAAGTCCACCATGATCTAACTGCTACACCCAGGATTGGCTTCAGACGAGGGAACTCAACGGATAACAGTACAAACATAAAATTTAACTTTAACATTTTCTTAAAAGCTTGAGGCTTATCAGTGTAAGAAGGACGTTTACGGCTCAAACTTTTAGGAAAATGTTAAAGTTCGATGTTTACGTAAGTTTTATTTTGTACGCTTTAGTTCATAACAAGCTAGTTTTTAAAAAGGTTTTTACTTACATTTTATACCTTTTAGAAACCTTGTCCTTTGCTAATTCAATTTATGTCACGATAATGGTATCATGTAGCCTTTAATTAATTCATTTTCTTCAGATCATTCTTCTTAGAGCTCTTCTTAAACAAACTGCTAACAACATAGAAGAATAAAGATACAATAGCTAGTATTAATGCTAGTAGGTCTAGGTACAGTCGTTGGTAGAGGGGTACTCTCCACGCAGGGGAGCGGAGGTGGCGGGCGCCGCGTGTGCGCACGACGTGCTCAACCCAGTGCGCGATCGCAACTCCCGGCTTGGACAGACGATCGTGGAAGATCAAGGATAGCTCCTTTACTTTCTTGGTGAAGCTGTGGGGAAAAAAAAACACGGATTACATATGGCTGCAAGTGTGACTGCAGTGCTGAGTTGAGTGCCCAGGCGGATTCCCGGCCACCATAGGCGCGGGCTTGCGGACGGCGAGCAACGGGCAGCTCGCCGTCCGATAAGGACCAGGCCCGGGTCAATGGCGCGTCGTGTTCCACGCGCGCCTCAAAGAGATGTCAGCACAATTGGCGGGGTCCGCTAGGACCGATGCCTGCCAGGGTTGCGGGAAAGTCCGAAAGGGATACCGGGACCTTGGCAACAGGCAAATGAAGGAACACGGGTGGGTTTTAGTAGTTTTAGTCTGACACGCCCTTCCGCTCCGCCCAGAGCTGGAGAAGTCATTGGATGATTACCCAACCTCAAAAAAAAAAAAAGTGCTGAGTTGAGTTGTCAGGTCTTTTCCAAAAAAAATCAGTAGCCGCCCGAATTTATGAACGGTTGTTGACTATAGGCTCGCCCCATAAAAACACTTCTACCCCTCACTTCAGGCTTGAATTTATGCTACAGCATTGACCAAGCAACATTTATTATAACTAGATATTTAAGAACGTTATTTTCGATAGATTGTATAAAATAAGCCATACGACTTACGTATCATTCTTCAGCATAGCATTAATAGCAACTTTCAAGTCCTTAGGCAGATTGTAACCCAGTGGAACTCTCAGAGCGTATTCATTTTGCACTGCTTTCTGGACATTAGCGAACTGGTCAAAGTACACAGGGACTCCTATGATCGGTACTCCGAAGTGAATGGTTTCTATTGAAGACAGTAGGCCTCCGTGGCTGATGAACATTCTGACATTTGGGTGAGCTGAAAGAGGTTACAGGAAATAATGAAATACTTTTCTACTTTAAATATTTTTCTACGCGACACCGGTAGAACAATTTCCGTGAAGTTTTCATATAAATTGTTCCACTGGAGTTACGTCGCACCGCGTCGCGGCGCACCTTTCTGCGGAGCCGGAGTCCACCCTTTATAAGTTGCTTTGCTTTTTTAGATCAATCAGTAAAATTATGGATACGACATGATTGTATTAGAATATAACAAAAGCAATATCCCCATATTGCGCTATTGTGTGCACAAACGGGTTATTGGCCAAACAATTCAAATATCATGGAGTAGAAATAAATCAATTAAAAAGTATCCGCTTGGGCACACATCCAACAGTGATTTGAATAATTATGTGCAATGCAGAAGAAGTTCAACTACATTTTTACTAATAAATATATTCAGCTATCTAATTGCGTAACTTATTTTCGTAATCGATTAAGACTAATTTGTTTCATTTTGACAGTTCGGCACCATTCATTGCGTTATTTACGTTTTTGAACAGATTTTTATTTTCGAACTTATGAAGCAATGGATTAGACGTTTGTTTCAAACCGATTCCAATTCTGATTGATCGTGTATTACGTAAGTAGGGTGCTGATTCTATTTAAAATAACATGAGACGCATTGTAAAAAGTCAAGCCAACGGTACTTCACGACTACAAATACTGATTATACGAAAAATAAATACTTATTATACGTATTTGACCTGGAATATCTATAGCTTTGGTTAGCTGATTACCTAAAATGCTAGGCTGTGGTGCCCACTTCATAATGTGAACGTTCTTCGGCACATTTGGCAAGTCAGTCTCGAATTTCCAAATGACAGTCTGTTTGAGTTCTCCGAACATCTTCAGAAGTTCCGCGATCAGAGGTTTTGGCAACGAATTACTTTTCAGGAATGATCCCATGCTGAAATATATCACACCGTCCTTGGAATTGTCTATGAGGTCTTGTAAGTCCTGAAACGGGAAGTAGATAATTCCATTTAATTCATTATAGGTGTGATGGTCCAGTGGTAGTGGATACCTGGGGGCCTAAAACGGCCACTTTGGCAGAATCATAATATAATATACAGGGTGTCCAGTAAATAGCACGACATACTGCACAGGGTGATAGCTAGGGTCACTACCTATCAATACAACACAATATATGTTCAGCAAAATCTTACGGATTTACAGTTTTACAAAAATTTCCGATTCGTTCTGTGAAATCGTTCTGTGAAAATTTTAACAAAAAAAACTATTTCTTCAAAACTTTCTTGTTTTTGGATAAAAAAAAACTTATAATGAGTAGAGTAACCTATTCACGAATAATTTGATGTAAAAAAAGTTCTAGAAAAGGATTTTTTCATTACGAGATACTTAAAAATCTGTTTCAAGGTAGAGATTTTTCGATATTTCGGAAAATTTTGTAAAACTGTAAATCCGTAAGATTTTGCTGAACATATATTGTATTGTATTGATAGGTAGTGACCCAAGCTATCACCCCCTGCAGTATGTCGTGCTATTTACTGGACACCCTGTATAATTATCGTAAAATGTCACAAACTGACAATTCATAATAATATGAATTGCATTCATATTACGCAATTCATTTGTTTGACAGTTTTGTATGGAGATTCGTAAAATGGTTCATAAATGATTTATTATTTATTTATTAACTCATCATCACTATCATTACAGGAATTTCTTAACTCAATAGTGTGGCCATAATTACAGTTTTATTATTTACCATAACATATTATGTTCATCGTGGTTTTTGTGAACTCACTCAGAGAACAAGTAAATTATCTATGCTGTCTGCTACGGCATTAAGTACACGCAAGGTACGCGTTATAGGGGCTTTTCTCAGTAGTAGTAGTGAATTGCTTTATTGAAGTTTAATGTTAAATTAAAATAAATTAATTTAAATTACGGTCTATTTATTAATTACGTCATTTTCATGCGGCAATACACAAAAACACGGCATACACCACATATGATTCGAATATGAGTTGAATTGAGTACATTATGATTCAGCTAATATGTGTCAAATTAGAGGAATTGCCAATGATCTGCTGGGAATTCAGGAAATGAATTGCTTTTAGAGGAATTGCTTAATGTGGCCGTTTTAGGTCCACACATACAGTTTAACTGTATGAGAAGATGCCTTTGCCTTGCAGCGGGAAAATAATGGGCTGGTATCATCGTCATCTGTCCAGCCTTTCCCCAACTATGTTGGGGTCGGCTTTCAGTCTAACCGGATGCAGCTGAATACCAGTATTTTACATGGAGCGACTGCCTATCTGACCTCCACAACCCAGTAACTGTTTAATACGATACCCCTTGGTAAGACTAGATGTCAGACTTTCGGGCTTCTGACGACCCGTAACGACTGTTAAAGATTCACAAATGAAAGCCGGGACCAACGGCTTAACGTGCTTTCCGAGGCACGGAGGAGTCTCGGTATGTAAAGATGGTTACCCATCCACAGACCAACCCCAGCAAGCGTAGCTTAATCTGATGGAAGAACCTGTGCGGCTCTTATTACGTAGCCACGAGCTCCTCGATCCAATAATGAGTTGGTATTATTAGTATTAATTTAGGTTTCATAATGTCAACATTATCATGAGTATGTTGAATAATGAAGACATGACCATAAAATCGTGTTGCTTTGTAGTTATCGTAAATAACAGAATTGATGGAACTAACAAGGTCGAAGGTTATCGAATTGAAGCTTAAACTATCATTATGGTCGAATTGTCATTATGAGGCAGAATATAATATTTACCTAACTTTAATTTAAGATATTGCTCAAATTACAAAAGCCATAATTTTGATTAAAAAAATTAACCAGCTACTTGTGGCCAGATATCCTAACAATACGAACCACATCCAGAAGTCTCATTTTTGGTTTGAGTTTGAAGAAACTTTGAATACTGTAAGTAATAATTATGTGAGTAAAAAGAGAAATATGGATGAAACAACATAAAATGATAAGGCGAATAAAAGTGTTGATGGATTTTAAAATAAAACTCTTTATAATTTAGTTACCTTCGGCAGTGGTTTCACAGGCTCCTCAATATGAAATCCACCGACGTACTTGAAGTTCTGGGGCGTACTCGGACGATCACGAACAGCATCGTGCTCATTCCCGAAGATCAACGAAGCGTTGAAGATAACATCTTCGTAATCTGGAAGTGTCCTACCGCGTTTGGCGACCAGCGGTCCAAACGTTTGCTCATACATTTTGCGTTCTTCGGGTTGGGTAATGAATCTGGAATTGAAGAAGAATAGGTTAGTAAAAGAAAGAGACAGAACATCATGCTTACTCAACACATGAACAATTATTATATACATACAGCTGTTGTTAAGATTGGAGAGTAGACATAATCAATTACAGACGTGAACTTTCTAGCAAAGAACAGGGCCTTCTCACATTCAGAATTAAACTTCTAAATGTGAGCAGTTATTTGCTTTTATTAAATAACTTAAGGTAAGAGAAGACATTACAGATATTTATGGTAAAGCGAATATTTTTAAAGATATAGCGGGTCGAACTGGAATCCAATTCTATCGCGGTCATGTTACTTGACACATGATAAACCTGAGTTTGTTATGATCAGTGTGATTACAGCGCTCAGTGCCATGTCCTATAACCAACGTGTGAAAGAGACTTACGTTTTAAGGTACTGCCACTTGATTCTCGACCACAACTCGTCGACTCTCTCCAGAAAAGACAATGGAGTCGTGGCTGGAGATAAGTAGTCTGGGTCGTAAGCAGGATTCGTGCCATGGCCGATCAGTCTTAGCACCTGCCAGTGAGCTCCCATCGAGTACTGCCATATCATAGGGCAGTTGTACAGGACTGCCAACCTGGCAGCAATAGTTATGAGGACTTTAAACATTGAGAAGATTGATGAATAATGCAGTTGCTTCATGTTAAATTATCCAGTTAGAGTAGAGGCCGAACAAAATATAGTAGGGAAAAGGCTTGGCACATTGATTGACTTATGAGATCGCTGACCCATAAAGTATTGTCGATAATAGGATGTTATTCATTTAATGAACAGAGCAGTGAAGAAAGGATGGATCATCATCCAAAAGATTTGAGTGTGATTTTTTTAATTATTTTGCCTCACAATTTTTTTCAATTTCATGAGGAAAATCTCTCGTTTTTGTTAGAAGGATTGTGTAAAAGGTGGATGAAGGATGATGTGGCTAGAAAGGGGGTGTTTGATAATATAATCATCATTTTCTTGCCCTTTAAACTAGATTAGTTGTGGCTTATACTGTGTGGGGGCTTGTGGCTAAGTAATAACAGCCGTACGGGTCGATCGATCATGTTAAGCTATACTGGCCGCGGTTAGTCCGTGGATGGGTGACCATCTTTACATACCAAGACTTCTCCGTGCTTAGGAAAGCACGTAAAACCGTCGGTCCCGGCTGTCATTTGTAGATCTTTAACAGTCGTTACGGCTCGTCAGACGCCCCAAAGTCTGACAACGAGTCTTACAAGGCTATCGTGTTACCCAGTAACTGTGTTGTGGAGTTTAGATAAGCAATCGCTTTATGTAAAACACTGGTATTCAGCTGCATCTGGTTAGACTGGAAGCCGACCCCAACATAGTTGGCAAAAGGCTAGGCAGATGATGATAATATGGATTACCAAAGAAGATATCCTGCGCTGATCCTTTGGGACTAATATCCCAATTTATTTAGGGGCAGGGTGATAATGAATTTCATCAGTAACTATATATGTAGGCAATGTGTTTCCACTCACCCTGCAAAAACTTCAGATTCTATCAAATCCGATACAACAACATCAAAGTGCTCGTTAGGGTCTTCTATGAGTTTCTTGAAGTTTTCATTCTGGAAGGTAAGTCTTGCGCTTTCTTGGCCAAACATTTGGATTTGTAGAGGATCGTTCCTTTTTATTTTGTGTTCCAGTGCGTATCCCATTGTTAGTGATTCATCATCTGTAATAATGAATAGTTGTTGTTGGTGACAATTCTTACAAAATGGCCATCTTCGTGTGAACATAACCCGGTCAACAAATCGACGATGTAGTATCAATATCTAATAACTACAAAAACCATGACTTTATAGGAAGCGAAAACGTTTTATTTTTATAGTTTTTAATATTCGTATAAAAAAGTAACTTTTATTTTTTTTAATTGTAGGAAACGCTTGATTTGGTGATAATTATTTTAATAAAATGTTTCATGTTAGGGATATATTTTACTTACGATTATGCAATAAAGTGAAAACCGCAAAAAATTTTGGTTATTAGATATTGATACTTCACCGTCGAAATGTATTTTTCTTCACTTGGCTTATTTAGTAGACGAATGTGGAATACGTTTACATATTTAGATTTTTTGTTACAGTTAATTTGCATCAATTTTTGTCAGAATTCATAACATTCGTGTTTGTTACAAAGATAAATGTTCTAAATCTTAATCTTCATAATTGTTCCTAAATTGACTTGACAATAGTACACATCAAATCTACTATTTTCGTAAGAGTACAATGTCAAATGCTCACGCGTATTAAAGGACTTTTTTTTTTTTAACACACATGGAGGAAACAATAAATGTAATTTTATAAACATTATTTATTAACAAAAAATTGAGAAAAATGTCTCGTGGTTTTTTTTCTTCCCTTAACCAAATAGAATATATATGGAAAATAAAGGTACTGTACACAGAACTAATTTTGAAAAGTGTTCTTACCTTTAAGCAGATCCATATTGCCACTAATATCAATTTGTCTGAAGTTTTTGGTTGGTGGGTTCTTCAATGGAAATACAGTTGCATAGGTCACCTGGAAATATTATTAGTAATGCATTAATTATTTATTTACTAAAACTTTATGCACAAGTAAAAAAAACAACTGTACAAAGGTGGACTTAATGCCTGAGGCATTTTCTGCCAATAACCTTAGGGTGATGTAGAGACAGACATGGCCGGTGCAACATAAGATATAAATATAACTCGAAATATAATGAATACTAATTAATACATACATAGATACATACATATAAACAAAATAAACTTAGTCAGGAGAAATAACGACAGGTAGAGGATAAAAGAGAGGGATGATTCTGCCAACTTCTTACGAATATGTTCACGTGCCTTCACTTTAAATGATAAGCGACTCGTAACGAATTATTATAGTAGTAGCGAATTATTATTATACAAAGCCTTTTTTTTATCAAAAATATGACAATAAATAAAAATACTGCCAATAGTTTAGTGATAGGTTTCGCCAATGAACCGGCAATAGTGACTAAACGATTGTATTTGATTTATTTTCAGACTAGGAACATTATTAGTTATATAAAGTTTAAATTATAGTCGTATCATCGCCTCCACGTTGTTTAATAAAAAAAATGTGGTTGGAAGAAGTAGGTCAATTAAACGAACAATGATTGCCATGGCTGTTTAATTCACTGCAGCGATTCTAGTTAGCCTTGTGAATATTTGTAACAATGCCATGGGACAAACGACCATTAGATGAATTAATCCTATAATCATTACTCCTATATAATAGCAATATACCGTACCAGCTGTACCTAGCTAATACTTTCTAGACTAGACTGCGGGAATGTACTATCAAGATAACAGATATACTGTCATAACCCAGGTCATAGTGTGCCTTTCATCCAAATCAATTCAGCCGTTAAAGCGTCAAAACGTACAGAGAGACTGAGTTACTTTTGCGTTTATAATATTAGTAAGGATTGTTTTAAAGGTGTATCCAAAAATTGAGCAGCAATCGTGGGGCGTGCCACGCTGTGTTTGGATGACTGCCGCGCGCGAATGCTTCTATCTATCTGCCGAGCACAAAAATTTCTAGCAAACATTCGTCAGTAATTATGTTTGGACGGATTTTATGCAGAGCTAGACTCCTAATTATGCATTAGGTATCTAATCAAGTAATTTCCATCTATACTAATTTAGTAAAGCTGAATAGTTTGTGTTTTTGTTTGAACGTGCTAGTCTCTGGAACTGTAGAGGTATAAGGAACAGGGTGTAAAGTTCACTCATCCTCCATAGAAAATAGGAGGATCCTCCGGGTGTTGTGTCTGGTAGGCTACTGCCCGGCGAGTAATGTCAGATTTTTAGGATTGACTGCCGTACGTTGTATAATATGCTAGTTGCGCGGTAAACACTGCTTACGCGATGCAGGATTTTGCGTGACGTCAGTGTGATGCCTAGTTCGCATATGGCGCTGTAGATAAATCAATAAATTGATATCCACAGAACTACCAGTCAGATTGCATTCTTTTTTGCTTTTGATAGCCCAATTCTTAAGGAAGGTTATAGCCAGAGTTGACATCGCTTTTTAGGTATTGGTACCTTAATCAGAAAAATAATGTTAAGTGGGCGGGTGAATTGTCGAGTGAACACAGACTGGAATGCGGAGTGAGGCAGGGGGTGTTGAGCTCGCCCTTGCTTTTTAACCTATACGTAAATGCACTGATCGAGGAACTCAGCCAAATGCCCGTAGGGTGCTACGTGGATGGTGTCAGTGTAAACAACCTTAGCTATGCCAATGATAGGGTGCTGTTGGCTCCCTCAATTTGTGCATTACGGAAGTTGCTTGCCGTTTGTGAAAAGTATGCGGTCATACATGGTCTGAGTTATAATGTAAAAAAATCAGAGTGTATGATCTTCAAGGCGGGTACAAAGTGCCCAACTGTTGTTTCACCAGTGTTACTTAATGGTATTCCTCTTAGGCGAGTATACCAATTCAAGTATCTTGGGCATGTGATTACCGAAAACCTTGCAGATGATGTAGACATGGAAAGGGAGCGCAGGGCATTGTCAGTCCGGGCGAACATGCTGTCCCATAGGTTCGCTCGATGTACAGACGCGGTAAAGGTAACTTTATTCAAAGCGTATTGCACATCTATGTACTTAGCGAGCCTGTGGTTCAGATATACCCAAAAGGCCTACAATTCTCTGCGTATCCAGTTTAATAATGCCTACAGGGCGCTGTTACGTCTGCCGCGCTTCTGCAGTGCGTGAACAATGTTCGCTGAGTCGCGCACAGACGGCTTTCATGCCACCTGGCGCAAAAAGACAGCCTCACTGCTAAGCAGATTGCGTGGGAGCAGTAACAGCATCCTGGAGGTAATAGGCAATAAGTTAGACAGCCCACTGGTGTGGAGCCTCACCCAGAGGACTAAGTCTCTCTTAGTTATTAGTTACTAACATAGTTTTTAAGCTCATACTAACAATATAAATGTAAATGTAATTTTAATGTAATGGATCAATGGTTGTCTGAAATAAATAAATAAATAAGAAATAATAGGCAATGTAACATCACACTGCGAAACATTGGAGCCGAACAAAAAGAAAAAATGTCAGAAAGAACGCTGAGCTTTCATGACGTGTAAAAGTGATTCCAATATCCTATTTACAGAAAAATGAAAAAATGTAAAAAAAAAACAAAGCGAAATCGAAGTGATAGCGGTGGCGGGCGCCGCGATGCGATGCGACGCGGGAGGGAGTTTTTAAAAATGTGGCTTTAATTTTAGTACCTATATTACGTTCTTACGTTTTCCACACAAACGAAGTCGCGGCCCGAAGCTAGTGGGTAATATGTATGGCAGGTAAAATCTATCCACGGTTTATGTGCAGCCTCGGACTTTAATTGATGAGCCACTTTCAAACTTTTCAATTTTGCAGTTTCATACATTCGCGAGATTACACGATTAAACACGAACTCAAATCGCATGCTCATGACAAATTACTAGTAATCGGAAATAGTCTTATCCATAGAGGTTGACGAAGACATGACTTTCCGTGTCTGGATGTACGAGTATAACCGACTAAGGCCGATTTGTATTACACGGCTAAAATACGAACAGAGCCAAGTGGCTCATCAATTAAGGGCATACCCTACCTGAAATTGCTTAGCATGATTCTCCGTTATGCCGAAAATACTGAAGCATTGATTTTGAAATATGCTAAAGTTGAGGATTGATGCCCTGTCCTATGTTTGGCGAAAACATGATTACATAAAATTTTCTTGACAGAAAAATAATCCAAAGTTACCTCTAAACAGAACTATAAACGGCTGGTATTCAAAAAATACTTCAAATTAGATCATGAAACTTTGTATAATAACTGAACTATCTAAAGCAGGTCTTATGTTTTTTTATTTTTTTATTACCATTATTTTCACCTTAAAAAGCAATTAGGAGGAGCTCGTGGCTAAGTAATAACAGCCGCACGGGTCGATTCATCAGGTTAAGCTACGCTTGCCGGGGTTGGTCTGTGGATGGGTGACCATCTTTACATATCGAGACTCCTCCGTGCCTCGGAAAGCACGTTAAACCGTTGGTCCCGGCTGTCATTTGTGGATCTTTGACAGTCGTTACGGGTCGTCAGAAGCCCGAAAGTCTGACAACCAGTCTTGCCAAGGGGTATCGTATTACCCAGTTACTGGGTTGTGGAGGTCAGATAGGCAGTCGCTCCATGTAAAATACTGGTATTCAGCTGCATCCGGTTAGACCGGAAGCCGACCCCAACATGATTGGGAAAAGGCTAGGCAGATGATGACACCTTAAAAAGCAATTAGGTACCTAAACTTTGAGGCTTGAAAGCCGCTAGGGTCCCACTCCGTCTAGCTCTCACTCAGGTCGCGAGTAGTATGGTGTGAGCGAGATCAAATCTGAGGTATGGTACAGCCTTAAAGTCCGTGACTGTACGTAATTAAGATACGATATTTGCTTTACTTATTTACTTACTTACTATTACTATCCGTATAGTCTTTTATGACAGAAAATTATCGCAGTTTCGTAAACTAGTAACATAATATAATATGATACTAGTTAATAGATAATAATTATGTAAGTAATCATTACGTATTCATATTTTTTTTTTTTTTTTGCATTTGGCCTTTATGTAGGTAAGTATTTTCGAGATTAATAATCGAGTTTTTTTTTTTTGGTATGATGTAACTGTCCAGTTTTTGTTAGGTAGAGCAGAAGTAACAAAAAATGCAACTTTTTTGTAGAATACTCCTTCAAGTAATATTTTGTAGCATTCTTAGAAAAGGTGCAAGACCATAGTTTTTGACAAACATAGCTTGTAAATTAAAGATGCAAGAAATAAAACGGAAATGTCTGGTTATTGGTTATTAGGTAGATAATAATTACAAGGACCAACATTAAAAATTATGAGATAACTATTAGTTATAAAAATATAAGTTACCAATTATTTGAATTGTTAGTTCCACAGGACCTTTATTTTTATAACTACTTACTTACCTCCTTCAAATTTTTTTATTCATAATCTTTTTGTACAAGAAATTGGACGTTGACCCCCAAACTAGGCATTAACCTGTACCTTGGGGGTCGGAATTGCGACATTTTCTGAGTTATGGATAGCCGGTAAACATAAACTGAAATTAGACTAACTTAATAGGACTGTAATTTTTTTTTTCTTCTGGCATTATTGAAATAATTATTGAATTACAATGTCTCAATTAAAACCCGTATTATTATTTCATAATTACCTCATGTCCAGCATTAAGCAGGTGCCTCACAACACCTTCTCCCAGTATACACATACTTTTTGCAGGAAAAGGAAATAAAACTAAAACTTTTAGCGCTTCGGCACTACCGAAAAAGTAGACCAAAGAAATTAGCACTAATAACTTCATTGTAACGCACTTTTTGTTCACAAATGGATAGAAAATACAAAGTCTTAGTTCACAAATGCATAGATTTTTTATTTATTCGAACTAATAATCAAAGCGCGTCTTTCATGCGCCTGCGCAAGCCTGCGAATACGATTGCGTAATAATATTTTCTAAACACGACGACGGAATCTAGGCTTATCAACAGATACTTACAGTGTACTGTCGACAACATGATGTAGCGATCTTTTGATACAAGGAGTCGAATCGTTGAGAAAAGATTATTGGGTTGGGTGTCCTAGTTGAAGCTTCAGCTTAATAAACCGACCGGTTCTTGCCCCAAGCACCGCCACTTCGACCGGTTCTTGCCCCAAGCACCGCCACTTCGACCAGTTCTTGCCCCAAGCACCGCCACTTCGACCGGTTCTTGCCCCAAGCACCGCCACTTTGACCGGTTCCTGCCCCAAGCACCGCCACTTCGACCGGTTCTACGCTTCCCGCATCTAGCAGATTCCTGCGGCCTTCACGAGATCATCGGTCCACCTTGTGGGGAGGCCCTCCAACGCTATGTCATCCTGTACGCGGTCGCCATTCCACAACCTGACGGCTTTATTGGCCATCTGTTCTGCAAGCAATATGCTCTGTCCAATGCCACTTAAGTTTGGCAGTTCTTCGGGCTATGTCGGTTACCTTGGTTCTCCTGCCGATCTCTTCATTTCTGATTTGATCACGTAGGGAAGCTAGAAGCATAGCCATTGCCTTTTGAGAGACTATAAAAGTCATATTTATCTAAAAATGGTTCTAATTATTTATATATAACCAGCTGATGCCCGCGACTTCGCCCGCGTGGATGTCGGTTATTATATACTAAAACCTTACTCGAGAACCACTCTATCCATTGGTGAAAACAGTATGAAATCGGTGCAGTTTTTTTTTGAGTTTATCGTGTACAGGATGACAGACACACGCGGTGGAGGACTCTGTTTTATAATATGTAAGGATCTATAATAAAATATTACAAACAAAAGCAGTAAAATTTTTGATCTTGTATTTGGGAGGTAATCTTTGGCACTACTGATCCGATTCCAAAAATTCTTACCTTAATGGGAAACTACGGAATTGCTGAATGTCATAGGATATAATGTATTTTATGTTTAAACAAGAAATTTCATGTGAATGAAGTCGCGCTCAGACCCTAGCAACAAGCATTTTGAATCAATTTTTCTTGCCATTTCCTATCAAAAAGAGTTAGACTTACTCAAGAGAGAGACTTACTCATATTATTACAATTTTAAATTTATACAAGTTTGCTCTTGTAAACATATATGTATTAATTAAAATATTTTTGAATATTCATATGCTGTTTCTGTTGGCGGTACACTAAAGTCATATTGCCAAGACCGACTCAGATTTAAAATAAACCAATTATCACTAAATAGTTGAACTTAAAACACAATTCAAAGTTTTTGTAGATAAAAAAATCACCCTGATTCGGGCAACCAGGAAGGCATAGAATAGAATATATTTATTTGCATTTAGACATTGTACAATAATGGTATTAATATTAGGGTTATGATCAACATGTCTTGCCATGGACTGGCATACAAATATTTTAAGGAAACCAAGTTCCTTTTTTGCTCGTCAACAAGAAGTTATAATAAAAACTAAAACCCAACTACGACAAAAAATAAACTAAAATGGTATAAACAAGATATCACAACACAGACAGACAAATTCAAAATCCGGAGTCACACGTAATCTGCTTGATTCATGGCCCTAACACGTCACGTATGACCCCGGATTTTGAATTTGTCTGTCTGTGTTGTGATATCTGGTTTAAGTATACCATTTTAGTTGATTTTTTTGTCGTAGTTGGGTTTTAGTTTTTATAACTTCTTGTTGACGAGCTCAGGACTAGACCATTAAGGCTCCCACAAACAGGCGCGACATGGCTGGCACTGCCTGTCGCGCCCGCGAAATCACGCCAGTTTGCACGAGCCTTTACTTTAAGAAGTCGTTAAATCATCATTTAGATTTTTTGTCCCCCCCTGTGTCTGAAAAGTCAAAGATAAATATAGACGAGGCAGTTAATATGATACGATACGCTTGTTAACCTTGGTTTCGATTGTTAAATTGATATACCTAATAGTGTTGACCGTACCGAGGTCATTTAGAGGTGACTTGTGTTATGCAGTTTGGTTGGTGTAGCTAGCAAATTGCCTTTATGCACTCCTTTGCAAAAAAAACAGGCACCTTACAGCCATAGGCTTTTCTATGGGTAATATTATTAATACCTACGTCATTAGCATAAATTACTAGTAATTTCTTATTATTAATGAGATTATAGTTTTTTGGCTACACCCCTCTTCCAGCAGCGCTATAATTTTACTGGCTCGTATTGCTATTTCTGCCATTACAATCGACACAAAGATATCTGTTTTAAGTCACAATAAGGCTGGATTATGCGACAAACATAAATTATTCTACTAAAAATAACGGGAAGTTAGTTTTAGTTGCCTGATAACCTTTTAACCGCAAACCCGCAAAAGGTAAATAAAAAGTCTCAAACTGAAAAAGGGATTATTATTGTTTTAAACAAAAGTTTCGAATTTGGAATTAACCTTTTTTTCATACCCAGACTCTTTATTAAGTGCCAGTAACAGAGTTTGGCTCTTCACAACTAAATTATTACCAATAATGTAGAAAAATCAAAACCGCCCGTTTTTTTTTGCAAAGGAGTGTAGTTCAGTTACCATGTGATTACTATCTGATCAGACTAGGCGTCGTTTGTGGGTCCAGACAATCTTAGGTTTTTAAAGGATCCGCTCGTATACTTCAACAGACAACGCACAGCCTAAGCCGCTGGGTCTAGAAGCATGAATTTTTGCACAAAATTTCCTTTTATAACGTAGATGAACATCCATCCAATACACATTAGGGAAGGATTTTTTGAAAATTCATCCCTATAAAGGGTTAATTTAGGGATGAAAGCTTCTACGGAAGTTAGGCATTTTTGCGAAAGAGAATTCATGGCTTGTACCGAATAAAATAAATTATTCAAAAAATGTAAAGGCAATTTTTGAAGCATCTATGGAACGTTAAAATATTATTACGGAAAGATGGAGGAATATGTTTGTATTGCCTTCGGCATGTCCTCGCTTCCTTTGATGGATAAACATGCATAAGTATTGATCTATCGAGATCACGAGATACGTCGCGAATTATTACTTTGTCCTGTCTTGACAGTCTGTTGTCAGTTCTTCACACTTTAAGACCATAGGGCCTAGACAAAGTGACTTTCTGTCAGCGATAACGACGATGTAGAAGTCAGAAATGTATGGGACTGACATAAGCTACCGAAAAGCTTATGTCAGTCCTTTTGAATGTCGTTGTAGAAATGCTTGAAAGCAAATGTCACTTTATCAAACCTTCATGCCTTAAGGTATGATTCCGAACCCCGCTACACGCAGCAGTGCTGCCGCGGTGCTGTTACCGCGGCAGTGCTGCCTGGCACTGCCACTGGCCGCTGATTCCGAGCACCTGCTGTTCATGGTGTCTCGCTGTTTTGTTGGCAACTTGTCAACGTTATCGTTTTGATGAACACTGCACTACTGGTCTGACGTGGCGGCAGGACGGCACTGCCGCGCAGCAGCGGTGTCGCAGCAGTGCTGCCGCAGCAGTGCTGCCGCAGCAGTGCTGCCGCAGCAGTGCTAAACTAGCCAAGTAAAATTTTCAGCTTCAATTCATCCTTATTGTATCGTGTAAATAATTCGACTATTCAATAAAGTTATATTTTAAAATAGCAAACATTGTTATAGCAGAAAAAACAAGAAATCTTGTTTAAAATTTATTTTAGAATGTTGTAGGGATGTTCTTTATATATTTCAGGATTATCTATAGAACTTGGCACCTATTTGGATCTCAATTCTTTTGTCGGCGAAGTCGACAACCTTGATTTTGAATTTGGCTCCCATTTCACATTTATGTTTTTGATTGGATCTCTTTTACAAGGGACCTATAATCTTTTGTACGTTTCTTGAGCGTGAAAAACATTGACATAGTCGCTTTCTCGTCGTCGGCAGTTGGACAGGTGCCTAATAGAGGAAATATTGTTGTCATTGGTTTTTTAGGCATTTCACAAACTAGTACTTTTCTCAATTTTTTTTGTGATAACAAATACGAACCTCATTTAATAAGAGATCCTCTCTCACTAACCTACATTTTTGAATCAACTATAATTATAGATAAAGAAGAGAAAAAAGAAGTATTGTCATTTTGATAATAATGGTCGCTGACATGCTAACTTAACGCGGGCGCGTTACGTAAATAATAGGAAACACAACATCTTATGTTTCACACCTTTTTTAAACCACCATTTTTAAATTGGGTTTTTGTTATGTGGTGGTAATTAATGCAGTCCGTTATCTGCACGGTACCCGTTTTACATTTACTTGAGTAAAGAATGCGGATAGAATCAACAAGACATCAAATTTCAAAATTATCTCTAAACCTAATTGTAAACCGCTGGTATTAAAAAAATACTTCAAATTAGATCATGAAACGTAACGATCATGACCAGCCTTACCAAGGGCTATCGTGTTAACCAGAAACTGGGTTGTGGAGGTCAGGCAGTCGCTACATGAAAAATACTGGTATACTAACTGCATCCGGTAAGACTGGAAGCTGACTCCAACATAGTTAGGAAAAGGCTAGGTTAGGAAGAGTCAACTAGACATATTTTTTATACTTATCCACTTACAAATATTTATATCTTGTAGTTATGTTTTTATAAAAAATTAGATACACACGTGTTAGCAGATATAGATAATCACTATAAGTATTTATATACGTATTACCCAACTTAGTAAGATTTTAGTGTCAGGATGATTACTGGTTAATTGCTATGGATTTCAGAAAGTAAAGCACAGAAAGACAAGGCTAGACATTGATTTAGTTAGACTTTATTCAATGTTGGCAATAGTATATACCATACACAACAACATAATCATAATCATAATAAGCAATAATTACAGTATAATATCAAATTACTTAATTTACGTCACACCCGTCCGTCTATTCCAAACAACACGGCACTAGAACCAACCAGTTGGACATCTACCGAGCAACTGACCCGATAACCGATTCGGATATCGCTACGCCCCCGCAAGGGGGCGTGGCGGGCGGGGTCGGGGCTTCGCCCCCTTCCCGCGGAGGCTATACGGTGGCCCGCCACTGCGGGCCCCTCCCTCTGTTTGCCTTTGTCGGCCACGGCATCAGTCGGACGCGTTATAAATAACGCGTCCGTGTGACAGGTTGCAATGAACTGACCCGATAACGTCTTTACAATCCTTTTTATATCCTACCAACGTCACTTTATGTCAAACCTCTACCGTCATTTTAAAGAAATCATAGATGATCATACATTTTGGTTGAAACGGTTTATTATATTAAAATAGCATTATAAAATCTAAAATATGCTACAAGTATCGTTGAATATTACATCACAATTTATAGTAATAACCTCTAAATGAATTTTACAAGTTTAGTGTTATTTTTAGGTAAACACAATACCTGGTCAAATCAGGTATTTCTACATTGGTCCCAAACTTCGTAAATGTGACAGATGTCACTATCGAACAAACAATATTTTAATATTAAAATAACCTCACAAAATGAATAATCTAACACACGCACTTGATTCTGAATGTAATTTAAAAGATAAAAATAAACTTATCATCGAGTATTTGTTATCTTTATTATTCAAATTTACAAAGATTTTTATATCAGTCTGTTCAAGTGCATCTGAATTAAATATCCCTAATATGCTTAGGTACATTTAATTCGTCAGTTTTCTATGATTTGATCAGGTTTTCAGTATCAAATTAGCAAGGACACATGCAAATGTGAAAACATTTCTGTCATTATCTGTACTAATAAATTAAACCTAAAAAAAAAACAAGTCATTAGCTACTCTTCTGCTTCTTTTGTTTCTTCGACCGCATATTCAACACATATTTCACTGCTTTCTTAATTTAAAAAAATATGACTACAAAAATAATTATCTACATTTAATAAAAATAATAAACGAACCCAAAATACCACTTAACAAGATGAACATTAGCTGGTAAGTCATTCAGATCACTCTCGTACTTCCAAATGACGGTCTGCTTATATTTGCTGAACATGATCAGTAAAGACCTATTCATCTGATCGGACATGCCATCACTATTTAGGACGGAACCCATGCTGAAGTATATGACACCGTCTTTTGCTTCGTCCATCAGCTTTTGGAGATACTGAAAGGAAATACGAAGTATTTGATTAGAAAGATGAAGATTCATGATTCGTTGGCCCTGTTACCGTCACTGCACTGACTGACGGCTTTGCAGTGCGTGGCAGAAATTGTGCACTCAATGCACGTTCGGCTCCACTAATTTTCTTCTCTCTCTACATCTCTAGGTGCAACTGGGAGCCGATTATGTGCTCTGTCTATGTATCATATGTTATTATTATATTATACTAGCTTTTGCCCGCGGCTTCGCCCGCGTGGATGTCGGAAAAATCCCACGGGAACTTACTACCGCTTGGGATTGAAAGCACCCTATGTGTTAATCCAGTTATCTAATTGCGTAACTTATTTTCGTAACCAATTAAGACTAATCTTTCATTTTGACAGTTCAACAACATTCATAGCGTTATTTACGTTGTGGAGCAGATTTTTTTTTCAAACTTATGAAGCAATTGATTAGAAATTTGTTTCAAACTGATTCAGATTGTGGATCGTGTATTACGCAATTAGGGTGCAGGTTATAGAGATGTCAGCAAAATTGACGGGGTCCGGTAGGACCGATGCCTGCCAGGGTTGCGGGAAAGTCCGAAAGGGATACCGGGACCTTGGCAACAGGCAAATGAAGGAACACGGGTGGGTTTTAGTCAGTAAAAGTCTGACACGCCCTTCCGCTCCGCCCAGAGCGGGAGAAGTCATTGGATGATTTCCCACCCTCAAAAAAAAAAAAAAAAAAAAAAAAAAAAAAAAGGGTGCAGGTTATAAACTATCTGTGTGCCTTTCATCCATATCCGTTGGGCTGTTTTTGCGCCAATCCGGAACAAACATCCAAATAAACAGACAAACGGACAAAAATAATTAAAAATATATTTTCGGCATCAGACTCATTCCCACACCTCGTACTAATTACTTATTTTAAAAGTATTTAATGTACAGTTTTGACTTAGTTACTATTTTATTATGTATTCCATTTTCCGCAACACGGGCAATATTTCCGTTTTTTTATTGATGAAAAACATATCTGCGGGCTGCTACAACATAATGATAATAATTATGTAGTCGGTGGTTTAAATATTATTGTATTATTACATAATGAAGGTATTATTCAAGTTAAGTCAGTTGTTAACCTATAAAATCCTGAAACACGTACTTTACATTTTTTTTGTTTTAAGTAATAGTACCTACCGTACCGAGTTTTGAGTTAATCCGACAGCGCGTAAAAATTTTTACTTACTTACTTTGCCACCCCGTTATTCGTCTATGTGAAGGATTGCTTAAAAAACTAAAAGTGACAATCTTTATTATTTACTATGGCAAGTATTGCCAAGTTTCAAGTTTAATAACTAAAGGAATAAGGGCGACTTTCCAAAAACCCTTTCTTAGTGGATTCCTACGTCCTAATAACTATCTGTGTGCCAAATTTCAGCCCAATCCGTCCAGTGGTTTGAGCTGTGACGTAGACTCCCCATTTTCACCCCGTTAGGGGTAGTTTTGAAAAACCCTGATACACATTATTCTTCATTTTTCGTTTTAAGTATAAATACTGAGTTTCGAGTTAATCGGACAGCACGTTAAAATTCTTCTATACAAAATTTGACAGCCCCCAATCCTCATTTAGGGGGTAGTTTAGAAAAACAAAAAATGACAAACTTTATAATTTACTTAGATAATTATTCGTGCCAAAATTTCAAGTCTATTAACTCAAGGAGTAAGATTTTTCATACAAACGAAATCCCCGCTTTTCATCCCTTTAAAGCTCGAGTTTTCCAAAAACCCTTCTTAGTGCACGCCTAGGTCTTAATAACTATCTGTGTGCCAAATTTCAGCCCAAACCGTTCAGCGGTTTGAGCTGTGACGTAGACTACCCATTTTCACCCCGTTAATGGTAGATTTTTGAAAAACCTGAATACACATCATTCTTTATTTTTGGTTTTAAGTATAAATAATGAGTTTTAAGTTAATCGGACTACACGTTAAAATTCTTCTATACAAACTTTGACACCCCCCAATCTTCGTTTAGGGGGTAGTTTATAAAAACAAAAAATGACAATCTTTATAATTTATTTAGATTTGTATTCATGCCAAGTTTCAAGTCTATTAACTCAAGGAATAAGATTTTTAATATTAACGAAATCCCCCGGTTTCACCCTCTTAGCGGTGGAATTTCGAAAAATCGTTCCTTAGTCGAACCTTACTCTTCATGAAGAACACACCCTCCAAATTTCATGTCTCTAGGACCAGCGGTTTAGGCTGTGCGTTGATATCTCAGTCACCCTTGCCTTTATATTCATCATTAAAATAAAATAAACTTTGACTTTGCAATGTCAATTCTAATGACTCGACTTTTTATATAGGTATGTTTTGTTTCAAGTTCTAATTCATATTACTGAATTATTACTGAGGCATAGTATGTAAGACTATTATGTGTGTTCGATGTACTGAAAATAAATCTTAAGTAAGAAGACCGGGGAAATATGACTTGATTGAATACCTGTCGGTCTTCCTGGTTTTCCTTAAGGGTCTTTTCTATCTATAAAGGTTCATCATTAACCAAGTCGGACAGATTTATATGAAACGAACTTTTGACAGCGGCTTCGCCCGTGTAGATGTCTAAAATTAACCCATGGGAACCTACTACCGGGATGAAATGTATCCTATGTGTTAATCCAGGTTATAAACTATCTGTTTGCCAAATTTCATCCAAATCCGTTTAGCCGTTTTTGCGTGATTGAGGAACAAACATCCAAACACACAAACACACAAACTCACAAACACACAAACACACAAAATTTCACATTTATAATATTAGTAGGATATCCTTGCAGTTATTTTTTCTCAGAAATCGTTCCGTATGGCGGTATTTGAAAGATGTTTAGACACATCGTAGTCATCAATTAAAATGCTTGGACCATAAAAGCCCAAAACACTGGGCCTTGGACTGAACTGGGCCTTTTTGGCGCAGCCGTGAGGCACACTCCCTTAATAATGTCCTACATCGCACTTTTACACTCTTTATTTATTTCTTTATTTTATTTTGTTATTTGCTTTATATTATGTATATTGTGTGCCTTTTAGTCTGTGCTGAATAAATGTACTTTCTTTCTTTCTTCTTTAAAAAAATCCCGGAAACAGAACAAACGTCTGCGATGAAAATCCAAGAAGATTTTCACCACAAATATTTAGCGCAGAGACTAAACGTTTTAAACGTGCCACGCAAACAAGTTAGTTTCGCTGCAGTAAGCAAGTAATCCACAGCATAAGATTACAGCTGGATAAAAATCCTAAGAGACCGCGTGATTCTCTATTGTTGTAAGTACTAAGTCCTTTTTCACCCGTTGTGCAAAGATTAGAAAATGAATTCCGTCCGCGTTGCTTTTGGCTCGAGTCAGGCTTTCAGATTTTATTGTACCGTCGGGAATTAACGCGATTACGTATTTAACAGCGTCGGTGTGAAGCGGTTTTGGGGCGCGTGCTAAATAATTTTCTATGGCTTAGAAAAAATCGCTGGTGATAAAAAAGTGTTTTTTTTTTGGGATTTTGCGATATCCACTTACTTTAAAAGCAGTTTCTATATCACCATAAATAAAACATCAACACTATTTTGACAAATTAATAAACTTTGTCGATTTCAACAGACTTCCTTGTTATTTACGTTACTGTCTGGCGTGTAGCAACATTGATGGTTCCGTTTGGACTGAATAAAAATATAATTATGTCGTTAGCATCTTTCTATATAGGTATACCTACGTATAGGTACTCAAAAAAACGTATACATGCAAAACTAGTAATAGGAATAAAACCAGCAACAAAAAAAAAACACATAAAAGGGAAAAATAACTTTAATTTCGAAAGTCGGTGTCTTTGCTTTTCAATTTTCGTAACCATACAGACGAATTGACAACCTCCTGCTTTTTGAAGAAGTCGGTTAAAAATAGTGGTTAATTTTGAGTTCGAGCCATACCATCCGCATTGCATTTTTGTTCATCTGGAGGCTAATGTGTGACCCACGTTTATTCTGAACTAAACGTACAGATAAAATACAGAAACCTCCGTACTAAAATTATACGTTTGAAAGTAAGTCTGTCTGTCTGTATGTTACCTTTTCACGCCTAAACCACTGAACGGATTTCGACAAAATTTGGCAAAAGGAGATAGATGGCATCCTGGGGAAGGACATAGGGTACTTTTTATCGACATACCACGCGGGTGAAACAGCGGGTGGAAACTAGTACAGTATAAGTTTATGTTCTGAAATAGCTAGTCCGGTACGGAACAGGGGGTTCGACTCCCACTACTATGTCCTTTGACAGATTAACAACTACGACGGGAGTCCCCTTCTATATGGATTGAGCAGTGGGTGTTTAAGTCCCAAACGGCGACATAACGTGCAAGATCAGTTCAAAGTTCAAAGAGCAAGAAGACTTAGTTCATACAGTTACGTGCAAATAACAGAAACGTGTGTGTGTACTTAAATAAAATACATACATGCAAAACTCCTGCCTAGCCTTTTCCCAACTATGTTGAAGTTGATCATGTATTTTACAAGGAGTGACTGCCTAGCTGTTCTCTACAACCCAGTAACTGGGTAATACGATACCCCTTGGTAAGACTGGTTGTCAGACTTTCGGGCTTCTGACGACCCGTAACGACTGCTAAAGGTCCACGAATGACAGCCGGGACCAATGCCTTAACGTGCTTTCCGAGGCACGGCGGAGTCTTGGTATGTAAAGATGGTCACCCATTCACGGACCAACCTCGGCAAGAGTAATCTAACCTGATGGATCGACCCATGCGGCTGTTATTACTTAGCCACGAGCATATACAAGACTGATAATGAGAATTATAGTCCTTGGTTTATAGCCGAGTTGCCAATCATTGTACCTACAATTAATTCAATTTAGGCTCAATTAAGCCGCTGGTCCCGGCTGTCATTCGTGGATCTTTGGCAGTTGTTACGGGTCGTCAGATGCCCGAAAGTCTGACAATCAGACTTACCAAGGGATATCGTATATCCCAGTTACTGGATTTTGGAGGTCAGATAGGCAGCCGCTCCATGTAAAATACTAGTATTTAGCTGCATCCGGTTAGACTGGAAGCCGACGCCAACATAGTTGGGAAAAGGCTAGGCAGATTGGATTGATAAAATTACCACGAAAATTGGGACATTCGTCGACCGCGGGGTTGTGAGTACTACGCACCTAACCAATCAATAAGACAATCCAATCCATTGCTTATCATTCTTATTTATATTTCATTAAAATAAATCCTACTTTAATTATATAAAAAAAAATTGACCTAAAGGTAACCTACATAAGTGAACCATAGATATATTTTGCCATCGCATTTAATGTAAACGGGGAGTCGGGGACGTCCTTGTGGTTAACGCTATTGCATTGAAATGCGACACTATGAGGTCATGGCTTCGATCTCGGGAGTTCACCTCAGTAATTATTATGCAGGTTATCCTATACAATTCAGTCATGTACTGCAGTAGTTATTGCCTGACGTCATTGATTGTAACAATTTTAATCGGCCATTAAAGTAAAGGTTTCAGCTTTTCTACAAACACAAATGGCTTTAATTAAAATTCCCCAATTACTGCGGCAAAAAAATATTTTACTCTTGTAACTACATATATAAAACCTTTTAATGTTTGGTCTGGGAATCGAATTCTTAAGGCGCTGACAACAGGCTGACGGTAAAAGTAGGCTTGTCTTAAAAACTGCCAAATTTATATCGTTTGTGGTAGCGGAAAAACATAATATATGTTATTCTTGTACATATTTCTCAGAACTTGATTGATACCAAAATACGTTTTGAAATAAAAGCCAAAATATCTGTATTGAATAACAACATACTGGTATTTTAATTAATAACAAGAACGTCTTATTTTAATGCAGAACTTGGTTGGTTTTAATTTTTGATTATTCAACTCATTTTTTAATAAATCGATAATTGCTTCATATTTTGCAATACATTATAAGCGTTATGTCATCGCGCTTCTCTTTATTTTCTATGCAACCCGACAGTGACCGCGGTTTAACTGTTGTCAGCGTCTTAAGGACCAGGCACTCGCCAGCTCCTCTTGACGCCACTGTATGTAACTTTACCTTAGGTTACCTATAGGTAGGTTAGGGTGCCTATAGGTATTAACTTTCGATTAAGTCGACAACTGACAGCAAAATCCGTATCGGTCAGTTAAATTAAACCGTACTATTATTTTCAAGACTAAACAGTCTCAAAGGCTTTACGGATAGTTCCATTTGCATGTACCGTCATAGTGGAAAGCAATTTGAAACGCCTGGCTCTCCGTTCATAGCAATCTGCGGACGGACGGCGCTGTTTCACGCTGCCTTATAGTTTGTAAAGGCGCTAAAATTGTGCTAGATGTACCTTTTATGTTTCATGCGTGATGTTATATAGCCTGTAACCTTCCTCGATAAATGGACTATCAAACACATTTTTTTTTTATTCCAACCAGACGTTCCTGAGATTAACGCGTTCAAACAAACAAACAAACTCTTCAGCTTTATAATATTAGTATAGATAATCTTGGAAATATAGTTTACTGCTTAAAAACTTAAGCATTTTATTATACATGTTATTTGGGATAATTTTACACAAGTGCAAAAGTACCATATCACGGACAAGTTTCTAGAGGATTCTGCCATTAATCTTGCCAGTACACAAAAACTAATATAAAATGTTGCTAGAGCAAATAGAATATATTTTTATGTTTAGATTATTCTTAAACATAAACCGCATTGGCAGAGCATTTTACGATGCACATTAAAGAAGTCGATGGCACCAGATGGGAAATTGAGGTGTTAATACCTAGCGGTTCGAAATCTGTGTTAGTTTTGACTAGTTTATAGCACTTTTAGAGGCACTTTTCTTCGTTTTATGGTGCTTAAATCTGGTTTATAGTGTTCAAAGGTGCTAAGTATTGATGACACTATTTTGGTTTTGTAAGCTGGTATTCTGGTAACATCTGTCGTTTTAAGGAAGTAATTGTAATTGGGACTGCCTCGTTGGTCTAGCAAGCGCTACTGCTGAGCATAAAGTCCTGGGTTCGATTCCCAGGTTGGGCAAAGTGTTATTGGGTTTTTCTATCTGGAATTTCTCAGCAACCTTGAGTCTAGAATTGTGTACAATTGATGGCAATAGGCTCGCCCCCTATTACATAACTGGCGGAATGTTCCCAGGTATGGTCCGGAACAAAAAATGATCACAATAACGGGAATAACAAGTGACTTTCGGCTTCGTTAAGTGTCTTTACACCCGTTAATTGCAGTTCTTCTAGAAAAACTTTTAAATCTCGGTTAAGGTGCAACATTTAAAGCATTCAAAGGCACTAGTGCTAAAGGTTTGATGAGCTAAGCACTTTGTACGTAGATCTCGCCATTCCAATACAGTTAACACTTTTATTTCATTAGACTTGTCAGTAAAACGGATTTTATGTACGAGCAGCTTTTGTTACGGCTTGAATAATTGGTCTTCCTTTTTTATGGAATTAGGTAAGAGAATTCCGTGATTGCTTCTGTTACCTAAATTACAGAATTTATAATATTTAATATTTATTTATTGACACAATATTACCTACAATATTAAAGAATTCCCTGGCTCCTGCGCAAATATTCAGAACTGAATTACAGGAGCCAGTTTTTCCCCGTTAAATAT
This sequence comes from Lithophane leautieri, assembly GCA_949152455.1. Lineage (NCBI taxonomy): Eukaryota > Metazoa > Arthropoda > Insecta > Lepidoptera > Noctuidae > Lithophane > Lithophane leautieri. Next base: position 4,768,944 of record OX424479.1, on the reverse strand, counting down.
AAATTAGAGGTGAGATGTTATGCAAACTTTTTTATATTTTTTAATACAGAATAAAAGAAAAAAAAAGAAACAAATAATCTAGTATTGATGGTGTGTGTATAGATTAATAAAATAGGCAGCACGCTGCTACTTGCTTTAAATCCTTAACACTAGTTTCAAGAGCATTCCAAGGTATTATGACACTTTGTAGCAGCTAGACCGCAAATTAAGCTAATGAATTTAATAATATTTTTTTTGTTTTTATTACGCATTTTTTTTTTAATGATTCTTAGTAAAAAGTATCAGTTGAGTCTGACAACCAGTCTTACCAAGGGGTATCGTATTACCCAGTTACTGGGTTGTGGAGGTCAGATAGGCAGTTGCTCCATGTAAGTTACGATACCAGTATTTTACATGGAGCCGATTGGACTGGAAGCCGACCCCAACATAATTGCGAAAAGGTTAGGCAGATTGTTTGGCTTAATAAAGGGTATATTCTAACTATGTGACTACAAAAGACTAAACCGTATTACGCGTGAATCCTACTATCTTCCTTCCTACTAATAATATCCTACTATCCTACTATCCAACTAATATTATAAATGTGAAAGTTTGTGTGTTTGGATGTTTATGTTCCCACGGGATCGAGACTTACGTGGGTGAAACGGCGGGGCGCAGCTAATGTGACATAACTGGCGAAATGTGGGTGCACCTCTGTCCTGGTTAAACACGTCTACCCCAACGGTCATCGGTTCTACGGCTAATATGACCGGCCCATTGCCACTTCAGCTTGCTTATTTATTAAACTACTTCATAAAAATCTTAAATGAATTCCTTCACTGACATACCACGCACAGCCTAAACTGCTGAGTCTAGAAAATGATTTTTTGTACAAGAGTTCCTTATATGTATAACTAGCTGATGCCTGCGACTTCACCCGCGTGGATGTCGGTTATTATATACTAAAACATTACTCGAGAACCACACTATCCATTGGTGAGAACAGCATGAAAATCGGTGCAGTATTTTTTGAGTTTATCGCGTACAGGACGAAAGACAGACGCGGCGGAGGACTTTGTTTTATAATATGTAAGGACGAAAGAGCAAAAACGAAGAAAACATTTTGAAAAAAAATTTATTAAAGTTTAAAGTTCGAATGGAAGTTGTTAATTTTTGCCGATAGGAAATACCTTAGCAAGAAATCTCGATGTTCTGACAACACACCATATCTGTAGATTGCACCCGTGCGGAGCAAGGCCGAGTCGTAAGTACTCGTATCTATCTATCTATGATAGTTCAGTAGGTAGTTAACCATAAAACAACTATTTATCATTTCATCTATTCATTTACAGCATAAATCAATACATCCCATTCTATTCACGTCTGTCAGTTTAATACAAACAGCTCGAAAACGGCTATATTGCCAAGCTAAAGCTTGAGTAGAGAGTACGTAAATTTGAAGCTGCAACATTGGGCGTCCGAGTCCGTGCGCCTTCAGCTCGAAAACTGATGGCGGTTCATCGTCTTGTATTATTGAGTTTGGGACTGACTCACGGACAGGGAGAATGGGCAACAGGATTGTTAAATATGTAATAGTATTTGGATATCAAAACTATGTCTGTGAAGTTTGCACAAAAAAAAACTGATATTTCAAGTGACCACACTAATTGCGGTTGATGAATCCACAAAAAAAAACATTGATATTCATCACGATTTTTTTTTAAATCATTTTTATATATCGATATCCACCACGTCTGCGGAGTTTCTCTACCTAATTTATTTTGACCCCGTATAATTATAATGAGCCACCACAAAGCGAATAAATTATTTAAAAAAAAAATGTTTTTTTACTTTTTAATACTTATTTCTCGCGTCTTCCAGTACTTTTTTTTGCAAAAGTCTTTAATGTACAGACACGGAATGTTTACAATTTTATTATGTGTATAGATATTTAGGTTGCTATCAAGTTTTTCATTTGTCAGCCCTTACTTATGATCGTTGCTTAATGCAGTTGTCCCACCGCCAGCGATATCGAGTAGAGCTAGCAACTGAAAACGAGTTGGCGAGCAGCGAGGAGCGAGTCTGTAGTTCCGATAGTTTTGTTGCTGGGCTATCTGCGATGTCCGAGTGCGACGAGCGATTACTCGCACCTCTCGTTCAACCGCTGGTTGGTCTCTTGGCGTGAGTTCTGTCTGACCACCAAGCGAGCATCCAGCAAGCTGAGCAAGTATCGCTGAGCGAGTATTATCTTCGATAGCTCTTGTCGCTCAGCGAAAAACTAGTGGAGCGAGTACTCGCTGGCGGTGTGAACAGTCAGCGATGAACTATTAACATATGCATCTCTTTTGTTTACTCGGAATGTTCCTATATCTATTGTACGTTTCCTGAGCGAGAAAATAGCCGATACCTAGTTAGTCGCTTCCTCGCCGGTGGTGGGACAACTGCATAACGTTAAGAAAAGCTTAAATGTCAAAAAAAATATGGTTAAGCAACGTCTGAGTAAGGTGCAGTGGCTAGGGCCAAGCTAGGGGCAGACGTAAAGCTAAGTGTACTGTATGTGTTGCTGGATGGGTGCTGTTCGCTTCTTCTGACTCGAAGAGTATTTCCACACCTCCAAACTTTGATAAACCAAAATATGTTTGCCTTACATTCATCATGTGTGTCACCAAAGTGTAACAGACATTTGTATTGATGAGCGAGCACGGCGCGAAATCCAATGTTTTGATATCAGGTCATTGAATAACTCGACCTGAGGTAGAAATACACGAAAAGAGAAAGAGTTTATTTATGCTGTACTTTTCCCACATTCGTGTCGTTTTAGATTTTTGCTGAAATGAAAAAGGTAAGGATTTTTCGTGAATTTCGTGGAAAGGCAGTTTAATAGATCTTGATTTTAGCTAAGGTAGGAGAAAAATAATAAGATTATCAGTTTTTTTGTTGTTAGAAGCAGTCTCTGTTACTTGTATTGTTTGTTTTCTGATGATGTGACCTTATTAATTTTCATTGAAGCAGAAAATTGGAGACTTTTTTATGTCCATCTTTTTTTTCTTCCCGTACCTATGTATGACGTTCATTTTTCTTTTCTCTGTCCTTAAATTACATTAAAGCTAGCTAATCTAGCTGTGATGTCATTAGTAAAGTAAATTACACGTGTCATTATGTTACTTTCCATGTACTAAAGTTTTGTAACAAACGCAAAAAACATCTTTCCAATTTAAGTATACCCACCGGACAAACCATGAGACTTGAATACCAAATAAACCGCATTTTAAAGTCTTCTAAAGGCTTTAATCAAGTAACACGAGCTGCTCATATTAAATTCTCTCAGAAAACGTTGTTTGGTCCTCGACAAACCAATCGGTCGCCACAAACTGGCAATCTCTGGCCATGCCGTTTAAATTAAAACGGTTGTCGATTGAATCGATACGGCCGCTAAGAATACGTTCACAATGCAGATAGATATTTAAATTGGTGTAGTAATATATTAGGAGTTATGGTGGCTGACAGGAACCGTGGTGACTAACTTACGAGTCATAGGTAGTGGTTTGAACCCAAGCACAATTTTCACGAAGTACACAGGGTTACTTCGTGAATTTTGTATCATCACTTCTGGGGGCCAAGTCTACTAATTTACAAACGTGTCAGTGGTCTCACAATGATGAGTTTTTGACAGACTTTGTATGGCGAATCTGTCAAAAACTCATCATTGTGAGACCATTTTCACGTTTGTAAATTAGTAGACTTGGCCCCCTGGTCTGGTCTAAAAACACAAACACAAACGTTTTATCATAAAAGACGTGACCAGCCCCTGCTTCGGCTTATGTCAAAACATCGGGATTTTAATGCTGTATCTAAATTATAAACATAATTCTTCCATAATAAATTATCTAAATGATGGAGAAAATCATATCAAAAACCACATAAAGAAAAATAGATTTTTGTTAAAAATACGAGTATGTTCTATAGGAGTACGTTTGTTCCCAAGTATCAGCTATGAGTTATGCCTTCTTAGCATTGGATTAACAAGGAAAATATACCACGAATACTGCACACAGTCATAAAAAAACTTAAAAAAAAAAACAAAACATTTTTCCCCGCTCTTTTCATCCAGAAAAAAGACAGCCCATCTTTCATACATTTTCCGACAGATTCACGAAAAACCGTAAATAAATTGCCGTCTCCCACAAACCGGTGTGGATTTGTCCCAAGCGTGGCAACATGCGACCCTTTGCATTTCAAATAAGGAGTCCGTGTGCCTGGTTGTTTTAGGGCGGGCGGTAACCGCCTACACTCTACAGCCTCGGTGGATGAGCTCGTTGTATATCGGGAGGAATAGTTTTATTGGAAATGGAATAAAATAGTTTTGGTAATGGAATGGAGGTCATGTGTTGTGACGATTGTCGGGGAGGACCTTACAAGATCAATCTAACTAGCTTGTTTCCAACTATGTTGGGGCCGGCTTCCAGTCTATCCGGATGCCGCTGAATAATAATATTTTACTCGGAGCGACTGACGCATCTGACGTCCACAACCCAGTAACTGGGTAATACTATATCGGATTATGACTGGTTGTCAGACTTTCGGGCGTCTGATGAGTGTAACGACTGACAAAGATCCACGAATGACAGCCGGGACCAACGGCTTAACGTGCTTTTCGAGGCACGGAGGAGTCTCGGTATGTAAAGATGGTCACCTACGGACCAACCCCGGCATGCGTAGCTTACCTGATGGACCGACCCGTGCGGCTGTTATTACTTAGCCACGAGGACATTACTTGATGTTTTTAAATAATTGTTTAATGTTCTCTTAAGGGGAATATTTGCTGTAACATGGATGCGTTTTTAGACCCGAATTTCACATACTTAAACAGCCAGGAACACCTATTATTTGTTAGTGAGGTGTAGGTATTAATGGGGTTAGGAGAGAACCGTTTGAAATTTCTATGTAAATCTTTTTCAAAGGATTTCTTTCTCATCAACATTGATTTTTAATCCCCGACGGAAAAACACGGGTGTTATAAGTTTAACGTGTGTGTCTGTGTGTCAGTCTGCGCCATCGTAGCTGCCAAATGCCTGAACCGATTTTGATTTTTTTGGTTTTGTTTGAAAGGTGAGTTGATCGAGTGTTCTTAGATATGAAAATAAAATAAAACGTTTATAAGATGTTTTGTTTTTGTCGGGGATTTTTTATTTATTTAATTGAATTAAACTTGTTGTAAATGCTCGTTGGTCAAGTGTTCGTATGTAAGACTGCTGAGAATAGTGTCCTGGGTTCGATTCCGAATTGACAAAGAGGTCGGGCAAAGTTATCTCATTTTTTCTACTAGAAATACATAATTATATCAGTAGCAGCCCGAAGTACTGATCTGTCTGTTTAACGAATACAGGCTCATCTCCAATTGCATGGTGTCTATAACTTAGCTGGCGTGGTTTACTATACACTTTTGGTTAGAGTATAGATATAATTGTTCGTTAGAGCCCCCAGTGTGCCACTATCAGTTTACCCACTTGCCGATTCTGTTACCTCATGCGGTTAGACACAGCAAGAGGTCTGTTTGTCTCGGTCCTCACTCCCTCCTCGGTACTCGCTTAACATAAACTATTTGAGGCCGACAACTGTCTTCATTGGAATAACTAGTAGCTATCCTGTTGCTGTTTTCATTTATTACGGCGTTTTCTTCTAGTTTGTGGAGGAGGTGTTTTTTTAAACCCCCACGACGTGGAAAGATCTATGCAATGGGAGGGTCTATTGACATTATTTAGGCAAAATTCCGGATCGTGCTACCACTCAGAATTTCTTGACGGAATAACCTAATATCATTGAGTAGGTACTGAAGTAGTGGTTTTGAGTTGGATCTAGGTTTTCCACCATTACACCACTACTTCAGCGAGGCGTTTCCTTTTCTCTTTGGACTTAATAATGTGACGTGCGTGTGTGTTTTTTTTGTGTTTTTATTTGTGTGTGTTTGTATGTTTTTCGTGTGTTGGGTGTGTTTTTGTGTGTGTTTTTGATGTGACGTGTGTGTTTCTAAAGTTAAATTACTCCAGTTTCAATTAGCATTATCAAACAAAGTGCATCCAACCACATTGTTTCAACACGGAAAACTTTCCCATTGAAACAGTGAAAAATTTTAAATTTCCGAACTCTGACTAACTAGCTCGGTTACAAACAGTGGGCAAAAAATTTCGGCAACTATTTAAAAACATTTGAACTTGTTAGACTGCCGCACGACGTGGTAATACGAGACTAATTAAACTGCACTGTGAGTTTGGCAGCTGTCGGTGACAGTAGTTTGTAGTTCAGGAGCTTGGCTGTGGAAAAAATTGTAGAAATTATGTTCGACAAACTGTTTTATTATAAGTCTTCTGAATACGTTTTACTATAGTATTTTCTTTGATAAAGAAGATAAAAATTATTTACCTCTGGATTCTACACCTATTTGACCATTATTTTACTTGAAAATCAATATTGTATAAGACGCTATGTTTTATTTTACACAAAATATTTTATTTCGCACAAACCATGGGCACTTATGAAACATCAGAAGCTAGGTGCACGGTCCCAATAGGTCGTTTCCTATGGAGAAGAGGAGGCAAGAAACACCACAGTTACTCTTTGAAAAACAATAAGCTTTTACATTATTTTAAAATTTTATTACAGTATCAATTTGGTATGCGAGGACAGTAGAGACACAACAAAACAAATCAAAAAATCTATGAATCTACAAGGCCTACAATGGTCTCACATTCACAAAATAGAAGATAATGCATGTAAAAAATATAAGCGGTAATAGTAAATAAATTAATATAAAAATAATACAAAAAAAATTAGTATTTAAACCAAACTGTCAGCGGAGTTTCAATTCCTTTAGAAGCAATTCATTTCCTGAATTTCCAGGTGTCATTAGCAATTCCTCTAATTTGACACAAAAGCAATTCATAATGTGTGGACCATTTTACGAATCTCCATAGAAAACTGTCAAACAGATGACTTATTTCGTAATATGAATTGCACGCAGATCATACTATGTATTGAGTACTATGATATGAGTCAGTTTGTGACATTTTAGGATGATTCATAATATTTTTCTATTATGATTCTGCCAAAGTGACTGTTTTAAGCCCCTGATTTATGAAGTTTGATAATTTATTGTTTAAGTTGAAAATGCAAGTCTGTAAACCGGGTTAATGTAACAAAGAAAAAGTTTAAAATATCTTAATAGGCAAATCGTTTAAAGTCACTTAAAATGCATTGAAATTACTATTCATGGCATCGAGAGAATTTAATTCAATTGAATATTGATTTGTCGACCGAGTCGAGTTTTATTTGATTACGTGCCTGGGAATAATAATGACTACCTGTAAAATCGTTTTTATTGTTTTGATAATTATTATTGTTATTATAATAATTATGAATTTAGTAACATATTGAAATGTGTTGACTAAGTAATAACAGCCGCTCGGGTCGATCCATCAGGTTAAGTTACGCTTGCCGGGGTTGGCCCGTGGATGGGTGACCATCTTCACATATCGAGACTCCTCCGTGCCTCGGACAGCACGTTAAGCCGTTGGTCCCGGCTGTCTTTCGTGGATCTTTGACAGTCGTTACGGGTCGTCAGAAGCCCGAAAGTCTGACAACCAATCTAACCAAGGGGTATCGTATTATTCAGTTACTGGGTTGTGGAAGTCAGATAGGCAGTCGCTCCATGGGGAATACTGGTACTCAGCTGCATCCGGTTAGACGGGAAGCCGACCCCAACATAGTTGGGAAAAGGCTAGGCAGATTGATTGATTACAATCATGATATGGTCATTATTTGGAAATCAAGCGTCAAGTTGGGGAAAGGCTAGGCAGATTGATTGAGTGTTGGCACAAAATAAAATTAATTAAGTTACAGTATTATGTTTTCATAGAAAATGGCCAAAACGACGCGGTTCGAAATTTCAGTGTATCATAACTGTCAAAGAGCTCCAAATGACAGCGGGTCCAACGGCTTAACGTGCTTTCCGAGGCACGGAGTGGTATCTAGTTATTTAGGAAACACTCAGACAGTCTCCTTAGAAAGCTTTTCTGTAATTTTAACGGCATTCACTGATTATGGAAAACAAATGGAATGAAAATGAATGAATGAAACTTTGGATAGTTGTATCAAAATGTACTATTTCATCTGTGCCATTATTTATTTTTGAATGTCATGCTCATCTCCTCGTCTAAGCTCTTGAGCGGCCGACGGTCTAAGTTCCAGTGAAGGAAATGCGCTCCAACGAACACCTTACATTTCGCGCCGGCAACTTAATGCCTCTTTGTTAAATGCTACTAAACCAACGTTTCGAAGGCTAATGTGATACAAATATCTAGTAGTCTTTCTAAGACAAAGTGACATTTAAAAGTAAATGAGTGTAATGTTGAATACTTGGTAAAGATACTCAGAATTATTATAAATTAACTAGCTGTGCCCCGCGGTTTCACTCGTATAAATCTCGATCTCGTGATCGAGATAAAAGGTATCCTATATCCTTTTTGAGGTTATGGTCTACCCATGTGCCAAATGTCCTCCAAATCAGTTCAGCCGTTTTAGCGTGAAAGCGTAACAAACAAACTCTTATTTATTTTTTAGTAAGTAAGGATGGTACAGCTATCATAAAGTTATAAGGATCAACAAAAGGAAAGATTTTAAAGGTTTTAACATTAGGATAACATAATGAATGAGATCAAAGTTTTCGTATGTTTTATGAAGACAGAAAATACAAGAGAAAATGTATGTCTAGACTTATGCCTTATAATTTATTAGAACATAAGGCTGTGAATTTCGAAAAATCTTCTTCGGGAACGTGTGGGTTTAATTTACTTACATGTTTTCATTATTGAGGTAATTTTTGCACCTAGGAAGTATAAAAATAGTCAATTTTTTTTATTGTTTTATGTCCCGACGCATTATGGCGTGATTAAATATTATTTTTAAAAGTTGCTTGCGACTGTTAACCAATACATTTTTTATGTTTAAATGTCTCTTATCTTTAAACAACGGATTATAAATAAGGGAGTTCATGTTTATGGTAGGTGCTAGAAACCAGAGACATGAAACGTTATAAAATAACGTTAAAATAGCGTTACGTATAGTTTCAGTAACGATAATTTCTACCGTTCAACCCGGATCGTAACTAAATTAATAGTTGAAGATTTCGTTCCAATAGATTTACGTTGTATTGTTAAGAAATTAGTTCGTAAATGGTTACTAGAACTATATAAGTGTAATTATTCATACACAAAAAAAAAATCAGCTGTTCCCTAGATTTATGTTCGCATAGCTCGATAAAATGTAGGGAACAGCTGATTTTTTTTTCGCGATTTCAGGTTTGGCCCCTTAGCAAAAGTTGTTCATAATGATTAGTACAAAGACCCCTTAAGAGATTTCGTGTATGAAAAGATACACCTTATAATTATATAACGCTATTACGTAACGTTATCATACCCCTATTTTGAGTAACGTTTCAAGTCCCTGCTAGAAGCCGCTCCTTTTACTAGTAAATAAACTTCAGAAACGAGGAATAGCCGTGTCATCAGCACATGATGCATTTGACCCGGAGAGCTGCAGCAGGAATGTTTTAGACAAGATGGCCATTCAATTACTAAAGGAATGGAATATGTTCGAGATTGAATTCATTAAGAAATAATAAATTACACTGGCAACATTCAGATTTAAACACGTTTCAATGGATACACTATTTCAAATTTGGTAGTAAACCATTATCTACACGGTTTTAAACCATCAAGGTCACGGAGTCACATGTTTTAGGGCATAAATCGAACAGATTACGTGTGACTCCGGATTTTTTATTTGTCTGTCTGAGGTGTCTTGTTTATACCTTTGTAGTCGTAGTTGGGTTTTAGTTTTTATTACTTAATTTTTTTTTAAATACTTTTAGATTTATAATATACATATTTTTGAAATGTGCTCATTAAGCCCTTTCATTTGATACCCAACATGGTACGATAAAACAATTTTTTTTTTTAGTTCCTGACTTTTTGTCCTCTGGAGGGCGCCATTTTTTAATTTAATGTGACGTCACATAGCCTATAACCAGCGGACGATCAAGACGCAACCAACGATATCTCATTTGTCCAATTGTGATGAGTGGTTTAGAAGATAGGAGGGAACAGATGAACATACTTAAATACATACATACATACATACATACATACCGGTCAAAATCATAACCATCCTTTTTTCTTCGCCGTAGTCGGGTAAAAAATTCTATAAGAGGATTTCAACATTCGAAATATTTTTGCAGATTTGTTCATAGTTCACAAGGAATCTGTATCCGTCTCACCACAAATAACAGGCGACGCGTGTATTTCCCTGTAGAGCTTGCCATAATATTTGCGTAACTCCTCTGTACAAAGTCGATATTCTGTCCCCGCGGGTACAGAAACAATCTTCTCGTTGAATCTAAGAGAGATGTTGTTCTAACTCTACAGTATAATGGGAAAAAATATGAATAAAACACTACGAGGTACAATGCGTAGAGGCATCCACCTGTACGCATTTTACCTCGTAGTGTTTTTACGCATTTACCGGATTGGAGGAAGAAAGAACAGGTTTTTTTGTTACATTCAATTTTAATTTCGGTTTTATGAATAGGGATGTAGACGGTAAAAAAAACTATTTAGCCCGTTTGTCAGATAATAATATAATATTAGACACGTATTGCTAAATAAAATACGTGTCCCACTCGTATATTCTTTATCAATCTGACGGACAGCAAACAAATTTTTTAGTTCACACCCCTATTTGTGGTAAAGATGATTTTCTGTTAGGTAACAGAAAATATTCGTATTTGTTTACATGTTTGGAAACTAAATTGTGAACATAGATTAAGTTACGAACGAGGACTTCCGGTGGAAAGACTTAGATGAACGCTTAAAAGCTCTTACATACTGGGGCGATTCGTTGCGCGGCGCGAATTTTAACAAAACAATTTCTCACGGCGAACAATGCGGCGGCGTCGCGTCGCGCGACGAATAGCCCCAGTATGTAAGAGCTTTAACTTGATTTTCCGCCTTTGCCATTCTATCTTCCTTGCTACCGGTAGTATGTTCATATGGAAACATGAAACAGGTAAACCCTACCACAGTATTAAAAACGGAATCAGAATCAGAATCAGAATCAGAATGCTTTATTTGTAAACATAGGTGAAAAATACAACATAATGTGAGATGTTACAGATAAGTGGAACTGCTATGTTTTGCCCAGAGGCGTACAAATATTTTGTTTAAATTACATTGTCTAGTTATTAAAATATAATCAAGTTTTATAATAATGCCAGCTATCATGAATAAAGTCAAAACAATAACATCGTCAAACAATTCAATATCAATAAAAATTAAGCAAAATACAATAAATTAACAAGATGTCAAGTAGAATAAGTTACGTATTATGTTAATGTCAAAAAAGTTAGATTGTAAAAATTGGTGAGACTATACACAAGTTTCTGAGGAAGTAATTATAGAATTGTCGTTCAAATAGTCTTTAAGTGAGTAATAGCATTTTAGTATCAAAATTTTTAATAGTTCTCTTTTGAACTGGTCCAGGTTTAACATTTTAATTTTCTCAGGTAGTTTATTAAATATTTTTTTGTCCATACAGAGGGGGCTTTTATTCATTAGAGCAGTCTTGCCATGAGTCTCTTCGAGTTCTGACTTATTTTTGTCGCGTAGTTTTCTGTAGTAACTTTTATGAGCTATTTTATATAAAGAGGAATTGGATTTAACAAACACATTTGTTTCGTATATGTACAACGATGGCAAGGTAAGAATTTTTAGTTTGATAAAGAACGGTTGACAACTGTCTGTGCTTTTAAGGCCACACATAGCTCTGACACATCTTTTTTGGGCTCTGAATACGAGTTCTCTATCTACTGCATTTCCCCAGTATATTACGCCATACCTGAGTGTTGATGCAACATAGCCGTGATAAGCTGTTAGTACTGATTCTAGGCTCACTATTTTCGATAGTTTATAGAGAACGTAGGCAAATTTAGAAAGTCTTTTACATATTTCGTCAGTTTGGGGTCTCCAAGTCAACTTGTTGTCTATATTAATTCCAAGAAATTTTGTAGCATTAGTTGGTTCTATTTTTGTCCCTAGATAGGTAATGTCAAAGGTTTTGGGTGGGATCCTTTGATAAAAATGCATAATTTTAGTCTTTTCTAAGTTTATAATGAGATTATTGTTGTCAAACCATGATATAATTTTATTTAATGTCAAATTTATTTCATTTTCATATGTTTTCGGATCGTCACACTTAATCACTACGGTGCTGTCATCGGCGAATAATACCATCGGGTGGTCAATTTGCCCCGGAAGGTCATTAATATAGAGCAAGAAAAGCAGGGGTCCTAGCACGCTACCCTGAGGGACGCCGTATTTAATTGTCGGACAGTATTACATCTTCATAGAAAACGGTCGAAACGACGCGCTTCAAAATCTCACTGTATATACGCAACAGTTTCGAGTACCTGGCAGTTACGCACGGACGCTGAAGTTATATCTACCGAGCGGCCGTAGGTAATTATTTCAAGGTCACTACCGAGACGTTAACGAGACTGTTAATTTATCATACTGTGATTCTAGGACTTTCGTGTCTTTTACAAGTGTGTCTTCATTTTAAAATAGGTACTTTTTTATTCTTATTTAAATATAATCAAAATAACTTCGATAGGTAATAAATAATAGCTGAAATTCAAAATATCTGTCCAATTTAAACAGTATCTAAATATACTTAGCCAACAGTTTGTCCAAAACTTATACAAACCCGTGTTCGACAACTAGTCAATAAACCGAACAGAATCGATAAGGTTATCTAACGAAGTAGGTAAGCTTTCTTGTTAAAGTATAAATAAGACAAGCTATAGACATTCCACTGGCTAAGAGCGAATTTCACTAACGAAACGTTCAAGAGCTGTCAGTGTCAATATTCCACAACAATGATGACACTGACAGCTCTCGAACGCGGTTTAGAAGTGCTGACCGTGTTCTGTTTCACTAGTGAAGCTAACAAATACGACACGGATCTGGTGCACTTGCGCGGAAGACACTTACGTGAACCCACTAGCGCGAAAAGACATTTCCGTGAATTGACTTTAGCGTGTAAAACACTTTCGCGAAACACTCGCGCAAATTACAGTAAACAGCGCGAAAGCGCTGCGAATGGACAGTTGCGCGAAAATCTTTCGCGCAAGTGTCCTGCCTCCATACGAAACCGGTCGGCGAGTATGTGTTCACACGATTTCTTACTAGATTTGTTATGTATATCGGACAGTACATCGGACAGTCCATCCGATACCTTTATCGGTCACCCAAGAATAAAGGTTTGAAATAACCAACAAAACATTTTCACAGTTTCCATTGCTGCTTTTTCATAGCACTTTGTTCTTCTATACTTTATTCATACTCTAATAATCGCCAAGTAAGGCGAGGTACTAAACTTTGTAAATTAATTATTCTTAATTAATCTGTTTAGTTGTGTTAGCTAATGTTTACTGACCATTAGTTTTGCTGACAGTTGCTTGATTTCTAAAATCAATTTGAATTTACCTTTTGATTGGAAGATTGATATAGCGAGAATAATTGGGTAAATATTATCAGCCACGAAATGTTTACTTTTGAATATGGGTGAGATTGGTAGACAATATTATAGTGATCACAATTATTGGAAAATGAAATAAAATTTTCCTATAAAGGTTTATCATCAAAATAATTTAGTGCAAAAAATAAATCACAAAATTAACTACTATAAAGTGGATATACTAAAACGGTTTTCGACCACACAATATAAATATTTATAATTTATTTATGTTAATAATTACGAAAGACAAATCAGCTGTTCCATACAAGATTTAGGTGAATACGAATGGACGGAAAAGTTTTTGCTGTTACAGCTACTGTTTTTGCTAATTACCAAATTGGAAAAGAGGTATAATATTGTTATAATAATATTAATTCAATTTTATATTTATATAAATTATATTGTTTGAAAATGTTGCATGCCGTAAGGTAAAATGTATCTGGACTATTAGTAAAAATTGCATTTATGTGTATACCTACATTATATGCATATAAATGATTTGTATTTCATTTTTTTTTCGCGATTTCTTGTTCGGTCCTACTATAAAAGATGGATTATGATGAGCAGGTACAATGATCCTGTAGGATAAACTTAAAAAAAACTAAGATTGTGTAACTGCTGCCCTCTGGACAGATGCCCACTAATGAAATAGTAAATTATTTGGTGAATACCGTTTTTTTTTTTGTGTTTGGGAAATCATTAATTGTTCAATGATTTCTCCCGCTCTGGGCGGAGCGGGAGGGCGTGTCAGACTTTTATTGACTAAATCCCATCCGTCTTCCTTCATTTGCCTGTTGCCAAGGGCCCCGGTATCCCTTTCGGACTTTCCCGCAACCCTGGCAGGATTGGTGAATACCCTGAATTGCTATTTTAGTGACAGGAATAAGCAGCGTTAATAAACGTTTCCGATCACCTGCGGCTACAGCAGGCCAACCTTTTACAGGTTACGGTAATAAAGGAGAATTAGCCCTTTGATCTATTTAGCTTTGATCATGAAAAGTGTATTCTGGTTGGAATGTCATGTGAATTTGAAGTTTATATTTTAGTGGGTATACATGGTGTAAAACGACCCATCAACTACGCATTCTGTATATCAAATTAAATAACAATTATATTGTGCACAATATAATTGCAATAATATAATTGTTGGGAAACGACTTTTATTTTTGGTAGAAAAAATTGCTGTTTACGGTAGTGCGCAACGTAACGCACGCAAAACATTGTGTTTATGGGTGCATGTAATGGTTCAGGGTTCGTGGGGGTATTTAAAATTAATTAATAACATTTTTATTAAAATTTATTTATTAAAAACTTGTTTTTTTTTATTTGAAAAAGTTGGAACTTTAGCCTTCAATATCTCCATAACCCGAAGGATCCCAGGTATGCTTCAGAACAAACAAATGATCATAATTTATTTATTTATTTATTTAAACTTTTCGCACTCAAAAAAGAGGTACAAAGGCGGACTTAATGCCTTAGGCATTCTCTACCAGTCAACCAAGGGTGGTGAAGAGATTAGATGGCAGGTGCTCTGACTGTGACGAACAAAGAGAAAAAATAATAATAATAATAATATAATATTATATCATAATGCATAGATAAGACAGGTTTTACAGAATAAGAAGCTATAAACTTATGATACATTTACCTACATACTGATTCACCATATATATACCTATAATATATATATATATATATAAATATATACATTAATAATATACAAATTCTAGGGAGAGAGGTGTAGATATGACTCTACTCTATTTGTTCAGAAAAAAACTCTGCAATTTCCGCTTAAATGCATACCGACTGGTGGCCATCCTGATATCAAGAGGAAGCGCATTCCAAAGAAGAATGGACTGAATATGAAAAGAAGAATGAACGAAGTCAGAAGTATGAGAAGGACAGAGTAGGAGAAGATTGTTAGAAGAACGCAGATTCCTAGTGTGTGAAGAACATAGATATTGGAAGTGAGACACAAGATAAGAAGGAGGAGAGGGAGAATTGAGAACGGAGAAAAGCGTGGTCAAAGCACGCAAATTTCGTCTTTGGCGAATGGACATCCATTTGAGCTCAGACCTATAGCTCGACACATGATCATATTTCCTCAGGTTGAATATGAACCGGATACAGTTGTTGAGTAGTCTGTCAAGCTTATCCAGCAAAACTGCATTCAAGTCAAAGTAGCACACATCACCATAGTCGATGATGGGGAAAATTAAAGTCTGCACAAGCATAGTCTTCGTCTTAGCGGGCAAAAAGTTCCTCAGACGATACAGGGATCGAAGAGTACCGCTGACCCTTTGACTAACACTAGAGACCTGGCGTTGCCAGCAAAGTGTCGAGTCCAGATGCAAACCGAGATCCTTCACAGTAGAGGTAATGGGGATGACGGTGCCATTGAAAATTAGAGGAGGAAGAGAGGTAAGCGTCACCCTACTCATCATGCGTGAGCTCCCGATTACAATGGCCTGACACTTTGAGGGGTTTACTGACACCCCAAAACTATCAGACCACCTTCTGATGGCATCTAAATCTCGGTTTAAATCCGCTACAGCGTCCGATAAACCTTCAACCCACTCAGCTGTATATAATTGAAGATCATCGGCATAAAGATGATACGAACACCGAAGACAGTGAGTTATGAAATTAATGAAGATGGAAAATAACAATGGAGAAAGAATACCGCCTTGTGGAACACCAGCATCCAGGTCGCGCCAACTCGAAGAGCTCTCATCAACGCGAACCGACTGCTGACGTCCCCGAAGATAAGAAGAGAACCATTCCAGAGCCTCAGACGAAACCATAAGATGAGAGAGAATAGAAAGGAGAATATCGTGGCTGACGGCGTTAAAGGCATTGGAGAAATCAATTAATACTAAAACGGTAACCTTGGTATTCTCCATCGCTTCTCTAACGTCACCAGTCACTTTAAGTAGAGCGGAGGCTGTACTGTGCCCAGGCCGGAATCCAGACTGAAATGAGCTAACAAGGTTGTTCTGGTGAACAAACCCCGCAAACTGCTTGTGTACACAGGCCTCAAGCACTTTAGACAGGAACGGGAGAATGGAAATGGGTCGGAAGTGACTGGGTAAAGAGGGATTTGAAATTTTAGGGAGTGGACGTACATACGCCATACGCCACAAGGATGGGAATTGTCCGGAGTCAAGAGAAAAGTTGATAATGTGGGTAATCACAGGGAGAAGGATGTCAAGAACCCAAACGACCATACTACGACTGATGCCATCACAGCCCACAGCCTTGGATTTTATGGACAGGATGATCTTTTTAATTTCGTCCGAGGTGACCGGCGAGAGGTGAAATGGTTCTATAATTGGGGTGGCTAGGCCTGTAATGTAATCTACCGTCTGGGACAACATTTGGGAATCCAAATGGCAAGAGGTTGTGAAGTGACGGTTGATATCATCAAGGCCAATTGTTTTAGGAAAATCCACATGACGTGGTCTGCCGATACCAAGAGTACCAAGGAACTTCCAGATATCAGCAGGTGAAGAAGAGGATATGTTCTCGTGAATATGGCGGCGTTTAGCGTTGCGTATCATCTGATTACACCGATTTCTAGCAGCTTTGTAAAAGTTCCGATTTTCATCACTGCGATTCTTTTTAAATTTACGGAAGGCCCGATCTCTGCGCCTCATCGCCATTCGAACCCCTGTCGTCATCCAAGGAGCAGGTGGACGCCGTAGTTTAATTAGCTTGACAGGAGCGTGCTTGTCGTAGAGATCAAGGACCGCACGATCAAAAATGCGCAATTTTTCGTCTCCTGTTGTCGCCGCTGCCAGGTGTTCCCAACTGAGGTCTGACGCATCCTGACGAAGCTTCTCAACGTCCATTCGAGCAAAACAACGCATGTGCAGAACTTTTGGGACAGGTTTAGGCGGTTTTAGGATATACGAGAGGAAAATGAGGTCGTGATGGGAAAATCCAGGAGCGGGACACTGACCATGAGAGGAAATAAGGGAGGGAGTGGATGTGAGGATTAAGTCCAGCCAAGTGTCGTCGCCTGAGAAATTCAAATGAGTAGGTTGCAGGGAAAGTATATGGAGACTAACGGACTCAATGATGTGAAGGAGTTTACGGGATCGGGGGTTGTGGTGAGCAAGGTCAGTGTTGAAATCGCCCATGATGACGCAATGTGCATACTCAGACCCTACGGATTCCAGCGCCAATTCAAGTTTGGAAAAATAGTCAACGGCGGGTGGACAATAGACAACACCAAGAAGGGTCTTGACGCCTCTGACAGACACCTCCAAAAAGAGGTACTCAGCAGAAGCATGGTATTGTGAGGGAGATGTGGCAATGACTTTGAATAGAAAATCGCTACGAAGATAGATAGCTACACCGCCCCCTCCCTTTCCAATTCTATCATTGCGGATAAGAGTGAAACCTGGGAGAGAGAAGGTGGTGGAGAGAAGTTGAGGTTTGAGCCAACTCTCAGAAACCAGAACAGCATGGGTATTGGTGTCGGCAAAGGTGTCTAACAGATCACTGTAGTGACTTGGAACACTTTGGGCATTTATATGGCAGACATTAAATAGATGACCTTTCGGTTGACTGAAGTTTCGACGCACAAAGTCACCAAGGGTGTCAGTTAAGGAGCTGAAACTTGCATTAGCGGATGAGCTAGAGGAATCAATGGCAGAGTAAAAAGAATCATCATCGGATAACATAAAATACAAATAAAAATATTAATATAAATAACTAATAAATATTAATATAAATAACTAATAAATATGCAAATAAACTATGGCTAGGATTGCTTTCACCTTAGGTGCAACACCACTATCTGAGCACCACCCACCAGCAGCACTAGTATAGTTGTACACGGATTATTTGGCGCGTGGCCAAAATCGTAACTAAGACGTATTGTTCTACAACAGAACTCGTTATTAAAGGATAATCGAGCGCCAAAAGATCCGTGCACCACTTCAAAGCAGTAGTAATATAAAAAAAAAAAACATCAATTTAGAAAAGAAACAGCATCACAAGCATATACACAAAATATTATGAGAAATCAACAAACAAAACGATACATGACAAAGTTACATGAGCAAAAACGGAACGCAATTTACGAAACAACACAAAGGTGGAACAATGAAACTGGGACGTCATACGTCAATTCAAAATTGACAGATGATGAGATGACAATGACATTATGACAGTGACAACAAACACGGAACAATTATTTTAACACAAACAAGTTAATAGTAATTACCAACAGAATGTGATAATTATAAAGTAGTTTTGAAGTGAAAATAAGAAAAAGAGTAAGCAGGTAGACGTACATGTACAATAGCAACATTTACATGATCTGACGTCACAAGTACAAAGTGATTAGGTACAAATTCAATTGGTACATACCAATTGGAACAAACACTTAGACTTTTCGCACTCCACCATCAGCTTTGCCTCCAGCACCAACAGATGATTCCCCGGTCTTCTTGGGGTGCTTAGCTAACAAGGGATTGAGTTCCTCCAAAGAAGAAATCTTATGCCGTGTTCCGTCTGGGGATCTGATGATAATAACCCCATCCTGAGTCCAGCATGCCGACATACCGAAGTGCAGACGCGCCCTACTGAAAACAGTTTGCCTGGACCTGGTCAAGAACTCCTTGACTGTGACTGTGGAGCCCTTCAGTGCAGACTTTGCCTTCCAGACGGTGGATTTGAGGTCAACATTGGAGAACCTTACCAGTATAGGTCTGCTAGTTGTAGATCCTTTGCGTGATGTTCCGAGTCTGTGACACACTTTGATGGAAGATGCAGTGATGTCAGGCAGAGCCAATTTGTTCTTCAGAATGTCCAATACAAGAGCCTTGCAATCTTCCTTGTCCGCTTCAGCAAACCCAGTGAAAATGAGAGCTTTCCGACGAGATCTTGTCTCCAATCCATCAACTGCTGTAGAGCACTCCATGATCTGCTTCCTAAGAAGTCCCAGCACGCTGAACATAAGCTCACGAAATGACCGGAACTCTTCTGCAATCTTTGCTACGGTGTCCTTTGCGGGTCCAGCACATTGGATCTGTGCCTCAAGCTCACCCATCTTCTTAAGGAAGCAGTCCTCGAGGTTCTTCTGGGCCGATTGGATATCATCCAATTGAGATGACATGATGAATGATGAAGTGTGCAGTGTAACTTGTAGTGACTTTAACAATACTAGTGAGTAGCTGGCAGGTGGTGTAGTATTGAGTGCTTGCGTTACATTGATTGTTTCACCAATGTAAGTGCTGCTTATTTAATGTTATATGCAACAAATATTGCTCTTAAAAGCAAGTAAAAATACTTAATAATAATTTTAATTAAAATAGATCTACGAAGTTACGTGTTAACTTTTTTACACCTACCCGCGAAAAAAAATAATGACGGTCTTTTTACACCCGTTATAATTAGTGGCAATGAAAACCGGCCAAGTGCGAGTCGGACTCGCGCACGAAGGGTTCCGTACCATTATCTATAAAAAGGGCAAAAAAAAAACATGTTTATTATGTGGGAGCCCCTTAAATATTTATTTTATTAAATTTTTAAGTATTTGTTGTTATAGTGGCAACAGAAATACA
Organism: Lithophane leautieri; assembly: GCA_949152455.1. Lineage (NCBI taxonomy): Eukaryota > Metazoa > Arthropoda > Insecta > Lepidoptera > Noctuidae > Lithophane > Lithophane leautieri. The sequence goes on along the minus strand of OX424479.1, from coordinate 4,748,764 downwards.
TCATCTGTGAAAATTTCAACTGTCTAAGTATCACGGTTCATGAGATACAGCCTGGTGACAGACGGATGGACAGGGGAGTCTTAGTAATAGGGTCCCGTTTTACCCTTTGGGAACGGAACCCTTAAAAGGCGGAAAAAAACACGTTTCTCGTATAGGTACCCCCTTCATTTTTAACTTTATTTAATTTATATTATTGGTTCTTATAGCGGCAATAGACAGACTGTGACTAGCGCTCAGTGTGGTAACACGTCGTGTTTTGGTTTGCGACTGGTCAATCGTCATTCTGAGGATGCCTCGTTGAGAGGTCAAACACGTGTCGATTTGTTACACGGTTTTTTATGACTCTTGAAGAATAGTTAAGCGGAATAGGTTACTAAATATATCTACGACTATTGTATTTTATTGTTTGTTGTTAAAGCGGCGATAGAAATACACAGTCTATGAAAATTTTAACGGTCTGCCTATTACGATTCATGACATACAGCCTGGTGACAGACGGACGGACAGGGGAGGCGTTTTCCGTTTGGCACACTTCGGGTACAGAACCCTAAAAATGAAGAGTTTACCCCAAAACCTATTATCGGTATCAGCCATTAAGAACAAGCATCGACTGGTACTGGGCCTCAACTCGTAATAAAATTCTCAGTTTACTTTTTACGATTCCAACCTAACGGATGGGCTAGCGATGAAAATGAATGGCTTTTTATATTGCGGACTATACTGAGGTATAAATAAACTTCGGTTTTAATCAAAATAACTGTTCGGTTTTATAACTGACGTTATTTTTGGGATGATGTTGTATTCTAATGTGAAGGAATTGGTATAAAAGATACCAATTCCTGCACATTAGTATACAACATCAATCTATCAATATGACTAGCTTTTTCCCATCTATGTTTCTTCCAGTCTAACCTGAACGCAGCTAAATACCAGTATTTTACATGGAGCGACTGCCTATCTGACCTCCACAACCCAGTAAGTGGGTAATACAGTACCCCTTGGTAAGACTGGTTGTCAGAGTTTCGAGTTTCTGACGACCCGTAACGACTGTCAAAGATCCAGGAATGACAGCCGGGACCAACGACTACGTGCTTTTCGAGGAATCTCGGTATTTAAAGATGGTTACCTATCCACAGACAAACCCCGGCAAGCGTAGCTTAATCGAATACTACCTAATTATTATATTTACAATTAAATCAATCATCCATGGATGATCCAATCTTTGCATTCTCGTATTTCAAACTAAAATAATTTCTCACTGAAAATAATTCGAGAACTTTCTTCAAGAGAAAATAAACCAGTTAGTACTATTCCAAGTTTCTTGTTTCATTTAATATCATTCATAATTTGTTCTTCTTTGAAAAGAAAAATTCTCTCAAGACCTGAGTAAGCTCCTTAGCTGACAGTACTCGACTTGACAGAGAAAATGCGTTGAATAGCTTTTGCTTTATTAGTTGAAAGTCACTGTGTATTTTTAGTACTGAGTTCAACATTACAGCGTGACTTTTACAAGTTTGTATACTCGTTTCATGAGAAAAACAGATAGCCAGTCTGGTTATTGACGACGCAATTAGCATCAATATTGAATCCTAACTAATATTATAAATGCGAAAGTGAGTTTTTCGTTTGTTTGTTACGCTTTTACCTATGATTTTAACCCAAAACTGCACCAATACCTATTCCATATAATTGATTTTGATTATTATTATAATTGTGTGACATAGGCATGGTGTATGCGAATTATGAGTATAAATACAGTCACGAGCATAAATATATTACTACTAGCTACCCCGCCCCGGCTTTGCACGGGTAGCACTAAGTACCTACCCTACCTACCCACCCTACCCTACCTACCTACCCTACCTTCCTACCTACCCTACCCTACCCTACCTACCAACCTACCTACCCTACCCACCCTACTCTACCTACCCTACTTTACCTACCTACATACCTACCTACATACCTACCTATATATCTACCTACCCTACCTACCCTACCTACCTACCCTACCTTACGTACAAACCTTGCTTTGAGAATAACAAACACAACAAAAAAAGAATTATCCAAATCGGTCCAGCCGTTCTCGAGTTTTAGCGAGACTAACGAACAGCAATTGATTTTTATATATATAGATGGACAGCTCGGCAATAATATCTGATTTCAGGATTCATTTCATTTTCGTTTATTTGTTTTTTGGTAGCAAAATGTGTGATTATTTGTGGAAGGCATATGCCTTCCACACTACTTGTACAAACATGTGATAGCGAAAGAAAACACTAATACTATCTGGCGTGAGAAACGTCGCCAAAATATAGGATGCTGCATCGGCTTCAAAAATAGAATTATGTTAACGCAATAATTAAAGGACAGCGAAAGGTCTTGCGTTATAAATATCTGCCTACTCAAAATATCTGACATCACGTTGGCAGCATAAAACACTGTCAGTTTAATGGAAGAATTATGAAACCAGGGCAATTCCCGTATTTTTAAAGAACATTCGCATTCGCATCTCATTTGCAATCTGTCAAAATTACTATCAATTTACCAACATTTTTGACAAGTTTGACACTTTGCGACTTGAATGTGAACGTTTTTAAAGCACGAGAATTGGCCTTCAGATATTATAGCCGAGCTGTCCAGATTAAGGCTGTACAGTCACAAGCACTAATATGTATACACTTAGCAACTTTAAAAAGTGATTTTCTCCTACTGTGTTGATTGTAATTTTATGATATAACAAACTTAGTATTTTGGAACCCCATTTATTATGAAATAGGTATCATCTCAAAGTTACAATCGTAATTCCACGAGAAAATCGTTATTGAATTTTGCTGAGTGTATACATAGTTTTGCTCGTGACTGTACACTGCACACAGCACCTATGAATGTTATTGACATTTATTGCACATCGCTTCAGATGTTAATATGGTCGCATTAGGGCCACACTAGCGCTCATTTGCGGCATAATTGCCAATATTCCGGCGACGCAATCATGTCTCAGCCAATTGTCGTTTAGTTACATTATTAATTGATATTGGCTCTTGTTATCCTCTTTGAGATTATGTATGTGGTTCGTCCTTCTTCGACTTGTGTCTAATGCCACATTTACATTCAGCCGAAGTGAGCAGGGAAGTGGGTAGGACGAGTGTGTAAACACGATACTTCTCATGCCAATGCCATTGCCACTCGCGCTGCTCGTCGCCCCCCAAAATGGCGGTTTTTTGTGCGGAAGTCAAAGGACGGGCAGCGCGAGCGGCAGTGCGTTATTTACATTCTGCTCCATCGCTCAGTACCATGGATAGATATCATCCACCATCGTCTACGACGAACTTTCTTTAATTTGTACTCTATATCTTTTTAAATATCGAACATAATTATGTATCGCAAAAGACGGCCGCCGTAATTATTTCGGCGTCTGCCATTGCCGGAACTTGAAAGCAAAGTGAGTGGTAGGGCAGTATGTAAACACACACTTCTCTCGATCCTGCTGCAGCAGTATTTAGGGAATTATCGCCGGCAGCGCGAAGGGCAGCAGCAGGGGCTGAATGTAAATGAGGCATTAAGATCTGATATTACAGGTGGAATTTAGCTCACAATTTTGTGGGTCCGTGTAATGTTCGTAAGAATGTGTACTGAGTGGAATAAATCGTGGAAAGTAGTTTTAGTATTTATTTACTCACGATGGCTAATACAATGGATGATTACTTTTACTTTATGAAGATCGAAAGGCGCATCTGTATTGCGGGTTACGGGTCAACTGAGGTTCGCTACACATGTAACTTTAGAATAGAATAAATAATAGAATACTCTATAATATGTGTGTGTGTGTGGCTTTAATCAACCACAAAATATTCGTCATGTTCGCAACAGGTTTGTTACAGTTATTTTTTCTAAACATTTGGTTTGTGAACCTATTAATAAAAAATAAAATAATAGAAATCCTGGATTTGGCTTTTCATCGTTCTATAAACATACACCTATCCCACTGAAAATGTACTGATGGAGACTAATTGGCCTTTTCCTATAGAATGGGAAGGGCAGCGGGTCCTATCTTGTGAAACTACTCACGAATAATACCTACATTGGAAGCACTTTGTTGCTAAACCTTCCGCCAGATAACCGTGGAATAAAAGTCGTTGACGCCTTCTACCAATGTATTCCAATATTTTAAAACGATATGAAAAATGTTAAGGCTGTATCGCTAACACGATCAAAACAACCGTATTGTGGTACGAGGTGTCCTTGGCGCGTGCACGTGGCATGTTTGTTTTGTTTGCATTTAAGTTTCGAGACAAGTGGGGTTAATGACTTTTATTCCACGGTTATCTGGCGCAAGGTATAGAAGCACGTGGTTGAGTCTCGTCCATTGACTAAAAAGACGGTGTGGCATACATCGTAATACAAACCCGTTAAAGTGTTTGAAGACACTCAGAAAAAAAGAAATGTAGCAATCTGTAGTGAGCGAAAATAACAGTGTTCACACCATATTCCTTAGTGTTCAGTGTGAACGCCGGTACTGCGGCTTTGTAAATGTTTGGTCAGTGTGGAAGAATAATACCGAGACACACCGATTTTAGAATACGTTTATTAACGTTAACAAAAAAATAATTGAGCGTGCGGTAACGCTGACGGTCTTTGGGCGAGTGGAGCGCGCAGCGCGCAGCGGGGTCGTGCGCGGCGATTGAGTCTACGCCGTGGGTGTGTGTGCGTGAGACGTCTGTGCACACACACGCTAGGCGTTAACATTCAGGTTTCTGAAGTATGGCGGCTCATCCTAGCGTATTCCTGAGCAGTGTTCGCATACGTGTGTTCATCGATATTCATCCTTCATGGCGAGTTTTTGGTTGAACGCCGTGCTCCGCATACATTTGGATCAAAAGTTTGGTCTACATTATATTCGAAATATTACCGCTATCTATCACAGATCCGACTCTCAAGTTTTGGTAGTTTGGCACTGCAGTTTGTGCTGAGTTTGGAAATTTTTCAGAGTTCCATTCCACATTGTATTTCCAAATGCAGATCTTCCATATAGATTTTTACTGCATACCGTCCTAAAGAGAAATTGTCCTTTTTTTTTGGGATGGTTATTTTGATTGATGCCTATTTACTTTAAAATTAAACTCTATAACTAACTCTAACTCTAACTCTAACTCTATAAGCAAAAGCATCCAATTAAACAAGGAGCACAGTCACTACAATCTTCAAAAAAAATATAAAAATAAAAAAAACCCGACTGCAAAAATATAAAACTAAAAAGAGAAAAAGGAATTATTGATCTGTGTTTTTTGTAAGATATTGCAGGCGGGGAAAAAAAAAAGTTACATCATATTTCAGGTTATTGGTATGCCTGCAATAACTTACAAAAACAACCTGTTTATTTAAAAAATATAATCTTCTTACCCTGCCATGTTTATACATATATGAGACAGCAGTATTTATCAAATGTAACCTTCAGTTATTTCAAACATTTAGATCCAAACGACGCAACAACGATATACGAGTATGTGCTGCTCCACATAACACTGCACTCTACTCAAAAAGTTTTTTGGGAATGGCACACAATATGCCTACAGTAATAAAAGTACTGGACGACATAAGTAATTTCAAAAAGGCTCTTTTTAAACTACTGGTAGATAAAATATATTATAAGAGTACAATAGACGAGTTCTTATCTGACAATTTTAATATAATTATTGAATACTAATTGATAATGTCAGGATGTTGTTATATTTATCTTCTTTACATTGTCACATACTTACTCGACTGATTTGGATTTTAATATGATGATTTTGACATGATAGACAAATATTGAATTTAAAGTAATAACTTATCTTATTTTATTTAATCTGTTATTGTATAATTTAATGTATTGATTAATATTATTGTAACGTATTGTTTGTACGCCCTGTGGGTAGAGTGAAGTGATACCTGTAAAGATAATTATGGCCTAAGCTTGTTAACACCTGTAATTAACGACACCTACATTGACAAATAAATGGATTTGATTTGAACCTTTTTCTCTTTTCAGTTTTATATTTTTGCAGTCGGGTTTTTTGTTTTTATTATTTTGTTTTATTTCAAGCTTTTTAGTTTTATTAATAGTATAATATGTTTGAAATTGACTCATTACTAGCTTTTATTTAATAGCAATATAGTTAAAATTTATTTTAAAAAAAATACTCTCCCTTTTTTTGTATACAAACATACATACTCTCGAAAAACATTACCCTCCTACTAGGGCAGTCGGGTAAAAAGTGAAACTGTTACGTTAGACTTTCATCACTAATATAATAATATGACTATTCTTTCGACCATTTGCAACTTAAAGAGGGTACTTTAAATTACTAGTTTGGCAGCAAATTAGTTTCAGTTTTGACCTCCAACCCAAGACCCTTACACTTAGAAAATTAACCCTAAAATAGCCACTATAATTGATCAACAATCTCATAACCCATCCTATGATCCTTTAGGGGTATGAGGAACAGGGTGTAAAGTTCACTCATTCACCATAAAAAAGGGAGGATCCCCCGACCAGACGGGTGTTGTGTATGGCGGGCAACTGCCCAATGATAGAAGTCGGGTTCTTGTATATATTTATGTCCATTGCACGGTAAACTTTAATTGCGCGATGCAGGATTTATGTGACGGCAGGTCTTTGATGCGTAGTTCGCATGTGGCGATGTAGATACCGCCACAATCCTATTACGTCTATGGTAATAGCCTTCTTACATCTGTGGGATGTTGCGTGAACGTTAAGGGGTAGTCAGCCCCTTGTGAACGAGGGTGTAAACCCCGAAGGCGGTTAGTGTTAACACCAATTAAGATTGTATCTACTGCGTTACGATTTGGCGGTCTAATTCTGTAACATACTAAAATTGTTATTCGAAAAGTTTTCATATTGACTGTTGAACAAAATTCATTAAGTTTAAGCATAATCAGCCTATTAATGTTCCCACTGCTGGGAACTCCTGTGAGAGGGAGTGGGCCGTAATCCACCACGTGGTCTCAGTGCGGGTTGGTGGGTGGCACATGACTTCTGATTTTTGGTTCTAAGATATGCCGGTTTCCTCACGATGTTTTCCTTCACCGTTTTGAGAGCAGTGGTAATGAAATTATTTACACAAAGTGAAGCGCCTGTCAGGGTCCGAACCTACAACCTACAACTCGTAAGTCGCGGCCATTACCACTAAGCTGCTCTGCTCTGCGGAATAAAACAAATTCATTATCTAAGTAAAATATAGATGGCTTATATGAGTAGAGAGAAACCCTACAGAAACCATGGGATATTAAAAGTACCTAATTAGTATAGGTATTTCGAGGACATAGGAAACAGTATGACACTTAGCTAAGCTTTTCTTTATTTAATCACAGCACAGAAAGTTGTTACAACTTTTGTCACATGATGATTTCAATGCAATGCGAACTACACGCCTAGCATGATAGTAATAGAAACGGGTTTTCTACGGGTTTATCCGACAGCGACGGAAGAATAGACGGAAGACGGAACGACGGACGGACGGAAGATTCTTCCGTCGACAAAAACCTATTTTATTGTAGTCGTGCTGCTCCCAGTTAGAACAGTTAGACTAAAATACCATTTTCCTATATACTGAAAGGTTTAAGTTTCAAATCCTTACTTATCCTGTCCCAAACTCACTTCTGTATAATTTTCATTTATTATTACAAACTCAATACCTGTTACCTTCCCGTTACGACCCCAAAATGGCCGCAGTAGTGCCCACAAACGATACAGCATGACAGCATCCACCATTATTGAATATCTGTAAAATAAGGCGGCACAACATCCCCTTATTAAGTGTCGGGACGGACAGGCATGCCAGTAATTTCAACGTCTTTATGATTGTAGAAAAATGGGGGATAAGGTATTTATTAAAAAGTGCAGATTTTTCGATTTCGGGGCTCATTTCCCGATAAACAATGAACACACTTTTTGAACTAGCCTTTGAAAACTCCTTGTGTGTTTGAACCATAGTACTGAGTGCAATCGTTTGTTCACCAGGGGTGTGATTCTGTAAGACCTCATTCTAAACTTCGAATCTGAATCCGCTCTGAGTTTCTTGATTGGCATTCTTTAAGCTCGGTTGATACACTAGCGTTACCCTTACGAGCGTGTCAGCGAGTTGAACTAAATTGACTGAGATTTTGACAAATAAAGTACGAGATTACGTAAGAAGTGGCATTCAATAAGGTAATTCCCCCGTCACTTCGACGCTCACTTTGCACTTAAACCCGAACACATTTTGAACCTTATGCGAAGTGCGAGTGAATAGCGATGTGAGATGCGAGTTGTTGTTTGAATTTTACAGAATCGACGTACAGTTATTTTTATAAAACTGAGTATAGTCATCCCAATATGTCAATGCAGTACGCCTTTTTCTTCTGTAAATTACTGTCAACCGTCATTATATCGTTCCTAACTACATATATACAGGGCGTCTCACGGATATGCCACATGGAGGGAAAGTACCTTGAATATTGTAGATGGAACGTTTTACTGAAAGAAGACATTATTTGAATTTAAAAACAATTTAAACTGCATTCATAGATATTTAAATAATTACATGGTTGAACCGGGAATCGAACCCGTTGCATGAGAAAAATAATCAACCTGTAGCTTTATTATACCGATCGAAAGGCTTCATCATAAGGATTATTTTTTGCTAAATAACATACTGTCACAAATAAAAGGAAGACCATGAATTTTAACATTTTTAATACAAAATTAATTAATTTATCAAATGCTCAAAATGAGTCTTTTCCTGTTTAATACAAAGTCGCACTCTTCTGATTATTTCGCTCTCTGTCGATTTTTTGATCTTGTTGTGGCGGATAAGGAATGAATGAATAGGGAAATGATGCGTACTTCTCCAGTGGGTACATTTATTAGCAATAGGTACTTATGATAATGTCAGTTGTATAATCCTTATGATGAAGCCTTTCGATCGGTATGATAAAGCTACAGGGTGATTATTTTTCTCATGTAACGGGTTCGATTCCCGGTTCAACCATGTAATTATTTAAATATCTATGAATGCAGTTTAAATTGTTTTTTAAATTCAAATAATGTCTTCTTTTAGTAAAATGTTCCATCTACAATATTCATGGTACTTTCCTTCCATGTGGCATATCCGTGGGACGGCCTGTATATATAATTTTGCTTAAAAACTATCTCCATTTCTCGGTTGGCGTTTATGGAGTATGATCATTTTGATCATATCGCAGCGACAGACAGGCTTAGCACATCCTCGTTTCTTCTTTAACCTGTGCACGCTCCGGTAGCCGTGACCGGCATGTCCCCAGGTCACCAATAAAGTAATTACTAGCCCCTCTAATTGCATGCGACGGGTTAGCTAACTTTATTACACAATCTTGTAGTTTGTATTGTAGATTGTGCTGATTGTGATGCGGGTTTGATTGATTCAGGTGCCTATATTGGTTTTGCGTAGGAACTTAGTAACTATAACTAGGTTAAGTATACCTTGTTATCAAATATCGAATTGATTGAGTTTAAGATGGACGTGTCTTCAAATATAGCAATAAATGATCAATAGTAATATGATTCAGAAGTTTTCAAAAGAACTCGAGGAGGAGCTCGTGGCTAAGTAATAACAGCCGCACGGGTCGATTCATCAGGTTAAGCTACGCTTGCCGGGGTTGGTCCGTGGATGGGTGACCATCTTTACATATCGAGACTCCTCCGTGCCTCGGAAAGCATGTTAAACCGTTGATCCCGGCTGTCATTTGTGTATCTTTGACAGTCGTTGCGGGTTGTCAGAAGCCCGAAAGTCTGACAACCAGTCTTACCAAGGGGTATCGTATTACCCAGTTACTGGGTTGTGGAGGTCAGATAGGCAGTCGCTCCATGTAAAATACTGGTATTCAGCTGCATCCGGTTAGACTTGAAGCCGACCCCAACATGGTTGGGAAAAGGTTAGGCAGATGATGAAGTTTTCAAAAGAACAGTGATTTAATAAATATCGGTGCAGATGCGACGAGAATTAAAAAAATATTAAACAAAACATGTCATTAACTGGTGAAATGTGTGTGTACACCTGTGCCTAAACCCGGGTATTACAGGCGTGATGCGGCCTATGCCAGCCTATGCCAGTACGCATTCGGATACCTAGTCAATAAGTATATACCTATGTAAGACTTTAACGTGCTGCCCTTATAAACAGGACAGAGTAAACACCCACTTATCCACAAATTGCAAGAATACAGAAGCTGCTACCGCATTTCTGCACGTCTAAATCTCCCAGATCTTTGCTGCACATAAAGGGATTTTTCACCCAGACCGCTACTCGACAATCCTGTAATCTAGCGCAAACAAGGTGAAACATTAGTTACAACGTGCCAACATGTTGCACGATTTATAGCCACTTACTATCTTCCACTGACATTTGAAGTAGATTAGTATTTCTTTCCAAAAAAAATTCACGTGCGAATTGGCGTGCGTTTTGGCAATTACGAATAATTGCCAAAACGCACGCCAGTTTGGGTAAAAAGGGGACTTATTTGTTTTCAAAATAATGTTTAAGTATTTCAAAGTAGACGACCATCGAAGTTACATATAAGAAAGAAAGAAAAAGTGTTGTTTTTGTGTTGTTGTATTGTATTGTATTGTGTGCAATGTGCGTTGTGTGATGTGCGTTGTGTGTGTGTGTAATGTGCGTTGTGTGTGTGTGATGTGCGTTGTGTGTGTGTGTGATGTGCGTTGTGTATGTGTGTGATGTGCGTTGTGTTTGTGTGTAATGTGCGTTGTGTTTGTGTGTGATGTGCGTTGTGTGTGTGTGTGATGTGTGTTGTATTGTGTGTTTTGTGTTGTTTTTCTAGATACATTTTGGTAATAACACGCATTTTCTTCTTTTCTCAAAAAAGTTGTCAAACATAAGTTAAAAATAAAGATGTCGCCTAGTAGTTATATAAAGAATAGCATATTTCATTAAACAAAGGTTTTTGACACATTTTGTAGCTTCTGCCTACCCACATGAGAACAAAGCGTGAATTTATGTATGTACACAATCCCTTGAAAATAAGTGAGACGCATGGCAAACAAAGCCGAGCTAACATATTAGGGTACTGTAAATATTTAAACCTTTCTAAATTCTAAAATAGTCGAGTAAACACTAAGAAAAGCAAATGTTACTTAGTTAATTGTTGTACACAAAAGGTCATTAAGCATTTAGGACACAAGTACAAATCGTACAAACTTAAGTGTTCTAGTTAAATTATTTACATACCTCATTAATTTGATAGCGTGCTGTTTTGCATATAATCTTCACAGACAGTTTAATTTATTTTGGATAAATACCAAACGTCAGATAATGGGTTATTGGTTTTATGTCGGCAATCCATTCCTTTCATTCTTTTAATTTCCTTGGATGTAGGAGAGGTCATTTACAATCAAACGACCCAATTTGACTCCTATGCAAATGTCAAAAAAAATCGAGTCATTTGACATTTTATATTTTTAGGGTTCCGTATCCAAAGGGTAAAATGGGACCATAGATTCCTTCCAAACTGCAAGGAGGATGCGCGGGCTTGCGAATGAAAGAAAGGGTGGAGGGAGCTCTTTGCACAGGATTGAGAGAGGTATGGCTAGAAAAAAAAAAACTAAGACTAAAATAAAAAAAAAGGGCAGCAAAAAAAATGAGCTCGGCCTTTAATTTTCAACTAAATACCTTGCTCCAATTTTAGAAAGGGGTTCAACAGCCTATCTTTTGCCAGCAAATTAGGGATTTCGACCATAAAAATAGACATCAAACCGTGAAAATACGAAAATTATTCCTGATAAAAATATTACACTTTCAGTCTATTTGCGTACTAGGAAATGGCCGGACTCGGACGAGAAAGGATAAATTTTAGGGTACATAAAGTCTCTGATAGAGGTTTTATTTTTAGTAAAATTTTGCGTATACTATTTCTTTCTATGCACTACTATGTTGGTTTTTTAACCGACGAAAAAAAAAGGAGGAGGTTCTCAAGTCGACACGTATATTTTTTTTTTTTTTTTTTTTTTAAGTATGACCACGCATAACTTTTTAATGAATAGTCCGATTTGAAAAATTCTTTTTTTATTGGGAAGGGTATACCTCGAAGTTGGTCCCATTTAAAATTGGAAACTATAATCCACCCCTAAAGGAAAAAAAAATGGGGTTGATTGATTTTTCACCAACTGAATTTTCAACTGTGAAGCGATTCTGTTGAAATTTCGCACACATACATAGTTCTGATGACACAACCACTCGTGATGACAGATAGTTTGCGTGTCTAGTCCTAAGCGCGACAGCTGAGTGTTCGATTTACAGGCTGTGCAAAGTCTGCCAGGGTTGCGGGAAAGTCCGAATGGGATACCGGGGCTCTTGGCAACAGGCAACTGAAGGAACACGGGTGGGTTTTAGTCACTAAAAGTCTGACACATCCTCCCGCTCCGCCCAGAGCGGGAGAAGTCACTAGATGGTTTGCCAACCACAAAAAAAAGGGCTTTGTAAAGTGTTGTTGGATTTTTCCGTCAAGAATTTTTTAATAGCAGTTCTTATAAGTAAGTAAAAGGAAAAAAAGAAAGAAAACATGACGCAAAGAAATAACATACAAAAAGAACAAGTTGGGGGAAAATATGCGTCACTTTCACGCAAAACGGCCATCGCTCAGCATAATGCTGTGACCCTATGCGAGACAGAGCCCCAGCGCTGGTTTTCAGTGACAGCCGGCGTGGACCCTACGACGATACTTCATACACATACTGACATACTACACTACATAACATAACTGAAAAAATGTGGGTGTTTTTAATGTCTACTTACCCCTTCGTGGAATACATTACAAGCGGCGTAATTTCAGTATGTCATACGGAGACATTGACCCCATAAAAAGCGTTTTTTACGCATTCAATGACTCCGTAGTTATCACAACTAAGAGGAACCGTATTTTATTGCTTTACGTGGTAGGTATGCGTATCTTCCATAAATTATATGAAGAGTAAAAATTGATGACGAATGATGAATGAAGACCAATTCTATAAAAGGCAAAAGTAATTGGTAAGTTGTTATCAGCTAAAAGAATTACCATTGAACATAACATAAATTGCCACAGCAACGAGTGTCAACGCACTTTTATTATGAAAGACTTGTGGCAAAAGGCAACCTGGACTTGTAAATGTTTAAAACGTCTACCAAAACTAAGGCAACATTTTACATTTAGATAACGAGCCAAACTACTCCTGTGTTAACAGTGTCCGCTCACCTTTATAGCCGGACGTACAGTCAAACACACGTCCATGTAACAATTAGACGTTGACTGCGCCTTTATTTCGTAGAATTTTGAAGCTGAAGTGTTACTACTGCTTGTGGTTGACCGTACAGGCACTTTATGCTTTAATGAGCCATCCAGATTATATGAGCACTAATGGACCTGAAGCTTTCAAAGTAGGTTTTATTTTCTAGTAGCACTTATGCATCTAGATAGTCTAGATCTGCTCCAATTTTAGTGTCTTAGAAATCGTTCGGAGTGATTGGTTTTGTTTCAGGAATAAAGCTTTTTAGCTTTTGAAATGACTATGTGGAGCACTGAAAAAGCTAGAAGGCGTCACGGCAGACCTGTAGAAGATGGTTGTAGCTTGACGAAATAAATGACCACTGGTCCACATTAGCCCTAGATCGCCAGCACTAGCAATATCTCATTTACAAAGTAGTGGTTCACTTCGACAATTATGGCAGTGAGCACACTAGAAACAAAACACTTTTGTTTTTTACAATTACTGTCTTTAGAAACATTTTCGTCTTTTATGGAAAACAGAATCCTACTATCCAGTCTTACTATCCTACTAATATCCTACTATCCTACTATCCTACTATCCTACTATCCTACTATCCTACTATCCTACTATCCTACTATCCTACTATCCTACTAATCCTACTAATATTATAAATGTGAAAGTTTGTGTGTTTGTGCGTTTGTGTGTTTAGATGTTTATTACTGAATCACGCAAAAACGGCTGAATGGATTTGGATGAAATTTAGCCAACAGATAGTTTATAGCCTGGATTAACACATAGGATACTTTTTATCCCGATATTCCCACGGGATCGAGACTTACGCGGGTGAAACCGCGGGACGCAGCTAGTAGAATATGATTTATTTTTAGTACAGGTATTTACAAATAAACATGGTTTTCAATACATTTTTCCAATATTGTTTTGTTATGCTTGTTTATATCAGAAGTCTAAAACTCAATGAAGAGATTTTTCAATTTCTTTTTGCTTTCATTTTTCCCAAAATACTCCTTAGCTATTCATTCTTAGAAATGTGGGAATAAAACAGTAGACTGACTACTCTTTTCTTCAAAATGACGAAGAAAACAAAAAAGGAAGTTGTGAAACTTACTGCGAACAATAATTAATTTGACAAAATTCGTCTTAAAGAGACCAAATCTTGTTTCTTAACATTATGGATCTAATTAACGGAACTTTTGGAAGAAAGAGTCGGTTTTCAATTTACTTGAATAACTAAATTTTTAAAACGAATCAACTTTGCTAATTAATCCTGGCTTGGACTTTTTCTCAGAAAGGTTTAATAATTACTTAGTTTAAAAGATGGATCTTAAAGGTATAGAGGATTCGTGGTAATATATTGAGATTCTTCTTTTATCATCATCATTACAGCCTTGTTTCAACCACTGCTGCCATGCTTCCCTGGTCCGTGCGAGTCTCCTCCAGGTCTTCTTCGCGATCTTCTGTAGGTGGTCCACCCACCTGGCCATTGTCTTCTCTCATGTCTTCGAGAAATAAAGAAATCTCCCTCCAAAGGACTATGGCGGTATCTACATCGCCACATGCGAACTACGCATCAAAGACCTGACGTCACATAAATCCTGCATCGCGCAATTAAAGTATACCGTGCAATTGACATATACATACAAGAATCCGACATCTATCGTTGGGCAGTTGCCCGCCAGACACAACACCCGTCTGGTCGGGGGATTCCCCGACCAGAGAGAGATGAGGAATAGGGTGTAAAGTTCACTCATTCACCATAGAAAAAGGATAAGGCCGCCCATTGTATATTTTGTAGTGTTTGTTTTTTTCCTTTTGTTATATATTTTTGTGGTGTACAATAAAGTATATATAAATAAATAAATAAATAAATAAATAGAAAAAGGAGGATTCTCCTTTTTCTATGGTGAATGAGTGAACTTTACACCCTATTACCCCTACATGTCTCTAGGACCAGCGGTTTAGGCTGTGTGTTGATATATCAGTCAGGTTTGAATTTTATAAATATTTACTAACTGATGCCCGCGGCTTCGCCCGGATGGATGTCTTGACAAAGTATTATATACTAAAACCTTCCTCAAGAACCACTCTATCCATTGGTGAAAACAGCATGAAAATCGGTGCCGTAGTTTTAGAGTTTATCGCGAACAGACAGAGAGACAGACGCGGCAGAGGACTTTGTTATATAATATGTAAGTATTAAGGAGACAACACACCTACAGTTTTAGAGGTAAATCCATGGGCCAACAGACATACGAGTAGTAGGTACTGTGAGGAGGTTGTATGCGATGCGCAACCTCGTAAGTTACCGGCTGGCTAGAGGGTAGCCGCGAGTTTCGAACGTTCCAACAATTTGGTTTTAAGTTAGGAGTGCTTTTTGTTTAGGTTTGTCAGTCTAATCTTAGCTACCGAACAGTGTACGCGTCTCTAATAAAATGAAATGTTAGAATAAACCCTCTTGAACCCTCTACATCTTTGAAATTATCTCCTCACACACGCCCTCACACATAAGATAACGCTCTCAAGCGTTATAGTACCTATAGTGTGTTCCAAAAGTATCTGATGAAAATGTAAACAAATGGTTCAGAAAACGTATACACTGTGGATACCAATTTATAGTGCCACTTAGAAATTGAGTGCTTTGATTTGATTATTATGAATTCGTAAACCCGAAATTCTAATTCTAAATCACCTAAACATGTTTTTCATTTCACAATTGAGTTTAATTATGTAACTTCAATTTTCAACGATGATTTTGCAATTAGATAGAATTAAATCACGTTATTCAAACAATGATTGCTGAAAAAGTTGGTGACATATAAACCTTCTAAATACAGATGAACATGTTACTAATTCCCTTTAGTGAGTGATTGCGTAAGAATTTAACCAGAATAGGGTTTGTTACAACTTTTAACAGAATCTTTATGCAGTTTATAGGAAATTTAATAAAGTCACTCTTGGAGGCTTTCTACTGGAAAAGCCTTATTCCATAAAAGACATTTTCTCTAATAGAAAAGTCGGAATCGTCTTCGATTGCATAGTTGACACCGATCGGAATGCAATGATTGAAGGGAAATATCCCAATAAAATTGTAGCGGCATTATTAAGCAAATATTTAATACGAGAAAGCCATTAAGATTAATGCATTTAGATAGCGTTTGCAGCATTATCTTTTGGAACAAAAGAAATATAAAGAATTTATTTTATGAGAACAAGTGGCTACATCTGACACCGTACTCGATTATAATGGCTTTTATCTGACTACAAAACTACAAATATTATTAAAGATTCCTCGTGACTAAAACAAATAAATTTTAAAATAGATTTGAATGAGGAATGTTATACATAGTCTTAATATGATTTTCACAACCTTGATTGGAATTGCAATATTTTAATGTAAAATGAATTTAGGCGGCACATATGACAGTTGCTGTCATGCTGGAACAGTTTGATGGATGGAGTGGAAAAGGACGACTAAAGTAAAGATTGTGTGAGGAATTAAGATGATGAGATGATGATGCTGGAACAGTTTATTTTGGTATTTATTGGAAAAAAGTTACAATAGATAAAATCCCCGATCTAACAGGATGACGACTCATCCTACTCCTCCCCGACCCTTGTCTGTCGACGGTGAAGCGCCCGCACAGGCGGACGCTGAGCCGCCAGTAGTAGTAATAGTTAATTTAAACTCCCCGATCCAGCCTGTCCCCACTAGCTGCCCTCCCCCCAGCGACGCCCTAAGCCGAGGTCCGTACCCCACAGGGGGTGCCCTTAGCGAGCCGTCGTTTAGTTTATAATTAGTTTTAGATTAGTTTTTAAATGCCCCTGGCTGGAGGCGCTTTGAGTTAGTATCATAGCTTAGAGCATCTTCGCAGGACAGTCCGGTTAAGTAGATAGTACCCCTTGTGGTAAAACCTACGAGATGCCAATCATAAAAATAAAAATAAAATAAATAGATAAAATTGACAAACTTCTTCTCCTTGAATACGAGGTTTTTGGCTTTTAATATGTGTGTACTATTTAAACGGAAAGATAACACAAATAAAAGGAAACCTAGACATTTAGATTTCAAAATGCCTGTTCCAAAATTAGAACTTTTTCCAATGCTTTGCCGAGGTCAATAACTGAACTACCCTTTAATAAGTTTTGTGTTGCGTTGCGGAAGTGGTTGTTGCAAGAGTGTTTTTAATCGGTAGATGAGTTTTTTCAAAAGTGTCCCTGTAAATTTTATACTCTAAGGCACAGACATATTTGACTGTATCATAAGTGTTAAAACTTGTATACTATTGCATGCTTATATATTGGCAAAAAGTGTATTACCAAATATTTTATGTAATAAGAACTTCATGTACCTACCATATTTGATGCAATAAATAAATTGAATTGTATTTTATGCATGTTTTTTGTAATGTGCAGAATACATTATTTTTCTTTCTTTCTTTCTTTTCTTTTCTAACATAATAACTTCAACAATTCTGTTGTATGATACGATTCGGTGTGAATAAGCTCAAACAGTATAATCTCCTACGTTCATAGCTC
Organism: Lithophane leautieri; assembly: GCA_949152455.1. Lineage (NCBI taxonomy): Eukaryota > Metazoa > Arthropoda > Insecta > Lepidoptera > Noctuidae > Lithophane > Lithophane leautieri. The sequence continues at coordinate 4,730,934 of OX424479.1, read as the reverse complement.
ATTTAACAGAGACCTTTAACATAAAGAATTTTCGATTTTCTGATTTCCCACACCAATGAACACAAAATAAATGCGCATTTCTCTTTTTTTTTTACAGACAAGGGGAACTCTTTTCTCGTCAAGTATTGAATATTCTTCTTTATTGATGTTCATAATTGTGTACTTTAAGATAGAGAACTAAAGGATCAAATTCCATTGACGGGAAATACGTAATAACCAAGAATATTATTTTAGCACAATGTACTGGTTTTCTTATAAGTGTTTTTCGAGACATGCTCTTTTATTCAAGGTGGAATAAAGATCAAGAATAAGTTTAATATATTCCGGGCCAGACAGCCTCTCGACGTTATCTCGATTATCGTTACGTGACAGTATGGCTGAGGGCGGTTAATTTTATTTCATGTAATTTGGCAAACCGGTGATAGCCGTTGCTTGCTCATACAATTCCTAGGAAGCACATGTTACATCACGCGACTTCATTCGTTTGTAGGTGTCAGGGCAAACTCTTTTCAAGTAATTTTTCAACACATACATATACAGTGCATTATGACACATTCACACCGCCGACAGGCGTAGACTGAGCCATACAAGTACTGTGATGTTGATATTTAGTGTCACGTTACGGGCGCCGCGCCAGTACGTACGGCCAGTAGTACGGATGTAGACGAAATGATAATGTATGGAATTTTGTAGTGTCATATCATGACATTTGCAAATAGTCAAGTATCCCGGAACGTGTTAATCGTGCCTCCACTCCTATAGAGCAGGGACGAGCTTTAATCACCACGTTTGACGGGTCGGCAATTTCGGACTTATTCTTATTTATAAGTCCTCCCAATCTCGAATAGATCTAGGGCTGGTTTTCTCACAATGTTTTCACTGTCAGTAATATCCAAGATAAATCTAGGAAGTTTACTAATATTTTAAATAAAGGCACCATTTAATTAACTGCTAACCAACATTAAACTTCTTCATTGTTAATACAACGCAAAATAAAACCAGTAGTTTATTACGAAACAACTCCTATAAGAGCACTACAAAATAATAAAACGCCAAGAAATTATAAAAGAGAAAATAATTCAGAAATACCTCAGCTGTTACAAACAGAAATTATGTTCGTGTTTTATTATATTAATACAAGATGTAACGAGCGTAATGCTAGCGACTCCTGCGGTTAAAATAAACTTTGTTAACAGTGTTGAAGAGTTTGCAAGGAGTCACAGAGAGCAGATCGAATTAGCCCCGTAACTCTGCGGGAACGAAACAATTTAATAAGTGAAATTTTGACAAAGTCGAGAAGTCCTCTGGATTGTATGAAGTTCTAGAAAAGTTGTGCTCGCTGCAGAATGAAGTATAAAGTTTTGTTGACGTTTTTTCTGACAGGTTTAGTACCTAATTAGTAACAAAAGCAAACTCTACTCCAAAATTTAATGATGCGATTACTATTTTTAAAAATTTGAATTTGTCGTCGTGACTTGGACAAGTTATAACATTATAATAAAAAATATCTAAAGATTTCATTATAGCCATACTTACAGACGAAATAAAAAACTAAATCGGTCTTCATCGACCTTGATATAATAATTATGTATATAATTTATCAGAACTAAAAGAAAACAAAGACCAAGCCAATCATTTTCTGAAATTACAACATTTTTATTACATTTCTAATCTAATCCACTGAATCTATGAAAAATCATCAATCTTCTGCCAAATAAATATTTGATATGACACTGTTTACTGTACTAATACCTTCTAAGCCACAGATCAATTTGATAGGCTGTATTTGCCGCAATCGATCTCTCCGAGTTGATACTGTCTGAATCATGTAAGTGTTCTGAATTGTCTAAATTGTCCATAAATGATGCAAATTTTAGATCTCATCTTCGTCGCAATAACTGTTAAGAACTGTTATCTTTTTTATATCGCTCGATTATGTTTTCAGACTATAAAATAATCTTACGTCATTCTAGATTTTTTTCATTTTAACTTTATTAGATTATAACTCGCCTGATCTTTGTTGTCTTCTATTGTCATTTTTTTTCTAAGATCTATTTTAAATTAACTATAACATTTTTTGTTTTTAATCTTATACTAGCGACCCGCCCTGCTTCGCACGGGTACTATAATGTACTGATATGGAGTCATAAAAAAACATCGAGGTTGTAGATCGTAGGTTCGAACCTAGACATGCGCCTTGCTTTGTGTAAATTATTTCATCACCACTGCTCTCAAAACGGTAAAGGAAAATATCGTGAGGAAACCGGCATGTCCTAGAACCAAAAATTCGAAGGCATGTGACATCTACCAACCCTTACTGAGCTTGCGTAGTGGATTACGGCCCACTCCCTCTCACCGAGAGGAGGCCTGTGTCCCAACAATGGGAACACTACATGCTGACTATGCTAATGTACTTAAGTTAATGTTTAATGTATCATATACACATAAATTTTACGGAATAAATTTTCTAAATGATACTGAAAACTATATCAAAATACATTGTGCAGTTTAGAAAAAGTGAGCGGTCACTTAGATACGATAAGCGACTTGGTTATGATCTAAAATATTTGTGCCAGCAACATTTTCATATTTTGGTGAAATGCTATTTCTATTGATTTTGAATACCCTTCAAAGCCGAGGTGCTAATCAATAGGATTTGAGGACGTTAGCCGCCTGGCCGCAGTCTATCTCGGTCAGCTAATATTGTCTGCAAGCCGTACGTGCCAGACCAGCCATGTTTTCGTTTAATTCAATAGCTGTCAATAAACTAGTTTTAGACTATCTGCTGGCGTTGAATCTGAATTAGTTTGTGATTACAAATTAAGAACTCTTTGATTGAGTAAATATTGGTTTTGCAACAATTAAGGTGTGTAAGCAATAACATGTTAGCTTTAAGTGTTTGGAAAACTGGCAATTTTAAATTCGGATTCATTCGGATGAATATAATGTATAATGAGATAAATGTCCTACTTTCTTATATTATACTAGCTTCCGCCCGCAGCTTCGCCCGCGTGGTATGTCGATAAAAAGTAGCCTATGTATGTCCTTTCCGATCGGTTTAAAATTGACAAAGTTTCATACAAACTTTCATCCCCTATTTTATCGCCTTGGGGGTAGAATTAATCAAAATCCTTTCTTAGCGGATGCCTATGTCATAACATCTACCTGCATGCCAAATTCCAGCCCGATCCGTCCAGTGGTTTGGGCTGTGCGTTGATAGATAACTATGTCAGTCAGTCAGTCACCTTTGAGTTATATATATTTATATATATATATTTAAGATTTCCAGCAGATATTTGAGAAAGTCATGATTTAACTCGCCAGAACATTCAAGTTCATTCAAGTATTTGTACATTTAATATTCCATATTATTTATTCATATTCCTTATTTTATTCAAGACTTCCTTTCTATTTTTTACTTGGTCCAGTTAACGGATTGTTTGTAGAGAATCTTATTCAATAAATTATCGGGTTAAGATACAGCTTGTCCAGGCACATCTATGGTTATTTCCAGAACATTTATTTTCTTTTCTCTTAAACTTGGCACGTTTCTTCTGCGGGTTTCCGATAAACCTGTACCAGAAAGTCATGTTATAGTTTAAATCGAGTTATTCCTTTCTTTAGCTTTTGATGAGTTAATTTAAACTGAATTGTGCAATATTGTTTTCTATGCTTGGCTTGCTTTCTTGCTTTTGAGATGTTTATTAATTTTGTTTGTTTTGTTTATGTTAAAACTTGCAATGTTTTTTTTTCAGATATACAATTTGCTAGATTTAGGAACTCCCGTGAGATTGTCAGTAACACCACCGTTGCCAGCCTTCCTTGAGGAGGTGTGGTGGATCGAATCATAGATTTTGCCACACGTACGCTGTTAGCGCGGGGAGCAATAAAAGAGTGGACTGTATGAAATAGGCAATGGTTTAATGCAAGTTATAAACTGTCCCGGGAAAACAATTAAATAATTGATTATGAGAGGAATATCGTCAGTCGCGGTGGAGTCCGTGGAAGCCCAGGGGTCATCGGGCCGAGCCGTGTCTCTGTCGAGCCACGCCTCACGACGGTCACGATGTCTGTGCGTGCAGACCTCGTGCAAGGTGTTGTCTTGGGTTCGATTCCCAACATACGCTTTGACGTGAGGTTACAGACACCAGTCTTACAGATACCAATAACAATAGACTTAGGTGGAAGTGTTAGTTTTTATTTTTCCAGATAACAATTTTATTGTTTGGTATGTATCCAAATAAATCCAAATGTGTCCAAATAAACGTTATTCTTTCTTTCTTTCTTTTCTTTTAATACATATAGTTACAGCTGATATATACATAACATAAATATCACACCTACTTTCCCGTTGGGTTAGGCAGAGGTATCCTTATAGTACACCCATATTTCGCGAGTTATACTCAATTAAAAATTAACGAACCACTAAGGTACCTGGCTCTAAATCGGCTTTAATGGATATCCCGATTAATTATTCACTTTAATTAGCAATGTAAAGAACAAGGCAGTAAAAATTGAGCGTAAAAGAAAATAAGGCTTTGGACTAATCTAGGAAAGATGAAAAGGTTTCTTTAGTGCTTTAATGCTTTCACGGCATTTAGGGCTTTAGCTTTACATTCTTTGGGCTTTGCATAAAATATCGTCGGCTAATTGGGCGTTTCAGTTTAACAGCTCCAAACATCCTTAGACATAGGTACTTAAAATAAATGCGAAAGCAACGCTATCTGTTTGTCTGTCTGTGTGTCACGCCTAAACCACTGAACCGATCGTAGTGAAATTTGATTTTTTGAACAGATAGGTGACCTGAAACCTGGAGAAGGATATATGTGTTACTTCTCATCCTGGATAGTTGTATAAAAATTATGAAACACAAAATACACGCAGACGAAGTCGCGGGCCGCAGTAAGTTCTTCAATTGTGGATCTGATATTTGGGATCTCATAAGTGTAAAAAGTTGACATTGGAGGTGCTGGGATTCGAATCCAGGACTTTCAGCATGCGAAGCAGACACTCTACCACTGAGTTACACCCCCAACGATTCTCAGCCACTAAAAAACAATCCCTTATTACCTGTACTGATATCCGATGGGATATTTAACTATAATTGTGAACAGAGTCAAGGAATAAAAAGTTTTTTACAAATATAAATACCTAGCTGCGCTCTGCGGTTTCATCCGCATAAGTATCGATCCCGTGGGAATATTGGGATTAAAATTATCTTATGTCCTAACCCAGGCCATGGTCTACCCATGTGCCAAATTTCATCCAAATCCATTCAGACGTTTCAGCGTGAAAGCGTAAAAAACAAAAAAAAACACTTTCGCATTTGTAATATGTTGCTGTTGCTGTTGCCCGCGACGTCGTCTGCGATGCAGGATAAAAAGTTGCCTATGTCCTTGTCCAGGTCATGGTCTACCCATATGCCAAAGTTCATCAAAATCCGTTCAGCCGTTTCAGCGTGACAGCGTAACAAACGAACCAACAAAGAAACTCACTTTCGCATTTATAATATTAGTTAGTATTAGGATATAAAAGTTTGCGGGAAAGTCCGAAAGGGATACTGGGACCTTGGCAACAGGCAACTGAAGGAACACGGGTGGGTTTTAGTCAGTAAAAGTCTGACACGTCCTTCCGCTCTGCCCAGAGCGGAAGAAGTCATTTGATGGATGTCCCTCAAAAAAAAATAAAAAATAGGATGAGTTCGCAAAATGCATTAGTTTATTCTAGTGACGTTGTTTGTGTTTGTATAATCTTAATTTTGCTCGGTAGGCATATAATTATGATGTGTACTGAATATTCCTCTGAATGAAAATCTATAAAACCCTTAAGGCTCTTACATACTGGCGCGAATAGTCGCGCGACGCGAATTTTAACAAAAGAATTTCTGAGAAAACTTCACGGCGAATAATGCGGCGGCGTCGCGCCACGCGATAATTCGCGCCAGTATGTAAGAACCTTTATATTGTAATTTGTCAGTCCCTTGTCGCCTCAGCGTAATAAATAGACGTAGATTTTCAAGTTGTTTCATAAATCATATGAATACAGGTTGACTTTTGGTGCCTAATTTTGTATTTTATTTGGGTAAGGTGGTAAGTCTGACAAATGTATTATCATGAATGTCATAAATCATAAGATGAGACGAATTTGTATAAATTATTACTTTTTCTCGAGATGGGTGAAGAAGTTGTGAATGGCAAACTATATTGGGTTGCAAGGGTGTTAGATGTAATTTTGGATAATAAGTTTGAGTTGACGAGTGTTTTTTTTTATCAAAGAGTCTGAATGCTTAGGCGTAAAATTGAATAAAATATATTATTTTAGTACCATAAAGCACACGTTTATTGCTTTTCTAAAAATCAAACTAAAAGCATTTATTTCAAAGTATCTTCCGCCAGCGGCTTCACCCACTAGTCCGCCAGCTTATGTCCTTCCCCAGGGTGCCATTTATCTCCCAGCCAAATTTTGTCGAAATCCGTTCAGTGGTTTAGGCGTGAAAAGGTAACATACACACACACATATACATAGACAGACAGAGTTACTTTCGAGTTTATAATATTACTAGCGCTTGCCCGCGTCCTCGCCTGCATGGATGTCGGTTATTATATACTAAAACCTTCCTCAAGAACCACTCTATCCATTGGTGAAAACAGCATGAAAATCGGCGCAGTAGTTTTTGAGTTTATCGCGAACAGACAGACAGACAGACGCGGCGGAGGACTTTGTTTTATAATATGTATTGATCTATAATAAATGTATATATATGATTTAATATAGATATAAATATATTATATATGTATTATATAATATGGATAAACTAATTACAGACACTTTTGAATTGTCAAGGGGTCGGTCAATCAGAAAGATGAATCTGGTTGCCCATTCCAATGCGTAGTAGCTTCCTATGGAGAAGAACGGGCAAGAAACTCAGTCAAATGATAATGAAGTCATCCATATAACAATCAATCTGCCTAGCCTTTTCCCAACTATATTGGGGTCGGCTTCCAGTCTAACCAGATGAAGCTGAATACCAGTATTTTACATAGAGCGACTGCCTATCAGACCTCCACGACCCAGTAACTGGGTAATACGATACCCCTTGGTAAGACTGGGTGTCAGACTTTAGGGCTTCTGACGACCCGTAACGACAAAAATAAATCAATATAAACAAATAAAGAAAATAAATGTATAAAAGTAAAATCTTCAATAACATCAAGTACCTACATATTAATTTAAAATACAAATAGAATCACTAGAACATAATTTTAAAAATTAATAAATCTCATACCATTTACATCTGATGAAAACCAACAGCAAGATCATAAGTTAGTAATCAGAGCGAAACTGACGTGAATATAAAAAATGGTCATATAACCTTCTTATGGCGCTCCTTAACTGCTAATAACAGTAGCGACAAACGGTTTGAGCTCAATAAAAGTGTTAATGAGGTCATAAGTGTATCCTGCAGGAACCTACGTGGACTCATAAAGGATAATGAAATTCTTTATTAACAGAATACTAGAAGATATTGTTGTATGATGAATGTGTTATTATTCTGGTTTGATAAGGTTTTTATTGTAATAACTTGCTGACCCAACAACAGACGTTGTCATGTCCCAATTGTACAAGAATCCCATAGAAAATAGAAACTAAGTTTTTCCGGAATGTTTAGTACCTCAAATTTAAAGAAAAAAAAAAAAATTGGGACACGCATAGGAAATAAAACAATAATAAAAACAAACATTAAAACTAGCAATATCATGAAAACAAGTAATAAAAAATATAAAAAATATAAACATTAAGGCTTAACAAAATAGTAAAAAAAAAAACAATGTGTAAGATTTAAAAAAAAGACAAATTTCGCCAATTTATCTTTTTATTACGAACATTATAAAATAAAAGAATTGTCATATTGGTCCAGCCGTTCTCAAGTGATGCGTTTACCAACGAACAACATTTCCTTTTTATTTTTTTTATAGATTTAGACTTTTTTATTTTTTTAACAGATAAAGATTTAGTTGACAAATATTTCGTAGATATTTTGATAACATGAATTTAAAGCGATTCTTTTCTCAACGTCCGTGCCTAATACAGAAAATTAAAAATAGCTTCATGAACATGATTGCTATATGCCATATTTAGCTAGAGAAGATACGCTGGATTTAAAATAAATAATGACTTTCCTTGCTAATATTTATTTAAATAAAAAAACATTGATTCCAGTTTTATTCAAAGGTTCTTCGCTTCATGAAACCTATCCAATGGTAACTGCCTGTCTACTTAAATATTTTAAATTTCTATACAGGAAATTAAAAAACACTATCAGCTATTGGGTTGTACAAATACTGTCATAGAAAATTGTTTGATGGACGTTCGACATAACTTACTGTCACTTATAGTTAATTGAAAATACAGGGTGAAAAAAGACCCGTCACATAGCCGTCAACTACGCATTCTGTACATCAAATTAAGTAACATTGCACAAAAATAATTGCTGGGAAACGACTTTCATTTTTGGTGTGAAAAATCGCTGTTTACGATAGTGCGCAACGTAAGGTTAAGGTTCGTGGGGATATTTAAAATTAAGTAATAACATTTAAAACTTGCTTTCTTTAAAAAGTGTGAAAACGTAGGAACTTTGACCTTCAATATCTCCGTAACCAGAAAATTCCCAGATATGGTCCAGAACAATAAAAATTTCACAATGACTGGAATAAGTGACTTTCAGCTTCGTTAAGTGTCTTTTTACACCCGTTATTTCTAGTTGATAAGTGGATACACTCTTAGCGTTTTGTAGATTAATATGGATGTAATAAAAAAAAATCTGAGGGGCAATTCCCTTAATTTCAATTCGCATTCGCATCTGATTCGCAATCTGTCAAAACTACAATCAATTTACCAACATTTTTGACAAGTTCGACTAATCAATCTGCCTAGCCTTTTCCCAACCATGTTGGGGTCGGCTTCCAGTCTAATCGGATGCAGCTGAATACCAGTATTTTACATGGAGCGACTGCCTTTCTGACCTCCACAACCCAGTAACTGGGTAATACGATACCCCTTGGTAAGACTGGTTGTCCGACTTTCGGGCTTCTGTCGACCCGTAACGACTGTCAAAGATCCTCGAATGACAACCGAGACCAACGGCTTAACGTGCTTTCCGAGGCACGGAGGAGTCTCGATATGTAAAGATGGTCACCCATTCACGGACCAACCCCGGCAAGCGTAGCTTAACCAGATGGATCGACCCGTGCGGCTGTTATTATCTAGCCACGAGCTCCTCCTCCATCTTTGACGAGTTCGACAGAAAAATACAACAGACGTAGATATATTTAGTAACCTATTCCGCTTAACTATTCTTCAAGAGTCATAAAAAACCCTGTAAGAAATCGACACGTGTTTCACCTTCGACAGCTCGACAGATTGCGACTTGAATGTGAACATTTTTTAAGTACGAGAATTGACCTTCAGATGTCCCATAGATTTGGGTCGAATACGTATTAAAGTTTTGTATGAGACGATTGATAATTTTTCGCGATTACGATGCTGGTCCCATTGAGAAAGTAGTTCGGTTTGATGTTTGTACCATGAAAGTGGTTTAGTTTGAAGGGTGTGCTTCAATATGACCATACCTCTCTGATAATTGCTGTATAGCCCTCAGACCAAATAAAAAACCAAGAAGGAGCGCTGCGATCAATAGAGTAGAGCATGCAAAAACACACGAACGTTCTGTGCATACACACTCACACACACACACATATACAACTATTTACAATGGCACTACAATCAAACTACACCAAACTAAGTGCACACATGTTTACGAAACTGGCTTCACGTCTCTGTTGACAGCCTGTCTTGGTTTTTTATTTGGTCTGAGATTATAATAGCCTTCGTTGGTAAAATACGTTTAGCCACTTGCTACATAAGCAACTTTTTTAAGGACACAAAAAAAGAGCATACTCTTCTCAAAAAATTCTTTATAGTAGTAGAATTGTCGCAATTTTCCAGCGTAGTGCGTAAACTTGTACAGCTTTAATAAGGAAATGAAGAAATATTTTCAATTAACACGTTCATTCGTATTCCAATGAAGTTTTCATTCGAACAAGAGCGCGCTGGCTAATATCGTAGCTTCTGTTATATTTTTCCGTTTTTAATTCAATGGACTCCGAGACGAACTTTTAAGCGAATAAATTGGTTGATGAAAATTGTTGAGGTAATTTCCAGTTGATTCAAGAATTATTGGATCTGGATGTCTAGAATGATGAAAAAACATCGCTAGTTTTACTTACTTTAATTATAATAAAAAATATATTTAAGGGGGGCTCCCATACTAGAAACTTGCTTTTTTTTGCCGTTTTTATAGATAATGGCACGGAACCCTTCGTGCGCGAGTCCTCATTTCAACTCTTCAGCACATTATGTTAAAGTCGACTTTAACCTCCATTACTGTATTAAAAAATGTAGAAAAAACACGTGACTTACATTAGCGTCATGTCAGCGTGTCAGTTTGTTTTGATTGATCTTACACGTAATAAATCACTGTGTATACTCGAATGGGTTATATTGACAGAAGTAGAATGTTTTAGAACGAAGTTCTTTAACGCGGCTTGCAGTAGGAGTTCACTGTTAGAAATCGTAATCGACGTCACGTAACGAAAAAGCGTTATGCCCCCTTCATACGACTTTCTCACTCTCTCTCTGTCTCTTTCTATAATATACGAGTGTAGTGTGAGGCACATGGGTGGACCATGACCTGAGCTAGGACATAGAATACTTTGCATCCCGCAATTCCCGCGGGATCGAGGCTTATGGGGGTGAAACCGCGGGGTGCAGCTAGTCACCAATAAGGTCACTAGACGTCCTTCTAGAGCGTTCTAGAGGTTATTTTTTGACTTTTTGACTTTATAAAGATAGAGTTACAATAGACAGTTTAATAAATATTTTATAAGGGTTTATTTGACAAGCATAAAAGTTATATTTTTGTATTTTGATAATTGCATTGTTTTGGTCGTCTCAGCAGATGTCCGAGAAACAAGATTACAACAAGAACTTTGGTGAGTAGGTACCATAGCACTTTCTTGTGTTAACATTACAAAACCTTAATATCCGGTCTATAGTTCAAAATCTTAGAACCAGGGCCGTAGGCAGGGGGGGGGGTTTTGGGGGTTCAAACCGCCCCCCCCCCCGAAATGTGAGAAACCAGGATCTCAATTCAGAGATCGATCTCCTAGGGTACCTCCGTAATATTCCGTATACAGTTAATTGTAATGTATTTCGCATAGGCGTACTTTATATTTTTTTTTATCGACTTTAACTTTGTATTGAATAAATTCCTAGAATTTCAGTATTCTCTGAGATATTCCAGGCGGGGGATATTCCAAATTTTTTCGAGCTCGCTTCGCTCGCATTTACATCTTATATTCTCTTAGTTCTCAAACTTTTCTGCATAAGTCGATAAAGTAACTTCTATTTTTATATGAACGGTCAAAGAGAAACGCAATATATATTTTAAGATTTTCCGCAAAAACAAATAAAAGGACAAAAATTAGCAAGGACAAAAAAAATAGGCAATCCTAACCCCCCCCCGAAATGAATTCCTGGCTACGGCCCTGCTTAAAACAAAGTATGGAACAATGACCCACAAAAAAGAATTCGCACTCGCAGGCAAATTGCCTCTTATTCCAACTTTCAAAGACCTCATTCTTTCCTCCATTTTGGATATTAGCCGCGTCTAAAACAATTTTTCTTCCTAAACGAGACTTTATAGTTAGTATTACTCAGTAAATGTGCCCGATTGCCAAGAGTTTAGCCGTGAAATATCGAAAAACCATCAATTTGCATAGCTATTGGTCCCAATTGGCTCAACTTGGCTGTTTTGAGGTCTGCCAACTAATTTGGAAACAAAAGGCTGCAATGTATTTAGATTTGACGATCCCATTTTGCTGTTTTCTGAGTAAAGGATTGCGATCGGAAATCTTTGCTTGTCGAAATGTATTGTGTGGTATACAATTTTAATATTTTATGTTTTCGTTGGCATAAGTTGCTTAATTCAAGACAAAATGGTTGTACTTAGTTTCGTCATCTTTCCAGTTTTTAAAGAATCCATCCAATCATCTCGCCTTCCCCTTATAGTAATCATACAGAAAAAAAAAAAAAAAACGAAAGTATCAAGTGCTTCCAAAAATCCTGAAACTTATTGCTAACTTAGAATATTAAGTTATTAAAAAGAGGTACCATAAACTGTTAAAACCAACTTAATATTTTAAACATCTATCACATTATTCCCATAAACCTCGAAATCGACAATTTGGGAATAAATAAAAAGCGAATTGGAAAAGTATTAAAATAATTACGCTCCATTAAAAGTGTTAATTTGATAAGTTAAAATTAAATGGCGGATGAAACGAGTTTTTAATTGGAAAAGGTACCATGTGTTCGATAATTCGATTAGTGGTTGAAATCATTATCGCTTTGGACGAATTTTCTACTCGGGTTCTCATATTTATAAGTACGGCTAATGTTTTGGAAGTGTCCTTTATTATAATTGAAGGTAGAACGAAAATGAGTTTAGTGATTATCCGTCCAACCGACTAATTCTCTGAAAAGGAGACTGAAACGATTACATACAATCATGGGCCTAGGTGTAAGAAGATGAAAGTGGTGTCAATTAATAACTTACATATTATCAAGCTTTCACTGAAAATTCTGCGGATTTTGTCAATCTGAGAACAGAGATATAAGAGATAAAGAGATTAAGTAAAAGTGAGGTTATGTTACAATCTATAACTAACAGCTGATTCCTGAAGTGCAAAATGTGTTCTTTTGCACTAATAGTTATTATATTTACTAGAAAATGTTTGAAATATCATATGAATGAACGTCAACGTCCAATCCACAAGCCGGCGGTAAAATCCAAAATAACAATTCCAAGTCAAACGTGTGAGCGATCTTCGGTGTCCAAGGTGAAAGCAAGGGTCTTACAAGGTACGCAGGGTCAGAATCCGTAAAATACAAAGCAGTGGTCGTGAAAAATGGCGAATAATCGGGAAAGCACTCAAAACGCATCGGAAAACACTAAACGAGTGAGCAAACAAGAACAGTCGGCAACTGTCTAGTGTCAATGTCAGTCAGCTGTCATGTCAGTGACATAGACTAAAAATATAAGAGAGATTTGAATCGATATGAAATCGATAATCATTAATATTGGTTTTTCAGTAATTAATTGATATTTGATTTATTAATATGACTGTAATTATATGCACTATATTGCATATAAGTATATATAGTGCATTTAATTACTTCGAGTTAATTGTTTAGTGCAAAAGTTTTATTTTCGTAACTGTGTAATCGATTATTGAATCGATAATCTCACGAAAACTATCTTTCTCATATTTCTCCGCTTCCAGATTGAGAATTGAAGTGATTTTTCATATTCTTAGATAAAAAAATATGTCTAATTTTTTAGATCATATCTCAACTTATTACATTTGGGCCCACCGTTTTCCATCTCCTTTGCCGTGTTCAAATTACTTTACGAAGTTATGGGCCTAAGTCTCAAACGCAACTCAATTTTAAGTCGCAGTTAAGAGGCCGGCTACTTACTTACTACGAGTAACTCTCGTTCATAAAATTAAAACAACAGAAATAAACTTCAATTCAAAATCAATCGATTCCATAAATAAAATATTTAAATATTAAAAATTATTGGCAATAAACCATATTTTATTACCCGACTACGGCGAAGTACAAAGGAGGGTTATGATTTTGACCGGTATGCATGTATGTGTTTTTTTTTACTGTCAGATTGATTATTAAAAAATATTGTACACGTATTCTTTCTATTTTTACGTAATAAAAAAAATGGCAATACATTGAATTAAAATGTGGCATGGCTTGTAATGTAACTCCCCAACTTTAATGCGTCTTATCTAAATCATTTTTATTAATATGATAAACCAAAAAATACGTGTAATTTTTTTATTTATCTCACTGACGGACTAAACGGTTTTTTTTTACCCAGTCTACATCCCTAGTATATGACAATGAGAACAGAAGTTCCTCATAACTACTGTCGCATGTTTAATTAAATTGTAAAAAACTCACTAAGACGCAATTAAGTCCGAACTAAATGTTATTAAAGAGGCGGTATCTAAGTTTTAATCTTGTTCTACCCACTGCAATGTTGGTTACATTGTACTATACGATCTGCAAGTTGGTTTTCTTCCTTCCATATAAAAATGCATTGCATATTCTCAGCTTTTATGTAAAACAGTTTCTGAACTTAAGCCTTTTTACCGGGAAAAGGGAAAAAATGTTTCAGCGGAGAAATCTCCTTTTTACTTTATACTAGGATTTGTACGTTTCCCTGATTTCGCCTGTTCAGTGCAATAGTCGTTTTGGCGGGGGAATTCTTGGCAAGCGTGGTCGGAGCCCCGGGTATAATAGTGCCGGTTGAATTTCAAACAGTTCCTACGTTCGTGTTCCTTGGCTGTGTTCTTAATGTTTTAAATTTATTTTTTGTTCTAATTTGGACGTGTTCTCTAATGTTCTAGATAGTTTTTGGTTCACGATTGTATCTAATTGGAAGGAAGTTACGCAATTGTAAAAAAGTCTTCATAAACAATGATTGTGTATAATTTTCACAAAAATAAGTCCATAAAATGCTTACTACTTTACTGTAGACCAATTGCACAATATAAATATGGAAAGTGTGGAAACTTCGAAGAAAACTTTGGAAACGGCACACACACAAAGACCTAGAAGTGGTTCACGTAGTGCTGTCAGTTGCGTGGTACGAGAGCCCATGACCATTTTTGCCTTATCATTTTACTTTTACCAATTTGGTTGAAAAATTTTAAGGATCTTCCATCCGATTTCACATAGCATTCTATTTAAAACTGTTAGACATGATGAAAAAGGTTGCCCAGATGTAGAAAATAAATTCCATATTTGGAATTTATAGGTCACATTTAATATTTCTGTAAACATATTTTTAGTAAATCCGGATAAAAAAAAAAAGATAAAAAAAAAAAAAAACCTGTTTGTTATGAGTTATTGGTTAAATTTTTTGACATGGAATTTGGTCGTGGGCTCTCGTACTATCGAGATGAGTAGCTACCGCGATCTTTTTAAAAATGGAACGTAGGTTCTTATGTAAAAAAAAGCCCTAGTTTAGTTTAGTTATATTAAATTTTGCATAATTGCGAGTAAATTATGTTCTGTCTTATTTTAATTTCATGATTGTCTAATAATAGCCTATAACTTGTATGTTTAGTGTCTTATACTGTTAGTGCAAGTTGGTGATTAATAAATAAATAAATACTGTCCATATTTATACTATCCCAATTTTATTGCATGCGATTTCAAAAACCAGTTGTAGATTTTTGAAACTACTGTCTAATAGACGAATTTATTCAATTTGGAAACAAACTTATACAAGTTTCAACTGCGATGTGGAGGGAAGGAGGGGTTAAGTAAATACCATGTCGTGTACTTGTCCATGAGTCAACTGGAGACTGAAGACCCCAGACTCCCTTTATTAGTGTAATATATACCTAGTCCGTGCGTGACATATATCATAATATAACTATGGACATAGCTTATCTACCTTAACTTAAACTAAGATCTAAACGTGACGTACGTGACACACCACATCACCCTGTCTCTCGACAACTCGTCTCGCGATGATGCCGATAAAGATTCATAGTTTACGTAAATACTCGAGTTTTCTGGCACATACATTAAATTGCGCGACTTTGAAAATATTTTTTCACCATTAGTGTTACGTAACATCTTCTCCCACTCATTCAAACATATCTCAATATCATTTCCTTGTTTTTTAAGAACTTCCACGATCCTAGGGTGATCAGTCCTAGATACCACAGGGTCCGTATCACAAACATTTCGTTCTTCCAACTGTTTGTACTGCGCTCTCGTCATTACGGATATAGTTTTTTCACGCATGGTTTTCAAATCTTCACTTGAAATTACTATCCTAGAAAGTGCATCAGCTAATACATTTTCTTTCCCCTTAATATACTCGACCTCAAAGTCATACTCTTCCAAACATAAACGAAACTTAGTTAACCTACTTGATGGATCTGTCATGTTAAACAAGTATAATAGTGGCCGGTGATCCGTTTTCACAACGAACCTCCGTCCATACAAGTACGGTCTAAAATATTTAACTGACCATACTATAGCCAATAACTCCTTCTCTATAATTGGATAATTTAACTCACTCTTCCCCAAAGACCTACTAGCGTATGCAACGGGTTTACCGTTCCCATTACACAAAACACTTCCTACCGCATAACCCGAACTATCGGTTTGTAATATAAACGTGTTGTCTTCAGAAAAATTTGGATAATCCAACACTGGTGGATTCATTAACGCTTCCTTAAGCAACAAAAACGACCTCTCACATTCATCGGTCCAACCAAACACCACATCCCTCTTACATAGCTTATTCATAGGTATCACTATACTAGCAAAATTTGGTATGAATTTCCTATAATAATTTGCAAACGCCACAAACCGCTTTACTTCATCAACTGCCGATGGACGCGGATATTTCTTTATGGCTTCTACCTTTTCAGGATCTGGTGAAATACCTTCCGCTGAAATTACGTGTCCTAAATAAAGTATTTGTTTTTTCATAAATTCACATTTGGATGGATTCAGTTTAAGATTGACCTTTCTCAGGCGAGAAAACACTGACATAAGGTTTCGGTTGTGCTCATCCAAATTCCGCCCGAAAATAATTAAATCATCCAAATATATCAAACATTTGTCATAATTTAATCCTGACATGGCTACAGTCATTAACCTGCTAAAAGAACTTGGACTTATCTTTAACCCCATTGGTAATCTACACATCTGATATTGCCCTTTATCTGTCGTGAAAGCTGTGTATTTCCTACTACTTTCATCTAAAGCACACTGATAATATGATTGTGATAGATCACAGTGGCTAAACTAAACTGCACCCGACAATGAATCCAAGATTTCATTAATATTTGGCAAAGGGAATTTATCATCCTGTATCTTTTCATTTAACTGCCTGTAGTCTATTACTACACGCCATTTTTTCTCCCCATCACGACCTGCCTTCTTGGGTACAACCAAAACAGGACTAGACCACTCACTAACCGCCTCCTCAATAATATTACTATCCAGCATCTCCTGCACTTGCCTATCAACCTCCTTTTTCTGTACATAAGGTATTCTATACTGTTTCCTGTAAACTGGAGTAACATTATCTTTCAAACGTATTGACTGCGCATATACATTCGTGACATCCAATTTATCTCCCGGAATATAAAAAATATCTGGATATTTTGCACATATTTGCTCAACTGACAACCGTTCCTCGGCATTCAAATAATCAAGATTAAGCAAAGAAAATATTTTCTTAACACGTTCAACACTTACTTCTGTTTCCGCAAAACTACAACAATTAAAATCACTTAACGGATAGACTTCTACATCGGACATACTACACACAACTTCCTCCGTGGTTGTGTTTAAAATCCTAATGGGCATCATCCCATTCTTAGGTCTAGCTACTACATTTGCTAAGAAAACCCCTTCGCGCAACTCCTTCCTAAACACTACACAATCTTCTGCTCTATTAACGGGCAAATACTTAACCATTTCACAACGCGGAGAAATAGTTAAAGAATAATTATAGGATTTAAGTGGCATCGAAACCGTCTGCTGCTCACGGTTCTTTAGAGATAACCTGTTCCCCGAAAAGTCTATAATACCACTATACGCCTGCAAGAAATCCTGGCCTAATATGCCAACTGACCTACATGGCAAATCATTGAATATATAAAACTTATGCACGAACGAACATTGTTCGTACTCCAACGTCAAATATACATAACCTATAGCCCGTAAACTACCCCCTACACCATTAATCACTAATTCTTCCTTAACTACTTTACAGCACAAAGCATTATTCCTCAAGAAATTACTTTTTATTGCCGATATCGACGCACCCGTATCGACTAACCATTCCGAATCCACATTATTTGCTAGAAAATTCACCCAGTTAACACTATTGCAAGCTAAAATATGCTTAGCCTCGAAAAAACTGCGTTTCATTCAATTGTCTGCCTTCACTACTTCGTGACATCGACACTGCACTTGAGTCAGCATCGCCCCGCACGTGCTCTAGACACGCTACGCGCTGTCGACCTCGCTGAGTCTGCCGTCCACGATGAGTACTATTGCTACGACCGCGCATTCCACTACTATACCTTACGTTTCCATTTTGGTACGTACGCCCAACAGCTGTTTTTTGCTGCGCGTATCCATTACCAACAGCGTGCCGCCTATAGTTATTTCCACGACCCCTATTTCCCGTAGAAAAACTACCACCCGCGGACCACCGCTGGAACGTCATGACTTGACCCGACGAAGCACAATTTTCGTCTTTCGCTACCCTGATAGCATCTTTCAAACAAGTCAAGTTCCGTGCCGTAATAATTGTACCAAGACGCTGATTACGAAGTCCGTCAGCAAACTTTTTAACCGCATACTTCTCATTTAAAGGCCGCAAAATTTCATAGGCTCCCGAATTTTCCCCGGCTTGAGAAATAGTCAAATCTACCATTAACTTCTCTATCTCTGCCCCGTAATCCGTGACCGACCTATCATTTTGCCTAGCGCGAGCAAATTTGGCTTGCACTGCAACGTCTGACTTAACCGTCAACAAATGCTTCTTCATGTCCGTTAAAAGACTGTCTACAGTCGTATAAGTAGAGGACAATCGCATCTTAGCCCCCTGGGTAAGTCGTGTAGTTAGCACGAATCTAATTAAATGAGCACTATCAGCCGCTTCTAACATAGAGCTGTATAAATCTATGGCATCAATCAAATCTTGGGTTACCTGCTCATCCCCATTCATTTTCGGGAGTAAGCTAACCGCCGTTTTCAATGAAAACCTTTCCAACGCCATCTCTGTATCGGTTCCGGTACCGTTTTCAAACTTAATAGTGTCTACATACAAATTTTCTATTTTACTCACTAGCTGTGCTAATTCCTCCGAAAATTTGCTACACTTAGAAACTACACACTTAAATTTACAATACAGGGCTTTTACCTCGCTTATCTTTCCCTCAAAATTTTTGCCTTTCCGCCTACTGGGACCTAACTTGACAACTGATTCCCTCAATAACTTAAGCTGTACAAACAGTGACGTTAACTCCACTTCCATTTAAGATTAATGTCTCTAACTGATAGATGACCGAAAATACTCGTCACTACACTTAAGTTCAAATCACATCACTTACTCCTCCTGTCGCTCCGCCAGCTCCCGGTCAGGCCATCTGCACAGCTCGCTGCACCTCACGCTGATTGATCTTCTCTTCGACCCAATTCTGATGACACCTCCTGTACAGCCGGACTGCCACGCCAATGATGACAATCGCCAAACACACGGCGATAAACAACAGCATCGCGTTGATGGTGGATATCTGCTCTTGTGTTACTGTCGCGGTATTTGAACCACCCGCTGCTGTCTGGGCTATAATAACCTCTTCCTTGGATGACGTGGTCCCCATGGCCTGTGACTAACCAACTGTCGAGAACCTGACTGAAGCCGACTGAAGTGACTCCGATGAGATCCCGGTCGGGCAACTATAACGCCGTCCAGTCGACTGGCAGGGTCGCCATGCGATGTGGAGGGAAGGAGGGGTTAAGTAAATACCATGTCGTGTACTTGTCCATGAGTCAACTGGAGACTGAAGACCCCAGACTCCCTTTATTAGTGTAATATATACCTAGTCCGTGCGTGACATATATCATAATATAACTATGGACATAGCTTATCTACCTTAACTTAAACTAAGATCTAAACGTGACGTACGTGACACACCACACAACACAAAGAACAGTAAAATGAGAAAATACCAAAATACTCAGCGACAATCAGCTGAATTCCACAATAAATACTAAAGGGCAGATAGCAAGCTGTTCTACCCGCCACCTGTCGTCGTATGAGTTACGTCGGTACGTGTACAACATCCCGATATGAACGTCAACAATGCTCCAATAAATGCACGTGTGTTTATGTCACTTGTTTTATAACAGAGGTGAGTGTGGAGATAAAACGCATGAAGCTGTTGAGGTGAATTTGAGGTTGTGATTTTTTTTGTATTTACATCATTCTGTGTTGACTTCGATATTTTGTGTTGTGCATTATATGTGGAAAATGGGGCTTTATCAATATTCCTGTGACTGTGATGTTTTTTTGTCATTGTAATGTCTTTATTATTGTACGTGTGCTAAGCTTGGCAATAAAAGTTTTTTTAATAATGTAAGCTTTAAAATGCCTACGTCATCATCTAGTCAAGAGACGTCTACTATTGGATATACGTTTTCCCCAATGATTGGTTCTGAGCTTCCCTAAAAGAGCTTTAGTGAAGCAAATATCATTGTAGTATAAGTAGTATAAGTGTACGACAATGATGTGAAAGAGCCTTCTAATCAGGGCCGTAGGCAGGGGGGGGTTTGGGGGTTCAAATACCCCCCCGAAATGTGAGAAACTAGAATATCAATCCAAAGATCGACCTTAGGGTACCTCCAAACTCTAATACAGATTGTAATCTACATATTTCGCTTATATGGACTTTATAAATGAAAAATTTCGAGCTCGCTTCGCTCGCTTTTGCATCTTACATTCTCTTGATTCTCAAACTTTTCTGCATAAGTCAATAAACTTGTAGTTCTAAATCTATATGAACGGTCAAAGAGAAAAAAGAACCTAACTTATTCGAAGCGGAATGCTAAAAAGTTCGAGCTCGCTTCGCTCGCTGTACCCTTAATTTACCCTCTCTGAAATCAGAAATACTTATTTCTTCTAAAAAAAAGTGAGCTAGCCTAACCCCCCCCGAAATGAATTTCTGGCTACGGCCCTGCTTCTAATACAGGCATTGATTGCTTAAAGGGAGGCTCCATGCACGTTTAAAGGAAATGTAATTTTCTTTTATCACAATAAACTATTTTGTGTTTGTATTTTTAAGTTTCCTTCCTCATTAATTGCACTAAGATAGCTCATGTCATAATTTCTTCTTCGCGGTCGTGTCGATTGCATGACATTGGATTAAATTTTGTTGGTTCTAAACTTCGTCATTTCTACGCCAGGCGTACTAAAAGAGTCGTCAGTAGACAAATACTTGCACACAGTTTAATATTTTTTAAACAAGCAATAAACGTTTCCAGACATTACCTTCGTTTTAATTTAAAATTCCTTTGCTCACCCAATTTAACGCTCTATTTAGGATAGAGCGTTACATTAGGTATTCCCAAACACACGTCCACTACACTAGGGGATAGAGTTTAGCGTGCATTCTGCAATATAGTGCAACGCTAATGATGTTTGTTCGCCGCTAATTAGCTCGGGACTGAACTGACCCGAACGAGTGCCCGACAATCAGATGTTCGACACAAACTAATTTCGAAGTTGTAGGGTAGCTACGAAAATTGTACGGAAAGGAATATTTTGCTACGGTGCTACGGCGTAGCTTATAAGATGACGTCACATTCATTTCTGTTTCTTCGTCGTCGTAGCACATATTTGACTATGCTACGTAACTCTCTGTGTGTAGTGGACGTGAATTCTTTGAATGACATTATTTCTTTTGATGAAAAGACTTTCTCATTAATATAGTCAGTCATCAAGATGCAGTTTCCATACCAAACTAGCACATAAGGTAAGATTACAATACATTTAGCAACAAAGGATCCACATGAATATTCAAGGAGAATATTGCATGTCAATATTCAGTTTAGTACAGCATTAATGGTGTTAGCTTGCCATGAATATCTTACCTCTTGTGAGTAACAAGAGAAGTATTAAGCATGCTGGAATACTTCTAGTAAAGCACATCCATTATTTTAAAAATGTTGGCAGAGGACCATATTATCTTCTAAGTTGCATCCAAAACTCAGGCATTAACACTGTCGATGATTATGATGTGTTAACCCTTAAATATTATAAAACAAAGTCCTCCGCCGCGTCTGTCTGTCGTCCTCTTCGCGATAAACTCAAAAACTACTGCACCGATTTTCATGCTGTTTTCACCAATGGATAGAGTGGTTCTCGAGTAAGGTTTTAGTACATAATAACCGTCATCCACGCGGGCAAAGCCACGGGCATTAACTAGTACATAATATTCATAAAATAACATCAGCTGTTATCGGCACTACTGCTGAGCATGAGGTCCTGGGTTCAATTCCCAGGTTGAGAAAAGTGTTATTGGATTTTTCCATCAGGAACTTCCCAGTACCAGCCCGGAGTCTGGATTTGTGCCCGGTCGATGGCAATAGGACCTAGTCTCTATTACATGGGACTTAAACATAACTGGTAAAGTGTGAGTGTATCATGAATGTAGGTACATTTTTTCTTTATCCTTAAATCTGGAAAACAGGCAGGTTATGTCATGTTAAAATAATATAAGTAAGCCCTAAACAGAGAAATGAATGGCTGTCTCATGCAAAACGAGAAGAGCTTGAACACCACAGTAAACATTCAGTTATTAAAAAGATGAGCCTCAGTTCAGTAGTAAAATAAACTTTAAAAATAAATGTTATGGAGAAGGTTTCCAAATTACCTTAAAAAAATATCATTGTAATTCATCACTAATCCCATAAATGCCAAATTCATGTTCACTCACAATATCGCAAAATGAGAAAATTAATGTTTTATGCAACAGATAATAGCAACTACATACCAGTTGGTAGACAGTGATAGCCTAGTGGTGTGACCGTCAGACTGCCAAGTCACAGGTCTCGAGTTCGAACCCAAGCCACGCACCTCTGACTTTTCGGATTCATGTGCGTGTTGTATACACATGCTTCATATCACTTGCTTCAAAAACGGTGAAGGAAAATAACGTGAGGAAAACGGTATGCCTGAGAGATATGTCTCGACGGCATGTGAAGCCAAGTCAGAGGCCCAGGGCGGCTGTTAAACTCTGACACCAGATTAATCATTAACCAGACGAAAAAAAGAGACCAGTTGGTAGCTGTGAATCAGATAATAAGCTAAGTTCTAAATGCAATATTTAGCTTGTCAATCAATCAATCTGCCTAGAATTTCCCAATCATGTTGGGGTGGTTTCCAGTCTAACCGGATGTAGCTAAACACCATTATTTCCCAAGGACCGATTACATATCTGACATCCACAACCCAGTTACTGGCTTAGGTAAGACTGGTTGCCAGACTTTCGGGCTTCCGACGACCTTTAACGACCGTCAAAGATCCGCGAATGACAGCCGGGACCAACGTTTTAACGTACTTTCCGAGTCACGGAGGAGTCTTGGTATGTAAAGATGGTCACCCATCCACGGATCAACCGCGAAAAGCGTTGCTTAAATCATAAATAAGAGCTAATCTTTTTTAATCAGCTTCCGTCAACCAGTGATATCATTAGAAAAAATACAGATTTGTTCTATATGAGTCCTTATAGCGACTTCAATCCTGCTTTTGTAGTATTACTCATATTAAATGAATTTTCTCTTCATTCCGGCTCGGCTCTGATAATCCTTCTTAACAAAATATCTTAATAAAATGTGGAAATGAGAGAATTACGGCGCGTTATAAGAATTCGGGGGATATAAAAGCAGGCTTGGCTTAAAAATGTTCTTTAATGAATAGAGTCATAACAGTCTTAATAGAAAACTTTGCTACGAAAAGGGAAATGGCATTGTTGATGTTACTCTCTGTACTTTCTTTTGGCTCCGAATGACATTGACAGCGGAACGCTGTGGGTAGTTGTGAACTTGATCTAAAATAAAAAAAACCGGCCAAGTGCGAGTCGGATTCGCGCACGAAGGGGGCCGTACTATTATCAATAAAAACGGCAACAAAAATCACGTTTGTTGTATTGGAGCCCCCCTAAATATTTATTTTATTCTGTTTTTTAGTATTTGTTGTTATGGCAGCAACAGAATTACATCATCTGTGAAAATTTCAACTGTCTAACTATCACGGTTCATGAGATACAGCCTGGTCATAGATGGATAGACAGACAGACAGACAGATAGACGGACAGCGGAGTCTTAGTAATAGGGTCTCGTTTTATCCTTTGGGTACGGAACCCTAAAAATTCGACTACTGAAAAACCACGCTCTACACATACCTACATACATACATAAACTCCCGCCTTCTTCCCATGGGGGTAGGCAGAAACTACAGAATCCTACCTGCTACGATCCTTACATACTCCTTTTGCCACATCGCCCTCTAAAATGTATGAAACAAGAAAATATTCTTATCTGAAATTGTGACGTATAAACTAAACAATATTTATGTTCTATTAAATAATTAACTTACACATAATTGTACATATTACATATAATGTATATAATACATAAATTCACGGTGATGTTCAGAGGATAGCCCTGGAAAGAATCCAAAAAAAGAAGCAGATGCCATTTCACAAAAAAAAAAAGACGTAATAGCCTATTTTTCGCAATAACTCGTATTGTCAATACCCATTGACCGTTTTTAGCATCTTCTATAAAAACTTTAGGACCCTTTGTCAGGGGCACGAGCCTTTTTTATCGGAAAGGTTTTGAACAAAACTGTTATGGCCGCCAAACGGACACCTGTGACTTCTAAAGAGAGGCTACGATGTAATTTGGGATTATATAAACGTGATTTTGTTCGTGTTAGAAGAAATGTTTAGCTGTTACGTGTTATTTTTATTGTCTTGGGCAGCTGAAATAGGTACTACTGTAGGTAGGTACCTAATTTAGATTCTGCGAAGACCTTACACACACGTGTAACATCGCTTTCCTTTACAGTTTTTTTTTTTTAATGGAATTAATTCACCTCATCGTTGGCAATGAATGGAATGACACGAATGTTAAATTATTCATTGAAATAGTTACGGTCTGAACGGAGGAGTTCGTGGTTAAATAATAACAGCCGCTCGGGTTGATCCATCAGGTTAAGCCACGCTTGCCGGGGTTGGTTCGTGGATGGGTGACCATCTTTACATACCGAGATTCCTCCGTGCCTCGGAAAGCACGTTAAGCCTTTGGGCCTGGCTGTCATTCGTGGATCTTTGACAGTCGTTACGGGTCATCAGAGGTCGAAAGTCTGACAACCAGTCTTACCAAGGGCTATCGTATTACCCAGTTACTGGGTTGTGGAGGTCAGATAGGCAGTCGCTTCATGTAAAATACTGGTATTCAGCTGCATCCGGTTAGACTGGAAGCCGACCCCAACATAGTTGGGAAGACGTTAGGCAGATTGAGTTACGGTCTTATAATTTTTTATAGTCCTTGTCATGCTATATTTGAAAATATACTTGAAGTTTCTAGTTCCATTTATCCACAAGTTAGGTCAAAATGTCTGACAATGAGTGAACTCTGGTTTCTTGCGCATTGAATGGCGACTCCGTTTAGAAAACAGTTTAAGATTTGAATAGAACCGAATCCTGGGTGTCATCAAACTTCTGCCTAGACTTCTGAACATTATTAGAAAGACATAAAAAAAAAAACTATCATTTATTATTTTATCATTATTTCCCGCTAATCAGAGAAATTATCGAGTTATTTATTCATCAGTTTGTTTCCAATTTGTAGGAATAGAATACTCAATACGTCATGTTGAGATAAACAGTCACTGGGTACTGATTACTACTAACAAACTCACTTTCGCATTAAAATAATATTATCAATAGTAACATAGCTAGGATTTTTTTTTGTGGGTGGGAAATCATCAAATTACTTCTCCTCTCCGGAGCGGGAGGGCGTGTCAGACTTTTACTGACTAAAACCCACCCTTGTTCCTTCAGTTGCCTATTGCCAAGGGCCCCGGTATCCCTTTCGGACTTTCCCGCAACCCTGGCAGGACGATAATTGGGATAGGATCAAGATCTATAACATGATAACTCCATAAGTCCTCAATCCACGTGGCTCGCACGGATTGAGGACTATGGAGTGCGACGTCTCACGTGTTCTACCCATACCCTAACCTATTTTAGAACGAGGTGCGATATTCACACATTATTCAGACAAAGGGCAAGTACAAGGCGAATAATTGATGAAGCATTTACGGGCTCGTATGGAATGTAGTGGAACTGAGGTATTTATCCGTTTCGTCGGATTTGTGGCTTTTATTCAGACTAATTATAATAGACACTGTGTCAAATAACCACAACAGAGATACATCCTTAAATAGAGCTTAAAAATGTTATATAAAAAATTCAAAAAGTCCCTTCAGGGGTTATTACTAGAGAACTGCTACTACAGTGTGGATGAATTTTTAAATGACATTTTGCTTGTATAGAATTCTGATTATGAGTACTGTTTTTTTTTTCTGTGTTTGTTTAAGTTTTTGTCTTACTCAATATTTAAATTTTGACATTGTGGTTTTGAATTGAATTTTATCATTGTAATTTCATTAATTTAATTTTGACATTGTAATTTTTATTTTTTTGTTGTTCGTTTTTTGCAACTAATCTTGTACCCCATAAATGGCAAAACATGTAGCGACCTCAAATAAATTATAAGACCTTCATCCTGTACTCATGTTTTACAAAATCAATAATAAATAATAACATAAATATTAAATCTTATCTTAAATAATGCTCTGTTTATTTCGTGACGATTGATATACCTATAAGGTGTATCTATTCATACACGAAATCTCTTAGGGGGTACCCATCATTGTGAGCAACTTTCACTATGGGACCAAATCTGAAATCGCGTAAAAAAATCAGCTGTTTCTAAATTTTGACGAGCTATGCAAACATAAATGTCTGACTCAAAATGAAACTTTTATTTCAAATATATCAATTACAGGCACTTTTCAATTACCTACAAATCATTCCTTTTGACAAGCCATTTCTTTTGTAAAATCTCTGTGGACATACTGTTCAAGTGCTGATGAGAAAGCACTTTCTAAATGTCTCTGGAACTTGTCAATGTCAGTATGTTTAGAAAGGATTGGGGTTGTGATGTCGACAGTAATTTTGTTTTGTCCGTCAGTTAGAATAATAAAAAATATTGGGCAAGCATTTTGTCTTTTTTTACGTAATCAAAAAATTACGGCAATACATTGAGTTTAAAAGTTGGCATGACGTCACTGGTCGGTAGATTTTATACTGACTTGTGATGTAGCGAACGCTTTAATGCATTTCATATGATCATTTTTTATTAAGATAAAGCAAATATACATGACAAATATTTTTTTAATTATCCGATTGACAGACTAAATAGTTTTTTATTTTACCCAATCAATATCTCTATTTTGAAGCAATTTATAAATGAGGCCATGAGAACCATAGAGGCCTAATCCAATGGACAAGCCTTTTGTGTACCATAGAAAACAAAAACAGTATTTTTTTAATCAACTAGCACTCTTCAGCTACATACTTTTGATTACTTTTATACTTTAACTAGCTGACCCGACAGACGTTGTCCTGTCTTAACGATGACTGTTTAATTCGAATTGGCCTACCTACCTACCCTGATTACCCTACTTACCTACCTACCCTACCTACCCTACCTACCCTACCTACCCTACCTACCCTACCTACCCTACCTACCCTACCTACCCTACCTACCCTACCTACCCTACCTACCCTACCTACCCTACCTACCCTACCTACCCTACCTACCCTACCTACCCTACCTACCCTACCTACCCTACCTACCCTACCTACCCTACCTACCCTACCTACCCTACCTACCCTACCTACCCTACCTACCCTACCTACCCTACCTACCCTACCTACCCTACCTACCCTACCTACCCTACCTACCCTACCTACCCTACCTACCCTACCTACCCTACCTACCCTACCTACCCTACCTACCCTACCTACCCTACCTACCCTACCTACCCTACCTACCCTACCTACCCTACCTACCCTACCTACCCTACCTACCCTACCTACCCTACCTACCCTACCTACCCTACCTACCCTACCTACCCTACCTACCCTACCTACCCTACCTACCCTACCTACCCTACCTACCCTACCTACCCTACCTACCCTACCTACCCTACCTACCCTACCTACCCTACCTACCCTACCTACCCTACCTACCCTACCTACCCTACCTACCCTACCTACCCTACCTACCCTACCTACCCTACCTACCCTACCTACCCTACCTACCCTACCTACCCTACCTACCCTACCTACCCTACCTACCCTACCTACCCTACCTACCCTACCTACCCTACCTACCCTACCTACCCTACCTACCCTACCTACCCTACCTACCCTACCTACCCTACCTACCCTACCTACCCTACCTACCCTACCTACCCTACCTACCCTACCTACCCTACCTACCCTACCTACCCTACCTACCCTACCTACCCTACCTACCCTACCTACCCTACCTACCCTACCTACCCTACCTACCCTACCTACCCTACCTACCCTACCTACCCTACCTACCCTACCTACCCTACCTACCCTACCTACCCTACCTACCCTACCTACCCTACCTACCCTACCTACCCTACCTACCCTACCTACCCTACCTACCCTACCTACCCTACCTACCCTACCTACCCTACCTACCCTACCTACCCTACCTACCCTACCTACCCTACCTACCCTACCTACCCTACCTACCCTACCTACCCTACCTACCCTACCTACCCTACCTACCCTACCTACCCTACCTACCCTACCTACCCTACCTACCCTACCTACCCTACCTACCCTACCTACCCTACCTACCCTACCTACCCTACCCTACCTACCCTACCTACCCTACCTACCCTACCTACCCTACCCTACCTACCCTACCCTACCTACCCTACCCTACCTACTTACCCTACCTACTTACCCTACCTACCCTACCTACCCTACCTACCTACCCTACCTACCTACCCTACCTACATAAGAACCATCTGCTGACAAAAACAAACACAACAAAAAAAAAAAAGGGAAATCGGTAAAGCTGTTCACGCGTGATGGCGTGACCAAGGGAAATAGGGATTCATTTTTATATATATAACACGGAGGGGTATCTATCCTCTCTCGTGTGTGATCAGTCTCCGGTGTAATTCTTCGTTGATGATAGGTATAGGTAGTTGGTTTTCAATGACACACAACACTTAACTCAATCTCAAAGCGTTTATTTCAATTAGAACATTTACAGGCACTTTTGGATTATCACTTATTAAGGAGTCCTTCATGGTCCTTCAGTTTGAGTTAGTTGCGCTAGTCGCCCATTCCAAAACGAAATAGGTTCCTTACGGAGAAGAACGGGCAAGAAACTCCGTGGACACTCTTTTAAATCAATATCATTCTGTTACAGAGTTTACTTGTTCGACAATTACAAACAATTACAATTTCATTTCGACTACCCACGCAAAAAGTACCCACACACGCTATATCCCGCCATTGTGTGTGACTCTTCTCTCCGCGTGGGTGGACATGCCGCGTGTATCAATACAAAATCTTATTACTTAGTTAGTTCAATAAAACTTACAAACAATGCTAAAATGCTTATCAGTTAATTCTTTTATAATTAAACAATGCTAATATTCGTAGAATACAAAGGTTATTCGGAATTAAACTTAAATCAGAAGCTTCATTACTTTCTAAGACATCATTATTACTATTTGACAACCCGGAAGTATTATCAAATAGATAGTTCAAGGAATTTTAATGAAACAACAGGTATTCATTAGTAAATTGCTGTGTAAAATAATCTTATTACTTTATAGTTTGTTTCCTATTATTGAAACTTATTTCGTTCTCGTATTAAATTATAACATTCAGTTATTGATCAATCAAATATTCACAATCCGCGCCATCTTATTCACATTAGGTAGTGCTATATCATAAACAAATTTACTCTGTCAAATGACCAATTGTAAATATGATTAAAAACCTAAAGACTATAAAATAAATATTCCCTTTTAATTTTAACTATAGATTTAACTAAAACATCGAATTTAGTTTAATCAATTACTCCAGCTTCGCAAGTTCGATTTTACAATTTGGGCAATAGATGGCGTTTGATATCAAAAGGTTCAATATTGTTCACAGATGCATGCAAATGGTTTTTACAGTACATCATTTACTCAAATAGTTACGCATAAGATTATGTTATGATGTTTACAAACGCTCTTGCGGCGACATATACAACGTGTAACGTTAAATGCGCAAAACCTGAAAATAGTTTGATCAGAATAACGAGCAGAAACAATTAAACCACTTTTTAACATAGGTCATATTTTTCAAAAAAATCTTCATTAAAAAACGTTGCCGTGTCTATTTATTAATAGGTCAAGCCATCACATGCGCAAACCCGCCAAAATAGATAAACAAACACAAATTGTTGTCGACTGATTTAAAGTTTCTCATACTGAGTGATAATAATAGCTTTTATTTCACTGCAAATACGAATCTTCCAAAACTAAAATAGCACATAAAACCTTTACAATTTTTTTAGTGACTTTTTTTGTCTCTGGAATAGGCCTGATGGCCTGAAACACAGGTTCTCACAAACCTAGATCAGGCAGGTCTATATTACAGCTAGAATTAAAGTTACCTCGTTTGTAATTAATGTTAATCATAATTTTACCTTTTTGTTTAACTTGAATAAATTTTATTATTATTATTATATTTGAATTAAAAATCATTTGGGGTATCTGAGGTTTTGCGCATTTAACGTTACACGTTGTATAGATTAATTTAACTGGAAAAAATCATAGACTAAATATTGTAAAAATTTGTGAGGCCACTATGGTTCTCATGGCCTCAAATATAGTTTTACTTATCTATTCTAATCCTTATCTACAAGGGTAATAAAGGCTCAGACGCAGATTTGTTTGATTTGAAAAATGTTATAACAAGAAAATATTTAGATGATAACATTAATAAAGAAAATCTTCTACAGCAAAACAACAACAACCGCGTAGGTTATAAACTGAAACATATTAGCCCTGTTTTGTATTAAAAAGCTAAACTAACTCCTACACAAGTTTATTCGCAGCTCAGCCTAGGTATATAAACATGTCCTATCACGTAGCAGGTTTACAAGGGAGCAGGGCTACTATATACTCCTTTATATAAAGAATTAGTGATTAAACAAGAAACACATAATATATCATCACTTCTGTATTTCCCGAAGGGTTAGGCAGAGGTGTGCCTATGGTACACCCACATTTAGCCAGTAATGTTTAAGTCCCATGTTATAGGGGGTGAAGCTATTACTATCAAACAGGCACAAATCCAGACTCCGGGCAGCTACTGAGAAATTCCAGATGGATAAACTCAATACCACTTTGCCAGACCCGGGAATCGAACCCAGGACCTCATGCTCAGCAGTAGCGCTTCCGACCAACGAGGCAGTCCAAACAAGGAAATTAATGAAGAAAACACTATCTATTATATATTATTATAATAAATAGGACCTCATTGACCCAATTATGTAATAAAATACATGAATAACGGATTCTCAAACAGTTCGTGCACAGTTTAAATTGTAGGGCCCGTACACACGTACCACAAACACACTACAGCGCAGCGACAAAATGTGGGCAGTGGTTACGTGTAAATAGTGTCGCTGCAACTTCTTGCACTTGCGTTGTGGTTGTGCTGTCGCTAGAAGTTGCGATGTGGCTAGTGTTTGCAGACAGATCGACTCGCCTGTGACAGTGTAGTCGCATCGAAGCACGTGCGTCGTCGCCTTGATGTGGTCGGTATCGCCTACACGGTTGGTGTTGACGACGTCCGGTGTGAATAGACTATTTATTTTCATACAAATTAGCGCCACGTGGTGTCGTTATGGTGTGGTAGTGGTACGTGTGACCGGGCCCCAAAAGGAAAAAAACAGATAATAAATACCGTCCTGGAAATATTTTTGTTCATTAGATGCGAACATTGATTATTATTTCTTCTGTGTCTCTCGTTCAGGCAGCCTTTATATAAAACTAGCACAGATTGATGGATATTATACCTATTATCGTTGGCGACTTAGGAAAAAACGAGGTATTCCACTCTTAGCACTGATTTCAACAGCACTTGTCCGAACCGCACTTGAGCACTTCCACTAACAGCACTGAAACAAAATTTTGATAAGTGTGGTTCGATGGAACAGTTTATCCAGTCCCTAAAAGCAAAACATTGTCGAATACTGTTATTCCAGTGCTTAAGCACAATTACAATTTCAAAAGCAAAACTAAAAGATTCCTTCAACTTGAAATAGGTTTCTAGAGTAGAAAAAACTATTGTTTATATAAGCTATATAAAGGAAAACACCTTCATTCGACATTGAGGTCAACAATCCCTAAACAAACTAGATAAGTTTGTCGATGGACCAAACTTTGTCCTCCGTTGTAGTTAGAAAGGAGTTCCTACCACGAATTCTCGAAGCATTAGTCAAAAAAAGCAGTATGAAGTCATTTTTCGTAATAATTGTATATACAGCGTGTAACAAAAACCCTGTCAGATCCGAAAGGGCACATAGGAGTTGCAATAAAATAAACAGAAAAAAAATAAAAAAAATGTTTATTGAAAATAAAAAAATTATTGCAATTTGAAATTCAATTTTTTTGTACCAACCAAAATTACCCCAATTTCATTATAAATTAGCATTTTTTCTACATATGTCATAAGTTATGATTTGTAGACACGCACTAAACTACGGTCGCCCGCGCCCCATGTATTCCACCGGTAAAATTCCCCATTTAAAAAAAAATTGGCGACTTTTTTCTTTAAAAAAAAAAAACTACCTATATGGACTCTCAGTATGATTCTTTACAACACCCTCATGGATCGGACAGGGTTTTTATTATACGTGTATACCCATTAACTCACGCCTTCTTCCCATGGAGGTAGGCAGAAATTACTGAAAGAAAGAAAAGAGAGAAAAAACGATTATTTGCGGTAAACACGCCACGCAACGATCCTCACATACTTATTTTGCCTCATTTGCGTTCACACATCTGGTCATACAAGCACGCCGGTTGCGAGTACGATGCACCTGACTTTTTTGAAGAACGTCACCAGTTTATGGACACTATACAGGAAAAGTTTTTATCCACTGCGCAAATTTTGACAAATTAACCTTAAACGAGTTTTATTAAACATAATTTTTTTATTTTGATGCGTCTTAATACAAAAAAAAAAAAAAAAATCGTTAACGAAAGATGTTTATTTTAAAAGTGGTTGTATGGCTAACCGGCGCGCGGCGAAGCGGAACGCGCGAAAGTACCTACCTATCAGCTGTGCGCTCGCTCGATTCGCCGGCGTAGGTATTTACGTGGGTTACTGGCCCTTGAATCTCGCTCAAAGAAATCAAAAATGCTTTCTTCGATTTCGATCGCCAGTCGGGGTCTGCCAGACCCTCGTGCATGATTCGGGGTTCTGAACTGTCCGTGATCAAGCAGCCTTTGAGTGGCAGCTAAAATGGTCCTTTCATTAGGGACCGCGGGGTTAAGGATTCCATGGGCTCGCATTCGAGGTATGCTCTCCGTCGCATACATTCTGCGAGCTGCTCGCAAACTTTCACCACTCAGTACATACACTCGCACCATCTCGTAAAACTCGCGGTTACTGAAGTCCGACATCGTGACCGGTAGGTACAAGCACGACACACGTGCGGCGCGGCGCTTGAGCGGGAAAGCGATTAGACGCGACGTCACACGACAGCGCGTGCGATGAGCGAACTGTCGGCCACAGCGCCCGGCGTCGCCGGGGAGGGGGTTGCACCCCCGTGCAACACCGCCGCTAGTGCGCCGGTCGGCGCACGCGCCCATTGATATTATTACGAATAGTTTGTGTCCATATTTTGCTGATTTAAAGTAGGATAAAAAAACAAAAAAAAGTATTGAATAAATAATGGAAATGTGTTCTATTACTGATATTGAACCACCAAAAAAAATTTGCGCACTGGTTACAAACTTTTCCTGTATTTATTTCCTTCTAGGGCATCCTCTCCTGGCATTTCCACTAACTTCTGCCATGTCGCCTTTCTCTCAACTTCTCAACATAAGTAAATCATCTAAGCATACTCTTTTCAATTTGTTTTTAGATCACAAATGAGTAAAATCTTTTGTTAAATAAATGCCTTGCCATTAAGTCTATTAGTGATTAACATTCGGGAACCTCATTTCAACAAAGAAATCGTGTTACTGACTATAAATCGAACGAAGTATTTCAAACTCATTTCGAAATCATAAAGATCCGGCCAAGTGCGAGTCGGACTCGCGCACGAAGGGTTCTGTACCATTATCTATAAAAACGGCAAAAAAATCCCGTTTGTTGTATGGGAATCCCCTTAAATATTTATTTTATTCTGTTTTTTAGTATTTCTTGTTATAGCGGCAACATAAGTACATCATCTGTGAAAATGTCAACTGTCTAACTATCACGGTTCTTGAGATACAGCCTGGTGACAGAGGGACAAACAGACGGACGGACAGCGGAGTCTTAGTAATAGGGTCCCGTTTTACCCTTTGGGTACTGAAACCTAAAAAGACTCGTCGATCTATCAGTGATATTTTATTACTGGTTCTAACAAAATTAGATTCTAAGACACTTTCGTATTTCTTCTGATATTTACACGGCTACCCGATCAGAGTAATTGGAACTTGGAATAATTCGATAATAGAGGCGGTAACAGTTCCGAGTCGTGTCTCACAGACCAATTAACACTGTCTATTTCATGCTGCTGGACATAGGTATGTTCCAGTAGATACCTAAGTCCGTGTCCCCTTAAACGGTAGAGGTTTATGACTAAGGTATGTACGTGCAAATTGACCAACGGGAAGGTTTGCCGC
Source organism: Lithophane leautieri (assembly GCA_949152455.1). NCBI lineage: Eukaryota > Metazoa > Arthropoda > Insecta > Lepidoptera > Noctuidae > Lithophane > Lithophane leautieri. Next base: position 4,696,154 of record OX424479.1, on the reverse strand, counting down.
TCGCAATTATTTGCAGTTGGCTTTTTGTAGTTAACTTCCTATAGTAAGAAAGCTGAAAGTGCACCACGTCCTGTATACTACTTTTAATTTAGAAGCTGAACTATCGTTGTTTTAAGTGAATTTCGATAAACTCAAAGTATTTATTGCAATTAAACCATTTACAAAGCACTTTTAAAATTTACAGAGAACTCGGAAAGATGAACCTTGTTGCCCATTCAAGAGTAGTTTTGTATGGAGAAGAACGGGCAAGAAACTCCACGGACATACCTATGAATCAAAATACTCGTATTGTTACTAAAAAAAAATACTCTGATCCATTCCGGTTTCAATACCGTAAACATGAATAAATTCTATTGCATTGGGAAGTTTTGGCATTAAATGTTTTAGTGGAACTATTGTAATCGATACATCGGATTTTATGCTTTTTTATGTGATTGGTAATCCATATTCGTATGCTGTCGAAACGAAAGTCCCGTCGTTGTTTAGGCATACATTTTTTATAGTAAAAATCTGCCTAGCCTTTTCCCAACTATGTCGAGGTTGGCTTCCAGTCTAACCAGATGCAGCAGAAAACTAGTATTTTACATGGAGTGACTGCCTATCTGACCTTCACAACCCAGTAACTGGGTAATACGATACCCCTTGGTAAGACTGGTTGTCAGACTTTCGGGCTTCTGACGACTCGTAACGACTGCCAAAGATCCTCGAATGACAACCGGAACCAACGGCTTAACGTGCTTTCCGAGGCACGGAGGAGTCTCAATATGTAAAGATGGTCACCCATCCACATACCAACCCCGGCAAGCGTAGCTTAACCTCATGGGTCGACCCGTGCGGCTGTTATTATTTAGCCACGAGCTCCTCCACTCTACATTTTTTATAATAGATATTCTAAAATTCAATTCTAGTCGTACTATATTTCCTGATGCTTTTCTGCTCAAAAAAATCCACCGGTTTCATTTTAACTTTGCCACATATTCCACCTTTGTTCAAACCGCACTTTTTTCATACCAAAAAAAAGAAGCTAGGAACGCAATATCGCAAACCAGAAGTAACTGTCGGCCAGTATGAAAGGCACAAAAGTGTGCTCTTTGCTAGCAGGTACTCTACTATCTAATGGGCTTAACTTTACACACGCGAGACCTTGTTTCTATAAAGTCTTAACACCTAATAGCTTTGCGACCGACAAGGGTATATAGAGACAGTTTATGGTAATGTAGAGGAGATTTTTATAAGTATTTGAATTTTTTAGATCACTTTAATTTAAGATGTATTTTTGTTTATAAATGATTTTATTTCTGTAAGTAGTTTTTTACAGAAACTTTTTCACGTTAATCATATTTTTAATTATAAACTAGATGAGGTCGGCTTTTCCTATCTGACTACTCTGAGAAGAAAGGCCGAAACAAACTCAGAGGTCACAGTCTCTTTCAAAGTTCAGACATAATCTTGGTCAGATCATGTGAAGACCATGTAGATTGGTGTCTGAAAATGGTCTTTTGAGGAAAGAACCACAAAGATTGAGTGGACCTATCCAGTCAGTGCACGGATTTGTCAGTAAGTTCATCTGCTTGCGCGATGCAGGATTTTGCGCATGTGGTGTTGTAGATGCCGCCACAGTGCCATGTTTGCCTGGTCTATGCGAGTCTCATCCGGGTCTCACCCGCGATCTTCTGTAGATCGTCCACCCATCTAGCTATTCTGCCATCGTACGAGAGAAGGGCACATCTATCATTTTGGTCAAACTGAGATAATTGGGATTAAAGTTTTTATCATATTCTGCTTCATAGTGTGGAAAACTATTGCTTAAAAGAAAAAAAAAATACTGATGATATATGCGTGATAACTGATAATTCTACAAAAAATTGAGCAGATGTGTCTTTTTTTTCCGATTCTAAATATGTATGTAACTCAATTTTTTTTTTAATGTTAGTTGTGCCCTTTTTTCTTACGATGGCAGTATTGGTCTACCTATTCAAGGATATTTTTATAGGGGAAAAAAGGGTATTATGTTTATTCCTTTTCCCCTTTCATTTGAATGAAAGTAAAATGACAAGCATGGAATCAAAAACCATTATGTCACGGTTAAATCTTTCACTGTATTCGCTGCACGATTGCATTTGGATGGATTGCTTTTTTTTTTGCAGTGTAACTGATTGGTTTTCACGGGTATGAGGAACAGGGTGTAAAGTTCACTCATCCACCATAGAAAAGGGAAAATCCTCATACCAGACGGGTGTCGTGTCTGGCGGGCAACTGCCCAACGATTGATGTCGGGTTCTTGTATATATGTCCAGTGCACGGTAAACTTTAATTGCGCGATGCAAGATTTATGTGACGTCAGGATTTTTGTGTGACGTCAGATCTTTGATGCGTAGTTCGCATGTGGCGATTTAGATACCGCCATAGATTGAAGCATGTAATGCCATCTCATCTACATGTATTGTAGTCGCATGGCTTTATTTTCGAGCAACTAGACCTGCGATTTAGGTAACACAGTGTATAAGTTAACGGACCCAGTGTCAAATATCTCACGTTTATTTCTAAAACAGCACTTCAGACTTCTAGTACATAAACTAAATTTGTAGTAGATTGGGTTTCGTCTGGGTGTACCCACAAACTGTGCCAAAGAGAAATATTTAATCAAAGGTCACGTCGATACTAAAATCCACATCTATCATATTTTTTTGCTCAACAACGACAAACCCAGAAAGGAAGAGTAATATGTTTTATTAACCCATTTATTGACAGCGTAACCCTCAAATGGCCGGCTTCCAGCCAAAAGTAACCAGCCCTGAAAAATTACGTACATTTAATAAAAGCACGTTCAACCGGGGATGGGGTTATGCGGTAATGTGACAGCAATGCAGGCCGGACACGTGGGCCCGTAACGACCGGACCGGTACGTGTGTATGTCCTACGTGCGATGTGGACGGCTTTATGCTAAAAAACTTTTTGTATTTTATTTTTGGTATTTTGCTTGATGTTTTTTTGATAAAAGGTTTAATGATACGTGTAGCTGTTGTAGGATTTTATGGACGGTAATCAGGAGATTAAACTGCTTGGAATTTTATTTTAACCATAGATATAGAGAATTGGTCTGAGCGTTAGCCTCACAAAAGTGACCACTCTCTAGAAAGCGACAAAGCGACTATGGGGTCAATACCTGTAGTTTTACTAAAGAGACAAATACTGGCCGCGAATCCGTTTTGTCTCTCTCGTACTTTTCACTGGACAACTGAATACGGAACGCGACGTCCATTCTCTATGACATAGAGATAGGTTAAAATCATAGACATAGAGTCTTATGTCTATGATTTTAACCTACGGTAATAGCTATAATGGGCTGTGAAGGTCGTAATGCCGGTTCTGGTTATAACATAACGTTGGCAACAAAGCATATTCATTTTTTCGTTGGCATATTCTATGATTTGTCGAGTAGTACCTACTTGAGTAAATATAAAAATTGAAAAGTCAAAAAGTCGTTTTTCGAATGGCAAATCCCTACGGGGTTAGGTTAGGTTAGTTATGTTTAAGTCCCATTTAATGCGGGGCGAGCTTATTGCCATTAACCAGGCACAATCACAGACTCCAGGCTGCTACTTTGAAATTCCTGATAGGAAAACCCAATAACACTTTTCCCGACTTGGGAATCGATCCCAGGACCTTATGCTCAGCCGTAGCGCTTGCGACTATAAGCCCAGCGTGGCCGTCGAACTATTCAGTACTCAGAATCTCCTATATAATATCCTGCATCTGGTTTTCTCCCAGAAGTCCAATATTCCAACGTTCACAAATTCAGAATCTTTTCAATAATCCGCCTTTAAAGAATTACCTTAATCAAGCACTTCTTTGAATGTGCCTTTAATCTGAAACCACCATTTAAATTGCCGAGCGTACGTTAATTTGCCGACCTTTGACTAAAATGGGACACATTGCTATTTTCAATTTAAATTTTTACTTTACTTGACTTGAGTCTATTAGACTTATAATTTGCCAGTACCGTAGATTAATTGGTAAAGTAACGACCATCATTTTTTTTGTTGCTGTTAATTGATTCAGGAGGCGTGACGTTGCGGAAATCCATTATTAAATACATTAGACGTAGATACGTTTAGTAACCTATTCCACTTAACTATTCCTCAAGAGTCATAAAAAAAACCTATAAGAAATCGACACGTGTTTCACCTCTCAAGGAGGCAACCTCAGGATGACGATCGAACCGCGAACCAAAACATGACGTGTTTCCACGCCAAGCGCTGGACGCAGACCTGAGAGGTGAAACACGTGTCGATTTCTTATAGGGTTTTTTTTATGACTTTTGAGGAATAAGTAGTTAAGTGGAATAGGTTACTAAATATATCTACGTCTATTGTATTTTGTTGCTGTTGCTGTTTGTGGAAATCGGGTATCATAGGCATGCGATGTGGAGGAATGAGGAAAGTGTCGTGACGGAAGTTTTGAGTATAGCTGTGGATGGCTATAAGAGTAGAGGAAGACCGATGAAACGATGGATGGACTGTGTGACGTCAAATAAATTGGGATAAGGCAGGAGAATGATTCTGATTCTGATTCGCATTGTTTTACGGCGAGAGAGGCTTGCAGTAGTCGCATATGATATCTACATATCTACATCTGATATCTTGGCTGATATTATTATGATATAAACAATATTCATCATCTTCAGCGTTACCGTCACCGTCACCGTCACCGACATCGTCGTCATCATCATCATCATCATCATCATCGTCATCATCATCATAACCATCATCATAATGATAATCATAATCATCATCATAATAATCATCAACGTCATAATCACCATCATCATCATCATCAATATCATCATCAGCATCATCATCATCGTCATCGTCATCGTCATCATCATCATAACCATCATCATAATCATAATCATCATCATAATAATCATCAACGTCATAATCATCATCATCATCATCATCAGCACCATCATCATCATCAGCATCATCATCATCATCATCCGGTTTACAATCTCTCGGAAAATGAGTTTGTACCATCTGGCGGCCAACAGTAGTTAAGCGCGCGCTCATTGGCCCAAACAAATAGCGTGCGCTTCCCCGGCTTCCGGTTACACACTTCCGTCCCTTTTCACGAAATCACTCTCACAGACTGCAGGAAAGCGAGAGAAAAGATGTTAAACATCAAAAAAACTCAATTGAATGAAAGGCATTTCTTGTACCTGCATTTACAAAAAGAACACCCTTTATCTGGGTTCATGAAGTAATTCCATTACGATCCGAGCGAAACCGCAAGCACAGGCAAGTATTGAACAAAAACAAACAATATTTTTCTATTTTTAAAGTGTTTGTAAGTAGCCAAGCGAGTGGGTCGTATGTCACGACACAAACGAGGTAGATACCAACGTGAGCTTAGCGCATCGATTTGCCACTCCATTGAACCTAGTTTCAGCATTGAAATAACTATTTTCAGGCACGACAGCAAAGGTCTAGGAATAAACTTTAGTCTTAAACTAAAGTAGAGAAGAAAGTACAGTTGTCTACTTGATTTCTTTTGAAGGAATTAATATAATTGGAGTTCTGATAAAATGGCGCGTATTGTAAAGAGATTTCTGTTTTTTATTTCAGAAACTCGGGCCGTGATCCCAGTCAATGTGGAACCCAATTTTTAAACGACTTTGAAATTTTGCTAGAATGTTTGTAATAAGATTAAAATACAATCAATTAAAAAAAACACTAATCTCTTCTAATATTATAAATGCGAAAGTGAGTTTGTTTGTTTTTTACGCTTTCACGCTAAAACGGCTGAACGGATTTCCATGAAATTTAGCACAGGAGTAGACCTTAACCTGAAGAAGGACAAAGGCTACTTTTTATCGACATACCATACGAGCGAAGCCGCGGGCAGAAGCTAGTATTGGATAAATAGAAAAACGTTTTCATGAAGTATACCTTTTTTGTATTAAGTATCAGGTATCTCTCTTTTTGATGGCAATTAATGTTCGTTTTAAACAAGCTTTTGTCTTTAGTTATAAAAGTTATGAAGTAACTGTATTGTTGAACAATTTTAACAGTCAATCATTTGTCTAAATTTTAAACAATGGTTTAAAAAGTGAGGCAAAGGATAAGTAAAATAAGTTTCTCAACAAAATGAACTACTACTTAAAACTGTTGTCATTAGTTTAAAAAAGTTTTGACATTCTGCAAGTTACTAGACTACATTTTGCAAAGCATTTTAACTTAAAAAAAAAAAAAAAAATCTTTGTCCTGGCCTTTTTGTTAAGGTCTCGCCTCTCATGCACGAGGCAAGTACCAATATGGCACTTGCCTGGACTGAAACCGAGAAACCCTTAAGACATTTTCGATACAAAGGTACTTTTTAAGTTTATCTTAGACATCACACACATTGGACATGAAAATGGTGGTTGATGGTTGGATTGACATTGGTGAAGGAAAATATCGTAAGGAAACCTGGTGCCGTATTATGAAGTATTAATGCCACCATTTTTCCAGTGTGAGAGAGGGACGGAGCTAGACAAGGCCGCTAGCACCATCCCGTTTTTGCAGTGGAATAATGATGGCATTAGTACTTCATAATACTGATAAAAAAAAAAAAAAAGTTTATTGCACATATAAAATACATATCACATGTGAGCTGGAAATCACCTTTTAAGCAAGAAGATGCTTGTGTTAGGTGATACAACAATACAAGTCTGAAATCGTCAAACCGAGAAGAGCTGCAGTGACACAGTAACAGGCTGGGATTATAATGTAAAACTCAACTCAACTCAAAGCATTTATTTCAATTAAACCATTTACAGGCACTTTTGAATTGTCACGGAGTCAAAGAGCAATTCCAAAGCGTAGTAGGTTTCTATGGAGAAGAACAGGAAAGAAATTCCACGGACACTCGGTTAAATAAAAAAATTGATACAAAAAATTGGTTACATCATTCATATTGAAATGATACTTATGAAAACAATGTGAAAAACACGCTTCCCCAATAACAAAAAAAAAAAAACAATTCAAGTATTAAATTAAGCCATGGCCTCTAAGATGACCAGGCACAACTGACGGCGCCCGTTCACGAATATGACGCATGGATCAGCACCATTCAACTCAACCATTTTGAAGGGAGCTAAAAGTTTTTCAACTAAGTAGCTAAACTAAAGTTCAGACTTTTCTCGAAAATAATCTCTAGCAACTCGTAGAAACGGGAAGTACGAAGGCGACAAAAACGTTCGATTGAAAAAGTTGCTGTCACGGATTGGAACTGTCCATTTATTTCGGAAATCGCCTTGCACAACCATCTGTCTCTGAAACTACGCGCAAATTAAACTTCGTCCATTCTTTAAAAAACATTTAGTAGCTGAATAGTACGGACACAATATGCCGCGAAGTTTTATTTCGAATAAGACTTTCTAGACCTTGACCTTTACGAGAATAGCCAAGTGATAACTGTAGTTTGTTGTCAAACTCAAACTCAAACTCAAAGCATTTATTTCAATTAAACCATTTACAGGCACTTTTGAATTGTCAAGGAGTCGGTCAGTCAGAAATATGAAGCTAGTTGCCCATTCCAAAGCGTAGTAGGTACCTATGGAGAAGAACGGGCAAGAAACTCCATGGACACTCTTTTAAATCAAAATATTGTTACAATATATGGTAGGTATATATTTGTCCAATGTGTTCTCATTCAGACAATTGTTACAGAAAGGTTCAGCATTCTTTATTTATTTATTCGCACAAGGGTTGATCTTAGTAGTAGGGAGGAGCTCGTGGCTAAGTAATAACAGCCGCGCCGAGACGATCCATCAGGTTAAGCTACGCTTGCCAGGGTTGGTCGGTGGATGGGTGACCATCTTTACATTCCGAGACTCCTCCGTGCCTTGGAAAGCACGTTAAGCCGTTGGTCCCAGCTGTCATTCGTGGATCTTTGACAGCCGTTACGGGTCGTCAGAAACCCGAAAGTTTGACAACTAGTCTTACCAAGGGGTATCGTATTACCCAGTGGAGGTCAGATAGGCAGTCGCTCCATATAAAATACTGGTATTCAGCTGCATCCGGTTAAACTGGAAGCCGACCCCCATATAGTTGGGAAAAGGCTAGGCAGATTGAAGGGTAGATCTTGACCTGGAGAAGGTCATAGGCTACTTTTCATCCTAGACCGCAGACGAAATCGTAGGCAACAGTTAGTAATATTATAAATACGAAAGTGAGTTTTTTTATTTATTTGTTACGCTTTCACGCTAAAGGCTCTTACATACTGGGGCGATTCGTCGCGCGACGCGACGCCGCCGCAATGTTCGCCGTGAGAAATTGTTTTGTTAAAATTCGCGTCGCGCGACGAATCGCCCCAGTATGTAAGAGCCTTAAGACGGCTGAACGGATTTGGGCACAGGGGTAGACCATGACCTGGAAGGATAGGCTACTTTTTATCCCGATATTCCCACGGGATCGAGACTTATGCGGGTGAAACCGCGGTGCGCAGCTAGTAGTAAATAATTTAATGTCTTTGGTGCTAAGTAACGTTTAGTTACGTGTTGCTTTTTTTTTTTTTTTTAAACCTGCTTTTTTTATGTATTATATTGTGTGCCTTTTATTCTGTGCCAAATTAATTAATTTTCTTTCTTTTTTCCTGCCTTAGTTTTAAGTCCAAAGACGTCTACAGTAAAACATAAACCACACCCCTCACCTAGAAAGTCTAGCCGCGACAAAATACTGTCTAAATCACCACATCCCAGAACAGATTAGCGCTCTGGTATATCCATTAGCGCTCTGGTACATCCATTTCCATGATTACTAAGTAAATTACTCACATAAGCTTACTGGTGTCCCTCTAGTAATCCAGAAAGGTTCCGTACAAACATTTAAATTTTAATCATGTGTGCTTAGGATCTCGTTTCTTATTCAGTAGAAAATAAACGGGAATATGTTTGCTGTAATAATAACATTTTGGTAATTAATTGAACGATAAGCTTAATTTTATGTGGTACTGTGTTTTATGCAGTTGGTTGAGTATTTTATAGATATTTATGCTATAAATCCTCTATAAAAGATTCTGAAACAGTTAGCTTATTGCCAACATTAAAACAACCAGAGTCATAATAACCATTATATTATCCAAACGGATGTTATAATGTTGTACTAAATTTCATAATGCAACTCATTAAAAAAAAAGAATGCTGTCAGGCAGGCGCGTTTCACTAACTAAGCTCAGTCATTTAAAAAAAACTTGTAGTTTAGCCTATAACCAGCAGACGATCAAGACGCTTCTAACGATACCTCATTTGTCAATTTGTGATGAGTGGTTTAGAAGATAGAAGGAAACAGATGAACATACTTACATACATACATACATACTTACATACATACCGGTCAAAATAATAACCCTCCTCTTTTCTTCGCCGTAGTCGGGTAAAAATTTGAATTCACGGGCGTTGTATCCCGCCAGTTTTGTTCGATATTAGTATTACAAAGAACCTTTTATAGAGGATTCATAGCATGGGTGTAGATAAAGTCCTGTATAAAACTGAAAATAATTAGGTATTAAAACACTCATGTGATAAACCCACATTCGTGTTTTAATACCCCTTATTATACATATAACAGTTTCATAAATAACTATTATATAAGGAATCGTTCTTTTTACATTTTATGAGAAATCTTGAAGAAATTAAAACGAAGATCATGTCGAATGCCAACGTCACACCCACCTTATGAAGATCGGAGACTCTACACTCGAAGTTGTCGACGATTATGTTTACCTAGGACAAACTGTCCATTTAAGTAGGTCCAACTTCGAGAAAGAAGTCAATCGTAATCCGACTCGGCTGGGCGGCGCGGAAGTAGCTAACTATCTTCTCGTCTCATATACCACAGTGTCTCAAGACAAAAGTTTTTGACCCGTGTGTGCTGCCAGTGATGACCTATGGCATTGAAATCTTGCCATACATGTCTTTAATTGATTCCGCCAACGATTTTGCTCGCGTGATATCTTTGTAAATTATAGCCTTTGTTACTTAGTGATAATATAGCATACTAATGGTGTAAGAAATTTTCAAATCTGTTCATTGTGTGTGGTGGCTAGTTAACTACCCGGAAAAAAAAAAGTAATAATATTAATAACTAGCTGTGTCCCGCGGTTTCACCCGCGTACGTCTCGATCCCGTGGGAATATAGGGATAAAACGTATCCTATGTCCTATTCCAGGTCATGGTCTACCCGTGTGCCCATCCTATCCTATTTAGAGTAGGGAACGCCTCGGCGGCGTGGTGCAGCGCCGCCGCCGGCGTCGAACGGTTCGCATATTGCATTTCGTGATAAACTTCGAAATTAAAAATGTCCGAATCGAATGAATTAAAAAGTATTTTACTGCTACATACATACCCTTGATGTTAAATAATTTTTCAATTCCAACCAGTAGTTCCTGAGATTAGTGCGTTCAAACAAACAAACTCTTCAGCTTTATAATATTAGTATAGATTATTTTCAAGTGTTGGGCTTCGGCATTCGCTTGTGGTGTAGTGAGTCTGCTTTATAATACGATCGCCAATTCAATTGCCAAGATGGTATTTATATAAAGTTCATTGTAATTGGGAGAACCTAGTAGCAACATTAAACTTGCAAAAATGGGCCATTATTCTTCCCAAAAACCACATTAAATTGTCTAAATTAAGTTATCAAGACTTAGAAATTAAAAATCTGCTCATCCAGATTGACTTTTACCAAAACAAACTTCATTCATGAAAAGTCATGAAGCCATACTCTGTATGCATAGGAAAGTGTTGAAAAATGTTTACCAAACCTTCAGATTTTGTAATGTAGGTAAGTTCTTGGGTTTATTTTCATCTAAAACTTCATCCATTCACTTGCTAAGTACATAAATTAAGTGTTATGCGGCTTTCATTAAGGCTCTGTGTAACCGCAAATTTTGTGACCGAAAAGCCGGCGTTTGCAATGTACTACTATTGACACGTACTAGCTATTCACGTGGTTTAACGAGCGAGCCAAAATGTTTGACGGTGACTGCTCAGTGTACGGGATTTTCGACCTTATTTACTTTGGTGGCTAACGGTGTATAGAAGTAGTTTGTGTAATCACCTGCCCTTTGTGGCTGGTTGAGCGTGATATTTCGTTACCCTACGCAGAGCCTATTGGATCCTATTTAAATCTGAATAATCAATGCTAAATGCATTAGCTTTCTGATTTTTTCCGACAAAACCGCTATTGGTACGGTTTTCTTTTTCTTTTTGTGTGATTAGTGACTAACCTGGTGTTAGAGTTTTAAAATCGCCCATGGGCCTCTGACTTGGCTTAACATGCCGTTGAGAAATATCTCCCAGGCATCTCTCAACTAGGCATCCTCAGACGATTGACTTGTGCCCGAACACGAGGTGTTGCCATGCCGAGCGCCGGACGAAGAGTGCGACAGGTCAATCGTCATCCTGAGAATGCCTCGTTGAGACGAGAAATACGTGTCGATTTCTTACAGGGTTTTTTACGACTCTTGAGGATAATTAAGCGGAATAGGTTTCTAAATATTATCCACGTCTATTATATTTTTTGCCACAAAGTCACGCTTGAATCAATTAGGTAACTAGATTAAAATTGCTTATTAGTCTTATACTCGTAGGCTAGATTGTAATTTATTACTAAGAACCTGGTTCTTAAAAAAACTAAAGGATTTTAAAACAGAATGATTGCCAAGAAAAACATCGGGTCTTAAAGCCAAGCGCACCTAACCTTTAAATTCCCATTCATTCAACAAAGTGGAACTCCCCAAAGTGCAAGCTTCATATCTCCCAATGCAGAGACCCTCAAAAGTCGGGATCTGGCAGTTTGCCAAGTGGTCCAAGCTAAGATACGGACCGGTTCGAGTGGCTAATCCCGGCTTATTGCTGATATAGACCAACTCATGCGTTATTTTAGGATAAAACCGCCGGTTAATTACAAGGAACGATTTTAAACGTTTGTGTTGCTTACACGGGCAATTTTTTCAGCAATTATTGCCTGGCAACAGTTGCTGGGGATAATGGAGTGCTTTAGTTTATTGCCAAAGAATTGTTTGATTTGATCAGGTAACGTTCCCTTTAATCTGTATTACTAATTAATTTATCTCTCTACATCTGTATTTTTTTTTAAACAGCCAAGCTGAACTGGCAATGTTCCGGCCACGTCACACGAATGAACCCGGAGAGATGGGCAAAGATCATCTCACTCACTGGACGCCTGAAGGAGGACATCGCGCCGTCGAGGTAGACCGCGGCGAAGGTGGTGTGATGATCTAATCATATATGGCCAGAAATCGCATACAATAGGGAGATTTGGAAGGAAAAAGGGGAGGCTTTTGCCCAGCAGTGGGACACACGTTAATGTATATGTGGTGTAATTGTGGGCTAGTTTCTGTTAGGTGGTACAACACTACCATTTATTATTACAGTGTAGTAACACTGGTGTCACTTGCTAGTCGCAATGGCCGACATACTCGCCTGTAAAAATGTGTCTGAATAAAAATATATTACTACATACTGGTGGACTATAGATTTCTTACTTCATGTCTCTGAAGACGTCCAATATACAGTCGCTCCACGTGGATTCATACAACAGCACACGACCACGTTACATGGTGTCGAAAGTGGGAGTGGAATTTTCTAACAATTGTTACATGTTGGCATCATAGTCAATTTCTTAATGTCTTCGTGATGTCATGACAAATATTGGCCAGAGTTGAGATTTGAAGTTGCCCGTGTAAGTAAACCGTTTTGTGCAGCTAGGAACGTTACAGCAGAGATTAAGTTGAACATTGCAATGTACTAATATTGTTCGGAGTCCATAGCAGGCGTGGTCCCTGGGGGGGGGGGGGATGTGTTCCAGGGGGTCCCCAAAATCATTCAAGCTGTCGAGAGTTAGAATGATTTACCTGCTTTATCCTCGGCACCAATGGTGACCTCCCCAAAATCGACCTTGGGCTGCGACCGCGCCTGGTCCATAGTCTATGTTATTGTTTTTAATGTCTAATACCACTATAGACTAACTAAGCTACTAGACTTGCCGCACCCGGCACGATATCATGATGTAAAGAACATTGACTAACCTTAGCATATTTTATCACACAACTACACAATGAACATAATAATAATTGTCGTAAAAATTCAATTGGAGCGATCAATAGGTTAAAACGTTAAAAATATTATCTACTCTTCGATATTTTTTCATACACACGTTAGGTACTTCATATCGATAATATTGTAAGGAAAACAAAGTGTTTTGCAACTTGACAATCCACTTCAACTGTCCGTTCAACTATTGTTCTTACGGTAACGCGAATGGCAACATAATGTCTATTCCAAAAGTATCTGATAAAAATGTAAACAAACCTTGACCAGTTTAAGTTCTTACGCAATCACTCACTGCAGAGAATTAGTAACACATTCATAATTGATGTACTTTGAAGGTTTCAACTTTATATTTCGCCATTTAAAAATAAACAATATTTAAATAACTCAACATCACGCCTTTATTCCTCATAAGGTTAGGCAGAGGTACACCTATAGCACACCCACATTTCGCCAGCCACAATATTTAATTATCATTATTAAATTGTAATTGAAAAATCATCGACGAAAATTTAGTTTATGAACGTCAATTTCAGTCTGAAGTCGCACTTTGAATTGCCATCCAATGATACGTTTTCTGATCAATTTGTTTATATTTACATCAGATACTTTTGAAACAGACCATACATTACTTGAAAGTACTTTTTTGTTGCCATTGCTAAAGAGTAGCATTTGTTTTGGTAGCTTCGTTTTGTTTATGTTAGTATGATAAAATTGCTTTAGCTTTACTAAATTAATCAAAATCATAAAATAGATACTTAATTATTATTGTTAATTGATATTAAAAATAATAATGTTTTTATAATTATTTGATTTGCGTACCCAACTAATCACTTATCTCATATTATTAGATCGCGAATTTATGACGTAATTAACCTTCGATATTTTTATCACGGATTTAAAATCACATCTTAATTTCAAGTATTTCCGATTGGAATTAGTAATTATTATCTTCCACACTTATCTTGTTATAGGTACTGATAAAAAAATGTTATGTATATAATAATTAAAATCGTTCTTTTAATCACTTTATGAACGTAGAGTTGTAAGTCCCACAGATGTCGCGCGTGTTTGTTAAAATGTTCAAATTATTATTGCTATTTTCTTACTTTGTGTTATTCAGTGCTGAAAGTGCTTCAGAATATGAGTTAAATATACTACACTATAATGATTTCCATGCAAGGTATGTGTCACTTTTCTTTGATTCGACGATTAAGTCGTACAGAATGCTTTTTTTAACACCACGGTTTCTGTAATATCCCAGATAAAGTATCCTAGTTCAACACAGTAGCTTATTGTTCTAGAAAAGATTAATAAGGGGTAAAAAGAAAAAAAAAAGAAAGTATCCTAGTGTATAAAAACTGGAGGAACTTATAAGAATTTGGGAATTTAAAAAATACTTAGGTTGTAGTACGCAAAGAAGCACTTTAATAGTGACAAAGATGACATTGAAAAAAACCAAGGACAGCGCCTGACAGATCAACGCCTGATAAAAAGCTTATAGCTAAGTGTCGTATTATCGACTAATTGCGGCCGAGTTAACTTGAATCAAACTTTAACATGCCCCCGGCCGTTGGAAGCTCGCCTTTCAACAGCTTTCTTCCAATAACATCTCAGCAAATCTTGGAGAATGCTCGTCTGACTGTTCCAGTTGAAATCCTGATGCCGGCAACTCTGCTTATGCCATCGGTGCCAGGATGAAAACCAACAACGCGGCCCAACTTCCATTTCAGCGTTGGCTGGGTATCTTCCTTTATGACAATAAGGGAGTCCAAGTTCAGGCTGTCGTTGCCGGTACGCCACTTTACTCGCTGCTGAAGCTCGGAGACATATTCTACATCTTGACCAGAAATGCTGCCGCAGTTGCTCAATACGTTGATGGCGTGTCAAGTGATGAGTGGAGTAGTCCCGGATATCTTTTACAGGAAGAGAAGTTAGAGGTCGTCCAATTAAGAAATTACCCGGAGTGAGAGGCAACAGGTCTTCTGGATTTGACGATAACGGTGTGAGCGACACGAATTTAAAATGCCTTCAATTTGAACTAAAACGGAGTTAAGCTCCTCGTATGTTAGATTACAATTGTCCAACACTCGGAATAAATGAAATTTGGTCGATTTGACACCCGCCTTCCAAAGACCACCAAAATGTGGAGCGTAAGCAGGAATAAAATGGAATTTTATACCATCTTAAGCCGCACTATCAGTTATGGAGTCACAATTGCGTTTCAAGAAATCAGCTATCTCGTTGTAGACTCCTACAAACGAAGTTCCGTTATCGGAGTAGATGTTGAGAGGTTTTCCTCTTCGAGACATAAACCGACTGTCTCGATATTGAACAATGCCGTGACGTGATTCTCAATCAATAATCTTTCATTATCGAATCGCTCACAAAGAAGCTCCCATGCCACCTTGTAGTTTTGAGCCGAAAACTCAATTGACTGGATCACGACAGCAGCAGATTCTGCTAATGATGACCTTAGGTAATGGAATTTATTAATCTTGTCTATATCGTCACTGCCGTGAATGAGACTTGGAAGGTATCACGAAATTCAAGCCAGTTATCGTAAGATCCTGTGAATTTGGGTAATTGGATTGTAGGCAACTTGACCAACTGACGCTTCCCACTACTGCAATTTGATTTTACTTCATCTTGCTCCAATTTTGAAAAGTTACCTAATTTAATTTTAGCTTTACAATTGAATCTCAATATTATGGGTTATAACCAGTGATCGGAGTAGGTAGATTGAACTGGGGCCATTGATCCGAAACGTATATATTAATATGGACATTCCTCCGGAATTGGTGGATTATTAAAAAAAAACCGGAACTTATGTAGGAATTGTATTCTGCCAGAGTGGAAGGAGTCACTTGATGATTTGCCAACCTCAAAAAAAAAAGGTAGGAATTGTAATAAAATGAGCAAATAAATAATGAATTAATTTAGTTTTGATACCTTCCTTTAAATTTTGAATTGATTAGTAATAATATCACTACCAACATTAACAATATTTAATTGAATCCGGAAATACCGGAATTAATTTCCGGAAAAATGGCTTATCCATGTTATTCTTTCTGTGTGCATTTATGATACAAGTACCAAAAATCAATCTACCTACTCCGATCACTGGTTATAATCCATAATATTGAGATTCAATTGTAGTTCTTAAGAGTGTCTAAGTATCAATATTATCACACATGCATTATTTTCAATTTCAATTGAACCTCGTTAAATTCATTAAAAAGATCATCTAATTTGGTGACTCGCAATTGCAACTCCATTACCTGAAATGGGTTTATCTCAGCATCTTTTAGATTAGTTCTTTAATCTCAGTCATTTCGAAAGGATGGTGCCGTAGACCTGTAAATTATACAATAATAATGTTAAATAACGAAACTGTTTGTAACAAATACGTATCGTTTGGTCTAATAAGACTGTTAGCAAAATAAGCCTAAGTTATTACCTAATTATATTTAAAAAAAAAATAGATAACTAATGTAGGTTAATAATAAACTGCTGTACTGTATTTTAAGCACACGTTAACTATATTAATTTACAACTGTGATTCATACCTAATGTTCTGTAAATAATTCCTTGTCTCTACACAAAAGAATAAAAACAAGTAAATAACTTTGTAAATATGTTACTTACCTTAATTTAATTAAGTTCTTATTATCAATACCTACCTAATTCCTGGATTTTATTTTACCTGTTTTAATATTAATGAGTGTTGGCTGATTTTAATTAAATTATAATGCTTAAAAACTTCCTGCTTTATTTCACTTTATGTCCCATCCACTTTTCTTCGAAAAAAACGTGTTCGTCACCTCGTCACTCCGGTACTTATTTAATCAAATTTCCAGAATATCCAATTCCAGCTCTTTCCATTTTACTAGTATGTAGATAATAATATCCGGTTCGTATGGACCATGTATAAAAACTGGAGGAACTTATAAGAATTTGGGAATTTAAAAAATACTCAGGATGTAGTACGCAAAGAAGCACTTTAATAGTGACAAAGATGACATTGAAAAAAACCAAGGACAGCGAGATCAACGCCTGATAAAAAGCTTATAGCTACGTGTCGTATTATCGACTAATTGCGACCGAGTTAACAAGAATCAAGCTTAGTCTTTCTTAATTTTTCTCATTATTATTTCATCCTTTTTTTTTCGCTCTTTAATGTTTGCACAGATTGGAACGAGAAAACTAAACAACCGGAAATCTCGGTAAATCCGACGCGTGCGTTTGACAGCTGAAGTTGAATTATTTCCGAATTCCTGAAGTTTAAATATAACTTCGATTGTCTTAAAAGGGTAGATACTGGTGACGTTTTTTTTTAAGGAAAATATTTGGTAGGAACAATGAACAAAATTATCGAAGTGCACATCTCTCATTTGTACACGGCTACACATCATGCTATACATTTCCAGTTTATGCTGATCTCGCATTGTATTGGATTTCCGTACAATGCGAGGTCAGCTTATACTGGAAAGTTATAGCTTAATGTGTACTCGTGTGTACATACTATTAATTTATATTTTATAATAATAACTTGCTCGAATATTATTTTAGATTCGTCGAGACCAGTCCAACAGGATCAGCTTGTGACCCATCTCAAAGCCCTTGCATCGGAGGTTTCGCTCGTCTAGCTACCTTGGTCCGACAGCGCTTGGCCAGCGAACCCCACTCTGTCCTCCTGAATGCAGGCGACAGCTTTCAAGGCACTATTTGGTACAATCTTCTACGGTGGAACGTCACCCAGGATTTTATGAACATGCTGCCGCATGATGCTCATGTAAATTTCAGTATTCTTTTTTATTACAATTTATGCTTATGTATATGTTTGTTTTGTTAGCAACGTATGGAGGTATATCCACAAGTATCAGGGCCGTGTCTGGGACATGACAGGGCCGTGGCACACACAAGGCAGGCACTGAAGCTCCGTCCTTGGCCCAGACACGGACGTGTGTGAACGACTTCATATAAAATGTACACATCGATATTTTGTTTAAGCCCCTGACGGAGTACAGTCTATCCACGTCCCGGGCACGGTCTTGATATGTGTGAATAGACTCCAACAGGCTGTATACGAAATTTTACCGATTTTGCTGATTTACGTGATTTTACAGACGTGATCACGTATATAAATCAGCGAAACCGATTTAATTCTTCAGCAAAGGAAAATTCCAAAGTAAAGTAGGATTAAAAGTATTTTTATTTATTTTTTACTAACCTGCGCTGTCTGCGCTGCCTGGGCTAAGACCTCTTTCCACTCCTTCCATAATCTCATTAAAGATAATAACTTATAAATACCATAATTAGATTACGGGGCGTTTACAAAGAGCAAGTTGAAAAAGAAGCATGGACATTGGCACAAGCAAGGAGACTTATGTCCAGCATTGGGTGAAGTCGGACTGTGGATTATCATGATGAAAGTGACAAAGCAAAAGTGAAGATAATTTAATTTTCTTTACAGGTGTTAGGAAACCATGAGTTTGACAACGGGGTCGAGGGAGTCGTTCCCTACTTGGAACATTTGGAGTCAAAAGTAGTCACAGCCAACATCATTGATGACAAAGAACCGACAATGCATGGTTTATACGAAAAGAGTATCATCGTAGAAAAAAATAGCAGGAGAATTGGCATCATTGGTGTTTTAATAGCCACTACTAATGTAAGTAGGAAATCAACCGAACAATTTTTATAATTTAAAAATCTTGTGCGGCCATAACGGCACTAATGGCTAGACTGCAAACTCGGGTGCGGGGGATCTCATACTAGTTTGAGCTTACCACGCAACTCATGCCAAAGCTCGTTCATACATGTAGCCGCAGTGCGAGTGCGCGGGCGGCATGCGGGAATCCGCGCGGGAGCGAGGGATCTCATACTAGTTCGAGCTGACCGCGGAACGAAGTCGCGCTCCACTGCGGATAGACACATCGCGCGCGTTCCAGCAACCGCGCCGCTCCCCGCACCGCGTTGCCAGACTGGCCAAGTGCTAAGAACTTTGGCAGATGTAAATGATATTTCTTTTATAAATCATGTCATGTTAGTATCGGAATATCCGCAGATAATGTTAAATTATGTAAGTATTAAAAAAATAAACATGAGGTTTTTGCCGGCCTTCGTACCATTTTTCGTTTCTTCAGGAGTTCTTAGTTTTGTAAATAAAAAACTATTGTTAGCATAAATAAGTGCAGTGTTTAATCAAAATGTCGTCGGCTTTCAGATTTTGGCTTCTACGGGTAATCTTAGATTCACAGATGAAGTTGAGGCTGTAAGAGAAGAAGCCGAGAAACTAAACGCACAAGGCGTTAATATCATCATAGTTTTGTCACACTGTGGTGTAGACATCGATAAGTAAATCCTTTAATATTTTGATTTTGTATTATTACTTCACTATTTTAAAAAGAAAAATGTTGTGGTATGAATGGATGGCTTATAAGAAAAGAGGCTAGACAAACGCAAGATGTATGAATTGTATGAAAAAAGTCGTGTTGCACCGACCCCGTATAACTTGGCTTAACGGCAAGAGGATTATGATTTGTAAATCTTGTAGTTGCTCAGTTATACTTTGCTGATCATCTAATAATTTTGCTAACGGTAGCTACACACTTAACGATTTACTTTCGCAAATTTAGGCTTGTGCAAGTATATCTTTACGTCTGTTGCAAGATTTTTGCGCAAATTTCTTCCAACTCACGTCATGATATGCTTGCGCAAGTAAATCGTTACGTGTGTGGCTAGCATAAGTTTACGACTAAATTAAAACCTACTTTCTTCAACAGAGATATCGCCCTTCATGCTGGCCCTCACATTGACATCATAGTGGGTGGTCATAGTCATACTTTACTGTTCAACGGGGATGTCCCTGAAGACAGTGGCTTTACTCCATACGGACCTTACCCGGTAGTAGTGGAACAAGCGACAAGAAAAGTAAGATTATTTGAACTAAGAATAGAATAGATATACGTTAATAAGTAAGTACATCATACGAGTCACGGATATAAATGTAAAAATTTTACATAGGTAACACTTAGATCAAAAAGATGTGAGGAATATGTACATGTTTAAGACAGCGACTATGAAACCGTTTTTCGACTATTGCAGGTTCCCATAGTACAAGCAGCAGCACATACACAATATTTGGGCGAAATCAAACTCACTTTTGACGATGCTGGCAAACTTTTGAGTTGGACTGGTAACCCTCATTACAATGGAAATGAAATCGAACAAGGTATGTCATGATCTACTTAAAGACGGTTCTATAAATTAACATCTCTTAGATGTTATTGTTACTGCAACTGAATAACAATATCCATCAGCATATATGTATATAGTAAAGAAGAAATTGGGTTTAGATTTTTGTTTTTATGAGGGTCAAGCACTCTTTAAAACTATTATTTATTCAAGAGCCTACCGTGCATATTTTTACTCCTTCCAGCGGCAGATGTTTTAGAAAAGATAAGCAAATATCTGCCTGAAATTGAGGAGAGAGCTAACGAAGAAATTGGTACATCTTTAGTGGAACTATCGTCAAACTGCACATGCTCCGAGTGCAACTTTGGAAACTTTATTTGTGAAGCTTTTTTGCATGCCGTGAGTATTTTTTTTTGTTGATTGTCTAATGCTAGACATACACGTAACGAATTAGTTTCGCAAATTTAGGCTTGAGCAAGTCTATCGTGACGTGTGTTGGAAGAAATTTGTGCAAAATTTTTCCAACACACGCATTTACTTGCGCTAACCTAAATTTGCGCAAATAAATCGTTACGTGTGTGGCTAGCATTATGTTACTTATTAACCAACTTCACAAAAGGAGGAGGTTATCAATTCATGTTTTTTTTTTATTTTTATGTTTGTTACCTCGGAACTTTCGACTGGGTGAACCGATTTTGATGATTGAGATGATGAAGTCGGTGGCAAAAAACAAAAATTGAAGAGCAGAGACACCGACTTTCGAAATTAAAGTTATTTTTCACTATCTTAGTGTTTTTTTGGAAGTCGGTTGTTTTTTTTTTTGTAAAAGTTTTTATATTATTATATAATGTTATACGCTGAAGTTATATGAAATGACAAAGTTTATTCACTACTACTAAGTTTAGCGGAGAATCCTCTGATAAATCTTTTCTATATATTCATATATGTATTTTGACTGTTTTAGGCGCTACCTAAAGCTGGTCCGAACACCTGGAACTATGCACACTTCTGTGCCGTCAATCGAGGTGTTATAAGACAAAATATCGATAAAGGAGGTAAGGTAGCTGCAACAGAAGAGAAAATAAATTCAAACTAAATACTCATTCAATGTACTCTACAATCATATTTCTGTTTCAGTAATAACTTACGAGTCAGTGATAGTGTCAAACCCGTTTGAGAACCAGGTTGAAGTTTTTGACCTGAAAGGCGAACATATTTTGGAAATGTTGGAGTTTGCTGTGGCCAACGATCCTTGGCCGGGTGCAAGGATGTTGCAAGTGGCTGGTAGATATTTTTTTATTTTTGCTTGATGTATTTTAAAAGG
This sequence comes from Lithophane leautieri, assembly GCA_949152455.1. Lineage (NCBI taxonomy): Eukaryota > Metazoa > Arthropoda > Insecta > Lepidoptera > Noctuidae > Lithophane > Lithophane leautieri. Next base: position 4,674,516 of record OX424479.1, on the reverse strand, counting down.
TCCACTTTATTAGGGACCTCCTTGGAAAGGAACACTTTGGGATCTTAAAACTCACAAGTGATTTGCATAGATCTGTCAAAACTGCTATCAGTTACAAGTCCGTAGCCAACTGCAGGCAGCAGCAGCAGGCGACGTGTCACTGCGACACTACTGGTTTTCTATGTATTTCTATGAAATACCTTCTGTAGGGGCCTCCGCGCCGCCGCAGCTCCAACGCCACGCCCGCTCCGCTTGATTAAAGAATTATGAAGCGCATGCACTTTTGCAAGAAGCCGGCGATGGAATAAAAAAAAACAGTTTATATAAACTAAAGGTGTGGTGGTGGTGCTGCGGTGGTGCCGTGTACACAGCTTAGAGGTGCGGTGGTGGCGCGGTGACATAGACAACAGCATTTTGAATTCGGGTTTGTTTAAATTTCAGGTTTGCGCGCAACTTTCAACGGCTCGCGGCCAGTAAACTCGAGGGTTCTCAACGTCACCATCAGATGCATAGAGTGTGACGTCCCTAGATACGAGCCGCTCAAACTCGATAAATACTACAAGGTCGTGTCGCAGAACTTCATTGGCAATGGCGGTGATGGTTTTACTGTGAGTTCTTCTATCATTTTTAATATTTCTATCCTTCGGGAACAGCACTTTTTTCAGGATGAAAGGTATGTCCTTTTCTGTATTATATTATCTATTATAAGTTTGTTTGTTTATTTGTTTGTTTATTTGTTTGTTACGCTTTCATGTTTTATACAGGGTTATTGGTTATATTATATCGGCAGTTCAGTATAGGGATGTAGAAGAGGTCGTTTACAACCAAAGTACCCCTATTGATCCGCAAATGTCAACATCATTCGAGTCATTTAACATTTTTTATTTATATTTCGTTTATTTTAAAATATAAAATTACTCGGAAATGGTCGTCATTGGCATATGGGTCATCAGGGGTCATTTGATTACAAATGACCTCGCCTACATCCCCATAACGGATTGCCGACGTATAACCAATAACCCTGTATTATACATTTAGTTAGGATACCATAGAACTTAGTATTCTTAACATGGAGCAGATGATTTTTTATTGGGTAACACTGTCAAAAATCAGCGAAACAAATACCAACATTGTGGTAGCTGCGGTCATAAAATGTGCGAACGAAATGACACGAGACACTACTGTGTCTGCCATTTCGTTATTACGGAATCTTTTTAAAACTCTCTACAGAGTTTAAAAAGTTCTGTACTCGGAGTTTAAAAAAACTCTGTACTCAGAGTTTTAAAAAAAACCCGTTATAACTATTCACAGTCCTACCCGAACGTTATGTGCCTTTCTACCACGAGTCTTAGTGTTTAATGTAGAGAAGCAAAGCTTACTAAATTAATGATCTTCAAAACATTTCAGATGATAAGTGAAAACCGTAAGAACGTAGAAGGACTAGGAGTGGACTACGATATCCTTATGAATTACATACGTCATCAGTCACCCGTATTCGCTGACACTGATGGCCGTATAACGATAAGTAACCCTTGCCAAGCATAGGAAAAGTTCAAGTATTTTTTAGGAAGATAAGCTCTGTATGTTATACGACAAATTGAGAATTATATTATTAAACGGTCAAAACATGAAGATGTATTTTTTTTATTGCTTTAGTACAAGCGCGTTTCCAGCGAAGCGTTTTGTCAACCCGAGGGTTGGTCTTGTGTGCGCAACGCGTTCGCCGTGTGTGGGTATCATCAGATTGGCGATTTCATTGTATGTTTCCCGCAAATCAATTGATCAACGTGGAAGTTGAGTATGCGCAACGTGTTTACTGCATGAGAAACATGTTACAAAGTCACAGCTTGCAACATTAAATAATTTATGTTCTTATCTGTTTAATCTGTATTGTCCTACTGTTACGTTTACCTTCTCTTTTCCGCAGACTTTTGTTACTTACTTGGTTTATTAATTTATGTTTGACAAAATTTTGGCATGCGTTTTATTAATAATATTACAAATTGCATCGCAAAATCATGCAATGAATCTTGCAATTCCATCAAAGATTACATCTCAATTGACACTGTTCCCTTTAGGACTAATTTCATTATCATAATACGATTTCTTATGCATATTAAAATGTACTTTAGCGTTCTTATCGTGTCATTATCTTATCAATTCAAATATCATGTACAATAGCTATAATAATTTACACTATATATTTTATGTTTTGTAGTGCGACCTACTGGTGTTTTAGCTACAATGCTTAGACTAATATTGTTATTTTCTCATTTTATTCTGTTCAGTGCTCAAACTGCGTCGGAATATGATTTAAATATACTACATTATAATGATTTCCATGCGAGGTGAGTGCTTTTCCATTTATTTTCTTTTAAACATGGAAGGTGTTTGTTCCTTTTAAATAAAATTGAAGTGTGAAAGTGAACGTGATCGTTTTATTAATGCCGTAGATAAGTTTGTACAGATAAAGGTCATAAAATTACTGCAGCAGTTCAATTGATTGATCCCCGTATAAAATAAATTAACGCAGAAACACTCATAACAAAAATTAAATAATACGGTAGTGTAATTGTGTTCTAAGAGGCTGCCTCAACGAGGGAGAGAATCGCGGTGATATTATTGTCGTGCCACGTATTTCTATACACTCTCTTAGGGGCCGTCTCCACGAGCGAGAGAATCGCGGCGATGCGACAAGTGGCTGAGTGCGAGCGAAATGTCATCGTATCGCCGCACGCTCGTCGCTACTGGTGACGCACCCGCCGCGCTAACGCAGCGGAACGTGGCACTCTCGCAGCGAGAGCGCCGTCTTAACGCAGGAATCTTAACGCGGAAACGCAGCTATTCCGTTACGAGTCGCAACGATACTCTGGCGGAATCATCGCTCGTTCGTGGAAATTACCCACCGTAGAAGCGCGGATCCGTCAATAGCAACAAATAAAGCATGACGTATGAAGGTTACAGCACGTGTCGGCGTCCTTCCCCCAGAGATACCCAAAACCTAAAAATCTATTATATTAATAATTTATCTACATCAATAAATAGGGTCTTAAGGCATTATGATAACCAATCCAGCATGCCTATTACCCATGCTAAGAATTTCGTATCGGTTCATATCTAATTCAATAACAGCTGATATTGTTGCCGTTTGTCTTCATTCTTATTAATGTTATATTACTCTTAGATTGTAAATTTGTTCCTTAGTACTTAAATTTGTATGTATATTATCATCATCATCATTTGTCTGTCCTTTTCCTAACTAATTTTGGGGTCGGCTTCCAGTCTAACCGGATGCAACTGAATACCAGTATTTTACATGGAGCTACTGCGTATCTAGTTATTGGGTAAGACTGGTTGTCAAACTTTCGGGCTTCTGTCGAACCATAATGGCTGTCAAGGATCAACCAATGACAGCCGTATCATATATCATAAATACACATTTAAAGTACTAATATCAATACAGCGGCTGTTTTTCGTTTATATGCTCTTTTTCCAGGTTTGTAGAAACTAGCCCATGGGGAACCATCTGCAACCCATCGGCCAACCCTTGCATTGGGGGTTTCGCTCGTCTCGCAACCTTGGTTCGTGAGCGTCTGGCCAGCGAGCCCCACTCTCTTCTCCTGAATGCAGGAGACAGCTTTCAAGGCACTATTTGGTACAATCTTCTACGGTGGAATGTCACCCAAGATTTCATGAACATGCTGCCTCATGATGCTCATGTAAGTTTTTGGATTCTAATTTTGTTATTAGATGTCTAAAATTTAACAAAATTTTAGCACGGAGCACAAGTTTGACGTTACAGGTTTTTGGGGATGACTTATCTCGTTATTAGTAGCTGTAATAGTCAATCAATTCAATTTTATTCTAATGTAAGAAAGAAAGAAAGAAGTATTGGTTATTCTTTACAAGTAAGACGCAGAGCAGAGCTTAATTTAATTATATCGCTCTGAAGCAAAAATGATCAAAATTTTCTGTTCAATGTTTCACAGGTGCTAGGAAACCATGAGTTTGACAACGGCATAGAAGGAGTTGTCCCTTACTTGGATCATTTAGAATCCAAAGTAGTCACAGCCAACATCATTGATGACGAAGAACCGACAATGCATGGGCTATATGAAAAGAGTATCATTGTAGAGAAAAATGGACGGAAAATTGGTATTATTGGTGTTATTATAGCTAGCACTGATGTAAGTACGAAAATGTTAAAGACCATTTTTGAATAAAAAATCTGTTATACCGATGCTGATGCGTAGTTAGTAGGTTCAAAAATCAATCTACCTAGCCTTATCCCAACTATGTTGGGGTCGGCTTCCCACTCTTACTGGATGCAGCTGAATACCAGTATTTTACATGGAGAGACTGCCTATCTGACCACTATAACACAGTAACTGGGTAACACGATACCCCTTGGTAAGAGTCGTTGACAGACTTTCGGGCTTCTGACGACCCGTAATGACTGTCAAAGATCCACGAATGACAGCCGGTACCAACTGATACACATGCTTTCCAAGGCACGGAGAAGTCTCGGTCTGTGGTTACCCATCCACGGACCAACCCCGTTAAGCGGAGCTTAACCTCATGGATCGACCCGTGCGACTGTTATTACTTAGCCACGAACTCTTTCCACGTAGTTAGTAAGTTGCACTTATATTTTATTTTTTTCAGAATTTGGCGTCTACGGGCAAACTTAAATTCACAGATGAAGTTGAAACCGTTAGGGAAGAGGCCGAGAAACTAAACGCACAAGGCGTTGATATCATTATAGTTTTGTCTCACTGTGGTCTTGATATCGATAGGTAAGATAATTAGCAAGTGAAAGTTAAGATTTTTCTATGAGTTGGGATTGCTAAATTGTATTAAAGCTATTATAATAATGTTGAATATTTTGGTCAACAGAGAAATAGCCCTTCATTCTGGGCCTCACATTGACATCATAGTGGGAGGACATAGTCACACATTGCTGTTCAATGGAGATGCTCCCGAAGGCAGTGGTTTTATACCATTGGGACCCTACCCAGTAGTAGTGGAACAAGCGACAAGAAAAGTAAGATTTCGTGAATATTCATAAATAATAATTATGTGAAAAACAGCATGTTTGGACACAATAATGATAGAATATATCACATGATACAGAATTCTTTAACTTTTGCAGGTTCTAATAGTACAAGCAGCAGCTCATACACAGTACTTGGGTGAGATCAAGCTGACATTTGATGCTGGTGGTCACCTCCTGAGATGGACTGGTAATCCTCATTACATTGGGAATGAAATCGAACAAGGTAAGTCATTTTTGTTAAAAAAAAAGTCTTTGGGGACTGGCGATAGAAGTAGACTAAGCAACAATGCGTAACCTCAACGTAATTCAAACGGTAGACGGTAGATGGCGCTAAAAATATTTCTTCAAGCATGACGGTGACGATGACGGGAGTTCCATGATTTTTGTTCATCCAAAAAGTACTCAACGAGCCAAAAAAAGATTTAACTTAAAAAAAAATATGAAAATCGTCATTCACTAGTGATCATTTATCAGTAACTGAGGGTTGCGTTAAGGTAGCCCGCAAATCTACTTCTTTTTGCAATTTGCAGGACAGTTTCAGGTTGTATGTTGATTAAATTATTCGCGACGTAACAAATTTGTCTTTACAGAGTTATAATCATTAGAATCATCAATAAAACTCCTTAAATGTCATGATTTCATGAAAGAGAGATTCAATATGGTAATGACGCACAATGCATGCACGCACGCATAATGGTCCACCGTAAGGACTAAGTGCGGAAACCAAATCCCTAACATAGAACATAGGGTAATATTAATTTAGAGGGTAATGGTTATGATTTTTGTGATTATATTAGTATATCTTAAATAAATAATTTTGATGGCCACGACCCTTATTTAGATCAACATATAACCTGATACTGACATTCAAATTGCAAAAAACGTAAAAAAATAATAATTTCGAGCGCCCTTATGCTTTTGCCTTAAAATTACTGTTTTACGAGAACATCAATTATTGTTTGAAGTAACCTTAAGACAGTGGTCGCCTTTAGTAGCAAACACTTTCATAAGGCTTTGACCATGGCCACGCTCGTTAATCGAAGAGAGTAAATCTGAAGATAAATAAAGATTTATTCTATTTTTGTTTTTATTCCAGCGGCTGATGTTTTGGAAAAGATTAACAAATATCTACCTGAGATTGAAGAGAGAGCTAACGAAGAAGTTGGCTCATCGATGGTGCGACTATCATCAAGTTGCGCATGCTCGGAGTGCAACCTTGGCAACTTTATTTGTGACGCTTTCATGCATGCAGTGAGTAACTTTTTTGTATACTTTTGATCTATCAGTTTCTTCTCAAAATGATTTAAAGTATTCCACATTTTTTGTAAGACTAAGTTAAAACCGGATCAATTAAGGTTCAATTAAATCAAAAGTTCACATTTAAAAAATTACCTATGGATAGCTAAAATTCCAACGAAATAATTTCAGGCTTTAAACAGAGCTGAAGCCAACAACTGGCACTACGCACACTTCTGCGTCATCAATCAAGGTGGAATTAGAGCAGCCATTGATCAAGGAGGTAAGTTAACTGACACAGCATGATAAATTGCATTATACTGATAATGAATAATCACTGCAGTCTATGAATGAACTCAACCTATTGTATTTTGGCCATAGTCTTTCCCTACACCGAGTTCTCCACCTAAAGACCACCTATGCGTAATGATGAGAGTTGTTATACATAAAATACATAATCAGCCTATAATGCCCACACTGCTGGGACTCAGGCGTCCTCTCTTCGAGAGGAAGTGGGCCGTAATGGATTACGCCCCTCTCCCTTTCGAAGAGAGGACGCGCCGCATGGTGGACCACGCGGGCCCAGTACGGGTTGGTAGATGTCACATGTCTTCGAATTATTGGTTCCAGGACATGGTGGTTTCCCCAAAATGTTATGCTACGCATAAATTAATCCGTTAAATAAGACATGACACAGATGTGGCAAATATTTAATACGTTATCTGAGATGTGCATTGTTAACTCGGGAGTTGGTTTTTCCGTCACATCAAAGGATAGTGACAACTTTTGGAGATTAACTACATTAATGTAGCCACTCGTTTAACTTGGTAAAAGTTAAGGCAGATGTAGCAGGAGCATTATAAAAAAATGTTTCACTTTCGAATCTCAATTCAATTCTCAAATTCACTTTTTTTTTTAAACACTACGTGTAAGCTTTGGCCTGCATCTCACCTGATGGTAAATTATGATCAGGCTGAAGTTGGAAACGAGCTTCACCTGGAATCCTCAACCACAGAGGAACTGGCTATCTTACCTCCAACTGCCGAAACACAACAATGCCATTAAAGTGCCCTTTTCATAATCAAAATAATATATTCGTTCCAGACGCTGATTCGTTTCGAAACTTACCAACTTTAACTATTTTAAAATTCATATTACAGTTATAACTTTCGAGTCTATGATACTATCTACCCCCTTTGAGAACAACGTTGAAGCTTTTGACTTGAAAGGAGAACATATTATGGAAATGCTGGAGTTTTCTGTGGCCAACGACCCTTACCCAGGGGCGAGAATGTTGCAAGTGGCAGGTAATCATTTAAATGTAACTTTTTTAAAGTTTTGTAACTTATTACCAAAGACATAGTCTATCAAATAAAATAACGCTTTCTTTAAAGTAGCTCTAGAACAAAAAAACTAGTTTAAAACTTTAGGCAGTTTTTACGTCAAATTGGAATTAAAGTTTTAAAACTGTAATGTATTTCGAAATTTTTATTCAGTGTCTTTTGCGGCCCCGTAGGTAATTTATATGTTACTGTAAGTTTTTCATGTAATAAAGTCTCTATTTCCAACGTTATTAATTCCATCTGCGGAATGAATTTTGAGTTATGCATGAAAACTGTTTTCAAATAACAACCAGGATTGGAATTCGATGGGCTAGCGACTTTAATATCTAAACTGACTCATAAGGGCAAATATTTGCAAATATTTGTACAAAATATTGCTTCTTCAATGAGTTCTACTAACTAAAATAAAACAAGTCCCCTAAAAATATACTGCTCATTAAGTTTTGCCGAATCCTAAACTTTGAACTGGACCGAGAATTTTTATTTACGCTATTTGAACTACAAATAAATGTAGTGTAAAACAATTTTATATTCGCCCAGCAGATTCTATGTATCGGTCAGTTAAACAAATAAACTCTTTGGTTATGTTTGTTCATACTAATGATTTATTATTTTTCGTAAATAAATATATTGCTTTGTACGATGATATAGGAAAATTAATAGTTCCACGAATGCCTACTGAAATAGTAATGCCAGAATCAGATCAAAATCATAAAGGATGGATGTTATTTGTGAGAAATTTCGTTGGCATACGAGTACTTGCTGTCGAATTTAGTATTCAGGAGATTTCCACTAATTTATCGTCATGTAATTTCAAATGTCACTCAATCACAGGGTTGCGCGCAACTTTCGACGGCTCACTGCCGCTGAACTCGAGGGTCCTCAACGTCACCGTCAGGTGTATCGAGTGTGACATCCCTAAGTACGAGCCGCTCGAGCTCGACAGATACTACAAGGTCGTGTCGCAGAGCTTCCTTGGCGGTGGCGGCGATGGTTTTAGTGTGAGTGACAACCGTGATATACATTTATGCAGTACATTATGTATTGGTATTTTCAACAGTTAAAAAAGAAACTTTCAATAACTACGGTAAAACATCATAAGTGCAATTAAGATGGTGCATTCTTAAACTTGGCAACGTCGGAAATAGCTGTGAAATATATCCTTATTTTTATTAGTTTGTCAATATTACGCAATGAAATTTTAAAATTTTGCTCTGTTGTTCACTAAAATATGGCAGAGGCAGATGTGTTTTTATAAGCTGAAAATGAATCTTAAAGAACGAAGTGAAGCAAAAGCCTAAGTTGATGTAAATGGTAGATTTAATAAAATAAGAATATTTGGGGTACCTTCCAAGTATTTTAAATTTCATAAAAAGTCTCACCCCGATCAAGAACATTGAACATTGAACCCTGACGGGGCGGTGGCCTTTTATGTAGGCTAATATCAGTAGGCTACGAGTCTCACCTGCAAGTTAACATTAGCATAATATTGTCTACATAATGTACATCGAAGTTACCGTGAAATTGGAATATTTTATTGGGCTTGCTTTATGAAGAAAATTTTGTCGTCAAAAGCTAAGATTCTTGTCTTTTCTGCATCTGAATTATTTGCCGATACTGGTAATCTCTTTAAACCTTCAAATTGCAAAGGAAAATATTATTTGTACTGTATCGGCCTGATACGTGTCTAACTGCATAGCCTAAGGGGAGTATTACACTATCATAATTATCTATGTTCATATATCTATGATCATAGAGATGATAGTGGTACTATAAAGGTCGCTAGCCCATTGATCCTCCAATCCCTTACTTCAAGAAATTTCGTTCAGTTTTCCTCTGGAAGTCTACTTTTCTTCATCTCAGTCTCTAAGCTGCTTTCAATCTTCCAGGGATGCAGGCAGTTTTCGATGGAGCCCTACCTTTAGGCAGCCGAGTGCTTAACGTTACCATTCGCTGCATAGAATGTGATGTACCAAGATACGAACCTTTGTCACCGGAAAAGATCTATAGAGTTGTTTCAACCGACTTCATAGGCAATGGCGGCGGCAATTACACTGTGAGTTCAAAAAATATGGCCAGAACTCTTTTGTTACCACAAAAGTAGCCGTTTAAATGTTTTGATATTGCTTGTTTTGCTAGAGGGATTTGGGTCAATCGTTGAGCCGATTTTTGTATCATCAAACGTTTAAATGCTTCTATTCTCAAACCCGCCTAATGACGACACCGGTTTATTCGGGTGCCATATAGCCGTTTTTGGTTGTCTAATTGTCTTCCATGTTCTGTATCTACATTATCAACTTACAAAAAAAAACATCTGCCTCTACGTATAAAAATAATGTCAATATTTTTTAGTTTATATCAAAAGCTATACCGAAATTAACATTATGACCTCAATTTGTATGTTTACTCATTCGCTCCTTTCAAACTTTACAGATGATAAGTGAAAATCGGCAAAACACAGTGGTACTAGGAGTGGACAATGTTCTTCTAATGGACTATATACGTCATCAATCGCCCTTATTCGCAGATACTAATGGCCGTATGATGATAAGCAATCCTTGCATTGCATAAGTAATAAGAAAAGATGAAGCAGGCATTTTTTTGTAGCACTATTTGTAATTTTTACGAAAAAGTTTTGTAAGATTTTTTTTTTTTTTTAATTGATTTTTTTTATCAAAATGTTGTTTTATTTAATTAACATATGAATCAAACCCGTACGAATCGGACAAACATAGACATAGTACATCTTCAACGTAGGAACACCCTAGGTATATACAATAGTAGTGTACGAAATTATAATAATTTTTATATTAATCAAATAACCCTTAATTACAATATATAATATACAAGCTAACACTAACACTAAAATAAACAAGTTATGTAAAAGAATACAAAAAAAAATTTGGTTATTAAACTATGAAGTTTTCACAAATAGAAATAAAATACATATCAAATCTATCAATATTATTTACAAGTAGGTAACATAAATTGTTATTACGATCTCTCTCTCATTCACATGATTTATAAAGTGCAAAAGCGAATTGCCGAGAAAATAAAAAGTGCCAGAAATTAATAGCCCTAATAAATTATTCAGTAAAATGATCTGATACGAACTGCTCACAAAAAATCTAGTTAGTCATGGACCATGAATCGTTATTCACCTCATTGAAAAACTTATTTTAATGGAGTGCGAATGATTCTTATATTCCGGGTCAGGTCTTTTTAATATGAATCGATTTATTGAGAAAGCCTTCTTTCAGTAGATAATGTAGGCAAGGTTTTTACATGATATTGGAGATTATTGGTCCTTTTATCTGCATTTGGGATAATGCTGCATGAAGGTTACTGTTCATTACTTATGTTCAATTGTGAAGATTGTTTTTTTTTATTTCTTAAGTTTGATAGCTAATTTTACCTAGGGTTATCGTATTACCTAGTAACTAGGTTGTGGAGGTCCGACAAGTAGTCCCTCGATGTTAAATACTGGTATTTAGCTGCATCCGGTTAAAATGGAAGCCGACCCCAACATAGTTGCGAAAATGCTAGATAGATGAGGCAGGCAGATTCAATTGTGAAGATTAACTTACTGCAGTTAAAAATATTATTACATTCTTGGATCTTGCACGACAGTGCTGAAGCCAAAACTCATAAGACTTTGCTCCCATTTTTGTGTCTCAAATACGTCACAATGTTTCCCTAAAATACCTTGAAAGTAAATCCTCGAAATATGTAAATGGAAAACTTATTAAGCTCGGACGATATTTCTGCATTTTTCAAAAGTAAGAAGACGCAGTTTTAATGAAAGTTATTTGAGGAAGCAAGTTCCGCAGACCAGGGAGGACAATTAAAAACAGTTTTCTTTTCAACGTTGAAACCGGGTAAGTAGTTTCCTTTTATTTATTTTTCACCATTTTATCAAAAAGGACAAATATGAAAGGCAAAAGCACGATCTCCGTCGGAGTAAATATTTTATTTTAATTAATGAATAAGTCAGTTTTATTTTCAGTTTTAATCAATTGCTTTGTTATTTTATTTTTCTATGTGGTGCATTTTATTGGAGAGACGATCTGTTTACTGCTGAATAGGACTCTCAAAAGGTTAATAGACAGAATTATATTGCCAAGTGATCGTGGCTGGTTCATTGGTGATCGCTGTTTGGTTTTTCCAGACAATACTGCATTCATCCTCTTGAAATAGGTACTCCCTAAGTCGCCTTTTCTGTCAGGAATAATACCTAACTACATCAAATAAAAAAACTGACTAGACTTTTCCCAACCATGTTGGGGTCGGCTTCCAATTTAACCGGATGCAGCTGAATACCAGTATTTTAAATGGAGCCACTGCTTATCTGATCCAATAACTGGGTAAAACGATACCCCTTTGGTTATCAAACTTGTTATCAGATTTTCGAGCTTCTGACGACCCGTAACAACTGTCAAAGACCCAGGAATGACAGCCGGGACCAACAGCTTAACGTGCTTTCCGAGGCACGGAGGAGTCTTGGTATGTAAAGATGGTTACCGATCCACAGACCAACCCCGGCAAGCGTAGGTTAATCTGATGGATTGACCCGTGCGGCGGTTATTACGTAGCCACGAGCTCCTCACATACACACACACACAACATCGATCTAACCAATCACGAATATAATTGCAGCATTTCCATGGATTTGCATAAACATATTACATAAACTAAAGCACCCATTAAACTATTCCCAGCATAAAGGCTTTGCACACCACTAGTTACTGAGATGCAATGGCCTGTGAAATTGCACCGAGCTGCACTTTCAAAGCTCTACATGTGTACCATGCCTTAGTATACGATGTTTGTCAGAGCAACTAAATAGTACGGGATTTTTTGCCGGCGTGACTTGTAAGCACGGGGGACTCGGATTGCTTTTACAGTACTCGAGTGTTTGAACTTTTTACGGTTAGTTACACAGTAAAATAAAAGATAAACCATAGTGATAATCTAGGGAGTTGCTACCGAAAACAAGAGAATCGTTTATTTAGAATGATTTACTGAGAAATACAAAGAAAAAAAACTTATTGGCAATATCGACAGAAAATATTACGAGATAGAAGAAATTACACAAGGAAACTACCCAGGTGTACGTATAATATTTTCAGTACTTAGGTACTAGTAGAGAATTTAGCATATTTATATAAAAGAACCAGTTTGTTTTGTTGTAAATATGTTATCAAACAATTCCTGGAACGATCGGTGCGTTATGTGGCTTGGTATGCTTTCAACTTGGTATGCTTTCCCTTGACAATTCAAAAGTGCCTGTGAATGGTTTAATTGAAATAAATGCTTTGAGTTTGAGTTTGAGTTTCAACCAACGGTGAACTCACAAATATGTTTTTATATTTATTATTTTATCTAATACTTTAACAATAGATTTTTATTCATTTTTTTTGAGTTATTAAAAAAGCGGCAAACTGCGAGTCGGACTTGCACACGAAGGGTTCCGTACCGCCCTATTTAGCAAAAAACGCTATAAAAATTAAAATTAAATTAAAAATTAAAGGGGGTTCTAATCCCCCCTTTAATTTATAACTTTATTTAATTTTTTATAAATTTTTGTTATAGCCGCCTTAGTAATACATACTTTGTGAGTGTCTATTTATCCGTCTGTCACAGGACTATATCTTTTGAACCGTAATGGTTCAAAAGATATGGTTCTGTAACAGTCGGACAGCATAGGGTCCCGGCACCCTTTGGGTACGGAAACCTAAAACCTGACGTTCGATTTCCAACATTCTACTTGAACTGGTTGACATGAATTCCCATCTTATTTCGAAACGCTACTAGAAATATTTTTTTTATTTGTGACCAAACTGGCAGGCTGAATCTTGTTGTAGATAGATTTACTTAATTCCACAGTATCCAGCTCAGTCGTAAAACCACTATCCATCAGACCTAGACAGTAAATTTTATGCCTATTTTTATAAGTTTCTTTTTTTTATCCTCAGCACATCTGGCTAGTTTTAGGTCCCGGATTAAAAGCCAAGATTCTAGAATCTAAGTTTTTCTTTAAAAAATAATGATATATATTGAGCTCCTAAAGGATCCCTAGGTAGACATACCTACTACAAATCAAAGTTGTATCCATTTTAACTTAAAAACATTTCTCTTCCAACCGACATTCACTTGTGGAAAGTTGTGCCATATCTAGATGTAATTCATCACGGATAGTTGGTAATCCCCCGGAAAGTTGTCTTGATCCACATTCCTTGCCTACAAGTACGCTCGCTTACTCAACGGGGATTAACTTTTCCTGTTATCTGTTTTGCGTACTTTAGCAGGAACTTCTAGTAGTGAAACCTATGTCAATGTTTTTTTTGCAAGATCGAATGATGTGGGTCGATTGGAAGAGTTGGCGTGGTCAGGAGCTAAATGATGGATGATCGTTCTTTTAATATCTTCTTTAAAGAGTTTATAAAGCATTAGATAACATCCTTATATCCTCGAAGGGTTGGGCAGAGGTCTACTTATAGTACATACACATTTCACCAGTTTTTTATAGTATTAGATTAGATATTCTATTAGATTCGTTGGTCATAGCATAAAGATTTCTATATCAAAATGATAATTACTTGGAATGATAGAAAATACTCTGCTTCTCTCTGGACTGCCTCGTTGGTCTAGTGGTTGCAAGCGCTACTGCTAAGCATGAGGTCCTGGGTTCGACTCCCGGGTCGGGCAAAGTGTTATTGGATTTTTCCATCTGGAATTTCTCAGTAGTAGCCCGGAGTCTGGATTTGTGGCAATAGGCTCGCCCCCTATTATATGGGACTTAAAAATAACTGGTGAAATGTGGGTGTACTGCAGGTACCCTTCTGGAAAACAAGGTGTGATGCTATGTGATAGAAAACAGTAAAGATATTCCTAGGTATCTACTTAATATTTTATGTTCAGCTGCTTCTTATAGCTAGATTGTGGGCCGGGTTCATTATGATATCTATATAGACTAGCCTTTTCCCAACTATGTTGGGGTCGGCTTCTCTAACCGGATGCAGCTGAATACCAGTATTTTACATGGAGCGACTCCCTATCTGGGGTTTGAAACGGCCACTTTGGCAGAATCATAATAGGAAAATATTATGAATCATCGTAAAATGTCACAAACTGACAAATTATAATATGATCTGCGCGCAATTCATAATATGAAATAATTCATTTGTTTGATAGTTTTCTATGGAGATTCGTAAAATGGTCGACAAATTATGAATTGCTTTTGGGTCAAATTAAAGGGATTGGTAATGACAGTTGGGAATTCGGGAAATGAATTGCTTTTATAGGAATTGCTAATGTGGCCGTTTTAGGCCCCCTGATCTCCACAACCAGTAACTGGGTAATACGATACCCCTTGGTAAGACTGGTTGTCAGACTTTCGGGCTTCTGACGACCCGTAACGACTGTCAAAGATGACAGCCGGTACCAACAGCTTAACGTGCTTTCCGAGGCACGGCGGAGTCTTGGCATGTAAAAGATGCACACCCATCCATCCGAGTTAATTATGATAATAACACGGTATTATTATGCAGTTTTCAACTCTAGAACTTCTAATTATTTCTGGTTTTGTTGGAAAATGTTTCAGTACTTACTTATACAATGCGTAACGGAATAAACGGAAGAGCTCATACACCCCAATTAGAATATTAAATTATAAAAATAAAATAATATCTGTAATTTAACTATTTTATTTGACGCGCACTACATATAGGATAGCTATGAGCGTATTACAAATTTGGTTATGCATTTAAATAGGCTTTATTCCCTTGAGATAAGGATTAAATTTCCTTAAATAAAATATTTTATTACCTTGTTATGACGCAGTGGTCCTAATTTCAGTTAAATAAGATTTTTTCATGAAAAGTTAACATATATAAATAATGACGGAAATCGATTCAGAAACCGATTCTGAGCAAACTACTTTCAGGTCTTGCGTTTATTCTGTTACACGTTGTATATATACTGGTATTTATTTATACCAACAATAATCGTTAAATGCCACAAATGAAACATGATTTAAGTAATAAATACTTGATTTGTTAGTTTCATAAGGCATTTAATGCTAGTTTCTATATATATAAAGGGAAGAATACAGCCTCATTTTACGATGTCTCGTAAAACGTCTTAAGAGGTGTTTCTCTTCATATTGGGAAAATGTGTAAGGAACATATATTTGGTGAAGACGTGTTGGAATCCGGGAAAATGAAATATAAAATGAAATAATACGCAGAATACTTTATTTTAATTTTTTTATAGTTTGTGTTGTGTCCCGCTGCTGGGCAAAGGCCTCCCCTTTTTCCTTCCAAATCTCACTGTTTTGTACGCAACAAAATATGTTGTTGTATATAAATACAAATAGTTTAGGAATCAGAGTATTAAAATTATTGTGACCTAGTTATAAGCCTTATATGCTCATAGTCTTTGGCTATTGGTGAAATTAAGAATTTATTATATTATTTATTAAATGTATATGAGGGAGGTTATCAGTGAAACCACCTTTTCAGTCAAGAGTATATTTGAGTATCAACACTGGTTAACAGTTTAACACGGTCGTACAAAAACATTGGGATCGGAAAACCCTTAATTTATAATAATTTCGCGTAACAATGGCGGCACGAGGCAGGCACGTGGCGACGTTGCGCGGTAAGGAAAATACGCGTCTACGCAGCAAGCGTGTGGGCAGCGGACTGACACGAATCGCGAAGCGCCTTCCTCGCAACGGTTCGGCGCGAGAAAGAGACAGACATTATTCTCTGTATCGTGCCGGCAGGCGACCGCGGGACGCTCGCATTGGAAGACACTGTGTCTGTGTGTGGTTTGCTACATACTCCCCCTCCAGTCCTGGAGAACGCCCTCGGTCCTGGACTGGTACACTAACAGCAGCATTAGCTGGACGTCCGCGGTTTCGTTTTGGAATAACGGGTTTTGGTAAGGAGTCGTCGCTACCTCGGTAACGTGTAAGGTCTTCGGAATGATATTTCCCTATGTCTACATTTGGTTGTTCTGTGCTCGCGATGGTGTAGGTTGTTGGACTTACCTTTTTAGAAATCTGGTAAGGGCCATCTCGGCGAGGGTAGAACTTAGAAGTGAGATCTTTTGATCCTTTGCTTAATAAGTGAGACTTAAGCATGACTAAATCACCTACCTCGAAAGCGTCTGACGGTTGGCGAGACGCGTCGGCATATTGCTTTGTCTTGTCTTGCTGGATCTCGACGCGTTCACGAACAGCTGACAGTGATTGCAGGAAGTTTTCGAGGTAAGGGGTCACTTGTGGGACAAAGTTTTCTTTGGCCCTGATGGCACGAAGGTCGTGCACGACCTCTGTGGGTGACCGCATCTCTCTGCCAAACGTCAAATAGGCCGGTGACTTGCCTGTTGTGCGACATTTCGCGCTATTCAGGGCAAAGCGGATCACCGGCAACTTCTTCGGCCATGAGGTGTGGTCATCTGCCACGAGGTGGGCTAGCATAGCTTTAAGGTCACGGTTTTTTCGCTCTGCAGGATTAGCTTGTGGATGATACAGCGGGACAAAATTTTGATTGATGTCTAAGACTGACATACATTGTCGCATCACTGCGGAAACGAACTGGACACCGTTGTCCGAAATAATCCTGCGAGGCAGGCCAAACCGCATGAAATATTCCTCGATGAGAACATGAGCGCAGGCTTCTGCTGTTGCTTCTTTTAGGGCAAACAGCTCCGTCCATCGGGTAGCAGTGTCTTCAATGAGAAAGACCCACCGCTCCCCCTGGTCACCCTCCGGAAGTGGACCGAACAGGTCCATGGCCAACACCTCGTTCCGCTGGCTCATGACCGGTGTCTGGAGTAAGCCTGGGGGTTTGGCATTGTTGGCTTTATATCGCTGGCAGTGGATGCAGGCTAAGACATAATCCGAGATTATTCTCCGCATCCCTGTGAAATAATATAGCTGCGCTACCTTCTGGTAGGTTCTATCGATACCTGGGTGGCCAGCTGTTTGAGAGTCATGTAACTCTTTCAAAATAACTGCAACTTGACCGGCAGGTATTACTAACTGAGGGGATTCACTCTCAGAGTCTGGATTGAATCGGTACAGGACTCCTTGATCCATGAGGTAACCCCTTTCTAACCATCTTTTAGATGCAATATCATCAGGTCCTTCTAGCTCCTTAACGATCTTTTCCACTTCAGGGTCCGAAGTCTGTTCCAGGCGAAGCTGACTAGGCGTCTTCGCAGGAAGATCGCAAATGACTGTGCAAATACCACAACTGTCACTTGTATCGCTGGAACAAATCGGTCTACTCAGCGTGTCTGCCACGACATTCGCTTTTCCTGGGGTATATTGGAATTGGATATCAAATGATTGGAGCTTCAGAGCCCAACGGACTAACCTGCCTGCTGGTGATTTAAGTGACAGCAACCAGCGTAGAGGCTGGTGATCACTACCAATCACGACTGGTTGACCGTCCAAGTAAGGCCGAAAACGTTCCACCGCCCACACTACCGCGAGTGCTTCACGCTCCGTGGTGGAGTAATTGCGTTCAGCTGCGTTGAGGAGTCGGCTAGCATACTCTATTGGTCTTTCCTGGTTACCGTCGCCCTGCAATAAAACTGCGCCCAAGGCGTAGTTACTTGCGTCAGTTCGCAGAATGAAGGGACGACTGAAGTCGGCTTGAACCAGTATTGGAGCTGTGGTAAGTAGACTCTTCAGCTCATTAAAAGCTTGGGTCTGTTCCAAACACCAAGACCATACTTGACTTTTTCTTATCAAACGTGTCAATGGTTCGGCCACTTTTGAAAAGTTGGGTATGAACTTCCTGAACCACGAACACGTTTGCAAAAAGGTTCTTAGATGCTTTAAGTTTCCTGGTACCTTCATCTCGAGTACAGCACTCACCTTCCCTGGGTCGGTGGAAACACCTTTTTGTGTAATAACGTGACCTAGATATCTAACGCTTTCTCGAGCAAAAGCGCACTTCTCCCTATTCACATGGAGGTTAAACTCGGCCAAACGTTTAAAAACTGCCTCGAGGTCTTGCAGATGCTGTTGGTATCCCTGAGATATTACCAACAGATCGTCTAAATAAGCTAATAAAGTTACATCTTGTAAAGCAGAGCAGGATCGTAGACGATCGATGAGACGCTGAAAGGTAGCTGGCGCGTTGCGGAGACCAAACGGCATTCTTTTGAAACGAAAAGTTCCTAAAGGGCAGACAAAAGCAGTTTTGTCCCTATCGGCTTCCCTAACCATAACTTGCCAATACGAAGACCGAAGGTCTAGCGTACTCATGTAGCAGTCTCGTTTTGTGCTCTGAAGTAGCTCGTCGATGCGTGGCATCGGATATGTATCAGCTTTGGTGACTGCATTCAAACGCCTGTAGTCGACGCAGAAGCGGATACCACCGTTGGGCTTTGGCACCATCAGTGCCGGTGAACACCAAGCCGATTCACATTCTTCTATAATGTCATCCTGTAACATCTTATTTATTTCCGCTTTCATCAGCTCTTTCTTCGAAGGGTTTAGGCGGTAAGGAGGAACAGCAATTGGAGAATGCTCACCTGTATCAATACGGTGTTCCGTATAAGGCGTTGGTCCTCCCCCTGCTCTAAAAATGCGTGCGTGTCTGGTGAGGA
The DNA here is from genome assembly GCA_949152455.1 of Lithophane leautieri. Classification (NCBI taxonomy): domain Eukaryota; kingdom Metazoa; phylum Arthropoda; class Insecta; order Lepidoptera; family Noctuidae; genus Lithophane; species Lithophane leautieri. Next base: position 4,655,271 of record OX424479.1, on the reverse strand, counting down.
CGTCAGCGAGCGCTTGACGCTCAGCTGGTTTAAGGTGAGTACCTTCATCATCCCGAAGTATATCTGTAGAGGCGCAGGACACGTCACGCGAGGTAGGTTCGAAGGACAATTTATATTTTACCGTATCATGTTTACTAAAACACCAAACCTGTTTGTAAAAATCTATAACTACTCCCGTAGCGGTTATAAAGTCGATACCTAATAACGTCTCGTTATTTGTCGAGTCGGGAAAAATTAAGAATGGAATCGTAATAATTGCCGTTTCTAAGCACACCTCTAACGTGGTGGTAAGTACATCCATCGTACGGATTACACCGTCAGCAAGCTTAACTTCGCGTTTCGAAGAGCTGAGGGGATGACCTTGACGTAGAAGGAGAGTATATAGCGTATGACCTGCAATGCAATGTTTGGCAGCCGTATCAATCAACGCGGTGCCGGAAAAACCCAAGATTTTTATATTAAAAATAGGTCGTAACTCACGGCCAATAGAGGGTCCCGTACGGTCGTTACACAAACATATTTCGGTTAAACATACATGGGCATTATCCTTTTGATCATCACTACATAAAATATCTTTATGACAAATATGGACAATGTCCTTTTGATTTTTTAAATCGCTATGTAAAACATCTTTATGACAAAAATGGACATTGTCCTTTTGATTTTTTAAATTGGTACACAAAATATCGTTTCGACGTGGACGGACATTATCCTCTGGATTTTTAAAATCGTTACACAAAACATCGTAAAAACATGGATGGGCATTACCCTTTTTTATATCAAAATTGTTACACATATTTTCTGAATTTAGTGAGTTATCATTATTAGAATTACACATAATATTATTAGATAAACGTTGCGGGATATCACCCCTTTGTTTATTAAAATAACTACACACATTTTCTTGCGGAATAAAATCTTTATCAGCAGAAATAGAGTCTGACGCAAAGTTTCTATTAACTAAATCAGATTGTACCGAATAAAAACTTTGAACACTACTTTTACTTGGTTCACTCTCACCTTGATTCTGCAACTTACGGCACTGATCTTTAGTGTGGCCAAACCGCCTGCAGTATGTGCAGGAGGGGCGTGGCCTCTTTGCCGTGTCCTGCTTCGGTGGAGCAGGCGCGGGCGGCGCGTCTGGAACAGGCACGGGCGGTGCAGCTGGAACAGGCACGGAGGGCGCGGGCGGAGCGGGCGGGCTCCGCGCCGCGGCGGCGTGCGCGCCATGGGCCTGCGCTCGGGCAGGCGCGAGATCGCGCGCGGGGGCGCGGGCGCTATCGCGAGCGGCGGGTTGTGGCGAGGTCGGTAATGTTGCCGGCGTTTGTGTTCGACGCTCACTCGCCTGTGGCGTAGTGTTATTTACCTCGTCGAATGAATCCTCGATATTGCGTGCGAGGCGGAGTAATTCATGGAAACTATGGCACTCCTCTCTTCGTAGCCTTTTCCTTATTCTGCTATGGAGGAGGCCGTAGGTCATGTCCACTTGAGCCGACTCCGTTGTATCGCCTTTAGGTAGGCGTGCCATAAGGGCGCGGATGCGCGCTACAAAAATATCTGTATTTTCATTGGCCTGCGGTTTCGCAAATATTTCCAAGTAGATCCGATGAGGGGGCCGGCGATCACCATAGGCACTTATTAAGTTTTCTTTGGCTTCGCGCCATGATGACACGGAGTATTTTATTCCTTGCCACCACGTGGCCGCTACATCCTTGAATAGGTAGGCTAAACCGCGCAGAATGTTTGAGTCCGCCACCTGCGCGCAATCGCTATAGGCCTCTATAGCGTCGATAAATGCTTCAACCGACTCCTTCGGTCGGCCGGAGAATGTGGCTTTGCAGCGGGCTAGGGTATTTTGCCCTAGCAACGCGAGTGAATCCGGGGTCGATGCGTTCGCCCGCGACATCGAGTTGAGCAACTCCCTAAATGCTTCTGTTTGAGAGCGTTGGAGAGAGGCAATAATCGTCGCCACATTTTCGTTAGAAAACGTAGCGTTAGCATCGATGCGCGGCGAGGAAGAGAACGCGGCGTCGCCGTCGCCATCTTGGTTGGCGGAATCCGCGGTCGGCGTGTTTGGTCGCGAGGGGACGGGTAATGCGTCGTTTGCAACATCTTCCCTCCGACCCAAACTAGCCGCTCTACTCCTTGTCACTGGCATTTTAGTTCGTCACTGCAAAACTCACAACTATGCACTATACTGTCACACGAAAAAAAAACGTTGGAGCGCCACATATGAGGGAGGTTATCAGTGAAACCACCTTTTCAGTCAAGAGTATATTTGAGTATCAACACTGGTTAACAGTTTAACACGGTCGTACAAAAACATTGGGATCGGAAAACCCTTAATTTATAATAATTTCGCGTAACAATGGCGGCACGAGGCAGGCACGTGGCGACGTTGCGCGGTAAGGAAAATACGCGTCTACGCAGCAAGCGTGTGGGCAGCGGACTGACACGAATCGCGAAGCGCCTTCCTCGCAACGGTTCGGCGCGAGAAAGAGACAGACATTATTCTCTGTATCGTGCCGGCAGGCGACCGCGGGACGCTCGCATTGGAAGACACTGTGTCTGTGTGTGGTTTGCTACATGTATCAATTATTTTCTATTTCATATATATATGAAATATAAAATATTTTACACATTTATATTAAACTAGCTGCGCCCCGCAGTTTCACCCGCGTAAGTCTTGATCCCGTGGGAATATCGGGATAAAAAGTATTCTATGTGTTAATCCAAGTTTTAAACTATCTGTTTGCCAAATTTCATCCAAATCCATCCAGTAGTTTTAGCGTGAAAGAGTAACAAACATCCACACATCCATACTCACAAACTTTCACATTTATAATATTAGTAGGAAGTAGGATGAAATACTTTATAAATACTAATAAGTTCTACCCCAATCAGGCACTTTACTTTGTGAAAATAATTTCATCAACACTGCTCTCAAAACGGTGAAGGAAAATATCGTGAGGAAACCTCTACCGACCCGCACTGGGCGCGCATGGTAGATTACAGCCCACTCCCTCTTGAAGAGAGGAGGCCTCTGTCCCAGCAGTGGGAAAATTATAGGCTGATTATAATTATGCTTATCAACTCAACCTTGTATATTGTAAACTAAACTAGTTCTCGGGTCCTACCAGAAAGACTTAAGATTAAAAAGAAGTCAAAAGAGAACTGTGTGACATGTTGCCCTTAAATGAACAATGCAGGGATTTGTGGTCAATATGAGCGAGAGATCGTAAACTGGTACCTTTGACAAATATAGCTCGTCACACATAGCCGCTATATGAGAAAACTTATCACCCTCGTTATTAGAGGTGATAAAATCAGTTATAATTCCGGGGGCCTTTGCCCTGCAGTGGGTGGACATAAATAAATAATTACGGTATATAGTTAATTGATTCAGGCGTGACTTTGCGGAAATTATTATATTATGAAACAAAGTCCTCCGCCGCCTCTGTCTGTCGTCCTGTACGCGATGAACTCAAAAACTACTGCACCGATTTTCATGCTGTTTTTACCAATGGATAGAGTGGTTCTCGAGTAAGGTTTTAGAATATAATAATCGATATCCACGCTGGTGAAGCCGCGGGCATCAGCTAGTCCATTATAAAATACAAAAGACGTAGATATATTTAGTAACCTATTCTGCTAACTATTCCGCAAGAGTCATAAAAACCCCTGTAAGAAATTGACACGTGTTTCACCTCTCAACGAGGCATCCTACACGAACACGACGTATTGCCACGCCGAGCGCTGGACGCAGAGTTTGTGACTAGTCAATCATCATCCTGAGGATGATATATTTAGTAACCTATTCCGGTTACTAAATATGTCAATGTCTATTGTATTTTTTAATTACGGTACAGCCTATATCCTTATCCTTACTAATATTATAAATGCGAAAGTAAATCTGTCTGTCTGTCTGTCGCGCTTTCACGACAAAACTACTGAACCGATTTAAATTAAATTTTGTACACAGACTTCTTATCAACATACCATGCGGGCGAAGCCGCGGGTGGAAGTTATATTTTATAAGTGTTGCTTTTACTCATCAGTTATGACTTGTACTGAAGGACCCAAAAAATGCGTAATGAGAAGATTTTTTCTGTACCTATTCGTTGCTAGCAATACATAATAATGCATCCATATAAGTCATACTTGGAAACGATTCGTAAACTTCCTAGGCTTATGGATCGTTTCCGAGTTGAGTTGATAACCTACAAATTTTATTGTAGACTAACTGCCCGCCCCGGTTTCGCACGGGTAGCAGTAAGTACTGTACGGTTCTATGCAGTTGCTACCAATTCTGTTTATAGGCGTAGCCTTCGCGGAGAATGTTTGATGAATACTTATGGTACAACTTTTGATTAAGGACCCACAGTTTGGTTTTTAATATGTCAATGGGTTATAGTATGGTTTTTATATTTTTGTTTCTCTGGAGTGCGAGCATGAATTTGCTTTAATTTGTAGAAGGCATACATGTGAACCTTTCATTCCCTTGGGCTCATTTGCGTCTGATGGTGTAAAAGATTTTGATGTTGTTTTCATGTTTCTATAAACCCCTTCCGGGTAGATGTGAATTATCACATCGTGTTTCCTTCTTGAGGCTTTGTCATATCTTTTTCGCCAGTTTTGGTATGACGAGGTTTAAACATGACGACGTTTGCTATTATGGGTGCATTATGGCACATCCTAACTTTAACTTAATTTACACATGTCGGGATGTCTTTCGTTCGTCCTGAGTTAAGCCTTCTTCTGCAAAAGAAAGACCTCGCCCGTGTTTTTCCTGGCGTTAGGTAACTTTTCGTATAGGCATTGTTCGAACGTGGTGAATAAAAGTCTTGTTTATAAATAAGACTACGCCAATCCTTTTATTCAAAGGTGGCCTTTTATTCAAAGGTGGGCGTAGCTCATGTAAGGTTCTATGCAGTAAGCAACCTACACTGATACTGGCTGTTAAGAAAGGCTTGATTTCAAGGGTTCGAACAGTTTGGAAATAGAATAGGAAGAGATAGGGAGACAGCCCAAGGCTGACTCGTAGGTTAAATAATATAAAATGTATCTTTGATTTCTCTAATGATTATAATCAGTTAAACGAGCAATCAGTGTTTCATTCGATCCGGTACTGTAGACTCTCTCGGAGTCTACAGTACTTATCTACGGCGCATTTCCCTATCTACCTACCCTACCTACCTACCTACCCTACCTACCTACCTACCCTACATACCTACCTACATACGTACCTACCCTACATACCTACCTACATACACCTACCTATCTACATACCTACCTACCTATCTATCATACCTACTTACGGATCCTACCTACAGACCTATACCTACTTACATAACTACCTACTTACCCTACCTGCACCTACCTATCCTACAAACCTTTGTTGTGAGAATAATGAAAACACCAAAAAAATAATTATCCAACGTGGTGCAGCCGTTCTCAGGTTACGGCGCAACCAAGGGATATAGAAATTATTTTTTATTTATCTATAGAGATAATATATTTCTGAATTGTGCAAACTAGATACATACGTACGATTATCTCCTGTATTTCTAGTGGAGTAGAGCCGTTTTTTTTCTTCTAACGTAGTCGACAAAGATGATGGTAAAGTACTAAAATTTTTTTTTTTTTCAATGGCAGTAATCCTCTTATTTCAAAAGACAAAATCTGTAAAGTAAAATGAAGATTAAAACACGATATCTTCGGGCGTACAACTTTGCTATAAAACTTCAAAGAGGCTCTTTTTTTAGAGTTTTTATTCTTTAGCAATGAATTTGAAAGAACAAATAAAGTACTGAAAAAAATGTAAGTATTACTTTTGGGAAATTCTATTTGAGCACATAAATGTTCACTATTATTTCTTAAATAAAAGATGAAATTGTTATTTTAGGACTTTATATTTATTTAATAATTAGTGCTGCTCTATTGCTTAAAATAAACTAGACGATAAAAGAGATCATTCACCGTTCATACATTTTTGGGCTAAAGACGTGAAGAGCTATATTCCGAAAGAGTAAATTTTTTCCTTTATTTTTGATTACTACAATCTATTACTTTAATTAGATTACTTTTTATTATTTGAGCTACAAATATACTGAAAACAGTATTTTTCAAAATCGTATGACAGCGCTGGTAATTGCCCTACAGGTTTGGGCCAATAGTGAAAAGTGAAGAGAATAACATGTTCTAACGGAATATATATATTTTTTTATTTGGCACTTACATTGCTGATGTCTTTGGATTAAATGATGCTGAATTTTTTGTTTGATGTTTTTTTGATCTTTTTGTCCGATAACAAAAAATATTAAACTATTTAGTTTTATTAATTTATGTATTTATAAAAATAAAAGTTACTTACTTAGCAATTCAGGCCAGTTGTGCTATTCTGTAAAAATCTCACCGTGAAAATTTAGGTGAAGTGAGCTTGGAGTGAACTGTCACTGCCTTAGTATCAGTAGGTATCGATGACAATGACAGCTCACTCCACGCTCACTTCACCTAAGTTTTCACGGTGAGATGGTTACAGAATAGAAATGCTGTCAAAAAGGTATACGTCAGCGTAGGTAAAAAGAAACGTTTTGAAAAAAAGATGGGTCTTACAATAAATTCAGTAAAGAACAGAGTTTTTATCTGACAGATAATTTATCTGGAACTTATCTGGGGGTAGTAAAAGAGGTCATAATAGTAGAAAATTAAGGTTTTCCTTGCCACAACAATTACACAGCGTATACAAGAGCAAGAGCTGTTAAATCCGTATATTACAGGATTCCGTTTTCCTTAATACGTGAGTTACATACAACCGCCTAATAATACCATGTCTACTCATTAGAAGAATCGAGCTACATGAGTTACTACACACACAATATTACGTTGTGCTACCATAAGCCAACGAACGTATACTTACTTACCTATTTATGGGTCTTATTTTTGAAGCATACGTTTTTGTTTCACCAATCAGACGTGTCTTGGTGGGCCTTTTATCGTATAGCGTCTATATTACACTACATTCACACAAGACGACAGAAAAAATAAGAAAAATGTTAAGGTCTAACAGCTCTAAAAATATACAAGGCGGAGATGAGAAGTCTTCAATAAATTAAACTTTTTCAATCTGCATAAAAAAATATCGACCAAATATATCTACTATGTAACTACTATAGCTAGACAAAGAATGGCAAACCAAAATTCAATTTATATTCGAAAAATTTGAAAAATTCTCTTGTTTAATTTCGAAGTTAGCATTTGTGTTAGTTACACAATAATCAGACAGTATTGTCAGTGTTTTCATTTATTGCCGCAGTGTCCCCTACGTTGTTTGTCAAATGCTCTAAAGAGTTTTTGTTCTTTATTATTTATGTTCAAAAAACTCTATGTTTTGCATTTTTGATCCAATTTTGGCTATTTTGAGAATCTGCTATTAAAAGAATCGATTTTTTTTTGCGAATCGGCTATTTTGCGTTTCTGATATTATGCGACTAAGGAGTATTATGTATAGCAAGCCGCTACAATTTGAGCAGAACGATTAGGTATTTGTCGTCACTTAGCAAAATTACCTGGGCGGTATTGGTATTAGCAATCTTAACTACGGTGAGGCAGACATCTTATCCTCTCGTGATGGCAAAAGTCAGTGGCTCTCAAACTTTTTAGGTGACGGAACCCTTTTGGAAAACGAAATTCTTGACGGAACCTTAGAATAATCAAAACCGTTCGTCGTTTTTCAGATGTTGCAAAACTTGTTTCACACGGTCCAAGTTTCATTTTTTTTTGACGTAGGGGCAGTATAAAACATAAAGCGCCTACTTGTAGTCCCATTGTAGCCTACATAGACAAGTGATTAAAACAAATGCCGCCAAATCTAAAATCAGTTCTTGAGGAAACTGGGTTCCTCAAAGCCTCCGCGAAAAAACTGGTTTATTGTGACCAGTAATTTCGCGGAGCCGCCACAGAGTCTTTGTGGAGCCCAGGGGCTCCGCGGAGCACACTTTGAGTAACACTGGCATAAGCTAAACGAAATGGTGAAAAGATTAGCCACTACCTAATAAAGGACAGTCGCAATGGTTGCAGTAAGGACCTTATTTGGATAGTCCACGACTGCTTAGTTGTTACTTACCTAGCACCAGTTGCAGCTACGATGGATTTTGAAGAAATTAAACGCTATCAGGGGGCTTAAAACAGCTACTTTGGCAGAATCATAATAGGAAACTATTATGAATCATCGCAAAATGTCACAAACTGACAATTCATAGTGTGATCTGCGTGTAATTCATATTACGAATTAATTCATCTTTTTGACAGTTTTCTATGGAGATTCGTAAAATGGTCCACAAATTATGAATTGCTTTTATGTCAAATTAGAGGAATTGCTAATGACAGCTGGGATTCAGGAAATGAACTGCTATTAGAAGAATTGCTAATGTGGCCGGTTTAGACCCTAATTGTTTTTCTTTATTTTCTTTCCTTCCTTTAAGTTCTTGCAAATCATCGAATTGCAACGCTTTTATCGTCGTCTTTTATTCAAAGAGGCACCATTATTATTGTTCATTGGCATCTATTATTGTTTGCGAGGCATGAGCGGTATTTCATAGGACCTAAATAATAAGTTAACGGTGACCTTAATTAACTTAAAATATAATAAGGTTTCGAAGATTAGTTCGGTCTCAGACATTAAGAACTTGTTCCCAGGGGAAATCTGCGACGCAAAACTTTGGAGGTTCGACTTTTACGTATGAGATAAAAGTCCGATAAGTGGTCGAATTTTAACTTTGTTGGTAAACTAGAGAAAATGCAGCTAATATTTTTGCTATGCGGATGTGATTATAGCAAATTCTTCTTTGATCGTCTTTTTAGAGTTTATTTAAAAGCCGGGTTTACAAGCAGGAGTGATGTAGGATATTAAATTTAAATTCACATTTCACCAGTTACGAGGTGAGCGTATTGCCAATGTTGACTTTTGAAAAATAAATAGTCAAAAGTAAAAAAAGAAAAATTTCAAAAGTCATTTATTCAAACTAAGCTGAGAATCAGCACTTTTCAAACTTCAAAACTACACAAGACAGTCCCCCAAAATGCCTACCCTTCACTACTTCCTAGTTCTTTACCTGGGAAGAAGAAGTGGCGCAACAAACTCCCCAGCAGCAATTGAACGACCCGAACACGACGTGTTGCCACGCCGAGCAACACTTTTGACTCTGCGTCTGGCGCTTGGCGTGGGAACACGTCGTGTTTGGGTTCGCGACTGGTCAATCGTCATCCTGAGGATACCTCGTTGTGAAGTGAAACACGTGTCGATTTCTTACAGGGTTTATTATGATTCTTGAGGAATAATGAAGCGGAACAGGTTACTAAATATACCTACGTCTATTGTATTTCACATCCAAATATATTTTTTAAACCACTTAAAAAGTTTAAACTTTAGTGGTACCTACGTACTCGTATGTGTTGATATTTAATTAATATTATTTAGCACCAATATACGATAGTTCTCACAAGGTTAAACAGTCTTCCTCGCTACGTGTGGATCGACCAGTCGGGCAGATTAAGAGCTTCCCGGCGACACCAATTATTTGTTTCAATCAATGCAAGCGTGACTCAGAGCCGATTCCGTTGAGCTGCCAACATTATATGGAAGAGTGTATGAATTATTCAGTTTTATTGCTGAGAGGATTAATCGTCTGTGATTTATTATAGAGATTTTTGTAGGACTGCAGTTGGAAAAGAAATAGCTCAGGCTATGAGCACACTTGTTTCAACCGTCAAGTAGCTTACCTGAAGGGTTAACCTGCTGGTAAAATTACGGGCAATGAGATGTATTAATTAGATAATTATGGTTTTTAATCAAAAAGGAGGAGGTTCTCAATTCGTCTGTATGTTTTTATTTTTGTATGTGGCGGTATCTACATCGCCACATGCGAACTACGCATCGAAGATCTGACGTCACACAAAAATCCTGACGTCACATAAATCCTGCATCGCACAATTAAAGTTTACCGTGCAATGGACATATATACAAGAACCCGACATCAATCGTAGGGCAGTTGCCCGCCAGACACAACACCCGTCTGGTCGGAGGATCCTCCCTTTTCTATGGTGGATGAGTGAACTTTACACCCTGTTCCTCATACTCCTAAAGTATGTTTGTTACGCTGTTACTCCGCCAATTATGAATCGATTTTGATGATTCTTTTTTGTTTGGTAGGTCAGCTTTCGAGGTGGTCTCATATAAATTTTATTAACTTTGCTTACGTAGTTTTTGAGTTAGCTTTAATATTACGTATTTTCCCACTTAATTCTATATCGAATTTTCAAGTCGGTTTTATTTTGTAAAATATTTTTATATTTTTTTTTACTACATACCGGTAAACCCTTTGGTACGACGAAAGGGTTTACCGGTAAGTAGTAAAAAAAAAATATGATCAAAGGTGGTGATAGCTAGTTTCAACCAAGTAATTTGCCAGCAAAAAAAAGTTTAAGAAATGTTTATTTTTTGTCTCAGCGTTGGAAACGATAATACCTCAATTAAGCTTCCTTATTTTAATCTTAACCTCATAATCATAACTTACACCTAACAGCACCCTAATTTCGTAATACACAATCAGTCAGAATTGGACTCGGTTTGAAACAAATGTCTAATCCATTGCTCCATGAGTTCGAAAAAAAATCTGCTCAACAACGTAAATAACGCAATGAATGTTGTTGAACTGTCAAAATTAAACAAAGTGTTAGTCGGTTACGAAAATAAGTTACGCAATTAGATAGCAGTTTTATAGAAGAGTTCCTTTGAGACTCGGGGCAGAAAATGAACATAGCACCTAAAACATGCCACGCTATGTGCTATAATAATCTTAACCACATGACACATCCTTAAGTGTTGTAAATATTCCAAAATCCACTTAAAATACGAAAACACGTTACCCAATGTAGACACACTGTTAAAATGACCAACCCGTCCACCATCAAAATGCAATGAAGCATGATTACATTCAGTTAGTGTTCGGAGAACTAGACTGGATGCATAATTCATAGTCCAACTGGCGTTCAATAATTCAGGCCGAAGGCCGAAAGCCGAGAGCCGAAAGCCGGGCACTCGATGGGTTCAGATGTTTTATTTTAGTTATCACTTATTCAGTTGTTCGCGACTTGAATGATGATAAACTGTATTTGTATGAAGTTATGAAGGGTGCGGGTTTATTATTATGATTTATGGACGCGCGGGTTTGTGTAAAATAACTATGTTTGACTATTGAGAATGTTAAGGACATTGAAGATCTTTCACTGACGGTTAAAATGTTTTCGAAGAAAAAAAGTTTCTCGGTACTCGTGTTTAGGTAAGTTAGTTGAAAAGTGGTGCAAGTCACACTGCTGAGCTTTAAACGTGTAACCAACTTTGGACAGATTGCTACGCTACTACGAATCCGCGTAGCAGTCCTGCTACGCTTCTAGGCGTTACCAACAAACATGCCAACAAAGATCTACCGGTACTAATGTCCGGCTACGGTAAACACTTCAAGATAATTAATTTTCATTTCATTGTCCATAAAATAATTCAAATTGTGTTACTTAATATTTTTCCTTTACTTCATATAAAATATTTAAAAATGTAATGAATAAGGACATATTCATTAGATTTAAAAAAAAAAAATTTTAAACATTTTAAATATGAAAATATTATAATACTTAATATTCCTCTTTATTTCTTTTTAAAAACATAGGTTTTAAATTTTTAAATATTTTATAAAAAACATTAAAAAATATAAAAACTAGTAGCCCATTGGCATCAGGATCAGGGTCTAAGCTGCTGGTGGTCAGGGCTTATAATACTTTATACTATTATTATAGCAAGAAAAAAAAAAAATTGGATACATGATACATTTCAAAAGTTACACTCGATTATGTAAGATATTCGAACTCATTTAAATTCTAATTTTACTATCAATTACGCGGTTAGCTGTGTTGCACTGTTTTAAATAGAAGTCAGATATTAATCACCTATTGAAGAGACCTAAGACCAAAAAATAAACCCGAGAATTACCTAAAGCGCCATTTTAAAAAAAACACCACCGTTTTACGATGTCATTACAAGACATAACCGCACTCAGAAAACGACGAGTTTTACACAGAACGTCGTAATAAAGAGGACAATCGCTTTTTGTTTAACACCTCAATTTACGACTGTACCGTAAAATATATATTTTGGTTGTAAACGGGAGTTTTAAAGTGGGTGTAAACGGATATTTTAACCCCTTATTGACGATGTACGTCATAAAATGGGGTGGAAGGAAAACACGCACATCAACTAGCTTCCTTTGCGGAGCAATTTTGGGTACAAAACCTTCAGAGATGCAGTGAAAAGGGGTGGTCTCATAACAGGCATGATGAAACATATTCCCGGACAAACTTTTTCTTATATACAGTTATTTAACGAAGGGCGTTCGCGTTAACTTGCAATAGTATAGCATCTATACATTCTAAAAAAAATATTACAAAATCAATCGGCCTAGCCTTTTTCTAACTATGTTGGGGTCGGCTTCCAGTCTAATCGGATGCAGCTGAATACAAGTATTTTTACATGGAGCGACTGCCTATCTGACCTCCACAACCCAGTAACTGGGTAATACGATACCCCTTGGTAAGACTGGTTGTCAGACTTTCGGGTTTCTGACGACCCGTAACGGCTGTCAAAGATCCACGAATGACAGCCGGGACCAATGGCTTAACGTGCTTTCCGAGGCACGGAGAAGTCTCGGTATGTAAAGATGGTCACCCATCCACCGAGCAACCCCGGCAAGCGTAGCTTAACATGATGGATCGATGCGGCTGTTATTACTTAGCCACGAGCTCTAAAAAAATATTACCATAAAAAAAAGTATTTTTTTATAGTATAATATTCACAAAAAATATTAAATTGATACGGAAAAGAAACACTCTGTACACGTACACTTGTCACACTTGTCTTTCTACGTTGAAATACCAATGTTCGTGAACATAGCGTTTCTTTTACGTATCAATTTGTATAGTTTTGTGAATATTTTGCTATAAAAAAATAAAAACAACTTCTTTTTTATTGATAATATTTTTTTTAGCTTGTATGGACGCTATACTATTGCGGGTTAACGGAAATGTCCTTTGTTAGTTAACATATTGTATAACAAATAATACCAGCCTTTCATTCTCCCACTGCTGGGCAAAGTGCTCTCTTCATACAGAGAAGGCACGAGCATTGATCACCACGCTTGCTCAAGACTGGTTGGCGATTTCAGATTTATATCAACTTTAAGGGGCTACCCAACCTCAAACTGCTTAGCATGATCCTCCGCTATGCCAAAAATACTACAGCATTAATTTTGAAACAAATATATGTTAAACTTGAGGATTGATGCTAGGTCCTATGTTTGACGATAGCTTGATTACAAAAAAAAATCATGATATAATTTTTTTCCGAAATTACCTCTAAACCAAACTATTAACCGCTGGTATTAAAAAATATTTCAGACTTTGCATAGTAGCTGAACTAGCTATAAAGCAGGTGCACTATAATATCTCTCGCGCCGAAGGCTATTTCTCCGTTGAGATTGGCCGCCATGGCTGAAATAGTCTAGACGACTATATAAATACCAATATATGTTACGTTACGTTACTTACGCCTTCCGGTCTTTGTAAATGCCAATATCCTTTCTGCTACTATATTTTATGTTCAAAAGTCCAATATCTGAATCTACGACCCATTCACGTACCCCAACCATAATAATGCACAGGACAGACTTAATGAAGACTCTTTGAACTCTCAAGGAGTCTTTAGTTAAGTCCGAGTCTTACGTATAGTATGCACTAAGCTTTGATGAAGTCTGCAAGCATCTAGAGATATATCTTCTTGGAAAGGTTTATTAGGATCCTGGAACCTGTAAGATGTTGTTGAGTACACAACATTGTTGCTTGAGTCTTAAAACGTTAGTTTTATGGGTTTAATCACAGGGGATTTAATTTAAATTTAGACTAGCTGTTCCTCGTGACTTCATATTCTGTGATCTAGGATGAAAAGTAGCCTATGTCCTCATCCAGGTCATGGTCTACCCATGTGCCAAATTTAATCGAAATCTGTTCAGCTGTTTTAGTGTGATATTACCATTAGGAAGTTAGGATTATCAAATATTATCAAATTATCAATCATGATACCTGACTCATTTCGTTATCAACGATAGCCTAATTGCCTTTTAGGAAAGAATGGAAATGATTATTAAGTGTGCGATGGCTCAATAAAGACGGAGTTATTAATTCTCATTAGTTAGCGATCGACCTTCATTTGTCATGATTGTAATCGTTTTATCTACTCGGTATGGATAGAATATCACGTCATATTCAATTTTATGTAAAAGGTTTATGGCAGATTACAAGTCTGCTTGTATGCATGAATATTTTTGCGTACCGTAACGTTAAATGTAGCAGGACTATTCACATGTTGCATCAACATCATCATCATTTCAGCCGAAAGACGTCCACTGCTGGGCATAGGCTTCCCCGAAGCACCGCCACTTCGACCTACATCCAGCGGATTTCCGCGGACTTCACAAGGTCTTCAAGGTCAACATCACACGGCCTTCACAAGGTCATCAACCAAGGTCAACATCACACCTACATTATTAGCAAATAAACGATTTCTACGTCCATGATTTGATGTTTTGTAAAATAAGTAGAAAATGCTTGTTTTGTTCTTTGAAACAGCACAGCCAGTTTCATTTATATAATAATTTTCTGTAATTTAAAGTAGAGAAGTGTCGTTGCATGGCATGATTTTTGAGACATTTGCGTGAGCGTAGCCTGAAGGCCAATTCACGTACTTAAAAAAACCTTCACATTCAAGTCGCAATCTGTCAAACTTGTCAAAAATGTTGGTAAATTGATTGTATTTTTGACATATTGCGAAAGCGAACGTTCTTAAGAATTACGGGAATTGCCCCTTAGATTTTCCGCTTTTATTACTTAAAATTACTTTTACATTTATACTGCAAAGTTATCATAGATCAACTATATAATACTGAAAAATCGTGCTGAATTTAGACAATTAAAAAAATATATTATCCCTTTCGTGGCAATGATAAATGTTTTAGTTTCGGCGACCTATGTAAATTGAAACAGATGTAATTGAGCTTGTACCAGCTTGTGCAACTATGAATATGATATTTTATTCATGCATGTAATTTAGAGCCGAATTTACTGGCGATTAAAAAGTTGCACGTACAAATTCTGTCACGTTAAAAATTGTGATGACATTTTTTATCGTGTATTGTAACTATTTTTTATTTGTTTAATGTTTTAGAAAGCTCTAAAATCAGACGTGGTTGGCTTTCATATGACATGATGTCATTTATTTGAATGTCACCCTGCAAATGTTCATGTTTAATGCCTATAAAGAGCTTCTCTATTACGAATAAGCGTTCATCAGCGCACTATCGGTTAACCGCGCAACTATGCTCTGACTGGCTAATCTCTTAACCAAGGCGTGAACTAGTTGTTTTTTCGTAGAACATGCTTTGACACGGAAGAAGAAAATAATCACTATTCGCTAAATACGTTCCGTAACACTCAAGCACGGTCTTCTTTTAAGCGTGTCGATTGCAATCTAAATTGAGTCGGCCCAGAAATTAACTACGAGTTTAATGCCTTTAGTAGCGTCCATCAGTTCCTGTAAGGTTACGGTTTCATAAAAGAGCTGTGACCGCTACATAACGGCCACAGTGATGGATATCATGAAAATGATAGCAGCGAAGTTATGGTGTTAAAAACCACCGTATCAGTAATGTCAATCACTGGTAAATTGCGGACTCTTTGCGCTTTAAGGGGTATGAGGAACAGGGTGTAAAGTTCGCTCATCCACCATAGAAAAGGGAGGATCCTCCGACCAGACAGTGGTTGTGTCTGGCGGGCAACTGCCCTACCATTGATGTCGGGTTCATGTATATATTATTATGGCAATTGCACGGTAAACTTTAATTGCGCGATGCAGGATTTTTGTGACATCAGGATTTTTGTATGCCGTCAGATCTTTGATGCGTAGTTCGCATGTGGTAATGTAGATACCGCTACACGCTCACCACCACCGCTCTTCTACGTAACCGTTCCTGAACGCGCAGATAAAAGGACACGCAGGACACGTGTGTGACCTCTGCTCAGAGTTTGTGGAACTTACGCATGGTAGTCGAATTGGTCGATTGCATTATCAGGAGAGCGCTGCTTCCATGTAAGTAGGTAACAGGGTGAGGTTTTTTGTGGCCATATAAAAATAACCCTGGCTGAAAGGAGGTTCTTTGTAAAGAGCATGCCTACTGTGTGTCAGGTAAACAGTCTTATATTTACATGAAAGACCCGAAGTTTTAAATACTCATTCTGTTCTACAATAGGCCGAAAGATATGAGAGAGACAAAAATTTTTTTGAAGTTTTTCTCTCATTAGATCAATATGGCTCTTCAGATTTCCATCTTAATTTCGGTACGAATGATTAATATCTCGATGCGAAATGGACTCTTTAATTCATTTTAATGTAATATTGTTTTCTGTTTAAGTCTACGCAGATAAAAGATGTGGGCTGTATTATAAAAGCAATAACAATAATTTGAAAGGAGAAAATCGTTTCGATTATCTTGGAATTTAGGCTCTTTAAGAGGCTTTCGTCGTTTGGAATTTAATACCATTCCATTCAAAGGTAGCAATTAGAGAAAATGCCATAGGGTATCAATTTAACATCCTTATATTTCTTTTTTTAAACTGGTCTTTATCTTAGAAAATAGTTATTGTGAGGAGCTCGTGGCTAAGTAATAACAGCCGCACAGGTCGATCCATCAGGTGATGGGTGACCATCATTATTCCTTGCCTCGGAAAGCACATTAAGCCGTTGGTCAAGGCTGTCATTCGTGATCTTTGACAGTCGATAAGGGTCGTCAGAAGCCCGGAAGTCTGACAACGAGTCTTATCAAAGGAGTATCGTTTTACCCAGTTACTGGGTTGTGGTGGTCAGATAGGGAGTCACTCCATGTAAAATATTGGTATTTAGCTGCATTCGGTTAGACTGGAAGCCAACCCCGATATAATTGGGAAAAGGCTAGGCATATATTATTCGTTATTTTACTGCAGTTTGTGTCCTTTAAACACAAAGAAAACGCTGCTGGTCATCCGTTTCTAGCTTACGTTAGTCGACAAGCGAGAGAAGCGCGTTTTTATCGAGAATCACACTGAAGATACGAATAACCAAGAATGGGAACCCCATTCTCTTTATATATTCGTACAACTTGACACAGAACCTTTAATGCTACTCCAACGCGACAACACGACGCAACAAATCATACCATACAAGAACAGAATGATAAATAAACTCTACTAACACTTAGAAACTGTATCATTCGTGGTTACAGAGTAAAATTCGGTATAAAAGCAGTAGTCGAGACCTAAAAGCCACCTGCACGGGCGCGGTAATAAATCTTACGTACACGCGTTTTATCCCGCGTAGTAACTCCGACAGCGTTTGATATACGAAGCATTCTAGTGCTTTGGAAATTGTGAATTTTATTTGTATATAGAATACTAGCTTCCGCCCGCGGCTTCGCCCGCGTGGTATGTCGACAAAAAGTAGCCTATGTTCTTTCCCGGGATGCCATCTATCTCCTTGCCAAATTTTATCGAAATCCGTTTAGTGGCTTAGGCGTGGTGTGGCGTGGCGTCCTAGGGGTAGTCAGATAGGAAATGTCGACTCAAATAGATGGTTTAAAAAAAAAATGTGTTAAATTGATTCCGATCTCCTATTTACAGAATAAACAATTTCATTTCATAAATGTATACTATACTATACAACTTGGTATTAGTATTTCATTCTCGTTTAGTACCAAGAAAGTGGTAAAACTCCAATAAGTAGAATGGATTACACTACTTATATAGTTTACTGTAGTGTGTGGAATCCTAACACGCGTAAGTTTAAGCTCTTGCTGGGACAAAATATGAACGACATGTTGTGAATAAATATAAGCACTTACGTAGGTGAGACAAATTGGAGGTGGATGAGAAACAGAATATTATAAGTAGGTAGGTATTAGAATTAGTTTCATTTGGTACTTTTTCTCTTTTCTCAGCTTTAGTGATGTAGTTATTTTATGCGGGGTTCATCGTCTTCCCATAAAATTATATCATGATTAATGAACTTATACAAAATATTGCAAAATATTTAAAAGATTCTTTACGAAACCTTTTGGAAGGGGCAAAGAATCAGTGCCTTTTTTCAGTAAATTTTTGTATTCAAAAGTGCCTTTTATATACTTATTTGAAATAAATGATTTGACTTTGACTTTAAATCCTCATCAATACGAGACGTTGGGGTATACAGGGCGAATCTAGCCCTCCGCAGATTTCGTGATAGGATGAATTCAGCATATCATAATAAGACGACCGGCTCATGAAATTATTTCAGGAACGTTATGGGAATCCAATAAACCTAATTTGTGTTATTGAAGTTTGTGAAGTTAGGGCTTGTAAAGTTAGGGCGTGTAGAGTTAGAAGCTTGGCTCTACATAAGATCTGATAACTTTTTGACAGTGCGAGCCATATTGTCTACTAATTTCAATTAAAATGTACTTTAGCGTTCATATCGTGTCATTATCTTATCAATTTAAATATCATGAACATTAGTTATAATAATTTAGACTGTATATTGTATGTTTTGTAGTGCGACCTACTGGTGTTTTAGCTACAATGCTTAGATTAATGTTGTTATTTTCTCATTTTATTCTATTCAGTGCTCAAACTGTGTCGGAATATGATTTAAATATATTACATTATAATGATTTCCATGCGAGGTGAGTGCTTTTTCATTTCTTTTCTTTTAATCATGGAAGGCGTTTGTTCCTTTTAAATAAAATTGAAGTGTCAAAGTGAACGTGATCGTTTTTTTAATGTCGCAGATAACTTTGTACAGATAAAGGTCATAAAATTACTGCAGCAATTCAATTGATTGATCCCCGTATAAAATAAACAACCGCAGAAATACGCATAACAAACATTAAATAATACGGTAGTGTAATTGTGTTGTAAGGGGCTGCCTCAACGAGGGAGAGAATCGCGGCGATATTATTGTCGTGCCACGTATTTCTATAGACTCTCTTGAGGCCGTCTCCACGAGCGAGAGAATCACGGCGACGCGACAAGTGGCTGAGTGCGAGCGAAACGTCATCGTATCGCCGCACGCTCGTCGCTACTGGCAGCGCGCCCGCCGCGCTATCGCAGCGGAACGTGGCGCTCTCGCAGCGAGAGTGCGGCGAGCGCGCTGTCGAACGCAGAAACGCAGCGATTCCGTTACGAGTCGCGACGATACGCTGGCGGAATAATCGCTCGTTTGTGGAGATTACCCGACACAGAAGCGCGGATCCATCGCGATTCTCTCGCTTGTGGAGGTGGCACTTTAATGAGAATTGAAACAAATAAAGGTGTTGAAGTACGTAACTTGTTGGAAGTAAGTAATTTGTTTGAAAAAACTCTGGTATACCGATGCTGATGTGTAGGTTAGTGGGGCCAAAAATCAATCTGCCTAGCCTTATCCCTACTATTTTTGGGGTTGGCTTCCAGTCTAAACAGATGCAACTGAATACCGGGTATTTTTCATGGAGCCTATCTAGTTATTGGGTAAGATTGGTTGTCAGACTTTCGGGCTTCTGACGACCCGTAATGGCTGTCAAGGATCCACCAATGACAGTCGGGATCATATATCATTAATACACATTTAAAGTACTTGTTTCAATACAGCGGCTGCTTTTTGTTTATATGCTCTTTTTCCAGGTTTGTAGAAACTAGCCCATGGGGAACCATCTGCAACCCATCGGCCAACCCTTGCATTGGGGGTTTCGCTCGTCTCGCAACCTTGGTTCGTGAGCGTCTGGCCAGTGAGCCCCACTCTCTTCTCCTGAATGCAGGCGACAGCTTTCAAGGCACTATTTGGTACAATATTCTACGGTGGAATGTCACCCAAGATTTCATGAACATGCTGCCTCATGATGCTCATGTAAGTTTCTGGATTCTAGTTTTGGTATTGATGAGATGTGGAAAATTGTGTATAATCTTACAACAAAGCGTAAAGGTTTTTGAGGATGAGTTGTCTCGTTATTAATAGCTGAAATAGTCAGTCAATTAATTTTTATTCTAATGGAAGAAAGAAAGAAAGAAAGAAGTATTGTGTATTCTGTACAAATAATACGCGGAGCAGAACATAATTTAATTAGCTTAATTATATCAATCTGAAGCAAAAATTATCAAAATTTTCTGTTCAATGTTTCACAGGTGCTAGGAAACCATGAGTTTGACAACGGCATAGAAGGAGTCGTCCCTTACTTGGATCATTTAGAATCCAAAGTAGTCACGGCCAACATCATTGATGACGAAGAACCGACAATGCATGGGCTATATGAAAAGAGTATCATCGTAGAAAAAAATGGCAAAAAAATTGGTATTATTGGTGTTATTATAGCTAGTACTGATGTAAGTACGAAAATGTTAACGAACTTGTTTGAAAAAAACTCTGGTATACCGATGCTGATGCGTAGTTAGTAGGTTCAAAAAAAAATCTGCCTAGCCTTATCCCAAGTATATTGGGGTCGGCTTCCACTCTTACCGGATGCAGCTGAAAACCAATATTTTACTTAAGCGACTGCCTATCTGACCACCACAACCCAGTAACTGGGTAATACAATACCCCTTGGTAAGAGTCGTTGTCAGACTTTCGGACTTCTGACGACCCGTAACAACTGTCAAAGATTCACGAATGACAGCCAGGACCAACTGATCCATGTGCTTTCCTAAGCACGCAGGAGTAAAGATCACCCATCCACGGACCAACTCCGGCAAGCGGAATTTAATCTGATGGATCCACCCGTGCGGCTGTTATTACTTAGCCACGAACTCTTTCCACGTAGTTAGTAGGTTGTACTTGATAAATTTATTTTTTCAGATTTTGGCGTCTACGGGTAAACTTAAATTCACAGATGAAGTTGAAACCGTTAGGGAAGAGGCCGAGAAACTAAACGCACAAGGCGTTGATATCATTATAGTTTTGTCTCACTGTGGTCTTGATACCGATAGGTAAGATAATTAGCAAGTGAAGGTTAAGATTTTGTACGAGTTGGGATTGCTAAATTGTATTAAAGCTATTATAATAATGTTGAATATTTTGGTCAACAGAGAAATAGCCCTTCATTCTGGACCTCACATTGACATCATAGTGGGAGGACATAGTCACACATTGCTGTTCAACGGAGATGCTCCTGAAGACAGTGGTTTTATACCATTGGGACCCTATCCAGTAGTAGTGGAACAAGCAACAAGAAAAGTAAGATTTATTCATATATTTTTTTTGTGAAGAACAGCATTTTAGGACATAATGAAAAAATATATCACATGATACAGAATTCTTTAACTTTTGCAGGTTTTAATAGTACAAGCAGCAGCTCATACACAGTACTTGGGTGAGATCAAGCTGACATTTGATGCTGGTGGTCACCTCCTGAGATGGACTGGTAATCCTCATTACATTGGGAATGAAATCGAACAAGGTAAGTCAATGTTGTTTAAAAAAAAACTGAAAATCATCATTAATTAGTGATCAACCAGTAACTGTTAGGAGGGTTACGTTAAGATAGCCAGCAAAACTCAAATTTTATTACGTTTTTTGCAATTTTGCAGGTCAGTGTCAGGTTGTGTGTTGATTCAATGATTTGCGACCGTAATAAATACGTCGTTACAGAATTATAATCATAAGTACCATCAATCAAACTCCTTGTGTTAGAATTGGCCTCAAATGTCATGATTTCATGAAAGAGAGAGAGTGATAATTTTTGTGATTATAATTCTATCTTAAATAAAAATTTGTGATGGCTGCAAGTCATATTTAGATCAACATTCAACCTGATACTGACCTGCAACTTGCGAAAAAAAACGTAAACGATTTTAATTTCGTGGGCTAGCCTGACGCTTTCGCCTTAAAATGAATGTTTTTCGAGAACATCAATTTATTGTTCGACGAAAAGTTAGTAACCTATATATGAGAGAGGTCGCCTTTAGTAGCAAACACTTTAATAAGGCTTTGACCATTCTCGGAGTTAATCTGAAGATAAATAAATATTTATTGTTATTTTTTTTTTACTTACAGCGTCGGATGTTTTGGAAAAGATTAACAAATATCTACCTGAGATTGAGGAGAGAGCTAACGAAGAAATTGGCTCATCGATGGTGCAACTATCATCAGATTGCGCATGCTCCGAGTGCAACCTTGGCAACTTTGTTTGTGACGCTTTCATGCATGCAGTGAGTCACTTTTTTGTATACTTTTGATCTATCGGTTTCTTCTCAAAATGATTTAAGGTATTCCACATTTTTTGTAAGACTAAGTTATAACAGCACCTATTACGGTTCAATTGAATCAAGAGTTCACATTTAAAAATTACCTATGGATAGCTCAAATTCAAACGAAATAATTTCAGGCTTTAAACAGAGCTGAAGCCAACAACTGGCACTACGCACACTTTTGCGTCATTAATCAAGGAAATATTAGAGCAGCCATTGATCAAGGAGGTAAGTTAACTGACATAGCATGATAAATTGCATTATACTGATAATGAATAATCACTGCAGTCTATGAATGAACTCAACCTATTGTATTTTGTCCATAGTCTTTCCCTACAAAAGAACATCTATGCGAAATGATGAGAATTGTTATGCTTTGTTATGCTTCTGCCACATCTACGTCTTTACGCTTAAATTAATGCCTTATAAGACATTACACAAATGAGGCCAATATTGAATACGTTAACTAAGATGTGCATTGTTAACTCGGGAGTCGGTTTTTCCGACACATCAGGGAGTAGCAACAAATTTTGGAGCTTAACTACATTAATGTTCCCACTCGTTTATCTTGGTAAAAGTTAAGGCAGATGTAGCAGGAGCATTATAAAGAAATTCTTCACTTTCGAATCTAATATTCTAAACAAATTTATGAAAATTCTTTTTTTTTTTAAAGACTATGTGGAAGCTTTTGGCCTGCATCTCACCTGATGGTAAATGATGATCAGGCTGAAGTTGGAAACGAGCTTCACCTGGAATCCTCAACCACAGAGGAACTGGCTATCTTAACTCTAACTGCCAAAACGCAACAATGCCATTAAAGTGCCCTTTTCATAATCATAATAATTATATTCGTTCCAGACGCTGATTCGTTCCGAAACTTACCAACTTTAACTATTTTAAAATTATTAATATTCATATTACAGTTATAACTTTCGAGTCTATGATACTATCTACCCCCTTTGAGAACAACGTTGAAGCTTTTGACTTGAAAGGTGAACATATTATGGAAATGCTGGAGTTTGCTGTGGCCAACGACCCTTTCCCAGGGGCGAGAATGTTGCAAGTGGCAGGTAATCATTTAAATGTAACTTTTTTTTGAGTTTTGAAAGTTATTACCAATGACACAGTCTATCAAATAAAATACCGCTTTCTTTAAAGTAGAAAGCGCTAGAATAAAAAAACTAGTTTAAAACTTTAGGCATTTTATGTCAAGTTGGAAATAAAGTTTTAAAACTGTAATGCATAAAAAAATTATTCAGTGTCTTTTGCGGCCGCGAAGGTAATTTTTATAGTACTGTAAGTTTTTCATGTAATAAAGTCTCTATTTCCAATCAATCTGCCTAGCCTTTTCCAACTATGTTGGAGTCGGCTTCCAGTCTAACCGGATGCAGCTGAATACCAGTATTCCAACGTCGTAAGTCTCTATTTCCAACGTTATTAATTCCATCTGCGCAATGAATTTTGAGTTATGCATGAAAACTGTCTTCAAATAACAATCAGGATTGGAATTCGATGGGCTAGCGACTTTAATTTATAAACCGACAAATAAGGGCAATTATTTGAAAATACAATAGACGTAGATAAATTGAGTAAACTATTCCACTTAATTATTCTTCTAGAGTAATAAAAAACTCAGTTAGAAATCGACACGTAATTCACCTCTTAACGAGACATTCTCAGGATGACGATAGACCAGTCGCGAACCCGAATACGAGGTGTTGCTACGCCGAGTGCTGGACGCAGAGTCTGTGCCTATTGTATTTTTTATAATGGATTTCCGCAAAGTCATGCCTGAATCAATTTAACATGGCAAATATTTGTGCAAAATATTGCTTCTTCAATGAGTTCTACTAACTAAAATAAAACAAGTCCCTTAAAATACTGCTCATTAAGATTTGTCGAATCCTAAACAGTGAACTGGACCGAGAATTTTGATTTATGTACACTATTTGAATTACAAATAAATGTAGTATAAAACAATATTTTATCGGCCCAGCAGATTCTATGTATCGATAAACAAAGATAAACAAATAAACTCTGGGGTTATGTTTTTTCATAGTAATGATTTATTATTTTTCGTAAATAAATATATTGCTTTGTACGATGATATAGGAAAATTAATAGTTCCACGAATGCCTACTGAAATAGAATTGCCAGAATCAGATCAAAATCATGAAGGATGGATGATATTTGTGAGAAACTTCGTTGGCATACTTGCTGTCAAATTTAGTATTAGGAGATTTCTACTAATTTATCGTCATGTAATTTCAAATGTCACTCAATCACAGGGTTGCGCGCAACTTTCGACGGCTCACTGCCGCTAAACTCGAGGGTCCTCAACGTCACCGTCAGGTGTATCGAGTGTGACATCCCTAGGTACGAGCCGCTCGAGCTCGACAGATACTACAAGGTCGTGTCGCAGAGCTTCCTTGCCAGTGGCGGCGATGGTTTTAGTGTGAGTGACAACCTTGAAACGCATTTACACAATAAATTATTTAAGAAAAAAATCTTTTAATAACTATGTTAAAACATCACAAGTGCAGTTAAGATGGTGCATTCTAAAACTTGTCAACGTCGGAAATAATTGAGAAATATTTCCTTGCTTTTTAAAATTCATGTATACAAAATATTGTAAAACATTTTTGAAAAGAGTAACGCTGGAGTTTCTTGCCCATTCTTCTCCATACGAAAGCTACCTTTTGGAATGGGCAACTAGAATCAATTCTACTTTTTTGTTTTTCATTGACGTTCAAAAGTGCCTTTTATGTGCCTATTTGAAATAAATTATTTGACTTTGACTTTGAAAATAATTTGACAATGAAATTAAATTATGAAATTTCGCTCTGTGGTGCAATAAAATATGGCAGAGGCAGATGTGTTTTTATAAGCAAAATAGCCTTAGCCTAAAAGGAAATGGCTAATTTCATAAAATAAGAATTTTTATGGTACGCTTTTTTTTAGAGTAGTTAGGAAATCATCAAATGACTTCTCCCGTTCTAGGCGGAGCGAGAGGGCGTGTCAGACTTTTTCTGACTAAAAGCCATCCGTGTCCCATCAGTTGCCTGTTGCCAAGTGTCCCAATATCCCTTTCGGACTTTCCCGGAACCCTGGCAGGCATCGGTCCTAGTGGACCCAACCAATTGTGCTTACATCTCTTTGAGGCGCGCGTGGAACACAACGCTTCGTTGACCCGGGCCTGATCCTTATCGGACGGCGAGTTACCCATTGCTTGCCCTACGCAAGCCCGCGCCAAGG
Organism: Lithophane leautieri; assembly: GCA_949152455.1. Taxonomy (NCBI): domain Eukaryota; kingdom Metazoa; phylum Arthropoda; class Insecta; order Lepidoptera; family Noctuidae; genus Lithophane; species Lithophane leautieri. Next base: position 4,629,639 of record OX424479.1, on the reverse strand, counting down.
GTGGCCGGATTCTGTTCAGCTAATAGCTAGCTTGCTGACGTTGCATCTTCTAACCGCATAAACTATTTTTTATCTCATTAAAAGTCTCATCCCAATCAAGAATATTGAACCCTGACGTGGCTTATTATGTAGGCTAATATCAATAGGCTACGAGTCTCACCTGCAAGTTAACATTAGCATAATATTGTCTACATAATGTACATCGAAGTTACCGAGAAATTGGAATATCTTAACGGACTTGCTTTATGAAGATAATTTTGTCGGGTAAACGTCAAAGGCTAAGATTTTTGTATTTTCGTGCATCTCCGAATTATGTGCCGATAATGGTAATCTCTCTAAGCGTTCGAATTGCAAATTAAAATACAATTTGTATTGTATTGGCCTGTTACGTGCCTAACTGCATAGCCTAAGGCCTATCATATCTATGATCATAGATTATTATAGTGTAATACCCAACCTATACAAAGCGCAGTACTTTAAAGGTCGCTAGCCCATCGATCCTCCAATCCCTTACTTCAAGAAAGCTCGTACGGTTTTCCTCTGGAAGTCTACTTTTCTTCATCTCAGTCTCTAAGCTGCTTTCAATCTTCCAGGGATGCAGGCAGTTTTCGATGGAGCTCTACCTTAAGGCAGCCGAGTGCTTAACGTTACCATTCGCTGTGTAGCATGTGACGTACCAAGATCCCAAGAACCTTTGTCACCAGAAAAGATTTTTAGAGTTGTTTCAACCGACTTCATAGGCAATGGCGGCGGCAATTACACTGTGAGATCAAAAAATGTGGCCAGAACTCTTTTGTTACCACAAAAATAGCCGTTATGTTTTGATATTGCTTGTTTTGTTGTAGGGATTTGGGTCAATGGTTGCGCAGGCGTCTGAGTCGATTTTTGTATCATCAAACGTTTAAATGCTTCTATTCTCAAACCCGTCTAATGACGACAGGGTTCGGGTGCTATATAGTCGTTTTTGGTTGTCTAATGGTTTTTCATGTTCTGTATCTACATTATCAACTTACAAAAAAAACATCTGCCTCTACGTATAAAAATAATGTCAGTTTTTTATAGTTTATATCAATAGCTATACCGAAATTAACATTATGACCTCAATTTGTATGTTTACTCATTCACTCCTTTCAAACTTTACAGATGGTAAGTGAAAACCGGAAAAACACAGTGGTACTAGGAGTGGACTATGTTCTTCTAATGGACTATATACGTCATCAATCGCCCTTATTCGCAGATACTAATGGCCGTATGACGATAAGCAATCCTTGCATTGCATAAGTAAGAAAAGATGAAGCAGGCATTTTTTGTGGCACTATTTGTAATTTTTACGAAAAAATTTTAGTACCAAAAGTTTTGTTATTTGTTAAAATTGTTTAGCAATATGGTGTTTTATTTATTAAACATACGAATCAAACCCTTACAAAACGAACACAATAGACTTATGACATCTTCAAACTAAGTTTAAATTAGTGTACGAAATTATAATAATCCTTAATTACAATATATAATATACAAGGTAACACTAACACTAAAATACATAAGTTATATACAAGTATACAAAGGAAAAAATAAAATTTGGTTATCAAACTGTAAAATTTTCACAAATAGAAATAAAATACATATCAAATCTATCAATATTATTTACAAGTAAGATAAATTGTTACAATCTCTCTCCCATTCACTTGATTTATAAAGTGCAATAGCGAATTGCCGAGAAAATAAAAAGTTCCAGAAATTAATAGCCCTAATAAATTATTCAGTAAAATGATCTGATACGAACTGCTCACAAAAAATCTAGTTAGTCATGGACCATGAATCGTTATTCATCTCATTGAAAAACTTATTTTAATGGAGTGTGAATGATTCTTATATTCCGGGTCAGGTCTTTTTAATATGAATCGATTTATTGAGAAAGCCTTCTTTCAGTAGATAATGTAGGCTAGGTTTTTACATGATATTGGAGATTATTGGTCCTTATCTGCGTTTGGAATAATGCTACATGAAGGTTACTTTTCATTACTTACGTTCAATTGTGAAGATTGAATATAAGCAATTTTGTTTTTAAGTTTAACAACTGTTCTTACCAAGGGTTATCCTACTACCCAGTAACTGGGTTGTGGAGGTCAGATAAGCAGTCGCTCCATGTTAAATACTGGTATTCAGCTGCATCCGGTTAAACTGGAACAAAATAGTTGCGAAAAGGCTAATTAACTTACTGCAGTTACAAATATTATTAGAAATATATTAATAAAAAATAAAAGTAAGTTTAGATGTGGCTTAAAATATTTATGGTGGTTATAGCCACACTGCTGGTGTAAAAGCTTACTCATTTATAGAAAAGAACGAGTATTGATTTCTAAGCTTATTTGTATGTATCAAGGTATGGATCTGCAACCTGATTCTAGAGAAGTCGGTTAGGTAACCTCCAGTACCACGACTAACATAGATGCCAAATTGTTCTTGGATCTTGCACGACAGCGCTGAAGCCAAAACTTATAAGACTTTGCTCCCAATTCTTGAGTATAAAATACATCACAATGGTACCCTAAAATACGTTGAATGTAAATAAAAGATAGAATAACGAGAGTTAGACCAATAAAATCACAATTTTTTTCTGATAAATTCTATGCAAGATTCGCAAAAATATTACCCTCCTTCAGGGGCAGTCGTGCAAAAAGGGTACACACGGCTACACATCAAGCTATACATTTCCAGTATAAGCTGATCTCGCATTGTATAGGATTTTCATACGATGCGAGGTCAGCTTATATTGGAATTGTATAGCTTGATGTGTAGCCGTGTGTACAACCCGACTAAAATCACTCATCACAGGAGGCACCGAGTTGTTTTTTCTTTTTTTCAGTAAAATTTGATTTGCAAAAGTGCCTTTTGTGTACTTATTTGAACTATGTGATTTGACTTTGATTATGATTTTAAGTCCTCATCAGTACGTGACGTTGCAGTATATACTTAGCAATTTTTCTTCATAAATTGCTTTAATCGTCTGTTACCATAAGTGCTAACCCACTCTTGGCTGACAACCAAGCTATTAAAAATAACTTAGCAACCAAAAATCACTAACATCCTGCCATCTAAGGCTATAACTTTCTTCTTGAAAATTGCCCGTCTCCAAAATCGATCATACTTTATTTCAAAAATTGTGCACCGGGCAGATACTTATTCAAATTTTGCCCAATATAATGCATGTTGTGGCAAGTTCTCGTGAAAACTGGGCTACGCTTACATTGGCTCTCTTCCAAGGGACACGTATCGTGCAGTCTAGATTAATTGTTACTTCTTTTGCCAAATGCACTCCAAGGCCTCGATTTACGACTGGCGTTTACCAGGTTTTTGTGAATACTGTGTATGTCATTTGTTTTGGATTAGGGTTGGCCAGTTTCTGGTACAGTTTTTGCAAGGAAACTTGCCTCAAGCCTCAGGCGCATGTTTGCTACTGTTGACTTTACTTAGATCTAAAACAAGCTACTTACAAGCCAAATATCTTGTTAATTATATAAAATCACAAAACCAGCAATTAATGGGCAACGACCGGTAACTAATAGGCTCGCCCCTATAACATTGGACTATAACATAAATAATGAAATGTGAGTGTACTCGAAATACAAGCATGATGCTAGGTGTGTTGTGTGTAAAATGTTTCCTAGTTTAATTGTGACCCATAATTTGATGCTGAAACCTACATATAAAATGCAGATAAAACATGCAAAGTAAAATGTAGTATCATAATACAAAATACCTTTGAAATTCATATTCTAAGAAACCATTTTTAAACCGTAGAGGACCGCAATAAATATATACACTATAGTATTCTAACATAAGTGGTACATTTCCAGTATATTCTAGCGCCAGTGGAGTCGCAATTACGGTAATAATTTTTATTAAGTGCTGTCACAGTATGGCGAGTCGTTTTCGGTGAGAAATCCTTTTTAATTTGTTGAATGGGGGAATAATGACTTCTAGAAGGAAATGCATTGACTCCGTGCCAGAAGCTTGGGAGAAGTTGATGTTATTATGCTTATTTTGGTTCAGTTGATATCTGAATGAATAATGAGAAAAAAAACTATTTTTGATATAATATGGACTGATTAACAATATTGATTTAAAATGTTGTTTTATAACCGACTTCAAAAAAAGCATGAGGTTACCAATTCGTTTGCATTTTTTTTTTGAAAAATACACTTTATATATTTCTCACATTCTAAGGAAACAGACATTTTGGAGTTTTTGGATTGTAACTCCTAGATTACAAAAAAAACAAACGTAAGTTACGCTAAGTTTTTCTACGTCGAAGTCTAAAATTCGTAATATCAGTAGATGATAGGTGTCTACCAAATTGTACACGTTTGAAAAAATAAACAAAAGTCAATTTGGGTTAGAAAAAATAAACAAATGTTAAAAAACAAATTGACTTTTAAGTCTTGGATAAGTTTCAGATGAAAGTTATTCCTCGCATAAAAACTACTTCAACCACTGTTAATTTTCTTGAAGGAAAACCACAGCAAAAATAAAACAAATTATACTTGTTTTAACAAACAATTGTTTGCAAATTCAGCAGCTGAACCTAAATAAGTAAACAGGTGTACGATTTATTCAAAAAGTTCTGTTTGTTCAACAATATTGGATTAGTCGTACAAAGTATTTCAGGACAAGCTATTTAAATTACAAGTAGCCAGATGGTGGAAATTATTTGAAAAACATTTTAGAGTTTGAACTTTAGTTGGTCCCAAAACTCATTTTCAGAGAGTCTTGTGGAATACCACAAAACTACCACCACCACCTCTCAGATTAATCAGAGAAGATATTATTATCTATAATTATGATAAATCTGAGAGCTTATTCTATGGTTACTGCCGATATTCTGTGGATGGGAACTAGAGCAACCATTCCATACACTTTAAGATTTTTCCAGCCATCTATGTCATAAAGAACACGTTAAACTGTCTTATAGTCGAGACTGACAGTAATTTTCATGACAAAAGAATGCCAATCTGACCTGTGACTAAACTGACCAATAATTTAACCAAATATGACCTACAAATTGTGACCAGATGAGAGACGACGTTATATTTATTATTGGTTGTGTTTCTGGGTAAATATAGTTTTGAAACTACCGGATAAATAGAGGTCAGTTTTTTTTTTGTAGTTTGTTCATAATTATACTTACTGTATATATTATAATAAAATCGTAGCGGACTCAAAACTGTACATTGCATTTTTTTTTTAAGTAATTCTACGATGTTTGGGAACGATTCATATACCGAAAATATAGTTTTTATAATTTTTGTTGGCCAATTACAAAACAAGGTTTATCTTTAGACTCTGGTATAACCTATCAAGCTATTTTTTTATGTCGAATCCTATTCCCACTACGTTAATGTTCTATTTACAAACACTGTTTGAATTGATTTGATTTGACTATCGGCAAAACCGTGACTATGTTGTCAATTCCGAATTCAGGACTTTAACATGCTCTAAATAAAGAATAAAATATAATAACTGGCTTTGAAGGCTTGGCCTCGGACTGAAATTAGAACTCGTTTTGTAATAAGACGGCCATAGTTTACATTTTTCGGCCAACTGCTTTAAATTATAGTTGTTAGAAGACTTTCTCCAGCGTTCATTTTGTTTGCAAAATTATGGATACTTTTAGTCGTATAGTATACGCTGTTTAAGTACAGTACTTAGTGTAAAAGCAGTGAGGTACTTACTCGTAGTATATAGACATTTTATGTATATGAAGACTTGTTTGATGGAATAAATTATGTTTTAGTAACACGTCGTGGTAGCCCGAGGTAAAACTAGCTCTCTAAACATCAGCTGCCAATTATTTTCTTAAGAAATCTCAAACATAACATACTTAAGGGGGATGAGCTAAGATAGCCCGCGAAATTAATTTTTGAAGAAATTTTTGAATTTCAAGAAATTTTTAAAGGCGAAAGATTACATTACAAATAACATTGCAATCGATGCCGATGCCATTCATTTTGTCAGCCACGTTCATTGCAATAATTACGTTGTTGGGCAGATGAATTTATCAAACCAATGAAGCAATAAATTAGGAATTTCCTTCAGAACCCAATTTGAGGTGTCACGCAATTAGAGTGCTTACGGACAGTGAGCAATGGGTAGCTCGCCGTCCGATACGGATCAGGCCCGGGTCGACGACGGACGGCGCGTTGTGATCCACGCGCGCCTCAAAGAGATGTCAGCACAACTGACGGGGTCCGCTAGGGCCGCTAGGGCCGATGCCTGCCAGGGTCGTGGGAAAGTCCGAAAGGGTTACCGGGCAACACAGAGGCAACTAAAGGAACACGGGTGGGTTTTAGTCAATAAGAGTCTGACACGCTCTCCCGCTCCGCCTAGAGCAGGAGAAGGTACTTGATAATTTCAGAACCAAAAAAAAAAAGTGATGCTTTAAAATCACGAACATGCAGTGAGAAAGCCATGTGATCAGTTCAACTTTCTTCTGAGCACAATCTTATTACAAGCTGTTACTTTACTCTTTTTGTAGTAGGTATTAGGTAATTAACCTTTTAAAATGTTACACGGCGTAATAAGTGTGAGTGGTGGCCCAGTGGTAACGGCCGAGACTTACGAGTTGTATGTTGTAGGATCGAGCCCTGACAGGCACTTTACTTCGTGTAAATTATTTCATCACTACTCTCAGTACGGTGAAGAAAAACGTGGCGACGAAGCCGGCATGTCTTCGAACCAAAAATTCGAAGACATGTGACATCTATCAACTCACACTGGGCTCGCGTGGTGGTTACGGATCATTCCTTCCTACTGAGAGGAAGCCTTTGTCCCAGCAGTGGGAACATTATAGGCTGATTATGCTACTTACCTCATTTTAATTCAATTTCCTTAAGTTTCATATTCATAATATATTAATTTTCTTCCATGTCTAAAATAATTGATTAATAACGACATATTGGCACGCAAAAAATACGTCTCATAACTTTAAAAGATAAAAAACGAGCAATATCCCCAAAGGAAATTACTTAAAGGACATTCTTTGGAACCATCGCTTGATAAAATTATACGATGACATTTTAATATACCTACGTAAGGTACAAAACATACGAATTTGATTAATTTAATAGGACGCTTTGAAATTCATAAAAATTGTAATATAGAGCAGACACCGCTTTAAGAAAAAGCCACTGGTCAAGTGCGAGGGACTTTCAAATCGGAGATGCCGTAGCTCTATACAAAAAAAATGTATAACTTACTCGCCATTAGGTATACACATTAATTTAAGGAAATGTTTTACTGATCCTCTAAAACATTATTGACCTTATAAAGATGTACGCTTTTTTTAAATAATGAACCTCTAAAAACTTTTTGGGCTTTAATTATACGCACTTTTTTTACAAAATGAGCCTCTTTTTACTTTTCAGACCTTTTGTCATAGTTTGTTGCAGTAACTTGACCAAACAGGTAAGGTTAGGTTGCAATATGACCAACCAAGCGCGAGCCGAGCCGAATTAGTTGCAGTAAGCTGGGGCACCCTGACCAAATGGGTTAAGTTAAAACCGTGACATACCGCTCGCGGGCTCAGCGAAGGCGCGAGCGGTGCATCCAAGTTGGTCGCAGTTATTTGACTATTTAGTATTTTTAGGATCCCAAACTATGAAATATTAGAGGTTCACAAAAAGAAGAGTAATCATTCTATTAGAGTGTTCAATAATATTTTTAGGAAAAGTTCAATTAAATTATTAACACGCCATTATTTTATAATTCTTCAGCCAGTTAATTTTTAGTTTATCGTTCTAGTGCTTAAAGCATAGTTTAATATAATCAAAACGTTATAGATAACCAGGTTCTTAGATGAAGACTGAAGTGATAAAAATAAAAAGGTTCTGCTTTTTCCATTCGGCGAGGGACTCCTAAAAAAGAAAATAAATTTTCTTCCAACACAAAGTGTCACAAACTATGAAATATTAACTCTGCAGTCAACAGAATGCAGAGCGTCTGAAGTAATTGAATAAAAATCTTTGTGAGTAAATTATGACGGTACAAAACATTATATATTATAGCTGAATGTTGGCACGGAGGAGTATGCTAATGGAGTGCTCATGTTTGCGATCTAATTCGTTTCATTGTCTTTAACAAAGCAGTATCGAAACGTTCTTAATAGGTATATGCGAGAGTTGAGAGAGGCTTATAGGTGCAGCAGTGATGTACTAAGTTGGATGATTAGAGTGTTTTAAAGGACTTTAACTTTTCAAAATACTGCCAAAATATTAGTCACTAGAGTTTTTTTTGGGGACGGAAATATGGTATTATACAGGGTTACTGGTAACTCGACGTATTCCTTGCAGGACGTCATAGTAGGGTTAAAATGCAATAAATTAAGCCACCAAATGTTCTACCGAAATTCAGTAGTTTTTGAATTAGTTAAGAGTTTTAGTTTTTTAATGAAAAATCCCAGATTAAATCATTTGAAACCAATTTAAAAATGATTTACGGCGCGACTGTACTGAAATTTAAGTTATTATCATAGTTGACGCCGTAGCAGACCTTTGTTAATAATTAAATAATTAAAAGTTCAATAATGCCTAAAACTTTGGCAAATATCACTAACAAAACATTTAATTTTTTGTAATTTTTAGCTCTAAAACTCTTAACTAATTCAAAAACTACTGAATTTCGGTAGAACATTTGGTGGCTTAATTTGTTGCATTTTAACCCTACTATGACGTCCTGCAAGGAATACGTCGAGTTACCAGTAACCCTGTAGAATAGAATAGAATACTCTTTATTATGTACACCATAAAAATACAGATACAAATGTAGAAAATTTAACATAGGGTGACACAATGGGCGGTCTTATCGCTAAAAGCGATCTTTTACAGACAACCTTTGGATGGATTAAAGCGCGAAGGAGAGATAATACTGCAGGTAGTCAGTGGTGTACCATTTACATATACAATAAATACACATATTATAATATAATAAGAAACGCGATCAGACAACGACATTAGACCAAACCTCGTATTTTAGATCCATAACTTTTACTGAGTATATATGCAGATTTGCGCCACATCCTTGACCTGTGTATTAATAATTATTCCATTTTCTCACTATTCTGTGAGTCTGGACAATGTCTAGAGACGTGGCTTGCAATTTGTAGGTACATGCATTGTTTACAGATGATGGAATGGTTGTTCCGCTTTAGAGTATACTGGGCAGGATCAAAATGTCACATATATATTTCAACTTACCTCCTTATTGTAGACAAAAGGAAGTAAGGCTTCAGCAAGTGTTTCACAATTTATTCAAAGAGGCATCAAATAGGTTTATAACATAATTGGGTGTGTATCTTGGATTTTTGAAGTGAAAACTTCTTTAGGCGCGTTGAGCACTCTTTGGGTGAACAAAAATCATGGAACTCGCGTCATCGTCACGCTTGAAGTGATTTGTGGTTGTAGCGCCATCTACCGTCTACCGTTTGGATTAAGTTGAGGTTACGCATTGTTGCTTAGTTTTCACTTCTATCGGCAGTCCACAAAGACAGCATGTTTTGAGGAAAATGTCGTAAGAAAAGTTTTGGGTATGGATGTCGATGGCTAGAAGACCAAAGTAACGATGGATGGACTGTAGTGTGAAAGATGATATATGTCTAGAAAGGGGGTGACCATCGAGATAACGGCTAATGGAGAAGTATGGAAGAAAGGGACATGTTGCGCTAACCCTAAATAAATTTGGACAAGCAGGAGAATGAATGATATGAATATACATACTTCTAATAAATTAAACGAGATTGGAGTACTGTCAGTGGGAATTATTTAATTCTGAGTCGAGTGACGAGCAAAAGCTCGTGAGTGAGGATCTCGTGGCTAAGTAATAACAGTTGCACGGGTTGATCCATCAGGTAAAACTACGCTTGCCGGGGTTGGTCCGTGGATGGGTGACTATCTTTACACACCGAGACTCTTCCGAAAGCACGTTGAGCCTTTGGTCCCGGCTATCATACGTGGATCTTTGAAAGTAGTTACGGGGTATCGTATTACCCAGTTAGTGGGTTGTGGAGGTCAGATAGACAGTCGCTCGATTTAAAATACTGGTATTCAGCTTCATCCGGTTAGACTGGAAGCCGACCCCTACATAGTTGGGAAAAAGCTATGCAGATGATGAGTGATGAGCAAAAAGCTTTCTAATTTTCATTAACCTTTAGTGGAACAGTAAATTTAAGTAAGGTACTCAACATGGCTACTTGACGGTCTGCCGCCTGCAAGCTATCCGCCGATAATTTTTCCACCGACTTTTATAACTTTTGTGGGACGAAACACAGCTGCACTCTAAGTTCCTCCATACCAGACCAGACCAGATATTTCAATACATCCACGAACATATCCCTCGTTTTATTGCTCTTAAAAACTACACTGGCCTTCAAAACTTAGTACCACAATTTTAAAATTGCAATTTCTCCTTATCTGTAGAACCTAGAGTTTTGAAATAAAAAACGTTTTATAGCAAATTTCATCAGCTTTCTTGGAAATTATAGTTTATTATACTTAAGCAACGTATTTAACTTAAACCAAAAAATAGTCATTATTAACTTACGGGCAAAAAACTCGAACAACATTTATAAAGAAATAAATGTGAAAACAAAAACAGAAACAAAAAGAGTCAAAAGTTGCAACAATTTGAAAAGGAGTGTTTTTGTTTATAATGTTTTTTTAGCCATTCCGTCAAAGACGGTAATCGGCTATAAAGTTTTTACAAAAAAAATCTTTTTATAAGCCTTTTTATTTCAAAAATATATCTTGTGTAATTTGATAAATATAAGTGATCGATAGTGTGTGATGAATAGAAGTGTTGATGGATGGAGCGGGAGAGGAAGGCCAAGGAAAATATGGATGGATTGTGTGAGGAATGATATGAAAGAGAAGGGAGTAAATGATAACGTGACGGTTGACAGGGGAGAGTGGAAGAAGAAAACGTGTTGAGCCGACCCCGAGTAACACGGGACAAGGGCAGGAAGATGATGATCTTGTGTAATTTAAAAGTTATTGCAATTTTAGAAGTGTGGTACCTAGTTTTGAAGGCCAGTGTATATTTTCCTTTTGCTGAAATTAGATCGTTCGCAAGTTGCTTCCGTAGTTTCTTACTTTAAGAGATATTTTAGGAGTCGAACAAGTTTCCCCCTGTATAAAGTTCCGTATAGTAATATTACCCAACGGGTTCAAACTCACGACCTCAGTTCCCTTCTAGTTTAATGTACACAAACTGAACTAGACTGAGCTGTTGTCTAAACAATGTTACGGACTATACAATTTTAAGTTTCTGTGATCATTGTTTGTTGAACTATGAATAATATGAATGTATCTATAGTCCATTTGAAATAAGATTAGGCGTTCAAATAAGCCTTTTTTACGGTCCGTTCAACCGATTTTGACTTCTATTGCGTTGGTGTCATGACAAATGGCAGCTGCAGTAAACAGTTGGTATTGTGTAACGTTTTTCGCTTTTAATGCCATCCTTATGCCTACGGTATAGAAGTCAAAACCGGTTGAACGGATTGTAAAAAGGTTTGTTTAAATTCCTAATCTTATTGCAAATGGAGTATATATGTACGACAATATATGATGGATTTCGTAAACGATTAAGAATAATCTGTTTAATTTTGACAGTTCAACATCATTCATTGCGTTATTTACGTTGTGGAGCTCGTGGCTAAGTAATAACAACCGCACGGGTCGATTCATCAGGTTAAGCTACGCTTACCGGGGTTGGTCCGTGGATGGGTGACCATCTTTACATATCGAGACTCCTCCGTGCCTCGGAAAGCACGTTAAGCCGTTGGTCCCAGCTATCATTTGTGGATCTTTGACAGTCGTTACGGGTCGTCAGAAGCCCGAAAGTCTGACAACCAGTCTTGCCAAGGGGCATCGTATTACCCAGTTACTGGGTTGTGGAGGTCAGATAGGCAGTCGCTCCATGTAAAATACTGGTATTCAGCTGCATCCGGTTAGACTGGAAGCCGACCCCAACATGGTTGGGAAAAGGCTAGGCAGATGATGATTTATGTTGTTGAGCAGATTGTTTTGTCGAACTTATGAAGCTATGGATTAGCAATATGTTTCAAAATTATTCAGATTATGATTGATCCTGTATAACGCAATTAGGGTGCAGGGTACCAGAAATATACTCATATTCGGTATAATGAGAACAGTGAACACATTCGGAATGCTAATTCCGAAAACTTTGGAGACACTTAATTATATTGCAGTTTGAAGCATTTTTATTCATACTTTATTTCAAGACAATCAATCTGCCTAGCCTTTTTCTCAACTATGTTGGGGTCGGCTTCCAGTCTAACCGGATGCAGCTGAATATCAGTATTTTACATGGAGCGACTGCCTATCTGACCTCCACAACCCAGTAACTAGGTAATACAATACCCCTTGATAAGACTGGTTGTCAGACTTTCGGGATTCTGATGACCCGTAACGACTGTCAAAGATCCATAAATGACAGCCGGGACCAAAGGCTTAACGTGCTTTCCGAGGCACGAAGGAGTCTCGGAATGTAAAGATGGTCACCCATCCACCGACCAACCCCGGCAAGCGTAGCTTTACCTGATGGATCGACACGGTGCGGCTGTTATTACTTAGACACGAGCTCCTCTTAACTAGAACTTTATTTCAAGATACCACTATAAAAATGGTTCATAATCAAATGATTCTAATACAGCATACCCAAAAACTGAAATATCATTCAGTTTTCACTACGTTGCGTGTTTTGATTTAAATATATGTATTTAACTCCCCCTAATTGCATTGCAGTAAACAAGCAATAGGTTTAAGGGGGATGCGCCAGGGTAGCCCGCGAAATTCAAATTTTCTTACGTTTTTTGCAATTTGCAGGTCGGTGTTAGATTGTATGTTGATCTAAATATGATTTGCGCACGTAACAAATATGGATTTACAGAATTATAAACATTAGAATCAGCAATACAACTCTCTAAGTTCATGAAAGTCTCAAAACTCATGATTTCATGAAATCTCGACATTTGAGACTTTCATGAAGTTAGAGAGTTGTATTGCTGATTTTTATGTTTATAATTCTGTAAATCCATATTTGTTACGTGCGCAAATCATATTTAGATCAACATACAATCTAACACCGACCTGCAAATTGCAAAAACTGTAAGAAAATTTGAATTTCGCGGGCTACCCTGGCGCATCCCCCTTAAAACAAAAAATTCCCATTCTGTTACGCGCTGATCCCGAGTTGGTCGTTAAGCCTCGATTGTCGTTGTAACATGGTTTTATACTATCTATCAATTCAACGTATAAAATTTACGAGTTTGGGACGTACTGTGTTCGCTGGTAAAGTACCATCTTGGATACGTCTGTTTGGTATATCATTCAAAGGGTAAGTAGTAACAAACGTTATTATTTTAGTTGGAGGTAAAATCTTGGCCCCACCCAGCCCAATTGTGAGCGCTGTGACGACACCGGCCGCGGTAGTTGCGTCGAGCTCGAGCGACGGTTATTTCTCGCCGCCCACGACACCACCACCTGCTCGTCGACGGGGAGGACGCCGGCCGCCGGACGGTTTAGGACCTCGAGGCCCACCGGCCTCTGATAGGGTCCCAGCTCCCGGCGGAAGTGTGCAGCGCATGAGATGGACACGATCCATTAATGAGAACGTCATGCGCTCATACTATGGGGCTACAGAGGGAGGAAGCCACCTGACCGCGTACTGTGTTCGGATGCTCTCTCTGTTTCAGATTTATTTTTTATTTTTAAAATTGTTATATTGTAATTTGATATAACAGATCTTGACATTACCAGATTATCTAAATTCTTTATGTAATAATAATTGTGATTGTTGTTAATGTTTTAGAATATTTTAACATTAAGCTTTTTGACATTACACATTTCGACATTTATATTCTTCATTGTATGATTTGCGAGAGATTTATATGTATTTCACTAATTATTTTGTTTCTTTGGTTGTCTGATCTGTAATCAACCTATTAAATTCGACTACGGCTAATAATGATCGTAATAGCTGTATCTATATTGCTATTTAATTCAAACCTAATATAAATGTTTTGGGACACTTAATAAATATTCCAACTTATATGTATACCTACATTATCAGCAAATAAATGATTTCTTTCTTTCTTTCTTTCAGGTTCTTGAGCCAGCTGTCAACGTGTCGTCACAACGACTCTCGGATCAGGTGCGGGTCATCCAGCGTAACCATTGTTGGACGATACCGTACTTGATCGCCTGCGAAATGAAATGCAGAGTAGCCATGTCATCGCTCCCCGGATAGATAGATAATAATGAATCTAGGAAGAAAACTAGAATGTGACTATTGTTCCCGGAAATGTTGTTAGGAGCAAACTAATGAACGATTACTGGTGTAAAGATCGGTGTACCTATGAGACTTTTTCATCACTGGCGGATTAAATATAATAAATCCTTACTATACAGGGTTACTGGTAACTCGACGTATTCCTTGCAGGACGTCATAGTAGGGTTAAAATGCAACAAATTAAGCCACCAAATGTTCTACCGAAATTCAGTAGTTTTTGAATTAGTTGAGTTTTAGTTTTTGAAGTAATAGCAAAAATTACAAAAAAATAAATGTTTTGTTAGTGATATTTGCCAAAGTTTTAGGCATTATTGAACTTTTAATTATTAACAAAGGTCTGCTACGGCGTCAACTATGATAATAACTTAAATTTCAGTACAGTCGCGCCGTAAATCATTTTTAAATGATTTAATCTGGGATTTTTCATCAAAAAAACGAAAACTCTTAACTAATTCAAAAACTACTGAATTTCGGTAGAACATTTGGTGGCTTAATTTGTTGCATTTTAACCCTACTATGACGTCCTGCAAGGAATACGTCGAGTTACTAGTAACCCGTATATATATTACATATTTATTTTTTATATATCCTAACTAATATTATAAATGCAAAAGTGAGTTTGTTTGTTTGTTACGCTTTCACGCTAAAACGGCTGAACGGATTTAGATGTGGCACAGGGGTAGACCATAACCTAGAATAGGACATAGTTTACTTTTATCCCGATATTCCCACGGGATCGAGATCTACGCGGGTGAAACCGCGGGGCGCAACTAGTTTATGTATAATAATATGATAAATGCGAAAGTGAGTTTGTTTGTTTGTTACGCTTTCACGCTAAAACGGCTGAACGGACTTGGATGAAAATTGGCACAGAGGTAGACCATGACCTGGAATAGAACATAGGATACTTTTAACCCGATATTCTTACGGGATCCAGATTTATGCGGGTGAAACTGCGGGGCGCAATTAATGTAATAAATAATATCAAAAAAATTAAGATGAACGAAAAAGCTAGTGTAAATCTCCCTGTATTGATTAATATCAATACAGGGAGATTTACACTAGCTTTTTCGCTAGTGTAAATCTAAAGCTAAAGCTAGATAGAACATAGGATACTTTTAACCCGATATTCTTACGGGATCCAGATTTATGCGGGTGAAACTGCGGGGCGCAATTAATGTAATAAATAATATCAAAAAAATTAAGATGAACGAAAAAGCTAGTGTAAATCTCCCTGTATTGATTAATATCAATACAGGGAGATTTACACTAGCTTTTTCGTTCATCTTAATTTTTACACTAACATTAACTACTCACATCAACTAACATCAACTATTTTGACACTAATGTGTCAACGTAGTTTTGATACCAGACGATATAAATTCATAAGGTATAATACCCAGAGTACCTACTCGTATATTCACACTCTCCGACACCCACGTGTGATAAAAAGCACTTATTATAAACTACATTAATATCAGATCAAAACGGATTCGCTCACATTACTTACTATAATCTCTAAGGGCCGCAATATTCCACACTAAAATTACACATTCTCTCAGATCTTTCGCCAGAATCTGATACAATCAAGAAGTACACACTCTAAATAAAACTGATTACACCACCTGTCTTCTAAATTTCCCCAAACTCGGAGTCGAAACGAAGGTGCCTGATAAGCTCGAGCCATAACTAAAGCGCATACATTAGCTCTAAATTTCGAGCACCCGAGACGACAACATCTCACACTAACAAAGCCGTGGAATGTTTCCGAGTTATTTGGCCCGAATAATACAGTCTAAATGGCTCGAATAAAAGTCGCCCCGAATTTTTACGGCTAAGCTGTTTTTTGTGCAGTTTAAGTTTTAAACTTTTTTTTTTGTGGAAAAGTAATATATCATTCTTTTTTGTTGGTCTCTGGCTGTTGAGAACGGTTTAAGATTAAGTGTTTTTTTTTTTGGGAGCACGATTGTTTTTTTTTATTTGATCTCATTGCAAGATTCTAATTAAAACCAGTGAGATAAATATTGAACCTATAAAATAATGCACTTTTATATCTTTTTTGATGAGTCTTGACAAATAGTCCCTGAAGGGAGTAGTTACAGAAATCGTGGAAATCGATTTTGCTTCGAGTTTGGCTTAGTTGAAATTGTTTCATAATTGGTACTATCCCCTGGGATGATTCCTTGCTATCTATTCTTCGTCTACAGGGATACCCTGTAGCAATTAACAGGCTAAAGTTGTATGATATTTTGTATCAGGTTAATGAGAATTTTCAGCTTAATATGAGCTAAATCACAAAACATTACTAGAGATTATTAGAGGCTAATCCTCTACGAGTTGTGATACATAATTGTAGTTTCGGCGTAATCAACCTTATACCTACATATCGCTTTGCTGTCGGTATTCTACCAAATAAATGTCTTAAATCTCGATATAATTGACCCACTTCAAAGAATAGGTCCAGAACCCAGCCGTCTCATATATTGCCTCTTTACTAAATGACGTAAGTACACAAAGTGCATACTGCCAACGCTAGAGGTTTAATTCTCTGACTCTCTCACCTATGGGACCATTATTTTTCATTTAAACGTTGAGTCCGACATCTTATTTTTATAGCTTCCTACTGTGCGGGCATGAGCTTAATGTACCTACTTTCATCTCTCAAGGAACATTATTTTATTTATAGACAAATTATATGAGGGATCATTCCAGTTTGGTATGAACGTTTTGGTCATCAAACCTTAAGAAAAACGTAGTCGACAAATGCGAGTCTAAGATCCATTATATCGACAAATTTTCAGCACCATTTCAGCAATAAAGTGTTCCAACACTGTATCAAATGGTTTTCCACTTAAAAAATCCGAGGTATTCCACGCAGAGCACTGATTTCAACGGCACTTGACCGAACGGCATCTAAGACGTTTCTAGCAACCGCACTGAAACAAAATTTTGTTATGTGCGGTTCGGTGGAACAGTTTGTTAATAATATTTTCAATCCACGAACGGCAACTATGTTAAATAATTTTTTTATGATGGCCTAAGGAACATTGTTTAAGACAAGAAACAGGTACCCATTTTGGAAAGGAAGAGGAAAGAAGGAAAAGGAATCCCGTAAACACTCCCAAAACTTAGACACTTCTTCAACGTGTGTCTAATGACAGTCTTACGTCAAACTCCATACATACAAAAAGGTCGTGTTTAAAAGATGTTTAAGCTAAACAACTCATAAGCACGGTTTCGAGGTAATCAGGTTTTAGGTCGTTTTTTTTTATAATAACGTCTTGTTATGAAGTGCCCTATCTTCGTAACTGAAAAAAACTGAAGATCAAAACGTTCTTACAGGATCAATGAATTATTCCCTTTTCGGAAATACTTCTAAGGACGATTTTGGTTCATTATGTATCAGTTGCCTTTAAGTAATTATGTATTTTAATTGCATCTTGGTTTCTTTCCAATAGTTCCGGATAGTTGAACACTCGCTTCAAGTAGGTAACGAGCTCCTAGATAAACCGTTTCTCGGTGTACTACGAACATTTACAAATCTGCTTCAGTTCGCGTGCATTTTTTAGATCTGTAGATTAGTGTGGTTCCGACTAACTGCACGATGAAATATTATGAGCAAAGAGATTATGAGATTCTGTGAAAAGTGTTGAAATGCCTTTCTGCTTTGAATTTTTATCGTTTTTAAGCACTTTTTGAGCTTTCATAGCGTGTGTACGTACATTAACGATTATCTTTATTACAATCATGACGTACTAATATTATTATTGTTTATAGATTTACCTCGGTATGCTGATTACTGCATCGCGCAAGCAGGTCTACCGCGTGACTAGCATAATATACAACGTCCTGACATCAATCGTCAGGCAGCTGAGCCCACCAGACACAAAACCCGTCTGGTCGGAGGATCCTCTCTTTTCTATGGAGGGTTTGTGAACTTTGCACCCTGTTCCTCATCCTTACATCCTTACATATTATAAAATAAAGTCCTCCGCCGCGTCTGTCTGTCGTTCTGTTCGCGATAAAGTCAAAAACTACTGCACCGATTTTCATGCTGTTTTCACCAATGGATAGAGTGGTTCTCGAGTAAGGTTTTAGTACATAATAATAATCGTCATCCACGCGGGCGAAGCCACGGGCATCAGCTATTTAAATTATAAAGTATGAATGACGTATTTTCAAAACTAAGAACACAAAATCAATGCTAATAAATACTTTATCAATATGAATCTGCATCAAGAAACACAGGCGAAGTTTTAGCAACAATATTATTCGTGAAGTTGGTCCAAGCAACGCTTTACACAGTGAAGCCAAGTTAATAAAGAGGCCAATGAATATGAAACTGATCGGAATAATAACGTGTCAGAAGCAAGCGCCATTGAATAGATAATACTTAATATACTCGATCAGTTTAATAGATAATACTTAATATACTCAATCAGTTGAATAGATAATACTTAATATACTCGATCAGTTGAATAGATAATACTTAATATACTCGATCAGTTGAATAGATAATACTTAATATACTCGATCAGTTGAATAGATAATACTTAATATACTCGATAAGTTTTCTTTATTGTCTTGCCAGAAAACGAGCCATGCTTATCCTTAGTTATTATAAAACAAAGTCCTCCGCCGCGTCAATCTGTCTTTCTGTCTGTCTGTTCGCGATAAACTCAAAAACTACTGCACCGATTTTCATGCTGTTTTCACCAATGGATAGAGTCGTTCTCGAGGACGGTTTTAGTATATAATAACCGACATCCACGCGGGCGGAGCCGCGGGCATCAGCTTGTTTACTTATAAATAGGTTACTATACTGGTTTTTAAAACACGTAGTTTACCCACAAAATATCCAATCACACACTATTTTAAATGGATCCTTTGCTTCTCTCATCCACCCCACGAAGATCATCGCTCCACCTAGCTTGAGGACGTCCTACTTTACTAACCATTGCTGTGTCGGAAAACAAAAACCTAATTAGTAAAAGTTGCAGTATTCATAAGTTGATAGGGCTTTTTTCTGTGTATTTAACATGACAAAATACTCGTCAAATATAGTCCTCCAAAAAACCCGCCCTTCACCAATTCCTAGTGCTTTATCTGGTAAGAAGTGACGCAACAAACTCTCCAGCAATAGCTGTCTGTTAAGTTAATATAAACATTTACTACCAAACTATAAACGAAAATCTTCACTATAACACTGAATATTTAATTAAATCACTGGCCAGAATATAATCTGTGGGTGGATAGTAAAAGCAGACACTCGAAGCGACCCGACCATTAACACGTAACCGTAAGCATCTACTCAGGTAGCTTTATTAGTCCCCTTGCTTACCTACAGTACGAATCTGTGGGAATTTGTGTTTGATTATTGAAGATATTTTAAAGCATAAGCAGTACGTCGATTCTGAAAAATTTCAAACAACAACTCGCATCTCACTTCGCTATAAGGTTCAAAATGTATTCGGATTCGAGTGCGAAGTGAGCGTCGAAGTAACGGGGGAATTACCTTACTGAAAGCCACTTCTTACGTCATCTGTCAAAATCTCACGGTCAATTTAGTTCAACTCGCTGACACGCTCGCAAGTGTAGCGCTAGTGTATCACCGAGTATTTACAAGGCCAATCAAGAAACTCACAGCGGATTCAGATTCGAAGTTTAGAATGAGGTCTTACAGAATCACACCCCAGGTTTCTATCTTCCATTCTAAGATACTTTGATAATGTTCATTACATTTCTCTGAAGGTAAGTTGTTCACTTGGTTGAATTTGAAATCGCGGAGCAGTGATATTTACGGCAACTTGAATGCCTGTAATGTTTAACCCGAGCCCTAACCAAAATTATCGACCGCACGAATACTCGCCACGTTCATTATGTCATTTTTTGTTCGGCGAATCCGAAAGCGTTGTCGCGCCGACAGAGGGGCGCCATCCAGTTTTCCGAACAAAAAGTGACATATGAACGCGACAGTCACGTTTGATTAGGACACGGACTTACGAGTGACTACATTGCATATTTTTACTGATGCAGCAAAGCTTTGCAAACTCATTGGTAATGTAACGATATAAATAATATGTATATGTAAATGAAATAGACTTAATCATTGCTTACATTGATCGGATGGTAATGACACAGCAACAATATTTGAACACATATTTGAACACTTGTGAGGTACGGGTATTTGAGTATTTGTTCAAAGTTTGATCACAATCATAATTATAACCGTACCTCACAAGTGTTAAAATGTGTAACTGTGTCTGGCGCCGCGCCGGTTTGAGTCGTACCATTACAAATTGGTATGGGGGAGGCGTATGACCGCAGTGGACGTCATTTGGTTCAATGATGATGACGACACAAATACATTAAACAAATGATAGTATCTATAAACATTATAATGAACACACATTTCGACCCCGTAATGCATCTTAATAAATAAATTGTCAAGCATCTGTTTCAAGTAAAACCAGGGGTACAAAACTAGTTAAACGCAACTTATTAATTACTTCAGATACACAATAAACGATGGGGTGAGCGCCTAAGCTCCTAACTTTGATTATAACCTTGGTCTCGCCTCTATGGTACCCAGATACGTACGTGCGATAGTTACTTTCTTCGGGGTGTAAAGTTCACTCATCCTCTATAGAAAAGGGAGGATCCTCCAACCAGACGGGTGTTGTGTGTGGCGGGCAACTGCACAACGATTGATGTTGGAATCTTGTATACATAGTATCTTATCTAACGAAGGCCTTCCCGTTAACCTGCAATGCTATAGCGTTCTTTACGTGCAAAATAAAAAATACCATAAAAAAAGTTTATTTTGTTTTTTTATACTAAATTATTCACAAAAAATATTAAATTGATACACTGACAAGTGTGAGTGTACAGTGTTTCTTTTACGTATCAATTTAATAGTTTTTTGTGAATATTTAACTTCATAAATATAAAAAAATGTGTGGTAATTTTTTTTTTTGCATGTATGGGTGCTATACTTTTGCGGGTTAACGGGAACGGCCTTTTTTAGTTAACGTAATGTATGTCATCGTGCGGTAAACTCTAATTGCGTGATGTAGGATTTTATGTGACGTCAGGATTTTTGTGTAACGTCAGGTCTTTGATGCGTAGTTCGCATGTGGCGATGTAGATGCCGCCACACTTTCTTAGGAAGTGTCAAGTTAACATTGGTTGGTCTAGTTTTGTCTGCAGACTCTAGTGGATAGCTTTTAATTAGTAATGGTGTGATAAAAAGAGTGTTCAGCTAATTGGATTATTTCTTTTGAGATATCTCCACGTAGTTTGGTCTGCAAGAAAGTGGATTTGAAATCAATCAATCAACTCTACTTATCGCAGTTCAGTGCTGGACATACAATATGTACGCCTCTCCACCGTTGCGTTACAAAAACAATCTGTCCAAGTCACTTAGTTTCTTATAGATGAAAGAAATATTGTGGGTTGAAAAGACAAATCGATTCTTTTTTAGAGTTATACCTCATTCAAGTGCATTATACAATTTATCTATAAGAACATTTTTAATGCTATATAGTTTTCGTCATCATTCTCCATCATTATCTCAATTTATTTGGGGTCGGCACAACATGTCCCTTTCTTCCATACATCTCTATTAGTCGTCATCTCGGTAGTCACCCCCTTTTCTAGCCATATCATGTTTCACACAGTCCCTCCATCGTTTCTTTGGTCTCCCCCTTCTCTTATAGCCATCGACATACTCAAAACTTTCCTCACAACATTATTGACATGTTATCGAAATCTACTGTATTTTTGTGGATTTTTTTTAATTTGGAATTGAAATTTTAATGACAGTAATTCATATATTTATTGACTAATTTATTTAATGACCACTTTGACATTTAATTTTATCAAAAAATATGCTTGCTGTGTTGTAATGATACCTAATCTTTAATGAGTAATGATGATTTAATAAGTATCTACATAATTTCTATAATGTATTTTGATGAATTTTATCACGGTCTATGCACCATCTCTTCCTACCAATTTGTACGCCACGATATGCGACTGAACATGTTAGAACTGTTCTGTATCTGTTATTATCATGCATGCAATGTATCATGTACCTTACTTACTTAACATCTTCCTCATTCCTCCGCATCACATGCCCATATCATGACAACCGACTGTCACACAACTTGTCAGTCACAGGTGCCTATTTCAGCCTTCCTCTTATGTACTCATTTACTAACAAGATAGTATTATAATTTAATAGCATCAATGGACCTATAGATCCAACAACATGCAGACGTTTTTTAGCAAATCTTACATCATCATCATCATTTCAGCCGAAAGACGTCCACTGCTGGACATAGGCCTCCCCCAAGCACCACCACTTCGACCGGTTCTGTACTTCTCGCATCCAGCGCATTCCTGCGGCCTTCACCAGGTCATCGGTCCACCTTGTGGGGGCCTTCCAACACTACGTCTTCCGGTACGCGGTCGCCTCTCCAGAACCTTTCGGCCCCATCGGTCATCTGTTCTGCGAGCATTGTGCCCTGCCCACTGCCACTTAACTTTGGCAATAATTCGGGCTACGTCGGTTACATTACTTAAACTACTGAAACCATTCATCAAAGACCTTTACTTAAGCCCAAAACCGAACTCAAAAAGCCAATAAATCTATCAGCACTGTATCTCAAACGATAGTCGGCTAAGACAAAGTTCGTGGTTGGAAACTTGATAAATTATTACAATTTTGAGTTACGCATCCCTGTCGGTTGGTAGGTACCTTAGCTATAAGTTATAGCCGGTCAGGGCCGGGTTAAAAGACAAGATAATAACAGGGATACCTCAGATAGGGTTGCCTAGGTTTAAGGTAACATTTGGCAGGTTTCCACTCCAGTGCAAGGGATAATGATTGTAGGTAAAGTGGATTTCTATTTTTGTGTTCTAGGGTTAGGAACTTGATCTAGTTCGTGACTGCTACTTATTCAAAGTGATTTAGGTACATTAGGTTTAGCGAAAATAATTGAGCACTAACATGTTTTATTTAATTACAGAGTTGTTAATTCAGGATTGTCGAATTCGGCACGATTACACAGCATTTGCTATAGCCACCACCGTTTGTTGACCTCGGTCGTTTAACAAAGGCGAGCATGTCACCGAGGTCAGAAAGTCGGGCATCAGAGCTTATTCCCTGTACAATCAATCAACTCAGCCTATCATAGCCCACTGCTGGACATAGGCCTCTCCCATGCTGAGCCACAACACCCTGTCCTCCGTCTTCCGCATCGAATCTGACCCAGCCAACATTTTAAGGTCGTAGGTCCATCTAGCTGGAGTGCGTCCCACACTACGCTTACCGATACGCGATACGCGATATTCCCTGTACAACCTTCTTTAATTGACGTATCCGTCAAAACCAAATGAGATAAATGGTTTGACATAGTAAGGTCTTGCCTTCTCACAACCCTAGCGCTCATGCACCGCGATCCCTTTTTAGCATATAAATAATAGTGCCCGAAAAAGGGTCCAAGCCAGTGAATTGTTGACGCCCCGGTATATTATTGAGCTCCACTTTCACCACTAAACTGTGAGGTTTTATTTTATTCATGTTTATTAGGGTTCTCGGTCACGGGGGATTATTTGCTTGAAGTTATAAGCTGTTCGGAATCCGTTCGGATTGGACTTGCAAATGGTGTGCGCTTAATCGTGCGTTGGTCCTATGTCAGCATTTGGTTTTGATGATCTCTGGTGACCCTTTAGTACAGGCTGTTTCGAAAGTTAGGTCCTAAATCTACTTCAGTCTGGATCGCTTAACATTGATTGAATTTTGTTGATTTTGGATAATGCCATTTTATTTTAAGAACGGGGCAGTGGTGGCCCTATTGTAACGGCCCCAACTTACGAGTCAATCCCGCTCTAGGCAGGATTACAGCCCATTCCCTCTCGAAGAGGAGGCCTGTGGCCCAGCAGTGGGAACATTAAAGGTTGATTATGATAAAATACAATAGACGTAAATATATTTAGTAACCTATTCTGCTTAACTATTCTTCAAGAGTCATAAAAACCCCTGTAAGAAGTGGACACGTGTTTCACCTCTCTACGAGGCATCCTCAGGATGATGGTTGACCAGTTGTAAAACAGAACACGACGTGTTACTGCGTCCAGCGCTCGGTATGGCAACACGTCTGGTTTGCAACTCTGTATAAATTGTAAGAAGATTTTTATTACACTATCAAAGGAAGTTCTTTTACTACACTCCATTTTCTAAAAGCGAACATCGTTCAGGATTTTCCACCACGAGGCACAAAATAATATCCCTCGCTAGGCGGCTGTTTACATTGTAACACATACATTATAACCGAAATATCCGGTGTTTATTTTGCCAAGAGTCTATACGAGGGAAGGTGAAAAAATTGTTTCGTGGTTTTAGAAGAAGGGGAATGTTGTTGAAATTTTATTCTTACGAAGAGATGTATGTAATAATAAGAAATCGACCAAGTGCGTGTCGGAGCACGTACATAGAAGGGTTCCGTAGTTGGTATGAATTTATCCCAAGAACAAACTTAACATTGTAGTTGAAAAACATGTTCTCCCATACATTCCAACTGCAAATGTAAGTTCATAAGCACGGCTACACACTATAAGCTGACCTCGCATTGTACGGAAATCCTATACAATGCGAGATCAGCATAAACTGGAAATTTATAGCTTGATGTGTAGCCGTGTGTACGCACAATATTGGGAGATTTATTATGTTACTAGCTTCCGCCCGCGGCTTCGCTCGCGTGGTATGTCGATAAAAAGCTGTAGTTGCCTATGTCCTTTTTCAGGCTCTAGACTATCTGTGTACCAAATTTTATTTAAATCGGTTCAGTAGTTTTGGCGTGAAAGCGCGACAGACAGACAGACAGTCAGAGTTACTTTCGCATTTATAATATTAGTAAGGATAATATATATAAATATATAATATATATATAACATATATATATAAAATATAATTATATATATAAAATATATATATAGTAAGGAAGTAAGGATTTTAAGACTATAGACTTCTTATAGGTTTTTCAGTAATCTGTAACTATATGTAGAACCATTTTCTGTATTTTTTTCAAAATGTAAGTTTCTGTAAGCCCCTTCATTTGATATGTCATACGGTATAGATTACAAAACTTAAAAATAAAATAATCTTGTTTGTCTCCCAGTTTTCTTGTTTGTCCTTTACACCAGAAATTGATATTATGTATACCAAATTTTCATACAAGAGTGATCCTTTAAGAGCTCCGTTTTTTCATTCGGACATAGGGAACCCTAAATATTTTTGGCGTCTCTGTTTGTTTGGCCTGAAAAGGTAGTTTAGATGTGTTATTTAGATAAGTCTAATTACATCATGATTCCATCTGGGCAATGGAGGTACAAAATCTTTTTGTTCTAAATTAAAATCTTACAAAAACTTAGCGAGCAGAATGACTTTCAGCCTTCTAATAGAGAAGGTTCCAAGATGCTGACATAAACTGATATACCAAGCTATGCATAGTTGCATACAGAAAAGTCACGGAATAGATAAATAAGGTTGGAATGGTAATGTGGGCGTGGCAAGCGCGCCACAATTATGATTCGATAATCATAACTCGACCGATTCATTAATTCACCCCGTTTCGTGCGCTTCGGACTACTGCGGAGAACAGAGCTCTGCTTTAAAATGCCGTGTTGTGCAATTATAACTTGTAAAACAAAAAGTCAGACCGCAAGTATAGAGCGAGGGGGTATATCTTTCCATCGGTAAGTCGAAAATAACATTTAATTATAATTTTATTAGTAAAAAACATAAAAATATTCTGATCACTATGAAATTCCAAACATTAACGACATTATTGCAACAAGTAAAAAAAAATATACATTGCACGATGTGTACTCGCGAATTACGTAAACTGCAGACGGTGGATCGAAAAAAAACCAAAGTGATTTTAAAACTAATTTAATTAAAAGAAATTACTATAATTACAATAGTGAAACCTATTCGATGTCAGAATATGGAATGCACAAAAAATACTTAAAACTAATTAAATGCTACTGTTGAATTTTGCTGCGTCGGCGGCTCGTGGCTGGACGGATGTCGTCGCTGCAGTTTCTATGCGGTTGGCGTAAACATGTAGGAATGTGCGAGGTCGGCGATATCCATTAGGGATCCGTATTTAACACCTCCACCCGAAGAACAGCGACTATTTGCTCATATTTAGAGAAAATGTTGCTGGGAGTTCATCTCGTTTTCTGGTCACATCTTCATACATATGGATCTTGGGAGTATGTTGCTTCTCTTTGTCGCTTGCTCTAAGGTTCCAGCATTTGTATCTGCGGCTTATTACCAGAATGATAAGTATGGTTGCGCATAGTACAATGATGTAAAATGGTATGGTTGTATGGTATAGGACAACCGGCTGAGTATTGTCGATCTGAATAGGGTTTTCCATCAATACTTTGTTCTGGATGCTGTGAAGTTCTTCCAGGTTGACTGAATTGAAGCCGATGATGTGAGTGGAATCAGTTGTTCGGTTCATGTCGTTATAAGGGATTTTTGATAGCTTTAGTGGCTGTCCTTTTATCTCGTTGCTGTCGTTGATGATTGTGAATTCTGTTGTTTCCAGATAGCAGTCCATGGGTATGGTGACGAGATAGCTTCCTTGCAGAATATTAAAGTCTTTTCTACCGCAGGCTAACTGTACTTTGGTCGGTTGGGGCAGTGATAAAACGTAGTGTTGATCGTCCAGTTTTTCTACTGCTTGTTTGGAGAGTGAAATTTTGGTGAATTGGCAGGTGTCTTCTAGACCTTGGTTGATGATGAGCTCTTGGATACAGTCTGGCTTCGTCCGGATCTGATGACTTGTCTTCCTTTCACAGAGATGGATGCTACTATACTTCGGGCATTCAGCCTCTATGTACACGAATGATTTCTCATTTGTTGCTATATAGGGAGAGGAAGGTATAAGGGCAAGTTGTTTCTTATTAGGGACAATGGATAGTCTGTATAAATCGTAAAGGTCTTTTGAGACTATAGGAAAGCTGTATACTATTACTATTCTCTTCTCAATAAAGTAGGAACCTGGTTTTATAAGATTATAATATTCTCGTAATTCTAAGTTTAAGATTTGATCTTGGCTGTATATTGATTTTAACCTATCTATCATAGATCTTAACACTTCTATATCTATGATGGAATGATGGGTGCTGGACGCACGTATAAAAGCCATTATATTTTCTAACCTAATTATCTCTAACATTAAATCTTCTACATTATTGGTTATAATTCCTAATATTTGGGCAAACTTTGCAAATTTAATTAAGCTGTAATCCCTATAAGCACTTTTCTCTACAAGTAGTTCTAACGTTGCGTTAACCTTTTCCTGGTTTTTTGTTATTTGGTCCAGGATGGTACCATGTTGGGACATCCATTCTTTACTTAGGCTTATATGATTGTTGAATTCTGATACTATTTTATTTTCATTATTTTGTAAAGTCATGATAGCCTCATCATATTTCAGGGCATCTAGATAATCTAAGTTGCCAGTAACACTTTTTATTACTGACCCAAGGCTATCTACAAGACCTCTTTTGACTCTAACAGGTTCTAATGATTTTACTTGTTGTAGTACCTTACTAAGTTTGTTGGTAAGATAGTCAATCTTATATTCGTAAAGCATATAAGTCTCATTGGTAAGTTTAGTTTTAAAAGTCTTAAGTTGCGTCTGTACTGAGTTTATTTTATCTTCTATGTCAGTTAATTGTATGTACTGTATGAATGAGTGGTAATGTGTAGTTAGTCTGGTCGGTCCTAATCTGTATGGTAACAGTCCTGGTCCATCGGCCAAAGTCTCAAGTCTTATCTCTTGAGGATGGGTTGCGTGGGTTATCAGTAGTATCAGGATCATATATTTCATCTCTGGTTCTTCGCCGTGAATCGATGTCTGGATTCTCCACGCGGCTCCGCAGCTTTATCGTAGATTCTGGATACTCGTGACGTGACTGGATAGCCGCCCGGGTGACTCGCGATCGTGGTTATCGATATGAGATGACTCTAACGCGATTCGCGAACCGGCCCGCGAGTATCCTACCGACTGCGCCAATTACGTAAACTGCAGACGGTGGATCGAAAAAAAACCAAAGTGATTTTAAAACTAATTTAATTAAAAGAAATTACTATAATTACAATAGTGAAACCTATTCGATGTCAGAATATGGAATGCACAAAAAATACTTAAAACTAATTAAATGCTACTGTTGAATTTTGCTGCGTCGGCGGCTCGTGGCTGGACGGATGTCGTCGCTGCAGTTTCTATGCGGTTGGCGTAAACATGTAGGAATGTGCGAGGTCGGCGATATCCATTAGGGATCCGTATTTAACACGCGTAATCAACGCAATTACTAAGTCCGCTTACAATGTACTGCATGCGTCGCGTCCTCTTCACTTCAACCATTGACGTTTCGTCGTTTGCCCTGATTGGCCGTGATGCACGGTCGATAGTGAGGTGACCATGTGGTTAAATAAAATCATCGATAGAATTCTCAAATAATATAAATTTACGTTCGACAAAGATTCTTTTTGAATTATTTTATATTTAATTAATGATAGTATATTTTTAGTTAGATGTATAATGAGTCAATTAAATATTACAATAATTATTGAACGAATGATACAATATAGTAAATACTTGTAGATGACAGATTTACAGGGAGATATTGAATTCATTGGCAACATTATACAAGTATTTACTATATTGTATTTAGTATTAAAATATAAGTAAAATCCAATTTTACTTACGCAATAAATTATAAATTTTAGGTTTCCTAAAGAACCTAACGCCAGGGAACAATGGATTGATGTGACAGGTAGAGGAAACTGGATGCCGACAAAGGCGAGTACTATTTTGCTCTATACATTTCAGTAAAGATGATTTTATCATTAAAAAATCAGGTTATTTGTAATTAATAAAAGTAAAATAAATATTTCTTAATATTTATTTCATGTTTAATTTTCCCCCATACATTCATCAGATAATTTATCGATAAAGAATATCGGCTTTATCAAGCACTAGCGTGTATGAAATTTTTTATTGCTTTTTTGCGTGTGTGTGTGTCTATGCCTACGAGGGCTTAGTACTAGTGTGCGAACGAATATCTGCCCTGAGATTTATGTGTGTCTGATTTGGTTGTGTGCGAAATATTTGTAAACATAGGAGTGCGTATGTGTAGAAATTAAAATAGTGGGAGACAAGCGGTGACACTGGTCCTGATACAAAATTAGAGCTAGGGCCTTTCCAACCTTATTTATCAATTCCGTGAGAAAAGTAATACAATTAGCTCTAAGATCAGACCACTGAAGCTTGATCGCGTAATTTTAGTAAACTGCATCACAGCAAGATTAGTACTTGTAGCAATGCTTACGTAGTTATGTAGATAGCCAGCAGTGCATAAGTAATGATAACATTGCCTACAAGCTCCATTAAGTGATTAGTGTACCAGCTAATTGTGTCAGACGGAGGCATAATTTGAACTTAGTGTGTTTTAGGTAATGCGGCCTATTTATTCTTCGGCCAAAGAATCGCCAGCTACGCTGCCAGCGTTTTGGGCACTTTTCCTGCTGACAGTGATGCGGACAAATTTTTTGATGCACTATTGTGATTATTCCGCCCCCCCCCCCCCCCCTTTTGTATATACTTTTACATATTATTATTATTTTAGTGTTAGATGTATAAGCGCGGCTAAGTAATAACAGCCGCACGGGTCGATTCATCAGGTTAAGCTACGCTTGCCGAGGTTGGTCTGTGGATGGGTGACCATCTTTACATATCGAGACTCCTCCGTGCCTCGGAAAGCACGTTAAACCGTTGGTCCCGGCTGTCATTTGTGGATCTTTGACAGTCGTTACGGGTCGTCAGAAGCCCGAAAGTCTGACAACCAGTCTTGCCAAGGGGTATCGTATTACCCAGTTACTGGGTTGTGGAGGTCAGATAGGCAGTCGCTCCATGTAAAATACTGGTATTCAGCTGCATCCGGTTAGACTGGAAGCCGACCCCAACATGATTGGGAAAAGGCTAGGCAGATGAGTGTTAGATGTATAATAATGTATATTATTGAATTACAATATAGTTGTTATTTGACATATAAATAGTCCATTGTTAAAGTTAAATTAAAATCCATCCAATCTTCTAATTCCATATAAAGTTTTTTTTTATCGGATCACCCTATGAGGAGGTACCCGTATTGCAGTAAGGGCTTTCGCATTCTCATCTCAGTCTTTGCGTCATGTTCGTGAATGGGACCTTCAGTAGGGACTAGTCGTTTCTTAGCTGCTTGTTTTAATTTGTTGCAAATGTTTAATTGCTTTTTTAATCTTTTTATCACGGATATGCCCGTTGGTCTGCGAGTACATCGTTCTCACATGTATAATTTCAACATGAACGATGTAAACAATATTTTGATTCAAATGAGTGTCCGTGGAGTTTCTTTCGCGTTCTTCTCCATAGGAACCTACTAAGCTTTGGAATGGGCAACTAGCTTAATCTTTCTGACTGGCCGACTCGTTGAAAATTCAAAAGTGCCTGTAATTGGTTTAATTTAAATAAAAGCCTTAATTTTGAGATTGTGTCTCAAACTCAAAATTTACTTAATTTAATAAAAAATAAAGCTCTAATTTACCTTTGAACTAGAACGTTTTTTTAAGTTCGAGAATTAAGGGCTTCAAGTCTCAAAGTCAAAGTCAAATAATTTATTTCAAATAGGCACATAAAAGGCACTTTTTAACGTCAATGAAAAACAAAGAAACAGAATTGATTCTAGTTGCCCCTTCCAAAAGGTAGTTTTCGTATGGAGAAGAATGTAAAAAGGTAAAAAGAATTATAAATGGAGCAATGACAAATAAATTAGTTATGTAATAGGTACATGGTGCTCACATATTAACAAACATTGTAAAAGTATGCGATATTACAATATTCCTAACGTTGTTACAAGTAATACTAATAAGTCAGTGCGTGAGTTTAAGCAATCACAGAGTGTAAAAATCTATGACATACAAATAATAAATCTAATACTAAGTTAGGCTGGCAGCATTGCCATCCAACGTGGCAATGCTGCCAGCCTTTTGGGCACATTTCCCACTGACAGCGATGCGGAAGAGTTTTTTGACGCCCTATGAGCCCTTCCTTTATGTATATAATCTGTATTTTGTTATTTTTATTTAGCAAACTCCTTTGAATAAACTGCCAAGGATGAATGTAAAGAAAATAAACATTGTAAGAATGACATACAAATAATAAATCTAATACTAAGATACTAAGAGCCATTGCCAGGTCAATGTGAATGTCAGGCCCGTGAACAAATCCATGGCAATTAGGGCCACCACTGGACACTAAAAGTCTCGTTCACGCGAAACTTAAAGCTATTTGCCAAACGACCGCCATCCAACCAAAAATTGGACCAATTAGCCACACGAGCGAAGAATATTGGAATGGTGGAAGTGACATGCCATTTTTTTGGTCGTAGGTCTGAAATGTCAAATCCTCAAAATTCGGAAATATCCAGGTTTCTGCTGAAATGGCACAAAAGGATAAATGCTGGATATACTTCCGAATTTTGACGATCTAGCAAATTATTCTTTACATACAGACATAAACTCACGCCGTGTTCCCATGTGGGTAGACAGAAACTACAGAACGCTACCTGCAACGAGGTCAAAGGTCAAATAATTATTATTTGTTAACTGGTTTCTTGCTGTATCTGTCTTAGTAAATTGGACTTTACAAAAGAAAGAAAAAAGAGAAGGAGTCTAGGGCATACTATAACTTGAAGGATGGAAATTTCAGCCTGTTTTTATTGACTACTTGCCGTCTCAGTCACATTTAATTTATGTTTACATTTACTTTTTATTTCTGCTTGAGTACATATAGTTCTCAAATGTATTGTATATATATGTATATATATGTTCTCAGATGTTCGCAAACGATGTCTGTTTTTGTGTACATAAGGTGTGGAACAAATCTAAAAAAGAAAGAAAAAAGGAAGCAAATGTAAGTTACTTTATCACGTAACTACAATACTGATCAGCCAAATAAATTATTTATCGTATTAAAAAACATCGCTTACCTTCTTCTTTCAGCTATAATTATTGTTATAGGTAGGTACTTTTCACTTTCACCCGAAAATATTATATGAACTATTTATGATTATTTATGATTATGAATTTATGATTATTTATGAACTATTTATGATTCACTCACTCACAGTTTTTCCTCTCTTCTTCAAACTAAATACCTAACTGTCGCGTGCCGGTGGGTTGTCCACCGCACTCGGCGGCCTGTAGCGCATTGTGAGTGCACCGTGCACACTTCGATGATTCGATATAATAACAAAACAAACAGGTTTTTTTGCTGAGACCGTTCTTGTTGTTTGGTTTTTGTAATTATGTATAATTATATATTATTTTAATATGTATTTTTATTACTAGTTATTTATATTATAATTATTTATTAGGTATGTTGAAACTGTATGTACTTCCCGTCACTTGTCCTTATGGGTTCATTCGAAAACCAGCGTCAGACAGTATCTGTCTGGCATTAATGCTGAAATGAACCTTTTTGGCGCAGCCGTGAGGCACACACTATTGTTTTAAAAACAATACAATACTTTTTTTTTTTGTTATTTGTATTTTGTGTTTCATGAACTGTGTCCAAATAAACTTTATTCTTTCTTTCTTTCTTTCTTTCTCGTTTTTTTATTATAATTTTTTTGGTTGGTATATTGGCGTGTGCTAGTTGACATATGGCTAGTAATTCGATTTATGTTCCATGTTGCGTAATGTAAATGATTTTGCATACTTTTGTATAGAATCAATTTTTTCTATTTGTTGTTTGTTGTTTGTTGCGCCACTTCTTCTTCCCAGCTAAAGCACTTGGAAATGGTGAAGGGTGGACGTTTTGGGGGACTGTCTTATAAAATTTTGACGTTCGAAAAGTGCTGATTCTTAGCCTAGTTTGAATAAATGACTTTTGATTTTGATTTTGATTATTACTAAGGCATAGTAAAGTAGTAATAGTAATAGTAAAAGTAATTTATTTCCAAACATCAGTACACGTTACATCAATGAGGTCTCGACCCCAGAACTAGGACATCCTGTATGACAGAGGTTGGTATAATAATGACACCCTCAAGTAAAACAATGGGTAACATTATTCTTGATGTCGGGAACAACACGTTCAGTAAGTTATTTGTATATTTTTGCAAAATATAGACTGATAAAAAATGTATTTACTGCAAACAAAAGAAACATTCAAACATCATCTGTAACTACACTTTGGCAAAATTACATAACATGCATAAAATCACGCCTATATGTAATCCCCGAAGAGTTAGGCAGAGGTGTGCCTATAGTAACACCCACATTTTATGGTTGAATAGTTTATTGCCATCAACCTAGCACAAATCCAGACTCCGGAAAACCATACTGAGAAAATCCTAAAACCCAATCAGAATCAAAATATTTTATTTTACATAAACCTACATGGGCACTTATGAAACGTCAGAAGCTAGGTGCACGGTGAAGAGCCGCGAAGAAACTCCACAGTTACTCTTTTAAAAATAATTGACTTTTACAATATTTTCGAATTATTTCGGCCTTTCAACAAGTACCAGGTGTGTACTTAACAAAATAAAAAATGTTCAACAAACCTACAGTCCCCTAAACTTACATCGTTCTCACATTCACAAAATGGAAAAGAATCTATAAAAAAGATAAATAAGATAATACTAATAAAAACCTATGTAAACCAAATGAAATGATTGCCATTACAACTGTAACAAATCTGAATACACT
Organism: Lithophane leautieri; assembly: GCA_949152455.1. Taxonomy (NCBI): domain Eukaryota; kingdom Metazoa; phylum Arthropoda; class Insecta; order Lepidoptera; family Noctuidae; genus Lithophane; species Lithophane leautieri. Next base: position 4,595,435 of record OX424479.1, on the reverse strand, counting down.
TATAATACTATGCCCGACCAGGGAAACGACCCCAAGACCTCATGCTCAGCATTAACGCTCTCGACCACTGGACTAACAGGGCAGTCTGGAGCCTGAAGACTCTGGCTAAATAATTTATTAAATTATTGTGTTATATCCAGACAACTAAGTCTTCATACTCACGTGGCGGTCATATTACCGGAGTGCGGGGCGTACACGCCAAATAGCCATTGTCGTTTAACTGAACAAATTAACCTATTAATTTTATTAATCTATTCAGTAGCGAATAAGTTAAGTACGCGGTTTTTCTATTAGGTAAATAGTTGACTGGTTCAATAGTTATGTGGTTGAAAGCAGGTTCAGTTGAACCTGATTTCATGAGAATTGAATGCTGGGACTGAAGATATTTTATAAGACCTCAAAAACTTTTCAATAAGACTAATGGGAAAAGGGAAAAGAGTTCATGGTTCCTTTGCCCAGCTGAGGGATAATAAGTAAAAGCTAAACAAAATGATTGGAAGATTGTGGCTCCGATTTCAATAAAAATCGGTTCATAAATGACGGAGTTCTGAGGTAACAAACGTTACCAATACAATAGAAATGAAAACCTCCTCCTTTTATTGAAGTCGGTATAAAAGTGCTCAAATTCCTTTTATATAAAAACTTCCGTACCACCGTACGATATTCAGCAAAAAAATGCTGAAAAAAACACATTTCTTGTATGGGTCTAACTTTATTTCCTTTATTTCATAAAGACAGTCTTATTAATTACATTTTTAAATATTAGAAAATAAAAAAATAAAAACATTTAAAAATATAAATAACTTTATTTTATTTTTTCTAATATTTGTTATAGAAATACACAATCTGTGAAAACAACTGAATACCTATTACGGTTCATGAGATACAGCCCGCTGACAGACAGATGGACGGACAGCGGTGGCTTAGTAATAGGGTTCCGTTTGGCAATCTTTAAAAATTAAATGCTGTTCATTTGGGACTGAGATTTTTCTATGGAAATCGATAATTGTACAAGGCAACGTCTGTCGGGTGGAAATAAATATGTCTCAATCGTTGAGTAACAGAGGCTTATTTTTGTAGTTTACTTGAGATTTTCAAGGCAATGTTGACATCGCTGTTCGGTTTTGTCGAGGCACTATTTAAATATAAATGAAGTATTCAACCCACGCGCTCTCTAAAACAGATACCTACCAATTAACGGAACGACAATTACTTCTAACTACTACTAAAAAACTAGCACTAGCCTAAATGTAGAAATAAGAGAGAGTTCAATAACCCCGCTGGAACAAAACTCATTTATTTAATTGAATAATTAATTCGGTAAAGTTCGAGAGTTTAAAGAGCGCTTTAATAAAATTACTTTTAACTTTAAAAGTGAAACAGCAACTAAGTTTGGCTTGAGAAATGGCGCAGAACTTTTCTGGTTAATTTATGTAAAAAATACTGAGAAAAACGACTACTGATAATAAAGAGTATGGAGCCTATTCTTTTCTACTGATTTAATTAAATCAGCCTGCCAGGCCAGTACAATTTTCGCACTGCTGCCGGGGCAAAGACCCGTTCTCAATGAATTATCATTGTCATCTGCCTAGCCTATTCGGAGCTCTGACCTACAACTGGGTAACACGATACGACTGGTTGTCTGACTTTCGGGATTCTCATTACCTGTAATTATACTTTCAAACATCTACGAATGGACATTGAATTGACAAGTCCAACATCGTAACCTGTTTTCCAAAGTATGGAGGCGTCTCGTTATGAAATGGATGGTCACCCATCCATGGATTGACCGCGACAAGCGTAGCTTACCCTAGTTTTTTTTTCGACTGTATGGTTATTACTTGGCAACAAGTTCAATGGCAAAGAGTCCCAATGAATTTAAATTATCAATTATTATAATGAGCAGAGGACAGACGTGGGTGGAAAGGGGAGGCTGTTGCCTAGGAGTGGGACATTACGTACTAAAAAAGATAATTATATTATGGTGTGGGAAATAACACAGATTAATTTTATTCATTTCCGCTAAGCTACCAGACGGGCCGCGCGCGTGCCAAAACTTACCTAAACTAATTAGTAAGTGCTTGACGAATATGAGCACATACAAATGCTATTAAAAATACATAAAGAATCACATTTCAAATCATATTCAGCACATTTAAGCCGTTAGTCTCGGCTGTCATTCGTACTCATCATCGCTCACTGTATTCATAGATCTTTGACAGGCGCTACGGGCAGTCAGTAACCCGAAAGTCTGACAACCAGCAGTCTTATCAAAGAGTATCTTGTTCCCCAGTAACTGGGTTGTGCAGGTCAGATAAGCAGATGCTTCATGTAGGTAAAATATTGGTATTCAGCCGGGACTAACGGCTTATCATTTTCCTTTAAATTACATACTTAGCTGCCACAATCAAACTAATTTAGAAATGACAAAATACATGATTAAGACTTATGTACACGTTGATAATGGGGTCGATCAACTCATGAAACGCCTTTTACTAAACACTCGTTTACTGAGCGGCCTCCCGTCAGGGTGGCGGGCGTGACGTCATGCAGCCTTTTTCAATTAAATAAAACGCTGTCGACAACAATAGATAATGAGCCATACTTAGGAATATTGGATTCGGTTATTTTTACCCAATCCATTACCGTGATAATAAAATTATATTATCAAATTAATTATCTAATGGTTTTCTGGAATAGCGGGTCGGATCCTTGCATATATAAAGATATATCTATATGACGAGATTCCTTAAAATTGGTACGTCACAACTAAGAGGAACAAAGATTATGTATAGTGTGACAGAAAATTTTATTCATTTTCGCCTGGAATATGTATGGATAGTTTAATGATCATTATGGAAATCCTATTTTGAAAGCATCTTTTACCTTGACTTGTCGTATACTTAATGCAAGTGGGATGTCAAATATTTTTGCAATATAAGCGGCATTGATTGCAATGCAGTAGATAATTCGAAACATTATAATAATAATTAGGTTTTTAAACTGCCAAAGTGATGTCAGATATTTTTGATCACAACGGGATATCACATTCGTCTGAATTGAACTCGGTAGGCAGATATTTATAACGTAAGGTGATTATCACACTGCACTGCGCTCCTTCGCGAGGCGGTCATTCTCGCGCGCAGATTTTTCTATACAAACTAATACAATGTTATAATCAGCCGCCACGCGTTACGCGACGGAGCACGATGCAGTGTGATAATAGCCAAAGACATTACCGATATTAGTGTATTCTAAGAGATGACACATCTTTTTGAAGCCAATGCGGCATCCTATAAGTTTGCCTGATAGTTTTGGTGTTCCATCGATGTCGCATATTTGTGCTGCCTTCACCAAAAGATTACATAATATTTGCCGTCACTTAATTATGTATGAATCATGAAATCAGAAGGCCAATTCTCGTACTTATAAAACGTTCACGGCAGATCGCCAAACTTGTCAAAAAGGTAGTTAAATTGATTGTATTTTTGACAGATTGCGAATGAGATGGGAATGCGAACGTTCTTAAAAATTACGGGAATTGCCACCCAGATATTTTTGCCGAGCTGTCCAGCGTTAGGCACTTATAGTTGTCTGGCATTTTTGCTGAACTGGACCTTTTTGGTGTAGCCGTGAGGCACACTCGCCTGATAATGTCATACTTCGCACTTTTACACTTTTTTATTTATTCTATATTTTATTATCTGCTGTATATTATGTATATTTTGTGCCTTTCAGTCTGTGCTGAATAAATGTATTTTCTTTTCTTTTTTCTAGTATTATTATTGCTCGTGTCTGTACGTCCGATTTGCACTCGCTCCTAAATAATTATTGATTTCTTTTTTTTAATTGGGGTTAAAAACTGGAGAGTTTGCTCAGGCAACACTGTTTGCATTAACACAAAAAAAAAAACAGTTTTACTTTTCAAATAATAGACGGGAGAATTCTACATTAACATTTAAACGTCTTACCGTTTACTAAGCAAACTTAATAAAAACCTTTATAAGAACCCACTTTTTTATCCAAATTAAAAATCCCTTGTTCAATTTCGTCAAATAAGGTAAAATATTTTCTGACGATTTTAATAATAACGATATCTGTTTCGAGGCAATCAACAGAACAGAATAGACAATTTACTTTTAAAATTCATAATGCTGTTAGCATGCGACCTTGACCTTTATGCCCTGGGGATAAAAGCTGTTTTCTCGTAAAAGTTCTTTATTGTATTCATTTGAATTAATTTATTGCTTCAAAGAATGGTTAGATAGATAAGTGTAATAATGATGGAATGAAAGAAATTTTTTTTGGTAAATACGGAGAAGACCTGTCGAGAATAAAATCTTTAGGTCGGTAGGTACTGATAATAAATAAGTCATAATATTGTATTGTTGTTGCAGAATTTTAATTCCATTCAAAGTATTTCCAGGTATTAAACAATTTTTAAGAAAATTTCTAGTACAGGCAGACATCTAGATGACTAGCTGCGTCCCGCGGTTTCACCCGCGTAAGTCTCGATGCCATGGGAATATCGGGATAAAAGAATCCCATGTCCTATTCCAGGTCATGGTCAATGGATTTTGAAAGTTTTCCCCCTTTTTCACACTTATTATAATTTTGCAATGAATGTGTTTGAACAGTTGAATAAAATTGTTTTAATATTCAAGTTTGTTTCTCTTAAAATGGGTAGACAAGATTTTATAGAGGTCGTGAGTTTTGTAAGTAGGGGCTATCTTAGGAACTAATCATCCGATTCCAAAAATACTTTCACAAAATAAGCTACAGTATTGCCAAAATCGAAATAAAAGATAATTTATTCAAGCTAGGCTGAGAATCTGCACTTTTTAAACGGCAAAATGACATATGACAGTCCCCCAAAACGCTCAACCACACCACTTCCTAGTGCTTTTTCTGAGAAGAAGACGTGGTATAACAGACTCCCCAGCAGCACAGCTGTCTGTTTAGTTAGAAAAACTTGATTCTATGCAATAGTAAGTAATTAAAATTACGAAATACAAAACATTCAATTAAATTATTTGACATCATGTCAGCCCAACCCAGTTACTGAGTTGTGGGGGTCAGATAGGCAGTAGCTCCATTTAAAATACTACTATTGAGCTGCATCCGGTTAGACTGGAAGCCGACCCCAACATAGTTGGGAAAAGGCTAGGCAGATTGATTGAGTTTAAAGCGGTAGATGTATAAATAAATAAAATACTTTTGTAAAGTAAATAAATAAACTTTAATTACTAACTATCTTATCTTATCTTTTAACCGTGACTTTGTTCGAAAACAACCTTTTTCTCTTCAACTTCTTTTTCATGTTTCTTTTTTTTACAAAAAGTAGGTAAGCCTGCTAAAATCGTGTTTGGGAATTTAAATACTGCTTTACAACGTCATTGTTTGGGCCCATATCTTCCTGGATAATAGCAAAATTACAACAAAAAAAAATACAGTCAACATCGTTGCATCGAGGTATTCCACTCTTAGCACTGATTTCAACAGCACTTCTCCGAACCGCACTTGAGCATTTCCACTAACAGCACTGAAACAAAATTTTGATAAGTGCGGAGTGAAATGAAGGGATAGCTATTGTTTCAGAAATAGAAAACTTTAAGCTAAATATTAAAAGAAAAACATTTTTATCTACAGCATCAGTTTTGGAAAGTCCCCTGGCCCAGTATGTTTTCTGAATTTATTTCTGCAATACATATTTTAGGCTGACATACCAATCATCACGAAAATTTATATTTACATTCACACATCTTCGCATATCTCCCGAAGGAAAAATGAAAATATTGTGTTTCTGTGTTCGAAATAATATTTCTCTAAACAAAATATTCTTCCATTTCCATTTATTTTATTATTAAACCATAAAAAAAAACATTGTTATTTTATACATTGAAAGAATTTACATATTTTGTACGAAGCATTTTCATTTTTCAGAAATGTGTTCTGAGTAGGTATTTAGTTTCACTGTAGATGTGGAGAAAAAATATATTAGTTTTGTAATAAAATATTATTTTGTAACTCGACAATCGAAGCTTTTGTTGCTGTCATTTCATATCTATAGTAACTTATTTTACGGTGAAACATCAAAATCATTTCTTAGAATTGTCAAACCTGTTAGCTTTCATAGAATATACAATTACAACGCCGAATAATTCCAATTCCAATAATCAGCTGATGAATGTTAAACAAGGGCTTGCTAATTAACACTATGACAGAAATTACATTTTTTACCATTCATTTCATTTTTTTTCATGGTATTGAAATATACGAAAAATATTTTGTTCGTAAATTTTAATACCATGACTTGTCGACTTTTAGGAGCCAACAAATAAGAAAGGTATTCTTGATAATGCGATTAAATATTAAATGTTACTCAAGCCTTGTAAGGTGTATCTTTTCATACACGAAATCTCTTAAGGGGTCATTATATTCAACATTATAAACAACTTTCTCTATGGGACCGAACCAATCAAAATAAAAAATCTGGTGTTCCCTACATTTATGTTCGCATAACTCGTCAAAATATAGGGAACCGCTGATTTTTTTTTCGCGATTTCAGCTTTGTTTGTGAAAGATGTTCATAATTATGAGTACAATGACCCCTTAAGAGATTTCGTGTATGGAAAGATACACCTTATATATACACCCCTATACGCCGAATGATGTATTTTGAAAGTTTACGTCCAAGGTTGCAAATGGCTCACCGACCGACGTATACGCTAATTAAATTCTAATATTCCTTTGAAAATATACCAATTTTTCTGAACTTAACATAACATAACACCACGCCTGTATTCCCCGAAGGGTTAGGCAGAGGTGCATTTATATAGTACACACACATTTCGCCAGTTATGTTTAATACTCATGTAACAGCGGGCGAGCCTATTGACATCAACCATGCACAAATCTAGACTCGGGCTGCTACTGTTGCGGGAAAGTTCGAAAGGGATACCGGGACCTTGACAACAGGCAACTGAAGGAACACGGGTGGGTTTTAGTCAGTAAAAGTCTGACACGCCCTTCCGCTCCGCTCAGAGCGGGAGAAGGGAGAAGATGATTTCACAACCTCAAAAAAAAAAAAAATTAGTCTGCTACTGTGAAATTCTAGATAGAAAAACCTACTAACACTTTCCCGACCTGGGAATCGAAACCAGGAGCTCTTGCTCAGCAGTAGTGCACGGAAAAATCCTGATTTACCTGTTTTGACTGGACAAGATGTCCAAAGTTACTTATAACCAGCATACATACCAACACACAAAGGAGCTCAAAACCATTAAGATTACCTTGTATATTTTACGTTAAAACAAGGTAAACGATAACGCGTCGTGTTTCAAAGTTTCCAGTGTGTTTGCATAAGTGTTAGAGTATTGCGCTATAAAGTGAAGTAATGGCCCTATTTCGTTTAATAGACTCTTAGTTAGTATGAGTGTGTAGAAGGTTTATCTCTACTGAGGTAATTTATAGAACGTCGAAAGAGCTAGAATGCCAGCTTGACTTATGACTAAAAAATGTAGCAAACTTAATAACAATCTGTCTATGCCTTTTTTATTTATTTTTTTGAGGGTGGGAAATCATCCAATGACTTCTTCCGCTCTGGGCGGAGCGGAAGGGCGTGTCAGACTTTTACTGACTAAAACCCACCCGTGTTCCTTCATTTGCCTGTTGCCAAGGTCCTGGTATCCCTTTCGGACTTTCCCGCAACCCTGGCAGGCATCGGTCCTAGCGGACCCCGCTAATTGTGCTGACATCTCTTTGAGGCGCGCGTGGAACACGATGCGCCATCGACCCGGGCCTGGTCCTTATCGGACGGCGAGCTGCCCGTTGCTCGCCGTCCGCAAGCCCGCGCCTATGGTGGCCGGGAATCCGCCTGGGATTCCCGACGCCCAGGGCGTCTCCAACGGCGGCGGTTAGGGGCGTGAGGGCGCAAACTTTGCCTTTCCCTCACGCGTTCCGCCTCCTCCTTCGCGAGCATTACTGCTTCGCAGAAGGAGGTAATCTGTCTATGCCTATGGCATTAAGTACGCCTCTTTACAATTGTGTGCATAAAGTATTAAATAAATAAATATGTAAGTAAATAAATAAATTTCTCTAGCCTTTTTCCAACTATGTTGGGGTCGGCATTCAATCTAATCAGATGCACCTGAATACAAGTATTATACACGGAGCGACTGCCTATCTGACCTCCACAACCCAATAACTGGATAATACGATACTCCTTGGTAAGATTAGTCGTCAGACTTTCAGGCTTCTGCCGACTCATAAAGAATGTCAAAGATCCACGAATGACAGCCGGGACCAACGGCCTAACGTGCTTTCCGAGGCACGGAGGAGTCTCGATATGTAAAGATGGTCACCCATTCACAGACCAACCCCGGCAAGCGAAGCTTAGCCTGATCGATCGACTCGTGCGGCGGTTATTACTTAGCCATGAGCTCCTTAAAAAAGTAGCAAAGTATTTTAGAAACAAAAAGTGGTTTTCGTGTTGATCAACTTAGAACAAGACCATTGTAGGTGCCCTTGAAATGATTTCATCATAGAAATTTAGAATATTGTCCTAATATATAACATAACATCACGCCTTGTTTCCCCGAAAAGTTAGGCAGAGGTGTACCTATAGTACACCCACATTTCACCAGTTATGTTTAAGTCCCATGTAATAGGGGACGAGTCTATTGCACTCAACCGGGCACAAATCCAGACTCCGGGCTACTACTGAGAAATTCCAGATAGAAAAACTCAATATCACTTTGCCTGTCCCGGGAATCGAACCCAGGACCTCATGCTCAGCAGTATCACTTGTGACCACTAGACGAACGAGGTAGTTACTAGAATCAAATGTTAACTCTTACATACAGGGTGTAAGGGAAAGCCCTCCACATATTAACAGGGGGCATTCAGCTCCTTATTTTGAATCATATTCCACCGGAAATTTTCTCGGGAAAGTTTTCATCTTTTTAATATTTAAATGTATTTCATTCTCTGTACGCAGCACTCCATTTAAGTAAATGAAAAAGCTAAAATAAAAAAAAACAGCAATGGATGTTAAAATACTACGCTACGCTTGCCGGGGTTGGTCCGTGTATGGGTGACCATCTTTACGTATCGAGACTCCTCCGTGCCTCGGAAAGCACGTTAAACCGTTGGTCCCGGCTGTCATTTGTGGTTCTTTGTGGGTCGTCAGAAGCTCGAAAGTCTGACAACCAGTCTTGCCAAGGGGTATCGTATTACCTAGTTACTGGGTCCTGGAGGTCAGATAGGCAGTCGCTCTATGTAAAATACTGGTATTCAGCTGCATTCCGGTTGGACTGTAAGCCGACCCCAACAAAGTTGGGAAAAGGCTAGACAGATGATGATGGATGTTGAAATACTACCCCCCGACACGGGGAGTGCGGCTACGTGGGTTTTGCCGCGGTAACAATACATTGCGCGTGAGGTAATAATACAAATCAGGTGTATTGGATTCTCATAACGTTCCTGAAATAATTTCATGTACCGGTCGTCTTAGTATGATATGCTGAATTCATCCCTTCTGTCCCTTACACCTTGTAATAATCAAACCCAAAATAAAAGTTTCATAAAAATTAAAATAGAAACGTTAAAAATCTCGTATTTGATTACTAGTTTAAAAAACTGTTCTCATTTTAAACGTTATTGCATAAAATAAAATAAAGTATCCGCCGTGTTTCAGTTTCATGTCGTGATGGAAATATTCCTGTAAATATAATAAAAACTCGACAAAAGCGTTTGTTACTGAGCATTTTTTAAATAAGCAATTTTCTCCCTAATGAACGCTGAACTTTTTGTGTGTTCGCTTATAAAAACAGGCTGATTTTACAAGGAAATATTTCGTTACATTATAATTTGGGTGAAATAAAATCTTTGACTTACATTGATACTTGAAATTAAAATTGATTATGGCATGTTTTAATTAAGTAGTAGAATTTTGATGGAATATTTTATACTTTTACATACGAGCATAGTACGGTCAAGGTATGATATAAAATACATGCTTACGCTTCCACACCACACGGTTGTAGCGAGCTACGCCGTAGCAAGCTACGCCGTAGCAAAGCGCGTAGCGTCGTAGCAGTAGCATACAGCAAGCACCGCTGTCTGCAGTCCAACGGATTTGTTTTGGTTTTAATAAACTACGTATCTTTAGTATATTTTTAATGATTCATATCGTAGTTGAAAAAATATTATTATGTACCTAAAAAGTTGAAGATTAATTTTATGAATATTATGTTACTTTGAACGAAAGTGGCCTCGCCTGTTTTATCGCCACGTATCTACTCCTACAAACTGTTTATTGATCTACTATAGATAGTAAGGTATGGTTAAGTCAATCTTGTATGTCTCAGGAAAAAGTTTGGGCTGACTTGAGACTTCTAATTTCCAATTGCTTAACGTACAAAGTTCTCTAAATAAACCTGCCAACATAACCACGAAGTCAATGATAATGTCTAAAGTATTCAAATGTTTCGTTAATTGGAGTTATAAAAATATCTGCGCCAAATTGTTGTCATTTGGCTTCGTGCCAAAAGCCTGGCGAAGTCGGCCAGATGCGGATGCTAATTTTATTCAAAGTAACAAGCCTCTGATTACACACATAGTCTAGACGGTAAGCAAATGCTTCGAACGCGTTGTGCTTCATAAATGATATGCTAATATTTTGTATATTTTTTTCATTTGGCTGTGCGCTGGCAGACCGCGTCAAATAAGATTTGCTACACACATAATCGGGTCGGCACATTCGATTCGACAGTATTTTAAAAACAACAAAGCCGACCCGTGAACGTTCGGCATCTACCCTCGCTTAATCACGTTCGGGTCGGCTCGGAACAATTCGGGCTGAGCCTAGCAGCTATTTCCCGAACATATATCTTCATTGTATTCGATTTAACGAGTTTACGTAGCGTTGGATGGCCTCCCAGAAAGTGGACAGATGACCTTGTGAAGGCCGCAGGAATCCGCTGGATGCGGGGAGCACAGAACCGGTCGAAGTGACGGTGCTTGTGGCAGGACTCCACCATCTGCCTAGCCTTTTCCCAACTATGTTGGGGTCGGCTTCCAGTCTAACCGGATGCAGCTGAATACCAGTATTTTACATGGAGCGACTGCCTATCTGACCTCCACAACCCAGTAACTGGGTAATACGATACCCCTTGGTAAGACTGGTTGTCAGACTTTCGGGCTTCTGACGACCCGTAACGACTGTCAAAGATCCACAAATGACAGCCGGGACCAACGGCTTAACGTGCTTTCCGAGGCACGGAGGAGTCTCGGTATGTAAAGATGGTCACCCATCCACGGACCAACCCCGGCAAGCCTAGCTTAACCTGATGGATCGACCCGTGCGGCAGTTATTACGTAGCCACGAGCTCCTCCTACTACTACTATGGACTATGTGATAAAAATAATGCATTGAATAAAAACGCCCTATTGGATTTTCAACGCTCGACTCGGCGAAGAGAGTTGAAAATCCAACAGTGCAATAAAATTTAGGCGTTCATTTAGGGGTCGGAGTATTAGTGCAAACTATTGTATTAATCAGACTTTCACATAATAAAAAAATCAGAATCGAAAGTCATTTATTCAAACTGGACTGAGAATCGTTTTCGAACGTCAAAATGTCAGTCCCCCAAAACGCCCGTCCTTCACCACATCCTAGTGCTTTAAGAAGTTTTGAAGAGTGGTGAAGAGGAATCATGGCGCGCACACTGGAAATCAAACAGATGGCCAATTCTCGTACTAAAAAAACTTGTCAAAAATGCAGTTACATTGATTGTATTTTTGACAGATTACGAATAAGATGCGAATGTGAACGTTCTTAAAAATAACGGGAATTGCTCCTCAGATCTGTTTACAGCAGAAAAAATAGTTTTATTAAACTGTTTTAACTCCAAAATCAAAACAGTTTTGTCGAGCATATAGTTTTAAGAGATAATCCCTGCTTGACTTAACGGTTCAGCCTTGTCTCGGCGGCCTCCGATAGTTTGCCGCACGTGTCGCCTCAAGCCAAGGTTGAAACGTCTCATGTGCATATAATTTCACGGGCACCTAATCCCTCTACAACTGGAGCTTTGGGCGTTACATGCAGGTCATAATAAGCTGGCTTATGGTGGATTATATGAATAACGAACTCCGTAACTAAGAGATAAGTACATAAAATAACATCACGTCTGTAATCACCGAAGGAGATAGGTAGATGTGTACTTATAGTAATATTCACATTTCGCCAGTTATGTTTAATTAAGTCCCATGAGAGGGGACGAGCCTATTGCCATCAACCGGGCCACAAATCTAGACGGGCTGCTACGGATAGATTTCTGATGGAAAAACTCAACAACACTTTGCCGGACCTGGGAATTGAATCCAGGACGTCATGCTCAGCAGTAGCACTTGTGACCACCACAACTACGATGCAGTCGGACTCGTGATAAGTACCTAACTAGATAATAATATTAAACTGAAAGGTGTACTCGTACTTGACCCCACCATCCCCTTCGAACCTAACCTGTCCGAGTCGGGGTGCCCCAAAGTCCCGAGCTCGCTTCGCTCGCTCTTGCATCCTAAGTTCTCCTAGTAACAGTAGTAGTAAATATGTCTTTTGTATATACACAAAATGACAATTTAAATGCGAAAATAATTTTATTTTGAAAATCAAAAGGCAGCGAGCTAATATCAACACTCTTCCAAAATAACAAGTGACAGTGACAATGCAATGCTTACGGCACCTTAACTGGGTCTAGATGGCGCAACTATTATGCAATAAATTGCAGCAGTTTATCTGATAGTGATAGAATGCCGATAGCGGCACTCTATATACACTTCCTATTGTTTATCACAATTTCCAGTCCAGGTAAATTAGACCTGCTTAAAAAAAAGAAGTCCAGACTCCCTTGCCCCAGTTCTAAAAACATAATTTAAATTCAATTTTCCAAGATGATGAATGGTTCGCGTGTTTCCTCTATACACATTAAATTTTCACTTTGAATTGAACACGAGACGAGACTTAGTTTCTCTTCAGAAAGATGCTCAGTTGGTCTAGATTTTCTAATAAGAATTTTCAAAGTAAAATTAGTTACAATACAGGTTGAATGCAGTTACTGGTGGCATATTCAAAATTAAGTCTGTAATTTTGACTTTAATTTAAAGGAACTTGAATCAAGTTTGAAAATTAGGAAGGAAGGAATCAAAGATGGTAGGTTACGCTAGGGCCGATGCCTGTGAAAGGGTAACCCCCCCTGGTAACACACAGGCAACTGAAAGAAAACGGGTGGGTTTTCGTCAGTAAGAGTCTGACACGCCATCTCCGCCCAGAGCGGGAGAAGTTATTAGATAAAATACCACCCAAAAAAAAAAAAACCTATCAAAGATAGGAAATATAATTTAAAAAAATTGCAGTAAGCATTTCCTTTCGCTGAGTTAGTTTTGCAAGTTATTATATTGCAAAGATTCGTGGAAAGATGAGGCAACTCGTGCAGAATTCAATTTTTAATTTTACTTCGTTCCCCTGAATCCAATTTAACATCGGACTCCAAATACCAGGAGTTCCACTTATCCATACTAATACATACTATGAATTCGAGTCCGTCTGTCTGTATGTCCCCCTTTTACGCCTAAAATACTGAACGGATTTCGATAAACTTTGGTAAGGAGATAGATGACCTGGAGAACATAGGCTACTTTAGGGAAAAACACTAAAGGTTATAGAGCAAGGTGAAAGAAAGAAAGAAAGAAAGAAAAATGCGTTTATTGGCATTGTAGCAGAAAAATACACCTTATAACTATAAAACAGAAAATAACCATTAGAATGCCAAAAGGGCCTCAGGTCAGCATAATGTCCGTAGATAGAATCCGGCAGTTGGGACTCGAGGTGGCCTTGCACAAATCCGAGGTCATGTGTTTTCATGGCCCTCGGAACGCGCCACCGTCGGGTTCCCAAATTACGGTAGGAGGGGTTCACATCGGCGTCGAGTCGACGATGAAGTACCTGGGACTCGTCCTCGACAGCCGGTGGAACTTCGTGGAGCATTTCCGACGTTTGGCTCCAAGGCTGGACCGGACTGGGGCCGCCTTGAGGCGGCTCCTGCCCAATCTAGGGGGTCCAAACGCCTCCTGCCGGAGGCTCTATGCGGGGGTCGTGCGGTCCATGGCCCTTTACGGGGCACCGGTGTGGGCGCGTTCCCTTAGGCTGCGGCCAGCACGCCGGTTGAACGCGTCCCAAAGGGTCATGGCCATTCGGCTGGCCCGGGGATACCGCACGGTCTCCCGTGAGGCGGCGAGCCTCCTTGCCGGATTACCGCCATGGGATCTGGAGGCGAAGGTCCTCGCGCACATCTGGGAGTGGCGCGAGGAGGTGAAGCGCCGGGGTGTAACTCCGCTGCCGCGAGAAATCGCGGCACAGCGGACAGAGCTCCGGCAAGATCTCATGGCGGCATGGAGAGTGCGATTGTCGCAACCCAGTGCTGGGCACGCCACAATAGCGGCGATAAGTCCCCTCTTTGAGGAGTGGATAGAGAGGCGCCACGGCGTCCTCACCTTCCGCCTGACACAGGTCCTCACCGGACATGGCAGCTTCGGGAGGTACCTGTGTAGGATTAGGCGGGAGGAAACGCCCGGGTGTCACCACTGTGTGGATCGCCCGGAGGACACGGTGGAGCATACGGTTGAGGTGTGCCCTGCTTGGGCGGGGCACCGCCGTGTCCTCGCGGATGCGATTGGCGGCGGTGACCTCTCGCGTCCGGCCCTGGTTCAGGCCATGGTACGGAGCGAGAGGGCATGGGAAGCCGTCACCTCCTTCTGCGAAGCAGTAATGCTCGCGAAGGAGGAGGCGGAACGCGTGAGGGAAAGGCAAAGTTTGCGCCCTCACGCCCCTAACCGCCGCCGTTGGAGACGCCCTGGGCGTCGGGAATCCCAGGCGGATTTCCGGCCACCATAGGCGCGGGCTTGCGGACGGCGAGCAACGGGCAGCTCGCCGTCCGATAAGGACCAGGCCCGGGTCGATGGCGCGTCGTGTTCCACGCGCGCCTCAAAGAGATGTCAGCAAAAATGACGGGGTCCAATAGGACCGATGCCTGCCAGGGTTGCGGGAAAGTCCGAAAGGGATACCGGGACCTTGGCAACAGGCAAATGAAGGAACACGGGTGGGTTTTAGTCAGTAAAAGTCTGACACGCCCTTCCGCTCCGCCCAGAGCGGGAGAAGTCATTGGATGATTTCCCACCCTCAAAAAAAAAAAAAAAGGTCAGCATAATGTCAGATGGAAACACAAAGTGTACCACCTGACGCTGATTTTCAGCTGCAACCCACGAGTGTCATACGCTAGAATATTATTATAATAAAGTAAAAACTGATCTATAAGATAGAAGAAATACAATAAATAAAATACCGAATAATTGTGAATGTTTAAAATGTTTATAAATAAAATATAATATTTAAAATGGTAATATTCCGTTTAGTCGGCATGGACAATCTGTGCGCAAAGCTGTCAAAAATAAACTATTTGACGTTTTCAACATTTTGACATCTGGTTACATAAATTAGACGCAATAATGAATATAATTATGGAATTCAATATTATGTAATGTATTATCAAAGACTGTGTTGGGTGATTGTATAAGTATTCTTTACCTAAACAGTGTTTGTTGAAGTTTGTTTATGGGCGAAGGGTTAAGAGACATGAGATCAAACAAAATCTAAATCAAAATATATTTTTTCACATAAACCTACATGGGCATTTATGAAACGTCAGAAGCTAGGTGCACGGTTCCAATTGGTCGTTTCCTATGAAGAAGAGCCGGCAAGAAACTCCATGGTTACTCTTTTAAAAGATAATTGGCCTTTACAATATCTTCGAATTACAGTGTTAATAGTTATGGGAGGACAGTGTAGACCTTTCAAAAAGTTTCAGGTAAAGTTCATAAAATAATTAAAAATAAAAGTCTACAGTTCACTAAGCCTTCGACGTTCTCACATTCACAAGGTAGAAAAGAATCTATATAAGATAAATAAGATACTACAGATAAAAGCCTATTTAAACCAAATGACATGATTGCCATTACAACTGTAACAAATCTGAATAATTAACATGTCCGCAAAAGTCACTACTATAGAGTTTAAATTAAATTGTTGGTATATAAACAATAGATAATGACAAAATGGTAAGTGTTTAATTGAAAAGGGTGGGTGAAAGTTTGTGTGGGAAATCCGGCATTTCTAAAGTTAGGAATAGACAGGAATGACAATTTTATTTATCTGTTTAATCAGCGAGTGACCTTTCGCTTTGTAGATAGGGTGACTGGTAATTAGTAACACGTGTCTTTACTCATAATTATGAACAACTTTTACTACGGGAAAAAATTGCAAATCGCGAAAAAAAAAGACAGGTGTTTTCTAAATTTTGACGTTATGCGAATATTTAATGTAGGGAACAGCTGATTTTTTCTTTGTTCTCATAGTAAAAGTCGTTCATAATGATGAGTAAAGTCATGTGTTTAAGGTCACTGATTACCTGTCACCCTTTATACTGATTAACCAATACTTGTTTATTTTTGGTTGGTTTTTGGCAGGGCAGTCCTGTTTTTTTATTATAATTTGATTTAAGTTAGACATTTAGTTCAATTTTTTGGACTTTTTGCGATTAAATACCACGCACTGGATTTTTAACTCTCGATATTAAGCCCGCATTGAGAATCCAACAAAGCGCAAAAAAAAGTATGCTGTTGGATTTTCAACTCTAGGCGTTAAGCAGAGCGTTGAAAGCACAGTGCAAGATAAAAAAAAATATTTACAAAGAAAACTATTATTTCTATTTATTGTCTGTCTGCAACCTTTTCATGCCTTAAGGCTGAACAGATTTGGATGAAAGACATACAAATAAACCATGACCAGGGTTAGGATAGAGAATAATTTTTATCGGGGTCGTACGTTCCTGAAAGATAATTTCCGACCAACACGCGGGCGATGCCGCGGGAAAAGGCTAGTGTTTCATATTTACTTTTTACTTTTACAAAGTCGTTCATTCATTTCTTGGAACTCAAGAAATCCAGTTATGAATCGGGCGCTAATCGAACTGCATACCTCGTTCGATTCCCGGGTCAAAAGATCTGGAGAAACGGTTGACCTAGATTGTTGGACCACAGATGGGTGTTTATAGAATTATTCTTAGCTTAGGAATATTTTATTTAATCTTTAAAGTTTGCAGTAAAATGTGTCATAATTTAATGTGCATGAGAACATGTCTTTCTATTTTTAAACTTTAGTAATCTTCAGAACTGAGAAGATGAAACTGTTTTTAAAACAGTTTTGTTTATCATTTATTCTCGGTTCCACCAAAACAAAATATTTTTTTCAAACAGTTAAATATACAACGAAAAAGCCTACAAAAGATATACGTGGCTTTATCTAATTTACCAGCGAGGCCATAAGGCCATAAAGGTGAATTACCTTAGAGGAATCAGCGATGCGGTCACGACTTGAGGCGAATTCTTAACTTTAGACTAGGCTTTTATGTTAGAGTCTGAATACAAATGAGCGAAATGTAAGTTCCAAAAAGATAATCGCAGTTGTTTTTATTTGTTTTTATTATATAATATTATTTCTTAGTTAATTCGTAAAATAGAAGTGAATGTTGTTATACATAGGGGGGAATCGTGGGTATCGTGTTAACCAGTTACTGGGTTGTGGAGGTCAGATGGGCAGTTGCTCCATGTAAAATATTGGTATTCAGCTGCATCCGGTTAGGCTGGAAGCCGACCCCAACATAGTTGGGAAAAGGCTCGGTAGATGATAATGTTGTTATACAAGTTAACAATTCCAATCCGATAGTGTTGCTTTTGAGAATTGAATTTTGGGAAGTTATGAGAATACAGCAGACTAAATTTTAATAAACCTATTTATCTTTTTAAGTATTCAAACATAACCCTTACTTAACCTTATCAAATTCTTAAAAAATCTAATGATGCAGTCCTGTATCTACCTTTGAAAATTTTATTTACAAATAAAATACTCAAAGGTAGATGCAGTATTTTATTTATAATTTCTTATTTATTTTCGGATATGGCCATCCCACTTGGAAAATTCACCCTGTATAGTAGGTGGAATTTCAAAGTCCTTGCTACTGCAACGTCCATACTAGGAATTGCCCTTAAAACATCAATCTCGGTGGCTGCACAAACTACGCCACGTCTTCTTGATGCAATTTTACACAATCATCTTCATAATTGCTTCAATTTGTGCTTATTTCGAGTTACACTACAATTATTTAGCTCATTTTGTTCCAACGTGGGTGGCTAAGTAATAACAGCCGCACGGGTCGATGCATCAGGTTAAGCTATGCTTACCGGGGTTGGTCCGTGGATGGGTGACCATCTTTACATATCGAGACTCCTCCGTGCCTCGGAAAGCACGTTAAGCCGTTGGTCCCGGCTGTCATATGTGGATCTTCGACAGTCGTTACGGGTCGTCAGAAGCCCGAAAGTGTGACAACCAGTCTTACCAAGGAGGATCGTGTCACCCCGTTACTGGGTTGTAAGAGGCCAGATAGGCAGTCGCTCCATGTAAAATATGTATGTAAGCATGTATTCAGCTGCATCCGGTTAGATTGGAAGCCGACCCCAACATAGGTTGGGAAAAGGGTAGGCAGATTGATTATTCTGACGAGCGAATCTTCATCGTCATTTTTTGCTGTACCTGTCTGCAAAATAAAACCAGACATTTTTCTTAGAATTGTAATAAAACCAATTTTTTTTTCAATCTTGTTATCCGAGCTGAACTTACTTCCCACGTTTCGGCTCAGCATTTTTTCTCGAGAAACCATTTCTGTAATTATACGTAAATAACATTAAATAAATAAATAAAAAGATGGCAGTCTCTATATTTATATCTTTTACAAAAAAAGCCGAATAGGTAGGGTTGATTTTTTCTGAGAAAGCTTTTCTTGAAATTCCTGTAAATAAAGACGTGTATACACGATCCAGTTCTGGAAAATATAAAGGATTTCTTAAAGGATTCAAGGACAAAGGGTTTAACTGATTAACAGTTTGAGAAGGTTGTACGGCGGTTAGAAAGGTTTATTCACAAGATTTGTTGATGCCTGGAGGAAAATGTAACGGTTGGTATTTATCCATTGGAATTTTGCGATAAGAATTTTTCCTTTGAAATACTTATATAGAGTTTAAAGGATAACTTTTTTGTAATGTTTTATAATACACAATGGAATGTTTTTCGTAACATCAGCAATTCATTGGATTGAAAAATGGAGCTCTTAGATTTATTGCTTTGCAAATGTAAAAACTAACATTTATCTTTTTTAGTACTTTTAACCTTCGACAAAGCAGTTTAAAGAAATACAATAGACGTAGATATATTTAGTACCCTATTCCGCTTAACTATACCTCAAGAGGCATTAAAAATCCCGTGCTGATTTCTGCACGTGTTTCACCTCTCAACGAGGCATCCTCAGGAGTACTATTGACCACTCGCGAACCTGAATGCGACGTGTTGCCACGCCTGGAGCTGGACGCAGAGAACACTCTGCGTCCGTGTCGATTTCTTACAGGGTTTTTTATGACTCTCGAGGAATAGTTAAGCGGAATTTTTACTAAATACATCTGCGTCTATTGTAAGTATTTTATAATGAATCTGAGAAAAGTTACGCCTGAATCAATTAACTATCTTAAAGCAGTTTTTGTTACTTTTTTCACAACAATTTTAGCTACAAATCACTCTCTGTCTGTCGAGTCCATCACTCAAGTTCAAACTGTTTGTTTCAGTCTGGTCAGATGGAAACCAACAGCTTTCAGCTGTCCTATAAGGCTAAATAATAATCTTCACGTGGTTCTTATTAGCAGTGGCGGCCCAGTGGTATCGGCCGGGACTTACGAGTTGTAGGTCGTAGGTTCGAACCCTGACAGGCACTTTACTTTGTGTAAATTATTTCGCCACGTGAAGGAAAACATTGTGGGAAAACCAGCATGTCCTAGAACAGAAAATTCGAAGACATGTGTCATCTACTAACCCTGGGCCCACGTGGTGGATTACGGCCCACTCCCTCTCACAGAAAGGATGCCTGTTTCGAAACAGTGGGAACATTATAGGCTAATTATGCTATGCTTATGGTTATTATATACCACCTAATCTGCTCGACGAATATTCTCCAAATCTTAAATAAACTCCAAAATAAACTGAAAAACCAAACGTATCAGTGTGTATCTTTCTTTACTCGGGCCAAAGCTCGTTAGGGATCACTTTAGATAGCCCCAACGATTACCAGACGATTCAAGAAGTTCCGACGTCCCTGTATTCGTAAATAAAAAATACAGGCCTAATACGACTGCCTGAAAACTCAGCCGAGGAGTATTAGTGGGTACTTGCAATGTTTTTTACGTGGAACATTTTGTGTGAGTAGTGTTACCAAGTAGGACAGAAGACAATTTAAGTTTATTTTTTTATCTAGGAATAGGTTTCGAAAGAGTACTCTAGTTCATTCTAAACCTTCGTTGATCGAAAGAAAACAGTTTTAAGGTTAACTTGTTTCGTTCGCTCTGGTTACCACTGATGGATATTCTGCCATAAGAAAGCAATCCGGCTGTAAAAAAATCTTGAGTATTTAAAATTAAAATCACCTACTCTAGGTAAGTATTTACTTTATTAATGTAAAAAGTGGTGTAAAGTTGAGAATACTACCACGAAAATAGGGGGACTTCTGATTAATTTGTATAGCGACTTAGAAGCATAACTGAGACTTTAAAACCGGCCAAGTGCGACTCGAACTCGCCCACGAAGGGTTCCGTACCACGGTTCAATATTTAACAAAAAACGCCGAAAAATCACAACTCTTTCTTGTATTTTTAACTTTATTTTATTTTTATTATTTGTTGTTACGGTGGCAATAGAAATAAACAATCTGTAAGAATTTCAACTGTCTACCTATCATGGTTCATGAGATACAGCCCGCTGACAGACATACGAACAGTGGAGGCTTAATAGATAATAGGATTCTGTTTTGCACCCTAAAAATTAATCCTGCGTAAACCAAGCTTTCCGTAACACACACACATCGTTTATACCTTAATAAATAATAGATGTTCATCAATAAGGAATGTTCGCTCAAGCAGTATAGTCAGAAGACATTCCAGACCAAATACCCATTCCATCTGGAATGTATAATAGACATCTGGTATTCGCAAAAATATGGTCACCCTATACAGAAAAGGTTTTTACGGCAGTGCCAGTTGTCTTGTGGCTAATATGTTTTATTTCTCGAAACGAGGTTGTGTAATAAAATCTTGGTTACTTTAGAAATGGCTGGATTTTTCTAAGGAAAAATACGTTAGCGGAATGAAAAAACTTTTTGTAAAGGTATGTAGTCTGAAATAACATATTGGACGGATTCAAAAAAAAAAATGAACAAGGCTAAAACAAAAAACGTGCAAATTCAATCAAATCATTCTATTCCTATTTTTAGTCAAATAAAATAAAAATTGGCTCGCATTTTCTTTGAGATACCTACTTACGTGTGTTCGAATGTCTATCTAAGTAATTATCAGGAACACATGAAAAAAGCGGCCTGACTGGTTCCGTACCACGATACAATATGTTAACACTACATATACAACGTGTAACAGAATAAGCGCAAGACCTAAATAGTTTGTACAGAATCGGCTTCTGAATCGATTTCCGTCATTATCTATATATTATGTAAATTTTTCATGAAAAAATATTTTATTTAACTGAAATTAGAACCACTGCGTCATAACAAGGTAATAAGATATTTTATTTAAGGAAATTTAATCCTTATTTCAAAGGTATAAAACCTATTTAAATAATAACCAAATTTGTAATACGCTCATAGCTATCCTATGTGTAGTGCGCGTTAAATAAAATAGTTAATTTAAGATGTGGTTTAATTAAATTAAATTACAGATATTATTTTAGTTTAGTTATTTAATATTTAGGAGCTCGTGGCTAAGTAATAGCAGCCGCACGGATCGATTCATCAGGTTAAGCTACGCTTGCCGGGGTTGGTCCGTGGGTGGGTGACCATCTTTACATATCGAGACTCCTCCGTGCCTCGGAAAGCACGTTAAACCGTTGGTCCTGGCTGTCATTTGTGGATCTTTGACAGTCGTTACGGGTCGTCAGAAGCCCGAAAGTCTGACAACCACTCTTGCCAAGGGGTATCGTATTACCCAGTAACTGGGTTATGGAGGTCAGATAGGCAGTCGCTCCATGTAAAATACTGGTATTCAGCTGCATCCGGTTAGACTGGAAGCCGACTCCAACATGGTTGGGAAAAGGCTAGGCAGATGATGAATTTAATATTCTAATTGGGGTGAATGAGCTCTTGCGTTTATTCCGTTACGCGTTGTATAATAAAAATCCTAACTAACCACAAAACCGTGTTTATTTAGCCTAAACACATTTTAAACATGACATTTCTGTATGGAGTTTGACATAAAACTGACATTAAACACGTGTTGAACAAGTGTCTTAAGTTTTAATGGTTTTTCTGATTTCGTCCCTTTTGATAGAACTCAGGGTATCTTTCGTTGTAAACGTTTCCTTCCTTGAACATTTCTTTGTGACATTAAATCAGATGGTTCTCATATAGGTTTCCACCCAAACATGTTTACTTTGTTATGTTTACATATCGAAGAAAAAAACCGTATCCATAACGAATGGTGAAATTAAATGCGAAACAAATTCTATAAGCTTTTTAGTATATCGGATTCTGGAGGAAATTGTCTAATGGTAATAATACACGATTCGACGAAATTGATTCATTTTGGGTCGAAGGCTAAAACATGGCCGCAGATATGGTCGAATTTGAGGGATTCACTTTCATTTGTTTAATTCATTCACATATTTCATCCACATAGGTGTTAGTTTATCTGTTAGTGGCTAAATGATAATAGCCGCATGGGTCGATAAGAATGTTAAGAGGAAATAGGGTTGGTCCCCTCTCCATACAAACGCTCTCGCCTGTTTTCTCTCTGGCCTGGTCTGGACCTTAGAAAAATGATTTTTTACAGTAAAATAAATATTAACTAGTTCTATGCCCCTAAATTTTCCGTTTTTTGACACATTATCTGTAGAAGCACTAGAACCCTCAGTTACGGGTAGTCAGAAGCTTTAAAGTCTGAGAACCAGTCTTACCAAGGGGTATCGTGTTACCCAGTAACTGGGTTGTGGAGGTCAGATAGGCAGTCGATCCATGTAAAATACTGATATTCGGCTGCATCTGGTTAGACTGCAAGCCGACCCCAAAATAGTTGGGGAAATGCTAGGCAGATTGATCGAGGTGTTAGTTTAGATGCTTTTTAACCGACTTCAAAAAGAAGGAGGTTATCAATTTGGATGTATATAATTATTATTTTTTACTTTTTATGTTTTAACATTCATATTACTAATTTATCCACCTAGGTGTTAGTTGAAGATACCTTTACTATTCACGTTTACATGGTTTAATTTAGTTGCTTCATCCAAATTGTAAAGATATAGTGAACTGTGTAATATTGCCAGTATACTCGGTTTCGGGGGAAAATCCCTGAACTCCGAAATGCCTCCTAAAATAGAAGAAATAATTACGTAATGGAAACAAGGAACATGTTAGTAATTACGGCTTTTCGTGTTATTTCGGATAGTTTCGTAATTGTTTCTGTATTTCTGACATCCTGAAATGTTTATTTTCTGGTTCGGAAAAATGTTTTTGTTCAATGAACGTTATTGATAAGATAATATTTATTTTGTAAAATACGAGTACAGTATGAAGGTCTTATAGTTAATATGAGGTGGCTACATGTTTCGCCATTTATGGCGTACAAAATAAGTTGCACTAGAAAATTGTTTTTTTTTTATGTCATTTAAATTAAATTGAATTTACAATGTCAAAATTTAAATGGCATGCAAAATTACAATGTTAAAATTAAAATTCAATTCAAAATCACAATGTCAAAAAAACTTAATTTGAGTACCTAAGACAGAAAAAATCTAATGAATACGCATAGTTGCTAGCGTGGTTACGTGAAAATTACTTGCTAGGAAATATAATATAGGTTAGTAGGTTGTATTCAGAATTGTCTTCAAAGTCAAAGATGGCTAAGCACACATAATCTACGGGAATTGAACAGCCAGGAATTTCTGAATATTTAAGAGCCATTAATTATTCGAGCAGTGTAGCTAAAATCATCTTCCTAGTACTAACTCTTCATCTTAAGCAATGAGGCTTATTTCACATCACTAGGCATCATGAAATATTCATCGGTATTTCAAAACAATACCCTAATTACCCAATATTTGAAGACCCAAAAACACCAGGAAATCGCGACATCCATTAAATAGTACCAAAATAATCGCAGTCACAAGAAGAAATCAACTTCGCAGGAAGTGAAAGGGCCATCGAAACTCGATTTACATAACAAACATGCGGTAACGACTGAGATCAAGACCCTACTATGGAAACAAAATTGAAACAAAGCGAAGAAAATAAGTTTAGATTTCTATCGATAATAACATACCATCATAGCTAAATTAAAAAAAAAAGTGAAATTAATTACTCAAATTAGTGTTAAAATAAATAACAACCACAATGTACTATGTCTGATAACCAGTCTTGCCAAGGGGTATCGTATTACCCAGTTACTAGGTTGTGGAGGTCAGATAGGCAGTCGCTCCATGTAAAATACTGGTATTCAGCTGCATCCAGTTGGACTGGAAGCCGACCCCAACATGGTTGGAAAAAGGCTAGGCAGATGATGAGTGTTAAAATAAATAAATACTATAATTAATAAATATTAATATGAATAATAAATATTAATATAATTAAATGCGAAACGTGTTGCGCCAACCCCAAGTAACATGGAACAAGGGCAGGAAGATGATGATGATTAATATAATTAATAAATATTAATTAATAATAATAAGTGACAAATTAATAGTACATAATATTATTCTGTCCAAATATCCAATGTATACGTAAAAATAATCATGATTCCGAAGCTTGATCAGGATGAAATTACAGTTTTCAATATTGTTGAAGATAAATTAAACCCCATAATAGAAGCAATCTAGTTGTTTGAGGAAAATAGTTACAATAAAGCTTGTAATGGTATTATCAGCATGGATAATGAAGTGCCATTCACCCACAGCGTTGATAATAACAGCAAAGATGCTACTAGCTAAAGATATGAAGTTAAATTTAGAATGATGAGGGAGACCGCGGTTTGAGTCAGTATGTTGTTTTAATTTATCTACTCTATTCTAGTACTTAGTCTTCGATGGGATTTTTTAGGTCAATTTGTCTGCCCTGTATCTCAACTTTTTCTTAGTTTGAGTACGACGATTTCGGCATATTTATCACTAGTATCTGTCCGCGATTTTGTTCGTGTAGATATCGTAAGAAACCACAATATCTATACCGTCTACTATAAGTAAAGCGTGTGAGTCGCGCTGGATGGTACCTTTTTGACAAAGGCATGCAGTTCGGCTCTTCTCGGTATTGCTCGGTTCTCGTACGATGGCCGCCCTCGCCCCCACGCACAACGTCGCATAGCATCGCCCTCCCGCACTATTACTTCGATTTCGCTTAACAAATGCAAAAAAAAATAATGCACAAATGCAAAAAAAAAAGAAAAAATGTAAAAAAAGCTCTTCAGCTTTATTATATTAATTATACAGAATAGATTTAATCAATGATGATGATGATGTTTTTTTTTTGTATTCCTTATAGGTTAATTTTTTTTTTTTTTCAGCTGCATCCGGTTAGACTGGAAGCCGACCCCAACATAGTTGGGAACAGCCTAGGCAGATGATGATAGGTAAAATTTTTGAGCTAAAAATATCATTAAGACCCTGTTGTATCACCAAAAATCGCATTAATAAAACTGTGGCTTTGACTTTTGTCTTTGACAGATGGTTGCTTCGGACAAAAGTTTCCATATTTGAAGTTTATTCAGGTCTAAATCATCATCAGCCTAGGGTTTTCAGCATACAACTGTTACTAAAATAGTTAATTGATTCAGGCGTGATTTTGCGGAAATCCATTATAAAATACAATAGACGAAGATATAATTATTTAGTCAACTATTCCGCTAAACTATTCCTGTGTTGCCACGCCGAGCGCCGGATGCAGATTCTGCGCCGGACGCAGAGTCTGCATCTGGCGCTCAGCGTGGCAACACTTCGTGTTCAGGTTTGCAACAGGTCAATCGTCATCCGGAGAATGACTCGTTGAGAGGTAAAGCACGTGTCGATTTCTTACTTTCTTTTTTTATGACTCTTAAGGAATAGTTAAGCGGAATAGGTTACTAAATATATCTACGTTTATTGTATTTTACAACTAATACGACAAATAGGCAACAATGAAATTTTGTGTTCATAAAGTAATATCATGCTGTCCTTTAGAAGTTGCCATCTGCTTGCCTATTAAAATTGCTGGGTTTGGTATTCCCTTGCATTTCATTTTGTTATTTATTTATATATACTTAATAGCACACCACAAAAATTTATAAAAAAAAACAAACACTATCTACAAAATATACAATGGGTGGCCTTAAGACTCCTACAAACTGGCGCGATATCGCGGGCGCGACAGGCAACGCAACTCTTTTCGCTCATGCGATATCGCGCCTGTTTGTGGGAGCCTTATCGCTTTCCGCGATCTCTTCCAGGCAACATTGGAATGGACAGTGATTTGCCTGGACATAAAATGGGGCTGTTGTAGGTGCAAATAATAAGTATACAATATACTAAAATAGATACACAGATACATACATACATAGTTGTCATTGTGTTAAATGAAAATATTAACTAAAATCGTGTTACAATGGTAAGTCAGGATAGCAACAAGGCACAGATAAACCGTATCGCGCTATGCGTATCACAAAATACGGCGGCATTACCGACTTCAAAACAGAAAGGAAACGGATTAAAAGTTTTAAGTGATTTAATCTCGCTAAGGGCGAAAGATTTGGCAAAATTTTGCCTGCAAATGAAATGGAAATTTAGACTTTTGAGTCAATCCTTAAATGGTACGATTTCGTAGTTTGTAAGGAATATTATTTCGCTTTCAAGTTCAGTAAGTAAGTGGGGGGCACTTACCTACTGTTTTAAGCAAATATTCTTGATTACTTGGATTGAGATCTCTTGTAAAGTTCTCTCAGAAATTCCAAAATTGTCTTAACAACATCCATGTTCAGTAAAACTTTTTCAGTAACTTATACAACGTTTAAAAAACCATTTATTGGTAAGGACACTACCAGCCGCACTACCAGTAGTGTCGTTTACCAATCCGTGAACCCTGTTGGTAAGAATCATACTGAGAGTCTATTTATGTGCTTTTTTTTAGAAAACAGATTGGGGAATTTTACCGTTTTATTACATGGGGCGCGGGTGGCCGTCGTCGTCTAGCGGGTGTCTTATAAGTCATAATACCTCCGTAGATTTGCTAATTTATAATGAAATTTGGGTAATTTAGGTACCTACTAAAAACATGAATTTTAAATAGTAAAAATTTCCAAACATTCAACAAAAAAAAAAAAAAAAAAATTGTAATATATTTGCTATACCTAGGCGCCCCCTTTGGGATCGGACAGGGTTTTTGTTAAATGCTGTATAAATTCTATTGTTTGCGACAATTGAACAATCAACTTATCTCACAAAAAAATATTTACAACGAACTTCTAAAGAATAAAAATACACATTATCATATTATCGCTTCCAAAAATTTTTTTTTCCATAAAAGTCATATTATAAAACGTATTTTCTATAATATCATCACTCATTTCATTTAGCACCTTAGAGAATTTAAAGATCAAATCATCGTCTATTGTGACGGTCGCCTACATAAAAAATATTTAGACGTCTTTTGACTAATAAAAGCGTTTCTTTTGAGCTTTATTCCCTTTGTTGATGGATACTTTCAATGCCTCCATTTAATGTGTTTTTCTCAACTTTTTGCTTGTTTACTATTTTGAAATGTCACGACTGTGTTTTTCTAAGTCTGGTCTCACTTGCTTAAAAGTATTGTTTTTCATGTCAGAGGTGAAGAGGGGACGTTTATTTTTTGGGGTTTTGTTCAATAAAATTGATAGACCGTTTAATATTTTTGATATAATATTTAAATTGAAACATTTGCTGTACTACAATAGTTTCAAAATTATGTCTCAAACCTTTGTTATTGGAATAGTTAACTCCGCCAATAATTACTTTTATTCAAAACTAGCTGCCCCGACAGACGTTGTTCTGTCAAAATTTCAATAATTCATTATAAAACCCATAGAAAATACGTTTTGTTTTCCCGAATTATGCAACTTTTTAAATTTTCTTTCCGTAAGAACCTGACAGTAATAGCCCGTCCATGACGAATATAAAAAAAAAAAACGTTCCAAATTAGTCCAGCCGTTCTAAAGTTGTGCGCCTACCAATGAACAACATTTCATTTTTATTACATAGATATAATTACATCGTGCATACATTTTATTGACTCCAGCCAAAAATAACTTTTAACGCAAAAGCCTAAAGTTTATGTCCAGTGACAATCAAATTCCCGAAACCCTGTCTATCCATGTTGACCCGAACACCGCCTAAATCCACAAGACCTAACAATTTTCCACTTTCGGACAAACTGGACCTCTCGTGTTGCCCATTGATGCATGACGTCACAGCTCCGTCACTCCAAATATCCACGGTCCAATGCTTTGAATGACGTAAAGCAACCAGAAATGCGTGCACCCTGTTAGATTAACAGGCATTCATCGTCGTACGTAATTTTATAGCTGTAATCTATCAAAGGGAGATTTACGGTCGAGATTTGTGTTTAGTCACAGATGAATACAGATGGTCCACTCTGCATTTTAAGTATGAAGCTAGAAGTACGCATCGGGACCGTCTTGTTGGGCCAATTCAGTGAGTGTAACGTAGTCAGAAGATCAATGAGTTACGCGATAGGAAAAACCGGCCAAGTGCGAGTCGGAATCGCGCATGAAGGGTTCCGTACCATTATCTATAAAAATGGCAAAAAAATCACGTTTGTTGTATGGGTGCCCCCTTAAATATTTATTTTATTCTGTTTTTTAGTATGTGTTGTTATAGCGGCAACAGAAATACATCATCTGTGAAAATTTCAACTGTATAACTATTACGGTTCATGAGATACAGCCTGGTGTCAGACGGACAGATAGACAGACGCACGGACAGCGGAGTCTTAGTAATAGGGTCCCGTTTGACCCTTTGGGTACGGAACCCTAAAAAGGCAACTTCTAGGTAAATATAACTGTAGGTAATTAGCACTGTGCGACCTGAATTTCACTTTAATGTGTCGTATTAAGGGTCGGTTTTTATTTAAATGATTTTGCTGAGTGATCCATCTGTATTCATCTGTGGTTTAGTATAGGAAATTGGATGTTTTAGATAGGAATGAAATTGTTTTTTTAACCTTTCTGGGCTCGAGGTCGTTTTCTATGAACATCTTTTGTTAACAAACGCTTGAATAGATTCTGTTCCAAGTTTCTTAGGTTTCTGGAGTCAACGTACTGCGGGGGCGCTCCAGTAGTTGCTCTATTAGTTCTAAAGATGCCTACAGATTTGCTTGATTTTTGACGATCGTTTTTGTCGCTCGATATGCGTGTTTTAGAGCAGTGGTGGCCCAGTGGCTACACACAGGCGCCGCTTTGTCTTTGTGTTATTTATTTCAACACCACTGCACTCAAAACGGTGAAGGAAAATATGGTGAGGAAACCGACATGTCCTAGAACCAAAAATTCCACGACTTGTGACATCCCTTAACGTGGATTACGGCCCCCTTTCTCTCATAGAGAGAAGGCCTTTGTCCAGCAGTGGGAACAGTATACGCTGATTATGCTATGCATGTTTTGACGACCAATAAGATCGGTTATCTTGATTTATTGATACAAAACAAGAGCCAGAGGCGATCGACAAAATACAATGTTAATCGTATGTTGGTTACACTTTTTTTGTCACATCGTCCAATATCGAACCAAATCTGTAGGTATCTCAAGATATTGTGTATTCTTAGTACAAATGTCTGTATTTTTCTAGGAACTACTTTCTTCATTTTTACACAATAATAGGTCTTGCCATGTTCAACATTGAATCCCAATAACCGTTGGCTATCTATCTGGGCCGGACACGTTTGCCGCATGTCGGGTGTATTGTGGGCTAAGACCAAACGCATTGTGGAAGACCCAGATGTAGATGGCGGGACGAACTTGGCGCTTATAGAAGGGATTGGTCTATATTGGCTGAGGATTGTAAAATGGAAAGGGAGGCCTTTGCCTGGCTAATTATTTACATTAAATATCTCATAACTAATTTCAGAGCGTGCGTAAGCGTGCGAAACTGACTGAACAGGTCCACTGAATCTGTGTGGTTCTTTCTCCAAAAGACCATTACAGACATCAATTTACATGGTTTTCACATGCTCTGACCAAGATTATGTCTGGACTTTCAAAGAGACTGTTACCGCCGAGTTTGTTTCTGCCTTTCATCTCAGAGTAGTCAGATAGGAAACGCCGACCTCATCTAGGTTTTTAAATAAGTTTGGCATGTAAAAGTGTTTGAACAAACCTAAATACATCATTATTATGATCATTTCAGCCAAAACACGTCCACACCACTGGTCATAAGCCTCCCCCAAACACCGCCACTTCGACCGGTTCTGTGCTTCTCACATCCAGCGGATTCCTGCGGCCTTCACCAGGTCATCGGTCCACCTTGTGGGGGCCTTTCAACGCTACGTCTCCCGGTACGCGATCGCCACTGAAGAACCTTTCGGCCCCATCAGCCATCTGTTCTGCGAGCAATGTGCCCTGCCCACTGCCATTTAAGTTTGGCAATTCTTCGGGCTATGTCGGTATTAACCTTGTTTCTCCTGCGGATCTCTTCATTTCTTACAAAAATAAAATAGGTTATTATGACGTTGTTGCACCGTAAATGTTCATAATATTGATGTAATGACAAATGGGAGTCTTCATGATAAGCCCAGCCCTTTATACACGGAGATATAGTGTTTTACTGCCGTTTCTAGGCTTGAATGTTATGTTATGACCAATAAATAGTAAGGTTATGCTAATGTACGATACTGAAAAGTAGGTTTATGTAGGGTCTGGCTGGAATTTTCCATTTACGAGTAAATTATCCTATCACTTTCAGAAACGTTAAGATAATGTTTGGAGGGTAAAAAAAATAAGCCATCGTTACAGTAGTCGCATAATTAGGATGTGTAAAATCTGACATCTTGGCTGACTTACATAATGATATAAACAATATTCATCTTCATCATCATCACCATTACCATCACCATCACCATCACTGTCATCGTCACCGTCACTATCATCGCCATCACCATCACCATCGTCATCGTTATCATCACCCTTATCATGATCATCCTGTTTACAATATGTCGGAAAATGAGTTGGTACCATCTGATGGCGAACTCTAGCAACGCGCGCGCATTGGACAAATCAAATAGCGCGCGCTTCCCGGCTTCCTGTTACGCACTTCCGTCCCTTTTCACGAAATCACTCCCACAGATTGCAGGAAAGCGAGAGGAAAGATGTTACATATCAACAAAAATTCTAGCAACGTCCATCCTTATCAATCTAGCTGATAATTATATTCCCTATACGTAGTGCATTATTTATTTGTATAATTACAACTAAAATACCCTGTAAGTAAATATTTAAATAAACAAAGTCAAAGTCAAATAATTTATTTCAAGTAGGCACATTAAAGGCACTTTTGAACGTCAAATACATAGAAATAGAAATAAACTGATTCTAGTTGCCCTTCCAAAAAGTAGTTTTCATATGGAGAAGAATGGGGAAGAAACTCCACAGTTACTCTTTAAAAAAATATTTTACAATATTTGGTATACATCAATTATATCATTACATGTGAAGACGATGCACCGAGAATACAATTACTGTACCACAATAGGTAAAAAAGAATTATAAATGGAGCAATGACAAATAAATTAACTAAATGTGGCATGGCATTCGTTACCGAAAGATAAAATTAAAATGTTCAGAAGCCTGTAATTTGACTAAACGGGAACACAGCACTGCTGTTGCCTGCCAGGGTTGCGGGCAAGTCCGAAAGGGATACCAAGACCCTTGGCAACAGGCAACTGAAGGAACATGGGTGGGTTTTAGTCAGCAAAAGTCTGACACGCCCTCCCGCTCCAGAGCGGGAGAAGACATTTGATGATTTACAAATCTCAAATAAAAAAAAGCACTGCTGCTTGTCAACAGAACTAGTCACGATGGTAGGATGGTTCCTGCTACAAAAAGAATACAGATAAACCGAATTGTTAGCCTAATTATTATTTTAACAGACTTCTTCAAAAGGAGGTTCTACTCAATTCGTCTGTATGTTTTTTTCTTTTTCTTTTTTGTGTGTATGTCACGCGATCACTCCGCCAAATATGAATCGATTTTGATGATTCTTTTTTTGTTTGGTAGGTCGTACTTCAGAGGTCGTCCCATATAATTTACTTTGCTTGCGTAGTTTTTGAGTTAGCTTCAATATTCCGTATTTTTCCCACTTAGTGTATGTAGACAATGTTCTATGTGACTCCATCACTGTTATTTACACAGCGGTAGTCGTATTCGCATATGTGTGGGTTAGGTACTACAGCTAAAAAGTGAAAAATAAAAACATTTTACAAATAAAATAAAACAACCGATTTCCAAAAAAAAACACTAAAAAGTGAAAAATAACTTTAATTTTGGAAGTCGGTGGCAAAAAACGAAAACTGAAAAGCAAAGACACCGACTTCCGAAATTAAAGTTATCTCATAATACCTCTTCAGCAAGCGACAATTCAATGTGGGAGAGCCGCCACACCGCTATTCGCTCGCAGACAGTGTTATGAACATTCATTTTATCACGTCAGGTGTGTTCGCACGCATGTTTGAAGGGCTATGAAAACAGCGGGAGACATTTCTTATACTCAACCTTATGAAAAGCGTGTTGTGTGTAGACTTTGTGACGTAGTTTCGCGTCAATGTGGCGGCTGTTATTATTTTTCCTGTGAGAGGTGTTTTAGCGACGATCCAGTTTTTTTTTGCTTTGTGCGTAAACAAATGCTTATTTACGCTTTCACGACTGACTTCAAGTACTTAGATCTTTGTTTTAATAGCGTAATTATGAATGAGTCTATAATAATTATTATTATTATTGATTTTACGCGGCTTATGAAAATTCTCGTTCACCAGATATAAGGTAATTATGATATTATTATATTATTAATTGCACTGCCTGATGATCTTTCTCTCTGGTTTGTAGTCTATTCCCATTTATAACCGACTTCAAAAAAAGGAGGAGGTTCTCAATTCGACAGTATTTTTTTAATTTGTTTTTATGTTTGTTACCTCAGTACTTTCGACTGGCTGAACCGATTTTGATGATTATTTTTTATTTGAAAGCTGGTGCTTCCCATATAACTTGTATTAACTTTGCTTGCGTAATTTTTGAGTTAGCTTCAATAATTACGTATCTTTCCCACTTAGTCTATGTCGATGATATTTTATTTGACTCAGTCACTGTTATTTACATAGCAGGTAGTGGTATTCGAATTTGTGTGGATCGAGACTTACGCGGGTGAAACATCGGAGCGCAGCTAGTACGGAATAAACCTGATTTAAAATTCACTTATTGTTGAATTCGCTCGTTTAGTTGCCCCAATGAGTCAGTATATTGCTCCACCGCGGGTATGTAAACCAAGTTGTTAGCTACTGGAAACTTATGGGTTTAATAACGCATGTTTTATTATTCAGCCTTATTTTTGCTGTAAGTGACTGCTGTGGAAGCGCCGAGATATGATTGTAAATGTAGGTTTAAGTTGGATGAAAAGCGCTTT
Source organism: Lithophane leautieri (assembly GCA_949152455.1). Classification (NCBI taxonomy): domain Eukaryota; kingdom Metazoa; phylum Arthropoda; class Insecta; order Lepidoptera; family Noctuidae; genus Lithophane; species Lithophane leautieri. The sequence goes on along the minus strand of OX424479.1, from coordinate 4,561,543 downwards.
AGCGCTTTAAGTGTCTAATTTGTATATTCGTTTTAAAATAGTTTCTCCTTGGTTGTAGATTTTAGCAGAACGTTTGTTATTTTTAACTAGCTGCGCTCCGCGGTTTCACCCGCGAAAATCTCGATCCCGTGGGAATATCGGGATAAAAAGTATTCTATGTGTTAATCCAGGTTATAAATTATCTGTGTGCCAAATTTCATCCAAATCCATTTAGCCGTTTTTGCGTGATTGAGTAACAAACATCCAAACACACAAACACACAAACTTTCACATTTATAATATTAGTAGGATTAAGTTCACTTCTTTAGTAGGTATTTCTTTTTATTTATAAAATTCTTGGGGTTTTTGCACTTGCTTTGGCCAAAATAACCAAACAGGTTTTGACTTCTGATGAACTTAATAATAAATTATCGTTAAAACTAGTTTTATTCGTTAACTAACAAAATTTGCAAGAATTATTATTTAGCCAGTCTAATCATGGTTTTTATTTTATTTACTGATAAATAAACATTTCACAAAGTTTACTGAAAATGCGTCAAATAAAAAATAATCAGCTAATCAGTGCATACAATGAATAGTGAATGTTTCCACAAAATGTGATTGAAGGTGCCTAGAAAATCAAAACTTCGTTGTGGAAATCCGAGTTCATGTCATACAGTGCATCTTCCGATAGGGATTGAGACCATAGCGCCTTACTTAGCCTTAATATTTAATTTGTGTGTGGATCAAGGAGTCTTCCCGGATTTAATGAAATACAGTAAGGTAATACCACTTTTCAAATCCGGGGACAGTAAAGACACCAATAATTATAGACCCGTATCCGTGCTGCCGGTTTTCAGCAAGGTGTTTGAAAAGGTGATGCTGAATCAAATGCTCAATCATTTTAACACAAATAAAATCCTTCACGATCAACAGTATGGATTCACCAAAGGACGTTGTACGACCGACGCCGGTGTTACCTTATTAAGACACATTTTTAACGCGTGGGAAGAGGCCCAGGATGCCATAGGAATCTTTTGTGACCTCTCCAAGGCTTTTGATTGCGTCGATCACGAAACCTTACTGTTGAAACTTGAGCATTACGGACTTGGAAAACTTGCGCTCAGTTTAGTAAAATCTTATTTAAATGATAGAAAACAGCAAGTTCAAATAAACGGTATCAACTCACTAGGTTTAAAAGTAAAAATGGGTGTTCCACAAGGCTCGATTTTGGGTCCTTTCCTCTTTTTAGTATACATTAATGATCTACTCCATTTATTAAAAAATCAGCCACACATGGTGTTATTTGCCGATGATACTTCCTTAATTTTTAAGGTAGATAGACGTGCTACAAATTTTGACGAAGTAAATAACGCCCTACTGCAGGTCCAAAATTGGTTCACTGTTAATAATTTAGTATTAAATGGGAAAAAAACTAAGTGCATCAAATTTTCTTTGCCAAATGTCAAAAGTAGGGATTGCGAGATTGTATTGAATCAAGAGAAACTAGAGTTCGTCGATAAAGCTGTTTTCCTGGGATCACGCTCGACTCAAGGCTACAATGGGGTCCTCATTTAACATCTCTTGCAGGACGGCTAAGTTCAGCAGCATATGCTGTCAGAAAAATCCGTCAATTTACTGATGTAGATACCGCGAGGCTAGTCTATTTTAGTTACTTTCATAGCATCATGTCTTACGGTATTTTACTATGGGGACGGGCTGCAGACATCGAGTCTATCTTTATTCTGCAGAAAAGAGCGATCAGAGCTATTTATAATCTCCGCAGGCGCGATTCTTTAAGGGAACTGTTTAAGGATATAAACATCATGACGGTACCTTGTCAATATATCTATGAAAACATCATGCACGTAAGAAAAAATTTACATCTTTTTAGTAAAAGAGGTGATAGACATAATTATAGTACTAGAAATAGGGACCTATTAGTTCAACCAGGTTTCAGACTAGCTAAAGTAGACTCATCTTTCATGGGGTACTGTTTAAAATGTTACAATAAAATTCCTCCCCACATACTTCAACTGAATGAGTCGAAATTCAAAACTTGTATAAAACGCACACTATGCAGGCAGGCATATTATAAGTTGGAGGATTACATCTCTGATAAAAATGCTTGGCTTAATGCTGGTCCTGCTCCACAATCACAACTAACTAATTAACATTCGAAAATACTGTTGGAGCTGCTGAAGATCGGAAGACCATCTTGCATTGTATAAACTCAATCTCCTTTGTATTATATAATTGTATAGCACAGGTGTGAGTACTATGTACTATTGAGCTACCATTTACCGGGTAATTTGTCTTTCATTGACTTGAATGTGCCCTGGCGACTGGGAATGTCATGCTCACTGAAATGTCTCGCTGGTGGTGGCGCGTGTGTCGGATCATTTAGCTCCCTTCAAAATGGTTGAGCTGAATGGTGCTGATCCATGCGTCATGTTCGTGAACGGGCGCCGTCAGTTGTGACTGGTCATCTCTTAGCTGCCATGGCTTATTTTAATTTTTGAATTGTTTTATGTAATAATTGCGGACGCTTTAACGTGCTTTCTACATTGTTCTCACATGTATAATTTCAACATAAATGATGTAACCCACATATTGTAACAATATTTTGATTTAAAAGAGTGTCCATGGAGTTTCTTGCCTGTTCTTCTCCATAGGTACCTACTACGCTTTGGAATGGGCAACTAGCTTCATATTTCTGACTGACCGACTCCTTGACAATTCAAAAGTGCCTGTGAATGGTTTAATTGAAATAAATGCTTTGAGTTTGAGTTTGAGTTTGAGGTACTATTGCAGGTATATATGTTATACCTAGTCCTAATGTTAGGTATATGTTATTATTTTATTTTTTATTTATACTTTTATCAATGTGTGTTTAGTTTAGTTTGTGATAATTCTGTGTGAGTCACAATAAATACTTTTTTTTTTCTTTCTTTCTTTCTAATCTAGATTTTATTTGAAAGTTTATCTTTTAAAACCAATGTTTAGTGGGTTAGGAACTAGAAATTCGTGCCTAAGGTTTGGGTTGGTAAATGATATTCTGGAATGCCTGCAACCACGAAAACCATAGTATAATAACTATCCAATGGTTTTAGCAACCTGTAGATTATAGAGCAGATGTGACAAGCTTTATACAGAAATCATCAAATATAAAAATAAAAAAATAAAAAATAATAACCCTGTTCCTGATACCGGTGGCCTACTGTTTTTTTTTATATTTTGTATAAATGTTCTTTTTTTAAATGTTTTTATAAAAATATTTAAAAATGTAAATTATGTGCTTGTAAATGAAATAAAGGAAATAATCCTTACTTGTAATATTATAAATGCGAAAGTAACTCTGTCTGTCTGTCTGTCTGTCGCGCTTTCACGCCAAAACTACTGAACCGATTTAGTCTAGAGCCTGAGAAAGGACATAGACTACTTTTTATCGACACACCACGTGGGCGAAGCCGCGGGCGGAAGCTAGTAATAAATAAATAATAAATATTCTTTTCTAAGCACAGTCCGTACAAAAAAAAAACATTAATTATAGTTACAATGTTTTTTTCCAGTTTACTCTTTATGAAAATATGAGATTTTTCCCAAAAAACACATAACTATTTTATTATCTTAAGGCTTTTAAGAACTTTAAAAGTCCTTTAAAACAATTTGTTTGAGTTTAAATACCATTCATCGCTTTTCTTATCGAAAGTTTCAGTCTTAATGGTCGATAAAGAACATAACGATTTGTTAATTGCTTTCCAAATTAATTGCAATTACAAAAACAATCTTTGGATGCCTTGAATAAGAGTTAAAAGTTAAAGACGACCGTATTTCTTAGTTGATAAGTTACATAACATCACGCCTTGTTTTCCCGAAGGGTTTGGCAGAGGTGTATCTATAGTACACCCACATTTCCCCAGTTATGTTTAAGTCCCATGTAATAGGGGGCGAGCCTATTGCCGTCAACCGGGCCCAAATCCAGACTCCGGGCGACTACCGAGAAATTTTAGATAGAAGAACCCAATAACATTTTGCCTGACCAGGGAATCAAAACCAGGACCTCACGCTCAGCAGTAGCGCTTGCAATCACTAGACCAACGGGCCAGTCTTCTTTGTAAATATGGGAGTAAAATAAAAATACCAATAGGTACAGGGTGTATTTAATTTATTTATTTTATTTTTATTACATATAAAACCACCACTGGTTACCACGATAGTTGGTTACTGAGAAATTCATTGAATTGATTACTTCTAAATTAATTCAAGAAAATGTTATAAAATAACCACAGTTTTCCAGTAACATTACTTCTTGAATTAGCATTTTTCGAATATTTACACAGAATTAATAAGAGACAACTGAACACGATCTTTTTATTTATCTATGATGCATACCAACGTTTTTAAAGAGAATCCAACAAAAGCTTAAAGTTAACACAATCATGCCTATACAAACAAAACATAATTTTTCAAGCAACATTGTTTTCTTTGATACGAAAATAAATAAAAAAGATGCTTTAGAAAAGTCCTTTTTATTTCCTCATCTTTTGAATCCGCTTTAGCGACGGCGGTGGTTGAAAAATCTACCTGGATCATAAATCATTTCATTCTACTGTGTACATAAAATCACTGAGCTAAATTCAAAACATTTTCTGAATTCATAGAGAAAAAGCAGACCATAATTTACCGAACTTCAAGTTTAAAAAAATCAATGGACGTTTTTAAATTGGATTTCTGGTTGGATGCCAACTGGTAAAACCCTCTCTTTGCTTGCAGTTATAATTAATTATAATGTTGTGGCTTTATGATATTATTAATTCGATTTTGAATGTGGGCGATGCTAATTAATTATAAATATGAAATTGTTGATATGAGATATATAAATTAAAATATAATAGCTATTTATATCTTTACTAGCAGTTAGACCGCGACTTCGTCCGCGTGGATTTCGTACTTTCCTCTAAAAATTTCAGCAACCCCATTTATTTATGATCATTTACCCCTTAAACTTTATTACCCTTTTACGCAAATGCTGATTTTTGAAAAACCCCGAAACACGAACTTTTTTGTTTTGAGTATTAGTACCGTACCTAGTTTCGAATTAATCCGAATTAATTGACACCCCGTAATTCCTCCATGGTAAAATAATTTCCAAAAACCCTTTCTTGGTGGATGCCTACGTCAAAATAACTATCTGTGTGCCAAATTTCAGCCCAATCCGTTCAGTGGTTGGAGCTGTGATATAGACTACCCCTTTTGACTCCGTTAGGGGTAGATTTTTAAAAACTCTGGTACTCATTATTCGTTATTTTTCGTTTTAAGTACAAATTAATACTGAGTTGCAAGTTAATCAAAGCGCGCGTTAAAATTCTTCTATACAAACTTTGAGACCCTCCAATCCCCGTTTAGTTAAATTTTGTCATTTTTAGTTTTTCTAAACTACCCCCTAGTTTAGAAAAACTAAATATGACAAACTTTATAATTTCCTTAGATACGTATTCGTGCCAAGTTTCAAGTCTATTAACTCAAGGAATAAGATTTTTCATATAAACGAAATCCCCCCTTTTCACCCCCTTAAAAGTCGAATTTCGGAAAATCCTTTTTTATTCGATGTCTACATCATACAAAGAACACACCCTCCAAGATTCTGGTCTCTACGATCAGGGGTTTAGGCAGAGCGTTGATCCGTCAGTCAGGTCATTCAGAACAAAACATTTTATATGTATAGATTAAATAATACATATTAATGACAGATATAGGTACATATAGAAATTTAACATAGTGTGACACAATGAGCGGTCTGGCCGTTATATTTACTTATCATTATTAATTTAATGTTAAAAATAGTAAGCATTTTTTTTATTTGTGAATACATTTTGCATTTATTTTATTAGGATCTCCAACAAAGAATACACCTTACATGCTGTAATATAAAAACAAGAATAACAATCTATGTGCTCCCTCAATTATAGGAGACCACATTAGGCAATAAAAATAAACAAACAGCAACATGAAAGCTTTACATTAAAACAATTCCTTATACTAAAGTTAAATCAATCTGCCTACCCTTTTTCCAACTATGTTGGGGTTGGCTTCCAGTCTAACCAGATGCAGCTGACACTGTACACAACTTAGTTACTGGGTAATACGAGTATGATACCCCCCACACAGCACCACTAACCACCCCTAACTAGTCTTACCATGGGGTCATGGGGTCTTACCGTGTTACCCAGTAACTAGTTTTGAGTAGATTGAGTATTTAACGGTTTAATTTTCTGACAACAGAGGCCCTAGAGTGAGTTTCCTTTAACTATCTCGACTTTACGCATCGACCGCGTTCGGCGCTCCGATTGGCCCTTCTCCAGTGAAGGTCAGTGAAGGGCCAATCGGAGCGCCGAACGCGGTCGATGCGTAAAATCGAGATGCTTAAAAGAAACTCACACTAAGGCAGAAAGTTAAACGGCTAAATACTCGTCAAAAACCTTTAAACCCTTCGAAAAACACATAAATCTCCATGTACCTATATACAAAGTCGCGGAAACAGACATCGCTCCACACTCTACACGTCATCTCCTTCAAAATATAATCCCAAACATATTTCTCGGTCTCGATAAAGAACATCTCACCTGACAAAATAAACCTATATATAACCTGAATATAGCCCTTAATCCCTATAGCGGAAGGCACTAGCATGAGTTATGAACCTTATGGGTAGATAAAGGGCCGTAACTAGCGAACGTGTCGAGAGAAGAAATGGGAATAGATTAGGAACTGTTACTAAAAATGTGGGTCATTCCCACATTCTCAGAATTTTTTCGGATCCATCTTGTTTTGTTCGGGCATCTGGTGTTTTGTAGGGAACTTAGACTGACTTTATCGTCATAGATAAATGATATGCATGAAATTTACATAAACATAACATAACAACACGTCTGTATTCCCCGAAGGGTTAGACAGAGGTGTACCTATAATAAATTCCACATTTTGCCAGTTATGTTTAAGTCCTATGTAATAGGGGGCGAGCCTATTGCCACCAACCGGGAACAAATTTAGACTCAGAGCTGCCCTTGAGAAGTTCTAGATGGAAAAACTCAGTACCTAACACTGCCCGACCCATGAAATCGAACCAAGGACCTCATGCTCATGCTCAGCTGTAGCGTTTGCGACCACTAGACTAACGAGGCAGTCATGAAATATAATTGATATATAATTTATACATAATTATAAATTAAAGTCGCTTTTCGTGTTTGTCTTTATGTCTGCGTTGTTCTTTTAAACCACGAAACAGATTTTGATGAGGTTTTCACCATCGTTTAGAGAATTTGTTCCGGAAGGTTTCTATGTTTTTAATACGTTAATATTAAAGTTACATATAACTAATAAATCTCGATGTTTTGTCAAGTCGTAAAAACCGTGTGAAGCAGGAGCGCGTGGCTATAGTCCTTACAAATATTATAAATGCGAAAGTAACTCTGTATGTTTGTCTGTCTGTCGCGCTTTTATGCCAAAATTACTTAACCGATTTAAATGAAATTTGGTACCCAGATAGTCTAGAGCCTGAGAAAGGACATAGTTTATCGATATACCACGCGGGCGGAAGCTAGTTGTATATATATTTATAGGACTATACAGAACAGAATCTCATATAGTACATGTAATAACTGCAGATGTAACGTAACGGACAAGGTGAGAGTTTTAAGTCTATAATATGTGAAAAGTTTCTTTGTGCGCATCACAAAACTTTATAAAACAGTGATTTAAAATAATATTGTTGAAATTCTAGGTAATTTAATACTGTAGGTACCGTGTTAAATTACCTACGAATTAAGAAAGTGCTTTTGAAATGGCATCTTACTAATCATAATAAAGTCGTAGTCATGAAAACTCTATAATTTATCAAGTAACATTATGTTTTGAGGATTCAAAGAGTTAGCTTTGAGTGCATAAGTTAGTGCTTTCAGTGAATTTATATAGTCTCGTGATGTTATTTATATTGTCAAAGGGAGTAAATGGATTTTTTACCTGATTATGTCGAGTAAAAAAGGGTAGAGCTTCTCAATTATTTATTTTAATTGAACACTTTTAGAGTGTTTTTTTTTAAGTTTCATTTGAATTTAGATTTAAATCTATTTGAGAATTCACATTAATTATTCAATTAATTATGTTGTTGAAAAGGGTTTTAAAAATAGATGCGGTTTCAGAATTGAAATTAATTAATTTTATTTAATCAGGATCGATATATCGATATCGATACCCGCCACGTCTGTAAAGTATGGATTGTTAATTAAATCATATCCTGTATTATGCTGTCCTGTATGGATCAGAATGATGGGCCACAAAAGGGATGAATGAAAGGCAATTGCATGCAGCTGAGATGAGAATGCTAAGAGGGATGTGTGGCATTTTACCCGAATGGATAGAATAAGAAATGAGTACATAAGAGGAAGTCTGAAAGTGGCACCGGTGACTGAAAAGTTGTGCGGTAATCGGTTGTCATGGTATGGGCACGTGATGCGAAGGAATGAGGAAAATGTTGTGAGGAAAGTTTTGGGTATGAATGTAGATGGCTATAAGAGTAGGGGAAGACCAAAGAAACGATGGATGGACTGTGTGAAAGATGATATGGCTAGAAAGGGGGTGACTACCGAGATGACGGCTAATAGAGAGACGTATGGAAGAAAGGGACATGTTGCGCCGACCACAAATAAATTGAGATAAAGGCAAGAGACTGTCTCGTTGGAAGCGTTACTGCTGAGCATGAGGTCCTGGGTTCGATTCCCGGGTCAGGCAAAAAGTTATTCGGTTATTTCATCTGAAATTTATCAGTACCAGCCGGGAGTCTGGATTTGTGCCTGGTTGTTGGCAATAGGCTCGCCCTCATAATACATGGGACTTAAACATAACTGCTGAAATATCCTCTGCCTAACCCTTCGGAGATTACAGGCGTGATTTATTTATTTAAACAACATGGGAGACTTACATCTAAAATAAACAGATTAAGGACAGTACATTAGTCAAAAAGCCCACACAGGTCTCCACTTATAAAATACAGAGAAAATAAGTAAATTCTAAGGACATTCACACCAAGTTACTATAGACTACAGCATAATAACTATGTTGCTCGCACTGCATAGCAACCATTACATCATAATGAACTACATGGTCCATATGAAAAAGTTACGACGGCTTAAGCACTTCCTGGCTGACGACACACTTGTTAGGAATGGATTTATATCGTACTGCTTACAAAGCTTGTTAAAATTTCTGCTAGTACGCACAATGTACGAATTCTGCCTATAATAGGGAATATGCATGTGATTCAAAAAAGGGTCAAGTATTACTACTTTAGAATTATGCCTCCATCAATATTTTTGAATAAAATGTCTTTGTGAGCGAGAAATTAATTTTTAAAAAGTGCCAAAGAACTGCAGTTAATTCAAATACTTCAAAAGCTAAGAGCGGATGTGACGTAACAATCTAGCACAACAATCAAAATGTCAATCTCAAGTCAATGAACAAGTGTCAAGTCAATGTCAAACACTCCTACAAAAAGGAGTGTTTGACTTTGACTTGACAGTTGCTTGTTTGTTTTCATAGAATGTGACGTCACCACACCAAGCGCGCCAAATGGAGGGCGTTTGAATAGCCCGAATCAGTTGGATATTTTTATCATTTTTTTTAAGTACTTTAAATTGCTTTTTTTCCGTCGATTTTATAAAACTATTATTAGACGATGCCAACTATCGAATAAAATTATTAAAAAAATACATGCATATTCCCTATTGGTTGAAGCAAATGACACGCGCAAAGGTGGACTGTAACGCTTAAACTTCATGGGAATGTTGAAATAAAATTTTGTCAAAGCATCTAAACAGTTTTATAGTATTGTTAAAGATTTTCAATAAATACACGCAGTCAAAAATCTCGCGGCGGTTGAGTAAAGGTAATAATATATATGAAAGGCCATGGCTCAATTATCTGACCCGGTTGGTAAAAGTTTCCGTACAAAAACCAAATCAGTTTTAAATTATAGCCCTCTATCACACTTTTTATAATACATTTAAAAAAAAAATAGAATCCCGATGGGAGAACACGTAAAAAAAATTGAAAAGATTTGGTATAACATATTTTTTTATGTACCAAAACCGCATTTTTTTCTTTATTGTAGTTGACTTACAGTCAAATAAATATCGTAACACTCGTCCACAAACTGTGCAGTCAGTTATAGATAGTGCCATCCACGAAGATGCGCCTCACTCTGCTCCGCTCCGTACTAAAGTACAGCAATCGCAGAGAGGGGCGCGTCTTCGTGGATGGCACAGCTGTAGAATATTATTATTGTGTTCGCGCAGTATTCACCAGTTATGTGTCATAGATAATATTGTCATCACTGTGTCTAGTTTAGAATATTTTATTGTTTCAATTTTTTTTTTTTGCAAATTGTCACCTTGTAGCTATTTATTTAACCGTGTTTTTGTATGTTGTGCTGTCTTTTGTGTGCACCAAATAAACGTTTTATCTATCTGTCTATGATTTATGATTTACATAGGTTATGGTAGTTTTCCGAATGATACGATACTTTTTGATGATAATATAGATACCTTATGAACCTTTTTTGGACGCTCTCAATGCGGTTAGTATATTTGTGATAACATAGTTTTATATGTGATGTTATGTAAAGGCAAGAGTAAACAAAGTAACTCACTTTCGCATTTATAACTACCTTCCACATCCGGCTTCGCCCGCGTGGTACTCGTATGTCGATTAAAAGTATCGAAATCCGTTCAGTGGTTTAGGCGTGAAAAGTTAACATACAGACAGACAGACAGAGTTACTTTCGAATTTATAATATTACTCGTAGTATGGATAATAGGATTTAAGTCTAAACTTGAATATCTTCGTTAGAATATTTTTTATAGTCACACAATTTTTATGAAGTTTTTTCACTTCATCCCAACGTTATTAGGATATTTTACTTTCAAATTTCATCTTGAAGAGAATGGTAGCAGTGCCTTTTATTTGAAACTAACACTCGTTTTTACATTCTATGACAGCAGTTGAGTTATGACACTGGAAATTCACAAAACTTTTGAAAGTTTATTTTGAAGAATGTTCCATTATTTTCATTTTAAATCTAAAATTGCGCATTCGCGGAAACGGTGTTTGGATATTTTTTTTTTTTCGGATAGCTATCAGAAATTCATTCATATTTCACCCGCGCAACCCTTACAAAGGTACCTCCTCTCATCAAACACAACGAAAACAAAACACAATAGGTACCTTCCCGCCAGCAGAAACTTTTCACCAAGCGTTTATAGAATTCGAATTTTAATCTTCTGTAGTTTATTTTGCTAAAACTATACGCTAAGCTTGAATTCAGAATTAAAGATCATTATCATCATTTTCGTTAATTTTGCACCGCACCACACGTCTTGCAATGGCAGCTTGATCACGGTGCTGACGGAAGTAACTGGTGCTTAAACCACAGGAGTCCTCCTAGTTAAATCCCAGTATATGTCTTGCATCTTACCACTAAGTTATAAAAAAACTATTATGGTACCATAATCGTAAATAGGTTTAAGTCTTTAACAAATAAATATTGTATAATGTTTAATTATCGAAATGCCCTGTTAGTCTATCTGGACTTTTGTGTTGTTCTAGGGACCAGTCGCGAATCATGTCAATCAAAATGGTGCACCTTTTTACCGACTTCAAAAAAGGAGGAGGTACTATGGTTCGGATGATTGTTTTTTTATTTTTTTATTTATATTCACTGATTACTCCGCCGTTTGTGAACCGATTTAAAAAAATCATTTTTTGTTCAAAAGCTTATACTTCTGAGGTGGTCCCATTGTCACCAAGTCAGGATCTGATGATGGGATCCTAGAGAAATCAAGGGGAACTTTCAAAAATCGGTGGGGCAACCGGTGCATTTCTTAATTTTTTCATTAAGTATTTTACAGCACTACAATGTTATGAAGGTCTGGTTCCGATACAATGTAGATCTGTCTCGCAGCATTATACTGAGCGATGGCCGTTTTGCTGTGTGACGCATATTTTCCCCCAACTTGTTATGTTCGTACATTTGTCCTTTCTTAGCGTCATGTTTGCCGCAAATAAACGTATTATCTTTCTTTCTTTTACCTATGTGCAGACAATGTCTCAAGTAAGCAAATTAATATCATCGCCATTCTTCAGCCCTCTCAATTTATTTGTGGTCGGCGCAACATTGATTTTTTCTTCCATACTTCTCTATTAGTCGTCATCTCGGTAGTCACCCCCTTTCTATCCATATCATCTTTCACACAGTCTATACTACACAAGACGAATCTTGACCTTATAAAACTTCTCTTTCATTCTTCGCATTACCATTTTTTGCTTATAAAAATCCATGTATCCAGGTAAACGGCGTAGGTAAGTCTACAAATCTGGCCAAGATCTGCTTCTGGCTGATAGAGAACGACATGTCGGTGCTCATAGCCGCGTGCGACACTTTCCGCGCTGGCGCAGAGGAGCAGCTGCGCACGCATCATCTTCCTCTAATCATTATGAGTGAAATGTACAATTTAGGTACCTAATAGTACTTCTACTTCTTTGTCGGTGCACTCTTGGCAAAGCGGTCGTGGTCATCAAGTGGCAGTGAGATTTCGGACAGCCGTGATTTGCCCGACGATGCGACGCCATCCTTCTCTGTCGGCTGTTATATGTGTGCATTCGTGTAATGGGCCGCCCAACGGATTACCTAATAGTACTTTACTGAAAATAAAGGCACAAATTAAACTCCAGGTTAAACATTTATCTAAACTTTAGACAAATGAGTAAGCTGGAGTTTAACTGGGTAATGTTGAACCTTTTGATTAAAGGTTTAATTTCACCCAGTTAGAACATTCTACATACGTTTAACCCTAACAAACAACAAACCCTGGCTGGTAAGTGGAAAATCGAGAATGTTATAATATGAGGTAACGTGTATGTACTAGAGTGGCCCGACAATCTGTCTGCAAACGGTAACTATTTTAACAAAAACTCTGACTAGCCGTGGCACGGGGAACCAGTAATGCCAATCCTACTAATATTATAAATGTGAAAGTTTGTGTGTTTGTGTGTTTATGTGTTTGTGTGTTTGGATGTTTGTTACTCAATCACGCAAAAACGGCTGAATGGATTTGAATGAAATTTGGCAAACAGATCGTTTATAACCTGGATTAACACATAGGATACTTTTTATCCCGATATTCCCACGGAATCGAGACTTACGCGGGTGAAACCGCGGGGCGCAGCTAGTATAATATAATTTTAATTAGGATTACCTACTTTTGTTTTAACGTAATTAATTTCTTGTTCACCAAAATGATTTCAAAGACTTACCTATCACTATGCTGGTGTGTATTTTATCTATAACCCTTCAATTAAGCTGACATGAATAGTGAAACATATGGAGCACGAACGCGCGGCCCCTCAATCAACCTGCCAATCCGACGTCATAACCATTGAGCTATTGCCGCTTATCGACAGCGCAAATGGTGCAAATAGACGAGAAATGGTTGGAAATAGGCCCGATATGAAGACCACAAGATAAAGGGCGGCCACATCCCTATAAAAAGGCCTATTTATTACTCCCTAGAGTGTTTTTACAGTAAAAAAAATATATCAAAGTGAATCCCACGAGCCAATAATAAATTCTCAATTCGGACCAATTTTCACCAATCACAGCACAAAACTTAATTTTAAAAAAAATACAAAAAAACAAACTGGCATGTCGCTTCCAGATTTATGCGTTGTGACGTCATATTACACTCGGTGTCACGCGTAACAGCCCACCATAAATATTTATTCGAGTTTTCGTCGACAATCAAAGCGCTGTAAATCACTGCCCGAAGAGATGTATTTTTTTGTTTTGTTCCGTCGATTTTTGTGTATTTGCACTGCATCGAACATTTTTCGACTATCGGAAAGCGAGATTTCTGTCGGTAGGGATATTTGTGCAACGACTCGGGTTATTCGGGAAAAGATAACTAGAGTGCGGCTGTCACATACTTCAACCAAAAATGTTTTGCAGAATAAGTTTTCACAGTGCTAAAACTGGCAGTGCCTGTTTTTTATATTGCGAAAAGTTTTTGTGAATACGCTGTTATGAACTCTTTTAGGTGTGAATAAGTAACAAAATTAAATATTATTCAGATGTCGCTGTTAGTAAAAATTTTGATAGGTACATAATTAAATTAGCAGCGGCACATAATTATTTCACGTACGAAAATACTATACCGTTAGAGAACAAAGTGATAGTATTAATATAATAGTTAATTTAGTATAATAAGTTACCCAATGTATATATTTCACCTAGTAAACATGTATTATTCTAGTAATTAATAGAATAAGAAAATAAACTCGAATAAATATTTACGAGGAAAAATATTATAACACAAAACATTTATTATAAGGTTACAATAATAACTAATAACCACCACATAGTAAAATTCATTACACACAAAGTCCATCCATCATAGCGTCCGAAGCAACAATCTCCAGCGATGATAGCCATAATTGATAGCAACAGATTCATCAGATTTGATGGTATCAGCCGTCGACGTCGATATATCGTGTCCCTACAAATTACCGAAACTACGCGCTGTCCGGAAAATGTCCGGTATTGAACATAAGCATCCGGTGCGTGGCTGTGATCATCTGGGATTACAAGATAATTATGTAATGAGGTATTTTGGAAGTAGATTATGTTCTGTACGTAATTTGAGAATTCAGTATCATGTGGTTATTCAGTAAGCTCAAACAAATTATTGTGACGTTTTTGTAGGAAACAAAAAAATGCCAGTACAATAAATAAACAGTCATACAAATACATTGGAATTAAGCACACACGACCTATGTTTGTTTGACCAACAACCCCTGTTGAACCACACCTATTGACTTAAAGGTATTAAGTCAAATAAAAAAAACAGTCGGTATCCACAATTTTGAAAACAAATAAAATCCTTTTATTTCTCCAATATTCATAAAGTTGATATGTTTGCCGCAGCAGATAATCTGGCGGCCATTTTGTTTCGGAGTCGTGTCCGATATGTGATCAGCAATTGGCCGCCAGTGTACTGAGCCGTAATCAACGTCCGTGCCATTTATTCGATAACAATATTTTGCTTTTTTTGGACGGCGTCAAAAGAAATGTTATGGTTTTAGTATTTCGTATGGATAAAAAACGTTAAAGTAAATGTTTTGTACCGTACTGCGTAAAGAAATATGAGGAAATTGTGAAAACTAGTTGCGTTTCTACTGTTATAAATCAAAATCAAAAATCATTTATTCAAATTAGGCCGCGAATCAGCACTTTTTCAACGTCAAAATTACATGAGACAGTCTCCCAAGACTTCCCCTTTACCACTTCCTAGTGCTTTAGCTGGGAAGAAGAAGTGGCGCAAGAAAATCCCCAGTAGCACACCTGTCTGTGCAGTTAGAATAAATAAGTAGTCAGTCGATCAACATAACAACAGAGCGCCGTCACCCATTGGTTGGCAGGTCGTGTAATTATGCTAAGCGGAACAAATACCCCCTTACACCTCTCATAGGTACCCAATTCAGGGAACTGTGTAGTAATAAAACCGAGGTAAATCGGAATACAAATTTATTATTGATGCGTATCGGAAATGTGTCATAATCAATTGGCCGCCAGTGTACGAAAGTCGTAATCAATGTCGAACTCGAATTTTGCGATACTGTTTTTTCCACAGCATCGGTACTGGAGAGGAAATGTTAATTTTTACGTGCTTCCGATAAAGTCATATAATGCATATCAGCCTATATACATCCAGCTCTGAAAATGGAGCTCTTGGTGAAATACTACATTACGTTTATAGAGTAAAAGCCATCCCACAGGGTTGTATTTTTATTCGCGAACAACATAACAGCACGCCTGTAATCCCGGAAGGGTTAGGCAGAAGTGTACCTATAGTTCACCCACATGTCACCAGTTATGTTTAAATGCCAGGTAATATAGGGCGTAACCGGGCACAATACAGACTCCGGGCTGCTACTGCGAAATCCTGCTAAAAAAACTCAATTACACTCCCGACCCGGGAATCGAAACCAGGACCTCATGCTCGGCAGTAGCACTTGCTACCACTAGACCAACGAGGTAGTCAAACATTCGAGAGTAATATTCTTACTTAATCCTAATTTAATAAATCCTATTTTAAATCTTAAAGTGAGTTTGTTTCGCTTTCACGCTAAAACGGCCGACGGATGTGGATGCAATTTGGCACATAGGTAGACCATAACCTGAAGAAGGTCATAGGATACCTTTTATCCCCATATTATTTTTTTTTTTTTGCATTCTCTTATCCTTCATCATCTGCCTAGCCTTTTCCCAACCATGTTGGGGTCGGCTTCCAGTCTAACCGGATGCAGCTGAATACCAGTATTTTACATGGAGCGACTGCCTATCTGACCTCCACAACCCAGTAACTGGGTAATACGATACCCCTCGGTAAGACTGGTTGTCAGACTTGCGGGCTTCTGACGACCCGTAACGACTGTCAAAGATCCACAAATGATAGCCGGGACCAACGGCTTAACGTGATTTCCGAGGCACGGAGGAGTCTCGGTATGTAAAGATGGTCACCCATCCTCGGACCAACCCCGGCAAGCGTAGCTTAACCTGATGGATCGACCCGTGCGGCTGTTATTGCGTAGCCACGAGCTCCTCTCATCCTTAAACTGTATTATTCTTTTATTTGTTCGATTTGGAAGTAAACCTATTTTTTTGTTTTGTTTTGGCATCACAATTAATGTCAGGAAAATGCGAGAAGGCGCTGACTCCTGTCATACAGGTTTTTACCTAGTTTGGGATTCAGAGGCTTCATTATATTTCTGTAACTCCATATTATATCGATAAAGATTATTGTATTGTATTATTCCCACGGGATCGAGACTTCTGCGGGTTAAACCACGGGGCGCAGCTAGTAGATAGATAAAACGTTTGCACACATAAGACGTAGCACAACATACAAAATCACGGTTAAATAATAATTAATTACATAAATAAATAGCTACAAGGTGACAATAACAAAAAAAAAAACAGTAAAAGAAAACAAGACACAGCGATGACAATATTGTCAATGACACAGTTTAAAAAAAAATTAAATATACAAAGTGTAGTGTGCGTCTCAATGTTGCACCAAATGGGAGTCAAACTCAGCATGTTGGCAAATATACCTGACGCTAATATTCTGCTGGATCCCTGCAGTGACATACGGACGTCGAGCAGATATAATATGTGAATAATTGGTTATGTGAAAAGTGGAATTTACGGAGTATAATATTTATTAACAGTCCCATTTGCACCAAACGGGACTATTACTAAGTCTACGAGCCATCGCCTGGTTGACTACCTGAAAGTCACAAAACTTGTACTTATCTTTTTAGTCTTAATAGATACCCAGTTGATAATTTCCAGGGACGCCATACAACATACCTCGAAATAATAAATTTTCTTAACGTGCTCTCCAGCACGAAAGGGTCTCTGATGGATAGTCACCCATCCAGGAACCGACAGCGGCAAGGGTAGCTTAACCTTCGATCGACCAGTGGGGATGATATTACTGGTGCCGATTCTCTTGTCACAACATTCTTAAACTAGACTAAAAATCAGTAAAATTTAGTTTATTCCTGTTAAACGACGATTTCCCATTCTGTAATAGACTATAGTGTCACAACGTAACTATATTTTTATTTGACAGCACTAAGATGGCACTGAGTTATTAGTTTAGTGAAAATTACAATTTCGCTATTCTGAATTTGACGTTTTTCATCTAAAATTTTAGATTTTCTTTTTTAATCGCGATTAAAAAGGTGTAGAGTAAAATTAGATGTCATGAACTAAAATTCAAACCAACACCTCGACTTAAGTTGCAAAACAGCGATGTATCTTTTTTTTTTTTTTTTTTTTTTTTTTCTTCTGATTTTCTCTTGCGATCAGTCTTTTAGACTATGAGCAGATGTGTTGATTCTGTTGGCGTGTAGGGCGCTACTCCCAGTGGAGTCTGCCCTATCTATTCGTAGTCATTCTTCGCACTGACTGTTCTGATCGAAAATGTCCCGCCGCTTTTTTAATCGGCGGATGCTTTCTGGGATAGTAAGCTGCCCTGCAAGCTTATTTGGATGCTTTAGCAGTCGCGTTTTGTAGTTGTCGCCATGCCCACTTATCTCCTCGTTGACCATCGGGATATTGAGGATTTCGTGGATCTCTGTTGTCTTGATGAACCATGGTGCGTTGGATATTTGTTTTAATATATAGTTTTGTGCCCTTTGCACTTTCATTATGTTGGAGGCACTGGCTAATCCCCAAAGTTGGATGCCATATGTCCAAATTGGCTTTAGTATTGTTTTGTATATGAGAAGTTTGTTATCTATAGCCAGTTTTGAGTTTCTTCCCAGTAGCCAGAACAGACCTCTGTGTTTCAGTTTAATGTATCTTTTTTAATTTATTTTTCTTATATCTCAAAAATGGTGTGTCCTATCGCAAAAATAATGAAAATTTCGACCCCCTTTAAAAAACTCTTAAACCCTTAATACTCAACATGTAGGTATTTCTTTTTTTTTTTTTCCATATTTTCATACAAAAAGTGAAAAGTTCCATATAAAACACGTCGAGGAGGGACGCCCAGCGCAAATCCGGCTCAAAAAAAAAACACGGGGTAGGGCAAACCGGTAGGTACTAAGTGGAGTCGCGATTGTTAAATTCGATTTTAGTTGTGTCAAAATAATTTTGAAGTTTAGAGATTTTTTTTGGCAGAATAGCTTTAAGATTCTCATAGTAAAAAGTAAGGAATTTTAGTGATAGTTTAGTCAGTTTAGTTCGGTGTACAAGAGAATCGGCACCATTAATTAGCCACAAGCCCCAACTCTGGTTATTACAACTAAATCAGATCGGGAGCCAGCAGTGTATATAGCTTTACTAACAACACACAATTAAATCACTCTCTTGGTAAATACAGTTCTCATTTTACGACAATGTAATAAAATAGCTTCAGTACAGTTCCAAATGGACTTTAGTTGCACTAATTCATTTAGCTAATTCCATTTATGAGTACAAACTGCTTTTCAATTAAGTTCTCGTTTTGTGAGTTATGTTGGTAATTGGTGGTTTTAGTTCATGTAATTTTTGTGATTATTTGAATTTAATTTAGAAGGAAATTGTTGGAATTCTTTTGTGTTCTGTTTTGTTTATTCTTATGAGGCTTTGATGTTTTGATATATTGGAGTCGGTATTTCAGAATAAAAGGTTTCTGGGAACCTACAGAATTTAAGCTAGAATAATGAAAGCATGTCGAATTGCATAGTGAATATGTAACTCAAAACTCAAAGAATTTATTTAAATTAAACCAATTACAGGTTTGGAGGTCGTTGGTAGGTTGTGGAAATAATGCGCGGACTCCAGATTTAAACAGAATAATGAAGAATCATGTTTATTTAAATAATGTTCCTGCTTATGTACTATTTACAAGTATCAACTAACTAGTAAGACTACATATATTTACAAAAGATTTGACCAATCAGATCACAGCACGTTGTTGACTAATTGATCCGCACGGTGTCGCCATAGACGCGCGCGCACATCTCGTCGCCCTCTGACACCGCGGTTATAAATATATGTGACACACGCGCACCGGCATTCAACGAGGCGGCGTTGTCCAATGATGGTGTGAGTGTAGTGCGCGCGTGCGGCAGAAGCCAGGAGCCCGGAGTACGTCTGGTGGCGTGTGACGTCGACAGTTCCAGTTCTGTGCTTCTCTAACGGTTTCCCTGTTTCTGGTTCAGAGTGTCAAAAACGTGCTATGCCCAAAGTTCTTTTGAGAACTGTTATGATCCAAGTTTCTTGGTATCAGAAGGTCAAAAACGTGGTGTGATGAGTAGTGGCTACACAGGCACTTTTCAAATATCAAGGGGTCGGTCAGTCAGAGAGATGAAGCTAGTTGCCCATTCCAAAGCGTAGTAGGTTTCTATGGAGAAGAACGGGCACGAAACTCCACGGACACTCTTTTAAATCAAAACAAACAAAAAATAATAATCGCAATTACCGTATGTCATGATTTCCAAATATTAATAAGATTTGTAGTTATTTGACAGTTACCGTAAATGTGTATCCAAACATTGCGCGACAAGAGCGCGGCAGCAACACGCGGCATTTGCAGGACACATTTCTGCCGCGCTCTAATGTAGACTAAACCGACGAATGTTTGCGTGGCAGTAGGTACTGCGCGGCATATTCAAGACACGCCGCTCACTTTAATTGGCATGAAAGCGGTTGCGTGTGTCGTAGCTCAGCTTATAATTCGTCCAAACGCCATTACTGACGAATGCTTGATAGACATGTTTGTGCGCAGCGGGTAGATAGAAGCGTTCGCGCCGCGGCAGTCGTCCAAACACAGCGCGCAACGCCGCGCCCTATTGCCACGCAATGTTTGGACACATCATAAAAGTACTAGTTTTTTAACGGAACGGAATGGAAACAAATTATGTTTGGAGCATCGCTTAGCTTCTAAGTTATAGTTCTATTCGAGCCTCGGAACCTCAAGGTTGTCTTAAAAAAGTCAAAAAGTCTTTAATGATATTATATTGAGTATCTACCTAATTAAATAGTTTGTGAATTATTGCTTAGTTTGTGTGTGTGCAAGAATATAAATACAGAAATGATTCGTACTTGAAAAGCTGTATCATTTCACGTATTTGGTTTGGAAAGTAAATATGGTACCTAATTGAGACTACGAAACTTCTTAATAGGCACATAATCGTGTATTACCAAGCAATCTAGTTAGGAATTCGCGACACTTCGTGTGATAGACTCCTAGAGTTACCAGCATAGCCTAAGGCTGAGATAGGAAGGGCTTTGTAGGATACAAAGTTGTACACTATAGTTTTTAAGTTGCACCTGTGTCGAACTTATAACGATGTAGGTAAACTTCGTGCTTCGTTGGCTTTTTACTGTACTGTTGAAACAAATACTGTTTTCCTGCAAATAAACACAGTATTACACTGAAACAATATTCGGTTTGAACAAATTATATTTTAAGAGCATATATTGACGGAACATGTTGAAGTGGCGGCGCTTGGGGGAAGTTTATATTTAGCAGTGGATGGATGTCTTTCTGCTGAAAAGATGATGATAAATTATCATCATTTTCCAATTTCTCCATCGATAAAAAAGTGTCCTGTGGCCTGTTTATCAAAAATTACAAGCCTTGTAATACCAAATGTCATTATTTAGTTCACAAGTACTTTAATTTTTTTTTTCAATTTTTATTCTTGATTTTGTTTACCAAAAAATTCTTTGTAAGTTACAACTTGTAGAAAATCATCACAAATCCTGAGAGTGTCCGGCGACTCTCTATTCCGTAGTTTACAAGTATCGGGCATAGTACCGCAATAAATGTTTAAATTCGATTTTCTTTTTTTAAATGTGGTCAAAAGAGAGAGATGACTTGAACCCGTGTCCCAGCAGTGGGAACATTAAGGCTGATTATGAATATGGAGATGAGCTATGAACTTAACGAAAGTGAAATTGGTCCCTGGTCCCAGTGTCGAAGTAGGACGAGTTGCCCCCTAACCCAAATTAACCTTCTAGGTAACTTGTGAACGTGTAGACTTGTAACTTTTGATAAGGTGTTTGCACAGAATACTTGTAAAAGAAGTGTCTATATTAGTCTCAGATTCTCATAATTTATCAAACTTGTAATATAATAGAGTTTTTCTGAAAATAATTGACCCTGACTGCCTGCTAGATTGGTCTGATGGTCGCAAGCTCTATTGCTGAGCATGAGTTCCTGGGTTCGATTCCCGGGTCGGGCAAAGTGTTATTGTGTTTTCCATCTGGAATTTCTCAGTAACAGCCCCGACTCTGGCTTTTGTGCCCGTTTGATGGCAATAGGTTCGCCCCCAATTACTCGTACATGGAACTTACATAACTGGTGAAATGTGAATGTACTATAGGTACACCTCTGCCCAACCGTTTGGGAAAATAAGGTGTGCTGTTATGTAATGTAAGTTAAAGAAATACGATTGTCTCTAACCTTTAAATTTTATTCGAGGCATCTAAAGATTGTTCATGTAATTCCAATTAATTTGGAAAGATAAATAAATTATATAGGTGTACTGCCAAACCCTTCGGGGAATACAGGCCTGCTGTTATGTCATGTTAATTTCCCCTGAAATATGAAAGCCCTTTCAGCAATATAGGTCGAGATCTTCGAATAATATGCGAAGACTCAACATTTATTACACAAATTATTATAAATCAAATCAAATCAAAATATTTTATTTCACATAAACCTACAATATGGGCACATAAGAAACGTCAGAAGCTAGGTGCACGGTTCCAATTGGTCGTTTCCTATGGAGAAGAGCCGGCAAGAACCTCCACGGTTACTCTTTAAAAAATAATTGACATTTACAATATTTACAAATGACAGTGTTATTAGGTATCGGAGGACAGTGTAGGCCTTTCAACAAGTACCAAGTAAGTAGATAGAAAATGCTCAACAAATCTACAGTCATGCTACAGTATTTTTTATAAAATAGACGTCCAGACTAAACTTGAAACGAGGATAGCTATGAGCGTATTACAAATTTGGTTATGCATTTAAATAGGCTTTATATAAAGGCTTAAATTTCCTTAAATGAAATATTTTATTACCTTGCTATGACGCAGTGGTTCTAATTTCAGTTAAATAAAAGATTTTTTCATGAAAAATTAACATATATAAATAATGACGGAAATCGATTCAGAAGCCGATTCTGGTTAAACTACTTTCAGGTCTTGTGCTTATTCTGTTACACGTTGTATATGTTAATTTTTCATGAAAAAATCTTTTATTTAACTGAAATTAGAACCACTGCGTCATAACAAGGTAATAAATAAGATATTTTATTTAAGGAAATTTAAGCCTTATCTCAAAGGAATAAAGCATATTTAAATGCATAACCAAATTTGTAATACGCTCATAGCTATCCTATGTGTAGTGCGCGTTAAATAAAATAGTTAATTTAAGGTGTGGTTTAATTCAATTAAATTACAGATATTATTTTAGTCTTATAATTTAATATTCTAATTGGGGTGTATGAGCTCTTGCGTTTATTCCGTTACACGTTGTATAATGGGTACCAATTATGTGTGTAATAGCTACTATAATAATTTGTGCATCTACTATTGTTATAAATACAATTTTACAGTTTAGTAAACATTGTTTTAACGAGTCGATGGCAAATTAGCTGGCCCAATATTTGGCAGCTCAACTCTAAATTAAACAAAAAATATTGAAACGATAAATGCTGACATTATTATTGGGCCAATAATAGATATCATTATGTGATTACCATTTCAAAACTGTTTGAATGTAATACTAATCATTTTATTTCTATTAACTATCTTATAGATGTAGGTACCTACTAGGTACCTTCGCATTATTCAATAATGAATTGGGAGATTTCGGAAATACTATACTTTACGTTGAATGCCTCGTTGATCTAGTGGGTGCAAGCGCTACTACTGTGCATGAGGTCCTGGGTTCGATTCCCGGGTCGGGCAAAGTGTTATTGGGTTTGTCCATCGGGAACAGAAATTCCAGATGGATAAACTCAATAACAATCCACTGCCCCGGAGACACGGACTTGTGTCCGATTGATGGCAATGGATCGCCCCTCATTAGAATATTCTAGAAATAGGGGGCAAATGAAATAGAAGTTCACTTACCTAAGTGATTATCTCTTTAATAGATGAAAAAGAATCCTGTCAAAGGCATTGCTGCTAACAGCAGCTATCATCATTTTAAACAGCTTTTGCTGAACATAACGCGTCTACTTATCTTCATTGCAGCTCATTTTCGTCATTATTTTTAAGGGTCCTTTAAACCTTTTCAAACGAGTGGTCATAAAGCGTCTATGATAAAACCATATCAATGGTAATCCATTCTGTATTCAGCTCAAAATGTCAGATGTTTCTATGGTCTGTTCGAAATACAAATTTTAAATCACCTTATAGATGTTTTTCATTTGACAAATTGACGTTAATTTTATAACCTCAATAATAGTCGATGATATATTATCAATTACAATTGAATAATATTATTCAATCAATAATTTTTGGAAAACGTGTTGAGATATAATTTAAGTTACATTTATTGTTACCTTTTGGTGTGTGATGACGTAAGAATTAAACCAGTACAGCACAGAGTTTGTTTACACTTTAGTCAGATATTTTTAGAACAAACTCTAGTGAAAATAATATCATTCCTACTTCACTAATGACTTTGGGTAAAAAAGATGACTCAAGCAGTTTATATTTCGAAACACCTCGAAATACAGTCCCAAACATCGTACATAAATCGTCAGCAAATAAAACAAAATATTCTAGCAATCCTGTAAGAAATATGACTACATATGTGTGCGCGGCGACTTGGAACATTGACTAATTAGACCATAAATTGTAGCGTTCAAACTACCAACTGTAATTTTTTCCTTAACATGAAATTACAAGGTGTTTCGTATTTTTCTTTGTAACAGTTTATAGCCTTATATTAGGGTGGTTACAAATGAGTTTTTGTAACGATTTTGTCGCAACATTTCTGTTAGATTAATCCCAATTTTTGTCGCCACAGACTTAAGGACGATGTAAGCTTTTCGTGATATGGCGAGTGGTCGTATTCATCTTTATGGGATCCTTTGTTTCTTTCCTACAACACATCATCTGTCTAGCCTTTTCCCAACTAGGTTGGGGTCGGCTTCCAGTCTAACCGGATGCAGCTGAATACCAGTACTTTACATGGAGCGACTGCATATCTGACCTCCACAACCCAGTAACCTTGACAATACTGGTTGTCAGACTTTCGGGATTCTAACGACCCGTAACGACTGTCAAAGATCCACAAATAACAGCCGGGACCAACGGCTTAACATGCTTTCCGAGGCACGGAGGAGTCTCGGAATGTAAAGATCTTTCCTACAACACAACCACCCTTTATAACTTCCACAGCCTTATTACTTGACATGGCGTTTTCTCTCTAAGATGGGAGTCCACCACGCGGGCCCAGTGCACGTGAAAGTCACAAACGACTTCGTTGTTTTCTAAAGACATACCTATGTCCGCTGCTTTGTGACCTAAGTTATTTCGGGAATTTTTTCGACGATAGTTATGCGTTTCTATGTAGATGTATGAGGAGCTTGTGGCTAAGTAATAACAGCCACACGGGACGATCGATGAGGTTAAGCTACGCTTGCCGGGGTTGGTCCGTGGCTGGGTCCCCCATCTTTACATACCGAGACTCCTCCGTGTCTCGGAAAGGTCCGGCTGTCATTCGTGGATCTATGACAGTCGTTACGGATCGCCAGAAGCCCGAAAGTTTGACAACAGTCTTACCAAGGGGTATCGTATTACCCAGTTACTGGGTTGTGGAGGTCAGATATGCAGTCGCTCTATGTAAAGTACTGGTATTCAGCTGCATCCGGTTAGACTGGAAGCTGACCCCAACAAAGTTGGGAAAAGGCTATTCAGATTGATGTAGATGCATACATATTCTTTCTTAAAAAAGAATTGGCTGCGCTCTAGTCGCAGTTTATTTGATTACCTTTCCTTTCGAATTGTCCATACAAATGACTTATATGTCTACAGAAGCCTTAAATATTAGAATTCTGAATATTGTGTAAATGTAAATGTTAGGGTGGCGTTACAGTAATTATAGTGGCGTTGTAGTCAGAAGTGAAAATGTGGTGTTTTGTTTTAATTTTATTGCTAACGGTTCAAGGGTTTTTTTTTCATACGTACCTGCTTTCTGCCAATAAATAATAATTATGAATTTCATAACGATAAATAATGCAAATTGTTTTGTTACGGTAATGGTTGGAAATGTTTATTGTTTTTCAGAACCCTATTTAGGCGGTTTGTTTTAACGCAAATAGTAATTATAAGTTTCGTTATTCTTGATAGCATTACCTTAAATGGCAGAACAATAAAAATAAAAGTTATAAAAACTAAAACTACGTCAAAAAGTCAACTATAAAGTCACAGACAGACAAATTCAAAATTCGGAGTCACACCTAATCTTATGCCCAGATAAGTGTGACTACGGATTTTGAATTTGTCTGTCGGTGATATAGTGTTCCAGCGGACAATCAAGATACCTCATTCGTAAAATTACAACGAGCAGTTTAGAAGTTTATGAGGGAACAGATGAACATACAAACATACATACCGGTCAAAAAAATAAAACTTATTTTTGCTTCACCGTAGTGGATCGCTCGTCTGAAAGTGTTGGTGGCAGTTCTAGCGTTTTAACTTTGTGTCAAGGATGGCAAAGCAACTGCAATGCCTGATATTGCAAATGTCCATTAGCGGTGATTTGCCTTTCATAAAAAAAATGCGCTTTTACGAGAAACTTAACCACAAAAAGTTTTTTTACACTTTTATGAAAAACTTTAATCACCAAAGTTTCCCGAATAGCCATGACTACCAAACTGAATTTCGACAAACGGAACTACGACAAGATTTTATTTCGACAATACTTTAGTTCGACAGACCTTAAGTCCGACACTACTGTACTCCGACAAAACGTTTCTTCGACCTGACTTAACTACGGAATGATGTGACTTCGATGACATACTACTTCGACAATAATGCTAGTTCGACATGATTCAATTTTGATGTTCTCTACTCCGACATGCTGTACTTCGACAATATCTTAAATAGTCGTGATGCGTCTCAGATACGATGCGAATTCAAAGTTATTCTGTAACGTTGGGAAACAACTGAGCTTGTGAAAGATGATTTAGCCATATCATTTTTCACAAGTTGGTGACTAAAGATGACTCCTACCATCTTACTAAATTACAAACACTCGTTGCTGCTAGTTACGAACCACAATCGGAGATCGGCAATTTGGCGAAGTGTTAATAGACCAATTACTGACCGACCGTCTGGTCCCGGACGGTATTAAACTAATAATTCACGAAGATCCGAGGCGCGGCATAATCCGAGCCGGATCGGTTTTGCGAACTTTGAGAGTGGAACTATTTTGTAATTAGTTTGGTATTTATGCCAAATGATTATATAGGTAGGTATTTTATGCGTATAAACAAGTGGTTGAAGTTAAAAGGCACGGTTTACACGGTTTGCGATGTGTAGCGAGATAAAACTTGTATAGCGCTTGTATAGTGCGCTTATGTTTAGGTCATAATAATTAATACTGTTGTAAGTAACCATTTACGGCTTAGAGAATTACGTTAGTAGGTACTCTACAAGCGATCAGGGTTTAATGCGATATTTGCATTTAACTGACAATGCGAAGTCAAAGTCAAATAATTTATTTCAAGTAGGCACATTATAGGCACTTTAGAACGTCAAATACATAGAAATAGAACTGATTCTAGTTACCCTTTCCAAAAGGTAGTTTTCGTATGGAGAATAATGGGCAAGAAACTACACCGTTACTCTTTAAAAAAATGTTTTTCAATACTTGGTATACATCAATTATATAACACATGTGAAGACGATGCACCGAGAATACAATTACTGTACCACAATAGGTAAAAAAGAATTATAAATACAGCAATGAAAAATAAATAAATTAAATTACACGACATAACCTAACTAATATTATAAATGCGAAAGTGAGTTTGTTAGTTTGTTTTTTTGTTTTGCTTTACGCTAAAACGGCTTATCGGATTTGGATGAAAAGAAAAGGATATAGGATACTTATTATCCCGATATTCCCACGGGAACGAGATTTCTGTAATGAAAAAAAATCGACACCTTTTCAAGACAAGTCGTGTTTATTATTATATTTTTTATATAATACGGCAGAAAACTAATGAAAGCAACTTACAAAATTGTCAGGTTGTCAGATTTTTACCTGTCACTTTTCGGTTTTATTAAATAGGCCCCAGGGCTGAAGGCTCCTAAAAAAAGAACCTTCTTACAATACGACCCCTATCAAAAAGTCAGTCTTCAGTCAGAATGTTTTGAGGGAGTTTATTATTTATTCAGGATTTAGAAATCCAGCGCTCGTTAGATTATTTATAATATCAAATATCTGTACGCAATTTCAGACTCTGCTTGAAGCATAAATACCGAAGCCAAAAAGCGCTTTATTACATAAATTACAATATTTAACGAACATTATCGTAGATAGAGCTAAAACAAATGTTGTTGAGAACTTTCGCATTCAGGGCGTCAAAATATTGCCTTTCGTTATCTCGTGTTGATTCAAACAAGGTCAAAAGGCTTGAAATTAGCCACGTAATATCCTACAATATATTTCAATTTTGTGTTTTTATTCGTCATTTAGAGCTCCTAATTATATTCTCTCAAAAATTATATGTAAGTATCATAAATTCATAAGATATATACATTGAAATCGGTCTCATTTATCACAATAGCGGGCATTATTTAGTGTTATTATTCAATAAAAAAATTTATTCAAGTAACCATGACTCATTTGTTAGTAAACTTATCCTTTATTAGTAACTTAGATACCTAACTATTCTAAAACAATATACACAGCGGTAGCACCGTCTGACGCTTCACCGCGGCTGCAGCATTCCATGGGAAATAGCGCAGCAGCGATTAACGTACGGACAATCCAGCCTGCTAAGATTAAGGACAGGATACTGTGGTTGCTGCCCCACACCCCACGCACCAGGGATGCACAGCGCTTACGCATTGTGGCACAGAAACAGTCCACATGAGCATCCGCGAACATCCCCGACGCGCTGCAGTAGCGGGGCAGCCTCAACAGCACCCTGAACGCGTTGTTGTACTGCACGCGGAGGGCACTGTATGATTTTTGGGTGTTGGTATTATGTTAGAAGAAATATATTTATTTATTAGGTACGAGAGCAAAAAGCGATTACAGTTCAGGCGATCAGCAATGAGCGCTGAGAAAAGTCAAAATGTTCTTGAAAAGCTGCGCCGCACGGTTTCACCCGCGTTAGTCTTGATCCCGTGGGAGTATCGGGATAAAAAGTATCCTATGTCCTATTCTAGGTCATTGTCTACCCCTGTGCCAAATTTCATCCAAATCCGTTAAGCCGTTTAAGCGTGAAAGCGTAACAAACAAATAAATAAACAAACTCTCTTTCGCATTTATAATAATTATAGTTATGATGAGGATAGTTAGGTTATTAGTCAGGATAATATTAATTATGTCTAAAACGTTGTATCTGAAAGCAATTTCACTAACTAACATTGTATTTCTCGGAGGGACAGTACTTTCCAGAGACTACGGGAGGGACTACCATTTTAATTCGGCAGCATTGTATTTTTCGGTGGGACCACGATTAACAAAAAAATACCCGTGGTACCTTCCAGGGACTACGGGATCCCGAACGCTATTGAGCTGATTCGGATAAGCACTATCAAATATGAAAACGTTTATGAAACCTACACGTTAGCCATTTTATGTATAGATTAATACCACCTCCATAGGTAAGTAACGGTATGCTGAATGTATACAATTAGATAAGCTTATATAAGAACTTTATCATCTAAATATAAAAATAAATAAATAAATACTTTTCACGTTGTCCACATACAATTAATTATGAACGTGTAATTAATAATTATGTTACTCAATTGATACTTTTAATTCATGTTTTATAACATAAACATAAATAATTATTTTACTGTCTCATATCGAATTATTTATTACTAAAAAAATGTTTAATGAATTTGAAATTAAAAGTTTAGCACTAACTGGCACAATTACTTTAATTTTTTTTTAATTTAGAGCTTCTAAAACCACTACTAAGATTTGATATTTAATTTTAGTACTTGGAATTAAGTAACAGAATTCAAGTTGGATTTATGGATTCTCACAAGTGCTTTCAGAACGAAAGTAAAGTAGTCAACGTGAATTTATGGTGGCAACCGCAATTTATTTCAGAAAAAATATGTCTAGTTAATGAAAGCACTGGGTTCAGTAGATTTATAATTATTACTTAAGTGTTTCAGGGCAATAGGCTCGCCCCCTATTATAAATTTATCAGAACTTAAACATTACTTGTGAAATGAGGGTGTTACTATAGGTACACCTCTGGCTAGCACTTTGGGGATTACAGGCGTGATGTTATTTATGTTATGTGTATGGAATAGTCAGAGAGAAAAAAAACAACCGACTTCCAAAAAAAAACACAAAAAAGTGAAAAAATTACTTTAATTTCGGTAGTCGGTGTCTTTGCTTTTTAATTTTCGTTTTTTGCCTCCGACTTCCAAATTTTTAAGGAAGTCGGTTGTTTTTTTTTTGTAAATTGTTTTTATTTTTTACTTTTTAGTTGTGGTAGGTATCTACCCCACACAAATTCGAATACCACTACCTGCTATGTAAATAACAGTGACGGAGTCAAATAAAATGTCGTCTCATAATTATAGAACATAAAAGACAAGAAGGCGATTTCTGCGATTTTGATTTCTGCTTTTATGAATAAGTATTTATATAAATAAAAACAGTCTTTATTGCAGAACAAGTTCATAGCATTAGGTATATTTAATTTAAAACAATAATTTACATTTAATATACATTTATTCATAAAAATAAATAAATAAAAAACTATCAATAATTTAAAAAAATATCTTCATTATTTTAAGAGGTCGATAATTTTCATGCCAACGGTACACACCACTATTTTAGGCCTTTTGAACACGTAGTATCTGGTATTATTATTCGGGTTGAGTTGACTCGGGCCCAGTTGTCACTGACCCAATAAAATGTGATTAGGTGTGGAATCTTACCATCAAAAACCGCCCCTTTTTCTCTGCCTTAGCTACGCCACGCTTGCCCTTGACTTCGACATCACCGCTCCGCGCTCTCGCGAACTGCCTCTTACGTCTGCGACACAGCGGCGAGAACAAATTTTAGAAGTTATGAGGAGTGAGCCATGAGTCTCGGTGACTTGCGGAGAGTAGAGCGGTGCAGGAACATTCGAGCGCCGCCGCACCGCCCCAGCAGCTAGATACACCGCCCTTTGTCGTTGTCCTGGCCGTATAGTGCTACTGAACAAGAGGATTCGTGGTCGACATAATCTTTTTTTTTCTTCATCTATAGTTTTTAGTTCATCTTGCCCTCATATTCTTTTTTTCTAGCCTGTGCTAACCTATCTCTGGGCAAAGGCCTCTCCTTCCATGTTTCGCGAGCACCTGCCCGTCCTTCTTCCATAAATAAAATATGTTGAAAGATAAGGTCACAAAAAAAAAATAAGCATAGGTACCCCCGTTTGCTTTTTCGTAAAAAAAGAAGATTAATTAAAAAGCACTTTTCAAAATTAAATTAAGTCATGTAGCTTTTGTATGAAAAAACATTTGACATTCAATCTAAGTGTTGGGAATATTTGAAAAACATTTCAATTGTAAAATAGCCTTTTCATTATGCGATGAAAATATTTTTGTGTGATGTAGGCTTTCAATGCAAGTGCTTGTAGATTGTGGCTAGACTGGTGA
Organism: Lithophane leautieri; assembly: GCA_949152455.1. Lineage (NCBI taxonomy): Eukaryota > Metazoa > Arthropoda > Insecta > Lepidoptera > Noctuidae > Lithophane > Lithophane leautieri. The sequence continues at coordinate 4,530,078 of OX424479.1, read as the reverse complement.
TGAATCTTAAATGGGATATTTGACCTTTAAATAATAATAAAGAAATCTGTGAGAGTTGAAAGTTGTTTGTGTGACTTTGATAAATTGTTATTCATGTCACGAGTAATAAATTAATGAATTAACTTGTTTCTTTCATCTTTACAGGACAAAATCCTTGGCTAAGTTGAACCGGCTTCGGCTTATTGGTGATTCGCCCGGATTCACTAGCCCGAAACGGGCGAATAGACGCGTTTAAATCATATTGTTTTTTTTTTGACACGATTCACACGAAGTTATTTTATTTGTAGGCGAATCGACAAATCCAGAAATCGACTCGCCTACAAATAAATTATCTTCGTGAAAATCGCCTCAAGAAAAAATAATTATTTTTATATATTATTATTAATGCGAAAGTGAGTTTGTTTGTTTGTTACGCTATATTAAAAATCTAAAGGTTAAAAACTTATTACTATTTGCGAAGTCTTTTAGAACGTCTATAGACGTAGGTCTTGACTTGCAAACATGATGAGTGAACGAGGTCACAGGTTTTCAGTCCAGTTGTTGAACTTTTGTGGTGAGGTCTTACTTGAAAGTGATTGCTATTATAATTTGGTTGGTTAGTCTAAAAACGAAATTGAACGACTATTTACAAATTATTTTAATGTAATATTACAATTTTATTGCAACTCTGAATGCGCTTTGACTACAAAAATAATGTAACTACTCTGGCCTTCATAACTTAGTAATTACCACACTTTTAAAATTGCAATTTCTCCTAAACTATAGAAGCTAGAGTTTTGAAATAAAAAACTTTTTATAGCAAACATCAGCTTTCTTGGAAATTATAGTTTATTATTCATAAGTAACGTTTTTAACTTAAACCAAAAAATTGCCATTTTTATCTAATGGCAACAAACTCAAACAACATTTATAACCACAGTTTTACGTCTTATTTACATTTTTTTTTTGACACCTTGGCTTTTGAATAAAAGTTCATCGATCAAGAAATAAATGTGAAAACAAAAATAGAATCAAATAAGTCAAAAGTTGCATTAATTTGAAAAGGAGTGTTTTTGAAGTGGTAGAATGTTTTTAAGGTACTAAGTTTTGACGGCCAGTGTATGAGATGTTTAATACTGTTATATTGGCACCATGTTTTATACAGTAAAACTATTTATTGAACCTCATTTGTTTTAAATAAAATATCCACTCTTTCATTTTAAACAAAAAATGCAGAATTACCTTTATTTACCAGGATTAATTATTAGAACCTATTTATTTGCAGTCAATATCATAATCATCAACTTCATGCCCTTTTCGTAATTGATTAAGGGTTGGCCACACTATGTCCTATCATACACCATCAAGCCTGGTGATTTTGAAATACCATTAAATGGGTGTAGGTGCAGCAATATATGACAAACAACAACATGACATAATTGTTTTCATTCGCACAGAAATCGAATAAATAAATCAAACTAAACGGTAGGTGCATCGTCGGGCAGCGAGTTTGATAAATTCTCCAATTAATCTGAAGTGCAATGTGCTCGCCAGAGTTATTGGTACAGCAGTATAATGTTACAGATATCAACGTTCGGCTGTGTACAGTTTATGTTTTAGACTATGTTTAGGTGACATATGCAATTGTGCAATAGAGTATGTGCATGTACTATCAGGGAAATCAATTGTTAGGAAATTGACACCCTACGTAAATTTACGTCATTTTTTATAGAATGACAGTTGTGGTTTGAATATACGGAAAATGTAAATTGGTTGTCAATTTGCAATAAATTTAACCTACAGGAAAGAAGAAAATAACCTTGCATTCAATCATTGTCTTTTTCGGGTGACCACTGAAAATCAGCGCTGTACTGTGGGTCTCCCATAGCTCAGCATCATGCTGAGTGGAAGCCTTCTTGTCACAGTCATGACGTGCAGCTGCCAACTTTTATTTTTATTTTTTAATAATTATGTTTTTGGTGTAATATTATGATTAATACTGTTATCTTTTTGTATGCACGTGTTTCTGTGACAAATAAACCAATTTTTCTTTCTTCTTTCTTTCAATCAATCAACGCTGCCTATTACAGTCTGTACACTGCTGGACGAAGGCGTGTTCCAAATTGCACCATAATACTCGATTCTACCCTTTACGTATCCTCTCGGTCTCAGCCAACTTTGTAATGCCTTCATAGTATAAGCATAATCAGCCTATAATGTTCCCACTGCTGGGATGTCCCTCTCACCGAGAATGGACCGTGGTCCATCACGGGCCCAGTGCAGGTTGGTAGATGTCACATGTCTTCGCAACTTTGTTTCTAGAACATGCCGGTTTCTTCACGATGTTTTCCTTCACCGTTTTGAGAGCAAGGAAATAATTTACACAAATTAAAGCGCCTGTCTAGGTTAGAACCTGTTTTTTTTTTGGGTGGGAAATTATCAAATAACTTCTCCCACTCTTGGCGGAGCGGGACCGTGTGTCAGACCCTTACTGACTAAAACCCACCCGCGTTCCTTCAGTTGCCTGTAAGTTGCCAGAGGCCACGGTATCCCTTATGGACTTTCCCGCGACGGGGCAGTCTAGTTTCGAACTTACGACCTACAACCCGTAAGTCACCTTCTACTAAGGCAATTTTAATTGACCATTAAGTGCGTAACGCACTCAGAAGAACAATGTCATAGATTTGACTAAGTAAGTTCTAATTCATAACATAATATGAGTGGATTGAGTCGTCCTTGGTGTGAGCTTTCGTGTCAGGGTTGGTCTCGCTCGTTGGTCCGATAAGGACTAGCATTGCTATTCTGTAGGCATCTCACCGTGAAAACTAGAGATTTTTACAGAATAGCACAACAGGCCCGCGTCGATGGCGCGTTGTATTCCACGCGCGCCTCATAGTGATGTCCGCACAATTGGCGGGGTCCGCTAAGACCGATGCCTGCCAGGGTTGCGGGAAAGTCCGAAAGGGACCCTTGGCAACAGGCAACTGAAGGAACACGGGTGGGTTTTAGTCAGTAAAAGTCTGATAGCCCTCCCGCTCCGCCCAGAGCGGGAGAAATCACTTGACGATTTCCAAAAAACAAAAAAAAAAAGTGTTTGTCTCGAGTAATTAATACCTAAAAGACATGTTTTGCCATTTTCCTATGCAAGAATGTACCAAACACACACCTATGCTAATGAGTTCCACGTATCCTTAATTTTAAGCTTGTAGATCAGTGTTGAAATTTCTCAGAATATGTAGGAGTAAATAATTTTATTCACACAAACGCGAAATCTGGTTCAAAAAATTCTCTCAACATATATTCTCAAAGGCATCAGTCACTCTTAACGTTCCCGTATGACGTTTATAGCCTCAAACCGGATTACTTTAGCATCAAGGTCCTTGAATATTCTCTCAGAACAGATTTACTTAGACTAACATATATTCAGTTAAAATTTATTGGGAATTACGTAGATAGCGTACCAATCAGCCACTAAATCATTGTATCCTTAGGCGCTTTACGTGAATGAGCTTCGGTTCCAACAAAAGCTAGGCGTGAAATAATTAACGCTCTCAACAAAGAGCTGATACAAAAGGATTACTTTTATGAAGGGTACTGGTAATAATTCCGTGCTAATTAGTAAAATCCCTCCTGAAATATTTTGTCTTACCATAGCTGTGTTTTGGCTTGAAGAAAATCAATCAGAAGAACTCAACCCGAAAGGGAAATTTTGTAATGTAACGTAAAATGGACGACTGTGGAGTCATCAGTGAAAAAACTAACCACAAAAAATACAGACACAGATTGCGTACTCGTGATAACAAGATATAACATTATTAGCTATACTTCATTTGAAATAAGATTAGACATTTAAATAAACCTTTTTTACAGTCCGTTCAACCGATTTTGACTTCTATTGCGTTGGTGGCATGACAAATGGCAGCTGCAGTAAACAGTTATAGTTTGCGCCAAATAACCGTGGAATAAAAGTCATTAACCCCACTTGTCTTGAAATTTAAATGCAAAGAAAAAAAGCATGCCACGTGCACGCACCAAGGACGCCTCGTACCGCGATACGTTTGTTTAGATCGTGTTAGCAACACCACCGTAACATTTTTTCGTATCGTTTTAAAATATTGGAATACATTGGTAGAAGGCGTCAACGACTTTTATTCCACGGTTATTTGGCGCAAACTTTAGTATTGTGTAACCTTTTTTGCTTTTAATGCCATCCTTATGCCTACGGTATAGAAGCAAATATCGGTTGAATGGCCTGTAAAAAGGTTTGTTTAAATGTCTAATCTTCTTTCAAATGGAGTATATGTGTATGCTATCTTGAATTAAATGTGAATGTCAAAATTCACAACTCGTAACAATAAACCCAAGATAATGTTTCTATTTTTCTTTGGAACACCGTTTAATCTTTCCAATGAGAGTTGACAGGACTTCGCCGCCGAAAAGAAACCAGTTGGACAAACATTTCTTACGATATCTACGAAAAACGGTAAATTGGAAAAGTCGCCCAAAACTTGAAGGGTGGGAGGAAGCTATAAAAAACACATTGGTGTTACATCACAATTTTTTAGAAAGGTGGTACTGTCGATCAAGCAATTTGGTATACAGATAACTTACAACTACTTTACACAATTTTGTGAGTGTTTTCAGTAGTCAACAATCAAACTCTCCTAAGCCATAAGCTCAAACAGTTAAATTACACACACAATCAAAACGATTTTTTTTCAGTGTAGCGGAAAATTAATATACTGGGTGAAATTTAATTCAGAGGCATCCTATTACGGGGTCACTGTGCTCATCATTATGAAAAACTTTCAATACGGGACCAACCCTGAAATCGCAAAAAAATAACAACTGTTCCCTACATTTTGAGCTCGTCAAAATGTAGGGAACAGCTGATTTTTTTTGCCATGAATGCCCATGAATTTAATTTCATCCTGTATTTTGCCTGTATACTAAATAGCTTGTTCGACTGTACCTATCGCTTCAATTTGCCGCCGACTGGATAAAATTCTAATCACATTAGACTGAAAAAAATACAACAAAGAAAACAAAGACACTTTTTATCAAAACATTACAAAGTCTGATAATAAGTTATGTACATATTTTTATTTTTTCGTCCCCAAAATGCTTATATCACCGTAACATATTACCCAGGGGAGCAAATTTGAGCCATTTCAGGCCACAGACCCCGAACTCGGGCCTTCAAAGGTCACAAGTTGCGTTTTAAGCTAAAATTTTACTGAAGTTTGACCCAATCTGGGACGAGATTTGAGATCAGGCAATTTGATGTGGCCCAAGTAAACTAGATAATTAGTTTTCCAAATAATTGCTTGGCGTTACATTAAGTGGAAAGTCCAATAAATACGTCCGAAATGTGTGTTCGTTTCTCTAATTCAGTTTGCGTTATGAGAATTTTGTTGAAAATGACATTGGACTTTTTTTTTTTTTTTTGAGGGTGGGAAATCATCCAATTACTTCTCCCGCTCTGGGCGGAGCGGAAGGGCGTGTCAGACTTTTACTGACTAAAACCCACCCGTGTTCCTTCATTTGCCTGTTGCCAAGGTCCCGGTATCCCTTTCGGACTTTCCCGCAATGACATTGGACTTGACATAAAGTGCTACTAGTCTTTTAACGCTTGAATGACATTGACAGGTTGCAACATTTTCAAAAAAATTGTGAAATTTTATTGAAAAAACAAGATGGCGGCGCTTGTTCCGATTTTTCCCACGCGCCAAAAGATACTTTTACCTTTATACTGTAGAGTAAAATTTTTTTTCTTGTAATTTCAATATGGCCGTCTAAATTCAAATCATAAATGCCTGCCCTTTATGAATAAAAATAATAAATAAATAAGATTAAATACTTTATAGAGCCAGATTGTACACTACTTATAAACAGTGTAGTGCACAGTTTAGATAGTCGGTAAATAAAGATTCTACTATCCTACTAATATTATAAATGTGAAAGTTTGAGTGTTTGTGTGGTTGGATGTTTGTTACTCAATCACGCAAAAACGGCTAAATGGATTTGGATGAAATTTGGCAAACAGATAGTTTAAAACCTGGATTAACACATAGGATACTTTTTATCCCGATATTCCCACGGCATTGAGACTTACGTGGGTGAAACCGCGGGGCGCAGCTAGTAAGTAATAAATGTTATAATCTATGAACATAAAAGAAACAAGACAAATGTTATTATAAAGTAGGATGATCCCTAATGAATAAAGTCCTAATGCCTGAGCAGCTGTGCGCTATGATTGTGAGTTTCTAACCATTATGAGTCAACTTAATCCTGAAATGTAACTGGGTTAATATGATAATATTTGTATGTGAAGTTTTTTCATTGTAACACCCTAAAAAAATAAAAAGCTACGTGGTCTGCAGAAACTACTAACAACATTCTAAAACTTATTTTCTAACAAAACAAAAACTTCAACACTGCGTTTTCCCTTGCAGTCGCGCCAACACAAACCATATTTGTCGCTTGATCGCGCTTCAGCGTGTAACAGTCGCGCAACGAGGCGTCACTAATACAAAGATAACGTTTCATGCAGACGTCTATCTCTAAAAACGTTCGTTCTTTCGTGACATGCGGTTGGAGTAACTGGGGCGAGGCGCTTGATCGCGCGTATCGATATCCACTGCAGTGGGTTATGACGTTTATTTTAGTCAGAAACAGTATTTTTATTATTATTCATTACCAATCTAACCGTAAGGTCCGCAATGCTTACTTTAGCTTTACTTTTAATTTTGTATGATTCGTTCCCACAGACAAACCATGTGGAGTTTTAGGTACAAGTATTCTGTAAACTCATCTTAAATAAACAAATAATCATATTTAATACCAATTTGTTAGATTATAATTATAATTTTAAATAATTTTTTTCATAAAACGATTTAAATTAAGAGTACCACTAGGTACTCTTTTAATTTAATTTACATTAGTTATGAAAAATAATGTAAAAGAATATTATTCAGTTTTTTTTTTGTTTATAGGTTTATATCTTTTTTATAGGTCAAAGAAAAGATGGATGGATTGTGTGAGGAATGATATGAAAGAGAAGGGAGTAAATGATAACGTGACGGTTGACAGGGGAGAGTGGAAGAAGAAAACGTGTTGCGCCGACCCCGAGTAACACGGGACAAGGGCAGGAAGATGATGATGAGGTTTGCCTAAACCTATTGGTTACTTTCTTAGAAATCTAGTTAAAGAAAGTTTCCAGACTAGTTTTGTAAGTAATCATGTAGGCACTTCATATATCCACCGCATATTTCTTTTTCATTTACTTCTACCCACGGCTACACATCAAGCTATATATTTCCAGTTTATGCTGATCTCGCATTGTATAGAATTTCCGTACAATGCGAGGTCAGCTTATACTGGAAATTATAGCTTGATGTGTAGCCGTGTGTACCCTAACTTATTATGTAATATTATTATTCATGTCTCGATTTCATGTCCAAAAATAACTTTTTTACAAAAAATTTAACCGAAGAAAAAAGAACAGAAAAGCGAAAAATAAATAACTTTAATTTCGGAAGTCGGTGTCTTCGCTTTTCAATTTTCGTTTTTTGCCACCGACTTCCGAAATTAAAGTTAAGTATTTATTTTTCGCTTTTCAGTTCTTTTTTCGTCGGTTTAATTTTTTGTATAAAAGTTTTTTATTTTTCGCTTTTGTGTTACCATCCACTCCAGGGTACTCCAGGGAGTTACTCCGGGTTAAAGACCTGGAGTTGATGATGAGTGGTTGTGTCATCAGAACTATGTATGTGTGCGAAATTTCAACAGAATCGGTTCACAGTTGAAAATTCAGTTGGTGAAAAATCAATCAACCCCATTTTTTCTACCTTTAGGGGTGGATTATAGTTTCCAATTTTAAATGGGACCAACTTCGAGGTATACCATTCCCAATAAAAAAAGAATTTTTCAAATCGGACTACTCACTAAAAAGTTATGCGTGGTCATACATAAAAAAAAAAAAAAAATATGCGGGTCGACTTGAGAACCTCCTCCTTTTTTTTTCGTCGGTTAAAAATAGATTGTATTAAATACGATACACGTGGATTTACTTACTGAATCATAGGAGCAATGATGTTATATCAAAACTTGGCTAATTAGCCAAGTTTTCTTCGTCTTATCTCTTTTTCGCTCCCAATAATTAAGACATGCCTCACGAGTTATCTAATAATATGACATTATGTCTACACAAAAATATTCCAAATTCAAAATGTTTTAAAGTCAAAGTCAAATAATTTATTTCAAATAGGCACATAAAAGGCACTTTTGAACGTCAATGAAAAACAAACAAAGAAATAGAATTGATTCTAGTTGCCCATTCCAAAAGGTAGATTTCGTATGGAGAAGAATGGGCAAGAAACTCCACCGTTACTCTTTTCAAAAATGTTTACAATATTTTGTATACATGAATTATATAATTATATGTGAAGACCATGCACCCACAATAAGATTACTGTCCCACAAAAGGCAAAAATAAAAATTTTAAATGGAGCAATGACAAATAAATCAGTTATGTGATAGGTACATGGTGCTCACATATTTACAAACATTGTAAAAGTATACGATATTACAATATTCCTAACATCTTTACAAGTAATACTAATAAGTCAGTGCGTGATTCCATGCAATCACAGAGTGTAAAAATCTATGACATACAAATAATAAAATATACAACTAAATTAGCAACCAGTTTGATTTTGTCCAGACTCTAAATTGTCCTATGGAGCAAGACCAGCATGTTTCCAAGCATTCTTATCCTGGATATAATCCTCTAATTTGTAATAAGCTTGTTTACAAAGTGTACTTTTTATATGAGTTTTAAATTTTCTTTCATTTAATTGCAATATATCACAAGGTATTTTGTTATAGCATTTAACGCAGTACCCCATAAAAGATGTTTGTACTTTAGCTAATCTGAAAAATGGTTGATCTATTTTATCTTTATTTCTAGTATTAAAATTATGTCTGTCACTTATTTTCTTAAATAGATTTAAATTTTTTCTTACATACATAATATTCTCATAAATAAATTGGCAAGGTACCGTCATAATATTAATCCTTTTAAATAGTTCCCTGAGAGATTCGCGGCGACATAGATTATAAATGGCTCGGACAGCTCTCTTTTGCAAAATAAAGATGGATTCAATGTCAGCAGCCCGACCCCACAGTAAAATGCCATACGACATAATGCTGTGGAAGTAACTGAAATAGACCAAACGCGCGGTTTCTACATCTGTTAACTGTCTTATCTTTCTTTTACTTAACATGAACCAACATAGGCACTTATGACACGTCAGTAGCTAGGTATTTATTTTATACTAGCTGTGCCCCGCGGTTTTACCCGCGTAAGTAAAGTATCCTATGTGTTAATCCAGGTTATAAACTATCTGTTTGCCAAATTCCATTTATATCCATTTAGCCGTTTTTGCGTGATTGAGTAACCAACATCCAAACACACAAACATTCACATTTATAATATTATATAGTAGGATCCTCTCTTTACACTACGCACCTAACTTAATGTACAAATGGTTAAGGTAATGGTCCGACTGACAGGGCATGAGAAACTGCCCTTAACAGCGCCTTATCTCTTAGCTTGAGTGTGTTTCAATAGAATATCTGAAACCACATTGTCTTTTAGCAGTATCATTAGGAGAGCGAATATTGGTATTAATTAGGGATATTGCGGATATCCGCATCCGCATCCGCAACCGCAATAATTAAAGGCTCTTACATACTGGCGCGAATTGTCGCGAGACGCGACGCTGCCGCATCGTTCGCCGTGTAAGAACCTTAATGCAGATGATCACTGGCTCGTGCCGTACGCACGTGCTCATTGACAAATAACAGCGAAGATTTTGTTCGGAGACAAGATCCGACTTGTATAAACATTTCAGTTTTCGAGTGTTATTGTGACATTGTGAATATACAGTGAGCATTGTGTGCTATGCGAGATGTCTGCAGCAAATAGATTATTTAAAAAGTGAATTTACAATGCCCGGCACTGGCGCAAAGAGACATTTGGAAAAAATATCTAAAGATCCACAGCCGCGGATGTGATCCTTCAAAAATCCGCGTCCGCAACACCCCTTTTTTTTTTTTTTTTTGAGGGTGGGAAATCATCCTATGACTTCTCCCGCTCTGGGCGGAGCGGAAGGGCGTGTCAGACTTTTACTGACTAAAACCCACCCGTGTTCCTTCATTTGCCTGTTGCCAAGGTCCCGGTATCCCTTTCGGACTTTCCCGCAACCCTGGCAGTCATCGGTCCTACCGGACCCCGTCCATTGTGCTGACATGTCCGCAACACCCCTGGTATTAATAAGCATAACCACGCAGGATAGCCAGAATTAACCATTATGTACAGCCAGGGCTTGAAATATCGTTAAAAATATGGTATCGTTACAGCCTTCTGATGCAGATATCGTTAACTATTAAATAACGTTATAATATTTAACGTTACATCTGGCACATTTTACCGTTAAACATACGTAACGTTAAAATCTACGCTATCGAAAATTTTATCGTTATGATTTAGTTTAGTTACCGTCGCTCTGTATTTCGTTAAAAATTTCAGACTGCATCGATGCTAAGACTGTGCCGTACGACTATTTACGTGTATAATAGGTAAGTATTCTATTTGCTATTCTGTGTTGTGCTTGTTCTTGTGAATATACTTGGTTGGTTTGTCCGCCGCCCGCCTTTGAGAAAACGGGCGGGCAACGTCGCATAAAATAACAAAAATAATACCGGTAATGTTTTACCGCTATTTTTACAATAACATTAAAAATACCGGTAATTTTTACCATAATTTTTAACGTTATTATTATGTTATGCTACTAAGTAACGCTACCAAATTGTACCGATATCCAGATATCTCTACGGTAATACCGTTACTTAACGTTACTTTTAATGTGAATTGGTAACGTTTTCAAGCCCTGTATTCAGCAGCTTCAAAATCATCAGGATTGGTCCGGAATATAGCAGTTCGTCGTGGACGTGGTACGACAGCGGGTCCCTGACATCATCTGTCACCAGAAGATATCCGCCAGGCAACCATCGACGCGACGCTCTGCTAGAGTGACTGTCATCAGCCAGTGTCACTCTTATCCGACTTTTTTAGTGGTTCTAGTAGCCTTGTAGCAAAATGAGACGGCGCCACTTGCTGCCCCGTCAAGCTTATTTTTTACATTTATTTATTTATTTTATTTTAAATAGAACGGGTGAAGCCAATTACACTATTTAAACATATAATTTATTTAACACAGTCATGCATTCTTCTCACAAAAATTCAGACATTCTGACAGTATTATTTTCCATTCATTCGCAAACATATCATTATATGTGTTTCTGTGTGTGTGTCTGTGTGAATCTGTGTTACATACATGTGTGAAATCACATTCAATTTAAATACACGATTTACCAATATAGCGACTTTATTGCTACGTTTTATTATATTGACGACGTTTATCGGGACAAATAGTTTGATTAATTTCAAGGCCGATTTGAACGTAACAAAACCACAAATTGATCATGTTAGAATACAAATCAATACGATTTAATAAATACTTACTTCACCTTTTACCGTTTGTAATAAATAAACAATAAGTTCTATAATCCCAACTATAGATTTATAAAATAACTAGCTTATGGCTTCGAAGTGGCAGTCGGAAATTATCTTTCGGGAACGTACTACCGAGATAAAAGTATCTTATGTCCTATTCCAGGTCATGGTCTACCTATGTGCCAAATTTAATCCAAATCCGTTCAGCCGTTTTAGCGTGAAAGCGTAACAAACAAACTCACTTTCGCATTTATAAAAACCGAACAAATAATTCTATTAGGTACAGTCACTTCCATGAACCAAATAGGTAATTACACCATTCCCTCAATTGTGACAAGAAAACGTGTTTTTTGCCAACATCTAAAACCCTCAAGAGCTTTGTCGAAACCAGTTTTGGATTCGTTCCTAAAAAATAACGAGGTAAAACAGAATTCGTCCATCTTTCAGTACCTCTAAAAACGATGTTCTTTTGAGGAATAGAGTCGACCCTACTTTCCTTCATATTTGATGTCAAGTGCTCATTTTAAGGGTTAGAAGAAAAACGACGAAGCCAGCTGCTATTATTACGGTACAAGTTATAAAACGCAATCCAGAAAACTGTACTCTCTAGGTTTCTAGGTTAAGAGTGTTCTTAATTTCACTCGTTTATTTTATACACTGCTTCAAATTTCGTCACTCCGCGGAATCGACATGAAAGACTCGTTGTGCGGAATTGGTTCTTGCTCGTTCAAAAAGTAATTCCGAGCAATTCATAGTTATTTAACAGTCTAGACGAATCTATTCCAGTCTTAGTCTTACGTGTTGGCAAAACTTTGGTAGCCCGAACGTAATTGAGTACATTAAACAGTAGGTCTTGTTTAGCGCTCATATTTATGTCTGGTTTCGAGGTCTTTATAACGTCTGGTTATCAGACAAATGTCTAATGTTTTACTGTTGTGGTTGGAACGGATAGTCGGTAAAACAGCTTTTGAGCTAGTGAAATAATGGCAGAATCTTTGTAGAAAATATTTTATTTTACCGCAATCAAAAACCGTCAAATCGAAAGGAACCAGCATGATATTGTTTTTTTTTTTTTCTTGTTTGTAATGATAATAATATTATTTTTTGTTTAGGGTTACACTCTTAGGTGAATCTCCAGCAGTTTTAAGCCGTCAACAAAAAGGTTGGAATGATTCTTGTCACTATTCTCTTATAGCTGTGTTTTCAAAGAGGTGAATTCACTGAAGATATTTTTTTACTCCACCAGTGATTGAGCAGGTACTCACCCATCGACGGATCAAATTATTTATGAAAATTAAAACTCAATTATTAATCTTTTAATCCCAATTACGACTTTCAACATTGCAGTTCAGTTAATTGAAAATTTAAATGTTTTTCGAGTTCAGTCGTGTTTACTTTGAGTTTCAATAAAATAAAGACGAAATTATGAAGCATTAATTTTAAATTGAAATTTCAGAGACGTCCAATTGAACTTTAATGTGATTGCAGAAATTGACTGCTTGTCATTTAAATCGCGAGATTTATTGGTGTGAAGTCTGTTGGCGGTTTGTGAATAAAAGTAAATTAGGTGGCAATCACTCAAGCAGATTTTGATTAATTAGAAATCTGACTGATTGACTTAATTCGGTTAAAGCTTATCGTGAGTTTCGATGAAGCGGTATTGGTGAATTACTGGTAGACGAGACTTTAATCTTTATATCTAAATGAAAGTTTAATTGAATGCCGCGATCGTGCACATACACGTGAAATCGTGTGGTATTATTTTTTTCAGAGCGGTGATAGCGTAGTGTTTTTAGTCACACGAAAAAGAAAGAAGGAAATAAATAATATTCCCAGTTTCCTTAAATAAAGGAAAAATCCTTAATACTAACCTCACCTGCCCGCCTGCTTGTTTTTTTACCTTTACTTTTTTGGCGAGTTGAATGTTCCGAATTTTGCAAGTTAATTTAAATACAATTAATTCCATTTGTTTCGGAGCGATTGCTCAGTAATTTTCCAATCTCGTCGTAAGTCTTACAGTCGATTGCAAAAGATTTTCATTACTAAACGTTTTTGTTATGTTAAGTAACGTTTTACGAAAATTCCGTGTCACTGGTTCTGAATCATTGTGGTTTAATGGAATTTTATATTTCTTATTTCTGATTTATTCTTTCCAGGTTTGCCAGAGGAAATTTCTTTAAATTATTTGTAATCTAATAAAGGATATTGAACTCAATATTATGTTTTTTGGTACGAAATTCGATGCAACAAAAAACAATTGAGCATGGATTAACCATGCTTACATCGTGCTTGCTGGGAACAATACATAGTATGTACCTACCTAATCACAACCTATCCCAAGAGGATAAATGACACAATTAATTAATTATCTACCTATGCTAATTTCACAGGCAACATACGGTGCAAAGCGAAGCTGAGAAATATTGCAACATAATGCAAAACAAGATTGCAATACCTACAAATTACAATAATAAGAACAAAATAGTTAAAATAGCAATAATAAGAACAAAATAGATAAAATAGCAATTATAAAAACGAAACAAATAACAAAACGAGCTCTACGTTATAAAAACATAATATCGATAACACAAAAGATGAATTTATGGGTTCCAGAAGCTATATGATAAATAAAATGATTATACGAGTAATATCCAAGACTATAATTATTTTCACTAACACCAGAAAACCTATCTCATTATAGTTAGAAAAAATGGGACAATAGAAAAGGATATTTAAAAAAAAACGAGCTGTCTTTACAATCCTGTATGACTTTTGTAACTGCCAATACCACTGGAACTGACAATATCATGAATGTTGATTCAACAGAAGTGTGTTCAAGCATGGAATAATGAAAGGTATCGCTCCTGAAACTAGAGCAACGTCCTGATACAATGCATGATGCTATTGTACTGAGCTTTCTTTGTAAGCATGTTTGTGAATGTACAGTACAATTGAATGGGAATGGAAATAAGGAACAATAAAGTTTTAATGAGGGATTGCAACAAAGATAATTATGATGAACTTTCAAACTCAAACTCAAACTCAACGCATTTATTTCAATTAAACCATTTACAGGCACTTTTGAATTGTCAAAGAGTCGGTCAGTTAGTCAAAAAGTTGAAGCTAGTTGCCCATTCCAATTCGTAGATCTCTATGGAGAAGAACGGGCAAGAAACTCCAAAGACACTCTTTTAAAAATGTATATAGATATTACAAAATCCTGGGTACAGTATTCTTGGTGTTTCTATATGTGAGAACAATGTCAAACGAAATATAATCAAAAATAATTCAAAATATAAGATTAAAAATAAGCCCTGGCAGAAAAGATATGACCAGTCTCAACTGACGGCGCCCGTTCACGAACATGAATTTCGAATGGCATAATAATATAGGACTGTCTACATTCAAGCACCTTATGAACATGGGAGTTGTAGAGTCATAAGTAGTAAGTGGCATAGAAGTATTTATTTTATTCTTCTTAAATTTCTACGTTACGCGTAGAAAAAATCACCAAAGATTCATGAAATTACAACAGAGACAGAAAACAATTTCGTCGGAAATTCTGCCTTTATTTTTTGTATATGACTAGCATATGCTGACAATCTTATTGAAGTGCTGTCTGCGTTACGCATATTGGGTGTCAAAAATATTGATCTTAAAGGAACGAGTACCTTCACGAGACGACCTTCTACCTGACAACGAAAACCGTACTCTGTGAATACTAACATCTAAACTAACTACTGCGGTACCATTTAAAATTATTTTTAAGCCAGCGTTTCACAATATTCGTACAAAACTTGAAAAAATAAATGGCTCAATTTAGAGACATCTAGTCCATATTCCAGTCACCCACTTAAAAGTCTTTTCCTGCATTGTAAAACATTTTTACACAAGAACCATGTTTCTTTCTCATTTATTATGCCGAGAGTTTTCAACGACCGCACTTTGCTTGCAAGATGCTTTTATAATCCCAGTAAAATGAACGAAGAAACAGTCTGAGGCGACAAATTTGTCATAGCTCATTTTAATACCATACGGTTGAACGAAATAGAGTCTGTCATCAAAGCTAAATAGTTCAAGGAAACAGGAATTAAGTCGGAGTAAGACCCATCAAGGAAAATGTTTGCTTAATTTGTTTGGAATAGACGATGTTGTTGGAATAATGCTAGTTGATGGCTGTGGGTATTTTATTTAGATAAGGGACTATTTTTATCATTTGTGGCCGGAAAACTGTTGCTTGGGTAGTAGTATCAACTCTTATGCACTTTGATAAAACATAAAATCAACTAATTCAATCAATTAATTCAGGCAACTTTTGTCTGCCACTGTATTTCGTAAGAAATTGCTTATCTAAATCACGCTATTATTGCCGGCTGTTTGATATTGCTTCCGATTTATCCTAATTTCGTTTTCATAAAAAAATTATCATCATTTTGCACAATAAAACCTCTCATTGCTCTCGTTGCGATCCAAATTATCACTGACAACTATAATAAACATAAAATTTCAATGTACCTGGGTACTGTCCTTGCATAAGCATAAGCAGCCTATAATGTTCCCACTGCTGGGACACAGGCCTCCTCTCTGTGAGAAGGAGTGGGCCTTAATCCACCACGCGGGCCCAGTGCGGATTGGAAGATGTCACATGTCTTTGAATTTTTGGTTCTAGGACATGCCGGTTTCCTCACGATGTTTTCCTTCACCGTTTTGAGAGCAGTGGTGATGAAATAATTTACACAAAGTAAAGCGCCTGTCAGGGTTCGAACCTACAACCTACAACTCGTAAGTCACGGCTTGTACATGTCTCAATCAATTCAAAAAGTGTTAACATTTCTATTTAGAAAGAAAGAAAGAAAGATATTTAAAATATTTTTGTATTTTGTATTTTTGTATTTTTTTTATATTTTATTTGGGACACGCACAGGAAATATAACAATAAAAACAAACATTAAAATTAACAAAATTAGAAAACAAGTAATAAAGTAAAATAAAACAACGTGTAACAGAGAAACCCGTGCGAGGCCAAAAAGTCTCCTATCTCAGCATAATGCTACGATATTTGAGAAAAAATAAACAAATACCGCAGCGCTGGTATTCTGATAGGGCCCACTGTGATGCCACGGACACACCTACGGACATAAAATAAATCTAGTAATAAATAGTAAAAAAAAAATATAATGATAGTAATAAATATAAATTATACAGTAAAATATAATAAAATAAATACAGAAGTAAAAAACAACAGTATTACAACAGTATTTCAACAATACACCATCAAAGCAACATTGCATTGACATCAAAGCAATCTGTGTCACCACCGTACCATGATTTCACTCTTAAAATAACTTTTCCCGCATTCCCTTTGTCCTTGTTTATATTTAACTAGCTAATGCCCGCGGCTTCGCCCGCGTGGATGTCGGTTATTATATACTAAAACCTTCCTCAAAAACCATTCTATCCATTGGTGAAAACAGCATGAAAATCGGTGAAGTAGTTTTTGAGTTTATCGCGAACGGACAGACAGACAGACGCGGCGGAGGACTTTATTTTATAATATACTAAAACCTTCCTCTAGAACCACTCTATCCATTGGTGAAAACAGCATGGAAATCGATGCTGTAGTTTTTGAGTTTATTGCGAACGGACAGACAGACAGACGCAGCGGAGGACTTTGTTTTAAAATATGTAGTGATAATATCTTCCATTCCATCCCAACACAAAAAAAATATCAAAGTTGTGTCATATAAAATAAAAGACAAGGATGTGTGTCACAACCCAATTTTGAGAATTGGTGACTGTGCAAAGAGAGAGACACGGCCACAGAATATTAATGATATCAGTTTTTTGTAGAGCTCCTAGTCGAAAACTGAAATGGCAGCTGGAATTTCTCTACATAGTAATGGTGTTATGTCATCAACGTATAAAGTTCTGGAGAATATGACGAAATATATTGTGTGGATGGTTTCCATGGTAACGTTATTATTTAAACATCGTTTCATCATCTGCCTAGCCTTTTCCCAACCAAGTTGGGGTCGGTTTCCAGTCTAACCGGATGCAGCTGAATACCAGTATTTTACATGGATCGACTGACTGACGTCCACAACCTAGTAACTGGGTAATACGATACCCCTTGGCAAGACTGGTTGTCAGAGTTTCGGGCTTCTGACGACCCGTAACAACTGTCAAAGATCCACAAATGACAGCCAGGACCAACGGTTTAACGTGCTTTCCGAGGCACGGAGGAGTCTCGATATGTAAAGATCCACACATCCACGGACCAACCCCGGCAAGCGTAGCTTAACCTGATGGATCGACCCCGTATGGCTATTATTAACTAGCCTTGAGCAATTTAAAAAAAAACGCTTATGTAATGTCATATGAAATCATTTTGCAATATTTGTTAAAAACTTGAACCTTTGCATAGGTTAGGTAGGTAGTATTCATTTTTAACCGACTTCTCCAAAAAAGAGGAGGTTCTATTGTTCGTCTGTATGTATTTTTTTAATGTATGTTCATCGATATTTTCGCCAATTGTGAACCGATTTACAAATTTCATTTTTTGTTCGAAAGGGTCCCGAGGTGGTCCCATATAAATTTTATTAACTTTGCTTGCGTAGTTTTTGAGTTAGCCTCAATAATTACGTATTTTTCCCACTTAGTCTATGTAGACGACATTATATTTGACCCCGTCACTGTTATATCTCCTGTTTTTCTCTCCCAAGATTTCTAAGTATTTAAGGAATCTATTAAAATTTTTGACGTCGTCTCTACAGGAACTATCTGTTTGAAATTCAGTGGACTCTAAAAGTTCTCGACTATCTTCAGTTTGAATAAGATGTAAGGAATTCTAACGAAGCACTCTAGATTCCACTTCTATACCAAAAGATGTCTTCTGGAATATTTTTTGGTAATTGAAGTCCTTGACCTTCAATTCAAAGTGTTCTCCAAATATTGAGGCACATTGTTGAAGGCCTTATAATAGCTGCTTGAATTTCTTTTGAAAGGTCCAAAGAGTTTTGGGCCGACTGGAAGCAGTCGGTTAAAAGAACCTGCCCTATCGTAATAAATGCTCAAAGTTCATCGAAGGAAAAGTTTGCTTTGGACATCTGGATTCTGCGTGATTAAGAAATAATAATTTTTATGGGTGTACTATAGGTACACCTCTGCCTTACCCTTCGAGGAATACCGGCGTGATGTTATGTTAGGTTAATAAATAATGTGGCATTAACTCAAAGAAAAATAGAATCTAGTTAACCAATTATATTCTAGCTTCAGATGTAACAAGAGTAATTGAATTAAAATGAGTAATAATGTTTTTACCCGACTGTTCCAGAAGGAGGGTATTCATTTTCGAGAGTACGTATGTATGTTTGTATGTATGTTTGTATGTATGTTTGTATGTATGTATGTTTGTATGTATGTTTGTATGTATGTTTGTATGTTTGTATGTATGGTTGTATGTATGTTTGTTTGTTTGTATGTATGTTTATATGTTTGTATGTATGTTTGTTTGTATGTTTGTTTGTATGTATGTTTGTATGTATGTTTGTATGTCTATTTCTTTGGCACGCTCTTTAGCCTAAACAGCTTAATGGATTTTAATATACGAGGTGTCGTTAGGTTTGTCTAATGTGGGAGTGACATAGGCTATAAAAAAATATGTATTTCATCTGCTAATACAAAAAAAAAGGGAGGGAAAGGTTGTTTTTCTCTTTTCAGTTATAGGTTTTTAAAGACGGGTTTTTCGTTTTTATTTTATGTTGTGTATAGGGCTGCAAAAGATCTTTTGAAGTCTAATTTCGAATTAAACATCATTTTTATTTATTTTATTTTAGTGAACGTTTGGTCTCATTCATGCATTTTCAAACAACTTTCAATGTATCTTTGCCAAAGAATATCTTTTGTCTCCTACCCGAAAACAATGCAGATGCACAAACGTAAACTTTAAGCTTAAAGTATCAGACGAAGTGTCTTTGTCAAGGCGTCTTCCCGTTCCTTGAGAAGTTGATAAGTAGTGACTCGATCCCCAAGGATAAGTTACAACCATATGAACCAGTTTAGAGACGGATAATTAAGTAGTAGTCGCCATCCGGACGAAAGAGAGTAATTAATGAATGATCCAACAATTTTGGAACAGTACTTTCAAATATTTTCAGAAGAGTCAGAAAAATACATTTGTATTTTTTTAAATTATCAAAATGAATAATTATAATATTTTATATCATGGGCACTTAAGAAACGTCAGAAGCTAGGTGCACGGTTCCAATTGGTCGTTTCCTATGGAGAAGAGCCGGCAAGAAACTCCACGGTTACTCTTTTAAAAATAATTGGCTTTTTATAATATTTTTAAATTACAGTGTTAGTAGGCATCGGAGGACAATGGAGGCCTTTCAACAAGTAAATACCAGGTACTAAACAAAATAGAAGATGTTCAACAAATCTACAGTCCACTATGCCTACAACGTTCTCACATTCACAAAATAGAAAACAACCTATACAACGTGTAACAGAATAAGCGCAAGACCTGAAAGTAGTTTGCTCAGTATCGGCTTCTGAATCGATTTCCGTCATTATTTATATATGTTAATTTTTCATTAAAAAATCTTTTATTTAACTTAAATTAGAACACGTCATAACAAGGTAATAAGATATTTTATTTTAGGAAATTAAATCCTTATCTCAAAGAAATAAAGCCTATTTAAATAATAACCAAATTTGTAATACGCTCATAGCTATCCTATGTGTAGTGCGCGTTAAATAAAATAGTTAAATTAAGGTGTGGTTTAATTAAATTAAATTACATTGCAATAAAATTTAATTACAAGCATTGCCATACAACGTGGCAATGCCGCCAGTCTCTTGGGTACATTACCAGCCGACAGCGATGCGGAGGAATTTTTCGACGCTATATTCTAGTTTATTGTTTATTTGTATAGTTACTTTTAACTAAGAGAGTTGTATATATATAAATAGTTAGTCTGTACATAAAAAAAAAAAAAATGTATATAGGTATTTGCAAGATAAAATTTAAATAATTAAATTACAGATATTATTTTAGTCTTATAATTTAATATTCTAATTGGGGCCTGTGAATGGTTTAATTGAAATAAATGCTTTGAGTTTGAGTTTGAGTTTGAGTTTTGGGGTGTATGAGCTCTTGCGTTTATTCCGTTACGCGTTGTATAAAAGACAAATTGTATTCTTGTTTTGTTGGTTCAATTCTAAATAGGAGTCTTGCCATTGAGATGTTTGCCTTATTCATATTATAAAAGAAAACTTGTAGTATCAATCAGATGAAAATTTTCTTCTGCTTCCCGTTTTTTCATTTGTTATTGATTTTTTCTTAAATCTTAGATATTGCAATCGTGTCCTTATTAGCAAAACTGAAATGTATTTTTAGATGTCTTTGTCTATCTTTCCAAGTACACGTTAAATATTTACAGTAAATAATCTAATTTACTTTGATCGACATCATTGGAGCGTCTGGACACAAAGTGTCCTTAAGTGGCGACACGATCAGATTCTACTTAGCTTCTAAGAATACTAATGTCTCTTGTTTAGTATCCAGCTTTATAACTGTGATTTATTTCTCGGGAAAATCTTTTAAAGAATAAAGCGGACGAGGTTGGAGCACAAGATAGGTAAAGAGCATGTTTATATTTAGACGTTTAAAGCTCACATATATTTCTATGCTTTCTCGTTTCAATACGATGTATCCTTTTGTGTCCAAAAATAGTTCGTTGCGGGGGTTCCTAACACCTCTAAAGGTTAAAAAGGACTTTTATGCATAAAATATTACATTTAGAAGTCATAAATACTAAAAGTCTCGTTATTGAAGAAGCTAAATTTTAAATACCTTTAAGTACTTTCTTTTAAGATATAGCGCGGGACATACACTAGTGGCGAATGGCGCGAGCGTTGCGACGATGCGGCACGGGCGTTGCGCCGGTCCTTTCATATTTCATCAAAATGTATAGAAGCGGCGGAACATACGCAGGCGGCGGAGCGCATTTGTGGCGCAGGCGAAATATGAAATGACTGAAGCAACGCCCGCGCCGCACCGTCACCTCGCCCGCGCCACGCCTCTTGTCTTTGTCCCGCGCCAAACATATTTTTAATTTGTTGTTGTTATATAAAAAATCCGCAAATACCGTAACTCAATACCAATTAGGCCGTAAATTATTAACGTACAAAAAGAACGAAGAAAATAAAATTTCATAATACGTTAGAGAGTGAAATTAGAAGACTTCCTGTGTAAGGAGGCTGTGTTCAAGGAAACCAAAGAAATGAGTAGAAAATGTAGGAACTCGGAAGGAAACAAGAAAAGTGTGTTAAGTCTGTCTGTCAATGGAATCTCTAAGGATATTATGTGATTCAAAATATCTATGTACATTTTACCGTATTTATTTTGTTATTTACTAGCTGATGCCCGCGACTTCGCCTGCGTTGATGTCGGTTATACTAAAACCTTACTCGAGAACCACTCTATCCATTGGTGAAAACAGCATGAAAATCGGTGCAGTAGTTTTTGAGTTTATCGCGTACAGGACGACAGACAGACACGGCGGAGGACTTTGTTTTATAATATGTAAGGATGTACACACAGTAAAATACATAATTCATTCCATTATGCTGGAAGCGCAGAATCGGTCGAAGTGGAAAAGGTCATAAAGTTACTTTTTATCGACATACCATGCGGGCGAAGCCGCGGGCGGAAGCTAGTCTATCATAGCTGTAAAGAAAACATTTTCTATTTCAATTCGGTCGTTATACTGTACCCAACTATTATGAACACTGACGCGAGTATATAATCAAATGTTCGCGGGCTAAATATTTTTCTGGCACGCACCAGCGACCAGCGGCGACTCTAAAATTTTTTCGACAAATATTTTTCCTGGTGCTCTGTTTTATTTGTCCTGTCACATGTTTTACTGCCCAGCACGAAATTTCACATAAAAAAAGGTAAAATAGTTTTTTGTTGTGATTTGGGGCTATAGAGGCTGCAGGCAGTGCATGTTCGTTGTTTGGCTTCCTGGTAATACTCTTACAGAGACTACATTCGTTTGGTTTCGTCTAGATTATATACCTTTTGAATCGGTGGCATGTCACAATGAGAATTTTGGCGACTAGAAATAAACTCCACTCCAGACTCTCCAGACTGATTCTGCATCGTTGACACTAGACAATACCTATAGATATCACATTAAATGCATGTACTAATTTTTTAGAGTAGATAAACCTATCCGGACCAGAACAGAACTTAGTCTTAATGTTTGAAATGTTCAATTAAGTACGAACTTCGTTTGAAACTCTAACTTCATAGCCCATATTTTAATGGTGTATGCCATCTGTATTCGCATATTTGGCTCGAAACAAACTTTAGGACGAATGTTCGCTCTGCATTACGTCATAAAACATTTAGGCTGGAAACTGAGCCATTAGTTTCAATATTGTCTGGCTTAATTTAGCGAAACAGCGAGAAGAAAGCCTGAGTATATTTATTCATCTATTTTCTATTATAAAATGAGGTTTGTTGACCTTGAGTTTCATTTTAATCAAAGAGAAGTGAAAGAGATATTGACGATGAATTTGCAACTACAGCGTCGAGAATTAACTCCAGAATATTGGCTGAATTAATCTAACAAACAGACAGGGGTATGGTAGCTTTTAATAAACATAACATAACATAATATCACGCCTGTATTTCTCCGAAGGGCTAGGCAGTGGCGTACGGGGGCGAGCCTATTGTCATCAATCGGACACAAATCCTCTAGGCTGCTACTGAGAAATTCTAGATGGAAAACACTTTGCCCGACCCGGGAAACGAACCCGGGACCACATAATCAGCAGCTCTTGCGATTCCTAAACTGAGCAGTGTCAACAAGCAGCTTTCAACAAGCTCAGACATAAAAATGCCAATTTGCTTTTTGTGAGAAACATACTTAAATGGAAGCCTACACAGTACCCAGAAAATAAAAGTCGACGGTCAATACATGGCAAGGAATAAAATGTTTGTACGCTAAAAGAAAATAAGACGTAATAGAACCTTAATTAAGTTCATTTCGTAAATGTATTGGGGAAGTAGACCCTCGGGGATAAAACGAAAGTCTAGAAAAAAAAAAAACATGGTGAAGATAGAACCGAAATTGTCTTACTCATGTTCAATTGAGACTGCAATTGTAATTAGATTGGATCGATTCCTACGTTGCAAAACCTATTCGACTTCCGATCTTGTAACTGGTGCACGAAGGTTGAAATTGGATAATCAATTTTAAAATGCGCTGCAACCACCGGTGCGTCTTAATTAGGAAAACTTATAAGTTCGAGGTAAGAAGGAATTCGTGAGAAATGCAATTGCATAGCGGTTTTATTCTAAATTATTTGAACATTCTAATTGCAAGTTGTGCATAGTAATTTAATTTATGTAGGTAATAACACTTTGCAGTTTTTATTTTCTTTTATCCTTACATATTATAAAACAAAGTCCTCCGCCGCGTCTGTCTGTCGTCCTGTACGCGATAAACTCTAAAACTAGATACTGCACCAATTTTCATGCTGTTTTCACCAACGGATAGAGTGGTTCTCGAGTAAGTTTTTAGTCTACATATATAATAACCGACATCCATGCGGGCGAAGTCAACAGCACCAGCTAGTTTTAAATGAGAAGGCAGCTGAAACACGAGTCCTTGGATCTAATCAACCAAAATACACAGAAGTTAATAGTCGAAACAATTGCTTTTACAACTTAATGGTATGCAAAGCAGTACGTATTTAATTCTAATTCAAAACGAGTACTCACTTAAACACAAAATTGTCTCTTGTAGCACACTGCTGAAGACCTTTATAGCCGCCAAGGCTCCGATACCCGTAAAATTTTCAAACCGGTATGATGTACACACGGCTACACGGCAATCTATACGTTTCCAGTTTATGCTGATCTCGCATTGTATAAGATTTCCGTACAATGCGAGGTCAGCTTATACTGGAAATGAGTAGCTTGATGTGTAAACCTTTACATTCGGTTTCGTTCGCATATATCAGTATTTGAAAGAGTAATATATAAAGATTTTTTCGGATTTACCGGTTTAGAGCAATAAAAACAGGTTAATACTTCAGTTTTTATTCAGCGCGGCATCCTCAAATGTAGTCACAAATTGCAACGCTTTTATCGATATGCCGCTCGTCGAATAAACCGGTTAATTTCGGTTAAAATATAGTATTTGCGTTCTTTAGAAAAGTTCCGAGGAAAACCGTAATAAACCGGTATTAACTGGTATTTTTTAAACCGGTTCCGAGCCTTGATTACAGCAAAGGTACCTAATGCTGTTTTCACTGTAAAACATTTTCTGAAATCCTCAACACTCATTTCATCACACGGCTGCCTAAACACACCCCTAAAAAGTTTTAACATAATTCTCTTGTCACTTACGTCTCTTTAAAACTTTCCTCTCCATAACTGCGTGTCATAAATTTAAGAAGGTCGTAAGTACCAGAGTCGTTTGAGTCCTTTTATTAGGACATTGTCCTTATTTTGTATTACTATAGCCGAGTTTGAGGACACGTAGTCTAGTTAGCACGGGTTATTACTACATGAACACACTGATACAATAGACGTAGATATATTTAGTAACCTATTCCGCCGTCGTGCTCTGAGTTGCGACTTGGTTTGGTTGAGAGGCGAAACACGTGCCGACTCCTTAAAGGGTCTTTATGACTCTTGAAGAATAAGCGGAATAGGTTACTAAATATATCTACGACTATTGTATTTTACATATACTGGATTTCTGCAAAGTCACGCCTTTTTTTTTTTTGAGGCTGGGAAATCATCCAATGACTTCTCCCGCTCTGGGCGGAGCGGAAGGGCGTGTCAGACTTTTACTGACTAAAACCCACCCGTGTTCCTTCAGTTGCCTGTTGCCAAGGTCCCGGTATCCCTTTCGGACTTTCCCGCAACCCTGGCAGGTATCGGTCCCACCGGATCCCGTCAATTGTGCTGACATCTCCTTGAGGCGCGCGTGGAACACGACGTGCCATCGACCCGGGCCTGGTCCTTATCGGACGGCGAGCTACCCATTGCTCGCCGTCCGCAAGCCCACGCCTATGGTGGCCGGGAATCCGCCTGGGATTCCCGATGCCCAGGGCGTCTCCAGCAGCGGCGGTTAGGGGAGTGAGGGCGCAAACTTTGCCTCTCCCTCACGCGTTCCGCCTCCTCCTTCGCGAGCATTACTGCTTCGCAAACAGCGGTGACGGCTTCCCATGCCCTCTCACTCCGTACCATCGCCTGGACCAGGGCCGGACGCGAGAAGTCATTGCTGCCAATCGCCTCCAGGAGGACACGGCGGTGCTCCGCCCAAGCAGGGCATACCTCCACCGTATGCTCCACCTTGTCCTCCGGGTGATCCGAAAAGTGGTGACACCCGGGCGTTTCCTCCCGCCTAATCCTACACAGGAACCTCCCGAAGCTGCCATGTCCGGTGAGGACCTGTGTCAGGCGGAAGGTGAGGACGTCGTGGCGCCTCTCTAGCCACTCCTCAAAGAGGGGACTTATCGCCGTAATTGTGGCGTGCCGATGCAAAGTCACTCCTGAATCAATTAACTATGAACACGCTGATTAAGTGGGTTCGTGTAGTATCTATCCGTGCGTCTGTACTTGTTCCATATTTTAAGGATTCTTTTTGCTTTTGAGCACGAATGATTTTTAGACCAACAGAAATATACAAAGGATATCGTTTTTGGATTAATTTAAAGGCCTTTTGATGTTCGAAAGGCAAAGGAAATATAAAAAGTATTTCTTATTGAAGACATCCATAACATTTATTAATTTGGCAATAATTATTTCTTAGAAAGTTTTTGTACATTAACTGGAAATTGATTTATTGTAATGAAAATTCCCTTCCCTTTGATTGTGGTTGGTAAGCGGAATTAATAAAAGGATACGACTTTCAATATTCCTAGAAAATATTCACCAAAGCCAGGACAATATCTAGCGAGCGAGCGAGTCTTTAAAAATACAATATTCAAAATTGTTCGTTTCAAAAGTCAAGAATCGTATTGCAATGGTAAAGGACATAATATACTTTTATTTGTTGGACATAATGTACTTTTATTTGTTGGACATAATGTACTTTTATTTGTGGTACTAGCACGATTGTTTCATATTCCTAAGCTTGTTGAAATGAAAACGCAATATTATTTGTTTTATATTATAGACAGTTTGCTTCCGGCTACAATATTTACTGACGAAGATTCCGTCAGGCATTTCTTGAGGACGGTTTTAATGATCATAGCGGACCGAGCCGATAAAAAACTAATCCCGGTGGGAAAGCTATTCGTAAGGGTAAGTCTACAAAGTAACCTACACCTTTCTCGAAGTCGGTTAAGAAGTTACATCTGCTGCAAGAATTAAGAGGTTGGCCATTTAAAAAGATGGAAACGTCGTAAATACCTGTCAAATATTTCGCTGTTTTGATTGATTTGTCAATATTACTGAATGAACTGAAGAAACGCTCTGAAGTGCACTAAAATATTGATTATGAAAAATGCAATAATTTGTATCGAAAAATTATATATTTAGTTTTAGTTGTTTTAAAAGCATTTGTTAACTTAACTTTCTAAATCCTTTTTTCTACCTCAACTAATTCTTAATCAATATTTTAGTGTGTGTATTTTATTTTGGTGTGTG
The DNA here is from genome assembly GCA_949152455.1 of Lithophane leautieri. Taxonomy (NCBI): domain Eukaryota; kingdom Metazoa; phylum Arthropoda; class Insecta; order Lepidoptera; family Noctuidae; genus Lithophane; species Lithophane leautieri. Next base: position 4,502,839 of record OX424479.1, on the reverse strand, counting down.
TGTGAATATTTGACGACTAATTTGCGACGTTACCAACTTTCTGAACGCACTGTCTTATGTATGCAATTTATTTCGTTCTGATGATAAAATAGTGGAAAACACATAGGAAACAAAAAATATCAATAGTAAATTACTGCAGCGGCCTGCAGAAGATGCATTGATTGAAAGACTCACGTATGTGTGCCTCGTCTCCCAAATTTTCACGTTTTTTTCACGGAAATTTAAACTCACTTACGAACTAATAATTTTATACGTGCTCATATATGTGTATTTGTTTCTTTTTTACTTTAAACAGCTCTATTTGCAAGCCTGATCGACATTTAAATAAAATCTTTGATAAGTTACCACCTTGGTTGCCATGTTTCTAGTAATAAGTTCGTTCGTTTTTTTTTTAAATTACTCTGTAGATCAGTTTTCATAGTAATTTATTAGGCCGCTAAGCACGATAGGTATGGAATTTAATACTAACATTGCCGGCCGCTGCCCCGCATTTATTTGACCAGTACAGAATTTTCGATTTATCTCAAAGAAGGTTGTCAAAATAATGCTCTAATTTCCAAACATGTTTGAGAAAATTAAATAACAACGCAGCAAAAAACAGTATTGGTAGCAGTTTTTACTAAATCTGTGATACGATTGCGCCATTCCCTATGTTTACGCGACTCGGATATAAGCAGACGTTACTTCGAATTTGCATTTCACAGAGATTGTGGCGCACTTGAATAGGATTGTTCAAGCTTCCTTTGTTGAGAATTCTAGTGCATTAAATAAGTACTTTATGGCGTCGAAAATATTGAAATGTTACATGAATTTTCAAGTGTATAGGTAGTGTTTTGGCTTTATCGAAGTATTGGAGTTTGTATTCGTATTTTGTGCCAGTTTTGTTTTTAATTTTTAGGCACCTACTACGGTTTCTTTGATAACCTTTTTTGGAAATTGATTAACCAAGCAATAATAAGGAAGTTTTTATTAAACTCCGTCCGTAAGACTGATTGTCAGACTTTTGGGCTCTTGACGATCCCTCACTACTGTCAAAGATCCACGAATGAAAGCGGCTTAAGGTGCTTCCCGAGGCACGGAGGGGCCTCGGTATGTAAAGATAGTCACCCATCCACGGACCGACCGCAGCAAGCGTAGCTTAACCTGATCGATCGACCCGTACGGCGGCTATTACTTAGCCACAATCCCATATAAATAGACTAATATTACAAAAACAAAATTAATGGAGATAAAAAGCAAACAATCTTTTCATGCTAATTTACGTTCAAAACCCAATAATTTTGTGAATCTTCAATCAAAATCATTGCTGGTATAATCAAATCTGTTTTCTATTTAAATTAATACATAGAGCAGTAATTTATCTCCTGTTAGCTGAAGTATGGTTGTATCTATTGCTTTAAATAAGGTGTTAAGAGGAGACTATCGAACTGAATAACTTTTACCACGGCAACAACTTTGAAATCGCGATTTAAAAAAACAGCTGTTCCATACAATAACAGTAGTTAATAAACTTTAGTATGGAACAGCTGATATTTTTTTATATTTTCACTTGAATCGCTTTCTCGTTTACCCCGCATCACTTGGTATTCAGTTCTATTTATGTTATCATTATTTTTCTTTCATTTACTACTGCTAGCTAACCTTTCCTAAAAGCGTATTGTTAAGATATATTTCTCAAACATGCTTGGAAATTCGCACATTATTTTGACAACCTTCTTCGGGATAAATCGAAATTGCTGTACTGGTCAAAAACAAGTGACGATGCGGCCAGCAAAGTTACTATGAAAATCCATATCTGTCGTGTTAAGCGGCCAAATAAATTACTATGAAAACTCATATCTGTCGTGTTATTTAAAAATGGAACGAACTTTTTACTTTAACACACGGCAACCAAGGAGGTAACTTATGAAAGATTTTATTTAAATTTCAATTTGGCTTGCAAATATAACAAAGAAGAAACAAATGAACATAATATTGGCGCATGAAAAATGATAGTTGATCGTCATTGATTCTGGAATTTCTATTTAATTTACTCGGTTCGAATTTCCACGCGTTGTTTGAGAAAAGTACTATACAAGCCTTGGCCGCAATTTGGAATTGATGGACTCACGCATGAGTGCCTCGGCTTCGCCTCGGCCCTCATTTTCACGATCGTCCATCAATCCCTTTATTGCTGGCCGCGACAGTAATGTACTATATTTAAATTTCGAATTGGCTTGCAAATAGAACAAAGAAGGAACAAATGAACATATTGGCGCATGAAAAATTGTAGTTGTTCGTCATTGATTCTGGAATTTTTATTTAATTTGCCCAGTTTGAATTTCCGCGCATTATTTGAGAAAGTACTATACAAGCCTTGGCCGCAATCAGGAATTGATGGACTCACGTATGTGTGCCTCGGCTTCGCCTCGGCCCACATTTTCATGATTCGTCCATCAATCCCTTTATTGCTGGCCGCGACAGTAATGTACTATTTACTTATACATGGATTTTAGAGAAATTAAATTATGTAGTGCAAATTAATAATTTCCAATTTAGTAGATAAGTAGATTTTTATTTATCTGGCAGGGTACAGCATGACCAGTTTAAGTGTGCAGTTCACGGTGGCGTTGCTTGTCAAGGTAAAACTCAACAGCATTAAAAATTCGGTAAATTAAGTTTTAGTTCTTTTTTGCCGTCTGCACGGATAATATGTTGGACGAGCTTTAATTGCGTTATGGCAATCCCCTTTATTTTTAGAGTTCAACAACATATAATGCGTTATTAACGTTGTTGAGCAGATGATTTGTTCAAACAAATAAAACAATGGAAGTAATTTCTTTCAAAATCTTTCGCATTGTGATTGACAGTGTGTTACCCAATTAGGTTACAGGTAACGTGATGTTCACTCAAATATTATTGATAAGAAATGTACAAACGAATGTCTATCATCATCATCAGCCTAGCCTTTTCCCAACCATGTTGGGGTCGGCTTCCAATCTAACTGGATGCAGCTGAATATCAGTATTTTACATGAAGCGACTGCCTATCTGACCTCCACAACCCATTAATTGGGTAATACGATACCCCTTGGCAAGACGGGTTGTCAAACTTTCGGGCTTCTGACGACCCGTAACAACTGCCAAATATCTACAAATGAAAGCGGGACCAACGGCTTAACGTGCTTTCCGAGGCAAGTCTTGTTATGTAAAGATGGTCACCCATCCACGGACCAGCCGCGGCAAGCGTAGCTTAACCCGATCGATCGACCCGTGTGGCTGATATTACTTAGCCAGAAGCCCTTCTAATACTGAATAGGAATAGGCATTGACAATACCTTATAATTAGACTTATGATAAAAATTACGATAATTCCTCAACTAAATTTTTTTAAAGATTTACCGTCACAATGCGATCATCAGAAGGCCAATTCCTGTAATTAACTTTCAAAATCTATTCTCAATTTCCTCTCAGCGATAATGTCAAAATCTTGTGAACAGTTTGACTGATTGAGACAGATTAAAATGAGAACGTTCTTAAAAATACGGGTCTTGCCCCGCAATTACTATGGATCTACCTAGTGGTTTATTATCCTTCGCAATTTGTAAGAATCAATTCAGGGCAATTGGCTGTTAGTGCCCGTACTCGTTTCGGGCAGTATTGTGACCCTTTCCCTTCAAAACTAGGGTCCCAGGACCATAAACCACAGAGTTTATTGACGTTGGGATCCATCTAGATAATCGTAGTCCGTCCCATGTTATATTGGGTCTACATACTGGGGAATGTAACTATTAACCTCGCAATTTTATCTACTGGGTATGGGTGATGTTTTTTTGTTAACCACAACCGGGGAACTCTTGGCCTTCAGCTCACCTGATGGTAAGAAATGATAAAGCCGAAGGTGGCTGGCGAGCTTCACCCGGAATCCTCAACTACAGATGAACAGGCTATCATAATTCTAACCGCCGAAACACAACATTACAATGCCGTTAACATTGTTGTTATGGTGGCAGATTAGATAAGATGGTGGTAGCTAGCCAAGCGGACTTGGAACAAGCACTATTATCAACCAAACTAGCCGAAAATAAAAGTTTATTGAAGTGTTTTTAAATAGACAGGTTTTTAGGGCTAGTTGGTTGGCAAACGATTTGCGGCAATCAAATTACTTTCAATTTTGCCAAAAACTTTCATTCGTCGTGTCGCAATTTAAGAAGCCATGTTGTTACATAATTAATGAAATAACTTTTAAACTTCGCCTCAACCTAATTTACTTGGGTAAATATTTTTCTGAAACGCATTTTATATTATCATTTGGGACTGAAAAAAAGTACGAGTATTACACATTTATAAGTAATCTTGTTCTCTAACTCATTTGGACTCCGACAGGTAATTCAGAAATCAAATTCAACTTTACAAATAATTTTGACTAGCCGAAAACATGTTTATCAAATCAAGCGAAGAATGAACCTTTTTGGCGCAGCCGTGAGGCATACACTATTGTTTTAAAAACATTTTTTTTTATTTCTTTATTTTGATATTTGTATTTTATGTTTCATGAACTGTGTCCAAATAAAAGTTATTCTATTCTATTCTTAAGAAAAAGGCTTCTGTCGGCGATTAAATTTAAAATGCCTCGATAAAAGCTTAAGATCAACTGGTTATCCTAAAATTATCAACAAATATTTAATTAGTTGTATTTCCGACAAAAATGTTCTCACACATACTTTTTTTCTATAATGCTGGCACTGTTTCGGCACACCTGCATTCGTTAATTGTATATATTTATTGAAACTTAGGATTACCCGTGTCTTAGCCCAAGTTAGGCATAAAATTTGGAAACGAAGTAAACCTACTTATTTTTTTTTCATTTTTTAAAACGCTAACTTGGCTAACCTCCTTTTGTCAGAATTTTTGTGCCACCCATGGGCCTTAGGTTGTAATTTGATAACATTTCTTGATAATTGTAAACCCATGAACACGAGGTAATGAAACAAAAGCACCAGAAAAAATATATCTATATCGGAAACATAAGTCAGATGTCGAGAACAAACAAAAATGGACGATCGGACATTGTCCGTAGGTGGTAATCCGGCTCACAAGCTCTCAGCTTAGCCCCTGTCGAGTCGGACCGTTCATCTTGAAAATAATTGGGAAAAAGGCAAAAAATGAATGGATAACTTGGAAAATACGGAAACACTCTATTTTTGAATAGCTATTGGAAGAAATGGAAATATCAAATTACCAGTATCTAATGTCCTTTTACAAATAAAGAATGTCATTTGGAATTTATAGATATGTAAGACGATTGCGATGCCAGTATTATAAACCACTTAAGTATTTGAATAATTTACTCATTCCTATTTTGTACGTAAAACAAAATATTTTTAGTAACATAACATTTTTGACAAAATTTAAATTTTGTATTACCAATCCAAGCGACAATGATATCAAGGTGTAATAAAAAACTAAACAAATACTATCCAAAATGGTATGCATCTGTAGCTACATACATTGTAAGCGACTGAACTGTCTCCCACTGCTTGTATTTGTATAACTCTGTACCAATCTGAGGTAGAACTAGGTCCAATTTGCTTTGTACACATACAAACATGAGGCTGTCATCAGGACTGAATCTTGATATCTAAGGTATGCTAGAGAGATATTCAAGAACTTGCCTTATGGTATGTATAATTACTGTCCCGAATGTTTACAGGTCAAGTGAGTGAGGCATTTCAGCAACGATATTATAGAACCTTTGGAAGAAATGTATTTTTGTTTGGAGGTCGTTTTGGTGTTTAGTTCTGTCGGAAGCTAAATCTTAGCAATTGCTCTATAAGAACATAGAAGAATATGGTGAGTTTGTTGAATATGTTATTAAATTAAGGTAAAAGTAATTATTTGTAAAAAAAATAATGCGGTTGGTGGTTGTGGAAAAGTGAGATTCCAAAAATCTTTCGAGTATTAGTTTTTTAGGGGTATGAGGAACAGGGTGTAATGTTCACTCATCCACCATAGAAAAGGCAGGATCCTCCGACCAGACGGGTGTTGTGTCTGGCGGGCAACTGCCCAATGACTGATATTGGATTTTTGTATATATGTTCACTGCACGGTAAACTCTAATTGCGCGATGCAGGATTTTTGTGACGGCAGGATTTTTGTGTGACGTCAGGTCTTTGATGCGTAGTTCGAATGTGGCGATGTAGGTACCGCCACAGTTTCATAAAACGTGATTGCAAGATCTCTTATTGTGGTTTTAGATATACAATTTATTTTAGTCCCATTGCACTAAAGTTGACCCTCTAAAAATTATTAAGTTGTGTCTAAACATTGAGCGGCAATCGTGTGCAAATGCCGCGCGCGGTTTGCCGCGCTGTGTTTGGACGCACAAAAATTTCTAGCTAACATTCTTCAGTAATTGTGTTTGGGCGAACCGACACACGCAACCGCTTTCATTTTAGTTCTTATGCCAGCTGAAGTGCGCGGCGTCACTCGGATTTGCCGCGCAGTACTGCCGCGCAAACATTCAACGGTTTAGTCCTAACTAGAGCGCAGCAGAAATGTGTCCAGCAAACGGCGCGTGTTGCTGCCGCGCTCTTGCCGCTCAATCAAGGCACCTTTAAGCCAGGCTTAATTGTGAAAATAAAATAAACCAAATATAAGCTGTTAAATGTAGTTAAAATGACGGGCAACGATGTGTTGGTGGTGGCCACGACACAACCGACGACGCAACGAGCGCGACCTAAACGAATCAATTTGGTTTCATCGTTTGCGCGTCCCAATTATTCATAACTATTCATAACAAGGCGAGTAAAGTGCCCACTTTGCCTCGTTTCGTTCTTCCTCGCTCCGGTTTAGCCGGAATTTAGAATAATCGCAACAGCTTTAGGTATTTGAATAATGTCGCTTCAAGTTTTTTTTTTTTCTCAGAAAATGTAATGCAGAATTCTTGTTGCGTCACTGTGAATCATTGTCAACTGGTAAAATATAGAAGCGATAACAGATACTTATTGTAAATTAGTTTCTTCGGTGCAATTATATTTTATTAATAATTAATTTAATACGTAAGAATTCGTATTTTTGGCAAAAATTCTAAAATATTTTGGTAAAAATGTGTTGGTTGATTGGCAACTAAAGCAGCTTCTATTTTCTTGATAAATCATTCTACAATCACCCGATTTTCTCATTAATATCAATTGTGTACCTAAATAATTTTCTCATCATAATTTTATTTATTTACTTTTCATCTTGACTTGAGTTTTGCAAAATATTAATTTTACTAAGCAGATACGTACTTAAGGCCGTACCCTACCTCAAATCGCTTAGTATGATCCTCCGTTATGCCGAAAATACTGTAGCCTTAATATTGAAATAAATATATGTTAAAGTTGAGTATTGATGCTAGGTCTAATGTTTAGTAAAAACACGATTACATAAAATGTTTTTCTTTAGCGGTTTACAGTTCGGTTTAAAAACCGAACTGTAAACCGCTGTTATTCAAAAAATACTTATGAAACTTTGCATAATAACTGAACTAACTATAAAGCAGGTCTTATACATATAAGTATATTTATTTTTTAATTACCATTATTTTCACAGTAAAAAGCAATGACCTAAGCTATTCGAGGCTTGAGAGCCGCCAGCACCCCACTCCGCCTCGCTCTCACTCAGGCCGCGAGTAGTATGGTGCGAGCGAGACAAAATTTGAGGTAGGGTAGGGCCTTAACCTACTACTGATTATTGAATAAATAACTTTGTCCTTACATAAAAAGGGATTAACTTTTCAGTCAGTGGTAAGTCAAGCCAATTTGCTTACAACTTTGAAAATATTGTCTGGGTACACATCAAAACAGTAGTTAAAGTAGAATTAGCTTGTTAGTGTTTTGCTTGTTTGTTAGTATAAAGAGCGTGAAAAACAAAACAAAAACATAAACACACCACTTGCTGGTGGCGTTTTGCAGTTTCTGCCTACCCCCATGGGAAGAAAGCGTGAGTTTATGTACTTATTTTGTTAAATAGATTAACACCCAACATTGAATTAGTGACTAACTCTATGTCTGAAATGTATTAGATATTTTAGCAGCAAAACTATTGACCAAATCGAAAGATAAATATTCCAATGTAATTCGTCTTCCTACCTTTCAGATAAATTCATTAAGAATGTCAAAGCCTTTAGTGCCGGTAACTAAGACTTCACTGAAGAAACAATTAGAGGAAGCAATTTTTGAAGTGAAGAACTCGTTTCGACGACCGTTCAGTCCTTTATCAATTTCACCGGTTTGTTTTTGTGAGAAATACGTTTAAAAATACTTTTCCGGACTTCGAAATACATATGAATTCGTCTCAAGTATTATTTTTAATGTATTATGATAATAATTTTCATGTTTTGACAAGTTGTTTACGGCTTTGGTATCAAATATCAACAGTAGTACTTAACAAAACAATAGCTATGATTCAGCACAATTTGGCGAGATAATTGATGACTGTACGGACAAATTGAGCGCTAACACATCGTTCGACAATAATAATGGCATAGGCACTGAATACTACAGTAATTTCACAGTTTTAAGTCAAATTTATCGAGATAGTATACATTAATTACAAACTACAAAAGTGTCATTTCCAATCATACACTGCAAATAGATCATTTTATCTATACAATCATTTACAGTTTCAAGTTTGCCATACGGTCTTTCTTCTTAGGAAAATAAATACTGATGGTACTATCGTGTATTTTAAAATAAACGCACTGAATATTTGCTTCACTAAAACTGATAAATAAAACGCTATTATTAAGGAGATTACTGTAGTGACCGTGAAAAGGGACTTAGAAACAGATTGGAACTTTTCATGTCCATAAAGGAACATTACCATAGATTCAAACTTTCTTCGCAGCATTTAAATGGTCTCCAAATTTACGTCATCGGAATAATAATGGCGACCATCTCATTGGTATGTTGTGGCGTCCATGGTGTGGACCTTGTGGTATACTTCGGACAAGGGCGACAGCTGTTTATCTGCTTGGAGCAATACGTATATGGGGTTAGTCTGGAGTGTTTACACTGTTAATCACTACCTATAACTAGGTTTACAGGGTTTAAAAAGACCCATCACAAAGCCGTCATTTACGCATTCTATTCATCAAACTAAGTAACTAATATTGTTTTGTACAATATTAGTTACTTATTTTCTTGGAAAGATTTTTGGTGTGAAAAGTTGCTGTTTACTGTATTGCGCAATGTAACGCATATGGCAAAATATGGTACTTATGGGTGCATGCAAAAGTACAGGGGTTGTAGGGGTATTGAAGTTAAGATATAACGTTTAAAACTTTAAAAATAATCATGACTTTTTCTAGTTCTTCAGTATCTGAGTCTAGCACAATGCAATAGCTATAAACACATCATCGTACCTCGAAATTCTTTTCATTTTGAAAACTGGAACAAGTATTCTGTATCATGCAAATTCAACTTCCAAACATGGTCCATAATTTAAAATATATCGTTCCAGTGCATCGCAACGGCTTTGAGCCATAAATACTCTATCGGCGTCAACGCCGGAACACAGGCGTCGAATTCAGCGATTTCCGTATAAAATTGCATGTTTTTCTGTTTGCACTACTGGATTTGTGTGTGTGTAGCAATTGCGTCGAATTTAATTCTGTTTTTGTTAGTGATGAAGTTGTTTCGCCTAAATCGCAAATTGATAGGAAGGATTTTTTGGTTTAGAGTTGGATTTATGTCACTAGAAATAAATACAAAGTTTTGATATCACTGTGACACTGAAAACAGGATTGGTAATACAGAGTTAGTTTCAGTATTGAAGATCAGCTTACAAACGGCAATAATAAGCATAAAACTGCAGAAATCTACAAAATCATCGTCGTTGCGAGATTTAGTTCCATAGACAGACTTTCCTGCATTGCCAAGACACTACTCGGCTTCTTCAAGTTTGCCCTCACTAACTGTCTCGGTTCGCTCGACACACAGATATAGTTTGAAACCGTTCTTCAATTAGGTACTAACCCAACTATCTCATAGAACGATCAAACAGAAAGTAACACCGACACTGACAAGACGAACGATATAAAAAGGGGTGTCCTAAAACAAAGAAATGGTTTCATCGCACTGCTATAAAATCAAACGACACGGTTTTACGAAACGATGTTCTTTTGGTCACAAAGTACCCGTTTTTATTGTACGCACTTTCAATTTATCTCTGTGCTGTTGTAAAACTGAACGGAGATGTCGGTTCATAGAAGATATTTTTATAAAATGTGAACCGAGGAAAGACCGGCATTATCTAAACGTGAGTAGAAACTATCTCTGTTAGAAAATATTTATTTTTAGCACCATGGTTATACAAAACATTTTCTGGGAAGCCTAGCCGTCTCTGCATCAATAACTCATTAGCAAGAAAAATCTGGTTATGGGCGGGATAATAAAGTATATCTATAAGTGGATTATAAAACTCTTTGACGGCACCTACAAGTGACAGGCATGGATACACGGGATGCTATTGATAATCCTTTTATGGAAAATTATCATATTTCATGCAAGTAAATATTATAATATATTTCAAGGAGTTGACTGACGTTAAATTGAACTGATTTGCAAAAAAAGAAATCCATTTTGATTTCCATTTGAAAAGTCATTTTGTTGCAGTATCCCTAATGGAATATTTGTTGAAGGTGTAAAAAAATCCTCTTGCATTTTTTTGATAACTTTGACAATACATAAGCTTGTTTCTATTTCAAGTTTTTGAAAATCTTGATTTGTGTTTTGCAAGTCTCTAACTTGGAATATTCAAAAACTTTGTCTTTGTCTCAAAAGTTTTTTACGATTTCAAATTGAGAAACTTATTTGGGATGCCCGTCTGGCGCTGAAATATACACCGGTTGCTAAAATGAAATGAGTAAAAAGGACACTTGCAAAGTAGTTCCTGGTATAAAACGAGCTACCTATTTCATTTCTTTTCAGGAGTCTCCATATAGACGACATTCTTTGGTGAAGATGGAATTTGTATGATTGCTACACGAGCATGTTCTTAGATGTCTACGAAAGAATTTCTTTCAAAAGTACCTACTAGTAATGAATGGATTTCAGGTGCTAAGAACACATTAGATTCTGGATCACAATGATGTGGAGAAGTACTTCGACGCCTAACGGTTCTTTTGATTGTTGTATAATAATTTTGTATGGTATTTAGTATAAATAGTTAGTACTATAATAATTTACTATTGTGTATAATGCATTACCTGATAATAAATTAAAGTATAATATAATTATTTATCTAAAAATAATCTAATAGTATCTTGATTGAGATTATGATTAGATTGCGATTGATGAGATCAAAGAAATTCTACGATGATTACTAGATTCTACGATGTTTTACACACCACAATCATCTGTTTTCAAAGGTAAGTTGATAGAAGCACAGAAGTTATCCATACACGTGGAATTCTGCTCGACATAGAAAATTTATCAGGAATATTTTCTAAGTTACATTCCAACGACACCCACGGGAGGCAACTGGTTAATATTTTTGTAGCCAAGAACACAGCAGGGGGTATACTTATGTAAGTGTTTGAAATTGTTTTTCGGCTTATACACACCACCAGGGAAATAAAGGCTACATGACATAATTATACACGACAATTTTTCTCCATTCTTCACAAGAGGCATAAAATACGTGTACATTTAATACTAGCCCTTATACTTTGGGGACTTGGCAGCGGTGCTTGGCAAGTAAGTAGCAATAAACCGGTCGGAAACAAACCGCGTAATGTGGAGTACATTAATTTTGCTGCTATTTTGTCCCAGCTTGACGCAGGCGACGGAGGCTCTGCAAATGAGATGCAAATTAGTCGGACTGCGCTTGTGTTCTTAGGCTTGTCATTTTCTGCACTGATGTAGTCTTAGTTTTGTAAATTGCTGTTGGATGTTGTTAAGTGGTTGTTCTTCGACTCAGTAATTAAATAAGTTGAATGCGCTGCAAGGAGTTGGAAGATAACTTTAATGGAAGTGGAATGGCAGAAATATACGAAACTATCAGTTTGCAAAAGATGATTTAAATAGTTAACACTATTGGGTAGCTACGATGTTTTATGAAATGGCGGCTATTATTGGTTTCTACTATAAGTTTAATATTCTTTTATGCGTCCGTCGTCGACGCGTTCGCAGAATGTTTTTCTTTAAATATTTTTTATTGCTAAATGGCGTATTACCCAGTTACTGGGTTCTGGTCAGATAAGCAGTCGCTCCATGTAAAATACTGGTATTCTGCTGCATCTGGTTAGACTGGAAGCTGACCCAAACATAGTTGGGAAAAGGCAAGGCAGATTGATTTTTTTATTGCTAAATGCGTAAAATAAAACAAAAAACACAGAATTTATATAATATAATGTAGAAAAGCATTAGTATAAAAGAAACCTTATCAAACGAAAATCTTGTAGAGCTGTCAGAAATTATTCTAAGCACAGTAAATCGGTCTCAAGAAGTTAGGAGGTTCACGCCTAGAACCGAAGAGTTCGAGCAACTTTTCATAAATAAGACGAAAGACGAACTTGCTCAAGGTGAAATCGTGATGCGAATAGGCTACGCTGGGAATACGGGATGTTTCGAAAGGTCTTGAATTTTTTTGAGAAATTGTATTTTCATTTAAATATTTTATTACAGCAGAACGAAATTAAATTCGTGGAGCTCGTGGCTTAATAATAATAGCCGCACGGGTCAATTCATCAGGTTAAACTACGCTTGTCGGGGTTGGTCCATGGCTGGGTCCCCTATCTTTACATACTGAGACTCCTCTGTGTCTCGGAAAACACGTTACGCCGTTGGTCCCGGCTATCATCTTTGACAGTCGGTACGGGCCGTCAGAAGCCCGAAAGTCTGACAACCAGTCTTACCAAGGTATATCGTACTACCCAGTTACTGGGTTGTGGAGGTCAGATAGGCAGTCGCTCCATATAAAATACTAGTATTCCGCTGCATCCGGTTGGACTGGAAGCCGACCCTAACAAGGTTGGGAAAAGGCTAGGTAAATTTTGAGAACAAAATTAAATGGTGGCGAACTATACAACGCGTAACGGAATAAACGCAAGAGCTCTTACACCCCAATTAGAATATTAAATTATAAGACTAAAATAATATCTGTAATTTAATTTAATTAAACCACACCTTAAATTAACTATTTTATTTAACGCGCACTACACATAGGATAGCTATGAGCGTATTACAAATTTGGTTATGCATTTAAATAGGTTTTATTCCTTTGAGATAACGATTAAATTTCCTTAAATAAAATGTCTTATTACCTTGTTATGACGCAGTGGTTCTAATTTCAGTTAAATAAAATATTTTTTCATGATAAATTAACATATATAAATAATGACGGAAATCGATTCAGAAGCCGATTCTGAGCAAACTACTTTCAGGTCTTGCGCTTATTCTGTTACACGTTGTATATAAATACAGATTTTAAAAATGATGATCAAAATTACCTTTATCACATATGCTCATAGTTACGTAATCATGACATCGAATATTAAGGCGTTCTAACTGAAAACTTTGCAGTGATTTTTTTTACATGACAGATAGAAAATATTGAGTTTCTTTATCATTTCACAACACACCATCTGATGATCACCATCAACATTATCATTTTCTGCCACATCAGCAGCGTTTCCATTTTCAAAATCTACAACTGCACTTTCAACATGTGCAGCAATAATTAGAAACAGTATACAATTCGTATTCACATAACGTCCTCGCCACATATACACGATACGGGAAAAACTATTTTCTCCACTAATTGCTTTTACGCTGACTAGAGTCTGGACACTACTCACGAGGAATACCAATCAAAACGAAGATAGTTTGTAAGTATTGATTGGACGAAGCTTGGATAATTATTTATTCACTTCATAAGCGTTGTTTTCTGACTCTGAGCGTTTCGAAAGTCTTCCTAATCTCTATGGGGAAAGAAATTATATGACTTGAAAAGTCATATTTGTGTTGCCCGGATTTGATCCCACAACCTCGTGCATGAGAGGTGAGGCCTTAGTCACTGGGCCATCATGACAATCTACTGCCACTGCTGGACATATTATGCCTCTTCCAAGGTGTGCCACAACACCCTATCGTCCGCCTCCCGCATCCAGAATGTCCCAGTCAGTTTTTTGAGGGAGGGACGTCTCGTGCGAAAAATACTCAATGTCGTGAAATATTCATCCTTTTAATGCCGCTTTGCTTTTGTTTATATTTTCCTTGCCTTCTACTAATCCTATAAATAATTAATTACCTTAAAGTTAATGGACTTTCGATGTAATCATTTCAATTATTTTTACAGATTCAAATATTGATGAAAAGTCATTTGAAATACTAACCATTAAAAAATTTGTAATTCTGGTAAATACTAAAGGCTTTTAGAAAGCTTCATTAGAAATTCAAGATATTTAGGCTAGACCAAATTTTTCATAAACAAGAATTTATTTATCCGGTGGCTACAGGTTTGAAAGATAATTTTAAATAGAAATCTGACTAAAGAAAAGATAAATTTGGCATCCTGAAATGTTTTTTTGTTTTTTGTGCTCTTTAGTATAATGCCCTCCGGTATTCGGTTGTGATAGCGAAAATGAGTAAATTATTAAAACAAAATTACAAAAATGGGTAAAAAAAAAACAATATATAAGTATTTTATTTCAGACATATTTGGACCTATTATTAGTAGAACAACTTTTATAATAATTATGGTCTTTATTTTAACTTTTACTTCTTGCATGAACTGCATCCGACATTGCGTAATTGACTTTAGCTGTTCAAGGTTTCTCAGGCTCTATTTTGAAAGCAAAACGTGTGTTTTTACCGGACTGCCCCAGAAAGAGGGTAATGTTTTTTGAGAATGTAGTCTTATTATTTTAATACAGGCATTTATTTTTTATTCAGTTAGAAAGTTCAGAATTCCAATCATTCACCGTTTCTATCTTTATCTGGATGGCAACAACAGAAACCTTTTTCGACAGTATAAAATCGATACAATCTATGTTTTCCTTTCATTCCACGATAATAACAGTGAAACAGGTAACAAGAAATAAAATACTGCGAAACGAAGGCCTACCTTCATTTTCAAAAAATATCCAACTAAATATTTCGTTGAAGTAGGTTTTTTTTAGCAAAATAATATTTTGTGCTGGTTTTTTTGGGCAAATATTCCACCGCTTACAATAAATTGATAGTTAAATAATCAAGTTTGCTGACTTATTTTTTCTAAGAAGATTTTTCATTTGATATTACCGTGACATGGCTCGATCGATCAGGTGAAGCTATTATACCGTGGCTGGTTCGTTTATGGGTGACCATCTTACACATCGCGAGACTCCGTACTCGGGAAAGCACGTTACGCTGCTGGGACCAGCATGCTGCATTGGTGGATCTTTGATAGCCGTTACAGTCAGAAGCCCAAAAGTCTGACAACCTGTCTTACGGAGGGATGCCTATCCAGTAACTAGATTGTGAATGTCAGACACCAGATATCCATAAAAAATAATGGTATTCAGCTGCATACTGTTAGACGGTAAGCCAACCCCAACATAGTAAGTTGGGAAAAGGCTAGGTGGTGATGATGATAACTGTGAAACATAAATTATTTAGGATAAATAGCTTGAACATAATAATATTACTAAAATTCAACCTTTTTTAACTTACCTAAACATCATTCTATTGTCTATTATCTGACCCACACCATTCTATTATAGCCCATCCGTGTCCGGGCAATAAACCTTTTCCAGCTCTGAGCAACACCTAAAAAACATTATCAAACAAACCAACTCAATCCATATACTCGTAATTTCATGAATATTTTTGCTATAATAACGGTAGAATGTTGTCAAGGGATTAATTTTTCATACTTCATTATAGCGTTCGACAAAATAAACAAAGGACTTAATTTCACGAAAGACAATTTCAGCAAGCCAATGTTTTTTCACTGAATTTTCGGCAGCGAGTTTCGATCTTGATATAATACGAGTAGTAATCACCTTTGTGTATCATCGATGGATGAGTAACGAATTAATGATCGAATAATAAAGTAGGTCGACATAATGTATCGATATTCACACGTCGATTAACGTCAAGTAACTGACATATGATAATACTAGCTTTTGCCCGCAACTTCGTTCGCGTGGAAGTCGTAAGACACCACAATAATTTATCTACTCAAATATCTTACCGTTCTTTCTGGATTTTTAGGGTTTCGTACCCAAAGGGTAAAACGGGACCCGATTACTAAGACTCCGCTGTCTGTCGGTCTGTCTGTCCGTCTATCACCAGGCTGTATCTCCTGAACCGTGATAGTTAGACATTTGACGTTTTTACAGGTGATGTATGTCTGCTGCGGTTTACAAATACTAAAACACAGAATAAAACAAATATTGAAGGGGGGCTCCCATACAAGAAACGTGATTTTTTTGCCGTTTTTATAGATAATGGTACGGATCCCTTCGTGCGCGAGTCCGACTCGCACTTGTTTATTTTATTTTTAATTTTGCTCGACTCGTAACGGTCGCAGCGCGAAATCTTCTTGGAGAATTGAGATCAATTGCAAAAAGATTTTTTCCAAGTCGATGCGCTAATATCTATAACTGCAAGATATTTGCGCATTTAAACAAACAAATTCTTCAGCTTTGTTATATTAGTAGAGTAACGTCAAGTAACTGACATACTTATAATAATATCTACCTTTAGGTATGTTCAGTCACGGATTTTTATTGATGAGCCACTTGGCACTGTTCGTATTTTAGCCGTGTAATGCAAATCGGGCTTAATATCTTTACCGGTTGGCTAACCTAAGAGCCAGAACTACAAACTAGACAGCAAATTAAGTGACTACCCAAAGTCAACCAATTGCAGGACTAGTAACCGTAACCTAGCGACGATTGTTTTAGTGTAGCCATAGTAACATTAGCGTATGGAGAAATTTTAATTACTCTTTTCGACAAATTCGAAAATGGCGTCTCTGACATCGACATTGCAACTATCACTGTCTTCGGTTAAGTTTTCAGAAATATCGAGTTATTGAGCTCTGATTCAAAGGAGGTCAGTATCAAGTAGATTGGATAAACATAGTATTTATTTATCATTGAGAACTTTTTAGTCAACCTCTATGGATAATACTATTTCCGATTACTAGCAATTTGTCACCTTGTTCACGAGCATGCGATTTGAGTTCGTGTTTAATCGTGTAATCTCGTGAATTTATGAAACAGCAAAATTGAAAAGTTTGAAAGTGGCTCATCAATTAAAGTCCGTGACAGTACCTACCTGCTATATTCGTTGTTGGGATATTAGACTCATATAATAAATATACCAGTCTTTTTCAATCAAGACCATCAATCAATCCGCTTGCCTATTATTAACACTAATGCAATGAAAAGCGGATTGCTTGAGATTACTTTTATATTTAATATAATAGTTTTAGAGTACAACAACAGTTCGTGATGTTCACAGAGAAGAGAGGTAACAACAGATAATCTATGACGAAGGCGCGAAGTTTACCACAGACAAAATATTTTAACACCTATAAATGAGACATAATCATACTTTTCCTGCGGAAATTTTCACGATTTCATTTGTTTGCCAAGACTTTCACTATGTTCCATTATAATGTATCAATGTGAAGCTTCATTATCTACCGTATAAAATATGTAATATGTTTTGTGACTATACATTGATACAATATTATGGAACAAAAATTGTAGACAACTAAATATTTTGTTGTCGATATATAAGGTGTATCTATTAATACACGAAATATTTTAAGAGGTCATTGTACACATCATTATGAACAACTGTCACTATGGGACCAAAGAGAAATTGCGAAAAAAAAATCAGCTGTTCCCTAGATTTTGACGAACTATGCCAACAAAAATGTAGGGAACAGCTGATTTTTATTTTCGCGAAATCTGCTTATAAGATTATAGAGAGGTTAAGTATTGCCATACAACGTGGCAATGCCACCGGTCTCTTGGGTACATTACCAGCCGACAGCGATGCGGAGGAATTTTTCAACGCCATATTATTTTAGTTAATTGTTTATTTGTATTGTAAGTTTAAATCAGTCATTTAATTTAGAAAACAGTCTTGTTTTTTTTTAATTTCGCGCGTATTTTCGGGATCATCTTTCGTTGGTCAGACTCTAATATTAGCACATTTGGAGGCTTATTAATATTATGCCACGTTTGTTCTACATAAAACTAGTCTTGGCCTGAATTTGGACAGACTGCATTATTATTCGTTATTTAAAAAAAATACAAGTACGTAAACCGTAAAATCTCGCCCAATTAGTAATTTATAAACCAAATTATCGATGCCGCCAAGCATTTCAATGGTTATTTCCTTCTTCGTTCATTACGTGACGTGTAATCTTATTTCGCTGTGACCCTACCGATCTTCCAACATATCGGGATTATTTACTCTTTCAGATTTAATAAAGAAATCAGACCCTACCTCCTTCCATTAGTTCCTTAAAATTATCAAGGGATATAAAATTTCTAGTCAGTTTATTAAAATAAGTGATTTCTCTATATTTACCCCTTTACTTTTGGCCGCTGGACGTGGTGCTCTGTCGCTTCCGCGGACAAGTGCCACAAGACAGCACAAAGACCAGCTAGTGCAAAGTGAAGTCCTACAAGTTTTTGGATCATAAAAATATGTATGTCTAGGTTAAGGTATTTTTCAATGGGCGTGTGTCGCCTAAAATAAATGGTATTATTATTATTATTTAAATGTCTTTGACATATCTCAGGACCCTGGGGTCCCGGACCTTTGGAAGGCGTACGAGGGGCCGAAGCCAACTCGCAGAGGCCCGTTAGACATCTATAATGAAATGGGGCACCAACCGACGATTATCCCTGTTCGCACTATCAAGGGCACCCAAGGATAACCCCCGGGTGGTGTGGGACTATTGCAGGAAATGGAAACAAAACAATGATATTGAACTATGGGTTTGGGTGGCTAAAGTGGACCGGTAACCTGGAACTGTGGAAGGACTATGGCCCCTGCCTGATCAATCCGTGTATATACGGATAAAAATGGCAGGGGGTGACTTGCACACTCAATAATGGGCCCCCGAAAACGGTCGCTAGCACATAGTGACGTAGCGACAAGGGGGCAACACTTCCTGAGGTGCTTGAGAGGAGTGGAGAGGTATTCCACGGCTATCAGGACAATCCCGGAAGTACGATCAAGATCCCTACCAGCTTCTTACTGGAATACTTCCTTCCTCCGAGCACATTTGCTCTAGCGAATCTCCACTCAAGCCGGCCAATCAAGGCAAGAATGAGGTGAGAGCTCTGTTCCTTGTCAGTGTTCACTCCAGCCGGCCAATAAAGGCAAGCCAGAGGTGAGGAACAAGACTTCTCCCGGGAGGTAGGGTCCGTGGGGTCGCTACTGCCCAACAGCTCGCCACATACTGCCCTGCGGGTTTTTGTATCTCTATTGGTCTTGCTCCTCATCCTAGACCTGTTCCGGCAAAGTAAGCTCTACCGGCACAGACCTAGAGTTCGGAGCACGCAAGCCCCACCACGACGTCAACGTAGAGATACGGCGGTGGGGTTATAATTATTATAATTTTTTTGGTATACATTTTTGTATCTCGGCTCTGATCTGCCGGTTTTTTTTTGGGTAACACGGGTCAAAGTCAAGTGCTACCCCTGAGAGAACTAAACTAAGTAATAGTTGATGATAATATATTATGGCGGCGTGATGATATTATGTTCTGACTTTGTGTTGTAGTGATGAATGTTTGTGCGTGTGATATTTGTGCGTCATTGTCGTTCTGCAGGAATTTTCGCATTATAGGGTCAGCGCACACCGAACTGCAAAAACATTTTTTTTCATCACAAAATTTGTTAACGACCAGTTTTACACTAATTAATTAAGATGGTTTACTTTTATATAAACCGTTTTAAGGGATTTCTCAGTCCTGTTTTAAGCTTCTTAAACCTTTGGAAAAGATAAGATTACCTCCGATTATTCTGTTTATTTTTTATTTACACCGCAAGATACCGCTGTTAATGAAATGGAATTTCCTAATGTTGTTCTATTTTTGTTTTATTTTTATATTCTTTTGTTTTTTATCAATAGTTACTTACATAAAAGTCGTTGTTTTGATTGGATAAGGGAACAAAGTCTCCTTTTTAAATACGACAGTACCGAGAGAAATAGTACGTACGAAATAGTTTAAAGTTGGCACGAGTTTGTATTGTTGAAGCAGATGACGGAAATGCTTAGTAAAATTTTTTTGTCCCTAATAAATAAAATAAAAAATAAAAATAAAATAAAAGGAAGATACTGACGGTAGTGTTTGTACTTACATAGTTTATATTAGATAAAACAGTAAAATTAAATCATATTCGTCACCCTCTCCGAATTTTCCTTTTCGAGTGGATGTTGAATGTAAATATTACATTAGTTAGATGAGTTGCTTTCTGAATTTATTTGAGGATATTTGTTTGGAATATTCATAAATGTAATAAATAAACATAACTGTTGAAATGTGGGTGTACTATAGGTACACCTCTGCCCAACCCTTCAGGGAAACAACACGTGATGTTATGTTATGGTAATAAATAAAATGTGATAATAATAAATCACAAAAGATAACGAGATTGCAGACTAATTTACGAATTTCAAAAATGAATCTGACGGAAGTTGATAACTCTCTCACAAGCACATTTTACGCAAACCCAGCGAAGTTCACATGAACGCACTCGTGGTCGCAAATAAAATTGCAATCAGTAACTGGTTGTACAATATTTTGCGCCTGAAAAATATTTGGTATGCGAGAAAATTGAGTATCGAGCTCTGGAGTTCAACTTTAACTATACCACGAACCTTACTCCTAGGAAAATTTGACCAATTAATGACAGAACAACTTATTCGTCGAAACTGCGCTTGATTCAGTCAGTCCAAAAATCGGAGGATTGTATGGAACTGAATAAAGTTTTATATTTAATCTCCTGGGGATAGCCATGCCTGAGCTAACGCGTATACTATGATAGCCTTGCTTTTTTATGAATACTACATACAGTCGGCGTAGGTGGAGAACTGAATAACTCAAATTTTCTAGTTTGGAGAAAATTGCCACTTACTGTTTTTTTTGTTGAATTTTTGGTGTCATTAATAAATGGGAGACAATTTTACCGTGGGTAATTTTATATTTTTCGGGTATCTGTACCTTTTTTATATGATTAAACAAACGAAACTAATATCTAGAAGTAAAAAATAAATAAAAACTAAGTTATCTAATTTTGCCATAACATAATATTGTAAGTATACTGGAGTTAGGTACTAAGTTAATTGTTTTATTTTCCTATACATCAGATGCATATGACAGAGTTAATTAATTCTTAAACATAATTATTTTATAGCAGTAACAATTAACTTTATTTATTTAATTATGTTTGCTAAGCATCTTGTATTTTATTAAAATTGTGTTACAGAAGAAATCGCGACTATAAATTATTCATAAATTGAAATGTGTAGCATTAGAGTTACAAATGTGAAAATTAAACAACTCGAGTTATATAGTTTTCCTTGAACATGGTTATTTGATTATAGCATTTAGAGTCGAACAAAACTTAAACAATTTATTTGATGTAATACTCAACTTATCATAAAGCATAGTTATGGATTTATTTATTGACTTATTTACTTTTTCTTCTACGGTTTAGTGATAGTTTTGGATATATAAATTTTTCCATTTTGAACATAAAAACCTACCTACCTATATTTATGAACAGGACAGGAATATGAAAATGCTTGTCAGGCGAAAATATGCAACATGGTTTTAACGAAAATGGTAATAAGTCATTTTGACGTAAATCGTAGTTATTTAGTTCTCCACCTACGCCGACGAATACTTATGACAGTTATTAGGTACTATTAATCAATAGAAGTCGAACATCGTGTCGCAAATCAAGTTACTACTTTGTTTCTGTCACTGTCGCACATCTGTCAGACTACAAGTGCAAGACAGAGATCTCAACATGTCTAAGTCAAAACACGTTATCTATCTGGGCTAGAAGGTTGACAACCGGGTAATATTTTTAAATATCAACATTGCTAGCCATGGCAGATAATCAACAAAGCTGCCATCTCCCGTCCACAAACCAATTATGGCAGAATCTCGTTAGGCTAGAATCTGACACCTCTACAGTTGGGGAAAAACGGTCAAAAAAGTGCCATAATCACTTGAAACACAATAGCAATTTAACCTCAATGGGAGTTGCTTAATTGCTGGGGATAGCCCCAGTCCTGGCTCAATTAGGGACTTTAAATTGGGTACAGTTTTCACTGTAGAAAATAACATCATTTGTTGTGGAAAACAATCTGGACTGTTGATAAACAAATTCACAAATGATCAAAGACCACTCTAGTTGCAAAAATGTCTTAGAATAATGCAGAAAAGAAGATTTTTTTTTTAATTTGAATATTGCCATAATTTACTGTCAGATAATTTATTTACTATTTATTTAAGGAATTTTAGTTAATACTTATGAATAAGCACTCGTGAGATAGTTTTATTCCTAGATTAGGAAGAATCCAATTAATAAATCCTCTAGTTTAATAATAGTAATAGTATTAAGCAGCGATAGCCTATTGGTGTAACCGTCAGACTGTCAAGTCATATGTCTCGAGTTCGAACCTAAGACACCCATGACTTTTCGAATTCATTTGCGTATTGTATTATTATCACTTGCTTCAAAAACGGTGAAGGAAAACATCGTGAGGAAACCGGCATGCCTGAGATATATTTCTCGACGGCATGTGAAGAAAGTTAGAGGCCCATTGGGCGGCTGTTAAACTCTGACACCAGGTTAGTTACTAACCACAGGATAAGACGAAGAAGAATACGAAAAATAATAGCATTGTGTGGTGTAATATAATGGTTTTCAGGTCAACGATTGGGGATACTAAAATATACGTCCGGCATACCCCATCTAAATAAACCCTGATACCATAATAATATTTTACCTCAGTATGAACTATTTTATAAACGTGCCGTTATGACTGGAACAGAAAAAAGGCCAATTTTAGGGTTATGTAGGTAATTCGATTTCACTAGATTCTTGATGTGCTTAACTTTTTATTCAAGTCGGAATTGAATTAATATTTTATTAAGTTAAATTAATATAATTCATATTATGACTAATAATTTTTCGAACAATGTAGAATGTAGTATTTGTATGTTTTTTATTTCTGCTTTTTCCTGGATGACGATGATTGTTTAATTTTTGTGTTACATGTATTGTTAAAATAACTATTTATTGTTAAAACCAGTATTCGACACAAATGTAAATTTGTTGAAGAATAAATAAATAAATAAATTATCCCCAGGCCTCGTGTTCCCACTTTCTTTCTGTAGGCTTTAAATTGTATATGTATACAAACGTAACACGTTTATCTTACTTTATCTTTTTCAAAAGGGTACCTAAAGCCTCAGATTATTCAAATACCTAAAGCGGTTTTAAGATAACTTAGACAAGTTTTTGCCATTTATAGGAATGGATAATAAAGATTACACAAAACCTAGATTGAACCTCTTTTTAAAATTGCCTTTCATAAAATGTTTAATCGAAAATGGGGTTAGAATCATTTGCGATATTACTAATTGACATTGTAAAATAATAAGTACTATGTTGGACTATTTCAAGTCTGTTACGGATAAGCAAATAACACATACAAGACCTGGGGCCCGATCATACGATTACCACGAACACACCACAACAACACCACGTGGACAGGGGGCTAATTTTTATGAAAATAAATAGTTCATTCATACAAACCATATTTGGCCGTCAAAATCAACCGCGGGGCGATACCAAACGCATCAAGGCAACGTCGCAGCCATAACGTAACCACAACGTTGCGACGCGACGATACTGTCACAGCTGGAGTAGATATGTCTGCAAACACTAACCACAACGTAACCACATCGCAACTACTAGCGACAACGCAATCAGATCGTAGCGTGGGACGCCCCCCGGCTAGATGGACTGATGACCTTAAGAAAGTGGTTGGGACAGACTGGATGCAGCTTGGGAGAGGCCTATGTCCAGCAGTGGACTGCGATAAGCTGAGTTGATTGATTATTTTTGTAAGTAACAACGCAACTGCAAGAAGCTGCAGCGACACTATTAACACGTAACCAATGCTTGCCCACATTTTGTCGCTGCGATGTGGTGTGGTTGTGATACGTGTGTTCGGGGCCTTAAAAGACATGTATTTAATCGAACCTCAAGTAATACCTATTTTGCCTAAAATTTTTATGGAACACTCTAATGTAATGATTGCGCCTCTATTTGTAAACTCAAATAATTTCTATTTTTGGGTCCTAAACTACTAAATAGCTAAGCAACTGCAATCAACTTTGATGTAGCGCTCGCCGGCCGCTGCCATGGCACCGGTTCATCAATAGAATGTCAGTAAGTTTTTCAGAGAATCAGATAAATATTTCCCGACTAAAAATAACAAAAAAAGTATTCACAACCGGAAGAAATTATAAAGTTACAATACTTATTGGAAAAGGAAAATCAAAGCAATACCGAAACAAAGTATTGTATTTTGTTAAGTTCGAAGTTACGCTTTTGGAAACCCGCAATTGTAAACAGATCCAATTGCAAAACAATTCCTCCCTTTATCTTTTGCTGTTAACTTATATTTGATTTCGATAGAATTCTTGTCAATAATTTTCCTTACTTTCGAAGTTACTTGGTAAAGTACGGAAGTACGGAATCCAACAATAGGAAACAGGAGAAAATATTTTAACTAGGAGAAGACATAAGGATGCGATTTATGCTCTGTAAGACAATCTGAAATTTACCTTATTACCAACTTTACTCTTTAACAAGAGTTTTTACGGTCATTTTTATCCACGAAAATCTCAAGGCTATGTACCTATTTTTCGGAAAAAACTCTCATAAGAATTTCCCAAATAATATAAGCAGCCAATATTTTTGCTCGATACGTTCAAGCGTAGAGCAAATAAAAAGACCAATATGTCCCATGAGCAAAAACATCTTCGTTCCGAAAAATAATAACGCTGGTCAGAAACCTCGCATCTACTTGACCTAGATATATTATTAAGAAATGTCACATTATTATACGATTTTGGAGTAAGAACTTGATCAGTCAGTAGTATATTTACTTGTGGCGAAAAAAATACTTAAGAAGCAGTATATTATATTTTATTAGACTAGAAACGATTACTTATTTTTCGGCCCTATTTTTTTCTATGCGGGCTTTTAATTCTGCTGGTTTCATTTTTTCAATGATATTTGAACCTCCTTTAAAATGGACAAAATAGCATTTTAACCACAAAAGTACAAAGAAATACGATACGATCTTTGTTAAAACGAACCCCTAATTTACAATTTCGATATGGTATGAAGCTTCCGAAAGGAATTTAACCTCCGTTTGAATTTAACCCCAGTTCCCTTTTTGTTCCTTCATGATTTCGTTTGTGAGTACCGTAAAAAGAGAGGCTTAATATTCATTGTTAGCGATATCAATCATGCTCACAGTATGAAATGCTTAAAATGCCTACAGATTTTTGATGATCGACACGTGTGATCAGATAAAATCGAAAAAATGTGTAAGTAACATTAAAAGACGATCGACATCGTATTTTAGCAATGCTGGGGCCGCACCTGCTTCTTTCGTGACAAAGCAATGCGTGCCGAAGCTTCGTATGTTTTGATCGCTAAAAAGTTAGCGCGGTAATGCGGTGATCATATTAGCGGCTTCATAATTTTAACAAATTATCTTGCAATCCAAGATGGCTCTCCATTATTTCGACAGAGCGTCTACGCAGTCCGGAAACATCAGTTGAAATGAATAACGCTAGTCCGACCACACGCCACGCTATTTAGCGCATTAAAACCCTGTAATATACCGCAACACGAGCGATAAGTGCTACGCAGCCCGAACTATTGCGACGATTGCCGATTGGTTGGTCACATCTGCATGTATCGTATCACTGTGCGAAGCTTCGTCACGATAGACGCAAGTGCGGCCCCAGCATAAGAAGATCTGTAAGACGCTGTTAAAAATAAAGCATTACGAAAGAAAATTATGTCGCCAAAAAATCGAGCTTTGTAGGCATCTCTTAGTGTCAAAGCCAGGGTAGACACAAAAATGTACACACAAATGACCATTCAATGGTTAAACAAATATTGCTTGATTGATTAAAACAGAATTAAGTTAGTAAAAAGAGCCATTTTCAGTCAGTATTTGTACCATGAACTTGACTTCCACAAAATGTACCCAATTTATACATTCGAGTAACCTTTGTGAGCCCTCTCGAACTCTACTCTTCATCCAATTACGAGTTACATGGTGAAAAGAAAAAGGGAGGACAATTGTACGAATATCTCCAATTCTACAAGGTCTTGGACTTGAATTTTAATAGGGAATGTATTCTTCGTTCTGGCGTTTTAATCGTAGGTTTTTATACCACACTAAGGCTACGAACGCACTCAGCGGGCAGGTCACGGCGGCCAGGCGGGAACCGACAGCCTATGTGGCAGCCAAGAATTTTCAGTTGATTTTACGGCTTGCTTTTAAATGGACGTTGACGAGATAGCTGTAATTGTGTATTTAGTTATGCGGAATAAGACCAAAATCATAACCTTCCTTTTTGCTTCGCCTTTGTCGAGAAAAAAAAAAAAACTCGTAAAGGATATTAGGTGCTCTCATTAATACATGAAAGGTAATCAAAAGGACTATATTACATTTATTTTACTTAGATATAAAAAAATATGAACAAAAGTGTGAAACATACCGACTGCCGAAGCTAATGCGCTCGCACTGACTTGTTTCAACAAACTGAATGATCCCGACGGCCACGGCTGGCCGCTGGCCGAGTGTGTGTCGCGCTCGATCTCGCTGGCCGCGGCGGCCAGTCCTGATCGCTGGCCGCTTGTCGCAAAATGCGCGACGTATTTAAAGTTATGAACAAATAGCTAGATCTCACTGTCCGCCGCGACCTGGCCACCAATTGCGCTCGTAGTCTTAATGAGCAAATGGGTTCTAGCAAATGTAATTAACTACATTACAAATCTAGATTTTGTAGCTGTATTTTCAATCTTAAAGCGGGGAAGGACGGTACGATACATACATCGATAAATTAAATTGTGTAAGCATGACAAACAAACTTAGTGTAAAAAGTAAGTATACAAACTCTGCGAGCAGCCATTACAAAAAACCGCGCCAGTAAAAAAGTTTGCGCTGCGGCAAAAATTACGTCGACCACAATTTATGATGACCGCTGAAACATGCGTTACCCCACTTTCATGAACGAATTTTTATTCATGACAAAATAAATTAATTATCTGTGATAGCAAATTTAGAAGATGTTGGGGTTTAAATTAATTTACTGCGATTTGATTTGTCTTAGTTGACTATAAAAGCATAAGTCTCTTCTTCTTCTCAATGACTCTCTCACTGCTGGGAATTGTGACTCCGTTTATTGTGAACGGTCTGTCTCCATCCGTTGCAGCTGCCATCTCTAGTTGTTCGGATATTTGATCCGTCCTCCGTTTTGGGCTTCGGCCTATAGGTAAAGTTGCCCTTTATTTTTCCTGTCACCATTAGACGTTCCATGTTGATGGTACCTTTGCGGGGATTTTTGCCTAAGTATCTCACAACGTTTTGCAGCCAGGTTGAATAAGTATCGAGACATTCGTGGTGTGGGCTGTCTATGGTATCTATCCTTAACCTATTAAGGATACCATGGACAGCCCACCGCACTAATCCTCCTGCCGCCTAACGTGCCAGCACCATATTTTGAAGGCGTCAAAGCATTAAGTAAGCATGTTGATATAATAGGCATAGGTACATTATTATGGGAAGTATTGCCAAAGTTAAGTGGCAGTGGGCAGGGCACATTGCTCGCAGAACAGATGGCCGATGGAGCTGAAAGGTTCTTGAGTGGCGACCGCGTACCGGAAGACGTAGAGTTGAAAGGCCCCCCATAAGGTGGACCAATGACCTGGTGAAGGCCGCGGTAATGCGCTGGATGCCAGAAGCACAAAACTGGTCGAAGTGGCGGTGCTTGGTGGAGGCCTATGTCCAGCAGTGGAAGTCTTTCGGCTGAAGTGATGATGATGATGAAGTACATAACAGGGAACAAGTACTGTTTGTGTTAAAAACTAGGTACACAGAATAAATCATACCGAAATAAGAAAACGAATTCAATATCTATTTATTATATTTATAGATCACCACGAAAGAAAAATCCAGTCTAATCCCAGACTATTTTCATAAGATCTCATACGCAGTACAAATAAGAAAACAAATATATTCGTCGCATAAAGCTAACATCATATGCAATTCAAGGCATAAAGTTTTCAGTATCGTGGATATCGTATCGCGAGGTGCAACCGGTACAGTTTGCATAAATATGAAATTTTCTACTGATATCCGATTCAATTCCCGCATTGGTGTCTTCAATGTCGGCATTTTTCATATTGTGCGGCATTTGATTTCGTTTCGTGAAAATGGGGAAGTGTTTTGGCATGTTTCCTAAACGCTTGGTTTCTCTGAAGTTAAAGTGTCCTAGTTTGAGAATTGCTGTGCAAGGTGTCGTTCGTAAAATTTTCGGGTATTTTTCAATATAATATATTTTTTCAATACATTAAAACGCACAATCGAGACCTCGTCAAAATAACAAGAAAACAATTGTTAGCAATTTTTTTTTTTTTTTTAACTGTGAGAAAAGTGCCTAAAAGGCCTTTTGAGCACTTTTCCCACTGACCAATTTTTTTATGCCCAACGGGCTCTTTCTTTATTTTTTACTTTGTATACTAGTACATAATTTAGTGTTATATGTATATTATATTTAAGATGAATTAATTAAATAAATAAAATACGTTGCATAAACGAAAATTGAAATGGTTGAATAAAATTATTAAACAAGAAATCACTTTCCTGGTTTATTACTAGAAGAAAACTTCACTGAAGTAGGCATTGGATATAATACATTTTTTTATTTTGTCCTTTAACGAAGTTATACGTATATAAGCCATTGGAAAATATACTAATAAATAAACACACATCACACAGTTTATTACAAATATAAAACAACTAACCGCATTCGCAACATCTGTTAGATCGAGTGGAAATTGTATCAAAGTGCAGGTGTGCACTATAATGGCACCTTTGCTGGTTCAAAGCTGCCTGCGCTGCAATAACATGCTTCCCTTAGTCTTGCCTAACAGCTTGTACTAAGTAGCTGACTCAGTCAAGATTTTCCTGACATGTTTATTTTGTAAAAAAATCTGTGGCAACTGTTATACATAGCATAGTTAGAGTAACACAGTTTTGTCAGTCTATGAAAATTTGGTATCATAAACTAAAGGCAATCCTTAGTGTTAGAATACATTTGATTGCTTAGAACCCAGTAACAGATGTAATGCTAAGGTTAATGTTTAGAACATAAATAGCAGTGCGCGAAACAGCGTTTTGTTACATTGATGCACAAAAACCCGTTCCATTTTCAAATAAACTATGTTCAAACAAGACAAACCCCAGTTCGAACAGAGCCAAATATACAAACGAGAACTAGTATTTACAGAGAAAAAGTATTTACTTCGCTCCACACTTGAAGGAAATTCCATATTCGAATTTGAAACCTATGACTAATAAAAACTACGTGGCTTAACTTAACGAGCAAAAATTATACAGGGTGCAAACAGTTGATCAAAATGAATAAACATTTTTGATTGGTTCTCCCATTTTTATGCTTGCGTATAGAAAAACATGTTGATTTATCTAATTTGTACTTTTTGTTCACTCTGCGTGAGTTTGTTTAGGACAAGGAAAATAGTAATGCCACAGAATGATTTTGTGCAGTTCGTCAAACGAGAAATATTCTCAAGTACCAGTTTCATAAAATCGCGTTTGAAGGCTATGAGTTTCGTGGCTAAATAATAACAGCCGCACGGGTCGATGATCCGTGAATAGGCGATCATTTATAACATACCGAGATCTCTCTGTGCCTTTGAAAGCACGATAAGCGGTCCCGGCTGTCATTCGTCGACCTTTGACAGTCCTTATGGGTAGTCAGAAGCCCGAAAGTCTGGCAATCAACCTTGCCTGGGGGTATCGCGTTAAACGTGGAGGTCAGATAGCCAGACGCTCCATGTAAAGACTAAGTATCCAGCTACATCCAGTTAGACTGGAAGCCGACTCCAACATAGTTGGGAAAAGGCTAAGGTAGATTTTGACTTCTCAATATTCTGTACTGCATTACACAATTTTAATGATAAAACAGGTGGTAGGATTGTGATTACAGCATAGCCCCTGTCAGACATGCACCTATGGGTCTAGGACTAAGTAAAAGCTTCAAAACTTAAACGAAACTCAAAAAGAAAACTAGATTGTCGAACTGCTAGAACCTGTTCTGTGGCATTACTTGAAACACAAATCACTGTTTACATTCATTTGCTTTTTTATATCTCCCGTTAAGTCGTCGGTTTGTTTGTCCGTCCTGTTTGAATTTTATTTCACTAACCATATTGGTAACCAACTATATTGGACGTATTTAATTAATATACATAATTTCTTTGGATTTCTTTTTTCAGTATTTGGTTTTAATTTCAAAGTGTTTCAGATCTATTTAGTTTACCGTATTTTAAAAGGTCAAGGGAGAAAGAGACAAAAAATAGAACGGATGAGGATTATAAAATAATGTTGACTGGCGTGTCACTCCGTTCCATTTTATGCATAGAGAACTATGCCTTAAGTCGTTTGAGGTAAGTACATTTTTCGCTTGAATTATTTTCGCACCTCTGCCGCTTACTTTCCCTTTTTTTTAATTTCGTGCGTAGGTAGAGATGTTAGTCGTGAGAAGGTCGTAAGAACATTGTTCGCTTGATTGTTTTATGTTATTTGAGTAATTCGGAATGGCAACGTTTGAACTCCGGCGATCACGGGTCGTTGACCGACTAGTATTGTCGAATCCGCTGTTTTACATAACCACTAGCTGTTTTACAAAACAGCTAGTAAAATTTAAAACACCTGAATAACGTTCAGCTGGATTGTCATTGCGTTACGTTTAACAAAACTGCTATCCACGTATAGACGTAATGCAGAATAGTTTATCTGCAGTCACAATAAGCGTTTGGTGTGACTTCTAATGCCGAATTGGTCGCACTAAGCTAGGGCACCCTGACCAATTGGTTTAGGTAATGCTAGAACTTTTACAAAGCGCGGCAGTAGCCGGCAACCACTACTTCCAAGTTGGTAGCAGATACTTAGCTATTTAGTATGTTTAGGAATGACTTTCATAAAAGTCTGATAATTTTAAAATTGTCATTAAAATTGAGCCACTTGAGTTAGGGTCATTTCACTCATATTACTCGTTTTATTTATTTCTGTTGCGGACGCCGTTATTGTACACAGAGCCAAGAGCAATACAATTTTGAACAAAATCTACAATCAGACGTTTCATTTCATGATGTTTTACATTACGTCTAATCTTTGACCCACTGCATTTGCAATTTTGTGTGTTAAATTTCAGTTAATGTGGAAAATCGCTAAACGTCGTTCAGCTGTTTTACTTAACAGAGCTGTTTTGTGAAACAACAAATTGAACAATCCATCTCTGACATCTCTATGTATTTACATGATGATTTTGAATATTAAAACAAAAAAGGATACCGTATAACTAGAATGTTTTTTTTTTTACTGTGTATATTCAAAGAACGTCGCGTAGGATACGTGGTTTCATGTAATATGATAACTCCATCGCCACCCTGTATAGTTTTTTGTAACATTTAATATTATTTAGCAACGTAGGGGCAATGGGGCATAGCCATAATCAATAGACATGCTGGGAATTGTCTGTAGGTACAAAGGTGACAGCCAATTCCCAGCTAGAATTTAAAAAATCGTTTCAATATCAAAGGAATTCTCAAATTGCGGTCCAACCAACCGATTCACCGTTCCGTCAATTTTAAGAATTCTTTGAAAACTGAAATGTTTTCAATTAAGCGCTTAAAAAATCCGCACATAGAGTATTCGCAGCGTGAACCACCAATCGGATTCGTTTGGAGCGTGATGTATCGTTCGCCGGACTAACACGTCATTCGGCAATTTTAGGAATTTAATGCACAATAGACTAAGGTCTATTGCGCATTAAATTCCTGAAATTGCTAACCAGTTTATTACACGTAGTCTAGTGAGGCAGTATATATAATAATTTAAACTAAAAAAAAATCATGTAATGTTACGTCCATAACATATATTACAAGTAAAATTTTATATTTGCGAAAGTTACTCTGTCTGTCTGTTTGTTACCTTTTAACGCCTAAATTTCAGAAAATTGGTTCACTGATAGATCATGACCTGCGTTAGGTTAAAGGATATGTTTTATCCCGGTAGCATAATAATTATGTTGTATATATTAGTTGCGGCAGCATCGTTTGCATGTGGCGACACATGCAAACTACGCATCAAAGACACGTCACACAAAATCCTGACGTCAAATAAAATCCTGTATCGCGCAATTAGAGTTTATCGTGCGATGGACATATTATACAAGAACCCGACATCAATCGTTGGGCAGTTGCCCGCCAGATACAACACCCGTCTGGTCGGAGGATCCTCCCTTTTCTATAGAGGATGAGTGAACTTTACACCCTGTTCCTCATAGGTACCCCTAAATACTGAGTTTTAATTTTGATCACAACCTCACTAGGCGATTAAAGGATTTTTTACCCACGTAAACGTACGGTAAACGTACATTAAAGGATTTATAGAGCGTGGGTTCACAGAGAAACTCGTGGCTAAGTAATAACAGCCGCACGGGTCGATCCATCAAGTTAAGCTACGCTTGCCGGGGTTGGTCTGTGGATGGGTGACCTTTACATACCGAAACTCTTCCGTAATTATCTCGGAAAGCACGTTAAGCCGTTGGTCCCGGTTGTCATTCGTGGATCTTTGACCAATCGTTACAGGACGTCAGAAGCCCGAAAGTCTGACAACAAGTCTTACCAAGTATTGCCCAGTTACTGGGCTGTGGAGGTCAGATAGGCAGCCGCTCCATGTAAAATACTGGTATTCAGCTGCATCCGGTTAGACTGGAAGCCGACCTCAACATAGTTGAGAAAAGGCTAGGCAGATTGATTGGGTTTGTACCCACAGTCATGAAGAACATACATACTACGCCGCAAAACAGCTACAAATATTAGTTCGCTGCGCCAAACAAGCCATCCATCTTCAGTGAGTCAGGGGTCGCGTCAGAGGGACACCCATTCAAGGTATTGTTAGCTTCTTTGGTGACTTAAAACAATTTCGTTTGTTGCAGGATCTATCACTCGCCCCTAAATAATTGTAAGGACCTATTCGTGGAAAAAGATTTATGTTATTTTATTCTTTAGACAGTTCTCAGTAGATAGCGGTAAATGGTAATAGGTTCGGCTCTTATGACATGGGACTTATAACATAACTAGCTGCACCCCGCGGTTTCACCCGCATAACTGTCGATCACGTGGGAATCCAGGTCATGGTCTATCTATGTGCCAAACTTCATCTAAATATGTTCAACCATTTTACCGTGATAGCGTAACAAACAAACTCAGTTTCGTATATAAAATATTAGTTAGGATGACTGTGTTAAGTTTAGTTTGTGATCTTCCTGCCATGTGGGAGTCCTAATAAAGTGGTAATTTCGTTTCTAATACGTTGATCTTTTTTATTATAACGAATTATTTCTGTTTTCGCAAAAAACGAGGCCAATACCATCATTATTTTATTTAGGTTGGACTTTGGTATTCAATTACAGGCTCTGTGTTCAGAAACAAATCATTTTAGATTCCACATACATCGATTATGTACTATAATAATCTTTTTTTCTTTACTTGTTTGGATAAATAAAGAAAAAAATACATATTACGTTACATTTCTAATCTGGTTCTAGTTAGATTGAAAGTCGATCCAAATATCTTTACTATACCTACCGATGTCTCTTCCATGAAGACATAATTATATAAACTACATAATGAATAGCTTGCGGTAATCTTGCAAGCTTCTAATATTATAACTCCTACAATAATTATCAAGGTGCCGTTTGTCCATCGCCACGTCAACGGGACGTCAACGGGGCCGGAGCGTCAAGGAGTACGAGATGACGGCGCCGAGGTAGCGATACTAATATTTACTTTAGCCGCGTGTCCATCGTACGTCCGTCCACGGGACGTCACGTTCGGTTCGAATAATCTCGTTTCTCGTTGACGTCTCGTTGACGATGGTGGTGGACTGTCCTATGGATGGTAAGGTCCAGATGTGCTTGTTGACAACCTAACAAAACACCATCACTGTGTCGCTGCCGCTGTGTGATGTCGTGAGTCCTAGAGAGAAGACCGCGTTTCGGCAAGCGTAGTGTGAAACACCCTCAGCTAAATGGACCGAGGACTTTAAAAAGTTGGCTGGGACAGACTGGATGCGGAAGGCGGTGGACAGGGTGTTGTGGCGCAGCCTGTGAGAGGCTTATGTCCAGCAGTGGACTGCAACAGGCTGAGTTGATTGTGCCGCTGCTTAAATTAGGCTGTTAAGCTATTTAATAGACTGTACTGTTATTTACAGCAGATTATGTGGAAACTCAAGTATGAAGTAATTTGCTATGACGTCAAATTTCAGAGCACATCAACGTTACTAAGTCACTACCAATACCTTTCAGTGATGTTTCACTTGGATTAACGTATGCGGATGTTGAGTCGAGTTGATTTACCACCGCGTATTCCCAATAGCGTATGCTGCAATGCGGTAGCTTACTGTCACAGCACATTGTTTGAAGAAGAACATTTACATATCTTGGCTGATCGAGGAAAGTAACTGCTTGGCTTGAATAAACAATTTGTTGCAGATATTTTATAGGTAATCATGAACTCAGAGTAAAGGATTTTCTTACGCAAACATCAAAGACCGCGTTTACTTTCACCAAGTAAGGTAAAACAAAAGTATTGCTATCTTTTTTTAAATAAAAATGAATTCGTTTGTCTCGCTAAAACTCGAAAACGGCTGGACCGATTTGATAATTCTTTTTTTTTGTGTTCGTTATTCTCAAGGCAAGGTTTGTACGTAAGGTAGGTGTAGGTAGGGTAGGTAGGTAGGTAGGTAGGTAGGTAGGTAGGTAGGTAGGTAGGTATGTTAGGTAGGTATGTAGGTAGGTAGGGTAGGTAGGTAGGATAGGTAGGTAGGTAGGGTAGGTAGATAGGTAGGTAGATACTTAGTGCTATCCGTGCGAAGCGTGTACTACTGCGAGTAAGATACAGTGACAGTTAAGAGCTGTCAACTTCACGTCAGAGTGTTTTTAGGCGGCAGGTTCAGACGTCTCGCTAGGGTTGCCTAAGACTACGGTGGCCACCACATAGCGTCCGCAATTTACCGGCGAAAGACGTCTCTGAAACGTTAAGAAAGTAAGTTGGTGTGTTTTCCTAGAGAGCGTTCTTTGACACCGTAACGTCAAACCCCGGTGTCTTCATCATGACAGCCGTCACTACGGCCGTTATGTGGCGGCCAACGCTCTTTTAGCTTACCTAAAAATCTAATTTGATAGGTTTTACTTACTTCACACACACAAAACACAAAAACAACATAAAACAAAACAAACAAAAAATACATCACAACATTATTTTTCACTTTTTATTTTGTTATTCGTATTTTGTGTGTCACGAACTGTGTCAAAAAAAACGTTATTTTTTCTTTCTATTCCAACTAATTCTTTACAATTTTGAAGCGAAAGTGTCCTAAGTGTGTTTTTCCTAAGAAAAAAATCGAGCCATTTGTATAAGCGAAGGTAAACATTAACAAAACGATTAAGTACTTTGTTTCGATCAATTCAGAAAGATGTTACATACAAGGTCACAGAAATTAAAGGCAGTCTTCCATCTTTAAGATAAATTACCTCTGTTCGCCAAAAAAATATGCAGATAAGGTAAATAATATGATGAGAAAAATATTTTCATAAGGCAGCTGACAAGAGCTTTGTTATGATGAGTCCAGTCAACTTTTCGGGTCGAGGCTCAAGCAAATTTCTCGTAAAAACAACCTTTATTTTTCCTGTTCAAATAGGTTCTCACAAAATATTGAACTCATGACTTGACTTTTTGAATGAAAAACTTGTAAGTTACCAGTAGGTTATTAAGTTCAGTTCATTGCTTGACTTGTTAATTATAGAACATTATTCAATTGGAAAGTTCATTAAAAACTGAAAAGTCCCTCCAAGGTTAGCTAATTTTCATTGAGTTGGTTAAGTCAGTCAGGAAAAATTATAGTAGGTATGGGCAGTGCGGTGACATGCAAAATTATCTTGCGCTGTCAAAAATCCAGCTTTGAAAATGATTTTTCTTTATTTTGTTGCACAAAATCTCCGTCAAAAACAAGCACCCAAAAATAAAAGCACATTGGTCGTGATTTCATTACAAACTGATCTAGTTTTCAGCTCAATTGATACTGAAGGTCTTGTTATATAAGACCTCAACAAAAGTGGGTTTAAAAAACCTAGAATTCTTTATTATGATTGAACGAAGAAAGTTTTTCAGTACCTAACCCCTTACTGATGCAACTTTTGTAACAGTAAGCGACCCTAACAGAAGAGAACCGTACAAACTGAAATATTTTAGAAGTTGTAGGTAGGTATAATAACAACGGTTTTGATTATGATTTTGTTTATGATTGTTTTTGAAGTGAAAAAAAAAATAGAATCTTTTTATAAAAATATCGTAGCGTTTGTTATATTAACAGGGTATTAGACAGTAGGAGGATAAGCAGAGTGACAGGTAAACCCAAAGCCTGTTAAAATTCCAAGAAACCGGATGGTTATGAGGAAAATTGCTGATGAAGGTCTAATTAGGTTGTCCCATTAAGAAGTTCTCAGTATTAGCCTGGAGTCAGGATTTTTACCTAGATCCCAGACGTAGGCAAAAAGACTGAAGCCAAGCTAAAATGGAATTGAGCGGGTCATGTAAGCCGCATGCATAGTGACCGCTGGGCAACGGTCTCCACACGGTACCTGAGAATGGACGGCGCCCCCGAGGCCGGCCTAGGAAGAGGTGGCAAGATGACCTAGACGCGTACCGCAAGGGTTGGATCAAGGTAGCCCTGGAAAAGGATGCTTGGAAGGAATTGGGGAGGCCTTTGCTCAGCAGTGGGGAAATATAGGCTAAAACAAAGAAAGAAAATACATTTATTCAGCACAGACTAAAAGGCACAGAAGATAACAAAATTAAATAAAGAAACAAATAAAAAGTGTATAAGTGCGATGTAGAACATTATCAGGAGAGTGTACCACACGGCTGCGCCAAAAAAGCCCAGTTCAGCAAAAATGCCAGACAACTATAAGTGCCTGACGCTGGTTTTCAACCGGACCCGAAAGCGTGAGGTGACGGATGCAAATTTGTTTTATTTATATAATGTGTGTATGCAACAAAAACTGAATACATCCACCTCTGTCTGCCTCTTCGGGGAAATAGGAAAACTTCTATAATCCTTCAGCTCTTACATCGTCAATTATACTTTAGCCAGAAAATCTGTATCAAATTCCTAAATAGATATCTCGCACAATTTGTCTACAATACGTATTATTTACCTAAATAATACGTTTTCTGAACAGGAATTACCTAAACATGTACTGAAGCGACTCCCTGCCCATGCATAGTAAAATGATCATATCTCATAATAGCTTCTTGTTTCATTGTAGTATTGTACTAGGTAAAAATGCAACAAAATGGGTTATGTAACGTTATGAGTTGGATACTGTATTTACGCGACTACGGCGAAGCAAAAAGGAGGGTTATGATTTTGAGCGGTATGTATGTATGTTCATCTGTTCCCTCATATCTTCTTAACTCCTCATAATAATTGGAAAAATGAGGTATCGTTGGAAGCGTCTTGATCGTCCGCTGGTTATATGCAATGTGACGTCACATTAAATTAAAAATGGCCCTCTAAAGGACATAAAGTCATGGACAAAAAAAAAAAATTTTTTCATCATACCATGTTGGGTATCAAATGAAAGGGCTTAATTAGCACACTTCAAAAATATATTATTATAAACCCAATAGTTTTAAAACACCAAAATAAAAATAAAGTTAAAGCAATAAAAACTAAAACCCAATTACGACAAAATAGTGAATCAACTAAAAAGGTATAAACAAGATATCACAGATTATTACTTGAATTTTTTTTTAAAGATTATTTAAACACTCTCACGCACGTCTGCAGTGAGGTCGCTGTCACTAATGTCAACTGACACCTGACTGTTCACCACGATTGGCGGGAAACAGTTGAAAGTGAGGCGTGCGTGCCAGCACGAGAGGCTTGGTGTGGTGATGCGCTAGTTTAGAGATAGAACCAGCTTAAATACGGGATCAACAAGATACTACAGAATAATTATACTATTCCCCAAACACCTTCAGTCTTCTCTGTTTGGGTGTCCATACTTTTTTGTTGTTTGTAAGATTGTTTTTTTTTTACTTTCCAAGTTTTTTAAATTTTTATCCATACTTATTAATTAATATTATAAATTCGAAAGTAACTCTGTCTGTCGGTCTATCTGTCTGTCTGTCTGTATTTCGCTCCTAAACCACTGAACGGATTTCGATAAAATTTGACAAGGAGATAGATGGCATCCTGGGGAAGGACATAAGGTACTTTTCATCGACATACCACGCCGGCAAAGCCGCAGACGGAAGCTAGTACTTACATAATTTAAAAGCTAACGTTAATTAACTTAAGTTAATTAATTAATGTAAACCATGTTTTCAATTACCGATTTAATTTTCACTTACACCTAACTGCAGAGTTTCAAACAATGTTAAAGTTGGGTGCACCTCAAGTACTGCTTGTAGCTACGACGAACTAAGGTGCTGAGTTTCCAGATCAAATTTAGCATAAAGTTTACCTGTAGTTGGTCGTGTAATAGACCGCACAGTTAGAGGCGGTAAGTGACGACGAGGGATAACATGAATGAGGTGTTTTTGAAAGTAAAACAATATAAATACTATGGGCAATAGCGCACTAGCGGCCAAACCGCAGTGGCCAGCGAGATACATATATTAGTGTCAGTGCACACCAAGAGCCGAGCAGAGCAGAGCATTTTCTGACACAACTGAAAAATTAATCGTATAACATTTCGATACATTGCAAAATTAAATACACGTCTCAATTTGATGCTCGACCGTGCTCGAGCTTGCAAGATGCGTGTTCCAAATTGAATTGCATTTATCAAAATGTTGCTCGATCATACGCGAGCATTTTGCAGTTCGATGCGCGCTGACCCTTAGTATGAAATCGCCATGGAGCACGCGCACATGACTACGCGGCCACCGACCCTACCGAATATCTGGCTGGCCACTGCGACCTGACCCCTAGTGCGCTCCAGGCGTAAGGGTTTTCTTACGAAAAGATAATGACATAAATCACCAACAATTATCATCCTACTGAGCAAATATTCCGAAATTCGAAACAATTTGCAAAATGGATGAGCAAAAGAAGAAAAAAACTGTGAATATTTATAGTGAGCGTAGATTAATAAATATTATAGCTAAAAACTTTTAACCTTTAAAAAATATTTGATAGCAATGGCAGCATTTAAGCTTATTGAAATAAAGAGAAGTGGAAAGAGTTTTTGTTATTATTTTTACAAATTGTGATATTTCTATACAGGTTGAAATTGGATTCATGGGCAATCTCTTAAGGGGTAATTGTAATCATCATTATGAAATCGCGAAAAACAACAGCTGTTCCACAGCTAATTCTTTTTCGCGATTCCAGGATTGATCCCATGATCCAATTTCAGCCTGTATAGCAAATTTTTCAAAAATATTCCTTACTCCTTTTTCTGTAATTACCCATTGCTACAGTACGACCCAACTTAGATAATATAGCATACCTACATTTGAAAATTTGCATTCATTCATTTCAATTGTACGAATGTATTTGGTTATATGATTTTACTAGTTATTGCGTTTGCATAAAGATCATTTTTACCTACAGCAGTAATAAACATAGGATATTTCGAAGGCGCACTCAGTTCGGATGGTGATCGGTTTTACGAATTTTGGCGATGCTACATCTAAGTTATGTCGTACTGTATTTAAATATTTAATTAATGAAAGAGAAAATAGTTATATAGCAAGTAGAAATAACATTAGTGTACAACCGTACACCGTCGTAAATCCTGGTAACGCTATTTTGCTCAGTTGAGTGTCACAGCTTGTAAACGACACGCAGCCGGCACAACTCACTATTTGTGTATTTTGTATAAGTACATTCTCAGAAATTATTACTTTGAAGTACTTAGGAGTAACTACAGTCAGTAATTCGAGCAAAATTGACAGCATCCATTTATTTTTATTTTTATTAATGGTTGATGGAAAAATTGGTGCAATTTAAACTCTAAAGCGCTATGCGCGGCGGTTTATGAATTAATATTCAGCTTCAATATTTTAAATTTTATTACTGCACATTATTTAAATAATGAAGGTTATTAAAACTGATATCGGTACTTATAATGTAATAAATATAAAATGAATCGTTATTTTAACCTGATTCTTGCTTTTTTAAATTCATTTCTCTTTACAAATGAAATAGGACTCGGGGTTTTGATCGTCTAACCCTCCAACGATCTAAGTGCAGAGCACTGACTTCGGGTAAGTTCGATAAAGTTCGGCTGCGTTGGCTCGAGCTTGCTTCGGTGGCTGATACCAGATACCTATCGTGCAATTCCTAATTGGACAGACTTCATTTCTTCTTCTATAAGTTTATGTGATCTCGAGATCACTTTGACTTAAAGTTACGAATGCCAGTTTAAAAAATACCGGTTAATACATACAACGTCTTCGATATAGATTAAGTGGGGAAAAAAATACGTAATATTTGAAGCTAATTCAAAAACTACGAGAGCAAAATTAATCAAATTTATATGAGACTACTTCGAAAGCATGATCTATCAAACAAAAAAAGAATCATCAAAATCGATTCATAATTGGAGGAGTAACCGCGTAAAAAACATAAAAAAAAAAAAAAAAAGATACAGACGAATTGAGAACCTCCTCCTTTTTGAAGAAGTCGGTTAAAAATTCACTTACGCACCTAACTTCATACCGTACCATTCATACTTTCGTTGGTTTAAAACAATCAGAAAATAATTTACGGGTCACTCAATACTACAAATATATGGAAATATGTAATTTTCATAATAATCTTGTTAAACGGAGCATAAAAGAGTATGTTCGATACTACTAAAACATTGGGAGGCCTAAACAAATAACAGATTTAAATAAAGCCTGTCCCTCTACCCGGGCGGGTTGGTGCGTGTCGAAAATTGGGGACGAATGTATTTTATATGTGGGGTCGACCCTAGGTTATTTTAGGGTCACACGGAAAAGTTTGGTGGTCAAAAACTTTATTAAAATACCCATCTACGTTTTAAATGTGATATTAGGATGTAAATGTTAAAAGTAGTGTACTCGTCGGGTTGGTGCGTGTCGAAAATTGGGGACGAATGTATTTTATATGTGGGGTCGACCCTAGGTTATTTTAGGGTCACACGGAAAAGTTTGGTGGTCAAAAACTTTATTAAAATACCCATCTACGAGTACGTTTTAAATGTGATATTAGGATGTAAATGTTAAAAGTAGTGTAAATGTTAAGTGGCAGTGGGTAGGGCACATTGCTTGCAGAACAGATAGCCGATGGGGCTGAAAGATTCTGGAGTGGCGACCACATATCGGAAGACGTAGCATTGGCAGGCCCCCCACAAGGTGGACCGAGGACCTGGTTAAAGCCGCAGGAATTCGTTTGATGCGAGAAGCACAGAACCGGTCGAAGTGGCGGTGCTTGGGGGAGACCTATGTCCAGCAGTGGACGTTTTTCTCCTGAAATGATGATGAAATGTGGAAATAATAGACTACCCTAATAAAATTAAACATTTTTGTTTATTTTTTAAAACAATAACAGTGCCTTATTATCTCCTTTTTTAACTAAATTAACTTTAATCACAATCACTTTTAAACTCACAGAATTTTGCTATAACTTTCATTATTAACTTCTCTTCTGTTTGACTTCACTTTTGGTAGTTGAACCGATAATTTTTTTTGCCATTCGAACTACAACGATTACTCCAAGGAGTATTAAAGCTAAGAGATCTAAGAACAGTTTTTGGTACAATGGAACGTGAAGGGCCGGGGAGCGAAGGTGAGGAGCTCCTTTGGTTTCAATGACATGTTCAATCCAGTGAACGAGTGATGCACCAGGTTTGGTTTGACGATGGTGGTAGATGAAGGACAGCTCTTTGACCTTCTGACTGTATCTGGAAATTCAAAAACAAATTTTTACAAATATATTGAATTTGCAATGATGTTATTTTTATTATGGTGGAATGAAATGAATATTTACTAGCTCGTAGCTAAGTATTAACAGCCGCACGGGTCGATGCATCAGGTTAAGCTTTGCTTGCCGGGGTTGTTCCGTGGATGGGTGACTTTCTTTACAAACCGAGACTCCTCCGTGCTTCGGAAAGCACGTTAAGCCGTTGGTCCCGGCTGTCATTCGTGGATATTTGACAGTCGTTGTGGGTCATCAGAAGCCCGAAATTCTGACAACCAGTCTTACCAAGGGGTATCATATTACCCAGTTACTGGGTTTGAAGGTCAGATAGGAATTGCACCATGTAAAATACTGGTATTCAGCTGCATCCGGTTAGACTAGAAGCTGACCCCAACATAGTTGGGAAAAGGCTAGGCAGATTACTATTGTTATTACAGGTTTATGAAAAATAAGGTTGCACTGCACCGAAAACAAAGGAGGATAAGGGACAGAGGATCATGATGATGGTGATAGCATAAGCATAATCAGAACATACTGTTCCCACTACTGGGACTATGCATAATCAGCCTATAATGTTCCCATTGCTGGGACACAGGCCTCCTCTCTGTGAGAGGGAGTGGGCCGTAATCCACCACGAAGGCCCAGTGCGGGTTGGTATATGTCACATGTCATGCCATGATGTCGCTTTGTGTGGACGCGACGGCCCCCGCCACTGCTGGTCGTACTATCAGCCAAGACCAACTTGCTGGCCAAAACCCCTCTGACTCGATCAATTCGCACCATCAATTATATTCAGGTCGAAATTGATTTATTTACATTTATGTCACTGGGGCGAATTCGCAAAAGTACTATTATTTATATTTATTATGTTATAAACAATGATCTTAATTTTAATTTTGTATATATTCCTTGGCTATCGCATTAGGCTAACACCTGTAATGGTAGTTTTAGGGCATTTAAATAAATAAATGTCTTCGAATTTTTCGTTCTAGGACATGCCGGTTCTGGATGACGATGATGAAATATTCAAAAGTGACAAAATTTTATCTACTTACATAGGATTTGACAATATTTCATCAATAGCCACCTTCAGATTAGCTGGAGTATCATAACCAAGGTCTACTTGCAGACCAAAACCTTTCCGGACAGCTCTCAACACGTTGAGGAACTGGTCAGCAAACAATGGTATCCCGATAATAGGAACTCCGTAGTGTAAAGTTTCCGTGGTTGAGAGAAGACCTCCGTGGCTGACGAAGAGTTTGCAGTTAGGGTGAGCTGTGAAGATAACATTTTTTTTTTAAACACTGTTATTTACCTAATTTATGAATATTTGTACACATGGCAACTCATCAAGCTAAACATTATATCCAGTATAAGCTGACCTCGCATTATACGGAAATCCTATACAATGCGTGATCAGCATAAACTGGATATGTATAGCTTGATGTGTAGCCGTGTGTACAACTCCAGAAGTAAACTACAGGTGTTAGGATATCTGCCAGGGTTGCGGGAAAGTCCGAAATGGGACCTTGGCAACAGTCAACTGAAGGAACATGGGTGGGTTTTAGTCAGCAAAAGTCTGACACGCCCTCCCGCTCCGCCCAGAGCGGGAGAAGTCCTTTGATGATATCCCAGCATCAAAAAAAACAATAGTGTTGGGATATTTCTTATCTTCCTTTGCAAATTAAACCACGTAAAAACATGCGCTGAGAATAGTTTGCTACGTATGCCACGCGGCTTGGGTAACTTACATGAACAACTTTAATGTTACTTATTCATCAACTTTATCAGCAGTGATAGTCTAGTGGTCGGACTGCCAAGTCATAGGTCTCGAGGTCAAACCCAAGTCACGCACCTCTGACTTTTTGGATTCATGTGCGTATTGTATAATTATCACTTGCTTTAAAAACGGTGAAGGAAAACATCTTGAGGAAACCGGCATGCCTGAGAGATTTTTCTCAACG
The DNA here is from genome assembly GCA_949152455.1 of Lithophane leautieri. Taxonomy (NCBI): domain Eukaryota; kingdom Metazoa; phylum Arthropoda; class Insecta; order Lepidoptera; family Noctuidae; genus Lithophane; species Lithophane leautieri. Next base: position 4,458,508 of record OX424479.1, on the reverse strand, counting down.
GCATGTGAAGCCAAATCAGAGGCCCTTGGGCGGTTTTAAAACTCTGACACCAGGTTAGTCACTAATTACACGAAAAGAAGATTAACTTTATCAAAGTAGCGTGGCGTTTTGCATTTTCTGCTAACCCCCATAGGAAAAAGGGGTGATCTTATGTATCTATTTCATCAAAGTAAAATTATCACGTCAATTTGCTCACAAAATTTCCATTGTACATTTTTGTGTTCATTAAAACACAAAATATCTAATTTTATTTCATTTCATTTCACTTATTTCAGTAACAATCTTTACATTGTATCGAAATTTTATACTAAATTATAAAATTAAAAGAATTACAATATAAATCATAATTATAACAGTAACAAAATAAATTAATTAAAACGTAAAACATTTGCAATTCCCTGTTATCATAAATAAATCTTATAATTTATTATTAAATGTCAAAATTAAAAAGAAATAAATAAAATTGTAAAAACTTATCGGCATGTCATATCCACTATTAATCCGTCTGATACATCGGATACTGACGGCATTATTGCGGTTCTGTGACCGGTGTTATCGACAGATGAGAACGTCAGTAACGCTATTATAAAAGATTAAACTGTAAACGGTTCGAATGAAAAGGAACATGGTTTTTAAGGTATGGTTCCAAAGCAGATGTTTTGCCGCGTTTCGACTTCACGCAAAATCAATGTTTCTCTCAAAAAAGCAACGTATTTGCGTATTTTTTTTATGATTACGAAAATTTAATAGTGTCTTTTGTGAAGTATGAGACCCGAAACACGATTGACAAAACTTTCCTCGATACAAAAAAAAAACGCAAGTTTCCTTAAAATCTGCTTTTTTTGTTACAACCATTATGAGAAAACCTATTCCATTCGATTGTTATCAAAGCAATTGTAATAAAATTTTGTCTACGTGTTCACTATTAAATACTTTAAGGGATTATGGACTAATTTTTTGATATAAAAACAACCAACATTTTAAAATTAAATATTTCTAAACATAGTGCAATAGAATTGCGCGCGGGTGGGGTCATACCGCCGCCCCCGGCTCCCGTCAGTCGCTATCACGATAACACTTCGCCTTAAACTGAATTCTCGTTGAATTAAGGGGCGTTAATTTTTGGGACAAAGTACACACAAATTTTTTTGATATTGGTTTTTCTATAACGGGTGTAAAAGACGCTTATCGAAGCCGAAAGTTACTTTTTATTTTCGTTATTGTGATCATTTTTTTGTTCTGAACCATACCTGGGAACTTTCTGGTTACGAAGATATTCAAGATCAAAGTTGCAACTTTTTCAGACGTCTTTTAAGAGGAAATAGGGTCGGTCTTTCTTCCATACAAAAAGTCATAATTCGAGGTTAGGCTCTCATCTATTTCCTCCTCCAATATTGGACCAATTTGGAAGATATTTTATAAATTGATTAAGAAGGATATTTACTATGCTCCTATGTTTTTTGTTTTTCATTAATAGTTGTCAAATTTGTACAATAGGCCTCTGATGGCAGCGGTATAAACAGGCAATTTTGAGCATTTTCTGAGGGTTCTAGTGCTTTTACAGGTAAATGTATCATCAAAACGGAAAACATGGGGGCATAGAACTAGTTGATATTTACACAACACAGTACAAAATCATTGCTCTAAGTGCATAAACTAGAGAGAAAACAGGCGAGAGCGTTTGTGTGGAGAGGGGACCGACTCTATTTCCTCTTAAAGAGAGCAAGTTTTAAATTATTATAACTTAATATTAAATACCCCCACAACCCATGAGCCGTTACATGCACCCATAAACACAATGTTTTGCGTGTGTTACGTTGCGCAATACCGTAAACAGTGATTGTTCATACAAAAAATTAAAGTCGTTTCCCAGCAATTACTTTTGTGCAATGTTACTTATTTTGATGTACAGAATGCGTAGTTGACGGCTATTTCTATCGACGGGTATAACTTTATGCACCCTGTATACGAATTATTTGATATCAAACCAAAACGGTATCAAATAAAGTAGTTTGGTCACTGGTTAATATTGAGTTCATCGATTTCAAAGATAATTCAATAAATTCAAGGGCAGCGTGACGGTTGACAGCGGAGAATGGAAGAAGAAAACGAGTTATACCGACCCCAAGTAACATGGAACAGGGGCAAGAAGTGGAGGAATCCATTCAATAGGAAATGTTCATGTGATTCAAGTAAGGGTCAAGTATTTTTTTTTTAAACTATTATTACATCAGAATTATGCCTCCATCAATATTTAAAATAAATATTTTTTTTGAGCGAGTATTTTATTTTTTTAAAGTGCCAACAATCTATGGAAATTTCCAAATACTTGAAAAGCGACGCTATCAGTCAGAGCGGATGTGACGTAACAGTCTATGAAAAACAATCAAAATCTCAATATTAAGTCAATCAACAAGTGTCAAGTCAATGTCAAACACTCATAGAAAAAGGAGTGTTTGACATTGACTTGACACTTGTTTGTTTGTTGGCATAGACTCTCACGTCACCACACCAAGCGCGCCAAATGGAGGGCGTTCAAATAGCCCGGATCGGTTGGATATTTTTTTAAGTACTTTAAATTGCTTTTTTGCCCTCGAATTTTTTTTCTGTTATTTGGCGATATAAACTATCAAATAAAAAAAAACCAAATTCATGCATATTCTCTATTACACTATGGCATTAATACTTGAGGAGCTCGTGGCTAAGTAAGTAATAATAGCCGCACGGGTCGATTCATCAGGTTAAGCTATGCTTGCCGGAGTTGGTCCGTGGATGGGTGACCATCTTTACATATTGAGACTTCTTCGTGCCTCGGAAAGCACGTTAAACCGTTGGTCCCGGCTGTTATTTGTGGATCTTTGACAGTCGTTACGGGTCGTCAGAAGCCCGAAAATCTGACAGCCAGTCTAGCCAAGGGGTATCGTATTACCCAGTTACTGGGTTGAGGTGCTCAGATAGGCAGTCGCTCCATGAAAAATACTGGTATTCAGCTGCATCTGGTTAGACTGGAAGCCGACCGCAACCTGGTTGGGAAAAGGCTAGGCAGATGATGACTATGGCATTAATACTCACCTAATATACTTGGCTGAGGAGCCCATTGCACCATATGAACATTCTTCGGTATATCTGTCAATTCTTCTTCTAACTTCCAAATAACAGTCTGCTTCAATGTACTGAACATATTCAAGAAATCTCTTTTTAATTCCATTGGCATAGTTTTACTCGGCATCATAGTACCCATGCTGAAGTAGATAACTCCATGGGGTGCACTGTCCAAAATCGTTTGTAAGTTCTGAAAGGAAGGTTTAGAAATTTCATAGGTACTTTATTTTGTATAATTCGCAAAATCTAACTTCATATTATAAATTCGAAAGTGAGTTTGTTTGTTTGTTACGCTTTCACGCTGTAACGGCTGAACGCATTTTAATGAAATTTGTTATGAGGATACTTTGAACCTTGGAGAAGGACATATACTACTTTTTATCGACATACCACGCGGGTGAAGCCGGGAGCGGAATATTATTATAAATGCGAAAGTAAGTTCGTTTGTTTGTTACGCTTTCTCGCTAAAACGGCTGAACGGATTTGGATAAAAATTGGCACATAGGCAGACTATGACCTGGAGAAGGACATAAGATACTTTTGACACAGACAACAACAACACCACGGGCAAAAGCAAGTAAATCATAATATCTTTTCAGGCAACCCTTGTATGTTTTTATATTCATAAATACAGTCCAAATCAAAGTGCTTACCGCTGACAATGGTGGAACTTCATCCAGAATATGGTATCCAGCAATGGGAACATAATTTATTGGCAGCCTATGAGCTTCACCCAAAGAAACATGGGAGTTGCCCAACATCATGGAGCCATTATATTTTACTTCTTCTAGTGTGGGCAATGTGATTCCTCTCTTGGCCGCTGCTGGGCCGAAAGATTCTACGTATGCTTGCTGTTCAAAATCTTTCAAAGACCTGAGGAGAATTATTTATGGTTTGTCATTTGTTTTAATATGTAGGGTGGCAGACATCGAAGCGCAAACTGTAACCATTAATTTAGCACATGATTCTAGAAACTAGACTCCCCGTAGCGTAATCAGCGATTTCATGGAAAAATGCAATATCTACGCAGTCAAAATGTATGGAATAGCCAACATTTTGTTTAATAACTCACCAAAAATTTCAACGCAGGGGTGTTCATGTTCAAAATCATGTACTGAATTCAAAGTTAAAGGTTGCGCGTGAATGGCGCTGCCGCCCTGTATTGCCAATATTTTAGCACTCAAAATACTTACCATATAACCTTGTACAAGTAGAGTATATTCCACAGTTCTCCAATTCGCTGTGAGAATGACAGAGGTGGTGACAAAGGTGACATATGATCCGGGAAGTAAGCAGGGTTCCCGACCTCATCGATCAAACTCAGTACTATTGGATGAGGCTCCAGTGAGGACGACCAGATATAGGGACAGTTGAAAACAGCAGAAAATCTGAAATAAATAATACATGTGAAATTAGGTTTCTCTTTTAGTATGTGATATTGGGAATTAAGATATCAAATTACAATATGATAATTAAGTTATGATTACGATATCAAATTACAATATGAAATCCCAATCGTCTGAAAATAGCTTAGTCCTGGAATTATCAAAATTAATATAGGATTACTTAGGTATCTGTCAAGATTTTATCTTTTTTCTTCATGTCAACGTGTTCGTTTTAAATGTTTTTAGAGCTAATTGTGGCCGTTTGAACAGTATTAAGACTGGCCACATTGATATTATGGCGGCATCTACATCGCCACATGCGAACTACGCAACAAAGACCTGACGTCACACAAAATCTTGCATCGCGCAATTAAAGTTTACCGCGCGAGCAACATAAATAATTATAAGATTCCAACATCAATCGTTGGGCAGTTGCCCGCCAGATACAACAAGCGTTTGGTCGGAGGATCCTCCCTTTTCTATGGAGGATGAGTGAACTTTACACCCTGTTTCTTATACCTCTAAAAGATCATACCATTTGCTGGTGTAACGTTTAAAGATTGCTTACCCACTATACATGTGATGGTACAGCCATTCAGCAATCACCAAGTCATATCTCTCATTTGTGTCCAACAAGAATTTTTGTACGTTTTCATGAGTCAGTGACCTGTTGGCTACTACTATCATAATCTTGTACATCGTGTACATGTCTTTTAAATCTACTTCTTTTGCCATCACCTTCTTGAAATCCATCGATTTTGCTGTGGAAAACAAAATAATATTACATTACCTTCACGGCCAGCAATTAGGGCATTGATGGACTATCGTGAAAATAAAATCTTTGATAAGTTACCTTTTGATTGCCATGACATTGTGTTGGAGTAAAAAGTTCGTTCCATTTAAATAAAGATATGAGTTTTCATAGTAATTTTCATAATAATATTGCCGGCTGCATATTCACTTGTTTTTAACCAGTACAACAATTTCGATTTATCTCGAAGAATGTTGTCAAAATAATATTCGAATTTCCAAGCATGTTTAAGAAAAACTTAGTTATTATTTTGAGTAAAGGTACAGTAGGCAGTACGTCAGTGGTAACTAATGAGATAATTATGATAATAGACACAAAAAGAACTCTTAACCTGTATGACCGCGGCGGCCGGGCCGCGCGCGGACCAAAAACTATTGTAGTTTAATTAGAAAGTCCTTGAAGAATTAAGCGTGTTTTGCATTTTTTTTCAAAATCCAACCATTTGTTAAGGATTCTTATGAGGTATTAAAACACTCATGTGATAAACCCTCATTCGTGTCTTAATAACCCTTATTATAAAACAGTTGCATAAATAACTATTTTGTTGGTTCTCTTAATTACTATCATTGGTATAACTTACCAAACTCGAACTTGTCGATGACATTTTCTGCCACTACTTGCCGTAGATTTGGATGAGTCTTCTTGTACGGAATAGCGGTAACGTATGTCACCTGAAAATTGTTAAATGATTTTTTAAGACGGTAACATAATTGCATAGTTTCAATCTATATCTATGCATTTACTGCTGAATACCTAGTCTGTTTCTCTGTGGTTGCACCAGTCCTTTCTTAGTTAGCTTAATAGCATAAAAAGGGCTGCTCGGCTATGCGCATTGTTTAGTCTACGGCTAAGTCTCAGACTCCATTATCATCTTCAACAACAATCTATCCCGTAAACTCGTACCAGAAATAAACTAACACCTCGAAACTATGGAACTGATATTCACATCCCCAAAACTTACTATGACCCAAACCGTATCATACCCAGATCAAACTTATACATTTTCATAACAAGAGACCTCGTCAAGTTATTCAGCGGAACGCATAGGAAATTATTCACAAGTGAAATTATACCTCAGAATGGAAAAGTTCCCCGTACGTTTCTCGAATACGAAATTTCTGGAGTCACGGGGCAAGCCACTTCTTATTCATCTACCATTTGTGTTACCGTTTTTAGAATTTCCCTGTACTGTGTAGTACAAATTGATGGTTAGAGCCAAGCTGTGCCTTTGGGCAGTGTCATTATAAGTTGTTTTGGCCCCTTTGGATGTCCCGGACCTTGAATTTAGGTTAGGAAAGCTTCGAATGAATTTTGGATGCTGCCAAAGTGGTGCTGGATAAAATGTGTATTATGGAACTTGAACTTTTGGGACAGTTTCGGTTATCTAATTTACTTTGAGGGAATAATATTAAGAATTTATTCTATGGTATTTAGTGAAGAAACTTGTAATACATTAACTTAGAGTGCTTGTTGGTGTCATAAAATTTTATATTTGACCATTAAAAATGTAGCATTACTTCTGCGATCTGAGCACTAGTCTGAATTATCTACTGCATCTCAAAGTTCATCTATTACAACCAGGGTCAATTTAATGAAACTATCTGATGATTTCTGTTTAAAATGTGTCATCGTAATAACACATACTTTAGGCGCGGGACAAACACAAGTGGTGAGTGGCGTTGCGCCGGTCTTTTCATATTTCATACAAAATTTATAGAAGTGTGAATAAGACACGGAACATACACAAACGGCCCGCCGTTTGTGTATGTTTCGTGCGTCATCGAGCATGAGCGTGGCGCAGCCGAAATATGAAAGGAGCGAAGCAACGCCCGTGCTGTACCGGCCGTTGCCTCGCCCGGGCCACTCTTCTTATATACATCCTGCGCCTTAGTCTGAGCTAAGATAGAACGTGTTAACCACTCATGCATATTCAATAATTTTTATCTCGACTACTAGTTGACAAATCTGTTAATGATCTATACGTCTTTTATGTCTGAAGTTAGAAGCCAGTCTGAATATTTCAATGAACGTGGGCCAAGTTGTTAGTGGTACCGCTTGACCGAACCTGAATATCACATGAGCTCAAACTTACGTTTTGACTGCGGACTAAATTTAAAACAGGTAAGTCTGAATTCTGACCTAAATAGTGAACGATTTGAATGAAATGTTGTTTCGTTAGGTATTCATGAAGACGAGCGGTTTGTTTTGGTATGTACATATGGATATACTGGTAGATATAGTTCCAATTATACGCTTGTTAGGTATTCTAGAAATCTGGTAATAGTGTCGACTACCAAGCCCAATATCTTCACACAGCTCAGCTAGCACCAACTTGACAATTAATTAATCTGCCTAGCCTTCTCACAACGATATTGGGGTCGGCTTCCAGTCTAACTGGATGCAGCTGAATACCAGTATTTTACATGGAGCGACTGCCTACCTCCAAAATCCAGTAAATGGGTAATACGATACCTTGGTAAGACTGGTTGTCAGACTTTCGGGCTTCTGACGACCCGTAACGACTGTCAAAGATCCACAAATGACAGCCGGGACCAACGGCTTAGCATGCTTTCCGAGGCACGGAGGAGTCTCGGTATGTAAAGATGGTCATCCATTCACGGACCAACCCCGGAAAGCGTAGCTTAACCTGATGGATCGACCCGTGCGGCTGTTATTACTTAGCCACGAGCTTGACAATTATATAACTATATTACTTAAATATTCTATAACTATACAAATTATAAATTAATATCTCTTTTCGTGTTTGTCTGTATGAACGCGTTGTTCTTCTAAACCACGCAACAGATTATGATAAGGTTTTTACCATCGTTTAGAGAATTTATTCTGGAAGCTTTATGTGTAATACGTTAATATTAAAGTTACATATAACTAAGAAATCTCGATAATTTGTCAAGTCGTAAAACCGTGCGAAGCAGGAGTGGGTTGCTAGTCTTAAAGTTTTTTATGCAACTGTTATAATTATAATAAGGGGTATTAAAACACGATTGATAATAGTATAACATGAGTGTTTGAGATATAATCGTATCACATGAGTGTTTGAGATATAACAGTATCACATGAGTTTTTCAAATGAGTTGCATTATGAACTTTAGTACAGCATTATAACACCCGTTTGGATAATAATATGGTTATTATGACACTGGTCGTTTTAATGTTGGTAATAAGCTAACTGTTTCAGAAACTTTTATAGAAGATTTATAGCATGAGTTTAGATAAAATAATTTTATATAAAGGCATCGGTTTCCTTTTGGGAGGCAATTAAGTCAACGTCACCCAAAGGAAGTCGAAACATAGTATTTTTATTAGCATAATCCTACTAATATTATAAATGTGAAAGTTTGTGTGTTTGTGTGTTTGTGTGTTTGTGAGTTTGTGTGTTTGGATGTTTGTTCCTCAATCACGCAAAAACGGCTGAACGGATTTGGATGAAATTTGGCAAACAGATAGTTTATAACCTGGATTAACACATAGGATACTTTTTATCCCGGTAGTAGGTTCCCATGGGTTAATTTTAGACATCTACACGGGCGAAGCCGCTGTCAAAAGTTCGTTTCATATAAATCTGTCTGACTTGGTTAGTGATGAACCTTTATAGATAGAAAAGACCCTTAAGGAAAACCAGGAAGACCGACAGGTATTCAATCAAGTCATATTTCCCCGGTCTTCTTACTTAAGATTTATTTTCAGTACATCGAACACACATAATAGCCTTACATACTATGCCTCAGTAATAATTCAGTAATATGAATTAGAACTTGAAACAAAACATACCTATATACAAAGTCGAGTCATTAGAATTGACATTGCAAAGTCAATGTTTATTTTATTTTAATGATGAATATAAAATACAAGGCAAGGGGGACTGAGATATCAACGCACAGCCTAAACCGCTGGTCCTAGAGACATGAAATTTGGAGGGTGTGTTCTTCATGAAGAGTAAGGTTCCACTAAGGAACGATTTTTCGAAATTCCACCGTTAAGAGGGTGAAACCGGGGGATTTCGTTAATATTAAAAATCTTATTCCTTGAGTTAATAGACTTGAAACTTGGCACGAATACTAATCTAAGTGAATTATAAAGTTTGTCATTTTTAGTTTTTATAAACTACCCCCTAAACGAAGATTGGGGGGTGTCAAAGTTTGTATAGAAGAATTTTAACGTGTTGTCCGATTAACTCGAAACTCAGTATTTATACTTAAAACCAAAAATAAAGAATGATGTGTATTCAGGTTTTTCAAAAATCTACCATTAACGGGGTGAAAATGGGTAGTCTACGTCACAGCTCAAACCACTAAAAGGATTGGGCTGAAATTTGGCTCACAGTAAGTTTTTAGGACCTAGGCGTGCATTAAGAAAGGGTTTTTGGAAAATTCGAGCTTTAAAGGGATGAAAAGGGGGGATTTCGTTTGTATGAAAAATCTTACTCCTTGTGTTAATAGACTTGAAATTTTGGCACGAATAATTATCTAAGTAAATTATAAAGTTTGTCATTTTTAGTTTTTATAAACTACCTCCTAAACGAGGATTCAAAGAGAGAGAGGTGTCAAAGTTTGTATAGAAGAATTTTAACGTGTTGTCCGATTAACTTGAAACTCATTATTTATACTTAAAACCAAAAATAAGGAATAATGTGCATTAGAGTTTTTCAAAAATCTACCCCTAACGGGGTGAAAATGGGTATTCTACGTCACAGCTCAAACCGCTGAACGGTTTGGGCTGAAATTTGGCACACAGATAGTTATTAGGACCTAGGCGTGCACTAAGAAGGGTTTTTCGAAATTCGACCTTTAAAGGGGTGAAAAGGGGGATTTCGTTTGTGTGATAAATCTTATTCCTTGAGTTAATAGACTTGAAACTTGGCACGAATACTTATCGAAGTAAATTATAAAGTTTGTCATTTTTTGTTTTTCTAAACTACCCCCTAAACGGGGATTGGGGGCTGTCAAATTTTGTATAGAAGAATTTTAACGTGCTGTCCGATTAACTCGAAACTCAGTATTTATACTTAAAACGAAAAATGAAGAATAATGTGTATCAGGGTTTTTCAAATCTACCCCTAACGGGGTGAAAATGGAGAGTCTACGTCACAGCTCAAACCACTGGACGGATTGGGCTGAAATTTGGCACACAGATAGTTATTAGGACGTAGGAATCCACTAAGAAAGGGTTTTTGGAAAGTCGCCCTTATTACTTTAGTTATTAAACTTGAAACTTGGCAATACTTGCCACAGTAAATAATAAAGATTGTCACTTTTAGTTTTTTAAGCAATCCTTCACATAGACGAATAACGGGGTGGCAAAGTAAGTAAGTAAAAATTTTTACGCGCTGTCGGATTAACTCAAAACTCGGTACGGTGGGTACTATCACTTAAAACAAAAAAAAATGTAAAGTACGTGTTTCAGGATTTTATAAGTTAACAACTGACTTAACTTGAATAATACCTTCCTTATGTAATGATACAATAGTATTTAAACCACCAACTACATAATTATTATCATTATGTTGTAGCAGCCCGCAGATATGTTTTTCATCAATAAAAAAACGGAAATATTGCCGTGTTGCGGAAAATGGGATAAATAATAAAATAGTAACTAAGTCAAAACTGTACATTAAATACTTTTAAAATAAGTAATTAGTACGAGGTGTGGGAATGAGTCTGATGCCGAAAATATATTTTTGTCCGTTTGTCTGTTTATTTGGATGTTTGTTCCGGATTGGAGCAAAAACGGCCCAACGGATAGTTATAAACTATCTGTGTGCCTTTCATCCATAACCTGCACCCTAATTGCGTAATACACGATCCACAATCTGAATCAGTTTGAAACAAATTTCTAATCAATTGCTTCATAAGTTTGAAAAAAAAATCTGCTCCACAACGTAAATAACGCTATGAATGAAGTTGAACTGTCAAAATGAAAGATTAGTCTTAATTGTTTACGAAAATAAGTTACGCAATTAGATAACTGGATTAACACATAGGGTGCTTTCAATCCCAGGCGGTAGTAAGTTCCCGTGGGATTTTTCCGACATCCACGCGGGCGAAGCCGCGGGCAAAAGCTAGTTATTATATAAATCTCTGAAGATACTGCTTATCATAATAGCAATACTGTTTATCTTTGTACAGTGTACACTGTCTATTTACAGATTAATTATCAGGAAGGTAAGTAGATAAAAACACTACGACTATTTAAATTATATTATACGATATATTAAATATACTACGACTATCATACTTACTAACAGCCGCACGGGTCGATCCATCAGGTTAAGCTACGCTTGCCGGGGTTGGTCAGTGGATGGGTGACCATCTTTACATACCGAGACTCCTCCGTGCCTTGGAAAGCACGTTAAGCCGTTGGTCCCGGCTGTCATTCGTGGATCTTTGACAGTCATTACACAGAAGCCCGAAAGTCTGACAACTAGTAATGGCAATTAATGCGATTTTGCATTAATTTCATTAGCATGTGAATTTTTGAGTCTTAGCATGATAATTGCTATTGTTATGCTAATAGCTAATATGACGATAATATTGATGATAATGAAGTACGCGAATTTTGTTAATCACTCGTGAACGAGGTCACGGTCACGTGAAACCGATAGCATTAATATTCCCGACTTCCCGTGGGTGCGACGGATAGCGCACGCTACCGCTGCGTGCGTCGACGCTTTGACGTATGATAGTATATAAAAGTATGAAGCGATAAATTCACTTACCACTTCGCAGAATTTCGCAACTACATTTCATTTGCTAAATGCTAAACATGCATTCGCATGCTAACAATAAATGCGAATGCGAATTAATCCATCGCTACTGACAACCAGTCTTACCAAGGGGTATCGTATTACCCAGTTACTGGGTTGTGGAGGTCAGATAGGCAGTCGCTCCATGTAAAATACTAGTATTCAGCTGCATCCGGTTAGACTGGAAGACGAGCTCAAAATGGTTGGGAAAAGGCTAGGCAGATTGACTACGACTATCAAAAAATCTCAATACTATTAGTAGTAAGTTAAGTGCCTAATATTGTTTACAAAATCTTTTATAACCGATTCCTATAATTTACGGACCGTTATTGGTTAAATTTATGACTCTTGTATCTTTACTAATAATGAAGCTAAGATTTCATAGCTTTGCATTGTAAACCCTCCCATAAAGAAATAGCTATTACAGGTTAGCTGACGAATCTCTTTATCTGCCCTGTTTAGCACAAAAAAATGCTACCGTTGGTAAACTTAACAATTCTTTTTTGTTTATAGGAACCGAGCATCAGTGAGTTAATGTTTTTTAATTTTTTAATAATTACATTTCATTCTAATAAATAAGCTAGAAGGGTTTAACAAAAACAAATGAAGTTACTTAGAAAAGTGGTGTGGTTAAAATAATAAATAAATTCCAGACACTAACTAGCCTACCGAAAGAAATTATCACGAAATTGACATTTTAACCTTTGGGCCTGAATTACTCAATACACTCTAAAAAGTAAAAAACAAACCTCATGACCGGCAGCCAAAAGATGCCTCACATATCCTTCTGCCAATATTGAATGACTTTTCCCAGGATATGGGAAAGCCACGAGGATTTTGTAAGCACACACATTACTTAACAATAAAGTCGATAGTAATATTAAAATCCACGTATTCATTTTATCAAACTAAACTCAACTGTCTCGCAGAGCACTCGACGGACCGTATGTTACTGTACATGATGTGGAGATATATTACTCAAGAATCTGGTACACGGTAGTGGAGAGCAAAGTTCGGTAATTTTAAGGTTTTTTTTTCCTTTAAATAAAAAATATAATGATATTTGATACGGTGTGTTTCACTGAAATGAAATATTACCTGCGAGTGTTTTTTTTGTGGATTTTTATCATGGCATTACAAAGCGACCTGTAAAGCAAACCAGATGCAATACCAATAAAATAAGATTGTTGAACCTAAAATCACACGCAATACGATAGAAGTACGCAGAATTTAACAGAAAGTTATTAATTATTGATAACATTTACAATATCTAAATGAACTTTAATGAAGTAAGAAAAAATACTACACTAGTTGTATCGATAAATATAAATTAAATACCTATTATTTTTCATTCGTTTAGTGAATATTTCGACCTGTCACCTCAGACCAAATAAAAAACCAAGACGGAGCGCTACGAACAATACAGTGAAGCATGCTAAAACTACACCAACGCTCTGTGCATACACGCTCATACACATTTACAACTATTTACAATGACACTATAATCAAACTACACGAAACTAAGTGCACACATGTTTACGAAACCGGCCTCATGTCACTGTTGACAGCGCTCTCTGTCTTGGTTTTTTTATTTGGTCTGTGCCTGTCAGAGTTAACAAGGTCAGTTGTGTTATGACGTCACATTCTGCCGTATCCGGAATAAGTAAACCAATAAATGGTTATTTTTAGAACTTGGATGTGATAATATTTCACAAGTCATAATCATGTGGCGGTACCTACATCGCCACATTCGAACTACGCATCAAAGACCTGACGTCACACAAAAATCCTGACGTCACAAAAATCCTGCATCGCGCAATTAGAGTTTACCGTGCAGTCAACATATATACAAAAATCCAATATCAATCATTGGGCAGTTGCCCGCCAGACACAACACCCGTCTGGTCGGAGGATCCTCCCTTTTCTATGGTGGATGAGTGAACTTTACACCCTGTTCCTCATACCCCTAAAATCATGTTCACGACTATATCCTATGACTTAACGATATTGTTTATCGGTATGTAATGATGAGCTCAATCAATTAACAAACAGCGAATTTGCATTTTGTTAAGATAACTTCTACTTTGTTAGGGTCATGGTAGGGTCAAGCCAAGTAGGTTAATAGCCCAGATCGGTTGGATATTTTTAATATATTTTTTACTTTAATTTGCTTTTTTTCCGTCGATTTTTTTATAACTATTATTTGACGATGTAAACTATCGAATAAAAAAAAAAAAAATACATGCATATTCCCCATTATGCTATATCTTTCTCCGGGTCATGGTGTACCCATGTGCCAAATTTGAATTAAATAACCGTTCTTATATATATGAATGTCATGATATATAAAGGTATAGCGTGGTAACTATCTGCAATATTCTATCCTTATGTCTCGTTTTAGGGTTCCGTACCCAAAGGGTAAAACGGGACCCTATTACTAAGGCTCCGCTGTCCGTTCGTCCGTTTGTCACCAGGCTGTATCTCGTGAACCGTGATAGTTAGAGAGTTGAAATTTTCACAGATGATAATTATATTTCTGTTACCGCTATAACAACAAATACTAAAAAACAGAATGAAATAAATATTTGAGGGGCTCCCAGCCATACAACAAACGTAATTTTTTTGCCGTTTTTATAGATAATGTTACGGAAACCTTCATGCGCGAGTCCGACTCGCACTTATCCGGTTTTTTTTCCAATTTGCGGTAAACTATAGAAGAAAACAAACATAAAGCAATATTGCTCATCCCCCCAAATAGCGTAATAATTGATATCTTACAGACTGAACAGAACTATTGGGAATATCTATGCATTTGCACAGAATCTTTTCGGTAGTAAATACTACCGGATAGATTCTGTTCAAATGCGTGATGGAACATACATTCAGATAAATAGTCTATCAATTGTCAAATCATGTTTCTGGATTGTTTATAACCGACTTCATAATATACAAACAAACATAATTATATTTATATATTCTTTTCTTATAACCAACAGATCATAATAATTATTATTTATACTAGAGATATTTATACTGTTTTTGTATATTTTTACATTTACTAAAAGCTAAATAAACAAAATTAAAAGATATATCTTTGCTAAAAATCAATAGATCATAATAATAATTATTATACTCATAATTTCGCCTTCATGGAAACCGTGTAGTTTGCACTCGTGCACTACTTGCCAATCTAGTTTGCACTCGTGCACTACTTGCCAATCACATTATTTAAAGATGAAAGCCTTCATCATAGATAAAATTTAAAAAATGTTATCTGTGGTCCGTTCGCTGGCGCGTCATCCTGTCATCTGTCAATTCATTGTACTTTTTTGTGCCGCGCGCTGATCACGCTTCCGATAAAAAGTTCAGATATATTTATCGAAATGGGAAAATATCGAAGAAAACGAGACCAGGAAATGGAGGACCTGAATGAATATCTGCGAGAACTGGTAAATCGAGTGTATACCTACATGAAAGCGGAGTCGTCATCGACACCGGTAAGTTTCTCGATATACCTACCAATTTGTCGTTACCTGAGATCATTTTACTAAAATTACCTTGAGTGCCGTAATATGTTTCCACGTGAGGTTAACATTAGAGCACTAACTGTGCCGTATACTTACGAAAGGACACCACACGAGTTTTCAGTAGGAGGTCAACCATTGGTGTATCGTTCAGTGTTACAAACACATCCTTGCTAGATCCCTAGCAGTCTCTAAGAGTTTTCACGAGAGGTTAACCAGGAGACCACTAACTATGCCGTATACTTACAAAAGAACAACATCATACGAGTTTACACTGGGAGGTCAACCATTGGTGTATCGTTCAGTGTTACAAACACATCCCTGCTAGATCCCTAGCAGTCTCTAAGAGTTTTCACGTGAGGTTAACCTTGAGAACACTAACTGTGCCGTATACTTACGAAAATACAACACCACACGAGTTTTCACTGGGAGGTCAACCATTGGTGTATCGTTCAGTGTTACAAACACATCCTTGTTAGATCCCTAGCAGTCTCTAAGAGTTTTCACGAGAGGTTAACCAGGAGACCACTAACTAGGCCGTATACTTACAAAAGGACAGCACCACACGAGTTTTCACTGGGAGGTCAACCATTGGTGTATCGTTCAGTGTTACAAACACATCCCTGCTAGATCCCTAGCAGTCTCTAAGAGTTTTCACGAGAGGTTAACCAGGAGACCACTAACTATGCTGCCGCATAACTACAAAAGAACCACACCACACGAGCTTTCACGAGAGGTCAGCCATGGTATATCGTTCAGTTATAAAAACATCCCTGCACCATCACCTGATGTAAGCCGTGGAATTGATTAGTCTGGAACCTAACTCTTATTATGAGTGCGAAGCCTGCTTCCGTGGAAGACACTATAGTCAAACTTGCACCAGGAGAACACGTTTGAGAGGCTGTGAGTCACGTGACCAAAGCCAACGAATCTGGACACCAAATAGCCTACTCAATGCCACCTATTAAAATTTATTTACTTAACAGACAACACCTAGTGGTCTTCATAAATTTCAAAATACTTACCATAATTCTAGATACCTATTGGTATACAATTTAACTTAAATATGCTATGTTAGTATTTACGTGAATTCCACTACAGTCCAACCGGAAGAAGACTGAGAGTGAAATGGTATCCTACCCCAACCTGAAGCATTGCCTTCAAATGTTGAGAATCTGCTCTGAGGGTGCAGTTGGCTACATCACTTTGGTGGTCAAAAATTATGATAAATGAACTAAATGTGCCGGCGAAGCAACATTTATGAGAGGTATGAAGCACCCACAATCTGTGGCCTGTTGAACCCACCAAAGATTGACAAGGGGGTGGCGGCTGCAGTAAATGAAGGTGGAATCAAATGACACCAAAGGATCAGGGGGCGGCAGAATAAAGTGGCTGCTGCCATTGGGTCCATTGACAAGGGCCTTAACAGTTTAATAGCTTCCCAAGGGAGTGCATTTCTAATCTAAACATTAAACATTGACCCAGGTAGACTACTGTGTGTAATTTATTATGAATGCATCACATGAAGATCATTGTTTTTGACCCAGCCTTAATAAGGAAATGAAAGAACTGATGGAGCGGGCACCAATATCTAAATATTTGTTCGGCTATAAGCCTCAAAGATAAATTCAATGCCATCAAACGTTGCTAAAGTCGGGATTGTCACTAGCTCAGGTACGGACTGGTGGATTGCAGTATTTCCCTGAAGTTTGGAGGATATTACTACTAATCCAACCATACATGGTGGATCAAGGGTTATAAGTTACCCTTTATTGAACTTCCAGTTCAAACTTCTGAATAAGAACTTCAGTTGGAGAGAAAGCAACCCTATTTCCATAGAAATTAATAATCTCTTACAGTTAGGTGCATGTTTCCCTGTCAAAAAACAATTTTTATTTAGTATATTCTTACCAAAATCAGATGACAATTGGAGATACTTAAATATGTTGTTACATCCCACTTTAACTTTGGTTAAAGGACAGATAAAATAATGATTTTTGCCTACAATAGAATTAATAAATACATGTTAAATGGTACCCATAACAAAATACGTTAGAAGATATCCCCAGTTTCTGTTTAACATAATTATATTGTAAGAGTTTACATGCCTCCAGGCTTGACACAGCACCATGTGTGCTGGCAGGGATCATGAAGCCAGTTGTCTGTCACCTGAGGTCATAAAGGTTGCTTTCTGTCATATACTCTCACAATATTCTATGCTTTGCCGATTCATATGCAAAGTGTATAGAAAATGTGTCTACTATTCAAACTATGATATGAGAAATATAGGATTTATTATAAATATTCAAAACTGAAAAGAGCCCCCTAGAATCCAGACGATGCAATTTTTTGTTAGATCCAGTCCAGTTGGCCATTTCACTTAGACAGGAAAAGATAGTTTATCCAGTTCATAAAGAATTTTAAGTCTAATAAGGAAATGCAAATAGTAGAGTTTGCCTAATTACTAGGTATTCTTGTTGCAACATCCCAGCTGTACAATATGGTTTGCTTTACACCAAGATGATGAAAGATCACAGAACAGTAGCCTTAAAGAATAACAATGAAAATAACAATTTATATACCCATAACCTTAACTAGTTTATAATTCAAATCCATAATAACATAACGCCTGTATTCCCCGAAGGGCTAGGCAGAGGTATAACTATTTCAAATTCAAAATCATTTAATTGCAAATACAACAAAACTGGAATCAAATTCAAAATCATTTACTTGCAAAGGTTGCTCACATTTCAATAAATCACAATGGATTTAAACAATTTGACCTTGTTCTTGAAATATTATCTGTTGCTTCTCAAACTGATTGGTATGTAATTATAAAAAGTTCCATATATATTACCTTGAACTATTAACAGCATTTATAGGGCTCAAAACATTTGCAAGCTTTTCCAGATTGGTACTGTGAGGTGTTACCTACTAAGAATAGATATTATCACAATAGCCATTGCCTATATCAATAAGATGGTTGGTACTCGCTCTACTCACCTGAAGATTAACGAAACAGTGATGACAATAGTGCGAGGAAAGACAAATATGGGCTATGCATCTTATTTTAGTTTTAAAGGAAACATTATGACTGGTCTAGACGCCCAAATATAGAAACTGAATGGAAGTGAGGTGGATATACCTTCAAATCAATTGCTGTTAAGCTGGGCGAGCCCCCGATTAACCAGTTTACAAACAGGCCCAATTCTAAGTGTCAGAATGACATCATGGCTCCCTGATCTAGGTGCATGCTCTGTAAATGCAATCACTGTCAAATGGGATCTCCACACCCATTGTGCAGGAGTCTCACACTGATTACCGCAAGATTATCAGGGATGCTTTCTTGAGGAGAGGAACACCAATCCCTTCAATTAATATAGTACTAACTTCCTTGTATAGCAAAGCAAGAAAGCGATATGAATCTGCTCTGGATCAATGGATCCCCTTCTGACAGAGTCAAGATATTGGCCCCTCCTAGGGTCAGTCACCATGGTAATATTATTAATGACCACTAAGTTTAATGAAGGATTGCTGTATAGCTCATTCAATACCGTAATGATATTGAATGAGTTATAATTATATAAATGAAAAAAAAAAAAAAAAAAAAAAGCTAATAAGAGCGCAGAACCCCAAACATGAAATAATTTTGGGACCCCAGGAACGTTCCGGATTATCTCATGTCTTTCATAAATAACCAATGGTTTAAAATGACTTTTTTTATGTATACCTAACCATATTAACTCTTGTGATTGCACACAGAATTCAAACCGTGTCAGTCATTACACGTAGATAACATTTCTTAAAATGAGGTTAATATTAAATAAAGATACCAGAAATATGTGAAATTTCTACACCTGGTTGTACTAAACCCCACTTGATATTACCATTTTCTTAGATTTTACTGAGAGTAAAAGACAAGATTGTAAATCATACAATATAACTTTATAAGAAAATCTTATCATGCCGCCTCTACTGTAACTATAGTGGATGGACAAACCAAAATTTTAATGCATAATAATGGAATAGATTTTTCTAAATTCACATACAGACATGCCTCTACTTCAAAGGCCTTTGAGGGGGGGGAGGTATCAATGTTGAGGTCATAGGAAATGCTGTTGGTTGGACCATTTCTCAACCTTTTGTAGGTGACCAATAGTGATCCTAATGCTTTTGCACAGGCTGTATGCTCTATAGAGAGTGGCTGTTCATAAAACTCATTATATTTCTATGTCAATTTTAATTGTCTGCTTATAAGTAATTGATGTGTGCCATATTAGATTACTAATGACACTGGTTGATTCAAGACTGAATAAGAATTCCAGGAATTAATAGTCTGTCTTTACCTTAATGTATGCTTACTGATTCATATAGAATACTTATATATTTTATAATGTGTAACTAACAAACTCAGAATAACATGGTTAGCTACAATGTTCAGTTGTTAAATAATGATGAAATGATTACCAACACAACTTTGTTCTTTGAACATCTACACGGTTTCCATGAAGGCGAAATTATGAGTATAATTATACAGATCGGACTAACTTACCTAGTGACGTCCGATCCTTAATTATATGAAATAATTTCGCCTTCATGGTGTCCCAACCCTTCCCAAATAATCAACCTACTTATGTGTACTGGATTATCTAAACCCCTTCTAAAAGTTGTGTTTAGCTGTATGCACTATGACCGGGACTAAACGATGCTCATACAGGTCATCGTTAAGTCCCGTTCATATGCTTTGAAAGAATGAATTGACAGATGACAGGATGACGCGCCAGCGAACGGACCACAGATAACATTTTTTAAATTTTATCTATGATGAAGGCTTTCATCTTTAAATAATGTGATTGGCAAGTAGTGCACGAGTGCAAACTAGATTGGCAAGTAGTGCACGAGTGCAAACTACACGGTTTCCATGAAGGCGAAATTATTTCATATAATTAAGGATCGGACGTCACTAGGTAAGTTAGTCCGATCTGTATAATTATTAATCATAAAATTAAAATTAATCTTTTACTTCTGTTTATCTAGCTGTTAGTAAAGATTGAATACACGAAAACAGTAGAAATATCTGTGGTGCGTCAATTTTGGTTTAATTTAATAACGTGGGTATATACTTTATAGTCACACGTTGTGAACCTGACCTTGATGTGTGAACGCTACTAAACGTAAATATTATTCATTTCGAACTGATTACATTACATAATAATGATGGAAATTTACGAAGATAAAGATATTAATTTGGTAGGTAAATTAAGTTTATGAAAATACTAGCTGCGCCCCGCAGTTTCACCCGCGTAAGTCTCGATCTCGTAGGAATATCGGGATAAAAAATATCGTATGTCCTATTCGAGGTCATGTTCTACCCATTTTTCAAATTTCATCTAAATGCGTTCAGCTGTTTTAGCGTGAAAACGTAACTAACAAACTCACATTCGCATTTATAATATTAGTTGGGATATAATATAATAAGTATGTGATATATAGTTAGGATTATTATCAATTTATGTAAGTAATAGAATTCTCTTAATTATATACACCATGTAAATAACCAAGTAATCAATTAACCATTCTGAATAAAGGACAAGGTCCAACTGAAAGGCAAAAAAAAAACTCAGTCATGATCATTTCTTTTTCCCATATTTTCGGGGAAAAGTCTGTTTTTTAATCTCATAGACTAATTTGACATTTCAAGTGATTGTTTTTTTTTTCAATTTGGAGTTTGACATTTGCACCTGTCAAATTAGTCTACGAGATTTAAAAAAAGACTTTAGTATTTTATAAGCCTATTTATAGGTACTTTAAAACGAAATTAATAAATGGACTCTGTTTTGTCCCATCACAAACAGAGTCCACTTATTCATTTCGTCTCATAAAATTTGAATGCCAGAGACACCGGACGACGCGCACAGTCCGTATCTAATTATAATAAAGGTTAAGGTTAGGAAGACGCATAGTTGTGGCGAGCCAAGTTCGGTTAAAATATGGCGCAGGTACGAAGGTGGATCAAATTTTTACAAATAGAAAAGTTGTTTTTATATTTATTGGTATAGTTAGTTAGTCCTTTTAGTTTTAGTTTTTTAGTTAATTTAGTATAATAAGTTACCTAATGTAAATGTATATATCGCACCTCCGCTCAAATAGTGTCGTAAGTCAAAAAATCAAACTTTCGAGAAAAAGGTGTTTGAAATTTAACTTTCCAAAGAAACTTTCATTTAAAATTATAAGGACGCTAGTGCCATCTAGGGATAAATATTTAAACCATAAGTATGACACTATCTGAGATAAGATTTTGAAGTTTCCTGAAACGAATGGTACAATAAAAAAGGTTTTACAATTTTTTGAGTTGTGACACTATTTGAGCGGAGGTGCGATATCTAATCTGAAAAGTTAAAAGAAAACCGTTTGTCTTGGTATCATGAGATGAGGAGAGATGAAACGCATAATAATATGCGACTAAAAGTGTGATAAATGTAACTTTTGATGGATGTCAGGTATGCGAGAAATGATGATCAGAAATATGGTGACAGTTGACAGGAGAGATGCATGAGAAAAACAAAGCGTCGATCCTAAGTTACTCGTGGGATCTTCGGAGGCAGAAGAAGAAATGTGGGAAGTTACAGGAAAATAACGGTTGGCAGCAGAAACTTATGTTACTGTTGCAATAAAATTTATATTCGTTTAAATTTTTTTGAGACAGTAACTATATCAGTAATGATTATTTTCCATGTAGCAGCTCACAATTTATCCCTAGATAGTTGCTACACACAATTCCATGTAAAAGTACTAGCAGAGTAAACCACTCTTGCAAAATAGCATGGACACTGCAGAGGAGCGTTGAATCGTGAATTTATAGCGTATGCATCGATGGCAATATACTGCACCGTGCAATCTGATATTGTCCTCCCGTATTGTAACTTATTTACTAGTTGCTTGTTTTCGAGTTCGGATTGAAGCCGTTTTCGAGAGTTTTCTGATGGTTTATAGCCTCTTAACGATAAAAAATAAATCTATCCCTTTATGGAAGTATAACGTGGCTATTAGAATATAGAAGGAATATCCTGTTGACTATAAGCTTAAAACAGCAAGTTTGTCAGAATCATAATAGGAAAATATTATGAATCATCGTAAAATTTCACAAACTGATAATTCATAATGATCTGCGTGCGATTCTTATTACGAAATAATTCATCTGTTTGACAGTTTTCTCATCATCATCATCATTTGAATCAGAGCTCATTAACTCGATAATTCTGAAACCTATCCGAAGACAGTGACATTTAAAATGTCGATGTCAAAGACGCTATTTTCGAGTTTGTGAAATGACTAATTATAATTTCTCCGTACGCTAACGTTACTATCGCTATGCTAAAACAAACGTCGTCAGGTTACGGTTGCTAGACCTGCAATTGGTTGACTTTGGGTAGTCACTATGTTGTCGAGTTTTTAGTTCTGGCTCTCAGATTAACCAACCGGTTAAGATAATAAATATAATTTTCTTAGTACGAAGACGTATGACTTTCCGTGTCTTGATGTTCGAGTATATCTGACTAAACCCGATTTGCATTAACGGCTAAAATACGAACGGTGCCAAGTGGCTCATCAATTTAAGTCCGTGACTGTACCAAAAAAGCAAGGATATAGTACCTTTCGCATTATAAATATTTGTGAATATGTTTAATCATCTTGCCTGTTCATTTTCATAGCCCATAATATCTAATTACAAAGCTCTTGAAATTTTTAATTTTTTGTAACTGCTTTTTTACTGATTATAAAATGTTTTCAATTGAAAGGATTCTGTAGTCCAGCTTCATAAAAGGAGCAGTATAAAGATTCAAATCTGATTTCAGTGAAACATCCCAATTCCTAGTCTGTTGAATACTAAACAGTAGATCCAATATAAAAGCAGTGTTCCGTAAATACATTCGCCATAAACTCACGTTCGAGTTCCACTGCGAACTGGTAACATTTTGCACTAGCTGCCTGTCCTGATAAAAATAAATGTTCCTATTGTTTTTCTATGTAAACCGAGTCAGTATGGACTTCGTAGTGCAGAAAAGTGCAATATTTTAGAGTGGATACAACTGCGGTAAGTTTGCCGAGACTTTGAAGTGACAAGTTAAGATTTTTCCGAAAATTATATTTTGTACATCGAATACTACTCTCGATGATGCCAGTCAGCTGCATGGAGGGTTCAAGATACATAAAAAAGCAGTAACTGCCGATGCGTCCCTACTCATCCTACCAGAGCGAGAGGCAGTAATTTTGAATTCGTCCTCCTTAGTCCTAAGTGCTGAGTATCTTTTCGAAATTTTAAATTCCTAAACGTGCATATTGCAGTAATATGTTGACGCAAACGAAGTTTATTCCCCTCGTTACGACCCTGCTAACGCGTTTACTGTTTCAAAAAGATGCTCATGCTGCTTAATGCATGGCATTTACATTGAATGCTTTAAAAACTGCTCACGTGCGCAAAGTTCGGAGAAAATTAGCGAAAAGGTAATAAAGTCATAAGGCACTGCTGAATTCCCCTCAGTCCTACGTGAGCGTCAGACGCTTACAAACACGATGCGACAAAATCAAAAATCATCAAATGGGGGAATTGCAAAAATATTTTTTGAATCGCGCCGTGTCGCATTGTTACTTGCATTTGACTCAATAGTAAGTATACTGAGGCACAGTTATCTTCATATTTTTTTAATATAGCAATGCTTCTAATAGTCCTACTGTTATCTCAGACTAAATAAAAAATAAAGACGGAGCGCTGCGAACAATACAGTGAAGCATGCTAAAATTACACCAAAGCACTGTGCATACACGCTCACACACACACATTTACAACTATTTACAATGACACTATAATCAAATTACACCAAACTAAGTGCACACATGTTTACGAAACCGGCCTCACGTCACTAATGACAGCTCTCTGTCTTGGTTTTTTATTTAGTCTAAGACTGTTATGTAAGATCCATGATCTTTTGAACAACATTCACCGACATGATGTCATAAAAAGAGGTTGCGTTGTGTTGAGTTGAATGTACATAGAGCTGCGATGAGGTTATTAATAAAGAGGCCGCGTATACGGCCTCTTTATTAATAACCTCATTTAAGCTCATAAATTCAATTTAGCCCATTTCCCTAATTTACGCGATTTTATAAGCTGAAAAGTTTAAATACTGTATTTGTATAAGTTTTATTTAATCCACAACATGAAACACTGCATGTACGAATAAGTAAGTAAGAATATCGGGATAAAAAGTGTCCTATTCCAGGTCATGGTCTACCCCTTTTTTTTTTTTTTTTTTTTTGACGCTGGGAAATCATCCAATGACTTCTCCCGCTCCGGGCGGAGCGGAAGGGCGTGTCAGACTTTTACTGACTAAAACCCACCCGTGTTCCTTCATTTGCCTGTTGCCCAGGTCCCGGTATCCCTTTCGGACTTTCCCGCAACCCTGGCAGGCATCGGTCCTATTGGACCCCGTCAATTTTGCTGACATCTCATTGAGGCGCGCGTGGAACACGACGCGCCATCGACCCGGGACTGGTCCTTATCGGACGGCGAGCTGCCCGTTGCTCGCCGTCCGCAAGCCCGCGCCTATGGTGGCCGGGAATCCGCCTGGGATTCCCGACGCCCAGGGCGTCTCCAACGGCGGCGGTTAGGGGCGTGAGGGCGCAAACTTTGCCTTTCCCTCACGCGTTCCGCCTCCTCCTTCGCGAGCATTACTGCTTCGCAGAAGGAGGTGACGGCTTCCCATGCCCTCTCGCTTCGTACCATGGCCTGAACCAGGGCCGGACGCGAGAGGTCATTGCCGCCAATCGCCTCCGCGAGGACACGGCGGTGCTCCGCCCAAGCAGGGCATACCTCAACCGTATGCTCCACCGTGTCCTCCGGGCGATCCGCACAGTGGTGACACCCGGGCGTTTCCTCCCGCCTAATCCTACACAGGTACCTCCCGAAGCTGCCATGTCCGGTGAGGACCTGTGTCAGGCGGATGGTCTACCCCTGGATGAAATATGGTCTACCCCTGTGCCAAATTTCATCCAAATCCGTTCAGCCTTTTTAGCGTGAAAGCGTAACAAACAAATAAACAAACAAACTCACTTTCGCATTTATAATATTAGTTGGGATTAAAAGTAGGATTACTTAGCTCGTGGCTAAGTAATAACAGCCGCATGGGTCGATTCATCAGGTTAAGCTACGCTTGCCGGGGTTGGTCCGTGGATGAGTGACCATCTTTACATATCGAGACTCCTCCGTACCTCGGAAAGCACGTTAAAGCGTTGGTCCCTGCTGTCATTTGTGGATCTTCGTTATGGGTCGTCAGAAGCCCGAAAGTCTGACAACCAGTCTTGCCAAGGAGTATCGTATTACCCAGTTACTGGGTTAAGGAGGTCAGATAGGTAGTCGCTCCATGTAAAATACTGATATTCAGCTGCATCCGGTTAGACTGGAAGCCGACCCCAACATGGTTGGGAAAAGGCTAGGCAAATGAGTTAGGATTAGGATTAGTATAATTTCAATTATGATCTAATGAATTAACTACTTTCATAGTCATTAAGCCAAGCGAGATTTTTGGATAATTTCATCAAAGAACATGCTCGTTTAACAAGAGACTTCAGTGAGTTAAGATTATTATTATTGTCGAGGTACTAACAGTTGTTTCAAAAACCCACGCAACGTTATTAGTGGAAGTACGTAAAGAAATTATACGGTGACTGAAATCTTCCACCAGTGTAAATTATGTCAAGATGAACATGGAGATAGAGTTTGTACACTTTGTACCAACTCAATACAATACGAATGTTTATAATGATTGTTTTTAATTTCAAAAGTTTTTTTGTTTTTTTTTTCATATGGGAACCCGATTCAAGAATTGGTAGGACATAATTGATAACCATTTTTTAAAAGCCGATAAAAATCGTGCCGTTAAAAATGTTTGATTTTTTTGCCTTGCAAGGCTGTCTTTCAAAATCACATCAGGCATTTTTTTTTACCACAGATGTCAACACTTACAAAATGTATAAAACACCCTTTCTTCCCAAAATATAACTTTGTCTATACTCCTCGTAATTCTAAACTGAAAATTTCTCAACAACTCTCAAAATAACACGCTCCTTCCAAACTCAGTACAAAAAATAATGTCATTACCTACTTATACATAATTTACATACAAAAATAAACTCACGGCAATTAATTAAAGCGCTGAGAACAGCCGCGTAAGTTTCCCACCCGCGGTACGAACTTTGTTTGCCGGGTGTAATGAATGTACCACGCCACTTGTTTCGACTATCCTCCGCATGTTCGAGGTAGGGCTTCCATGATATTTAGATGGGTGCTTTCAGGACTTGTTTTTTGTGATCTAACTTTATTTGTATTTGCTTCTTTCTTTACATAGCTTATAATCACTGGGTGTTGACTGCTTTCTGTCAATCTGCCTATCCTTTTCCCAATTATTTTGTGGTCAGCTTCCAGTCTGATCGGATGCAGCTGAATACCGGTATTATAGATGGAGCGACGGCATATCTGTCCTCCACAACCCATGTTACTGGGTAACACAATACCCCTAGGTAACTGTTTGTCAGATTTTCGGGCATTTTATTAATTCAGACGTGACTTTGCGGAAATCCATTATAAAATACAATAGACGTACATAGATACATTTAGTAACCTATTCCGCTTAACTATTCCTCAAGAGTCATCAAAAACCCTGTAGAAATCGACACATGTTTCACCTCACAACGAGGCATCCTCAGGACGACGATTGACCTGTCGCGAATCCGAATACGACATATTACCACGCCGAGCGCCAGGCGCCTCTGCGTCGCGCGTCTATTGTATTTTAGATTTTCGGACTTCTGACACCCGTAACGACTGTCAAACATCTACGCATGGCATGACAGCTGGGTCCAACGGCTTAATGTGCTATTCGAGGCACGCCAGAGGTCTCGATCTGTTTGGATGGCATGGTCACCCATCCATGAACCGATCGCGGCAAGCGTAGCTTAACCTAAGACCGTGTGACTGTTATTATTTAGCCACGAGCTTGACTTCTTTCTATGTCCCTCACAAAAGCCTTCGATGGTATTATTTTACGGGGCTTATGAGACTATTAATTCTTTATTATACCCCCTGCTTCACACAGTTTTGTCCACTCCGACACCGACTCTCTCAAAACAATAGTATTATTGAGAAGAAACTTAATATCCTGTTGATTCAACAATATTTCAGGCTTTTCAATGAAATCAAATAGGCAAATTCGGGAAAACGGTTTGTTGGTAGACTCAGTAGCTTTTTGTGTAACTTCCCGACGACAAAGGACCTTATGATGGTCCAGTGCTCCGTGGTAAGCCTTTTACGAGTACATTATGTTTATCAATCTAGCCTTTTTTTAACCGACTTCTTCAAAAAGGAGGTCGTTCTCAATTCTTATGTATTTTTTTAAATTTTTATGTTTGTGACCTCAGGTCTTTCGATTGGGTGAACCAGTTTTGATGAAGCTGGTGCTTCCCGTGTGGTCCCATATAAATTTTATTAACTTTGCCTGCGCAGTTTTTTAGTTAGCTTTAATATTACGTATTTCCCCCACTTAGTGTATGTAGAAGATGTTCTATTTGACTCCGTCACTGTTATTTACGTAGCAGGTAGTGGTATTCGAATTTGTTTGGGGGATGTACCACAACTTAAAAGTAAAAATAAAAACTTTCTACAAAAAATAAAACAACCGACTTCCAATAAAAACACAAAAAAAGTGAAAAACAACTTTAATTTCGGAAAGACACATAACATAACCTCACGGCTTGTATCCCCGAAGGGTTGGCCATAGGTGTACCTATAGTGCACCTACATTATTTTCGCCAGTTATGTTAAAAAATACAATAGACGTAGATATATTTAGTAACCTATTCCGCTTAACTATTCTTCAAGAGTTATAAAAAACCCTGTAAGAAATCGACACGTGTTTCATCTCTCAACGAGGCATCCTCAGGATGACGATTGACCAATTGCAAACCAGGACACGACGTGTTGCCACACCGAGCGCAGAGTCCAGCGTTCGGTGTGGCAACATGTCGTGTCGATTTCTTACAGGGTTTTTTAAGACTCTTGAGGAATAGTTAAGCGGAATAGGTTACTAAATATATCTACGTCTATTGTATTTTATAATGGATTTCCGCAAAGTCACGCCTGAATCAATTAACTAGCCAGTTATGTTTTTAAGTCCCATATCATAGGGGGACATCATATATATTGACATCGACCGGACACAAAATACCTACAAATTACCGAAAATATGAACTTGAAAATAATGTTAGAGCGAATTTTTCCAACACTCCGGCTAAGAAGATTCGCTGACAAGGGTTGATAAAGGTATACGAGTATTTCCTGTCATGTGAAGGGATGAATGAAAGACGATTAGCTAGAAGGATTTATGGTGAGATTTTGAGTGAAAATCCGGGAAGGGACACTGAAAAGACATACATTTTCTGACCACCCGTAAGTTTTATCAATTCTTTTCACTGGTACAAGTGAAAATAGATACCAGATTGAATCTAAGGAGTATTTAATTGCGATTTAAAATCATCTAAATGCGAAAGTGAGTTTGTTTGTTACGCTTTCACGCTAAAACGGCTGAATAGATTTGGATGAAATTTGGCACAGGGGTAGACCATGACCTGAAGTAGGACATAGAATACTTTTTATCTCGATATTCACACGAGATCGAGACTTACGCGGGTGAAAACGTGAGGCACAGCTAGTCATCTATAAAACAATTTTTAGAATCTAGGGAAGCCGAAAAGCAAAAATTGTGTTTGCTTATGCTCGCCTGACTCACCGTGTATGTGATGAATCACTTTGTGACCTTCAATCTACAAAATAAATCAAAATATAACTGGTGCCTGCACGAGGCAACATGCAACGTTGGAAAATTGAATAAGTCTTTTTTTTTACTTTTTGCCCTGTTGGTATTCACAACAGGTTTTGATAATTGGAATAGGATAAAACTATTACATAAGTACTTTATCATCCCCTATCCGAAGCACATAATTATATATTTGTACTACTTAAAGGCATAGAAAAACAAAATACTGTACTAATACTGAATTAATCGCTCTCCTTACCCATCGTCAAATCAATAGCTATTCAGGGCTTACTGGGGTCCCTTAGTACTAGCCAGAGCAGTGCTATTACCTATGTAAAAATTTCACCGTGAAAACTTAGATGAAATGAGCTGTCAAAAGTGTGTGTACCCAATCTGTAGTATCACTGTGGAATGAGAACTCACTTCAAGCTTGCTTCACCTAATTTTCAATCGATTTTTACAAAATTGATCGGCTTGTAGGTCCTTAAAAGTCGCAAATGAAGCTAAATACGGAAAATATGGATACCACAACGTTACTTTAAAACGTAGACGAGTTGAGAACATCTTTACTCCGATATATTATGTGTTCCTGGGACATAATTTGGTTAAATTGTATAACTTCAATCGTATGTTAGTTTGTCGGCGACATAATTCTAGGCTTGGTTAGGACTTTTTGAAGCTTCAAAATGGGCTTCTGTGATTACAGTCTTTTGGTTTCACTTACGTTTTTTTTTATTACATATTCCTTGTATATGTGATAAAAATCAGGGATAGTATTAAAATGTAAGCGCTGCACGACAGTTTTTGCCTGGTGGCCTAGTTTTGGTTGGTCTGTGGTCCACACTGCAGAATACCGCATTACTTGGAGACTCGCCCTATGTGGTCACGATAATCAGCATTGAGAGATCGAAGTGATCACATGCGCTACTGCTGAGCTTAAGGTCCTGGGTTCGATTCACGGGTCGGGCTAAGTGTTATTCTGAGTCTGAATTTGTGCCCGGTTGATGGCAATAGGCTCGCCCCCTAATATGGGACTTAAAAATAACTGGCGAAAAGTGAGTGTAGTGTAGGTACACCTCTGCCCAACCCTCCGGGGATTCTAGGCGTGATTTTATGTTTGTTTATCATTCTATTTTTTAATTTTATTAGTGACTATTGCATACCGTGTCATAAAATATCATGATGTTTTTGGTAGTGCGTTTTGTACCAACAATTGAACCAAACTAGGTTATCTAAACACACAAACTGCAACTGTTTAGAGAACCTACAAATAAGTGTTTATGATAGATTTTAATGGCATTTAGTTTAACTGGTACTAGTTAACGTTTGGGCATCGAGCCAAAAAGCGGCTGTAACGAACAATGGACATTAATAATAATTAATTAGCTACACTCACATATGCTCATATTTTATAGGTCTTATTGTTTTTAATCCTTACTGAATTATTTTATGTAAACTGTAATAGGGTACCATTATAATTAGGTGAACATATTGTTTGTTGTGTAGCTACATCGGCGTATGTATTATTTCAAAATGGCGTGTTCTTGTTATTTCATTAATGATAAAGACAAAGAGAATGATATTTATTCCTAGGACATGGTTAGTAAGTATAGTTATGTTCAGGAAATATTCATTAAAAATAACAATAAAATATAATATAATTTACAATGACTATCATACATTACCGCTTACAAAACGAAATATAGAAAAAATTAAAATATGCCAAAGAGGAATAGAGCGAAGCTACATGAACCACAAGCTAAAAGACAAAGTTAAAAACAGTACAATTAGAAGGGGAACCAAGGCAAAGGAAGTGGCCAAAAAAGTGCTGGGATTAAAATGGAAGTGGGCTGGACATGTCCAACGAGTAACAGACGACAGATGGACAAAAATCACCACGAACTGGTACCCATTAAATAAAAAACGTAGACCAGGCAGGCCACACAAGAGATGGAGCGACGATATTGTAAAGATAGTCGGCAGAACATGGAGCAGAATAGCCAGAGACAGAATAGCTTGGAAACGGCTGGAGGAGGCTTTTACTGCTATTGATAGCAGTCCTTGTTCGCCAGAGATTTAATTTTTTAATATACTTACTTTAACTATTAATAATACATAAGTTTAGATACATAAGAAATAGCTGAGCAAGGAAAATAAAGCTATTTTTATTTTATTTTTTTATTTTTATCACACATTAATAAGTATAAAAATTAACTACTTATACATTAATAAACATTAATAGACATTAGAACACACTATTATACATATTATTAAATCTATTATCCTTACATAATATAAAACAAAGTCCTCCGCAGCGTCTGTTTGTCTGTCTGTCTGTCCGCAATAAACTTAACAACTACTACACAGATTTTCATGGTGTTTTTACCAATGGATAGAGTGGTTCTCAAGGAAGGTTTAAGTATAAATAATACCACGCGGGCGAAGCCGCGGGCAAAGTACGAGTAATATATAAAAATTAATCCCTATTTCCCTTGGTCACGCCATAACTTTAGAACGGCTGCAACAAATTGGATAATTCTTTTTTGTTGTGTTCGTTATTCTTAGGACAAGGTTTTTAGGATAGGTAGGTGTAGGTAGGCATGTAGGTAGGTATGTAGGTAGCGTAGGTAGCGTAGGTAGGTAGGTAGGTAGGTATGTAGGTATGTAGGTAAGTAGGTAGGGTAGTTAGATAGGTAGGTAGGTATATAGGTAGGTATGTAGGTAGGTGTACCGTGTAGGTAGGTATGTAGGTAGGTATGGGGATGGTAGATAGATAGGTAGGTGCGCCGTAGATAAGTACTTAGTGCTACCCGGGAAGCCAGGGCGGGCAGCTAGTAAAAAATAAAAACAATAACAACATTTGCAACTAAAAGATAGAAGATTCCTTTTCACGAGAAAGAACTATGGTCCCAACCAATCAGGGCTTCATTTGATTCTGTGAAAGTACTAACTTTACATAGAATCAAATAAAGCCTAATTCTGTGTAAAGTCTCATTTGGTGTAATACAGTTGTATTACAACAAATGAGTCCTCAAAACATAAACTGTGTAACTAAATATACGTACACAAAACTTTTCAGAACACAAATAAATGAAATCGACTCAACAAATATCTTGACAACAAGTTCTATTAAGCAAGTTATTTGGCTGACGGTACCGTCAAAGATTAATTAAACCGCATAGAAGCGAAACTCATGGCTAAGTAATAACAGCCGCACGAGTCGATCTGTCAGGTTAAGCTACGCTTGCCCGGGTTGGTCCGTGGATGGGTGACCATCTTTACATATCGAGACTCCTCCGTGCCTCGGAAAGCACGTTAAGCCGTTGGTCCCGGCTGTCATTCGTTGATCTTTGACAGTCGTTACGGGTCGTTAGAAGCCCGAAAGTCTGACAACCAGTCTTACCAAGGGGTATCGTATTACCCAGTTACTGGGTTTTGGAGGTCAGATAGGCAGTCGCTCCATGTAAAATACTGGTATTCAGCTGCATCCAGTTAGACTGGAAGCCGACCCCAATATAGTTGGGAAAAGGCTAGGCAGATTGATTTTTTATAGAAGCGAAACTCATGTCTTACCAAGGAGTACTCGTACATATTATTTTAAAAAATACAATAGACGCAGATATATTTTAGTAACCTATTCCGCTTAACTATTCCTCAAGAGTCATAAAAAACCCTGTAAATTTCAGCGCCTGAATCAATTAACTGTATTATTTTATCCAGTTAATAGGATTTGGAGGTCAGATAAGCAGTCGCTCTGTGTAAAATACTGGAATTCGGCTGCATCCGGTTGAAGCCAATAGCAAAATAGTTGGGAAAAGGCTAGGCAGATGATGATGACAAGCGAAACTCATGTATTGTGATTTTAGTAGAATAATTCCATGAAATTTTCATAGATATTGTTTTACTAGATTCGCATCGCGCTGTCGTGTCGCGCTGTCACGTCACGCCTATCTGTGGAAGCCTTAAAACGACTGCGAGCGAACCGTTGAGATTCTCAAAAATGTAGGCATAAAAGGATGCGTTTGGAGCCGAAGTTTCCCCTCCATTCCTCTTTATTCTATGGTACCGTCTACGATAGGCATTCCGAGGTACTAACGCATTCTCCCCGCAATTCTATTAAGTTCTCACTCGTTATCCGAAAGGGATGTAGTTTATTATGCTGACTGTACCATATAATGCGGGATGAGCACATTTTTGTCAAGCTTCATTGCTGTTGTTGTGTTGTACACATTCTTACACCCTTTATTTAGGTGTTTAATTTCGGTCTTGTACTTTGTGAGGGTGCATGAAATGGAGTTCTATTCAGGGGGCTTAAAACAGTCACTTTGGCAGAATCATAATAGGAAAATATTAAGAACCATCGTAAAATGTCACAAACTGACAATTCATAATTTATGATCTGCGTTCGATTCATATTACGAAATAATTCATCTGTTTGACAGTTTCCTATGGAGATTCGTAAAATGGTCCTCACATTATGAATTGCTTTTGTGTCAAATTAGAGGAATTGCTAATGACAGCTGGAAATTCAGAAAATGAATTGCTTTTAGAGGAATTGCTAATGTGGCCGTTTTAGGCCTCCAAATAGAGGCATTACGATGTAATGAAAAATCTTTAGATAGAAGCTGGACTGGTTTTCATTTGTTTCTGTTTTTTTAAATCATGGATTTTCACAAATACAGATTTGTTCCTCTTATACAGTCAAACTGTGCCCTTTGCTGGACGGCTTCCTTCTGTTTACGCCAGACTTATCTAGGTTTTACCCGAGATGGCAACGATGACGTAGTCATAATAGTTTTCAGAAATGTAGATCCACATTATTTTCTGAGATCCGTAAATACGTATTACTATTATTAACGAAACGGTCTTGCAAAATCAATATCTGGAAACATTCAGCGGTTACTGACCCGCTTCTTTGAAACTAATAAGTAGTTGGAAAATTCGTAAATAGCTGGTAAAGTTCGCAAGGAAAATTCCTGGTAGATTAATTCAATACAATACTAACCGTGCGAAGTTTCTTTGAGGATGTATTATTTTTTCAAAACTCTACACTGTATTTTTGGAAAATTGTGTCATAGGAAATTGTCATCGGTAATTAAATACTCGGGCCAGTTTTAGTATTGGAGAAGATAATATATGTGATAGTAAAATTAGTTCTCCTTTTCGCTGGTTATCATTATTTAGGCCTAGTCTAAGGAATGTTTATTTATAAAAATACATGAAGATATATTATAAAAGCAAAAAAGATAATGATAAAAGATAAATGTTCTAAAAATGTTCCAACAGCTAATTCTTTTGTTGTATATTTCTGTGTCGTGTATAGTAATAGCTACTTTACTGAATAAATGGCAGTCAAATATTTAGTGTCAACATATTTGGGATCAAATTCGATGAATTTCCGTAATAAAATTCGGCGTCTGTAATTCGAGCGCCAATCGACGTTTTGATCGTTAATAACGCTAGTGTTTACAGGAAAACAATATTTTATTATTTAATAGATTCATACATTACCATCACGACTGCATCCCCCGAAGGGTTAGACAGAGGTGTTAGTACCTATAGTACACTTACATTTGCTAGTTAGTTTTAAGTCCCATTTAATAGGAGGCGAGCCTATTGCCATCAACTGGGCACAAGTCTATGTAAGCTGCTACTGAGAAATTCCTGACAGAAAAACCCAATAACACTTTGCCCGACCAGGGTATTGAACCCAGGACCTCGCACTCAGCTGTAGCGCTTGTGACCACAAGACCAACGAGGCAGTCTTCTATTTTATAAAATCAAAAGTCATTTATTCAAACTAGGCTTAGAATCAGCACTTTTTGAACGTCAAAATTACATAATACCCCCAAAACGCTCACCCTTCACCACTTCCTAGTGCTTTAGCTAGGAAAAAGTGGCGCAACAAACTCCTCAGCAGCACAGCTGTCATTTCAGTTAGAAAAAAAAATGATTCTATACAATATTATTATATACATTCATTGAACAATGTTCGTGTGGTAGAAATCCTATTTATGAACAAGAAAATAAAACTTTATGAATGACTACCTATCTCTGAAATCGGGTGCGAAATTCGAAATATAAGAACACAGAATTATAATGTTTTGTTAGCTGGATTAAAAACGTGGTAAACAATAAACCATTGTTTCATCCGATAAAAGAAAATTAACAGAGTACCTGCGTATCTTCAAAAATATTTTATAAATAAAAACGTGTCGAAGAAGATGTAAGTTTCAGAAAACTTTACACTGTTTGTCCACCACACCCCTAACAGGAACGTCAATGAGAAATGACGACGCCGAAGTAGCGACAGTACATAAACTACGGGGTCAGGACACAAAAAAAAAATATTTTTCATCTGACGATTGGAACATCGCTCCGCCCTGGAGTTGCCTACACGACACGCATTTGGGAACCCATAGTCTACACATTTGTAGTAACTAGGTAAGGTACTGTGTACAGTAGTGAGTGTGACGTTGAAGTTCCCGTTCCCGGTGCAGTGGACAAACGGCCATAGTCTGCCGTATCCATAACGGTTTATTGTTAGTAACAGGAATCCTACCTTTTGTTACTTTCTCCTGAGCCTTTAATTGGGTCTCCTAGGCAGTTATACAGTTATAGAGAACAATAAGAATTTCTGTCTGGTTTTCCAGCTAAACAATAATAGTAAAACCATCGCGAATTCTGAAATCAATGCCTTTTATAACTTTCACTCGCGACTTTTCGTGTGACTATTTGTAATTCTGAACGAAGATTCAATTAATGGTATACATAGTTTAAAATCAGCTTTGACTGTGGAGCCAGCGGCAGCGTTTCAATTTAATATTTTACAACACGTGTAGGTGCTTTAATCATTAATGATTGAAGGTAAAGCTATGCTTTCCTTGAATAGCTTTGACCGTCACATTCAGGCCACAGCGACAGTTGTCAAAAAACGCTCTCTAGGAAAACACACCAACTTCCTTTCATAAATAACGTTTCAGTGACGTTGTTAACGCAAATGAACATGTTTTGTATTTTAATAATTATTAGATGTAAGTTCTAAATCTAAGAAACTAATCCTATTTTATGTGTATTTTGTTTTAAAACTTAATTAATTGCTTGCAACATTCATCTATAGAATTTCAGTAAAAATCTATGGGCGTGACTCGATGGTCAGAGTGGAAAACAGGCTCCAACCGTGCTTCAACGCAGCTCTCAGTGCAAAATTCATTATATTCAGTTTTATGAGGAATTATTCATTAAACATTAAATCAAGTTATAAAGTGAAGTCATCTGCGTTTCATTTTGCCACGGTTGTTCACATTCAACAGTCTGGTTGCGACCTCAAACCCGCCAGTCGGAGTGAACAGACGTCATTCACCGGTAAATGGCGGACAATATGTGGTGGTTACCGCTCTTCTAGCAAACCGTAACTTAACTAAGTGAATACCAATTGAAATAAATGTGAATAAAAACATAAAAATTTGGAGTAAGCGAGGGTTTAGACCCTTGCTTACTCCACTTTTCCAAATGTATGATTTTATTTTCATCACGTAGGGCAAACCACAATACATGACAAAAACAGTACGACAGTATTTTGCACATAGCTAAAAAAACACTCGTCGTCAGACTATTCCTTAGACAATTCGGTGGAAGTTTGAATAATGTTTCTTAGTTTCGAGTTGCGAACATCCACGGAGAGGAATCGTTCTTGTTTCGTTAACTAGAAACATGAATTTTACATGCTATTCCATCTTTTATAGTGGTGAACTTTTCAAGACCTTTTAGTGCTTCGAAAGAGAATAACGTATTATGTTTAAAAAGTAGAAGCCGTCTGAAATTTTCACATGGATAGTGCTAGTAGAAAAGAGATTGGATTCAGGAAATAAAGTGGATAGTGTTTTCCATAATGGTTGTGGCTAGCAAGAGCCACTTTGTGTTAGAAGAGGCTGTTCACAATATTCGTTTTTGTAGCAGTTGTTTACTACAAACTACATAGTAAAAAATATGTTTAGTCGGGTTCAAATTTCAAAGGAATCATTTCACTCAGAATAAATCGCTTGCTCATTACATTTTAGAAAACGCAAATCGATACCTCCATTACTTGTAATAAAAGCATTTTCCTTTAAGGAAGGTTAAACAAAATAAAGCATTTTTAGCACTTCAGTTAGCTTTTAATTTATTCACGGAATATTTAATGGTGTTGCCGTTAAAAAGCTAATGAAAAACATTTTGTTGTTTATTCAAATAAGGCGTTAAGTAGGTATAAACAAAAAGCCCGTTCCGAGCATTATTCAAATATTGACGTAAACAGAATGTGCAAATGAAGAAAACGAACAAAGGTATGCAATATTGCTACAATATTGAAATGTTTATGTTGATTTTCTGGGCCATGTCTTTTTTAATAAAACAACAGAGGGAACTCTCCTTGGGTCTTTAAAAGTCCATGAATATTACTTCCTTTGAAATACATGATAGGACGAAGCTTCAAAGAATAAAACAAAGTACACAACAAAGATGAACTGCTACGAACTAGTTAAACAACGACGGCTTTGTTATAAAACCAACCATTAAAAACTTCAGTTTCATTTTTTATTTCCATATTTATAATGCATTCCACATTGTTGCCATATATTTCTTTCCTTCAAAATTAGTAAATCCACTAGAGTAGTCTTGATCAAGTGGGGCCACAAAAGCCTTACAAAAAGCAAGTACCTACGTCCTCGGAATCCTTAGAATTTCAATATGACTCCTCCATTTACATGCGAATAACGTAGACCGGCTCTCACACCGAAGTGTAATATTATTTTACGAATTACGAAGATCTGTTTGGAGTCGGCCATAAGATAGTTCCTTGTAGCACTCCATTGAAAGTTTAACTGATGATAGTACTTTGACTGACGTAGTATGTCGATCGAAATCTCTGGCACGTGTTTCATCATATGACGAGAGTGCATCTTCAAGTAGTATTAAAAGTTTTAGTGTGTCATCTGATGTCAAAGCTTATGTAGCTTTAAGTGCAGCAGTAAACGCTAGAAGGATAACTCTGGCATTCAGCATTTTAGAGAGATGTCTGGTGTTAAAGTTGGTTTTTACTGTTAATGCCGATGTAGTGTTGGAAGATCTCATCTTTATGTTAAAATAAGTATAATTTAACATTCAAGAACATTCCAATTTCATGCCATATTACAGTACGGTACAATTAGCAGTCATCTAAAACCTAGTAGAAGGAAATCCCAAAAGATTGTCTGTGCAATACGTCCCGACGAATATTCCAGCTTTTTATTTTCAAGCTAAATGTCGGATAAGGTTTGTTGTATACAAAAGTATACCAAGGGAGATTGAATTAGGTCGATCGCGGAAATTCATACATCTGTGTGCGGTTCCATATATTTTGCTTGCAAATATTTTCATTTACATCTGCATATCATTTGTTAAATTTGTTCGCGAATACTTGAGAAGTTGGCTTGATGAAATTCTGGAGCTGTGGGTAATCCACTACTTGTCTCGTTTCATATTAAGCTGTAGACTCTGTATGACTGTCACGTATAATGTGTTGCGGTGGTGAATTATTTGAGTGGTGCAAGTTTGGGATTTTGGTTTTGTCAATTATGAGGTTTATTTAAATTATTATCTGCTCCCCGCGGTTTCATAAGCATAAATCCCGATCCATTAAGAATATCGGGATGAAAAGTGTTCATCCAAATCCGTTTAGCCGTTTTAGCGTGAAAGCGGAACAAACAAACAAATGTTTTAATTATTTTGGTTTGCATATTATCAAATAATCTAAGTTATTTAACTCAATTTTGTTTATCCACAACAGTGAAGTTCTTGGCTTGCATTTCACCAGGTGGTAAATGATGATAAGGCCGAAGGTGGAAGCAAACTACAACCGCAATCCTCAACCACAGAGGAACTGGCTATCTTACCTCCAACTGCCGAAACACAACAATGCTGTTAACATTTTAGTTATGGCGACAGACTTGGATATTGTGGTAACTATCCAGGCGGACTTAGAACAAGCCCTACCACCAGCCAAACCGAGCAGAAAATTTTACCTCCACTGAGAATTGTACCCGGGACTTCTGAGTTTGAGACAGGTGGTTTAACCAGTAAACCACAGAGGTGACTAAAAATTATATCCAAATGTTTTGTTCTACAAAATGCTGATCACATTCGGTACCCACATAATTTTCACTATAGCAAATTGTTGCTATCCTAATATTAAACTTAGCTTCTAAGCTTCTGTCAGACAGCTAGCACATTATAATATTCACCCCAGTCCAAACATTAAATGGACACAACAATGCATTTCTTAAGACAGGTTGACAACCCATCACAACCCAGAACTGACCTGTTCCCTCCGTTGAATTTTAATATTGCAAGCAGCATTATATTCTCCGTCTTCGATTTCAAAAGTTGGCTTTAGATGTAACATCTTTACTATTAAGATCTAGTACGTCCGTAAAGTAAAAACCTTTGTAAAATATATGGAATTTTTATTAGCTAAGGGGAATTCGGTGTGATATATTGGTATTACTAGTTTGCTTTGCTCTTCTTAACTTGGGATTAAAAAAAGGCACATTAAAATTGTTCTGCAGTTCTAAATCTGTGTTATTTCGATTGTATGTGTAATTTCATTTGCCTTATAATTTAATCTAGAACATCCTGCAATTTTGAGTTTTGTGTTTGAACCAGCAGTATCAAAAGTGTGTCGAGAAAATTCAAACTCTACTACTCTCTTTGTCTCTTCGGATTTGTATAGTACTGGAATCCTTTAAAAAAAATGTGTTACATTATTACTTTCTCAAAAGTTCCGATCCACTTTGAACTGATCCACTCTCATTCGTCAATAAATCTCACCTTCAATTGAGCTGCGGTGGAAATAGGCCGTGTCTCGTGCCTACCAGGTAGCTGTTAACTGACACATAAATTGCTTGACGAACTTTACGGCACCTACGTGGAGTATCAAGGTTAGGATAACTGGGTGAATAGAAAGTTCTATAAATAGAGGGCTTTTCTTGATAGTACACACAATTTTTACCCGACTACGGCGAAGAAAAAAGGAGGGTTATGATTTTGACCGGTATGTATGAAAGTATGTATGTATGTATGTAGGTATGTTCATCTGTTCCCTTCTATCTTCTAAACCACTCATCACAATTTGATAAATGAGGTGTCGTTGGAAGCGTCTTGATTGTCCGAAGGTTATAGGCTATGTGATGTCACATTAAATTAAAAATGGCGCCCTCTAGAGGACATAAAGTCAGGAAATTAAAAAAAAAATTGTTTAATCGTACCATGTTGGGTATCAAATAAAAGGGCTTAATGAGCACATTTCAAAAATATATATATTATAACCCCAAAATAATTTAAAAAATATTAAGTTATAAAAACTATAACCCAACTACGACTAAAAAGGTATAAACAAGACACCACAGACAGACCAATTAAAAATCCGGAGTCATACGTAATCTGTTCGATTTATGCCCTAACACGTGTGACTCCGGATTTTTAATTTATCTGTCTGTGGTGTCTTGTTTACACCTTTTTAGTCGTAGTTGGGTTATAGTTTTTATTACTTAATTTTATACTATCAGGGTACTTACATTGTCACTAACGAGAAATATTCTATTATATTATTGTGATAAGAAATGAAATTGTTTATTCTGTAAATAGGATATCGGAATCACTTTTACAAGTCATATTAAAAAATATTAAAAATAAGCTAGATGAGGTCGGCGTTTCCTATCTGACTTCTCTGAGAAGAAAGGCCGAAACAAACTCGGAGGTCACATAATCTTGGTCAGGCCATATACCATAGTTAAAATGTGATCCCGGTATTTCGACAGTGTTAAAAGCCGTGCCGTTCTAGGTTTTAAATAAAAGTAAGGAAAGTAAAAAAAAATAAACCGACGAAAAAAGAACTGAAAAGCGAAAAATAAATAACTTTAATTTCGGAAGTCGGTGTCTTCGCTTTTCAATTTTCGTTTTTTGCCACCGACTTACGAAATTAAAGTTATTTATTTTTCGCTTTTCAGTTCTTTTTTCGTCGGTTTAATTTTTTGTAAAAAGTTTTTTTATTTTTCGCTTTTGAGTTACCATCCACTCCAGGGTACTCCAGGAGGTTACTCCAGGTTAAAGACCTGGAGTTGATGATGAGTGGTTTTGTCATCAGAACTATGTATGTGTGCGAAATTTCAACAGAATCGCTTCACAGTTGAAAATTCAGTTGGTGAAAAATCAATCAACCCCATTTTTTCTACCTTTAGAGGTGGAGTTTCCAATTTTAAATGGGACCAACTTCGAGTTTATACACTTACCAATAAAAAAAGAATTTTTCAAATCGGACAACTCACTAAAAAATATGCGTCATACATTTAAAAAAAAATGCGGGTCGACTTGAGAACCTCCTCCTTTTTTTTCATCGGTTAAAAATAACAATGATTGAACGGACGAAAAGAGACAGGAACGTAAAATCATACCTGTATACAAAGCAAAAAATTCTAAGAAGATAGCTTTTTCACTGAAAGTATCTTGAACACGTAGAGCATTAAAAACTAATTTATTTTTCTTTGTATAGCCCGTAGAATAGCAAACATTGTAACAAATGCTAAAAGGAATCAATAACGGAAAATGGTTCTTGGTTTTCCTTAAAACCGTCATATATAAGGACGAACTTAAATAAAAACATACAAAAAAAAATTGGCAAAAAAATATTTTCTGCCATATAGTAAGAAATATATTAATGCTTCATTATATTAATACTAGCAGATGCGGGCAACTTTGTTCGCGTGGATGATGGTTATTATATACTAAAACATTACTCGAGAACCATTCTATCTATTGGTGAAAACAGCATGAAAATCGGTGCAGTCGTTTTTGAGTTTATCGCGTACAGGACGACAGGCAGATGCGGTGGAGGACTTTGTTTTATAATATGTAAGGATATTAGAATTGTTCATTAAGATGATGACGATAGCACGGCTGACATACTTCGAGTATGATCAGGAGAGTTACAGTACCTTTCTGTTCCGCGTAATGTGCTTCCAAATTAGTAACCATTTGTCCGATGTGTGTGTTTTTTTAGTCATTATCATCATCTCATCATCTACCTCGCCCTTCCCCTACTATGTTAGTTCCAGCTGGTTAACACGATACCCCAGATATAGTCGTTAGTGCTTTTTTCAGTCAAGTTTCATCATTGTATTGTAATCCCAGAGCCGGGGCCAGTTATACCTAATTTTCCTTATTTTTAAATGATCACAAAAATAAATTCTCACGTGAAGATAAAACCTTCTATTCTGCTAGTAGGTAATTCTAGGCTTTTCTGTGTGTTACCCCCACGTTGCTCCGACCGTTTGGCGGGCAATTTGTGGCTCCGTTAGCTGCAGAATCGGTACGTACACGCCTTGCTTACTTCTTAGCTGCGGTTAGGATGTAGATTAAAATGTTTAACGTAAACGGTAGCCAGATTAAAACTGGGACTTGGATTTTACGGTTCAAAGTTATAAATTAGTAGGTCAATCTTTTAACTTATAAGGCAGAATAATGCTATAATCTCTAACTTATCTTTGTTTGCAGTTAAGCATGATAAAGCTTAATTTCATGACGAGATTTTATTTTAAACAATGCAAATTAAATTATAGTAATATGGCGCCATCTCAAGCCAACAAAAGAAAGGATTTATTGTACCTAAAAAACATTTCATTATCTTATTACATTGTTGATATTTTTGTGTCATCCCTTCTCAAAAGCTAAATTTACTGGAAATTTGAAACTCGGACAAAGAATAAGTAAGTTTGAGTACCTACTGAGTGTCAAGAAAAATTATG
This sequence comes from Lithophane leautieri, assembly GCA_949152455.1. Classification (NCBI taxonomy): domain Eukaryota; kingdom Metazoa; phylum Arthropoda; class Insecta; order Lepidoptera; family Noctuidae; genus Lithophane; species Lithophane leautieri. The sequence goes on along the minus strand of OX424479.1, from coordinate 4,415,238 downwards.
TTCAGTCAACTTGGTAACGTGTTTAATTATTTTTTAAGTTTTTTTTACAGTAGCATCTGTTTTTATACACAATTTTGCTTAATTTTAAGTATTGCTGCTTTAAAAGTATTGTCTTCTATCAAAGACTACAGTTTTTAGGTAATTTGGAAACTTGTCGGATTATCGTCAGAATACTCGTTAGAGGTCATCATGGTGTCTTTGTAAAGTGGCATTAATTAAGATAAAGAGTATGCACCTTCATTCAATGACAACATTGTTCCCAATAATTATTTTCGCGTTCTAACAACTAAAAGTAATATCTGCGAATGTCATATTTTGACACTGATTTTCAACAACTTCAATCAATTGAAAGGTATGTAAACATTTCAGTTTCCTTAGAGTTAAATATAACTTAGGTTAAATGTCATGCCACAGGAGATCATGTACTATTTTCAAATTATTTATTCCTGTCGTATATTCTAGAGTGCGTTTCAGAAAATAGTTCCAAAGCCGTAATGTTGGCTCACTGTTAAATTATAAAAACGGACCTATTAGGTAGCGCCTAGCGGTGTAGTGGATTCGTATTGGTCGTACACCACAGAAGCCAACATTGCGGCATATGGAGGCTATATGATGAAATGCACTCTACATACGTACATACATACATACATTAACATACGCGTTCTTCCTGTCGGAGATCAGAAACGTAAGAACGGTCCTTAAATACTCCTTTTGCTTTGTTTACGGTCATACGTCTATCAGGGGGCCTAAAACGGCGACATTAGCAATTCCTCTAAAAGCAATTCATTTCCTGAATTTCCAGCCGTCATTAGCAATTACTCTAATTTAACACAAAAGCAATTCATAATGTGTGGACCATATTACGAATCTTCATAGAAAACTGTCAAACAGATGAATTATTTCGTAATATGAATCGAACGCAGATCATAAATTATGAATTGTCAGTTTGTGACATTTTACGATGATTCATAATATTTTCCTATTATGATTCTGCCAAAGTGACTGTTTTAAGCCCCCTGAATAGAACTCCATTTCATGCACCCTCACAAAGTACAAGACCGAAATTAAACACCTAAATAAAGGGTGTAAGAATGTGTACAACACAACAACAGCAATGAAGCTTGACAAAAATGTGCTCATCCCGCATTATATGGTACAGTCAGCATAATAAACTACATCCCTTTCGGATAACGAGTGAGAACTTAATAGAATTGCGGGGAGAATGCGTGAGTACCTCGGAATGCCTATCGTAGACGGTACCATAGAATAAAGAGGAATGGAGGGGAAACTTCGGCCCCAAACGCATCCTTTTATGCCTACATTTTTGAGAATCTCAACGGCTTGCATTTGTTTTAAGGCTTTCGCAGACAGGCGTGACGTGACAGCGCGACACGACAGCGCGATGCGAATCTAGTGGCAGTTTTAAGCCCCCTGGTCATATACGCACGCGGGTTGCGAGTACTACGCCGTCGTTTATTCTTTCGTTGATAAAACCTTATTTCCATCTCAAGATATTAATTACACTATTGTGTCCAGCCTACGCAGCTTTTCCTTAAAAAAGTTACGTTTAATGTGAATTGTAATACCTATAGGCCGTTGTTCTTAAATTATTTTTTCCGCTTTGCATTATTCATAAGTATGCCTAATAACAAACTCAGTGGAAGCGTTCTCATCATTTTTATTAGCTTCACAGACTCTTCAATATCCTATTTAGAATTCTAGCAAAGCGTGAGTCGGAGAACTGTGTGGACGTTACTTTCGGAAAAACGAAAAAATATAATGATTTACTTTTAAACCTATTGACATATAAGATCTATTACTACCACAGAACCTGAAGAAACTAGCGGGGTGTTCGTACACCCCGAAAACGGTATCGAAAATTATGTTTGAGTGTTTATAAACATAATCAGCCTACAACGTTCCCACTGCTGGGACACAGGCCTCCTCTCAGTGAGAGGGAGTGAGGCGCAATTGGCGTTGGTAGATGTCATATATCTTCGAATTTTTGGTTCTAGGCTTGGTTTAAGTGATTATAATGGGTACCAATAGATTTTCTTTCGTAGTTTTACTGTACCTTTGTAATAGTTTCTTAACTAGGGATTAAAAGACCTGCGTTCTGAATGCTGCTCGTAAGTCACAGCAAATACTTCATCTGAAAAATTTTACCTTTTCGGACTCCACGTTAAATTGTAATAAACAGAGTCTCGTCTTTCTCACTTTGTTACGGAACCCTAGAAGAAAAGCGTCGACTTTAATGGTTTTCTCTAATATGGCGATTTAAATTAAAATGAATATATTACTCTTGGTATCAAGAGAACAGACCCTATTATTTTGAGAGTTCTCTTTGATGTGCCATTGAAAGAAGTGAAATATGACACTTCCTCTCGGTAATGATGGAAAGTGATAGTTAAGGAAAATGGTTAGAAAAATAGACACAAACATAGATTGTTATTTTTTGTCCTTGTTTATCTGAATAACTTCTGTCATATTTGTCGTATTCGGAAAAGAGCCAAGAGGTTAGCAGCAGCAACTTTCTTCTTATTAAAAATCCAACACTTTGCTCGGGTAAAAATTTCCTTTTTTTTCACTTAATATGTATAGTTTAGTTACTAGGAGGTGTTAGATATAAGTTATAACCAGACTGATCTGGATAACAAAATAAAATCAGTAAAACATAATTTTACAAATCACTGCTTAGTAATACTTAGTTACGGCGCGTCGTGTTCCACGCGCGCTTCAAAGAGATGTCAGCACAATTGACGGAGTCCGCTAGGACTGATGCCTGCCAGGGCTGCGGGAAAGTCTGAAAAGGATACCGGGGCCCTTGGCAACAGGCAACTGAAGGAACACGGGTGGGTTTTCAGTCAGTAAAGGCTGACACGCCCTCCTGCTCCGCTCAGAGCGGGAGAAGAGATTTGTTGATATCCCACCCTCAAAAAAAAAGGAGTACTTAGTTCTCTAATTAAATTTTAATGTTACTGTTCTATGTTATTTGTGTTTTTAATATAAATTACGAAACAATTCATCAGACTGCGCTATATTGCGGCGAAACAATTAAATGTATTAATTGTGGATTGATTGAAACATGGGTCCGTGGGGTTTTTTTTTAAGAATACTGAACTTTGAAATAATGTCACAAGTTTAATTTTAAATGCGACGTAATTTCAGAAAAAAAAATACTTACATTAATTTTAAACCTCAGACCAAAAAAACCAAGACAGAGACCTGTGAACAACAATACAGCGAAGCATGCCAAAACTACTCCTACACTCTGTGCATACACACTCACACGCACAAATTTAAAACCATTTAAAATCAAACTACACCTCACTATGCTAAGTGCACACATGTCATGTTTACAAAACCAGCCTCACTTCACTGATGATAGCGCTCTGTCTTGGTTTTTTATTTCTAAGGTCTGAGTTTTAAACTTATGCATTTAAAATATACATACGTTCATTAATAATTATTATAGTTTTTACCGGTAATCACAGCGAGAAATGCAAACGTTTGAGTAGTAAGTACTTATGTCGATACACGTCCTTCATCGTTCAAGCTTTTATATTTGTTTCATCATCGATCAAACCTCTATCGATTTTCATTCAGACACTGCCAACAAGTTAATTGCATCTCTATGCTATGATTTTCAGCCATTAGCAGCAGTAAACACAAATTGCCAGTTAACACATCTAAATTTATGAAGCGAGTCATGCATAAATTTAGCTCGATGGCGCAGTGGTCAGACTTTAGAGCATTGACATCGATGATGTTGTAAATGGAGTGCTGAGTGCTAAAGTGCACCGCAAAAATTATATTTTCGTTTGATCTGTGAGTTGGGATTAGGACAAACCGTCGCTTCTTAATATGATTACTATCTAAGAATGCCTGTCTATCTAGCGAAACGAGCGAGAAGTGCAGACATTATCAATGGAATGCCACTAAATTCAGATGACGTGGACTTTGTAGAATGGTAATTATGCATTTTGACTTAGCTGTGCAGTTATCGGTTTCAATCCACCCCAACGGACAGACGACTTACGATTCGTTTAATCAGACTGTATACCTACAGTCTATGTGTATATACCGAGTATATGTATTTGACATTCCTATTTTAGCTCCTAGTCAGCTTCACACCGAACGGCCGAACATTAACGTTCCATTCCTTCTTACTCCATGTCAGTTCAGTATACATGCAGCTAATAAAATTATTTAGTTCATAATTGAAATCATTCGCGTGAGTGATAACTGTAGTGGGTTGCGAAATATTGAGTTTGAATTTATTTTGCTTCATGCGCTGCTAACCGAAATAAAAACACCTTCATTACTGGAGCAAATAAACAAATAAAAAATAAGTCAAGTATGAATACAATCTGAACACAAATTCATAATAATATCGTGTAATGATATAGATTGTTAGACTAGAAGCTTAATCCCGATTTTACCGAGTCCCGATCCAAATCGAGTTTCATTCTAATAAATGTCAATTCGAAATTAATTTGCTCAAATTCAGTATTCGGAATTGTCGACTAGCTGGATAATGAACAGAATGGAAATAATATTCAAATATAAATAACAAAAATACAAATTCTACGTGTTTATAATCCTTACATATTATAAAAAAAAGTCCTCCGCCGCGTTTGTCTGTCGTCCTGTACGCGATAAACTAAAAACTACTGCACCGATTCTCATGCTGTTTTCACCAATGGATAGAGTGGTTCTCGAGTAAGGTTCTAGTATATAATAACCGACATCCACGCGGGCGAAGTCGCGGAAATCAGCTAGTTATAAATAAAGGAGATAAGTAAGTAGTTAATGTAAAACTATAATTGCTAATCTGAACTGATGACGTTAAATATTCCGTAATAACTTTGCTTTCCACTATGAAGTTTCTTTCTATTGCGGTAAGTTCCTTAGAAATTACCGAACAAACTTAAAAAAAAATCCTTGAAATAGGTAGGTACTATATGGGTGCCTACATGCCGTTCTCCTCAAGTCTCGTTGTAAGTTCATACAGTCTCTGCATACCCTCTAACCAATAGCTTGAGCCGTGAGCGTTTCTAAGATATGAATTTTCCTATTATCCCCGCAGTTTTATCGAATCGTCTCGAAATAAGACGCCTGCCTCATGAATAATCAATTGCCACGCAAGATCTATTATTATTTATATGTACTGCGGATTCGACGATCATTATCGAAGTTTTCTCTTAGAGTATTTCAATATCTTCAGTCGTTCGTACCAAAATATTTGTAAGGACTAATAAATGAAGCCATCATTTCATATAAGCGAATATAAGAATAAGAATAATGTTTATTTCTCGCCACAATGCAAATTAAATACATAGTTCTATATAAAAGTGGATACGGTAATTATATTGTGGGAGACTGGTGCCTAAACTAGGCTTGGGGCCTGTAGTCCAGGACACCAGGTCCCCACCCTTTAGGATCTATAACATTCCAGTGCTTGTAGTGCAGTGAAAGTTTCTGTAGTTCTTTCCAAGGTGTATCGAAAACTTCTGCAGCAATAAAATTGGAGTATGTTTTGCGATAAAAGTCCTGTAACCACTTCTGGTGAAGGTTGGATAAGGCGCTAAAACTCGTCATTAATACAGGTACTTAACCCGATAAAGAGCTAACACGTGAACAATAATTACCTACCAGATTACCACTATTATTACTAACCCAAAAACCCGTCATAAATAAAGGTAAAAGCAGCTTTAATAAAACTGCCGTAAACTCAATTTACAGAAAGTTAGATTTTGGTATCGTTTATCGCAAAATTAACCTGTCATGACTGGAGGTTTCTGTATGAAAAATGTCGCCATACTCTCCTTTGACTTTGTTAGTTTTCAAACTAGTAATTTAAAAATGGTGAAAAGTAATTTCAAGTGGGATTTTCTCTTGTCACTCTTTCTCTCTTGTGTTATAGGTAAGTTAATCGCTGTGCCCATGTTTACTTTTAGGCAATTATAATTATGAAACATTCAGCAGAAATAGTAAACGTGACGATATTTTTGATAATATCATCATTCATGCCATTATTCGAATCTTTCGGGATTGGCGCTTTCCTAAAAGGGGGGTTTACCGAGATGAAGACAAATTAAATTAAATTAAATTAAAATTAAATATCATTTATTTCAGGCAATTATTAAACCCATACCATACAAACACATTTGAATAATAACACAGATAGAATATAAAAAATATTTAAAATACAGTACCTAACTAAAAATCTATATTAAAAGTCTTTTGCCTCTCTTGCAAGATGGACGACACGGTAAACAGCTTTTATAATTCCATTCTTACTCAGGGTTACCCTTGTGTAGAATGACACTCTGAGCTTACTTAGCAGCGCGGAAAAGCCGGCAACGTTGCTCTCGGCGAACATGTCAGTCGCACTACACCGCCAGGGCAAGTTCATCATAGCCCGATAAGCATTATTATACTGTACACGAAGAGTGTTATATATATTTATTTTCGCTATGTATTTTCTGGTGTACAATAAAGTATATATAAATAAATAAATAAATAAATATATACCGGTACCAAAGTTGGCTGGTGTATAACGACTGACAGTAGGCTCTGAACAGCGTCACCTTAACTTGATTCGAGCAGTGATAAAAACGTCTAGCTAGCATCCATATGCTAGCTAGACGTTTTTATCACTGCTATACATGCATGTGTTTATATCGCTTGTAGAAGCCATCTTCTACAAGCGATATTGCGTCTCTGTCGTTCCAAATCATCAACATCCGATAAGTTTTCTGATACAATATGCCCGAGATATTTAAATTTTGTAACTATTTTTAAATAAAGAAGTTGTATTATTTTTAGTAATGTCATCTTATAACAGTACATCCATAGTTTCTTTTATCTTCCCCTATCGTTATAACCATTCACATTCATACTTAAAAGATTCAAAACTTATCACGACATTTTCCTAAATCCTCTGCATCACATAATAGTAGTAAAAAAAACAATCAATCTGCCTAGCCTTTTCCCAACCATGTTGGGGTCGGCTTCCAGTCCAGCCGGTTGCAGCTGAATACCAGTGTTTTACATGGAGCGACTACCTATCTGACCTCCATAACCCAGTAACTTGGTAATACGATACCCTTTGGTAAGACTGGTTGTCAGACTAGAGATAGTAGTAGTGATAGTATTAATTCTTTTTCGAATTATATATCTATAATGTTGCACCTGGCATGTTTGTCTCTGCATCACCCCAAGGTTGACAGGAGTTGTTGATAGAAAATGCCTCAGGCATTGAGTCCGGCTTTATACAGATATTTTTTTAACATGATTAAGTTTAAAATTTTAATAAATAAATAAATCTATTAGACCAAACACTTGTACACGTTATATAAACCTGTCAAACTGCGTGACAGTTTGTCGGCAGGATTAGCGCTCGTCTTAAAACATTTGGTATAAACAATCTAATTAAACCTCTAACGGCTGAACCCAATAACCTATCTATGACCAGTTTTGGCATACTGGAGGTAGAAAAACCTATCTATCTATGGTTTTAATCTCCCATTAATCTGTCAGAGACTAGGAATCATATGGAATGTGACACAATGACAGATAGAAATAAACTGTCTACCGTCGATAGCGATCTGTCTTTAACTGATTATTGGTTATTGGATTGGGCCGTCAGTAGGTAGATACAGATATCTATAGTTCGGTAAGAATATTTTGACATGACCATTCATATATTTTCAGTCACCAGTGCCACTTTAAGAGTCAATACTTATGATAAAACTCAAACCAGAGTCAGATGATGATAACATAAACTCAATGGCACAAAAACGTATTCCTAAATAAATTGTTCAAAATAAGTGTTGGGTCTATAGAGGGTCATGTATGATGGGCCGATTTCAGTAAATGTTTGTTTCCCAAAATATTTGTCGGCCAAGGAACGAGGTCGGTCAAACATTATTAAAGTGACCTAGTGAAATACGAGAGAAGGTACCTACTGAACTGTTTCTAAGACCGAGTACAGTGTTCGATTAAAATTGTATGACTGTGCTTTATTTGTAGTGAATTTTTATTTCCATAAAAGTTGACATAGTCCTATTGATGAAACTTTTTAACCGGTAAACATCTTAACTTAATACGATAACTTAGGTGTTAATTGGATATGCGCGTGCTCCGGCCGGTTGGTTAGAGTTGGTAAAATATAATATTAGTGATGATAATGGACATCAATTAACAGGAACATCATATTATTGATACTTATTCCAAAAAAACCGGTAACAAGAAAAAAAAAACAATACAAAAAAAAGAAAAGAAATAAAAAAGAGAAAATACGAAAAATAACAAATGTAACTTCAAAATCAACCGTCAATGACTGACGTCTGGAGCATGTTTACGTAATGATAATTGATATATCTGACTTTTTGGTAAACATACTCTCACAAATAAATTATTTACAACCGTCTCGCTGAAATTCACTGCAAACGAAATTAAGAGCTTTGCAAATTGTCATGATCCAGCTCTGATATTGATTTATTTATTGTACGGATCCCTCACATTGCTACAAAATCAGTGTGTTTTGAAAAGTATCTCATTTTCATAAGCTTCATGTATTAGGTAAAATCCACGAATTCTAACAAATATTATAAATGCGAAAGTGAGTTTTTTTTATTGTTATGCTTTCACGTTAAAACGGCTAAACGGATCGAGAAGAAATTTGGCACATGGGTAGAACATGACCTGAAATAGGACGTAGGATACTTTTTATCCCCATATTCCCACGAAATCGAGACTTACGCAAGTGAAACCAGGGCGCAGCTAGTAGAATATAAGGCAGATTTGTACCTGTACTGTACATTCACCAGTTACGTTTAATATCAATCAATCAATCAATTTATTTGCCTAGCCTTTTCCCAACTATGTTGGGGTCAGCTTCCAGTCAAATCGGATGCAGCTGAATACCAGTATTTTACTTGGAGCGACTGCTTAAATATGTAATATATATTTTATTTAATATCTTTGGATTATATGTGTGTCAATACTTTTAAGATTTTGTTCATAAGTAACTATTAATTAGGTATTCATCTAGCCACTTCACTAAAAAGCTAAAAAACTTAATTAAGAATCGTCTTTTTCTAGACTGGCACCATTTCACAATAAAGCCGCTGCATTTTCATCACAATCAATGTCATTAACTGCATTTTAATCCTCATTTACAACAGCAATCACATTAACTTTCAATAGCATTGCGGACAAACAAACAGTAATTAAACTCGTGCAACCCATAACATTAAATAAGAAAATCCCATTTGTAAATCACAATAATGCATCGAAAATTCAAATGAATATAATTTTCCTGTATATCGTTACATAAATTAAGTACTCCAGTGAACAATATTGGCTGGAAGCCAGGGTGGGATAGGGTCACCCCTCATTTGCTCTCTTCCTCTGCTGTATGGGTATTGGGAGCCAAGCATAATGTTTAAACTCGAATATATATGACTCAATGACATACGAATACTGGTAATTGGTACGAATGCTTTTCCATTCGTAAGGCATTATGGGTGATAACTGAAACTTTAAAGGAATAAAAACCTACTTTGATTAAAGTCTTAGTTACAGAACAAAAATACGTTAAACTTAACATTCCTTCTATGTTTGGTAAATAACAATTATTGCATGTAAAAGTACTCTCATACCTATTATACTTACCTGAGATAGTACTTGCTGCTGGAATTGCCAAACTGAAGCCCTAGCGCGAGTTTCTTTTAACCATCTCGACTTTACGCATCGAACGCGTTCGGCACTCCGATTGGCCCTTCACCAATGTAGGCCAGTGAAGAGCCAATCGGAGCGCCGAACGCGGTCGATGCGTAAAGTCGAGATGGTTAAAAGAAACTCACACTAGGGCCTCAGAAGTGGCAGTGGGCAGGACACATCACTTGCAGAACAGACATCCGACGTGCCCGAAAGGTTCTTGAGTGGCCATCGCGTACCGGAGGATATAGCGTTGGAAGATCTCCCACAAGGTGGACCAATGACCTAGTGAACACCCTCTGAAATCCGCTGGATATGAGAAGCACAGAAATGGTCAAAGTGGCGATGCTTGGGGAGGCTTTGTCCAGCAGTGGACGTTTTTCGGCTGTAATGATGACGTTGATCATAAAATGGTACCGTTTCTTCTCCTACAAATTAAAGTAAACTGAAAGATTTTCTGATAAAATGAACGTTCGACCCTAATAAAACTTCGTTATGAAAGTTTCAGTCGTTTCTTTGATAAATTAATTTATAATAAACTTTATGACAATTACCACTTTATGACATTAATTGTTGCTGTGTGAATGACGTGTATGATATAGTTACTTTAACTTACTGAATTTGACGTTACTTTTGCGTACTTTTACGTTCCTCAAACCTTGTTTGAAACTTGAGTTTGTTAAATCATTTTTTCTAGCTATCGTTGTTTTGTTATTTTGTGAAATTGCTTCTTTATGGACACTGAAATATTTTATTCCGAGATATTATTATGTTTCCGTATCTCAGTTTCACTACTAAGTACGTGCCTTTTGGGATTATCTTAGATGCCTTCAATTTACCTACTCATACTTGCAAAAACAACGTTAGGTAGTTTTTTCTAACAAATAAATAAGAAAATGATATAATTACTGTGTGTCAACTGAGACTTACAAATTCAGGATAAGCTTCTCGCAAATTAAAAAACTAAATTGAAGTCGACTTAAGCCAGTAAATGCTAGTAAGTCATAAAATTTATGATAACTGCGTGATGAAATTTTTTGTCGGAAGAAGTAGGTAATGAGAACCACAATAAGCCGCTCGTTGAGTGAGCAGAGACTTCAAATATACCGACTTTGCTTTATTTAACTACCAATCTGTGTCATTCAATCGTTACGATGGTCTCTGTTAACTACGTTCTCTACGAAGACTGATAATGAGTTTGAGTTCATCTGTTATGTAGTAGATGAGATGATATTGGTTAAACTAGAAAACGTATTATCTTTAAAATGTTTTTGAGGACGAAATTAAAATCTTGATACCCAAACGAGGATTTTATAAACCTACCTGGATTAATAACGCTAGTAATTATGTTTATTTTAAAACTACTTGCATTTTGAAGAGCTCAGGGCCGGCTAAACTAAATCCTCGATTTAGTAGTAGTACAATCTAAATGCACATTGTAACTTATCCTTTAATTTCTTATGCTTTAGCTTTAAATTCCAATGAAACTGTGACACAAGCAGCGAAGCACGAAATAAGAGAACCACAATCACAGCGAACGACAATTTAAACGGTTTTAAACTAAAGCAACAATATTGAGATTGTATTTTTAATATTCAAATAAAAGGCAGATTACTTCAAACAAGAGAACTAAACTCTTGCATAATTCAAAAAGCAAGCCGGGCTCGGTTTGTTGCGATAACAGACAAAACGTATTTACGAGGAAATAGCATTTGAAGTCTACCACAAACGGGGCCATTTCCCGCTTATCTTCGCTTTTGCTTCGTTCGCAAGTGGTGTCTTAGGTCTCACAACAAACTGTTTAGCTTTGGTCACTGCATTCTTCTTTTTCGTGTGGTTAGTGTCAGAGTTCTTATGCCGTCCAAGGGCCTCTGCCTTAGCTTCAAATGCCGTCGAGAAATATCTCTCAGGCATGCCGGTTTCCTCACGATGTTTTCCTTCACCGTTTTTTGAGCAAGAGATAAATAGTCCGTTTTTTATGATTCAAGAAAATCTGTTCAGCCATTTGAAGATTATCAGCTCTGTTCTAGTTGATGAATGAATGTGAGCATCTTCCACAGGTCTAATTGATTGGAAATTTAGAATTCTTTTACTTCAATGATATGAAAAGAAAACAGTAACCTTGAACTGATGCTGCAGCATCATCTGAAATTTGCAGGATACCCACCTCCCTCACCAACTTACAGCAGAGATATCGTGTTTGAACTCATTGGAAAGGTCTAAAAAAATAGGTTACAGCTAGATGGTGATCAGGGTCTGATGATGGAGTAGGAAAGATGAATGAGACTAAATTAGTAACTAGCTTCACTGTGGCAAAAATACGTACACCTACGCAGATTGCGGCGAGCCACGTGTTGATCGTAGCGTTACTAGTAATATAATATTTAAAAAGCTGGAAATAAAAGTTAAATCAAAAATTTAAAAACCCCCGACAAAAACAAAACATCTAAGTCAAAGTCAAATAATTTATTTCAAATAGGCACATAATAGGCACTTTTGAACGTCAATGAAAAACAAAGAAATAGAATTGATTCTAGTTGCCCATTCCAAAAGGTAGCTTTCGTATGGAGAAGAATGGGCAAGAAGCTACACTGTTACTCTTTTCAAAAATGTTTTACAATATTTTGTATACATGAATTATATAATTATATGTGAAGACGATGCACCTACAATAAGATTACTGTCCCACAAAAGGCAAAACGAATTGTAAATGGAGCAATGACAAATAAATCAGTTATGTAATAGGTACATGGTGCTCACAACATAAAAAGATCAAAAATAATATATGTATTGGCCTTTAAGTTTAATATAAAAGTTGTAGGTAATATTTTGATCCAAGCGTCGTCGCATCGGATGAAGGCTAATAAAAACGCCAACATACATATTCATATTCATATTTTATTTGCATTCCATAATGTAGATGAGGTATTACAATGGCTTAAAGCTAAAAGTACAATTACGGACCCTGTAGGGGGCACAGCAAAAAGTATAAAATTAAATCTTTATATAAAAATAAAATTAAGAAACAAATTAAATAATTTAAAAAAAAAAATATGGTCTTAACTATAATTGAGATCATATTATTATAATATTTTTCTATATACTCATTGTATGAAATGTATGATTAACTGTGTATGGTGTCTGTTTGTGTTCAATCATTTTTTTTGTCTTGTATGTATTCGTTTATTGTGTAGTATGCTTTTTTAATTAATATTTGCTTGATCTTATCTATAAATTTCATATAGCTGGTTTCATCTTTTATTGCATCTGGTAATTTATTAAATACTAGCTTCGCCCCGCGGTTTCACCCGCGTAAGTCTCGATCCCGTGGGAATATCGAAATAAAAAGTATCCTATGTGTTAATCCAGGTTATAAACTATCTGTTTGCCAAATTCCATCCAAACCCATTCAGCCATTTTTGCGTGATTGAGTAACAAACATCCAAACACACAAAACACACAAACATTCATATTTATAATATTAGTAGGATTTTTATGGACATTACGTAGGGGCTACACTAGGAATAATGAATGTATGGTATTGTAGAAAGGATAGCTGCTGTTAATTTCCTATTATCGTTGGCCGTCCCCCGACGCGACGACGAAAATATTACTATACTATATTCAAAATACTACCTGCAACTTTTATATTAAACTTAAAGAGCCAATACATATTATTTTTGAACTTTTTAGATGCTTTGTTTTTGTCGGGGGATACCTACAACTTTTATATTAACTATCTTATTCTTATTCTTATTAAAGAAGCCAGTTTAAAGCCAATTTAAAGAGCCAGTTCATATATTTTGTTTTTACTTTTTAGATGCTTTGATTTTATCGCGGTTTTTTTGTAGTAAGTAATTATTTTACGTATTTACCCTGATGGTGAGTCTGCGAAATGCCGCAATGGAGATCAAGAGCTCACATTATACACGTGGTGCCTTTGGAGAACAACCGTTTGTAGTGAGACTGATCCGCGACACCCGTAAGTGCGATAGTGGGGAAGAACACTCTTCATCCTTGGAGGAAGAAGGCGCCTTTTTCCCACTGTGGAACCACAGGGCAAAGAGATCGAAATGATTCCCTGTAAGTCGGAAAAACAGCTCTATTTTGTGGTCACGTTTTGAATTCGAATCAGAACCTCAGATGGACTTTCCATTTGATCGTTTAATGACAATTACATTTAACTTTGCTTTTCTCCCGTTTCTATCTTCTAATAGAGTATTTAATTTTATTGCTAAAATAAATGCATTTTAACTTTGAATACCAAACATTGCTGCATAACTATTTTCGTTGTGAATTCATTAGTAAGTGAAACTATTTTGATTTCATTACATTACTTCTTCTCTGGTCTTACCAAGAGGTATCGTGTTACCCAGTTACTGGGTTGTGCAGGTCAGATAGGCAGTCCCTGTAAAGTACTGGTATTCAGCTGCATCCGGTTAGACTGGAAGCCGACCCCAAAATTGTTGGGAAAAGGCTAGGCAAATGATAACTTCTTCTCTGGCAGCTTAAACATGATTTTGACCTTTTTCGACTAAAACAGTTTCAGTAGTTACTTAATATACCTTTGGCAATACCGTAGAATATAATTTTAAAAGATTTTACTTAATGTAGTCAGTTCTATTTTGTGTGTTTTTATTTATTAAAACTTTATGCACAAGTAAAAAAAACTACTGTACAAAGGCGGACTTAATGCCTGAGGCATTTTCTACCAGTCAACCTTAGGGTGATGCAGAGACAGACATGGCAGGTGCAACAAAAGACAATACATATAACTTGAGAAATAATGAATACTAATTAATACATACATAGATACATACATAAATTATAAACAAAATTATTTTTATATCACGCACGGCACAAAGGCTTGTTTATAGGGCAAGTGTCTGACTGCATGGGTGCCAAATTAAATTACATATAAGGTTTTCGGATAATACTAGTCTAGAAACCTAAATATTTATTTTCCTCTCCATTTCTGTAACCTTTTCTCAATTTTACGAACATTCTTCCACTTTTAAATTTTTCGTTGGTTTTTTTGTGCTTAGCAACAAAATTATCAAGTTACCGAATCATCTCACGAAGATCCTTACCTCATAAATTGCTAGCTTTTGCGCGCGGCTTCGCCCGCGTGGAGTTCACAAATTATCCCACGAGTACGTACTACAGGCCTAAAAAAAATATCCTATTTCCTATTCCAGGTCATGGTCTACCAACGTGCCAAATTTCAACCAAATCCGTTCAGCCGTTTTAGTGTGAAAGCGTAACAAACGAAATTACTTTCGCATTTTTAATATTATTAAATTTCAAATTTCAATTCCTTTCGTAGCTGTATACTGACACAAATAGTGGGAATCATTACTATCAACTTTAGTGAAGAGCTCAAACACTTCTTGTTCAAAACTGCCATCGCCAAGCTTGTTCATTTCTCGCTTAGCTTTAAGTAGACCCATAAAGCCTTCTGGATTTAGAGCAATCTTCCTATTTAAATAATCATTATCATTGAGCTTCCCAAAGCAAACAATGCTTTAATAGCATTACAGATACGAAAGCCCGCTTAATTTCATTTCATGCTGGTCCGATTATCTTTGAAGATAATATGTTAATTGTCCATTGCAATGAAGCGTCGTTGGTCAGATACATTACCGTTGATTAAATTTAATTATTATGTTCGTGGTTTTGCATGTTGCTTATTTTAAAACTGCTACTTTCGTTTCAAGTTTATTCCTCGTTACTGTTATAGTTTAGTAACAAAGTGCCATTTCGCCATTTTATCTCTTTACCACCCTTGGTTGACTGGTAGGCATTAAGTCCGCCTTTGAACCATATTCTGTGTCAGAAGTATAAATAAATAAAGTGAATATGTCTACCATCGCAAAAATACTCCAAAATCCATAATAAAAGCATTTACAGTAATTAAATACTATACATTATTATACATCTAACACTAAAATAATAATAATATGTGCAAGTATATAAAAAAGGTGGGGAAATAATCACTATAGTGCATCAAACAATTCGTCCGCATCGCTGTCAGCAGGAAAAGTACCCAAAAGGCTGGCAGCATTGCCACGTTGTATCGCAAAACATTTTGGGAGAGAACAAATTAAACGCCCAATATCCCATAAAGTAAAACCATAAAACCGATTAAAACAATTTCGATGCTCGATACAGAATATACAAACAAAGCAGATAGATGCAATTAATTAAGCCTCCATTAAATCCCGCTATTCAATCAGTGATTTGCTGAGGATATTGCCTTTATAAGGGCACATAAAGGTTTTATTAAAATTGTAATTTGTGATTGAGATTTGCCCATTCGAAGCGACTATAAGAGTTGTAGTGATTAAAAATTGTGGCAATGAATTTGAGTTACGGGTTCTAATTTTGCATAATTATTGAGAATAGGGATGTCGACTAAATTTTTTTGTCCGTCAGATAGAATATCAAAAAATATTGATTCAATTTTTTTTTTTTTAATTATGTTTTTTGATCATGTAGATAATCAAAAAATTACGGCAATACATTGAGTAAAATGTGGCATGACGTCACTGGCTGGTAGGTTTTATACTGACTTGTGACGTAGCGAGTGGGGCTCCCCAACTTGAATGCGTTTTATCTAAATCATTTTTACCCGACTACGGCGAAGAAAAAAGGAGGGTTATGATTTTGACCGGTATGTATGTATGTATGTATGTATGTAAGTATGTTCATTTGTTCCCTCCTATTTTCTAAACCACTCATCACAATTTGATAAATGAGGTATCGTTGGAAGCGTCTTAATAGTCCGCTGGTTAAAGGTTATGTTACGTCACATTACATTAAAATTGGCGCCCTATAGAGAACATAAAGTCAGGAATTTAAAAAAAAATATTGTTTAATCGTACCATGTAGGGTATCAAATGAAAGGGCTTAATGAGCACATTTCAAAAATATATATATTATAACTCCAAATGCATTGAATTTTTGTTACTTAATTTTTTTTAAATTCTTTTAGGTTTATAATATATTATTTTTTTTATTAATATGATAAACCAAAAAATACGTGTCTAATATTTTTTTTATTATGTGTTTAAAGTGTGTAAATAGTTTTTTTTTACCCAGTCTACATTCCTATTGGGGAGACAAATGATTTATTATAGTAAATTTAAAAACTTACCTTATTACCACAAAACCGTGTTTGTCAGTTGTTTAGCCTAAATACCTTTTAAACATGACATTTCTGTATGGAGTTTGACATAAAACTGACTTAAACACGCGTTGAACAAGTGTCGTAAGTTTTTGTGGTAAGGCCCTGTCAGTCTTAAAATATTTTGGTTCATTGAATAGCAAAATTGTCACTGTTTCTTGAAGCATTATAATAAAACTAAGCTATTTACACAAATTGATGCACTCACGTTGATGGTACTATGTTTCTTCAAAAATTCAGTCTCAAGATTTTTTCTAAAATTGTCCTCACTGAAAATAATGATAGTCACGTCATGAATGAGCGAGTTCATTCAAATTCATAGTCATGACCAAACATCAAGATAAATCCTAACCACGGCAATAAAAAATCTCTCATTTTTGATTTTCCTCAAAAAATATACCGAACCCGTGGAACATTCGAGAAACATCTGGATCTTGTAACACATGGATTAGTATTCGCTGGCCGTATTTATACGCCGAGATATGGGCTTTTCCGTCATGGTAATGACGAGACATGTGACGTCATAGAATAAAGTACCTTTGTTTTAGGTGCTATGATGGTATCACATTTGATATACTTAACGTTGTTCCTCATAATAGTTTTGTCATCATTGCCTCATAATAGTCCTCATAATAATCATATGTCTTGGAAGTCAAAGTGTATGTCACGGGAATGAGCAGCCCAAAACAACGTTGCAGCGACACAATTTATGTAGATCTAATTTACAAATTTAGACTTGAATGAATGATTTCAAGGTATAGCTTCGACTTTGTCTACGGTTCGGTTCTTCTCCATACGAAAACTAATTTTTGGAAGGGGCGAATCGAATCAATTCTATTTCTGTGTTTTTGACGTTCAAAAGTGTCTTTTATGTGCCTAATTGAAATAAATTAATTGACTTTGACTTCGTACAGATCGAGTGGTTTACGATGAGTTTATTCTGCTCAACACTTGGGACGTCAATTCATTTTTTATGCCTGAACAAACTGTCAGCCCTTAGTCTTTTTACCCATACTCCTGGAAAAACCCTTAACGAAGCCGAGAGTCTTGTTCTTCTGCTTATTATAACATTTTTTTGGACTGGACTATACCAACCTTGATCCTTCTAGTTATGGAGATATTGAAGGTCAAAGTTACAATATTTTTGAAGTTTTTTTTACGAAAATAAATTTTAATTGCTATAACTTACCGTTGCAAGCACCCATAATCACAATGTTTTGCGTGTGCTAGGTACATTGCGCACTACCGTAAACAGTGAATTTTGACACCAAAATTAATAGTTCCTTAGCAATTATTTTTGCACAAAGTTACTTAAATTAATGGACAAAACGTAGATATATCAGAATACGTAGATGACGGCTTTGTGAAGGGGCTTAAAATATCCGTAGATTTGTAGCAGGATGTAAAACACCTAACAACTTGACTTCGGTTGAGTAGAAAGAGACAACAAAATACTTATTTGAAAAAAAATACGTGTAAGTAGGTACATTTTTTACCTTTACGTTGAGTCTGAAAGTAGTTTCAGAGTTTGAAAGCAATGGCTTGTAGATGAAAATGCAGTACCTACAATTTACTTACAGCGGCGCATGCCTTTATACGCCAATAGTACTGCCTCACTAACCCCCATAGATTTCCGATGACAATGATAAGTCTGATAGAGTGCAAGCTTTGCGCAATTTTTTGGCGCAGTTCCAATTGCAGGAAATAAGTCTTTTGGGAAAAAGATGTACTGAGAGGTTACTTGTATCCTATGCTTTTTTACCAGCCTGTTATTTTTTTTAATTAGTGAAGCAACACTTTGTGCCTATATCAAAATAAAAATGGTAACCAAGTCTTTGAATTAAAGTCTTTATTATCGTATTTTATTGGTCACGTTAGAACATAAGCCAGTGCAGTTTTAATAGGGTTGGGCCTGCACTTTTCCAAAATATAAAAATAAGGTCAAAATAGTCACAAACTATCGAAAAATAAATGATCGGTGTTGGTGGCAATCAAAATCGCAAGAAAAATCTGGTATCCAGTTCACTTCACTATACTGTTGGGTTTCACTTTTGACCTCGTATCGATTTTGTTGTTTATTCCTAAGGAAGACTTCTTTTACTCAGTAACTCCCCAGATACTGTTCAAATAAATACTTCAACAGAACGTTCTCTTAAACAAGACAGAATGAATATTGTCAAAAATGCCTCGCAAAACTATTATTCTTCGCAAAATATTAAATCTTAAAACGAGATAAAATATTATCTTCAGAAGGATTTTTATAACAAATTGTCTGGAAAAAAAAACAAAGACAGACAATCTCATTGAAAGACTTGAGAAGTGTTTCTTTTCCTCGCTAATGTCCTTTCTAGAGATGAATTAACACTTTCAAGTTTTTTAATCAATCCATTTTTGGATTCTTGAGAGGTTTATTCCTTAAATTATGGCATTTTTTCAGTTGACGTAAACTGTCCCGCTTTCATTTGAATTTATGACATAATTATGGTTGGCACGATAACTTTATATTAAATTTATGGTTTAGTCAAGAAATAAAATGATACACTGTTTATTTTCATACATACTTTTATTAAAAATCTTATTTTTATCACAATATTGCACACGTAATAATTAATAATATGTTCATTTTATGATACTCATTTTTTATACATATAATTATAATTACGCTTAAATCAACAGTCAACAAAAGCACCGATATGTTTAAACGTTTGATAAAAACTTTACAATCTGTGACGTTTTCATTAAAATATTTAGCTCAGTGCAAAACAAATGATACTACTGGTTAACTTAAACAAGGCCGTTTTTAGTTCCGTAACTATGTCTGTTTTGAAATAATAAACCATGATTAAGTTAGACTAGCAACCCTATCCAAAGAAATGAGGAGGCTTGTGGCAACTCAAAATATTTAGCGGAAATACAAGCGCTGAAATTAATTAGTACCAATTTTTTGGTAAGTTTGGGTAATATATACTAATAAAAATAGTCACAGATTATTTAGCAATATCTATAACATACACAACGCATTTTAAAACTAATCACAAATATGTTTTTATAAACATTAATTAACGAAAACTGAAGTATTTCAAATACTAACTATTTATTTTTGTAAATATATTTCGCAATGGCTACAGCATTATATACAATAATAAACGCCTGTCTGATTTTATTGCGTGAAAATCTTAACATTTGTAACAAAAAAGACGCATCTTATTTCTTATACGTCATTACACAGGGTTGTAAAAAACAATTGGGTAAAAATACATGTTTTTTTTTGTTCTGTTTTGTAACACTGTTCTTTTGTAGCACTGTTTTTTGTAACAATCCTATGTATGTATTAAATAATGTCATTATAATAATTCCTAACATTACTGATTATATTTACCATATTTTATAAGTTAAAGGTACATATCGTGAGAAGAAGGTATGTATACATTGATATGTTATGTATGAGTTATGTATAACAAAAGTAAGTAATACTTTCTAAAGTATTTTAGACACAATAAAATATAACTAGATGTTGTGTTTCTTGGGAAATATTTTAGATTGGTAGTTCATGTCATGAGTGAGATTTGCAATCAAATACCTAATGAACAACGACGTAATGATCGATATATGGAAGAAGAAGACAAAAAATGGGATGAGGGCAGGAGAATGGTAATGCGAAACATAAATATTAATTGATATAATAAAATAACATATTTATTTAATCTTAATATTCGATGCTATCAGTAGAAGTAAATTTAAAAGTAAAGTGTTCCAAAATATTTTGATTTCACAATATTTTATTTTTATGATTACTCTTTATTTTAACTTTGACTAGCAAGGGAATGACAAGTAGTTATGAGAATGCAAATTCTAGTAAAAATGATGAGATAGCATTATGCATAATATTATATATAAATGGTTATATAATTATATGTACATAATTTTACTATGTTTTTTGTTGAGAATAGAATATTTGTAAGATTTTGTGCACCTAGCGAAGTAATTATTGTTATATTTACAGGAAAGTGCTTTAACATGAAAGTTACAGACAAATAATTTTTTCCACTTAAGCATTTACTAGTGATTATTACTTAGCGGGCACAAGTTGTACCATTTTCTAAGAAGGAAATAAATGTCAACATAAGAAAGGTAGTTTTTGATTTACTTAAAAAAAATACCGATATTATTGTCACATGATATTTGTCAAAAGAATACGGTACTTAACTGTAATTTTTTAATTAATGGCACATAAAATAATCTTTACACAACGAAATGTATTCGTTTGAAGAAAACATACTTACTCGTAAAAAACACATGCACAAGGTCGATTTAAATAAACTTAGACGTTATGGGTATTGATATCTAATGATGATAATAATGATACCACATCGTACAGTTTCGCCAATTAATTGAATTAAACCATATTTCTAATAACCTAACCAATAATAATTAAGAAGTTACTTCGTATTGTGAGGGCATAAAAAAGCTGAAAAGCCTTCGAGATTAGAATAGTTGTAGATTGCAGTCGAATAGAATATGTTTCCAAGAAATAAGCAAAAAAATTGCAAATTCTACATTCCGTATGACCCAAATATCGTTCCGTATTATCGCAACATTGGAGGCAAACGTTACCCTTTTCACAAATAATACAACAATTCCCAGTTTTGTAAAATACCATTCACAATTTGATGCCTAAGATCAGTGGTTTCGGTAACCTTATAGATCTTTTCAAAATAAATAAACTAACGACATTTACATACATTTCTAACAAAAGTTTTGTCAAATATACATAATTATTTTTGTTATTTTGAATAAAATCACCCTATAAAAGTTTATGTTGAATTCTAACGAAATATTAATAAATACTTATTTACTTGGCAAGTCAAGTTGTGAATGACATTTTGATAACAATGTTTGGATATGGTTTCATTGTGTTTATCACCTAAATGTACTTATAGTTCTTAAAGATAGGAAAAATTCAGATATTTTGTGACTAAAATAAAATCTGTAGTAAAATTGATAGTGCATTCAAGTGATATGAAGAGATATTATTGTGATATGTATCCTCTAAAGAAGTGATTTGGAAGTCAGTCGGTATCCTTTGGTTAAATGTCAAACTTAGTGCGCACATAAACTTTAGCCTATTATGAAAAGGACGAAATATTCATTGAAACTGTCCCCACTCATGCTTACAAAAGTCTCCAGACATCTCTCATACCCAATCTTGATACTGATCAATTACGACTAAGAAAACAGATCCATACCAAGGGACATCTTGGCATGTGATCTTGCTTGTCTGACCTTTAAGTCTGTAGGTGACTATTTTAACGCGTGAAACAGATACATAATTATATTTATGAAAACATTGAACTTACTCAAGCATGAAATTGAATTTTCTTAGAAGTATTAGTGGATTTATAAGTAATTTAGTTCAGGTCCCAAAAATATTTTCTGCTCCATTTCGCATCTAAATCAATGAAAACCAACTGACCTCAGTATAATATAGGTAGGTACAGTTAATATATAATTATATTACATA
This sequence comes from Lithophane leautieri, assembly GCA_949152455.1. Taxonomy (NCBI): domain Eukaryota; kingdom Metazoa; phylum Arthropoda; class Insecta; order Lepidoptera; family Noctuidae; genus Lithophane; species Lithophane leautieri. Next base: position 4,392,802 of record OX424479.1, on the reverse strand, counting down.
AATATTTTTTTACAAAGTATATACACTCTCACTAATGGTCCTTTTTACCCAAAGATCCTTGGACGGTTCAAACTTCATTTAAGGATCTCACACCAGGACTGGATAAGCAAGAATTAATTTTTAGAATAACCCATAACAGTAACCCTTCACCTTAATTAAACTTTCGGTACTAAGATTAAAACAAATTCTCATGGAATTAGGAAAATTTTGGTAAGTATTCAATGGACTAACTAAATAGAATTGTCATTGGCATAGGCATTGTTTTTAGTAGTTAGATCTAACAAATGTAGTTTATTTTAATAAAAGTAAATGTTCTGTTATTTGGGAAAATAAAATCATGGTAAATAAGACACAATTCCAATTCTACATCAGAGTTTGTAAAAATAAAAAAAAACGAACTTCGAAAACTGCTCCACAAAAATGTGGAATAAACGTCAACTAAAAATTAAAGAGCTTCGCTACTTCGGATGTTAGATAAAATATATAGATCGATGTTGAAAACCGGTGAATATTTAAGAGCGCTTCAGACAAAAGGTGGTTACGAACCGGAACGGGGCGTTAATAGAGCAGGACGTTCTTTTGGCCCCGACTGGCCCCACGGCGGAATACCTCGTTAGGCAGTCTAACATGTTTCATAGAAAGATGAACAAAAACTTTCCTAGCAGCTTTTTGTGCGACGTACTCTGAATTACGAATTTCATTACGGCACGAAAACATTTAATTAGAGCAATAGACATGCTGTTGCAAATGTGAAAATTATATTAATGTTCCAGTTTGTTTTACTACTAGGTACAGAAAAAAACAGACTATTTTTGTTTTTTGGTCACTCTTCAAACAGCACTCTTTTTACTTATTGTGTGTCATTTTATAGCACTGACACCAATCACAAGATTTAAATGGATTGATGACAAAAGTTCCTTCGAGTTCTCACTGCTCTAACATGACCAAAATGACTTTATGGTTTACCGGATTTCAGATTAACGCTAAAGGATTTGATAAGACAAAGTTGAGTTGGTGGATTCTGTTGCCAACTATTTTTTTACCACATCACGGCATAAAAGAAAATCTGTCTCGAACCCAGCTGTCATAAACTAGTAATCCAAGCTAAACATCATTAAGAATAAAAAAATACTTAGTACGATCTAAAGGTCAATTCTTGCTATCCAATCCTTCTAAACGAATTCCTTTATCCTCTAATTAGGTCACCTTATGTCTTCATATCGTGTACCGAGTGCTACCAACAGTGAAGTTAGTAGCAAACTCAAGTAGCTTGTGGTGGTTTTCACACCGCTTTGTAGTTCTGCCAGGCTTGATCCTGTGAACAAAAGAGGTATTCAGAATCGTGGTGGAGGTAAAATGTATGGTGTCAGGAGCGCTGGAAAAGGCTTTGAGCCATCCAATGCAAGGCAAATAGTACTGCTAAGCTCCTTACAGAGTGCTGTAAAGGTGCTGATAAACTAGAGCATTCTCTAGTGTAACATGGAACATTAATACTGATTTATGTTTTATCACACGTCGACACGAATATTTCGCTAAGCATCCTAGCAAATGCTATACATGTTGGAAGTTTAAATCAAGTTTTTGTCTATTCATTAGAAAGATTTAGTAACAATGTAACTTTCACTGGAATGCCTATTATAATTGAATGCTCAGGTTTTCGGCTTCTTACAGAAGCAGATGAACATGTCATACTGTGATTTTAACATGGTGTATTGCTGAAACCTGGCTCTATTACGAGTATTGATGCCCGTTTGGGCAATAATTATCGCTTACAAAATATTGAAAAGGCACTCATTAACTTTTCAGGCATATTCAGAGCCACCTTTTGTTTTTTGAGGCTGGGAAGTCGTCAAATGAATTCTCCCGCTCTGAGTGGAGCGGGGAGTCAGACTTGTACTGACTAAAACCAACACACACAAGGGCTCCAGTTTCCTTTTCGGAGTTTTCCGCAATTTCAGTAGTCACTAACCATCCATTCGTGGTTAGTGACTATCTTGGTGCCAGAGTTTTTATGCCACCCATGGACCTCTGACTTGGCTTCACACGCCGTCGAAAAATATCTCTCAGGCATCCCGGTTTACTCACGATGTTGTTCTTCACCGTTATTGAAGCATGTGATAATTATAAAATCCGCACATTAATCCGAAAAGTCACAGGTGCGTGACTTGGTTTCACACTTGAGATCTATGACTTGACAGTTCCACGATCACACCACTAGGCTATCTATCACTGCATCCAGTTTAATATCCCGGTGTGTTCCAAGCTCCACCCGTAAGTAAAAGATAAGCATATAAGTAGGTATTTTATTCACACTGCAATAGCCAACGGCGATTAAAGAGGAATTCTTTGAAAGAATTCATGGAGGCGTAAATATACTACAAAAATTCTACGGATTTATAGCTCGCTATTCTATTAATTTCTGTTATTCTATACTCACAAATAACTTTAGTACTATTTAGTTTGATTATATGACTTTTGATTTTGATTTTTTTGATTTAGTCAAATTCATCGGAACATTACAACGTTACTTGTCTTTGTTAAGTTCGCGACGCTAGGAGGCAATTCGTAAGACAACCGATTTTTTTTTAAATTTCGAATTCACCCCATTTGTGATTAGAAAAATAAATTGAATTCAATTTGAAAATTGCATTTTGAGAAAAGGTGTACAAAGAACGAAGACTAATATTGGTGCTGATCTTGATAGTTACTAAAAGCGAGGAAGCAAATTAAAAACATGAACTTAGTTCAAGTCAACCCGGTATTTTTCAGTCGATAATTACTTCGCATTCGATGAAATCTTCGATTTTTAACGAACTCAAGCACAAAGGAAATCAAGTGACAGTCGAGAAAGAAAACAAAAAAAATACTAGTTTAATTGATCACTAGCAAAGATACAATGCAATGTTTAAACTTTGAATCCACGTTTATAGGTACTGCACAAACTGACAGACCTAAATCAAACATTTGTTATACTTATTCAAACATTTATAGAGCCTCATGATAGCAAATACTGATAGCTATATTACCGAACAAAGTGCAGAATACAGTCCAGTTGTTTTCGTTACGAACACCTAACCTAAAATGGAGTCGCAAATAACCACTAAATTGTATTATGTAGCTGTATGACAATAATATCTATACATCCTTACATATTATAAAACAAAGTCCTCTGCCGCGTCTGTCTGTCGTCCTGTACGCGATAAACTCAAAAACTGCAGCACCGATTTTCATGCTGTTTTCACCAATGGATACAGTGGTTCTCGAGTAAGGTTTTAGTATACAATAACCGACATCCACGCGGGCGAAGTCGCGAGCATCAGCTAGTATATTATAAATTGAAGTCGCTTTTCGTGTCTGTCTGCGTGGCCCCGTTGTTCTTCTAAACTACGCAATGGATGTTAATACCGTTTTCACCATCATTTAGAACATTTATTCCGGAAGGTTCGTGTGTGCACATTCATATTAAACTTACATTTATTAAAGAAATATGGATGTATTGGCAAGTCGGAGAAGGGGTGCGGGCGGGTCGTTAGTTTTAAATATAATAAAGACATCGGCATTTTTACCTGGCCATCCAAATATTTGAATTTATCTCTGCCTAGCTTTTTCCAAATGTTTGAATGTAACTCGATATTTTTACATGTTGCTCTATTACCTCGCATTTTACCTGAAGCTACAGTGTGTTTAGCGTTATCTGGGACACAGGAAATCAGGTGTCAGTTCCAACAAATGGTCAGTGCTCTATACACAGGCGGAACTAAGTGAGTTTAATCGATAGAATCGCTGATTGCCTCCGAAAGAATGGCGAACCTGTCCCGAATTCGACCTGGCGGTAGTTACAAAATTAGGTCAGTAACAATATATTATCTTTTTACTCGGTTGAATGAATGAAAGGAATGATTAGTATATGTCGCTGAGTTTAGGAATGAGCGATACAGGTCATCTTTAATACGTTTTTCACAAAGTAAGTTCAAAATTAGAAACAGATTTTTATTCCTTGCAAAATAATAAATCGTGCAGACATTTTTACAACATAATTTAATATCAAGCTCGTTCTGCCTTTTATCGAACACATTTACCTGAGATAAAATAAACGGAAATCTGTCAGTTTGCCCTTTCCTTTTGTTATTTTAAGTAAAAGAACAAATATTACGAAGCCCTCTTAACGTCAATTCTGATAAAACCCAAGAGCACTTCGATACAAATCTTATACAATATGGACGCTAAACACGTAAAAATGTCGAACACAAACCTTACATTTGTTATACTTAGTACGAATTTATCGACTCTCAAACTATTTGTTCTACAAAACAATAAAACTGTAAATGAAATGTGTTGTCTCGATTAAAATTGACGTGGAGGAAAATTTTAGTATTCATGTTGGCAACACTGACATCAGTGCTTACAGAGTTAAATATATAAAATTAACATAATGGCTTATGTTTGAGAACCAAAAACAAAATTTCAAATATTTTATTTAAAAAAATAAATAATTTTACAATGTTAAATCTTTTAAACCTTGCAGGTTTTATCTTTAATTATTTTCTTTTCACGAACAAAAGTGTGTGTTTTCACGAACAAAAGGACCAATCATTATCATCATTTCAGCTGATAGACGTCCACTGCTGGACATACGTCTCCCCCAAGCACCGCCACTTTGACCGGTTTTGTGCTTCTCGCATCCAGCGGATTCTTGTGGCCTTCACCAGGTCATCGGTCTACCTCCGGTCACTCATTATTTAGTCTTTTATATAATATTTAAGTAGATTCCTACACGGAACGCGCTTTATCAAAAAACATATTTTCAGCTGATCTAGAAGGAAGAAAACAACAAAAGAACTGGTATCTACCAGAGGTATTGAAAAGGTCTGAATTCAAATTATTCACCCGACATTATGATCACGATAAATCGATATTTGCAATACACTCCGCCACGGGTTGGATGGTCAGAACACGATAATGTCAATAGGTCGAGCAAACAAGTGAGTAGTCGCCCATGACATTACAATGGGGTACCTATCATGGGGTTTTTACTAGAAACGGGTTGTTATAGTTAGGTTCACGTATGTTATATTTTTTTTTTGAGATACATTCATTTGTTTTTGACTAGGAATTTATTATTTGTGTAAAGTATTCTCCATTGATAAGGAACTCATCATCATCTGCCTAGGCTTTTTCCAATTATGCTGGGGTCGGTTTCCAGTCTAACCGGATGCAGCTGATTATCATTATTTTACACGAAGCGATTGCCTATCTGACCTCTACAATCCAGTCACTGGGTAACTCGATACCCCAGACCTGTTGTCAGACTTTCGGGCTTCTGACGACCCGTAGCAACTGCCAAAGATTTGCAAACGACAGCCGGGACCAACGGCTTAAACATAACCGGCGAAATGTGGGTGTAATATAAGTACACCTCTGCCTTACCCTTCGGGGAAATACAGGCGTCATGTTACGTCAAGTTACTTAATTATTTAAACAAGGCACTAAATAAAATTACTAACTATACAAATAAATACAAAAACAAAAAGATTTGCTTAGATATTCTCAGGCACACCCTAACTAAACCATTCTTTTCTTGTTTTGGGCTTCAATTTGATTTTTGATATTAGTGAATCATGCTTGGCTGAACACCCATCAGTTTCAATACTCAGTCAAATTGGATAAATAAGCTAAACAACATAAGAAGTTGGTATACGATAAATCAAGGCAGGAAAACGCTATCAAGTTTCGGAAACAAGGACCAAAATAATGTCTGTATTTGGTCCTAATTTCCAGTTAGGTAGGTAGTGATTTTAAATTGATTTACAGCTGTTCCTCTAGAGTAAAATAATGTTCATGTAAGAATCTACAAAATCGTACTTTTCTGTGAATGTGCACTATTTATTATTATTTGAGTACTGCATGCTACGCCACATTAGCTATGCATCAGTACGACACGTAGATGTAAATCGTCATGGAAGGATTCCAAGTCGCAATTATTATTTTAATAGCGACCCACTCCTGCTTCGCATGGTTTTTTAGACTTTACAAAACATAGAGGTTTCTTAGTTATATGTAACTATAATAGTAACGTTTTAGGTAGGTTTTTTTTATGAAGAACAGGGAGTAAAGTTCACTCATCCACCATAGAAAAGGGAGGATCCTCCAACCAGACGGTTGTTGTGTCTGGCGGGCAACTGCCCAATGACTGATATTGGATTTTTGTATATATGTTCACTGCACGGTAAACTCTAATTGCGCGATGCAGGATTTTTGTGTGACGTCAGGTCTTTGATGCGTAGTTCGAATGTGGCGATGTAGGTACCGCCACAACGTAATATACACATAAACTTTCCGTAATATTTCCTCTAAACGATGGTGAAAACCTCATCAAAATCTGCTGCGTGGTTTGGGAGAACAACGCAGACAAACACAAAAAGTGACTTTAATTTATAATATGTATAGATATTAACTTGTACCTATCTTCGTAATGTACGATTCTTTTTAAGCCATTTTTTACCTAAGTTTTACGTATTTGAACGTGTTTTTTCAGTCTTTAGTTAAGGACCTCATTTGGCAAATGGGACATATACTTCTTAACAAACGAACGATCCATCCCCCATTATATTACGACAACCAACCATTTATCTAAGACGTGACGGTTTTTTAGTTGTGCGTAAAGTACTTTTACGACCTTTAATCACGTATGGTAGGCCAATTTTTAGCAATGAGCTAGGTAATGAGCAAACATATTTTATTTTACACAATCAAGTACTTTTACTATTAAACAAATGAAACGCGTCGACTTGGGAATCCTATTTTTTTGTCGGCTAAAAACTAATCTCAGAGGAGAGATAATCTTTAAATAACCCGCGTGATTCTCTAATAAGAGGGTCAGAATAAACGAAAACAACAGAAATCATTACATACAAGGAGTCAGTTTTAATTAAGCTCACCTCGTATTCCGTTGATTTCAAGGACGAGGAATATCGATTTTGTATTACTGTCGAAGTATCTAAACTAGGATTGCGGATACTTTGAATTTCTATAGGCTATTGTGAATGTTCACCTTACCGGGCTGTTACTACTCGTTTCACACCATTTAAGATGATATTACACGATAAAGTACCAGAGTCGAGCAAAACTTCAAAGTGTAGTTCCTTTGCCAGACGTACCTTTGTTACTCTATAGCTCTTTGTACGTGAACTATCTACAACTAACTCGTACTACACGCTACATTCAGTTTTATTTTTGTAAACTTAGGGGTGATTTTTACATGAAAAAACTATCTGGTCATCATATTGTTTCTACGAATACTTGCAAGATTTACTAGAGATATCAGGGAAAATGACCACGGTATTATGAGGTGTCATCTGATCTACGCACCATGCCTCTGAATGTTGCTCACCGATGAACTACTGACCTAGATCGCAGGAGACAACTTATGGACGGCATTCGTTATCACAATTCTTAATAAACAAGACTCCAGTGGTGGAAAGTACGTAGAGAAAATACTTGCACAACAAAGCAGATGCCAGTTGTATATTTGGACTAACTTAATGACATGATATTAGAACTCTCCAGTTATAAATGACTGCCTTTATTACGGAGTATTACAGTCGAGTCTAGTTGGAGCCGAATTTACATAGCATTAAAAAGCTCATTAAGCTTAGACATTTCTTAATAATGCCCTCCATGAACCACTTTCATTGTACGTTTTTTGCGAACAAGTAAAGTTTTAAATAATGCGGTACGTGACGATTCGTAATTCTGTGTCTTGAATATTAAAAAAAAAACCGGCCAAGTGCATGTTGAACCACCCACAATGAAGGGTTCCGCAGTTGGGATGAATTTATCCAACAAACTTAACATTATAGTTAAAAAACTTGTTCTCCCACACAGAATGAATGGGAGAACATGTTTTTGCAACTGCAAATTTAAGTTGGTCGATTATTACTCGGTAACTTGTGGAGCCTACGTAGCGGTGATAGTTTTCCATTTAATTTCATTATATATATTACTGCCGTGAATTTCACATATCCAAAACCAACCATTTAGCTGGCAGGGCGTGGGGATACTTGACTCTAACAAAAATTAACACTTTAAAGCTTAATATTTCGCAAACGGATCCCTTAATCCAAAAATAGGTTTCACAATGTCACACACAGAATTACGAATCGTCACGTACCGCATTATTTTTAAACGAACTTTCTAACGATATCCCACACTATGGGATTGACGAGAGAAAAAAAAACCATACCCGCTTCAAGTGTAGGGGAGGTACCCTAAAAAAAATTTTTTTTACCGCTTTGTCGGCGTGATTTATATGTATACCCATACCAAATAACAGCTTTCTAGTACCAACAGTCTCCGCACTAAGCCGCAGACAGATGGACGGACAGACAGACGGACATAGCCTTAGTAATAGGGTCCCGTTTTACCCTTTGGGTATGGAACCCTAATATTAACCGCGATTTTAATGGTTCTTTAATACTTAAAATAGTAGAGAGGATTATAACGGGAAGACCGGCAGAAGCTGTACTACTAATCAACCAGCGAAGCGAGCTGATTGATTAAGGATAATTAAGGTACCTCCTACCATTAGTTAAGGCTGAATTGATGGGAGATTAATGTTGAGTTAGAGATCACGTAATAAACCACCATCTTCAGGTGAGTCGGTATAAATAATAATTAATAACGTTCTATCGTCTTGTTCAATACTCATAAAATGTATTGTTTCCATAATATTGTGAACTTATGTTACTATTTTACGAAGACAATGATCATTGTAGACCTTGTCGGGCACAACAAAGTAGGAGAGACGCAGAGGGCGTTTATTTGACTACTTGGTTGTTATTCTATATTATTTAAAACATTAAAAAAAAAACCTTTTAGATATTCATTATTATAATAACAGCATTTTGATACTAGAAATTGTTTTGATTTATTTATGAACGAATTAAACTTAGTTCTTTTTTAATTATTTCTGGTAGTCCTAACTTAAACTGCGAAAGTGAGTTTGTTTCGCTTTCACGCTAAAACGGCTAAACGGAGATGAAATTAAGCAAATGGGTAGACCACGACTTGGAGAAGGACACAGGTTACTTATTATCGCGGATCGCAAACGAAGTCGCAAGCAACCATTAATTTATTATATATTTAATTGATATGACGGTACTTTTTGAGTGCATTTTTAGTTTAGAGTTTGATAGGTTTAAAACCTATTTTTATAGCGTAATGTATAATAATATTATCTTCTATTATCATGTAAAAGTCTTGTTCCATAAGGTTCGGTTCACAACAGACTACATAAATGTCGAAATCTACTTGGACAAATTCGGAATGTAGGTCTGTCATTGCGAATTTCGAAACTTTCTCAATACCAACTATGAACAGATAAGCACTTTACCATTCAGCGAATATAAGCATGAAAATAATTTATGATTCAATCTTGGAACAGGTGCACTAAAACTGCAGAACGTAAAAGCCTTGTAGCTGCCATTTGTAAACGCGAATTCCGGACTCAGATGGTGTGTTTTGTTACTCTATAAAGGCAATGAAATATACACCCCTTTGCAAAAAAAAACGGGCATCTTAACAGTCATTGGCTTTTCTATGGATAATACCAATATTTTTACTATGTCATTAACATAAATTACTAGTAATGTCTTATTATCAATAAGAATATCGTTTTTTGGCTACACCCCTCTTCCAGCAGCGCTACAATTTCACTAGCTCTTATTGCTTTTACTGCCATTACAATCGATACAAAGATATCTGTTTTAAGTCACAATAAGACTGGATTATGCGACAAACATAAATTATTCTACTAAAAATAAAGAGAAGTTAGTTTTAGTGGCCAGGATAACCTTTTAACCGCAAACCCGCAAAAAGTTAGTAAAAGTCACAAAGCGAAAAAGGATTATTATTGTTTAAAAAAAGTATCGAATTTGGAATTAACTTTTTTCATACCCAGACTCTTTAATAAGTGCCAGTAACATACTTTGGCTATTAAAACCTCTTTACAACTAAATGATTACCATAATGTAAAAAAATCAAAACCGCCCGTTTTTTTTGCGAAGGGGTGTATTATTGCTGTTGTCGCTTTCTAGTTGAGAGTTGAGCTCTTTGAGTTCTGAGTTGAGCTCCACTATTACTGACAAATGCTTGCACTGATTAGACAGGTCCACTCAAATCTGTGTGGCTCTTTCCTCAAAAGACCATTTCAGACGCTAATCTACATGGTCCTCATGTGGCCTGACCAAGATTATGCGTGGACTTTATAAGAGACTGCGACCTCTGAGTTTGTTTCGGTCTTTCTTCTCAGAGTAGTCAGATAGGAAACGCCGATCTCATCTAGGTTATTTTTACTATTTTATATTATGACGTGTAAACGTGATTCTAATATCCTATTTACAGTTAAACAATTTAATTTAATTATAAATGCTGAGTGCTGACTTTGATTTCAAGTTTTAATGATTTCGTGCTCATGATATTCTTCTTTTCGATTTGACAGAACATCTATGTTATACTGTTTGGGCCCAGTAAGTGGGTTTATTACGGCGTCACACTTGCTGTTCAGATCGTCAGGGGTGCAGAATTGCAGATGACCAGACATTTAGGGCACTTCAGCAGATGGGACATGGAACATGGCTAATGATAAGCGGCCCAGATTAGTGCTGGTTGACTGATCTCATAATAATTGTCAAGAATACGAGGGTTGTAATGTCGAACTTAAAGGTCTTGGTTGAGATTTCCAAATTAAGCGTAGTGCAGGAGATTCTGCGTGGTAAATTTCCGCAAGCTATTTAATATTTTAACTCTATAATGTTAGAATTGTATATAGGTTGGCGAGTTTTTTTTAATAATATCATTGATGCATTCTATGGTCATTCGCCACAAGCATAGATTAAAAACATTTTCTATCAAAGATCCACGAATGGCAGCCGGGCAAGGCACGGAGGAGTCTCGTTCTGAAAAGATGGTCACCTATCCACGGACCAACCCCGGCAAGCGTAGCTAAACCTGATGGATCGACCCGTGCGGCTGTTATTACTTAGCCACGATGCTCCTTGTAAACGACACAAAGGACCAATTTATTGTTCTTAACAGCGCTATTTAGGACAAAAAGTAACATAAAGCCTCTATCGTTTGGAACTCGACCAAATTCCTGACAACAAAGTAACATTTTGTTTATTTTATCGCCCACTTTTGGCACAGGTGTCTAATCTTCTGCATCGACTGTAGTCGCCTCATTTGTTCGAGAAATTTTAGCATGCATGTGCAATTTTGCCGTTCAATATTTTTTTTTTTACCCTACACAGTTTCTGATATTTTTAAGTGGCTCAGCTTCAGTAGAAAGTAATGATATACTCGTTTTCGATGTTCCTTGTTCTAGTCTAATAATTTTGGTCTAATGGCAATCATGTCATTTGGTTTAAATAGGTTTTTATCTGTAGTATCTTTTTTATCGTATATAGATTCCTTTCTATCTTGTGAATGTAAAAACGTCGTAGGCTTAGTGAACTGTAAACTTTTATTTTTAATTTAATTTTAATTTTTTTTTATGAACTTTATCTGAAACTTTTTGAAAGGCCTACACTGTCCTCCCATAACTATTAACACTGTAATTCGAAAATATTGTAAAAGCCAATTATCTTTTAAAAGAGTAACCATGGAGTTTCTTGCCGGCTCTTCTCCATAGGAAACGACCAATTGGAACCGTGCACCTAGCTTCTGACGTTTCATAAGTGCCCATGTAGGCTTATGTGAAATAAAATATTTTGATTTTGATTTTGAGTCGTATATTTGGAACATTTTTTCAAAATATGTATCCAACAAAAACACTTTGATATTAAACTAAACAGCTTTGTTTGTTTTATGACCTACTTTCGTGTCAGGTGTACTAACCTTGCAAAACATGTACTCTTGCAGTTGCCTTCATCTGAACCGGCGATACCAGAGCACAGGTGTAGTTGCCTGCATCCTCCACTTTGAGACGCGCCACCTGCACAAAGATGCATCGTTATGTCCAAGATTTCGAGCGTTTTATGTAGAAGGAAATCTGTGAGAGTTGTGTGAGCTTACTTATATGTCCGCATTAAAACAGATTTCTTGCTATATATGCGGCTTCAGAAAAACTTCAGAGTTTTTACATACAGCCAAGCAGGACAGAATTATTGTCCAACTCGATTCAAGTAAGATGCAAGGGTTTTTTTGTGAAAATCAGAACAAATATTCGTATAATCATTTTTGTGGTTTTATTTCTACCAATGTTGTTAAATGATGAAATCTTATTTATTTTATTCTATTTTTTATGTATGTAGGGACTCTCTGAATTACTATTATACAGAGGTAAAATTGTTTGTTTGATTGTAAAGCATTGGTTTCCTAAGAAAACGATGAACGGTCACACAATAACGGCTGTCCAAATACAGAGCGTTTTTTGACACCTTTTAATGTAAAATTCTGATGAAATGACAGATTTTCATGACTGCCGTTATATTATAACGAAACCGCTTTCCTAAGAACCATAAGAGGTATAATCTCAGAAAGTACCGAACAGATTACAAAAAAAATTGTCACTGTTAGAAATCTACACTATTATTGTATAGTTGACTTCCACACGTGCGAAGTCACGGGCATAAGCTAGCTATTAATAAAACAGAATTGAGTAATAAACCAAAGTTATTGTGATTAAAATTCGCGAACTGTAACAAATAGTAGGTGTGTAAATATTTGATCAAATCAGGCTGAGTTTACAAACATTTTATACGAGTCGTCGAGCACTTGATTATTTCCAAACCTCCAAAAACTGGGATTTTACGTTAGGTATTATAAAATGAGCTTAATAAATTATGTATTCCGTTAGACATCTGAGCAGAAACTAATGATTAGATAGGTATTTAAGTTTATGAAAGAATATGATAATAATATTGATTATTGATTTTTTTATTGTGTTACTGGGTCTTTCCCTCGGGAATTTCTCAGTGGCAGCCCGGAGTCTGGATTTGTGGCCGGTTGATGGCAATAGGCTCGACCCCTATTACATGGGACTTAAACATAACTGGCGAAATGTGGGTGTACTATAGGTATGGCTCTGCTTAACCCTTCGGGGAAGATGGGCGTGATGTTATGTGTTATATTTAGATAATAATATTTACTTCGATACATATTAAATCAAAGGGTCACGTAGCACTGTTATAATCTCGTAGAAATCTAAATTTCTGATATGTGACTAAATATACTTATTATAACTATGAAATAACCACACTTTTTCGCAGAATTCAACTCATTGGTATTCAAGATAACCCAAATACACACAGTCATACTTGACAGATAGTGAACTATCTTCAATAGTAATAAAACTTTAACAAAAAACAAATATTTTTTAATTTTTTAATTGTGTTTTGTACAGATCATGTGGTCTGCAATATTTTTTTAAATTTATTATTATTATATAATACAATTACCTTGGTTTTGTATACTCTGACTTTAACAACTCCCACGGAAATATATTTTCGCTGAAATGACAAATATCTAAGCATATTTACTTCCCATATTAGTATTTGTATTCCGACCAAGCACGCCCTATGAATAACGCACAATAAACACACAGAAATTTCGAAATATGTGAATATATTCTGAAGGAGGAAAACGCGGATGATCCTTATTCGATTCTTCTTCCCACATGTGATACAAATGGTTAATAATACCAAGTTGGTATATTGGGAAATATCGAATGTTATATTAATGTCGTACTAGAAATATCTTATTATCGTATTGCTGACTCTCCAATTAGTCCAGTAGCTGTTAAAGCAATATCAGTTTCTGCATCTGAAAGTGATACATAGAAGTGTTTTTTGGCCTTTAGTAACTTGCTGTTGACAAAAAAATTTGGACATAATTTTACAGTCGCTTAATAAGATGGTACATTTGTAACCAACTCGCGTTTATCAGCATCCACGGGACAATTTGCATTAAACAGACCCTGGCAATAAGCCAAGATAACACTGACACAGAAAAATAAGATAAATGAGTTATTTCACAGATAAGTCCATATTTAAAATATAATGCTTTTAAAACACCGTATATTACGCGAATATAGCTCTCTAGCTTGAACCATTTCGTTTTATCTTTACATTTTTTTTTTTAAAGATTGCACTTTTGTATCACCACTCAGGCCGAAAGCAAGGGAGAATATTTAAGTCGCTCTTACACTTAAGCCCGCAAATATATTGCGGTAATTTAGACCAAACGGGGAGGTAGAATAAACTGGGCCTTGAGGGTGTAGTTGCAGGTTGGGGTGGCAATGATAGCTGTGTGGATTTAGGGAAATTAATAGGCCAGTCAAGTAGCCTAGCCAACCTTTTAAATAGAGCTTTGGCAAGGGGCCCGAAAAATTCAAGGAGCAGGCACTTATTATGATGAAAGAGCACTTCATAAGACTACTGATGGTTTTATGGAACTTTAACTAAGTTAAGCTTGACTTAAGTGGTTTTAATATTTAGCGAATAAAAAAAAATAGGACATCCGTACGACACGTATGTATATAATATTATTGGAACTGCAATATATTCACATATATATGATAATCTATTAGGGCTTACAAATAAATATACAAAATTTTATATGTTTGTATATATTATCTGTGTGCAAGCCTTTTACCTTTTGTCTGTTTTTTCTTTATTATTTTTGATTGACATATTTATTATACTTTTTGTTTTCTACCAAGAACCAGCACCTTTTGATTTCCAACATTAATAATCTGTTTCTCCACACATTTCTCCGAAACTATTAATCAAATCTTTGAAAGCGTGAATACACCTGTGTCTGCGCACACACTTGCACTATAATAACTCCCGCGCCCAAAGATAGTCTCCGCTAAGATTTACCGCCATAGCCGAAATTACCTTCCTGAGATTTTTACATTAAAATTCATAGTTTTATATCTCCTTCATTATTAACAACACCATGTTCTGTCGCTATCAACACACATCTATGTGCCTATTTCCATTAACGCTAATACTGCGCCCCTACCTCACCGTACCACTTAACTCATGGCTATCACACGGTAAATATCATACGCTCTGTTATCTCCTTGACTATAAACGTTTACAGACATAATTACAGCATCCCCGTGAGGGACAGCCTCGCTAACTAACCCTCATTTGGTCCGTTAAACGCAATTTTTTCTAACCACCCCAGAATTTAGGAAAAACAGTTGATGAAATGTAAATAAGCAAAGAGATTTTTTGAAAGATATACCTCGCCCGTGGGCTTTTCGTAAATGGAAAATGGGCACGTTGAATTAACTAAGTTGTTTTTATACTGGTTTTGAATAGGTAATAGGGATCTTTTCTCGGGTGTGTCGCATGAGGTAACTCAATTAGTTTTTTTCAGTAATGTGGCTATTTATTTTATACTGATGTATCTTCTTTTAACAAGACTGTTCAATAGTGTTTTTCGTTTCAGTGAAATCAAATAATGATACCAAAAAAAATTATCAACTTTCTTATTTTATACATTGAACACACCCCAGTAAATTAAAAAACTTATAAAGAAAGTAAAATACTAAAGGCTTTTTTGGCAGCAAATTATTCCACTATCAAGTACAATGCCTGCGGGAATTTGACCGATTTTTAAAAGCACCGTTCTCAATTCTTTGCAAGTCTAAATGGTTTTTCGATATTTTATTTATACCGTGTTGCGAGAAAAGCCTATAAAGTCTCGTTTAGAAGGGAAACAATGTTCCCTGAAACACAATAAACTGGAGATTTTCTTACAGGTGCTCTGAAAAGAGGTCGAGGTCAAAAAACACTTTATTTTAGGCGTTACTTCAATGCAGAGTCGGCTAGAGGCAAGATGTAAAATGGCCGTAAGGTTAGATGTGAGAATTTAGAAGATTTCAATGGAGAAATTTAAAACGTTTTCAAAGTACCTACAAAAATAATTATTAAAACTATTCAGGATAATATTCCTATAGTAACAGGTTTACTACAGAAGTAAATACAAGTAATGTCAATACAAAAATCTTAAATTGAAATAGAATGTAAATAATATAATTTATGTCGATATGATATGATATGTATGTGAATTTTTGGAGGAGGTCCAGGCTACATCTGTTCAGAAAATCTTTGTCTGATCTGTTAAGTGCCCAAATAAGAGATGGGAAAATGTTATTAACTAATTTTAATATTTAGTCATGTTTAGCGACAAAAACGACAAAAAGTGACACTGATGATAGAAATTAGATTTCTACGAAAAGAAAGAAATAGTCTTTCTCTCTTGGAATGCCTAATTAGCTTAGAGGGAAGAGATTAGATTGTGTATAGGATACTAAGTATATCACGTCTTTACGCAACATATATTATATCGTTCTCACACATGTAAATTTCAACTTGAATGATATAAACCAATATTTTGTACCAATTATTTTGATTTACAAGAATTTCCATGGAGTTTCTTCCCCGTTCTTCTCTAAAGGAACCCGGAATGGGCAACTAGCTTCATCTTTCTAACAGACCTTGATAATTCAAAAGTGCCTGCAATTAGTTTAATTGAAATAAAGGCTTTGGGTTTTTGAGTTGAGTTTTAAGTCAAAATTACCTGCAAATGACTCGTCAAAGTCAATTGATCAGTTTCGATGAGTACTCCTCCTCGAATCTCATCCAGGGACACGGTGCTGTTCCCTCGATACCAATGCATCTCTGGTACCGCATCACCAGGATGCAGGTGAAGAATGGCACATTTGAGAGACAACGTCTCTCCAGTTTCTAGAAACGCTTCTTTACTCATCTTTATTGAGGGCGCTGTGGACAAAAATTTAAACTGTAACGTTTGATTTTATGTAAAATCATGAACTGGTTATCAGTAAACACGAATTTTGTTAACCCCGAAAAGTACAACATTTTTATTATTTTAATAATAACAGACTAGATGATAATAAAATGTAAAGTAGATACAGAGCTCTCAAAATGCTAGACTCAGTTTCGCAGAAATAATATGGGAATTAAATACCTAATAGATAACCCATTTCTTTTCTCAAGTTAAAAAGAAATAGTTGTATTTATATTTAGAGACGTATTTACATGATCTATATAATAATAATAATTTATATATTTTTTTATGTTTTTTTATCTTTTTATTTTAAGAAATATATAAAAATTTAATTATAGAAAAATGAATAAACGTAATAATAATATGTACAAGTATATAAAAAGGGGGAAATAATCATAGGGCATCAAAAAATTCGTCCGCATCGCATCATCATCTGCCCAGCCTTTTCCCAACTATGTTGGGGTCGGCTTCCAGTCTAACCGGATGCAGTTAAATACCAGTATTTTACAGGGAGCGACCGCCTATCTGACCCCCACAACCCAGTAACTGGGTAATACGATACCCCTTGGTAAGACTGGTTGTCCGCATCGCATCGCAACAGGTAAAATGCCAAAAGGCTGGCAGCATTGCCACGTTGTATGGCAATGCTGATGCTTTATATTTTTGAGGCTTGTTTATTTGAAAAAAATACCCACAGTTATTCCTATTAAATGAACAAGTCTCCCAAAGACTGAAGAAAAAAAATGCCGGGGAATTGCTAGTACCTCCTCAGAGATTGCAACTATACAGTAGAAATGTCAGTTGTATGGCAGTAAAAATGTATAATAAATTACCACCTGGCTTGAGAATGTTACCAATTAATAAATTCAAATGTAAAATATTTACTTGGCTCTTAGACATGTGTTTCTACTCTGTTAATGAAATTTTTAATCATACTTTTTGACATAATAATTGACATTACAAATAATACTATTCAATTAATCTGAATCAATATAATTGTATCAAATTAAAAATATAAATTCAAATCAATTTTAATAATTTAATATAATTTTTATTGTAATGTCTCCGATTTGCATGCACTTAGCTTATTTCATTTTCCTACACCAGCAATGGTAGTATATGTGAATCAATGCTTAATTTTAGATCTCAATGTACCATATACTTAGAAATAAATATTATTCTATTCTATTCTATTGTTAGGCCAAAAAATAGGCCAGCCCTCTGGTCACCTGAAGAGTCGACCGTTTGGCGATGTCTTGAAAAACTAAGTGCGCACTCGAACCCCATAGCCCTTTCCCAAGTTTATTTATGTTAATAAAAACTTACGGTGCACAGTCAACTTGTACCGCCTCAGCATTGGAGGGTGTGTGGAAACATGACAGCAGTATACACCAGAGTCTTGGACCTTAGCATCTGCTAATGCCAACTTCCAATTTTCACCAGCTAAGTCTACCCTGTACCTGAAACGGAAAGAATTTTGAAATATTTTGAAACATAACATTCACACAACAACAAATTAAACAAAAGACAAGAATTGAAGCCAATGGGTTTATGCAAAAACGGAAAAAAAATAATGTCTGTTGCATGGGAGCCCCCCTTCAATATTTGTTTTATTTTAATTTAATTATTTATTTTTAAAGTCAATAAATAACTAAATATTCAAGCATCTACCTGTTGCCGTTATCAATATCGAGCAAAAACGAGCAAAAAAATCACGTTTGTTGTATGGAAGCCCCCTTAAATATTTGTTTTAATCTATTTTTTAGTATTTGTTGTTATACCGGCAACAGAAATACATCATCTGTAAAAATATCAACTGTCTAACTATCACGGGTCATGAGATACTGCCTGGTGACAGACGGACAGACAGACAGACAGCGGAGTCTTAGTAATAGGGTCCCGTTTTACCCTTTGGGTACGGAACCCTAAAATTCTCCTATGAATGCTGGTTGCTTCTGCAAATGCTGAATTCTTTCCCCATCAAATTCGAAATTTCAAGTCATTTATTCAAATTAAAGGCGGAGATTAAAGCACTTTTTGAACATTCATAATCTCCAGACCCTTTAGAAGTAAAACATATTTTTGAAATCAGACGGTATGTCTGAGTACAGTTTTAGTGAAGCTACCACAAAACAATGCTTTTTGTAAAAATTACTGATACCAACGAGCCATTCCGAACACAACCAATATTTTAGCACAAACACACATCCTATTTGGATTGTGGCATGCGTAAATAAGAAGTTATATTTATGGACGAGACTTCCAATGGAACTCGCGTTGTTATTGTGAGTTGTGAATGGACTCCGGCTTTCAATGATACTGAATAAGTGATAAGTATATTAAAACTGAACTGGGCGATGTCAAAATAAAGAAATTGAGACAGAAAATGTTACTAAAATTTATTTACTATTAAGATGGATACTGGCGTAATCTCAATAAGAGTTCTGTGAACGGTGACCAGAAAACAGTACTGTCACAGTATAAATAAGTAATAGCATTATATATTCATAGAAATCGGCCGAAACGACACGCTTCAAAATCTCAGTGTATACCAGTGCGTAACAGTCCGAGAGCGCAGCAGTTACGTACGGACGCGGAAGGTTTGTACCGAGCGGCCGTAGGTGATTATTTCAAGGTCACTGCCGAGACACAATACTGTTACTTTATTATACTGTGGTACTATCATCTGAGCGATTAATAATAAATTATGGATTATTGTAGTTCAGGTTTTAATAGGTACATACTTATACCAAACCTACGAATTACTTTGATTAGGTATTACAATGCTCAGTAAGTTTTTGTTTTTTATAAATTTAAGTTACCTACCTAAAATCTGTCGTATGTGTATCCAGATCTATTGTTAAAAGCTCCAAATTTTCATCTTCAGATACTCTTATCCAAGAAACCTGTAACAAAATGTCTGAATCATTTCCTTTTCTTAAAAAGTAAATTATAATCCCAAAGTAAGAAGATTTGTTACCGTTTTATCTCTTAAAGCAGTCACTTTGCAATCAAATATGACAGTTGATCCTGTATCAGCGTCAATTACTGTATCTTCTGAAGTGGTGCCTTCAAATGATGGAGGACGAAATCTGAATAAATAAGAAAACAAAATGAATATACAAGTCTTAGCGAGTATAAACTGGGTTTTTTTTTAAGGAAGAAGAACTGATATCTTTTTTCTGCCTTTCATAGATTGTGCTGCACATCAATAATACTGTAGAAACACAAAAAAAAAGTTATAAGAGCAGTTAATAGCAAACCAATGCGATCGTGTTTTATTTTTTCCTTAAATGTCGTCGTTTCCAGATTCCAAGTCTAGACATTTCGCAGCATTGACATAGGACAATTCAAATATTTCAGATGGTTCCTGTGATAATTTACGAAATAAATCATTCAATGTTACGGTTCTTTTTTGTTCCAATTTTTTGCTCAGTGACCAATATGCTAAGAGTTTTGTAAAATTTTATAAATATTGGTATTGGAGAAAATGCTTCAATTTGAAATAATATTTTTCTGCAGGACTGTTTTTTGGTATAAAATTTTTGTTTGAACATCGTCTGCCTATGTACCAGTATTTTTTTTAAAGGATATATAAATAAATCAATCAATCCATCCAATCTAGTGATTTCGACAGCTGAATAAATAGGGTGCTTTTTCAACAACTCCATAACAAAATTCTCGCAAAAAAAGTATTTAACATTTGTAGGGATTAAAGGTCCCTTTCTGCTAGGAAACCTAACTCGTGTTTATTCAACTAAGTGTACGAAAGGTCTTCAGTTCGGAACAATATTTGAATGCATAAAACAAGGATTTGTATCGCATTTTGGCCTTATAACGGGATGTGTTGTCTCAGACATTACGTATGAACGCGTTAGAGAATTCTCATTCGATGACATAATGTATGTTTTGTTTGTCTGTTCCAATTCCAAATGCTGCTTTGATATTATGTTTATTTGTTTACTGCGGTGCGTGGTTGGTTTGTCAATATTTTAGTTTATATTGTAATTGGCAAACAATTAAAATAACTTGCTAAAGCGTGAATTGCACCGACGAATTGTTCGGCTTTGTGATTAGGCAGTACCTATTGGAGTCCCTATTGGAGATACAAGTACCTAACTACAGGCTAACTCTCTTTTGTGTTCCACGCGCGTCTCAAAGAGATGTCAACACAACCGACGGGGTCCGCTAGGGCCGATGCCTGCCGGGGTCACGGGAAAGTCCGAAATTGATACCGTAGCCTCTGGCAACTTACAGGCAACTGACTGAAGGAACATGGGTTGGTTTTAGTCAGTAAGAGTCTGACATGCCGCGCAAAGCGGGAGAAGTAATTTGGTAATTTCATACAAAAAAAAAAGTCTCCCTCTCTTATTCATAAACGTTGCTTAAAGTTAAGGGGCATTTTAATGTCAAAAATGTAAAGTTAAAGAGTCTCTTATCATCACTTTACTTTAAGCAACGTTTATTAATAAGAAGGTTATTTTTGGGCCTATGTCAGGCCTATGTTTGGTAACGCAGGTAAGTACTTAAATAGATATCCTACATATTTTTCATTATAACGCTAAAATAAATGAAGTCTTTTCAAAATACAAGACCATACTAAACATAAAACGTGCAAGGATCAAAACTCTAAACGGACCCTTCGCAAACCGTCACGAAACGTCAATAAGTTACTTATGTAATTATGTTTCTGCTCAGTTATTCTAAGGTCCAATAACGTAGGAGCAAAGATCAGGCCCCAATTTTAAACTCCACATAAATTCTGTTTAAGTTTGATGATTAAAATCCCGAATTTGGCCCAGGAATTTACTTAGTTAAATTTAGGAAAATTAACTAGTTTAATCAGCTTTCTGGATTCCCTAATGTCGGTTAGTGAATTAAATCAACAACCACAAAATCTTTTCTTTACACAACCGTGTTTGAATAAAAGTATTTTGTACTTTATGTTTAAGGGCCTACCCAACCTCAAATTGCTTAGCATGATCCTCCGTTATGCCGAAAATATTGCAGCATTAATTTTGAAATAAATATAAATGTTAAAGTTGAGGATTGATGCTACGTTCTATGTTTGACGAAACACGATTATTATAAAATTTACTTTATAGAAAAAAAATCCGAAGTTACCTCTAAACCGAACTATAAACCTCTGGTATTCAAAAATTACTTCAAATTAGATCATAAAACTTTGCATAATAACTGAACTAATTATAAAGCAGGTCTCATGTTTTTTTTTATAATTACCATTCTTTTCACCGTAACAAGCAATTACCTAAACTATTCGAGGCTTGGAGCCGCCAGCACCCCACTCCGTCTCGCTTTCACTCAGGCCGCGAGAAGTATGGTGCGAGCGAGATAAAAAGTGAATTTGAGCTGAGGTAAAATAGGCCTTAAAATGTAAACAGCTGTGTGAAATTAGACCAGGTGGCAGGTTGTGCATAAACACTCTTTTTATATTACTTTTGTTGGTGAGTGTTCCTCAAGTAATTATAACAGGTGACAACACCGGCTACACACACGCACGTTCCAGACTCGTTAGCTAATTAGGTTGCCAACCTAATATTTAGAATTAAGGACGGACTCCACAAAGAGGAAAATAATAAACAATTTCATTCCACAAACTTTTCTTATTGCATTAAACGTAAAACATTTTGTTTATTTATTTATATTCCAAAGTATTCTGATTGTTACAAACGTTTGTGTTTCACTTCTTTTTGTTTATTGAGCTTTACGCCTGACATGATAATTGTTTAATTAAACTTATGATGTAAAAATAAAGACCTATTTGAGCTTTATGATTAATCCGAACGTAAAAACTAAGACCTTATTGTTTTATGATTAATCCTAACGAACGAAGAAAAATTATTCATAAGTTGAGCTCAACAATTTATGCTAGATTTATTAAACGTATCTATTAATTAATCACGGAGGAGCTCGTGGCTACGTGTCGGGTCGGTCGGTCCATTCACATCATCCACGGGTCGATCCATCAGGTTAAGCTACGCTTGCCGGGGTTGGTCCGTGGATGGGTGACCATCTTTACATACCGAGACTCCTCCATGCCTCGGAAAACACGTTAAGCCGTTGGTCCCGGCTGTCATTTGTGGATCTTTGACAGTTGTTACGAGTCGTCAGAAGCCCGAAAGTCTGACAACCAGTCTTACCAAGGGGTATCGTATTACTCAGTTACTGGGTTGTGGAGGTCAGATAGGCAGTCGCTCCGTGTAAAATACCGATATTCAGCTGCATCCGCTTAGACTGGAAGCCGACCCCAACATAGTTGGGAAAAGGCTAGGCAGATGATGATCTATTAATTAATCAGTAGAACATTATTAATATAAAAAGAGTTCCTAGGAGTAAATAGTATAATTTTGTCTAGTTTAGATTCTCTACCGCCAATTTTTTTTCTAATTACCTCTTAACTACTCCCAGTTGCATGGATTTGGAATTTTGGAAATAGAAAGCATTTAATGTAGGAATACAGATATGATGTAATTTTGATGTCGTTTTTTTGAGAGAGAGATATCTACAGCCGAGGAATAATTTCTTTTTGGATAGTTTTTCCCAACAAAAACTTTCAGACGTCAATTTTATTCCAAGGATAAAAGATATCTGACGTTGGACAAAATATAATAATAGCCCTAAGCAGTTCAATATGCTTGCCTCTTGTCGTTTCCGCTGCTAATGCCAGTTAAATTTCTCAAGGATCTGTTTAATTATTTGTCATTGAATATCTTGCTAATAATTGTGATAATCTTTGTTAATGTTTCATAAATAAACTAATTAGAGTAACGACTACAGAAAATACCTTTAAATTGGGCTGTTTAAGTTGCTGGAAAATAACCTGAGTAATTTGTAAAGCCTTCTTTGGTGTCGTGGCGTTTGGAATAAGATTTGAAAATGTGTGAGAGCTCTTTATGTGTTTTATGCAGTAAGATTATTATAAGTTTAAAGGTGTCACACTTAAAGACTGCCTTACTACAGAAAATGCTTTCACATTAGGTAGTTAGAAAAAAAGCAAAGTATTTAAGGATCGTAGCAGGTGGCGTTCTATAGTTTCTGCCTACCCCCATGGGAAGAAGGCTTGAGTTTATGTATGTATGTATGTGTTAGGTAGTTCATTGTAGAACTGGCGATTTCGCACTTAAGTCAGCTTTTCTAACTTTATGATTTCTCTATGGAATAAAATTGTGTTTGCCTGCAAATAGGTATCAGACATGTTAGAGCATTCCGAGATAAAAGATTATGGAAAACTTAGTTTGGCCCTCTACAAAACGGGTGATAAAAAAAAACATACAAACATACGAAAAAATCATCTAATCTAAAAATAATCGAACAATGTTTTCCTTTCCGACCTAAACCGCAACGAAAAAGAATCCCGCAAACGGATAAAGAGAGAGTTATGATATTATTCTGAGTCTAATTTACAAAAAGGAACAACTCTAACATATGTTATGGTCGAGACGCAGTATACTTTTTTTTACAAAAGAATAAGTTTGACCCGACATGGCTCATTTTATTCAAACTGGTAACTTTTGTATGGACGTGATACGCTTTCAAATTAAAGGGATGCACCTCACACCGACGCGTAACGTAAAAGGTGTAATTTAATTATTTTTGGGGACTGTTTACGTAATTACAAGTTTGAGGCTTTGACGACATATTATTTAATAGTAATTATACGTACCTCTATTATCCCTTCGTACAAGTTATATAATATTCGTAACTGTTTAAATGAAGCAGTAACTCAGAACACGGGTCCTGAGTAAGTTGCAAATGCTAGTAACAGCAGTTTGAGATCTGTGTGTACAGTTAACTTACATACAACTTGAAGCCCAACAATGTGCTACATAAGTTTGAGGGACACATTCATATAATATCAAGTTTCGTAATGTTCTAAATGATAACAGTGAAATGACCGCTAAAGACATTACAAGCTAATAGACAGATGAACGAGAAGAGAATAAAGAACTATGGCAAAACTACGAAAAATTTTAAGATCTTACCTATTACAAAAAAACTTTAACTGGATTGCGTCTATCTTGAGCAATTAATTTAAACATTAAACTAAACAATCCTTCGAGCTTATTGTTATTGTTTATGTGTAGAAATCATACATCGCCTGTGACAATGCGTTCAGTACAATAATGTTTTCAGGGTGTTGATGGGGCTGCGTCGCTTCTGTAGCGCATCAGGGCTGTTTGCGGAATTGCGTGTTGACTGCTTTTATGCATTAATGCGTAAAAGATATGCGTCCTTGGTGCGAGGCGTGCGAACCAGTTCCAACAGCATCCTGGGAATGATTGCTGACAGGCTGGACTGCTGTGTTGTGAGTCGCTGCTCCAGTATTTCAGCTGAATTACTGAAGCAGTGATTGTTATGTTGTGTATGTTTTGTGTAATTGCTGTAACTGTATCACTAACATATTTGTAAGATTATTTTATTGTTACTAACACTATGAGTCTCATTGTTACTCTTAATAAAGAATTTATTATTATCATAAACACATTCCATATCACTTCTGAAAACAAAACACGAGTACTGAATTCAGACCCTAACAAGATTAGCGTTCGGTGTAACAAAAGCGTTTGACTGGGGCCTGAAAGGATCTTCATTAGGGCGGACAAATGAGATACCGTTGGTTGGTGTTACTGAAATTAGTTTCAGTGTTTAACAGAACGTGTTCCTTCACACCGAAATGTTTTATTTGATCGGTGTAGTGATTTTTGGAAGCTCTTTGTTGATTAGTGAAGTTTGTTGTTTGAGATGTGTGAGAGCTTCAGGAGTTTCCGTGTTTTTTCCCTTATTATTCTTTCCTTAGGTCATTTTGTCTTTAGACACGCAGTCCGCCTGTTACAAATTAATATTGAAAAAAATGTCTTCAAGACTCGATAGGTTAAACTATAGGACACAGCAAGATGTCAAAAAAATAGGTTTTGCGACAGAAATAATCCGTTTATTTCTGTCGCAAGACCTATTTCTGTGTAAGAAAGCTATCAAAAGAATATTACTACAGTATCTAAAAGATTTGATCTTCGATCAGCGCGTAAACTCCAATGTAATGTTTGATCTTTTTAGCATTAGGCTTTCTTTTAGGTATCCTTAAAATGTCTCTGTGGAGAGTAAAAAATAATTTTCTTTAACGAGATTGCTTTGAACATCAAACAGGCCATAAAAATGTATCTGAAAAATATAATTTACGTGCTGGTAAAAAATGGTCGAAATATTTGGCCGGTCCTACATAAATTTATGACAAGAAATAACAAGAAAGCGGCTAAAACAGTTCCAAGTAAATATTTGGAAACCTGACATCTGCACCACTACTTTTTCCAGGCAAATATAAACGGTAACTTTGATCCTAAATCACATTTACATTTTAAGTGCTTACTTTCAGCCAAAGCAAGCCTAAAAAGTGTTTGAAATGAGCCATAAAAATTCACGATGAATAGCTTTAAAACTCTCTTGGTATCTATAAAACAAAATGTCTGCAACAAAATGCCGTATCATGATAATTTTGTTTATTGTTATCAGTTTTATTATGCAACTTAATAGCAAAGATGGACTTTTATAGTGTCTGTTTGTGAATGCCGATGAATCTCGGAGAAAATTCATAAAAATGGTAATTGTTAAAGTTTCCACCATCAGAATCATTCGGCATAATCTGAGCTACACAGCACAGCTACAGCTATTGTAATGGTAAGCTACAGGCTACGGAATCCCATGACCGAATTTCCGCATTAGGTGTTCCATTTTGTTCTTATGATTTGCAAATGCAAATTTTCTGGGCCAAGGAATGAGAGCATCTGAGAATGCAATTTCGTGAAGGATTTATGAATAGAATTGTAGATGAGGCACGATTTTAATTAAATTATACGATGCTGATTAAGAATAAGTATGGAAAAAAGAAAATTAAAAATTAAGTTTCTAGAAAAAATGATTTATTCGAATTTTGGCGACAGATTTTACAATAAATTAGGAAGTGACAGCAAAAATGCGAAATATAATCACACAGAATAAACGAAAAGAAGAAATTATGACGAAGAACCTCCGTCCTTCAACATCGTAGAGGCTTCAAAAATGTATTCATGTTTTTTAACTCTAATGACTTTATAAATGTATGGGCAGGCGCCCGTCTTCATCAGAATCGGTCATAACTTCAATAAGTGGTAATTTGGGTAGGAACCAACAAAGAATCACCCGAGTCAAAATCCAAAGTTATTAAATCACACAAAATATCTTCCTTACAGAATTTCACTAAAATCTATTCGCTAGTAATTAGGAAATCACATAATCAATCGGTTTTAATTATTCTTTGAATCAAAAAGGGACAAGATTACTCGGAACAAAAGCGATTCGTCGGATACGTGGTGCGCTCACCGTTGACGTTCAAAAAAACCAACGTTCAACATGATCGCGCCGACCATCGCCTCGACGCTCCGCCAGACTGACAGTTGTCAAATCTCGTTCCGACGTATATCTTAAAGATGGCGCTAGCAATGTGCCGTCAAATGTATAGAAATCAGCTATAAACAAAAATCCAGATTCAAAACTTACTTGTCATGAAAATGCTTATTGCTTGTCGCATACGAATCAAATATGTAGTTCAACATAGGAGAGTCCACTTTCCCATGCTTCATCCCTTTCCTTGGCTTGCTGGTGACCCTGAGGTTCCGGAAGACTGTTGGGGGCGGCGTCATCATTGTTGACGATGGCGGGTTGCTTGGTTCAGTGCCTGGTGAGCCTAGGTGGAAAAATCTTATATTAGTTATGGTCCTTCTAGCTTGCTAGCCTACATCAGCCTATATCTATGAAGTTACAGTATTTGTTAAAGTAAATAAAAATCTATTCGGTGAACTAAAATCAAAAAGACATATACTCAAAATATCCAGTATTCCACATAGAACTGCTCGTCCGGGAAAAAGTTTTTTTGGAATGGCATCTAAAATTTGTGGACATTTTAAGCACCAAGGAACTCCCACTATTCAAATATAAATTGCGTGATAAGATTTTATTAATAATGAGTACTTATTACAATCTGTCACCGTACACCTTATTGTTATTTTATAAGATTTGCTTTTCATACTGCATGTTGACATAATTATTGTATGCCTATTAGGCAGGACATAATCGAACTGTAATTTACCTAACATCTACTCTGTCTGTATAACCTATGCTCACAATAAAAAGATTTAATTTGATTTGATTTCCAGCGTGGTCCATAAAACTTACCTTATAGACTATTCATAGTTTGTTTCGTTGTTTTTTTGTTTATAGTGTTTTCCATCACGAATTTCTCAATAGCAGCCCGGAGTCTGAATCTGTGCCCGGTTGATGGCAATAGAGTCGCCCCTATTACATGGGACTTAAACATAACTGGCAAAATGTGGGTTTATTATAAGTACACTTCTGCCTAGCCCTTCAGGATTATAAGCGCGATGTTATGAGTTGTTTAAAAAAAGACCTAGAAAATGTTGACTAGTACCTAAATTCAAATACAGATATACCTAAATCACTGAAAACGTGGAAAAAAGATGTAACCATCTGAAGTTGAAAGGGACAAATTGAATGTCTCTTGCAAAACCTTCTGATTTATTACTAAGAATATTTCTATGGTGTTTTTAGACGGCAAAGGTTTTAAGCAAATGAACATTGTGGGTGTGTATGACTATGTACGGCTTCGTTCTTCACTATTTAGATCACTATAGACAGTGTTTGAATTAAAACTTTTTTACGTCCTACATGCATATTGAAATAATCAGGAGAAGTAGAGTACGCTCTGCGTCCAGTGCTCGGTGTGGCAACACGTCGTATTCTGGTTCGCGACTGGTCAATCGTCCTCCTGAGGATGTCTCGTTGAGAGGTGAAACACGTGTCAATTTCTTACAGAGGTTTTTATGACTCTTGAGGAATAGTTAAGCGGAATAGGTACCTACGTCTATTGCATTTTATAATGGATTTTCGCAAATTCACGCCTGAATCAATTAACAATGTTACTTTACTTGTATACTACTCGATACAGCGGCTCTTAATACACGGTTTTATTTATATAACATTATTATTTGTTCAATTACTTCGAGGATCAAGAAGAAGAAGAAGAAGAATAAAGTTTATTTGGACACAGTTCATGAAACACAAAATACAAATAACAAAAAAAAAAAGTATTATATTGTTTTTAAAACAATAGTGTGTGCCTCACGGCTGCGCCAAAAAGGTTCATTTCAGCATTAATGCCAGACAGATACTGTCTGACGCTGGTTTTCGAATGATCCCATAAGGACAAGTGACGGGAAGTACATACAGTTTCAACATACCTAATAAATAATTATAATATAAATAACTAGTAATAAAAATACATATTAAAATAATATATAATTATACATAATTACAAAAACAAAACAACAAGAACGGTCTCAGCAAAAAAACCTGTTTGTTTTGGTATTAGATCGAATCATCGAAGTGTGCACGGTGCACTCACAATGCGCTACAGGCCGCCGAGTGCGGTGGACAACCCACCGGCACGCGACAGTTAGGTATTTAGTTTGAAGAAGAGAGGAAATACTGTGAGTGAATGTGAGAAATAATCATAAATAGTTCATATAATATTCACACATATTATCACAGCAATCAATTCAATCGAAATTACTTTCACCGGAATTTTAATTGTAAATGACTGTGTTTACCAACACCTACAGTCAAAACTATTACTATCTGAAACAATAAAGGTCAATTCGCATAAATATTTAGTGATAAATATTCTGCATTAAGTAGGTACCTACACATAAGAATTTTATTTTTATGTATTTATTGATTGTTGAGCGCCTCAAGTGCTGAGTTGAGCTACACGATTACAGACAAATACTTGCACTGACTAGACAGGTCCACTCAAATCTGTGTGGTTCTTTCCTCAAGAGATCATTTCAGACACTAATCTACATGGTCCTCACATGATCTTAACAATATTATTTATTTATTTTATTATTTATGTACACAGTAAAATACATAGAGATACAAAGGTACTGCTTATTTCTTAAGAAATTTCTTCCAGCAGACCTGCGAAAGGAGAAATGTAAAAGAAATGTAGACAATAGTGTGTGAGAACAAGAAGAGAAAAAATGATTATGCGAAGTCTTAACTGGACTTGAGGACTCTGGACTCTGGACTTTAAAAAAGACCCTTTGATCTCTGAGTTGGTTTCGCCATTTCTTCTCAGACTTTAGTCAGATAGGAAATGTCGACTACATATAGTTTTTTTTTTAATTATGTGTAAAAGTGATTCCGGTATCCTATTTACAGAATAAACAATATAATTTCATTTAATTAATCTGTGACTGTTTATATGCAAATAAAACAAATGAATAACACTGTGATTTCAATACTGCCACAGAGTTTAACCTCAAACATTATTTTATACCCACGATACCGTCATCGCATTCAAATGCGACTGATCGCACTAAACTGAATTATCAAACTCATGTAGCTGTTATTCCGTTAATCGCTGTTATTAATGAATACCTACTAGACAATGGCTGCAGAATTAATATTATTGTCGTGACAATGCCATTAATTAATCATTATATGTTCAGTATCATAGGACTTAGTTGGTTAGGTATTTTGGTATCAGCTGACAACAAATATCTTGGATTCATAGATGTAAACAGAATATTTGCTTCGGTTACCTTTGGGTGTGTTTGTGATCTAAATAAATATTATCGTTATTTTTCGTATTTAGTAGAAATACCTATTGGTTTTCTGAAAAAGGACCACACCCAGTAGGTATTTTTAGTTTTTATATTTCCCAAAACTATGGTTTGGTGTTTTTTGTATCATACAGAAATGGTTCGTGGAAATGAAGATAGACGGACCATTATTAAACCCCCATTTTGCATATAACTCAAAAATAATTTCGTGGAAAATTAAACTTAATCATTTTAATTAAAGACGTTTCATGGGTCATTCCTGTCTTTATAAGGTTTTTTTTTTATAAATTATTATTTGCGAATTTATAGTTATTTGAAGAACATTTACACATTTCTGAATATTCTAATTCATAAGCCTAATATAATATTTCCGAGTTCTTAACGGACAAAGTACATAATTTTTTATATTTTATTTACATTTCATTTTGAAATTATTAATCTAATTGTTTTTTTTTTTTGGTTGATTATTGATGATAAGTATAATTTTTAATTAAATTAATCTGACTTTTGTGAAATACATATTTATATTCCTAATTATTTTGACTTTTGACGGGCTAGTTTTAGTTTATTATACATTTTTATAACAAGTTGATGACACAATTCTGTAGTATATTTAACTATTTGAAATGTTTATTTGTACGCCGTTAAGGCACACCATGACTGTGCTATAATTTAATGTAATAAACATCTTGCATGCCATGTGTGTGTATACTTATGTTTGGACAATAAATCATCTTATCTTATCTTATTTTATTTGACAAAAGCATTTACCTGTAACGTTCGCATGGGGGGCGATGGCCCTCGTGAGCACCGCCATTAGCAGCACGATGCGGTGCATACCGCCGCATCCTACCCGCTCAGCAGGTTTCCTGCAAACAAAACAATAGCTTATTATAGGTATGTACAACGTTAAGTCGTTTCTGACTGAAATCAACCTACAATTTTGCGAGTCAGGCCTTTACTCTTTGAAAGGGAGTGAGCCGTAATCCGCCACACTGGCGTACTGCGGGTTGGTAGGTACATTACTGATTAACTTGTCTAAGTATTTCGCCACCTCAATCAGTCCTCATATGCATTAATTCCGAGTCTTCAGCAGCCTAGTTCCACTGTATTAGTATGTTGAACTAGCACCTTGGTAATTTAACGACTCTGACAATACGTTCATTATCGAATTTTGGAAAAAAATGTCATTGTTATTGCTGTGTCATTACCATGTATGTTACGAAGGTAATACGCAATTGGGCTTGTTCAGAATAATGTCAAGTATACCAGAAATACCTACCTACACTTGTAAAATTATAAAACAAATGCTTTTTCCCTTTTCAGTGAAAGACTAATTCATATTCATGATTACTATAATCCTCTGAAAGTTTGCTAATTAATTCCAAATCAGGTTGTATTGTGTATATAACCTACATTAGCTTATCGTTGGTGATTGCGGTCCGGTGTCCGCAGCAGGCTACATACTCTACATAGCTACCTACGTACTGTTCTTATTTTGACGGATAGGTCATCCGGCCGTCCCAGTTCTACTGATTTGGCAGCAGATCTGACTTACGTGGCGTTTGTTTAATTCAAACTGAACTACCAAAACACTAAACTTGCTGCTTTAATGTAAAGATGCACTTTACTTCCGAAGCATTTGAAGCAGAAGGCGGGATCTTCTCTTTGTTTCGTGTGGTTAGTGACTAACCTGGTGTCAGAGTTTAAAAACCCGCCCCAGGGGCTCTGACTTGGCTTCACTTGCCGTCGAAAAATATCTCTGGTTCCCTCACGATGTTTTCCTTCCCGCGCTTCCATTAAAGCGGAATAAACTAATACACTAAGGCCGTACCCTACCTCAGATTTTATCTCGCTCGCACCATACTACTCGCGGCCTGAGTGAGAGCGAAACGGAGTGCTGGCAGCTCTCAAACCTTGAATAGTTTAGGTAATTGCTTTTTACGGTGAAAGTAAAGGAAATTAAAAAAAGAAACATAAGACCTGCTTTATAGTTAGTTCAGTTATTCTGAAAAGTTTCATGATCTAATTTGAAATATTTTTTTAATACCAGCGGTTTATAGTTCGGTTTAGAGGTAACTTTGGATATTTTTCGATCGAGATTTTATTTAATCGTGTTTTCGCCAAACATAGGACCTAGCATCAATCCTCAACTTTAACATATATTTATTTCAAAATTAATGGTGTAGTATTTTCGGCATAACGGAGGATCATGCTAAGCAATTTGAGGTAGGGTAGAGCCTTAAGTAAGTTTAGAAGAAGAGGGAATTAAATTATGTACCTGCTTACTATCTTTTGGCCAAGATAGTTAAACCAACACCGCCGGCTCAAAATTACTTAAGAGACTAAACACGATTACAACTGAAAGTAAATAGTCCATGAAATAAACAATTTGAATATTAAAACAAGTACCTCGTTGAGCTCAAAAGAAACAGAACAAAATATCCCGCAGGTATTCCTAAGAATTCATCGTAAAATTGGGTATTACCCTGTCAGAAATTGTAACTAAATATTTAATTTGTTTACGCAAAATAAAATCTTAAAAGGGCTAATTGTTTGTGAAGATTTAATCCCTAAATTAAGACCATCAATTAAGAATTTGAAAGTTCTGCATGAATTTATAATATGTTGGTATTTTGTTTGGAGTGATTCAGGGTTATCGTTGAGCCGTCGCACTTAGTCCTTATTAAATTCTAATGGCCTTAATTCGATAGAATTTTGTGTCCTTGGCTTAATAATGAAATATCAAAGATGCTTGACTACAAAAAACTAAGTGTGAGTGTATATCTATCACATTCTTAGTTAATTTATTTGTCATTGCTCCATTTTTAATTATCTTTACCTATAGTGGTACAGTAATCGTATTCTAGATGCATTGTATTCACATGTAATGATATAATTGATGTAGGTATACAAAATATTGTAAAATAGTTTTAAAAGAGTAACGGTGGAGTTTTTTGCCCATTCTTCTCCATACGAAAACTATCTTTTGGAAGGGGCAACTAGAATCAGATCTATTTCCTTGTTTTTTGACGTTTAAAAGTGCGAAGGCACGTATGTCCCTATTTGAAATAAATTATTTGACTTCGACTTTGAAACAGAGCATTAGTAAATAAAAATATCTTTTATTTATCGTTGGATTTGTAGGTATAAGAAACGAAACGTGTATGTGTTCCTACAATTTGCGTAAAACAAACAGACGCTTGTTTTTCTTCAATTCTACCATCTTGGTTCAGTAAGTTAGTCTTCACAATAAATCATTTACATACAGCTTCTAAGTTGTGTCTTAGAAGTGGCTCCAAGTTAGTCGGCGTTTAAGACTAGTTCAATTCAAATGTAGGTTCTGTTATAGTTTGTTACTGAGCGAGAATTTTAGATGAGAATTTGATATCTCGGAATGGTTGGTGGAAATTGGGATTTTGCGTTGCTAGGTTGGATATTTAAATCAATATTGAACGCGTTGAACGTCTTGAATCTAGCGAAAACATTAAATTTCAGTGTCTTTGCGGATATCTAGGGGTTTATTTTATAAATCTCACGCAGACACGGAACTCACTTTCCCGGAATACATTCACTCAGGAACGGCGCGGGCGGAGGCATCTAATCAAGTTGCAAAGATCAAACTTTTAATTACGCGCCCATAGAGTTTAGCCGAACATTCATAACAATACCGCGGATGAGGTACTAAGTCGGCAGAATATTTCCCTTAAGCATCTACCAGCCTACCTAGCTTTTTCCCAACTATGTTGGAGCCAGCTTCCAGTCTAATCGGATACCTAAATACTAGGATTTTTACATGCAGCGACTGCCCATATGACTTCCAAAACCCAGTACCTAACTGGGTATTACGATACCCCTTGGCAAGACTGGTTGTCAGACTTTCGGGCTTCTGGCGACCCGTAACGACTGTCAAAGATCCACAAATGGCAGCCGTGACCAGCTTTTCTTTTATTATATATATAAGTTCTTCAAACAAGATTTTTAATGGATACAACAAGCAGCATTGCTATTCTGTAACCATCTCACCGTGAAAACTTAGGTGAAGTGAGCGTGGAGTGAGCTGTCATTGTCATCGATACCTACTGATACTAAGGCAGTGACAGTTCACTTCAAGCTCACTTCACCTACGTTTTCACGGTGAGATTTTTACAGAATCGACCGGCAGTTCTCTCCTATGACTAAGTTTAATTTAAATGTTTTATTAAATTTAATTGAACTTTAATGTTTTTATGTGGTATAAATTGATATGATAATTTACTGAAATAATGAATGTTGTTTAGATTATTAATTTTGAATGGAATTGTTATGTTAAATTGTTGATTTAAATGTTTTGTTGTATTTATTAATAATTAATTAGAAACTATTATTAGAATATTTTTTGCACCGTTGACGGCAAGACAAAGTGTTAATTTTTATTAATATTGACATCCGTATGTATTCTATGTTCTAAAAATAAAAATATTTGAATTTGAATTTAAGTTTTCATTGAAAGCTGAAATGAGCTTTATTGAAATCTTGTTGAAAGCTCTTATTTTCAAGTCGTTGATTACCTCCCTTTTATATTTGTACTCAAAACTTCTTCAAAACAAACTTTTCGTCTTCAAAAACCGATTCAAAACACTTGCTTTCTGTTCCTATTAAAACGCCAAAATAACAAAACGTTATTGTAGCCATAATTCGGCCACAGTTCACCAAAATATTACTCACAAAGAATTACACGCAAGAACTTAGAATTAATTAAATGAACAGGGCGTGATCAGTTCCTGGGGGATTTCAAAGGGAGCTCCAGACATACATAGCTATAGAATTATAGTTACTACTAGGCCTTTTATTACTAGATATTTATATTACAATTATTTATCAGGTATGTTGAAACTGTAGGTATGTACTTCCCGTCACTTTTCCTTATGGGTTCATTCGAAAACCAGCGTCAGACAGTATCTGTCTGGCATTAATGCTGAAATGAACCTTTTTGGCGCAGCCGTGAGGCACACACTATTGTTTTAAAAACAATATAATACTTTATTTTGTTATTTGTATTTTGTGTTTCATGAACTGTGTCCAAATAAACTTTATTCTTTCTTTCTTTCTTTCTTTCCTTATGCAGACGAGCGATTTAACAGTCAATGTTTTACATCCGACAAAGGGTGTCTGTAAAAGATCACTTTTAGCGATAAGATCGCCCATTGTGTCACCATAATTATGTGTTTTTTACAAATACACATAACTAGCTGCGCCCCGCGATTTCACCCGCGTAAGTCTCGATCCCGTGGGAATATCGGGATAAAAAGTATCCTATGTGTTAATCCAGGCTATAAACTATCTGTTTGCCAAATTTCATCCAAATCCATTCAGCCGTTTGTGCGTGATTGAGTAACAAACATTCAAACACACAAACTTTCACATTTATAATATCAGTAGGATAGTAGGATTTATAATATTAGTAGAATAAAGAGTTATGATATATGAAAGGAGCTCGTGACTAAGTAATAGCAGCCGCACGGGTCTATCCATCAGGTTAAGCTACGCTTGCCAGGGTTGATCCGTGGATGGGTGACCATCTTTACATACCGAGACTCCTCCATGCCTCGGTAAAGCACGTTAATGTGAAATATGCACAAATTGAAGTCGAAATGTAATCAATGTTAGGTTCGCGAACTACAGGTATTTGTAGTTAGACCTATGAAGAACTAACAATTTGAGTTTCATACAAAGAAACACAAAAGATTTGTTTAAAAAAAAATAACGCGTCGATTTGAGAACCTCCTCCTATATTTTTCGTCGGTTAAAAATCAAAACTAAAAGTCATTCATTCGAACTAGGCTGACAATACAGCACTTTTTGAACGTCAAAACTACATGTGACAGTCCTCCAAAAAGCCCACCCTTCAAAAAAACTTCCTAGTACTTAGCTGAGAAGAAGAAGTAGCGTAACAAACTTCCCAGCAACACGTGAAACACTTTGGTAGTTTGGTAGGGACTAAAAAACATGCTACGCGGTTTCTACGCCGTAGCAAACGTAACCGCTACGCTGTCGTAGCAGATATCGACTACGAGCTTCGACTTTCTTTACCAGCGGATAAAACATTTTCCTAAAATATAAATACCTGCCTGTAACTGTCCCACTGCACGACAAAGGCCTCTTTTGTTGATGATTAATGCTCGTGAGCATTCTTCTTTTAGTGTGGTTAGTGACTAACCTGTTGTCAAGAGTTTTAAAGTCACCCAAGGGCTTCTGACTTGGCTTCACATGCCGTCGAGAAATATCTCACTGGCATGCCGGTTTCCTCACGATGATTTCCTGCACCATTTTTAAAGCAAGTGATAATTATACAATACGTGTTAGGCCATAATGTGTCACAGTCTGGTCTGAACAATGACTGTCGCTCCATGTTCCACATCGCACAACGCCTGATGAAGGCGCTTGTGTCTCATTTGAAGTGCTTATGCATGTAAGATCCACACGTTACACCGTTGGTCCCGGCAGTCATTTGTGGATCTTTGACAGTCGTTACGGGTCGTCAGAAGCCCGAAAATCTGACAACCAGTCTTGCCAAGGGGTATCGTATTACCCAGTTACTAGGTTGTGGAGGTCAGATGGACAGTCGCCCCATGTAAAATACTGATATTCAGCTGCATTCGGTTGGACTGGAAGCCGACTCCAACATGGTTAGGAATAGGCTAAGCAGAATGATGAAAATGTAGGATCCAAAAAAAAAAATGCAAATAATATTTTGAAAAACAAAACTGCAAGACATTAGCATAAAAGTAAAACCAGATAAATCTGACAGCACGCCATCAAAAACTACAATGTTTCGAAATATAATTGTTCAGAACAGTTTGCATACTTATTTTGCTGAGTAGCCAAAACGTAAATTAATGTATGGCAACGTTTTAAAACTTTGCTGGCAACTTGTGCAGGCGAATATATGAAGTTTAAAAGCTCTTGGAAACCATTCACTTTTCATTTAAACGCAAATGCAGTCGTGATGTGTGTGAAGAAGTTTTTGATTGGTTTTTAATGGAAAATAATGTATTTTGGGCTAGAATGTTGTTAGTTCACGCGTGGTTGGCATTTTGTTTAATCATTTTGAAAATGCATAGGTTAGTTAATTGAATCAATTAACTAACTTATGCATTTTCAAGGCGTGACTTCGGAAATCCATTATAAAATCCAATAGACGCAGATATGTATATTTAATAACCAATTCCGGTTAGCTATTCTTCAAAAGTCATAAAAAACCCTGTAAGAAATTGACACGTGTTTTGCCTCTCAACGAGGTATCCTCAGGATGACGATTGACCAGTCGCAAACCAGAACACGACGTGTTGCCACACCAAGCGCTGGTCGCAGAGACATAAGTTCTCTATTTTTACTATTATCGAACGGATTTTGACTATTACCGGCTATTTAGGCAACAGACAGTCCAATAACAATAAATCTTCGAAACTCCTATAATGAATAACTACAATCTATGAAATCTCATTTTTATTTTATTTTGACATCATTATGAATGTCTGGATTCTGTAGCCTATTCACGAAGTCCTACCTGGCAGTATTAATCCCGGATTTTGCTAGGGCCTACCTGTTTAGGATTAAAGATACCTAAATAAATAAAAGTAGACCTCTCTAAATATGTCTATCTTCACTGACCAAGTCATAATTTCTATCTTGCTTCACTGTGCTTACTGAGAATTAGTAATTTCGAGATAAGAGAAATTTATCAAGCCAGCTTATTTATGTTCTGTAGTATTTTCTACTTAAAACACGTTAAGCTCACGGTCCTGGCTGTAGATCTTTGACAGTCGATACGGAATGTCAGAAGTCCAAAAGTCTGACAACCAGCACGGCGTTTACGTCATCACGTCAACGCCAGCTGTCACTGATAATCGGCGCTAAGGCTCTGTCTTGGGTGGCAGCATTATGTTGAGCGATGGCCGTTTTGCGTGCATGTGACGCATATTTTCCCCCACTTTGTTATTTTTTGCGTACTTGTCCTTTTGTAGGGTTATATTTGTCACAAATAAACGTAAGTATTATCTTTCTTTCTTTTTAGCACCCTAATTGCGTAATGCACGATTGGTCAGAATTAGAATCGGTTTGAAATAAATGACTAATCCATTGCTTCATAAGTTTGAAAAAAAAAACTATTCAACAACGTCTTACGAACTTATGAAGCAATGGATTAGACATTTGTTTCAACCGATTCCAATTCTGATTGATCGTGTATTACGAAAAAAGGGTGCTGTCTTACCAAGTGGTATCGTGTTTCCCAATAACTAGGTTGTGGAGGTCGGATAGGCAGTCGCTCCATGTCAAATACAAATTCAGCGGCATCCAGTTAGAATGGAAGTCAACCCCTTAGTATATGAGTATTCTCTACTTTTTAGAAGCATCAAAAAATCAATCTGCCTAGCCTTTTATCTACTAAGTTGAGGTAATATGTGGAGGTCAAGCAGGTCACAAAGTAAAAATCATAAGTCAAAGCTCCAACGAAAACCTATCAACACATTTTTTCTCACGAAAAACTCTTTACATTTATATTTCCAAAGTAACAACCCTGTTGGCGTCTATCACCTACCTCCGAGGGGTCGATCTCAATCCATTCTATTTATCAAAACTTCATCCTTTCTCAAGGCAGAAATCAGGTTGACAGCTCGGGAATGAATAGGTAAAGAAATACCTTACAAAGTTATTAGGAAGTTTTCCCCAAGCAGATAAATTTCATGTACATTTATTTAATGTTTAAATTGTATGGTTTTTGCTATTCTTGTGAGATTGAATAAGTTACATAAATAGCTTTGATAGTAAGCTATGATGATTGAAACTTCTTGTTGTTTTGGGTTTAGCTTCTGGCCGCGAATTCGTCCGCGTGTAATTTCTTGTTTTAAAATAAAATATATCCTACTAGCTGCGCCCCGCGGTTCCAACCGCGTAAGTCTCGTTCCCGTGGGAATATCGGGATAAAAAGTATCCTATGTATTAATCCAGGTTATAAACTATCTATTTGTCAAATTTCATCCAAATCCATTTAGCCGTTTTTGCGTGATTGAGTAACAAACATCCAAACACACAAACGCACAAACTTTCACATTTATAATATTAGTAGGATTACCCCGGTTGATGGCAATAGGCTCGCCACCTATTACATGGGATTTACACATAACTGGCGAAATGTGGGTGAACTATCAGTACACTTCTGCCTAACCCTTCGGCGAATACAGGCGTGATGGTATGTTATATCCTACTAGCTTTTGTGGAGGTCAGAAACTATCCCATGGGAACGTACTACTGGGTTATAATGTATTCTATGTCCTAACTAACGTAACAAACAAACCCCACAACTCATCACAACTCATTCACTCTCTTTTTCGGGTGACCACTGAAAATCAGCGCTGTGCTGTGGGTCTCCCATAGCTCAGCATCATGCTGAGTGGAAGCCTTCTTGTCACAGTCATGACGTGCAGCTGCCAACTGTTTTTTTTTTTAAATAAGTGTAATATTATGATTAAGTACTGTTATCTTTTGTATGCACGTGTTTCTGTGACAAATGAACTTATTTTCCTTTCTTTCTTTCACTTTTACATTTATAATATTAGTTAGGATAACACTCAGCAATACTATAGCTTCCCATTAGTAAAAAAGTTTTCGGAATCGGATCAGTAGTTCCAAAGATTACCCCCTACATACAAATTTTACCTCTCTGTAATAATTATTAGTTTAGATTACGACCTGCCCCTGCAAGCGTAGCATGAGCACCGTTTTGTCGACGGAAGAGTAGACAAAAATGACATTCCGTGTAGACAGTACGACGGCAGCTAAGTAAAAAGAGTCAACTGCACTTTTAACGAAATTCACTCTTTTACATAATTCGACTCGGAATTCTTTGTTTTGTCTCAAATTGTCTTCACTTCCTTAGACAAATTTCAGTTGACAGTGTGATTTTGACAGTAAGGATAGAAAACTTTCTTCCGAAATAGTCTACATATTAAAAGACCTAGACAAAGATCGATATAAATGAAAGACGAAATGACAGATTGTAGAAGGATTTCTACGGTGCGATGTCAAAAATGAAAAAACGAAATGTCACTTTGTATAGAAAAAGCTGTGTCTATTCTTCGTAGAAATAGAAAGCGCCATGCTATGCCTGCTGCTTCACACTGTTTTTACAACTTGACAAAACATTGAGATTTCTTCATGTACGAATGTACTGTACCTACACATATAAACCTTCCGGAATATATTTTATAAATGATGGTTAAAACCGCAACGAAATCCATTACGAAGTTTAAAAAAAAAACACGGTGACACAGACTGAGAGCGAGTTTAATTTATAATATTATGTATAAATATAGATGATATAAAATGGTTGCGGTTAGGTGCGTTTGTATGCGTGGAGTTGTCAATCAACTATTTATTACGATATTGTTTTTTTTTTTTTTAAACTTGAACTCGTCTTTTTGTAAAGACGATTTTTTATCTTAGCGTGTCGATGACAAAAAAAAAGGAAAAAAATGGAGATGTTTATAATTAGTGAAATCCTTACATATTATAAAACAAAGTCCTCCGCCGCGTCTGTCTGTCGTCCTGTACGCGATAAACTCAAAAACTACATCACCGATTTTCATGCTGTTTTCACCAATGGAGAGAGTGGTTCTCGAGTAAGATATTAGTATATAATAACCGACATCCACGCGGGCAAAGTTGCGGGCATCAGCTAGTTCTATGTAATAAAAAAATCTAAAAAAATCATGTAAAAGCTGAGTCGCACATACATTTATGCGTCTCATCAATCTGCCTAACCTTTTCCCAACTATGTTGGGGTCGGCTTCCAGTCTAACCGGATGCAGCTGAATACCAGTATTTTACATGGAGCGACTGCCTATCTGACCTCCACAACCCAGTATCTGGGTAATACGATACCCCTTGGAAAGACTGGTTTTCAGACTTTCGGGCTTCTGACGACCCGTAACGACTGTCAAAGATCCACAAATGACAGCCGGGACCAACGGCTTAACGTGCTTTGCGAGGCACGGAGGAGTCTCGGTATGTAAAGATGGTCACCCATCCACGGACCAACCCCGGCAAGCGTAGCTTAACCAGATGGATCGACCCGTGCGGCTGTTATTACGTAGCCACGAGCTCCACATTTATGCGTCTCATTCACTTTTATAATTGAAGGTTTCATTACAATTCCGGTGTCACGCTCAGAGCATGACCCAACCCCTATTACACTAATGTGTTCGTAGCGTTTAAAAAGGTTTTTCTTCCCCATTTTGTTGTGTAACCTTGTATAAAAACCTTTTTACTTTGCAAGGAACGATTAAAAAGTAATTCATTGTTTAATGAAATAAATTGCGTTTTCTATTTGGAAGATTTAGATTGTGATTTTGAATTTTAATTACGTGAAATTAGTTGAATTGAAGAAAAAATAAGTTCATTTTCCTTTGTTTTTATATTCGCAAAAATAAATATAGACAAAAAAATATAGTAGTATAATTATTATTAGTAGTATAATAATATTAATAAAAAAGTAAATAATTTTATATTTTTAAATGTTTTTATATTCTAATATTTAAAAATGTAATTTATAAGTGACTTTATGAAATAAAGGAAGTAAATAATAAAGAAGTAATAAAATAAATACTTTATATTTTTAATTGTTTTGATATTCTAATATTTAAAAATAATATAATTTATATGTAATTAATTAAATAAAGGAAGTAAAAATTAAATAAAGTAATATTGTACTAGAGTAAAAATATTAGGCAGTAAGCAAGGTGATAACGAGGCTGCCTACACAGACAATTTCTTTTTCTCTGGGAGCCTTTTTTTGACTTCTGTTCGCATATCCTTTTTTAACATACAAAAAAAAAGGAGAACGTTCTCAAGTCGACGCGTATATACATAGCCACCCAGTAGGCGCCAAACAAACAAACAAACAAATTAAGTATAGCGTAAAATGGTAGCTTGATGGATCTTCGTTGACTATGAGTTTGGCGCCGCCTCAAAATTTGTTACTTAAATTAATTTCGG
Organism: Lithophane leautieri; assembly: GCA_949152455.1. NCBI lineage: Eukaryota > Metazoa > Arthropoda > Insecta > Lepidoptera > Noctuidae > Lithophane > Lithophane leautieri. The sequence continues at coordinate 4,350,251 of OX424479.1, read as the reverse complement.
AGCTTTACACTAAAAGGTTTCACTAGTTTTTGCTTTTCATTTTTTTTTTCGTCACCTTTGGTTTAATTTTTTGTAAAAAAACTACGGCTTAACTTTTGCGTTGCGGTACCGGTCTGTTGTGCTGACACCCTTATAGCCCGCTGCTCTTTTTTCGACAAGCAACGTGATCGTGTAAATAAAATGCTCAATCAATCCGCAGCCATTTCAAAAGCTCGGTCATTGTGTACTCAATAAATTTGCAATAGTCAGCTGCCCGATGAATCTATTATGTACTAAAAGCTCCAATAAACCCCAAACTATAGTGGTTAAAAGAATAACTAAAACTTAGTTACTCATTTGTTTGACAAGTTTAAATTGACATTGGAGGTACTGGCTTTGAACTTAAACGTAACTGGCGAAATGTGGGTGTACTATGTTACAGGTCTGGCAAACCCTTCGGGGGTTAGAGGCGTGGTGATGTTGCTGTTATTGAAAGTAGGCCATCATAATTAATTCCGTGGGTGTTTAGTCTCAGGTCCGGGTTATTTTGTGGCTCTTAACCTAGAATAAAAACCACATTATACTACACTACTCATACACATACACCCACTCACACATGCATAAAATATTAAGTACTAGCTGCACCCCGCGGTTTTACCCGTATAAGTCTCGATCCCGTGGGAATATCGGGATAGAAAGTATCTTATATCTTATTCCAGGTCGTTGTCTACCCATGTGCCAAATTTCATCCAAATCCGTTCAGCCGTTTTAGCGTGAAAGCGTAACAAACAAACACACTTTCGCATTTATAATATTAGTTACAAAGTTAGGATTAGGATATATGTCTGTATCTATCTGTCTATCTATGTCTGTATCTGTATCTATTATACTGTGTGTAAATAATAAATTAAATAAATAAATGTTATTTATTTAATGGTTAAAACTAAAGTCGTGTCTTCTCTGTCAGTCAATCACGAAAGTGCTGTTCCCGACGTACATAATGAATTGAATGTTGAGCAATTCTATAAACATTTTTATCGCAAAATGACCGTTAAATTAAATAAGAAACATAATTAAACAACTGTTACATAGCATCAGTATGCAAATACTTTGGTTGACGGCAAAACTTTGCATAAACATTTTTAATAAAAGACAAGATTTATCATAATATTCATAAAGTTTTCGGAAGTAAACAGAAATACATTGTGAAATAAATCACTTAGGCGCGAGTTCATTAATTTTCATGAAGCATTATTTTGCTCTCATTTTACGCAAATGGCTCCTTAGAATTCTACTGGTTAACTAGTGTAGTTTAGTGAAGGAGCTCGTGGCTAAGTAATACCAGCCGCACGGGTCGATCCATCAGGTTAAGCTACGCTTGCCGGGGTTGGTCAGTGGATGGGTGACCATCTTTACATATCAAGACTCCTCCGTGCCTCAGAAAGCACGTTAAGCCGTTGGTCCCGGCTGTCATTCGTGGATCTTTGAAAGTCGTTACGGGTCGACAGAAGCCCGAAAGTCTGACAACCAGTTTTACCAAAGGGTATCGTATTACCCAGGTACTAGGCTGTGGAGGTCAGATCGCCAGTCGATCCATGAAAAATACTGGTATTCAGCTACATTCGGTTAGACTGGAAGACGACCTCAACATAATTGGGAAATGGCAAGGCAGATTGTTTGTTATACTTCAAGACAAACTCTTTCTATGCGCCTATTCACATAATACGAGATGTGACAGTAAAACAACTTCAAGCGACACCCTTGTACAGTCAATCGCACCACAAATGTTAGAATTTGGTATTGACAGCGCCTTTATGCCATCACTGATGAGCGGTTGAGTGTACTTTGTTTTGGTAAATTTTAAATGAATGAAGAATCAGAACCATTTCATTTATTACACTTGTACAAAATCATTAGATCTCGTGGAGCTCATGGCTAAGTAATAACAGCCGCACGGGTCGATTCATCAGGTTAAGCTATGCTTGGCGGGGTTGGTCCGTGGATGGGTGACCATCTTTACATATCGAGACTCCTCCGTGCCTCGGAAATCACGTTAAACCGTTGGTCCCGGCTGTCATTTGTGGATCTTTGACAGTCGTTACGGGTCGTCAGAAGCCCGAAAGTCTGACAACCAGTCTTGCCAAGGGTATCGTATTACCCAGTTACTGGGTTGTGGAGGTCAGATAGGCAGTCGCTCCATGTAAAATACTGGTATTTAGCTGCATCCGGTTAGACTGGAGGCCGACCCCAAAACGGTTGGGAAAAGGCTAGGCAGATGTACAAAATCATTAGATTAATGAGAGCCACATTTACCGTATTGTGTGACGACATTTTACCAGCCATAGAAATTAATAAATTTTATGAAATAATTACAACATAGCCAGTTAAATAAGCCCACCGTTGAAGTGAGACGGCAATTACTTGGTCTTAATTATACAAAATGTAAGTCATGATATTAACTAGAAACATTATTTAAATTGATAGTTCCTAGGAGTTTGTTAATTATTCTAATTGGACGTAGGTGTTACATTCATGCACGACAGAAATGAGAAAAGGAAGTATTATTCATTACTAGCAACCCGCTCCTGGCTTCGCACGGTTTTTAGGACTTGACCAAACATCGAGATTTCTTAGTTATATGTAACTTTAATAGTATTATAACTTTAATAATAACAGCCGCACGGGTGGTCCATCAGGTTAAGCTATGCTTGCCGGGGTTGGTCTGTGGATGGGACCATCTTTACATACCGAGACTTCTCCGTGTCTCGGAAAGCACGTTAAGCCTTTGATCCCGGCTGTCATTCGTGGATCTTTGACAGTCGTTACGGTCGTCAGAAGCTAGAAAGTCTGACAACCAGTCTTACCATGGGGTATCGTATTACCCAGTTACTGGGTTGTGGAGGTCAGATAGGCAGTCGCTCCATGTAAAATACTGTTATTCAGCTGCATCCGGTTAGACTGGAAGCCGACCCCAACATAGTTGGGAAAAGGCTAGGCAGATTGATTGATGTAACTTTAATAGTAAAGTAATAAATACATAAACCTTCCGAAACCAATTCACTAGACGATGGTAAAAACCTCATCCAAATCTGTTGCGTGGTTTAGAAGAACGACGCGGACATACAGACAAACACGAAAAGCGACTTTAATTTATAATATGTATAGAATACAGAATTTACACTAAAATACTGATTTTGTCTCGAATATCATTTTAATATTCAGATCCTGACTAAGAGTCCACACGGTTTTGGGTTTAGAGACGAGTATTCGATGAACACCCTAACAGTTAATCTAATACATAATAGATTACCAAATCAGATTAAACAAAACCGCGTCTTTTCTCCACCCCAACACTTTACGAAGAAGCCCAAGTGCTAACTGTTCGTCAACTTTACGTATTGCTTACTGTACTTCTTCAACACTCCAACTTACTCGAAGAACGGAGAAAACGCATAGCACACTCCAGAAGGAACTATGCAATATGTTGGACGACTGCAGTTAATACTTCATTCGCGCAAAAATATTTCCCATTTCGTGGTGGCGAATTGTTCAATAAATTAAATAAAATCATTAATATAGCCAACTGTCGTAAAAACAAATGTAAAAATAAATTGATTAAATTATTACTAACTTTAAATTATAAGGAAACGGAAAAATTACTTGATGTAGCAAAATAGTAGCTAGGATTACCTATATTTATCTATTTATTGTATACTTTATTACCTTGATATATATTAATATCATATATATAATTTGCCCTATCTATATACACATGATACTTATATGCACACACTCATGCACGCACATACACTCACGCACATACACTCATGCACACACACGCACGTTGACTATTTCAATTTGTGATGTAATGAGGGGGCCTGGAGCTCTGAAATACAGGCCTATGCTTAGTTTAGACTCCAGATCTCCCACAATTTACCCTCTATCTCTTGTCAAACTACCTGTCAACTAAACTGTGTTGTAATTTGGTGGAGATAAATAAAGGTTTTTTATTATATTATTTTATTAAATATTATTATTACCTATCTGTTGTTGAGGCTACCTATACTAATATACGAATACTAATATCCTTACATATTATAAAACAAAGTCCTCCACCGCGTCTGACTTGTACACGATAAACTCAAAAAGTAAAGCACCGATTTTCATGCTGTTTTCACCAATGGATAGAGTGGTTCTCGAGTAAGGTTTTAGTATATAATAACCGACATCCACGCGGGCGAAATCACGGGCATCAGCTAGTAATATAATATACAATATGTTATCTAACTAAGGGAATTCCCGTAAACTAGCAATAGTATAGCATCTATCCATGTTTACATATTGTAATATATTTCGTGGATTATAAACCTGAGATCAGTGGCCGGATTGTCACATTGCAATTGGGAACGAACTTATAACGTAAAATACCACACTCGAAACGTTTATACAGCCTACAAAATAATTAGGATCTAAGGCTGGAATTAACAGTGTCATTATTATGTTAACTATGAATCAAACTGTAGTTGCTTATGATACCCTGTTTTGAAATATGTATTAACTAGAAGATGCCTTTAGACAACTGTACTTTACGCTACATAAAAACCTAGTATGTAACACGAGTGTAACGTATTTACGTCTCTGAAATGACTGCCATAACATGTGCCGAATAGCAAGTAGGTAAGCAGACACACTTTTTTCCTTTTTCTTTACAGTCTCGAAAATATTCTTTAACAAAAGAAACAAGGACATCAAACATACAGCATTTTTTTCGTCCATAATCGAAACCCATTTGGGTCCATCTTGACATAAGTATTTTTCCAGTCCACTAACGTTTGTCATTTTGAGACTACTTTACGCATACACTCGTAGCTTTTAGTCTACGACATGAATTGAGACATAAGTGTAAGGCTCTCGTGTAGCAATTTGTTTCATTTTGCCACACTGGATGTGTAGGGTCACAGAGAGGCAGAGATATTTGCAATAAATGTGGCATAAAATCACTAGGGAGTACCTATACGAGTGTGATTTATAATATTGGAGTGAAGATAAGACATCTTCTCTCCAACATTATAAATCACATTCGTTGAAATCAGTCCCTTTGATGATAAACGTGGATTTTTATGGATCGCTACATTCAGAGTTGAAATTTATATCTAGAAGGTCTTAATAATACTATTCGATAGTTGAGCTCTAGAAAACGTTTATCAAAGGCCGAGCTGATAATATAGGGAAAGAAAAACACTATCTTGTTTGTAATTTTTGTGGAGATATGGACCATCTTTTTGCCTGTTAAACCTCCCAAAGCATACAAATCGAACAGCTTTATACAAAGTGTTCCCAATTTTTTAATTTAGATAACGTTTCGCGGGTCCTTTAGACCCTCCGATGTTTGCGACCAAGTTCTACCTCAAGGGACGGAGGTACCCTTTTAACTTCATTTATAAGAAATGGAACATTGCCCTTTGGGACCGAGTTTTGCATGACACTTCGTACCTTTACTTTTTTTTGCATTTTCCTTCAAGTATTTGCTGTTTACATTGGGATTGGAATGTCTTTGATAAGTGTTGACAATTTGCTGTTTTTTGGACGATAACAGGGAATTGGAAATAAAGATTGGCCAATTTTGTCTTTTTGAGCGTTTATTGTTGAGAAGACGCAACGATTGTGTCAATTACTGTCGTCAAGCTTAACCTTTGAGCTGCAGCATAGTTGGGGGCCAGAAAAAGAGTTTACCAGACTACAAAAATGGAATTGGTTGATATACTCAAAAAAAAAACTGAACACTAAACGACCGTTAGTGTCATTATGGAAATAAAACTTAACAAAGAAAAATTAAAAAAATAGTTCATGATTTTTTTTATTCACTCAAGCATACAAATTACAGAAATTAAGCAGTCAGCGGCGATAATGACACTCATTACTTACCTGCTTAAGTTGAAACAAAGTCATGATATTTCGAAACAGAAAATACAAATAAAATATAGCAATGAATTCTACTAACTCAATTCGCTGAAGCATACAATTTACAAAAGTGAGACAGCAACGATAACGTCAATCAAGACTAATGAATCGTTGGTCGGTTACATGGAATTAACTTCAAAATAATTTCTAACTATTAAGTCTTTGAGGAAAAAAGCGGCAATTTACTAATCAAAAGGGTGACTTCTACTTTTCTTTAAAAGGAATGAAACTAGTTGATGGTTAAAATCCATTAAAAGAAGAATGTACGTACAATTGCGGTATAAAAACGTGAGGCAATTTTAGTAAATTGTTACTCGCACTTTACGTGTCCGTACTGTTGACGTACCTTCACAGCCAAGATAGGCAACATTAGCCACATAAGAGCAGATGCTCGTGACACATAGCCTTCAAAATGTTCCCCAAATAAAATGTTGTTTTTTTACTATCTCTTTTCAAAAACAGAAATAGTGAAAATAATTATACCACTCTTGCACTGTGCATGAGACTTTTATGGGGTATTAACATGACAAGCATGCTGGATTTCGCACTGCGAGTACAGATTCATAAAAACCCACGTGATATGTAACATAAGTAGAGAATTTAGATTTATGTAGACTGAAAAGTTCAAAAATATTATAACTGTTTATATATAACTAATAAACAGTCCTGTATAATATTGCCCGCATGGACCCTAAGTTAATTCTAATAACATCAGCTATCTGTCAGTGAAAGTCCCGTCAAAATTTGTCCAGCGGTTTTGGAAATAAGCCGGAACAGATACAAACAATTTTTTTTTTTTCATATCTAAAATGGTTAAACGGAAAAACAATTTGCATTTTGCATTTAGTATAAACCTGTTATTTTGACATTACAAACAGGCACGTATTATTTATTTGTATGTAGTATGTATGTATGTATTCAATACTATGTCTTACGTTGTCCATGTTCAAGAATGCTGACATATTCTTGACCAGATTGAGGACCAACGTTATACTTAAAATACTCTCATGAGAATGTTAACTACATAACATAAAACATTTAGATTTTTACTAACAACAATAACATTTAACACTTTTTTCTTTTTTTTCTCAATTATCAGTCCATTAGCATAAACAGACATTATTTCTGAACTTATATAAAAAATACATTACGAATTTCAACCGTAGCTAGTTTGTTCCCCAATGCCTCCAACGATGACACAGCGCTTTATTTCAAAAGACGCCTTCCCCATTTGGAGACAACCACAAATCAGCAAAATAAGGCCGATCAGAAACGATTTTCAACATGGCTGACTCCTGAAATTTCCTTTAATTTCATGACAATTGTGACTTTATGATTATAATAATTATCATGATCCAGGAATAGAGATAACAGGGTTTGTTAAAACTGCTGAAGCGAACATATTAATGTAACATATCCTCTGTCGAAGACTCTAGGGCTGTGTCTTTGAAGTCAAGCAACGATTCAACGAAATTTTATTGTAATTAATTTTCAATAATTAATTAATTAATGGAGTTTTTTACTTCGTCAAAGATGAATCTTTCGGTGAAAAGCTGCTTCTTCTGATACTTGTAAATTATTTATGTAAAGACTAGCTGCACCCCGCGGTTTCACCCCCATAAGTCTTGATCCCGTGGGAATATCGACATAAAAAGTAACCTATGTCCTAATCAAGGTCATAGTCTATTCATGTGCCAAATTTCATTCAAATTCGTGCAGCCGTTTTAGCGTGAAAGCGTAGCAAACAAACAAACTCACTTTCGCATTTATAATATTATACGTATACAGGAAAAGTTTTTATCCACTGCGCAAATTTTGACAAATTAACCTTAAACCAGTTTTATTAAACATATTTTTTTTTATTTTGATGCGTCTTTATACAAAAAAATAAAAAAATCATTAACAAAAGATGTTTATTTTAAAAGTGGTTGTATGGCTAACCGGCGCCTGCAGCGCGCGGCGAAGCGGAACGCGCGAAAGTACCTACCTATCAGCTGTGCGCTCGCTCGATTCTCCGGCGTAGGTATTTACGTGGGTTACTGGCCCTTGGATCTCGCTCAAAGAAATCAAAAATGCTTTCTTCGATTTCGATCGCCAGTCGGGGTCTGCCAGACCCTCGTGCATGATTCGGGGTTCTGAACTGTCCGTGATCAAGCAGCCTTTGAGTGGCCGCTAAAATGGTCCTTTCATTAGGGACCGCGGGGTTAAGGATTCCATGGGCTCGCATTCGAGGTATGCTCTCCGTCACATACATTCTGCGAGCTGCTCGCTAACTTTCACCACTCAGTACATACACTCGCACCATCTCGTAAAACTCGCGGTTACTGAAGTCCGACATCGTGACCGGTAGGTACAAGCACGACACACGTGCGGCGCGGCGCTTGCGCGGGAAAGCGATTAGACACGACGTCACACGACAGCGCGTGCGATGAGCGAACTGTCGGCTACAGCGCCCGGCGCTGCCCGGGAGGGGGTTGCACCCCCTTGCAACACCGCCGCCTGTGCGCCGGCCGCCGCACGCGCCCATTGATATTATTACGAATAGTTTGTGTCCATATTTTGCTGATTTAAAGTAGGATAAAAAAACAAAAAAGTATTGAATAAATAATGGAAATGTGTTCTATTACTGATATTGAACCACCAAAAAAAATTTGCGCACTGGTCAAAAACTTTTCCTGTATAGTTAGGATAACATAATGAATAACTCGGGTCCTAATAACGATACCGATAATAGTTTTTTATTTTTTTTATTTCTTTATTTCTAAAACACTTAACCTAATACATTTTGGTTTTAGCCTCACAACGAAAACCTCTCAGGGTTTATCTGTGGGTGGTGAGCCGTTCAAATAAATTTTACAGCAATGTTACTTACGTACTACAGTATACAATACTTTTTGGAATAATGATATTAATTGTGGGTACTTACATAATACATACATACATTAGGAGAAATTTTGTGTAAGGAAACGCTTGGATTTGTACTTATAACTTTTCGAATTCTCTTTGTATAACGTTTGTAAGTGTTCTGTCAGTTTATTAAGGAAAAATGGTATTAAATATTCTGCAACCCTCATCCCGTACACATTATTGAATTTTGGTAGGATATATTTATTTTTAAGAGATATCGTTCTCAGAAAATCGGGTCTGGTTCTTTCGTTTAGCAGCTCGGGTCTATTGAGTTCTGCAAGAGTACAAAATTCAACTTTATTGTACACATTCATCACATTACAGTATTTAAAGAGATCGTCGTCACTGTTTTTGAATTTCTTGTTCACATGTTTTGGCGTAATTACTTTTAGCATTCTTAGTTGTAACTTGTAAATATCTGTCAGGTATGTATGATAAGTTCTCCCGTAGCTGCTGAGTCCGTAGTTTATAACCGAGTCTGCTAGGGCCATGTATAACATTCTAAGCGTTTTGTAAGGTAGTTTATATTTAAGTATACTGAGCTTACCCAGAATAGACCTCAGTTTGTTGCATACGTAATCTTTGTGCGGTCCCCAACAGAATCGGCTATCGACCATTAGACCGACCGAGCCGACCGAGCGAGTTACGTTTGTGTAATCATTACTGAAGTGAAGCGTGCGATTTTTGGTAGGGGTTAACTTATGGATTCGCGTCACCGACATGCTCACGCCGCAGTGCTGTAACTCAAAATATAGATGGCGCTAACACCAGTTTTAATTTTTAACTTCTGTCGGCAGTTCCCAGGACTGGTTAGGTTTTTTTCTATTAATTTTAGCGTAACTATACTGCAAAGGATTTTAGATTCGGCTTCTCATTTATATAGTACTTAAATATAATTGTTGTTATTTTCGTTTTATACTAACATTAAAACCACTAATAGCGCTTAGGTGTATCAGCAGATTAAGCTAGAATCACTATTATTAATGTAATCCCTTTGAATCCTCTCACACGTGGAAATCTAACTAACGTAATTCCCACTAAGTGAGACTGTATGTCACCTCGAGGACTTAATACATCCTAGGGATGTAATGGAGGCCATCTTAGCAGGGGCAGAGGTGGAATGATAAAGAAAAAAGATTAAAGAACAAGTCGATTTTTGATAACCAACATTATCAAAATTTTGAATGGGTAAACTGTCATCATCTCATCTGCCTAGTCTTTTCCCAACTATGTTGGGGTCGGCTTCCAGTCCAACCGGATGCAGCTGAATACCAGTATTTTACATGGAGCGACTGCCTATCTGACCTCCACAACCCAATGGGTAAACTGTATTTCACAAATATACACTTTTGCGGCTTTTTCATAGTCTGGTTTATAACTTGAACTGGCTCCACTGACAGTAACTTACTTTGTACTAAACCTGGCGCCAGCCTGACTGGGGCACTAACGGGAGCGAAACCTTGTCATTTCGATTTAGTTGGAACCGATTCTTTTATATTTTGTTACACCTCTGTTACACCTCCGTTGAGAATTGAGGCGGGTGCGGCGGTACGATTTCTTGTGGAAGTTCCGCATTTGCGGACGCGGAGGCAAAGTTCAGTTACCACCCTACATACGGTATGTAGGTACTTAATATAAAATATTGGTTAGTTCACGAGGTACCAACTTAATAGCTAAGTTCAGTGTTTCAAACTTAGTGAACTTCACCAATCGCTTACCTACAGAGCTGACTTTATGAACTGTGATTTACCGCTTCATTGGCCGCGATCAGGCTTTTTGCTGGCTTATGCATAATAACTAACTAAAGACTAATGAAATCGAAGTTTAGGCACATTAAATTCAAGAAAATTTAAATTTAAAAAATCAATGTCCCAGCTTTCATTCGAAGATCTTTCACAGACGTTACGGGTAGTCTGAAGCCCGAAAGCCTGACAACCAGTTTTCCCAAGGGGTATCGTGTTATCCAAAAACTGGTTTGTGGAGGTGGGATAGGCAGTCACTTCATGTAAAATACCGGTATCCAGCTGCATCCAGTTAGACTGGAAGCCGACCCATACATAGTTGGGAAAAGACTAGGCAGATTGATTGAATAATTAATAATTAATAATTGAATAATTAATAGGTTGACTCTTTCACCAAGTGAGCCTAAAAACCTCAGAATCAGAATGCTTTATTTGTAATCATAGGTCAAATTACAACAGTGTGCGAGATGTTACAGATTGGTAGCTTCTCTATGTTTTGTTCAGAGGCCTACAAATATATTTAATTGTCATTGACGATTTTTAACACAGATTTAACTTAAACTTTCACATTAGTAATAAAGTCAATATTATTAGATACATGCATAACAGTCATATAACAGTACAAAAATACAATAAATTTAAATAAATGTCAAATAGATTAATTTACATGTCATATTAATACTAGTGTCAAACAAAATTCAAAATCTTCAAACTAAGTCATGCAATATACAATCCTCCGTCCTTGATTCTTGCAAACTAACATAAACTCTCGATTTTATATAAGAGTATCGCTACTTCAAGAATGATTTGCCGCCTCATTGCGCAGATCACTTCTTTTTTGCATACTAGGTGTTGAATATTTTTTCTTAAATCAGCAATTTTAAGGCTTATACGAGTAAGTCGAGTGTTGGGCTTTTTATGGTATCCAGACATTGAGTCAGCACTATTTATTATAATAATAACTATAAAACTTGAACCTACATAATATTGGGGCCGCCAGTAAATCCTAGGGTTTATAGAAAAATATCAAAGTTACATGGGTAATATGGATACTATAAATGTTTCAAAAGCATAAAAATATCTTGGGATTATAGCTCACTGCGGACTATCTACAGTGTGTCCAAACATGGACTAGCGATATTCTAAATACCTGATAACAAACTATATTAAAGTAATTTTTTTTTTTTTTGTGATTTCCTGTTTATGCTTCCGACAATTGCCATGCAAAAAGCATAAACTTTGCGCATTCGCTATGTTCAAGCAACAATAAATCTTAAAGTATTAGACATATAGTTGTGAATTGTTATATTGTAGCTTAGCTCAAAATCTGTCGATCTAGTAAAAAAATAAAAAGAGTTGTGGGGGGTGTTTTTGTATTAATTAACAATTATTGGTTGTATTGCATGTTTCATTTTTTTTTCGACTTTCACATTTATTTTTAAATGTTATTGAATTGTGAGCACTTTGCTTTGTAATGCAGGCGATAGACAATATGATTGCCTTTGCCTTTCGAATAATCCTATTTTAATCTCAGTATGACTAAAAGTTTGAGAGATATGTTTTTTTTTTGCAGTCGCATAGTGAATATTTCAACAAAAAAAAAAACAAAATGGCTGCTATAGCGGGGAAGTGTACTCGTATTGGACCCAAGCTTAGAGTGTAATTGTACTTTAAAATAGTTTATATTTAAGATTTAGAACATCGATAGTCCATGTCCGGATACACTGTATAGTTTCTGTTTAGCTACTCATGAAAAATGAATATACGAGTAAGTTTACTCAGACAACACAGCTTTTGCAAATGTTTTACATTCACGTTCTTTATGTGTATGTAGATGTAGATCACCTAGTAAAATGTGCTATGATGGTTACTTTACTTTTAGAATACACTATAAAAGTATTTCGTTACAATCTTGAGTGGCATAACATATCTTTTTAGAAAAATATTTTTAGAAAAAACCGGCCAAGTGCATGTCGAACCACGTACAATGAAGGAGTTCCGTATTTGGGATGAATTTATCCAACAAACTTAACATTGCAGTTGAAAAACTAGTTCTAGTTCATATTTTTGCAACTGCAAATTTAAGTTGGTCGATTATCAGTAACTTGTGGAGCCTACGTAGCGGTGATAGTTTTCCTTTTAATTTCGTTATACATATATACTACTGCCTACATGGTTGGGAAAAGGCTAGGCAGATGATGATATATACTACTACCGTGAATTTTTTCATATATCCAAAACCAAACTTTTAGCTGGCACTTGACACTTGACAAACAAAAATTAGCACTTTAAAGCTTAATATTTCGCAAACGGATCCCTGAATCCAAAAATGGTTTTCATAAACTCACATTATTTGATGACCTTTCCAACGATACCCCACTCCATGGGATCGAGGAGAAAAAGAAAACACTGCGAAAGGGAGGTAGGTACCATAAAAAAAAAAATGTTTACGATGTTTTTTACCATTTGGTCGACGTGATGTATAACGCATACCAAATTACAGCTTTCTAGTACCAACAGTCTCTGAGCTAAGCTGCGGACAGATGGACATAGCCGTAGTAATTAGGGTCCGACCCGTTTACCCTTTGGGTACGGAACCCTAAAAAGACGTCATAAGCATAGTCAATAATAACAACTCATTTATCATCAATTTTAACATAATAATATCCCTACTATCCTTTTTAAAATAAAACGAAACCCACACTAATCGATTTCCTATAAAGGTAGTATTTTTTTTAAATCTAGGTGACTGAAAACTTATTATAAATCCGTTCACCGTGGATAGTGACCCAGCTGCTGACGGAAAGGATTATTTTTCTATCCATCTTATATAAAACCAGCCACAGTTTACAAAATCTACATAATATTGGAAAACCCGGAGGATATTATAGTGCCTAGTAAACAATATGGTCCATAGTTCTGGATACACTACAAACAGTACACTCCTATGAAATCCTTCGAGAATACAAACCTGACGTCATGCATGTAATTTCGCCTATTATTAGTTAGCACATATATCAATAAACTTTTCAACTTCAGCCTAATTTAATACGCCTAACATAATTACACGTTCTAGGGCGAGGTTAAATACAGGGTGTGTTCATATCACGCCATAACACAATGGCAGATAGTTTGGTGACAAATAAGCTACGTCACGTCTATTTCGTTAGTTGCGTCCATTGAGGAGGTAATTAATGGAGACACAATGCAAAAGGATGCGATAGACCGAACACCGCGTTTACTGACGTGGATTTGAGGGTCGCCACAGTAGGATGAATTTGAGAACCATATACAATAAACTTGTTTCGGGCAGAAAAATGTGCATTTTTAGTCTAGATTTCGCCAATATAATATAAGTTAGTGCCACATCATAAGGGATTTGCTTAGGTATATTAATTACCGGAAACATTTTTAACTGCAGAGTGCTGTTGATAATTTCAAAGGGTAAAAAAATACAAAATTATTTCTGTAGCGCTAGAAATCAAAAAATGATTGATGTTGTAAGTTAGATATAGATATAGTTTGTCCGCTCTGAAATGACGTACCGTACAACCAGATTACCGTGTACGTAAAATGCGGTAGTGAGGGCGTCATTTCGGAGTGGACAAGCTTTACCATAGATTAGTAAGATAAATGTGAATTGGCACTCCATGTGCTTGCTACTCTGTGACTTCAAGTTGGCTCGCAATTAATGTTATGTTTATATAAGTGTGAATGTAATTATATTTGGCATTATGTAATATCGAAGCGGATTAGCAGTAAGCCATGGTATTAAACAGTTAAGGCCCTATGCTACGAACGAAATGCCTACTTATAAAAATATGTCATGTGGAGGGATATCGCAATAAAACCACCCTGATTGAATCAAATGTAATATTTCTAATATTTCAGAAACTACAAAAGAATATACATTTAGCTTGTAGGTATTCATTTTTTTGTTGAAAATACACCTTACTAATAACTTTGAAAATTATAAGTTATATCATTAATTACCCCAGTATTCATTCATTTTCGTAAGCTTAGAAAGTTCGAACATTCTTTTAGAAATATTACAAATATCTAACTACATGGAATTTTAATTTATAGTTTGTTAGCAATATTTCAATATGGAAAATTCGTGTTACTGGTAGTGTTGGATATTTCGCAGGTGACGTGATTTGATAATTTGTATTTTCGCGAAAACCCGGATAATTAGAAAATGGTGAATAAATTCCTGCGAGCAACTTGGAAGGAGCGTTCGCTGGCCACTGCCGCGGCACCGCTCGCTTCGCTCACTCGGCTCGTGCGTGATTTGTCACAGTTCTTACCTAACCTATTTCACCCACTTTTTCACGTGACCAGAGGGCTGGCCTATTTTTCGGCCAAAGAATCAGCATTGCCATAAAACGTGGTAATGCTGCCAGCCTTCTGGGCACCTTTCCTACTGACAGTGATGCGGACGAATTTTTTTGATGCACTTTAATGATTATTTCCCCACCTTTTTTATATACTTGTACATATTATTATTATTTTAGTGATAGATGTATATACATTATTGAACTATTGTATTTATAACTATTTAATCGATGACACGAAATGTTTGATTACATTGTTTAGTGGGACTATTACTAAATTGTATTCCACACTCGTGTTATGTGAAATGAGCCAAACAAGACTGCCGATTTAATAATAACCTACTTAGTCAAGGAAAAGTCCTTCTCCCCGCTTCTTTATCCGAGTGTAATTTCTTGCTCTCCCGAACCATCGCGTCGCATCGCATCGCCCGCTCGCGCTATTACTTCGTTTTCGCTTGGCGTTCTTTCTAACTTTTTTTTTCGTTTTGCTCGGCTCCAGCATTGTAGCGCTATGTTAAGCCTTCTAAACTACCTCAAGAATAAGGCAACCAAATGCAAAAATACTTTTTTAAATCTTACTGGTAGTTTCAGATATCAGCACGTTCAACCAAATTCTTCAGCTTTATCATTAGTATGTAATATATATTATTATATAGACAAAGAAGAGAAGCGAAGGAAGGAAGAAGAGAGATTAGTTTTTTGTAATGTATTTTTGTGGTGTATATTAAAGTATATTATTATATATAATTACTAGCTTCCGCCCACGGCTTCGCCCGCGTGGTACGAGTATGTCGATAAAAAGTAGCCTGTGTCCTTCCCTGGAATGCCATCTATCTGCTTGCCAAATTTTATTGAAATCCGTTCAGTGGTTTAGGCGTGAAAAGGTAACATACATACAGAGTTACTTTCGAATTTTTAATATTAGTATGGTTTTGATGTGCCAATTTTTAACGCAGTGAGAAAGTTTCGTTTCATTATTCTGTTGGAGTAAATTGAATCAACGAAAATACAAGTTAATTATTAAAAGTGCTTTGGGATTTATCTCAATTACGACGACCCAATAAAAAAACTATAACGAAATAGAGCTATCGTGAACAAGGCTAACAAATTGCGACTAATTTCATTATAGCCGTAACAAGGTTTATTTGGTTTCCTTTGAGAATTTTCCGATGATGGCCGAAGATTGCCGAACGTCTAAAAAGATGGTGGCAATTTGAAACAGTCGCAGTGCGGTGTTTATTATTGCTAGATTAGACTTGGAAAATTATGGTACATACATAGTAATAAATCTGCTAAATTGTTTTAGAAAATAAGGGAATAAATATTATTTCACATTGAACACAAAAACTATCCGTCTCTGACGCATGGTCAAACTCATAACCGGAGCCATTACCGATCTTGTGGGGTTGCAAAACCAGATAGAGTGCACTTCCTTTGAAACCCTCTGAAAAATGATTTATTCGTCCTACAAGTTTTCAATGTCATTATCATCTGCCCAGCCTTTTCCCAACTATGTTGGGGTCGGCTTCCAGTCTAACAGGATGCAGCTGAATACCAGTATTTTACATGGAGCGACTGCCTATCTGACCTCCACAACCCAGTTACTGGGTAGCACGATACCCCATGGTAAGACTGGTTGTCAAACTTTTGGGCTTCTGACGACCCGTAACAACTGTCAAAGATCTACAAATGACAGCCGGGACCAACGGATTAACGTGCTAACCGAGGCACGGAAGGATCGCGGTATGTAAAGGTGGTCACCCACCCTCCACGGACCAACCGCGGCATCCTAGCTTAACCTGATTGATCGACCCGTGCGGCTATTATTTCTTAGCCACAAGGCCCTCCACAAGTTTTCAATGTACTCCCACATTAAATGTATTGTCCAAAAATAAACCAAAAAGCATTTTACTACTAATGTTACAGATATACGATTTCTGCATGACGACGAGTCGTTCTGAACTTTATACTTTTTTTTATTATTGTAATTTGTATACAAAGTACCAGGAGATCATAAAATGTGTATTGTTGTCTTTACAAGCTACGCTGCTTTATGTAGTAAAGAGAATAACGTACGTAACTACGTAGTAAAACGAATGATGAATTGATTTCGTGAATGAATTATGAAAAGTGCAAAATGGCTACTGAAGTAAATTGCTTCTTTTAACTCATATCTCTTTAATTTCCATCATAATGGCCCACTTCAGTTTATATGCTTACATTTTGAGCCTTATTTATATCCTCATATTTTTGCCCAAAACTTGTGCCCCGCCCTTATCCGAGTTCAGGTATTTTAACCTTAAGTTAGTCCAAGTAAATAATGTTGGCCCCTTGGTCACAAACTCACAATAAAATAGCCCTCAGTATGCAATTGTTTTTTACATTTCCTGCTATATAAAGGCTACCAGTAGTTGACCGTTTTACAAATAACTTTCCACACCCTTCAGGATAATTATTAGTATACAGATGGGTAATTTTATCGTAATTTTACCTTCTCCATTACCTCTAGGGAAGCTTACTTTCGTCACCTCGATACATATGGATTTTCCTTCTATATAACCCTAGGGAAAATAAGATGACCTATTTTTTGCGGAAAATTGGCTCGGATGAGGTTCTTAGGGATACAGTATTTCCCATGATAGTACATAATTATAGATATTTGCTTATATTATAACCGTGAAGGAATACATTGATAGGAAACCGATATGAAAAAAGAAAGAAAGAAAATACGCTTATTTGCGGCAAACATGACGCGAAGAAAATATGAATACACGAAAAATAACAAATTGGGGGAAAATATGCGTCACATTCACGCAAAATGGCCATCGCTCAGCATAATGCTGCGAACCTATGCGAGGCAGAGCTGGATATGTCCTTTATCCAAAAATTCGAAGACATGGACATCCAAACTAGCTAGACCCGCGTGGTGCATTATACCCACTCACAGAGAGAACGCTGGTGCCCCAGCAGATGGGAACGTTATAGGCTGATTATTCATAATATATTTTATACGACCTCCTAGCTTCTGCTTATAATAATTTATATAGCGTGTAACAAAAATCCTGTCCGATCCGTGAGGGTTTTGAATCATACTGAGAGTCTATCTATGTGGTTTATGTCTGAAAAAAGAAAAAAAAAATTTGCCGCTTTTTGTTTCAATGGATAATTTTACCAGTTTATGACATGGGGCGCGGGCGGCCGAAGTTTAGTGGGTGTCTACAAGTCGTAACTTATGACTGCTGTAGAAAATTACTAATTTATAATGAAATTGAAGTAATTTTGGTACTAAAAATGTGATTTTCAAATTGCAATAACTTTTTTAATTTCAATAACATTTTTTTTTTCTCGTAATTGTAGTACCTATGTACCCCTTTCGGATCGGACATGGTTTTTTTACATACTCGTATTGTATACTTTGACAATCTTGGTGTTACGGAAATTCTTTGACTGTAGCGGTTTATAGGAATTCTGTTTACTATATTGTACAGTTTATCATCACACAGTAAGTAGACGGCATTAACAATAATATATTAAAGCAACGCGTTAAAACAAAAACAACGGCTTGCCAGACAGCACTAGTATATTGTGGAAATACTTTCGTAAAAACAAAATAGTGCCAACAGTTGGGAAGAGCCACTTTAACTCAAAACTCTTTTGGCACTTTCTGCTGTCTGAATGCGGCTCTGCATAGTTACATTCCAAGTGTTTTTGTAAAATTATTCCTTTTTATGGAGCTTGTTATTATCTGAACTATGAACGAAGTTAGCAAAAAAATGGTATTAAACTGGTATAATGGTAGAAATCATTGGTATAAATTATGTAAGAGATATTTTGACACTGTTATGTACCCAGTACCGTATGATGCGAAGAAATGAGGAAAAGACCGTCAGGAAAGTTTTGAGTATGAATGAATCCGAGGCTATACGAGTAGGGGAAGACCAAAGAAATGACGGATGGACTGTGTGACAGATGATATGGCTAGAAAGGGGGTGACTACCGAGATGACAACTAATACAGAAGTATGGAGGAAAATTAAAAATATGTTGCAAAAATCAATCTGCCTAGCCTTTTCCCAACTATACTGGGGTCGGCTTCCAGTCTAGTTGGGGTCCGGATGTAGCCGAATACCAGTATTTTACATAGAGCGACTTCCTATCTGACCTCCACAATCCAGTAACTGGGTAATACGATACCCCTTGGTAAGACTGGTTGTCAGGCTCGGGCTTTTGACGACCCGTAACGACTGTCAAAGATCCACGAATGACAGCCGGGACCAACGGCTTAACGTGCTTTCCGAGGCACGGAGGAGTCTCGGTATGTAAAGATGGTCACCCATCCACGGACCAACCTTGGCAAGCGTAGCTTAACCTGATCGATCGACCCGTGCGGCTGTTATTACATAGCCACGAGCTCCTCATTAAAAATATGTTGCACCGTCCACAAATAAATTGGGATAAGGGCAGGAAAATATAAATGATTGGTATAAAATATTTATTTTTCCTGGGAAAAGTATTTATTAAGTACAGAAAAAGTAGAAGAAGAAAGAGAGAGAGCAGAGTAAAAGTAGCTTAGTATTAATTGTTTTTGAGTTTGGAGTTTGTCCCACATCCTGGCCTCGTTAAAATACTGAAAATATAATAAGTACCAAATAAACCCCTTTCCTTTTATACTCTTACACATGCTTCATCATCATAAAATACAAAGAGAAACTTTGTTTCCATACATTATCTCTAACAATGAGCGACGTGCAGACATCGGCTTTTGAGAGCGTCGCAATCAATCAATTTCTGTTTCAATTCAACCTTCAAAGTTACGTACAACGAAATTTTGTAAATTCTTTCCAGACAATTATATTATACTTTTTTTTTCTTATCGTTTTCTCTCGTTTAGTAAAAGGCAATTAGCGTCTAGGAACAATAATTTTAAGTAATAGTTAATACAGTGTGTTACAAAAACCCTGTTCGATCAGTGAGGGTGTTGTTAAAGAAAAAAAAAATCGCCTCATTTTTTTTTCAATCGGTAATTTTACCTTGTTATTACATGGGGCGCGGACGGCCGTCGTCTAGTGGGTGTCTACAAGTCATAACCAGTGATCGGAATAGGTAGAGCTAATCTACCTAAAGTTCAAAGAACAGAGACAAAAAAAGTGGAGACTTCCTTACGACAAAAATATTTTTTCGGGACTAATGTCGGGATTTCGAGACATCACATAAATTATTATTAAAACTGTTATGTAAATAACATTAGCTTCTGCGCTTACTTACATCGTTCAAACGAATATTAGATTATTAGGAGATTACCTTAATTTTTTTTAAACAATAGAAATCGTGCATACTTTTTTTTTTAAACAGAAACAGGAAATTATTTCGATAGTTGTTTTACTTTATTAATTTTAGTTGTACTTAAGTAATGTTCTGAAACCCGGGACATTAGTCCCGAAAAAATATTTTGTCGTAAGGCGTCTCCACTTTGTCTCTGTTCTTTTTCGAACTTTAGGTAAATTAGCTCTACCTATTCCGATCACTGGTCATAACATATGACCTCTGCAGAAAATTTGCTAACATCATAAAATTGGGGTCATTTTGGTTCTAAAAATGTGAATTACAAATTGCAATAACTTTTTTATTTTCAGTAAAAAAAAATTTTCTTATTTTTTTCTGGCAATGTTATTGCAGTACCTATGTGCCCCTTTTGGATCGAACAGGGTTTTTGTTATATGTTGTATAAGTCTGAAACTGCCAACCCGCTTCGAACAAGCATAAGTAGTCATCAATGCTCGCCTTCTCTGTATAACAGGAGGCCTTTGCCGAACAGTGGGACAGTATCAGGCTGGTATTATTATTATTATTTCTTTTTAAATACAAATTCCTTTAATACTTCTTCCTAATTATACGCGCCGTGTCCAGATCGACCGCTTTCTGGATCAAGCCGACTAACGACAGATATTTTAGTATTATTAAAAATTGTACAGGGCACATTGCTCGCAGAACAGATGGCCGATGGGGCCGAAAGGTTCTGGACGTAGCCAGGCCCCAGATTGGAAGGCCCCACAAGGTGGACCGATGACCTGGTGAAGGCCGCGGGAATGCGCCGGATGCGAGAAGCACAGAACCGGTCGAAGTGGCGTTCTTGGGGGAGGCCTATGTCCAGCAGTGGACGTCTTTCGGCTGAAATGATGATGATGATGATTAAAAATTGTAGTAGTAGAGATCTTCAAAGACGCTGCAGTAGTCAGATTTGTCATAAGTTGAACTGTCAGTTGGAAACACCATTGTCGAAATTTCGGTAACAGTCTTGGTGATTTATGAAGTATCGTCAGGTAGCTGTACTGATGAAGGAAAAGTGTCACGAGTTACGTATCAACACCACCATCAACAACAAACACCTAGGTACTTACCTACTTTTCACACAAGACAGTAATGCAACTATTCTCGTTACAAACTATGCCAAGGATAAAATGAACAGCAAAGTTTGAATATTTTTTACGAGCATCCACGCTCAGGTGAAATTTGAGGCCTCGTAATGTACAAGTTACAAGAATACGTACTTCAGTGTAAATGGATACATAATTACGGTACTTACGAGTAGGTACATAAGCTGACGCTTACCGCGTATTTATGATAGGGTATTCAGTCTTATCGGTTACAATTTATAAACGTGACGCCTCGATAGGGGGCGGGGAGGCAGGGTAAGCAAACCAGCCTGCTGAAAACCCATAGTTTTTTTATAAACGATTTTTTTAATATGACATAAATCTCATAGAAAATGATGATAAATGAAATGTAGTGGGAGCTGGAAGGGTGAGAGGAAAAGAGCATGTCATCCCGCCACCTACAAGTTCACAGGAGCCACATTTTCAAGGTCAATGGCAAACGTATCGAAGGTTAATATGGTAATTTTTTTTTTTTAAGTAAGGCTATGTCCGGGTTCCCCAATTTCCGAGCTCGCTTCGCTCGCTCTCGTATCCTAAGTTCTTATTGCCTTTGTACTAAGTCGAAATGTGTCGGTAATTGGGGCAACTTGACTCAAACAGGTTAGGTTCGAAGTGGATAACAGGGTCTTTGCTCGCTAGCACGCTCGTAGGGCCGCTCTTAGTTTTTTTTTAAACTTAGCTAGATTAAAAAAAAAGGCGTATACGGCAAAAAAAAATGTAGGGTTCAGGAGACCCTCTAGAACCCCCAAATAAGCTCACACTCTTTCTAGCGAGGCGGCACGTTTCTAAACCCAACCCTATCTATTATTTTCAGTTACTCAGAACCGCGTCATAAAACAGAAAGATTAATCCAGTTACCCCAAATGTTAATAATGAAAGAAATATGATAAATATCAATGAACACATCCACATATCACCCAAGTGCCTCAATAAATTAACCTTATAATCGTAAAATTATTCATAATTAAACTTTTATGATTTCCTTTGTGAATGTTTAATTGATACTTACTGAAGCTCTGACAGTAACTTCACTCAGATAAAATTTGTTACTTACTATTAAAGTAGACGTGAAAATGTATAACATTACAAATGGTTATAAAAATATTAAAAAAAAAATATTTCCAAAAAATTATTCCCTGCAATATTAACGTGTTAGAAAAATACAAGAAACTTTGAGAAAAAATAGAATAAAGCGTATCAAATTGGTTTTATGGTGTACCTAATACATCTAAGTCTAATTTTTTTACTCATGATCTGGGATCATATTATTGTTATGACAGATACAGACTGCACCCAGAAATACATAAATTGGTTAATCAAATGCTTTGATTGATAAGATAAAATAACTAACAAAACATAACAATAGCCTCGTTTCCTGCCAACATAAAAAATAACAAAGTGCTCTAAGCTGGCTGAAAAACATATTTACCACAGGAGAGGATCCCAGGTGCAAAGAAGTACCTTTGTTCGGCGTACAGTGACGTACAGTAATGAGGTGTCGGGTTTAGTAAACGCAGTCGGTAATAGTACCTCCAAGCGTAGCGTGGATGAATTTTACAACTGGCATCAAACGAAGAGGTGTGAAGGAGATAATTTTGGTTTTGATGTGGTTTTTTGGTGTGTTGAATAAAGCGACGGGAAAAAAGGGACGGGAACAGAATTTTGGCGTAAATAAATACGCGTTAACGTTTTCGCAATATAATTATAGAGCTTAAAATGATTTAAAACGTTATTTCGTCAAGTTCCTATGAACGAATCGGATTGCCGTCCTTTTGGACTATGAGGGAAGAGAAAGTGCACCTGAGTCTGCGCACACACTTGTGCACAATAATATCTTCCGCGCCGAAGGTTAATCTCCGTTGAGATTGGCCACCGCCGTGGCCAGAATACGGTCTGTAGGACTATATTATGCTCGACTGAAATATTGATCTCCAAACCTAATTATACATTTCTGTGGTTACTTTCATTTACCTATAATTAATAAAAGGGAAATGAGCTTTTAAAAAAATGTTAAAGCAATTTCAAGCAGCTGACAATGAAATCGAACTTTGATTTTCTTAATAATCTGGCTTAGCAGATTGAATTTTCAATTTTGTATTTTAAGAAATAAATTGGTCAGATCTCAACTTTATATGACAAAGTTATCATTTAATATCTTATTATTATATTTTTAAATAACTTATTTTTAAATAACCTCTTATTTTTAAATAACTTATTTTTAAATGCCTGGTTTAGTATTTTTGTGCCTATTAATTTACATATTTGCTAACCTATAAAAAAAACGGCGGGGTGAGGCAACTCATCTTCTAAACAGTTTCAAAATCTTCTATTCAATAAAAACTTGTTTATTCTTGACGCATAAAAACCAAACAAACCACAAAGGAAGTTATTCCGGCAACATTTCAACTGTGCCGACTTTATCAAGTAGTTTCACACGGAAATGTCGCGAATGTTGGGGCTCTAGTTACCCTGTGTCTGCAAGATATAGCTGTAACAATTCAATCTAGCGACACTCGGGGAAATTCGATTCCAGTTTCAAAATCGTTTTTATGCCGCGGTATTTTCGTACCCGTGCTGCAGTTGGAGGGTTGACTTTTGTTTATGTTGTTAATCTTCAATATTTTTACTTGTCTGCGAAAAGAGGTTGCGAGGTTCGAAGATACACGTTACTTATATATGTATTTACTAGCTGATGCCCGCGGTTTCGCCCGCGTGGATGTCGCTTATTATATACGAAAACCTTCTTCAAGAACCACTCTATCCATTAGGGAAAACAGCATTAAATCGGTGGAGTCGTTTTTGAGTTTATCGCGAACAGACAGACAGACGCGGCGGAGGACTTGGTTTTATATTATGTAGTGATACTGTAACGTAGGTACAGTCACGGAGTTTAATTGATGAGCCACTTTCAAACCTTTCAATTTTGCAGTTTCATACATTCACAAGATTACATGATTAAACACGAACTTAAATCGCATGCTCGTAAACAAGATGACAAATTACTAGTAATCGGAAATAGTCTTCTCCATAGATCTCCATAGATCTCCACTAATAAGTTCTCAATAATAAATAAGTACAATGTTCATCCAATCTATTTGATACTGACCTCCTTTGAATCAGAGCTCATTAACTCGATAATTCTGAAAACCTATCCGAAGACAATGACAGTCGAAATGTCGATGTCAGAGACGTTATTTTCGAATTTGTCGAAATTACTAATTAAAATTTCTCCGTACGCTAACGTTACTATGGCTACACTAAAACAATCATCGCTAGGTTACGATTGCTAGACCTGCAATTGGTTGACTTTGGGTAGTCACTCTGCTATCAAGTTTGTAGTTCTTAGCCAACCGGTAAAAATATTAAATATAATTTTCTTCTTCTATAATATGAAGACATGACTTTCCGTGTCTGGATGTACGAGTATAACCGACTAAGCCCGATTTGCATTACACGGCTAAGATACGAACAGTGCAAAGTGGCTCATCAATTAAAGTCCGTGACTGTACAATGGTGGTGTTACAAGGTGGACATAATGCCGTCATTTTTTTTTGGTTAAAAGGTAAAAATTTAATTTGATAGGCACAAAAAATACTTAAACAGGAACTTAAAAAGCCGTTATACAAAATAAAGATTAGATTTTAGAAGATAACTTTATTATGTCAGGCAACATTCTTTTTCGTGGCAGATTGTTATACAAAATTGTCAACTAAATAAAGCTACTCGGTCAGATTACTAAGAAAATCAATGTTTGATTAAATTGTCGGATGCTAAAAATTGCTTCAATTATTTTTTGAAATCTTTTCCTTTTATAAATCATTTCAGACTATTAGGTCCATATTTTGTTGGTACTTATTAAATTATTTTAAACAGTATGTTAGTCATGAGGAGATCAAATTAATACATAGGTATCATCGAAATAAATTATTGAATAATAATTAAAATTAAAATAAATAGTTGAAAATAAATTATAATTAAGTAGTTAATTATTAATAACAATAGTTAATTAATTTATAAAAGACACAACAAAGTAGCTTTACTAAGTTCATCACACTATTCCTCTTAAGACTTCCTAGTTTAAAAAAAAAAAAATCAATCTGCCTAGCCTTTTCCCAACTATTTTGGGGTCGGCTTCTAGTCTAACCGGATGCAGCTGAATACATACACATTTTACATGGAGCGACTGCCTATCTGACCTCCACAACCCAGTAACTGGGTAATACGATACTCCTTGGTAAGACTGGTGGTCAAACTTTCGGGCTTCTGACGACCCGTAAAGACTGTCAAAGATCCACGAATGACAACCGGGACCAACGGCTTAACGTGCTTTCCGAGGCACAGAGGAGTTTCGGCATGTAAAGATGGCCCGCCATCCACAGAAGCGTAGCTTAACCCAATGGATTGACCCGTGCGGCTGTTATAACATAGCCACGAGCTCCTCTAGTTTTAAAATAAATATGTAAATAAAAGTATCTATTGATTTATTATTAAACCCTTATTTTTTTAAACAAATTGCCGTTTAGACAGAAATAATACCGTCTTGATACAATTTTATTACTTCAAAATGGATATAGAAATATAAGTCCTTGTAGTTAAAAAAAATGTGTATAAAAAGTGAGTCACTGGGAAATCTTATTTGTAATATGCAAACCTCCTTTCTGATAAACGCAGATAAATAAGTTAAAACAAGGTCCCGCGATACTAGAGTAAAACCTACTGGTACAAAATCGTATAACACTTCGCTTGATACTTCACTTTATGTCAAATACAGAATGGACGTATCTTTTTACACTTCAAACTGAAATAAAATTGCGGGAAATTTTTTGGTTTTCGTAGACAAACAGTTTTTTCGCAGAACATATTTCAGTTGCACGTGTATTTCAGTGCTGACACGAGTGAAACATACTTTGTACATTATTTTGTAAAAATATGAATATGTACGCAGTGCGGTATTTACATTTTCATGGTACGATCAACTTAGCTATGCTGAAAATGTTATTGCACAAAATGATTATTCAGGTTTTAATTATTGTTGGTGCAGGTTTAATGAAGGAATATTATCTAAACTAGTAAATGCATACACTAAACAAAACAAAAAAAACATATATATACAACGTGTCACGGAATAGACGCAAGAGCTCATACACCCCAATTAGAATATTAAATTATAAGACTAAAATAATATCTGTTATTGAATTTAATTAAACCACACCTTAAATTAACTATTTTATTTAACACGCACTGGACATAGGATAGCTATGAGCGTATTACAAATTTGGTTATGCATTTAAATAGGCTTTATTCCTTTGAGATAAGGATTAAATTTCCTTAAATAAAATATCTTATTACCTTGTTATGACGCAGTGGTTCTAATTTCAGTTAAATAAAAGATTTTTTCATGAAAAATTAACATATATAAATAATGACGGAAATCGATTCAGAAGCTGATTCTGAGAAAACTATATATATATATATATATATATATTATATATAGTCCTCCTTATCGATTTCGATAACGTTCGTTTCGTTATCGAAATCGAAACAAAATATATCTACCTACGTAACGAAGCGTCATATTTTTTTTTAATGAATCATTTACTTTGGTACTCGTTCATTTAGCACAATACTGATTTAGGTTTTTATTAGTGTGGTAAAACAAGCTCTAACATCTACATTTATTTACAGCTCGACTCGACTTCGTCTAGTTTTTCAAGCTAACAATTTTCAAATGTTTTAATAACCGTCCCCTGAAAATATTCCCACCCAATTTCCAATATTCATGAAAAATCCGGAACATTTTTCATCTAATCAATAAGACGGAACATCAAACAGAATCGTTTGATTTAATGCCTTCAGAAATGAGATCATTTTCAAAATAAATTTTGAAACGAAGTTTAAGGCAAAGGACCAGAAAATATAATCCAAAAACGGAATATTAAGTGTAAAAGGATCAGTGAATGTAATTAAAGTACTATTAATTTCAATCACTCGTGACTAAGTAATAACAGCCGCACGGGTCGTTTCATCAGGTTAAGCTACGCTTGCCGGGGTTGGTACTTGAATGGGTGACCATCTTTACATATCGAGACTCCTCCGTGCCTCAGAAAGTACGTTACACCATTGGTCCCGGCAGTCATTTGTGGATCTTTGACAGTCGTTACGGGTCGTCAGAAGCCCGAAAGTCTGACAACCAGTCTTGCTAAGGGGTATCGTATTACCCAGTAACTGGGTGTGAAGGTCAGATAGGAAGTCGCTCCATGTAAAATACTGGTATTCAGCTGCATCCGGCTAGACTGGAAGCCGACCCCAACATTGTTGGGAAAAGGCTAGGCAGATAATGACTATTTCAATCAAGAATTTGTGGTAGTTTTAAGATTATGAGGTAACCTTTTTGCACAAGTATGTTTAAGTTGAAGAGTTTGACATAAATATTAGTAGTTAACCACTTTGCAATGTTGATGCTGATGTTAAATACTAATCTGTATACCTATGTACGTACATACATTGACCTGTGGGGCTAAAAGCACATTAGCAATTCCTCTAAAACCATTCATTTCCTGAATTTCCAGCTGTCATTAGCAATTCCTCTAATTAGACACAAAAGCAATTCATAATATGTGGACCATTTTACGAATCTCCATAGAAAACTGTCAAACAAATGAATTATTTTGTAAATATGAATCGCACGCAGATCATATATGTATAATTATTATGAATTGTCAGTTTGTGACATTTTACGATTATTCATAATATTTTTCTATTATGATTCTGCCAAAGTGACTGTTTTAAGCCCCCTGTTATCAAACAAAATGTACTATTTAATTCCACAGCTACGGATAAACTATTTAATGTGGAGTAGGTATGTAGGTAATACGCCGCCGCGCCGTCGGTTTTTTTTTAACTACATATGTAGTACATACATTAGTGTTTCTAACTTCAACTAGCCGTTAACGTTTTCTTTGAGTCTAAAAATGTCTTTTAAAAAACCGGCCAAGTGCGAGTCGGACTCGCGCACGACGGGTTCCGTACCATTATCTATAAAAACGGCAAAAAATTCATGTCTGTTGTACGGGAGCCCCCCTTATTTATTTGTTATTATTTGTTTTATTTTAATTTAATTATTTATTTTTAAAATAAATAAATAACTAAACATTCTGTGAATATTTCAAGCATCTACCTGTTGCTATTATCAATCGAGCAAAAACGAATAAAAAAATCTAGTTTGTTGTATGGGAGTCGAAGCGCCCTTAAATATTTATTTTATTCTGATTTTTAGTATTTGTTGTTATAGCGGCAACAGAAATACATCATCTGTGAAAATTTCAACTGTCTGTCTATCACGGCTCGTGAGATACAGCCTGGTGACAGATGGACAGACAGACAGACAGCGGAGTCTTAGTAATAGGGTCCCGTGTTACACTTCGGGTACGGAACCTTAAAAATGATAACGATAAAACGAAAACGAAACATACAGCTAAAATATGTTTGTTTTATAAACACTATAACATTGTTTCTCATGTAATCGAATAGCGGTCGCCCATGCATTTTTTCCTATGCAAGTTACTTAATTTATATACTTGGTTAGTGTTAGGGATAATTAATTGTTAATCAATTTGAAAATGTTTATAACAATACTCTATTGCTAACTGTGCAGGCTTGTAAGTGGCTTGTCGTCAAATCACCTCTCTATAACTTCTGCATTGATAGCTGTAAGCTACCCAAACACAATATAATAAAAAATACAATAGACGTCGTGAGTCAGTTGGAGTTTGTCTCTGCATCCAGCGCTCGGTGTGGCAATACGTCGTGTTCTGGTTTGCGACTGGTTAATTGTTATCCTGAGGATGCCTCGTTGAGAGGTGAAACACGATTCTTTTTCTTACAGGGTTTTTTGTGACTCTTGAAATCTTTCAAGAGTCATAAAAAACCCTGTAGATATATTTAGTAACCTATTCCGCTTAGCTTTTCAGTTAAACGGAATAGGTTACTAAATACTACATCTATTGTATTATATAATGGATTTCCGCAAAGTAACGCCTCAATTAACTATAAAATATAATAAATACAAATAACTACATTATTTCTGGAGTATCAGGACCATCCACATCAAAATAAACTTACAACAAACTCCGAGAATCCTTTACGGAAACACGAAAAGTGCTTTCGAAACCCACAAGAGATTATCACCCAAAGAAAAAAACAGGGAATAGAGAAAAATGTCCTCCGCGTCACACATCGGTAAGTTATCCGGAATACTTTCGTTTTCCTTTGCGTAACTAAGTCGGTACTAGCGACTAGGGACGAGGAAAAAATTCTAATCCTGGGACATGGATGACAGGAGCCGTTGACACTTCTATTTGGAACTAGGTTCCGCACTGTGTTTGTGTTTTCAGGAAAATTTTGGACTACAATAATAATTGGTTGGTATTATAATATTAGGAACTTTTAAACTCAAGTTTTAATCTATTCTATTCTTTTAATTTTAATTGTAATTAATGTAATGGGTCCTAATTTATTTGTTATTTTTATAGTTAATTTTTTTTTTTTTATACCAATTTTATTGATATTTTTTGTTTTTGTATTTTAATTTTAACTACGTGACATTTCAAATTCAATGTAAATTTTGCAAATTTTAATTTTGTTATTATCATAATTATAATTCCATTTTAGTTTTTATTATTGATTATACGGGTGCCGTGCACGCCTATAAGTGACGAATTCACCGCATAACTGTCGAAATACAATATATTTTTAATGTAGTGATTTAATGAATAAGTCGTTGGTGTGTCAATAAATAAATAAATAAATTAGGAGGTTCCTCTCTCTGGAGCCCTGACCGCCGGTAGCTTGGACCCTGTTCCCGATACCGGTGGGCTACTATTTTTTATATTTTTAAATGTTTTTATATATTTTTTATTCTAATATTTAAAAATATAATTTATGTGTATGAAAATTCAAACAAAGAATAAATATTATAATCGTATTTCGTATTCCATGGACCGCCATAAGAACGAATGAATCCATACTGGAGGAACTAAACATCACCAAACGGCTATCTACTATATGCTAGGAGCGTGCCCTCAGCTTTTTCGGACATATTATGTATTCACCTAAGCATGGTCTGGGCTGGGTGAAAGGAAAACGCGCTCAAGGCGGAGCATCGGCAAGATGGTCAGACGCGATCAAGAAGGTTGTTGGAGGCAGCATCAATCAAGCGGTCCACACTGCAGAAGACCTCATAGCTTGGAGACGCGTCATATGTGGCCGCAAACCTCAGCTTTGAGGGTACGACGAAGAAGAAGATTATCTTATAATATGTTCGAGCCATTTGGGGTTGATAGGGTCCGAGTGTGCACCCTGTTTCCTGAGACATCTTCAAGTGAATCGTCGACTCTTCACATGACCAGAGGTCTAGCCTATTTTTTGACCAAAGAAGTGTTACTCAACGTGCATTGCCTTGAATTTGTTGATACTCTGTAATGTTTTCGCCCCTTTTTTATACATTTACTTATTAATATTTATGGACGGTTAGCATTAAATTATGAAAATGTCTTGTTTGAAAACGAAATGTAATTTACATTAGTGGTAATGATATTTCGTTTCTTTTGGATAAGCTTTTGTACCAAATATGGAACAAGACATCATCATTGATTACAGTACTTAAATTGTGACTCATCTGGAACAAAGTCGTTGTTATGAGTGTGAACTTAATTCACATACTATCATGGTTTTGGAACTGCCCGGCTGGTTTCAGATTTAGTTACTAACGGAGTTTTAATGAGCATGCAGTGTGGTCCTGACAGAAAAGTCCAAAGCTCATCTATCTCAGTTCAGCTTTGAACTTTTCTATTATGAAATTCTTCAATTGAGTCGATTTTAAATTGTCATTTAACCCAAAAACGTGGTACTTCTTTCGTTGATTATCATTCCTTGCACGTAATGCGAGTCGATTTGGAAAGAAAGTTACTTTTGTGGTATGTGTAGTAGTACTATGCTATAGATGGGTGGATTATTTACGAGTATCTCAGCCTCTCAAGTGGATTTCGTTCTCTGTTTGGCGCTTAGTTGCCATAGCCGCATTCCATTTTCCCAAGAATAATTTCGAAATCTTATTACTTCGTTATCTCAGCAATCAAGTTAACCATTGTGTTTGATGGCTTGTCTTCTGCTATTATTCTGGTAGATTTATAACTCTCGATCTTCACACACTAAGAATCTGCGATCTTCTAACAATCTTCTCCTACTTTGTCCTTCTCATACTTCTGACTTTGTTCAGTCTTCTTTTAATATTCAGTCCATTCTTCTTTCGAATGCGCTTCCTCTTGATATCAGGACGGCACCAGTCGGTATGCATTTAAATGGAAACTGTAGAGTTTTTTTTTCAAAATAAATACTCTAGTGTCATAATTATCAACACCTCTCTCCCTTGAATTTGTATGTTATATATATATTATAGGTATATATTATAGTAAATATGTACGTAATTATATGACTCATAAGTTTATAGCTTATTTACTCTGTAAAACCTGTTTTATCCATAATGCATTATGATATATTTTTTTTTTTTTTCTCTTTGTTCCTCTCAATCAGAGCACCTGCCATCTAATCTCTTCACCACCCTTGGTTGACTGATAGAGAATGCCTAAGGCATTAAGTCCGCCTTTGTACCTATCTTATAAGTGCGAAAAGTTTAAATAAATAAACAACTCAAAACCTCACTTTGTAAATTGAGCATTACAAAATCATGAATGTTTATTAAGAATTTTAAAGTGTAAGTATGTAAGTTACAAATCTATCTAACACGAAGAAACTTTAACAACATTATAAAACTTGTCAAAATATTAGTCCGGATTTATCGTGAAGTGTACATATGTTAGGCTTTAAGCTTCCAACTTATACATCGAAAGTTTCGTCCGCAAAACCTCGGAATTTGTTGTGAAACCGGCATTTCTACTTCTCATCTAGTGTTGAGTGTTGTGGAACAAATTCTCTATGACAGTTTATCTTCTGTACTATCTGATGTAGTTTATTGGAAGCGCAGAAAATGTTCTTTTTGTCAGGAAATGTTTATGCTTCGTTGAGTTTACTAGAGTGGGAAGCTATTTTGTGAGCAAATGTACATTTAGAATGGGTAAGCTGGACCGAATTACGGTGTAATGGGGTTTTATTAGCTTCTTTTAAGGCGGAGCATTAGACGGTCGCCTCTCAGAGGGATAGATCGCCTGGAATGGACGCTGGTAGTCATTGGATACACGCGGCTTAGAACCATTTGTACTGGAACTGTATTGTACTATATCATTATAATTATTGTAACTACATTTGTGCTCGCATGAAGCTAATTGCTCAAAAACACTGTGTGACATTTATAATCGGCTTGGTACTGAATACAGCACCAAGCCGATGGTATGTATGTTGAATATAACTATGTATGCTAGGATAGATTTACAAACTAAACTTAGCAACGAAAATTGTAATGATAAAAATAATACGGCGAAAAACTTTAACGAATCTTCAAATAAAAATAATTATAAGACCGCACCTCGTTAAAAGCATCAGGTTTTGTCTAAAATTCAAGTCCATGATACATTTACACGACGAAATTCAGTTCACAAAATTTATGTTTTCATTTTACTAATAGCATATACGACGTCCCTGAATGGCTTTATGCAACACGTACCGAGTAACACATCAGCCACATGTTATTATGTCGAAAAAAAAAGAATTCAATTTAAAAGTCGAGGCCGACGGAGACGCAAAGCAATTCCAATTAGTGAAAAAGA
Organism: Lithophane leautieri; assembly: GCA_949152455.1. Taxonomy (NCBI): domain Eukaryota; kingdom Metazoa; phylum Arthropoda; class Insecta; order Lepidoptera; family Noctuidae; genus Lithophane; species Lithophane leautieri. The sequence continues at coordinate 4,317,115 of OX424479.1, read as the reverse complement.
ATGAAGCGTTGGCGTGTTTCCACGCTGGTTTTGAAATAAAAGAAAAATATTCCATTAGTTCTTATATTTTGGAAGTTTAAAGGGTTAGGATGGAATGAAATTAGGCATTGCTTTTAACAATCAGGTTTCATCGATCTCGTCTAGGCGTTTTATTACAGGTTATTTATTGAATACTTTCTAAACCAGCGTCAGTCAGTATCTTTTTGGCATTAATGCTGAAATGAACCTTTTTGGCGCAGCCGTGAGGCACACACTATTGTTATTAAAACATTATTTTTAACTTTTTATTTTGTTATTTGTATTTTGTGTTTCACGAACTGTGTCAGATCATTTCTTTCTTTCTTTCGTTCTATGTATAAATGCGAAGGTAACTGTGTTTGACTGTTAAAATTTCAGGCTTTGACGGCTGAACGGACTTCGATGAAACATAGGAAATCCATGATCTGGGTTAAGACATCGGATAAGTTTTATCCCGGTAGTATGTTCCCGTGGGATAATTTCCGACCTTCACATCGACCTCAAATCTTTATCCACCTGTTATAAAAGTTAAATTGGTAGCTACGATAGGTACCTTAAAAACCAAACGCATTTTTTTTAACTACGAGTCTCCTGACCTCATTTGACGGCTAGAAATGAAGACAAAAGTCGATAGAAAGTGTCCAAACCACAAACCGAACTTATCTCTTTTAAAGAAAACGGGTATGAAGATATAGAAACAGTAAATTCGCCGCCCGTCAGAGACCGCAAAGCAATTCCAATTAAAGGCAGAGAATGAAACGCTGGCGTGTACGGATACACTTTTTATTTTTGCCGACGCAGCGACGGCGACGTCTGGCTGGTGACGTTTCGTTTAACACTATTCTTCATCCGTACGCAATTCCAATGGATTTTAGTTTACAGTTTGTAATGACAGATATTGGTTTGTAGTTGGTTTCTCCACGACAGGAGTTGCTTTTACGTGGATTTTCAAGACGGGCGGTTTTCATATTATTTTTATTATAGACCCGGTCCTGCTTCGGATGGTTTTTTGTACTGGACAAAACATAGAGTTTTCTTAGTTATATAATATGTAACTATAATATTAACGTATTATACACATAAACCTTCCGGAATAAACTCCCTAAACAATGATGAAAATCTGTTGCGTGTTTAGAAGAACAGCGCGGTTATACAGACAAACACGAAAAGCGACTTTAATGTATAATATGTATAGATACTTAAATACAACCGCCGCCGCCGCCATCTTTGTACTGCTTCGTTAGTTAAGTGATCGTAAGAGCTACTGTATTACTGCTTAGCATAATGTCTGATTCGCAGGTCGGGCAAAGTGTTATAGGGTTTTCCAATCTCAGGCTCGCTCCCTATGACATGGTATGCTGGTGAAATGTGTAAGTACACCTCTGCCTCACCTTACGGGGAAATAATATAGGCGTGATGTTCGGTATGTTATTCGTTAAATATACACTTATCATTTTCTAAGTGAATTCATGTTGAGGAGCAGTTCTTTAAGTCGGAGCTCAGTCGCTTTTAACAGTCAATATGCGGCGAAGAAGTGGTCTATTGCAGATAACTGTTTTATGGCACAGTATTTTAAGAAATTATATACAGAGTGAAATTTAATTCATGGGCATCCTCTTAAGGGGTCATTGTACTCATCATTATGAACAACTTTCACTATGGGACCAACACTGATATCGCGAAAAAAAATCAGCTGTCTCTACATTTTGACGAGCTATGCGAACATAAATGTAGGGAAAGGCAGATTTTTTTTTCGCGATTACTATTTTGGTGCCATGGAGAAAGTTGTACCGTCTGATGGTCTGGTCTTTACTACACCCTTAAATATGACCAAACATTTCTCATTTCTTATACACGCTACATACCTATCTACCACCCACTCAATGCTGCGTCTGAATATTGAAGTTATCAACGCAGACAATTTATTTTTTGTAAAGGTTACACCTACGCAGAACCCTTAGATGGATTTTCAATTTAAACCATTTTTTCTCTAGTGGTTTCAAGTACAATGGAAATTAGATGGTTCGATTTTTTTTTTTTAACATTAATCCTAATACGAAAAATGCTTCAACGAAATCGTGCTTAAGAACGAAGGAAAATATAAAGTTCAAGAGTAATTGAACAGTTGACGTGAGGAATGGTAAAATGTTTCAGACGAAGGTAGACAGTTTTTTTTTTCTAAGTTTTATTTCTCTATTATATATAGAATATATATTATATCCAAAATCTTGCCTATCCGACCTCTACAGCCCAGTTACTGGGTAGCACGATTCCTCTTGGTTGACTTTGGATTTATATTGTGCTTGGGCTTCTGACTCCCCTTAACGACTGTCAAAGATGACAGCCGGGACCAACGGCTGAGCGTGCTTTCCGATGCACGCCGATCCTAAATCTAGGATTTTAATTTTGGGCTTGTCTATGAAAAATTAATAATAATATAATTAATTTATAATTCGGTACATTGTCATCATCTGCCTAGCCTTTTCCCAACTATGTTAGGGTCGGCTTCCAGTCTAACCGGATGCAGCTGAATACCAGTATCTTACATGGAGCGACTGCCTATCTGACCTCCACAACCCAGTACCAGGGTAATACGATACTCCTTGGTAAGACTGGTTGTCAGACTTTCGGGCTTCTGACGACCCGTAACGACTGTCAAAGATCCACAAATGACAGCCGGGACCAACGGCTTAACGTGCTTTCCGAGGCACGGAGGAGTCTCGGTATGTAAAGATGGTCACTCATCCACGGACCAACCCTGGCAAGCGTAGCTTAACCTGATGGATCGACCCGTGCGGCTGTTATTACGTAGCCACGAGCTACATTGTACTATTAAGGTACATTCTACTATTAAATAAATAAACATAATTATTTTATATTTTTATAAAAAATATTTAAAAATGTAATCAATAAGGAACTAAATGAAAAAAATAATAAAAAATACAGCGTGTCCTAAACAATTGCCGGACAAATTTTCTAAACGTGCTTTTGATACGAATGAGGTAAAATAAGGTAATTTTTTCCAAGATGACTTAAATCTAAAGCGAAATATTTTTCCCGTTTCTCTCATTTTTACATTAGCACCAAGAAATATTTTTTTATTGTAAGAACTCTTAATTGTAAGCAGTTGATGAAAATTAAAAAGATTTCTTAAAGTTTCTTCATAACGAAGTACTTGCTGTGTTCTAGTTTTTCTTCAAAGTTTTTGTACAAAATACTTTTCTATGGAAAACTTCTTTTAATTAGACGATAAAGAAAGCGTTCATTAAGTTTAATGTTGAGATTATAGATAAAATATATATTTGTGTTGAATAAATATTTTGTATAACGTTCCTATTAGGTAATATTATTCCAAAAAAAATGAGCGGTACTTGAAAATGTAATATGAGAATTTAATACATATTTTCTGAGTAATACAATCTCTCTCTATCCAGCTTTTTCCAATTTCAATCACAAAAATAAACAAATTAAGCCATCATAATAGATACAAATAGAAGGTTTCATTAACTTTACAGATGTTCAAAATTGACTGACCGTCTGACATCTGCCCTTCAGCCCACAGCCCAATTATACAGGAGATATCGGTATTCTAACTTCGCAAGGCTTGTCCAGTGTTCTGACAGACAGATTGGGCACTGTACTGGCAAACTATCGCTACAAACTACGCCCGAATTGAACCAACAATATTTTGAATAAAATAACTAGTTGTCTAACATAAACTCATGCTCCATTTTACGTAAATCCTGGCGTATTATCTGGCTTGAAGCCACTAGTATCGAAATATCCCAACAACTAACTATAAACATCATATAAATTTTATAAAATATATATTATAATTTGATAAAATATTTCCGAAACATGCTCATTATTTTTGAATATACTGGCGAAATGTGTTTGTACTATAGGTACACCTCTGGCTAACCCTTTGGGGAATTTAGGCGTGATGTTATGTTATTACCGTGATCTGATTAAAAACAGCCGTTGAAGAAATACAAATGTTGTTTTAAATGTAGGTACGGTATGTAACAAAAACCTTGTCCGATCCGAAAGGGGGCGCCCTCCGACCGGATAAAAAACCAAGAAAGAGCGCTGTCAACTGTGACGTGAGGCCGGTTTCGTAAACATGTGTGCACTTAGTTTGTAGTGTCATTGTAAATAGTTGTAAATGTGTGTGTATGAGCGTGTATGCACAGAGCGGTGGTGTAGTTTTAGCACGCTTCACTGTATTGTTCGCAGCGATCCATCTTGGTATTTTATTTGGTCTGAGGGGGGCCTAGGTACCGAAATAACATTACGAAAAGTAATCAAAAAAAATTTAGTTTGGAAATAATAAAGTTATTATTATTTAAAATTCACGTTTTTAGTACCTAAATTACCCATTAAAATTTTCTACAGAGGTCATTAGTTATGAATTGCACACATCCTTTTTTTTTTTTTTGAAGTGGTATCTTCAAATGTCTTCTTCCGCTCTGGGCGGAGCGGAAGGGTGTGTCAGACTTTTACTGACTAAAACCCACCCGTGTTCCTTCAGTTGCCTGTTGCCAAGGTCCCGGTATCCCTTTCGGACTTTCCCGCAACCCTGGCGGGAATTGTACACACCCGCTAGACGACGATCTTCTCAAAGGTTAGAAATAGGCCTCTAGAAGAAATTGGGTTCGTTAACGTCTCTTCGTCACTTCTCGGGAAGAATCGACTTATGTCGTAACAAAAGAGAGGCCTCAGTCAAGCGGTGGACGCGGATATTGAAATAGACCGAACTCAAAAAGTCCCATATTGACATCTAATGTACGGCTTTTGTAGATAGTAGAGGCTAGAGTGCAGCTAATATCCTATGATGTCAAATAACTCAAATAAGGTCAGACACTCGATATCAGGACAAATCCAATACATGTCTCCTCTCATTTGTTAGAATCGGTTTAATGGTTCAGGCAACGAAGTAACAAAATGGCATAGATAATGAAGGTATGATACTGAACATACATTACGGGGGCTTACAAAACGGCCACTTTGGCAGAATCATATTAGAATATACAGAATCATCGTAAAATGTCATAAACTGACAATTCATATTATGATCTGCGTGCAATTCATCTGTTTGACTGTTTTGTATGGAGATTCGTAAAATGGTCCACAAATTATGAATTGCTTTATTGAAGTTTAATTTTAAATTACAATTAATTAATTTAAATTACGGTCATTTTATTAATAATTAAGTCATTTTCAAGCAGCAATATTTACACCAATTAAGAATTGAATTGAGTTCATATGATTCAGCTCGCATGTGTCACCATTTTGCGTCAAATTAGAGGAATTGCTAATGACAGCTGGGAATTCAGGAAATGAATTGCTTTTAGAGGAATTGCTATTGTGGCCGTTTTAAGCCCCCTGACTTTCACAGCCTTATGACTAGCCTATGAGTTTTAGGTACCTGTATGTTTTGTACGTATAAAAGCTCTTACATACTAGGGCGACTTGTCCCGCGGTCGCGTCGCGCTTGTTTGTGGCCTTAATGCTTCCCTTTTGTGGATTCATTAGCTGCAGTTTCGTTGTCATCCACGCAAATATGATCTTGTGTGTACTGGCACTAGTCCATAATTATACCTACGCGTGCATAAATGCCTATCTACTAACACAACTATCACGATTGGATGTCGTCAACAGTGATAAAAAAACAACGTATTGACATTTGCCCTACAATCCCACATTCTATGACTAGTTGTTGCCTGCTATTTCTTTCGCATACGAAATTCAATTCCATTAACCCCTGATTTGATGAATTTCTAAAAGCTCATTTTTAACGAATGCCTTCGTCAAAGAGGCAAAAAATAGGAACCAAGTGCTACTAGGCTATTTTTTTATTATCTATAATACATATTATAAATTAAAGTCGCTTTTCGTGTTTGTTTGTATGTCCGCGTTGTTCTTCTAAACCACTCAACAGATTTTGATGAGGTTATCACCATCGTTTAGAGAATTTATTCCAGAAGGTTTACATATTATGTGTGTATGTTAATAATAAATTATAACTAAGAAATCTCGATGTTTTGTCAAGTCGTAAAAACCGTACGAAGCAGGAGCGGGTCGCTAGTCTGATAAGTGTTTCACTTCCATGCTTTATTATAATCTCGCAATGACACCTATAAAGGTTGCAAGGTTTTCCGTAAATAATATTTTATCGTAGTCTTCTCCTGAGCCTATTTGGCGCAGCCGTGAGACGCACAATACTCTTTTTTTAACTTTTTTATTCGGTTCTTCGTTTTTGTGTGAATATTGTGTGCCTTACCTGGGTCAAATTTTATTTTCTTTCTATCTTTATTCCATTATTATTCCTAACTAAGCGATTTCACGAGTATGAGTGAGTGGCAGCAGCTAATGACACAAGACACTTGCCGCCATCAGCATCCGCCTAAGTGGTGATTAGGGATATATCACGCTCAACTGTGACGAACGTGAAACCATGTTTGGCAGCTAAACCTAGGATAAAATAAAGCAGCTGATACTTACATCCTTACGTCAGTATCATCCGCTGTATTTTTGTTTGGATAAATAAATGACCACATATAAAAAAACTAGCCCAGAAGCAACATGAATGTGTATAGACAGAAAAAATAGAAAATATTTTATAACTTCTTCTGAGCGTATTGATGGCAATCCGAATAAAGTCAGCCCATTAGGCTACGAATTTGGCACTTATTAAAAAAAGGTCAAAAAAGAAACAGTAAAAAAAAATCTGATATGTAGAATAAAAAAATTAAATCTACATGTTTAATTGCAGTTTAAAGTTGTGAGCCACAATTTGCTGTCAGAAGTAAAGGTTTCCTAAAAAGTTTATCACGATACAATAAGCAAAAAGTCAAACGACATTCAAACTGGGTGTGTCTACAATACTGCGTAGACATTTCTATAATGTCTGTAGGCCTATGTCATAGTAGAAGTCGATGTAATGGTTATTTTTCGAAGGGGATAGAAATTATGGTATTTAGACAATTACATAGGTCATGCTTCTAACAAACTAATATGCAATTTCTTTATTTTGCAAAATCTGGTATCGTATTTGCAAATAAATTGACTTTTTTAATAGCCTTTTTTACGATTTATTTTTCCTGCAATACACTGAATAATAATTTATCTGGGTCACGAATATTTTTTTCAAAATGTTTGGTTTTGCTATTTCACGGTATAATTAATAACACTGTAGCAAATAATGCTTAAATGTTCGAGATGTTTCTGTAGAGCCATTCAAACTCGTAAAATCTAATATTAAATAATATCTAATGTATTTTGGTAATACAGTAAACACTAAACAGTCATTAACTTTAATATTAGAACTGTTTGATGATTACCAACAAACAGTTTGAAATGAACCCTGGGGTAATATTGCAAAAGTTCAAATGAATATCTTCTTATTAATTTAGTTACCAGACGAAAAGAAAAATTAATAAAGAGTATTTACCTAAACCGGGATACCCCGAAACGTTGTTCCGGGACTCATTATAAAACAAATATTTTTCTTTCATCACTATTTCATTGAAATTAACAAAACACAAGTCAATCACCACACACGTAATACTTTTTAATCCATTCACAGTCAAAAATCACTATAAACTAATATTTTTTCCCAGAAAAATACCATCGCGTGTGTTGCCTTCAAAAGTTTGGGGGACAAAATCGCCTCGTTCCCACACACATCCGCTCAGCCCGAAAGCTGAAGCCGTACTGAAGATACGGCACCTCTAACCTCTTGGAGGAAAATCGTTGCGATACGAAACCGTTTTCATAAAGTATCCTGTACACTGACGGCCATAACCCGATGATTTGGAAGCTTTGACGTTGAAAATCGGCAGTGTATTGTGCGGGACGGTTTTTATTTCATTTTCATAATGTCATTCAAAGCTACATAATTTTATGGTATCAAAATCGTTTTGTTATTATTATGGTAATTGCCTGTTTGCTAATTTGTAATTATGTATGTTATCGTCTATCTGATGACTCGTAGTTAAGTATTTTGGTGTATTTACCTACCAAGTCATGAAATCCAGGAATTTCTCAATAGCAGCCCGGAGTCTGGATTTATGCCCGATTGATGGAAATAGGCTCGCCTCCTTTTACATGAAACAAGAGGTTATGTTATGTCATGAAAGCCATTATAGTTACATTATCAGAGCTGCAACTTCAGGCACATAACACGTTTCAGCTTTATCATTGACATGACAACGCGCTCATGATGCCTCATGTATTGCAGGTGGCCCATTCGAGACGATAACAACCTACCATCCGATAAGCTAGCTCTTTGTTTGCTACTCAATAAAAACAATGACTTCCGTGTCTACAACCTCACAACACGCAACATTATCGGCATTAAAAGCACTTCTTCAAAACTGTTTTAACTTGAGCTTAATCTACTCCACCTCAAGAAATATCGTCAGGATAAATAAGAACATAGTTCCTGTTATAGGTGAGTCCGACAGGTGCATTAGTTCCGCCTGGTTTCTTTACCCCCATAAGCAATTTATGGTAGCTATACATCCTTAGATAGATGTATGTATCGCTGCGAATTTCCGCTTTATTTTTCCTTATTTTTACGAGGTAGAAAGTGTATTATCCGGTTAAGTTTATCCTGGGAGTAGAAAGAAAGATATTAACAAGTTTTTTTTCAAGTTCGCTTGTATGTTTCTGTTGTGGGTTGAATAGTTTTTGAAGGATTCCGATCTACGATCAAGACGTATATTATTTTTGATCGAAGATTCAGATTATGTTAGCCTACACCAGATCGCTGTAGTGGACGTCTACCCATTACAAACTTTTCATTAAAGACCTTTGCTAGACGTAGTGGTGATTTCAGTTGCAATTTTCTAAAGATCGCCACTGCTCTCAAAACGGTGAAGGAAACATCGTGAGGAAACCGGCATGTCCCAGAACCAAAAATTCAAAGACATGTGACATCTACCAACCCGCACTGGGCCCGCATACTGAATACGGCCCGCTCCCTCTCACGGAGAGGAGGCCTGTATCCCAGCAGTGGGACACAGGCCTCCTCTCTGTGAGAGCATTATAAGCTGATTATGCTTTCTAAAGATAATCTCTTTCATAGTCGCCTTACAAGGGTTAAGCTACGCTTGCGGCGGTCGGTTCGTGGATAAGTGCTCATCCTTTACATAGCGAGATCCCTCCGGGCCTCGGAAACCACGTTGAGGCGTTGGTCCCGACTGTCATTTGTAGATCTTTGACAACCGTTACGGGTAGTCAGAAGCCCAAAAGTCTGACAACCAGTCTTACCAAGAGGTAAGGTCAGATAGGTAGTTGCTCCATTTAAACTACTGGTATTCAGCTGCAACCGGTTAGACTTGGGGGACTAGGTTAGGCGGGGACAAACAAAAGTTACACCATATTTCAGTTTTATTGGTTTGTCTCTGCAATACCTTACAAATAACAAAGTTCAATGCTTGTTTTATCTTTTTAGCTATGTGTTTTTACAGTCGGGTTTTTTGTTTTCTTATATAATTTGTTTTATTTCAAGCTTTTTAGTTTTATTAATATATATACATGTAGGGTAGTGTGGATGACCGAAATAAAGACTTTACTTGAAATAAAACTTCTTTTAATTATTTAACTTCTTACATCTTAAAACATCTTCATACCTCGTTCGCCATCTTTAACTACCTGTACTCTCTCTCTCTCCCACACATACTCTCTCATTCAGTCATCGCTGCATTCATGTTCTATCAAATTACTTATTTCTTAAAATTAGAATGCGTTCCTAATTAACATCCTACATACATATACTATATACTTGGAATTAACTCATTACTAGCTTTTATTTGATAACAATATTGTTGTAATTCATTACAACGAATCTTCCTCTCCCCTTTTTTTGTATTTGGAGATGCAATATATGTATAAATATTATATAGCCTATGTCACCGTCACAATTAAGGTGAATCTGACGGCACCGCATATACCATCAAGCGCGTTTAGGCTGCAGAGCGTGCCAAAGAAATAGACATACATGCTCTCGAAAAACATTACCCTCCTTCTGAGGCAGTCGGGTAACAACAGAATAGGTACACATTTTCCATCGCTTTTAACGATAGTGCAATCAATATAACTAATCTAGCTCACAATGTAACGACATAAAACTAAATCACAGAAGGTACCTAGTAGTTCCAAATTTACGAGACATAAAGGTAAGGGATATGGGGCAAAAGGTGCTCTGTTTTACATAAATACTCCCATTCGTAATTCTCATTTATTTGACTGCCCAATATACCCCAAAGTAAATTGGACCTACTGAGGTGGTCAGGGATGTCTCTCTATCATCTGTGCTGATTTTCACCAAGCGATCAATAAATCTACCTAGCCTTTTCCCAACTATGTTGGGGTCGGCTTCCAGTCTAACCAGATACAGCTGAATACCAGTATTTTACATGGAGCGACTGCCTATCTGACCTCCACAACCCAGTAACTGGGTAATACGATACCCCTTGGTAAAACTGTTTGTCAGACTTTCGGGCTTTTGACGAACGGTAACGACTGTCGAAGATCCACGAATGACAGCCGGGACCAACGGCGTAACTTGCGTTACGAGGCACGGAGGAGGTTCGGTATGTAAAGATGGTCACCCATCCACGGACCAATCCTGGCAAGCGTAACTTAACCTGATGGATCGAACCGTGCGGCTGTTATTCCTTAGCCACGAGCTCCTGGGACTGTTAAACATTATGCATAGATAAAATTGTATAGTGGTCTCCTGGCGCCCCGTGAATAGAGAAAATTGAAGGAACACCACAGACAACAGGGTCTGACAGATTAGGGCGGTCTGTCTGTCATTCATGGGCATTTAAACAAGATGATATAATACGATTTCTAACACCGGCAACGGTATCTATCGGACCACTATCGCTGTCTCGTGTTCTGAAACCTGCATAGGGTCGCAGCATTATGCTGAGCGATGGCTGTTTTGCATGGATGTGACGCATATTTCCTCCCAACTTGTTCCTTTTTGTGTTTGTGTTATTTTTTTGCGTTATGTTTACCGCAAATAAACGTTTTTTCTTTCTTTCTTTGACAGCCAGTAAAGTCAGCAAGGTTCTGTAGAATTAAAAGAAAGGAGACAGAATTTTATTTACCACATGCCCAGAAGGAAATGCTGAGGTTTTAACAAAAGCTCACCTTTCATTTCCCGTGGGGGCTGTTAACAGATATTTAAAGAACGTTGTGACCCTAGCAGAACACTTTTGTTCAGTATTTTAAAGAGCATACTATGTACGACTACATAATTTCTATGTGTGGCTTTCCAAATGTTTATCTGCCAAACAGTTAAAACTAATTTTCTCAACTGTCCTCAAATAAATAAAAAAACACGCCAACCCTAGGGCGGTACTATTCAAATCGGTATGTAACAGAAGAAAATTAAATTTTATGTATAGAAGCGGCGATCGGTTTCTGGTTCGTGATAATTATGGTTATGGATTTCATGTTAATTGACTGCACTGCTTTTTTAACGTACTAAGCGTGGTTTTAGGGACTACTCACACTTATTCAGCGTATGCCCATAGAAAACAACGATTTTGTATTGTGACGCGTAGGCATCCGAAAGCTGAACGAATGCGTATGAGTCTCCAAGCAAAATCGTTGATTTCTATGGGCATAAACTGAACAAATATAGAGTAGTCCCTTAGTTATCGGGAATCCTTGAGTCAAACATTATTGATTTTCATTAAAATATTTCAGATAAATATTTCAGTGTTTTCTATTTAGAAAACCCTGTTTGTACCAATTTAATTAATCAGCGTGTGTTGAAAAGTACAAAGAAGGATAATTTACGGAACCCTGCTTGCACTAAATGTTCATCGTTCCTTAAGACTAATCCACTAAATATATCTTGCATGGCTTTGATTACTTTGTGCATTTATTTACAGAATCAAAAACATGCAGCACTCAATCTTATTTATTGGTTTTTCGCACTGAAATACTTTAATTGTATATAATTTTTAGATAATGCAGTCAGCCGATCTTCCAATCTTCATAATTATATTCACTTACACAAGTCTACTAGATAGCTATTGAACAGCCACTATTCCTTGCTGCCGTTTGGCATTATCATTCGACACTAAATGAAACCATTCAGAAGCGAATTCCACATTACTATTGTCAGTGGCGCCACCCTGAAATATCAGCGCGGAAAATTGAGTGTTCATTTTGTTTCAACCTTCTTCAATACATGTTTATTTATTACAATAAATATTGCCAGTACTATCGACCATAAAGTTATCAGAAAAAGAAAAAAAGTGGTGTAGGGTGTAAAAACCAGTAACCGACTTTACTATAATTTCGTGCTAAGATGTAAGACAAATACAAAAAGAAATGATAATTTTTAACATTCACTTTTATTCAGTTCAGTTAAGTTTTATTCAACTTTTGATAAAATATTGGAATTTCACCCTATTCATTTTTAGTTAGAATTATAATTTTAAATAATTGTGTTAATTACCAAACAAATTAATTTTGTTTTTATTTTGATTTTGATTTTTTAATTATTAATATAATTCGTAAATTATAGAAAATTGATGAAAGTCTAAATAATTTATTTTCAATCATACATTTTTTTTTGTGCTTCAGATCCGATAACTTTTCCATTCACCCGACAGATCGTGGCCATTCAGATTTTTGATGTTCTTAATTTGAAAGTGAAAGCGTCTTCGGTCTTTTTTTTCGGTCGATTTTCATTGGAAACGGTGTTTTTGATTTTTACATAACGTTACATTATTTATTCTTATCTGCATGTGTTGAAATCAATATAATCATCGGCAAAAAGTAAGCGAAAAGTGGTTCTCTACGTTTTGTTTTAGGTATTATGATCTTAAACATACTTATTTAGGTAATGCTTTTGTTCGTTTTCATTTTCATATTTTAATAATTGACACGTATTGTCCAGTATTGTCGTATACCATTGCTAGAATATCCAGTTTTCCTAATCTCAACAGTGTTGTCGAACGCAGATAATTCTAATTGATGCTTTGAAACAGTCCGCTCCACTAACTTGATTGTGCGATACACGTGTGAGTATTTTGTTCGTGCATTTCGAAGTGCATATCGGTTTTCATCAATTTTAGTTAATTTTGTGATTAATAGTTTTAGCGTTCGAAAAATAAACCATCCTCCATTTTGTATCGAGTGTCGAGTTGAGAGCAATCAATTTCATGTTGAAAAACATCCCTATCTTTAAAAAGCATTATTGTTGTAATTTTTTTGTTATTAAGGTCTGTGTAGAAGGTGTTTTTCTAAAAACCAAACTGGTGATTTTGTCGATTAGCAGTTTTGACCTGAATAGTCCCATGGCAAAAATAATTAAAAAAAAAATTACAAATCGCTACAATGATGAATGAATGAAATGAATGACTTTCATTTCATTAAATGACTCGTATTATAAATTATCACAGGTCAGTTACCACAAATGTTCTGGTTGACAGAGCAACCTTTATAGTACTTTGGGAGACAAAATACCTACATTCTTCCTCCCCTTTGCATGGCTTTCCAATTGCGTACAAATTGCATCCAGATCTGTGCTGCGATTGTGAAATTCTATTGTGGCACTAAAGTATTTGTAATCTAGCTTTAATCGCCGCTGTCCAATTCAAACACTGTGTCGCTATAAATTCTCGATACCCTTTATAGAAGCGGCACGCAGTGTTGACACACCGCATTGTTGGAACACGCCAATTGAATCCGCACTGTAATCAAAAATGGATAGCGACCTATCAGCTCCACGAAGCTTAGCACCGGGTAAATACAATGGGTAATTGAGTACGATGGATTTTATGTTTGTTAAGTATCAAAAGTCTTTCACTGATAAAAGGTTTGATTGGCTATCGATGTGTTCAATGAATTCTGTTGTAGCTTGGGTTCGTTTTGTTCCATAATTGAATCCGGTTTCTTTTCACTATAAAAAGATAGCATTGTTTAAGTATTTCCTTGGCATCTATTGTTTAAGTATTGTGCATCTAATCGGCATCGGAATTCGTTTCGTTGGTAAAAAGTATTCGTTCATGTAGGATTTAAGAACTTTGTTATTGAGCCATGCCTCGATACTATCAGCATCTGATCTAGAGATGTTTTCTACAGATCTGACCAGAATCGGTTTTCTCTCATCATGCAATCTGCCTAATACCTTTAATACAGTCCGAGTTCCCATTTGATTCACTCATTTGTATAGCTGGCGTAATTGCACTAAGCCATCAAGTCCTCCTCAACATGACACCGGAGCGGCACCGGCGCCGGACCGCAATATGAAAAAAATCAGAAAATCGAAAAAGGCCGGTACGTATGTTTGAGTGTACGAATGACGTACACTCAAACATGCATTCCGGCATAATGTACAGGAAACTTTAATATGCAGAGTGGGGCTACCCGGCTCATCAACCCAATCTTTCAACTATGGGTTGGAATGCTCTGGCCAGAACAAAGTTTGTTTATACTGTACAGCTTTCATCATACCAACTCATTAATTGAATCCACTTTTCAAAACTGCAATAAACGAAACAAGAGTTAATGAACAGTCGCCAATTACGAGTAGCGATGATGGCCAAATTAATGAAGCCACACAAACAGTACCGAAATCAGTAGTGACGTCAATTTAAAGGGATTTATCAGGAATCTCATTACGTTATACTCATTGGGGTATCTGAATGTTAGCATGTGTTTACATATAAATGAATTTGACAATCATCATCACCTCGGGCTTTTGATAGGCTGAAAACGTAGTGTAGTGTATAGTCAATCTCGTAAATGCTTCACCATCTTTGACAAAAAAGTTGAAAGTATCTAAATGTCACAACAAAAATTAAATGCTGTTCGTTGGTAAGCGCATCATTTGAGAAAGCCTTTACCATTTTGGCTATGTTTTTAAAACTATGTGTAAAAATAAAAATAAAATATAAAGTTGTGTCCTTATATTGAGCGGCAAAAACGCGGCAGCAACACGCGGCCTTTGGAAAACACATCTGCACACTTAGCATGACAACATTAGAAACGGGTTATGTCGACGGAAGAATAGACAAAATGACAGATAAACAATCACAACGTCATTGTGTCGATTCTTTCGTAGACAAAACCCGTAGAAAACCCGTTTCTATAGATGTCATGCTACGCGAGCTGGCACGCTCTAGTTAGGTGAAAAAATTTGTGCGCGGCAGGTAGACAGAAGCGTTCGCGCGCGGCAGTCGTCCAATCACACGCGCGGCCTGCTTGGCAACCGCGCATGATTTACGCTTTGTTTGGACACACCTTAAGAGAAAGAAAATTGAGATTGAAGAGAGTGTGATTTGATTATAGTTTAGATTATCGATTTGTCCAGTAAAATTTAATTTTGTTCATTACCTGATTCAGTCATACATATGTAAAGAAAATATCCAAAACATTCTCTGATCATGTCAGGCATCTAACACAGCTGTGTCAAGCAATTAAAAGTGAAAGATTAAGACTAAATTTGTCAAAATTCACATTTGCAGCAGACTCAGTAAAATATCTGGGCCACATAATACAGAATAATTCAGTTAAACCAATGAAAGACGATTTGATATCAATTAAGAATTTTCCAACACCAAAAACATTAAAAAATGTGAGACAATTTTTAGGAAAGATAAATTTTTATCATAAATATGTACCAAAAATAGCAATATAATTGGAACCATTGCACAACTTATTGAGAAAAGGACAAGCCTCCGATTGGACCAAAGCCTGCCAAGAATCATTTGATGAAATGAAACAAATATTATAATCACAACCAGTACTAACCATTTTTGATCCAAAATTACCTATACATATATACACAGATGCCAGTATACTAGGAGTGGAGGCCGTCCTAAAACAGCTGCAAGAAAACAAGGAAGAAAAATTTGTAGCATACTTCTCAAAAAAAATTAATGAAGTCCAAAAAAGGAAGATGGCTATATATTATCTGGAATGCCTTGCAATAAAAGAATGTGTAAAGTATTGGCAACATCTATTAATAGGTAGGAAATTCATTGTTTTCTCAGATCACAAGCCGTTGGAAAATATGAACATAAAATCAAGAACTGATGAATAACTAGGCGATTTAACATAGGTACTACTTATCACAACTTGGAAGCAGATTCGCTTTGCAGGAATCTAGTCTTAGATGCCAATGAAAATCTGGAGGAACAATTAAAAGTAGTAAACTTAAAATAACAAAAAGATATCAGACAATAATGTTTATTATAAAAAAGTGAAGAAAAAAGATAAGATAATTCTCTTAGAAAAATTTAGTATAGAGTTCATTAAAAGAATACATACGGACCAAGGTCACTTGGGAATAAATCAAATGCAAAATACAATAAGTTCACTATATACAGCAGAAAACTTAACAAAGAATATAAATTGGAATGATGTCACACTTGGGCCCAGCCACAAAACCTTTTGAGATATGTTCTATTGACACAATAGGAGGTTTTGGAGGCTCCCGGTCCACATAAAAGTACTTGCACCTGTTATCAGATCATTTCACGAGGTACGCATTTATTTTGGACATCTAAAACACAAAATGCAAATAATTTTATTAAATTAGTGAAGAATACCGCAGAAACTGATGATATTGGCATGATTCTCTCGGATCAATATCCAGGAATTAATTCCAGGGAATTAAAAAAAATATTGGATGAAAAAAATGATTCACCCTTTTCGAATGGTTTAAATGAGAGATTTAATCAAACATTGGTAAATAGAATTAGATACAAAATTAACGAAAATTATACCAAAGTAGCATGGACTACCATAGCACAGAATTATGTAAAAAAATGAAACTGAGCATACTGTCACGGGATTCGCTCCTAAATGGCACCGATGTGACAATTTTGCCAAACGAGCTAAAACCAAAGAATACAGAGACTGATTGGATGCAAGACAGGAAAAAAGCTCTAGCAAATACACTTCAGTCTCACAATTACAACAAGACAATTTACGATAAAAATCGTAAACATTTCGACTTCAAAGTGGGCGATATGGTATTTGTGGACAATGGAAACAAGCTGAATAGAAAAAAGCTGGACGAATTAAGAATTGGACCTTATTATATAATCGTGGGAAAATTGTCTAACACGATTTACAGGATCAACACTGGTCATAATAAACCAGAGTCAAACTTTTCCACATCTCGAAATTGGCTCCATCCCCAATACCTGACGAAGAAGATCAGGAAATAGTATAGAAAAGTATAAGTAATATAATAAGTAATAAAATATAAGTAATAAGTTAATACATATTATATAATATTAGATTTTCTTAACATTTTGTAAATATTACCTTTCCCAGGGGGATGTAAAGGATGATGTAAAGAAAATATATTTTCTTTTATAATAATAATTCAATTCAATTCATTTATTCAATAACAATTTACATCGTGTCTGAATTTGTATAACTAAATATTATAAGAAATATGCATGCAATCTATATGTAAATCATTCCAATAATCCAAATTTCATTATAATCAAAATAATAATAAAAAATTAGTATCAAAATAAATGTCATAATAGTCAGTTCTTAAAATTCAATAAAATTTTCATTTCAAAACAATAAAATTATGTTACTTTCGACATTTGTATTAATTTATAATTCATCAATAGAATATAGACACTTATTTAACAAGAACTGTTTGAGCTTATTCTGAAACCCACTTGTATAGACTAGACTTTTTATTTCTGTCGGCAGTTTATTGAACATTTTTAATGACTTGTGGTAGGCGCTATGTTTTACAACATTCAGGTGAGTCACCTGCTTCAACTGGAGATCTTTTCTTCTTGTACTCTCCCTTTTTTGTCTTTCATCTTCAGTCTCATATTCAAAGATATATTTTTTTAAGTGACTAAGTAGGACCAAAATGTACAAGCTTGGGACTGTCAATATATTTAAGTCATTAAAATGTGGCTTGCATGATTCTTGCTGTTGAATTCTGGCTATGGTTCTGACTGCTCTTTTCTGAATTACAAAAGCTTTTTGAATGTTATAATCATAACTTCCTCCCCAGAAAAGTATGCTGTATCTCAGTTTTGACTCAACTAATACGTAATATACCATTCTTAAATGTTTTATGGTTACCTCGTTTCTCAGACTTCTTAGTACGTAGCAGGCAGAGCTGATTGCTTTCTCTAGGTGTGTTAGCTCTTGTTTCCACTTTAAGTGGCTATCAATATGAACTCCCAGAAACTTAACCACTGGGACCACGGTCACTGTTTCTCCATTTATAACGCAGTTAATGCTATCATTATTTTTGGAAGTTGAACGAAAAAGCATAACATTGGTTTTACTGGCATTGACTTTAAGACCGTTAACAGCAAACCAGCTGTGGAAGATATCTAAGGTTTGATTAACTATGGAATTAAGAGCGTGTATATTGTCAGCCGAAACAATTGTATTGGTATCGTCGGCAAACACCACCATCTGGATAGATCCCGCAGCTTTTTCACTCATAATATGTTGTATAAGGTCATTAACAAACACGATAAAAAATATCGGACCCAGTATGGAGCCTTGTGGTACACCAGTGTGCACAGTAGACAATTGGGACCTATATGTTTCTTCACTAGGACAATTTTTACCTGAAGAATTTGTCTGTGACACTGCTTTAATCTCCACGAACATCTTCCTGTTTTTTAAATATGACGTGAGAAGTGCCAATACTTTACCCCTGACACCGTAGTGCTCAAGTTTTTCTAGCAGTAATTTATGATCCACCGTGTCAAATGCTGAACTTAAGTCTAAGAAAAGCCCAGCTACTTTCTCTTTGTCGTCCAATCTGCTAACTACGTCCTTAATTAGAGTCGATATTGCGTCCTGTGTCCCAACGTTTTTCTGATAGCCAAATTGTCTTCTACTTAACACTCTATTTAGGTTGAAATGTCTGAGTAATCTAGTTTTAATTAGCTTTTCAAGAATTTTTGAGTGAATAGGTAGTAATGAAATGGGTCTGTACATCTTTGGGTCTGTTTTAGATCCTTTTTTGTGTACAGGTATTATTTTGGCTATCTTCAGTTGATCTGGAAAAATTCCTTCGTCAAAACACTTATTATAAAAAATGCTTAAAGGTTCCGCTAGTATGTCTATATTGTCCTTTATTACTGATATATTTATGTCATCATAGCCACAAGATTTTTTGTCGTCCATTTTTTTCACAATTTTGTATATTTCAAGGGGAGTGACAGGGTCTAGGACAAGGTCATTGGTTACACTCTTTGCACTTTTTCGTAGAATATCCATAGCAGCCCCTGTGCATGTACTAGTCGATGAATTAAATTCGAACTGCTGGGCAAAGATATTCACAATATCGGATGGTTCTGAGACTATCTTATTATTTGATTTTAAAATTAGTTTTGTATTGTTTTTGACACTCTTATTTCTATGCTTGTTTATAACTTTCCAAACATCTTTCGAGATGTTCGTTGATTTTGCTAATTCAGATTGTACTGTTAGCTTTTTAGCCATATTTATTACTTTCCTGTACAGAGTGATATATTTTTGCCTGTAATCTATCACAGTATCATTTTGTCTATTCCCTTTGCCAGCACAGAGAAATCGTTTCATTTTACTAGAAACCTTCAATCCCAATCCCTTAGTAACCCAGCGCAGCTGCGTATTACGCGTCAAGTGCACCTGCAGTTTCCTTTTTCTAAAACAGCGTGTGAACATTTCTTCGAATTTCTTTAAAAATGAGTTTATTCCGAAATCACTCGAGTCTTGATTTAATAGCAAATTTCTAAAGTTTCTTCTTGTTTTTGCATTAAAGATCCGTTTGGTAATTTGAACATTACTGTCTTTTTGATTCCTAAATAGTTCATTACTTCTGAATACTGTACTGCAAAGTAATCCTACATGTCCATCTGCCAAGCCATTGTGGTCAACATCACAACTTATCACGCAATCGTTTGGTAAATTGGAGAAGACATTGTCTATACAAGATCGTGAGTCATTACGAATAAATGTAGTCGAACTAATTAGTGGTCTAAAATTGTAACATGTCAATAAATTTAATAAGTCATTTCTTTTTTGAAATATTAAAATCACCGCAAATAACACAGTTCTTATTAAAGAAATGTTCTAATAGTTTTTCGAGTCTCACCATAAAAGTGTCTAAGTTTTTATCATAAGGCGTACGATAACAGCAATACACAAATAGGCCTGTTGAAACATCTTTGACACAGCATATTTCAAAACTGTCCATTTTGTATAATTTTTTAGCTATGGGCAGATCCTCGTCTTCTCTATCCCTTTCTGCTAGGATGATAGTCCCTCCTCTCAACTTATTTACTCTAGTATTATATGATGCAACATTGTACTTTGAAAGATTTAACAAAGAAACTAGTTCTTCGTTAAGAAAATGCTCGCTAATACACAAGTAAATCGAAGGGCTACTCAAGCTATCTAGATAATTATATTTCTAACACATCTTTCTTATTATTTAGGCCACACATATTTTGATAAAAAATGTTTAAACGATTACACAATGAACTGTCTACAGACTCGTTAAGATGTGTTACAGTTGACACATGTTTATTAACGAAAAAATGTTTCTTTTTTTTTTAAAGTACAAAGGAATAGTACCAGGTTTTAACTGGCCGATTTTACTGCTTTCGTATTTATTAACGATACTTAAACCGTCACAGTTATTTTCATATTCAGAGTTTAGTGACAGCTGTATGTAACTATTCAAGTTCTGAAAGATATTTACGATAGCCCTATTGTTGACTTTGCCTTTATGTTTAGAAAACATTTTATAATTATATTCCAGATGTTTGTTGGTATCAAACAAATATGCATATTTAAAAGTCTGATAATTAGGTACATAAGCCGATTAAAAGCTTCTATTCTAGTATTAAATAAGTTAACATTCCATTTTAATTTAAAATTAGGAAAACATAGAATAACATTAGTATTCATGACATTTTCAATTTTACATTTTATGTCAGTAACCAATTTTTCATAATTATTGGACTCAAAAAAGTCTTTTTCGCCTAGGAAGATTATACAATAGTCATTTATAGTATAATCTACTAATTTCTTGTCCAATGATGCAAGGAGCTCCGCTGTACCCGCATTGGGCATACAGTAGTGACAGATTTTGGCGTTAGGACAAGCGTTTTCGGCAATTCTTGATATATTATTTACATTATTGTCACTAATTATACATATTTTATTGAAACATGTGTTTTCCAAAATTAATTTATGTTGAGTCGTCGATCCCATTGCGTGTTTTGTATTCGTAGTGCCCTCTGTAGTTACGTGTAATGGCAGCACATTATAGACATTAGGTTCCATAACAGGTAAGTCTGGAACTTCAGACGGCGGTGTATTTATTCCAATTTGTTGAACAAAACTCCGTTGTGTGTTTTTTGGTGTATTTAACTGTATATCAGTTTGTGTTTGTTTTGTTTTACAGTTTGTTAGAGGTTTCCGCTTTGGAGTACTTTGGTTTGTTTTAATCGGGCTAATTGTTGTTACCTTTTTGTATAGTTGGTTTTTCTTAATCAAGTCCTCATTTGTGAACCTAAGTTTATTATTTTCTAGGTTCAATATGTCTATCTCCTTGTGAGCACTATCTAATTGAGATACAAGTTTTTGGATTTCTTCCTTTAATGCTCGTACTTGATCATAGTCATCGTCTTCTGATACGTCAGGCATGCTACTAGCAGTGTACTCGAATATCTCTGATTTTGAGTCATTGTCGTCCGGAGCAGGGTCCGAATTGGATCGAACGCGCGTACGACGAAATGTGATATTTTCTAGGAAGTTCATACTAGAAATCTTGAAATAAATAAAATAAATTCTTGTTATCAAGCGTATGTCGAGAATTGAACTCGCAACTCTTCACCAGCAGTCGCAGTCCCAGACCACTTAGTCAATCTGTCATTGAAATCAGTAGTGAAATTTACGAGCAATTTAGGCCAGCGAGTGTTCATTAATTATTTATGAACTAGATGGCTCTGTTTTAAAGTTTTAAATGACAAGATGTTTATTTTCTTTAGGTAATACACATTAAGTGCTGGTAACACAGTTCGGTAGTATTAAGTTCAACACTAGATGGCGCTATTTTTTGATTTAAATGTTCATATTATAATTTTTATGGTCACACTGGTTGAAGATTGTCTATTGTTGGTGTCAAAAATTTGAATGGGATGTAAACAAAAACGGCTAAATTACTGTTTTTGTATCATTATTTTTCCCGTGTAGTGTCAAATTCAACTGGTTTAGGTACATATTAATCACACACGATTTTGTTTTAATGTTTACCAGGTTTTACCACAAATAGTGTTCACTTAAAGCTTCATTTTGAAAGTTCACCGGTAACTTATTTGTTTTCCACATATCTCGGTAATATCCGCGCTACTAGCGCCAGACTGCAATATCGTCAGCCTTTATTTAATCTGTGATCGAGAAACGTTGTGAAACGAAAACTATAAAGTTTGGTACTTGTTGTTGGGAGGAATTGGTATCCTAATTAATAGCATTAAATGTCGTTTCTTTTATTACAGGTGAGGTTTTTATAGTTCATTGAATGTTATATTTTATGATTAGTGTTTAACAAACATGTGAGTAACAAACAAAACTTTTATTACAGAGAAACTCAATTGTGTTTGATTGACGGTATCACCTCACATACTAGACAAATATCCTTATAAATAAATATTATTATAGATCTCAAATAAAAAACAAATAACAAGCCTTATTCCTCATTAAATTCCTCGAATTTATCATCATCATCCCTGACAATAGGAACCCCAGTGGATAGAATTCTCAAAGCAGCATTGTATTGTTCCTCTTCACTTTCTGAGAGTTCCACTCCCTGCTTCTTCACTTCCATTATTGTCTTTAAATGGTCTTTAATCCCACAAGAAGATTTAGGGTATTCTATGTAAGTATACAGTGGGGTCCAGTAATTGTATTACTTTCAATACTGCCGCATTACTTTTCTCCTTTTCAGCTTGCCCCTTCTTTTTCTCTTCACGGAATGTTCTATTTGACCTTTTAGTGTATGTACGAGTAAAAACATTTCTGGGGGCTTCTATTACATCCAATATTAGCTTTCCATGTTCTTTTGAGAATGTAATCTCCTCCTCAGGTTCATCTATGAAGGGTGAGTCAGGATTCATTACTCTGTTAAAATAATTTATTTCTTCTTCTGTTGTTATCAGTCTTCTCTTCATCCCCATTTGGCTTAATTGGCAATTTACGCAATTCCAAAGGTTCCTCTCCCCATCTTCTATTAATTGAACATCTAAGAGACCATGTCTTTGATTTGTGCCTGTTTCTTTCATTCTCCGCAGTCTTTTACAGGCAGAGAATACCCAATATGGGTGATTGTAAGGGTTTGAATAGAAGTAGACTGTGCTCTTAGCAACAAAATATAAATCATCAGATGGATTTTTCCCTTGTGGTCTGATGCTTGGAACCTCTGTCCCATATTATGATACAAATTTGGAGTAAAAATACCAAGAAGTGTATTCACTTATGTTCTCAGGGAAGAAGAAGGTCTTATCAGGGCTGAGATTTATGCCTACAAGAGATAGCTCTTATTGTCTTCAGGGTTATCTGCTCGATATTTTGTAGTAGAGTCATCACTTGACCTCATGCAAATCACCTTCATTTTACTCCCTTCATAATTCATGTTGCCAGGGAGTAAACCAACAATCGTTGATACTGCATTTAACATTCCCATGAGCATCCCAGGGCTGGCTCTTACAAATCTGCTACATCTCGGTGTGTGTCTAGTTTCTTGAACCACTCCTTAGTCTCAGTATACATTGCGTCATAATACTCACATTTCCATTCTATTCTAGAGTAATTTTCTTGATTTTCAATCATCACTCCAGGTCCTAATTGGATCTCCTTCCAAGCTTGCATCATGTGCCCTAGCAGACATATTTGTCTAAAAATTCTTCCGTATTCAGTAGGTTTGGGTCAGTGAATAACAAACTAAACTTTTATTACAGAGAAACTCAATTGTTTGATTGACGGTATCACCTCACATACTAGACAAATATACGTACTTATACATATACAGAATTTAATAGAATTGATATGAAATAATGCATGTATTCTTCTCGTTTTTAACTCATAGCAGCCAAAAATCCTAATTTAGAATAAGTTATTTTGTAAAAATCCTCCATTCTTTATAGTGTGGATTCTTCTGAAGAAAATAACTGGAAATATTGAGAAACTTTTGTAATCTCGCATCCTACGAAAATAAACATTAGTCTTGGCTTTGAGTTTGGCCTCCAGAGATTTCAATGTTTGAAAAAAGTCAGCTTACAATGACAAAACTAACGTACTTTTCCATTAAAAAAAACTGCTGTCGTCTAAAAGATGTTGTGTTATTCTTGTTTTGAATTAGGTATTGGTTTGTTTTTCTAACTATTCAAATGTTTTAATGAATATCGACTATGTCCATTTTTCATGTCTGTGTTACCCCTACATAAATCTCAACTCCTAACGAGTTATTTAAAAATGAAAGCAGAAAACAGTTAATTCGATGAATCACCAAAATATAATCATACTTAATGCAATGTTCGTTGATATTGTTCCAAATTAAGGAGACATTAATCATGTGGCAGGCTGTTAAGACACAAAGAACAAACTTAGTTTGCTACCCTCTGGATGGTGCCGACTCAAGTAAGACTTAATCCTCCTTTGTACCGCTACTATTTATCTTTTTATGTATACATTAGATACTACAATAGACGTTGATATATTTAGTAAACTATTCCGCTTAACTTCTCCTCAAGAGTCATAAAAAAACTCTAAGAAATCGACACGTGTTTCAAATCTCAACGAGGCATCCTCATGACGATTGACCAGTCGCGAAACTGAACACGTGTTGCCACGCCGAGCGCTGGACGCAGAGTTTTCGCGCCTGAATCAATTAACTTTATTTTTATGTATGTTTTTGGAAAAAGCTAGATAATGTTAATCCATAAAGGTATGAAAACAGGGAAAATCGACACTAATTCACCTTCTTAGCGTGGCTTAGGGCATGCAGTGCAAAACTTGGCGAACCATAACATGTTTAAATGGAAAACAAAATGGTTTATTCGGCAATAGGGTCTTTTCAATGGTAAGGGTCTAAAATGAAATTAAATTTAAGTTGTCACTGCATGGCTTGTTGGCAAATTGTACACAGACGAGTTCCTTCAATGTGTATACTTGTTTTGCTAAGGGCTTAATAACTCCGCGCGTCGACTCCCCAACAAACTTGTCAAATAAAGACCAAAATATTTCTTAGTTGGATTTAGTATATATCTTGAATATTTAGGAAAACTTTGATGGACTTCACCTAACACAAGAATCTCCTTGCTTAAAAGGTGATCTCCAACTCAAGTGTCAGGTATTTATATAAGTGCAATAAACATTTTTATTTTATTTATTATTTCCACTTGTCTTGTTGTTTTGCTAGCACCGCCATTTTAAATTCGTTTCTTTAATGGCACAGGTTATAACTAATTTCCAATTAACTTTCACCTAGATGTTTGTCGTTCTTCTTAATTCCAATTTATTCCTAGTTTTCCTTCGTCCGTTTTCAACCTTTTTTTGGATAGGTATCCACCTAATGGATATCATGACTTATCTTGGAAGCCATTTTACCTAGTAGGTACGTATCATATCTAAAGTATCGTTTCCGTCCTGCTGTAAATATAAATGACGGTAGTTTTTCAAATGAAAAGGTACGATGGATTGCTTTCCTTATTGGTTGGTTAATAATTTAGAAATTAACGGTATACGTGTTTTTTTTACATGAGACTTAAAACATAACTGGCGAAATGTGGGTGTACTATAGGCACACCTCTGCCTAACCCTTCTGGGATTAGAGGCGTGTTGTTTATGTTTAGGTATGTGTTTTTTGTAAACGACCTTCCGTTGTGTGCGTTACCCCAGCAAGAAAATGTCTACTAGAAGGAATAGAGTTATACGAATATTTAGTGCATAATCTGCTGTAAATGTGCGCCAAGTAAAAAATTTTGCGTGCTGTCGTTTTGAGAAATAACGAAAAAACGAACTCTGCTGGGGTAACGTTTTTCCAGATTTTTTTTTTTAAACGAATGGCCGGAGAGAAAAACAAAGTTCATGGGCGGATAGCTTAAATTTGTGCATAAATGTGCGCCGAAAATGAAATTGGAGCATCTTAAGGTTTCGAGATATTCAATTTTCTGCTGGGGTAACGTTTTGCAGAATCATATTTGTCAGAAACCAATGATTGTGCGTCCGTAGAATAAAGGTACATCAGTAGCTCTTAATTTGTGCGTATTTGTGCATTAATTAGATTTTCAAAAATATATACCTTTTTTTTAAAGTTATCAAGCATTTACGAAAACATTAAAAAATATTCTAGCGCTTAAATAAACAAACTTATACGGTATACTCACTGAAAATGGTATACGGTTCTTCTTGTTATTCTTGACATCCATAAAATGTTTCAAGCCTAAGTATGCACGCGTTTTTGAATAATATCAGTTCAAGTCAACACCAGACCAAACCAATTTTGACGTCAAAATGCATGTTTAGGGGTATGAGGAACAGGGTGTAAAGTTCACTCATCCACCATAGAAAAGGGAGGATCCTCCGACCAGACGGGTGTTGTGTCTGGCGGGCAACTGCCCAATGATTGATATTGGACTTTTGTATATATGTTCACTGCACGGTAAACTCTAATTGCGTGATGCAGGATTTTTGTGAGGTCAGGATTTTTGTGTGACGTCAGGTCTTTGATGCGTAGTTCGAATGTGGCGATGTAGGTACCGCCACACATGTAACAGATTCAACCTAAGATATTTGGGTTTAAACAAAAAATTTGAGTATTTAGTGAAATACATATCCTGAAAATTTCAGCTTCAAATGTCTCGTATTAAAGTAGAAACAGACAAAAAACCAAAATAACACCTAGATTACTGATAATCCGACCAAATTAGAATGACCACAAAAAAGCGACAGATCCTTACATGTTGAGAACTTTCTTAAAGAACAGTATTATATAAAGCTGCTTGTCCATACAGCTGCGTTCATAAGATTTTTCGGCAATCGTGTTTTTTTTTTAATACCTTGTGGGTTATAGTTTAAATCCTTATTTATCTATCGACGCAGAAAAAAAATTCAGTTCAGTGATATATATAACTAAATATCTACCAAAATGGCACTTTAGCCATTTTATCGTCGATAAATAGTATGTGATACAAGGAGAGATTACTCTCCTTTATTACATACAGTTGTTCAAAAGGCTTTGGGCAACTTTTAAATGTACAATCACTGTAATAGGATTTCAAAACTTGGAGCGTTTCTTTAGCATCCTCTGTATCAGAAAATATTATTCGTGTAACTAATTCGTCATAATCAGCCATCAAAAAATTATTGAATTTTGGAAATTTATTTTATCTAAACCAGCTGATTTATTTCTTGCTCTATATAGTGAGCTCTACACATTCGATAACTTTGGGTATTATATCACTTAGTGACGCAAGTTTTATTAAATTCAGTCGGCACTGGTGGAAAAATACCCGAAGAAACTCTTTTCTTGCATTCATGCACACTCTTTGCTATAATGTTGTCTTCAACAAAATCAAAATCAAAAGTCATTTATTCAAACTAGGCTGAGAATCAGCACTTTTCGAACGTCAAAATTACATAAGACAGTCCCCCAAAACGCCCACCTTTCACCACTTCCTAGTGCTTTAGCTGGGAAGAAGAAGTGGCGCAACAAACTCCCCAGCAGCACAGCTGTCTGTTCAGTTAGAAACAATTGATTCTATACAAAAGTATGCAAAATCATTTACATTACGTAACATAAAATATAAATCTAATTATTAGCCATATGTCAGCTAGCACACGCCAATATACCACCCAAAAAAATAAATAAAACGAGAACTATATGTACTCAAGCAGAAATAAGTAAATGTAAACATAAATTGACTAAATAAAAGCCTCCAGGTACAAAGGGCGTGCCCGCTTACATATAGCCATTTAATGCTGTAACTGGAAGTTATACATGATAAACTAGGACCATCGAAGTAAAATAAATAAAAAGTTAATTACTAATAACATTAACAAAACCGAGATCAGCAAGACGACCAGTCACCACAAGCAGCACCCGTTCACGAGCATAACGCAAAGATCAGCCATTACCCCCCTCGCCATATTTGAGGGAAGGAGACAACCCGACCCCCGACGCTACCGCAAGCAGTGACATCTAAGGGAGCATGACGAACCTGCTGCTGGTTGCTCAGACAAAAAAAAATATAATTATCAATTATTGTTGAGGTCGCTAGCTAACCACATATTGCAATACAACTCATATAGAAAACATTGTAATGAGTAGATTATGTCAACAATAAATTAAATTAAAAATAAATTGACTAAACAGACCAAATAAAATAGAATAAAAATGTATATGAACTCATATAACCTGTCAGTGGATAAGCTAATTCTGGAGAAAGAACACAAACATTGTCTTGAGTTAATCACAGCGTCCAGCTACTCTTATCATTTAAGTAGTCGTTAATAGAGTAGTACGCCTTTGAACAAAGGTTGCATTTTACTTTTGCTTTAAACGCATTATAAGGCAAATCTAGCAAAGAAGAGGGTACCTTGTTATAGAAGGTTATACCAAGCCCAACAAATGAGTTATGAACCTTATGAAGCCGGTGAAAGGGAACTCGTAGTTTGTCCTTATTCCTAGTGTTAACACCGTGGATATCACTGTTTTTAGTGTATAAGTGTATATTTTGCCTAATATATAAGATGTTGGCGAGGATGAATTGTGAAGTCACCGTGAGAATACCAATCTCTTTAAAAAAATCTCTCAGAGAAACTCTGGCACCTAGCTGGTAAATTGCTCGAACAGCTCGTTTTTGCAGCACAAATATATTTTGAATATCAGCAGCTTTGCCCCACAGCAGAATACCGTAGGACATAACGCTGTGAAAATAACTAAAATAGACTAACCGAGCAGTATCAACGTCAGTGAATTGTCTTACTTTTCTGACGGCATAAGCGGCAGAACTGAGCCTCCCCGCTAGGCTCGATATATGTGGGCCGCACTGAAGTTTGGCATCTACTGTTATCCCCAGAAAAACTGCCGAGTTTACAGTTTCAAGCACCTCTTTATCTAAGACGATGTTGGGTCCTAAATTTCTAACATTCGGTAAGGCGAACTTTACACATTTCGTTTTCTTGGCATTGAGAACTAGGTTATTTGTCGTAAACCAATCCGTTACCATTGAGAGTGCACTGCTTACATCGTCAAAATCTTGCCTATTCCTGTCCACTTTAAAAATAAGAGAGGTATCATCTGCAAACAGTACAACTTCACAGACACCCTTTAAATAGAATGGTAAGTCATTGATATACACTAAGAACAAGAATGGACCCAGTATGGAGCCTTGAGGTACACCTAACTGAACTGGTAGCTCGGAAGATTTCACACCATTAACATCTACACATTGGAACCTATTTTGTAAATAAGAATTTAAAACGTTGAGAGCTTCATTTTGCACACCGTAATGATGTAGTTTACGCAAAAGCGTGTCATGGTGCACGCAATCAAAGGCTTTGGAGAGATCACAGAAAACCCCAATAGCATTTTGCGAGCTCTCCCATGCGTTAAATATGTGTTTCAGCAGAGCAACACCCGCATCTGTTGTCGAACGACCTTTTGTAAAACCATATTGTTCATTATGAAGGAGGCTATTTAAATTAAAATGTCTTAGTAACTGCTTGAGTATTAACTTTTCAAATATTTTACTAAATGCAGGTAGGATAGAAATAGGTCTGAAATTACCAACGTCATTTTTATTACCTGATTTAAATAATGGTATGACTTTACTGCTCTTCATGAGGTCAGGAAAAGTTCCTAGATCAATACATTTATTAAAAGTAACAGCTAGATAGGGGGCTACGATGTCTATTATATTACTTAAAAGTTTGATAGAGATGCCCCAGTAATCACCAGTGTTTTTAGACTTGAGTGTGTTAAAAACATTAACTACATCGCGAGGCGTTACTTGTTCGAAGCTAAATAAGCGACTACTTTTAGACACACTACCGTGCAAAAGGTTTTCAGCTTTAGACGGGGACGAATTTAAGGAGCGAGTCGTAGTTATAGGTATGTTGGCAAAAAACTCATTAAATGCCTCAGCTACGTCAGTTGCTTTATTAACTAATTTGTGGTCAAGCATAATCTCAAGTTGTTTATCTTGTTTAACCGATTTACCCGTTTCATTGTTAATAATTTTCCAAGTGGTTTTTACTTTATTATTGGAATTTTTTATTGTATCGCTTAAAAATTTAGATTTGGCAAAAACACTGACCTTTTTAAATAATTTTGAATAATTTTTGACATACTCTAGGAAAGGAGTATCAAACCTGTATTTTTTCAAACCATATAACTCGTATAGTCTCGCTCTACTTTTATAAATACCTGGAGTGGCCCATTGGTTAAAGCCAACGGAGGTGCCATTAATGTCAATAGTTTTGGTCTTGAAAGTTGATAGGTACTCTTTTTGCACAACATCAAAAAGGGCTCCATATATTTCATTAGGATTCTCGTGTTCTACTATAGATGGAGTAATTTTATGAGCTATATTATTTTTAAACTTATTGCAACGACTAGCTGTATAAGGCCTGCATTCTATTTTATGCGGCTTTTTATTTAATGCCATAGGGAAGCTAGCTATTAAACCACAGTGGTCAGACGTTAAGTCACTTAACACTAATTTATTTTTGGCATCACAATCACTAAATATGTTATCAAGACAAGTTGACGAAGATGCCGTGATCCTAGTAGGTTCAAAAAACAAGTTAATTAAATTATAAGACCTAAACATATTAAGAAGTCTAATACTTAATGGAGTAACATCTAAAATATTTATATTAAAATCTCCACACAAAATAATACTTTTATTACTTGCTTTTAACCTATTGAGTGAATCCTCCATTACGGATTCGAAACGAATAAAATCACCAGAAGGGGGTCTATAAACACAAATTATAATGTATCGCTCGAGTTCAACACAAGACAACTCAATAGTGCGCTCGATAGACAGATTAACTAAATCTAAACGTTGTTTACATTTCAACTTGTTTGAAACAAGAACTAAAGATCCACCGCGAATAGCGCTTTTCCTTACAAACGCACTTTGTACAGTACAAGTATCATCATTGATAAACACTACTTCATGTTCTTTCAACCAGTGTTCAGTCAAACATAACACCTGAACATCATAGTTCTCCATAAATAAACTTAACTCTAGCTCTTTGCCGGACAGACCCTGCATATTTTGATGTACAACATTCAATGTATGCGGCTCACCCGTTGTCGCACCTAATAGTTTAAACTACAAGGCGTATCAAAGTTAGTGTTAGTACTACTACTAACAGCAATCGATGGTACCCTACAGGTACCGGTGTCACTATGTATATTGTATGCTAAAAGATTAGCAATTTGTCTCCTACTACTAGCTGGCAAATACATTCTATAATTTGTTAATTTGTAATCAGTAATAAATTGATTACAATCAAAATATAAAATAGCGTCACTGTGACGACATGTCCTATTATAAATAAACATATTTAAATTATAAATGTGCCTATTTTCCTCATCAGACAAATAACGAGAATAAGGCAAAGCACAAAAAATAAATTTACAATTATTGGTCTCATTGAGGTGTAACATCAAATGGACACATTCAATTATGTCTTTTTTTCTTACCTTTAAACTATCCCCATACAGTAATATAACAGTAGAACTGGGGTTTATTTTAGTCAATCTAATATTACTTATTAAATGGCTAACACTGGCACCGGGTAAACAATTATTAATAACATATTGTTGTGAACACTGATTAAACACACTACCAAAACCTTGTCCAAGTTTGTCAGAAAATATGTATGTTGTGTTAACCAAATTATGCAATTTATCATCCATACAGCTACCTACTGACTGAGCCACTGAGGGTGTGGGTGTAACAATTTGAGGCTGGGGCACCTGGGAGCAGGCACAACTAAAAGAGAGGTTATTTGTCAGAGACTCATACATCTCCGCATTGAACTTGACCAGGTCTGCCAACTCATTGGCCTCCTGCAAGCGCTTACTCAGGTCTTGTTGAGTAGCCTCATATTTACTAAAGATATCCTTTAGAGCATATTCCCTAACAAGCAATTCATTCTGTAGGTGCTGAGTGTCGGTATCATACATAGTATTACATAGTTGTAAATCACTATTACACTTCTTTAATTCTTGAATTAAATTTAGATTTTTTAGCCTAAGTTTTGTATTTAATTTATTAACTTTTTGGCGTTTTAATGATTTTTGAATTTTTCTAATTAATCTATTAATTTTAATATATTTTTTCAATTTATTATGGCTAGTAAACAAATTACATTTAGTGATAGTATCATCAGTTAAGTCTATTGTTACTATTGGCTCAACACAAGTGGGTCCGGACCTGCTACCAACCAACTCATCATAAAGACTGCAGGTGATCGCAGACTCTTTACTGGCTTTGAGAGATTCCAGATGGGTTATAGTGTTCTGGGCCCTGCTTAATTCCAGTTCCAATTCTGATATCCGTCTCAAAGCCAGTTCGTGGGTGTCACTACATTGCTGGAAATTTGACACAAGTTCACGGAGGTGTTGATGCTGGTCAAGTATGTCCATATGCTGTGTATGTAGTTCGGCCAACTGGTTCTTAAGCTCAGTGTTCTTTTTATTAATATATAGTATTTCCACCTCACTGTCTTCCCTTTCCTGTAGGAGCTGATTGCACTGGTTTTTACTAGATTCCAACTCTTTCAATGTAGCCTTCAGTTTTTCCTCTAAGGATGCAGCTCTTCGGGTCAACATATTAACAGGCCAACCCTAGAGGCACCCTGGAATGATAGAAGTGAAAGCTAAGTGAGTAAATAAAACATTTTTTCGAGACCACGTCAGCATGTAACACTACACTATTTCACCAAAACATTGCAGGTTTTTTAAACAAACAAGAGCAACTAGAACTATGTCTGAATCAATTTCATGAAAGCGGTACTTCTATGGATTTTATCTGTCTCACTGAAACCTTTATCAAAGCAGGTGACGTGCACAACATCTTTATAAAAGATTATAATGTAGCATGTAACTTTTCCAGAAAAAATGAAAAACGCGGTGGGGTTTGCATATTAACTAAGAAATCCATAGATTTTAAACGATTAAATATTTGCGAAAGTATGTCAACTGAAAAACAATTTGAATGCTGTGGAATAGAAATACCTACCATGAAATGCATAATTGTATGTTTGTATAGAATTCCAAACTCCAGTACAAAAACTTTCCTTAACAAACTAGAAATTCTACTACATAAATTAACTTCACACAGGAATAAAAATATTATCATAGCGGGGGACATAAATATCGACACTCTTAAGGCAAGTGTATTTTCAGAGGACTTAAAAAGCATCCTTTTGAATAATAATTTACGAATACACATTAAAAAACCAACGCGTAAAGATTCATGCATCGATCATATATTTAGTAATATCAAACATGCAAAAGGTGAAGTTCATTCATTATTCCTTTCAGATCACAACACCGGTCAAACTCTATCTTTTTCGTCAAACCATGAACATAGATTACCCTTCTGGTATGAAATGAAAAGGGACTTCAGCTTAGAAAATACCTTAAAGTTTAAAGATATTTTATCTAAATTAACCTGGTCCGAAGTGCTAGAGCAAAAAAATGTTAATAAAGCTTTTGATATATTTCACGAAACTTTACAATTATATTACAATCTTTGCTTCCCAATAAACAAAGTTAGAATACATTCCAATGATAGCGCTCCTAAATGGATCACTAAGGGATTGAAAATATCAGCCTGTCACAAAAGAACAATAAGATACCGTTACTACAAAAATTCCACAGACGACAATAAAAAAGCCTACATCAAATATGATAAACTACTTAAAAAATGTATATCTAACTCTAAAAAACAGAAAAATAATTCATATTTAAAAAACGCAAAAAGTAAATGTAAAGCCACTTGGGATATCATAAAAAATAAAACAGATGATACAAAAACATTTGAAACAATAAAATCAATAGATTGGAATAAAAAAAGCGTTGAATGCCCAGCGAAAATTGCAACTGCCTTCAACGACTTTTTCATATCTATAACAAATAAGGAGAATAACTCTCGTCCAAATTACAAGTTAATAAATTCATCGAATTCGACTATTTATCTGAGACCCACCTCTTGTGAAGAAGTTTCCAAAACTATAAATTCACTTAATAACACACGAGCTGTTGGTTATGATGGCATCTCAACAGCCATACTAAAAAAATGCAATAAAGAATTGGCAGGCATTTTAAGTCACCTTATAAATCTATCGTTTACGCAAGGTACCTTTCCAGAAAATTTAAAATCATCAATAGTAAAACCATTTCACAAAAAAAACTCCAAACAAGATATGAACAACTATAGGCCCATCACGCTTATCCCGATTTTATCTAAAATTTTTGAAAAAATAGTTCACTCTCGCTTAATGAATTTCTTAAATAAATTTAATTTAATAGTAAATAACCAAAATGGTTTTCAAAAAAATAAATCTACAACACTTGCTGCATTCTCACTAATACAAAAAATAACAGAAAACATCGATAAACGTAATAGAGTTGCTGCAATCTTCTTTGACATGAGCAAAGCATTCGATTTCGTAGATCACAAAATCTTACTCAATAAATGCGAGCTATATGGAATCCGAGGCAAAGCTCTCGATTGGATAAAAAGCTACCTTAGCAACAGAAAACAATGTGTCGAAATAAACAAATTAAATGATCAAATTGTGTCTACCCCATTTAGGTCTACTTTTAAAACAAATAAGTTCGGTGTTCCCCAAGGAAGTGTACTAGGCCCTCTTCTCTTCCTTATTTACATAAATGACATTCCTCAAGTGACATCACATCAGTGCATTCTATTTGCGGACGATATTTCGGTTATAGTACCGGAAAACTCAGAGAGCAACTACGAACATTCATTAAATAACACTGTAGAATCAATAATGAACTGGTTAAAGGACAACAATCTAACAGCTAATATTTCTAAGACTAAAATTTTACAATTCTCTAATTATAACAATTCTCAAATAGAACCCTTAGACTTATACTATAAAAACACGAAAATTGAAGAGGTACTTGATACACAATTTTTAGGTATTATCTTAGATAGACATTGCAATTGGAAAGCACACACAACCCACATACGCTCTAATCTTAACAAATTTGTCTTTGCTCTAAAAAAGCTTAAAAAGTTGGCAAGTCAAAAAACTGCTATGACTGCGTACCATGGCTACGTCGGGTCAGTTCTTAGATATGGTCTGCTTTTATGGGGTAATTCTTCTCAGGCTAAAAATGTCTTTATCACACAAAAAAAATGTGTCAGAGCAATATGTGGGGTTGGACCGTTCGAATCTTGTAGACCTTTATTTAAGAAATTAGGATTACTAACTCTACCTAGTCTATATATATTAGAAGTAGGTTTATTTGTTAAAAAACACTCTGACCGCTTTATTAAAGCCATAGAAAATAAAAAATTCCTTTCAAGAGATCCAACCCGACTGGCTGTCACAAGATGTAGAAGCACACTCTTTCAGAACAATTGTTACAATATGTCTGTCAAAATCTATAACCAAATACCCAAACAGATCAGAGAGCTGCCACTAAATCACTTTAAAAACAAACTTAAGAAATGGCTGTATTATAATGCGTTCTATACTATAGATGAATTCTTAAATTATAAGCAAAATTTGAAATATGATCTCACTAGTAATAGAAATAGAATGTAATTTTAAAGATTTTAATTTTTTACCTCATTGTCATGATCTCAATAGCAACAACTGTTTTTTGTATAAGTATTATTTTATTACTTATAAGGTATTTTTTGCATGCTGAAATGTATAAGTAAGCAAAATATGTGGAACTTATAATATTTAAGACCTTTTATGTACCATATTTTATGCAAAATAAAATATTCTATTCTATTCTAAATGGAATAAGAGAGAGGGATAAGATGTGGATAATAAGTTCTAGGATGAAGGGACTATTGAGAGATCAAATTATTTAGAATTGAAAGAAAAAAAAAAAAAAAGAAATAAAGTTATGAAGAGTGTGTAATCTCAATTATGGTATGTTAATTTCATTATTCACTGATATGTCATAATTGAGATACTAATATAAAAAAAATAAAAGGGAAAAAACAACAAAATTAAGTTTTCAAAATGGATGGGGGTAGGTACAACCTACTATTTTAAAGTGAATGTAAAATCCAGTTTTTAACATTAATTTCATGAATTGGCACTAATACAGTAATTTAAAATAACAGAGGTATATCTAGCAATATGTGCAGTGATGTCTATGGGGTCTCTAACGTTTTTAATTGTGATTTTATCCTAATTAAGCATCAACATGAAGTCCACTACAATAACACGAACTAAATATAGGGATGTTTTTTTTTTTAAGACGCTCACAGGTACGAAATGAAAAAAAGGGGTAATGAGAAGTAACTAATAGGATCTAAGCTTAAAATTAAAACAAATACTCCCCGGGTGAAGTGGTGATTTCAAATCCGTCCGTTGTATGACAGCTGGTACTAGTTCATTGATATTTCATTGATTTTGCATCGGAATTACTCACAAACACAAATCCTTAATATTTAAAACTATATCTATGGAATTTAAGCACTCTTATCAATAATTGTACACGAAAAATATTAATATTACAATTTAATTCTAACACGAAAACTTTTGACGGCCGGCTACCAGTGTTGCCAGAAAACTTTTTTCACAGATGAACAGGACGTATGTTCTTGCTTTCTTTAAACAGTCTCACCCTGAAAGAATTTAAATCGTAAGATATCTTTCGAATTAATAGACGTGATCTTGATCAATCAGAAATGAAGAGATCCGTAAGAGAACCAAGGTAACCGACATAGCCCGAAGTATTGCCAAAGTTAAGAGGCATTGGGCAAGGCACGTTGCTTGCAGAACAGATGGCCGATCGGGCCAAAAGGTTCTGGAGTGGCGACTGCGTACCGGAAGACGTAGCGTTGGAAGGCTCTCCACAAGGTGGACCGATGACGGTGGGAATGCGCTGGATGCGATAAGCACAGAACCGGTCGAAGTGGCGGTGCTTGGGGGAGATCTATGTCCAGCAGTAGATGTTTTTCGGCTGAAATGATGATGATGATCTTGATCAATAATCAAAATATTGTTCAAAACTGAAATGTAAGTTATCCTTTGCATTTTTCTTTACGGTGGTTAATGCATCGCCATATAGATAGAAAAGTCCCATATTTATTATCTCTGTTGTATGTATTAAATAATATAGTTACGGTTGGAAGAAATTTTATTATGCAGTACGTAGAAAGGATTCAGTGACACACGTCATTTAGAAAAGTACATATTTAAAAACCATAGAAAACTATGTAGCCAGTAAGATTATACTAAAATCTTTAACATTCTCCCCTTAATCGGCAATGGCTACAAAGTAAGTAATATAACTGTACATAATTCAGGAACGTACCGAACTTCTTTTATACTACTCAATGTTATCTTATTGTCCTTGGCAAGCAATACTTCTCCGACGCCAGCTGAGTTTACCTCTGTTATTGGCTAGAGTGATGTCCTTGCTCTCACACGTAGGTTTAAAATTGGTAAGCCATTCTTTAGAACAGGTCATATGCGAGGAGGCTCCAGAATCGACTTACCAGGTTGTTGGGCTTAAACTGCCTCCAACACCAAAGGTGGAAATAAGTGTTGTCTTGTTACTAGTTTTCTTACTTTTTCCTTTCCTTTCCTGTTTCCCTTTTTTATACGATGGGCAATCCGGTCACTTGTGTCCTGGTTCTTTGCAATGGAAGCAAACAATGCTTCTCGCTACTGTTTTATGCGAGTTCACCATCTTCTCATTCGAAGCAAGAACCAATTCCTTTGACTCACGCTTTGCGCTTTCGTTCAGTAGTTTGTTTAACTAACTCGGAAGTTACCTTAATACTCGAGTATTCTAGAGTCATAAATAACTAAGGGATCAAATGCTGATGGTAGCCCTCCTAATAAAATTGCTCCTATAGAAGTATCGTCAATTACTCGGCCTATATCTGCCAAATCCTGAGCAGTGCTCGTCACGGCATTGATATAATCTTCAATAGACCCAAAATCAAGTAGCTGGTATCTATAAAGCTTCTGTTCTAGCGCCAACTTCTACCCATACCTCTATCTTCATAAGCGTTTGCTAACGCATTCCACACCTCCTTTGCGGTTTGCCAGGAGCGCACGTGTGTGATCGCGCCGCCATCCAGGGTAAGACACATCTTTTTGTATGCCTTAAGATCTTTATTCTTTTGCACGGCCAAAGGTGTACTATCATCGTGCTCGTACCCTATAATTATAGACCATAGGTCTTCGTGCAGCAAGAAAATCCGCATTTTAAACTTCCACTGAGGATAACCATCCTTACCGTTTTGCCTGATGGAAGTCAGCGAAACCCCAGAACTAATGATGTTATTACCGTTATGATGTTATTAACGTCTCCGGCTGACATTACGCGAAAAAAATTATTTTTTATCTATATAAATATATTTTACGCACCAACAACAGTAAACAACCGAGAAACAACTATAATTATAATACAAGACACCTACTCTGGGCGTGTCTGGGCCCTTAACCAAATTCTTGAGGTATCTATTAAATAATATAGTTACGGTTGGAAGAAATTTTATTATGCAGTACGTAGAAAGGATTCAGTGACACACGTCATTTAGAAAAGTACATATTTAAAAACCATAGCAAACTATGTAGCCAGTAAGATTATACTAAAAACTTTAACAATCTCGTTTCTTAGAGTTGATCACTCGTAGTACTTTGCGATTCGATTGAATTGAGTTTTACAAAAAAAATCTACAGTCACTGCAAAACTGTTATAAAAAGGTGTGACTTATGACAACTCATAGATTCCAAAAGTCTACTTGAAATTTTCATCATAGACAAGAAAGAAAGAAGGAAAGAAAAATATTTTATTTGGGACACGCACAGGAAATATAACAATAAAAACAAACATTAAACAACAAATTAATAAACAAGTAATAAAATAAAATGGAACAACGTGTAGCAGAGAAACCCGTGCGACGCCAAAAAGGCTCCTATCTCAGCATAATGCTACGATATTTGAGAAATACCGCAATGAGGTTTCATTCACAAAGTTTAACACGGAATTAATAAGTACTATTTTAATTTGGGGCAGGGCAGTGCCCGCATAGTAGAATTCATTTTAATATAAACAATTTTGTTGTTGAAAGTACCCGCATTCAACTTTTTTTAAGCATTTGGGATTCAACGGGACTAGATTTTGGGATTCAAGGACAATAAAAACAATTCTCTTGTATTTTTCAAATCCAACGGAAATTCATAATTATGTTTTATGGGATCCAACGCCAAAAATAATAAACTGGGATTCAAAAGTGGGAGCCATCGAAAATAAATAATAATAACACTATTTTTAATAAGAATTAAAAATAGTGTTATTTTTAATAAGATGTATATTTCTTAATTTCTTATCTGTTAAAGGATATAATTTTCTTTCTTTTTCGTGCGGTTAGTGACTAACCAGACTAACTGATGTCAGAGTTTGCATGCCGCCCTGGGGCCTGTGGTACAATGTTTGAATATTCTGCAAAGCTCATTTGAAACGTCACAATATAGGAGTCGGTTTCTTCTCTTTCCTCACACGGGTTGGATTTACTATAATCCGAACAAAAAAATAGTTGTTTTGCCTTTTTATACATATTTGTATGGCTTTATTAGACATATTACACAGGTATTAGAGAGGCTGTAGGCTGATGATGATGATAATGACGTGTAATAAGACTGTATGCCTTGAGAATCAGTTTTAAGCAATGTAGATATTGTCGATTACAAACTCTGACGATATATCGATATGTCTCGAGAATCAGTTTTTAAAGCAACTGATTTTTTACCCTTTCTGTATGTGTCAAAGCGGGCTTCTTAGATTGCGCGAGATTAACCTGTATGACCGCGCGCGGACCAAAAGCCATTGTAGTTAATTAGAATGTCCTTGAAGAATTAATAAGTCCTCTTTCTACTCAAATAAGTTAGGGGAGTGACATCTGTCAAACCATTCTTTCAAAGCATAAGAATGGGACTTTGAGATGACCGGTAGCCTCGGCATCGTATAGTTCCGGCATAGTGCATAAAGCATAACATAATTTTTAGAAGTGGTTTAGATAATCCAGACACATAAGTAGGTTGGTTATCTGGGAAGGGTTGGGATAAAAGGAAGGCGAGACTACTTCACATAATTATGAATCGGACGTCACTAGGTAATTTAGTCCGATCTGTATCTGAGGTGAGTAGCGCAGGCGGCGCGCGCTCTCCTCGCCACCCGCGCGCGCTTCTTTTAACTCTAAGTTCTCTTTTCCATCAACATTTATTTAGTTAGTGCTAGCCGAGCCCAAAAAGCGCAAATCTCTGCTCGGGTGAAACTAGAGAATGCTCATTTAATATTATAGTTTAGTTCATACTAATTCCATGTATAGTATCCCACTGACCTGCCCATGGGATTCTTTTACTAAAACTAAACGCCACTGGTTTGCCTTTGGTAAAAAGCTCACCAAAGTCAATTTCTATTCAATAAAAATTCCATGTTGCCATGATAATACTTACTAATTCCATACTGTCATGTCATTACTCCGACTAGCTAGTAAATTTATCTGTGGCGCACAAACTCTATAGTAAAAAGCACGCGTGTTTAATACACTGCATTACGAAACTAAAAACCCCAAAAAAAAGACACCCTCCACTCCTACCATCTTTCGCGAGGCCGCGCGTCCTCCTTCCAGTTTGGGCAGAAAATATCCAGGTCGAACTCGAAAATAAAAACGGTTATCTAATTGGGTAACTTATTTATAAAAAACGTCGGACTAGATAGGTTCCGTTCAAAACTTCATTTACATCCATAAAAAGACAGGCACCAACTTACTTGATTTTATGTAAACTTAAAATAATAGGCAATTTAGTAACTTCCAGTTTTGTAGTTCAGTGTACCGAGGCAGAATAATGTTTCAACATGTTTGTGAGCAAAGTTACGAAGGTCATTTACAGCAGATTATGTTCTAATCATTCGTATAACTGAATTCATTCTAGAAGACATTTTCTTGCTGAGGTAATGCACAGTTGCACACCCTCCCGTTCAGTAATCAAACTCGATCCTTACATTGCGTTATTACAAAAAAATAAACACAAAACAAATTCAACACAAGAAAGAAATTCCATGACGTTTTTACACCAAACAGAGACGTTTCCATATCTTTATTTGGTATCAAAACACCATTGCCGTAACAAAGACGTTTGTCTATAACAATATGTCAGAGTAATTGTATGGCAGAGTATGTTTTCCCACGTACTGTCTTGTTTAGCTTGAGTCGAACCTTGTCTTTGTGGCGCCTACTTGGTTTTAAGTAAGCTACTGATCTCTACAACTGAAATTGATTATTTTTATAATAAGAAAATTGTTTCTGTTTCATTATTTCTTTGTAGATATCTAACAAAAGCCTTTACTAAGCCATGAAACATCTTTCTGCTGTCTTGACAGCTGTCTAAGCCATTGTACAACCCATGGACAACTCTTAGAATGTCACCTTTAGAATTATAAAAGCTGTGTAGTTAGCAAAACCCTTGGACAGTGACATGTGTGCTGCTTGGGTAGGTATTAAAGTAAAATTAATTTGCATGCTCAAAGCAGGCAAAACATGGACTGTACATTACCACCAACACCACCAAATTTTATATTTTCTGCAAATAAAATAATGTTATTTTTATTTCTTGAATATTTTACTACCTACGAATATTTTTTGATAATTTATTTTCTTTTATTCTTAAAATAAAATCTGATATCTTGGCATCGTTACAAATAAATTATCTCGAAGTATCAATCGAAAAAGTAAACAGCGAAATTCGGCTACCAAACTCTACACACTGCGCCATTTAAATAAGATAAACGGGGAACCGGATCTCAAAATATCGGGTTTCGTTGGTCTACCGCAAAAGCTGGTTTATCATCATAACGAACGAAATAACTTTGTAATCCAGTACTGTGCGTGTCAAAGTAATTTGTCTATTTATATGCGCAATTTTAATTGGGTTTGTTGATGTACCTCTGTACCTACTGTTTCTTTTGGGGATTTTCATGCTGATGTCGGAATGGAAATTGGTGTCGAATTTGTCGGTTTACGCAAGTCAGTTCAGGTTGAACGCCTTTTTGAAAATGTTGTGGTGATATTATGTCATTTTCATTATAATGTGAATTTGAACATGAAGGTTCTTTGATTTTCAATCATTTATAAGGCCCCATGTTTAACGATACAATGCTTTCAATGCATCATGTTCTTTGTTGCCTACTCACTACGCCTGTTTTAGCTCTTGTAAACACCAGAGAAGAAGTATTTAATTCAACCACTATTTAAAGGGTGACTGTTATACGACGATCTTTCATGCAGTTTTTGTGCGTCATTATTTTGTAAAGGGTGTTTTTATTTTGTATATATTTTTTTTAAATGTTTTTTATATCATGACATTGGATTAATTTGACAGATAATCTGTTTTCTGTCAGTCGCGGGGCTACAAGCCCGAAATCATAATTATCAAACATGAATGCAATAAAATTATCTGTAAGCCGCCATTATATAAAAAAAAAGTGTTATTTCAATTTAAAGTTATCCGCCTATAAGAAAAACATGCTCACTTCGTTATTCGCTAATTTCGCTTTTTTATTTAAAAAAAT
This sequence comes from Lithophane leautieri, assembly GCA_949152455.1. Taxonomy (NCBI): domain Eukaryota; kingdom Metazoa; phylum Arthropoda; class Insecta; order Lepidoptera; family Noctuidae; genus Lithophane; species Lithophane leautieri. The sequence goes on along the minus strand of OX424479.1, from coordinate 4,274,232 downwards.
ATTAAAGATTCGGGGGGGGTATGTTAAAAAAAATGTGTTTTATTTCAATTTAAAGTATTCGTCCAATTAAACGTAACTATTTTTGTAAGATAATGCTTTGCTCATCACAGTTCGGGAATTGATTACTCCTAAATATTAAAGCTTTTAATGAAATTACAGTGCGCCATATTTCAAGTTGTGTCCCTAGCGGGGTGGGGAGAGCGTGTTATTCAATTATTATAGTGGCCTTGGTGAAATTTTAATTAAATTAAACCCTTCGCTGATATTATGCCTCCATTGTTGTATTATAGTATTATAGTTTAGGTGTATATTCGTATTTTAATTTATTTTTGCATATTTAGGTAACTAACCTGTCCACCGGAAGAATGCCTTCCAGTCTAACCGGATGCAGTTGAATACCAGTATCAAGATTTCTCTGCTAATCATGTAGTTCAGGCTATGTCTCTGAGAACAACAATGTCAATGAGAATACATATTAGTTTTGATTGTTTAATGTGAGGCGCCCTCCAGATATTAGAATTGGAAGATGTTCTACATCTGACATCTTGACTGATATGATATAAACAATATTCATCATCATCAACCATCATCATTATTCTGTTTACAACCTCTCGGAAAATGGGTTGGTACACACGGCTACACATCAAACTATACATTTCCAGTTTATGCTGATCTCGCATTGTATAGGATTTCCATATAATGCGAGGTCAGCTTATACTGGAATTGTATAGCTTGATGTGTAGTCGTGTTTACCATCTGAGGGCCAACTATAGCACTGCACGCGCTCATTATTCAAATCAATTAGCACGCGCTTCCCCCGCTTCCTGTTACACATACTTCCGTCTCTTAAACTCATAATCTAAGATGTCCGAGATGTTGGAACTTGTCCGGAGTGCGAGCGGGCGCGCGCATTTTACGCTCATCGATTCGCTCTTCTATACGCGTATTTTGATTTTTACTGGCGGAGTGGCGGATACTTTTGACGTTTCTCAATATACATGCCGCGATGACTTTGTATGAACGTATACGTAAGAAATAGAAAAATGAAGGCTAAGCTCGGCCGCCTATGCCGTTAAAAAAATTAGACAGATAACTAACATAGATACAGTATACGTAAGAAATAGAAAAATGAAGGCTAAGCTCGGCCGCCTATGCCGTTAAAAAAATTAGACAGATAACTAACATAGATACAGCCAGAATTGTTTATTTTAGTTATTTTCATAGTCTTCTGTCATATGGGATTCTTCTCTGGGGAACCGGTGCGGACGTTAATGCTATCTTTGTTTTACAGAAAAGGGCTGTTCGAGCCATTTACAACCTTGGTCCAAGAGATTCCCTTCGAGAAAAATTCAAAGAGATAGATATTCTGACTGTAGCCTCACAATATATATTTGAAAACTTATTGTATGTACACAAAAATATATCAAATTTTAAGAAAATGTCCGATATTCATAGTTTAAATACCAGGAATAAACACAATCTTGCTGTACATCGCACTCGTCTCCACAGAGTAGGCAACTCGTTCATGGGTCAATGTATACGCTTTTATAACAAACTTCCCATTGACATTCGAAACTTACCCATTATACGATTCAAAAGCTGTATTAAAACCAAACTTTGTAAAAAAGGGTACTATAAAATTTCAGATTATTTAGAAGACAAAAAAGCATGGGATTGAACTGCTCGCTCTGCTAAGCTTTGTAACATTTTGAATATTATGGAAAATCATCACCAGTTTTATATATAAATTGACATTTTTGAATATTACAACAAAATGACATGATTACTTTTAAAGTATTGTATTATTTACCGACTTCAAAAAAGGAGGAGGTACTATGTTCGGGATGATTGTTTTTTTTTTTTTTTTTTTTTTTTTTTTTATGTATGTTCACCGATTACTTCGCCGTTTGTGAACCGATTTAAAAAATTCTTTTTTTGTTCAAAAGCTTATACTTCTGAGGTGGTCCCATTGTCACCAAGTCAGGATCTGATGATGGGATCCTAGAGAAATCGAGGGTAACTTTCAAAAATCGTAAGGGCAACTAGTGCATTCCTTAATTTATTCATTAAGTATTTTACAGCACTACAATTTTATGAAGGCCTGGAGTCGATCTGATGATGGAGCCGAAAGACAGTCAAGGGAACTCCTCAATGGTTTACAGCAGATACCTCGTGTTTGGGCTTGATTAATTTGTATTGATAAAAACTTTACACTTTGATGGGTTGTGACTGTCGTTAGGGGTCTGATGATGAAGACGAAAGACAGTCGAGGGAACTCCTCAGTGGTTTACAGCAGATATCTTGTGTTTGGGCTTGATTAATTTGTATTGATAAGAACCTTACACTTGGATGGGTTGTGACTGTCGTTAAGGGTCTGATGATGAAGACGAAGGACGATTAACGGAACTCCTCAACGGTTCACAGTAATTACCTTGTGTTTGGACTTAATTCATTTATATTGATAAGAACTTTGCAACCATATAGGTTGTAAGTGACATTACAGATCTGATTATGGTCACCTTATAATATGATGATGAGGGGAACTATACAGTGTAAGCAAATGTATAGTGTTCACCCTTATATTCTTGAGAAGGCACGGGAGTCTCATTAGCCAGCCGGTTTCGTATAACATCTAAACGATACTTGCGCTGTTCAGACGACTCGCCACTTAATCGTTTTTGAATAAGATTGAGTCGGCAGATCTTATCATTTATCATTTGGCGACTCCTGTGACAAATGAGAATGCATGTAATTTCTCATCTGAGATAACCTAGCATGACAAGCTAACGGTGATTCTTGGGAACCGGACATAGCACTCCGTTTGCGATTCTTAGATAGGCGTTCTTATTCAGCAGTATTAGTCTCTTTAATTCTGTTTTTCTTCATGCGGGTGGCTCCTTTAGTTGGTCTACCCATGATTACAAAAATCAAATTACACAAAAAATGGAAAAATAATAAAACTTTTTAAAAAAAATTGACCGACTTCAAAAAAAACAAAACAAAAAAGGACTACTGTACTAAAAAGCAAAAGACAAAAAGTACTTCTTTAATAATAAGAGAAAAATAAAAAAATTAAAAAATAACTTTAATTTCGGAAGTCGGTGGCCAAAAACTAAAATTAAAAGCATAGACACCGACTTCCGAAATTAAAGTTATTTTTTAATTTTTTTATTTTTCTCTTATTATTAAAGAAGTACTTTTTGTCTTTTGCTTTTTAGTACAGTAGTCCTTTTTTGTTTTGTTTTTTTTGAAGTCGGTCAATTTTTTTTAAAAAGTTTTATTATTTAATTATTGTAAATGTGAGGACTATGTGGAATTTTGTTTTGATTTCTTTTTTCGTTCTCAGTTAGTTTTAACGATGGTCTGGCAATTTGAGTATTTTATGCGACCTACCCAAATGTCCTTTCTTTGGTATTGTTCGCCGAGTCGTTGAGCTCCTTAAGTTCTGAGTTGAGCTCCACTATTACTGACAAATGCTTGCACTGACTGGACAGGTCCACTCAAATCGTTGTGGTTCTTTCCTCAAAATACCATTTCAGACGCCAATCTACATGGTCCTCATATGGTCTGACCAAGATTATGTCTGGACTTTAAAAGAGACTGCGACCTCTGAGTTTGTTTCGGCCTTTCTTCTCAGAGTAGTCAGATAGGAAACGCCGACCTCATCTAGCTTATTTTAAATATTTTATAATATGACGTGTAAAAGTGATTCCAATATCCTATTTACAGAATAAACAATTTCATTTCATTTCATTTCATTTCATTTCATTTCATTTGAAATTCATAATCCTCATTAATTACTAGTTATCCATACACTATAACACTGAGTATCATTAGAAAGCACCAAGTTTCACTTTATATTGGAAAATTGCACTCAAAAACACGAATAAATCGTTGATTTAATATTCTGACAGGACGTTATTACAATGTCATGTCTTTGGGTTCGTTGCTATGGTAACGGTAGTGCCACAGCAATAAAAAAAGACGGTGCGTCGCGTCGTCACTCAGGACGCAAACTAGACACACGCGCACGCATCAACTTTCAAAATCCGCTCCGCAATCCGCCTGCGCGGTGCGCCTTCACTCAGGACTCAGCCTTAGATGATATTATTATGTTACATTTATTATTGGTCAAATGTATAGGAAACCAGTTTTTTTTTAACTTATGCAGCTGCTCATAAGATGTTTCTACCGCTTTGGTGTCATGATACCAAATACTTAGGATGATGTTCCAAACGGATTAAAACATCCTTTTCCGTTAACTCGAGTTTCGATTTTGGGCCCAACTTTGTATGAAACCTCAATCCTTAGTGAACTTCGCACATATGAAAGATTTAATGGTGTAGACATAGATATAATGTATGATTTGATGGAAAGGATTACATATTTAGATACATAGGTAATCAATTAGAATGACGTACGTACCTATGTAGTCCTTTTGGGCTCTCATTTGAACATACCGAGCCGGCAGAGGTTAGTGTGTTCGGGTCCAATGAGCGCTTCTGAACTATACGGTTAAACCAGTGTTTATCTATAACCTCACTAATCAGCTGATCAGACCGAGCTAGTTCTAGACCGAAGTTTAACGTAAGACGATCCAACAAACACGCCTAGTCAGGTGCTACTAATCCAGCCTTTAATCAAGGCAACTTGCTTCAATCAGCTTCATTATTTCAATTTCGATGGCATTCTGAGTAAATCAAAGTTTTGAACGAAAGCGATCTAAGTAAAACGCTCTACTGTTTAAATAGTAAAATTATACTATTTTGGTTATTCCAATGGACATAACAAGACACAACAAGTTCCACTTTATTTTACTAGGCAGGCGAGTAAGATGGGCATTACTGGACAATCTTCATGATATAAAAAAAAAACTTTTTATTTTATTTATTTAGAAAAACAATAATATTCGGTGATTCCGCCTTCTTGCACCCAAAATTGATGCACGTCTGGATATTATGGCACCTTTATAAGATTCTCGTTCCCGTTGTATTTAGGTATTGTGTAAGTATAATATTTCGTTTTGAAATATGCCTAGCCTTTTCCCAACTATGTATGTTGGGGTCGGTAATTTACATGGAGCGACTGCCTATCTGACCTCCACAACCTAGTTACTGAGTAGCACGATTCCTCTTAGTAATGGTTGTTAGACTTTTGATCTACGAATAACAGTCAGGGCCAACACCTTAACGTGATTTCCGAGGCACGGAAGGATCTCGATATGTAATGTATGAATGGTCACTCATCCACGAACCGACAGCAGCAAGCGTGGCTTAATGTTCGACCGTGCGGCTTTTCTATTATTTAGCCACGAGCACCACAATATTTTGTTTTACAATAACAATTAAAACACAACAATTTAGTATAAAACGACAACAATTTTAATATTATTCTCTTATATCTTATCCCAAATCACATTTAGAGGGTGTGCGATTTCACGGTGTTCGCGAGATCAACGCTTTGACAACAGTTTTCTGATCAACGATACATGTCTTCTGCGTCATAATTAATTTGAATTACCTGTCTTTATTATTTGAGTTCAAATTATTTTTGATGTTCAATTTGGAGTTAATCATTTATTGACTGTTTCAAAAGGTTTCTTAAGGAGTAGATTTTTACAATAGGTAAGAATGTATATAGTCATGTTTTGTTCCTACTTAGGTTACAATACCAAAATAAAAAAAGATAAAAGGCGTAGAAAAAAAACAGGAGCTACAGCACAAACGATTCGAGACACATCAAACAGTTCCGAACCTTGTTATTTGGTTTATAAAATTTTATAAATTTCTCTTTATAACTGCTATTATTTCAAATAACCATTTCGTAGGTTACAAATGCAATGGTAGAGATCTCACTAATTAGGAGAGGCGGAGTTATCATTAATTTGTTTTGATTGGTTAGCATAGATATGGTTTTAAGTATTTCATACTCAAAATATAATGTATGTAAAACGAAACCTTATTATTTACTTTTAAAGTATTGTGTACTACAAACATGTTTTGACTTTGTTCATGTTGATTTTTCCCAAATCCGTAATACCTGATGGTATCTTCAAAGTATTCTGTAATCTTAAATCTGCTAAAATCGCTGACGGCAGCAATATCTTGCATAACTTTGTCATCGCTAGCAAACGTAAGTAGACATGCAGTCTAAGTTAACGAACTTTGCAGGCTGCACAGACATTTAATTTCCTTGATTTCATTAAGGGAACATGAACCAGCATGAATCAGAACCAGTTTCGGTATAAGTATTAGGTTGCACTGAAAGCGTCGCGAAACATTTAAGAAGAATTATAATAATAGTGCACTCGTTTAGAATAAAAATATTAATACAAAAAACAAACAATTTTAACAAAAATTATAATTATAATAACTAATAAGAATTATAATATATATACCAGAATACATATCTCGTGTCACAGAGCGCATCGACTTCCTGAAGCAAAAAGTTTGTGCATGGGCGAGCCGTATTCGACGGTATAAGCGGCGGGTTGACCGATACACGCAGAATCGCATGTTCCAGAGTGATGAGAGGTGGGTATATAGAGCATGGGAGCGACCTGAACAAAATGTGACAGACGTCTGCCGCCCGGATGATGCCGCCACGAGCACATTCTGGCGCAACATCTGGTCGGTACCCGTCTGTCACGCTGAGGCTGATTGGATACAGAATGTCGAGCGAGTGTGTGAAACTATACCAGAAATGGAAGCTGTATTAATCACTCCACTAGACGTAGCCAGAGCAGTCCGTCCGTTACCGAACTGGAAATCACCGGGACCGGACGGACTGCACAACTTTTGGTTAAAATGGCTAACTAGTTCACACACTCGCCTGGCATCTCAATTCCAGTCATCCTTAGAGTCTGGGTCGCTACCACAGTTTCTAACAACAGGCGTTACCCACCTGCTCCATAAGTCAGGTAGCCCCGTGGAACCCAAGAATTATAGACCAATCACATGCTTGTCGACGGTCTATAAACTTCTTACATCCATTTTAAGAGTGAAAATAAACATACACATTGATAACAATTCAATAATGTCCGCCTCTCAAAATGGATGTAAGAACGGGTCCCGCGGTACTAAGGAGCTACTCCTCATCGACATGGCCATAAGCCAACAGGTTCGTCGATCCCGTAAGGACCTGTCGACATGCTGGATAGACTACAAGAAGGCCTACGACTCGGTGCCACATACATGGCTCATGAGAGTGCTGGAGTTGTACAAGATTGATGCAACTCTACGCACCTTCCTTGAGTCGTGTATGAGGCAATGGAGGACGGTTCTTCGCTACCCGGGATGTCGACAGATCCAAGAGATTGATGAACCTGTATGGATTAAACGGGGAATATTTCAGGGCGACAGTTTGAGTCCGCTTTGGTTCTGCTTAGCCCTGAATCCTCTAAGCACACTGCTGGAGGATTCAGGCCTAGGCTATCGGCTGAGGAGAGGTGGTCAGGACATATCTCACCTCCTCTACATGGATGACCTGAAACTCTTTGCTTCCAACGAATTGCGACTGATGGAGCTACTGAAGGTAACTGAAACCTTCAGTAACGCCATCAGGATGGAATTTGGTGTGGACAAATGTGCAGTCATGCATGTAAAGGGAGGGGAGATTATGGAATCAGAGGGAATTCAACTTTCGGATTCCATATACCTCAGGTCCCTCTCCTCATCCGAAAGCTATAAGTATTTGGGTATGTCGGAAGCGTTAGGCATCAATGTTGCTGACATGAAGCAATCGTTGAAGGAGCGCTTCTTTGGCCGCCTGAAGAAAGTATTAATTAGTCTTCTCTCAGGCGGAAACAAGGTGCGCGCCTTCAACGGTTGGGTCATGCCGGTTCTAATGTACTCTTTCGGCATACTCAAATGGACTCAGACCGAACTCGAAGCCCTGGATAGGAGGGTCCGTACACTGCTGACCGCAAACCGGATGCATCACCCACGATCATCGGTGATGAGATTGTACATCCCGCGGAAGAGCGGGGGTCGAGGCTTTTTAAATGCGAAGACCCTCCACAACCGCGAGGTGTGCAATCTCCGAGAATATTTTTTAAAAGCCGAAGAGGGTATGCACCGCGATGTGGTGGCAGTGGACAAGGGACTCACCCCGCTCTCCATGGCTAAAGAGAACTGGCGCAAACCTGTGGTACTTACTACAGAAGACCGCAAGGAGGTATGGCAAAGCAAGGAGCTTCACGGGCGCTTCTATCGGGCTCTTCATGAGCCCGGTGTAGATTTCTTAGCGTCCGTATCCTGGCTACGTTTCGGTGACCTCTTCGGGGAAACTGAAGGTTTCGTCTGTGCAATTATGGACGAAGTTATCTTGACGAATAACTACCGGAGGCATATTATGAAGGACGGGACGGTTGACGTGTGTCGGGCATGCCACCGTCCGGGTGAGTCCATCAGACATATTATCTCTGGTTGTTCCCGTCTGGCTAACGGTGAGTACTTGCACAGGCATAACCAAGTGGCCAGGATTATTCACCAACAACTTGCCTTGAAATATAAACTTGTGGACTCTGAGGTACCGTATTACAAGTATGTGCCCGACCCAGTTCTCGAAAATGACCATGTTACGTTGTACTGGGATCGGTCTATCATTACCGACAGGACTATTGTTGCCAATAAGCCTGATATAGTAGTGATAGACCGATTAGCGCGCCGCGCAATGATAATCGATGTTACCATCCCACATGACGAGAACCTCGTGAAAGCTGAGAAAGAGAAACAAATAAAATATCTCGACTTAGCACACGAGGTTGTCGACATGTGGAATGTGAACTCGGCTATCATTGTGCCGATTGTCGTAACGGCCAATGGCCTGATGGCCAAAAGCCTCGACCAACATCTCTCGAGGCTCTCGTTAGGCGGTTGGATCAAGGGCCTGATTCAGAAAGCAGTACTCCTTGACACGGCTCGCATTGTGAGGAGGTTCCTGTCTCTGCAGCCCTAACCACCGGTAGCTTGGACCCCGCTCCCGACACCGGTGGACTTCTATTTTTTATATTTTTAAATGTTTTTATATTTTTATATTCTAATATTTAAAAATGTAATTTATAAGTGAATTAATGAAATAAACGAAAATTATAATATTATTATTATTTACTCTTTATTAAATTTTTCATTCACGTAAATTATATTTTGTTTGTATTTTATTTTATTGTATGTATTCAATACTTATTTGTATTTTGTACTCTTCATAAACAAAATTCCTGTATTGTCATTGTATTTGTGTGTTAGAAAAACCATATTTCACTATCGACCCGCTCCGGCTTTGCATGGTTTTTACGACTTGACAAAACATCGAGATTTCTTAGTTATATTTAACTTTAATATTAACGTATTATACCCATAAACCTTCGGGAATAAATTCTCTAAACAAAACGAAGGTGAAAACCACATCACAATCTGTTGCGTGGTTTAGAAGAACAACGCGAACACACGGACAAACACGAAAAGCGACTTCTTCTTCCCGATGTCTGCTAAATCTTGCGAAGTATCTACAATGTGCTTATAAATCGCTCAAAACCATTTGATACCTATATAATGTCAGGACTTTAAAGGAATTCTCGCGTAAATAATAATCATAATTATATTTTATAGCCAACCATAATTAAACAGTCACAAGCCTTAAATTATTGGGAGTATTCGGGCCATCAGTGGCATTTCTATCCGTTAAAATTGAGATTATTCTAACCACAGTCATTTTGTCATGCGGATGGATCCTAAAGTATTCAAATCCAATAACTGTTTGTAGCTACTAAACTACTTAACTGAAGACAGTTCTAAAAGCAAATTTTGAAAAGAAGCTCAGATTACAAGAAAATGAAAAGAAGGAAAAAAAATCCACCCCAAGGTGGATACTTGAAAACGTATGTCCGAGAATCCACCCTAACCCTATAAATTCCGTTTATCCAACTAGGCCTAGCGTGGATTCTCGGACATACGTTACCGAGTATCCACCTTAGGGTCGATTTTTGGTTTAGTCCCATCTCTTCCCCTATGCGTTTATTCAAGAGATCGGAAATTTTAGGTAAAGAGATGGGACTAAGCCGGATTTTTCGGGGTGGATAAACGGAATAACCCGAAGAAAGTACTTGATCATCTCGAATCCGTTCCGCTAACTGCGACACCGGGATAGGACGGCGCACTCGTGCCCACCGCTAACGAGTCTCACATTCAGTCATATTCAAATTAAGCTTTTGACTGAAAAAATTCGTCGCATTTAGGCCGACTATACGCGGCGATGCTAAATGAAAGCCAGGTATGAGTTCAACTCATATTTTCGAGGGTTCAATTTGTACCAAATTTTTGAACTGGAAAAAATTTAAAAAGTCTATGCAAACAAGCTTTTACGATGGAAATATTAACTACTTCGAAATGCGTTTACTACTGATTTTCATTTCTGAAAATATATTTTTTTGTTTTCTTAATAAAAAGTGATTTATATTTTCTACATACATATATCCTGACAAATTAATATCAATGATTTACTAAAAATTTATCCTCTAAAACAAAAATAAGAAATTACTCTTTGACTAGGATTGAATAGGTTTTTTTTTAACTATGAGAAGAGGTAACTAGGCACCGAAGTACTCCTTCATATAGCTTCCTTCTGGAAGCGTGCTCAGAAAACTGGCAGCCGGATTTTCTTTCTCGATATTTCGATTTTAATCGAGACAATACCTTATTTGTTTATCATTTTCAAAATCTGCAGGATTTTTTGTATTTTTGTGGTTTGAAAGTAATCCCATCACTGTGCGATAATCTTAAGACCTTAATAATCCCAGTTAATCGCGTTTTATTTTGTGTGCGTTGAAATTTTCCACCCATTTCTCCCTACCTCGACTGATTTAAGTAAAATACTATGTCTACCTCATACCTAATAGCCTAGTGGTGTGACCGTCGGACTGCCAAGTCAGGTCTCGAGTTAGAGCCCAAGCGATGCACCTCTGACTTTTCGGATTCATGTGCGTATTGTATAATTATCACTTGCTTCAAAAACGGAGAAGGAAAACATCATGAGGAAACTGACATGCCTAAGAGATATTTCTTGACGGCATGTGAAGCCAAGTCAGAGGCCCATAGCCGGCTTTAAAACCCTGACATGCAGGTTAGTCGTTTCGTAACCACATGAAAAAAAGAAACCTCATTACCTTTCTACTGTCTTCTGTCAGGTTAGCCACTAACCACACGAAAAAGGCAAACCTCATACTACTGGCATAATTCTTATATCAAAACGGTACCTATATCAATTTTAAAATCAGTGATTTCTTTAAGAAGACTTCTTACGAAACAGGCAGAAAAAAAAAAGGTATTTATTTTATATTTTTATCAAAAATGCTTATAATTGCGTCAAACCATCAATAGACCAAGTAAGTATCCTTAACTAAGCTATCACTTCTGAAAACTAGTTTAAACTGAGTTGTATTCAAAGTGAAACAAGTAAGCAAACTATTCAAAGATAAAGTGGATGCCGCTCAATGAATAAGACATGAGTTGGAACGAATTAATATTAATGAGGTAGTTACAAGATGTTTACAATTGTGTCGGCTCAGAACACATGTTACGAATGCGTCCATTGAGCGTTCGAACAATTTATGTGGTTATTTGTTAGCGTCAAGATGGAGGGACTAAACCTTGGATTCCAAATCAGCCTACATAAAAATTTTATACCATAAATCTACTATTTGCTACCTTTGCTATAATTACTTTACGATACGTAGTTATTTAGCAAAATACTTGTTCCCTCCATTTTGACGTCAAGATGGAGGGACTAAAATAATGGTTTCGCTGGTCGGAGAAGTATCCTACGTATATAGTATTTTAATATCTTAATTCTACCTTAGAAATATGAAATTTGCCTGTCCCTAACATGAACCGTTTGAGAATTTGAGAAATATCGACCATAAACGTTGGGCCCTCCATCTTGACGATTCAACAATTGGGTTATACATGCTATTGGGTAGTTTTTTTTTTTTCTATATCACAATTTTTAGGACCGTTTTTCTACTTTTAGATTATGCAAATATCTTACGTTAAAGTTTACATTCATACACACAAAAATCAGCAAACATTTTTTTGTCAGATGTTCCAAACATTTTGTGCATGGCATGTGAAAATAAATGTGTGGAACCGCAGACTTTATCCAGATTTTCTGATGGAGGTTGTATACCTACATAAGTGTTTTATAATGATTCGAATTAAACTGCTTAGAATATGTCACTACAAACTGTTCCCTCAAGGAGAAAACGTTCTGTATTAATATTGTGGTGTTACTAAATGCGTTCTATCCATAAAGCCTCTTAATTTAAATCATTTAAAAGTGAAATTTCAATTCTGTAAGTTTCCCAAAATGATAATTTAACTCATATTTATGAACAAATTTCACAAAGGACCAAACCGAAGTTCCCGAAAAAAAAATCAGCTGTTCATGGATAAAATGTTTGAACCATTTTACCCATAAAAGGTTGTCTGAAAGAAATTGCTGCTCAGTAGTTTACTCTTACTGTTAGCCTGCATCATACTACTGTTGGGCAAAGGCCTCTCCCCATGACTTCCAGCTCTTTAGCAGTTAGAAAAAATGGTGCTCTATTGGAACGAAGTTCTTTTACACGGCTTGTAAACTGGCAGAAATCGTCACGTTAAAAATTGTCAATACATGCGTCTGTCTTCTTCTAATTCAAAGAGAAAGAAAGAGCGAGAACGCCGGCAGAAAAAAAAGAAAAGAAAACGGTTACAGTGCCGTGGGTTAGAGTTGTACACATTGGCTTGAGTTCACTGAGACTGACTGACTGAGAGATAAAAGTATGAATTTCAAATTTTTCGTCATCGGTTTTATCGGTTTTTCGGGTCATTTTTCATGATCAGTATCTTCCGAATCTTGAATAATTTCACCTACACAGATAGTTGAAGGTTCAATCATCTAAATTGTCGTCAAAAAAGTTATCGAAATTGGGCCTTCAAGGATATATACAAACTTTTTACCGACATTTTGAAATCCAATTCTTTGCTATATTATAAGAAAATACTTGGTCACACGGTGATGGTAATTCCAAATTTTGAAATGAACTTTATACTTTAAAAATATAGTTTTCTGAACTTCTAATGGAATCGCACACTTTCTTCCTCTCTTCATGATAACTGAGTAAATAATATATATAACACAACACACGTATCGGTAACTAGCTTAAGTGATTCTTTTAAACTTATTACGTAACAAAACATCACGCCCGTAGTCCCCGAGGAGTTGCAGAGGTATACCGCGAGGTGTTCCCACTGCTGGGACACAGGCCTGCTCTCTGTGAGAGGGACTGGGCCATAATCTAACACGGTTTGGTTTGGTTTTTGATTTTATTTCTGGTTTTAGGAGATGCCGGTTTCCCCATCAGACATAAGTCAAAATTCCGAGCTGCTACTTAGATATTCCTGATAGGAAAACTCGATAACACTGCCGACTTGGGAGTATGATAGGGGTGAGCCTATTGCCGTCAACCATGCTGACATATCCAAACTCCGAGCTGCTACTGACAAATTCCTGATAGGAAAACCCAATAAAGCTTTGCCGGCTTGGGAATCGTGCTCAGCAGAAAAATAATTAGTGACATGTATTATTTTTCAACACGTTTTGTCAGACGTGCAGTTTTTAAATATTAGCAAAAAACCTTCATACCTTTTTATGCCTAAAAAGTTTGTGAATAATTATTAACTGTGTAAATAAATAAAATATGATAATAAAACTTTATATTTGATTTATTTACGTCCACAACACTACTTTCTGTTATAAATGCATTATTATTTAATGGTTTCATTTACGTTTTAAAATAATATTAATACTTATTAGTACTAATTTTCGCGTCATCTGAAGGTAGCAAATGAATATAAAACATTAATACTTCACTTCAAAAATCTCGAAAAAATCTGTGGTTCCATACTTATTTTATATATCATGGACAAAATGTTTAGAACACCTGATATTTTTTTGCGAGTTTTTTTTTGGTTTTACGTGAAATTAGTCCATAATAATGAGATAAATTAATTATCCTTTTGGATTACAGGTAATTCAATTATACCTTGTTTGCAAATAAGTATAAAAAATATTTATTACTTTTTTTAAGTTAAACTTTAACGTAAGATATTTGCATAATCTAAAAGTAGAAAAAAGGTACTAAATATTGTGATATCGAAAAACAAAAAAAAACTATCCAATAGCATGTATGACCCAATTGTTGAATCGTCAAGATGGAGGGACCAACGTTTATGGTCGATATTTCTCAAACGGTTCATGTTAGGGACAATCAAATTTCATATTTCTAAGGTAGAATTAAAGTATTAAAATACTATATATGTAGGATACTCCTCCGGCCAGTGTATCCATTTGGTCCCTCCATCTTGACGTCAAAATGGAGGGACCAAGTATTTTGCTAAATAACTACGTATCCATTGAGGTAGCTAAATTTATAGCAAAGGTAGCAAATAGTAGATTTATGGTATTAAATTTTTATGTAGGCTGATTTGGAATCCAAAATTTGGTCCCTTCATCTTGACGCTAACGGTTGTGATTTGATAAATAGAGCCTTGGAAGAACAGAGGCCTACCGAAGCAAAATGAGTTTACTCGATTCCAGGTTCTTTTAACTTAATTAAACGGTTAAACAAAATTTGAAGAGACATACATAAACCAACATTAGGTACCATGGTTTTTAGCATGTTATGATGTAACATAAATGAGAAAACGTTCCTTTTGTTCCAAAAAATAATTAATGGACCACCTGTATTTTTACTGTAGATTTTTATAAATTAATTACGTATTTTCTTTCTAAGTGATACTAAAAACTTTTATTTATTTATTCAAAACTATGCATCGTAAGATCCTATAAATATTCGTATCGCATCCGATATCAGGTTCATTGAATTACTGACATAGTTTAAAAGCATCAAGCCGGAAATAGGATACTTCGCAAGATATCCATCGCCCGGGGCTTTGTGAGACTGGACTGAACCGGTCATGGCCGGATATTCGGTCCAATTAGTATTAAATGTGCTTAATTCAAGAGAAACTCAAGTAGGAAGTGATTGCTTGATTGAATTTGAGTTGAGACAACCAATCAATATTTTAAATACAGTAGGTATTTAGGATTTGATAATATTTGTCCGTGTTAAGAATTAATTAGGGCAACACCACCAAAGTATTGACGATAAATTAATAGAGGGTGTAAAATAAATGTTTAAATTAGTGTTTTATAGTATTTGGCCAATACTTTGAACGATTTTTCAATCCATTTTGGCCGCAGACTGGTCGTCTGTAAATTATGCAAATTCTAATTCTGTATTTAATTTATTATTTTTTTAATGGCCTATTGAAGTTCGCTGGTCTACAAATTGGTGTCAACTATATGCCAAATAAGCTGTTATAAACTTATTGATCAATTTTTGAAAATAGTTCATTTATTGTTATGGAGTACCTAGTATGTTTTGAATCAAAAGTGTGCTTTCAGATTTTTTATGAAGACAAAAATATTTATTACTGGCTTCCGCCCGCCGCTTCGCCCACATGGTATGTCGATAAAAAGTAGTTTATGTTCTTTCTCAGGCTCTAGACTATCGGTGTACCAAATTTCATTTAAATCGGTTCAGTAGTTTTGGCGTGAAAGCGTGACAGACAGACAGAGTTACTTTTTCATTTATGATATTATAAAGTAAGGATTTCCGTTGTTCTAGTTGTGTAACCATGACCTATGGGAACTATTCTTACATTATGTATTGTATAAACACTTCGCTTATAATTTACTAGCTTATGCCTGCGAGTTCGCCCGCGTGGATTTCGGTTATTGTATACTAAAACTACTCGAGAACCACTATCTCTTGGTGAAAACAGCATGAAAATCGGTGCAATAGTATCTGAGTTTATCGCGTACAGGACGACAGACAGACGCTGCGGAGGACTTTGTTTTGTTGAGGAGGTTAGCAGAGCGAAACCACAAAAAATATTGTAAGGCATATATTATTAGGAAGGCATATAAGTAAGAGTGTTCAAAATGAACCACCGTACAAAACTATATGGCTATTTCAATCTAGACAGTTTTTCTATCTAGCCAGTTTTTCTATCTAGCCAGTAGCCAGCGTTAGTACATGGAGGTGATATATCTTCAAAATGTTTTTTATTATGTAATTATTTATAACTGACGTGTTCTCAGTAACAAGTTTAACTATTTAGATTCGATTAAGTATGGTTGTTCATAAGGTGTAACTTGATACGAGTTCGGAATTAATTTGGCTAGTGAATTGTGAGGCTGGAATATTTACTAAGTAAATGTGAGTGTTCTAGCAGAAAAGTTTATGTAGAAAAAACTTTTACCAGAAAAAAACAACCGACTTCCAAAAAATACACTAAAAAGGGAAAAATGGCTTTAATTTCGGAAGTCAGTGTTTTAGGTTTTCAACTTTCGTTTTTTTGCCACCGACTTCCGAAACTAGTTATTTGTCCCTTTTTAGTGTATTTTTTGGAAGCCGGTTGCTTTTTTCTGGTAAATTGTTTTTATTTTTCACTTTTTAGCTGTGGTACCTACCCCACACAAATTCGAATACCACTACCTGCTATGTAAATAACAGTGACGGAGTACACTGGACGATGTTTTAAGTTACGTTGTATTTTTTCCACTAAGTAGTGGAAAAAATACGTAGTATTGAAGCTTACTCAAAAACTACGCACGCAAAGCTAATAAAACTTATATGGGACCACCTCTGAAGCATGACCTACCAAACAAAAAAGAATCATCAAAATCAATTCAAAATTGGCGGAGTTATCGCGTAACAAACATACAAAAAAAAAACATTCGGACGAATTGAGAACCTCCTCCTTTTTGAAGTTGGTTAAAAATATTAGCTTTGGTCTACTCGAAGCTAATTTTCAAATCATAATTAATTTTCATCTATTCTAATAGGACTGCAATATCCGTCTAATAGCAACAAGATCGGGCAAGTTGGCGCTGCAATATCACTGCGGTTCGGACTTGGCTAATTTCCTCCAATGTCTACTTGGCTCTGTTTAAATATTCAAATTACTTGGCCCCGCCATGTTGGCCTGCCATAACTTGACGAGAATATGACCTGTAATTAAAGTACGCCGTGGAAGTTAGTTTTACGTTTTTATGATGATTTTGGGTTGCTCTACTGTCTACCCGTGTCTGTTTAATGAGTTGTGGAGGAGAAATTATCCTTTTAATATTGAGTTTTTATGGAAGCTTACAATTTAGGTTGTCAACACTGGAGATTCACTTAAGCATTTCTATATTTATTTTGTTCCCGGAGTATTTAAAACATGTAAACACAGCTTCACATAAAATCCCTGACTTTTACTTCTCCCCCCTTTCCCCACTCCCTCTCTCTCCCCTCCCCCTTACTCCTCTATTCCCTCTCCCCTCCCTTTTTTCCCTCCTTCCCCCCCCTTTTCCCCTCCTTCCCCGGTATTTTTTAATACCTGACTTTTGTTGAACGCTTTTTTTTTAAACCAAAACTCAAAAAACTCCTTTACAATAATTGCAACGTTTTCAATTAGAGCTCAGAGCAGATAAGTTATCTCTCTGCTAAAGATTAAACTTCTGTAAAAGAAACGGAATAGTGCTGCAAGAAGAAACTTAATTAATTTTGCACTCTAACCCTGGTGGTGGTCGTTCGTTATTGTCTTGCGGTTGAGAAATCTGCTTGTGATGTTAGTGCAAAAAAGTTGTTGAACTGCTGATCTGGCGTTAATTTATCGATGAGTTTCAAGAAAGAAAGACTAAGTAAATTGAAATAAGTAAATATACTGAATAAAATTAGAAACACACCGACCGATTTGTTTATAGTTGTGTATATTACAGTTACACACGACGCGCGACGTGCACACGTGCTATAAGTACACGAGTACTAGCAGAGTGATTTGACACAGATTAGATTTTCTAGTAAATATAGGTTGAATTTATTTAAATAAGTAAATTAGTAGCAAATCATTTTTAATTTAAGTTTATCTTTTTAAATTACTTCTACTGTTTTTTTTTTAATTTTTTACGAGTTCACACGCGTATTTCGTTTTACGTTCGATTTTATTTTTTAGTTTATGTAACCTATTTTGGAAGGCGCTCGTGTCTGTGATACAATGATTATTCATTTGTACAGTTCAGTCTGTAATGTTAATTTTTTACTTGTAAAATTATTATTTTTGTGAACCTTATTAGTGTTTTTTCTGAAACAACTATAAAAAATAAATATAAAAAATACGTCTTTTATTAGTAATTCCGATGGAAAGCCCTCCGTTGCGTTTAGGCGGCGCACAGTGGGCTGAAACGGGCCGGTAAAGGACTTAGCATTTAAAAATAAAAAGTTTATTTTTCTGAAATTTTAAATATTGTGTTGGATTTATCTACCGATTATAAGTAATTATTTATATGAGGGTCGTTCAGATAACTTAGTATTTTCGGAGTTATAAATATCCAAAGTAATTTTTGTATGAAGCAAAAGAAAAAAATGTGAAAATCTCGAAATTCTCAAATTTTCTCAAAGAATTGACTCTACGTATGCATAGTACGTATATTTGTCCTATTTTAGCGCCTATTCTTGGGTTGCGATTTTCTGCGATTTGGTCGCAATTTCAAATTTTGTTCTCTATTCCACACCATCATAGAGGTTAAGAACTAGGCGCGTTTTTTTTTTATGTAGTGGTCTCCCCTTTAGGCCTAATCCACTAAGGACTAATAAAATAAATAAATAAATAAGTAAAAATCACAATCACTACTGGCCACTGCACTGTTTTAATTTAATCACTGTCAAGGGTATCCACATTAACGTATCTCAAACCAAATCGAAAACCTCATCCGGAGAAAACACAGGTTTTGTTTCTTTAACAGATATGCACTTTTTAACTTTTTTGTACATCTTGGGGATTCTTTAGTAAATGTTCTAGTATTTTAGCAACCTCCTCATTCCCATCCGCTTTCAACTGCTCAAAATATGCATATTTTATTTCGTCCGAAGATAAATGAAAGTTTTCTGCACGTCTTTTTTTCTGTTTAAGCGCTAATTCACAAAAAGGTTTTCTTGGGCTTTGTTCGGTGGAGACACCGACAGAAACTTTTGATGGTGATACATACTGAGTTGATGTACTCGGTGCTGGTTGATCTTCATTACTGCCTATTAAACACTTAATAAAGTCCGGCCATATTATGTTTTCTTGTAACCATTCACTATTTTTAGTTCTGAATACATTTTCTTTACGATAAGCGTTTTCCCATCTTCTATTTAAATTATAACAAAATTTTGCACAAAACAACTTTAAGGTCTTTTCGTGATCATCACTTAATCCGACTAAAAATTTAGACCTTATCTCACTACACAAACTGTCATTATTTTTAATACTGCCACTGTTTTTTAAAATAACGAAAAGATCAAGGTTTGTCACTAAATTTTCAAACATTTTCACAAATACAAAATAACAAATAAGTAAGTAATGAATGTGTGGGGGTAGTGCGTCTATTATAGTGGGTAATAGAACACTGAAGTACGTTTGAATGCAACCGAACATTCCGTAGATACCCTATCGTTGCACCAATCACGTTACGACACGTCATAACTTGTTGTTGCGCTCGCGCACTCTTATCCCTTGATTCCCGGAAATAAGTCTCAAAACAAATTACGTCATACCTACCTATGGTGGTGGAAAATGTCGAACATTGTTTTTTTTTTTAAAGAACTAAGTAGGTATTGAGGTTTTCAGGCCGTTTAGTATACATTATTTTCAATTTCAATTTAATTGGAATAAATTGCTTAACTAAAATAACATGACTCTTCATACAAATTTGATATGGCTATATCTCCGAAAGTACTTGTTAAATTAAAAAAAGTCAAAGAATAAAAACGTTTTAAATTGATGCCTAGATACCAAAAAAATACATTTGATCTCTTAAGACCCAACCTTGTAATCCCAGCCCACTGTGCGGCGTGATCGACGCGGCACGGATGCGTACTTCTTTTTTTAACCGACGAAAAAAAAAGGAGGAGGTTCTCAAGTCGACCCGTATATTTTGAAAATAAAAAAATGGGGTTGATTGATTTTTCACCAACTGAATTTTCAACTGTGAACCGATTCTGTTGAAATTTCGCACACATACATAGTTTTGATAACACAACCACTCATCATCAACACCAGGTCTTTAACCTGGAGTAACCCCCTGGAGTACCCTGGAGTGGATGGTAACTCAATAGCGAAAAATAAAAAACTTTTTTACATAAAATTAAACCGATGAAAATAGAATTGAAAAGCGAAAAATAAATAACTTTAATTTTGGAAGTCGGTGGCAAAAAACGAAAATTGAAAAGCGAAGACACCAACTTCCGAAATTAAAGTTATTTATTTTTCGCGCTTTTCAGTTCTTTTTTCGTCGGTTTAATTTTTATGGGTAATATCTTTCCTCTCACATTTCTGCAATATATGCAACTGATTTCGTGAAAAGCGACGGAAGTGTGTAACAGGAAGCCAGGGAAGCGCGCGTTATTTCATTTGACCACCAATGAGTGCATGCGGTGCTGGAGTTGGCCCTCAGAAAAGATCTAGACGAGGTCCTAGCACTTTAATGTTGCTTATTACCGAGTTGAGATGTCAAATCACTCATACACATATCATCATCACACGTCTTATGCCACTATTGTAAGATTCGCTCGTTATTCTGCAATTCTTCGACTGTCGGGAGCCCTCAACATTCTTCTCTTTTTGATTTTTTATATGCAGACACGCATGCGAACGTCTGCCTAACGCCGCGGCTGGCTTTCATCCTTAACTTCGTGTACTTGTCCCATGTTACTTGGGGTCGGTTCAACACGTGTTCTAAATTCATTTTCATTCATTCATTCATTCATACCATTCTGTCAACCGTCACGATATCATTCAGTCCCTCATCATCGTCGTATACATCCTCATCGTCTTATTATTAAGTAAAAATCACAGTCTGCCTAGCCCTACCCAACCATGTTGGGGTCGGCTTCCAGTCTAACCGGATGCAGCTGAATACCAGTATTTTACATGGAGCGACTGCCTATCTGACTACCCCTTGGTAAGACTGGTTGTCAGACTTTCGGGCTTCTGACGACCCGTAATGACTGTCAAAGATCCACGAATTACAGCCGAGACCAATGGCTTACCGTGCTTTCTGCGGCACGGAGGAGTCTCGATATGTAAAGATGGTCACCCATCTATGGACCAACCCCGACAAGCGTAGCTTAACCAGATCGACCGACCCATGGCCTACCGTGCTTTCTGAGGCACGGAGGAGTCTCGATATGTAAAGATGGTCACCCATCCACGGACCAACCCCGATAAGCGTAGCTTAACCAGATCGACCGACCGGTGCGGCTGTTATTACTTAGCCACAAGCTCTTCCTACGAGGTCTTATTATTAAGTTATTATTAATAAATAAGAACAGCAAATTATAGCGGTGGAATTATATTTGCAAAAATCACAAAGTTAGGCAAAGTTTACACTTTTCTTAATAATAATAAAATTTTCATTAATTCTTGGAAACTCCGCAGGCCGGGTACATTGCTTTTAATGTAGAATTCTTGTTTTGAAAGACGCTCAAACCACGCGGTTAAATTGAGGTAACTAAAAAATGTTATTTCAGAAGAAGAAAACTAGAAACAAATATGTATATTGGTAAAAGCCGTTTTCCGCCTGAAGGATGTTTTTGTTCTTAATCATTTCATGTTGTTTGTATGTATTTAGTTTTTATATTACTTACCTTATCAATTGGTAGAATCTCGTTCAAAGAGCTGATGTTAGCAACACAGCAAATGTCAGCCAGTGTAATGGAATCTCCAGCCAGCGTAATGAAATCTCCAGCTAGCCAGGATCCAGTCAAGAATTTTACAAGAAATTCATTATATCCTGTCGTTATTTTGTCTAAGTTTTCTTGTCTAAACGTATTTTCTCCTTGATATAGAATGAGGATCTGTAATATAACAAATAAGAGCTGATTAGTGATGGACTGGTATTGTAGTGGGCAACTGTTGTGTGGTCCTGATTAATGAATTATTTGAAAACTCACTTACCTGAACACACAACATCAACAACACTTGCTTTAGAACAAATGTCTTAAAATGAATTATGTGAAAATTCACTTACCCATTGTATTTGTCTATATACAATAACGTCAACAACACTTGCTCTAGAACAAATGTCATAAAATGAATTATTTGAAAATTCACTTACCCATTGTATTTGTCTACATACAATAACGTCAACAACACTTCTCTAGAACAAATGTCTTAAAATGAATTATTTGAAAATTCACTTACCCATTGTATTTGTCTATATACAATAACGTCAACAACACTTGCTCTAGAACAAATGTCATAAAATGAATTATTTGAAAATTCACTTACCCATTGTATTTGTCTACATACAATAACGTCAACAACACTTCTCTAGAACAAATGTCTTAAAATGAATTATTTGAAAATTCACTTACCCATTGTATTTGTCCATATACAATTATACAACAACATCAACAACCTATTGGCGAAGACTCCTCTCACTAGAGCCATGCGTGTGGTGAACGAGGTTCACGAGAGGGTTGATGTATTGGGGTGCAACTTGAGTGAGTTCGCAAAAGCTGCATTATATAAATATTATGTTATTTTGATGTAGGTTTAGGATATAGTATGTAATTTATAGGATGTAAATTAAGGATTTATTATGTAAGGCCACTCTATCGCATTGGATCGCAGATCTGTAATGGTAGATGTAGGCAAGAGTTACGTAAATAAATCCTAGTATCCTACTTCCTACTAATATTATAAATGTAAAAGTTTGTGTGTTTGGATGTTTGTTATTCAATCACGCAAAAACGGCTAAATGGATTTGGATGAAATTTGGCGAACAGATAGTTTATAACCTGGATTAACACATAAGATATATTTTATCCCGATGTTCCTATGGGATTGAGACTGACGCGGGTGAAACCGCGGGGCGCAGCTAGTAAATAATACAGAAATAAACAACACTTGCTCTAGAACAGATTTCCTAAAATGAATTATTGTAAAATTCACCTACTACTTATTGTATTTGTTCACACACAATAACGTCAACAACACTTGCTCTACAACAGATGAATAATACAAAAAATTAAATGTGGTTTTTAAAAATATTTTTTTATATTTGTCACCGTTGTAAGGGCAAACTTATCAACTCAGAGGTCAGAGATGTAAAAATATTTTTTTTTGCTAGTCACAGTGTACTGGCAAACTTATCAATACACACGCATACAACGCATAGGTCAGAGACTGATTGTCTTGATAACAAGGTTACGAGTAGTATTCCGCAATACCCGAATAACAAGTTATGCTAATTGAAGATGGAAGTATTATTTTTGAATAGGTACCACCTACATAATATATGGGTGATTATCACAAAAATTTAATTACACCACTTAACAACGTTTGTTTGTTGTTTTTATATTATTGTCTACACCCATGCTATAAATCCACTATAAAAGTTTCTGATACAGTTTTTTCAAGTGTCATAGTAACCATAATATTATCATCGAAACTAGGTTATAATGTTGTATTAAATTTCATTATGCAACTCTTTTAAAAAAAGAACATTGGCCAAAGCTCCGTAATTTAAAAAAAACTTAGTTTATTCGAATTCGAAAAATTCAAATTCACGTCGTGTCTCGCCAGTTTTGTTCGCTATTAGTATTGCAAAGAACCTTTTATAGAGTATTCATATCATGGGATGGTCTTGTATGCAACTGTAAATAATTAAGTATTAAAACACTCGTGTGAAACCCACATTCGTGTTAATATAAGGGGTATTATACAACAGTTGCATAAATAACTATTGTAATTAGGTAATGCACCCTTTATTATACAATAGTTGCATAAATAACTATTGTAATTAGGTATTGATGCCACGCTCTTATAGTATTATTTCCTTTATTTAATTTTTATACAAATGTATAAATTACTGTATAAAAATTGTCTGTTCAGGTCCGTCATCAAGGATGTTTGGTTACTTTTTGCATTCCGTGCTCATATCAAGATCAAAAAAAAAAAATGTAGTTTTTATTTAGTTAAAATACAAATATAGACGCTAATAAAACAACGTTGTGAATATCACCATGATTTAATTCCAACTTAAAAAAGCAAAAATATCAGTTTCTGCATAACAAGCATCCTACTACTATTTAAAAACTAATAGCGTGTGATGGTGGTAACTAATATAACAAATGCAATAATAGTTAAATTAAAAAAAAAACAACAATTCAACTGTTCAATTGTAAAAGAAAGGGAAAACAAAAAAAAAACTGTTTAAAATAAAATTTAATTATAAGACTATTTCTTTTTATTTAATAATTTTCAACTGAAACAAACTCAAAATCTCTTTATTCAGTTCAGTATTGCATTGTGCAAGCTACTGCATCTTTAAGATGAAAGTGCTGGTTGGTCTGTTGTAGTTTAGCCCAACTTCAATTTGATTAGTCCCCTGAATTGTTCCAGGCCAGCTACGTTCCCTTTCTTGTAGAACTCTTGCTGGGTGCAGCGTTCCAGCCAGTCTGAGAGATTTGGGAATCTGGAAAAAAAGTTTGATATCCATTATTATAGATATATCATAGAGAAAGACATCTTTTAGACAACAATTGAGCTAATTTTATTACTTTTATTTTTATGCTCGGACTGATATCACAACAATTTTATTATTCATCAAAGTCAAAGTTAAATTCAAATAATTTATTACAAATAGGCACATAAAAGGCACTTTTGAACGTCAATGAAAAACAAAGAAATAGAATTGATTCTAGTTGCCCATTCCAAAAGGCAGCTTTCGTATGGAGAAGAATGGGCAAGAAACTCCACAGTTAATCTTTTAAAAAATATTTAACAATATTTTGTATACATAAATTATATAATTATATGTGAAGACGATGCACCTACAATAAGATTACTGTACCACAAAAGGTAATCGATGACATTTATAAACAACAAAGAATTTATTTACAGTAGCCGCGTATTCATTGATTAGTAATTAATGTTCACCAACAATTAACCAAAATAACTTCAAATAAACCAGGCAAGGTTCAAGAGTATCTGGAAGAATTTGGGCGCTTTTGCATGGCAGTGGGACAGTATACGTAGGCGCAGAACAGAAAATAATATAGTGACAGAAAATGGGAAATGGGTATTCTAATAAAGAGGTTTTGTCGATTTTTGATCTCTCGGCGAACTTTCTGAAAAACAATCTCCGCATAGACTTTTTGATATTTCTATCATCTTAATCGATAAGAATAACGTTTAGATCTTTATTACAATTTTATCTGACTACGGCAAAGCCAGAGGTTGCGTTATATATAATTTTATCTACACCCATGCTATAAATTCTCTATAAAAGTTTCTGAAACATTTTGCTTATTGCCAACATTAAAACAACCAGTGTCATAGTAACCATTATATTATCCAAACGGGTGTTATAATGTTGTACAAAATTTCATAATGCAACTCATTTAACCTGTATGACCGCGGACGGGCCGCGCGCGGAATAAAAACTATTGTAGTTTATTAGAAAGTCCTTGAAGAATTAAAAAAAGAACTGTCATGCAGGCGTGTTTCATTAATTACGGAGTCATTTAAAAAAAAACTCGTAGTTTATTCGAATTCTAAAAATTCGAATTCACGTGCGTTGTATCCCGCCATTTTTGTTCGATATTAGTATTACAAAGAACCTTTTATAGAGGATTCATAACATGGGTGTAGATAGTCTTGTATGCAACTGTAAATAATAAGGTACTCGTATTAAAACACTCATGTGATAAACCCAAATTCGTGTTTTAATACCCCTTATTATATAACAGTTATAACAGTTGCATAAATAACTATTAACAGGCTCCCGTTTCATCATCCCGTACTTACAGATTTCCATCCACAGGCACAAGCACATTCATAGTGCTCAAGGTGGCAACACAGCAAATATCTGCCAATGTAAGTTCATCACCAGCTAGCCATGGTGATGACAAGAACTTTTCCGTAAACTCATATGCAGTCTTAATCTTCGCTAGGTTTTCCGGCCTGAACGATTTCTCTCCCCAGAAGAATACTGGTTCCTGAAAAATACAATGCTTTGTTCAATATTTTTTCTGATGCAAGCTATACAAGAATTAACAGTCCGCATAAACATCCTGGGTATGATGTACCTACCTAATTTCACTTTTGGCGGTTTTTGAATGTTCGCCAAATTAACATAAGTGTCTTTATTAATTTTTGGGCGACACCCCGACAATATGATTCAACATTGAGGGCATCTTTCACCGAGGGAGCGTCAAAGCACCGGGCCAATTCTACTAATTTACAAACGTGTCAATGGTCTCACAATAATGAGTTTTTGACAGATTTGCCACACAAAATCTGTCAGATCGCGACCACATACGACGTGTTTCCAAGTTGTGCGGTCTTCTGCAGTGTGAACCGCTCGGTATTATGCTGCCTCCAACGGCCTTCTTTTTATCTTAATTAATTGTAAAGTGGTCTCAACTTGTCAAATCAGAAACCAGCTGTTAATTAATAAAGTGATTACAATCTGCTGTGGAATCAAGCTAAAGATGATTCGAGATCTCGTAATAAGGGTTTCTTGTGTGTGTTGTAGAAGCTTTTGTTTAGAATACTCACAACAGAACCTCGCAAAGCCGGGAACAGTATTCCACTGTCAAAATGAAGACGTTGATCAATTATCGCTCTCTTCTTTGGATCGGCTGGGTATAGAGAATCATTCTCTCCATGTTGGGTCACCAAGTATGCAGCAATCGCGTGGCTGAAAACAATAAGTTCATCCTTTAGTACGGAAAAGCTTTCTAGTAAATTTTTAAATTCGAAGAAAACTGAACGTCGTATTTAAGGTTCCGTACCCAAAGGGTAAAACGGGACCCTATTACTAAGACTCCGCTGTCTGTCTGTCTGTTTGTCTGTCGATCTGTCGGTCTGTCTGTCTGTCTGTCTGTCTGTCTGTCTGTCTGGTCTGTCTGTCTGTCTGTCTGTCTGTCGGTCTGTCGGTCTGTCGGTCTGTCGGTTTGTCGGTCTG
Organism: Lithophane leautieri; assembly: GCA_949152455.1. Classification (NCBI taxonomy): domain Eukaryota; kingdom Metazoa; phylum Arthropoda; class Insecta; order Lepidoptera; family Noctuidae; genus Lithophane; species Lithophane leautieri. The sequence continues at coordinate 4,247,130 of OX424479.1, read as the reverse complement.
TCTGTCTGTCTTTCAGTCTGTGCATCTGTCACCAGGCTCTATCTCATGAACTGTGATAGTTAGACAGTTGAAATTTTCACAGATGATGTATTTCTGTTGCCGCTATAACAACAAATACTAAAAAACATAATAAAATAAATATTTAAGGGGGCTCCCATACAACAAACGTGATTTTTTTGCCGTTTTTATGGTAAATGGTACGGAACCCTTCGTGTGCGACTCCGACTCGCACTTGGCCGGATTTTTTCTATGGGATTTTTGTATGAACTATTGAAGCTTGGTCATGACATCTGTTGGGTCAGCTGTTTAAATATAATTATTAGTCAGAAAACCCTTCATGTCGGCTTTGACGAAGGTCTTACCTATCTTAGATTAATCGGGGTCTATCCTTAGCACTTAATTTAAAATTCCCTTTAATTTTGATAATAAAACTTTTTTTTTTTAAATTGACCGACTTCAAAAAAAACAAAACAAAAAAGGACTACTGTACTAAAACCAAACGACAAAAGTACTTCTTTAACAATAAGAGAAAAATAAAAAAATAACTTTAATTTCGGAAGTCGGTGTCTTTGCTTTTAATTTTAGTTTTTGCCCACCGACTTCCGAAATTAAAGTTATTTTTTTATTTTTTTTATTAAAAAACAATCATCCGAACATAGTACCTCCTCCTTTTTTGAAGTCGGTAATAAAATAGATGGCCTGTTAATATTTCATGGTTCCAGAATACATTAAGGTAAATAGAAATTTTAATGTATAATTTTGCTTTCTTTCAAAACCTTCCCAATTGAACTAGATATAGGGTTTCCAGTGGAAAAATTTCTAGTTTAAATTGTAATTACTCCATAACTAGCGGGGTGCAGTAAGTGAAAGGGGTATCGTTGGACGCGCGTAATATGCGGATTTACTTATCGTAATGTCACTGTCGGGAGCGCACCGCGTGTACGCAGTTGAGCATATTTATATAGTATTATATTTTATATTTTTATTATACTAAATAACCCCAAGCATACTGAAATCTTCTACCGTCTTACCTGTCCCAAATGTAAAAGTCGTCATCTTTCAGCATCGGTACGGTATGCTGGGGATTTATCTGTAAATAAAAGTAAAAAGCTTATTACCTGTTTTCTTTCATATCTTTTCATCAATAAGCTATATAAATTGACCGCGTTTGACATATTCCCACAGTTAATGTTCTTATAATCTTTTTATTTACGTAGATTGGTTTTTAATTAAATTCGTCTTATTTTGTTTTTTTTATTGTATTTTCCTTCCGTAATATAAACACAAAATCACGCCTGCATTTCTAGAAAGAGTAGGGAGGAGCTCGTGGCTACGTAATAACAGCCGCACGGGTCGATCCATCAGGTAAAGCTACGCTTGCCGGGGTTGGTCCGTGGATGGGTGACCATCTTTACATACCGAGACTCCTCCGTGCCTCGGAAAGCACGTTAAGCCGTTGGTCCCGTCTGTCATTTGTGGATCTTTGACAGTTGTTAGGGGTCGTCAGAAGCACGAAAGTCTGACAACCAGTCTTACCAAGGGGTATTACCCAGTTACTGGGTTGTGGAGGTCAGATAGGCAGTCGCTCTATGTAAAATACTGGTATTCAGCTGCATCCGGTTAGACTGGAAGCCGACCTCAACATAGTTGGGAAAAGGCTAGGCAGATGATGATTTCAAGAAAGAGTAGGCTGTGTTAGGTTCACAGTTGACTTTATTGTAGTAGATTCGATTTATTTTAATGAAAAGCGAGGCGTACCTTTAAATATTCTTCCTTTAGGTGTTCTCCTTCCAACAAATTGACATCCACATATTCTACATCAGGAATATTAAGGGCCTCAATAGCCATGAACACAGACCTCACTGGGGGACTCGCGTCAATCTTGTAAACTGTCAGCACCATTTTGAATTGTTTCTGAAAGAAAGATTTAAATTATAATTATTATACCTATTTATAATATACAGAAAAGTATGACGAATGTCGTGATGATCCAGTGGTTAAGGCCTTACTCTCATGCACGAGGTTGTGAGTTCAAATCCGGGAAAGTACCAATGTGACTTTTTTAATTCTAAAGTACTTTCCGAGTTTATCTTGGATTTTACTGAAATTGGTGAAGGAAAAACATCCCTGGACTTGTTATAAATATAAGTCTGAAATGGCCAACCTGTCTTTGAGCAAGGGTGGTGATCAATGCTTTTGTCTTTTCTTTATGAGAAGGGGCATTTGCCTAGCCGTGGGACAATAATATGTTAGAATAGAATAGAATAGGTTGGTGTTATTATGTATATAAAATTTAATGTTGATTTCTACCATGTGCATCCCATTCAAAAGACCATCTTTATGATTCAAACCATATCACAGCAATCAGTGTATGTGGGTCCTCACGCTTGACATGTCACGTAAAATGCCAACAACTAACTACTTAACTGCGCAGGAGTGGTAATACTAGTCCGTATAGTAGGTACAAACAAACAATTACTTTTAATTTAACATATCTACTAATTCAAGATAAAATAGTTCAATTCATTGACGATAATAACCACAGAATATTGTGTGAGATTGCTGATAAAAACGAAAGGCTCTTTTTTTTTTGGTGACTGAATTATAATAACGACGAATAAGAAGTACAGGTTTACATAAAAATAATCTTAAATATTTAAGTACATTTTTGCAGATAAAATAATATTATCTCCTGATTTTGATTATATGTAAGTAAAAACTTTTTCACACAATAACAACTTAATGATCTCCTAAAACAGGGCTTCCGCTGTGCCCTACATGGTCCATAATGATAAAAATTATATAGTTACCACCTAAGTACACATGGTAATGAGTATTTCTTCGGTTAGGTTTGTAAAGTTTATATTAAATAGAAAACAAATGACAAGAACTAACTTCTCCCGTAACAAAAAATAACTAAGTAAGGTACATGCAAAATAAAGTATATATTTATAAAGAGATGCACCGGATGTCACTATTGTTAGAAGTTTAATAAAGAAAGAAAGAAGAAAGAAAGAAAGAAAATACGTTTATTTGCGGTAAACATGACGCAAAAAAAAAAGAAAATAAACACAAAAAAAAAGATACAAAAGGTTGTAAGGTAGGTAGGTATAAATAGAGATAAGAGGACAGATGCATCGTCGTTTTCAATCAAACGAGCTCTGTACTACAGGAAGTTTGAGCTCTCCGATCTAAACACAAGAACAGTTTAATATAACATCCGGATTGACTAGGAAATTGAATATCAAACTCCACTTTTGTAGCAGCAAACTGAGTAAAGAAATATTTGTCGTAAGATTATCGTGTTGAAATGTCAAGGGCTAACGTGTTTGGCGCATTGGACCTCAGACTTTAATGTTCAAGATATTCTGAATGTTGCTGTTCAAATGCAGTACAGTGTTAATTTTATAAATATACGCTCATAATAAAGTGAAAACATTATTGAAAATTTTGAAGTCACCTTATTTAGGAAAGTTAAGAAATGAACAAACTACCTTTGTTCCTCGGAGCACTGGTCAGTGTTCACTCACGCGACTGAATCGTATCAAGTTGTCCGTCTGAGTGCTAAACATTGAGGCCGGTGCAGCCGGTTCGTATGAGACGTAGGTACACCGTTATGAGTCAAGCGTTTTTAGATACGGCAGTTTATTATTTCTAATTTTAAATGCCTAAGATCTATTTATATATATTATATAATCTATGTATAACTAGTTATGTAGTATTCTTGGTAATTAACTATCTCTCTATGAGGAACTGAGTAAAACCAAGGACACTAGGCATGGAAGTACTCCACCGCATTGCTGTCACCCGGAAACGTGCCCAAAAGAATGACAGCATTATCAGGTTGGATGGCAATGCTGAAAGGTTACTGTTGTGGGAGATTAAATATTTGTCGGCGCCGGTCATCAGTACAGTCGCTAAACGAAGCGCGGCACATGACCCAAGTGGTGGCAAAACTAACACGCGGCTAGCTTCGTGCTACGACGGAGCCTAGCTAACGGAGAGCTCTCTTGGCTACTGAACGTCTTGGAGAACAAAACCTCCAGTCTAGGAACTGTCCTACGTTTCGTTTGGCTTTAGGTTGTGATTTATTGTAATTTGTAGCTATAGTGTTAATTTGTGACTTTAATAAACGCGTGTATCGCACCCCGTGTGTTTTCATTGCACGAAACCCATCTTATGCCCACATGATGTCTGATTATAATGGAATAAATCCTGACGATCTCCGACATATTGATATTAAAATGTGAATATTATTTTGTACATTTTGAAGAAAAAAAACTGTGCTCCTATTTGCCGTATCCATCAAAGTTCTTTCATACGTCTATTTATTCCAAGCCTACGCCACGCCGTACTGCATACATTATCATCAGTTCACATCAGTCCTGACAGTAATCGCCACTGCAAGGCCAAATGACTAGAAACACGCCATCAAAAGAATCACCTCTTTGAATAATTGAAATGAGTGTAAAAGCGATACCACAGTTCTACAGCGTGTATAGAAATATGTGACCAGAAAACGGAACAACTTTCTGCGTAGTACCAACAACATCGTAATAGCGAAAAAAAATATCAAACTAAACCCATACATTTGGGTCGAGTAGGTATTGTAGTTGATTATTACATTTGGATCGAGTAGATATTGAAGAATCGAGTAGGATTATTGAACTTATTCGCGACTAGATTCCGCCCGCGGCATGTCCTTTCTCAGGCTCTAGACTGTCTGTGTACCAAATTTCAGTTCAGTAGTTTAGGCGTGAAAGCGCGACAGACAGACGGAGTTACTTTCGCATTTATAATATTAGTAAGGATTAGTAAGGATTATGTTGTTGGACTCATGGACAAAGTTTTCCAGCTTGATAACCTGCCTATGAAATGAAATGAAATGAATACACACTACACTACTGATACATGCTGTATAATTTCAATGTTTCTTTATCGATAAATATTTAAAAAATGACGTTAGTAACGATGCCGTTCGATCTGCTATCGATTATTTAATTATTGCTGTAATACGTTGATGCTGGGCTGCTAATATGTAACGTATGCGTTGCAAGGCATAATTAGGTCGTAGAAAGTAATTTCTTCATTCAAATAATTACAATTTGTGTGAAAGGGCTTGTGAGAAAGTAACAGATGTTTTAGAGGGCCACCGCAGAAATAATTGCAGTTTTTATAATAATTATCGTGTCAATATTCTACTCATAGATGGTAATTATTGAATTGCTATCTGAAGCGAAAGACAAATACTGTTATGGTCAACAGTAGTGCTATTCTGTAAAATTCTCACCGTCTAAAATTAGGTGAAGTGAGCTTAAAGTGTGCTGTCACTCCATCTGACGCTAGGGATTGACAGCTCACTTCACCTAAGTTTTCACGGTGAGGTGTTTACAGAATAGACCGGCAGCCAGTCTATTCTGTAAACACCTCACCGTGAAAACTTGGGTGAAGTGAGCTTTCAATAATGGCAATCCCTGCAGTTGAATGACAGCTTGCTTCACCTGAGTTTTCACGGTGAGATTTTTACAGAAACGCACTGCAGATGCTAGGGATTGATCTTATTGACAGCTCACTTCACTTAAGTTTTCACGGTGATTTTTACAGAATAAGTAGACCGAGGACAAAGAGAATGTGTTATTTCTGTCAGAGATAACTATCATGGAAAAGTCAAAAATGTAGGTATGGGACTGATATAAAATACTGAAAAGCTGATGTCAATCCTGCTGAAGTCGATATAGAAATATACACCGCCGTATCTCTACGTCCCCACCACCGTATCTCTACGTTGACATTGTGGTGGGGCTTGCGCGTTCCGAACTCTAGGTCTGTGCCGGTAGAGTTTACTTTACCGTAACGGGTCTAGGATGACGAGCCAGACCAAGAGAAATAGAAAAACCCGCAGGGCAGCATGTGGTGAGCTGTTGGGCAGTAGCGACCCCACGGACCCTATCTCCCAGAAGAAGTCTTGTTCCTCATCTCTGGCTTGCCTTTATTGGCCGGCTGGAGTGAGCACTGACGAGGAACAGAGCTCCAACCTCATTCTTGCCTTGATTTGCTGGCTTGAGTGGAGATTCGCAAGAGCAAACGTGCTCGGAGGAAGGAAGTATTCCAGTAAGATGCTGGTAGGGATCTTGACCGTACTTCTGGGATTGTCCTGATAGCCGTGGAATACCTCTCCACTCCTCTTAAGGACCGGTACCGGCGGTACCTTAAGGTAAGGACCTTAGGAAATGTTGCCCCCTTGCCGCTACGACACTTTGTGCTAGCGACCCTTTGTGCTAGCGACCGTTTTCGGGGGCCCATTATTGAGTGTGCAAGTCACCCCCTGCCATTTTATCTATGTATTTTATATTTAAAAACATTGGTCAGGCAGGGGCCATAGTCTTTCCATAGTTCAAGATAACTAGTTCACCAAGCCACCCAAACCCATAGCCCAATATCTTTGTTTCCATGTTCTGCAATAGTCCTACACCAACGGGGAGTTGTCCTTGGCTGCTCTTGCATAGTGCGAATAGAGATAGGTAATCGTCGGTTGGTGCCTCATTCCATTTCAAATTGTCTAAAGGGCCTCTGCAAGTTGGCTTCGGCCCCCCTCGCATGCCTTCCAAAGGTCCGGGACCCCAGGGTCCCGAGATGTACAAACATATTTACTTTAAAAAAAAAACTTTAAGTAATTCTTTTCTCCAAATGTTGGTAGAAATCTCCCTCAGTAAAGCAGGGTACAGTACTCACTTGCGTGTAAACTCCAGTAAGAAGCCCAGAATGATTCGCGTAGCTCGTTTTGGAATACTGTTGAAAGGTATCAATGAGATGTTAACAGGTTTACCTTTGCTATTTGGTGATCTGAACTTTTGCCCCATGTCCTCTTTGGTTAGCCAACTCTTCACAGAGGTAATTTGTGCTAACACACCCAAATACTCTTTATAGGTACTCAGCATGATGCTGTGCTATGGGGTAGGGGACCCACAGCACAGCGCTGATTTTCACTGGTCACCCGAAAAAGACGTACGGAAATCAAGTCAGGTTCAATGATTTGTACATAATAAATAGGTAAAAAATTAAATAATCAGTATTTAGAATATACTACAACTTTAATTAAAACGAATTACATGAAATTAATATTATAATTAAATAGGAATTATAGTATTACATTATAAAATTACCATTGCAGGACATCTATAGCATTTAGCCTGAACTAATGATTCTAGACAAAACATCAACATGGTTTTCTTATCGGCCAGACTAAAATATGGTAGCAATTGTATCTACTGGAGACATCTAGCGGTCTATAACCGAACTAAACAATTCGCACCGGATGAACGAAGTATTTTAACTTACGGATAGGTGTCGGTAAAATAAAATTTAAGCATAGTTTTGCTATTCCCCGCAAGATGGCCGATGCAAAAGAAACTAGAAAAACCATTTGAGATAATTATTGGTTTTATTGTATCATCTCATGTATTTATCAATCTATGTTTTTTTTATTAACATTTACGAGTACATTATGTAGCTTATTAAATTAACTAAATTAACTTATTAAACTAAACTTACTAAATTAACTAAAACACTAAAACTAAAAGGACTAACTAACTATACCAATAAATATAAAAACAAAGGGACCCTTAGGCGTCGAAGTATTCGTCCGCATCGCTGTCATCCGGAAACGTGCCCAGAAGACTGGCAGCATTGCCACGTTGAATGGCAATGCTAATTCTTTGGCCAAAGAACAAGCCAGCCCTCTGGTCACGTGAAGTGTCGACCAGTCGGCGAGAAATTTCCTTAAAAAGGAGACGCGCACTCGGGATCCATGACCCGAGCGTTTCGACCCCAAACGGCTCAAAACTGTAGTTGCCCATAAGGTTACAGTATTTGCGCCGCTTGAGGGTCTCAGCAGCCGCAGCAGCGGCGCCAGCACAGCCCGCCGTGCTAGGAACATGGGATGGTGCAAGGGTGTCGACACAGGTTGCGTCCCACACCAGAGGCCTACCTATCTTCCAAGGCAACAACGTCATGCCATCTGGTCTCTTCCCATCGTCACGTACCAAGCCGTTTGGTTCTAATACCGCTGGTACGCCGGCGGTGACGAGGGCTCGACGGATAATATCGTTGATGCTGGCGTGCCATGCTATGCGGCCTGCACTCCTGCAGCAGGACAGGCCATAGTGCCCGAGACTGTCAACAGCTTCGCCGCAGTGACACCGATGCGGAGCAACACAAGGTGCGCCTAAGCGGAGACATGTAGCGAGCCGAAACGATGAGTCATCCATCATAGTGCCTATGGTGGATGACGGGAGCGCCTGAAGCCACAAGCCCGACTCCCATTCTCCCACAGCCAGCAGACGGGCACGCTCAACAGTACTATATGACGTGTTTACCAGGGTATTCCGTATAATACTGCACAGCGGCACGTCCCACCGTCTCTGGGAGGACGGGTTGTCGGGCATATCCGTATTGGGACAAGCCATTTTCCAAGCGTTCAACGCAACGTTCAAACTTTGGGCCGAAATGTTACAATTATCCTTAATTTGTGCTATTAATGTTTTTTTATTTGCCAAATTTTTTTGCACATGTAGAATTCTAAACGGGAAGGTAAGTAATTGCTCACAGGCACTGAGAGAGTTCTCTCTGGCGGCGAGGCGGATACAACGCGCTAAACTTGAAGCCACGGATGGCCTCGCGCCACGAGGAACTCTCTTTAAAACTGGGGTTGATGTTTTTAATTTTGCAAGGGTTTTCCAAAAGGGTTGAGAGGGTGAATCTGTTGTTACAAGAGTGGGTATTGGCGGGCAGGATGAAGCCACATTGTGGGGTTTGTGTTTCTTACCCAAATGTACCTTCAAGCCTCGTTCACCCTTAAAAAAGCGTACTTGGGAGCAATGAGGGCATCTCACTAAGACATCCAGCGATGTGGCAGGTTGACTGGCGCTTCGTACGGCGTCACTACTGTCGTCATTGTTCAACATAAATAAACTACTTACACAATTTTTCCTTAATATACCTTACACAATATAAATAAATATAACTATGGAATCTAAACAAAAATTTAAATGACGTAAAAAAAAATTGACGTTGCACGATCAAGCGGCGCAGTCGCGCTGGCGGCCTGGGGCGCCGCGCCACCGTAAGTCCTTTTGGCGCAGCCTTGACAACCGTTGCCGAGAGACAGCGTCCTTTTTCACTGTTTATCTCAGACCAACAAAAAAGGGGAGACGGAGCGCTCCGAACAACAAAAGTGAAGCCACAAAACTATGCTCCTGCAATAAACATAGGTTTTCTACTCGTAATCGTAGTATGAGCTCGTGGCTTAATAACAACAGCCGCACGGGTCGATTGAAGGTTGAGTTACGCTTGCCGCGGTTTGTTCGTGGATGGGTAATCCATTTATTTTATATTATTATTTACGCTCTTCTCCCCTATGTGAATGATTTGTTCTTATTATTATTATTTGTTGTTATAATATTCTCTACGTAGAATAGATGCCATGACAGGTATCTATCTTTATCAATATTCAATCTTTTTTTGGTTTTATTGTAATAAAATATAATTATGCAATAATTTATTTTACTGTCACTAATGTATTTGTTACTAATTTACTTTTTGCACTATTTTCATAGATAGACACAACGAAATAGTACACATCTTCTGTTTAAAATATTGTGGTTGTTTTTTTTTAAATTTAGGTAGTTTTTTTTACTTGTAAGTATGCCACTAATGATCTCTTCTGAGCAGTGTGCATACGCACATAATAATTATTATTCGAACATTTGAAAGTAAACTAAGGCCCATAAAGGACAGCGTCTGCTGACATCTCAAGAACACCTGTTCTTACGAATTTGAATTTTATTTGCATTACGTTAAGAACGTACCTTTCCAGTTTGAAGGAATACTTTTCTTGACTATACTGTCACTTTTAGTTTTTATGCCGCATCTAAGGACTATTATAATATTGTGTCATGGGAGAAACGCAGTCCCGCCGTTGATTGCCCAGAGCCTTTATTCTGATGAAATAAACCTTACGAATCTTTGAGAATCTTTTATAAAATAAAACTGTCTGATGAATTGTACATTGTAAGTTCAGCTTTATGAACAAGTTTGACCGATTTTTTGTTAATCTTATTACCATAACATCTGCGTTGAGCCATCTCTAAAGAGGACAGGGGAAGAATCGTCATCACTCATTCTGCAAGCAGATCGATAATTCGTAATTATTATTTTCGATTACTGCTTTTTCAAAACACTTTTACCTTACCACCATTTATAGGTATCGGTATGTATACAGAGGGTGTAAGGGACAGCCCTCCGCAAATTAACAGGGGCCTCCTCATTTTGAATCATATTCCACCGGAAATTTTCTCAGAAAAATGTCATATTTTTTATCGATTTTTCAGGTACTTTCCCTTTATTTCAATGTAAAATTACATTTTCTGTACGCAGCACTCAATTTATGTAAATGAATCTGCTAAAACAACAATAAACAGCAATGGATGTTAAAATACTATAGCGAAACGACGCGTGACGCTCAGAATTAAACATTGATAAATCACGTGGCGCGAGCGCCCTCCCCCGCCACGGAAAGTGCAGCTACATGCGTGTTGCCACTATAACGATACATTGCGTGTGAGCTAATAAAACATCAGGTTTATTGGATTCCCCTAACATTCTTGAAATTTCATCATTTCATGTACCGGTCGTCTTTTTATGATAAGCTGAATTCATCCCATTAGTCTCGAAATAGGGTATCCTTTCTGAAAAATTCATAACGTATACGGCCTCCCTGCTGTCATCCCATATCACAAGTCCCTCAATAATATATCTGAGAATAAGTTATTTTATATTAGAGCCGATTTTCTATTCGGTTCAACGTTTTAATTAATCACCTGAAAATAACTTTCTATAGAGAAGAATTTCTCATTTATAAAGTTTCATAAAAATCAAATAATGTGGTTACTGAGATATGGCCGGTTTAAATTCATAGAGCCTTCCAATATTGTGAGATTAACTAAACGATAAATTACTGGGCCTTTATTATGCTTTGGATTAATCCTTACTTCCTTACTAATATTATAAATGCGAAAGTAACTGTCTGTCTGTCTGTCGCGCTTTCACGCCAAAACTAATGAACCGATTTAAATGAAGGTTGGTACACAGATAGTCTAGAACCTGAGAAAGGACATAGGCTACTTTTTATCGACATACCACGCGGGCGAAGCCGCGGGCGGAAGCTAATTATCAATATAATTTATTATTTTGTAATTATCAATATAATTTATTATTATATAATTATGTTATATAATTTATGTCTGTTTAGTATAATTTTGTCCTTTTATCTCACTTGATTCTTATGTATTATTGTACAACTGGATAGCGAAGAACCGTCTTTCATTACCCTATGTTACATGACAAGGTGTACAGAGTTGCATTTATTTCATACAACTTCAGGTCATGACCCATGTATATGACATTGTAGTCATTGATCTTATTATTATTCTATCCAACATGATGATAGATCCTTTCAGGAACGACGGAACTTTGGTTTATGCCCTGTTTCTGAGGAGCAGCCCCGAAGTACCTCGGGACCCATTCCAACATTTAGAGAGGCAGAGGTCATGATTTATATCGCACCGTCCAGGTTCTGTGCTGGACTTTTCAACTCCAGTTTACTATAAAAGCTATGTATTTTATTACAAAGAATGAGGTACTAAGTTACAGAGCATTTGACTTTTTCAATAGGTACTAAAACTGTACTATTTAACATCCGGAGTGATACATTTTACCCATTTAGTTCTCTTGTAATAATTAATTTTGTGAGACGCTGTTAATTTGTGCAGAATTCAATGAGTGGGGTGTGGTCCCAATGACGAAACTAGGTTAGGGGTGTTTTATTACCATGGGCACTTCTTCCTATGGTTGCCTGTGTCCCTTACTGAAAGTATCGTTGAAACCCTAATAAGAGGTCCATTAGGCGAGCGATAGGTTGCTGTCAGTTTTGCCACAATCACTGGCTTACGTGATGAATGAGGTTTGCATGAAATTGATTGATAAAAACTGGCTATATTGATCTTTTTCACATGCATCCTTACGTTCATGCAATTTTGTAGTACATAAATAAGTGATCGACTCGGAAGATAGCCCATTAGTCATTCGTAATTCATCGTAGGGCGTATTCACGTAGAAAGCTGGTACCCGGCGCCGATATGCCAGCGTTTATCGGCGCTGACAAGCGCTAGACAATTTAACGAGGCAGTTTTAATACTTTTTGCCAAATCGGCGCGAACCAGTGCGAACCGACACCAACTAATACAGATATAAACTCGTCGGCGCTTATTGGCGATGGTTCGTGCTAATTGCCAGCTTTCTACGTGAATATGCCCAACTCATGATTGATAGAATTGACTGATGAATGAGCGTGCATTCTAAGATAGATTACACGCTGATTCATCAGCCAATCTTAAGAATATTATTGGTTCGAAGCATACTTACATATAATGTAGTATGAGTAATAGATACGGCGATAAAGGATAAAGGATTTGTTACTGTGGCGATATAATCACAATGGTTTAGTCACGTGTCATATTGGCTTGATCTGGAATTCGGAACCGGCTGCGTAAACATCGTTCTGAAATATGTCTAGTGAATCTATAAAATGTCGGTTGCTGTGATAAACTAAAATTGTTATTCGCCGCGCGACATCTTCTCTCGATTTTGTGTCGATGGAAATACAGTCAAGGACGATAGGAGACAATATACATGATTTGAAAAAAAAAAATACAAAAAATAATATGTCTTGTTTGAATTCTAATGCATTGTTTTATATGCACATTAAATTGTATATGGCGGCGCAGGAAGTGGCGCCGCCTTGTTTTGTTACGAAGTTACTGAAACCACCGAAAGATCACATATATTGGTTGGTGACAGCCACACCGATGGTTGCGTGGCAGCTTTCTTCTACTGACATAGGAGCCGCTGAAGTACCACGTCCACGACGAACTGCTTTATTCCGGCACAATCTTAAGCTGCTGAACCACCAATACGATGAGCACTTCTGGTAAAGGCTATCCTGCGGCGTCATATATATTTGATACGGTCAATAATAGTGACGATTGGCTGTATTTTTATTCCATTAGATTGGTATATAAGTGCAGTTAATGGACACAGAATCGGACAGATAAAGCGGCGCAAAGCGGATTTTACTTATTTAGATAGATCTGAATAGGTTAAATCTGTTTTGTAACTGAATTTTCTTTCAGCAATGTTTAATGCATGCCGTGGCACCCTTTAATTAAGGCTTCACCATAAAATGTTAAATTCAACATGAGTTCTTATACATGTATTTTTGGTGTATGCTTTGTTGGTTGCCCTCAAATATATAAATAAATAAATAATAAGAGGATTTTCAGTTTATTTCTAAATACTTTTTTATTACTGTAACCAGGGAATGTAATATATATATATCATATGTATAGTTATTTAATTATTAAAAAATATTATCTTTTTATACGTATTACAAAATATAAGTATATGTATGTATTAATATATGTTTTTCCTAAATAAAATAAATAAATTCTCAGGTTCTTGAGCCTTATTTTGAAACCTTATTTTGAAACCTTATTTTCTGCCTAACAAATTAATGTCGCCGACACTATAACCACACCAAAAAAATATAATAATAGGGCGTAGAGTGTAGAGGGAAATTTAATTAATCCGGCAAGCAGACATCTACTGGGAAATTGCTCGTTAAAAGTTCCATGGAAATAGCATTATGCTGGCGTATTGTACGAAACCTTAGTTGGTATAGGCGGTCATAATGAGAAATTGATTGACGTATTCAGCTCGAAGGCAAACTATGTGGATCAAGTCACTTCCTTAACATATAAAGGTTCAATACAGTTAAACAGACAAAGGCCTTTAGTAAAAGGATGAAATAAACGAGTAATGTCAGTCAACTAGTTTTGGGCGTGTACTTTAGTGTTGTGCTTAACCACTTAGTAACATAGTAGTTACTCGACTAAGTTCAGATAAGTAGCAACAACGTTAGACTCACTATGAGAGACCACTGCCATTATATGTGCTGATTTAAGAAGTTTCATTTAATGTATGGAATATAGTTTGCGTGCTTTGACCACGCTTTTCTCCGTTCTCAATTCTCCCTCTCCTCCTTCTTATCTTGTGTCTCACTTCCAATATCTATGTTCTTCACACACTAGGAATCTGCGTTCTTCTAACAATCTTCTCCTACTCTGTCCTTCTCATACTTCTGACTTCGTTCATTCTTCTTTTCATATTCAGTCCATTCTTCTTTGGAATGCGCTTCCTCTTGATATCAGGACGGCCACCAGTCGGTATGCATTTAAGCGGAAATTGCAGAGTTTTTTTCTGAACAAATAGAGTAGAGTCATATCTACATCTCTCTCCCTAGAATTTGTATATTATTAATGTATATATATATATATATATATATTATAGGTATATATATGGTGAATCAGTATGTAGGTAAATGTATCATAAGTTTATAGCTTCTTATTCTGTAAAACCTGTCTTATCTATGCATTATGATATAATATTATATTATTAATTATTAAAAAAAAAATTCTCTTTGTTCGTCACAGTCAGAGCACCTGCCATCTAATCTCTTCACCACCCTTGGTTGACTGGTAGAGAATGCCTAAGGCATTAAGTCCGCCTTTGTACCTCTTTTTTGAGTGCGAAAAGTTTAAATAAATAAATAAATAAATAAATATTTACATACTAATAAAGTCATTAGAAGATCCACAGGTAAAAAAATTGTCTTCCACAATATGACAACCAAATTGTATCTATTGCAATTTTATTGGAAGCTTCCTTTAGCTAAAACATGAGTACCTATTGACAGTAGGATAAAAATGCACTTTCGGTGACAGTACGCGGCCAAATTAGATTCAAGGCAGGCGCCGAGATCGCCATGAGTGTTATTTAGTAATCTCATTGATTGCGTAAAATTATTTTAGACGCCAAATACTCTAACCAACAAGACTTTTATAAGAATCTATTCCTGTATATCATCATTCTGCTCGAGACAACAACAGCGAACAACAAGGACAACGACGACAACTTTAAAATAAAATAAACATCAAAAAATAAAACCGGCTTTTTTTTGCGTTATTCAGTTCAGAAAATAGGTGCGATACTTACATACACTCACAATATATTTTTCAATACACTTGCTCGTAAAGTGGCTCTTATTGAACCAGTTTTAGGTTCATAATGCAGTGTATTATGGAAGCGTGCTTTTTAACTATTTACTAGTCGGAGTAATGACATGGCAGTAGGTATGGAATTAGTAAGTACTATCATGCCAACATCAAATACCATGTTACCATTATAGTATTTACTAATTCCATATCTACCATACATATATAGAAATTGACTTTGGTGAAACTTTTTAATACCATAGGCAAATCGTGGGCGTTTAGTTAGTGTGCGTTACCCCAGCAAGAAAATATCTTCTAGAAGGAATTGAGTTATACGAATAATTAGTGCAAAATCTGCTGTAAATGTGCGCCAAGTAAAAAATTTGTGCGTGCTGTCGTTTTGGAGATATAACGAAAAAACGAATTCTGCTGGGGTAACGTTTTTCCAGCAAGAAAATTTTAAACGAATGACCGGAGTGAGAAACAAAGTACATAGGCGGATAGCTTAAATTTGTGCATAAATGTGCGCCGAAAATGAAATTTGTGCGCCTTAAGGTTTTCGAGATATTCAGTTTCCTGCTGGGGTAACGTTTTGCAGAATCTTATTTCTCGAAAACTAATGATTGTGCGCCCGCAGAAAAACGTACACCAGTAGCTCTTAATTTGTGCGTATTTGTGCATTAATTAGGTTTTAAAAATATTTACCGTTTTAAAGTTATCAAGCATTTACGAAAACATAAAAAAATATTCTAGCGCTTAAATAAAGAAACGTATAAACTCACTGAAAACGGTATTCGGTTCTTCTTGTTATTCTTGACATCCATAAAATGTTTCAAGCCTAATTATACACGCGTTTTTGAATAATGTCTGTTCAAGTCAAGACCAGACCAAACCAATTTTGATATCGAAATGCAAGAAACTGAATCAACCTAGATGTTTGGGGTTAAACAAAAAATTAGTGCATTTAATGAAATATATATCCTGAAAATTTCAGCTTCAAATATCTCGTATTAAAGTAGATATAGAGACAAAACCAAAATAACGCCTAGTTTACTGGTAATCCGACCAAATTAGAATGGCAACAAAAAAGCGACCGATTCATACATGTAGATGACCTTCTTAAATAACAGTATTATGTAAAGCAGTCTGTCCGTACAGTCGCGTTCATAACATTTCTCGGCAATCGTGTTTTTTAATACTTAGTGGGTTTTAGTTTAAAAAAAAAAAAAAAAAAAGTGGGTTTTAGTTTAAATGCTTATTTTGTAATAAACACTTATTCATTATTACATAATAAGCTCAAAATAATTACCTATATCCTTAAACAGAAAATAAAAGAAGAAATATGTATCATTGTCACGGCCCCGCCGCCGCCAGATAGCGCACGGCGGTGGTACTTACTGCGGCCATGCCGGGGTTGTCTCTTCGCGCCGCTAGGGGCGCCAGGTGTAGTTGCAACACTGCTCACAGAGAATGTCGCGGACGCCATTATTAGCACAAAAACCATCAGAGAACAAACATTTTAATTAAATTAATCAGTCACATAATACATAATATTAGGAACCAGCAGTCCATTATTTCGAAGTCCACGAAACACAGCGACAACTGCCGAAACAATCATATAAAAAAAAATAACACTATGTGTCTTCTTTCTTTTCGTGCGGTAAGTGACTAACCTGGTGTCAGAGTTTTTATGCCGCCCATGGGCCACGGACTATGTGACTATTATCTAAGAGTTCAAATCGCAGATCAACAATTATCTATAAGTCTAACAATATAAATACTTCTCAATATTTACATTCTATTGCGAGCCTCGCATTATTTTACAAGTTATTTTTTGATAGGATAACCGTGTGTTTGCACTGGCGAAACATTCACGACAAAACATGTTGAAATCTCTAGTTCCTGTGAAAAATTGTATGGTTAATTGACTGAAAATAGAGATTTCACATGTTTTGTCATAAATGTTTCGCCAGTGCAAACCCACGGTAAGTAATATAATACTAGATTCTAACAAAACAAACTGATAACACAGACAGTTATTGTATAAAATCACAGATCCCTAGGTACTAAATATTAAAAATTACTTGTAAATAAAGTAATTAAAGCAAAGATTCATAATTTTCATAAAAGTAATGCAATATTAGTACATTATCAAATATGATACTAGTGCGGTAAGTTTGTCATTACGCACGAGGCTCCTTTTCAGCCCAAGCCGAAAGCGAGGACGTAATGGAGCCGAGATCGTAATGACAAATGTATACGACGTTTTTCAACACACTTGTGGGGAAAAAATAAATAAAAGTTTATACACATATTCTTCTATAAAAATGAATGGGGTTAAAACTGAAAGCTCATCATAGGTAGCAGTACTATGCGTCTGTCTTCAAACCGCCATTGTTGTGTTTGTTTACTTTTGTGTCGATCACAAACTATACGATAACTAGATAAATATGTATGCGACTTCGAGTGCCCAACACTATTAAAAGACGAGGTAAGGATAAGGGAAGCGTCTACCACGAGAGGTAAAAAAGCAGCTTTATTGGAAAAGTCAATAAATTAGGATTGTTTATAATTTTTTCTCACACGGGTCGAATTGACTGTTATCCAAACTAAAAAAATAGTTTTTATGCCTTTTAATACATATCTGTATGGCTTTAATAGACATATTACAATTAAATTGATCACGCAATTCGTGCTGCACACAAACATAAACATTATCGCTAATTGTAGGAATTGATGTTTCGAATACGTCTTTATATTTACAGATCAAATTCTTTAAATTTTCTTTACTTATTTGTCCTTTTCGACCCGCCATTATAACAAAACTGTATTTATTAATAGGTAATTGAATTCTTCTTGCTACTCAAATAAGTTTGGGGACTGACATCAGTCAAATCATTCTTTCAAAGCATAAGAACGGGACGTCACGATGACCGATACGGGCATCGTATAGTCCCGGCATAGTGAATACAGCACAACACAACGTGTCACCGACGGCGAGCTGGGTAAGGTCGCGAACTTAAAAACTGCGTACTTTAAGTACGCATATCTATCACCCACTTTAGAAGGGTTTTAGATAATCCAATACACATGTAGGTTGATTATCTGGGAAGGGTTGGGATACAATGAAGGCGAAACTACTTCACATAATTAAGGATCTGACGTCACTAGGTAAGATAAATTCGAACTGTATCTGTAGCGAGTGGCGCAGGCGGCGCGCGCACTCCTCGCCACCCGCCCCGCGCTTCTTCTAACTCTAAGTTCTCTTTTCTATCTACATTTATTTAGTTAGTGCTAGCCGGGCCCAAAAGCGCAAATCTCTGGTCGGGTGAAACTAGAGAACGCTCATTTAATAGTATAGGATTGTTCATACTAATTCGGGCCCAAAAGCGCAAATCTCTGGTCGGGTGAAACTAGAGAACGCTCATTTAATAGTATAGGATTGTTCATACTAATTCCATGAATAGTATCCTACCCATGGGATTTTTTTTAATATAGCTAATCGCCACTGGTTTGCCTGTGTTTAAAAAAAAATAAAAACTTGCTTTTGAGCGCTTGCCTTTGGTGAAAAGATTTATCAAAGTCAAATTTCTATTCAAAAAACAATCCATGATGCCATGATAGTACTTACTTACTAATTCCATAATGCCATGTCATTACTCCGACTAGTAAATTTATCTGTGGCGCACATTACCATATAAAGTAAAAAGCACACGGGTTTGAACATTATGAACCTAAAACCCCCGCTCCTGGGCAAAGACCTTCCTCCACTCTTACCATCTTTCGCGAGCCCGCGCGTCCTCCTTCCGGTTTGGACGGAACCTAAGTCGAACTCGAAAATGAAAACAGCTATCTAATTGCGTAACTTATTTTAAAAAAAACAGGTTGAACTAGATAGTTTCCGTTCAACCAACTTACTTGATTTTATGTGAATTTAAAATAATAGACCATTTAGTAACTTCCAGTTTTGTAGTTCAGTGTACCGAGGCAGAACTATGTTTCAAAATGTTTGTGAGCAAAGTTACGAAGGTCATCTACATGTATGAATCGGTCGCTTTTTTTTTGCCATTCTAATTTGGTCGGACTACCAGTAAACTAGGTGTTATTTTGGTTTTGTGTCTATATCTACTTTAATACGAGATATTTGAAGCTGAAATTTTCAGGATATATATTTCATTAAATGCATTAATTTTTTGTTTAACCCCAAACATCTAGGTTGATTCAGTTTCTTGCATTTCGATATCAAAATTAATTTTTAAATTGTTTTGGTGACGAGGTTGTACATCCCGCGGGGGTCGAGGCTTTTTAAATGCTCGCAAAAGCCCTCCTTAATGGCGAGGTGTGCAATCTCAGAGAATATTTCTTAAAAGCCGAAGTGGGTATGCACCGTGCTGTGGTGGAAGTGGACAAGGGGCTCACCCTGCTCTCCATGGCTAAAGAGAACTGGCGTAAACCTGTAGTATTGTAAGCTCGTAGGCTTGCCATACCTCCGTAAGTTCTGAGTTGAGCTCCACTATTACAGACAAATGCTTGCACTGACTGGACAGGTCCACTCAAATCTGTGTGGTTCTTTCCTAAAAAGACCATTTCAGATGCTAATCTACATGGTCTAGATCTAGATTGTCAGGACTTTAAAAGAGACTACGACCTCTGAGTTTGTTTTGGCCTTTCTTCTCAGAGTAGTCAGATAGGAAACGCCGATCTCATCTAGCATATTTTTACTGTTTTTTAATATGACTTGTAAAAGTGATTCCATTATCCTATTTACAGTATAAACAATTTCATTTCATTTCAGTCATTTGAAGAATCAGTCAATTGTAGAATCGGTCATTTGTAGAATCGGTCATTAGTAGAATCAGTAATTTGTAGAATCGGTCATTTGTAGAATTAGAATCAGTAATTTGTAGAATCGATAGATAGATAGATAGATAAAACGTTTATTTGATGCACACAAAAGACAGCACAACATACAAAGACAAGGTTAAATAATAACTAATTACATAATCGGTCATTAGTAGATTCAGTCATTTGTAGAATAGTTCATTTGTAGAATCAGTCATTTATAGACATACATATACATTCCAAGAATTGGTCAGTTATAGACTCTGTAGTCATTTCGCGAATTAGTCATTCCAAACTAAACCGTTTATTCAACGCAATTCTACTAGCAAAATCGTTTTCCACATCTGGAACCAGCTACCAATAAATCACACAATAAGTAATTTCCACCTGAGAAGCTTGTGCACCGGTAGAAAACTTTGGATCTGGCAAGTTATTATTTAATTTCTTGCTGAGTCAATTTTTCCAGTTTAGGTAGGTAGGTTTACACCTACTTTATTCAATCTCTCACGTTTTATTACCGTTTTGAAATGGAAAAAATACGCTGCGATTTTGCGAATTACTTCGAGCCGTTTTTTGAATAAGAGAAACATGTAAAACCTTCGAAGTCGATACGGGATGAATTTTTGCTTTCACTGCTATGCTACTACCAATTTGTGTATTTTTGCAAGCGTACCAGGTACCGCACTGCATTTCCCATCCATTTACCTACCACAGGTATTTTTTCTAGCTAGAATGTTAAATTGATTGATAAGAGTTGTGTTCAAGAGGGCCAGAATCTGATGCAAAACATTATAATCCTCATTTTTCAAGACTGTTGATATTCCATTTTGACAACTTCTGACAAAATAACATACGGAAAATAAAATTAAAGCACCTAAATAAATGAAGAGGTCATAAATGGGAAACTTAAATAAAGTGCACTGCTTGAACATAGGCGAATCACAAACAAGTTGAGAATCCGTTTGGATCAGCAATCACGTGGTATTGAGAACCATATCAGCCCATTCAAATGTAAATTAGCCACAGTTTGGATATAGGGTGAATCACAAACAAGTTGAGAATCCGTGTAGATCAGCAATCGCATGTTTTTTTAGAACCATAACCCATTGAAATGTAAATTACACATAATGATTGATTCGTTTTAGAACCGCATTTTTTTTTTTATTCTGTTCGACTTTATGATCAATTTTTAGTCTACGGAGTTTTCTCTGAAGTCGCTTTAGGTTACGCTGAAAGAAAAATTTACGCGCCGTTAAGCGATTTCTAATAGATGCACGTCGTCGTCACCGCTTTCACAACTCGAAGTAAGTTAATTTTTTATACTAATCTGTAAATCCTAATACTTATAAAAGAATAATGGAAAAGATTATATGAGCCCAGAATTTTGAGCATCCTATTATTCAAACTGTTTAACGTGTTTTAAGTCCCGATCCAGCGCCCCCAATTAGGGTGACTTTCCCACATTAGGGTGACTTTCCCAAAATTTGTCCCCACTAGTATTTTAGAGCGTTTATGACCTTTGACAGGGGATAATTTGAACCAAGTTTTGAAATGGGGCCACATCGTCTTCATTTTGCACGGTTAATCCGAAACGGCATTCATAATTAGTGTCACTTAAAATAAATTACCATGACTGAGATGAAATTCCTGACGTAAATAAGCTTCTTAACGTTATTAAATTGTAAATGGTTGTGTTCGCAATAATTGATTATTCCACATTTTTTTAATTTTCTTTCGCAAGAGAAACAAGCTGTCAATTATTTCAGTATTTGCATTTCAATTTTTTTTTTAATTTTCTGCCCTTACCTACATAAGGTCGACGAAATACGTATACGATTCTAACGGGTCCATAGAGGAGAATCTTGTAACTTCATACTTTTTTAATTGAATAATTAGTCAGTGCTTGTCTAAAAGTGTTTTTATTTTATCAAACCCTTACCCCCTAAAGTAATAGGTGTATTTTTATATTATAATGTAATAAAAATAATAGTATGTTAAAGATATAAAAGTAAGATATAAAATATGGAAGTGTTTTGATTAAATTATGAAAGGTTTTTAATTTTTTGAAGTGGGCTCTATGTTTTTTAAACTCTTGGTTTAAAATTGTTTTTCTAGATCTTTCTCATCAACTTTGGTTTTGCTTATTCCAACGTAGACTTTATTAGGTATGTAAGTACTTACATAATTTGTGTTTTACTCAAAATAACAAAAAAAATAACATGAGCATTGTTTGACCTTAAAACATCTTTTTATTTTCAGAATGAACCGAGTTCAAACTAAATAATACTTCAATTGTTATTTACGAAATATAACAATGAATTATGAGCAGCCAGGCACTGATACTATCCACTGAGTAGTTCATTAGCTGCCTATCGACCGAAAGTCAAGCGTAAGTGCGTACCCGAAGCAATTGAGCGTGCTACTCGAACATGTTGTGTAGAATGAATGACAGAGTGGCGCATCAACACTTGTCTGCTTATATTTGGGTTCCGTACGTAATTTACAGGGATGCCCGGATGGAGCGAATCGAGTGTTAGGGTGAGTCATCAACATCAAGCTATGCAATGCTTAGCGTTAATGCTGTTCCTTACCTTAGATTTTATATCGCTCGCACCATACTACTCGCGATCTGAGTGAGAGCGAGACGGAGTGGGGTGCTAGCGGCTCTCAAGCCTCGAAAAGTTTATGTAATTGCTTTTGACGGTGAAAATTATGGTAATTTAAAAAAATAAGATCTGCTTTATATTTAGTTCAGTTATTATGAAAAGTTTCATGATCTAATTTGAAGTATTTTTTAATACCAGCGTTTTATAGTTCAGTTTAGAGGTAACTTCGGAATTTTTTTCTGTCGAGAAAATTTTATGTAATCATATTTTCGCCAAACATAGAACTAAGCATCAAATCTCAACTTTAACATAATATATTTATTTCAAAATTAATGCTGCAGTATTTTCGGCTTAACGGAGGATCATGCTAAGCAATTTGAGGTAGGGTACGTCCTTAACGTCTACGAACAGTCGCCGCCGTGGCAAATCAATAAATACCCCAACGAGACCTTCTTACGATGTAATTTTGGTAGAGTTATTATATGAGGGCAAATAAACTAATTAATAATAAAAGCAAATATTTTTTGATGTAAATACTTTTTATACTATATTCTTACCTTTTTAAATAAATAAACGCTCTTCAGGAGAAATTGTATAAAAAGCATTTTGGGCACCAGATGCTATGGGAAAATAACAGCTTCATCTGCCTAGCCTTAGGGTCAACCTCCAGTCTAACCAGATGCAGCTGAACACCAGTATTTTATATGGAACGACTGCCTATCTCACCATCACAACCCAGTTACTTGGTAATACTGGTTGTCAGTCTTTCAGGCTTCGGACGACCCGTAACGATTGTCAAAGATCCACAAATGACAGCCGGAACCAACGGCTTAACTTGATTTCCGAGCCACTGAGAGGGTTTCCGTTTGTTCAGGTCACCCATCCACGGACCAAACGCGGCAAGTGTAGCTAGACCAGATCGATCGACGCGTGCGGCTGTTATTACTCAGCCCTTTATTATTTATATTTAATTTCAACCTAATTTTTAATTTATATTTCATTATTTTTGTTTTCCAATATTCCTCTTCCAAAGACACAAAAGCCATTCTCATTCTCTCATGCAACTCTCTTTCATCCCTGCTCTTATACTCATGGGCTTCTTTGTCTCGTATCATCACCTCCTCTCTCGCTGACTTTGCGAGGACGAATACATAATGTTTGTGGCTTTCGGCAGCAGTCAGACAAGAGCCATTCTCATTCTCTCATGCAACTCTCTTTCATTCCTGCTCTTATACTCATGGGCTTCTTTGTCTAGTATCATCGCCTCCTCTCTCAATGTCTTTACGAGGACGAATAAATAATGCTTGCAGCTTTCGGCAGCAGTCAGACAAGAGCCATTCTCATTTTCTCATGCATCTCTTTGATCCCTGCCCTTCTTATACTCATGGGCTTCATTGTCTCGTATCATCGCCTCCTCTCTCGCTGTCTTTGCGAGGACGAATACATAATGTTTGTGGCTTTCGGCAACAATCAGATAAGAGCCATTCTCATTCTCTCATGCAACTCTCTTTCATTCCTGCTCTTATAATCATGGGCTTCTTTGTCTAGTATCATCGCCTCCTCTCTCAATGTCTTTACGAGGACGAATAAATAATGCTTGTGGCTTTCGGCAGCAGTCAGACAAGAGCCATTCTCATTTTCTCATGTATCTCTTTGATCCCTGCCCTTCTTATACTCATGGGCTTCTTTGTCTCGTATCATCGCCTCCTCTCACGCTGTCTTTGCGAGGACGAATAACTGATGCTTGAGCTTTCGGCAGCATTCAAACTTGTTCCTGTAAGCAAAAAAGTACCCTCTTTCTTAGACAGTAGAATATAAAATAATACATCATGCTAATATGATAATTATTATAAATGCGAAAGTTTTTGTTAGTATGTGTGTTCCCATTGAATTCCGTAATGGCTGAATAGATTTCAATAAAGTATAACGACATACTTATTTCTTCTTTTTTGATTTTTGTTTGCTCGAGGACTAACTGAAGGGCGTGGACATTTTATTATATTTTGGAACATCGTTACCGTTGAAAAGTTTACCTTTGGTTACCTTTGACTGTTTTTGCATCCAAAACTGTATTTTACATTATTAATTTTCTCTTTTTGTAAAAATCTCATAATAGTTCAGTGAAGGAATCGGATATGATAAAATACTTTCTGAAGGGATGTTACTAAGATTGATATTTTAAAGAAAGTAAAGAATCTGATACTTATCACCTCTCATGGTTACCTCATAAATTGTAGTTCGATGTGCTTAATAAATTATATTTAATTGGTCTAGCCTTGATTAAGTCGTTATTCAAGTAGTCTGTTTTCGTAGTCCGTACTATTCATAGTGTTTTAAGTTATTCTAGTCGAATAATGTTAAGCTTGTCAAGTAATTTTCAACGTCTTGGGACTCCTTTAGGACTTTGTGACGTTCTATGTCGAGAAAAGTTGGTACTCCAAAGAGCAGAAGGGTTTGTTTTAAGAGAAAAGTTTCAAAAGTGACAATAAAGGTTAATTTTATGAGGTTTAAAGGTTCAAAAGCTCAAGAGAACAAGCTAATAAGCTTGAAAGAAATAAATTATCAAAATCTTTCTTTTTGGCTGTAAGAAGGTCAACTAGCTCAAAAAATTACGTTCGAAAAGGTTATTCGAGAAGTTTTTACACTAAAGGTAGTATTTTTTAGAATTTCGAAAAAGGTCGAGCCCACCTTTTTTATAACAGTGGAGGTCTCATGACAAAGAGTAAGTGGGAAATACGTTGTCATAGAATGAGTGAGAGTGAATGTGTGAGGAGGGTTTATGAAACTAAACGGTTAATGTTGAGGTTACGTTTAGGACGAGTATCAAAAGAGGGTTTAGTAAGAATAGGAAGGTTCAAATAAGTTGAGGGGTAAATTATAATGATGCACCCATGTTTAGGAATGAAAGAGTGTCAGTGTGTTTATTTTTTAAAGGGGAGGTAGAGGTTGTTTTAGAATATTGGCCGCCAAACTGGTAACGTTGCGACGGGCCGCGGGGCTAGTTGGGCTCACCTTAGAAGTATTTTGATAAAAATAATTAATATTAATTCAAGCGCCCTTGGCGCGAGCAATGCTCGACTCGACTACATCAACTTGGCAACTCGAGCAGCCCGCTTGAATTTTGCAATTAAAATAAATAATTATAGCCTTTTATTTAATGAAGACACTTGACCTGGGTTCGTGAATACCTCGCAGTTAGTGTTATTTTCTCAGTCATTTTTTTATTTTTATTTAAAGCATTCAAGTCATCAAGGTTTATAATGAAATTGGCACCATTGTCACTCATACCTTGACCTTCATCTCCATTGTGCCGTTGGATTATAAGATCCCGGTCTTCTTAAACAGGGTAACCTTGTCTGAGTCCAGGTATTAGTGCTCTTATACACGAGCGGCCCACGTCAACGGCAGAGACAACTGCAGTCGTCGACAGCAGCTGACGTCACTCATCGACGGCTGCAGTTGCCTCTTGCCGTTGACACGTGCCGCTCGTGTATATGAATGAGCACCTAGATAGCCCGACATTGCTGCATTGACGTATTGGGTCGCTTGAGATCGTCGTATATATCATTTCCAGCTTTCTCTTGTTTTTTTGCAAACTTTCTTAGCTCATTCTTCACCATACCCACGTCTTAGGGTACCATAGTATGCATGAGTTGTTGGAGAATTTTATTGTTTTTAATTTCCAAAAACCTTTGGAGTTGGTGTTTTGGGTGTTTTTTTCGTATGTTTTATGGTAAAACAAGAAATCAAAAATGTTTGTTGAGGCAATATCTTCACCGCCCTTGACACTAAAAATACAATACTCAACATTTATTTACATCCACAATGTGAACTTAGGTGGTAGGTTTTACAAAGACATGATCATTGTCGGGCACAGCGAAGTGCCCAAATTATTATTTATTTAATATTATGCTATAACTCTATATATAAATGTTTGATACGGCTGGATACGGCTGCGAATCATATTTAGATCAACATACCGCCTGATACTGGCCTGCAAATTGCAAGAAAACGTAAGAAAATTTGAATTTCGCGGGCTACTTTTACGCTGCCTTAAGTAATTATTTTCTAAAACAATTACTGCTGCCCGCGGCTTCGCCTGTGTGGACCCTCATTCTTTTTCTAAAATAAGTTACTCCATATAATATCAACTATCTGGCAGTGAAAATCTCGTCAAAATCGGTCCAGCCGTTTCGGAGATTGCCCGGAATAAACACAGAAAGACAAAAAAATTAAAAAAACATTGAGAAAAAAGCTGTTATTTTGATATTACAAACAGACACTTCAATTTTTTTTTATTTGTATGTTTGTATGTATAGAAGATGTAATTTAAAGTTTACCGCCAACAAACTTAGGTATACCTACCACGTCTTGCCAGAAAAAACCTGGTAAACCTTGCTCATTGTTAGCTATAGCACATAGACTGCCTAGTTAACCGCGATACAATTACGCAACAAACTTTAGGGAATAAAAAGACGCCGCTTTTCATTTTTCAAACCAAGTGAAGTGCTTTTAAATTACTTGGGCTGGAGCTTTTCGAGCGTCGAGAAGAAAAATGTGATTCAAAGCAGATTCCATAGAGCGACGAGCATACTGCACTTTATTGAATACCTTGAATCTAGAGAGTGAGAGAAATTCTAAACGAGTGACGTCTTATTCTTCGATTTATCACATGCAAGGTTTATTATATACCTTGCATGAAATATTATGTCATATGAAATATGTCTTTCTGGATAAATGAATTATACGAGTATGATTATATTTTTTGCAAATATTTGGCTATAAAGGTGTTGTTTTTCGGTCACTGTAAAGGTGTGTGTGTGTCCAAATATAAAGCGGCAATCGTGCGCGGCTGCTACGCGTGGCTTGCCGCGCTTTGATTGGACGACTGCCGCGCGCGAACATTTTCACCGAACTAGAGCCCGGCAGAAATGTGTCCTGCAAACGCCGCGTGTTGCTGCCGCGCTCTTGCCACTCAATGTTTGGACAAACCTTAAGACTTAAGTAAAATTCACTATGTAAAGGCAGCCCTATATCACTCAACTAGCAGGAGCAACTTGTGAACAGTTTTTGTGCTGAAGTTTTCCAATACCGATCGGTGGCTCCCCAAGTGTTTTAGTTTTTAAATTTTTCTTTTAGCCACGGACTTACGAACCTATCATTGCCGCTTCGTTGTTTCGTCGCACGGCTACGATTTCGACACAATGTGTGCTAGTACGGCCAATACGGTGTAACAACGCAACGTGCTGCGACGTCGCAGTGCCTCGGTGTTGGTTCTGTTAGTCAAACAACATTGCGCTGCGATGCCACTCCGGAATTGCAACCACTTCTTATGGGGGAATCTTGTATTTGATGTGCCAGACCGGCAGAAAGACGACGATAACACCCTTTGGGTGCAGAATTGTTAATACCCATACAAAGAAATACTCGAGCACTTCAGATATTAATAGCATATGCGCCCCACGTCTATCTGATAGCGGAAAATTATTAGGTGTAGGTGTGGGGGTGGCCGTACGAAGGGGTAGAAAATAGGGAAAAGAATATAATTTTATATTCGAACGCGTCAGACATTGTTAAGCGATGTTAAGTGAACCCTCCAGTAGCTCCAATTCAGAAGACTGACGATTTGGACGCGAGCAAAAGTCATCACCGATTCTTTAAAATGCAAAAAAAATCGTGACCTTGAAATACTTGAAATGTTTCATATGGATGTGGAATTTCCATAATATGATAGTATGAAAAAAAAGCATTTATTTTTACTGAAGGTAATAAATACAATACAAAATATATATGTCTACAGGTAAAATTATATACAGTATTTAGAAAAAAAAATTATAATGAGAAAAAAAAATGTTTTATGAATATTTTCAATCTTCATCGTCAGTGGATTCATCTTCATATTCGAAGCTCATTATTTTTTTATTCAATGTTATAAATACAATACAAAATGTATATATCTACATCTACTTCATCGTCTATATGTGTGTGTATCTACAGGTAAAATTATACCTAACCTGTATTTCGAACAAAATAGAAGGAGAAAAAAAAAAGAATATTTTCAATCTTCATCGTCAGTGGAATTATCTTCATATATTCGAATTTCGATTCGACTTGGTCGACTTCACCACAAAATACGCAATTCGAACTATTGTGTCACCTCAGCACCTCAAACAAGCAGGTTTTGCTATCTACAGAGAGTGAGCAAAATTAGATTTTGCTGCGAGCGCGAGACAAAGTAACTTTTTTATTATTATTTTTCGAAATGCCGAAAACATTTCGTGGGTGTACTTACAAAATTCGAAAGATTTGAATTTCACTGTTCTGTCACTTTTACTTCAATACGAAAAAAGCGAGAGATAGAAACAAGTCGATTTGAAGTTCTATTGTAAATTCCATAACAAGTAAGCCCAATAAAGAAACAAACAATAAAATTGCAGATCTGTTAGGTTTTAAATATAATAATGTAACTTAATTTTTTTTGATATTGTTTGTTTTACAAACATACATTTGGTTTAATGATTATCATGTTGTATTTTTTTACCTTTTAATAGGTAAATTTAAAATCGCCGTTTTAATGATTTAGCTACTTCGGCTTGCGCAAATCGGCAGATTATATTATTTCCGTGATTAGCAACTAATTTCTTAAAAAATAAAAATAAATTAACCGCGCTCGAGGATTTTCAGGTGACGGCTTTTTTTTGCAACTTTGTGACTCTCCCATTTTTTTTATGTCACGCGTAAATTGTCAGATTATTGAAAAGCACACTTTTCTGCATGTATCTAACTTACCTTACATTAATCTGACGTGCTCGAGTAATCTAATCGGCTGCCCTAGACTTTTGACCCTATGTACAGGGCTCAGGTATGGTGGGAGTACTTCACAAGGTGCAAGGTTGCCCCCTTATGTTATTCTGCCGCGCTCGAGTAAATCCCGAAATCCTCGCTTGGGTTCCCCTACCGTAATTATAGGGTCCCGTTGGCACACTTTAGATACAGAACCCTAAAAGCAAGCAGAAAAAAGTTGTAGTTTGCTTTTATATTTCCTATTGCCACGTGGGTTTCAATATGATTCGTTTAATCGAGGTTGAATAAATTGACAGTTGTCATAAAATGTTGTGTGTCTGTTTCTTTTTTGTTTACATCAGAATGTTTGATAAGTTCGTTACATTTTAAATAGGATGCTATAACAAACATTTAGAGACACAAGTTGATGATGCTGATCTAAGTTTCGAGAGCAACAATACTAAATGCTGAACCCTATGTTCTCATCTTTAATTTTTAAGATAATAGGAAGTCTGGATTTTGATCTCAAAGGATTTTGTGAAATCTTTAATGGGTTACTGTTTTTGTTAAAATGGACTCTTTTTGATACCACCTATGTATTGCGATCATTGCAAGTGTATAAACACAATTAATTACTCTCAAATATCGCTCGTTAATTGAGTAAATCAAATATAAAAAACTGGCTGCGCCCCGCGGTTTCACCCGCGTAAGTCTTGATCTGGTGGAAATATCGGGATAAGAAGTACCTATCTTATGTGTTAATCCAAATTATAGACTATCTGTTTGCCAAATTTCATCCAAATCCATTCAGCCGTTTTTGCGTGATTGAGTAACAAACATCCAAACACACAAACTTTCACATTTATAATATTAGTAGGATTAATAGGATATTAGTAGTATAGTATTTCTATAAAGAAAACGTTCGGAACCCAATGATATTCTCAATTCTTGAGTGTCATTCGAAAATGCCACTTCTATTGTATGAGCCGTGTAATATTCTTCAGACTTTACTAATTGTCTAAGCAACTTGAACCCTAAGTGTCAGAGATAAGGTTTGAAATTCTTTGGATATAAGTACAAGGGTTAAACGCGACTGTTAGACGCTACGGCCTTCCAACGAGAGGTGCTTTGAGTGCGGAGTCAGCGCCACTGAGAATCTTATGTCAGTATATTAACTTCATTCTACGTATTTATGTACCTATTTTTCAATGAATCTGCCTAGCCTTTTCTCAACTATGTTGGGGTCGGCTTCCAGTCTAACCAGATGCAGCTGAATACCAGTATTTTACATGGAGCGACTGCCTATCTGACCTCCATAACCCAGTAACTGGGGGGTAATAAGATACCCCTTGATAAGACTGGTTGTCACTTTTGGGCTTCTGACGTCCTGTAACGACACCAGTATTTTACATGGAGCGACTGCCTATCTGACCTCCATAACCCAGTAACTGGGGGGTAATACGATACTCCTTGATAAGACCGGTTGTCACTTTCGGGCTTCTGACGTCCTGTAGCGACACCAGTATTTTACATGGAGCGACTGCCTATCTGACCTCCATAACCCAGTAACTGGGGGGTAATAAGATACCCCTTGGTAAGACTGGTTGTCACTTTCGGGCTTCTGACGTCCTGTTAAGACTGTCAAAGATCCACAAATGACAGCCGGGACCAACGGCTTAACGTGCTTTCCGAGGCACGGAGGAGTCGATATGTAAAGATGGTCACCCATCTACGGACCAACCCCGAAAAGCGTAGCTTAACCTGTTAGATCGATCCATGTTGCTGTTATTATTTAGCCATGAGCTCCTCATATGTACCTCGTACCCATATTTATGTACATAATTGTGATGGTCCTGAAATAAGAACCTATCTACGGTGTGAAGTTTTTAATGTCATAATGTATTTACGTGGTTAATTTAAAACACCACCAAAAGACATTGTGCATGGTACCCTGGCTTAATGTGTTGATTAACATTAACACGTAGCGATAAACTGCAATAGAGCCTTCGTATCAAAAGAATTCGTCCGATCTGTCAGACACAGACACATAGACAGATGTGTTGTGGACAATTTATTAATGTAATGAAGAATAGTTCGAATACATATCCCGACAGCATACTTTAAGTAAGTTTCTAAGCCCCTTATTAAATGTTTACAGAATTAATTACACCACATTGACATTCTGTAAATCACTTTACTACGTCTTTCAAGCACAAAGCCTAGTCAAGAAATTGCGCTGAGTACAGGGCTAGCAAATCTGGAGCTGTGTGCTTCATAATACTACCGACTGAAATTAACTGAGCCAATTTAATTAGTAACTGGCACTGTATTGAAGTAAGCTTAAAATATACGCGTTGGTCTCACGGATGATCTGATTTCCTATGGTGGCAAAGCGTATCTCAGCGATGCCACAGAGTCCAGGGATGGTAGAAAAGTTCGTCTAGTATAGACAAACTGTCTAATGTGTATTAGTTATGACTCTTTTGGAATGGTTAAATGGAATAGGTTACTAAATGTTTCTACATCGTCTATTGTATTTTATAGTGGATTTCCGCAAAGTCACGCCTGAATCAATTAACTAAGATAATCGTACCTAATACACCTAAAATGTTTCTTCAAAGTGCCCAAACATTTGTGATACAAATTCGTTATTTACCCGTTGGTGGCAGGTGTAAACAACCTTCATGACAAATAAAAGAGTTGGCATAAACGTAAAAGTTTATTGGTTTGTTTGATTTTTGTGTTTACTTTGTGTTCTCCATAAGTATTTTGTAGGTTTACGAGTTTGTCACGCTTCTTTATTGTTATTTTATGTGCTGTTATTTGAATCACTACCCACAAAAACATAATATTATTTATAATATTATCTAGCTAACTCGACAGACGCGATCCTGACCAAATTTTAATAATTCTTACAAAATTCTAATAAAAGTGAACTTTAGTTTTCCCGTATTTTTCAATTCTACCGGCAACTTTTTTTTTTTTTCTTTTCAAAAAATCTTGATTCGAACTATTACGATCATTTTAAAACAAAAAAATAGCCATTCAGTCCATTCTTTCTCAAGTGTTATGCGCTTACCAACGTACAGTATTTAATTTCCAATAAACAGAGTGACAAAACACCCTATCACATAGCCGTCAACTACGCATTCGTTACATCAAATTAAGTAAAATTGCACATAAAAAGTATTTAATTTCCAATAAACAGGGTGACAAAACACCCTATCACATAGCCGTCAACTACGCATTCGTAACATCAAATTAAGTAAAATTGCACATAAAAATAATTGCTGGGAAACGACTTTTATTTTTGGTGTAAAAAATCGCTGTTTGCGGTGGTACCCAACGTAACGCACACAAAACATATCTGTTCGATTTATGCCGGAAGGGCTTACACGTGTGACTCCGGATTTTAATTTGTCTGTCTGTGGTGTCTTGTGGTGTGTGATGACCTTTTTAGTCGTAGTTGGGTTTTAGTTTTTGTTTATGGGTGCATGCACGGAATAGATAAATAAGGTTGGAAAGGCTCTAGCTCCAATTTTGTATCAGGACCAGTGTCACCGCTTGTCTCCCACTATTTTAATTTCTACACATACGCACTCCTATGTTTACAACTATTTCGCACACAACCAAATGAGATACACATAAATCTCAGGGCAGATATTCGTTCGCACACTAGTACTAAGCCCCCGTAGGCATAGACACACACACGCAAACAAGCAATAAAAATTTTCATACACGCTAGTGCTTGATAAAGCCGATATTCTTTATCGAATTAAATTATCGAAAAATTAAACTTGTGAAATGAGTTTTGGTGAAATATTAGTGAAACCATTAATCTTTAAAAAAAACATCTATGTAACGATTCTTGACCAATCTTTATAGGTATAAATTTACTTACTTCAGTGTTTTTTCTTTTTAAAGTTTTATCTTTTTTTGGTGTCAACAAAATTGAAGATGAAGCCTGTGCTTGTAAATCCTAAAATTATAAATAGCATAAAATATTTTGAAATGCGGACTTTACAAGAGCGATTATAATTCAAGATATAAGTATAAGGTTACCTGAGCGCCTTCGCAATTTTGTACACTGGTGGAAATAGCATCATAACTGGGCTTATTAAGTATAGCATTGCAAGAATTAGTTGTCTGAAAAATAATGCAAAAGTCTTAACATGTCACGCACGGTACACTTAATAATAATTCAAAATTGAAATATTAGAGCTGAATGCTTGCGTGATAATGATTTACCCGAGTGTGATAATTAATCTACTGTAATTATTATATGATACCATACATACTCGAAATATTTTTCATGAAAATGAACAATTAAATAAAATAAAACCTGATGATCCTTACATTTTGAATGCAGGGATCAGATTTGTTCATAATTTAGGAGTTAATAAATAGGAGTAGAATATGAAATATCGGAACTTAATTCCAACAAGTTAGTAATACATTTTAACAAAACTTACCAAAGAAGAAATCTGCACAATTTGTTCTCTTGGGATCGCCCCTGGTTTTAGGTACCTATAACCTGATTTTTTAATGATAAAATCATCTTTGCTGAAATGTATAGAGCAAATAGTACTCGTCTTTGTCGGCATCCAGTTTCCTCTACCTGTCACGTCAATCCATTGTTCCCTGGCGTTAGGTTCTTTAGGAAACCCAAAATTTATAATTTATTGCGTAAGTAAAATTGGATTTTACTTATATTTTAATACTAAATACAATATAGTAAATACTTGTAGATGAGTACAATGATCTCGTATAATGTTGCCAATGAATTCAATTTCTCCCTGTAAATCTGTCATCTACAAGTATTTACTATATTGTATAATTCGTTCAATAATTATTGTAATATTTAATTGACTCATTATACATCTAACTAAAAATATACTATCATTAATTAAATATAAAATAATTCAAAAAGAATCTTTGTCCAACGTAAATTTATATTATTTGAGAATTCTATCGATGATTTTATTTAACCACATGGTCACCTCACTATCGACCATGCATCACGGCCAATCAGGGCAAACGACGAAACGTCAATGGTTGAAGTGAAGAGGACGCGACGCATGCAGTACATTGTAAGCGGACTTAGTAATTGCGTTGATTACGCGAGTACACATCGTGCAATGTATATTTTTTTTTTACTTGTTGCAATAATGTCGTTAATGTTTGGAATTTCATAGTGATCAGAATATTTTTATGTTTTTTACTAATAAAATTATAATTAAATGTTATTTTCGACTTACCGATGGAAAGATATACCCCCTCGCTCTATACTTGCGGTCTGACTTTTTGTTTTACAAGTTATAATTAACCAACACGGCATTTTAAAGCAGAGCTCTGTTCTCCGCAGTAGTCCGAAGCGCACGAAACGCGGTGAATGAATGAATCGGTCGAGTTATGATTATCGAATCATAATTGTGGCGCGCTTGCCACGCCCACATTACCATTCCAACCTTATTTATCTATTCCGTGGGTGCATGCAACGGTCCAAGGTTTGTGGGGGGCTATTTGCAATTAGGTTATAACATGTAAACTAGCTTTTTTCTGAAAAAGTTGGCTCTAACCTTCAATATCTCCATCCGAGAAGGTTCCCAGGTATGGTCCAGAACAAAAAAATTATCACAATGACGGGAATAACAAGTGACTTTCGGCTTCGATAAGCGTCTTTGTAAACGACTTCTTCAAAAAAAAAACATACAGACGAATTGAGAACCTCCTCCGTTCTCAATTAGTCTATATGTTTTTTTTTTTTTGTATGTTTGTAACGCGATTACTCCGCCAATTATGAATCGATTTTGATGATTCTTTTTTTGTTTGGTAATGCTTCAGAGGTGGTCCCATATAAATGTTATTAACTTGCTTGGGTAATTTTTGAGTTAGCTTCAATAATAACGTATTTTTCCCACTTAGTCTATGTAGACGATATTTTATTTGACTCTGTCACTGTTATTTACATAGCAGGTAGTGGTATTCAAATTGGTGTGGGGTTGGTACCACATCTAAAAAGTGAAAAATAAGAACTTTTTACAAAATAAAACAACCGACTTCCATAAAAAACACAAAAAAACTAACTTAAATTATTAACTAACTTTAATTTCGGAAGTCGGTGGCAAAAAACGAAAATTGAACAGCAGACACGGACTTCAGAAATTAAACTAATTTTTTGAAAAAAGTTTTTATTACACCCGTTATAGGTTATAGTCATAACAGAATTTAATATTTTGTTAGCAGCTTCACAAAGTCACCACTAAAATTAAAAAAGAGTTGCGGGCAGTTTCTAGCTGTTTGTTCTTTTTTCTTTTGATTGACCGTTCAAATTGGTTTTATTATGTTCTTTTATTATCTTGAAAGCTCAAAGTCATCTTTTCATTGATTTTTTGAGCCTATTGTATATTACGAGCTGAGAGCAACACGGATATGCTCTTACGACTAGTCTCAACGATTTTTTGTTATGAAATGGCGTGGCTTACATTTTTATAATGGAATGTACGGGAATTCGATTTCTATTAGCTTCTCTGACGGTAATAGGTTTTGTTGACGATCATCTTTTGGATTTATTTCTCTTGTCATTTTCTTTAAGCTCTAAGTAGATTGAAAGATTATAAGTTTTCATACTATTGTTTTTTATCGTTTTTATGTGTCTAATACAGCATAACTTTTGTACACTTATTTCGTTATTTAGACATACAGGGGGTTGTAGAGAAACATGGCACCACATACTCGGTCATACGCATTTTATTAACACAGTGCCTGTATTAAGATGTTGAGTTGAGTTAAATAAAGATTTATGCTTATTATTTAACACATACTTACATTATGTAGATCTACCACAACCATTATACCAAAGGTAACAACAAACCCCTTGGCTCTCACTAACTTCCAGTTATTTTGCTCACAAGTCACCGTAACGAGCTTGCAAGGTTAAGGCTTGCAAAAAAAATATCGATATATCGAAACATTGATATTTTTAGGCAATATTTATTATCGTATTTGAAAATGTTTCAAATACGATATATTTCCATAAGCAACACCGTTGCCGCCACTGAATAAAACCGCTGGAATTCAGAACCGTAAAAAGTATACTTATTTTTCCTAGTTTGGTATTTATATGAATAAAAAACTTGAACTTCACCGATATATCGTTTTTTTTTTTCGATATTATATGAATAAAAAACTTGAACTTCACCGATATATCGTTTTTTTTTTTCGATATTTGTTTTTTTTTTAATATCGATACTTTTTGGCACTTCTTGCATCCCTAGCATAGGTACAAAATTAATTGTTATTCTCGATTACTTGGTCCCTTATCCTCTTTAGGCGCGTTGGTTTAGAACTAGATTTATAATATCGCTACATACCTAACAGTCCTCAGAATAGTACTAACACAAAGTTTGCTTCTCTGGACCTGAACCCACGATCTCAACCTCCTAGCTCAAAGTCAAAGTCAAATAATTTATTTCAAATAGACACACAAAAGGCACTTTTGACCGTCAAAAACAAATAAATAGAACTGATTCTAGTTGCCCCTTCCAAAAGGTAGTTTTCATATGGAGAAGAATGGGCAAGAAACTCCAAACTCTTTAAAAAAATGTTTTACAATATTTTGTTTAGCTTTTGTAGATTTTGAAGAGTAGTAGACTAGTAAGCGTAGAAGTATTTTTATAAAGGCTTCAGGTACTTTCCTAAATTCACTTTTTATCTAAACGACTGGTAATCGATTGAACGCGTCCAATAAAATTTGTAATATGGAATTATAGCCATCGTAATCGGTTTTAATATCAATTTTGGTGGTATTTTCATTTCGTTTGATCTTGTATTAAAATGTATGTGATCGTTCCTTTTCTATACGATAATATTTTAAGTTATTACAAGTAAGTGTAGGCATTGGAGTTATTAAAAAAAAAAAATTTCAATATGCTAATAGCATTTTAATATCACCTATTCTCAACTATGTTGGATTCGGTTTCCAGTTTAACCAGATGCAGCTGAATACCAGTGCTTTACATGGAAATACTGCCTATCTGATCTCCACAACCCAGTTATAGGGTAACACGATACCCCTTGATAAGAGTGGTCGTCAGACTTTCGGGCTTCTGACGACCCGTAACAACTATCAAAGATCTACAAATGACAGCGGGTCCAACGGCCTTTCTTTTAAAATGCCAGAGTATTATTCAACTATGAACGTAGGTATTACACTATTCTAGGTATTTACAAGAAGTGAAGTCGTTCAGATTAAACTCGACAATTCAAATCTAATTTAGATTTACGTTAGGTGACTTTTATTGAGAAAGTTTATACCCGACAACTGGTCTCAGCTCTCACAATTTATCGGGTGATAATTACCGTTTTAATTATTTAATAAAATTGTATTTCATAATTTTGAATATGAGCAACGAAATAAAAAAGTTGATGATGCATATAAATGGAGAATACCTTGTTTTACTTCAATCTGCCTAGCCTATACCCAACTGTGTTGGGGTCGGCTTCGAGTCTAACCGGATGCAGCTGAATACCAGTATTTTACATGGAGCGACTGCCTTTCTGACCTCCACAACCCAGTAACTGGGTAATACGATACCCCTTGGTAAGACTGGTGGTCAGACTTTCGGGCTTCTGACGACCCGTAACGACTGTCAAAGATCCACAGAATGACAGCCGGGACCAACGGCTTAACGTGCTTTCCGAGGCACGGAAAAGTCTCGGTATGTAAAGATGGTCACCCATCCACCGACCAACCCTGGCAAGCGCAGCTTAACCTGATGGATCGACTCGGTGCGGCTGTTATTACTTAGCCACGAGCTCCTCAATACCTTGTTTTACTTATTTATGTTAAAAATAACATCGTTTCATTACTTTAAAACAGCTAAGTACGATGAAATTATCATCGCATGCAATTAGCGTTATAGGATAGGAAACGATCACCCGCTGGGTGTCACTGTCATTCGCAGTCAGATACTATCGTTTTTGTCGGTGACATCATCAGATAGTTTGAAAGTTATACCTAAAGATAATGGGTATTCGAGAAGTTTAATTACTTCACTTTTTGTAATGAAAGTTATCATACTGAAACTCCGGTGTCTCGGAAAGCACGTTGGTCCCGGCGGTCATTTGTCGTTACGGGTCGCCAGAAGCCCGAAAGTCTGACAACCAGTCTTGTTAAGGGGGGGTACCGTATTACCCAGTTACTGGGTTGTGAAGGTCAGATAGGCAGTCGCTCCTTTACATAGAGCGACTGCCTACCTGACCTTCACATACTGGTATTCAGATGCATCCGTAAATTAATCAAAGAATATTACGCTACTCAATTTCATCCATCTTTAAAACTTCCTTTGATACCCACGTGTAAACGAAACAATTAAGAAATTAAATTAACAAGTACATTTTCTTGTTACGTTTTGTTAACAAAGAACCTTAATAAAGCTTCTTGAACAAAATTCAAACAGGATGGTTTCTGAGTATATTTCAAGGAGAAACCCATGCTTTGGGTACATATTAGTCAAAGAAACCACGAACTCCACCACGAAGCCACCGGGTCTACTCCTTGCCACGCAATGGTCTCTGTAGCCCCATGCAACATGAGGCTCCAGGGGCTAGTGCAAATATTGGGGTTCATTAGATTTATCGACTCTGGTTAAACCACGCTAGGATCATCGGTGCATTTCATTTATTATTTCATAGTGCTCCTAGAAGCCAGGAATGGAAATCAATCTTATTTTCCTCTATTTTAGAAGTTTTCACACACAAATGAGTAGTACCTACTTTAGGGAATTTATTTAAATTTTTATATGAGAAAAGCAAAGTGGAGTGCTGCATTGTTACCGAAGTTTACTTGTCCAAACAATGTTTGCCCGAAAGATCATTTGGCCGATGAACTGTTTCAGTGATGTAAACAATGACAATGATTGTGACTAGATACACTGCTTTACACTGATACAAATGTATACAAATAATAGACAATATTCTCTTCACCAAGAGAGTAAACAGAAACAGTGTCAGTACTGACAGTAAAGTTCAAACTAAATTCAAAACAACGTTATGTTAATCACATTAACTACGCCAAGGGAATGACGGAGGCCCAATATCTATTACGGCTCTTAGCGAAGTTTTAACAACCAATTTGCTAAACCCATGTCAAGTTCGCGAAATTACCAATTAAACTGTTTATCACAACGAGAATTTTAATAGGCAGTGTGGAAAAATATTATGACGACCTGTGTAAGAAGTTCTTTTAGATCGATTTTATCATTAAGTACCTACGTTATTATAGAAAAAATGTAATGTTCAATTTTTCGATCGAAAGTTCGGTTTTATTAATTTTTTTGGCTAGACTGTTGTTTTTCAATAAACATGATGCAATTAACAGGTTAGAATGCCTCCACAGCTTTGCGAGTAAAAATTAAGATTTAAGAATTTTTAAGTTAAGAATTTTAAGAATTTTTAAAATACAGATTTGTCAGTTTAAAAAAATGCAATTAGGGAACCCTAATAACCCGTTTTCTTAACTTGCATATCCCTCTAAGAATTAAAGCGTAGCAGATTTTATTTCATAAATCGCCTACCTTTTATCTACAAACTGGAAAACCATGTTTCATAAATATTTAATCAACTCTTTAAGTGAAAATTAGCTTGCTAAACGGTTCTACTGCGGAATTAAGAATAGATCGAGCAAATTGCTTTGAGGTTTATCATAGTGCTATATGGTTCCGTAGGTGCTAAGTTCTCGTTTTGGAATGATTTGTCTGCCCGTTCCAGATGCAGGCACCATTTTATAGCGTCACGTGGAGCAATAAAGTTGGTTTTAAAAACTCAATTGATGATAAGTAAAGGCAGGTGGCTATTCAAGGACAATTTTAATTTATAGAGGAGAGATTGACATCCTTGTCTCATCCCGTTATTACGCCCAGTGCCCTGTTTATCAAAACTTACAAACCTTGTATTGAAAAATGTCATTATTATAAAAAACTACAGGCGTAAATTACATGTTACAAGTGTCATTATTTAGTTCACAAGTACTTATATTTTAACCCTTCTATTAATGGTTTTGTTTATCAAAAATTCTTTGTAAGTTACAACTTATAGAAAATCATAGCAAATCCTGAGTGTCCGGCGACTCTCTATTCCGTCTTACAAGTTAACAAGACATATTTTTTTGATAAACAAAAATGGCACCTGAAACATGTAATTTACACGTGTAATTTTATTATAATAATGAAATTTTTACAGGAAAAATGCTTGTATTATTAGGCTTGTAAATTTTGATAAACAGGGCACAGTGTACGCGGGCGTTGTTATTTGTCAATTCATGATTGAAGCCTTATACACCAGGGTCGATACATCAGGTTAAGCTACGCTTGCCGGGGTTGGTCCGTGGATGGGTGACCATCTTTACATACCGAGACCCCTCCGTGCCTCGGAAAGCACGTTAAGCCGTTGGTCCCGGCTGTCATTTGTGGATCTTTGACAGTCGTTACGGGTCGTCAGAAGCCCGAAAGTCTGACAACCAGTCTTACCAAGGGGTATCGTATTACCCAGTTACTGGGTTGTGGAGGTCAGATAGGCAGTCGCTCCATGTAAAATACTGGTAATCAGCTGCATCCGGTTAGACTGGAAGCCGACCCCAACATAGTTGGGAAAAGGCTAGGCAGATGATGATGTTTGAAGCCTTATAGTGACAGTGGTTCACTTTTGACACAATATTTTCCTGCTTCTGCTAGATTTCCTGCCATTTACAGTCCACTGCTATAAACAGGTATTTTTTTTCAAAAAGGTGGGGTGGCTAGGTATTGGCAGTTATCTTATGTTGCATTTCGCTGGCGTGTATCTTGCACATCCTCATCTACCTAGCCTTTTAAATGGAGTCTGAATACCAGTATTTTACATGGAGCGACTTCCTATCTGACCTCCACAACCCAGTTACGAGGTAACATGTACTGGATTTTTTACTACCCGTAACGACTGTCAAAGATCTACAAATGACAGCCGGGATCAGCGGCTTAACGTGCTCTCCAAGGCATGGAGGTGTTCTGGACCTTTAAAGCCCATCGCTATTCGCTATTTTATAAATAAATAGGGGTTACTAAAATCAAAGAGGCTTGTTTTTCTAATGGTTTCCAGGCTAACGACCTTAATGTCAAATCATTAAAATATATTCACATTATTTTCTCATATAAGGTACGTTAGTTCTTCATAATTAATTCACTATGGTTACCTATCCATAGTGAATTTTAGATAAAATGTGTTAAGTACGTACCTACGTACTTAAAACATTTTTATCTAAAAAAATATTTGTTAACATTTTGCTAAAACACTAGAGTGGTGGTAAAAGCAAAGAGTGTCTAGATTTTAATGGACTTACCATTACTGTAATATATTCTCATTGTACGAGAAATAATGCACTTTTTATAACTATTTTCTTTTACAATGTTAAACCAAACCAAACCAACTAACCTACCAAACCAAGTATGAACCAAACAATCATAACTAACTAGTCCGAGTGCGCATATGTGTGACGATCTTACTTGGTAAACTATCATCAGATTGTTTACTTTTACCGAAAACTTATGAATCCTAAATCCATAACCGAAATCATGATTCATTTTAGCACAATCTGAACAACGAAAACTTATGCTTACCACAATTAATTACCGGTTTGAAATAACAGCTATACTCCATTTGAAATAAGATTAGACCTTTAAATGAATCTTTTTTACAGTCCGTTCAACCGATTTTGACTAAGTTTCTTAGGCGGAAAAATAAACCTCGTTTTCATTATTCCGACGGAACCCTAAAAAAGGGGCTGATTTCTGAACATATTAAACAGTACAGGGGAAAATAAAAATGAAATTGAATACATTAACCGATTCAATAATTGGACAATTATTAGAGAAATGAAACCCTTGAAAAATCAAAGAGCAGTTGTGCTTTAACCTTTTGAATATTCACACAATAAAAGTAACAATGCTTTTGCAAAAAGTAATCACATACACCAAACAGTTGGAGGACCCAAAAAATCCTTTGTTGGGGCCAACTTTGAAAGGATTGTATGTATTTGGCCTCTGGCAAACTGGGAGCAAATTTAGAAACACTGCTTACAATTTTATACATTTGTCATCATTTCTTTTTGTTTTAAGCCAATTTGTTGACCTTTATTTTGTTAGACATGATATTAACAAAGTTTTAAACAACATATCACTGACTGTTCTCGGCATTATTTGCATCGCAAAATGTTATTCTTACGTTAAGTGGCAATGCGAGTGGAGGAAGCTTGTTCAATATATTTCTGAAGAAGAAATAATACAAATTAGGAGAGAGGACCCGGTAATAATAAAGCACATGGAGGACTACACTAAGTATACAAGGATGATAACATACATGTTTTGGGTGATGGTATTCGTAACTAATTTCCTTTTAATAGTTACGCCCTTCTTGAAATACATAACATCGCATTCTTACCGGGAGAAGATAAGAATTGGTGATGAACCATTACCCCAAATTCTATGTTCTTGGTTTCCGTTTGATAACACCAAAATGCCTGGTTATTTGGGAAGTGTTTTCTTTCATATTTTTATGGGCAGCCAAGGTTCTGGCGTATTAGCCGCTTACGATATGAACGCTGTTGCAATAATGTCTTATCTTAAAGGACAGATGTTAATTCTAAGAGAGAAATGTAACCGCCTATTTGATGAAGTAACTTCTGCTGAAGATGTTTTAGATAGGATCAAAGAGTGTCATAGACATCATAACGTCTTAATTAAGTAAGTACTTCATAAGTTTTTACAGTTACTTTTATTACTTTAGGCGTTGATAAGGTATCGTTAATGCTAATTTGTGACTAAAGTTTCATAAATTGTAATGTCACAAATCTAATAATCTAGATGAGAATAATCTTATTTGAGATGATATACATTCTAGCTGGGTCATCTCAAACGAGGTCATCTTTTTTATCAGGTCCACTTAAAATGCGCAAATGTTGAGAATACCTATCTACCTACCGAAAATACAAGGAGAAACTTAAAATAATTAAAGGATCACAGGAATTTTTCTCCTTGAAAAGACAAAGCCCAATAAATAACATGGTAGACCAAATATATTAATTTTTGAAGTTTATCTTGGACATCATTGACCTACAATATGAAGAATATAACATCGTCAGGAAACCTGGATTTAAAATAAACTTGAAGTCACATACATGCATTGAAGCAAGCAAGCGTGTTGGTCATTGTTCAATATGCTATTGCTTTCTCTGCATGAGCTTCATAATCCTTACATTTTTAAATATTTTATAAACAACATGTAAAAATATAAAAACTAGTAGCCCATCGGCATCAGGATCAGGGTCCAAGCTGCCGGTAGTCAGGGCTCTAGAGAGAGAAACCTCCTCACTATGCGTGCCGTGTCCAGGGTACTGCTTTCTGAATCAAGCCCTTGACCCAGCCGCGCAATGAGAGCCTCCTGAGATGTTGGTCAAGGCTCTTCGCTATTAAGCCATTGACCGTAATGATTATCGGTACAGTGATTGCAGAGTCCACGTCCCACATGTCGACAACCTCGTGTGCTAAGTCAAGATACTTATTTTTTTTATCTTTCTCT
Organism: Lithophane leautieri; assembly: GCA_949152455.1. Classification (NCBI taxonomy): domain Eukaryota; kingdom Metazoa; phylum Arthropoda; class Insecta; order Lepidoptera; family Noctuidae; genus Lithophane; species Lithophane leautieri. The sequence continues at coordinate 4,203,125 of OX424479.1, read as the reverse complement.
ACTTTCACGAGATTCTCATCGTCGATCTATCACCACAATATCAGGCTTATTGGCTACAATAGTCCTGTCAGTGATGATAGATCGATCCCAGTACAATGTGGCGTGACCATTTTCGAGAACTGGGTCGGGCACATACCTGTATTATGGTACTTCATACTCCACAAGGTTGTACTGCAAGGCAAGTTGCTGGTGGATAATCTATTCCTATGTTTATTATATCTCGGGACCATGGAGTCCCGGTCTTTTGGAAGGCGTACGAGGGGCCGAAGCCAACTCGCAGAGGCCCCTTAGACAATTTTAAATGGGATCAGGCACCAACCGACGATTATCCCTGTATGCACTATGAAAATACACCCAAGGACAACCCCCGGATGGTGTAGGACTATTGCAGAACATGGAAACAAAACATATTGGGCTATGGGTTTGGGTGGCTATAGTGTACTGGTTACCTAAAACTATTGAAGGACTATGTCCCCTGCCTGATCAATGTTTTATATATACACGGATAATATGGCAGGGGGTGACTTGCACACTCAATAATGGGCCTTCGAAAACGGTCGCTAGCACATAGTGACGTAGCGACAAAGAGGCAACACTTCCTGAGGTGCTTAAGAGGAGTAGAGAGGTATTCCACGGCTATCAGGACAATCCCGGAAGTACGGTCAAGATCCCTACCAGCATCTTACTGGAATACTTCCTTCCTCCGAGCACATTTGCTCTAGCGAATCTCCACTAAAGCCGGCCAATCAAGGCAAGAATGAGGTGGGAGCTCTGTTCCTCGTCAGTGTTCACTCTAGCCGGCCAATAAAGGCAAGCCAGAGATGAGGAACAAGACTTCTCCCGGGAGGTAGGGTCCGTGGGGTCGCTACTGCCCAACAGCTCGCCACATGCTGCCCTGCGGGTTTTTGTATCTCTCTTGGTCTGGCTCTTCACCTTAGACCCGTTCCGGCAAAGTAAACTCTACCGGCACAGACCTAGGGTTCGGAGCGCGCAAGCCCCACCACGACGTCAACGTAGAGATACGGCGGTGGGGCTATTGCTATTATTATTATATTATTATTAAACCCAATTTTATTTCCAGGCACTGCTCAATCTTCAACTCACTGTTATCGCCAACCATGTTTATTTATGTGCTGATGTGCTCCATAACAATTTGCGGCAGCGTGGTGCAATTTAGTTCGGTATGCTGCTTTTTTATTACTTTATTTAATAACTTTAGAACTGATGTAACCAAATTATGTATTAATAATTTTTTGAATCCTCTTCATTCTTTTTAATAATAAAAACCAGTCAAGTGCGAGTCGGACTAGCACGCGAAGGGTTCCGTACCATTATCTATAAAACAAATAACGTTTGTTGTATGGGAACCCCCTTACATATTTATTTGATTCTGTTTTTTAGTATTTGTTGTTATAGCGGCAACAGAAATACATCATCTGTGAAAATTTCAACTGTCTGAGTACCACCGTTCATGAGATACAGCCTGATGACAGACGGACAGACAGACAGACGGACGGACAACGGAGTCTTAGTAATAGGGGGGTCCCGTTTTACACTTTGGGTACGGAACCCTAAAAATGTATGATAATTATAGTTATATTCTTTCAAAACAAGCTCTCTATATAAATTGACCATGAACATTATACAATGCTGAATAGATGTTCAGATTCTGACATGAAAGGGAAACTTAATACACATTGCTGGTAATAAGCAACCTTTGCAGCTATGAAAGGCTATTTATGGTAGACTGCTCAAAGGTCTAGTTGGTCGCAAGCGCTGCTGCTGAGCTTATGGTCATTGGTGGGTTCGATTCCCAGGTCGGGCAGTGTATTTTTATTTTTTTGTTAATTTATATATTAAAATTTGTTCTTTATTAATATAATAAAAAATACATTGAAAAACTTCTTATACTAAATTAACTAAAAAACTAAATTAAAGGACTAACTAACTATACCAGTGTTATTAGGTTTTTTCATCAGGAAATTTCTCAGTAGCAGCCCAGAGTCTGGATTTGTGCTCGGTTGATGGCAATAGGATCGCCCACTATTACATTAATTGAATATAATTATTATATGGGTGTACTCGTATTTATACCTCTGCTCCACCCTTCGGGGATTACAGGCGAGATGTTATGTAATATATTTTTATAGTATCTATCTAACTAAAGTAGTTATCAGTAATCATTAGAGAATATATGATGAATTATTCTTGTTGTTTATTCCCACTAATTTGAGGATTAGTAGTGATTCTAATATAATTGGTTTTAATAAGTCAAATTAAAACACCGGTCGTTCGCGACGTATCAATAGACAAGGAGTAAATTTTCTTAAAAGATACACTGGTGTGTTCACCAGGAAGTGTTAAAGCCCTGCCATTGTATACATAGACAAGTGTTTGCAACTAAATACTAATTTAAAAAAAAAGTATTCACAACAGTTTGGTACAAAAATACTTAATATATGCCTTCGTTTTCAGAAAGATGCTACTGCTTCACAAAAACTGTGGGTCTTTCAGTACACGTCTGGATTAGTTTCGCAACTCTTTTTGTACTGTTGGCATAGCAACGAAGTAACTCTACAGGTAATTAACTTATTTCCAAACCCCGAAGAAACTCTTTACAGTTTAGCTTTACATCAGAGAATTAAATAAATTTAGAAAATCGTCAATAACAGTAATTCTACCTGAGGCTGTTGGAATCTTCAAATATTAATAATATGTCTATTTAGGGATCGATTTGAAGTGCTAACTAATTTTTCAATTAATGTCGGCGCCGATTGCATTTATTTTAATAATGTACTTAATGTGAATAATGTGGTAATCTAGTGCTGATGGACCAGTGGCCGTCTTATACCAAACCAATGTAGGTAGGTATATGATAAAATAAAACGGTATTATTTAATAATTTATGCCTTCACTAACAGAGTAAGCAAGTAGACAGAGGAATCTACAGCAGTGACTGGTGGCAAAGTGATGTGCGCGTACGCAAACAACTTCTCTTATTGGCTGGAAAGTTAAATCACCCGTTTGTATTAGATGCTGGACCTTACACTACGCTATCTGTTCCCACTTTTATTGAAGTACGTACCTAATAAATATTTGTAAAATCGGCGATCTTTTGACTGGCGGACGTAAGCACGGAATTATTTGTAAGCACGAAATTTTCGGACTGTTCATGTTCAACGATTTGCTTCTAATTACGTTCCAGAGCAGTGGACAGCCGCGACTTACCAGTTGTCGATCGTGGGATCGAAGCTAGTTTAGGTACGAAGCCACGACCTAGAACTCGACATGGTATAACTGTGTAAATTATTTCATCACTACAGTTCTCAAAACGGTGAAGGAAAACATCGTGAGGAAACCCTGAAATGTACCCGGAAATGTCCTAGAATCAAAAGTTCAAAGACATGTAACATCCGCCAATCCGCGTGATGGATTATAGTCCAATCCCTGTCAAAGAGTGGAGGCCTGTGTCTCAGCAGTGGGAACATAGCCTGATTATGATTCACTATGAGGCCGTAACAGCCACTCGGTACAGATTTTGGATAAGAGCAAAGAAGTATGAAGGTGTAATTGACAGTGTATGGTTATATGATTAAATTGTTGCGGTCTCTAAAGGTTTGGTTTCCTTAGAAAACGGTGAACAGTCACACAACGGCTATCCAATTTACAGAGCGTTTTTTGCCACCTGTCATGTCAAATACTGGTGAAAATGGCAGATTTTTATGACGGTTGTTATAATATGATGGAACCGCTTTCCTAGGAAACAAAAGCTTTTGGGGTGCGTTTTGCACTGAAGCGGAAAACGAGCGGAGCTGAGCGGAGACGTGCAGGAATCGTCCAATTACAGACGAGACGAGAGACGCGATGAGGATTTCTACCATTGTTATTGGTAGATTCCTGCAGGTCTCCGCTCAGCTAAGCTCAGCACAGCTTAACTCCGCTCAGCTCAGCTCAGCTCCGCTCATCTCCGCTTCAGTGGAAACGCACACTTAAAGTCTAGCGAAGATGCTTGTCTTTTTGTTAATCCACTTCTTTAATTGCTTTATTGTATGGATAAATCACTTAGGTATTCTATTCATTGCAGATCATGAAACGCTCCTACAGCTTCTTTACACTATTCTCGAAGATTCAAGAGGATTAATTAATAAGGTTTTCATGAAGCAACGCAATATTCCATATTGTTTTCTTAACAAAATTCGATTTTTGTACACAAATACTGATGAATTAATACATTATTTTGCTTGTTTATAAGTACGATGAACCACGCTGTTTTCGGTTTAATTAATAATTAATTGTGTTTGTTATATTGTAATTTGATATTCGGAAAATTTGGGTTAACATCATGTTGGTATTCGGTGATAGCGAAATATGTAGCTTTGTACAAAGCTTTAGTCTGTTAGATCAAAGTAAACAAACTTGTGTATCGTTTTATGTAACATAACATTTTTGGAAAGCTTTGTAGTCTTAATTAAATAATTACACTAATTACTGTATTTATTTCGAGGGCTGTCAGATTTAATATCAAAGAGATACAAACCCTTTTAAGCTCAGAATTACGATCTCGTTATGGCAAGGGATTTTACAACCAAGGTGTTTTCCAGAGTGCTTACGAGAGCAATAATATCAAGCCCCCGTCAAAGTTTCAAACATAAGCGTTTAAAACAGTTGTATTTACTTAACTAGCTTTTGCCCGCGGCTTCGCCCGCGTGGAAGTCTGAAAATATCCCACGGGAATGTACTACCAGCATTAAATTATACTCTAATCCAGATGAAACAAACAATCTGTGTGCCTAATTCCATCCGAATCCACTCAGCCGTTTTTGCGCCAATTCTGAACATACATCAAGACAAACAGACAAAAATTATAAAAACTATATTTTCGGCATCAGACTCGTTTCCAAACCTCGTAGCAATTATTTTTGACTTTATTGCCTACTAATTATTCTATGTATCAATACTGAAAATACTTAGCTGCATAATAAGTAAAAGTAAAGAAAATATTTTTCCGACAGCTATTCCATCAAATTTGACGTCTGAAGGCTACAATTACCTGCCACATTTGCAAAAGCTGTACAATTTTAGAGCTAAATAGTCAGTTGTCACAGTGTATAAAGATTGGCCATAATAAACAGTGTATACTGTTTTATGCAAAGTACCAATTTGTTTGACATCTGCCCGCCCATGCCACGTAAGTTATCCATAAACGTGTGTGGATGTTTGTTTGTTGCGTTTACTAATCGTATGTAGTAAAAGGTGAACTTACTATCTGTAATGGTCACAAAGGGCAAAATTTTGAAGAAAATAGCAAATTTACAATGTAGGTTGATAGATTGATAAAAAAATATTCAGTGCATACAAAATAAACACAAAAGCACAATTAATTGATAACAAATTAGATGAATTGTGAATAGTTTACTTTAATAAAGAAACTTCATCATAGCAAAAACAATACAATAAAAAACAGAATGTAAAACCAAAAAAAAAAGTGTATGTAGGTACACTATCTAATAGTCTATCTAATATTAAAAATAAAAATAAAACCGAAACTATTTGTTAAGACGTATTTATCGTTATTTGAAAAAATATCATGTTGTGATAACTCCTCTCGTCTATTTCACAATTCCATAATCATACTTGCCTCCAGATGACATTGTAAACAAAAACAAACCTTTATCACGCCAAATTATTCTACGAAGCATGCAAAAAAGAAATAAGACCAATAATTATTTGGCTAAAAACTCAATTACCGAATGGAAATGGAATGGTAGCTTTTAATGACATACAACCAGCGAGGATTTCACACAATAGAATTGATTAAAACTCGTCTAGAATCTGCATTCAAAGTAGTGGGTTCATTCATTCTGTAGTTTTCGAGATAATAACTGTTGCAAATTACGTAGATCGGTCGCTATAGCTCGGTACTCTAAAAACTTGTGAAATATGGAGGTCAGTGTGGAACCCAGATAATAGTGAAGAGGAAAATTTTACACTTCATATTTTATACGTTTTTGAGACTTATTAAAAAATAGAAGTCATTTAAAATGTGTCCAACATATTAAAATGCGGGGATATTCTAGAAACATGGTATTTCTTTTGCGTAGTCATTAGGTTTTTTTTTTTTATTATTAATGGGTTATAGACTTTATTGAAGCTCATTCATTCATTCAGTCACTTCAAACTCAAACTCAAAGCATTTATTTAAATTGAACCATTTATCAGGCACTTTTGAATTGTCAAGGAGTCGGTCAGTCAGAAACATGAAGCTAGTTGCCCATTTCAAAGCGTAGTAGGTACCTGTGGAGAAGAACGAGCAGGAAAACCAAAGGACACACTTTTAAATATAAAAAAATATTGTTACAAAAAATTAGTTATATTATTCATGTTGAAATTATACATGTGAGAACAAATATAAAAAACAACAAAAAAAAAACAATAATTAAAATAAACCACAAAAATTAAATTACGAGTAAGCCATGGCAGCCAAGAGATGACCAGTCCCAACTGACGGCGCCCATTCACGAACATGACGCATGGATCAGCACCATTCAGCTCAACCGAAAGACGAAGACGTCCACTGCTGGACATAGGCATCCAGCACCGCCACTTCGACCGTTTTTGTGCTTCTCTCATCCAACGGATTCCCGCGTAGCTCATATCATACTCCAAGTAAAGTTACACAATTTCAACATTCTTCTTAACTCAATCTAAACGTCAGTCCTTTAACCTTGACCCTTTAACCGTAACTGGAATAACTCACCCAACAATATTATCTAAAATTAATTTTATTGAATACAAGTCACGCCTGAGTATTAACTTAGTAACGCTAACATAAATAAATAATGAGTTCGCTGCCAAAAGTAACAAGGGAAGGGTTTCGAAAAATTCACATTTATGCTGCCTGCTTGAAACTGTTTGTTATTACACCAAAATGGTATTTAAATTCCTTTATCGATTGGAAGACCCAAATAATCCATTATTAGGGCCAAATGTTTTGGCCCTTCGTTATGGGGGCTTATGGCAAAAAAATCGCGTAAAACGATTTTTCTCTAATTTGGTTCTTTTTGCTTTTTTTTGTTTTCTGTTAACCCAATACATAGAGCTTTGGATTATCAGGAATAATCTAGAAATGGCAATGAAAAACCTGGCCTTCAGTATGATGAGCACCGTTTGCATTATCAAAGCTTTGAATTTAGTGTTCTGGCAAAATTCTTGGAAAAAACTCATCGAATATGTATCTGAGACAGAAAAGTCGCAACTGTCAAAAAAAGACAAGACAGTCAACAATATCATTTTCGAATATGTTAAATATGCTAGAAGAGTTACATTATTCTACTGGTGTTTAGTAACGTCCACCGTTACGATAGTCCTGGCACCTCTCTTCATTTACTGGTCGTCTCCTGCCTTTCGAGAGAGTGTAAGGAACGGAACCGCACCATACCCAGACATAATGAGCTCTTGGATTCCTATTGACAAAACCAGAGGCTTCGGTTCATTGGTTGCTACTTTTAACCAGGTATTTGCTTGTTTCTACGGAGGTGCCGTCATTGCAATTTTTGACTCAACTGCTGTAGCAATAATGACGTTTTTTGCTGGACAACTGAAAGTACTATCCGTGAATTGCGAAAATCTGTTTGGCGATGGTAGTGAGCTAGTTAATTATGATGAAGCCGTGAAGAGGATTAAGGAGTGTCATTTGCATCATTTGTACTTGGTGAAGTAAGTTTTGTCTTTAGTTTACTTATTATTTCAATGGTCAAGTGTTTATAATTAAGCTACTTACAAATCATTACTATTTACTTATTTAAACTTTTCGCACTCAAAAAAAAGGTACAAAGGCGGACTTAATGCCTTAGGCATTTTCTACCAGTCAACCAAGGGTGGTGAAGAGATTAGATGGCAGGTGCTCTGATTGAGAGGAACAAAGAGATTTTTTTTTAATAATTATAATAACTATGCATTACATCATCAATTATTATATTAGTTATCATTGTGCATACCGTTACTGAATTATTTTTTGTTTATTTTCCAGATTTTCATCAGATTTGAATTCTTTACTATCGCCCGTCATGTTTTTGTATGTAATCATCTGCTCTCTTATGATTTGTGCCAGTGCTGTACAGATAACCACGGTAAGATCGTTTGAATGTTCAACCAGGGTCAGACAGCATTTGTCTGGCATTGATGCTGAAATGACTTCTGAGATACAGGTTTTACCTAGTTTGGAAGTTAGGAGTCCATATAGTTAAGCTGCCTAATTATTATATTATAAACGTGTGCCTTAGTTTTAAACAGATATTTTTGTATTAGGCTATATATAATTTTAGTCCAAATAAACGTTATGTTATGTTAATGAACCTTTTTGGTGCAGCCGTGAGGCACACATTGTTAAAACATTATTTTCACTTTTTTTTGTATATTGTGTATATAATAACATTTATTTGGACACAGTTCGTGAAGAACTGTGTCCAAATAAATGTTATTCTTTCTTTCTTCTTTCTTTCAAGTATTCTTGTAATTTCTTGTAACCACTATATTTTGTTTATACTTTGCTGCATACCAAGCGGATATATCCGTTACTTCTTGTGTATTGCTATATGACTATTTATTTTTCTGTGGTGTTTACAGTTTTAAAGTAAAACCATCGAACAGTTAAAAATATACCTTATATATTTTTAGTTTTGGTTTACGGTAGGAGGATGTAGGGATCGTAGCAGATGGTGTTCTGTAGTTTCTGACTACCTGAATGGGAAGAAGGCTGAAGAGGGTGGGTTTGTGTGTGTTAACGGTAATTCGCACAGTCATTCGTATTAAAACTAAAACAGATTGGCTGAGTGCCTGCCAGAGTTGCCGAACGTCCAAAAGGAATACCAGGACCCTTGGCAACAGGCAACTGAAGGAACACGGGTGGGTTTTAGTCAGTAAAAGTCTGACACACCCTCCCGGTCCGCCTAGAACGGTAAATGTCACTTGATGATTTCTAACACTCAAATAAAAAAAAAAAGATTGTTAAGACAATCTTTTTTTTTCTGGACAATTTTATGAAAATAATTAATAAATTAGAAAATGGTCAACAAATCTAAGGACGTACTATGATAAGTGCACAAAGCGCGGCTGTACAAGACTTAGAACATTTGTCTCTGTAGGGTTACTCTGTAGCGCAACGTTCATGTTAATTCGGAATCACGAAGATTATCGAAACACATAATTTTTTGGGTCACCTGTAATACACGTTCGTAGTTATTAACATCATATTCTGGACGGCAGAAACGGAATTGTGCAAACAGTTTTAATAACGCTGAGTGATAAACTCGCATCAAACAAAATGTCAACCGTACGGTAGACAAAAATGAGGTTTCAAATTGGGGACGACGCGGACGTTTTAAAAAATTGACAATTGTCCTACATTTTGTTGACTTTTTATTTATATTCTTGTTCCCAGGGAAATTGACTGGCTTGAATTATTCCTATGTCATTGTTCCGATTTTTTTGTTGCTGCTTCTGCTATTTGGGAATTTGAATAATTATTTTGTGTTGTTTCAATATTTCTCTATTTATTTTAAGTTTTCTTTCGTGAAAGTTTGCTAAATCTAAAAATAAAAAAGTTAATGTTAGGAATCAAACCCAACACCTTGCGCGGGGTCTGAATCAGCAGGCGGCGTGATCAACGCGTCATCGACAAGCTGAAGTGCGTGACAAGCCATTGGGACGAGCCGTGACGACACGGCACGTCCCGATGGCGACACGGCTCGTCCCGATGGCGACACGGCTCGTCCCGATGGCGACACGGCTCGTCCCGATGGCGACACGGCTCGTCCCGATGGCGACACGGCTCGTCCCGATGGCGACACGGCTCGTCCCGATGGCGACACGGCTCGTCCCGATGGCGACACGGCTCGTCCCGATGGCGACACGGCTCGTCCCGATGGCGACACGGCTCGTCCCGATGGCGACACGGCTCGTCCCGATAGCGACAACCACCGATAACCACTCGTTTCTACGGAGTCCACCGCGTTGACGATACTCCTCTCTTAAGCTCAATAATTAATGGTTTCTCCGCGGGGTTTCTCTTATTTTTGTAAATGAAAACGCACAATTAACCATTTTCCCTGAAATACAGTCCACTTTCATTCCACCCCGAGCTAACAGTGATGAACCCTTTTGTTTTTATGTACTATTAGCTTTCATTTTTACATGTGAATAAAGCTACATAAAACTTCTTGTCTGTATTTCTATTTTCAGGCAGGCACGGGCAATATGCAGCAAATTCGGATAGCTGTATATCTCATGGCACTCATAGCGCAACTATTTTTATATTGCTGGCATAGCAACGATGTATTGTATGCGGTTAGTGAACATTTTGATCTTTTATAATATTCCCACATAGTAAAAAGGTACGTGATATAACATCAATTTGCAGAAATATATGGCAGGATCCAATTTTAAGCGTGGTTATAGAAAGAAAGAAAGAAAAAGAAAGAAAAATATTTTATTTGGGACACATAAAACCATAGAACCATATCCGTTAACACAGCAAATTGGTAGAACCGTGAAATGCAGATGTGAAATACAAATTCATAACGTGGCGAATGTAGACAGCTAATTTGAATGCATGTTGGCTGCTTTTGACTAAGCTTAATTAAGGAACGTTTATTGTGCTATTCCCTACGAAATTTACCGTCGAAAAGAGACAGAATAGGAATGAACATGAACAGATTTGTTAATTTAGGTACTTAAAGTCTTCCTAAAAGGAGGTTTGGGAAAGTAAACAGCTGATTATAATCCGTTCAGAATGATACTGGCTTCAATTTAAAGGCTGATTCTGTAAGATAAGCAAAACATAAAAGCAGAAAAAATGACAATGGCAATGAAAATGGCTATGTAACCAGCTGCTGGTTACATTAGTTATTCTTGTTACAAAGAGTTGTCTTGTTACAAAGAGTTGTAAGCTAGTTACGATGTTTCTTATGAAATATCTAGTGCATAGGATAAAATTATCAGTTGAGTAAATTGGAGAGCCGAAACTGAAAAAGCGATTTCCTTTTCCACATTTACAATTTTTTTTATGGGGTATAGGTCTTCTCTAGACCACAATCTAAGCAAGATGTCAAGGTGTGATGACGATGGAGCTAGCAAACCTATAAGGTGCCGATTCACTCCAGCTTTAAAGGCGTTAAGGTTGTAAGTGCCCGGAAATACAGACGCCGGCAGTGAATTCCACAACTTGGCTGTGCGCATTATAAAAGAATTCTCAAAGCGCTTGGTCCTGATAGCAAGGATTTCTACCAAATTTGGATGATATCCTGCAGTGCGTCTTGTAGTCCGATGATAGAAAGGAGATGGCGGGATAAGCTCATGGATCTCTTGCGCACACTCTCCAAAGCACAGTCTGTAGAACACCGAAAACTAAGCAACTGTGCGTCTATGGGCTAAGCTATAGCTTAGATTTTGCTAACAGTTCATCACCTATTAGCCTCTCAGCTCTGCGTTGAATCGAGCCAAGAACGGAAAGCTGGCATTTGGCGGAGCCATCCCATAAGGGACTGCAATACTCCATATACGATCGGATTTGAGCTTTATATAAAGTGAAAAGCTATCCAGGTGTGAAGTATCGCTTCATCTTGTTTAGAATGTACAACTTTTTGGTCGCAGTTTTAGCCTTTGCCACGATTGTAGTGCTGAAGTTGAGGTTAGTTGTCAACTCCATGCACTTATTAAGGTGCAGATGCAATGCACTATAAGGCCGCATTCACACGGGATCCGTCATTGACATTTCGTCAAAAAACACGACATGTCATGACGGATGGACGTTCACATTTCATGAGGACACGACTTCTTGATTCGTGATTCAGTCTTGGGCGAGCGCTTCAACGGATCTGTCACAAAAAATTGCGATTTGTGTTTTTTGACGAACGTGATTATTAAAAGACGATACGTGATTTAATACTTGTCCGTCATTTTTCACGATTCGTGATGCATGTGAATACGGGCATTTAAAAAGAATTGCCGCCGTTAAAACACAAAAAAAACGTATCGTGAAAAAAGACGATTCGTCAAAAACACAAATCGTCGTTGAGTGAGCCGTAACATTATTTTCTTCAATAATTTGCTGTAGTTCTTACCCGTCGCGTCGGGTTGTTGAATTGAAAACAATGAAAAATATTATGAAGAATACGTTCGAGCAATCATCTTAATGCACTATCGTAATCTCTTAACTTATGTCTAGATTCTACACTTGAGTTGAAAAGATTCCTCCTTGAGTCAGTTGTTTTTAAGTTACTCAGAGAGTTACTTTGTTCATAGAAGTCCAAATTGGTTAAAGTTTTAAGTGGATTATCAACAAATGCTTATTGAAGAAGCACAACTTTATAATGGAATACCCTCTAGTATAAGAAATCTGCACTCGTTCAATGCATAACTTAGTCAGTATTATAATTGCGGATCGATAGGTTACGTTTGGAGAAATAAAGGCATTGGATAGGTATCTAGTTTGTAACTGCTGGCGACGAACTTTGTGTAATTTATGTATGTTCTAGGATTGTTCTCAAGTAAATGATATATGTCTTTATTCAGAATAAAGTCTCTTAAACTTATTAAGCACTTTAGGCCCGCTTGCATCAAAGAATACTAATAACGCTAATCGAATACAAATATTATCGTTCTATTTTTGTGTATCACATGAAGATGACGGGTGTCAGGCCCGCACGGGTTGATTCGTCAGGTTAAGCTACGCTTGCCGTGGTTGGTCCGTGGATGGGTGACCATCTTCACATACCGAGACTCCTCCGTAACTCGGAAAGCACGGTCCCGACTGCCATTCGTGGATCTTTGACAGTCGTTACGAGTAGTCAGAAGCCAGGAACCGATCACATTTCCGAATATTTTTTTCGTCAAATTTCATTTTACCGAAAACTATTGACTTTGACTGAAACTATTGTCTTTTTTGCTATATGCATTATTTGACATATTTTTCGTTTGCCATATTTTTACTACAACGAAACAACATTTTACCGAATATTATTTGGCCACAAATATATAGCCGGTTACTTGGTAGCATTTTCAATATTGAATTTAGTGACAGAAACGAATCGCTGCAAAACCGACTTCACGTAGTCTTGTCTGCCCTATCCCTAGAGTGTAATTTAAGGCCGCGTAGGCGTGGAGGGATGGGGCGACCCGCGAGCTGAGGAGCAAACCGAAGCTGCGGTGGTGAGCGTGAAAACCATCTGCGACGATAAGCTCGCGTGGGCCGCCCAAACCCCGCAGCGCCGGAGCTGTGACAGAAACAATGCTTGTTGCATGTTGCATGCCTGCTTGCATGTTGCACGCTTGCTTGCACCCTGCATGCTTGCTTGCACCCTGCATGCTTGTTTGCACCCTGCATGCTTGTTTGCATGCCTGCTTGCACGCTGTATGCCTGCTTGCATGCTGCATGCTAGCTGGTATAATGAATGTTCGGAAGACGGTAACATAATACTTCAAACAAATGTTATTTCGGCTAAGTGTAACTTCGGTAAAAACTTTTTCGACCAAATGAAACGTCGAAGTAACGAAAAAAATCGAATTGATAATAGGTCAACTGATACAGTGGCAGACGTGATGAAGTAAAAAAAAACGTAACGATAATATGTAGTTGAAAAGGTTTAGGTGAAATGAAATTCGGTCAAATATTTTTCGACCTTATGATAAATAACCACCTTATGGTAACCCAGAAGCCCGAATATCCGATAACCAGTCTTACCAAGAGGTATCATACTACCCAGTTTCTGGATTGTGGAGTTCAGATAGGCAGTTGTTCCATGTAAAATACTAGTATTCAGCTGCATATGGTTAGACTGGAAGTCGACCCCAACATAGTTGGGAAAAGGCAAGGCAGATTGATTGCATGAAGATGCCAATAATAACGTACAAACGCGACTTGATTGATCACGTGATCATGTCCTAATCATATAAACGAGCTTGAGGATCGCGTACTTGCGTGACAGTCGCTTTCCGTTAGGTCGTTAGGATGATATATTTTTTAAATAATTTATAGCGCTAAATGTATAAATCAATGAAAAATAATTTGATATAATATTTTACAGAGCAATCAAGTTGATGACAGTGTTTACGGCGGTGCTTGGTGGTCTCAAAACGTGCGCATACGCAGGAGCCTGCTTCTGCTGGGTGGACAACTCCGCCGCTCCATTAGGTTCACTGCTGGGCCATTTACTTTGCTGAATATGGCTACATTTGTTGCTGCAAGTTTATTATTCTTATCTATCTATACATTGTGGTATTCTGTTATTCAGAACCACATACTTTTACTCTTTAGGCCTAACTTCTATAAATCACACGACACAATACTCACTTTTTATACATATCCTTACACTTTTACATCTGAACATCAAATTATATCTGACTGTTTTAGCATTCCAAATCTTATTTTTTACTATAAATTTTCCTTTTGTTAAAAATCTTAGAATATTTATATTCTGACATTTTCATGTTAAGTTGTCAATTGCCACCTGTCCTAATTTATTTTACACTAGCATAATTAAGACCAGTGAAACATTTTCCACTGTAAATCGTTTCGATTAGTCCTGGCCGACATCCTTACTTATATTATAAATGCGAAAGTAACTCTATGTGTGTGACTATGTGAGTGTGTGTGTAGCAGAAAAACGCAGTCACACGTCTGTGTGACTGCGTTGTTCTGCTACACTACACAACGGATTTAGATGCGATTTTACTATCATTTAGAGAATTTATTCCGAAAGATTTATGGGTATATTAATAAATTAAATTCACATATAATACAGATATCTTGATGTTTTGTCAAATAGTCGAAACCGTGCGAAGAAGGGGCGGGCCGCCAGTAAATAATAAATATTATGGGCAAGCATAATATAGTATAGCTATTACCTGATTTAAGAAACCGCAACGTCAAAGAAACCTTTGTGGGACAGTATCTTATTGTGGGTGCATGGTCTTCACATATAATTATATAATTCATGTATACAATATATTGTAAACTTTTGAAAAGAGTAACGCTGGAGTTTCTTGCCCATTCTTCTCCATACGAAAGCTACCTTTTGGAATGGGCAACTAGAATCAATTCTATTTCTTTGTTTTTCATTGACGTTCAAAAGTGCCTTTTATGTGCCTATTTGAAATAAATTATTTGACTTTGACTTTGACTTTGATGAATTGGCAACCTTTTCAAGATCAGTCGGCCCGCTACCATCCTGCCGATTGTCGGGCTGAGCGTTATTTTTACTGTAGATGATTGTTCGCAGATTTCATAACTATCACGGTTCATGAGATACAGCCTGGTGACAGACGGACAGACAGACGGACAGCGGAGTCTTAGTAATAGGTCCCGTCTTACCCTTTGCGTATGGAACCCTAAAAAGTACCTAACACTTTAAAACAAACAGAAATACAAGTTTTTAAAGCTTACAATGATAAGCTTCTCACACATAACTATTCTTCTGTAGGTATGGGGTCTCTAATATTAGGGTAAATTTAACCTAACACATGCATACATACACACACATACACACATACTCATACACACACGTACGCATACACACACACACACAAACACATATATACATACACACATTCTAATATTAGGGTAAATTTAACCTAACACATGCATACATACACACACACATATTGTGTCATAAACCAAATAACAATCGTTAAAGTTACTAGCATTTTGACAAAGGTCGCAAGAAAAATTGAGACATCATCGCAATTTTTCAAAGACGCTTAATGCACATTTCTTTTGTAAAATTCTTTTGATAACGCAAAAAGATAAAGTAGCATTATAAAGTACAAAAGATTCTTAAGAGGCATTTCCATTCTTTGCGACTAGAATGAACACCTGCAGTAGTTATTAGGGTATTCACAAATCTGAATAGCAAACGTAGCTGCACGGCAATTTATAAGCTATCTTGACATTGTACTGAAAGGGATTTTATCGGGAAAACTCGTTTTTGATTTTCGTGTAGGTGTAAAAGTTCGAATAACCTTTTCAACTTGTATTTGAATACTCAAAGCATATACAATTTTTTTTTACTTTGATTGATGGAACTTCACCGAATTTGTCGTTTAGCAATTATGAAATGAAATGTAATGAAATTTATTTTTTGCAAGAATTGTAGTACATTACAGATGGTCGTATTCTTTTTATAGTTTCTATGATGTTCATGTTAAAAAATAAGAATTATATATTATGACATTATTGTTACTGGGTTGTGGAGGTCAGATAGGCAGTCGCTCCATGTAAAATACTGGTATTCAGCTGCATCCGGTTAAACTGGAAGCCGACCCCAACATAATTGGGAAAAGGCTAGGCAGATTGATTAAGGCAGATTGATTGAGGCAGATTGATTATTACAATGTCCATTTTTATTTCGCAGATACTGAAAGGATCCTACAGTTACTACACTTTATGCCAAGAAAGAGCATGAGTTCCTAAAAATTAAGAAGAAACGTACTTAGACAACGCAATTTCAAGATTTTTATTTATGAATAATACTCGTAGAAATTTCTTCTTCTTACTCGCTTTTTATCGTTCTACAGAGCACTGCAGTTTTTTATTATATTATTGCTGTATTATTAAAGAATCACAATATTAGATCATACGTACTTAATTGCCTCAAGTCTCCTGTTTAATTTCCGATATATTCCAACATCTAAAAGAAGAAGAAAATAAAGAAAAATGCATTTATTTGAATTGAAGCAGAAAAAACACCTTAAAACTATAAAACAGAAAACAATCATTAGAATGCCAAAAGGGCTTCAGCCCAGCATAATGTCAGATGGAAACAAAGTGTACCACCTGACGCTGATTTTCAGCTGCAACTCACATCTACAAGCAGCATTTCCTTATCACATCAGGGTGACTTTTCAACGGACCAATTCTTATTAAAAAAATTGTTAACACTTTCACTGTCCATACATTTACATGTAATGCACTGAAGACGTAGCCCTATACGTCTGTGCATGACGTGTAATCAAAATCAAAATCAAAATCAAAATATTTTATTTCACATAAGCCTACATGGGCACTTATGAAACGTCAGAGTTATGAACGTAATGTACTAGTCGTTATCTTTTAATCCGACTGCGGTGAAGACAAAATAGGAGGGTTATTTATCCATTATTCCAGCGAAAATTAACCAAAATGAATATAGAACCAGTTCTATTGTTTGTTTCAACAGTTATAAACAACATTTTCAGCTGGAAGTGAAGCTCATTCGTTCGTGCATTGCATATAATGCATTTGATATGCTATCTGAGGATGGTTATCTGAGGGTGATACAGGAATTTTCGCTATCGTAGAATTAGTAAATGACCTTATAAAACATCACAATAGACTAATGGTTATAGAATCATCAATTACTTTGGAACAGTGAAAGCGTAAAGCGCTTTAAATAATCTAAAAAAAGCAATGTACCTGTTTACATTTTTAAATATTTGTTAAGATAAAAATTACATATATTAAAAAAAAACATTTAAAAATATGAAAAATAGAAGTCCACTGGTGTCGGAAGCAGGATCCAAGCTACCGGTGATTAGTGCTGCAGAGACAGGAACCTCCTCACAATACGAGCCGTATCGAGGAGGTACTGCCTTCTGAATCAGATCCTTGATCCAACCGCCTAACGAGATCCTCGAGAGATGTTGGTCGAGGGTTTCGGCCATCAGGCCATTGGCCGTTACGACAATCGGCACAATGATAGCCGAGCTCACATTCCACATGTCGACAACCTCGTGTGCTAAGTCGAGATATTTTATTTTCTCTTTCTCAGCTTTCACGAGGTTCTCGTCATGTGGGATGGTAACATCGACTATCATTGCGCGACACGCTAATCGGTCTATCACCACTATCAGGCTTATTATTATCCGTAATTTATTTGAATGAAATGTGACAGCGTGCGTCATTCTTGATTTTTGTATAAATTTTTGGTTTTTTCATTATATTGATGTATATTGTTTGTTAATTTATTTATTATTTAGTAGAAGAGGTTTTATTGTGATATTTGTATTTATGCGGCTTACGGAGACAGTTAAATATAGGAAATACGAGATATGGAAAAAAAAAATTGTTGTTGACGGGTCAGTGTTGGGGTATATTATTATTATTATTGATTCTGTAGTCTTGGGTGTTATGTTTGTTAGTTTTGTGCAAGTAAGGTTTCGCGTGTTTACCAGACTTGGAATATTTGTGGCTCTAATGAAAATAACATCTTCAAAGCTACTAGATAGTGGTTGCGACAAACAATCAAACGATTTATTGCTTCATATGATTAAAAGGGCAGAATGCCGTAACTCTAAATAATCCAAAACAGAGTCCTACCATACAAAACCCACGCTCATTTGTGTAGTAAAACACGTGCTACCAATACACATGTGTGCACGTGACGTGTCGCGCCCAGAACTCACCGGAGTTTGTTTTTCTAGTAATGGTAGGCGGAACTTTTTAGATTTACATCAAAATTGAATCTGGCTCGATCGGATTACATTTCCAAGGCATTGATTATTTCCACAAATGAGTTTGTGTAGAACTAATGCGGGCCTGTTTTTTTTTAGAGTATCTCGTCAAGTATCACCTCCTGGTATCGGTAGCCAGAAGCCCTAAAAATATAACCTAAATTAAGTACGATTTGATGTCAATACACAGAACGCAAGATCTCTTATATATTTCCTTAATGTTTCATTAAATTTATTTCAGATTAGGTATACACATTTACATAAGGTAACTTATTATAATAAATTAAATAAAAAACTATAACTAAAAGGACTAACTAACTATACTTACCAATAAATATAAAAACAAAGGGACCCTTAGGCGTCGAAGTATTCGTCCGCATCGCTGTCATCCGGAAACGTGCTCAGAAGACTGGCAGCATTGCCACGTTGAATGGCAATGCTAATTCTTTCGCCAAAGAACAAGCCAGCCCTCTTGTCACGTGAAGTATCGACCAGTCGGTGAGATATTTCCTTAAAAAGGAGACGCGCACTCGGGCCCCATGACCCGAGCGTTTCGACCTCAAAACTGTAGTTGCCTGTAAGTACGTTTCCTAAATTAATTACAAAATAAATAAGAGATTTTAATTTCCATGTAACCTCAATTTTACTAATCTGTTAATCCGATGCTTGCTTGCTTGTTTGCGATGATTTGTGCTTCGCTTTTGCCACTCGCGTTCGCGCCAAAATTTTCCTAAATCCACATGAAAAATTAAAATAAAATAATTGAGTCCCATGACAGGCCCAGGATTAATCAAAACGGCAGGCCAATTCCCCAGAGGTTGAAAATGTAGGATTCATTATATTGTGAAAAACATGAAGGTAGATTTGTAGATTTATTTACTTTGGTTTGTTGGAGACTGGCTTTCTCATTTTGATTGACTTTCTGAAAGGTAAATTCATGTTTGAATTGTCTTTTTCTTCGTTTTTCTTCAGGGAATTATATAAGTATATTATACAGGGCGTCCCACGGATATGGAGGGAAAGTACCTTGAATATTGTAGATGGAACATTTTACTGAAGGAAGACATTATTTGAATTTTAAAAACAATTTAAACTGCATTCTCTATGAATGCAATTAAATTGTTTTTAAAATTCAAATTAAAGCTAAAAACATAAAGTTATGTACAGGTAAGCCAAAGTTATAAAGATTTTTATTTTCAAAAACTTTAACTTGAACTAACTAAACTAACAAAAATTGTGTTTTGATATAATGAATATCAAAACACAATTTTTCGAGTTAGTGACTTTTCACTCTACGGGGACGATATAAGAAAAGGTAAGCAGAATTAATTAAGGAATTTACAGATTGATTTGGTATAGGATCAAGCGGTGCAAAGTTAGTTCTTAGGAAAGCGAGAGCGTGTAAGTAAGTAAGTATTTATTTGCATAAAACAATGGTATACATGGTGTTCCAATAATTTACAATAAAGATCTTACATGTTTTGCCAGAATTGTACTTAGCATGCATATGTTCACTTAATACTACCATGAGAATTTTTTATCCATAAATTCTTTAAGACTATAGAAATTTTCCGAGTTTAACCAGTCAAACAATTTTTTCTTTAATAATCTGGAGTTTAAGTTTTTTATGCTACTCGGTATGTTATTATACAACATGTAACGTAATTAACGCACACTCTCAAACACCCCAATTAGAATATTATGTTATAATCATAATACATACACTGAATTTTTAATTTAACATGTATATGCATTGTTATTTACTAAATTAGTTATACCAATTCTTGGAGAACTTTTTAGTATTTAGTATTTTATTTTGTATTGAATGATGGAATTTGTATGAATACAAATAAAACTGCGATTTTAAAAGTCTTATTACTTTGATTTACGGTCCATTTCAATTTGTTTTGACTGTACAGCGTTAATATGACAATAATTTCCGTAGTTTTAATTATTTTTGGGATAAAAAATTACCTATATTAAAAATTATATAAATCGATTCAGTAAACGATTCTGAACAAACTATTTTCAGGATGTGCGTTAATTAAGTTACATATTGTATATACTAATACATTTATATAAGCAGGTTTTATTATATTTAGCAAGCTTGGGAAGATCATGCAGAATAAGTCTCTGTGGATCACGTCGGCTCCGTGGATTAATATCATTGGCTGATATAAATAGGTCTCACAGCGCTTTCGCTTCTCTGTCCCCTTTCACTTTTTTTCATTTCCTAAAATATTAGAGCCTAACTGATTCTCGCATTAAAACATTAAGCAGATTGTGAACAATTTACCCAAATGCGACTTAGAAGGGATTTTAGGCGTAACAGCATTTCTCTTTGTGGAATTATTTTAAAGCTTTTCAACTTGTTGAAAGTATTAAAATAATCTCTAAGTACCTATTAAGTCATTATGCTTGCATTTAACAGTTTTTCGTAGATTAGGAAACAACTGTTGCTTCTTGACAAAAATACTGGTTTCTATAAAAAAAAGACGAGACTAAATAGTGTGATTTGAGTACCTATCCTCCAATTTATTTTCATTTTTACATCATGAACATAAGAGAGCCATATTTCTACAAATGAAAACAATTCTCTTTCAACCGGAGACCTGTTAATTTCAGCTTTCATTTGAAAGGCTATACTGGGAAATCACACAATGCTTAGCGGCCGGCATTACTAGGATTAAAAACTCTGTAGTATCCACAACAAACAAATGAAAAAAAAAATAGTAGGTAACTTCAGTTCCTGTATTGCCCGTGTTTGAATCAGAACTAAGTTAAATATCTATATCTTGATATATTTTCTGTGAAAACTGTGGCGGTATCTACATCGCCACATGCGAACTACGCATCAAAGATCTGACGTCACACAAAAATCCTGACGTCACATAAATCCTGCATCGCGCAATTAAAGTTTACCGTGCAATATACAAGAACCCGATATCAATCGTCGGGTAGTTGCCCGCTAGACACAAAACCCCTCTGGTCGGAGGATCCTCCCTTTTCTATGGTGGATGACTGAACTTTACACCCTGTTCCTCATACCCCTAAATTGGTGACCCCGAATATGAACGTCAACGCAGCCTTCGTGCAACTACTCCAGCGTGACGTCATCATCATCACTCCCGCAAGCTTTCGTGAGGCGAGTCACACAGCCAAGCCAACACCCACGGCTTCAACGGGTATCCTGACCTCCAGCATGCAGCGAACGCGCATTCCTGGTCATCACCCGCAGCCTCATCACCCCGACCCACTGGGGAATCACCTCAATCACCTCAATCAACTCAATCAACTCAATCAACTCAATCAACTCAATCAACTCAATCAACTCAATCAACTCAATCAACTCAATCAACTCAATCAACTCAATCAACTCAATCAACTCAATCAACTCAATCAACTCAATCAACTCAATCAACTCAATCAACTCAATCAACTCAATCAACTCAATCAACTCAATCAACTCAATCAACTCAATCACCACAATCGCTGCAAAACAGTTCTGACCCACTCCTAACAATGCGGCACCCGGTTCCGACTCACTGGAACCACAACTGGCACTGGCAAGCATCGCAAGATACAAGACTCAGCCCACTATCGACCTCCGGTCTCCGGAGGGGAGTGATGTGGCGGTATCTACATCGCCACATTCGAACTACGCATCAAAGATCTGACGTCACACAAAAATCCTGACGTCACATAAATCCTGCATCGCGCATTTAAAGTTTACCGTGCAATGGACATATATACAAGAACCCGATATCAATCGTCGGGCAGTTGCCCGCCAGACACAACACCCGTCTGGTCGGAGGATTCTCCCTTTTCTATGGTGGATGAGTGAACTTTACACCCTGTTCCTCATACCCCTAAATAACAATAAAATTCACGCGGGCGAGGTCGCGAGCTAAAGTTAGTAGTTTAATAAAATTACAAGGACGTTGTTGTCTTCAATACAAAATGCCAGTTAATTTCGTTTGTTACAAACTACCCTCGGGGCATCGTTACCTTGTTTATTCAACTACACTTATCGAACTTTATTTGCCAAATCAAAGCTCTGTTAAGCTAAATTTCAAAAATGTTTTGATAAATTATTTCGTTTATATTTTATTATCTTTTCTTTGTAAGGTACTATTTGACCTGGGGTGTTTTAGGAATTGGATGAAGTTATAATTTCTAATTTCATGAACACGATTCTACATCAGTGGGTAACGTATTTGTCATGTATTTGTCTTCATTACATGATTTTTTTATTAATACGTTTATGATAAGAGGGTGTATCCGTCTAATTAATTTTATATGTTATGTAATATTAGATAGATACATAATCAGCCTATGATGTTACTACTGTTGGGCCTCAGTAGTAACATCATATTAACAATTCCTCTAAAAGCAATTCATTTTATGAATTCCCAGCTGTCATTAGCAAATAACATCATATGAACAATTCCTCTAAAAGCAATTCATTTTCTGAATTCCCAGCTGTCATTAGCAATTCCTCTAATTTGACACAAAAGCAAATCATAATTTGTGGACCATTTTACGAATCTCCATTGAAAACTGTCAAAATGAATTATTTCGTAATATGAATTGCACGCTGATTATAAAAGAATTGTCAGTTTGTGACATTTTACGATGATTCATAATATTTTCCTATAATGATTCTGCCAAAGTGGCCGTTTTAAGCCCCCAGGCTTCCTTCCTCTTTGTGAGAGGGAGTGGACCGCAATCCACCACATGACATGTGGTGAGTGCGGGTTGGTCGTCTGATTATAATAGCATCGTTTACAGTGACAAGATTGATCACAATATTACATTATTTTTCATTTGTTCTTCATATTGGTATCGATTCAGAAAATATTCTTCACTTCTAAATTGAATAAGAAAATCGTAAATGCACAAACTTAAACAAACGGATTTGGTCGATTTGATCTAAAAACCGAATTTCGATAGTATTCAGACCACAAACGTACGTGCCGAAGAATGAACGCGTTCGTCTGATTAAGCTTTTGGTGGTTCACGCGTTAATTTTGAAACCATTCAGAGCGATCCACTTTAGGATAGAGGATGACTAGTTTGAATTCAGAATTCTGTTTTAACTCGTACTTTTAATTCAACCTGCCCATTCTTCTACATGAAGTAAAAAGTTATCAATATTTAGTATACAATAATTTTAAGTGAAGACGCTATACCTGCAATAAAATCACTATACCACAATAAGTAAAAAGAATTAAAAATGAAGAAAAAATTTTTGTTGGTATACTAGATACATGGTACTCACATATTTACAACTTAGACTTAGATCTATATAATATCTCAGCCTTTTATTAAAAAATTAACAGGACTTTGTCTGTTCGTTGATAGTTTACACCATTGTTTTGGTATTAGTTAGGTATATACAGTGGGAAGCAATAATCTACAATAACGATTCTCTGTATACTGAGGAAAATTTATATTTCTGATATTAGTTAGTTGAATGTAGTACGATACAAAATAAATCTGAAGAAATTTTGGCTCATTTTGTGGTAGTAAAGATCCTATGAGATGATAAACTTGGCTAAGTGACCCCTCTGTAATGAAATATGCCATCGTATATACAGATGTTGTTTACAAAGCGTTTAGATTGTGGATGTTCACCACTTAAAAGTGATGTCATTGTGGCGGTACCTACATCGCCACATTCGAACTACGCATCAAAGACCTGACGTCACACAAAAATCCTGACGTCACAATCATCCTGCATCGCGCAATTAGAGTTTACCGTGCAGTGAACATGTATACAAAAATCCAATATCAATCATTGAGCAGTTGCCCGCCAGACACAACACCCGTCTGGTAGGAGGATCCTCCCTTTTCTATGGTGGATGAGTGAACTTTACACCCTGTTCCTCATACCCCTAAATTGGTGACCCCGAATATGAACGTCAACGCAGCCTTCGTGCAACTACTCCAACGTGACGTCATCATCATCACTCCCGCAAGCTTTCAGTGAGGCGAGTCACACAGCCAAGCCAACACCCGAGGCGTCAACGGGTATCTTGACCACCAGCATGCAGCGAACGTGCATTCCTGGTCATCACCCGCAGCCTCATCACCCCGACCCACTGGGGAACAACCTCAATCAACTCAATCAACTCAATCACCACAATCGCCGCAAATAGTTCCGACCCACTGCGAACAATGCGGCACCTGGTTCGGACTCACTGGAACCACAACTGGCACTGGCAAGCATCGCAAGATACAAGACTCAGCCCACTATCGACCTTCGGTCTCCGGAGGGGAGTGATGTGGCGGTACCTACATCGCCACATTCGAACTACGCATCAAAGACCTGACGTCACACAAAAATCCTGACGTCACAAAAATCCTGCATCGCGCAATTAGTTTACCGTGCAGTGAACATGTATACAAAAATCCAATATCAATCATTGGGCAGTTGCCCGCCAGACACAACACCCGTCTGGTAGGAGGATCCTCCCTTTTCTATGGTGGATGAGTGAACTTTACACCCTGTTCCTCATACCCCTAAATCATAATGCGGGCCATAGATGTTCAAGTAATTTGATCAAATTGGCTGGTTCAAACAGTTTTATCAAATTGGCATGATGTTTCAAGCAACTACACGCCTTCGTGCAGACTTAAAGCGGAATCAGTTCTGCATCGTAGCGGGCAAGAGATGTTGAGTTTATTTTTTTGTCACCATGTCACGATCTGCATTCGGTTCCATTTCTTTCAGTTTTTCTATTAGTTTACAATAAGCAGCATTCCGCATAATCTCTGTTATGGTAGTCTTTATTTTTTACGTTCCATATCAGGATTCATTTTTAACCCCCTACGGAAAAAGAGGGGTGTTATAAGTTCATCGCAGTTCAACATTATGCAACGCAACACACGTGTGCAAGGGAACGCTTCCTGTTCGATCAAACAGTTTGAATAGTTCGGAAACAGTTCGATCAAACTGTTTGATCGAATAGTTCGAGCGTCCTTAATGGTAAATTCTGTACCCTCTAGAATGATGTTAGAGGTTATTATAAGAATATATCAACTATATATTATGTATACTTATTTCAATAACAAGGAGTATGGAAAGCCCTTGTTCCGAAGCATATCACCAAACATACGAGACAATACCATTTATATTTATATTTTATTCATAATCCCCATTTCGCTTCGTGAAAGCTTGCGCAGGGTAACGCAAAAACCTATTGTATTACAATATAGTATTCATGCTTCACATTATTCAACTGACAGAGGAGAAAGGATAGGTATAATATGCTACGTAAGAATAGATAGCATAGATAATTTTCTATTTTTAACCTTCTTCTAAAAGGAGGAGGCTCAATTCGACTGCATGTTTTTTTTTTTTTCATTTTTTTTCGCGATTACTCCGGCAATGAATTGAAACGGCAAAGAAAATGAATTTATTTTGATGATTATTTTTTATTTGGTAGGTTCAGAGGTGGTCCCGTAAAAATAAATTTTATTCACTTAGCTTGCGTAGTTTTGAGTAAGCTTCATTATTACGTATTTTTCCCACTTAGTATATCTCGAGGATGTTTTAAGTTACCCCGTCACTGTTATTTACATAGCAGGTAGTGGTATTCGAATTTGTGTGGCGTAGGTACCACAACTAAAAAGTGAAAAATAACAACTTTTTTGGAAGTCGTTTTTTTCTTTCTAAATAGTTTTTATTCCTTACAGATTTAATTCGCTTCCGTTTCTAAAAAAATACTGCCCTCATAAGCCAAAAAACGGTAATACGTAAATATGGATCTTACTATAATGTTATGAACTAGAAAGAAATAAAAAATCATGTCATTTAAGTTAACGAGAAATCAATAATTATTTTCAACATCATCATTATAGTTTTACATTTCTACCTACCTATAACTATACATACTTGATTCTGTTTTCAACCATCAGCTCACGTAGTTCAAACTACGAAAATATCGTACAGACACTTCTGAAATGACTAGCAAAACAGTTTCCCAACTCAATTTGCAAAACTTGAAATCTACACCAATTTCAACAGAAAAAAACTAAACGAACTCTTCACAGAATCACGATTTGGGTACCAAACTTCATCTTAGTACAAATAAAAGTTGGGTTTCGACTGTGTGAAGAGTACATTATACATGGTATATTAGTAAGTTTTAATGACTGTCTCTACAGAGCTGCGGTCTACATCTTGTTGATTGTGGTTTGGAATGTTTGTATTTTTTTTTGAGCTTCGTTTTTCCTTTTTTTTAAATTATTGTTTTGAAATGTATGTAAATAAAAACTAAAACAAGTGAAGACATAATTATAACTGAGACATAATTATAACTTGAAAATTATATTATTATGGATACATTTGTGACAGGTTTCAAAATTGAAATTACACTGTTATGTGTAGTTTTATCAAAAATATAGTTCTGCGAATGGTAGACCTGGCGAGCACAAACTTTTTTGGAACGATTAACCTTCAGCTAGTCGGGCCAAAATAATCACACTGTTAGTCACGTGGGGTGTGTGCGGATTCCAGTTTATTTGTGAATCAAGGTATCAAGATAGGTAGTGCCTACTCTCTAAGTCCGTCAACGTAGTTACGGGTCCGTTCGATAGTAGTTAGAAACTTTGGATTGACCCTAAACCCGATGAATGAACTATTTTGAACAGGCAAAAACACATTGGGTATAAAGGTTTGTACATTGAGCAGCAATTGTGCGTGGCTGCTCCACGCGGCCAGCCGTGCTGCGTTTGGACGACTGCCGCATGCGAACTTTTCTGTCTACCTGCCGCGCACAAACATTTCTAGTGTGGCGGTATCTACATCGCCACATGTGAACTACGCATCAAAGACACGACGTCACACAAAAATCCTGACGTCACATAAATCCTGCATCACACAGTTAAAGTTTACCGTGCAATGGACATATATACAAGAACCCGACATCAATCGTCGGGCAGTTGCCCGCCAGACACAACACCCATCTGGTCGGAGGATCCTCCCTTTTCTAGGGTGGATGAGTGAACTTTACACCCTGTTCCTCATACCCCTAAACTAGCAAACATTCGCCATTAATTGTGTTTGGACGAATGATAAGCAGAACTACGACACATGCTATCGCTTTCATGCCAACTGAAGTGCGCGGCGTGTCTCGGATATGCCGCGCAGTACTGCCGCTCAAACATTCGGCGGTTTAGTGCACACTAGAGCGCGGCAGAAATGTGTCCTGCAAACGCCGCGTGTTGCTGCCGTGCTCTTGCCGCGCAATGTTTGGACGTGGATAACTGTCAGATAGGGCCCCAAACTAATCTTATCTCCGTAGGTGAGGGTGTCTCCGTTTCTTCTACCTAAATCAATTTTTAATTTATTATATTATTATTCTAGCGTATGACACTCGTGGCTTGCAGCCGAAAATCAGCGTCACCTGGTACACTTCATGTTGCCATCTGACATTATGTGAAACAATCATTAGAATGCCAAAAGGGACTCGGTGAGCCGAGTCCCTTTTGGCATTCTAATGATTGTTTTCTGTTTTTATAGTTATAAGGTGTATTTTTCTGCTACAGTAAACGCATTTTCCTTTTTTTCTTTCTTGATAAGGAGTTGGAATCGCCCGTAACTACAGCTATATCTTTGGATTTCGTATTTAGCGAGTAGACCTGCAGGAAAAAACCATGTACGATATCTTGTAGTTTTAGGCCGCGCGCATATTTTGGACGCGTTTTCGTACAAATTTCACTCGTGCGAACACGTAAGAGCAAGATCCCGACCTTCCAAGTACAAAGGGAGCGCGCAGACTGGGTGCGGTTTAGTCGTACTTATACGTACACAAACAATCCGAACTTGTTGGGATTTTTCGTGCGTTCAATGCCATATCACCGGAAAACACTACTACCTATTTGACGGAGAAAAATGTATTCATTGTGCGCACTCAATTCGTTATGACGTGTTTATTTACGTATCATACAAATTCGTGTCTAAGCGTTCGAAAATATTTTATTTTAACAACGCCTCTGCTCTTCATGATTTGACCTACTTATTTTCCTGTCAAAAAACATGACATAGATATCAATACGTCAAATTCAAATTAAAAAAAACTAGTAAATTGAGAAAATATTATTCTTCTCTCTTATCTTTCTTCAGCCCGTTATTTCTTGGGACTTTGAACAGAGTTTTTCTAACAAAAATTCTGTACTTTTTTGCTGAATTCTTCAATTGTTTTAAATGAATTCCATTTATTTCTACCTAGCAGGCCATTCTAGCGATGATGCCAAGACTAAACCTCATTTTGAGTGATAGGAACACAGGTCCCAATACAATTGTTCACAGACCATATTTCAGGTGGAAAGAGAAGTAGCACTTATTTAAATTTAGTTTTAAGTGGTTCATGGGTTGCGTACTGTTTAAAAGTTCCATGAACATAATATTTTGAAAACCAGTCTGTGACCACCGTGGCTTCTTCAGGTAATATTTTTTCCTTTAATACGTCAAAAGCATGGAAAAAGGACTTCTTCTGGCTTTAAAAAAAGCTAAAGTGATGCATTTTATGGGCAAACTGCGTTGATTCTACGTATTTAGACCAGTTGATTGAATATGTTTCCACATACTCTGTGTCAGATGGAAATAGCACCACTTTTGTTCGGTTTAAGGAAATACTTTTTTCACTGCGTGAATGGATGATTTGTTAAAGTCCGTAATAATTACTTTAGGTAGCAAATCTATCCATCCCCATACTTGATGCTCGAGACTTTAGTAGCTCGAGATAAATCCTCTCACTATTATTAGATAGAAGGCCGAACACTAAAGGTACACATTTTGTGAGCTTCTTTGCTCTCCGATCATTTCATGAATTGAAAAAAATTAATTGGACAGTTTAGAAATGTATCATCCTGGATCCAAAATGGTGAAAGTTGGAGTACTTAACATATCTTGAAGTTCCAAATATTAAAATATGTTCTTTCTTATTAATAATAAATAATGTGCCAGCAAAGAGTTATTCAATTCATCTGGGATGACTAGATCACTAAATGTTTTTAGTATTTTTGGGACTCCTTGCAACCTTGCCCGATTACCGTGGTGATTAAAATTATTAGTAGTACCTACTTTGGTTTTGTTTTACTGTTTTGCTGTCCTTGATACGTGGGTTGTTAGATACATTATTCCGAGGCTGCGTAGATCGGTGTGAAGTTTTTCGTTGTAACGTGCATTCGTTGTTCCGTGATTCGTAATGAAATGTTTTCGTTGTAATAAAATTCGCTGCTGCGTGCTTTCGTTATTGTATACTTTCGGCGCTGCGTTATTGGCGTAGCATATATCGAGGTCACGTAGCGGACTCGACGTAATCTAATAAACCTGTCGGTGTTTGTAAGATGCCTAGCCAAACCAAGCCGAGAAACCAAATGACTGACATTGTATGTGCACAACAGCCGAGAGTTTTTCTGCCAGCACGACTAGTGCAATAATATTTTTATATTACACTCCTGCCATTGTGGTATTCTGTTTTACAGAACCACACCATTTTAGTCCGTTTACTCGTTCGGCCTATTTACTAGAAATTGCAGAACACAGACACAATTAATACTCACTTTTTATATATCTTTTAACACTCTAACCTCTGAAAAGCATACTTTTAGTTATACTTGACTGTTTTAGCATTCCAAACTTTATTTCATACTATACTTTTACATATTTTATTTTGTAAAAAATCTTAGAATATTTTATATTCTGACATTTTCATCATAAGCTTCTTCTACACCATAACCCTACTATGGTCAGATCTCTCATGAACGACTTATAAAGCTGGTGAATACACCGTAGCTTCCGTCATTAGCGCAGGTGCAGCATTATCCACTGTAAACCGTTGTAATTAGTTCTGGCCGTCATTACATTAAAAATTAACTTGAAATATATTTGAATGCTTCCAAAATATAATGCTCAAACGTTTTCAGTTTGAGTTCAGCTTTCGGGGAAGACTTGTAAAATCTGTAGACAAAAACTACTAATCGCCTACTCCTTGTTATAATTGAACTATAATAATATTTGTTTTGTTGTGTTCGTCTAACTAAATATTTAAACTGTACCCAAAAGTTTTTTTTCGTTACCAACCACCGTCTATCTGTCTGTCTACTGTTTGAGTGATGGACCTGACCTCAAGGGAACTCAGACCGTGTGACGTAGAAACGCCGCGCGCCGAAAACATACACACTCACAAACAAGAAAGGCATCTGACGTCAGGCGGAGTGACGACAGACGACGAGAGAGGCTTTCAACGCCATAAAACAGCGAAGCATTCGACGCTGACGTGGTCCTCCGCTACCTCTTCTAACATGAACTTTCTCCTTCCGACAGGACAAAAAACTTGCTCGGTGTGTGGCGCCACAGCCCTGTCTCTCTACGACACCTATGCCCCATACTTCTCGATTCTGCCTACCTACCTGCCTACCTGCCTGTCGGTTTGCCTATCTGCGTTTCCTGTGCCCTACGACCTGTGCCCGGTGTCCTGCGTCGTGCGAATCCGGCCTGAACGTCCGCTTAAGCCTGACCTAACCTAGTTTTTATCTTTTTGTTTTTATTTCTTAATTTTATTGTGACCTACGCTTAAATCCTCCCCGGGAGCTAAGCGTAACACGTTTCATCATTTTAGCATTCGGTTCAATGTAAACTTCGATTATTTACAACCGGTACCTGAGGTGCTTATGCACCACAGTACGTTTCCCGTCGCCGATGTTCTTACCTGATATATAATATGTACATAAATCTCCGAACCCAAATTATTCTCCACTTTGACGCCTTTGTAAAAAAATTGTTATAATAAAACCTTGAATAGGTGATCACCTCTCTTTGTTGCACTTTGGTGGAATTTGTTCTTTCCTGGACCCAGCCTGCAACTCTCTGTCGCCATTCACCCTCTGTGTCCTTGATAATTTGGGAGATTGGTATAAAGGGTTTCTTGTGCTGAGATAATGGGTGACCGATTATACGTCCTGTTGTACCTACCTCGGAGTATGGTATGTGACACATCACTATGCTCCCTGAAAGAGCGTGGAGGAGTTGCAGCAGAAGGTGATGGCGCGGGGTTCGACGGTACATTGGGAACCTCTGGTTATCTATGGATGTTCTTATTTTTGTTAAAATACCTCTCGGTGGCGTCTTTTCGAAAAATTATTTTTCACCTCACAAGCTCGGAAAGAATCTGTTTGTCATTCGAAATCTGCGTGCAAAAGTGCATTTTGTCCGCTAGCATGGAAAGTTTTTAAAATTCGAACCTTTCTATTCAATCAATTTCTATACCGCCGGGTCCACTGAAAATGCATAAATACTTATTTCATGTCAATGCGCCAACCACATTTATAGAATAATCGCACTGACCAGTAAGACAATTGCATGAAAAAAAAAAATTTAAATTTTCTTGTCTCTAATCAATTCACTTACCATCATTAATTTTTAGATTGTTTTTTGATACAATCTTAAGACATATTATGAGTAAGTCCAGTAGCGACGAAGATATAAATTCAACACCTGCAGAGTTAGTGCAAGCGGTACATAATGCCGAATTGAGTTTTCTGACGGATAAATCGCGCGAAAAGTACATAAAAGCGTACAATTTGTTCAATGCATAGAGACATTCTAAAGGTGCAAAAACGTTTTCGGAGACTATAATGCTGTCATACTTCATTGAACTATCTAAAACAAGGAAATCAAGCACACTTTGGAGCATTTACTCGATGCTAAAAGCCACGATCAAAATAAAAAATGATATTCACAAAGAAAAATATTCCAAACTATTGGCGTTTTTAAAGAAAAAGTCAAACGGCCACAAACCGAAAAAATCTAAAATTTTCACCACTAGGTACTAACTAACATTGCGCAGTTTCTAAACGAAGCGCTCGACTCCGAATTTCTTGCTACAAAAGTATTTCGCTTTTTTATTATAATGTTATTACCTATCTTTGTTCAAAGTGTACTTTATGTGAAAATATGTACTTAATGTCTTAGTATTTGCTGTAAAACGAATTTTCTTTCTTTGCGTTACAGGTTGTCCTCATTATTGGCATTAGTGGGGCGTGCCGGACTAATGAACTCGCTTATCTTACAACGAAAAACATTGAGAAGCATTCAGAAAAGTTGCTGTTGGTTAACTTATCAAACACGAAGACCAATATTGATAGGAACTTCGTGATTCGTGACGAATATGTCAAAATTGTAGATAAATATCAAGCCTTGCTAATACACCAATCGATCGTTTATTTTTGATATACCGCAAAGGAAAATGTTTTAGACAGCCTATGGGAAGTACCAAAATTGGTGGTTTGCCACGAGAAATTGCCAATTTCCTTGGACTATAGGAACCAGAGCAATACACCGGGTATTGTTTTAGGAGGACGTCGGCCACACTTTTAGCTGACTCGGGCGCTGATCTAACCACGCTTAAGCGTCCGGGCGGCTGGAAGTCCAGTACTGTGGCAGAAGAATACATAGAAGACTCTATAGAAAACAAGTCAAAAATATGCAAGGGCATCGTTGGAGGTATAACTTTAAAAGAAGATCCTTGGACTCGTCCTTCAACTTCTAAAGAAAGTATGATAGAAAATCGTAATGAATCGCCTGCCATTCCGTCCGTGTCTCTAACATTCACAAATTAAATTGAGTACGCAAATTTGCTTAATACACAAGTCACAAACACAACAATTAAAATTAAAAGAAAAATGTAACTCTCAACATTACCAATTGTAATAATATTACTTTTAATTTTTTAAATAAATAAACACTCGTTTTATATTTGCTGTTTTTCTTGCACCTAGCATTTTCCTCGCTGTAGTGAGATGAAAAGTTGTGTGTTTCGCTCGGCAGCAAAGTTTTTCTGCGTCTCGCATCTTTGAAACCTTCGCATCGCTCAGGTTTCAATACAAGTGCTCGCGCCAAAAACCAACTTTGCAGCCTTGCATAACAAATAACTATTATTTGATCGAAGGTGGCTTGAAGCTTTCGACGCATATAGTTTTTAGTTCCTACAATTAATTTTCATTACGCCGTAAACAATTTGAAAAAAGACTCATCTGTAATTTCTACCATTAGATAAGAATGAATTTACGTTGGTAAATTTAAAATACCCTTCGTCCTCCTTCGTCAGGATGTTTTACCTACCTACATCGTGTATTTCTTTCTTTCAGCTCCACTTGTTATGAGAAAACTCATCGTGCGTCTGTTACTGTGATAAGGGGGCTTATCTCCGCGAGTACGAGATTCAATTACCGTAATGGATTTTTTGATTATAGTGAAATTGTGGTACTCCTTCGCCTACACTAGATATTTTCTAGGCCATCAGAGTTACAGTTAACGTTAGTTATTAGTACAGACTGCGTTCATAGAATATAAAAAGCCTTTAAATTTTTTTGTTGTTTTTTGTCATTCTGTATTAGTTATGTAAAAACCAGTCACCCAAAATACAGTGCCTTTAAAAGGTCAAGTATTAAGGAGGTTCTCTCAAGGGTCTATAATAGGCCTTTGATTTTCAAAATGTGTTCTTTGTCGCCCAACTTAGAGAAAGGCCTTACTGTCTGGTTATCGAATTATGGATTTGTACAAAGTTTTAGGTTAAAGGGTAAAAAAAAAAAAAAACGGATGAGTCAGATCACAACATTCATAAACTATTTCCAAACGAATACAATATTGTATCCATTCCAGACTGAAATAACGCCCTTTACACAGTTGCCTATTGAACAATGGTCCTTCAATACCATTGAACAGTCGAGAACTCTTAAAACAGACTCGTCTATGTATATACTGGCTGGGAACCACAAATGCTTTTGTGTAGCTATATTAATTTATCTTTTGTACAATTTTATTGACGTGATGTTAAAAGTCAAAGTCAAATAATTTATTTCAAATAGGCACATAAAAGGCACTTTTGAACATCAATGAAAAACAAATAAATAGAATTGATTCTAGTTGCCCATTCCAAAAGGTGGCTTTCGTATGGAGAAGAATGGGCAAGAAACTCCACCGTTACTCTGTTTAGAAATGTTTTACAATATTTTGTATATGATGATTTTAGGTAAGTATAGGAATAATCAATAGAATTAATAGCAAAGAAGACTATCGTGAAGATCACATCAATCCAATTAAAAATAAGACATCAGAAAATTTTAAGAAGAGTATTAAGGAAAGAAGAAACCCGGCATGAAAAAAAATCCGTTTGCGACAGTGGAATACATATTTGCACAATTTTAAGAAAGCCTTTTGATTTTACAATGTAAACTTATTAATCTTGATCAAATAAGTCATCAATTACCTGAATCATAAAGGGTAGATCAATTTGTTCCTTGACGCTATGTCATTTAGATGCATACATTAGAAGCTAGAGCAGGTTTAAAAATTACACGCAATACAGTAATTACGGTACTTAAGGGACTGTTCCATTGACTGCTTAGTGTAGTTTGGTACGGTACCCTAATTGTGGGAGCCCACGACACGAAACGTACTGTGTCAGTTAACATAATTTCTTATTGGTTCCACGTTCAGGGCTATCAACGAAAACTCGGGAGATAAAACTAGCTACGTCGTAAAATTAATTGAATAGCTTTTTGTTATCTGTGGTGATTTTATTCTTGCTGATCAACGCTGGTTTTCTAATCTAAGCAACTTCGTAATAGTCATTTCAACGGTGGTAAGTCTTATAAACGAATCCAACCTCATCTAGTTTTAAAAATGTGATTGACGTGTAAAAGTGTTTGTACAAACCTACTTACAGAAATAAAAATCCTTTATCATCATTTATCATTTATCAATCAGAGCGCGGTGGTTGAGGATGGTGAGTAGTAACATAAAGTGGGGTTCATTTTAAATCTGATGAATGAAGTTAATAAACTTTTAACTTCAACTTCAACATTACATTTTCAAGTATTTCTTGACCGAATTGACAAACCAAAAATAATCGAAAAAATATATAAAAACAATCAATCAAAAAACTCTTTTGAAATGAAGTGAGGTTGAGGTTGCTACTAGTACATTGGTTAATATAGTTCTTTGAAAAATGTTAAAAGTCTTCGTCAAAAATTGTTATATAAAATAGCTGGTGTCGAAGAAATTTAGTCTTTCGAGCGAATCGTCTTTTGGCGTTTATTTAAGCTTTAATACATATTTAATTCTAAGAAATTATTTATATGATCAAGCAAGAGCTACTTAGTACCTACGTAAAGCTTTCGAATAATAGAGGATTCAACCACCGAATACTCAACGCTAAACTTAGAAGAATCTTGTAAAACTTAAATCGCACTTGCGTTTAAAACTAAGCAAAAATTTTCTCCGGAACGAAAATCAGTGAACTGATGCAAAATTCTCTTCTTCGTATCTCTTTCGTTTCTATCAGCTATCGCTCTTAGTATCAGATTCAATTGTGACTAATTTCTGAGAGCTCTGCTTAATAAACTAATTGAATTTATCAAATTAAACTCGTTCGCGCAATGAAAATCTTATAAAGAAAAAGTTAGTTTATAATTATACATACCTAGTCCTGGATACTTTGGGAACTTAGTGTAGTTATAAGTCAGGTAATAATCCGATGATGTCATCAAATGATTTACAGAGGTTGCCCCAGATACACCTCTCTCCGCAGTGTTGACCTTTCAGCACGTGGATGTAATTAATCAGATTAGTCTTCGCCCTTAGGAGATCATTCTTTGGATCTAGCCTGCCATGCATTCCCAAACTCCTTCATGTTCCAAATATGTCTGAACAGCAAACCTCCAGCTCGTAATTATCTTTACCGGTCAATTTTTCTGTGAATCTCTCAAAATAACCGACAGTGGTATAATATGGATTTGTAATTCACTTTACAATCCTAAAACTGGTTCTAAAACTTTGTCGAAATTCGGACACACGCAGAAGCGATTCGTACAATAAAATGTCGATTGCCCATAAAACTGATGGACGTTAGTACCTACATTAAATCTGTCGATACACATAAAACAGCTCGTAAGCAGATGAAATGGCTATCATTATTGAAATTGGCCGTTAATCTACGGACAGGATAGTTATTCTAATCGTGGTAACATTTAATTAGTTTTATATGTCGCATGCGTAACTGATCGCGCACCTATAAAACCAAGCCTTTATTTCGTGAAGGATAATTTTGACATTATTTTATCAAACACTTGACCACCGTAGAAACGGGTTTTGTCGACGGAAGAATAGAAAAAATGACAGATTGTGATTCCTAGAATAAAACAACGCGTTACGTAATAGTAAACTTATAATCTTTATTCTTCAGTACAGTGCAGTTTACGCTTGTTACATTTTATATTATTATATGCGCCTCATATCGGCTACGCACAATGGCGAACGAAAGAACAACCGTTGCGACGTCAATTTATGCCAATTGAGAATCTGTAATTTTCTCTATTCTTCCATCGACAAAACTCGTTTCTATGGTGGTCATGCTAAGCGTGCAGACGATTTCAAGAAATAACATTCTTATGTTAGCGTACCGATTGGCAACATCAGTTCCTGTAACTTGCAGAGGAGAGGCCACTCAGGACATGATAATATTAAGTGTCCCATCGTTTGTAGGTTAGCACCACATTTACACTCCAAGGTGTAGTCATATTAATATTTTTAATCCTTTAGGGGTATGAGGAACAGGGTGTAAGTTCACTCATCCACCATAGAAAATGGAGGATCCTCCGACCAGACGGGTGTTGTGTCTGGCGGGCAACTGCCCAATGATTGATATTGGATATTTGTATATATGTTCACTGCACGGTAAAATCTAATTGCGCGATGCAGGATTTTTGTGACGTCAGGATTTTTGTGTGACGTCAGGTCTTTGATGCGTAGTTCGAATGTGGCGATATAGGTACCGCCACATCACTCCCATCCGGAGACCGGAGGTCGATAGTGGGCTGAGTCTTGTATCTTGCGATGCTTGCAAGTGCCAGTTGTGGTTCCAGTGAGTCGGAACCGGGTGCCGCATTGTTCGCAGTGGGTCGGAACTGTTTGCGGCGATTGTGGTGATTGAGTTGATTGAGTTGATTGAGGTGATTCCCCAGTGGGTCAGGGTGATGAC
The DNA here is from genome assembly GCA_949152455.1 of Lithophane leautieri. NCBI lineage: Eukaryota > Metazoa > Arthropoda > Insecta > Lepidoptera > Noctuidae > Lithophane > Lithophane leautieri. Next base: position 4,165,590 of record OX424479.1, on the reverse strand, counting down.
CAGGAATGCACGTTCGCTGCATGCTGGTGGTCAGGATACCCGTTGACGCCTCGGGTGTTGGCTTGGCTGTGTGACTCGCCTCACTGAAAGCTTGCGGGAGTGATGATGATGACGTCACGCTGGAGTAGTTGCACGAAGGCTGCGTTGACGTTCATATTCGGGGTCACCAATTTAGGGGTATGAGGAACAGGGTGTAAAGTTCACTCATCCACCATAGAAAAGGGAGGATCCTCCGACCAGACGGGTGTTGTGTCTGGCGGGCAACTGCCCAATGATTGATATTGGATATTTATATATATGTTCACTGCACGGTAAACTCTAATTGCGCGATGCAGGATTTTAGTGACGTCAGGATTTTTGTGTGACGTCAGGTCTTTGATGCGTAGTTCGAATGTGGCGATGTAGGTACCGACACAATCCGTTCCCAAAAACGGCTACCGATTTCAATGAAAGTTGCAATAAAGGGGTTTACGGGGGCGAAAAATCGATCTAGCTAGGTCTCATAACTAGGAAAATTCGTTTTCTTTATTTTCACCCGAGCAGAGCTCGGTCTCCCAGGTACTCAGTAAATAAAGACAACAGTAAACAGCCAAGTAACACCAACAAAGAACCCCAATAACCTTTCATTGTCATTCCGCTAAATAACGTCCTTATACCGAACGAAACTGATTACATCTAATGGAATGTGGTTTTACTCGACACGTTTACAGGTTATAACTCCTAACTCCTGGTTGAGCTATCGTAATGGAAATCTGGAAAATGTACTGTCTTCAAAGACAGTACATTTTAGACACACACATCTCAGCTATTCGAAATGCTGAGATGTGTGTGTCTTCTTTAGCCATTCGATTGTGGAGTGAGGAATCAAACAGTAAATATTTTCTTCACTTCTACCGACAGAAATATTAGTGGTCAAGTCTTATTTTGATTAAACGAAGTAATATTATAACGCTTGCATCTTTAACAGGGTAATTATTTCCTCAAACAATGCTCAAAATGTATGGGTACCATCCCCATCCTTGTAGCACTTTAAAACCTATGTTAATCGATGGGTCATAGCCATCTTATCATTTTATTATATGACGGCGAAATTGAAATGTCCATCCGAAAAAAGTTATATTGACATTAAGCAACCGGAATCAGTCACTATTATGTTGGTTTAATGTTCTTGGTTATTAAAAATATGGCGAAAAACAATCGAAGATCTGTGTTCCAATTATGTCATATTATCACTGTCCGAGCACTGCCACCTTCCTATCAGCAACTGAGCCTTATTCACCACGTGGACGCAACATAGATTGTTGACTTCACTGTGACGTTGCAAAATGACATCTTAGGCGACATCTAGCGGTAGAACCTTGTAGCTCAAGAGTTTCTCGATACCGAAGACAAAACGCTGTTATTGGGTTTTGATAATTATCTTGATGTTAATTAATTATTCGAAATTAATTAACATACAGATTCAATCACCCAAATTTTATAGTCATGCAATGTCAGATAAATTAAAATTGAATATATTATCTTAGAATTTCACAAGTGGACTGTCACTTGTGTCAAACAATTCTGTTTAGTCTGTGGTTAGATCTTTCTCGAAGGTCGATGAAAAGGAGTCAGGTCTTTGGTCCTGCGTGTGTGACGAGAAGGCTGTTTCTTCCCGATCCTGGTCGATCCTACGCGACGATGGGGATTCATCAGGTATGTTATTTGAGAGGCACCAGTTCGGTGTTGATCAGACTGTGTCCGGTCAATAATCTTATTGGAAATATATCATAGATGTTGTTTCAGTAATAGCCGAACCTGTCTGGCTGTTTACGTTAGCCTGAACTGATGCGAACGTGAGAAGACGTGACGCCCTGGTGCCGTCCCGAGGTCTAATGTTATAGCAGTTAGTCCCGACTAGTGGCGGGCAGTGTGCTGGTTGACCCGGGCAGTTATGAGGTTGGATCCAACGAGTGCTGGCAGTGTGGCCATCCTTTAAGATTGGAAGGCCTTACCTATCCGGTACCTCGTGCGAGATAGGTCGCCGCTCCAGGTAAAGAAAGATTAGCGTCATCGTTTTCTTCCGGACGTTCCCGTAGGCCGCGTGTTCGTGGGAACACAGAGTTTCCTCTGTGTTCCATGGCAAGGGACTTGATTCCGACAACAGAAGTAGTCAACTGAGGTAGAGTAGTCAACTGAGCGAGAGTTCTCAACTGAGTGAGTGAGAGTTGCATCTGCAAGTTATGCTAACTAACATTTAATTTATTGTGGCAGATCCTTTGGGAGAGTGATACCCACGTGACCATTTTCAGAAAGTCATTTCAGAGTGTTTAAGGCTTTCATGTAGTGAACTAGGTAATAAGACCAGTTGATATAAATTACATGTGTTTGGTTGTGTCTCTGGGTGCTTTGCCCAAATGTTATATTCCTTTTATGAGCACAACCATAATAGGTCACTTATTATTCGATTGAGCTAGAAGTTGTTAAGCGTTCATCTCACGAATCCTCACAAGCGACCGGAGCGTGTTGTATTTAGTCTCATCCTTGTATTTCCCCTAACACACCTTGTTACGGAGACGTGGTGTGTTAGAGGTAATAAAAATTGCCTTATAAAGATTGGGAAAGTTCTATATGTTTTAGTGGCTTGCCACAAAATTTGTATACCTTTGTTATTGTTATATTTACAATAAACTTTGTAATGTGTAAGAAGGTAATTGTTTAATTGGTTCTTTCCCTAGCTATTTATACCTAATAAATTTACTTTAGCACAGTCTGTAAGGTAACGGGGTACATCACATACTCGTACTTCTTTTAATAACTTACAAGAAGTCTGCACGCTTCACGCACACCGCAAAGAACCTTTGGTAATCTTAAGATGTTCGCATTTTAATGTATGACTTCAAAAAAAAGCAGTTCCTCACTATGCTTTTCTTCTTTTAATGAGAAACATATTAAATAACTTCATTCGGAATTTTCAAACAAAAAAAAAAGATTACTGCAGTAAAAAAAAAATTGCAATCTATAATTTTTTAATGGGACAAATGAGAGCGTGTTTGTATAAAATACTCATTATTAAAGCGCGCCACTATCTATTTATTCCTTTAAAAATAGTTGTTTACTAACCTCGTGTACATTCATTCGAGAATCCTGGATGGTGTTCCATGTATTCATGTGTTAGAATGCATCGATTTCGATCACGCAATAGAGACCGTGAACACGTGACACATAGATGAATTTGTTGCTGTTCCACATAACCAAAACAATTAAACAAATCCAAACAACAGGGACACAAAATCTGTTATTAAGTCCGCAGTCTGTCCGTCCGTAAAATTGAAAATATTTCACATTGAATGATAACTAATTAAAAACGATTACAGCTTAAACATTTCAAAAAAGAAGTATGTATTGTAGTAGGTATTTCATGTCGAAAAAGAACATTAAACGGCAACATAATTGTGATTGATTCCGGATTCTTCATGTCGATATAATAATAATCTGATAAAATTATATTATGATTGATAAAATGATATTAATGAATGGCGTTGGTCCATCAATTAACATAGGTTCTAAAGTTCTACAAGGGTGGGGACGTTTTGATCATTGTTCTTTAATACCTACTGCTGCGGCTGAATTTCTTAGAACTTGCATTATTACGAAAATGCAAACCGTCTTTTCAACCTTTTCATTCATTATTGTAATGCTCTATGACTAATTAAAATTGATTTTAGAGGAATGCAAGAGGCAACTGAGATAAGCTCAGATGAATTATTTCATTTTGCAAGGCGACAGGCCGTGTCGTTAGCATAGAACAGGCTTTAACAGAAAACAAAGGGCTAATTCTCGTACTTTGAAATGTTCAAATAAAATAGTGATATTTAGATTAGATGGAATATAAAATAAAGAACAATCCCTTAAGGTACATTGAAACCTGAATTTTCTTTAAAAAAGTCTGATTTTGTCTCTTCAGGTTTAGAGTGGGCGTGACAGGCGGGCGGATTATATTCGTGTAATGGCATCCCCACACATTGTCAACGAACCTAAAAAGCTAACGAGTTTTTTCCTTAAAAGAAAAATGAGATATTTAATGACTCGTGTAATTCCTGTGTCTAATATAATTCTTTATTCAAAAATTTACGTTAAACTACATAAACTTAAATATAATATAAGGACCTACATCTAACACTGAAATAAATAAATAATATATAAATAAAAATAAATAAAGAGCATTGGGCATCAAAAAATTCGTCCGAATTGCTGTCGCCCAAAAGGCTAGCATTGCCACGTTGAATGGTTATCGGTAGCGCGCCAAAGGTATGACTCCCTTTCTCCCACAACCAGGAGGTAGGCATGCTCAGCAGTATTGGTGGGCCTGTTAATGAGGTTATTCCGTACCAACCCGCAGAGCGACTCATCCGACTGTCCCTAGTTCTCGGGCTGCTCCGTATCCGGACAAACCACTTTCCAGGCGTTTATCGCATCAGTCAAACACGGCATTTGAGAGTCAACCTGAGAAGCGGTTAAGATTGTTTTGGTTCACTTTTCGGTGTGGAACCGGGGACAAGAACAACGGTAAGCTTACATTTGAAATTTTGCGGACGCCGAGCTCACCAAAACGAATGGGTAGTGTGGCTTGTAGCCACGCGCGGTCGTCCAATGCCACATTTATAATTAATTGATACTAGACTATCTACTTCGAATAATTTGATACATTTTGTCCAAAAGGCTTCTTCCTTAAAGAGGAAGACCGGAAATAGATAAAATTTGGACCGAAACAGCAGTATCTGATAAGGGTGAATGCCAAATGTAAGTTAATTTTAGAAAGTCTATCCGAAATATCTTTAAAATGTTGAATTTTTTCGTCAACGAAAGCTGAAAAACTGTCTTCTAAAATTCGGGAACCAAACTGTTTTCCAAAACTTTGATATCTGGGGCTTTTGTATTGTCGATTGTTTATCGGTATTGTCACAAAGGTAATTTTTTAATTTTGACTACGTTACAACCTTTCAATTTGTAGTAATCTGACTGCTGCACTGCCTAATTATTTTTTCATCCAACGCCGCTTTTTATTAAGTATAAATATTCATGAAAGTGTGTGCCTGCCTTCCCTAAGCCTATGCCTGACAAGCGGAGAATAAAAGCTTCAATATTTGCTATAAAATTTAAAAAAATATATCCGTGTTGATACGTTTTGATCTACGAGAATATACTGCTACCTAAACATTGTTTCTACGACATTGTTTCAACCTTTTCAATGTTATTAGTTTATGAAGCTAATTATAATAAAATGGTGTTATTATACCTATTTACTCAGACCGCACCTGTCCACAATTGCCACTTAAAATTATGAAACAGAATAAAATAAGTGTTATTAATGTCTTTTTACCTGCTTTATAGTGCTCTGAGTTTTGTGTTCAGATTTTGGACTCTTTGGGTCTTTATTTCGTAACTGCCGACTAAAACTAGGTCAGTCAGTGAGGTCAAATCAATTGAATTTGATTTGAATTTCTAAAGTTCTTAATTATGAATCTTTAATATACACTTGAAATTATCTTGTCGCTTGCATTTAGAGCTACACAACACTTTAAGGGTCGTTTATTGACATTACACATCCTAGATTCCGTTGCGCACCTTACGAAAGTGTAATTAATATATTTAACGGCACAGGATAGCCTTTACCAAAAGTGGTCATCGCATTATTGGTTCACCAGCATCGATATCATCAGGATTGTGCCGGAATATAGCAGTTCATCGTCGCCGTAGTATGACAGCTGCTCTCCTCTTCTATACTGACAGTAATCAGCCAGTGTCAATTTTATCCGACCTCTTCGGTTGTTGGCGACCAACAACCAACCTTTTTTTTTTAAGGGTTCCGTTCCCAAATGGTAAAACGGGACCCTATTACTAAGACTCCGCTGTCTGTCTGTCCGTCTGTCACTAGGCTGTATCTCATGAACCGTGATAGTTAGACAGTTGAAATTTCCACAGTTGATGTATTTCTGTTGCCTGCTATAATAACAAATATTAAAAACAATAAAATAAATATTTAAGGGGGCTCCCATACAACAAACGTAATTTTTTTGCCTTTTTCATGGATAATGGTGCGGAACCCTTCATGCGCGAGTCCGACTCGCACTTGGCTGGTTTTTTATTTTACTTTTGTATTATGCCAGTTAATTAAACTTCATGAGACATATTTTTCTCGTCTTTTAATTTCGGCAATTTTCAACATCGGTGATTCCTAGTATTTTCGAAACACAGTAACAGTTTAAAGGGATTTATATATTTAATATTCGGTATCTTTCAAAGTTGAACTAACATGTTGCTATAACAAACCAAACAAAAGATAATTAAAGGGTCACAGTACTGTGGGCGCTAACAACGTAACGTTATAATTCGATGTTTTAACAATCCTTTCTAAATATTTATAGGTACTATTCCACATTCATTTTATTATTTCGTTCACAAAAAATAGAGCAACTAAATTAATTGCCGTTTAAACTCTGTGGGCTGTAATTGACATGAGAAACATAATTTTAATATGATCAGTGAAATGTCAATCGAAACTATTCCCATTAACTGCAGTGTTCCTGAAAATTATGTGTAGTGAAATTGTTATGAAAATTAAACAATCTTGTGTTCATAGGTCTCACAATAACCAGGCCCGGGTTGAGACGGCGCGTTGTTCCACGCGCGCTTCAAAGGGATGTCAGCACAAATGACAGGAGAGTCGCGGGAAGTCCAAAGGGTTACCGGTGGCCTCTGGCAACATACAGGCAAGTGAAGGAACACGGGTCGGGTGGGTTTTAGTCAGTAAGGGTCTGACATGCGCTCCGCCCAGAGCGGGAGAATTTATTTGACAATTACCCACCCAAAAAAAAAGGTCTCACAATAACGAAGAAGGCAAAAAACCGTTATCATACTAATAGCAGCTTAGATGATTATTAACTATTATTCAAGAAAAATTTGCTGGGCCTAATTTCTATGAAAGAAAAAAAAACGATATCAAGACAATACGGGTAGTTAGAAACAGAAATGAGAGATTATTATATTATTCGCCAATTACTATACAAACTGTGACTGTCTAAGCAACTTTGAACCTTATGGTACTAACAATAAAGATAGTAGCAGTTGGTGGCGATGATTTAATACCCGCTCCGTCTTGAGATATTTAGTGCCAAGATAGTAGTTAGACAAATGAAAGCAATTCAATCCAGACTCGTATCTATGTCTTTGTCTAAATTGTATTAACCCAAATGTTAGGACTTGTGTAGTTACTCGTATGTTATAGAAAAGAAATTAACTTATAAAGGTTTGGAACATTCGCCAAGCGGCTGGTCAACTCTTCACATGATCAGAGGGCTGGCCTATTTTTACTCGACTACCGCAGAGGGTTATGATTTTGACCGATATTATTATGTATGTATGTGGATAATGTATGTTCACCTGTTCCCTCATAATTTTTAAAATTTGTCTTGTTAGGTATTTATTGCTTGTATTTATTATGGAATTAGCAATGTATCTGGAATCAAAATTTATTCATTCGTATAGTGGATAGACACTCGTTTAACAAAGTATTACTTGAAACAAATTTTCATACGAGTTACCTTGTTATGCCTGAAAGCGATTAAAATGGACTGTATGTATTAGTGGTTGAAATAAAACCAAAGCCAGTGTGATTAAAAGGACTATAACGGAAAAAAAAAGATGAAAAATATAACAGAAAATGGAAACACAAACCGAACCAAACCTTTTGACAAATAGAAGAGCAAGCAAGCAAAAAAAAAGAATAACAGTCAAATAAAAAATATAAAAGTCTTCTAAAGGTTTACCCAACCAAGGAGTATGCAACAATGCCAAACAGACGCTGTGTGCATTAAGCCTCTTCTGATTGTATGACTCATTTAGGTAGGACAGACTTGTCTTAAGCATACTAATATAATAAGTCGGTTCCTAGTACAATCCCAGAACATATATTTAGAGAAGCAGTCAACAGCAATGTTGCTGGTTGGACAATTTATGTATTGTGGTACTCCGTACTTCTTCGGACTAGCTCTTTCTCAAATAGCCTTTTATGAATAGAATACTCTTTATTGTGTTCTTTGATTTCTTTTTTCTTTTTTCGTGTGTGTGTCGTGTATTAAAATGTGACATTTTTTCTATTGAGCAATGTATTTCACCTCAAATGCCAGCTTTCAATTGAATTTTGAGTCGAAGGAAATGCATATTCAATGGAATCTGCAACCGATCTCATTTCTGGTGGATAGGATGGTGGTACTTTTTAATTTGTAACTTTAAGTGGATTAGTCTTTTGTTCTATTTTTTTGTATGTTCCAGTGACAATTTCGAAAACCAGTCGATAATTGGTTTTGCATCAACGGGTAAAACTTTTTCTTGTATTTGATTAAAAACTGCGGGGATTTCAGACGTTGGTATCTAAGGCAAAACTGAAGGATTATAAAATAATCTGGTATAGTCCGTCCCCCTAGTTACGATTTAATTTTTTTTTGAAGAAATAACTAAACTGTACAAAGATTTGTTTCGGGTAAATTAAAAACACAATTGATATAAGTAATAATATATTTATGGTTTTATTTTGTACCTAAAACCATAAAGCGAAATTCAGCAGTTTTGTTCCGTAGAAATAGATTCCCCGAACAAGTGCATATCGAAGAAGGGTTCTGTCGAAGTAATGTTTTTCGAAGGTGTGTTTTGTCGAAGTATGTTCTGTCGGACTAATGCTAGTCGAATATAATATGTTCTGTCGAAGCAATGAGTAGTCGAATATAATATGTTATGTCAAAGCAATGAGTAGTCGAATATAATATGTTCTGTCGAAGCAATGAGTAGTCGAATATAATATGTTCTGTCGAAGCAATGAGTAGTCGAACTATTTATTGTGTTTCGAAATTGGGACCATATCGAAATAATTACCTGTCGAAATTCAGTATGATACTCTGTGTTGTGTATGTGTTTGTGTGTTGTGTATAAGTTCTGTGAAATGAATTTGTATGATGTATTCAATAAAACAACTCAATTAATTCTCACTCATTATATTTGCTATAACGTTTAAGAAACATTTACGTTCTCATTTAACCGTCTACAATTATAAATATACCTTTCTAAGATCACAACATAGTTATAAGTAAGACGTTATTTACAATAAATAAACAAATTAAGTACATAATATTTACAAACTAGTCTCATCACTTGTAATAAATAGAATGTCCTAAGTAGTGTTGAATGGACTGTGAAAGGAGTACACATTGAGCATTTGAAAATGTATGCTTTGAGCATCTTGTAACGTATGTGAGCTTTTGTGCTTTACTATTTCAGCAATTTCTCAGAAATCTATCTATCTATATATCGCGCTATGTACCTAATTAGCGCGATAAATGCAACTTTTTCTATTAGTATTATTTTGCAGTTACAATATTCTCGCAAGATAATTTTTATTAATTAAATAATTTTATTAAAACTCAAAAATAACGATATTTTTTTTATTTCGGTGTACTGATGAATATGTATTTTCACGTAATTTAATTAAAAGGTACTGCTAAATTTTCTCCTAAACAAAATGTCTGACTCAATAGACATAGCTAAAAGAGTTATTCATCTGTGTAGGTGTGACGTATTGACTAAATTCTAAACTGTTTTTACTGGCCTGGAACATGTTAAGGCGAAAGCTTCAGGGTAGCCCGCGAATTTCAAATTTTCTTACGTATTTTGCAATTTGTAGGTCAGTATCAGGTTGTATGTTGATCGAAATATGATTCGCGGCCGTAATAATTATGGATTTACAGAGTTATAAACATTAGAATCCATAAGTTTATGTAAGTGCATGCTGAAATGTATAAGTAAGCAAAATATGTGGAACTTATAATATTTAAGACCTTTTATGTACCATATTTTATGCAAATAAAAAAAAAAATATTTATTCTAAAAAAAAAGTGTATTGAATGACTATTTCATGAAATCATGACATTTGGCGCTTATCATATTTGTTACGGCCGCGAATCATATTTAGATCAACATACAACCTGATACTGACCTGCAAATTGCAAAAAATGTTTGAAAAAATGAATTTAGCGCATCCCCTAAACTAACACTACGTGATAAAAATCAAGGCGGAAATATATAAATGTGAAACTAATTTCAATATAGAATTTCTAATTAAAATCAGTTGCAACACGAATAATTTTCGTCGGTAGTTTTGCGGCTAGAACATTAAATCCGGACCAGTGTTGATTTAGTTTAGACGTTTGTTTTTATGCCGGATTTTCCTAACCCTTGTACTAAAACTGTAATCCCACAGTATTTTTTTACAGAGATAAATAATAAGAAGAATTAAATTCAACTTTAGACGTTTCCTACACTACGACTTTTAATAAATTTGAAAAATGAAGTGCACTCAAGCAAAATTCGGGAAAAGGACAACCCTACCATGTGATCAGAATTGCTCAACGTGTATCACTTATATAAAATCCCTGAATCGTTACATTTTGAAGACAAATCAACATTCTTCTTAAAAGTATCACACGCCTGGCAGGATAGACTTTGAAGCTCATCGGGAATGTATGTAAAATATAATCAGTTTAAAGCCAAGATACATTCATAGTAACGATATGCAAGTGCGATTTTTATTTCACCTTTGCATTTATTATCAAAATTATTTATTTAAGGGCTAACCCTACCTCAAATTGCTTAGCATGATCCTCCGTTATGCCGAAAATACTGCAGAATTAATTTTGATATAAATATATGTTAAAGTTGAGGACTGATGCCTTAGTGTGAGTTTCTTTTAACCATCTCGATTTTACGCATCGAACGCGTTCGGCGCTCCGATTGGCCCTTCACTGACCTTCACTGGTGAAAGGCCAATCGAAGCGCTGAACGCGGTCGATGCGTAAAGTCGAGATGGTTAAAAGAATCTCGCACTAGGGCCTCTGATGCTAGGTCCTATGTTTGACGAAAACACGATTACATAAAATTTTCTCGATTGAAGAAAATTCCATAGTTACCTCTAACCCGAACAATAAACCACTGGTATTAAAAAAATACTTGAAATTAGATCATGAAACTTTGCATAATAACTGAATTAACTATAGAGCAGGTCTAATGTTTTTTTTTTAATTACCATTATTTTCACCGTGAAAAGCAATTACCTAAACTATTCGAGGCTTAGAGCTGCCAGCACCCCAGTCCGTCTCGCTCTCATTCAGGCCGCGAGTAGTATGGTGCAAGCGAGATAAAACTTGAGGTTGGGTATGCCCTTAACACACTGTGTTCGAAATCGAAGGTTACTGCTGCCTTAACTATATTAAAACACCAAGTTACCTATTATTGACATTAAACATTTATATTATTTATAAGTTTACTTCCTTTTTACTAACATTTGCTTTTAAGATTACAGTTTGATAGGTACACGAGGACAAAAAATGCTGGTGCGGTACCATTCGTGTGCGAGTCCGACTCACACTTGACCGTTTTTTTTATTTATTGCAACTTTTTGAAAATGCTTAATACAAATTTTACTTCATTTGAAAAAAAACCGTAACACTAACTTTACAAGTACCTAAATGATACAATTTAAGTAACTAAACATTTGAGTTAAAAATCTTGCTTCATCTTAATTGTAAGTCGTTCATTATTCTATGAACTAATACAATTTACTACACCTACAACACTTACTTTTGTTTTTGTTTAGATTCACTGTTCGAATAACCCATTATTTATCATAGTGCTCATATACACAGCGGCACTATATATACCTACGAGCGGCAGGTTGCCGACGGCAGAGGCAACTGCAGCCGTCGACACTCGTCGGCGGCAGCCGAATAGACGCGTACTTAAATACTTGAACGGCAAGTTGACGACGCCGACGGCTGCCGCTAACGAGTGACAACGGTTGCAGTTGCCTCTGCCGTTGGCAACCTGCCGCTCGTGTATATGAGCACTTTTATCTGAATTATGAACACAATAATATAAAACTGTATCTCCAAAATTAAGTAGGTATTTGCAGTAGATAAGGTTTTGTTTCTTGTTTTAGAAAAGGTTTAATGTGAGTCTAAATGATCACTTCTTGAAGCGTCCTAATTAATTGAGACAAATGACGTCGGGTATACAAACCATTAGGGACTCATTCATTAACGCGTTCGTACAATATGTACTAAATGTATGCACAAAGTACTGTAACTATCAAGTGAGAGCAAAAATTACAACATCCACTTTAATGACCGAAAAAACACGGAAGCAAGAATTTTTCGCATTAAAAGATGTAAAGTTTCTTACGTCCATTTCTAACTTCACAGAAAATCTACACAATCGAATCGTTTGGTGTATCAGCTTTAGACAGTAATGGAACACTACTGTAATCCTTTAACCGCTCGGCGCCTTTCTTGGTGCCATTATCAAACGAGCTCGCTGTGGGTAACTTGGAAATCCAATTGTTATTACCTATATTGTTCGTCTTGTAGTTGGCGATTACGTTCGTAGTCTGACAGTCTTTCAACTTCACTCTAGGTTGACTGCAATTAACTGAATTGTGGTTCAACGAATTGACATTCAGTGATATGGAGTTTGAGACGCTTTGCTTGTCTAAATCCTCTCCATTATCAGTAATGCCATTTGTTACTGGTTCTGTAGGATCAGATTGCTGTCTCTGAATACTGAGGTTTTGTAGTAAAGGTTGAGCTTCTTTCTCTAGTTTGTTCATGTCTGTTTTTTGCAGGAATATTCCAGATCCTCTCCTACTTGATGATCGAGAACTTTGGTCTAATCGTTGCCTAAATGGAGTCAAGTGTGACAGTGACCCACTATCTGTCGACAGTGTCTGAGTTTTTATTAATAACGGTTTTTCTTTCGGCGCGTTAGGATCTATTATTTCGCTTAGCAACCAATATGTGACTAGAGTACCTTTACCCTGTAACAAAAAGATCTTTTTAATAAAATTGAGTTGCGTCTTCTCTGCTGTTAATCTGCAGTTTCCTCATCTCATTGGTAAAAGGACCCTTAAAATAAAATAAAATATCACGAGGACTTACAGGCTAATATTTGCATGCTCTTTTTAGCCTTAAAGAATTTTTATTTATTTATTTAATCTCGGACAACTTTATTATACAGCAACTACTCCGAAACCTCTTTAACATTTTATGAAGAATGTTACAAATAATATAATTATAAGCTAAAATTCATTCCGACTCAATTCTAATTAACATACTCGTGAACAAAACCAATTTGGCGTATTCCCTACGGCTCTATCTATTGCTGAATATTCGATATTAAGAGCAATGACCGCCAAATAATACGTATCTAGAGATAGTTCAGAGATAGGTTATTGACAGTGTGCCTTTGAAACGGCTTTTGATAAAATTGATTGCATTTTTGTTTGCTACTACAAAATCCAATGGGTTTTCATTAATTCTGATTGAACTAACAGGAACTGGGACAGGCACGAAATAATATTGTGATAGACGAGTTTAATAATTCTGTTCCGTAAAATGAAATCACACTATCGAATTAAATTTTCGATGCACCCTGGTTTTGAGACAAAAATATAGCAATATAACTTATAAATAAACTTAGTAAAAGTTTTTCGTCCTCGGTGACCAGGACATGAGAAAAATGTACCATTTGCCATTTTAAAATGGTGGGTGTCTAGTATTATATATGGCACATATTGGAACGTTTGGTAACGGTACATTTGGCAAATGGTACATTCTGGTCATACATTATTGTAACGTTGTAAATCGACAGTAGTTACCTTCATAGCAACTTCTCCTCTGCACTGCAAGTTAAAGGTCCCGTAGAGGTCTAGCAGTGCCTTCGTATCTGGAGACACATGGATCTTGAGAGCTTCTCCATTGGACTCCATTCTCGACGCTGTGTTGACGGTGTCGCCAAAAAGGCAGTAGCGAGGCATCTTGAGGCCTACCACGCCAGCTACGCAAGGACCTAATGGAAAACGAAAAATAAACATTACTTCAAGAAACATTACCCTCCTTCTGGGGCAGTCGGGTAAAAACTTTCTTTGGCAACTGAATTCAATATTATTTAGATTGAAAGATTTCACTTTGGTCATGAAAAAATACCTATTACTAAAGTCAGTCAGTCAGTCTAACCGGATGCAGCTGGATACCAGTATTTTACATGGAGCGACTGTCTATCTGACCTCCACAACCTAGTTACTGAATAACGCAATATCCATTGGCAGGACTGGTTGTCACACTTTCGGGCGTCTGACTACCCGTAACAGTCAAAGATCTACGAATCACAACCGAGACCAACGGCGTAACGTGCTTTCCGACGCACGGAGAGGTCTCGGTATGTAATGGGTGGTTACCCATCCACGGACCAACCTCAGCAAGCGTTGCTTAACCTTGAAGATCGACCCGTGCGGCTGTCATTATTAAGCCACGAGCTCCTCTAAACTCTATACTAATTAATCATTATTATTGTCTGCGTGTTTTCGTGACAAGCATTGGGCCGTTCTTGACAAAAAATGAAGAAACGATGTACCGTTTAATTAGAAACTTAAGCCAAGTACAAAGAGCGTCCTCCATTTTAATATCTAAATAACAAGCTCCTTTCGCATTTGCATGATGGCAAAGTAATTAGGATGTCTAAAAAAATAACATTTTCCATACCCACAAAAAAGTTAGCTCATATTTTATTTACATTTCGAGTACGTTTCGCCACAGCTCATTACTTTGAAAAGGAATGAACGAGGCACTGTGTTTTCGTTCTAATTTTTCCGTGGGTCGTGGCCCGGATTTTTTAAACCTTTATTTTTCGACACAAGTGATGTTGACTTTATGTTAGAGTGATTTTGGGGTTGTAGGAAATTTTTTGGGCCGACAGTTTTAGTTGCCGAGATATCCGATTTTATTTGGCTCGTTTATCATTTTGACGAAAAGGTGTTTGAGACTGGGTACATTTATGACAACAGAATAAGTTATGTTTTCTGTTTTTCAGTGCAATTCATAGTATTCCCTCAATATAGGATTGAAAGGTCGACAGATTTAAATGAGAGTTTAGTACACGAAGTCATATAATTTGTAACCACGATGTTTTTGAAGCTTTTAAAAATGTATACCTAGTGACGTTTCGGTAAGTTTTCAACTGTGGCTTTCTACCCTACCAATCAAGTGGTAGAAAAAAAGTGTGATCTTCAGAAATGGTATTATCCCAAATATATTCGACTTAAACTTAACTATCCTACATTTCATTCAGGTTAAATTATTTTTATGCCGTGCACTTTCTCAACGTTTCATAATAATATAAAAATATAGCGTTTTATCATTAACTTATCTTATAAATGTTTTTTTTTTAGTATTTGGTACGGACAATGAGAAAGAACAGAGTGCTAGGTAATCAAAAAGTGACCTCATCATAAATTCAAGCCTCAAGTTTGAATACTGAATGTATTTATTATATTTGTGAAGACTTGGCAATGGTTCCAGTTCTTTTGAAGCCAAGGTTTTTGTTTTTTTATTCAAAATATTTTGTTTTATTGTTTCTTTAATACGGCTTTTATTATGTTGAACTTTTTTGAGGCGTTATAGTTATTAGAGCTTCAGGTCTTTTGTGTCAGTGCAATAACTTCTAAGACGAGGCTTTTGGCTACTTTTTATGTGCATTTTTTTTTGTAATGTGCTTTTTTTTGTGCAGTAAGTATAAACTTTTATTTTTCTTTCTTTAAATTATTGGGTAATAATTGTTGACGACATAACATCAATAAAAAAACTAGAGGTGTCTGGACACCTCTTTTTTTATTTGACAAGAGAAAAAAAAGACCTAAAACTTAACGAAATTACCAACGTAAGTCTTTGTTTTTTTTTTTTCTAAATACACAATAGGCATACGCAGATCATTAAGAGAGATTAATGCATTAAACTTAGAAAATGATTTGTCTAATTTGATTTTTTTTTTTCTAAATACACAATAGGCATACGCAGATCATCCGACTTTAAGAGAGATTAATGCATTAAGCTTAGAAAATGTTTTGTCTAAAATGTTTTGACAACGCTGAGACTCGTAAACAGTTTATCTACTTTGTGACAGCTTTGAGACTTTTGACAAATGATTTTGATATAGACTGATTTTGATAAAGACGAACTTCTGAAGATTCATTGTTAGATTATGAATTTATGATACTTAGACTTTTAGACTTACAGAATGGTGAAAAATTAGCCAATAAAAAATACTACTCGTATTTCGGCGAAAGTGGAAGAATATAGGTATATATTTTTTTAATTAAGTTTTGTAAAAAGAAGATTTTAAATTTAGAACTTACCAGAATGCAGCCCAATCCTGAGCTTCAACTGATCTTGCGGCCGATGCCTGATGCGGAATCTGCTCACCGCATCCCGGAGAGCCAGTGACATCCGGGCTACTTCACAGGCATGCCGTGTGCCATTGCGTTCTGGGAGACCTGACACCACCATGTAAGCGTCGCCTATGGTTTCCACCTGTCGAATGAGTAGGTAACAGAAATCGGTTAAAAATATTGTTGGTTGTATTTGATTTGTTTCAGAATCGCGCTTTTTTTAGTAGGTAATTCATCAATGATGATTTTGCTATTCCACGGTCCTAAAGCTTTCCTTACTCTGGCGCGACTTGTCACGTTGCGATTCAAAGACGTGTTGCACACTTGTGTGGGCGGCATATTCGATTCGGCAGTATACAAAGCCGACCCGAAGCAATCACTACATATACCTATTCAGCTTTCGGCTCGTGCGGATCGGCAAACTCTGTTCGGCATCTACCTTCGCTTTTGTACACTCTGTGTACACCTATACTCCATTGGTTTAGGTAATTAACTAAAAGTAAACAAATTGTAAAAACGATTTTTATAGCACTTTCTTGATCAAAAATACGTTATAACCAATATAAAATTTAAAATAAATAAGAAATTGAAAAGAGAACCCACCTTATAGACATCATAATTCTCAACTATAGAATCGAAGCAAGTGTACAGGTCATTTAGCAGGTCGACCACTTGCATTGGCGTGGAAGATGCGGATAAAGCGGTGAAGCCAACGATGTCTGAGAAGTAGATCGTCACTTGCTCGAAGGTCTCGGCGACGACTGATTGACCATTGATCAGTTGAGAGGCTACGGACCTAGGTTATAAGAAAACATGATTGGGTAATCGATATCTAAAAGCAACAAAAGCTAGCTTTATTTTCAGAGCAATCAAATAACGCTGCCAATGATAATGATGATAATCGTTAAAGTCTTGTCGTTGTCTTTTGATCTGTTAAAGCAAAAACTACGTTTTGCCATTCCTTGATCTACAGTGTCATTATACACCAAGTTTGGTAAATTTATAACGCAATCATATACTGAGAGAAGTAGAATATTTTTTATTGTATACTATGTTCAATCTGCCTAGCCTTTTCCCAATTATGTTGGGATCGACTTCCAGTCTAACCGGATGCAGCTGAATACCAGTATTTTATATGGAGTAATAATATGGAGTAATAACAGCCGCACGGTTCGATCCATCAGGTTAAGCTACGCTTGCCGGGGTTGGTCCGTGGATGGGTGGCCATCTTAACATACCGAGACTCCTCCGTGCCTCGGAAAACACGTTAAGCCGTTGGTCCCGGCTGTCATTCTGTGGATCTTTGACAGTCGTTACGGGTCGTCTGAAACCCGAAAGTCTGACAACCAGTCTTACCAAGGGGTATTACCCAGTTACTGGGTTGTAGAAGTCCGATAGGCAGTCGCTCCATATAAAATACTGGTATTCAGCTGCATCCGGTTAAACTGGAAGCCGACCCCAACATAGTTGGGAAAAGGCTAGGCAGATTGACTGTATCAATGTGTAGCTAAAATTATATACCCAATGTGTAATGTTTTGTGGTTACACATTGATAGAATACATAATCAGCCTATAATGTTCCCACTGCTGGGACACAAGCCTTCTCTGTTCAAGAGGGAGTGGGCTATAATCTACCACGCGCGCCAAGAGCGGGTTGATAGATGTCTCATGTCTTCGAATTTTTGGTTCTAGGACCTGCCGGTTTCCTCACGATGTTTTCCTTCATTTTTTTAGAGCAGTGGTGGTGAAATTATTTACACAAAGCGCCTGTCTAGGTTTGAACCCACGACCTACAACTCGTAAGTCGGGTCCGTTACCACTGGGCCACTACTGCTCTCATTGTTACAATTAAAAGCCTGTACCTACACAAAATAAATAATGTCAAAAGAAACTCTCCAACTAATTAGTAAAAAGGATGTAAACGTGTGACTCGAGAAAGACATGATAAAATAAATTTCGGTTTAACGCCGAGTATGAGATAAACAATGCTTTTTTCAAACTTGACTATTAATGCTTTGAATTAAATATGGCCAGTGCTGTCACAATGGTAGGTAATTTCTCTAAAGCTAACTTTCCAGGGGTTTGAAGAACACATTTTTGGGACTAATTGCGAAATTTTTTACAAAGAAATGTTCAAAGCCATCATAACTTTTGTGTTCTTTTTAATTTATAAGAAAGACAATGATTAAGTTTAAAAGAGAAAAATAAGTCTTTGTTACTGAAAATTTCATTGTTTAATTATGTACCTACCAACTGCCACAGGCTAAAGGAAAGTTCAATATTGGTCTTAAAAATGTAGAGTGAATTTCTTTTTTAGTTATATATTTATTGTGTCCGACGGACTGCCAAGTCATAGGTCACGAGTCCGAACCTAAGACACGCACCTCTGATATTTCGGATTCATGTGCGTTTTGTATAATTAACACTTGCTTTGTAAACGGTGAAAGAAAATATCGTGAAGAAACCGCATGCAGAGATGTTTCTCGACGGTATGTGAAACCAAGTCATAGGCCCTTAGGCGGCTTTAAAACGGAGAGAGAGAGAGAGATTGCAGATTACATTACTTACTTGGGTAAAAGCTGATACAGTAACTCTTCACATTTCTTCTTCTCTTCTAAATAATCTTGAGTTCTCTCACTAACTAATGATTCCAAATTATTCGCATACTGCTCCATACGAGAAAGCAAATTATCTAATATATTGCTACTTTCTTGAGTTCTGTTGGAAAAAAATAAAATGTATTATAAAAAATACTTTTCTTTTTTTCTCAAACCAGTGTAGGTTTTGTTTAAAAAGCAAATGTCTGAAAATAAATATACTTTAATTGAAGCGGCGGCAAAATAAATTGTTAAGCTACGGTTTCCTCGAAAAGCGGTTGCCGCCCACTTAGCGTACGCAATTTTACGGCGAGTGACGTCACTAAAACGTTGTTTTTATTCAATTAAGTTGGTGTGTTTTCTTAGAGAGCATTTTTTGACACCGTTAAGTCAAACCACGCTGCCAACATTTTCATGCCAGCCGTCACTACGGCCGTAAAGTGGCGGCCACCGTTCTTAAAAATCAAATAAAATCTTCGTGGACTTGAGTTCTCTTAGTAAAAATATTATTATGTCAGTTGTACTACATCGTATAAATAAACAACTTGATGGCTTATCAATTTTTACAACTGACTCATTAACTCATGTCGTTTAGAAATAAAAAATCATCTTCAGATAGTAGTTGAAATTTTTAGAAAAGTGATAATAAGATTGAGATAATATATTTGTGCAATCATAGTACAGAATACTGATCTTTTTTATAAGCTCACCCCAATATAAACTACAACAAAAGAAAATGAAAACAATTCTCAAACTAAATCAAAGTTATAAGCTTAAGAAAAATGTACAGTACATCTATACCAGAAGACGAAGACATAATATGTACATAATATATTACTTGTTGAGGCGCCGGATTGCTCCCTTCAAATGAGCGAAGACAGGTCTTTCCAGAGGATCTTCGGCCCAGCACCTCCGCATCAGTTCGGTAGCATCGTCAACCTCACACGAACGGTGGTGAGAAGTATTCGGGCGAAGTCCACTTGATATCACCGTCTCGATTATTTCTAAGAAAGGAAATATTGCCGTCTTAATTAAATAATAAACTTTAATATTCGATTGTTTTTTTCTGCTGTACGTAGGTAGGTACCTATTAGGTATAGGTAGGCAAACTATGCACTCTTGCTAGAATACAATAAGAATCAATCTGTCTAGACTTTAGCCTTTTCCATCAAATCCACCATCACTGTCTTTACGAAAAGCGCCTATGTTAACGGCAATTTTATTAAGACATAATTCGCATAAAAATGTTTTTTTTATCATCAAAATACAGGGACCCACTATTTGGAGGTGCTAGAACCACAACATGTTTCTCGTCAAGAGCAGTGCAGCAATTGGGAAATTCCACATATTCCAAAAAATTTGAATATTTTTTTCCCGTTTCTCTGTAGTGGGCATGGGAAAAATTTCCCGTAACATTGAGTCTATTACAGCATCACAAACATCAACAGCCGCACGTCTCAAGGAACTTGGTCCCATACGAAAACGTAGTCAGATTACTAGAAGTAAATTCGGTGGCCACTATGCGGAAGTGACCGCCATGGCCTGCTGGAATTGGTTTCTAACGCTTAGCTGACAGTCTAGCCTTAGATAGCGGATAAGCTAGCGGTTACAGCACTAATGCGTAAAAGTGTTTTTTGTATAGCATCACGTATATTTAACCATCTACCACGGTCACTCAGAGATATCTGTGAGTGCCCACTGTCACTAAATTATTTAAGAAAAAACTATAAGAGTATTTTAGCAGCTAAATATTTCTATAGTATTGCTGAGTTTCTAATGAAGAAAACATATTCATTCTAATAATGTAGGGGCAAAATTTCGTTCTGTTAATCTATCGTAAGTATATTATTATTTGATTTTGACATTTGAATTAACATATTAAGTCGTTATTATTTTGTTTTTCTATATAACTAATTTAATTGATGTTTGAATTTCTGCTCTACCTACACTGTATTAATAAAAATGTAAATTTAATTTATTGTAATCGCTAACAAATTAATTTGAGTTTATTGTATTTTTTTTTTGTATGTTCTATAATTATAATTAATTAAATAACTGATCAAATGTTATTTATTATATTTCATATTTTTACGCCGCTAAGGTATAACATGACTGTGATCTTTTCTGCAATGTAGTTAACAACTTTCATGCTTTGTCTGTGCATACTCATGTTTCGGACAGATAAATGATCTATTCCATTCTATTATATTCTTTGCAAAATGGCAGCTTGAACTCCTCCTAATGCAACGTCGGGTTGTCTTGTCACTCGTATACGTCATGTCTGAGCAAAGGCTGAAAGACGTCCACTGCTGGACATAGGCCTCCCCTAAGCACCGCCACTTTCGACCAAATGAGCAAAGGCGGCAGGAAGTATTGAACAAGAAAACTTCACGAACGCCCGAGTATCCTCGGGCTTTTTATTCATAGAATTCAGTCGATATCATAGCTAGAAATGCAAGCATTATGGAGCAGCACTCGTCGTGATAGCCGTCAATTAGCCTGACGAGTGACATAGTCACATCACTCGCATCACTGGAGGCTGCTGAAGATGGATAAACTTTCTCGATATTTTGTTAAGTCCTAAAAACCGTGCGAAGCAAGGTTGAGTGGCTAGTGTTATTATAAAGTAATTTTCTCATCATTCTTTGAGCACTGACTAAGCTCAGCTCCAAGGAATAATGGTGTATGATTTGTGATTATAGCACATGGCGGACCCAAGAAATGGCCCTATCTGTTAAAAGGCAGCCCATCAATTTATGGACTTCTTACTCCATGTCGCCCTTTAGTGTGAAATGAAGGAAATAAAAACCCTCATAAGATTTGATGGATAAAAACATTTTACCGATTTGATTTGTTGTGTGTCTAAAGCAAAATCCCATTACCTTTAATATGAGCTAACCCGGTATAAATCACGGAAATTATTTACGCTCCTCATGTCCGCTCTGTCAGCAATGGAAATAAAAGAAATGCTTTGTGCCGAAAAAAATGCGACATATTTCTTTATATGTTTTATTTCTTTAGGCTCTGTGGTGTCTATAACAATTATATTTAATTTATTCCACTTGCTATGGCTATTACAAAAGGAAATTTAAAGTCTTCAGGACGATCGCACCAGCATCAACCTTTGGCAATTTCATGACAATATTACTACTAATAAATCGATCATATAACGCTGGTCTGGCTCTGATCTGCACAGCTTGAAATAAGGCAACTTATTGGACTTACTTCAAGCTCTAGACCTGACGACAACGGTAAGCGAACAAGATATTGCTTTGTTGTTAAAGCTTTCTGGAAGTTCAGATGTGAAGCGCTTTTTTGAAATTCCGATTACGTCGGCATTGGGCTATATTTTCACGTAAACTAACCATTTTGTCACAAATAAAAAAATAAAAGTCAATAAAGTAGATAATATCGACGCCTTAGAGTGAAAACCTCGTAAGTGTAAAAGAAGTCGCTTGTCAGGAGGAAGAAAAAACTGCGTGCTGTAAAATTTTTGTACGGCGTCTTTTATGTTTTTTTTTAAAATTAATAGTAGTATAGGAGATATTTATTAATAATAATTAATCAAAAAATATAAAAGACGCCGTACAAAAATTTTATAGCACGGACTAGAAATTTAAGATTTTAAATCGCGACTTACCTTTCGGAGCCATTTCAATCCCAGGACCGAGCCAAAATGCTCCCTGTCTATTGACAATCTCGTGCATAACGATACCGAAAGAATAAACGTCTCCTTTTGGCGTCCCTTCTGGTGGAGGTTCTGCAGTGCGAAGCAACTCTGGTGCCGTCCAAAGAAGTCCTAAGAAAAAAAAGTATTTTGATTACTAGATTGTCTTTTATAAACGTCTACGATAACGGTATTTTACTGTACGCCGCTCCAAAATGGTTGTTGTGCAAAATGTAAAGATGTGATATCATCGAAACACTCCCTGCAGCTTAAAAATTGCTTTGTCTAGTTTAGGCTGACGCCTGACTTTACCGATAGCATTTTACTATAGGAGTCCCCAGCCCAAAATTTTGCCTCTGACGCCCTGCCTTTGTCTAGCGGGAGTGCTATTAAAGGCTGACGCCAAACTTTACCAATAGAATTTTACTATAGGAGGCCCCAGCCCAAAATTTTGCCGCTGATGCCCTGCCTTTGTCTGGCGGGAGTGCAATTAAAGGCTGACGCCTAACTTTACTGATAGCATTTTACTATAGGAGACCCCAGCCCAAAATTTTGCCGCTGACGCCCTGCCTTTGCCTGGCGGGAGTGCAATTAAAAAAAAACGGCATTGCAAAAACTTGTGTCGACAAAAAAGCAACTGTCAGTGTTGACAAAAGGGAAACAAAATTTGCACTTTCTTCTTTGTCGTGAGGTTAGTGACTTACATGGTGTCAGAGTTTTTATGTCACCCATGGGCGGACCCTGACTTGACTTCACATGCCGTCGAGAAACATCTCTCAGGCATGCCGGTTTCCTCAGGATGAACTCACCGTTTTTGAAGCAAGTGATAATTATACGATACGCACTCGCATATGAATCCGAAAAGTTAGAGGTGACTTGGTAGTCCGACGGTCACACCACTAGGCTGTCACTGCTGTTATTATTAACCTGGGGGCCAAGTCAGGTCAGGTCAGGCCAGGTCTCACAATGATGAGTTTCTGATAGATTTGCCATACAAAATCTGTCAAAAACTCATCATTGTGAAATCACTGACACGTTTGTAAATTAGTAGACTTGGCCCCCAGGTAGCATGGTCATTTAAATAAAGAACATTGATTGCTCTGGCAAGCCAATTTGTCACAAAGCAAATTGAATTATTGCAATAAGTAAGTTTTCGAAAGAGGTTTATTATTACTTTGATGCAAGAAAACTTGTAATTATTTTTGCACCTCGAATTATTTTTGCCTCCACCATTAAAAAGTAGCAAAAAGTTTAATGTTGCTGTAATTTGGAGTCAATTTGGGTGTAAATGATATTGAATGTTGATTTTATCTTCAAAGAGAAGGTAAAGACAAAGTCAATTACAAAGTGGAAACGAAATTAATACTTGCCAAAGTTGGATTACTTAGCGAGGTGGTTGATATAATTTTACTCCAAGTCAAACAATCCGTTGGCCACTAATTGACTTCAGAATAGTAGAATTTAACACGTGTCTCACATAAGGCTGAGATAGGGCGGGCTGGCAGCTCTATTGTCGAATCCTTAGCTTCATGTCTGCTTCAACCATGAAAATGAGTTAACCTACAGAGGGCCTAGACAAGTGACAATCGCTTCGAAAGCGTTTCGTATTTCTACAACGACTTTCAACAGGATTGACATAAGTTATCGAAAAGCTTATGTCAGTCCAATACATTTTTTCCTTTTCCATCATCGTTATCGCTGATAGAATGTCACTTTGTGTCGGCCATCAGGTATGCTTTTAGACTACGTAAACCTTAATTGTATAATAAAAAAATTAGGTCTCAGTGTTTCTTTGTTTTCGTATGTAATACAAACCTAAAATAACTAGGAAGTGGATTATTTGCTTTCGAATAGGCTCACAGCTACCTGGACAGCTAAATTGTAAATTAAATCAATTTAGTGGATATAAAATATCCCATAGGTATCTGCTCTGCCTAACCCTTCTGGGATTACAGGCGTGATGTTTATGTTAAAATATCCTAAATATGATACTTACGAGTCCAATAGCTGTGTGCCCTAGAGTCCTTTTCCGCGATCCTCAATGCATGAAGTCCAAAGTCTGTGATCTTCAGCACGAATCGAGAGTCCACCACACAGTTGCTGGACTTCAAAGCTCCGTGAGATCTGATGTCCGAGCCGTGGAGGTAATGCATGCCCTAAATAAATAATAAATGACTCATTATATTTTTTCTACAAGAATAAATTATAATAAATAAATAATAATATTTTCTCTGCAAGGATAAATTATAATTGTAACTTAAATCTTTACTCTGTAGTTCCATGAAAGGTTCGCGATTATCTACAAATAAGTAAGAGATTGATCTAGACGACGCCGCTATGAATTATTGGAAAAATAGCCGTACAAACTTTCAAGGTGAATTTATAGTCCATGTGTTCTCATTCCGGTTATAGGTACAGTCGAACAAGCTATTTGGTATACAGGCAGATAACTTACAATTACTTTTTAACGATTTTGTGAGTGTTTTCAGTAGTCAACAATCCTTTTACATCGCTCTCCTAAGCCATAAGCTCAAAAAGTTTAATAGCACACACAATCAAAAAGAAATTTTGGCAGTGTAGCGGAAAATTAATATATTTTGCCTGTATACTAAATAGCTTGTTTGACTGTACTATCCACAAGGGAAATTCAAAAGGAACAGAAATGAACAACCAGTTAAGTAACCCGTGGTAGTGTAAACAGCAGGCAATACTTTTATTTTTAACAACGTTCACATTCGCATCTCATTCGTAACTGTCAAAAAAACCATCAATATACGAACATTTTTGAAAATTTTGACAGATTACGATTTGAATGTGAACGTTTTAACAAGCTTTATATTAGCTTGCTCTGTTCGTATGTGTTTCCGGTTACTCCAATTGTCATCCATTTTTCAAGCACTTTCTGGCCATCCGATTGAGCTAAAACTTGGCATACATATATAACAACCGAGACATTTAAAAAAAATGATACCATGGAGCTGGTCTGATGATTACTCAGGGCCTAAGTATAAACAATGCTGATATTTTGTATGAAGAATTCTTTTCATTAGTGCAAACAGAGTTCAATAACTCTTTTAAGAAAAAGACTAAAACTATTTGCCCTAAGTTTTTATTCAGTGACTGGGCAACTAAAGGCATCAGGAAAAGTAGGGAAAGATTATTTGAACTGTATGGCCTTAAGCCGTATATTAACACGGAAACTTTTAATAAGTATGTTGCTACTTACTCTAAAACTTTTAAAATAGTATGCAAAGCAGCTAAAGCTTCTTTCATTAGCAACAAGGTTAAATCAGCAGACAATAAAATAAAGACAGTTTGGAAAATTATTAACAATGAAACTAACAAGAACAAAAGACATAATACTGATTACACACTGGACACTTCCCGCGGTCTCATTAGCGCTAACATCGATGTTGCTCAAGAATTTGCAACTTTCTTTACCAATATTCCAACTAAAACTACGGAAACTTTAAATTCCTCGCCCTCACTTGCTATTGATTTATTAAGAGCAAGTGTTTCAGCCTGTCCTGTGGAATTTCAATTTAAACATATAAACCCTGTGGTCGTTGTAAAAGCTTTTAAGCAACTCAAGATCAAAATTACCAGATCTGTGGGGCATGTCTACTAAAGTTTGTCAATCCATTATTGAGACAATTGCACCCTACTTAGCTTTAATATTTAATTTGTGTGTAGATCAAGGGGTATTCCCAGATTTAATGAAGTACAGTAAAGTTATTCCACTTTTCAAATCCGGGGACAGCAAAGACACTAATAATTATAGACCCGTATCAGTTTTGCCGGTTTTCAGCAAGGTGTTTGAAAAAGTAATGTTAAATCAAATGCTCAATCATTTTAATCGTAATAACATCCTACACGATCAACAGTATGGTTTCACCAAAGGACGTTGCACAACCGACGCCGGTGTCACCTTATTAAAACACATCTTTAAGGCATGGGAAGAGGCACAAGATGCAATAGGTATCTTTTGCGACCTATCTAAGGCTTTTGATTGCGTGAATCACGAAACGCTGCTCTTGAAACTTGAGCATTACGGACTGGGTAAACTTGCGCTTAGCTTAGTAAAATCATATTTGAATGATAGACTGCAGCAAGTTCAAATAAACGGTGTGAATTCATTGGGTTTAAAAGTCAAAATGGGTGTACCACAGGGCTCGATATTAGGTCCATTCCTCTTTTTAGTATATATAAATGATTTACCTCATCTACTAAAAAACCGACCACAAATGGTGTTATTTGCTGATGACACATCACTGATTTTTAAAGTAAATAGACATGCACAGGAGCTTGACGACGTAAATAACGCTATGTTAAAGGTCCATAATTGGTTTACTAGAAATAATTTGGTATTAAATGAGAAGAAAACGAAATGCATAAGATTCACTTTACCGAATGTTAGAAGTAGTGAATGTCACGTTGTACTGAATAGGGAGATACTAGAATTCGTCGAAAAGACAGTTTTCCTGGGGATCACGCTTGATTCAAAACTACAGTGGGGTCCTCACTTAACATCACTTGCAGGGCGACTAAGTTCAGCCGCTTACGCTGTTTGGAAAATCCGCCAACTAACAGACGTGGATACCGCAAGACTGGTCTATTTTAGTTACTTTCATAGTATCATGTCTTACGGTATTTTGCTGTGGGGACGGGCTGCAGATATTGATTCTATCTTTATACTGCAAAAGAGGGCTGTCCGAGCCATCTACAACCTCCACAGACGCGAATCTCTAAGGGAACTGTTTAAAAAAATTAACATCATGACGTTTCCTTGTCAGTATATATATGAAAACATTATGTATGTTCGGAAAAATCTACATCTTTTTAGTAAAATAAGTGACAGGCATAACTTTAACACTAGAAATAGGAACAAATTAGATCAACCACGTTTTAGATTGTCTAAAGTACATACTTTTATGGGGTACTGTGTAAAATGTTATAATAAAATACCACCCGATATTCTTCAACTAAATGAGAAGAAATTTAAAACATGCATTAAACGCACACTATGTAGACAAGCATATTATAAGTTGGATGATTATATCGTAGATAAAAATGCTTGGCTTAATGCTGGTCCTGCTCCACAGGCACTTGGGCTCAATAGTTAATTTTTTTTATATTTGGTAGAGTGGCTTCCCCTTATTTTTTTTTATTTTTTCTGACTTTAGGAACTTAATGTTTATCTTTTATTTAAATTCTATTATATTAATCTCTCAAGTACATTGCTAACTATAGTTTTGTATAATTTAGAAGCACTTTTTCAATTTTGTAAATGTGAGTACCATGGGGCCGTTTCATATGATATCACGTTGTATGTTGACTTGAAAGAGCCTGGCAGATGAGAGTATGTCATACTCTCTTAAATGTCTCGCTGATGGCGGCGCGTGTGTTGGATCATTCGGTTCCCTACAAAATGGTTGAGCTGGATGGTGCTGATCCACGTGTCATGTTCGTGAACGGGCGCCGTCAGTTGAGACTGGTCATCTCTTATCTGCCAGGGCTTATTTTTAATCTTATATTTTGAATTCTTTTTGATTATTTTTCGTTTGACATTGTTCTCACATATAGAAGCACGAAGAATACTGTACCCAGGATTTTGTAATATCTATATACATTTTTAAAAGAGTGTCCTTGGAGTTTCTTGCCCGTTCTTCTCCATAGAGATCTACGAATTTGAATGGGCAACTAGCTTCAACTTTTTAACTAACTGACCGACCCTTTGACAATTCAAAAGTGCCTGTAAATGGTTTAATTGAAATAAATGCTTTGAGTTTGAGTTGAGTTTGAGTTTGAGTTTGAGTTTTGAGTTTGAGTTTTATGGAGCTGAAAGTTGGCCATAGGAACTCCTCAATCAAACAAGATAGCACCATCGTATTTGGACTCTTTGGCTATGTATTAAGCAGTGCTTTGACACTAAGTGGTGTTCAGGGTCTGATGATGGAACCGGAAGGCGGCCATGGGAAAATCCTTTTCAGTTAATTAAAAGCTTTTTTTTTTAAAAGATTTTTACTTATATATTATTTAATTAAGAGAATTGGCCCTCAGGTCATAAATGGTACAGAAATTTAACGTACAAAATTCAGAACAATGTCAGAAATTTGATTAAGAGGAAAGAGCAAAGCTTTGAGTTACGTTTGAAACCAATTTTAATTACATTTGTTTAGCCACTAAGGATTCTAAATCCGATGATAAACTTTTAAATAAATGATGTATTTGAATGATGGGGTGGGTTTACCCAAATTTTGTTGCTTGAAAATTTTTAGTGGTTACGGGTAAAGCCCGTCACAGACGTATATAATATACTAATTATTTTGCATTTATTTCATTGATGGTCCCTCAAACCATAATTTATATATTAATATGCAATAACATGTGGTTTTAGCCAAATTTTGATGCCTGATAATTGTATTGTATGCTCGTGGCTAAGTAATAATAGCCGCACCGGGTCGATTCATCAGGTTAAGCTACGCTTGCTGGGGTTGGTCCGTGGATGGGTGACCATATTTACATATCGAGACTCCTCCGTGCCTCGAAAACCAGGTTAAAGCGTTGGTCCCGGCTGGCATTTGTGGATATTTGACAGTCGTTACGGGTCGTCAGAAGCCCGAAAGTCTAGTCTTGCCAAGGGGTATCGTATTACCCAGTTACTGGGTTGTGGAGGTCAGATAAGCAGTCGCTCCATATAAAATACTGGTATTCAGCTGCATCCGGTTGGACTGGAAGCCGACCCCAACATGGTTGGGAAAAGGCTAGGCAGATGATGATGATGATAATTGTAATATTTGTGGTTTACGAATGGATAAAGCCCGTCACGGACGTAGCTATACTATACAGGGTGTAAGGGTCAGCGCTCCGCAAATTAATAAGGGGGAATTCAGCTCCTTATTTTGAATCATATTCCACCGGAATTTATTTCAAGAAAATTTTCATTTTGTTAATCGTTTTTTCAGTTATTATTCCTTTATTTCAATCTAATATTACATTCTCTGTAGGCAGCATTCCATTTATGTAAAAAGGGATGTTGAGCGCCCCCCCCCCCCTACGGGGAGTGCGGCCTAGTGCGTTTTGCCATGGTAACGATACAATGAGTGTGAGGTACAAAAAAAAATCAGGTTTATTGGATTCCCATAACGTTCCTGAAATAATTACACGTCTTAGTATGATACACTGAATTCATCCCATCAGTCTGCGGAGAATACCTGTATCCTGTACCTGTATACCTGTATACCCTGCCTATTTTGCCTTCATTTCATTGATGGTCGGTCATACCATATTACATGTAATACATATCATAATAAATTTAAATTACATAACAGCTTGGTGACGTCATAGAAATAAATATTATAACTACGTCTGTGATGGGCTTCAAGCTTTTAAGATTTTGCTATTAAATTAAAGGTCATGGAACAGCAGCAATTTTATCGATAAAGTCTTGTATGATACATAGTGACACGCTCCTTTGGGATTTAATACTGTTATCGGCTAACAAGTGGGTGAACAACGGAACACTTGTGCCTCGGGCCTCGGGTGACCCAATCCCATCGGGATTTTCCTTTGTTAGCAGAAAACATCAAATCTTTTGTTGACTAAATCAATTTGACGTTAATAAGCTAAGGTCAAATTGATGTAGTCAACAATTTTTTTGTATTTTGTTACCGTAAGGCTTAAAATGAACAATGTGCAATGTATGTTAACTTTGCCATTGCTCAGTGAATCCAAGAAACTTAGATATACGGCCGATATAACTTGGCAGGTCTGAAAATAGGCGCTTATAGCTTTCGCGCATGTTCTCTCATTCAAACTAGCCTCACGTCACCATCATCATCATCTGCCTAGCCTTTTCCCAACTATGTTGGGGTCGGCTTCCAGTCTAACCGGATGCAGCTGAATACCAGTATTTTACATGGAGCGACTGCCTATCTGACCTCCACAACCCAGTAACTGGGTAATACGATACCTCTTGGTAAGACTGGTTGTCAGACTTTCGGGCTTCTGACGACCCGTAACGACTGTCAAAGATCCACAAAAGTTATGTCGGCTTTTTGCAGACGAAAACCTAGAAGATGAATTTAAGCATACGGAATTAGGTAATTTAAAAAACTGAAAGTAAAGTTCTGACGGACTTGGGATTTGATTGTGGATGAAATAAATTCATAAGTACCAACGCAGACGGATTTTTTTTTGGCAAAGAGGAAAATTTTGTTCGTTTTTTTTTTTCGTGAACCCTAGCCCGTTTCACAATATGCCCAATACTTTAGGAATGGAATATCGACCCGACTGTAATTGATTACGGGTGTGTAAAGAACAGCTGTTTCCGGGCCGTTGAAACTTCATTATACTTTTTTTTAACTTTTGGATGGGTCTGTTGGGTACCCAAATTAGCAATTTTACGTCATTAAAAAGTTAAAAACCGTCAAGAATTTAGTGTAACTAACCTTTACAATATCGTGCATCAAACTGACTTTGAACATCCAATCCAGCTTAATAGACTCATTCTCCAATATATCTTGCAAGGATCCTTTAGGACAATACTCCGTCAGAAGACAGCAATGTGGAGGATCTACACAAGCTCCATAGAATCTTGCTAGATGATCATGTTCTAAATCTTTCATCTTCTTCAGTTCGAGAAGGAGAGGTCTAGTCAGGTCTATGCGCTGCTTGTCCACCTTCTTGATAGCAACTCGACAGCCTTTGTAGAATCCACATGGTGCATATACTTGTCTGTCACCGGCTAAAGATGTGGCTTCGTCCGAGAATGTAGTCTGAAAGAAAAAAATAACATGAATATTCCAATTATGGTTATTTATCTCGCACCAATTGCTTTCACCAATTTTTATTTTCGGTTTGTGTTTTCGGGAATGAGGTAAAAAAGTTGTAGTCGGTTCTTGATGCATAGTTCGTCCATCCAAAAACGATTTATTATTAATAGGATTTCGATGGAGTTAAAATTGAACTGTCAGAAGTTAAATTTGGTCCCAAGCAATTTTAAGGATTAACGGCAATTTCCTAAAGTGGCAGCTCTTCAAACTATCCCACTCACAAGATCTTTTAACGTCCACTAAGAGTTCATTGA
The DNA here is from genome assembly GCA_949152455.1 of Lithophane leautieri. NCBI lineage: Eukaryota > Metazoa > Arthropoda > Insecta > Lepidoptera > Noctuidae > Lithophane > Lithophane leautieri. The sequence continues at coordinate 4,133,935 of OX424479.1, read as the reverse complement.
ATATTAAAATTCTTGAACAAGGATGAAGTTCGAACCTATCTCCAAATACTTGACATTTACAACTTTGCTAACTTTGTCCGCCACAAACTGAAAGTCAATCATGAATCAATTTGAGACTTGAAATAAGTTTAAAAAGTAGATTGTAGTTTTGTAGAGACCAATCAATACTCGAGTGGGTTTATTTCCGTTGCCTTCTTGTTCTATTGTCTTTGTTATATGATACATGATACTCGTAGAGACGAGAAAATATATTACGGTTTATTTAAAACGTTTTTCAATTTCAGCAGTGTTTTAGTTTTCGCGGGGCAAGCTTTTTGAGGAAAAAATCTACTAAAAGGACCTTTTAAATAATTATGTCCTTTAAGATTTTGAAAGAGCTTCTATGATTGTTCAAACAAATCTTTAAATCTCTTACCGATTCAAATTAATGTGGAAACAACGTTTATGATTAATACCTAAATGATAAATCATAAACCTTGTTCCCACATAAATTGAGTCCTTAACTAATAAAGGATTGATACATTTCCAAGAGAGCCGGAAATGATAAAAGCAATTTATGGTTGCCAAAGAATGGATGAAATGAATTGGAAACAAAGACCGATAGTTGCCGGTAACCGGAAAAGGTACGGTCAAGCATATTGGCGGAGTTTCTATTGAATTGGACTCTGAATCCGTATTTAGGGTAAAATACAAATAAAATTCCATCAATTATTCATTAGTACGAGTATTATTCCACTCTGTTAAAATATAATATACTAATATATTAAGCGCTAAGGTAGTCCGCGAAATTCAAATTTTCTTACTTTTATTGCAATCAGTGTCAATTTGAGATCAATTCTAACCTATAGAGTTGTATTGATGATTCTCATTAAATAACATAAAATGGTTCACGTCTGTATAAAACCACTGTCCATTGATCTTCTTCCACAATAAAACATCCAGAATATATTCGTTAAAAAGCAGCGAAACAACATAAAATTATTCGGCAAAAGTTATTATTGTGTACAAAGTCATGAGCTGACGGAAAGTATAAAGACATGTCACGCGTAGTTTGAAGATTACCTATATAAGAATTGTCGATCTGTATAGCTGATATATACCGATCGAGGATAGCCTCAACTAGAAAGATCTCAGGGGAGGCGGATAAATAAGTCGTTTCCAATGCCTTGTATATTTAGACCCTTTTTAGAATGTAATTTTGCCGTAGCGAATTTGTGTAGCGATTTATTTGCGTCACTTTTATTATTTTGTTTTTTAGACGTTTTATATCTATGTATGCTTTAGTTCAGTAAGAAAATAGTAGCATGATATTGGTAACTCTCACAACAAATGTTAACTTAAAAACGAGAAAAATTATGAAAGTCCAAAAAAACTGGTTTATATGGCCGTCACCGATTAAAATCTGTGACTTTTCTGACGTTGAGGAATCGAATGTCTTAGTCTACAGTCCACACTCACCCCAGTACTGTATCTTCGAGCCAGGGAGTGTAAACTCCCGCGCAATCTTCCGCCCGGCTGTAGCACGTCACTCCAACTGACTCGCCATGTCATCATAGCTATCTCTGCTTCCAACTTGTAATGCCTAGTAGTACAAAGAAAAAATATTACTACTTTAAAAGTCTCTAATCAGCGAATCAGCTGACATATCTACCAATTAGCAGTAGTTATCGCTGTTGTGATTGGTTAGCAAAAATAACAACAGCCAATGTGCGCTGTTATAAATTCTTGCGTGACAATATTATCGGAGACTTCCACGTCCACGTCACGACATCACGATATCACAGGGTAGTAATTTAGATATGGAAATATATAGGGAGAAATTTTAGTCATTTAAATCCTCTTAAGGCGTCATTGTACTCATCATTATGAACAACTTTCACTATGGGAGCAACCCAAAAATCGTGAAAAAAAAACAGGTGTTTCCTACATTTTAACGAGTTATGCGAACATAAATGTAGAAAACAGCTGTTTTATTTTTCGCTATTTCAGTGATCATCGATTTAAGGGTACATCGATTTAAATGACTAAACTTTAACCCAATAGAAAGACGCTTGAAAATTTTTGGCTTCGCTATCGTTATTGCGTGAACGTATTTCCATTCATTAGACTTTTTCACAATAACTTTGTTTACATGAATTTTTAATTCAAGAACTTTCTGGGAATGTTACGGATTTTCTTGAAATATCGCTTTCAGTAATTAGGAAGCTCAGATATTAACTTCATCCGTGGTTTGCTCGGTTTGTGGTGTTGCATGCAAGAATCTCACAGTCAGAAGTTTCAAATTCAGCAGAAAACTCAACTAAACTGTGTGGTATCTGAGTCAGAATTTTGTTGATAGTCTAAATCATTTCTGTATTCAAACTTTGAAAGACTAACGGCCAGTTCCTTCATCAAAAGAAACAGCCAAAGTAACAATCAACTGTTCGTTTGCACTTTTGTATTTTCAATCCTCGGCGCTGAGGCGAGGGTTGTAAATGCAAAAGCGCGGAAGAACAGTTGTCTGTTACTTTGGCTGTTACTTTTGATGAAGAAACTGGCCGTTAGTAATAGTAAAATTGTTCAAAGATAGTTTGCCCAAATGAAAAATAAGTAAAAATATCACAGTACGAGACAGTATAAGAAAACTGCTGCTTGGAGGAAAAAGAATCGTGGAATAGATTTAATGAGGGCCAGAGTAAACAAAGTAGTAACGAGACCGATTGCCATTTTAGTTGGAAAGGCAATATCTTTAAAATATAAGTCTTATAAAGCAATTAAGGTTTTTCTTCTAAAAACTTATAAGATCAAAAGAAAATAGTTATTCCTACCTCTTCTTCTTTTTAACCGACTTCTTCAAAAAGGAGGAGGTTCTCAATTCGACTGTGTTTTTTTTTGTTACGCGTTTACTCCGCCAATTATGAAAGGATTTTGATGATTCTCTATTTTCGGTAGGTATTCGGTAGGTCATGCTTCAGAAATGGTCCCATATAAATTTTATTAACTTTGCTTGCGTAGTTTTTGAGTTAGCTTCAATATTACGTATTTTTCCACTTAGCTTATATAGATGATGTTTTAAGTTCCTCTCGCTGTGTGATTTATTTGACGTTTATTGCTGGTACTATGAAGTACGTAATCACTACGCCACTCGTCCGATAAAAACGGGAAAATTTTCACATTGTAAGAAGTGCAATTTTTCGGTATAACGCGGATAATGATAAATACCTGTATATGAACACTGAGAGAACTGCCAACACGACGACTACAGAACTCAGGATTATACTCAATATCGCATACACTGGTAACGCTGAAACAAAATTATGTTTTATTAATATCCTGTCCATTCAAAATATTTGAGCACTGATTCCCGCTGTAAAAAAGTCCTTTAAATGGGATTTGGTACAGTAATATCGACCAAAAACGGGTGTTTCGGGGTGACGCATAACTCTGCCTGTTCCATCGCAAGTACTGGCTTAAAAAAATACGCAGGAATCAATGACCACGCAATCGGGTCCAATAGACCAATGTTGTAAAGTACGACCTCGTATATCATAAAAACCCTAAAGCCAGACTGTCAGCAAAGAAATTCTTTCATGAATTTATTCTATCGTTCCTCCCTAAAGTGAATTATCGTAATAAATCTGATAAAAGTTAATTTCACGCCAAAATAAACACGACTGCGCTAGATCCGATAATTTAATGTGTCTGCGAGATGTACATTCCTTTATAGGACACTTGCTGGCTCTTGTCTACAGTAATGACGTTTTGGATCTTGGTGAGATTATAGTGCCCAGTTTAGTATGAATGTTACGTAAAAAACACGTGTTCACGTTAGCAGAAACATTTTGCTCTAAAAAATCCATCAATTCCGCGAGCAACTTGTTCACTTACTGGGTTAGTTTTCTTTTACTTTGCAATATAATGTTTTCTCCTTCAAAACACGTAGAGAAAACGCGACTTTACACTTTACAATTTTTCACGTCATTCCCGTTAAACGGATACTATATTTATGGTTCGTCAACCACCTCTTGACAAGTTCCTATTTTTCTTGTGGCAAATATTTGTTGAATTTATTTTTGTCTGAAATTTATTAAACATATTTTATGACTAGCTGTTGCTTGTGACTTCGTCTGCTATCCAGGATGAAAAGTAGCCTATGTCCCTTTACGCCAAATTTCATCTAAATCCGTTCAGCCGTTTAAGCGTGAAAGTGTAACAAACAAACGAACTCACTTTCGCATTTATAATATTTATAGAACTTAGGATTAGAATAATGTTATACCTATCCAGACATTATTAGAGGCTATATATATCGAAAATAGTAGTATCATGCACACCTGTTGTAATAGTTTTAGATGTTGGTATTGTAGGAATACTTACACATAACCCCAGACATTTAAAAATGCGAGACGAATTGGTGGAACGAATTAAGAAAACAGTTGGTAGACGCCTTATTAGTTTGCCTTTTACTAAACGAATGTTTTATTTTACACTGATCCTGGTGTCGCAGATTACGCAGATAACGGACACTGGTTTCTGGTTGTAAATTGTATTACGCGTTTTTTGTGTGCAGAATAAACATTTTTTCTTTTAAATATCGCCATCGTAGTCCCTTTCGGGCCGATAGCCACTTCAAATATTGGCAACTCTCCATACACATCAAAGAGCGATCGTTTACACACAACTCATGCATCACATCATAGTCTGACGTAATGAATGTGACTAAATGCATAATAACGATCTGTTTAGTTATTTACTGATGTTCTGGGAATCAATTTATTGCTATATCTTTAATAATATAACTATAATATATAATACCTATTATAAATGCGAAAGTGAGTTTGTTTGTTACGCTTTTGCGCTGAAACTGCTAAACGGATTTGGATGAAATTTGGCACAGAGGTAGATCATAATCTGGTGAAGGACATAGGCTAGTTTTTATCCCGATATCCTGACCAATATTATAAACTATCTTTTGCCCACGGCTTCGCCCGCGTGTAGGTCGGAAATTATCCCACAGGAACGTCCTATTGGGTTAAAAAGTATTGTATGTTCCATAACCCATTTCATTTTATTTATTTATTTATTTGCTATGGATGACTTACAGCTAAAATTAACAGAAAAAGAAAACTGTAAGTATGTGAGACTGACAGCCAATTAAAAGTCTTCACTTCTAAAAACAGAATAAAAAGAAAGAAAGAGTGTGAACAACACAACACAGCTACCAGTAAAAAGAAAAAATAACAGTATAACATTCAAGCTTAAACTAAATTTAAAGTTCATATTCAATAAGAATAAAAACCTGAACGTACAAAATCTTAATTAAAAAATTCAAGGCTCATGCACTTTTTGGCCGAGGACACACCTGTTATAAATGGATCAAAATCATGATGTTTACACAAGCTATTAATGGCGTAACGAACCGGTCAGTGATCATATTACCTACTAATTGCAATTCTGCTCGGGTAGTCTAATTCAGTCATGCAGAAAGATAATATTGGCATGAGATGCAATGTTATGAACACCTTATTAAACCTTAAAAGATGGCTGTACCTGAAAGTAACATATTTTGTGTTTGTATAACTAGTCAGAAATTTGCAGAGAACAAATAATTAATGTCTTTATTTCACACGTGTTTATTGTAGTTCGGGAAAAAGTAAACTGTAAAAAGATCCATCACGAAGCCACTATTTAGGCATTCTGTAGATCAAACTTAGTATCTTTGTGTAATATTTTTACACAAACTACTTCTATTTTCAGTGGAAAAATTCGCTGTTTACGGTAGTGCGTAATGTAACGCACGCAAAAAATTGTGCTTGGGTGCATGCAACGGTACGGGGATCGTGAGAGTATTTAAAGTTAAGTTATAACACTTAAAAACATTATAATTATAGTATCAGAAGGATCCCAGCTACACACGGCTACACATCATCAACCTATACATTTCCAGTTTATGCTGATCTCGCATTGTATCGGATTTCCGTACAATGCGAGGTCAGCTTATACTGGAAATTGTAGCTTGATGTGCAGCCGTGTGTACAAAAAAAAGCTCCAGTACAAAATAATAATCATAATAACAGGAAGAACAAGTGACTTTAGGCTTCGTTAGGGGTATTTTTACACCTCTTATGTATAGAAAGGTTACGAAACAAGGCAAGCAAAAAAAAAACGTGCATAGGAAACAGCAATCTTCCCCTATAACAGTAGCAGTAGGTACCTAATAAAATCAAATATCTAAAAAAAATCGTTTATTCCCCGTGGTCCCCTCCCGTAGTCCCTGAAAGGGACCACGGGGATTTTTTTTACCCGTGGTCCCTTCGTGAAGTATAATGCTGCCAAATTAAAATGGTGGTCCCTCCCGCAGTCCCTGGAAGGTACCGTCCCTCCGAGAAATACAATGTTGCTGAATTTAAATTGTGCCTAAGTCAAGTCTTATATTACAATCAAAGGTTCCAACTATTTAAAAAGATGCATTGCTTTTATACGTAGTTAAAAATAAAACATTGTTTTTCAAAATCAAAATATTGTATTTCACGTAAACCTTTATTAAGTTACAGAGTAAAATTGGGACTGAAATTGATATAGGGGTAGCACTAAGTACCTACCTTACTTACTTCTCTACCTACTTACATACCTACCTACATACCTATCTACATACCTATCTACATACCTACGTACTACCTACCTACTACCTACTTACCCTACATAACTACCCTATCACTTAGGGGTACGAAAAATAAATAACGACCGATTCTCAGACCTACCGAATATACATATAAAATTTAATAAAAATCGGTCAAGCCATTTCGAAGGAGTATGGCAACTAACACGAGAATTTTATATTTTAAAAGAAGATAAACGGTAGATAAACTATTCGCCCTTAACCACGTATAAAAGCAATGCATCTTTTTAAATAATTGGAACCTTTTATTGTAATATAAAACTTGACTTAGGCACAATTTAAATTCAGCAACATTGTATTTCTCGGAGGGACGGTACCTTCCAGGGACTGCGGGAGGGACTACCATTTTAATTTGGCAGCATTATACTTCACGAAGGGACCACGGGTAAAAAAATTCCCCGTGGTCGTTTTCAGGGACTACGGGAGAGGGTCCACGGGAAATAAACGAAAAAAATCTAGTTCAATCTAGAGGATCTCTAAGTTGCTTCTTTTACCTCACTTCAAACCAACGACCTTAAAAAAAAATCTAGCAGTGGAGAAAATTGCAGACGATTTACTGAAAGACCCGATAATATTAATAAGAAAAGAAATCGCCTGCCTGTGTGGCCTCAGATTGGGCAGAAATGGATTAGATAAGGTCCGTTGCCATCGGTTGCGGGTGCAAAATGATTTTGTAATATACGCAGTAGCACTGAACATTTTGACAGTAGAAAAAAACGGATTTAAGTTTGAATAAACGTATTAATTTAAAGAAACGTGAGTAGAGTCTCATTTAATTTAAAAGTAAACGTACTAAATATTAAACATAAATAAATCACTTTAATTTCAATATAAATGATCGCCATGGTACCTATTAACTTTGGCAGATATTATGTGACATTCAAATATTTTTTGCATAAATTCTGATTAAAATAAAAAATGGTCGCTCAAATTGAATTAATATCACATAGCGGTGTGAAATAAAGTCTTATTATCTCTTGAAGTTTAATTAAAGGTAGGTACTTTTCAAGTAGCGAGAAAGTACATTGAAGTGGTAGATAAGAACCTTTGTGGCTTTAGTCGGAGGGTAAACAACACCTCATTTAGGAGTGCCTCTTTCGCAATTAAGGGAGAAAATAAGATAAGAGCGACGTAAAGTAAAAATTGTAGACACTTGATACCTACTCTTAAAGACTCACCCCATTTGAAAACAGTTTCAAACACTTGATTATCAAAAAGAAAATGGTAACTGTTTATTTATAATCACATGGAAAATGAGGTACGTCCTGTCAAAAACTCTGTCAAAAACTCTGTCAAAAACATCTGTCAAAAACTCATCATTGAAAGACCATTGACACGTTTGTAAATTAGTAGACTTGGCTCCCTGTTCCTTTACGAATTTAAGACAAAACGATTGTAATGTAAAATACTTAAAAGACTTTTCTTGGTGTCACAAAACTCTACACTACAACAATACTCTTAATTAATATTTTTATGTAGTTGATCAAGATAGGTAGAAAAGTATATTCAGCCATATTATTCACAATTGTACACATAGCACTAACATGGACTGTTCTACACAAATGAATAAATATGATACATTAATCATTACGAGGTGACTTCATTTGTAGGTACTCACAATTATCCGGACAGAGTGATCCATCAAAGCCACACTCGGGAGTGTCGGGGGGCGGACTATTCCTTCCACCAGCCCAATGGATAGGCCTATCTTCGATGAACTGGAGAGATGAATTAGCCGGTACGTATGTCGCTACCACCTGTGGAAAGAAGATTTTAGACTTACAATTTGAAGTAGACAATAATCATGCATAGAATCAAGTTCTACTAACTTAAAAGACAACTGTACTGCTGCGGAGTTAGTTGCGCCACTCTCCCCAACTAATTCACGAAATAGTGAAGGGCGGGCGTTTTTAAAGACAGTCTTATGATTTTGACGTTCGAAAAGTGCTGATTCTCAGCCTAATTTGAATAAATAACTTTTAATTTTGCTGACAAAAATTTAGGCACATCCAAACTAATAATATTAATCTGAAAGTAACTTTGGCTGACTACTTTGTAACCGCTTAGCGGCTGATCGGATTTCCATGTAGACCATGACTTGGGATAGGACATAAAATACATTTTTATCTTGATAGTAAGTTCCCATGGGATAATTTCCGACCACCACGCGGGCGAAGCCGCTAGCAAAAGCTTGTTTTGTTTTATATTTTTAGATGCTGGCTCCATTAGTGTTTATATGATCAACTGCTGCAATATTAATAATATAATTGGTTGCTAAGTCTTATTACATCTCGTCTGAAACCGTCACGACATTCGCATAATTTATTATAGAAATTTCTTGTAGTAAATCTTTAACAATTTTATAAAATTACATTTGCTTAATTTACATAAAATCTACCTCGCCTCAAACTTAAACAAATGTTCAGGTTTTTCCAAGTTTTAACAAGTTTTTTGAATGTTGAAACTAGACGATTATTCAGGAGCAAGAAAAAGGTTTGTAATAAAAAAGAAACGCGCGATCCTTGAATTTTTCCCATTCAATTAAATTTAATTTTATGTGCGAATCCTATATTAACTTTATTTATACGAATACCTTCGAATGATCCGAAAAACAATATGGAAAATATTTTTGAAACGGATGATTCCCAACTTATTGGTTTGTGTATTTTTTGGGAATTGCAACGCAACAAGTGACAAGCTTGATTATTTTATCATGGGATTTTTCAGTTTATAATGGGCTATTTTGTGAATTTATAACGGAATTTTCATACATTTTCATTTCATTCATTCATTAACTTTTAGAATACAATTTTATTCTTAAAATTGACTTGATGAATAACATTTCCTCTGCTTTAACTAGAATTTTGTCGCAGCCTGTCACATTTATTTGTCAAATTATTTTAGGTATTTCCTCTTTATTTTGAAATACGAGTACCTTCCTAGAAATGTGAGTAGTTTGCCATCCCCGCACTTTTTGTTGATGGCATTTTCCATACTCATAATAAGTCATATTAACACTTGAATTTGAGTTTTCTAGCCTTATACGTGGATCTTAAAACACATTCATTTGGCTTCGGAATGTTTTTCCGAAGCCAATTAATGAATTCCGATGTCCATCCGATTCCAAATTTAGATTGTTGGTGTACGGAAAAAAAATCTAAACTCATATTATTTATTTATTTATATTTCCTTTAATACATTTAAACACATATAAATTACATTATTACTCGTATATTTATAGAAAAAATATTTGAAAATAAATAGCCCACCGGTATCAAGAACAGGGTTCAAGCCACCGGTGGTCAGGGCTCCTGAGAGAGGAACCTTCTAAGTTAGAAGGTCTCAGGAGCCCTGACCGCCCTGACCGGCGTGTATAATTAGAAGTTCTAACGATACTCGCCGTGGCCAGAAGTACCGCTTTCTGGATCAATCCCTTAATCCAGCTGCCTAACAAGAGCCTCCTCAGGTATTGGTCAAGGTTCTTGGCTATTATGCCATTCGCCGCCGGCTATGGGCACAATAACTGCTGCATCCACATCACACAAGTTGACAACCTCGCGAGCCAGCCGATAGGTACCGATACTTAACTTATTGATATTCTTTTTTTTACTTTAGAAAGCTCATTGGATTTGTTTCTAACTGTATAACATGATTTGAATTGCAACAATTTGCGCTATGAAAGTCACGCCACCAGTTCGCTAAAGACTTATGCGAGGTAAACTAGCTGTCAGTAGCACTCGGCACATTGTTATTCAAAAGGAAGGCATCTTGGCACTTCTTAAAATTTCAGCGACAACTTTCAAAGTCTTTTGATTCAAGGTAATTTTGCACGAGAAACTTTTAGTCCGAGAAATTGGCAGCACTTTTTAGGTAATTTCTACATCATGCGAACTGAGCTACCTGAATATGAATTAAGGTTATGCAATGTCACCAATGGCCATTTGTGATCATCGCCTGTATTTTTCTGAATATTCATGAAATATGTTTCATGTTATTCAATTTTGTATTTCTTGAGTAACGTTTGTGACCTTGCTTTACATGTTTTGCCATATCTCCGATGTTATTGGCTCGATTTGAATTATGTTTATTATTTCAATAAGCTTATGAGAACACCGGGTTTTCAGTGATGCAATTTGTCTTGTTTTATATCTTCTATTTTATTAATTTCGCATGTGTCGCGCCGCGATCTGTCGCTCTTGTGTGTAGTGTCGCGCGCCTTTTCATAGGAATTATTCTACGGATACATATCGTAGAATCGCGTCGCGCGACAAGTCGCACCAATCTGTACGAGCTTTAAGGCGGTCAGGCATGAAATCAGGACAAAAAAAGTACCTACTATAAAAGTTGTAGAAAATAAGAGATATTAAACCAATTTTTATGACACAAATTAAGTAGGTATTTTTTGGTACTATCGTATTTTATTACATGTTATTCCAGAAAAACATAAAATCATTCTTTCTTACGTCTAGAAAAGTATTGTCGTTCCCTTGAACTTATTCCCAAAGGTTCACGAAAACTATTTACTTGACTAATGTATTTTTGTATGTCTTGGGAAAAATATTGCAAACAAACCTAACCTGAGTAAATAACAGCATATATTAATGTCTCACGAACAGTCAATAACAATTTCAGTGATGTCATTGATGTAAGATTTTTGTGTTTTTGTTCTGAATAAAATTAAAAAGTATCGAATGTAGCAGTACAAGATATCATTAAAAAATATTTCTTACTTTTTTTTATTAATTGTTTTAATTACTCATTAAGACGTTTTCTATATTTTTATCTTTCCACAGTTTCTAGATATTAGAAGTCAAGGATTTCGAAAAAATGTACTCGTCATATTTACACATGTCCTAAAGACAATATGCCTACTTTTTGCGAAATTCAACCAAAATGGAAGAAAATTGTTTAAGTCGAAATACATAACACAGCAGATTTTCCCGAATGTTTAGTCGCTGAAAGTATTTTTTTGTTTTTTTGTGAAACCTTTTGTAACTCAACGGCCGCGAAAAAATGCCAAGAAAGTCCTATAACTACACAATAACAATAGATTTATCTGCGACGAAAACTGCAATAATCTTTAACTGTCTCCTATATCTAAAACCTCTAGAAAAAGGACCTTCAGACCTTCGAAAAGGTCGTTGAAAATAATGTGCTCTCTACTTGACAAAGACAAACTGGCATAATAGATGTAGGTACAAATGGGTGCGCTTGAGACGTCTTCACGCAAACTTGTGATAAATCTTTGAACCAATATGGCAGAGTTTTGGCGAACTAAGTTTTAGATGTGCGTTGAGCAGATATAAAAGGAGTGGGCAATAATGTATGGAATGCGTCCCCAGCGACCAATAATAACTAGACATAATGTTGTTGAAAAGCCGTTTTTATTATGACTGTCGTTTGTTACTATGGCGGTCAGTCTCAAATCATTTTGGGAAAAAGTTACAGCATAAAGAAAAACCTGTCATTGGCACACAAAAAAACACACGAGTAAAGCTAAGCGGGATGAGCTGGACTCCTTCAACAAGAGCTGTTCCTTAGCAGCTTTAGAGAGGCAGAAGTGGTAAGAGAGTAGGGAGGGCTTTGCTCTGCAGTGGGTTCTTATGTTCCTATGTTAAAGGGTTTAGATTCCGCACTTAATCCTTCAGGTGGACCATCTGTAAAAGATCTGGGTGACCCGAAGTTTTCTGTTCTGATCCGGGTGACACCTGTGCATTCAAACGGAACATGCGTAACAGTTTCCTCAGTATCCATACACGCCCTGCATAGAGGACTGTCCGTTATGATTATTGTGTGGAAGTGTTTATTTAGCGAGCAGTGTCTCATGATGGTCCCCTTCACCAGCCGCGGGCCGTTCCTGGTGTCGTATTATGAAGTATTAATGCCATCATTTTTCCAGTGTGAGAGAGAGACGGGGCTAGTCAAGGCAGGCTAGCACCATCCCGTTTTCGCAGCGGAATAATGATGGCATTAATACTTCATAATACTACCCCAGTCCGGCGTAATAAACACCTGGTTAGCCTGCCATCTAAGGATGGCATAGCTTTCCTTGACTCCCTGCAGTCACTGTGTTGTAGTTAGATACCGTTACACGTTCTAGTGCATTGTGTAATTCTAATGTTAGCCACGAGGTAAAAAAATGTTTCCCTAAGGATTGGAGAACTAAGGTGCTGTCTGAGAGTATTCGTTTATGAGTGTCCGTAAGTCTCCTGGCTTCTATGGAGTAGACCGCTTCAATAATTCCCCCACTCTCTGCTTGGTAGACGGTGTAGCATATTCCCAGCGGGCTGGATATATTACGTTAAGGTCGTGTGAGAGAACTCCGATGCCGGTTCCAGAGTCGGTCTTTGATCCATCGGTGAGTATAGTCACACTGCTATTCTGCGAGTATTATGCTGTAATGCTTTTGAAAGTAGTATAGTTTCGGACCTTTGTCGCAGGGTGATGACATCATTGGTTGTCGTTTGATCGCATCTTCCTGTTTGCTTGACTCTAGAGTCTTAGGTTCCTGAAATATAAAGCCTAAAGGCGGCCAGTGCCGTCTCCTCCCGCACGATGAGGTGTACAGGTGGCAGTCCAAGCGTTGCCTGCAGGGCAGCAATGGGTGTAGTTCTCATACTGCTAGTGGTTGCTACACAGGCAAACCGGTGCAGTTTTTCCAGATCTCTTTGAGCTGTGTTGCTTGGGCCCACCATACTAGTGAGCCGTATGTGATAAGTGAGTAATCTTAGGGTTAATCCCCAGTTTCCTTTCAATACTTCTTCGAGACATGTTTAATTGACTAGCTAATCTTTAATTAAGCTCACCGGTTCGTAGTTTAGTTAAATAAATGCCCAATGCCAACCGTGGTTAATGGACATGTTCGGCCAAATCTGGAGTTTTCAGAATAATTAATTCAAATTGGTTGCTGGTTGTTGTTCAAACCCGTCCAAAAAATGCATGTCTACATCTTTTATTGCACCTATTATTTCAAAGTCTAAAAAACTTGTCTGTTCAACAGCTCTTGTTAACATTTCCAGACTTCCATGAATTGGTCGCTGTTAAAGTCATGTGTCACAGAACAAAAACCTACTCATTCATTACAAGCATTTCCCTGGAGATGCTCTAGTCTAGACATACACGAGCATTGCACACAAATTGATAATGAAAGTTGTCAAACAAATAAAACAAGTGTCGTCTACTCGCTTTTTCGCATGTCGTCGCTTATAATCGGCGTATCCGGAGTAAGAAGTTGTTACTTTGGCGGTCCCTCTAATAAACTTTTTTTGGCGACTTTACTTTTACACAGTAATTTAATTAATATGATTCTTTGTAATAAATTCTAAAGTTGATACAACCAATGAGCCATTAAAACCCAATCGACTGTTAAATATTTTTGCATGAAAAATTGTAATGGTCAGTGAATATTCTGAAAGCATTTTAATCTTAAAACTTTTTCTCGTTTAAAAGTATTATACTGTCTCAAAGTCATTTATCTCTAAAAGTTTTGTTTGCGATACATATTAACAACGTCAATTCGATTTGTGGAATACTGTCTTCTTTAGGAGTAGGTACTGTAATAATTTCGGATGATACCTAAATGATGTGTCCAATTGTGTGGTACATTTCTTTATGTGCATGAAACATTTATACAATTATGAGGTACATTTCGTTTTTTGCATGAAGCATTTATACAATTGTGTGGTACCTACATTTCATTTTGTGTATGAAGCATCTATATGAAACTGTTTTGCCCGCAATTTCGTCCGTGTGGATTTCGTATTTTTTAGATTGTAAAACATTTGGTTTACATAATCTAATTAGGTACTTAGGTAGAAACATAGTTTAAAACGAAGGTAAGATTTTTTTTTGTTTTATATTTCAGTTTATTGTTCCTCAGCTGATTAGTTATTGTCACATGTTGCAACCATTTCATTCAGGAGTTCAGCCTTTAATTTACTCCCCAGTGCTCGCCTGTTGATTACAACATTATCTCTTCTCAACCAGTCGATGCTATTGAATAGTGTAGGAAAAACAAGGTAATATATAAAAGTAGTATATATCTAAAAGTAGTGTTGAATTTAATTATAAAGGGAAAAACTGAAGACATAATATTGACACGATATAATTGAAAACTTGTTTTTTCGTTTTTGATTGACATGGAGGTATGTACCCCACACCACCCCTCTGAGACCGTCAAGGGCGATAAATCTGGGAATTTGACACGACCGCGACGTCCAGATCGAGGAGTGTACTTTTTTTTTTGTCTGGAGATGGAGTATCTTCTTCTGGGTCAGCTTTGTCGGCCAATATGTAGGCTGGCTTAAGGCGGTTTATTGAGACCATGAGCTCTTTGCCCTTAAATAAATTTTTAAAAACTTTTATCAACCCTGTGCAAAGCTTTGTGAGGACATATGCTGGTTGCAGCGAGTCACGTAATACCTACGTCTTCATGGAAGAACACTTGATCAGTGGTCTGCAGATCCTTAAAAATAAAAATGCTCGTCTTGTTGTAGCGGGAAGCTGCAGTTGGCTGCAGTTCCTGAGCAAACTTGTGGATGCACGCGGTAAATTCCGTGATGTCGGTCGTACCGTCATCAGTTGGAGTAAAAAAATCGGCTGGAAGTCTTAGCTGGTCGCCGTAAATTAGATCGACGGAAGATGCTTGGACATCCTCTTTGAATGCGCTCCTTATGCCAAGCAATACCCACGGCAAAGACTCTGTCCACTTGTCATTGGCATGGCACATGATGGACGCCTTGAGTTTCCTGCGAAATCGCTCCACCATGCCATTACACGCTGGATGTTATGCCGTTGTCCGCTTATGCTGGAAACTATCTTCAGGTCATGGTCTACCTATGTGCCAAATTTCATCTAAATCTGTTCAGCTGGTTTAGAGTGAAAGCGTAACAAACAAACATACTCACTTTCGCACTTATAATATTAGTTAGGATAGTTAGTTAGTAGATTATAGTATTGGTAAATAAATAAAGTTATAATGAACAGAACGACATGACGGTATCAAAACCATCCACAAATTATCGATTTTGCACAAAACCTTTTCTTTAAAAATAACACACTGAATTTTATTTCACTGCCATTTCTTAACCTGTCTCAAAAGCCTCTACAAAGTCGCTTAGAAACTGAAAATTCTTTTGTTCTAACGAAAATGCTGACGTACCCTACATGTTAAAGCCATAAATTAAAGAGTTTTATTGGAAACCCAAGTTTATAGAGTAGTAACACGCAAGTTTTGTTCTCTCAAGTCGGGAATTTGTGAAGAGACGACATATTAGTAATTCAGTGTTTTTAAAACTACAGGCTTGAGTTGGGGTCTCCACGTTGACGAACTTAAATCATTTCTTTGATATTAGGTTAATTTCTAGGTATCGAATTCACATCGAAATATCAAATATCATAAAACGTCGCCAGAATAAATATCAACTTAGAAAACTTACAAAGAATTTCTTAAGATAATATGTTAGACAGACTCACGTAAATTATTATCTTCGCAAAAAATGCACCCTCAAACATAAAATACCGCTGAGCGTCGAAGATATGGTGTTAAAGTTTCATTTATTCCTCATTACCGTTATCTGTGGCAGCGCCGCCATTTTTCGCCTTACCACACTATTAAATCGTAGAGTGATCGATTTCGGGGCTATCAAGTTCAGCCAAGGCTTTCATTACGGATCGAAGACTACGAGTATTACTACTAGTAGGTAGGCATATGTGAGATAGAAATGGGAGTATCCGTCAGAATCGCGGGCGTGTGACTAAACCCAAATAGATCAACGATAAACTATATAAATGTACGTAAAATGTACGTTTTTGTACTAAACTAAGTATGAAAGATGGACAAAGAAAATCATAGAGTGGGTACCTAGAGAGGGCAAAAGAAAACGAGGAAGGCCGCGGAAGCGCTGGGAAGATATATTTAAAGAAAAATGTGGACCAGACTGGAGGAGACAAGCTAGAGATAGGGAAAAATGGAGAAAGCTGGGGGAGGCCTACGCCGCAGAGGCGACTTACATAAATAAATAATCTCACGTGCATGCAAATAGTAATAATAATATTTAAATACTTACTTATACACATTTCCTAAACTTTACTTTGATTACGAACACATAGGAATATTAAATACAATTACAAATATGAATAATAAACAAGAATAATAGTGAATATGAGTAATAAACAATAATAATAACGAAATGTGTCAGAATAAATTATAGGCAAGAATATGTTAAAATAATGTTTAAACTGTTCTATGTATTTATGGTAGAATAAAGGCTTTTTTTATTTTTTTTATTTATAAGTATAAATGTACTTGTCTGTATGCGTAGCAAACATCATTTTGCCGTCTTCTATTTCTTCATGATGCTGTCTCCCACGCTTAGGTATTCTGTCTACACAAAACGGATTTCTTAATTTCGGACGTCCTAAATTTCGTGAAGCATATCACCCTTTTTCTACGATCTTGGCTCCGTTTCTTATTTGCTCCGCTGTCAGGCAGAGAACTCGTTATGTTTCGATAAAGGCTCTTTAATTTTTTTTTCTTTGCTTACAATTCGCTGGCTGTTGCCCTAGGCGACTTGTTCGATATTGATTTTTGTGGATTGATTATAATGATGTTGGAATACTTAAAATTGTTGATGAAAATATCCTCTTCTGATCCTATTAGGGTAATAGCTACTTATGCTTTGTGCCCAAAGAGTCGTAAGTGCGATACCATACTTAAGGACAAAATAAAGATCGTTCCAAGTCTCGGTACTTGCGATTCCAAACATGTACTATATATTATATGGGTCCTAATATTGAGGTTGCTTTATGACGTGAGATTTAGGGTCTATAAAGATCCCAGTGAGAAGAGACGAATTTGGGAAAAGTCATACTTATTCATTTTTCTTTGTAGAATATCGTTTAGTCATCGTTATTTGTTGTCATCTTTGTGAGGTTATGTTGTAGACGTTTAGGTACCGTTTCATACTTTTAATATCTCACTCGATCAATACATCGAACCAAATCTCCAAATAAATAAAATATCCCTTGACGTAAGCTCTTGTGCTATTCAACATTACTCCTAAACTTGTTATTTACACTAACTTTAACTTGAACACTTGTCAATATCAGAATTTTAGCTCAAACATGGCTCAAGTTTGAACGAACGAAACGACGGAAATTTTATTTTAGGGAAAGCTCTTTCGAAGTAAAAATAGAGTGGAAAAGAAGTTTTAACTTTTGTTGGGAAACAGGAAGTGGTATCTCTTAATGTTAAGTTATCCACCTTGTAGGTGTAATTGTGGCATCCCACGTTCGGCAATATTGCAGACGGATACACACGGCAGACGACCATAGACCGCCACACACTGCGCCCCGACGCGCTTCGATGTCTGCGATACCCCGCACGTACACCTTCTCACGGTCCGTCGTCCGGGCTCGTCGGTGTCCGTCCACAAAAACACGGATCATGGGATTTAGGCATAAGATACCGACATACAGAAAATCACGTCATTTTCCCATAGGGTAGACTGAACCACAGAAAGGATCCTTCTTCATTCTTCACTTGCCTATTACTTGTATTTAATATCCTCAATAAGAGGAGCTTGTGGCTCAGTAATAACACCCGCCCGGATCGATCCAACAGGTTAAGTTACGCTTGCCGGGGTTGGTACGTGGATGGGTGACCATCTTTACAAACCAAGACTCCTCCGTGCCTCAAAAACCACGTTAAGTCGTTAGTCCCGGCTGTCATTCGTGGATCTTTGACAGTCGTTACGGGTCGTCAGAAGCCCGAAAGTTTGACAACCAGTCTTAGCAAGGGGTATCTTATTACCCAGCTACTGGGTTGTGGAGGTCAGATAGGCAGTCGCTGCATGTAAAATACTGATATTCAGCCGCATCCGGTTAGACTGGAAGCCGACCCCAAAATAGTTGGGAAACGGCTAGACAGATTGATCCTGAATAAGAGATGTTTATTGCGGGAAGGCGCGAGGTGTCAATATTTTGTTTTTCCCTTAATTTGCGGCCAAACGTAGGTCTAACTTAACGCTGTCTTTGCCTAAAATAAAGCCAGTGTTTATCCTTTGTGATGGAGGTCGAGAGCCTACCACCAATTACCGATAGCGGTTATTTATAAGAAAAAGCTGACAGATTAATAAAACAACACTGTCTGTGTTAGATTTGAAAACCTAGAATCAAACTATTAATGATTGGAAACGAAAAGCGCTGGTTCTTAGTAGAAACAAAAGTATATCAAGTCAATTTTGCAGACTACGCATACGCAATCAATCTGCCTAGCCTTTTCCCAACTATGTTGGGGTCGGCTTCCAGTCTAACCGGATGCAGCTGAATACCAGTATTTTACATGGAGCGACTGCCTATCTGACCTCCACAACCCAGTAACTGGGTAATACGATACCCCTTGGTAAGACTGGTTGTCAGACTTTCGGGTTTCTGACGACCCGTAACGGCTGTCAAAGATCCACGAATGACAGCCGGGACCAACGGCTTAACGTGCTTTCCGAGGCACGGAGAAGTCTCGGTATGTAAAGATGGTCACCCATCCACCGACCAACCCCGGCAAGCGTAGCTTAACCTGATGGATCGACTCGGTGCGGCTGTTATTACTTAGCCACGAGCTCCTCCGCACTACGCATACGCAATAAAGAAATGAATTGATGCGCCTTGCTCGCACCATTCTCAGCCATGAGCTGAAACGCAGTGGATCCGCGGATATTGGCGCGGGCAGGTCAGTATCAGTGATGAGGTGAGCTCGCATGATGTTTGAATTCTTCGAGGCCTAGTCCACTGACATCAATCACGGATTCAGTGGGTCAGTCCGAGAAGAGCTGGAAGGCAGGACCTGAGATCCAACGAGATTTTGGAGTTAACTGTCATCGTTTGACCCGAGTTGCATCATCTGCCACAAATATTAATGATCGGAATCGAATCAATATTGATAACTGTTTCAATTGCACTAGTTAGATTGGGTTTATATTTGTTTGGCACACCTCCCTGTTTCATTATAATGTATTGAATAAATAAAATATTACATAAATAACTGTCTGATGAACCGTGTTAATGGAATTTACGGTCTATTAAACTAATTCAATTAATTTGCTCATAATATTTTGATTTATTATATATATATGAGTATTAAATAAGTATTCTAACTAATTAAGGGCCTACCCAACCTCAAATTGCTTAGCATGATCCTCTTTTACGCCGAAAATACTGGAGGCATTAACTTTGAATTAATTATATATTAAAGTTGAGGATTGATGCCAGGGCCCTATTTAATAAACGTTACAATCCTAAAATTTTGTAAAAGAGTCACTTATTTGTTAAGTTTTACTACATATTCTGTTTAATAAACGTTACAAATATGTAAGAAAGTTACAAGTTAGTAACTTACAATTATCACAATTGTAAATGCTGTATAATAAAGATTTACATTTATGTAAGAAACACCTGTAGATTCCGATGGCAACATTGTAGCTGTAGATTTTGATAACAAAACTACAAAGCGCTCGACCACCAGAGACGTCACTCACAATTTTAGTAAGAAAAAGAAAAGCTTTAAGGTTCATCATTATTGATTGATTTTAATAAAAACTACATTTAAATTAGCTATAAATTAAAAGCAGTTATATTTTTATGATTAATTTGAGCAAAAAAATATAAATTCGCAAATTTTGCGAATTTCGCCATTTTGTCGCCATTTTCTTTGCAGTAATTTCGTTGTGCCATGCTTTCATTTTGCTTCTGTGCATGTGGTAGCATGGCATATTTTATTGTTAGCTCTGTCTTTCGGGCTCACTAAACCACAAGAATGAAAGAGATAGAGCGCTTAGTTTATTTTTATTTTCTATAAATAATAGCTGGGTAATATAATTAATTTTATTTGCAATAATTGGCTACACTCTTAAATGATTCAGACATGGAATTTTTTCTTTTATTAGGTATTCCTAATGCATTTTCAACCATTCTTCGTGTTGATTTAAAATCACGTAAATATCGTTCTAATGCTAGCGTTCTTGGTATCTGTGTCGGAACGTTTCGCGTCATTAGCCACTGTTTTAGGCCATAGCCGCTGTCAGCAAGTATTATGGCATTAGGAAATGGTCTCCATCCATTTCCCCATTCTCGTGCTAGCGAAGAGCACCTATGTACCCTAGCATCATGAACAGAGCCTCACCACCTTGCACTTGCGTAAAAAACTTTGGTCCACATACTACCATAATATTCATTGAATGATTTCCATTTCTGTCCATAAATGCGGATTCGTTTTGGCGAGGGGCATTCATAGTAATTAGCGAAATATTTCAAAAAAAAATTAGGGATATTGATACAATTTGCAGGCCAGCGGACTTCCTCTCCAAATAATTTACTGACCACAAATGTAGACACGCTTTTTATGCAGTTATGTACCGTTCCTTTAGATATACCATGTGCATTTGCTACCACATGGTATTGTGAGCCACAGCCTATCCAGTGTAAGACACACAAAACTTGTTCGGTCGGTGTAAGGCCTACATTTCTCTTCGTATCGTGTTCTATTAAAGGCCCTAATTTTGATATCAAATATTCGACGGTAGTCTTGCTTACCCGAAATTTTTCGTTAAAAGCAAAATCTGTCACGTTAAAACTAAAATTAATCCGTTGCCGTTCAATCATATATTCATCATCACTAACATCACTGCTTTCGCTACTGGTTGGTAGAACCATTTTTTTAAATTAATATTATTTCTCTATTTGAGGCCTATGTCCAGCAGTGGACGTCTTTCGGCTGAAATGATGATGATGATGATGATGATTTGAGGCACAAAATTGTAAAGTTTTGGCATACAGTGGTCCACCTTTCAGAAATGAACTACAATTTACAAAATATGTAAACTTGTAATTACATTTATGTATTCAATAAAGTAGTTTTTCCTACAAATATGTAAACTTACACTTGTAAAGTGAAAATGTTTACTAAACAGAAATTATGTAAAATTGTAGGTACAGTTTTACAATTTTGTAATTTTTTTACCAAGACAAATTTGTAACTTTTTATTTTTATTAAACAGAAACTTGTAAAATTGTAGCCTATAATTTACAATTACAATTTACAAATTGTAAGTTTTATTAAATAGGGTTATCTGGTCTAATATTTAACGAAAACATGATTACATAAAATTTTCTCGATAGAAAAAAAAACCAAAGTTACCTCTAAATCGAAATATAAACCGCTGGTATTAAAAAAAATTGTAAAAGCCGCATAAAAGTGGAATCAAATCAAATCAAAATATTTTATTTCACATAAGCTTACATTGGCACTTATGAATCATCAGAAGCTAGGTGCACGGTTCCAATTGATCGTTTCCTATGGAGAAACGAAAGGACACCCTTTTCTTATAAAAAGAGGAGTCAGACTAGGTAACCCATAATCTCCCAAGCTGTTTGACGCTGTGCTTGATGTATTTTTTTTATTTGCTTTTGGCCCAAATACTTTCTGCTTACAAACGGTAGGTAACTCCAAAGTTCGGAAATACACGGCTTTATTGTAATTAATCAAGTCACCAAAACAATTACATTATGTCACACAAATAAGATTCAGGCGTGATTAACAACACGAGCTTACTAATTAACCTTTGTAATTATTGATCGTGACGTCATACAACCATACCCATGTATTGACGTCTACAATAATGAACATTGCCTCGATCAATGTATGATTTATTTTATCATACGCTTGACAGATGAATTGGTGCCCACAGTTTTTGGTTTTGCGAAAGAAATTTCACTTTAATATTAAGATTATTTTTTATTAATTTTATTTCCTGGATCCCAAGATATGTGATATGATAAAATTTTATTGAAATGATAATATATGACTGTAAATAAATTATGTTTTCTTTTCTATACAGGGAGGTCCGTGAAAGTAGGTTCAAAGTAAAAATTTAGAACCCTCCCTCCAAGGGCATCCCGAAACACCCCTATGTACGTTCAGCGATTATTTATAGTTTAGGAGCTAGACGGTTTTTAATATTTTTTGGGAAATTCTCACTTGACTTCAGTGTTTCTAATATTTCCTTGCGGAGTTGCATTTAAAAAAAAAAAAAAAACCTTAAGTTATGGTCTACATTGAGTGATGACTTTAATGTTTCTACGGTTGGTCAATTTGGTTGCTTTATCCTAATTGAAATGCAAAGCGAACCGTGTAATTGCAGCTTTATTCATTTATAAACAAAAGAGATTGTGGTTTAACTTTGACTAACCACGAGATTATTCGTCATAATTATTTCCAAAAGTTAAAGCCATACGTTACTTACTTACGTTTCCACACAAGCGTACTTTCGGTTATACAACTTAGTTTAGAGTCTTGTGATTTCGCTCGTAACTTTCAGAATTAAACATCTGTCTTTCTTTACGGCTCCTTTGAAATAATGCGGAATTGGATTAAATTCAACGTTTTGGATTTGTTCTTTTAATTCCGCCTTGGTTTTTCGTGTTATTTATTACATCTATTATTCAGGAATTTCACTAGAAAAATAAATCTAACGCCTAGCTACCTAGGACACACAGAGATTATACTCATAATTTCGCCTTCATGGAAACTGCGTAGTTTGCACTCGTGCACTACTTGCCAATCACATTATTTAAAGATGAAAGCCTTCATCATAGATAAAATTTAAAAAATGTTATCTGTGGTCCGTTCGCTGGCGCGTCATCCTGTCATCTGTCAATTCATTGTACTTTTTTGTGCCGCGCGCTGATCACGCTTCCGATAAAAAGTTCAGATATATTTATCGAAATGGGAAAATATCGAAGAAAACGAGACCAGGAAATGGAGGACCTGAATGAATATCTGCGAGAACTGGTAAATCGAGTGTATACCTACATGAAAGCGGAGTCGTCATGGACACCGGTAAGTTTCTCGATATACCTACCAATTTGTCGTTACCTGAGATCATTTTACTAAAATTACCTTGAGTGCCGTAATATGTTTCCACGTGAGGTTAACATTAGAGCACTAACTGTGCCGTATACTTACGGAAGGACACCACACGAGTTTTCAGTAGGAGGTCAACCATTGGTGTATCGTTCAGTGTTACAAACACATCCTTGCTAGATCCCTAGCAGTCTCTAAGAGTTTTCACGAGAGGTTAACCAGGAGACCACTAACTATGCCGTATACTTACAAAAGAACAACATCATACGAGTTTACACTGGGAGGTCAACCATGGTGTATCGTTCAGTGTTACAAACACATCCCTGCTAGATCCCTAGCAGTCTCTAAGAGTTTTCACGTGAGGTTAACCTTGAGAACACTAACTGTGCCGTATACTTATTAAAAGACAACACCACACGAGTTTTCACTGGGAGGTCGACCATTGGTGTATCGTTCAGTGTTACAAACACATCCTTATTAGATCCCTAGCAGTCTCTAAGAGTTTTCACGAGAGGTTAACCAGGAGACCACTAACTATGCTGCCGCATAACTACAAAAGAACCACACCACACGAGCTTTCACGAGAGGTCAGCCATGGTATATCGTTCAGTTATAAAAACATCCCTGCACCATCACCTGATGTAAGCTGTGGAATTGATTAGTCTGAAACCTAACTCTTATTATGAGTGCGAAGCCTGCTTCCGTGGAAGACACTATAGTCAAACTTGCACCAGGAGAACACGTTTGAGAGGCTGTGAGTCACGTGACCAAAGCCAATGAATCTGGACACCAAATAGCCTACTCAATGCCACCTATTAAAATTTATTTACTTAACAGACAACACCTAGTGGTCTTCAAAAATTTCAAAATACTTACAATAATTCTAGATACCTATTGGTATACAATTTAACTTAAATATGCTATGTTAGTATTTACGTGAATTCCACTACAGTCCAACCGGAAGAAGACTGAGAGTGAAATGGTATCCTACCCCAACCTGAAGCATTGCCTTCAAATGTTGAGAATCTGCTCTGAGGGTGCAGTTGGCTACATCACTTTGGTGGTCAAAAATTATGATAAATGAACTAAATGTGCCGGCGAAGCAACATTTATGAGAGGTATGAAGCACCCACAATCTGTGGCCTGTTGAACCCACCAAAGATTGACAAGGGGGTGGCGGCTGCAGTAAATGAAGGTGGAATCAAATGACACCTAAGGATCAGGGGGCGGCAGAATAAAGTGGTTGCTGCCATTGGGTCCATTGACAAGGGCCTTAACAGTTTAATAGCTTCCCAAGGGAGTGCATTTCTAATCTAAACATTAAACATTGACCCAACTAGACTACTGTGTGTAATTTATTATGATTGCATCACATGAAGATCATTGTTTTTGACCCAGCCTTAATAAGGAAATGAAAGAACTGATGGAGCGGGCACCAATATCTAAATATTTATTCGGCTATAAGCCTCAAAGATAAATTCAATGCCATCAAACGTTGCTAAAGTCGGGATTGTCACTAGCTCAGGTACGGACTGGTGGATCGCAGTATTTCCCTGAAGTTTGGAGGATATTACTACTAATCCAACCATACATGGTGGATCAAGGGTTATAAGTTACCCTTTATTGAACTTCCAGTTCAAACTTCTGAATAAGAACTTCAGTTGGAGAGAAAGCAACCCTATTTCCATAGAAATTAATAATCTCTTACAGTTAGGTGCATGTTTCCCTGTCAAAAAACAATTTTTATTTAGTATATTCTTACCAAAATCAGATGACAATTGGAGATACTTAAATATGTTGTTACATCCCACTTTAACTGTGGTTAAAGGACAGCTATAATAATGATTTTTGCCTACAATAGAATTAATAAATACATGTTAAATGGTACCCATAACAAAATACGTTAGAAGATATCCCCAGTTTCTGTTTAACATAATTATATTGTAAGAGTTTACATGCCTCCAGGCTTGACACAGCACCATGTGTGCTGGCAGGGATCATGAAGCCAGTTGTCTGTCACCTGAGGTCATAAAGGTTGCTTTCTGTCATATACTCTCACAATATTCTATGCTTTGCCGATTCATATGCAAAGTGTATAGAAAATGTGTCTACTATTCAAACTATGATATGAGAAATATAGGATTTATTATAAATATTCAAAACTGAAAAGAGCCCCCTAGAATCCAGACGATGCAATTTTTTGTTAGATCCAGTCCAGTTGGCCATTTCACTTAGACAGGAAAAGATAGTTTATCCAGTTCATAAAGAATTTTAAGTCTAATAAGGAAATGCAAATAGTAGAGTTTGCCTAATTACTAGGTATTCTTGTTGCAACATCCCAGCTGTACAATATGGTTTGCTTTACACCAAGATGATGAAAGATCACAGAACAGTAGCCTTAAAGAATAACAATGAAAATAACAAGGCCATTACTAGTTTATAATTCAAATCCATAATAACATAACGCCTGTATTCCCCGAAGGGCTAGGCAGAGGTATAACTATTTCAAATTCAAAATCATTTAATTGCAAATACAACAAAACTGGAATCAAATTCAAAATCATTTACTTGCAAAGGTTGCTCACATTTCAATAAATCACAATGGATTTAAACAATTTGACCTTGTTCTTGAAATATTATCTGTTGCTTCTCAAACTGATTGGTATGTAATTATAAAAAGTTCCATATATATTACCTTGAACTATTAACAGCATTTATAGGGCTCAAAACATTTGCAAGCTTTTCCAGATTGGTACTGTGAGGTGTTACCTACTAAGAATAGATATTATCACAATAGCCATTGCCTATATCAATAAGATGATTGGTACTCGTTCTACTCACCTGAAGATTAACGAAAACAGTGATGACAATAGTGCGAGGAAAGACAAATATGGGCTATGCATCTTATTTTAGTTTTAAAGGAAACATTATGACTGGTCTAGACGCCCAAATATAGAAATCGAATGGAAGTGAGGTGGATATACCTTCAAATCAATTGCTGTTAAGCTGGGCGAGCCCCCGATTAACCGGTTTACAAACAAGCCCAATTCTAAGTGTCAGAATGACATCATGGCTCCCTGATCTAGGTGCATGCTCTGTAGATGCAATCACTGTCAAATGGGATCTCCACACCCATTGTGCAGGAGTCTCACACTGATTACCGCAAGATTATCAGGGATGCTTTCTTGAGGAGAGGAACACCAATCCCTTCAATTAATATAGTACTAACTTCCTTGTATAGCAAAGCAAGAAAGCGATATGAATCTGCTCTGGATCAATGGATCCCCTTCTGACAGAGTCAAGATATTGGGTGCTAGGGTCAGTCACCATGGTAATATTATTAATGACCACTAAGTTTAATGAAGGATTGCTGTATAGCTCACTCAATACCCTAAAGATATTGAATGAGTTAAAAGTTGAAACAGGAGAAATTGCTGAATATTGAGTCAGCAATTGCTCTAGTTTTAGGCCCCACATTGGCACAGATGACAGTGTCAAAGTTTCTTAGGGTAATTTGGTATAATTGAAATAAGAGCGAAGAACCCCAAACATGAAATAATTTTGGGACCCCAGGAACGTTCCGGATTATCTCATGTCTTTCATAAATAACCAATGGTTTAAAATGACTTTTTTTATGTATACCTAACCATATTAACTCTTGTGATTGCACACAGAATTCAAACCGTGTCAGTCATTACACATAGATAACATTTCTTAAAATGAGATTAATATTAAATAAAGATACCAGAAATATGTGAAATTTCTACACCTGGTAGTACTAAACCCCACTTGATATTACCATTTTCTTAGATTTTACTGAGAGTAAAAGACAAGATTGTAAATCATGCAATATAACTTTATAAGAAAATCTTATCATGCCGCCTCTACTGTAACTATAGTGGATGGACAAACCAAAATTTTAATGCATAATAATGGAATAGATTTTTCTAAATTCACATACAGACATGCCTCTACTTCAAAGGCCTTTGAGGGGGGGGAGGTATCAATGTTGAGGTCATAGGAAATGCTGTTGGTTGGACCATTTCTCAACCTTTTGTAGGTGACCAATAGTGATCCTAATGCTTTTGCACAGGCTGTATGCTCTATAGAGAGTGGCTGTTCATAAAACTCATTATATTTCTATGTCAATTTTAATTGTCTGCTTATAAGTAATTTATGTGTGCCATATTAGATTACTAATGACACTGGTTGATTCAAGACTGAATAAGAATTCCAGGAATTAATAGTCTGTCTTTACCTTAATGTATGCTTACTGATTCATATAGAATATATATTTTATAATGTGTAACTAACAAACTCAGAATAACATGGTTAGCTACAATGTTCAGTTGTTAAATAATGATGAAATGATTACCAACACAACTTTGTTCTTTGAACATCTACGCAGTTTCCATGAAGGCGAAATTATGAGTATAATTATACAGATCGGACTAACTTACCTAGTGACGTCCGATCCTTAATTATATGAAATAATTTCGCCTTCATGGTGTCCCAACCCTTCCCAAATAATCAACCTACTTATGTGTACTGGATTATCTAAACCCCTTCTAAAAGTTGTGTTTAGCTGTATGCACTATGACCGGGACTAAACGATGCTCATACAGGTCATCGTTGAGTCCCGTTCATATGCTTTGAAAGAATGAATTGACAGATGACAGGATGACGCGCCAGCGAACGGACCACAGATAACATTTTTTAAATTTTATCTATGATGAAGGCTTTCATCTTTAAATAATGTGATTGGCAAGTAGTGCACGAGTGCAAACTACGCAGTTTCCATGAAGGCGAAATTATTTCATATAATTAAGGATCGGACGTCACTAGGTAAGTTAGTCCGATCTGTATAATTATTGGAATATATAAACGGAGTAGAATATACTTTACAATTTTTTCAGAATCGAAACTTGCATTAAAAGCCACCTGGAAGCCTTGAACATGATACACTTAGTGACCACAAAATCCGAATTTGTGTTCACAAGGGAAATACCGGTACCCTTTAACGGTAGCCCCAATTATCCATTTTCGTTTACAAAGGAAACTAGTGGAATCAGGATGAAAAGTGATTCATTTTACGATCACACTATAAAAAAGGATCGCAAATCTTCACGACCTTACAGAATTGATTTCAAGTGTATTAACTGGAAAAATCGATTTGTAATTTTATTGGTTTCCAAGAATGCATTAGTTGAACTATTGTTTAGAATCGTTTCAAATACTTCTTGGAAAAATCTTTGCACTTTATCGCTCTCTTTGAGATCATACGGGTTTATCCAGCTCTATTATCCTGCAAATATATTTTCTGATTAGCAGTTTCAGTGAAGCGTGGATTTGAATAAACTAGAAGGTACCGAAATATTTTAATCTACCTATCTACACTATCTTTCTTGAAAAGATCGTGTCCAAACTTGAATTTTTATAAGCCGTCTAGAATCACCAAAATGACAATATAAACAACCGTGATGAGAGCTATATGGTCGTCCTTTCCCTATATGAGACGAGACCTTTGCTATACAAAAATAAATGTTAGTGTAGTACCTACCCTACAATTTATGCGTAATTGCCACCCAGTATAATAAGTATTCACCAAACACGAACAGTAGGCAAACAAACAAGTATAATGGTGATAAATATTTTTGTTTAGACTTCGTTTCGGTTTCGTCGCACGACGGATGCGACACGCACTAGAGAACGTCACGATCGGGTGGCTGTAAATCTTCGTAACGCCTGATATTTTCGTACGATTAAGTGGTTTCGTATGTTCTGGTGCCTTTTAACGTATAAGCAATATAGGTTATACCTAAAATACTAAGGTTATAGGCATTATACACTAGGACTTGGCGCTACTGACACCTAAATTAATCCCTCAATAAAAACACGCTGTTAGATTTGCGCTCGGCTCAGCACCGAAAGTTGAAAATCCAATTGCGCTTTTACTTAGGAATTCATTTAGGTGTCGTTTATTTTTGATAACGGGTAATTGGTTCACAACTTTTCAATACGTAGGTTACCGGCCATACTTTATCCGCCGTCGATATTTTCTTTGTTGGCTAAAAAACGACGGTAACGAAATAAATGAAGGGTTTTGATCCGCAGGCCTTTGTAAGATACTGCTATATGTATCAAAACCAATTATAGGTCTGTAGTATTACTCTTTGCGGTATTAGGTACCTATAGTTGTTGTAATACAGAAGACCCGTATTTCCTCAGTTTCCTTTGCAAGATACTGCTGACAAGGGGATGGCATATTTTACAGGGTGCGTGCGTGCGTGCTTCGAGTAACGTTACATTCAAAGAATTCGTTCTCATACATTATAATAGAACAAAAAATACGTCAACAGTCTCGTTATTCGGAATTTGATACTGGATCTGACCTTTTTTGAAAACTTGCTAATTTTTATTTAATGAGTATTTTAAGCCAAAAATGTAATATACCTTTTTAGGGTTCCGCCCCCAAACGGTGCCAACTTGACTCTTTTCCTAAGGCTCTGCTGTCCACTCGTCCAGTTGTCACAGGGATGTTATCTTTTGAACCGTAATCGGTAGAAAATTTAAATTTTCAGTGTGTACTACTATGGCGGCTATAGTAGGAGACTGAAAGGTATTTATGGCTTGTCCAAAAAAAATACCGAGCTCAAAACGAGATTTGCAATAAACAATCAAAATCGAGACTAACGTCAATTTGTCACATTTTGCATGTTTATTTCCATTTGACTCTTCACATTCCGCCCACCATGGACAGTGTCCAAAAGTCAGTGTCCAAAGTGTGTAAAATAACACACAAGAGTTACTTAACTCACCCACAATCAAAAAATATAGCTACTACCAACAAAAACACTATTTTGCACTCGTGCACAACTCGCTATCACATTATTTAAAGCGGAAAGTCATTCACATGCATCATAAAAAAAGTTATTCTTATCTGTGGTCGGCTCGCTGGAGCTCGTTTGATATCTGTCAAATCATTCTTTCAAAGCATAAGAATGGGATTTCACGATGACCGTTACGGCATTGTATAGTCCCGGCATAGGGTTTAGATAGGGCAATCCAATACACATAAGTACGTTGATTATCTGGGAAGGGTTGGGATACAATGAGGACGAGATTACTTCACATAATTAGGATCGTACGTCACTAGGTAAGTTAGTCCGATCTGTATAATTATGCTTCATAATCTCGTCCTCATTTTTATAATATTATTATAAAAATAAAATACAATATTTTTTTAATAATATAATAGTAAAGAGTTCCTCTCTTTTCCGCTAACCACAACATAAGCCTGTCTTAAAGTTTACCTAAATGAAAACCCCTTCTATAACCACACGGGGTTTCAATAGGCCTGACAAAACCGTTTAAAATGTAACGCTGAGCTGACTTAACGAAAACGGCCATTCAAAGGGTCAATCCTGAATGTTTATATTATATCTGTCTTTACGAGTTATTTCAAAAGGGAAAGTTATTTTTGACGAACCCTGATTTTGAGTGCGGGTCTCGCAAATTGATCGTTTCCGTATTTTTTTTAAATTGTTGTTTTGAAGTATTTTTTCAAGAGGATTTTGTGCAAAAGGGCAAAGTTGTTAAGCAACCACATTTTGTCTAGATGTTTATTTTGTTTTTACGTATTGAACACTTCTGGCTGTGATGATGGCCAGCATGCATCCTGGGTCATGCTTTGCTGCAGGATGTTTTTAAAATAGAATAGAATATTATCTATTGTTGGTGAAGTTGGTCAATGAAGTTTGGTTGGTTGGTTTGGTTAGTGATTAAAAAACCGGCCAAGTGCGAAAATTTAAACCGTCTATCAATTAAGGTTCATGAGTTACAGCCAGCTGACAGACGTACGGACAGCGGAGGCTTAGTGATAAATGATAAGTGATTTATTTCTGTAAGTAGGTTTGTACAAAAACTTTTACACGTCAATCACATTTTTAAAACTAGATGAGGTCGGCGTTTCCTATCTGACTACTCTGAGAAGAAAGGCCGAAACAAACTCAGAGGGTGGGTTACGTTCGCCACCCTTCGGGCACGGAATACTGAAAAGTAACATCTCTACAAGATACCTCTAGGGTGTACAATAATAAGAAAAATAAAGAGAAATGGAGTCTTAATAAAATGAATATTCTATTATGGACACGGCAAAGAGAAAACTAAACTATGTACAAGAGCAAATGTACAAGAGCAATTCATACAGAAAATATATAAGATAGAAATAGGTACACATGGATGAAGTGAAAAAGAAATGAGGTAATAAGTCCTGGGAGTCTATCGTATGTCTTCGAAATATTCATTAATTCTTCAAGGACATTCTAATTAACTACAATGGTTTTAGGTACGCGCGCGTCCCGCGCGCGCTCTTGCAGGTTGATTGAATAATAACATATATTAGTTTAAAAAAAATATAGTAAAATTCGCAATTGTTTTTAGATAAAAAACTATCATCTGTTTTTTTTCATTTGACTTTTTGATATCAACTTGAGGAATTTTCTACAACAGACTTCAGCTCCTGGAGTGACTCTGGTGCGTTGGGCTGCACTCTAATCCGTTTTGAAGCATGCCCCAGACATGTTTAATAGGATTTATGTTTGGGTTGCAAGCAGGGGGCTTAAAACGGCCACATTAGCAATTCCTCTAAAAGCAATTCATTTCCTGAATTCCCAGCTGCCATTAACAATTCCTTTAATTTGACACAAAAGCAATTCATAATTTGTGGAGCATTTTACGAATCTCCATAGAAAACTGTCAAACAGATGAATTATTTCGTAATATGTATTACACGCAGATCATTTATGAATTGTCAGTTTGTGACATTGTACGATGATTCATAATATTTTCCTAATACGATTTTGCCAAAGTGGCTGTTTTAAGACCCCATATCATGGTAAATTTCGAATACAGACAGCATTCAGCCGCCGCCGCCGGATTTCAACAGCAGTTAGAATATGGTATCACAACACTGCTAAGATGATAACTCGATTATCCCGGGGGAGGTGCACTTTACTTTGCTAACAGTTTTCGGGGCCCATTATTGACAAAGTTCTAGGTAACCAATCCACTATAGCCACCCAAACCCATAGCCCAATATGTTTTGTTTCCATGATCTGCAACAGTCGTCCTGCACCAACCGTGGGTTATCCTTGGGTGCTTTTGCATAGTGCAATCAGGGATAATCGTCAGTGGTTGCCTCATTCCATTTAAAATTAAGTAAAAGGCCTCTGCGAGTTGACT
This sequence comes from Lithophane leautieri, assembly GCA_949152455.1. Lineage (NCBI taxonomy): Eukaryota > Metazoa > Arthropoda > Insecta > Lepidoptera > Noctuidae > Lithophane > Lithophane leautieri. The sequence goes on along the minus strand of OX424479.1, from coordinate 4,101,119 downwards.
TCGGCCCCTCGTAAGCTTTCCAAAGGGACCCCAGGGCCCCGAGATTTATGTCAAAAATATTTTTTAAATCACGTCACGTTCTATCGCGTTTATTAATCAAAAATAATCCAAGATAAACTCCAAAAGAACAAGAATTGGAAAAGTCATATTGGCAGAGGTGAGGTCTTAACCACTGGGCCATCACGACAAAGTCAAATTCTTGTTAATTTAATTTAGAGCCTTAAAAAATTACACGTGGTGTGATAGTAACCTTTATGAATAAATAAATAAATGAACAATACTATCTTATTAATTGTGTTATACCAAACAGAAAATCAAATCGTTTCAAGTAACGAAAACACAGATAAGTATTTGAATTCAATAAATACTTTGACAGTTCTAATAAAACGTCTACATCTGAAATGGTCCCTGAATCCCATAAAACTGTAATCATTTCTGCCAATTTAACCACGTAACATTAAAAATCATATTAAGCAAGTCTAGCCAGGGGAGAAAAGGCTATTTAAATGCAAATGTAATAAAAGCCATATGAAATGAAGTAATCTAGCCGCAAAAGTTAAATGCATACATACATAATACCAAAGTTATTAGCAACCGAAGTAACATCCCGTAGTTAAACTGTTGAACTTTCTCCGGTATTTGGCATGCAAGTCACATACTCGTTTCAACTCATGTCGGTATGGATCTAGATATGAAACGACCATAACTCAACTTTAGGGTGTTGACCGGCTGATGGCTCCAGTTTAACCTTATGTCGTTAACTTAATAGCGTGATGGCATAACAATTAATTTGTAAATAGAAAATGAACGAGTACTCCTAACCTTTTGGTAATTAGGGTAAATTTATCGTCATCGTCAATAGCCGCATACCTACTACTAAATGACTTATCTATTAAAAGATATTATGAATTAAAGTTGTTTTTTCGTGTTTGTCTGTATGCCCCGTTGTTCTTCTAAACCACGCAACAGGTTTTGATGAGGTTTTCACCATCGTTTAGAGAATTTATTCCGGAAGGTTTATGTGTATAATGCGTTAGTAAAGTTACAAATATGTACAACTAAGAAATCACGATGTTTTGTCAAGTCTACGCTAGTTTTAAAATAATTTCTGGAAATCTTACTAACCTTACGGACAACACAATTTACACTACTTTTAAATAGTAACCGAGTGTTAGGTTATCTCCAAGTAATCAGACATCCTTGAAATTATTGCTATTCGAGTTATTATTGTTTTATAATAGTAATCCGTATTGTTTTTAAATAATTCATTTAATTATAATTAGCTCGGTTGAAATACCTAACATTATAGTTTTTTTCTCAAGAAATGCAAACATTACATTACCGCATTTATAAGGTTTTGCAACATACATTCTACACACACTGCAAAATTAGATTTCTCCAAGGAATAAAGGGGATAAATAAACAGTTTCTGAGCAAAAGCAACATTTGCAGTTTCTCGGTACTTACTTTTTAAATGAAACAAGTAGCAGTATCAAAAGGCTATAAGAGCTTTAGACGTATCATCGTTAATACTATGTTTGAAATAAAATCGATGCAATCGATTTTCAGTATTTTCAGATGGCAATACGAAGAAACTTATGTTAAAAATAATATATAACGTCACAGTGAACATACATAATTTTTTGCGTTACAAATCCCAATCCTAACTAATATTATAAATGCGAAAGTGGGCTTTTTTGTTTTTTACGCTTTCATGCTAAAACGGCCGAACGGATTTGAATGAAATTTGGCACAGGGGTAGACCATGACCTGGAATAGGACATAGGATACTTTTTACCCCGATATTCCCACGGGATCGAAACTCGCGGGTGAAACCGCGGGGTGTAGCTAGTGAGAAAATAAAACAGTACTGACCTGAAACTTGCTGGTCACTGGATTCATGTCCAAGAGAGAGTACGAAGCCACACGGTCGCCATTGGAGTCGATGATCACTTCTCCAGTGATACCTGTGGGAATTATAGAATAAATAAAAACATTTTATTTAGAAGGCATAACATTTCACATTGCGAAATAGCGAGCACTTGAAATGAGGTATTCCACAAAGACCACCAAAAAATCTTAAGGCTTCTTTAAATGTTCTTCGGCACTGGTGTTTGGTTGACATTTTGGTTTTGTTCCTTTTACTGTTTCCTCGTTCACATTAATTGTTAAAAACCCAGAACTTAGTTGGGTCAAACACTGCCACAAAGAATGCCTTTTGTATAAGCTCTAAATCGGTATTTGATTTTTTCGTAGTTTAATGTGAACAACTCTTTAAAAAGTTACTTACGAGTATTTACTTGCACATTTGCAATGAGAATAATTATGATGATGTGAACAAGCTGTGACAATTTGTTAGATAATTCCTAAGCATTGCTGATTTTTATCGATTTTTTTATTTTGTTCTGACCAAAAAACACATCTCATCCCTAGACACGACTACTTCTCAGAAGCCGTTTGTGTTATATAAATATAATTTGTTTATTGCTCTTCGAAAAAAATCTCTCAAGAATTTGGAAAGGTGCTATTGCAGTAGTTTCAGGTATGGTTCAAATCAGTGCTCTTCGTGGAATACCTCATTCTAATTGATTGTTTGCAAGCAGTTAAAAATTGTATGAATACAACTTTGTAAAATTAATTACTATTTTCTAAAAACATAGGGAAAACTTTGTTGTCAATCTAAAGCTCAAGTTAATACAGTTCCACCTTGCAATGCAAAATTTTTCAAATAAGTAATGGCAAATTGCTGTAACATAGTTAAGTTTTACCTCCTAATAAACTGCCATTCCATTCATTGCTAAACTTTGTTCTGTAGTTCAGAAGTTACTCCACAAAACTTTCCTTCAGGAAGACAATATCGTTACGCTTGTTATTTTCCTGGAGCTTAAAGGTGATGCCTCTAGCCTTTATAGAATAGTTTTAAAACGACATTACGGGACTTTGAATCTTATATTAACATCAACTTGTTCCTATCAAATACTACTTTTATTAACCGTATAATTACAGTAAACAACAATATCACCATTTCGAAAAAAAGTTCAACATTAAATCAGAACAAAAAAATTATGTAATAAAAACTAAAACCCAACTACGACTAAAAAGGTATAAACAAGACACCAAAGAGAGACAAATTAAAAATCCGGAGTCACGCGTGTTAGGGCATAAATTGAACAGATTACGTGTGATTCCGGACTTAATTTAATTTTTTTTTAATTCTTTTGGGTTTATAATATATATATTTTTGAAATGTGCTCATTAAGCCCTTTCATTTGATATCCAATGCTACGATAAAACATTTATTTTTTAAATCCTGACTTTATGTCCTCTTGCGGCACCATTTTTAATGTGACGTCACATAGCCAGTGTAACCAGCGGACGATCAAGACGCTTCCAACGATACATCATTTGTCAAATTGTGATGAGTGGTTTAGAAGATAGGAGAGGACAGATTGACATACATACATTTTTTTCTTCGCCATAGTCGGATAATTAAATATAAAACATCGCCAACTCAAAAATGTCAAAGCCTCTACCTTGAAATTGCCTATTCCACATTTTTCTTATGACCGCAGCGCCGTCCAGAGGCCCCCTGGGATTTTCAGCGTCGCGTAGCGTATCATTGAGTGCGAGTGCGTAGAGGAGGACCGCGTCGTAGAAGGCTGCTACGAACGTAGACACTACCTCGCCCTTGCCGAACGTGTAGTTGTATTTCGTAGCAGCTAAGACTTTCACCTGTAGACGTTGTAACCGTGGTTTAGAACTTCAGTTTAAAAGGAGCTTAAAAACTTCAACGTTACCACGATAAGATTCTAGGCAATTTACGACCTGTTAATTAAGTCTAGATTTGCAGGAACTGCCAGGTAAGTTGGTTATTTATTTAGCAGTCAGTAAAGTTTTAATAAAGTAAAAGTAAAAAGTAAAAATCATCTATTTCACATTCATAATTACAATTTACAGTTAATAATCGAACTACTGAAAAAACCCTTTTGCGAAAATAATATAAGTTTGTTTCTGTGTTTTTTTATGAGTAATCAGGTAGAAAAATCCCACTTTATCATGTTTCTAAAACATTATTGACATGTAAGTGTTTGTATAAATTTACTTACAGAAATATACATAATTTACCACTTCGCAATTATATAAAAAACCGGCCAAGTGCAAGTCGGACTCGCACACGAAGGGTTCCGTACCATTATCTATAAAAACGGCAAAAAAATCACGTTGGTTGTATGGGAGTCCTCCCATACAACCAACGTGATTTTTTTGCCGTGAAAAAACAGAATAAAAAAGATACTAAGGGGACCCTTAGTATCTTTTTTATTCTGTTTTTTAGTATTTGTTGTTATAGAGGCAACAGAAATACATCATCTGTGAAAATTTCAACTGTCTAACTATCACGGTTCATGAGACAGACGGACAGACAGACAAACAGACGGACGGACAGCGGAGTCTTAGTAATAGGGTCCCGTTTTACCCTTTGGGTACGGAACCCTAAAACTGTATTCACCGATCTTCTATTTTGCTCCATTTTGAAAACCACTTAACACTGAGTTTTTTTTTAAACCTTACCTGATCAGAAAATTCAAGGTATTCCTTCTTTTCTGGAGCTGGGCTAGTCACCGTGAGCACAGCACTGTATGCTCTCTTTGCTTTTTCATTCCGCTCATCAGTGTCACCTTCCACCTTCCAAGGTTCCTTTGATGATGCTGATGCGAGACTGTGAGGAAAATATCATAATTACAAAAAGTTGTTTTACAGTTAAACCTACTTAAATACGATAAGGCAGATATCAGGTGCTGCATATTTTGTTTATTTTCGTCTTTCATTAGGTATCTTTCACTTAAAATGAAACTTCAGAACACAAAATGAATAAAAGTGAAAATCCAACGATGTTGAAAATCCAACGGGTTTCGTCATCTTTCACTCGCTAGCCGAATGATCCAAAAATGAAATTAAATGAACAGAAGACCGTTTAATTCCTTTTTAATAAACAAAAATGAACATTCACAAGTGAAGCGTATGATATCTGGTTTACGACTAGGCTCGAACTTTTGTAGACAAGTGAAAATAAAAATAAAAGTTATAAAACTAAAACCCAAATACGACAGAAAAGTCCAATAAACTTTAAAGGTATAAACAAGACATCTCATACAGACAAATAAAAAATCCGGAGTCACACGTAATCTGTTCGAATTATGCCCGCTCTAACACACACGTGTGTCTCCGGATTTTTAATTTGTATGTCTGTGATATCTTATAAAACTCTTATTTTTATTTAAATTTTTTTGGCGTTGTAATTATTAGATATTTTTGTTTTGAAATATGCTAATTATGCCCTTTCATTTGATACCCAACATGGTATGATTAAAAACTATATTGTTTTAGTTCATGAATTTCCATTTAATGTGTAACCAGCGGACGATCAAGACGCTTCCAACGATACCTCATTTGTCAATTCTGATGAGTCGTTTAGAAGATATGAGTGAACAGATGAACATACATACATACATATCTTTCATAATCATAACCCTCCTTTTTGCATCGAGTAGTAGGGTACCAAAAAAAAAATTGTGAGCGAATTTTTCGTACTCAAGCGTAAGTAAGTTTACGTTATGAATCAGGTAAGTTTCTTTCCAGTAGCTATATGTGAGAAGGGTGTTATGTGTCACATGAAAGACCGTACATTTCCGATTCAGGTCAGTAAATTAGTCTGGTGTGAGAAGAACTAGTTGTTTGTTACTTCGTTCTCTGAAGTTACTGACACAAGTTGAGGCACTGGATAAAATCTTGATGTACCATGTAATGGCCGTGATCAATAGCTTAAGTTGAATGACCACTATGACCAGCCATCGTGTTAAGTGTTAGACAGAATAATGCTTGTTAGATGTTTGCGAAAACAAACAAGAGAAAATATGTAGCTCTTACTTCGATAGTTCAACTGAAATATCTTCTGCGAACTTGTAACAGACACACATCTTTTCTAAAATAACTTATCTTGACGATTTGACAAAATTTCTATAGAATTATAGATTACACGAATTCCCACTTGGCCAGGTTTTTAAAGTCTGTAATTGAGGATTCCCAATCTATATATATAAAAATCAATTGCTGTTCGTTAGTCTCGCTAAAACTCCAGAACAGCTGGACCGATTTGGATAATTCTTTTTTTGTTGTGTTTGTTATTCTCAAGGCAAGGTTTGTACGTAAGGTAGGTGTAGGTAGGGTAGGTAGGTAGGTACGGTAGGGTACGTAGGTAGGTAGGTAGGGTTGGTAAGTACTTAGGTTAGGTAGGTATGTAGGTAGAAGTAGGTAGGTGTATAGTTAGGTATGTAGGTAGATAAAGTAGGGTAGGTAGAGTAGGGTAGGTAGGGTAGTTAGGTAGGTAGGGTAGGGTAGGTAGGGTAGGGTAGGGTAGGTAGGTAGGGTAGGGTAGGTAGGTAGGGTAGGTACTTAGTGCTACCCGTGCGAACCCGGGGCGGGGTAGCTAGTAGAACAATATTTTTCCAATAACAAACCAGAGTAATACTTACTTAGAAAATAGCTCGATATTAAAGAACACGTATTCGCCAGACGACACCATGTTGAGATCGTCGGCTGCCAGCATTATTTCTCTCACAGTACTTGGGTTTGCACATACTACGACAACTGTAACAAACAATATTGTTTAAGATACGATTATATTTTTTACTTTTTTAATATCTCTTTTCTGAATATAAAAATTAAATATTTCCTCCCCCCTTGACCTAGGTCTCGCTGTAACTCTGCTTAGTTTGAGAAATGACTGCTGTGCATAATAGCAAATTATCTCCGGTCTCTTCAACATAATCTTATGTCAAGAGATCTGATTGAAGTTTGACAGCAAAGTTTTCGAGCAGAGGCTTAGTACCGACACACTTACATGCAGTGCGACGTCGCAACACTCACAGTAAACGAAAAATCTACAATATTCTATCTATCTTTGTCTTATTTTTCAGTAGAAAAGCTAGGCATTTGAAGCTATGTTAGATACAATATTTAAATAAAGTTGTTTTTTAATATAAAAAAAACTAGATTTTTTAGAAGTATGAAAATATAAAGACTAACTTTAGATAATAACAATGTTATGTGGTGCTGTTTCTGTATTTCTACTATAGTAAAATTAATCCATCTGAACCTTAGACAAAAACCTTTCTTTCGGAGGGCTAACAGGTTCACTTTACATAAAATTTTATATTTATTTGCAGAAATCTCGTAATCAGCTCTAAAAACTGAATTTACACAGCTGCCCGGAAATATGAGCACATTTATTTTATGATTAGATGCAATAATTTACTATCGTTTACTTTACAGTCATTACACATAAATTCAGCTTTGATTTCACGCATCAGCACATACTCTTTCATCTCTGACCATTATATTTTTACAACTTTAAATATTAGAAGACTTCAAAAGAAACCAAATGTGTATTGGCATGCAAACGTTCACAAATCGTTAAACGTTTATTATTGCATTCATACAAGTAATCGAATGTTATTTAACAATTTAAGACTATTTGCACATCTACGACAGTTCGAATACGTCACACTTTCAGCACATCTACGACAGTTCGAATACATCGCTCTTTCAGCACATCTACGACAGTTCGAATACATCGCTCTTTCAGCACATCTACGACAGTTCGAATACATCGCTCTTTCAGCACATCTACGACAGTTCGAATACGTCGCTCTTTCAAACAAAATCGTAACATTCTTTCTGAATTACAAATTATTTATTTATTTATTTATTTATTTTATTATTTATGTACACACAGTAAAATACATAGAGATACAACATAATTATAATATGAGTACAAAGGCAATTATAATATCCTATTTATTTTTATTTATCACGTCACTTTATGAAAAGTTATTTTAATTCAGTTTTCTAGCCAATATTATACCTAAGTCAAAATGGCTGCTCGTAAATACGAGAGCTGGATACAACTCCTAAAATCAAAAAAATCAGAAATTAATAACTTTGATACTTCATTAAAGTTTGCGCACATAGACTAAACTATTTTGCTTAGTCGATCGTCCACTCAAGACCTTAGTGTGAATGCCAATGCATAACTCCTAGACGCAATAATAATTTTATTGGCATGCTCTTGGCATTGCTAGCTTATTAAAGTGCCAGGCATATTTCAGCGCGAATAGAAAATTGTCAGATGACATTATACCTTACCTCGATCGACATTATACGACATAGTTCTATAATTTGCGTTATTCCACTTAGCCTCACTAATCTGTCCCACCACTGGAACAAAGTTGAATATTCATAAATGTATTTTCTCACGTAATATTTTAAGTTGTTTTATTGGGATGGGTGACCATCTTTACATATCGAGACTCCTCCGGGCCTCGAAAAGTGCGTTAAGCCGTTGGTCCCGGCTGTCATTCGTGAATCTTTGACAATCGTTGCGGGTCGTCAAAAGCCTGAACTTCTGACAACCAGTCTTACCAAGGGGTATCGTATTACCCAGTTACTGGGTTGCGGAGGTCCGATAGGCAGTCGCTCCGTGTAAAATACTGATATTCAGCTGCATCCGGTGAGACTGGAAACCGACCCCAATATAGGTGGGAGAAGGCTAGGCAGATTGATATTTTGATTTTATTGGGTTTTACGTTTTTTTTCACCAAACCATTGTCACCAAATCCTCGAATGTAATATAATCTCTTCTAGAGACATCCTTAATAACTCAAAACAAATGTTAAAAATCATCATAGGAGGGACCAATATATTTAACTTGATAATGTTCCGCACTGACTTTAGCGAATGAAATATTTTACATAAGTTGATTTCCTAGCGGTCCGTTCATCACCTCAAGAGCCGTTTCTGTATGCGGTGGCATTTCTAACATCGTTACAAAATATATAAGACATTGGTGCGGATTCTGTTGTTCACAAGCTAAACTAAATTTAAGTTCAGCGGCTGTCACTACCTAACCCATAAAAGATTACACATGATTAAAAACTTGCCTACTAAAATTACGTTAATTTACGTCAGGCTCTGATTAATTTATCAGGACTAAACTAAAATTTATCTTATGTCCTTTTCTTAATGGAATATAAAGAAAAAGATGCACTGAACTTAAATTTAATTTAGTTTGTGAACAACAGAATCGACACCATTGTAAATTGAGTAATACAGACACAGTTCACATTTTGTAGTCTGTCTTTTTGTTTACGTTGCAAATTATAATAACTCCACCTGATTTATTATAATTCCTTAGCAACTTTTCAGAGATCCGTACCCGAAGGGTGCCAAACGGAACCCCATTACTAAGCCTCTGCTGTCTGTCTGTCTGTTAGCGGGCTGTATCTCATGAACCATAATAGGCAGACAGTTGAAATTTTCACAAATAGTGTATTTCTATTGCCCCTATAACAACACACCACATTAAAATTTAAATAAAGTTAATAATTAAAGGGGGGTATTAATGTTGGAAGTAAAAGGCGCTGGTTCTTGGTAGAAAACAAAAAGTATAATATGTCAATCAAAAACAATTAAGAAAAAACATAGACAAAAGGTTTTTACCTTCGGTCTATGTTTTTTTTAATTATTTTTGAAAATATCATAAAAAGGTTTTTTTTTCGGCGTTTTTTTTGCTCAAGCTTAATCATGTACGTAGTCACACAGAATCTTCATCCAATAGTAATATTTGATAGTGTTTATGAAACTAGTTGCCACTTACCTTGCCTTGCCAATAGTATTTAACTCAATGCATTACTTATGTCAAAATTATCCAGAATATTTATGTCACTTTACACGTGTTCTCGCTGATTTAAATTAAGTACCTACTTGTAAACGAGTTTTCAACTAACCGTGCGTTCAGAAGTGGTGTAGGTAATTACTCAAAAGCTTTGCTGAGGTCGTATTTGAAAGAGAACCGCGCAGTTTCACACATACACAAATCAAACTCAGTAGGATGGGGTATCCTGCCTTTTCGCCGAAAATTGTTCGGCAGATTATCACTTGCCAACCAACGTTTCGCCAATGTTTCACTTTGACAACTAACGATTAGCAAATTTTTGTATGACAACGTTTCATTTGGTAAAATTATTGTTAAACTGATTATTATAATAAAACAAAACGTTTGGGACATTTATCTTTTGTCAAACATTTCACTATTATTAGACGAATGTCGTTTTGTCAGTGTAACAGTTCATACATTGATATAATAATAAATAATAAACTAATATTTACATACATTTTTTATTTTAGAATCTCAAAAATAACATTAAACCTTGAAATTGGCAGCAATGCAGAGCAATAATTACAGCAACCTTATTTACAGTTACGATAGGTTAGGTTAGGTTATAGTATGACCCTTCTGTGAACACGTCATGTCCCAGAAGGAGGCGGCAGAGCGCGCGCGGGAGGACGATCCTGACGCAGCGCCGCTCCGAAGGCGGAGGAGAGGTCGAAGAAGACGTCAGTTTGATAGTCATCTCCGACTCCTCCCAGGTGGAGGCCAGCAGGCAATGGGTGCGGGGGCATTGCCTATATTGCACAGGTCTCCACCAGTGTCGGACGGGAATGGCCAGGTGTTCCCGGCCATTCCCGTAGCCCCCATCTTGGGGGGCATGCGGGGCCCGCCAGCTAGGCGGGCATGCGCCGGGAGGGTTGTGGATGTAAAGGCTGAGCCGGTTTCCCATGGCCCTCCCATCACGGCGATGTGGGAACACCGCTGAGTTTTAGTGGGTATACTGTCGTTAGCGACAGGAGTCCCACATACCCCAGACTCGTCCCCCACGAGCGGGGATGCGTAATGCATTCCTCAGAGTAAAAAAAAAAAAGTTATAGTATGACAAACAACGCACGAGCCGAGCGAGTGAAGCGAGCGTGCCGCGGCAGCGGCCGGCGATGTGCCAGAAGTGAGTCGCTTTTGTAAAAGGAAACAGTTAAGTTAGGGTGGTCACATTAAAGAAAAAGTAAAAAAAAAAAAAAACAATTACGACCTGTATACAGGAAAAGATTTTATCCACTGCGGAAATTTTGACATATTAACCTTAAACCAGTTTTATTAAACATATTTTTTTTATTTTAATGCGTCTTCATACAAAAAAATAAAAAAATCGTTAACGGAAGATGTTTATTTTAAAAGCGGTTGTATGGCTAACCGGCGCCGGCGGCGCGCGGCGAAGCGGAACGCGCGAAAGTACCTACCTATCAGCTGTGCGCTCGCTCGATTCGCCGGCGTAGGTATTTACGTGGGTTACTGGCTCTTGGATCTCGCTCAAAGAAATCAAAAATGCTTTCTTCGATTTCGATCGCCAGTCGGGGTCTGCCAGACCCTCGTGCATGATTCGGGGTTCTGAACTGTCTGTGATCAAGCAGCCTTTGAGTGGCCGCTAAAATGGTCCTTTCATTAGGGACCGCGGGGTTAAGGAGGTATGCTCTCCGTCGCATACATTCTGCGAGCTGCTCGCAAACTTTCACCACTCAGTACATACACTCGCACCATCTCGTAAAACTCGCGGTTACTGAAGTCCGACATCGTGACCGGTAGGTACAAGCACGACACGTGCGGCGCGGCGCTTGCGCGGGAAAGCGATTAGACGCGACGTCACACAACAGCGCGTGCGATGAGCGAACTGTCGGCCACAGCGCCCGGCGCCGCCCGGGAGGGGGTTGCACCCCCGTGCAACACCGCCGCCTGTGCGCCGGCCGCCGCACGCGCCCATTGATATTATTACGAATAGTTTGTGTCCATATTTTGCTGATTTTAAGTAGGATAAAAAAACAAAAAAAAAGTATTGAATAAATAATGGAAATGTGTTGTATTACTGATATTGAACCACCAAAAAAAATTTGCGCACTGGTCATAAACTTTTCCTGTATAATTTGTCCCAAATGAAAATGGCATCCTTGTAAATAAATTACAGTTGGCATTTTAAAAAGTGCTATTATGAAAAGCAGACCAAACGTACAGTTGGTAACTGTGAGGTTGGGAAATAAAACAGAATTATATGATAAGTTGGCAAATGATTATTCGGCGAAATAAAATTCTGCGAGACGTTATTTGCCAAGTGAAAATCTGGCAAACAATTGGTAGTGAACCGTAGGATGGATATTGAGAGCTCCTAGCTAAGTAATAACAGCCGCACGTATCGATCCATCAGGTTAAGCTACGCTTGCCGGGGTTGTTCCGTGGATGGGTGACCATCTATACATACCTGAGACTCCGCCGTACCTCGGAAAGCACGTTAAGCCGTTAGTCCCAGCTGTCCATTCGTGAATCATTAACAGTCGTTACGGGTCATCAGAAGCCCGAAAATCTGACAACCAGTCTTACAAAGGGGTATCGTATTACCCAGTTACTGGGTTATGGAGGTCTGATAGACAGTCGCTCCATGTAAAATACTGGTATTCAACTGCATCCAATTAGACCGGAAGCCGACGCCAACAAAGTTGGAAAAAGGCTAGGCAGATTTATTTTTTGATTGTTGGTGGATATTGCATACCAAAGATTTGTTTATTTTTATTACAGAATGGGCCTGCTTTTGACCTCGATCTCACCTGATGGTAACCGATAGATGAGGTTCTATCATGGACCGAGCGTGCCCAGATGATGCCTGTTCACTCTGGCTTTGAAGGTGTAACAGAGAGGAGATTTAAAATTCAAATGTTATCGTATCGAGTTCCTGTGTCGATGCATAGGCGATGCAAATAAGGGGCTCAGGTGGCAAGAATGAATGAAGATCGGTCCGAATAAGGAGAAGTGTGGTGCATTGTATATCCGTGTTATCTTGAAACAGGTTGTTGTTGAAGAATATGCAGTGAGCTCAGACCAAATAAAAAACCAAGACGGAGCGCTGCGAAAAATACAGTGAAGCATGCTAAAGCTACACCACCGCTCTGTGGTTACACGCTCACACACACATTTACAACTATTTACAATGACACTACAATCAAACTACACCAAACTGAGTGCACACATGTTTACGAAACTGGCCTTACGTCACTGTTGACAGCGCTCTGTCTTAGTTTGTTATTTGGTCTGAGGCAGTGAGACTGAGACGAACTCGATATTTATACTAAATGTATAAATATAGAGTTCGTATAGCAAATTGTTCCATTATGTAAATTATTTTTTATCTACATAATATAAGTATCATTCTTCGGCCAATCAATGTCTTAGTGTACATACACTATACATTATAATTCTGATATGGCCAAGAATTATTTAATTGAATGTGAGTATGCTTCGCAATCGATGGTTCTGGTGCTCTTCCAGGATACGTATGGTAAAAATGATCGTGTAAATGCTTAAAAAAAATTACTAACTGCTATCTAAAAGAATAATTAAAGTAAGTACTTTTGTTCCTCATTTCTGATCAATACGACAACCAGGCGGAATTTATGCGTCGTGAGATTTCTATTAAGCACAGATCCCAAAAATTCGAGGAATTTCAAAAGGCGATGTTGCTTTTTCGCTTTTTCGGAATTCGTTCGAACAAACAGTTGCATTCCTTCTGCTATACCGGCTCCACACGGTTTAACAGAGTTTTATTAGACTTAAACCGTATGCGATTGTGGTGGTGCGCTATTTCCAAACTAACTGTGCAGTTCTGAACTTATCTGCGGGTGGCGGTAGATGGGTTCTATTAGAAATAGAAAACAGTCGAGTTGCAGTGCAACTTTTATAACGCACCAAGCACCGTATGAGCAACTCAATCGACCCTCATACATTGTAGAAGATCGCAACCGCATGCGGGGGCGCAGAAGTAAAAACTGCAACTTGGCTTTAGTCAAGAGCGTGAACTAAACAGCGCACTGATCGGCTAACTTTTATTTACTGATCAACCACAAACTGTACTTGCTTAACACCGCACATTTGTACGGTACTGGGTAACTGTTATAATCTGGGCTTCCACCGTATGAGCAACTCAATCGACCTTCATACATTGTAGTAGATCGCAACCCCATGCGGGCGCAGAAGTAAAAACTGCAACGTGGCTTTAGTCAAGAGCGTGAACTAAACAGCACTGATCGGCTAACTTTTATTTACTGATCAACCACAAACTATAATTGCTTAACACCGCACATTTGTACGGTGCTTGGTAACTGTTATAATCTGGGCTTCCACCGTATGAGCAACTCAATCGACCTTCATACATTGTAGTAGATCGCAACCGCATGCGGGCACAGAAGTAAAAACTGCACCTTGGCTTTAGTCAAGAGCGTGAACTAAACAGCACTGATCGGCTAACTTTTATTTACTGATCAACCACAAACTACACTGGCCTTCAGAACATAGTAACACATTTTTAAAATTGCAATTTCTCCTAAACTGTAGAAGTCAGAGTTTTGAAATAAAAAACGTTATATAGCAAATTTCATCAGCTTTCTTGGAAATTATAGTTTATTATACATAAGTAACGTTTTTAAATTAAACCAAAAAATAGCCATTTTTAACTTAAGTTATAATCTGGGCTTCCACCGTATGAAATGAAATGAAATGAAATGAAATGAAATGAAATGAGCAACTCAATCAAATCGACCTTCATACATTGTAGTAGATCGCAACCGCATGCGGGCGCAGAGGTAAACTGTTCGGCTAACTTTTACAATAGCAAACTATAATTGATAAGCACCGTAAAAATGACTGTGATCACAACATTCACCCATAAAATTGAGGCCATGAGAACCATAGTGGCCTAATGCAATAGACAGGCCTTTTGAGTACAATAGAAAACAAAAACAGTATTTTTTTAATCAACTAGCGCACTTCAGAATACATACTTTTTATTACTTTTATATTTTAATTAACTTAACTGGAAAAAATCATACACTCCACTATAACTGGAAAAATCAAGATTAAATATTATGAAAAAATTTGTTACGCCACTATGGTTCTCATGGCATGTATCCACAATATGATACCGAAAGAAATTGTTCTATTATTTCATAAAGCTTAGAGGGTCTAGGGATTGAACCCAGTAGGTAAGAGGATTACATTAACAAGCCACCATATGCAAATTATTCCTGGAACGGGAATGTGTTTGAGGATTATTTTTTGGAAATTATGTATTCGAATTTATATTGGATCGTTCTAGTTAAGTACTTAATAATCATCATCAGCAGCCTATAGCAGTCTACTGCTGGACATAGGCCTCTCCAATTGCACACCATTCAGCTCGATTCTCGGCAACTCTAATCCAGCTGCTACCAGCCACCCTGCGAAGATTGTCGCTCCATCATGCCTGAGGGCGTCCTACCTTACGTTTTCCGATTCGCGGTCTCCACTCAAGAACACGTCTACCCCAACGGTTATTAATTTGTTTGTTTGTTAAATGGATTACCACTTTAGTTCACTTATAGGAACTGTGAATAGCGAAATTTTGCATTACAAGATGTTACTTTTAAGGCATTCATGGTTAAAAAACCATGTCTCAATAATACTAAATTCAAATCCGAAACCTAACTTGATCATGGTCACATTAGATTTACTGTGGAATAGTTTATTACTCAAAGCTAAACGCTCAGTTCTTTCTAAATAGGTGCTCTAAATTTAACCCAACTTACTTTGCAGACATGTGACAGAACTTTGTAAAATATGATATCTACTTTTAAAATTACCATCACAGACGAAAGCGAAAATTTATGTTACATAAAAAATACAACCCAAAATCTGTTGGTCAAAAATTTTATTTCTCCATTTCTCAAAATTTAAAGCCGGATTAGACTCAAAATCTCTTCAATACTTACTTCTGGTGCTTAAAGACAACTTTTGTAGCAACTCCTTTATCTTTGTTGTGGTTGTGTTGGTCTCGTCAAAGGGAAGCGCCGACGCTAGGGCCGACCCCTTGTTTTTCTTATTTAGGACTGTGAAAACAGCGCTTAACGTCAGAAAACAAGGGCTGTTGCCTTTCCCCGTGGCAGGCGCGTAGTTGTGGTACAGCATTCCCATGCGGCGCCATTTGAATTCCTGAAACAATATGAAACGGTTATGTCCTTTTCAGTGCAAAAAATGAGGCATTTTTTTGTTCAGAAAAAAATTTTGGTACATATTTTTCAATCTGGGATTTTTTATAAAATTCTTGTAACAAAACGTTAAACTTTTTTTTTACAAAAATCACAGTTATAAACAGTGCAACGAAGCAATACAAAAAATAGTGTCTAGAAATATTCAAAAATTAAAAAAAAATAAAAACAAAAGACAGATAACGGAAAAGCATTTTATTTTCACATTTAGATAAAAAGATCAGCTATAATAATAAAAATAAAACAATACAAAAATACACATAAATACAGTTGTAACAAAACAGACAATAAACAGAAGACACAAACCCAATAGGTACACAAAATAATGAAAAGGGCAACGAACTCAAATATTTTGTCGAGTAATCAATTCAATAATACAGGGTCATTTTAAAGTAGCTAGCGATTACTATTCCGCAGATGTGATGGATATCGGTACACTACCATCGACCATTGACCCGTAGTTGGATGTGGTCACCTAATTAAAATGAAGCATTTTTATTTTATCGATATCCATCACGTCTGAAGTTTCGCTAGCTAATTTAATCGCCTTGTATAATTCCAAACGTAGGTACGATCAAAATGTATAAAAAAATACATATTTTTGCCTAACATTATAATGATTCGTATTGAAAAGAGACTGAAATAAAAGCATGCTGCAGTAAGTCTCGAAAAAAAAGTTTTGGATCTAGAATCATTTTTATTAGTTGCGGTCGAATAATAATGAGATTGTAAAATCAGCAAATCTCAGTTGGAACTTTAAAGAATGGCTAAATCCACCAACCCGCACTGGGCCCGCGTGGTCGATTATGGCCCACCTCTCACAGAGACCTCTGTGAGAGGTGGGCCATAATCGACCACGCGCCCTGTGTCCCAGCAGTGGGAGCATTATGTATAGGCTGATTATGAAGTTTGTTTTGCTTATATTTGCACAGAATGAACAGTGTATCACAAATTCGTCTGGCGCGAGTCCCCTTAATCTCATGTGATACTTTAAATAGCAGAAGTTTATTTATGTAGAAACTTTGCTCATTATTAAGTTAGAACGTATAAACTGTTTCCTGTGAAGATGTAGGTAATGAATGTTTATTTTTAATCTTATTGGAGTTGTGTCAAAAGCTTGATTATTTTTAAATCTTTTTTCTGGTTACGAAGCGTTGACCAACTAATATTTTGGATCCTTATAACGTATTGATTTAAAGTTAAAACGGAACTTTTATAAAGTCATCACTTTTTTGCCTTCTGCCACAAAGGATTTTCTCGGAGTTTGGGCATAATTTCGGGTCTCGATGAAACGCACGCGCATACCTAGTCAAGGAACAAAAAAATATCTTGTTTAGATTTATATGGGGGTTCAGTTCGATCCAAATTTTTTTTTTTTGGAAATTTCTCGTTTGCCGTTTGATTTACGTGCAAAATAATAATTACAGCAGGCCGCGGACCATTCTATAGACTGTTCAGTATAGTTTGGCACGGAACCCTGAAATTGTGCTACCCCGACTCGCTCTAGGCAGGTTTTTCAAAATCAAGTGTACGCAAGTGAATTGTCACAAGTATTATATAAAAATTGTACAAGATTTTATACACGACCTATTTGAAATACCTACTGATGAGAAATTAATCTAAAGCCATTTAAAAATTTTAGTAGAAAAAAAAAGATCCTTTTTTCAAAAAAAAGCAAGATCCTTTTTTCAAAAAAAAGCAAGATCCTTTTTTCAAGAAAAAAGCTTAAAAAAATTTGGTTTTAATTTAACGGTCTACAAAGTTCAATATTAGGTCAGGGATATGATAAAAGGCGGAATCAAATCGCGTACAAAGCTTTTTGCTATGGATACGCTTTGATGGATAGGAATTATTGGATCTAGCTTTGGTTGATGGGATAGTCAAATTATTTCGGGTCATCGGTTTCGGCCTTCTTATTGATCCGCTAAAATTTGCTTTCTACTCACGTCCTTGTCTGTATTATGTCAAATGTTGGAAAAGTACTGTACCAACACCAAGCCTCATGCCAGAGTCATCATTATCGTGTCTCTACTGCTCTTTTGTCAGATACTTCATCCTACTAATATTATAAATGTGAAAGTTGTGTGTTTATGTGTTTGTGTGTTTGGATGTTTGTTACTCAATCACGCAAAAACGGCTGAATGGATTTGGATGAAATTTGGCAAACAGATAGTTTATGACCTGGATTAACACATAGGATACTTTTTATCCCGATATTCCCACTGGATCGAGACTTACGCGGGTGAAACCGCGGGGCGCAGCTAGTACTTTATAATTTAATAGAATATAATACTACATTACACACTACACTAACCTACTCTTATACTTTATTTCTCTCTTATTTCTCCTTTATTACGAGTAGGTACTACAAATGTAGGAGAATATAATAGCGAGAAAAATTCGTTACAAAAAGTTGTAATTTGTAATCTGTTATGGGGCGTATTCCTGAATTAAAAATGATTTGATTCGTTTTTGATAAACTTACATGGACTTGTGGCGGCATCAACATCGCTACATGCGAACTATGCATCGAAGACCTGATGTCAAAAAAATCCTACATCGCGCTAACAGAATTTACCGCGCGATCGACATATATACAATATCCCGACATCAATCGTTGGGCAGTTGCCCGCCAGACACGACACTCGTCTGGTCGAAGGATTCTTCTTTTTTTATAAAAAGATGAGTGAACTTTACACCCTGTTACTCATACCTCTAAATTGGTGAGCCCGAGTTTATTCTACTTTATAACAATTTACCAATACCAATTATAATATAGAGTAAGGAATTTCATGTAAATATCGCTTTATTTTCTGTCAAAATCACCAAAAAGCGCTTCCTTTTTAATGTTTACATCACAATCTTATCTTATCAATCTTGTGTTTCTGAATAAGCTTACTATATTTGCAGTTGCTTTCCATTAAGAGTGGGCAGATATCCAAACGATTTCAACACTAAGAGCATCGGGATTACACAAAGTGCATTAGTAAGGTGTCGAAACTCGGATCTGAAGTTTAAATAAATATAAACAGGAGCAGTGCTTCTGTCAACAAGTACTAGAGAGGAAGTTTGATTGGCAGATTATTCATTTTGCCTTTATATCTAACTAGCTGATGCCCGCGACTTCGCCCGCGTGGATGTCGGTTATTATATACTTAAACCTTACTCGGGAACCACTCTATCCATTGGTGAAAACAGCATGAAAATCTGTGCAGTAGTTTTTGAGTTTATCGCGTACAGGACGACAGACAGACGCGGCGGAGGACTTTGTTTTATAATATGTAAGGATCTATGTCTGTTTGTACAGACTGCTGCAGGTTGATATATACAGCGTGAATCAGAAATGTGTGGTCGTATTTAAGGGTGCTACAGACCATCAAACTGAACGCTGCCGACAATTTTGGCAATGTCTGGATATGACAGTTCATATTATTCGCGTCTGAGCGCTTTGCTTGCCGCTCTTGTACATCGGAAGTGGTAGTGGCAACATAATTTGTGAAGAACGACACAGCGGATAATTCTTGTTTGTGAAATTGTATAGCGAAGAATTTTACTAGCACATCCAGCACATTATTTTTCGTAGAAGGTGGGGCAAAAGTAATGTCATATTATGAATGTACCATAATTTTTGCAAATGGTGTCTTAATGTCATTTTGATTTGACAGTATGGTGCCATAATGTCATTATTATTTGACACTTATATTGTAGACAGATGTAATTAGTTGACAATGCAATGGAGTGATATACATCGCTCAGGCAACGATGGCGATTTTGAAACACCAATTTCCGGGCTGTGTGATCTCCTGTTTTGGCGACTTGAACTGGCCGGCCAGATCACTAGATCTGACGGCGCCAGACTTTCTTCCTTTAGGGCTTTTGAAATCTTGCGATTACCACAAGAAACCACAAAACTTGCAAGTCTTTAAAGCCAACATTGAAAAAGAAATCACCAATTTGGAGCCAGATATTTTGCGAGAAACAATTCAAAATGCCGTAAAACGAGCATAAATGTGCATCAATCAGTAGGTCATTCGACGATAGAATTTTTTCGACTTTATGTCATAAATTTTACACCTTTAAATAAACTTTCTGTGAGAACATTTTTTTCATTTCCAACAATATGGCAGCCAACTTTCTTTATGACATTACTTTTGCTCCACCTTTTTCCCTGGTATATGAGGGAATTTGCCGATTAATTTGACTTGACATTAATTAACTAAAACGGCAAAAAAAATTATACACTTGCAGCTACGCAACAAATTAGCTCCAAGAATATCTATTACCGTGCCATTGGAAAAGACCAACATGATATATGAGTATACCTTAACAAGTGTAGAAGATCAGTCTCTGAGGTACGGGATTGCATAAAATAACCTATAAATAATATTAGTTAGCTCACGCTCTCACTCTCTCTCCTTCCACCTTTTCTGGAAACATTTTATATAATTTTTTTAAGTACTTTTAGGTAATCTATTTATTTTGTATTTTGTTTACTAATTGTATTTTATGTTTCTTTCAAGTTTTATTTTTATTTTATTACTATGTTTATTTGTGGCAAATGCTGTGTATACCTACCTATAATAGGCATTCATACCCGTATTTTTTTTAATCTTACTTTTCTGTCTTAATTGTTTTTGTATGTACTGCTGTTGATGTACCAAATAAATAAAATAAATAACCATTTCAGCTTAGATTTTAGCCCTGCTTGTTGGCTTATTGTTATTTAGCCAATAGATCTCCACTGCAGGGCAAATGCCTTCACTTTTTTCTTTTTTAAATATCTAATTAAATGTTAATCATTTTCATCTTCGCCCACTGTTTATTACCTTTTTTGATTTATTTAATTAAATGTTGATCAGTTTAAATTTCGACCATTGTTTTTTGTTTTTGATTGATTTTACTTATCTAATGTTACTAAAAATAAATGTTGAATTTATTTTCTTCTAATTATTTATTTTATTAAAAAGAATCTCCTTCTATGCCATGTAGTCAGATTTACTTATTTAGGACGGTACTTGAATTTTGATAAGGTTTTCCAAAGACTTACTTACTATTCAAGACGCAAATAACGATTACGTACTTCAAATTGTATTTTATCTTCTATTTCCTTCTCTTAGGTAAAGTACCTATTTGGTTAATTTGTTTCTCAAAAAAGATTTACGACTAAGGCGTTTTTTGCTGTTTTAAAGTAATGAAGTTACATAGAATGGTATACTATTAAATTTTGTTTTTATCTGTCCAAAGTAACTTCTTTCGTTTTTCAACATAATTTTAGCGGAAGTCTTTGGTACACCTCGTTCTTTTTTTGAATATTCAGGCAAGCAATACTTTCAAAGCGTTTCGTATATAAAAAAAAGCTTTTCAGTAGCTTATGTCAATTCAATAATTTTTGACTTTTCCATCATCATCATCGCTGGTAGGATGTCACTTTATCTATGCCTGAAGGTGATACTTTACTACATATACGTAAAAAAAGATTGTCTTGAGACCAAAACTTAAAAACAAAAGCAAAGCACAAACATTGACAAAACGGAAAACTCGAAAAAGCGAAATAAAATAACGCCAACCAAAAATAAAACATCACATGTCAGATAAAACGTAAATAATTTTTACATTTACAACATTGATACAGAATTCCCATGGATTTACCTCAAAAACTTTGCGGATCGCGACTCCAGCTTGCGTGTAGCTTCCCATCATTCTGGTTAACGTGCCGTAACTTGGTTGCTTGTACCCAAAAGCTTCTGCCTGAGCCCCAGCAGTCAAGACTGGTATGCCCCAAGGACCCGCATACCTCGCCACTGGAGCTATCACGTACTCACAACCAGGTCCGATAAACGCATCTGAAATGCATATATATACTTGACAATCTTGGACTGACCTCAATAATTACAATCTTGCAAATTGTTCAAAACTAAGCCTACATAGTATGAATAAATTTATTGATAGCTAAAAGATCACTTACAGAAAGTTAAATTCCCGAAATCACAAAATAAATGAAAAAAATCTTAAAAATAAATCAATGCTTACCAGCAGCTTCGTGGACGTAGAATTCAAAAGCAGCTAAAGGTCCTTCTACGGATGAACACCTTGTGTCTCTGTAATCCACCAATATAGTCCAACCTGGTAATGGCCCATCAGAACCAGTAACAGCTGGAATTGCCATCTCAATGATGGGTAAAACTTTTCCGAGCGAGAATATTTGATTCGCATCAGCGGGTAACAGAACACCAAGTTTTATAATTTTTTCCTTGAACAAGTGTCTTTCTGGCCTCAAGTTGAATTGAATATTTTTCACAAAATAAGGATGGGACGCGAGATCATGTGGATGACCCACAGCTCGAGAGTCATCTTGAATGTAATTACCCATTTGAAAAAAGCTTGGAAAATCAGTTGCGTTAGGTACATCGTCTTTATCCTTATAGTAATCATAATACTTAATAAATTCTTGAGCTTCTGGGCCGTACTTATCTGGTTTAGCATCATCAGTCTGTCGTTTAGCTGACGTTCGACCTTTTCGTAGATTCTTTCCGTGACTATCGTAGCCATCGTGCTTATGTCCATACCAGTATTTCGGCAACTCTCTAATTGTTTCACGTTCATATAGACCTCCTTTTCGTTCTTTATTATTTACATCACTAATACTAACATCACACGAGATTATCACATTTATAACACATACATAGAAAATGAGGAATGACATCAACATGGGAACTTTACATCTCGGTTTTTTAAGCGCGTGTGTTTCAGCATTGTCCAAAGATAAATTGAGTTCTCCAAGAGTTTCAACTGTGTCTTCATTTGTATTTTTGTTTCGTCTCTTCCTGTTATTTGCTCGGTTGGCAAAAGGTTTCTTTTTACACCTTAATGTCCGTGTGCTCGGGAGTATCGTGTGAACGATCTCCTCTAACATTTTATTTTAAAATTTTATCATTTTACTAGATTATTTTATGCACTGCATCGTGGTGATGTGCTTGTGGTTGTCGAGTAATTAATATTTATTAATATTGAATGCGATGATTGTTACTAAAAACTTGTTATCTAAATATAAATGTTCACCATTATAATACATTTTAGGTAATAATTTTAATCTAAGATCTTTGACAGCATACGTGGGTGTTTTTCGTTGGAACAGTGATTTATCATGGAGCATTCATTTATCGCCGTCTTATATTATGTTGCCAAAACAAATAAATAGGATTTTAGAAATCGTCATTAATTATGAAATCATGACAGTTTACAGTAGGTACAATGAGACATTTGCAATATTTAAAGCCATAGAACATCTTAATCATTTAATCCTGTCATCTACTGAACAACGATATAGTATTACCTACCTATGTGTAGTTACATACTTATAATAAATAATCCAGACCACCTACGGCCCTCATGCCACTCATTGGACTTTCTATTACACCACACAATAAACGGTCACGCTAAAGTAACATGAATTAGACGAATTATAGGAGGAGCTCGTGGCTAAGTAATAACAGCCGCACGGGTCGATCCATCAGGTTACCGAGACTCCTCCGTGCCTCGGAAAGCACGTTAAGCCGTTGGTCCCGTCTGTCATTTGTGGATCTTTGACAATCGTTACGGTTCGCGTCAGAAACCCGAAAGTCTGACAGTCTTACCAAGGGGTATCGTATTACCCAGTTACTGGGTTTTGGACGTCAGATAGGCAGTCGCTTCATGTAAAATACTGGTATTCAGCTGCATCCGGTTAAACTGGAAGCCGACTCCAACATAGTTGGGAAAAGGCTAGGCAGATCATGAATTAGACGAATTATCTACTTAGATTCATATAATGACAGAAAACGCATATTTTACTTCGATCAGCCCCAGAAGCACCTGCCACCTGGATTATAACCCACGGCGAATGCGGTGCTTCTGACCAAACTATGTCACATGTACTGGAGTGTCCAAAGCGTCCACAAGTTGCGCTTCTGAGAAACAAAAAATGCAACTGATGCCGCGATTAGTGTGGCCATTTACTGGGCCCAACTGGTTTATCACAGTACATGTTTTACCATCAACTCGGAAAGAAGAATAATAATAACGCACAGTCTAGAAACATGAAATTTTGCTCAAGAGTTCCTTTTGTAACGAAGGTGAGAACTCAGGAAGGATTTTTAATGTTTGTATGGATGTTTGACATTTTGCTGATGGGAAATTCCATCGGGCACTTGGCTTGTAAACTGTAAATTAACTACTACACTTGACCGAAATGTTATAATCTTCTGGGGTCATAATAAAAACTTAGACCCGTATTACAGAACCTCACTCAAGACTCAAGCATGAGGTACTTACGTGCCATCTCCATCTGCCAGGGTTGCGGGAAAGTCCGAAAGGGATACCGGGGCCCTTGGCAATAGGCAACTGAAGGAACACGGGTGGGTTTTATCAGTAAAAGAGAAGACATTAGATGAATTCCCATAAGCAAAAAAAAAAAAGTGCCATCTCCACGAGCGAAAGAATCGCAGTAATACATAGTCTCGCCGTGCGATCTAATTCAATAGAAACTCTTCTGCCGACATGGCCGTGTGGAGAAGAGTTTCTATTGAATTTGAAAAATATCATCGCGACGATAATTTGTTGCCACCGCATGTCTATCGCCGCGATTCTCTCGCTCGTGTAAATCGCGCCTAAAAAGTAGTTTAAAGCCATTTGATTGGTTATAACTAGTTTAAGGAGGTTCTGTACAGACCTCCGTGCTGGTAAAGCATTTTTTTTTAGTTTCGATCATGGAACATTGTTATGATTAAATTCTGAATACTACAATTAGGTCCCACGCAAAGTTTTGCATGATACACTAGTAATACTTATTTAGAAAATAGTCACAAAGCAATTGTAGACAGCTGTTGCAAACCACGAGGTCAGGCAAGACATGGCATTGTAACTGTACGAGAATTAACATGCCAAGATAGAAATGGAAATAAACCTAAACCTATTTAAATAATTACAACCGTGTCAGTAACGTTCACTTTTGAGTAAGTGCATGATATCCTACAAACTTAAGGCAGTTGGTAGTTTTGAAGCCTCGAGTAGGGAGGCCGGGATTCAAAGTCCTGATTTTCAAACAACACGAAAAAAACCGATAAGACAAGGTCTGATAACCAAGACTGTTGGCATGGCTGTTCCTTTAGGTTTTCTTAATTTTCTTTTTTCCTAGACCACCTCAGTTTTGAGGTGAAGAAAATAAAAAAAACCAAGCGAAAAGCAAACGCAAACGTCTTCATAGCGTCACTTCCGAAGCAGCGCGATGGTACAACGTTTAAGAGGAAATAGGGTCGGTCCCCTCCCCATACAAACGCCCTCGCCTGTTTTCACCATAGAATTTTAAGTTAAGGAGCAAGCTATAACAAATAAGACAATTGAAAAGGCAAATGCGGGATTGGGAAGACCTACTCCCCAAAAAAGAGGTAAAAGGGATGATAATGCGATTTAAAAAATATTAATTAATAAAAACAACTTGGATTTATGAGAGTTACTCCGTGCAATTATAATTCACACAACATTTTAAAATGTACCTATGAAAGATAACAATTAAAGATTAAAATTGGAGTGTGTTTTTCTTGTATTATATTTATAAAGTATTCAATAAATTGATATTTCGATGGAATGAATATGCGATGTGTTGACCGCTCGATCAAACAAATTTTCGATATTTTGAACACTCGATGTTATTGAGTGTACAATGTATTGAATGTTCGATTTATTAACCATTCGATATTATGAACGTTCGAGTATTTAGACGTTCGACATAAAGTGGTCGATCAATTGATATTCGATTATATTTGGCATTCGATTTGGCATAGTACACCCGAATTTAAGTATGTTAGCAGCGACGCATGGAAAATGAGGTGACCTACTGTTTTAAAGGCTTGCAATGAGCAGACCAAATCCATGCTCGAGGCATGTTCGTGCACTCATCGGTTCATCATTTCAGCCGAAAGACCGGTTGTAATGTATGAAACTGTCACAGAAGATGTCTGACCAGCTAACACGCATACGCCACGCACACGCCACGCACACCACTGCTCAGGGGCTGCAGTCTTGACAGAGATAGCGATTGCTTAACGACAGAATTTGGTCGCAAAGTCCTAATGGGGACCCTAGACGGTCAAAATTGCTCGACAAGCAGGAAAAATTCACGTGCTTGTCGATCGCTGTATAGGTTGAGACGGCAGTTCCAGGCTATGCCTATAATTTTTCACAAATGCCTATATGTTTTAAAGGAAGACTTGTACTATTAAGAAAAGTTACAGGCCTTCCTAGATGCCATAAATTATCGCCAGTGTCTATTTAAACAATGCTCTTATTTTACATTCCGAAAAGCAAACCTCTGGACAAATTACTCTAAAGTTTGCAGCCGTGCTTCGAATATTAAGCCAATATGTCAGAAGAAATATTAAATTACTTTGCAAGATTGGTCTTCAGTTTGAAATGTAATTTCAACACCTTGAAGTACATTGTGATCGGAATATATAATAGTATTTTACGGCGTTCAGCTAAGTGACAAATCGTAAATAATCTCTAATGCAAATTGAGTTCTTTTGAGGAGTTCGAAATGTTGTGCAATAAGGCGCAATTTAAGTTTATTCTGTTATTTTATTTGTAGCTTTGTTTCTATGCATTTTTATTTAAGTTGAAATGTTTATGAAATCCACAATTATCATTAATGTTTATGTTGGAAGTATATTTTTCAAACGATTGTCGCTGCGCTTAAAATTGGAAACGTCTTTAAAAATATTTAGTTTATAATGATAAGTTATTATATTATTCTCAGTAAAATATGTAAGTAGTTAATACCCAATTATTATTTTTTAATCCCACGAAGATTATTCATGTTTTTTTGATGTAATCTGCTTAATCCGCGTTGGAATTTTACACACCTATAATAAAATGGTTTTATTTTTAGAAAAGCGGCCTTTTGTGATTTAAGCTATCAATTAAGTTTATTATATATACGTTATAAAACATATTTTTATAACGTTTATAAAAATATTTGTTTTTATCTATAAATCTTCTTGATTAATACAGTCAAACTAAATGGCCAGATTTAACTGATTGAAAAAACAACCTTGTTCGTTCGTATTCTATTAAAAGGACAAAACAAACAGGCTGTTGCTTAATAATAAACTTTGGTTTATATTTTTTGGAAAATACTAGAATTATAATAAGCTATAAAAATTTGTTTAGGTCGACATTTTCGTAATTTTCCATGGATACAAACGTTACGCCATATTATGTATGTAGTGTTAACAAGAACTGAGTATCATGTGCCAAGTCGTAGGTCTAAGTTACTGGTATTCAATTCACAGACATGACCGAGCAACAAGAGTAATTTATAAAAAAATTGTCGGTTAGTGGTTTTTTGTTAGTTTTAATTTATTTATTGATTAAATCTAGTTATTCAATTCAATACGCATTCGAAATGCTAGATTCAATCAATACATTATAAAAACTTTATACAAAAAAAAAACAACCGACTTAAAAAAAAAGCACTAAAAAGTGAAACATAACTAAGTTCGGAAGTTGGTGTCCTTGCTTTTCAATTATCGCTTTTTTGGAAGTTGGTTGTTTTTTTTTGTTAAGTTTTTATTTTTCACTTTTTACCCCACACAAATTCGAATACCACTACCTGCTATGTAAATAAAAGTGACGGGAGTCAAATAAAATATCGTATAAATAGACTAAGTGGGAAATATACTTAATTATTGAAGCTAACTCAAAAACTACGCAAGCAAAGTTAATAAAATGTATATGGGACCACCTCTGAAGCAGGACCTACCAAACAAAAAAGAATCATCAAATTCGATTCATAATTGGCGGAGTAATCGCGTAACATACATAAAAAAAGTTAAAAAAACATACAGACGAACCTCGTCCTTTTTGAAGACGTCGGTCAAAATTTGAATTCAACGATTTTTCCAGCCCGTTGGTTTTACATACAGAACTCATCAATCTATGTATCTCTTACATATTAATAAAAGGTTATGTTATATCTGAACTCAAAGGTTATATAAATCATAATAAAACAATTTCATAACCTCGCAAAAAAAATACAGCCGATTTCGAAACGAAATACAGAAGAAGTAATTTTTGTATGCAAATTGCTCAGTGACCTGAGAAAGACATTGCTGTGAAGTTTTTACTACTCAAGCTTTTTATATTTTTCTATCCTATTTCCGAAGCCTATGCAAATAGGATCAGAAAGCGTTAGATAAAAGTAATAAAAAGCTGATTTTATTTGAACCCTCGTTTTCTATCTGAAACTTTCACTTAGTAGCTGTCTGTGAAATATTGGATTACCAGATATTTATTTTTTCGATATCTTAATAAGCACTTCCTTACGTATCTACAACAATGTTAGGAATATTGTAATATCATATACTTTTACAATGTTTGTAAATATGTGAGCACCATGTACCTATCACATAACTAATTTATTTGTCATGGCTCCATTTATAATTCTTTTTACCTTTTGTGGTACAGTAATCTTATTGTAGGTGCATCGTCTTCACCTATAACTATATAATTCATGTATACAAAATATTGTAAAACATTTTTAAAACGAGTAACCGGTGGAGTTTCTTGCTCATTCTTCTCCATACGAAAGCTACCTTTTGGAATGGGCAACTAGAATCAATTCTATTTCTTTGTTTTTCATTGACGTTCAAAAGTGTCTTTTATGTGCCTATTTGAAATAAATTATTTGACTTTGACTTTATACGGAATTAACAAAGTGTATACTGTTAATACAGTTTAATGGTTTTCACAAAAAAATCTGTGAATTATCAGACCAAAGTATTATTTGATGCTTGAAAATGTCTTAATACGAAACCCTATATAAATTAACAAACACGATCTTACGTTCATCATCTGCCCAGCCTTTTCCCAACTATATTATGGTTGGCTCCCAGTCTAACCGAGTGCAGCTGAATACTAGTAATTTACATATGGAATGTATTATCCAGTAATTAGGTTGTCCAGTTATTGGGTAATACGATACCCCTTGGTAAGACTCTGGTGTCAAACTCGAGCAAGGAAGCAAGTACAGCTAAATAAGTATTTCGACGTCACGTCGTGGGCTTGTGACACATATGGTACCTTAACGCGTGAGGTGCTTAAAAGTAGCCTCTCCACGAGTGCCCAAACCTTAATTACTGGTATTAACCATATTTTTACCCACAATGCTATTCTCATATTGCAGAAAAAAACATAGGTTATAAAAAAAAAACAACACTTCCATATATAAAAAAAAAATTTTGCTGTTCCATATATTTTGACCATATTTTTTTAATA
This sequence comes from Lithophane leautieri, assembly GCA_949152455.1. Lineage (NCBI taxonomy): Eukaryota > Metazoa > Arthropoda > Insecta > Lepidoptera > Noctuidae > Lithophane > Lithophane leautieri. Next base: position 4,071,803 of record OX424479.1, on the reverse strand, counting down.
AACTTTGAAAACTTTCAACGCTGGGGGTTCTAGAATCATGTACTGAATCCATGGTTACAAGTTTTGCGTCGACGTCGGGGTGCTACCTTGTATAGTGACAAGATAAGATAAGATTAGATAAATTTATTTGCTCAGACATGTGACGATATGAAACAAGAAGGAAAACTATGGTAGAGTATCACAATTATTCACAACGTGTTACTGTTTTCTGACTTCTGACATCTGACATCTGACATCTTTACCGAAACTATCTGCATCGTTTATCTTTAATTGCCTTCACCAGTGGGAACAAGACAAAGGAGGGCTCGAGATCCTTTGTGCTAATGAATAATTTATGTACGAAGTATGTGTGTATGTTAATTGTTATGTTTATCCAATTAAACTAAACTGCTCCACTAAATTAAAGTAAAACATGATTTTCGTATATACCGTATCAACTGGTAAAGTTGTGAATGTTTGGATTATCGACTGATGAGTAAATTATTTAACTAGATGGATTTAAATAACCAAGAGGCCCTATAATTAGTATTTTATTAAAATAAACTATCAGTTTCTCAATAATAATTAAATGAATTGGCTATCTTTTTTTCTTTGAATTGTCTAGCTCGTGGCTACGTAATAACAGCCGCACAGGTCGATCCATCAGGTTAAGCTACGCTTGCCGGAGTTGGTCCGTGGATCGGTGACCATCTTTACATACCGAGACTCCTCGCACGCTAAGCTGTTGGTCTCAGCTGTCATTCGTTTATCTTAGACAGTCGTTACGGATCGTCAGAAGCTCGAAAATCTGGCAACCAGTCTTACCAAGGGGTATCGTATTACCCAGTTCTTGGGTTGTGGAGGCAGTCGCTCTATGTAAAATACTGGTATTCAGTCGCATCCGGTTAGACTGGAAGCCGACCCCAACATACTTGGGAAAAGGCTAGGCAGATTGATTGGCTATCTTTATCTGTTCGAATAAACCAAAATCTTATTTAATGGCCACCATTCAGCAGATAAGCAATACCTAGTCGATAATGCATTATAAACAATCGTTTAGATTCCATTTTACTCCCAACGTATTAAGAGGTGTTATAAGTTTGACGGCTCTGTCGTTCTGTCTATCTGTGGTGCTATTCTTTAAAATCTCACCGTGAAAACTTAGGTGAAGTGAGCTGTCATTCTACCTGCATTGCTACTCGTATTCTGTAACCACCTCATCATGAAAACTTAGGTGAAGTGAGCGTGGAGTGAGCTGTCATTGTCATCAATACCTACTGAAACTAAGGCAGTGACAGTTCACTTCAAGCTCACTTCACCTAAGTTTATACGGTGAAATTTTCAAAATTAAAAATCTCACCGTGAAAACTTAAGTGAAGTGAGCTTAAAGTGAGCTGTCACTTCACCTGACGCTAGGAATTGACAGCTCACTTCACCTAAGTTTTCACGGTGAGGTATTTACAGAATAGACCGGCTTATGGTTGACACTATTGACAGCTCACTTCACCTTTATTCCCACGGTGAAATTTTTACAGGATATATCAACTGTTTTAAGCGTGTACTCGTTCACCATGACGCGTATTTATATAAACCAAAAACTGACTATTCTCAATATTCACACTATTCTCAAAGTATCGCTGCAAAAAATTAATGATTTATTACAAAGCCGGTGCTCGGAACCTCGGAAGTAATTCATTATAGATTTAATCTTATAAATCGGTCTAAGCTTTATAGGCATTTACCTTGTCCGAACAAGTTAATAAATTGTAGCTTACACATGGCTAAAAATAGATCTTGTTGAACCTGTCCTTCATTACTTCCTATGTCGGGCAAAATTGTAATAGGCGCGTGCAAGATTTCAAATTATTGTATCTAAAGATAACATTATTAATCTATATACCTACATAGCATATATAAATCAATTTTTGTGCGTAAGTCTCGCAAAATCTCGAAAATGGCTCGACCGATTGTGATGAAATTTTGGGCTCCGGAGGATCCGATTTTTTTTTTTTAATGGCATTGCAACACATGTCGGGCATTAATTGGGCAGAATATTGTTTTCGCTTTCACATCATGAGGAAACCAGCAAGTCCTAGAATCGAAAATTCGAACTCATGTGTCATCTACAAACACGCACTGGGCCCGCGTGGTGGATTACGGCCCACTCCCTCTCACTGAGAGGAGGCCTGTGTCCCAGCAGTGGGAACATTTTAGGCTGATTATGCTATGGTTTCGCTAAAGTAGCAACATAAGCTGCTTACTAAACTCACTCTGAGGCATCAGTCAAGAAAGTCAATATGCTTGTGGTCTGAACTTGAGCATCGCTTTGAGCTGCTTCTTCTTAGCGTGGATGGCAATTTACATAGTCATCCTAGAATTTGGCTACGAATTTAGTACCTTCAGCACAGTCCATCAGCTCCATCAGCTTTGAGATGCTGTGTTACAGAGTTTTAACTAAACTTAAAGCAACATAAAAGGTACAAACGCGGACTTAATGCCTGAGGAATTCTCTAACGTCGTACCATTTATTAAAAGAAAACCAACACAAAATTTTCTTTTTATTAAGCTGCAAACCTTTCAATGTAGTAATTTAGACTACAACCGTACTAGCCGTTTTAGTGTGAAAGCGTAACAAACAGATAAACAAACAAACTCACTTTCGCATTTATAATATAAAATATAATTATATAGTTAAGATAAACCAATTATAGGCACTTTAGAATTGCCAAGGAGTCGGTCAGTCAGAAAGATGAAGCTAGTTGCCCATTCCAAAGCGTAATATACCTATGGAGAAGAAAGGGCAAGAAACTCCACGGACACTCTGTTAAAGTGAACACGCATATTCTGAGCATGCTCGTTCCGTCGCATTCATCGCTTTTCATCAGGCAAGATCGAGGTCAAAAGCAAGCACATACCGCAATAAAAAAATAAATGAAGAAAAATCCTCCGTAACGACGCAGGTCCGGGTGAAGTAACTCATTCTCCAATTATTTTGCTATTGTTTATTTTCGGAAAAGGAGCACTGTTTAGACAAACAATAAAGCCGTCCTTCGAATCGTGAGGAATTATTAAAATTAACGGTTTTCGTTACGCGATAATTTATTTAGTCTTGAAATTAAAAAAAAATCATAAGTAGTTATAATTATTAATTTTTTGGGAAAACCTATTATAAAAATATATAAGGAAAAATACAATGGAGAAATCCCATTCACCACACAGATATCTACCTATTCCTCTGATCATGAATACAATTATTTTTAAAGTTTATGAATGATCGAAGCATAAGAAATTATTAGAAATTAAATTGTTTAAAAAATACAGTGATATCCATAATATAAATACTAAGAACAAACACAAATTTGTTATACCTACAACAAGGCTCAAGAAAATAGGTGGCTCCTTTAGATGTCAATGTATACGCTTTTACAATAAGCTTCCAAGCCACATACAAGATCTAAGCCTTAATAAATTTAAAACATTTATTAAACGTAAGTTGTGCCAAAAAGCGTATTATACCATTAAAGATTACATTGAGGACAAAAAGGCTTGGGATTGAGCTGCTCCAATTTCTCCAATTTTGTTATTTTTGAACTTATTGAATTTTGTTATTTTTAGTGACTTTTTATTTTATTATTAACTTATACAGTGACATGAATGTTTACTTTGTAAAGTATTATATTATTTTAATTATTGTGAATGTGAAGACTATGTGGATCTTTGTTTCTTTTCTTTTTTAGTATTAATTTTTCCTTAGTTTTAATTAATCATGGTCTGGCAGTTTGAGTAATTTATGCGGCCTAACCAAATGTCCTTTCTTTGGTACTGCTCGTCAAATCGTTGAGCTCCTTAAAATTGGAGTTGAGCTGCACGATTATTGACAAATGCTTGCACTGACTGGACAGGTCCACTCAATCTGTGTGGTTCTTTCCTCAAAAGTCCATTTCAGACACCAATCTACATGGTCTTCACATGATCTGACCAAGATTATGTCTGGACTTTAAAAGAGACTGTGACCTCTGAGTTTGTTTCGGCCTTTCTTCTCAGAGTAGTCAGATAGGAAACGCCGACCTCATCTAGTTTTAAAAATGTTATTGACGTGTAAAAGTGTTTGTACAAACCTACTTACAGAAATAAAAATCATTTATCATTTAAGATAGAGATCACTTACCATTTAAGATATTTCATTTATTTCTTTGGGAAAAAAATGTTTTTTTTTTTAAGGAAACCTAAATTGGGGATATCCTATTTACCACACAGATATTTCTGCGTATTCCTCTGATCATTAATAAAATTATTTTTAAATTTTATGAATGATCGGAATTTATGATGATGATCATAAATCATTTAATATCGTTTATCGTATCGTTTAATATCGTTTTGGTATGCAAATTAAGAAGTATACAACATTTAGGTATTTAAATGTCAAGTTTATTTAAGAATTTGTTACGTATATTTTTTGCAGAAACCTATTAAAAAAAGGGTATTTTGATAAAACAGGGCCCACATAAATAGGAGCACAATAAAAGTTCTACGTACATTGTTCATTCACAAAAATAAAAAGAAACATGATTCCACGTTCCCTCTTTTATAGACGAAACCGGAGATAGTTTGCTAGTTCTGCTCTCGGAAACAATTCCGAAGACAATGTAAGAACAAATGGTGTGAGAGAACTCGGAAAAGGCCGCCAACTTATAGTATGAATCAAGTTATAGAGCGCTATATGTGATAATTTTTAGGGCTTTGTACCGAAGTGTGCCAAACGGAACCCTATTATTAAGTCTCTGCTATCCGCCTATCTCTGTATCTCATGAACCGTAATAGATAGACAGAAGAAATTTTCGTATACTGCAGATTGTGTATTTCTATTGCTACTATAACAACAAATAATAAATATTGAATAAAGTTAATAATTAAAGGCGGTCCCCATACAAGAAACGTTATTTTCGGCGTATTTTGATCTTAATACGGTACGACACCATTCGTGAGCGAGTCCGACTCGCACTTGGCCGTTTTTCTCAATTTTCCCTGTTAACTGCCTAAAGGTTTTTTTGAGTCTCGGTAGCCCATTTTGCATTTCTTATGAAAACTTGAAAACTTTTCTTCAATAAAATTTAATGTGATTTGCAAAATCTTTCGTTTTCATTGCTATTTGAAGACTTTTAGGAGCTTCAATTTAGTAGTAAGTAAGTAGTATCTTCTTTGTATGTTATAAAGCTGTAAGATGAAGGAGACTAGTGTCCACGACACAGGGAATCCTAGTGTGGAGGCTAGTGTTAATTGAATTTGTACTGCTCTCTTGAACAATTTATATTTTTTATATTTAGTACCTACATAAATTCTGCACGGTACACCAAATGAGCTACCGCCAAAAACTAATCAATTTTCCACTGAAAAGCGTGACGCCACTTTGTCTCATTCATACTTAAGGGTACGTCTGTCAATGGCATTTTTCCTTAGCTTTAGCGAATGTAAGGGGAATACAGATTTGTCCATAATAATGTAGGATCAGTTCTTGTGTTAGAGAATAGGTTCATCGTGTCAAAAAGAAATTGAATTGGGTTATAGAACTTTGTATCGTTTACATAACATTTATCGCATTGGGTTGTCCTGTAATGGTAGATGTAAGTTGATGAATAAATAAATAAACTTTGATGGACGCTAGGATTATAATAAAATAGAGTAAGTTTTTTTTTTAATTTGGTTTTTGGTTCTTTAACCTAATCGATGTAAAACAGCAACACAAATAATAATAGCCTTTGTTTATACAAAAACAGTTTATTATGTATCTTTGGAATACTAATATAACTGTTTCGTAAAAACTTTTGAAGTACACCATAATTATCTTTTTACAACTTAAATAACAAGTAATACACAAACGGACAACGAAACAAAAACGTCTTGAATGTCTACAATCGACCGCCAAATGACTCAAGAGTGGCCATGACTCCACACACCTCGAAATCTAAAAATAACTGACGACTTTGAATCTTGTATATTTTCGTAACAAGTTTTTTGTCAGCAATTTAAATTAAACTTAAAATCGGACTCCATTTACGCAAACATTTTTGCGCGCGTTTAAATTGCGTTCGCGAGCATTTATTGTGCTTGCCCGTCCGTACGATACTTGTTTTAATTCTTTTAATTAATGTGTCGTTAGATCTAAATGTTAACGTTAAATCTCAAGTTAAGTCTAGTTTAACAAATAAGTGTTTGTTTTCTAATAAAATCTTTATAACTAGTCTAACCTATCTCAAACCTAACCTTTTGTCTCATAAACAGTTATAGACTATTTTCATAAATCTTAATAAACTTTCAGTCAATGAACGTCCTAATATACGTAAACACTTATATATTTGCAAAGTCCTTAAAGATCGCCAACACGTAAATCAAACGCTGGCTTTACTTCACATTAGATCTACGTGCAACTAGTTTTTGTCTGCCTTTAATATATTAATATCAAACATTAGCAATCCGTCTGGCATAGTCTTGTAAAAAACTGTAATAGATTAACTTCGAATAGACATGTTATTTCATTTTAAGGTCAAGGAGAGGAAAAATCAGCTGTTCCCTACATTTATGTTTGCATAGCTCGTCAAAATGAGGAACAGCTGATTTTTTTTTGCAATTTCAGGATTGGTCTCATAGTGATAGTTGTTCATAATTATGAGTGCAATGACCCCTTCAGAGATTTCGTGTATGAATATATACACCTTATATATTTTGGCAGATGGTTTTATCTACTATCATCTTTTTATCATTATGTGTTACACAATAAATTTCAAAGATGCATCTAATTATCGCATAAAAATCGTCATGGATACCTTCAATTTAAGGATAATGTGTAAGACTTCTATCTAAGTTAAAAAATTAAAAGGTGTTATAATCTAAGATATCAATATTAAAAAAAACGAAAACCCAACTGTCATAGTTGGGTTTACATTTTTTTTTTATTGACAAAATCACCAACTAATAACGTATAAACAAGACTTCACAGATATACCAATTAAAAATCTCATACTATATTTAAGAAAAAACATTAGGTACATATCGAATAGATTACGTGAGACTCTGAATTTTTTAATTTAATGTGACGTCACATAGCCAATAATCAGCGGATGATCAAGACGCTTCCAACGATACCTCATTTATCAAACTGCGATAAGTAGTATTATAAGTAAAAAAGAAACAGGTGAACATACATTTATACATATTGATTAAAATTCATAACCTTCCCTTTTGCTTCGACGTAGTCGGGTTAAAAGGGCGAGTATTCTAATAAAAAGTCGCCAAATTCAAGAAGATAGCATATTCTTTAAAATCAAATTATAAGTTAAATCCGATCCCTTATCTGCATTTTAATTTGTTTCTCCCTAAATACCTTATAATTTTCTCATTATGGTTTTATTTTACAATGAATGGTTTTTCGTTACCTTAATGGCAATGGTAATTTACTTTACACTCTTTGCATTTTAAATTCATCTTGCCTTTTGGGGGTTCGAGAAAAAAATATCAGAATTTTTATCATTTACTGTGAGTGGCTTATGTTTGAAACTCATCATCACCATCTGCCTAGCCTTTTCCCAACTATGTTGGGGTCGGCTTCCAGTCTAACCGGATGCAGCTGAATACCAGTATTTTACATGGAGCGACTGCCTATCTGACCTCCACAACCAAGTAACTGGGTAATACGATAGCCCTTGGTAAGACTGGTTGTCAGACTTTCGGGCTTCTGACGACCCGTAACGACTGTCAAAGGTCCACAAATGACATCCGGGACCAACGGCTTAACGTGCTTTCTGAGGCCCGTGCCGACTCCTCCGTAGGAGACTCGGTATGTAAAGATGGCCACGGACTAACCCCGGCAAGCGTAGCTTAACCTAATGGATCGACCCGTGCGGCTGTTATTACTTAGCCACGAGCTAGCCAATTCAAAGAAAAAAAGATAGCTAATTCATTTAAATATTATTGAAAAAATGAGACTTTATTTAAAAAAAAAATCCTTTTTTATCTAAATCCATCTAGTTAATTAATTTACTCATCAGCCGATAATCCAAACATTCACAACTTTACTAGTTGATACGGTATATACGAAAACCATGTTTTACTTTAATTTAGTGGAGCATTTTAGTTTAATAGCCACGAGCTCCTCTCTTCATGTTCGAAACTACGAGATCAAATACATACATGAACTCACGCCGTCTTCACATGGGGCTAGGCAGAAACTACAGAACCCCAGATCAGTGATATTGTAAGAAAAATACCCTTTCATTCGAAACATTATTTTCACTTAAGTATCAATATAAAGTAATGTAGAATTATAGCTAGTAGAGTCTTACATCAACTGGGTCAAGGCGCCAATAACGTACAAAGTCTGGCGGACTTGTGCGAAATAGCTCTAGTATCCCTGCCTATTGATGCGACTGTTAACGACTCTACATAACGGTATGTAGGGAGTTCTAACATATATGTGTGTGTAATAAAAACATTGCCTGAACTTCAAGATGATTCGCGTAGTAGCAGCGAAGACCGTGGTTTGGTCCCGAAGTGAGGTTTCATCATCATCTGCCTAGCCTTTTCCTAACTATGTTGGGGTCGGCTACTGCTCCCGAAATAAGGTTTATAAACCTAAAATAATAATATTTAGGTATACACACGGGCTACTATTTTTTTATATTTTTATATTTCAAAATGTAATTTATAAGTGTTTAAATGAAGGAATAATAATAATAATAATTAATGTTTACATTCATAAAAAACATAAACTTTGACAATAAGTAGGTATACAGGATTGAAATTTAAATACGTATAGATTATATAGTAGGTAGTGAAGTCAAAAGTACAATAAGAATAGGAAACTAAGGAACTAGGAAAATCCTGTATCTTGAACAGCAGTGTCTTCGCGTTACATAAAGATCGAATGTAAAATGTTAACTTAAAAGACCGTAAGTATCATTTTAAATATTTTTAACATAATTTTTGTGGGTGCCTGAAGATGGACAACGCGGCCGAGACTGGCACAGAAAGAGGTGGCTAGGTGAGTGGATGCGTACTGTGATGGTTTAAGGTGGCACGGAAAAAGAGTTCCTGGAAGGACTTGGAGGAGTTCCATGCCCAGCAGTGGGACAGTAAAGGCTAAGTAAAAAAATAATTTAAAAAAAGCTTGTGCTGTCAGGGTACCCCCGTCAGGAACGAAGTTCCTTTTCGCGTATGATTTAGAACAAAAACAAAAACTTTTGACACTTGAAACTTGATAGTTTGAAACTAACTTTTTTAGGCGTAACGCTTTTTTCTTATGTTACGATTTCTACCAGTCAACTCCTACCGCAAGCCGCATTAAAGAATTTCGTTCATAAATATTGACAGTTTATCTTATCAGAATACATTTTTCGGTTTAACTAATCTTGCAAAAGTGAAGATTTTAATAGAAGATTTAAATAGCTACTTGGTTTATTATAATGTCTGTGGGACACAACGTAGATCATGGTAATCGGTAGCATTACACATTACAAAATGTAGGCAAAACAAAGACATCCAACAACGCAGAATATTCAGTAGTTAACCATCTAAGGAATTGATCACAACAGAACTAAAGACTCATTACACAACCGAGAAACATAATTAGTAAACAATGTACGCTATGGGTTTAATGTGAATATTATAACAGTATCCATAGTTCCTTACCTACTTTATGCTTCCTCCATATTCATACATCTTTTCATATCAACAGTTGTTAGTCACACCTGATGTTAATGTAGCTATGATAAATATTCTATGTCCAGGGCTAGAACACTTAAGCCTCTGTCACACACAGCACAATACTCGCTGCAAATAATACTCGCAGCGACAATTCGCTGCTTGCCTATCACACACAGCGAGTCCTATACGAGAATTTCGACAGTCTGTTGGTCAAATAGTGTGTAGTGTGGAGCGCCGCGCTGAGTGGAATGGCTAATGGCTACCCTGCCACACACTGCGAAGACTCGCGGCGAGTACGCATTTGCAGACAAGGCTCGGATACCGGTTAAACTTTCAAACCGGTATAATGTACTTGACGCAAAAACCTTTACATTCAGTTCCGTTCACATATACCGGTTTTTAAAACCGGTATTTTGAAGAGTATTAATCATGTTTGTTTCGGATTTACCGGTTTAGAGCAAACAAAACCGGTTAAAACCTCATACTTTGTTGAGCGCGGCATCCTCACAAGTAGTTACAAGTTGCAACGCTTTTACTGACATGCCGCTCGTCGAATAAACCGGTTACTATCGGTAAATAAAAAAACGTACACGTTCTTTAGAAAAGTTCGGAGGAAAACCGAAATAAACTGGTATTAACCGGTAGTTTTTAAACCGGATCCGAGGCTTGTTTGCAGAGAGTAAAATTGAACATGCTCAATTCCAATCGCGGCGAATTAATCTATTCGCAGCGAATAGCTGTCACGCACATTGAGTCGCCGCTGCGAGTGGGCACTAGCAGCGAGACAGCGAGTATTCGCTGCGTGTAACCGAGGCTTTAATAGGTCGTTTAATATTCTCATATAATCCATACCACACCTTGGATACTAATCAGTGCCACTTGGCATGCTTTAGTTCCTGCTTACCTAATTTGGGAAGAGCAATTATAGCTATAATAACGCTTATCAGGGTCAGGGACTTCCGGACTATCCCGGTACAGTGTGCCGTCAGAGATGAGAAAAAGGTTGTTAGCGTACACTTTGCATGAACTTGAAAGTGTGCGGCCGGAAAAGGTTTTTTTTTTTTGGCCGAAAACCGAAAACATTTAGAAACTGCAGAATACCCACTTACTACGATTCCTTTTGTTTTCTTTTGCTTCGTTTACGTAGATGCACGCCGGTTGCGAGAAATGTAAATTTATTATTTCGTAAATATTGATAAACTGAAGAAAAGTGGGTAAACAAACCCGCCAAACGAGAGCTTGATGATATTTGAAATAACTCTTTATCTACTTCTAGCTTTAGCTCGAGGCTTCGCCTGGGCGGAGGTCGGAAATTCCCACAGGAAGGTACTACCGTGATTAAATGTACCTTATTTCCCAACTCAGGTCATGGTCTACCCGTGTGCTACATTAAAAGCTGTTTAGCCTTTAATGTGTGAAAAGGTAACAGACAGAGAGACTTACTTATAATCTTACTAATATTTTATATCTGAAACTTTGTACGTTTGGATGATTGTTATTCAATCTAAAATTTGGATGAAATTTGGCTCACATACAGTTTATATCCTGGATTAACACATAGCATACTTTTATCTCGATATTCCCATGGGATCGAGACTTATGCAGGTAAAACTGCAGGCAAAAGTTAGTTATTTAATAAATACATGTGGGCCACCAACTTTCATTGTTTCCATGAAATGAGATGAGTTTTATTACACGACTGCCCAAAAAGGAGTGTAATGTTTTCAGGGTTCATGTGTGTATGTATGTGGTTTCTTTATTCCACCATAACTTTAAAATGCCTGAACGGATTTGGATGTATGGGGTATCGTTAGAATCCTTACATCATCCCGAGTTACAAGCTTTTTCTTTTTGGATCTCTTAGATTAAAAAGTGTTCCACAGAACGGTCGACTGCAATGACAATTTTATCAACTTGTTTTTTACTTTTTAGTTCGTTTTTTTTTAATTATTTATTTTATACATTTTAGTGAGAAGTTTTATTGTCATGTTTTTATTAAATACAACAATACATCTATTTAAATTTCTATGAAAGGTTACCAAGAAAGGCCGTCTATCTAAATATAAGCTACCTTGGTTTTCGTAACGAGTTGTTAATGAAAACTTCCTGCTGCAACATTTACACAATGACATGAGATCACATTACTCGTGAGCATAATAGGAGTAAAAAAAATAACTTTACAAACTTCAAGAGGTGTTTTAGACAGGGCTTGAAATACCGTTAAAAATATGGCATCGTTACAGCCTTTTGATGCAGATATCGTTAACTATTAAATAACGTTATAATATTTAACGTTATATCTAGCACATTTTACTGTTAAACATACGTAACGTTAAAATCTACGCTATCGAAAATTTTATCGTTATGATTTAGTTTTGTTACCGTCACTCTGGATATCGTTAAAAATTTCAGACTGCATCGATGCTAAGACTGTGCCGTACGACTATTTGCGTATATAATAGGTATTATCTTTGCTATTCTGTGTTGTGCTTGTTCTTGTGAATATACTTGGTTGGTTTGTTCGCCGGCCGCCTTTGAGAAAGCGGGCCAGCAACGTCGCATAAAATAACGAAAATAATACCGGTAATGTTTTACCGCTATTTTTACAATAACATTAAAAACACCGGTAATTTTCACCACAATTTTTAACGTTATTATTAAGTTATGCTACTAAGTAACGCTACCAAATCGTACCGATATCCAGATATCTCTACGGAAATACCGTTACTTAACGTTACTTTTAATGTGAATTGGTAACGTTTTCAAGCCCTGGTTTTAGACCATCAAACTGAATAATTTTTACTATTGGACAAACATTAAAATCGTGAAAAAAAAACCGCTTATGTACGAAACTTTGTTCTAAATTGGCAGAAAAATATCGTGAGGAAACTTGGACCTATTATAAGTCTGAAATGCGAATCCGACTTGCGCAACCTTGGGGATCAATGTTCGTGCCTTCTCTATTGGAGAAGAAACTTCGCCTTTACCCGGGAGTAGGACAAATACTACCATATTGGCTACTTTTTTATTTTTATTATTTATCTTTGATTAATCGACCTCAAACAATACTGTAAGTGTGAATATCACATATTTACGAAACATTTTGACGTCTACACGGTATGAAAATATTAAAATATATCTGTGTCTTATTATGTCGTCGACATAATGAGTGAATCACTTTTATATAAAAATTTTGATTAACTGAATTAATTGCATTTGATTTCGACTACATATAATTCTCGTTCATAAAATTAAAACAATAGAAATAATCTTAAGTTCAAAAACAAACTATTTCATGAAGAAGAAAAAAAATCGCCTATAAATCATCTTTTAAAACAGCCTAAATATATGAATAAACTACTTCAAAAAAATAAAAACTCGTTCATTCATAAATTCATAATTGAAATGATCGTTCATGTTATGCATTAAAACATATAGAAACTCAGTATTATAACGCCTGTAAAAGCATGTAAATTAGCTAAATTGGCCAAATTTCGTATACGGCCTCTTATATCTAATCACGTAGTCAAACTTAAGGGAAAGTCATTACGCGTTATCTCGAATTAAACTGAAGCTGACGGGGGTCAACAATTAATTAGCTAATCCCTTCCTCATTGACGGAGAAATATCAACTTTGTATGTATTCAACAACTAACCTAGATAGAAGATGATGAGTAGCCATATCTTGTATGTGGTTCGTGTGAAAATTCACCCCTTTATCGTTTTGTATAAAACGCTTTTTAAAATATTCCTATCCTTGTCTTTTTAAGTCAATTAATAGATAGATAGAGTGGCGTTGGTAGGCGTTTATTTTATTTTATGTATTTTGTTTTCTCTTCTACTCTACCACACGTTGTCTACATCGTTTTTTGTCTACTTTCCTAAGTCCTTGTCTTTTTAAGTCAATTACCAGATAAGTATTACAGCCGTTTTTTAATTTTATGTATTTTGTTTTGGCTTTTTTCTACCACACGTTGTCTACATCTCTTTTTATCTACTTTCATATATCCTTGTCTTTTTAATTCAATTAATAGTTTATATATAGAGGTACAGTTGGTGGGCGTTTTTTTTATTTTATTTATTCTGTTTTCTCTTCTTCTCTACCACATGTTGTCTACATCTCTTAATATTTACTTTCCTATTGTGTTAAGCTGAAAGAGATTTATTTAGAAATAAGCATCACCTTTTTACGTATTTTTCTGTTCCTTTCTTCATGTCTGTTAATATGTGTGTGCATAAATAGTTAAAGGCCATCTTCAGCTTGGATCGCCCAGTGCTAGAAAAAACCTCTTACTATCTCTAAGTAGGTATAAAAGAAAATTTTCCGAATCAAATGCCTTTTATTTTCCTTTTTTTTCCGTGGTTAAATCAAAACCAAAAGTCATTTATTCAAACTTGGCTAAGAATCAGCACTTTTTGAGCGCCAAAAAACATAAGACAGTCCCCCAAAACGCCCACCCTTTACCACTTCCTATTGCTCTATCTGGGAAAGAGTGGCGCAAGCGCAACAAACTCTCAAATCTTCATGGATACCCTCCGTCTGGGAACAACCGAGCATTATATCGAACTCCCACCTACTAAAACCCCTCTGTTCCTTCTAGTATCGAATCAAATACCTAGTGCATTATTTCAAACTACATTGAAACAATATAAATTTCCAAGAACAGATTATTCGATATCCACAATGAAAATTTCAAAGGATTTCACTGAAATGTCACTGACTCGTGGAGATATCATCCGGATCTTGAACCAGGTTTCTATTTGAGCATCCATTAGATAATGTCTCAAATAAAGTCTGGGGAAGGTCTGACTGGCTTTGAAGGGTAAATAAATTGAGTAGTAGGTTGTCTTTACTTTAGCAGCATTATTATTAATATTAAAGAAGTATATGGCACAGTAAAGTACGTTGTTTCAAGAGTTTAAGTACTCACATTGCATGCTTTCTTCAAAGAACCTTAACGAAAGCTTAACTTGTGGTCGTACGTGGGTAAGCCTATTACCGAGTCTCTATTGTTTATGTTATGCTTTACAGTTCCATTTATTCGTATGTTTATTTTAAAACGAAAAAAATTACTTATTTAAAAAGAATTAACTTTTAAAATAACTGTCTAATGTTTTATCATTTTTATCCAGAATCATGTTTAAAATTCGAGTAGGTACCGTACCTATTAGGCTTATCGCCCATGACCCAACTGAAAAGTAATCGGTTACAAACTCAATTCCAGTAGCCAAAATGACACACTAGTAGGACTCAACCAATAACAAATTAATTAATTATTGAACAGCTGATTTTATTTTCGCGATTTCAGGTTTTTGCCCATAGCAAAAGTTGTTCACAATTATGAGTAAAGTCACATGTTTAAGTTTCGGTCACAAAATATCAGTCACCTTATAAACGAGTGTGTTTGTGCGTTCGAGTATCGCGTAAGGAACTTCGTTCCTGACCCCGACCAAATACGTTTTTTTTTTCTTAATGTACTGGTACGTTACCTACATCGCCACATATGAACTACGCATCAAAGACCTGACGTCACATAAATCCTGCATCGCGCAATTAAAGTTTACCGTGCAATGGACATTTATATAAGAACCCGACATCAAGCGTTGGGCAGTTGCCCGCCAGACACAACACCTGTGTGGTCGGAGGATCCTCCCTTTTCTATGGGGGATGAGTGAACTTTACACCCTGTTCCTCATACCCCTAAAATACTTTCTATATTTTCATCTTATTCAAACGGAAATTCTATACTAAACTTATAAAAATGTTACCAACAGCCCAGGCACGAGTCTAAGCTAAAAGGTGATACTTAAGTAATATTTAAGCTTACAAAGATTTATAGTTCTACCCTGAAGGGCTAATATAATCAATAAGGGAACCTGCTGTTATCTAATACTTGTGCCAGACGGTACAGCAGCTGGCGAACCCAAAGTTTTGAGCCCTTATATTGTAATAGAATAATGTTTTGGGTATAGAATAATGTTGGGTCTAGCGCATCGTTATGGTTTCAGGGTTATTGAAGAATTAAAGGCAGGCAAGTCCCTACCTGCATACCAATTAAAACGTTTGAGAGAGCTACATCATAATGTGAACTTTAATGGTAGGTCTATTTATTTTTATTTTTCTGATTATTCTTATTATCTTTTTGTATGCACATTGTACGTGTTGCTGTGACAAATAAACCTATCTTTCTTACTCTCTTTGACATTACCTAAGAAGTGGCGCGCGTGCTTATGTAAACGGGATGTACCTATGCTGATAAAAAGATCTCTAAAGCTGATATCAGACGCTTCACTTTTTGTAAATTTTTGCCTATCATTCTGCATCTTTCAAGTGAAACGTCTGAACACAAATTTAATTAAAATAAATTCATTAGTGAAACAATCCAACGATATAGGATTTCAGCACTCGGTATTTTGGGTTATTCCACAAATCCCCATTGACAATCCCAAAAAGTACGCAAATCCCTTCCCATGCATACTGAATGATCGAAAAACTAAATGAAGTAGTTAGTATAATATTATGAAGAGTAGATTAACTTTTATTCTTGTATAATTTTGTCGGTGTCGTGTGAACGTGGAATGAAACCAAAATAAACCGTCACTCATTCACAAGTGAAACGTCTGATATCGGCTTAAGCGACCGATTCCACCACCCATCCACGGACCAACCCCGGCACGCGTAGCTTAACCTGATGGATTGACCCGTGCGGCTGTTATTACTTAGCCACGAGCTGTTATTACTTTTATATGTTATATTATGTATATTTTATATTATACCTAGGTAGGTACCTAGAAAAATAATAAATACATTATGACTATCGTAACTGTTACTTACCGCTAATTGCCGTATTTATTTTCGTCTCGGGTTCTCCGACCATTGGCGAGTTGCCAAACATAGTTCGTTTACTGACGGAAGAATATCAAGAAGGGTGACGAAACAATGATAATTTGTTTGCCCAAATTTATTTACAACCATTATATTATGTCACTACGTGGTGGGTCCTTTTATAAAGGGTGTAAAAAGACCCATTACATAGCCGTCACTCGCATTCTGTACATCAAATTAAGTAATATTGCATAAAAATAATAACTGGGGAAAGACTTTTATTTTTGGTGTGAAAAATCGCTGTTTACGGTAGTGCGCAAAGTAACGCACGCATAACATTGTGTTTAGGGTGCATGCAACGGTTCAGAGTTCGTGGGGGATAAAACATT
The DNA here is from genome assembly GCA_949152455.1 of Lithophane leautieri. NCBI lineage: Eukaryota > Metazoa > Arthropoda > Insecta > Lepidoptera > Noctuidae > Lithophane > Lithophane leautieri. The sequence goes on along the minus strand of OX424479.1, from coordinate 4,054,913 downwards.
TGAAAACTTGATTTCTTTAAAAAACGTTAAAAGTTGGAACTTTTACCTTCAATATCTCCGTAACCAGAAGGTTCCCAGGTCCGGAACAAAAAAATGATCACAATGACAGGAATATAAAGTGACATTCGGCGTCAGACCAAAAAAAAACCAAGACAGAGCGCTGTCAACAGTGACGTGTGGCCGGTTTCGTAAACATGTGTGCATTTAGTTTGGTGTAGTTTGATTGTAGTATCATTGTAAATAGTTGTAAATGTGTGTGTGTGAACACTCTCGCATATGCACAGAGCGGTGGTGTAGTTTTAGCATGCTTCACTGTATTGTTCGCAGCGATCCGTCTTGGTTTTATATTGGGTCTGAGCTTTCGGCTTTGTTAACCGTCTTTTTACATCTGTTAAAGCACAGATAAGTTTTGCCTAAAACGAATGATATTGAAACTAGCTACCAATGTTATATGCTACTTGCACTTCTGAAAACCTAGCAATAATAACCCTATAACAATCTATATCCATACATATTATAAATTACAGTCGCTTTTCGTATCTGTCCGTGTGACTGCGTTGTTCTTCTCTTAGAGGTATGAGAAACAGGGTGTAAAGTTCACTCATCCTCTATTGAAAAGGGAGGATCCTTCAACCAGACGCGTGTGATCGGGCAACTGCTCAACGATTGATGTCGGGATCTTGTATATATGTTGATCGCGCGGTAAACTCTAGTTGCGCGATGCAGGATTTTATGTGACATCAGGTCTTTGATGTGTAGTTGCGATGTAAATGCCGCCACCAACTACGCAACGGATTTTCAACATCATTCAAAGAATTTATTCCGGAATGTTTATGTGTTTATAATACACTAGCTTCCGCCCGCGGCTTCGCCCGCGTGGTATGTCGATAAAAAGTAGCCTGTGTCCTTTCTTAGGCTCTAGACTATCTGTGTACCAAATTTCATTTAAATCTGTTCAGTAGTTTTGGCGTGAAAGCGCGACAGACAGACAGACAGTTACTTTCGCATTTATTATATTAGCAAGGAAGTAAGGATTAAGATTTCTACACTTACATATAATAAAGAAATATCGATGTTTTGTCATTTCGTAAAAACCCTGTGCGCTGGCGCTGGTCGCTAGACTCGCTAATAACCCTTTAGGAGTATGAGGAACAGGGTGTAAAGTTCACTCATCCACCATAGAAAAGGGAGGATCCTCCGGCCAGACGGGTGTTGTGTCTGGCGGGCAACTGCCCAATGATTGATATTGGATTTTTGTATATATGTTCACTGCACGGTAAACTCTAATTGCGCGATGCAGGATTTTTGTGACGTCAGGATTTTTGTGTGACGTCAGGTCTTTGATGCGTAGTTCGAATGTGGCGATGTAGGTACCGCCACAACCCTATAACTGCGAAATTGAGTTACGAGCTAACAATATTACAAACTCCTAATATAATATATAATGCAGTTACTTGACGCACATTGGCAAAGCATCTCACGTCTAGCGTGACCGTACTATCAATCTAATTTCAATATTATGATATACACTAACGTTTCGAGGAATGAATACTAAACCAGCGAACCGTTCGCAACTTTTATGCAATAACGGTGCCGATTCTGTTGTTCACAAACTAAACTAAATTTAAGTTCAGTGCATCTTTTTCTTTCTATTTCATTAAGAAAAGGACAGAAGATAAATTTTAGTTTAGTCCTGTCAAATTAATCAGCGCCTATCACTACTCCATATAAGTTTAGACGTGATTAAAAACTTTGCTACTAAAATTACGTCAAAAAAGATGCACTGAACTGAAATTTAGTTTAGTTTGTGAACAACAAAATCGGCCCCACTAAAAAGAACTATAAACCGCTGTTATTAAAAAAATACTTCAAAGAGGATCATGAAACTTTGGATAATAACTAAACTATCTATAAAGCAGGTCTTATGTTTTTTATTTTTTATCTAATATTATTTTCAGGCTAGAACTAAAATAATCAAAGTAAATTAGGCACACTGATTGATTTATCATGTTCATGAATTACGATTTCAATATTAGCACCTCTATATTTTATGTTCATAATTAAAACTTCAACGTAGTCCATCCAAAAATAGACGACCTTTTCAAATTGTAAGGGACTATTCTCTTCCTTTGAATACCTAAATAAAATTATGTATGAAAACCCAAACCCTTTGATAAGCACCAGACTATAATAAATACAACATTACGCACACAAACTGCTTTTCGGTATGACTGGCTCATAACAATCCTCGACCGAATTGTAATCGCGAAATTGTGACCGACTGCGACGAGACGCGACGTTTCATACCAGATCGCTGTGAAGGGTTAATAAAATGACTTTTACGATACCAGAAGTGTATGAAACATTATTTGCACTTATTTACTGTGGCTAAGTAATAACAGCCGCACGGGTCGATCGATCAGATTGATCAAGCATAGCTTACGTGCCGCGAATTGGCCCATGGATAGGTGACCATTTTTATGTATACCAAGACGGCTCCGTGCCTCGGAAAGCACGTTAAGCCGTTGGTCCCGGCTGTTATTCGTGAATCTTTGACAGTCGCTACGGGTCTTCAGAAGCCTGCCAGTCTTACCCAGGGGTATCGTATTGCCCAGTAACTTGGTTGTGGAGGTCGGATAGACATTCACTTCATGTGAAATACTAAAACTAACCCAACATAGTTGGGTTAGGCAGATGATGGTTCTGTTTGCGAAGCTACATAAAGTGCGTTTTTTTTATTTCGCCGTTTGTTCCCAGCTTTGGGGGATTGTCATATTATGTAATTTTGACGCTCAAAAAGTACTGATTCTCCCATTCGAATCAGTACTTTTTCAACAGCTCATCAAATGACTTATTTGCAGATTATCTAAACTGAACAAGAAAAAGAAGGTCAAAAAAGCGCTGCTCATTTTTGACAGAAAGTGCCAATGTCAAAAGCATTATTTTCAAGAGGTCAATAAATAATATTATTCTTTATGGAAATTCCCGGTTCACACTGTTAAATTAACTGAGCGTAGTGACTATGGCCATATATCTTTACCAATGATTTTCTGAGATCTTTTATGGCGTGGAAAAATTAAATGAAATAAGAAAAGTCTTCTAACGAAGTGGAGCACGACTGAGTTTAACAGTTTTCTGGGGTACATTCGAGGGGTTTCCCTATTTTTTATGATTCAGATAGCTTGATTTTTATTCGCTGTGAAGGTTAATTTTTTTATCACAAACAGGAACCAATTTGTTAAATTTTGTTGCTTAAGTTTTTTGCTAACGTCCTAATTAAAGTATTCATGAAGGATTTCATTTGAAATGATACTTAAATTTTTTCTGCGCGATTTAGTGAGAACAGTGTATTTGATGGTTTTATAACCTTTTCTGAGTGCTTTTTGAGTTGTATTGCTCAATAATACAAAAAAGTTGGCTTAATTATTTCAGTAGGTCATCTTAACATTTTTTTGTTAAACTTATTAGACTTTTTGGGATCATGTCGATTATTAGGGTTTTGTCTGCGTCAGAATCTATAAGTGGATTAAACATTGAATATTTCTACTTGAACACACAAAAATATTAAGAAAATTATGTAAGTATGCCGCAGTACGTTTTACACGTAAACAAGCTTACAACTGTATCCAACATTCCCGAATTTAAAAATGTCCGCATTCACATGCACGTATTTTTAGCTTTTTCAACGAACCCATCATACGGTATTTTTCCTACCAGAAACTTTAACCATGTAAATAAAAGACATAACATAACATGTTTACGCAAGAGATTTTAAAACTTGCATGTTTTCCATGCTTCGACGACTCGCATTTTATTTTTACATCGCAAAATCGACTTAGTACTGTCTTGTCAAACAAGTTTGTTTCTTTTTGTTTTTAGAGTTCTGTAAAAAGTATTGACAGCATCTTCGCCTAAATTAATTAATGATTGTGTGAGTTCTATCATAAGTAAGATGTTGAAGATGGGGATGGCTTAATACTTAATGGAAACACATTTAGTTTTATTTTTTTGTGTATTTCGACCATTCGACAGACAAGTAATTTAGGGAAAAAAACAATAATAAGAATAATTGAATATAAAAGGAAGCAAATATAAAAAAGGTTGGTTGCTGGTCGCCAGCATTAGACATAGCTAGGCTACTTAATTGTACGAGTATGCATCAAATGCTTCTCATTTTTCGTTTTTTTTTTTTGGGCAGTTTTTTATAATATGTTGTGTCCAGTCGAAAACTAAAATGTGATATGATGTAGTAGAGGGGACAACGGTGACTGATAAGATATTTTTTTTTTTTGTAGTCAACGTTGTGACTGTCTTTATTTATTTGTGTTTTACCACGTCGGGTCATCCTTGACATAAAAAAACCCAAAGAATGGCAATAAAACATAATTCAAAATATATATGTATATATATTTTATAATATAAACCTCAGTTTGCACATTTGCAGATTCCACAGTTTTGTTAAAATCAACGCCCAGAATTTCTGTGGTCAAATACAATTCGCAATCAGCTTGATTTAGAATACAGTCTATTTTTGGGGTGCGGTGGAAAAAACCGGTCGATTCGTTTGTTATAACAGCATCCGAGTAAACTTGTTAGTTTTTGCTGCGATGGACACAATATGGACACAATATGGACACAATGTTAGTGCTTCTATATATTTTTGAAAATGCTTGCAGCTAAATTACATTCATCACATAAAAATCACGACTCACTTCCCGCTTAAGAGGAAATAGGGTCGGTCTTTTTCTCCATACAAAAAGTCATAATTCCAGGTTCGGCTCTCGTCTATTTCCTTCTCCAATATTGGACCAATTTGGAAGATGCTATTATATATATAGATAAATTCAATAAGAAGGATATTTACTGTGCCCCTATGTTTCCCGTTTTGATGATACATTATCTGTAGAAGCACTAGAACCCTCAGAAAATTCTCAAAATAGCCTGTTTAGACCGCTGTCATCAGAGGCCTATTGTACAAATTTAACAACTATTAATGAAAAAAGAAAAACACCGAGGCACAGTAAATATCCTTCTTATTCAATTAGTAAAATATTTTTCAAATTGGTCCAATATTGGAGGAGGAAATAGACGAGAGTCGAACCTCGAATTATAACTTTTTCTATAGAGAAAAACACCGACCGTATTTCCTTTTAAAATTGTAAAGCCGGTGCACTTTGCTGCAATGCAATTAGATAAAATATTAAAGGGATTTGCAAAAAGTGACTATGCCTACAGTAAAATGCTTAAAGATATTTAACGCTTGTGGATACCGCAGGTTGCTTTGTGCTTTAACAATAGACTGCAACATGCAGTATCCACAAGTGTTAAATACCTTTAAGAACGCTGCTCATCTTCTTGAGGTACCTACTTCGTAATCATCGCTAAATAACGTTTTACGATATCTACGATATCTTTGCCGGGACAAAAACAAGCCATCCCTTCCTTTAAACGCCGAATTTTTCGGACAAAAAATACTATTAAAATGACAAATACAATACTAAGAATAGGTCATTATGTAGTAGGTACTAGTGTCTATTATATCAAAAGTTTAAGGCTCCAAACAGGCGCGATATCGCGGGCACGACAAGGGTTGCGCTGCCTGTCGCGCTCGCGATATTGCGCCAGTTTGCACGAGGCTTTACTAAACCACCTTTGCTCTTTGTTACCACCTCGTCGTCAAGTTGCAGCCACGTAAACTAATAAATCTTGGCGTTAAAAGGTTTATTCTGCAGCCTCAGGGTTAAGCCGTGAGGCGTCGCCGTGGACTAAAGTTTAATAAAAATACACTAGCAAGTGACTAGATATTTTGATTAGGTTTGACGTGCTATTGTACCGTAAGAAGCTTTGTTTCCGTGTTTTCTTTTCTTAAGATTTTGTGATGGGATAGTTTCAAAAATAATGGCCTGAACTTTATTCTTTTAACCTTCAATTACGATTTCTTTATCTTGACAGGGTCTTAAAGCTTAGACCACTTCTGTAAATACAAGTCACAGATTTAAACCCAGCACTCTAAGCTGATTGCAGACCTCAGAACTCTCATTGTAATCCTATGGATGTAAGAATTAAATCTAGTAAAGTGGTTTTCTTGAACATATTTTTGTTATTGTAACTAAAAAGTTTTGTTACACTTTTTTTTTCATTTTCGTTTAATCTTCTTCTCATTTAGTTAATAGAGTGAGTGTAAAAGTTAGAATAAATATGTTCACCTTATGTTTGATTGAATTATTAAAGTTTGGTTTTTTTCAAACTTGAAATGGAAGATACAAAGATCTCTAGGCGCGTGGTCAAAAATGGAACTAACTCCGCCATCTTGTTTTTTCAATACATTAGACAATACAATTTCACAAATGTTTACCAACAGCGCCTCCCTGTCGAAGTAATTCGGGCGCCAATAGATTCTTGAAGCAAAAAAAAATAAGCTTTTTTAAAATTCTTAAATTCAAAATACATTGTCGGAATCGGGATGCGAATAATCAGTAGTATTTTAAAGATAGACAGGATTAATTGATAGATGTAGCTGAACTTCACCTGATGTTATCCGTTACGCGTTTCTACGACACTCGTAGTAAGTGATAAATTGGTTCTTTCTCACCAGCTTTGCTTTCCGCATTTTTTTCCAAAACAGTGACATCATAAAATATACCTGGTATAAATCTGCTTGATGTTTTTATGATGTATATTTTTTATATTTTGCTTCTTGGTAACCACTACGTCCTACTCAAATTACATTCGTAAATTCTTTGAATGACTGTATTTTTTTTAAGTGGGGCGTAATATCATACGTGGCTAGGGATGGATTCCGACGGGTTAAGAAGAATAGTTAGTATTTTACTAATCAGTACTACTTCGGACTAAAGGGCCAAAAAAATTAATTCCTGTTCTGTTCCCGAAATTTTATTAATGTCAACCTTGAAATATCAAGACAAACGATGATAATATCTTCGAAATACAACGATATACAAACACGAACAGACCGCACTACAAGGTTAAAGTATATTCCAAAATATTCTACGACTACGTTGCCCTAAGGAATATTTCTAAGCTCGCATGTATCTCAATACCGGACTACCCTAGTTGCATTTGGGAAGATAAAAATTGTGCAGTCAATACTGTACATGGAAATGTAAAGCCGGTATAAGATTTTGCTTAGCAATGAAGCTGTCTAAGCTACACGTCAGCAGCATTGCTGTGTTCTGACTTAAAAGTGCTAGTAGAAATGGAAAGAGTTTTCAACTTTGTTTTTAGCAATAAAGTCGTCCTTTTTCTCCCGGCAATTGTGACCTTGTAAAATACTTTTGAAAACTGACCATGGTTCAACGCAACAGTATTTAAGAAGACGCTTTCTTCTATACTCCATTTGAAATAAGAATAGACATTTAAATAAGCCTTTTTTACAGTCCGTTCAACCGATTTTGACTTCTATTGCGTTGGTGGCATGACAGATGGTATTGTGTAACATTTTTTGCTTTTAATGCCATCCTGCCAACGGTATAGAGTTTGTTTCAATTTCTAATCTTGTTTCAAATGGAGTATAACTTTTTTCCAGAACATTGACAGTCTACCTTGCGTCGACAAACTCATTCTTCGGTCATTAAATTATGCCTTAACTTTTTGTTCTTGATAACACGTTATAGAATAGATTGTGAACCTAGTAGGTAAGTAGTTTTTTAGAGTTCCGAACCAAGTAGGAAAAAACGGAACACTTATAAGATTACTCGTGTGTTTTTGTCTGTCACAGCCAATTTGCTCCGAATCCAATGGACCGATCTAATATCCGAAATGACTGAGCCAAAAATTTTGAAAAAATACAGAAAATAGCTCTATACATATAGATTACAGGAAAACCTATAAGAAGTCTATTGTCTTTCTTGTTGGGATAATTTCATCCCAATTACGGAACCCTTCATTGTGCGTGGTCCGACACGCACTTGGCCTTTTTTTGCAAACATTTGAATCAGGAAATCAGTTACCAATAATTATTAGCACGAGAATTGACTGTCGTACCTAATAGCATAATCCATTCATTATTTCTGGAAGCCATTTACAGCAACGTCACTGTAGTGTGGGTTTATAAATCACTACTTCGTAAATAGTGACGGGACAATCCATCAAACATAATGTGTGAAAATAACTCACCCTGTTAGCTGGCTTTTACATACATAACACAATTACTCTGCGGCTGTATTTTCCTGTGTGTTTAGGGGTGTACTATTACTGTTTGCCGGAGGATATTAAGGCTGAGGCCAGACTTGGACCCGAACGACAGCCAGTGACCAAAGCGTAACAATAATGTCCGATATTACTTTGCTTGACGTGGAAGGAAAACCTTATTAAAAAGTGTGAACACATGATATTTAAGAGGGATGCGCTAAGGTAGCCCGCGAAATTCAAATTTTCTTAGGTTTTTTTTTAAATTTGCCGGTCAGAGGACTTAAAACGGTCACTTTAGCAGAATCATAATAGGAAAATATTATGAATCATCGTAAAATGTCACAAACTGACAATTCACAATATGATCTGCGTGCGACTAAAATCTATCTGCCTTTTCCCAACTATATTGGGGTCGGCTTCCAGTCCAACCGGATGCAGCTGAATACCAGTATTTTACATGGAGCGACTGCTTATCTGACCTCCACAACCCAGTAACTGGGTAATACGATACCCCTTGGTAAGACTGGTTGTCAGACTTTCGGGCTTCTGACGACCCGTAACGACTGTCAAAGATCAATGAATGACAGCCGGGACCAACGGCTTAACGTGCTTTCCGAGGCACGGAGGAGTCTCGATATGTAAAGATGGTCACCCATTCACGGACCAACCCCGGCAAGCATAGCTTAACCTGATGGATCGACCCGTGCGGCTGTTATTACTTAGCCACAAGCTCCTCCGTGCGACTCATATTACGAAATAATTCATCAGTTTGTCAGTTTTCTATGGAGATTCGTAAAATGGTCCACACATTATGAATTACTTTTGTGTCTAATTAGAGGAATTGCTAATGACAGCTGGATATTCAGGAAATGAACTGCTTTTAGAGGAATTGCTAATGTGGCCGTTTTAAATCCATATTTGTTATGGTCGCGAATCATATTTTAATCAACATACAACTGTTGATTAAAATATGATTCGCGACAATGACAAATATGGATTTACAGAATTATAAACATTTATCATGAAATAGACATTCAATACACTTAAATGAACTGAGAGAGTTGTATTGCTGATTCTAGTGTTTATAATTCTGTAAATCCATATTTGTTACAGTCGCGAATCATATTTTAATTAACATACAACTTAGCACTTACCTGCAAATTTCAAAAAACCTAAGAAAATTTTAATTTCGCGGGCTCCTCTGTCGCTTTCACCTTTAAAAAATATTTAATACTCTTGGTATTAAATATTTTGAACAGAAAACGTAGATCCACACGTTAGATTTCCGATAAAAATAAATATTTACCGTGGAACTTTGCAATGGATTAAAATTATTGCAATTAATTTAAAAGTTCGAGAATATGTTGATCTTCTATCAATATAATTTATCGTGCAGCTTCACAATTAATTACATTGAATGGCAATTATTTGCACGATCTGAGCGCGGAAGAATAATATTGTGTGAACTACTTATGTCACAAGGATTTACTACGAGAACTCATTTCATAAAGCAATACGTATATTATTTTTAAATACACAAAGCGTTGTCGTGTTATGTTTCGATATGAGACTTCGTATCACGCTCCTAGTAGCATAATGCTGGGGCTACATTGTCGCGTTATCACGAACTATACTTCGCGCGCTCTCTGTTACTCAGCGAGACGTCGAGCGATGTACGAGAGAGAACGCACGAAGTTTAGTTTGCGATAACGCGACAATGTAGCCCCAGCATAAGAATAACCTATCATTCATCATCGTCATCATAATTTACAGCCCGACTTCACCCACTGCTGGGCATAGACCTCTCTTTTCTTGTGCAAATCTACACTAATGCTAGGTTGTCCACGATGGCAACCTAGCATTAGAAATAGTCTATTAGAGTTATCATAATATCAAAAGCATTTTTGTTCCAAACCCTTACGGCCAGTTTTTTCATCAAAAGTAACAGTCAATTACTGTTCTTCCGTGCTGTTGGATTTACAACCCTCGCCTCAGCGCCGAGGGTTGAAAATACAACAGTGCAAAAGAACAGTTGACTGTTACTTTGGCTGTTACTTTTGATGAAGAAACTGGCCGTTAGTCTACAAGACTCGTTTCACGGATCGGTACCAATACAAGGGGTGAGTAGGTATCTGGTATTGACACATTCAATCTGACGTTGTCTCGAAATCAAACATGGTTGCGTACAAAGGCAGTCGTTCGGACTGGACGCCTTTCACAGTATTGTTTGATACAAATGTTACCGTAGACAAGGGTCTTTGATCAATAGATTGGCTCGATATATTTGATGGTAGCCTTTGAAATAAACAAGGCTATCTATGTAAATAATCTATATTAAATACCAAACTGATACCGAAAGGCGTACGTCCGTTGGAAATTCCTAATTTCTAACTTTCAAGTACGGCAGACGAAACACCTACCTATTAATTCGAATACCACTACCTGCTATATAAATAACAGTGACGAAGTAAGTTAAAACACCGTCCACATATACTAAGTAGGAAAAATACGTAATATTGAAGCTATCTGAAAAACTACTCAAGCGAAGTTAATCAAATTTATATGGGGCCACCTCTGAAGAATGTCCTACCAAACAAAAAAAGAATCATCAAAATCTATTCATAATTGGCGAAGTAAGTGAGTAACATACACACAAAAAAAAACATAAAGACGAATTGAGAACGTCCTCCTTTTAGAAGAAGTCTGTTAAAAAGTCTTCTGTAACTTGTTTAACAAATATACACGACGCGTATATCTGAAATCTGCACGTGCAAAAAGTCAATAAAATTCCCAAATATACTAACACAGCATATTGTCCATTCTTGTCACTATATACGGATCTATTTCAAGACCTCTCAACTGTTCAATATCGTATAGATTCAAGAGTCATTGTTTTTAGCCGACTGTGGAAAGGACGCTAGAACAACTATTTTGAAAGATAACAGAAAATAAGAAAGTAGCAATTAAAGTTGGTTTCAGCTTTGGTATAAATAAGCAGCAGATGAAAACTGCTAGTTGACTGATTATTGCAATGGTAGATACAATGACTGCCTCGTTGGTTTACTGGTCGCAACCGCTACCCCTGAGCACGAGGTCCTGGGAGCGATTCCCAGGTTGGGCAAAGTATTATTGGGTTTTTCCAACAGGAATTTCTCAGTAGCAGCCCAGAATCTGGATTTGTGCTCGATGGTAATAGGCTCGCCCCCTATTACATGGGACTTAAAAAACATGACTGGTGACATGTGGGTGTACTGCAGCTAAACCTCTGCCAAACCCTTCGGGGAGAGACCCAGATATGTAAATACAATGATTACGTTATGGCTTTACAGATGGTCATCATCTGCCTAGCCTTTTCCCAACCATGTTGGGGTCGGCTTCCAGTCCAACCGGATGCAGCTGAATACCAGTATTTTACATGGAGCGACTGCCTATCTGACCTCCACAACCCAATAACTGGGTAATACGATACCCCTTGGCAAAACTGGTTGTCAGACCTTCGGGCTTCTGACGAACCGTAACGACTGTCAAAGATCCACAAATGACAGCCGGGACCAACGGCTTAACGTGCTTTCCGAGGCACGGAGGAGATGGCCTTACATATGGTATGCGGTAAAAATGACTTTTGTAAGGTCGGGCGGAGCAATTGTGACTATAAAAACACAAACGCCAGTTACAAAAGTCTGCACACTTCGTCTTTGAATACATTATGATGGTAGATTAAATAAATTTATGTTATAACAGCTTTAATGGACGTAGGTCTTAAAACAGAATACTCATCTTATATGTTTAAAGGAACCATGTTTTTGAAATTGGGAAGAAATAGTTACAATTGCCCCATAGTGGGGCAATTTCGACTATGTCACATATTTATCGTACTAAAGCCGATATCGTTTTGAAATTGAGAGCCAGAGTATATTTATGGCATAATTCATACCAATCTATGGCTTATTGTCTCATAAAATGGTTCAGTAACGTAATAAAATACTTTAAAACACCTTGGAGGGGCAATTTCGACTTTTTACATATGCATTAGTGCAAGGACGTATGTCGTATGTAGGTGAGTAGAAATTACCCCACTTCTTCTTTACGTGGGGCTATTTAAACTAACGAAAAATCTCATCAAAAACGTATAATTCTAAAGAACAAATAGGCGAAAAACAATTTACGGTTTATATTTTCTCTAGTCAATATTGTAAAAACAAGCATTGTCAAGACATTTTTTTAAAAATATGACGAGTTTCTTTTGTCAACACATAAAAAAATTGCGTCTGACAAAAAAAAGCGTGTGGGTCAAACTGTTCGCCCTTTAGCAGAGCTATCTATGAAATTTTGTTGAAATAATCTTGTCACTTACCTGGATACAGATGGCGTTTTGGTATAAATATAGGAATAACAGTTATTGTCATTATTTGAAATAGCCCCATAGTCGAAATTGCCCCGCCCAACCTTATTTACTTTTAACTAAACGATAGGTACATCGTTGCTCCTTAAGCACAAAAAATACCATTACATAGAACATTTTACAGAAACCCAACGTACGTACCTATTTGCTCACAAAATTATCTGCAACCATTTTCAGTTACTTGGTAAGTCAGTATACAAATCGCAAGTTTACCTCTATAATTAGTTTGGCAAAGCTTGCTTAACCCCAAGGGTCATGAGGTTCAGTATTAATAAGGCTTTAATTGAATACAAAGCGAATATAATGAAGGTAAGTCTGGTAGTTTGTTTTCGAGTTTAATTACTCTTGAGATGCGCCTCAGTGTTTTAGTTACTGGTAAACCAAGAAGCTAGTGCAGCGTATAGCGTAGAGACCAAATATCCTTGTTTTAGTCGAGAGAGTTGTTTACTTTGGTAAATTGGTACATTAATCTCAAGTCGCCGATCGGGACGCCCTAAGAGGACATACAGGGTGAAATTTTATTCATTTTAATTATCTCAAGGGGTCATTGTACTCAGCAAAACAAAACAAATCAGCTGTTCCATACATTTATATTCGCATACCTTGTCAAAATTAAGGGAACTGCTAATTTGTTTTCGCGATTTCAGTTTCTGTCCAATAGTGAAAGTTGTATACAATGATGAGTATAATGACCCCTTAAGAGCATTAAAACGAATAAAATTTCAACCTGTATACTGACTTTATTGGTGGTGTCCTTCAGAAAGGTCAAGTGCGTAGTACTTGCAACCGGCGTGCGTGTATGACCAGAAGTATGAACGTAAACGAGGCAAAAGGAGTATGTAAGGATCGTAGCAGGTGGCGTTCTGTAGTTTCTGTCTACCCCCATAGAAAGAAGGCGTGAGAGGTTGGATTTAGAAACGTGCCGCCTCGCTAGAAAGAGTGTGCTTATTTGGGGGTTCGCCTGAACCCTCCACAACATTTTTTTTTTTGTCGGATACGCATTTTTTTTTAATAAGGTTTTTTCAATAATTTCTATTCCCTATCGAGCTGGCACGTTTCTAAACTTTAACATAATAATAATTCTATGCGTCAACAATGCTCTGATTATAATTATTCATCTTCTGATGTAAATAATGCTATTATTTAAAATGTCAGTGTATTATTTACATAAATATGTACCTTGTAATGTTACTCATGTATAATTGTAACTATTTTCAATGTATGCAAATTAATACTTCGTTTTAATGACCGTATATTTCAAATCGATTAATTAAATTGTTAATTTTTAATGGATTATGCATATTCATTAATGGAGCGATAACTACTACTTAATTTTATTTATTGATAGATTGTTCACAGCTAATAACACCTTAGTTCCCATTTCAAATGTAATTTATTAGAAATATAATATGTCATTCACACATACATACTCTAAGGTACCACCTCTGCCTAACCCTTCGGGGAATTACAGGCGTGATGTTATGTTAATCACTCAGTGACTGCTGATGTGGGCCGTTGAATGCTAGCTGCTGTATTTTATCAAGCATTTTCACGACTTCAGTCAGAATAAGCATAATAATAAAATGAATCAATATTTTTAAATGTTTTTATAAAAATATTTATCTACACCCAAGCCATAAATCCTCTATAAAAGTTTCTGAAACAGTTAGCTTAATGCCAACATTAAAACAGCCAGTGCCTTAGTAACCATACTATCATCCAAACGGGTGTTGTAATGTTGTACTATATTTCATAATACAACTCATTTCAAAAAAAGAACATTGTCATGCAGGCGCGTTTCACTAACAAAGCACCGTATTTTTTTTTTAAACTTATAGATTATTCGGATTGGAAAAATTCGAATTCATGTTCCATTTTTATCCGACATTAGTATTGCAAACCTTTTATAGAGGATTTATATGATGGGTGTAGATAAAGTCTTGTATGCAACTGTGAATAATTAGGTAGTAAAACACTCATGTGATAAACCCACATTTATGTTTTAATACCCCTTATTATATAACAGTTGCATAAATAACTATTAAAAATGCAACTTAAGTGTATAGAAATGAAATAAACGAAAATTAATCAATAAGGCTGATAAATGAACCTACATGGTTCATATATCAGCCATATTGATTCATTTTATCATTCAAAGCTGTCAGTCATGAACATGCTTTTGTATTGAAATCAGTTCCAACGCGGTGAGCAAATTCTATCAAATTAGGGCCAGGGATGGAAACTATGACATATGAATCGTCAGCTGCCGAAAATTAGGCGTTCAGAGCGCAATATCAACATATTGCGAATCCCAACGGATTCAAGGACAAATAGCTTTACTGATCTCCAATTTCCCATAACAGTGTCGTAAAGGAAAAATCGAATGCTATTTTTAAACCCAGCTGAAAACGCGCCGAGGCTACAGAGGATCTATCAATTTTGTAGTTGCGTCACTACGTGATTTACTTGTAAATAGGTAGGTAATTTGAAAACTATCAAGATTTTTAACCGACTTTTCAAAAAGGGGGAGGTTCTATGTTCGTCTGTATGTATTTTTTTTTGTGTATGTTCATCGAAATTTTCGCCAATTTTGAACAGATTTACAAATTTCTTTTTTTGTTCGAAAGTGTATACTCCCGAGGTGGGCCCATATAAATTTTATTAATTTTGCCTTCGTAGTTTTTGAGTTAGCTTCAATAATTACGTATTTTTCCCACTTAGTCTTTGTACATGATATCTTATTTGACTCCGTCACTGATATTTACATGGGTAGTGGTATTCGGATTTGTGTGGGGTAGATACCACAACTAAAAAGTGAAAAATTAAAACTTTTTACAAAAAAAAAAACAACCGACTTCCACTGCTGCATCATTCTTATAATGCAAACAAAATTGTCTTATGAAAAATTACAAATGAAAGCGCTTAACAATAATTCACTTTTTCTAAATTTGATACAAGCTACAAAGGATGTCAACACAAACAGCTACCGATGACAAAGACACTGTCAACATAATACTGCCGCACAAACAAAATTACCTACTTGTATCATAACAAAGAAGGACTTGGTCCTTCCGTTTACAAATTTAGTCCTTTTGTACGGGAATCTTTATTGTATTACCTTGTGTACAAAATAAAGTATTTTTAGTTAGCTGGTTACTCCCCATTTTCCCAGAAGAAGAGAGGACAAACATGTCGGAGAACTTGTCAAAGAAGTACCTGCGTCCGTCATAAAGTTAAATGATTGTATATGATACTAGCTGCGTCCCGCGGTTTCACCCGCGTTAGTCTCGATCCCGTGGAAATATCGGGATAAAAAGTATCCTATGTCCTATTCCTGGTCATGGTCTACCCATGTGCCAAATTTCAACCAAATCCGTTCAGCCGTTTTAGCGTGAAAGCGTAAACAAACACACAAACTCACTTTCGCATTTATAATAATAATAATATTAGAATACTTTAAGCTTATTATTCTGTTATTGTGATTATTTTTTAGTCTGATATTTCTCGGGAGCTTGGGATCCCGGCCCTTTGGAAGGCGTACGAGGGGCCGAAGCCAACTCGCAGAGGCCCCTTATACAATTTTAAATGGAATGAGGCACCAACCGACGATTAACCCTGTTCACACTATGCAAGTATAGCCAAGGACAACCCCCGGTTGGTGTAGGACAATTGTATTATAGTCCGCGCGCGACTGCTAGTCACCACTTGAGGTATGTGTGCGGTGAGTCGGAGTCGCCATTGACAAAATTGACGGACTGAGTTAGCTTGGCTTTAGCCTAATTTCGTCTCAACGCTCACATATTATCTCAGACGGTGACTAGTAGTCGCGCGCGGACTGTAGCCTGACTCGTTGGTATTGTGGTCGCAAGTGCTACTCTACTACTGAGCATAAGGGGTTAAATTCCAAGGTCGACCTAAGAGTCAAGTTATAAAGTAAATTTATAAAAAGCCATAAAAATTGCATTTAGCATGCTTTTCGAAGTATTTGCGAAAGTACCTACTATATTGATTGTTTCCTACTGAACTGAACGTACCTAATTAATCTCCATCCGTCCCAATGTTAACTTCCTTGTTGACAGCTGTCGCGCGAATTTCCGTTTACCGTTAATTGCGACAAGTGACAGAATATCGTTGGGAAACGAGCAACAGTTGACATAATTTACGGCCAAATTAAAATTGTCCTAACATAGAAATAGAAAATTCTAGCCGCGTCGAAATAAATAATGTTAATTCGACTACGCTTTATTATTATCCTTATATTATAAAACAAAGTCCTCCACCGCGTCTGTCTGTCGTCCTGTATGCGATAAACTCAAAAACAACAACAAGGAATATGCTAGATTTGGTTTTCCTTAAAAAGTTAGTAACAGGCTCTCTGAACTGTCCCGATTTGCTCAGTAGGGTGTTATTCCATGTGCCCCGTAATCTGCCAAGAAGGTCTAATAGGAGGCTTTTCTGCATGCCAAGATGTCATACCAACTTGAGGCAACACTGTCCACTTTCTAGAATGTATGCTTCATACAAACAGCATGAAGTGGACATTGACATCTTTCACACATCAATACCTGCTCTAAAAAAGCCTTGCTTGCCATATAGGTATCTCTGGTCTAAAATCAAAATTTTCACCTAATCATAGTAATTATACAAGAATTCAATCTAATCTAATTTAATTTAATCTGTATAATTTATTGTGATCAATTTAGCTTTTAATAATGTATTTCTTCCTTTAATGTAAACTATGTATTACTTTGTTTTAATTCTTTAATCGTGTTATTATCTGCGCATATTGTAATGCATGTTGTGCTTTTGTTTAAGTAATGAGGCGCTTAGACTTAAGTTTGCAACGTACAAATTGTAAAGTAATAGTGTACTTATTGTTGAAGAGCCTACTAATAAATAAATAAAAACTACTACACTGATTTTCATGCTGTTTTCAACAATGGATAGAGTGGTTCTCGAGTAAGGTTTCAGTATATAATAACTGACATCCACGCGGGCGAAGTCGCGGGCATCAGCTAGTTGGTAATAAATTAAAATATCTCATTAGTGCTTGCAGGTGGTCGCAACGGACTGTCAGTTTGGTCTAAGAACTGGCTTAACTCCTTATAGATTGCAACAAATTCTGACAGCAAATTGTTATAAATGAATGAACAACACAGCGTTCAGCTTCGGAACTTAAAAGCGTCATGTTATGACGATAAATTAAAATTTATTTGCCGATAAATAACAGTGGAATTTTATAGATCCAAAATAAATGGCGCGTCGGCAGATTGCTATAACAATTTTCATAAACAAACAATTGCGGGAACTCTTCGGTACTCGTAAGTCATTATTCCACCGCCTGCCGTTCAACAGAAATATTTTCGGCTTTTATATTCTTGTTTTGATAGACAGCTATAATTAGTGCTAAGGAAAAATTCGAGGCTGTTTCCTTGTGGAATATTGCTTTAAGAAGGTCGCACGCTTGCGTCTGCGGACTGGTACTTTGAGCACAATATGTAGATCTTATGACGTGTTCGTCGTGCGTACGATTATCTGATGTGATATTATTTATATCGCAGTGTCTAGGTCATAACAAAGTTGATTGTATGCGTAGTAGATTATCATTGCAATTCAGAATAAAAACTTTCTACAAAAAAAAAAAAAACTTCCAAAAAAAAACACTATGAGGTGAAAAATAACTTTAATTTTGGAAGTCGGTGTCTTTGCGCTTTTCAATTTTCGTTTTTTGCCACCGACTTCCGAAATTAATGTTATTTTTCACATTTTAGTGTTTTTTTTGGAAGTCGGTTGTTTTTTTTTTGTAAAATGTTTTATATTTGACTTTTTAGTTGTGGTAACACTACCTGCTATGTAAATAACAGTGACAGAGTCACTTAAAACATCGTTTTGAAGCTAACTCAAAAACTACGCAAGCAAAGTTGATGAAATTTATATGGGACCACTTCTGAAGCATGACCTACCAAACAAAAAAATAATCATCAAAATCGATTCATACTTGGCGGAGAAACGCGTAACAAACACAAAAAAAATTCTGAACCTCCTCCTTTTTGAAGAAGTCGGTTAAAAATAATTATGTAGATGGTCTATTCACTTAAATGCTTTGATAATTTCGACAATCATAAAACCATTTTTGATTTATGGAAAATATCTCTCATAGGCAACAATAGCAGTCTTTAGTCTTGCAAGTTTTTGTAGTGATATGTGATAAAAAAATTGTGATAGTTGAATGATTGATGATTAATTGAACGTGTAAATAATTAATGGTCCTAATTAATAATGCATCGGTTGGTCTAATTGAAATCCAATCGAATTGAATATGCATTCGGACTCATCTTTTATGGCTTTTCATAATAATAAAGACGCGTTTGTAGTTTGTTTGTTCTTATGACGTTTTAAAATTTCTTTTTGACAGCCCCTTTGAATAAAATGAGTTTTGATTTATATTAATTGCTGAGACCAGGCACAAAATAGATCGATATCTTAATTAAATTTTTTAATATTTCACGGGTTCCGTACCCAAGGGGTAAAACGGGACCCTATTACTAAGACTCCGCTGTCTATCCGTCTGTCTGTCTGTCTGTCTGTATGTACGTCTGTCACCAGGCTGTATCTCATGAACCGTGATAGTTAGACAGTTGAAATTTTCACAGATGATGTTTTGTAAAAACATAAATATTTAAGGGGGCTTCCATACAACAAACGTGATTTTTTTGCCATTTTAATAGATAATGGTACGGAACCCTTCGTGCGCGAGTCCGACTCGCACTTGGCCGGTTTTATTTTTATTTTTTATTAGTATTACTCATTTATTCATTTATTTATTGTTTGTCACAGGTGAAAAGACAGTTCTTACAGTTAGCATTATGTATCACTGTAACACACCCATAGGGTGTACAATATTAATATGTCATTATTAATGGCTATGTGGCTTGATTACGGCCCACTCCCTCTCACCGGAGCAGGCCTGTATCCCAGCAGTGGGAACGTTATAGGCTGTTCATTATTTATTAGTAGTACCTAGTTCTAGTAGTAGATAGTTATTAGTAGTTTTATATTTTTTATTACTATTAGGTAAAAAACAATAAATTATAATGTTGTTTGTCATTTCTTTAAAAAAATATTATGTCCCTATTACAATTTGCTGTGAAAAAATCAGCTGTTAAATATTGATCATAGCTGTATTCATAAAAAACATTAATTAAAGAGTCAACTCAAAGTCTGCCGACTAAAAGTCGCGAAAGTCTGCCGACTAAAAGTCGCGAAAGTCTGTCCAGCCTAAGAGAAATAGAAGACAAATATTGAACGACAAATGTATTACGTTCTCTTATTTCAAGGACTGAAATTATTTATCGAGATTTGGTATCATTTTCGGTACAATTGTTACTTTAGCTGTGTTGTACGACTCAATTTCGTATTGTGGTTGCTTGCCTCGATTGTACTTTTCCGTTTCATAGTCTAAATGAGCCGCACGAGTCGATCCATCAGGTTAAGCTACGCTTGCCAGGGTTGGTCCGTGGATGGGTGACCATCTTTACATACCGAGACGAAAACACGTTAAGCCGTCGGTCCCGGCTGTTATTTGTGCATCTTTGACAGTCGTTACGGGTCGTCAGAAGCCCAAAAATCTGACAACCAGTCTTGCCAAGGGGTATCGTAATTACCCAGTTACTGGGTTGTGGAGGTCAGATAGGCAGTCGCTTCATGTAAAATACTGGTATTCAGCTGCATCCGGTTAGACTGGAAGCCGACCCCATAATAGTTGGGAAAAGGCTAGGCAGATGAGTCTTAATGAATTTGGAATTATAGAAGTCTGTTTCTGGAGGCTTCCGGGATGAACTCTGATCTGATTCTCGGCGTCATCCCCATGTACTTGCCATCATCACACATTTCTAGATCCACATACCAGCGGTATTTTCCGGATATAAATGTTGCGTTGATCTTAATCTCGTGGACTAATTTGACATTTCAAGTGATTGTTCTTTGTTTTTACAATTTGGAGTTTGACATTTGCACCTGTCAAATTAGTCTATGACATTAAAAAACAGACTTTGGTACCTATTTATTTATGCAATGCTATAAGAATAATGATTAATTTTTTATAATTATTTTATACTAGATCTTTATAAATTTATAGCCTATGTTACTTAGTAATAGTACCTATAGCATTATACTTGTGTTTTTTTTTTTTTAATCGTTCCTGTATATTTGAGTTTGTTCATTACAAATATAAATACAAATGTTGCCTCTCTATATTAGTATAGATGTATTTGGACCTAGACCTTCGAGGAAAAGAAACGTGATTTTATATGGTTTAATATTATTATGTAATAGATACGATATACGTATATAGATAGGATGGCATTCTATTATAAAAGTGAGTTTGTTTGTTACGCTTTCACGCTAAAACGGCTGAACGGATTTGGATGAAATTTGGCGCATAGGTAGACCATGACATTTTTTTTTCATCCTGAATCGCTTACGAAGTCTCGGGCAGCAGCTAGTAAATTAATAAACAAAACTTGCCAACGGAACATTGTTTCTGAACTACGTACAGTCACGAGCACCAATATGTATACACTGAGCAACTTTTAAAAGTAATTTTCTCCTACTGTATTGATTGTAATTTTATCTTATAACGAACATAGTATTTTGGAACCCATATTATTATGAAATAGGTATCATCTCAACGGTGCAATCGTTATTCCATGAGAAAATCGTTATTAAATTTTTCTGAGTGTATACATATTTTTGCTCGTGACTGTACTGAGGCAAACTTACTACGTAACACCAACGTTCTATTGGACGTGCCTCTATGCAATAGTACCTTTGCCCTAAGATATTCATAGCCTTGAGGGAGTATCTACGAGGCATAATGACATCATAAGGAAACGCTGTACGAAAAACTACGCAAAAATATCCTAGTGCCTAGGAAAGAAGTACTCGTATATACCTGAAAGACGGGGACGTGTTATTCGGTGTAACACTTTTTCTAAGTCACGTAACCCACACAAAGAAATCCCAGCGCCTGAATTCAAGATACATGATAGGATATCACATAACTTCACACCTTTAATCCCGAAGGATTAGGCAGATTTGTACAGTACACGAACATTTTGCATGTAACGCTTTTAGAGGCTATCGTTTCATCCTGCCAGGGTTGCAGGAAAGTTCGAAAGGGATACCGGGACCCTTGGCTACAGGCAACTGAAGGAACACGGGTGGGTTTTAGTCAGTAAAAGTCTGTTACGCCCTTCCGCTCCGCCCAGAGCGGGAGAAGTTATTTGATGATTTCCCACCCTCGCTTCATAAAAACAATGACGGCACGCGCTCATTTATAACAAAACAGTCTGAAAACTGTTATATATGTCACTAGACAAAACTGTTTAGTGTAGGACCGGTGTTCACTCTGGTGTGCACACCGTCTTAGTTGTTTTGACAAATCTGTGGCACCACACTGACAGTTTTCCTGTTTGTCCGAGTCCGAGATTAAGTTGGACTGCTCAGGGACTTTGACCATATGGAGAAAAGCCTCGGGCAATTAAAGAATTATAAATGATATAATAATTGCTTTAACTTTGAATAAACAAGGAACTCCTTGTTTTGGAAACTCTGGGGTTTTTTCTAGAGTAGTTACATAACAAACAGTACCTACTATATAAGTATTAGATATATTGTTATGTTATGAACTGATTATGGTAATAATTAAAATTCGAGAGGAGCAATATCCGCACGGGTCAATCCATCAGGTAAAGCTACGTTTGCCGGGGTTGGTTCGTGGATTGGTGACCATCTTTACATACCGAGACTACTCCGTGCCTCGGAAAGCACGTTAAGCTGTTGGTCCTGGCTATCATTTGTGGATCTTTGACAGTTGTTACGGGTCGTCAGAAGCCCGAAAGTCTGACAACCAGTCTTACCAAGGAGTATCGTATTACCCAGTTACTGGGTTGTGGAGGTCAGATAGGTAGTCGCTCCATGTAAACTACTGGTATTCAGGTGCATCCGGTTTGACTGGAAGCTGACCCCAACATAATTGGGAAAAGGCTAGGCAGATTGATCGTATTAGTTAAAATTCTGCCAGTACTTCCTTAAGGATAAATCAGAGGCGTGTACACTACACTACACCCACATTTCGGCAGTGCCCCATGTAATATGACAGTAACGTATCGGCTCAAATCTAGATTCCGGGAAATTACTGAATTTTGCTGACGGAAAACCAAATAGCATTTTACCCAAACAAGGATCAGATTCAAGCCTCCGCAGGTCAGCACGCTTCTAAGGCCAACAAGGTAATATGTTTACCTAGTACTTGGATTTGTATAAGCTTGATTAATTTTTAGTCGAAAAATAACATCTATTATTCAATAATGATGATTCTACATAGGGTATTTAGATTTAGTTTACAAACAAGCACAAAACACTAAACACAACTCTACTCCCAATGCGAAACTAGTAAACGACCTTGCTAATTAACACTGAACTTAAACACCTGGTTTAATGTTGATACTGCAAATAGTTTGGATGTCTGCCCACCTCGTTATGCAACAGAGTCGTTAACGCAATAATAAAGAATTTTATTTGTATAACTAAAACAAACATACCTCGGAAATTGACAGAACTGAGGGCCTAGACAAGTGACAATCGCTTCGAAAGCGTTTCGTATTTCTACAACGACTTTCAACATGATTTGACATTATGCTTTTCGATAGCTTATGTCAGTCCTATACATTTTTGCCTTTTCCATCGTCGTTATTATCGCTGATAGAATGTCACTTTGTCTACAGCCAGAGGCTTCAAAGTTAACTCATGAGGTGTTTTAGATCATCATCCACATATTTTGCGAAAATTCTCAACATAACAAAAATAGAATGATACATTTAGGAGTAAATGAGCGTGGTCAAGGTCGTGAGCTAAAATTATTATAATGTTACAAAATTACATGCATTACTAACATTACAGTGCATGCACACAATTAACAATTTTCCTCCAAAATAAAATATCTGACGTACCTATGCACATCATTCTTATGGTGGAATCCCACGATCGGCAATATTGCAGACGGACACGCACGGCAGACGACCAAAGACCGCCACGCACCGCGCACCGAGGCGCTTCCGATGCCTGCGATACCTCGCACGTACACCTTCCCACGGTCCGTCGTCCGGGCTCGTCGGTGTCCGTCCGCAAAATCGCCGATCGTCGGATCTCGTCATTAGTGAGTTTGTCCACTGCAGCCGTCTCCAGGAACGAGATGACGGCGCCGAAGTAACGATACATTTATGTACATGTACTATGGCCGCGTGTCCACCGGACGTCCGTCACCCGAGCGCCGCCATCATCTCGGCCGCCGAAGTGATTCGGCGCGACGGCTAAAACTCGGCCCGAAATTTTGACAGGCCGATGTGCTGCCAATATAAAACAAGTTTGATCTTGTGCACACACTGTCACCGCACCGCGCCGTTCGCACGGTTTTTGTTTTATGTATGATTTGTCAAACTAAACCGCGCAGTTCAGTTGTGGTGGATCGAGTTGACGTACGGTACGAGTAATTTCGTTTCTCGGTGACGTCCCGGTGACGGTGGCGGTGGACAAAAGCCCTTAGGGATAAAAATATCGTAGTCTTCCATAAATTAGGTTTTCAAGTGTGCCAACACATGGTTGGGACCATATGTTGGCACACTTGAAAACCTAATTTAAATAATAAAGTAAATAATAAAATTAATTTAAAAAATTTAAATAAATATTGAAATAATAAAATTAATTTAACACTGTGCACGTGCTATATTTGCACTTAAGATTTGTGACTAACTTCACGCACATCTAATGAAAAAGTCTGAAAATACTAAAAACGCAATTAAAATTCAAGGACGACTCGTTTGGCAAATTGTCACATAAAATTCCATTCTAGATACAGAATAGTTGACTGTGTCTATTCCTAGAGTCCTATTTATAAATTTAAATGAAAAATCTTTAGCCTAAAACAAATTTACCCGTTTCTTTGACTTTTTGACGTTACTTTGGCTGTTACCTTTAATGAAGAAACTGGCCGTAAGAAGTCAATATGAATGAGGTTTTATCAGCTATAATACGGATTAGGCTCATAATAAAAACTGCTCCAAAAATCACATTATACATTCTAGATCAATTCTTAGAGGTCCTTGGCTGTCAGACGGAGTCGCATTTTATTTTTATTGTTACCGACAAGATTAAAACCTACACGTGCCATAAAAAATCCTGGCCATTTCTTAAAATGTTTTAGAAAACACTGCGTTACTGTGCTTTGGGCGACTGATCTCGAAAACGTAGCTTTATCAAGATTTTATTGGGAAATGCACCGATGCCCGTTTTCAATAGCGCCACGTTTAGCAACACCAGTTAAGCTAAGTTTAACGTTAGCAGATCCCTTAGCAAGCACTCCTGTTTCACCATTCGTCTCTCAGTAGCCAACAAGAAAATCATATTTTTGATACTTTGTCTTTGTTTTTTTTAAAGTCAAGTTCGGTGCCCATCTACTTGGTTAGTTCGTTCTTATAAATACTGGAATTGCTCCTCAATATGAGGACCAATTCCAATTCTTTTATCTAAAACTAATATCAGTCTCAATATGTCATAAAATCATTAAAGCACCTAAATTGTTTACCAGATTGTGACTTGATTTCGACCGTGTTTTAATGATAAGAATTGACCTTCTGTTGCCAGGCAACCCGCAGATGTTGTCTAGCATTACGTATCGGCAAATCGGTATCGTAGCTTTAGTGATCACCTAGTGTAAGTTACTGCTTAATATCTACGCGTTACATTTAGACATCGTCGTCGTAAGTGATAATATTCATTAAAAATACGGCCAAAAAAACCCACGAATATTTTGCCACAAATCTGCCATTTACGGTACCTTACGACCTATTAGAAAATTACAGTAGATTATGTCTATAAATAAATGAAACCACATACATGAATAATTATAACCAAGCTATTTTTTTAAATCCAGTTCGCCACTGCGTCACTCAAACCGTTGCTTTCTGAAACCGTTGCTGTCACGTACGCACTAGTCAACATCAAAAATTATGCATTCTTTGTCATTCTGTACCCACAAAAGCGACTAAAAATAACCCAAAGGACCAGTTAACTCGAATATTTTAAGAGACAATCGCGATTCGAATGTATAAGAAGACAAAACTTTTGCTTTTCAAAACATATGCGTAATAAATATGCGCATATGAAATGTACAGTGACGTAATAACTGGTAATAAGTCAGGAAATTCGTAACTCCGTTTAACTCGCCGAGTATTGAATTGGTGTACGTACCTATATTAGTGGACGTATTCACAAATATGTCGGATAGCATTGTAAGGTATCTGTTTTGGACGCGTGATTTCTATAATAATAATAATATTATTCATCATCATCATCATCATCATTTCAGTCGAAAGACGTCCACTGCTGGACGTAGGCATCCACCAGGCATCACTACTTTGACCGGTTCTGTGCTTTTCGCATTCAGCGGATTCCTGCGGGCTTCACAAGGTCATCGGTCTACCTTGTGGCCCTTGTGGGAGAGGCCTTCCAACGCTAAGTCTTACGGTATGCGGTTGCCACTCCAGAACTTTTCGGCCCCATCGGCCATCTGTACTGCAAGCAATTAAAATGTGCCACTCAAGTTTGGCAATTCTTTGAGCTATGTCGGCTACCTTGCAGATCTTTTCACTTCTGATTGGATCATGTAGGAAAACCTCCATCATAGCCCTTTCCATTGCCCTTTGGGTGACTTTCGGCCTTCTAATGAGGCCCATCGTGAGTGACCACGTTTCAGTGCCATAGTTTATCACTGGCAACATGCATAGAGACTTTCGTCTTGAGAAACTGCGGTATGTAACACCGAAATCCCACGATTCACGATTTTGCGCCGGACACCGACGTGCTCGGACGACGGACCGTGGGAAGGTGTACGTGCGGGGTATCGCAGACATCGGAAGCGCCTCGGTGCGCGGTGCGTGGCGGTCTGTGGTCGTCTACCGTGCGTGTCCGTCTGCAATATTGCCGATCGTGGGATACCACCATGAGACGGGGAGATATGGCGTAGCTTCCGGATTGCTGCCCAACCGAGTCGAGTTTGACCATTGACCTCTTTCTCGAAGATGGACTTGTTGTCCTAGGTAAACACAAGTGTAGAGTCTCCGATCTTCATGAGAGTGAATGCCACATGTTATTTGACCTTGGTTTTGTCCATGTTCATTTTAAGACCCACTCTTTCGGACGCGTTTTTCTTTAATATTATTACTTCGTTACTTTAGAGAAGAGAATCATGTCCATCCGTGGTGGATGAATATTTGCACAAAAGGTGGGATAGCCATTTAACTTTCTTTTGAAGTGTTCTGTTCTGACCAAAGGTTTTCAACTAACTCTCTGTGGGAATTGAAATACATATACCTTAGTACGTACAGCATTTAAAACCGATTACATTTATTTAATGTAATCGGTTTTAAAATAAATGTCAGCAGTAGATCAACAACATTACAACCAGTTCAGTAACAGGGCTCTCAGTTATACCGATTATTATTATTCCCTGACGTATTTAAAATTCAAACATCAATCCAGTTCAATCCTAATCTGAATTTGGTTTGTTACGCCTTCACGCTAAAACGGCTGAACGGATTTTGATGAAATTTGGCACATGGGTAGACCATGACCTGGAATAGGACATAGGATATTATTTATCTCGGTAGTACGATCCCGTAGGAAAATTTGCGACCTCCACGCGGGCAAAGCCACGAGCAAAACCTAGTCAGAAATAAAAATTACTATAATAAGAACTTTCCATACATTAAGAAGCCACAGAGCTAATTACGGTTAGAACATTCTGTTTCTGATAATGTTTATTAGAGCCATTCTATCTCTGTTAAAGGTTAAAAATCAGAGTAATAGCTTTAATTAATTATAATTAATCATTAAACCTCATTACAACTGATCTTTGGTCTTAATGAGTAATAAATACATCATCGATTATCAATTAATCTGTCGCCCAGTTAAAAACATACATTTATGTCACTATTAATCTACTAATTAACCCTCTGAAAACGAGGTGTCAAATAAAATGCGCGTCACGACCGCTATATTAGTCGCATCTCTTTTATCTGCCACATCGTTAGTCGAGTTACGGAAAATTTTATTCACCACTTCCAAGCTGGGGCACAACGAAGCGAAATGTATTTAATTCACACGTCCCTCGAAATTAAAAGTCGCCTAAGTACGGTAATATTATGATTTTGCAAATGTATTTTACACTTTCATTTAAATACATCGATGAAACTTTTTCAACGGCGACAATATGCATTGTATTATTTCAGAAATTTCCGATTAATGAATCAGCCGTGAATTCGTGTTTATTTTCAGACCAGTGTGACAGACAAAAACATTATCAAGATTCTTTAAATTCGAATACCGGTTTTGGTATAGTTGTTTGGGTGTTCAACTGTATATTAATCAAACTTTAGCATTAATGAGGTGTTATATCGTAGGTAAAACAGGTCGGGGTGTGAAACGCGATACCCATTATTAATTCCCAGTAGTCACTCAATAGTGACGCAGTTATGTTGAGTGCTGAGAATTTAGCGGCGTGATTGGGACCATGTGGGACCGGTAATACGTAATCAAAGATACGATAGCTGAATTATATTAATAGGATATTAATTGTGGATTCCGGTTAGACTGGAAGCCGATCCCAACATACAGATTGATTGATTAATTGTGGATTTGATATCTGTGGGACCAGAGGTTGTGAGTTTAAGTGACTAATTCTCGGATATGAAAATTATAGAAGTTTTCTTATTATTTCAGTTTTGTTTTTTTTCGTCGTCCTGCCATTTTTTTCTCTGTTAAGAAGTCCGTTAAACACGGTAGATAATACAGTATTTCTTTACAGTTTTTGAAACACCTATAAGATTTGTAATAAATCCAATATCGTCACCATTTCATTTAGGTACCCGTAGGAAAATATAATTTCCATAATCTAACTCGATAAGTATATCACAGACATAATTATGCGAGCTAACAAATAAAAATACGTGACAAAAAGTTTCACAAAGAAAATAATCCCAATATGTGAGATATTCAATATGTGAGATAAAAGAAAAAATATTATTATCAAAAGGCATAGACTTACTACTTACAATTTTCCGGGGCTTCTCATAAATGTGATTACGAAACGTATTATATGAAAAAGTTCTCGTTTTTATGTATTGTGACATCGACTTGATCTAATCCTAGCGAACGTCGAGTCGGATAATTCTTTTGTTGGGTATCGGAGAGCGTTTGTCTGTTGATTACTTTTTATTTGAAGAAATGAGATGTATTGGAAAATGTGACAAACATCCGTAACTTGATTTATCGGAAAGATATTTATGTTTTCGAAAGAAATACCCCATAAAATCAAGGAGTTTTTTTTTTTCAAACAATAACAATTTTATTATAGATGGGACTTCCATTTTCTTTGTCATGTACTTACACACAGACAATTCATATAAGATTAGGTACGATAACGTCTGCCTGCCTAGCCTTTTCCCAATTATGTTGGGGTCGGCTCCCAGTTTAAACGGATGTAGCTGAATACCATTATTTTACATGGAGCGACTGCCTATCTGACCTCCACAACCCAGTAACTGGGTAATACGATACCCCTTGGTAAGACTTGTTGTCAGACTTTCGGGCTTCTAACGACCCGTAACGACTGTCAAAGATCCACGAATGACAGCCGGGACCAACGGCTTAACGTGCTTTCCGAGGCACGGAGGAGTCTCGGTATATAAAGATGGTCACCTATCCACGGACCAACCCCGGCAAGCGTAGCTTAACCTGATGGATCGATCCGTGCGGCTGTTATTACGTAGCCACGAGCTCCTCTCGATTTTCAAAATTAGGTACGATAACAATAAGTGAAATATTCACGAGGACAATTTTCCCCAAGCAATAATATAATTCCGACAGCTACATACAAGGAAAACATCCAGACTACCCTGGAAAAGGGTTCGATATTCAATTCCTCGACTACACACATGACAAGAATCATAATAGAATCTATTATGATTCTCCATTATCGTCTATTAAATAGATGTACATATCTATCGGGATTATATTCGGTAAAGATGGGAAGTTACCTATAAAGGTTTTATCTGTTTCGGTTCTATATCCGATAAACGAAACCGTATTTTCGCTAAAATTGTATTGAGCAGCTGCTCAAATAAGATACGAAAATAAAATATTTGCCTTTTGAAATAGTCGTTTTGGTCTCTTAACTTATGGTTCAATAAAGTTTTATAATTTTGTTTATCACTTGCTGTGCACCGCGGTGTTACCCGCCGTTTAATTTAAAAGAAATCGGATTATTTTAAGACACGACACTTGCGATGGGAGTCGACCACGTGTTTTAGCCGCGCAGGATGGTAACTCGTTGACATAGGCATGCACAGTTTGGCTTTGCACGGTAATGCTAGGTTTTCGTCGGGCGGCCGCCCTCGGCCTCCTACGGCTCCAACCCACCGCATCGCATCGCATCGCCCGCCCACGCTTTTACTTCGTTTTCACTTAGCGTTCTTTCTGACCTTTTTTTCTTTTTGCTCGGCTCCTTAGGGTGTAAAATAGCCTTTAACTTTCCTCAAGAACTGGGCGATCAAATGCAAAAATATATTTTCAGGTCCTTAGAGATTAGCGCGTTCAAACAAACACTCTTCAGCTTTATTATATTAGTATAGATAGATTTCAATAACCGCTGTTTATCTTGTATCTTAAGGAACACTTGCTTTGAAGTAAAAAATTTATGAGCCAAAAACAACGATAATAGCCTCATCAATCCCAGGTGAAGTCCCTAAAGAAACGATTTAAGTAGTTCCCAGATTGATGGATCTGCGCGGTATAAGAGAATATTCCAAGCAATATTAACGAAACAGTGAGGCAGTATTAAACCTAGACAATTCAGGGCAAGAAAATGTTCAGTGGAAACTAAGGAAGAAGGAATCAAGGCTCAAACAGGCGCGACGCGTCAGCGCGTCGCGACTTTAACAAAAACAATTTCTGAGAAAAGTTTACTGTAAAAAAGTCGAGCTAGTCTGCACGAGCCTTTAGTTGAAACTTTGTGCTGTGGAATCACAGTAATACGAGCTAGTCTGCACGAGCCTTTAGTTGAAACTTTGTGCTGTGGAATCACAGTAATAGTAAACTCAAGCCAGATGACAATAAAAACCATAAATTGAAACACAATAATTATATAATCAGAAGTTACAACTACTTGAGCTTGTCTCGGTGTCCATGGAGCTGAATTCTGGTCGAAATGTATTATAATAAAATATGAAAAAATGAATCGTTGACACGAAGAAGTTAAATTAAGCATAGTTTAAATATATTTTTTACTTAAATGATTTAAATATTATTATGCTTATTTTAATTAATAAATATAGTTATAAAATAAATATTACACTCATTCAAATTATGTAAAATAACAATTAACATCTGTAATAACCGCACTCAATTGGCACATTAACATTCTGATGGCTTATCAGTAGATTTACAAGTTCACATACCATGCGGTATCACGGATAATATCCAAACATAAAATCGAGAGACCCGCCCATTACATTTGATGACATATCCGTAATCGAATCTGAAACCGATATATCACATCCCTTACACTCTATACCTACATAATACAGGGTCGAATAAAGTTAGCTAGCTAAACTCTCCAGACTTGATGGATATCGATAGTATTTTTATTAACTTTTTATAAAAATGACTCATTAAACAGGATTATAAAATCAAAACAAAAAGCTTAAATCGCCAAATCGTGGGCACAATCGGCGTGAGCAAATTTTATCCCGCGTCTCGCCGCAATTTGTCGTACTTTAGCAAGACGTTCACATTATGGTTTGATTCACAGTAACACTGCCGTTCATCATTGCACCTTTTTGCATTAAGATTTCATAGCCACATACGTAGACGCCTGTGCACTTACGGCTTGAATCGAATCAAGTTGATACTATTTTGATACTTTTATAGTTTTTTTTTTTTTTTAATCTTTATTAAGGAGCTTTGTCACAATACTGACTATGTCGCTCCATCATAGCCAAATTTTGAATTTCAAATTATTTTATATGATTGTAATATATCTTGTACAGAGTTCTAGCCTCGTCCGACATAGGTTTAGCCAAAACACTATTCAAAGTACCAATTCCAAACATACTTTGGGAAACAAATAGATCTCTCCTGAGGCGTTCACCCCGCTCACACTCGATCAAGATATGATGTACGTCCTCGATAATTCCACATTTCTCGCAATCAGGTGAAGGTGCGATGCCCATAAGGAACGTAAATTTCCTCGATGGGATGTGCCCTGAACGAAGCCTCATGGCAGTAACAATATCTTTTCTATTGAGTGAACAGTTATCTATCCAGGGAATAATTAGAGGCTCAGGCTGAATAGTGTTGTACCAGATACCTTTTTCTCTTGATCTCACATCATGAAATTCTTTCCACAATTTATGACAGTGTTTTTTAACCAGATAGAAGTTATCTGCGAAAATTGGTACTATATCTAACGGAGTACCCTCTACGCAGGCCCTCCTAGCACAAACATCCACAACCTCATTGCCATGTATCCCGATATGTGATGGAATCCACTGCAGTATTACTAATTTAGAATTCTGTTGAAGTTCCAATATCTGATCAATTATTGTGTAAGCTATCGGTGTTCCTCGAATTGTCGAGGTACAACGAGCCACATGTTGTAAGGAACTCTTGGAGTCAGTTAGTATTAGAAACTTACTATGATTTATTGATTGAGTGTATGATAAAGCTTCACTAATTGCCAGCAATTCTAGGCTCATTATAGACACGTTCGAGTCAATACTAAAACCCATTGATATATTTTGTTGAGGGTCATAAAAAGCCGCTCCGGAATTATGATTTTCTTTGGAACCATCTGTAAATATTTGATAAAAATTTGGATATTCTGTGTTTACATATTGACAGCATAAATCATTTAAAATCAATGGCTGGAATAATTTTTTTGCTTGATTTACTTCGTTAATGCTAAAGTTAATGTTTTGAGATAAATCTATATAACTGACCCAAGAGCGATGCCCAAACATCTCCAAATTCTGGCTGCAGTGTATTCGTAAGTCTTTAAGGTATTCATGACTTAAAATGAGCAAAGGTTTATTCTTCCTTTTCCATAAAGGCATCTGAGGTAACAAATCGTCCAGCATGTTAACAACTGTATGACTACTTAACAATGACTTACACTTTAAATAAAATTTACCGGCTAAATAATTTCTACGAATAAATAGGGGCTGGAGACTTAATTCACTACTCATGACATGAATTGGTGTAGATTTTATGAAGCTACCAATGACCCTCATCGCTTGATTTTGGACTTTGTCGAGTTTATATAAGTTTGAGTGACAACTATCTCCATATAGAAAGCTAGCATAGTCCATACGACTTCGTATTAGAGAAATATAAGCGATTCTCAAGTGTTTCGGGTGAACACCCCAGTTGGCTCCAGATAGAACTTTAAGGACATTGAGAAATCTTGCTGTTTTTTGGTAGGTCTCATTTATATGTTTGGCCCATCTTAGTGAACGGTCCAGCCAAAGACCCAAATACTTTACATTTTCTTTAACCTGTAAGTTTGAGTTGTTAATTTTAAGATAGACTGTTTCATTATTTTTACCTTTTTTAAATATACAAGTTTTGGTTTTTGTTGTTGAAATCTCTAAACCGATATCAGCAAGGAGTTTGGCAAGTAAATTCAGTGAGTTCTGTAAATAATAACTAGCTTGAGCTACATTATCTTCAACGGAGTAAACAACAAAGTCATCTGCAAATTGTGAAACATGAACATGATCGGAACTAATTTTTGTACATAAATCTATAGTAGCTACATTGAACAATAACGGTGATAGAGGGTCGCCTTGTGCTAAACCCCTTCCCGTGGTTCTTACCATCCGTAAATCATTAATTTTAATATTTAAATGTCTCTCACGAAGAAACTCCCAAAGGTATAAACAAATCTTATTACCTACGCCTAGTCGATCCAATGTTAGCAATAGCTGAGTAATATCTACATTATTGTACGCATTATCGATGTCTATGAAACAACCTACCGTGACACAGTTGGTACAAAAACCTTTTTGTATCCTAGTAACTAATAGACTTAAATTATCGAAACAAGATCTACACTTTCTGAAACCCAAAGTAGTATCAGCAAACAAACCTTTACTTTCAAAATGCCACTCTAATCTCTTTTGAATAATTGAATGGAAGATCTTACATATACACGAAATAAGTGAAATAGGTCTAAGCGATGAAACCATATTATTGTCTCTTCCGGGCTTAGGAATAGGAATAACACCAATTTCTCGCCATTGATTCGGTACTAGACCTACGGAAAGAAATTTATTGTATAAGAATAATAATATTGATTTAGCATTCTCTGATAGATATTTAATCATAGAAAATGATATTTCATCATTTCCTGGACAGGTATCTTTGGATTTAATGCTTTTATCAAGTTCTACTAAAGTTATATGCGAATTTAATTTTGAATTTTGAGAATTAAACAATGGTTGACAAACAGGGACATAATCAGGAGTCAAACTATGTAGCAGAAGACTTGCTTTATCATAATCAATAAAATTCCTGGGAGTTTTATAACCTTTTATCCATTTCATTTTTCGCCAAAGGTCATTAATAGAATTATTTTCATCCAAAGAAGAACAAAGTTCCCGCCAAGAATTATTGAGAGTACATCTCAAAATTCTTTGAGATTCTTGTATTTTTTTTTGAAGTGATATAAAATTTGTAGGAGTAGGGTTTCGCCTAAATACCGCTAAAGCCAAACGTCGAAGTGCCACCGACTTTGAAAGTTCTACATTCCAATAGGGTTTTGGGTTAAACTTACTGCTAGGATTTAAACATATCTTAATATCGGGAATACATTTATCTGATGCTATTTTTAAAATATCTAAAAATCTATTGTAAGTATCTTGGGGATCGTCTGATAAAATAAATGAATTAAAAATATTTTGTATATACTCAGTATACTTCTTCCAGTCGACGTTTTTGAAGTTTTTCTTTCTGAAAAACGACCTGTTAGAACTAAAAGTAGTCGAAATTTTTATGACAACATGATCACTATTTAATGTTTCACTAGTCACCCTCCAGTCAAATCTTAATGATATGTCTGACGTCACCATAGTTATGTCGGGGGAAGATTGTCTCAAGCTACCACTCACTATTTGTAGACGCGTTGGGCTACCGTCATTTAAGATAACATAATCGTAATCAATCACAGAGTCTAGAATCTGATTGCCCCTCGCGTCTGTCTTATGCGACCAATTTGTGTGATGACCATTAAAATCCCCCAGGATCATAGTCTTTCCACTACCAAGTAAAAATAAATAATCCCAGACTCCTTGATTTGTGTGAAGTTCTGGCGGGCAATAAACAGCAATAATGTTTTGAATTTCGTCACAGTTAAACAATTTTACTTTAACCATTTCTAGACCCGAGTTGTTATCCGTCAAAGGGACGCGTATTGCCTGAATCGATTTGTGTGTCACAACAGCTACACCGCCATAAGAAAGGTTCCTGTCCTCACGAAAAATATTATAGTTACTAATATTTAAGGGTGTATCCCGATCAAGCCACGTTTCACAAATTGCAGCTACATGTATATGTTCCCGGTTTAATAACTGCTCAAATAATTTTAATTTGGGCTTAAGACTACGAGCATTCCATTGCATCACGTTTAAATCAATACGAGTTTTCGTTTTGTTAACCATTATCACCCAAAATCATTTTAATAATCTTGGATAAGTCTGGCATAAGATTAGTAAAAAACGAGGTAAACCAGTCTGTACCTATCTTAATTATGGTTTTGAGACTAGCGACTACGGTTTCTTTCCTTTCCCTAATAAAGTCCTTTATCTTCCGTATAACTTCGCTAAATGACCATGATCTCCAATTTGTCTGATCCAAATTTTCTGTCTGCGACGCCGGACCAGGTAGGTCTTCTGCCGATTTTTCTGATTCCGAAGTTTCAATTTCTGCCATCACATTACTTGCTATTTGATAAGGTACTTTCTTCTTTTTATTACTTTTCTTTTTGTTTTTTGATTTGCCAGAACTTATATTTCCATCGAACGGAATATTTCCATCGACTGTTTCAATATAAACCTCTTGATAAGAAGCTACCGAATCTTGCTTGCCTTTTTGAGCTACTTGAATGCTTCTACATTCAATGATTGGGCTTGGAGCTCGTTGAACTTCTTGTGTGAGGAGAGAGGGAGAATCAGAATATTTAGAAAGGCCGGTTTGATACGTGCAATTGTGTTCTGACATCAATTCCCTGATGCGCTTTTCTTTTTTATACACAGGACAATGTTTTGACATAGCCTCGTGATTGCCTGAGCAATTAACACATTTAAATTTTGTTGCATCACAAGTATCATGGTAGTTGCAGCACTTTGGGCACAATGCTTTACTTGCCGGGCACATTTTAGCTATGTGTCCAAATCTCCAGCACTTAGAACACTGTGTCACGGGAAACGTATAGGGTTCTACTCTTATTCTCAGTTCAAATAACAATATGTGTGTAGGTAAGGAAGAACCTTTAAAACCAATTCTGAAAGTTTCACTTTTAACCCATTCTCCTCCATCTTTTTTATTGAGTCGTTTAGCTGTTACAACTTCCTTTTCCGAGTAAATATGTTCTATAAGTTTTTCTTCAGCTAAGTCCAATTCGATATCTCTAATAATGCCGTACGATATACCAACCTCCCAAGTTTTTTGTATTCGCCAACCAAGTTCACTAAATACCGGACAATAAATAAATGTATCTGCACTGCTTTGGTTACTAAACGTAACCAGCAATTTGTATGGGTTTATATATTTTATTTTATCAATGTCCATCATCTCATTTTGTTTTAATAATTTTGCAAGTGCAAATTGTTTAGGAATCTTTTCCTTAGAGGTTACGGTAACTTGTATTGGTGATTCTTCGGACATAACCTTGTTGTGTTTTGCCTTCTTCTTAGTATTCTTTGCTATAGTTTGCCAACATTCTTCATTATTCTCGGGTCTTGGTCGTTTCCCCTCTGATGTTATTGTTTCCATTTCTATTTCCTTATTGAATTGTGTTTGGTCATCTAATGTATCAGTGTTTCTATTTACATCATAATTCTCATCGTGATTTGGATCGCTATCCATTAAGCGCAAAGTTCATAATTGCCTAACAGCACACGCGACACGATATCGGCCAGCGCGAACGCAAGCCGATAGCTAAACAGGTTTTTTGTTTACCACCAATTAACAAAAGACATGTACGGATCGCACCGAGTGTGATTACGAACTGACTTTTATAGTTAACCTCGTAATTGAAAAGCCGCAGCTCCCAAGCGTAATTTCCCGGTTTGATTTCGATGATAAAATACGGTGATATTATCTGCTGCCTTAATTAATCAATGGTAAAATGATCGCGCTGGACAAAATGGGTGGCAACTAACAAAATTACTAATTAAAAACAGAAATTTCCCGATAACCGCGTATCGACATAGAAAAGGTAATTTACGTTAAGCCCATACTTCGAAGTCTATTGGAAATAAAATTATTATCATGATTACAACAATACCATACCTTCCTAAGAGTTTCCTTTTGTTATTACGCAATAGTCATAACTTGAAAGAGCTTCCAATAATCATAAAACCTTTTGGAATTAGACACGTAGTACCTTGAATGGAAGTCTGACATAAAATGGATTGTTTCAATAATTAGTATGGAGCTTTAGTACCTACCTAAAACATTAAGTTTTAGTACCAAAAGAGGTTTTTCTGAGAGTACCTACTCGCCCGGGAAAGTATCACCTGTATTACCAAATGGCATCATTTCGTTCACAAGTACTTATATTTTTACACTTTTAGTCGTGATTTTGTTTACCAAAAAATTCTTTGTAAGTTACAACTTATAGAAAATCTCAAATCCTCTCTATTCCGTCTTACAAGTTTACCAAGTGTCGTGTTTAGTACCGCAATAAATGTTTAAATTCGATTTTCTTTTTTTAAATGTGGTCAAAAGAGAGAGATGACCTGATGCCCGTGTCCACGCAGTGGGAAGTTTAAGGCTGTATGAATATGGAGATGAGTTATTTATAAATTAAACGAAAATTAACAGTCTAGGTAACTTGTGAACGTGTAGACTTGTAACTTTTGATAAGCAAGGCCTTGCCTGCCAACAAGCAGTATTGTTGCACTCTTCTTTGAACGTTATGGGTGCCTTTCAATAGGCACACTTATTTTTTTTTAATTTTATCCTCTCGTTCGTCAGCTGCGTTTCCGGATAAACAAATAATTTGTCTACCTATTTTACCTACACTCTTGTCGACTCATCAGAAAACCCCTGATTTTGCAACCATCTGTCTAAAAGTAACAGTGGACCCCTTGCCTAGTTATGTATAGTTGAGTAAAACTTTTGTGTTTTACAGTCCATTGAGGGTTGAACGTGGATTAAAAACATTCAAAATTAAAAGTCCACGTTCAACCCCCGAGGGGTTGAATGTGAACTAATCCCTATTAAGCATCCCTATTACATAAAGAAAAGGCAAAGCAATCTGTATCATCTTTTAACAAGTTATCTTTTTCTTTTTCTCAGTTATCTTTTCCTGAACAACCGTTAGCATTTGCACTTAAAACAACACACATTTACAAGTCAGATATAACGACTGATCTTTCGGCCAGTGCTTGCTTATATTACAATTGCTAAGTTCAGAATGAGATGCCCCATTACTTCGCAAAGAGCAAGCGATATTGGGAATTTTGTGGGCAATTTGTTTATTTATGAAGACACTCATTTAAATACGATACTTATTTATTACTAACATAGTATTATTTTGCCTTTGTTTTAAAATTCTTTGAGTTCGTAGGTTTGTCTTACGTCAGCATAGAAATCTATTGTTTTTTTACGCCGATATAATAATGGTACAAATTGGGCCTGTGAACGTTTATATCGCCAAATATAACGATAGTTAACGATAGTTTATATCGCCAAATAATAGCAAAAAAATTCGACGGCAAAAAAGCAAATTAAAGTACTATAAAAAAATGTTAAAAATATCCAACCGACCTATTTAAACGCCCTTCATTTTGCGCGCTTGGTGTGGTGACGTGACAGTCTTCTATGACAACAAACAAGTGTCAAGTCAATGTCAAACAATCTTACAAAACCATTGACATTTTGATTGTTGTCATAGACTATTATGTCACATCCGCTCTGACCAGTAGTATTTGA
Organism: Lithophane leautieri; assembly: GCA_949152455.1. NCBI lineage: Eukaryota > Metazoa > Arthropoda > Insecta > Lepidoptera > Noctuidae > Lithophane > Lithophane leautieri. Next base: position 4,016,029 of record OX424479.1, on the reverse strand, counting down.
ATTTCCCAAAGTTTTTTGGCACTTTAAAAAAAAAAACTCGGAAAAAAGAAATATTATTCAAGAGGCATAATTCTGAAGTAATAAAGTTTATAAAAAAATACTTGATCCTTATTTGAGTCGCATGCATATTCCCTATTTCTGACTACCCCCTTAGGAATTTAAGCATGATATTATTCTAAAAGCAACTTAAAGAATTATGCATTATTTTAGTTAAACAGCGTATCTTTCTTATATATTCGTAAAAACATGAGCTCTCATACATTTTTCATTCAATACATTTATACGTCGGCCATCGCCGACTTCTCGGTCTGTTCGACCTTATATTGACCCTTACTTAATACCAGTCACAGTACAGAAATAACTTGTACATTGTACCTATGTTTATTTACGTATTTAATTTATTCATTGTTATGAAATGGATTGTTTGTTTGAAAGTTTGAATCCATGGAATAGAATTTTTGAATCGAAAATTCTATTCCATGGATCAAAACTTCGAAACTGTGCCCGCTGCTCTACCAGTGACTTCTAGTTAGCTTTCTGGGCTTATACATTTTTGATATTAATTATCTCATTTTTTTTTTATGGATTTGATAATGGACATCCTCGCGTTTGTTCTTTTACTCTTTTGCATTTAGTTCTTTTATTTGTATAATAAATAAAATACATGCTCCTATTTTTGCATATCTCGCAGTAAGATGGTTGATGTGATATAGTTATATCCCTAGGGATTTAACTATATACCGTTTTATAGTTTTATGAAAGAAGTTCATAACTGTTGGAGTGCCCTAATTTTGTTACTGGGACCAGTTTCGACGTAGTTGGTCACAGTTCTAACCTAACCTACTTGGTCGGAGTGCCCTAATAGTTATATTACTATATCGTGATGGTATCATAGTTATTTACCTAGTAAGACGGTTATGAACCGCTTTCATATAACTATATTACGATATATAGCTATATACCGTAATATAGTTATAGGAATATCTCTAGGTATCCTAAGGGACATAACTATATCACGGCTTCAACCATCTTACTGCGACATATATACTTAAATGGCAAAAATGGCGTCATGTTTGCCGCAAATAAACGTATTTTCTCTCTTTCTTTCTTCTTAAACTGAAACTTAGCTAGTATGAAATGTCAGTCTATGTGTTACAAAAACAGAAAATTATAAATGCTAATAACCATACATAGGACGGCTAACCTTCAGAGCTAAAAATAACTCATTGTTACACCAGATGTGTCGTCTAACAATTTTTTCTTTCCTTATATACAGCGTGTAACAAAAACCATGCCTGATGCGAAAGGGGCATAGGTACAAAAAAACTAAAAAAAATTATTATTATTGAAAATAATAAAGTCAATACAATTTGAAATTCACATTTTTAGTATATAAATTTCATTATAAATTACCCCAATTTCATTATAAATTAGCAAATTTTCTACAGAGGTCATTTGTTATGACTTGTAGACACCCGCTAGACAACTGCCGCCCGCACCCCTTGTAATAAACAGGTAAAATTCCCTATTCAAAAAAAATGCGGCGATTTATTTTTATTTTTTCACAAGAAGTCCATATAAATAAACTCAGTATGATTCTTAACAACACCCTCACGGATCGGACAGGTTTTTTTTTAACACGCTGTAGATAAACGAACAATCCGTATGAGTATACAATGTAAACATATTTTTTGTTCCAAATAATGAGCCAGTTCAAAGTTGGCTTGAATAATTTATGTGATCGAAATAATTGTGGGTATGTTTAGCAACGCATAAATTTTGTAATTAGTTTAGGTCTAGTTATCACAAGCGCTTATGCTGAGCATGAATGAGGTCCTGGATTCGATTCCCGGGTAGGGAAAACTGTTATTGAGCTTTTTGCATCTGGAAATTCTCAGTAGCAGCCCGGAGTCTGGATTTGTGCCCGGTAATGGCAATAGGCTCGCCCCCTATTACATGGGACTTGAAACATAACTGGCGAAGTGTGAATGTGCGGTACACCTCTGCCTAACCCTTCGGGGCAATAATGTGTGATTATGTTATGTTAATTTATACTTATCATCCCACGGGTATTTAATTTTTTCGGTAATTCAAAAGGATTTCATATTTATTGCACAGTTTTTGACAGTCGTTACGGGGCGTCAGAAGCCCGAACCTCTGACAACCAGTCTTACCAAGGGGTATCGTATTATCCAGATACTGGATTGTGGAGGTCAGATAGGCAGTCGCTTCAAGTAAAATACTAGCATTCAGCTGCATCCGATTAGACTAGAAGCCGACCCCAACATAGTTGGGAAAAGGCTGGGCAGATTGATTGATTTATTACACATACGTTTTCTTTTTTATTCAAATACGATAGGTATCCGATTTAATTTGTCATACCTATTTATTTATCTGCATGAAATTGTTCTTTCGAAAACCGTTTAATTGGAAACTGTTACGTAATAAAACGAATTACGTTATTCCTTAATTAAAATTAACTATCACAACAATGAGATGAAAAGGATCTGATTTATAACAAAAATAATTAAAATTTTCGTGTCGAAAATGGTATGAAATACAAAAAAAAAACATTAATAAATGAAATTATTTTATTTGCGTAGGTAGATAGGTAATGTTGTCAACAAGAAGAAAATGGAAAATGGATAGGCGGGTTGAGGAGCTCGTGGCTAAGTAATAACAGTCGCACGGTTCGATCCATCAGGTTAAGCTACGCTTGCCGGGGTTGGTCAGTTGATGGGTGACCAACTTTACGTACCGAGACTCCTCCGTGCCTCGGAAAGCACGTTAAGCCGTTGGACTGTCATTCGTGGATCTTTGACAGTCGTTACGGGTCGTCAGAAGCCCGAAAGTCTGACAACCACTGTTACCAACGAGTATCGTACCTAGACTAGATTGTTGAGATCAGATAGGCAGTCACTCCATGTAAAATACCGGTATCAGTCTAACCGGATGCAACTGAGCATCCGGTTAGACTGAAAGCCGACCCCAATATAGTTGGGAAAAGGCTAGGCAGATTGATGATTGGATTGGTCAGGAAAAAAAAATCAGAGCGAAGGTTGACTGGCCAGGGTGTGCCATTTACAACTCGTCGAAGCTAGTCTGGCAATGAGTTTAGTTATTATGGTAAAATTAAAACTTTAAAGCACAAGGCTTATACACCGTGTTTTTTTTAATAGGATATTAATGAGACCATGTCAAAGAATCAACTGTTTAAATTTTTTTTTTAAGTTATCCTAACGTTTTACCATCTATCTTTGTATCTAAATTTCATTGTAATGTACGAGAAAATCATTTACATTCAAATAAATCATTCATAATTAATGCTAAGAAAATGCTCTGTTGTCTTATTTTTTTTATGGACAAAAATAGTCATAATTAAATTTTGATTTATATTTTTTTACTTTTTTCACGAAAGGGAGTTATTTACGTAAATAATCGTGACTTTATCGAATTATTATTGAAAAAAAAAAAACATGCCAGTTGTTTATTGGACATGGTTTCATTAATAACATAGAGTAGTGTGGGATTAAAAAAAATACGTTGTACAAAAACTCTTCACGTATATACGCGTTGACAATATCATTATAGTTTACACATGTAGGATTTTTTGTTACTGTTGCGTAAGAAACTAGCATAAAAAAAACCAGAACGTACCTAGTCAAATTATAGAGGATGTTGCCATCAAATCGTTTATTTTTTTTAGGCAGAAGATATCTCGTTTACAGCTTGATTGTAACTCAGTAACTCAGCCAGCGATCATAACATTATAGTTACAACTGTCGATTTATTTCATATCAACCTATACTTCATTTAAAATAAGATTATACATTTAAACAAACCTTTTTACAGCCCGTTCAACTGATTTTGACTTCTATACCGTAGGCATAAGGATGGCATTAAAAGCAAAAAGGTTACACAATACCAACTGTCTACTCCAGCTGCCATTTCTCATGCCACCAACGCAATAGAAGTCAAAATCGGTTGAACGGACTGTAAAAAAGGTTTATTTAAATATCTAATCTTATTTCAAATGGAGTATAGGCACCCATACAGACTTTCCCACTAGGTCATTGTTATACATTTGCAGAAATAATCTTAAATACAATTTTTTATTTAATAAATATAGGGGAAAAGACAGCTAAATGATACATCCTGATTGACAATTCACAGAAAAGATAGGAATTATCATCATCTGCCTAGCCTTTTCCCAACAGCTGAAATACCAGTATTTTATATAGAGCAACTGCCTATTTTATTTGACATGAAACAAAAAACTTAATGCAAGCTTCCTTGACAGTTATGTAAAAAAATAATTGTCTGAAACATAAATGTAGTGTTAATTATCTGCGAATGAGTCAAAGCCTATTTTATTTGACATGAAACAAAAAACGTTAATGCAAGCGTCCTTAAGAAAATAATTGTCTGAATCATAAATGTAGTGTTTATTATCTGCGAATGAGTCAAATATATCTGCATTTTATTTAATGGCATGATTGTATCTATTTTTTAGTCTATATTTGTAACAACCATTTAATTTTTATCTCGTTTGAAATCATCTTTTCAGCCTAGGCAGATAGTATCGCATATTATATAATTTAAAAAAATTATGAGTTGCGAAATATTATTACTTAAAACTAGTTTGATCAAAATAAACAGATATAAACACGTAACGACTATTTTAGAAACGTTCTCACGTAATTATTTAAAACAGGAATCGAGTCATTAACACAAACGGTTGTCTAGATAATATTAGTCACAGTCTAGCATTTATGGAGTATTTCTACTCGTTTTTAAATCAATAATTTCGACATTTAGAGTCTTTATTACCTCAAAATGCTTAGCATGATCCTCTATTAAATAGAAAATACTGCAGCATTATTTTTATATTAATAATGATATGTTAAAGTAGAGGATAAATATTAAGTACTACGGTTGACAAAAACACGACCCGATAAAAAAAAATCTCCAAAGAAAAAAATACAAAGTGACCTCCAAACCGATCAATAAACTGCTAGTATTAAAAAAATACTTCAAATTAGATCATGAAACTTTTCACTGGGCAAATTAAAAAGCAAATAAGTACTAGGCTTTTTTTTTAATTACCATTATTTTCACCGTAAAAATAAATTACCTAAACTATCGGCGTTTTGGAGCCACCAGCTCTCAGTCCGCGAGCAGTATGGTGCGAGCGAGATAAAAAGTGAATTTGAGCTGAATAAGGTAATGAAAAAAATCCATAATAAAAACATTGTTTGATGACCTCGTATGTGCTGTAGAAATCGATCTCGTAACTACTCGTATCTACTCGTATAGTCTAAGTACTGTAGATACTCAATCAGATATCTATTTTGGTACCAAACAACGACAATATGACATCATTCATCTATTTCTGTTACATCTTGCTTATCATTCTGCTAATTATAGCTAGAGATTTAAACAAGAAACGCCTTCATAACCGCAAGTGTAATAAGGAAGTTAATACACTGACATGTGAGCTGTCTAGAAGAATATTGTCGTTTATTGCAAAAGAGAGATAATGCTATAGGATAATCAGCCGCCCCATCTACTTGAAGGTAAAAAAGGTTACGAAAAACAATACAATATTATAATAATACAACGATTATAATAAGCACATTAAAATTATATTATACATATTATATTATATTATATTATATTACTAGCTAATGCCCACGGCTTTGCCCGCGTGGATGTCGGTTATTTTATACTAAAACCTTCCTCGAGAACCACTCTATCCATTGGTGAGAACACCATGACAATCGTTTTTGGTGCAGTCGTTTTTGGGTTTATCGCGAACAGACAAACAGACAGACGCTACAGAGGACACTGTTTTATTTATAATATGTATTGATTATTATATTATATATAAGTAATTGTATATATATATATTTTATTTTTTTAATTATATTTAGAATATTATAATAGAGAATTTATGTAGCTAATGTTAACGAGAAATAGTTCCTACAGCATAATCTAATCGAATAACTTACGACTATTTATTTTTGCTTTTTCTTCACGAGCATTCCAAGAAAAATTCAAACTAGACTCGCTCCTAATTCCATATGACTCAATACCACAATTTTGTAAAAGCTCGAAGTACAGCACGTCAACAACCCGGGGCCGGCAACAGGGGCCGTTTAAGGGGGAAACTACCGCCCACTTCCTCTCATAGAGGCATGAGTGCCAGTGGGAACATTGTAGGCTAATTATGAGTAAGTATAGAATACTACATGTTCAAACTATAATGTATTGTATAATGTTATAAGCCTCAAAGATGAGAGAATGGATAATGAATTATTGGAAATCACGTCCATACTATCGATATCGGAAACCAACGAGCCTTTTAATATAGAAAGTCATAATTTTCACGAAAAATGTAAGCCAAACGGCGATAAATTATTATTATCCTTCGCATTATATTTAGTCACAACAGTAATAATACTGCAAATTCATTGTTCACAACAGTCATTTGATGATGTAAAGGATCTCGTGACAAAGATGAGCCGTTATGGTCTTCGTATTTAATTGTGAATAATGAGTCTTAAGTCATCGATTGTTGATAATCATGATGACAAGTCATCGTACGTGTCCGCCATATAACTCATCAATTTATTACAAAGCGGATCTTATAGACAATCATCAAACAATAAAAGGGAGCCCTAAAAATTTTAAGAAGGATGAGTCTTAAAAGGACGCCTATTAATAAAGCACGTCCAAATACTTACATGACGTGACCTCAAAATTTAATCCATTACAATTATATTTAGGTAGATTAATGGCCGATCCCTATAATCTACGTACCGATATTTGTTAAAATTAAGACTCATGAATCTTTTCCAATAATGAAGCAAAGACCTCGTAGCTTTGCATAGTAGACCCTCCCTTATGGAAATAGCTATTACAGGTAAAATTAGCTTATGAATCTATTTATATGCTCAGTTTGGCACTAAAAAAGGCTACCATTGTTACGTAAAATGATTCGTTTTTGTTTATAGGAACCGAGCAATAATGTATTTAAAATATTGTACCTAAATGTTTTGCATTTTTTTAATGTATACCTAATTAGGTACGGTGCGTACTGGATTAACAATACGGCCAATGAGTCATGGCCGGTTTGAACATAGACTCTCCGAAATTTCGCGCATGTACACTGTCATTCACTCATACTCGCCTCATGGATGTCACCATTTGGTTCCTAAAAACTGTTAATCGCAGCCTTCTGTGCAATGTTCAGACCAACCATTATTCATCGGTCGTATTGTACTAACATTTCTATCGCTCAGAGGTTAGCTGTTAGAAAACTAAATTTTCTGTTAAAAAGGCCATGTAGAATGTCGTTAAGAAATGCCATGTAAAACTATTTTTTTTGTTAAAAAATGCCACGTACAATGTTGTTAAGAAATGCCATGTAAAACAAAATTTTCTGTTATAAAATGCCATGTAGCAAAAACCCTTAAATTATAATTTATTTTATTTAGGTACAATAAAGAATTAAACATTTTCAATCTTAACATATATAAAAGTAAGTATCACTTTTGGGAGACATTATAATTGAATGTTTACAATTATACCTACTTATGTATTTCTGTCAGGCTAGCTCAAGTAGTTAAAATGCATGAATTAATAGTTCATAATTTACGTTAAACCCATATTTCCCGAAACATGAACCAGACGACCCAAAAAATTCAATTTTAGTAAGTAATTGGTATCCGCGAATACTCAACTACATTTCTGATATACACTTAAAATGAGTTATTAAAATATAGTTTCCCCAATTAAAGTAACAAACCAAAGATCGTGTTGTAGGCCACATTTTCACGATCGTCCATGAACACGGGTACTGATGGGTAACCATGGAGAAAACCAAGGAGAAAGAGTAACCATGGAGTTTCTTGCCGGCTCTTCTCCATAGGAAACGACCAATTGGAACCGTGCACCTAGCTTCTGACGTTTCATAAGTGCCCATGTAGGCTTATGTGAAATAAAATATTTTGATTTTGATTTTTGATTTTTGATGGACAATCGTGAGACCATTAATGCTTGGTTGCGGCCATGGCTTGTTTAGTACTTTTCTCAAATACTGCGCGGTAATTCAAATTTTAAATTCCAAAATCAAAGACGAACAACGATAATTTTTCACGCGCCAATATACCTATTAATTTTTTTCTTCTTTAACAGCTCTATTTGTAAGCCAAATCGAAATTGAAAAAAAACCTTTGATACTACCTTAAGTCTCGCGCGACACGACTCTAACAAAATAATTTATAAAAAAACCTCACGGTATAACAATTACCAGTATCGTATCGCGCCAATCTGCACGAGGCTTTATCGAACTTCAACATATAGCAACGTGTCGAAGTAAAAAGTTCGTTCCATTTTTAAATAACACGACAGGTATGAGTTTTCATGGTAATTTATTCGGCCGCTAAACACGATAGATATGGATTTTTGTATTCGACCAGTATAGCAATTTCGATTTATCTCGAAGGTTGTCAAAATAATGCGTGAATTTCCAAGCATGTTTGAGAAACATATTTTTAATTACGTTTGTTAATCCTCATTATACATAATGGGCGATATAAATACCATCTCCACCTACGCATACCCAAACGCTACGATTTGTCAACGTGCCAATATTAATAGGTACTCTCAGCATCACAATTGTAATTAATGTTTCGTAACCAATAACACAAACAGAAAATCAATCAAATAGTGTAACTGTACTTTGAAATGAACAAGGTATTCACGGGAAAATTCGAAATTTAAGTCATCAATATTGTTGTTTAGGTATTGCGCGATTAAATGGAAATTGTGGACACCGCACAAGGTGGACCGATGACCTGGTGAAGGCCGCGGGAATCCGCTGTACGCGAGAAGCACAGAACCGGTCTAAGTGGCGGCGCTTGGAGGAGACCTATGTCCAGCAGTGGACGTCTTTCGGCTGAAATGATGATGATGATGGGAATTAGTAATTGTCATCACCCTCAGGAGTACCTATGATGAGAAGGTTCTTTTTCCAAAAGCCTTACTATATTGAGCTTGTAGTGAGCATGCAAACCTATTTACCCGACTACGACAAAGCCAAAGGAGGGTTATGATTTTAACAGGCTATGTATGTATAAAAATGTTAGGAATATTGTAATATCGTATACTTTTACAATGTTTAAAATACAATAGACGTAGATATATTTAGTAACCTATTCCGCTTAACTATTCTTCAAGAGTCATAAAAAACCCTGTAAGAAATCAACACGTGTTTCACCTCTCAACGAGGCATCCTCAGGATGACGATTGACCAATTGCAAACCAGAACACGACGTGTTGCCACACCGAGCGCTGGATGCAGCGCTCGGTGTGTATATCTACGTCTATTGTATTTTATAATGGATTTCCGCAAAGTCACGCCTGAATCAATTAACTATTTACAATGTTTGTAAAAATGTGAGGACCATGTACCTATCACATAACTAATTTATTTGTCATTGCTACATTTATAATTCTTTTTACCTTTTGTGGGACAGTAATCTTATTGTAGGTGCATCGTCTTCACATATAATTATATAATTCATGTATACAAAATATTGTAAAACATTTTTAAAAAGAGTAACTGTGTAGTTTCTTGCTCATTCTTCTCCATATGAAAGCTACCTTTTGGAATGGGCAACTAGAATCAATTCTATTTCTTTGTTTTTCGTTGACGTTCAAAAGTGCCTTTTATGTGCCTATTTGAAATAAATTATTTGACTTTTTTGACTTTTATAAACTACTCGTCGTATTTTGACAAACAAAGTATCATTGGAAGCGTCATGTTGTTCACAAACAAACAATCCAACATGGCGGCACATAGCGAATGAAAATGGTTACCGAAAAAATAAAAATAATTTATAGTGGTAATAAAAGGTCTGCAAGAATTCTTTCTGAAAATATATGGCTTATCTATGATTGTCTATACGTTAACCTCAAATTTTACTCTTGAATTTTCCCAAACCATTTTCTTACAACACGCTCTTCACTTTTATTTGTTTTCTTTTTTTTTAACTTGTGCGTTGTATTGTGTACTTGTATTGTATTGTTGTATTTTAGTCTGTGCTAAATAAATGCATTTTCTTTCTTTCTTTTCGAACCAAAGAAGTGGGTAAGATCCCAAACCCAAAAATAATTTAAATAAAAATAAAAGGAGTCGCACGAAATCTGTTCGATTTATGCCTTAATTACATGAAGTGTGACTACGGATTTTTAATTTGTCCATCTGTAGTATCTTGTTTATACCTTTTTTTAGCTGTCGTAGTTGGGTTTTAAACATATATTTTTTAATCTTTGTTTTATTTGCGTAAAACAGTCACAACAGCAGATTTCATTTTGGCAATACAATAAAGTTCTTTACCTCGTTGTTTCAGAATCTTGTCACCAGATAAATGTATGCATGTTTGACTATCAAAATTAAAACTTATCGCGATTCCGAGTAGGCATGTTTTGCAAAAGCTGGGATTTGTTTTCCGACCACTTGATATCTTCTGGTTTAATTCGGTTCACTCCCCAATATAAATATAATTAATTTCGTAAACTCGCAGGAGGCAAAAAGCTGTTTTCCGACGAACACACAAAGATCTTTACCGCTTGAAATTAAACCAAATTAGGCTCAAGCCCTGGATTTAATTACGTGAAACAGATAAACATCTGAAACGCAATTAAGACAATAATATGCCGATGTTTTGGTAAACAGAACTGTATAATGAAATCAAATGGCAGGTTCACAAACAAGTATTACTTTCATACCAGTAAAGGATATACCAGAAAACAACTTCGAAAACAGTATCCAAACAAGATTAAGTCGAATTCTACTTGGAACGGGTTTTATAGTAAAACTAACCAAACTTTACTTTTTACAATAGATCTAAATCTTCTTTTCGTGTGGTTAGTGACTAACCTGGTGTCCATGGGCCTCTGACTTGGCTTCACATGCCATCGAGAATTATCTCTCTGGCATGCTGGTTTCCTCACAGTGTTTTCCTTCACAGTTTTTAAAGCAAGTGATAATTAAACAATACGCACATGAGTCTGAAAAGTCAGAGGTGCGTGCCTTGGGTTCGAACTCGAGACCTATGACTTGGCAGTCCGACTGTCACACCACTAGGCTATCACTACTATAGATCTAATAATAAAAACATAATACGGTTATAATTTAAACAAACATTTCTACACAATAGGCTTAACGGACAGTTCAGAGCAGAGCATGTATGGAGGCTAAGGAAACCGCCGCACATGTGCTCTTTGAATGCACATGCGTCACCCAAACTAGAACAGAAACCCGAAACTTCGGTCACTTAGATCTTTTGCAATGTTCTGAACAGACTAAGCGACCTAAACTGCTTCTGGAGGGAGGTAGGCTGGTTAAAATGGCCAACGACTGCTGCCATGGTCCACTCTAAGGACTCAAGTGCTGTAACCAATCCAGCTAACATAGAACATAGATGGTTATAATTTCAATTAAATGGATACCTAATATGTAAGTGACTAGGTTTTGCGCGTGGCCTCGCCCGCATGGATGTCGGATATCGTCTCACAGGAACATTCTATCGGGATACTTAAGAAATGCTAGGTTTCCTATACAAAATTTCATCCCCTATATCACCCCATAAAGGATTATTTTTGAAACAAAAAGTAGCTTCCCCAGGATGCCATCTATCTCCTTGCCAAAAAGGGTAACATACAGACAGACAGACAGACAGAGTTACTTTCTAATTTATAATATTAAGTAAGTATAAGTAAGTATGGATTCAGCGAAGAGTAGATATACTCGTATATACTCAAGTTTTATAGAGTGCCCATCTTGTAAACATAATGCCTATTTACGAGTATATCTACCAACGGTTTATTTGACTCCGGTACCCGAATGTCGTAAAGCTATATGAAGTAAGAACAAACTAAAACCCTTTGCATATGCTCGACATACTAAGACCACTCGATTTCCGGGACTGTAAATCATGAATTGGTAATACCTCGATGGAACCGCACTGGGACGAGCCTGCCTCCAAGATTTTGCATATATGTAGGTACGTACAGACTGCAGTCTATAAGCAACTTGGATTATGTAGCTATATTGTTTTTAAGTCAGAGTAAAATTAGGACTGATCTGTTTTAAAATATAACGTCTTTCGAAGATCAATATTATCTGGAGGAGCTCATGGCTAAGTAATAACAGCCGCACGGGTCGATCTATCAGGTAAAGATACTTTTGCCGGGATTGGTCCGTGGATGGGTGACCATCTTCACATACCGAGACTCCTCCATGCCTCGGAAAGCACGTTAAGCCGTTGGTCCCGGCTGTGATTTGTGGATCTTTGACAGTCGTTACGGGTCGTCAGAAGCCCGAAAGTCTGACGACCATTATTGCCATGGGGTATCGTATTACCCGGTAACTGGGTTGTGGAGGTCAGATAGGCAGTCGCTCCATGCAAGTACTGGTATTCAGCTGCATCCGGTTAGACTGCAAGCCGACCCCAATGTAGTTGGGAAAAGGCTAGGCAGATGATGATGAAGATCAATATTATGAAACTACTGGCTACACCTCGCGGTTTCACCTGCATTAATCTCGATCCCGTGAGAATATCGAGATAAAACGTCCCCTATGTCCATCTCCAGGTCATGGTCTACCCATGTGCCAAATTTTATCCAAATCCGTTCACCTATTTTAGCGTGAAAGCGTAACAAACAAAGTTACTTCGCATTTATGTATGGCGCACAAGTAGACCATGACCAGGGTTAGGACATAGGATATTTTTTATTCTGGGAGTGAGTTCCCATGGGATAAAGTGACCTTCACGCGGGTGAAACCGCTGTCAAAAGCTAGTATGTGTAATATATAAAATCCTAACCTTATGTAATTAATGTTATTATAGTTTGGATTAAATCTAGGACTAAATATTAAAATCTAGGACTAAATATTAAAATCTAGGAAACTTTTCACAATAAACATTAAAAAAATATTAAAGAACATCTACTGAAAACTACTATCTTTATATCATAGATCTTAAAGGTACCTACCAATAGTTATCATAAAAGTGATCTTGCCAGAAACAATAAAACTCGACCCCGAAAATCGACCCCGAAAATCTTCCACGAGCATTATAACCGGGTTGCGAAAAGTAATAAATGCACATATTAAAAAAAAACGACTTTCCGTAATGTTCTTTTGATACCGAACGTAACGACTGAGGCGAAGCGAGTAAACACGACTGTCGGAGGTTTGCTGAACAGTAGTTATGAGTAGATATGGAATTTGGTCTTCAGTTATAAGGATTTATGAGTATTTTTGGTAGTAGCGACTTACGAGTATTTGTCAGAATAGAAATAGGGTTTCCGCGTTGTTTAAGATAAAAAATTATGTTTATTATCCATTTATTTTATTTTTCAAATTGATTGACATAATGTATGTACTTCCCGTCACTTTTCCTTATGGGTTCATTAGAAAACCAGCGTCAGACAGTATCTGTCTGACATTAATGCTGAAATGAACCTTTTTGGCGCAGCCGTGAGGCACACACTATTGTTTTAAAACAATATAATACTTTATTTTGTTATTTGTATTTCATGAACTGTGTCCAAATAAACTTTATTCTTTCTTTCTTTCTTCTTTCTTTCTTGTCTGCTACGCCTGTAATAATCAATGGGCCTAAAACGGCCACGTTAGCAATTCCTCTAAAAGCGATTCATTTCCTGAATTTCCAGCTATCATTAGCAATTCCTCTAATTTGACTCAAAAGCAATTCATACTGTGTGGACTACTTTACGAATCTCCATAGAAAACTGTCAAACAGATGAATTATTTCGTAATATGAATCGCACACAGATCAATTATGAATTGTCAGTTTGTGACATTTTACGATGATTCATATTATTTTCCTATTATGATTCTGTCAAAGCGGCTGTTTTAAGCCCCCTGAACTACGGTTTTCAGTATGAGAAACTAGTCAATTTCTCGCAAGTTTTATTCCCTCTTAGCACAATAAATTTTATCCGAGTCCAGATTATGGTAACAGGAGTGCACTATATTAGTTTTATGACTCATAAAGAAGAACATTTCCAGTAATAGAAGTTTTAATTACTATAATTAAAATTGCAATTATTGCGAATTTTCTGCTAAAAGCCGCTTACGCTCGAGATAGTTACAATTTGATACAATTTAGCTCGGAGAAAGAAAGATCCGATTAACGTAAATTATGTGTATTGCAACTAAATAGGTTTTGTGTTCCAAGTCCTGAGTGATTGTATCTACCTTCATGAGAGATTTTTCGGCAAACGTGATCAAATCAAGTCGGAGAATTCTAGTCCGCTGTAGCCATCTAATCAACTGGATGAGAAATAATAAAACAAATCAAATAATGTAGCAGTTTTTTTTTCTTTACCTTTCTTATCAAGTTCAAAAAAATATTTATTCATCTATTAGTAAAAAATGCTCATTATGCACTAATTTTTCGCACAACTCGTCCCCTTAGCTAGTTGGGCTGTCTAAAATTGGATACTCTTCAGAATTCACTGACTGGATGATTTGATTATTACACTTTTTTACATACACCACTAGTTATGGTAAAATAAGGACTCCGTTTTAAACTTGTGAAATATTTTTTCCAGGTATCTCTCTCGAGATATTTATGGTTTTTTGGTATAATTATGTCGGTTGATGCCCACGTCAATGTGCTCTATCTATGGTTTTTCTTGAGCTTGACCCCCTATTTATCAAAACTTACAAGCCTTGTACCAAATTTCATTATTAAGTTCACAAGTACTTATATTTTGACACTTTTATTCGTAATTTTGTTTAACAAAAAATAAGAAGTGTCTTTAGAAAATCATAGCAAATCTCTCACTCTCTATTCCGTCTTATAAGTTTACAAGTGCCGTGCTTAGTACCGCAATAAATGTATAACTTAGATTTTCTTTTTTTAAATGTGGTCAAAAGAGAGAGATGACCTGATGCCCGTGTCCCAGCAGTGGGAACATTAAGGCTGATTATGAATATGGAGATGAGCTCTGAATTTAATGAAAATTAACATTCTAGATAACTTGTGAACGTGTAGACTTGTAACTTTTGATAAACAGGGCCCAGATATGTCGATTTAGACAAATTATACGCACGGAATGCAACAAGACGGGGCTCCCATGCATGGACTCAATTCGTACAAAATCGAACGTTGAAATGTCACTTAGCATTTCTCTTCCACGGTTGTCTGCATACGCATATCGGTACATAGAACGTCTCACCCGGGCCCCCATGCATGGACTCAATTCGTACAAAATCGAACGTTGAAATGTCACTTAGCATTTCTCTTCCACGGTTGTCTGCATACGCATATCGGTACATAGAACGTCTCACCCGGGACCCCATGCATGGACTCAATTCGTACAAAATCGAACGTTGAAATGTCACTTAGTATTTCTCTTCCACGGTTGTCTGCATACGCGTATCGGTACATAGAACGTCTCATCCGGGCCCCATGCATGGACTCAATTCGTACAAAATCGAACGTTGAAATGTCACTTAGTATTTCTCTTCCACGGTTGTCTCCATACGCGTATCGGTACATAGAACGTCTCATCCGGGCCCCCATGCATGATCTCAATTCGTACAAAATCGAACGTTGAAATGTCACTTAGTATTTCGCTTCCACGGTTGTCTGCATACGCGTATCGGTACATAGAACGTCTCATCCGGGCCCCATGCATCATGGACTCAATTCATACAAAATCGAACGTTGAAATGTCACTTAGTATTTCTCTTCCACTGTTGTCTGCATACGCGTATCGGTACATAGAACGTCTCATCCGGACGAGGTACACACATAATATCACGCCTGTAATCCCCGAAGGGTAAGGCAGAGGTGTACCTATAGTACACCCGGACAAGGTTTTAGTATCAAATGTCTTAGGTCAAAGAAACTTAGATATACTTATTTCTGTTTTGTAAGACTTGCTTGTTAGCCAACATTAAAGCGTAGTCCTTCATAGCCAAACATAAAAGAAGCTTTCATGCTTTGAAGTGGTTACCAGTAAATCCCTTTTAGAACCTTCTTAAGGTATTATCAAAATGCTATATACAAATGGTAAACATTATAGATGTGGTATTGGAAATGGAAACCGCGGCCATTGTCAAATTACTTTTTTATGGTAGAAAAGTGGAATGACTACATGTGATATGATAACGGACAGGGACACAACAAATCTTCAGTAGATGTTAATATCACTTTCGAAACAAGTGTCCAACTGATAGTCAAATTCAAAAAAAAAAAAAAAGTTTTTTTTCACTTTTTAGTTGAGGTAAGTACCTATCCCATAAAAATTCGAATACCGCTACCTGCTATGTGATTATCAGCGAGAGGAACTTAAAACATCATCCATAATAGACCAAGTGGGAAAAACACGTATTATTGAAGCTAACTCAAAAACTACGCAAGCTTAATAAAATTTATATGGGACAACCTGTGAAGCATGACCTACCAAAAAAAAAACAAAAAGAATCATCTAAATCAATTTTTATTTGGCGGAGTGATCGCGTAATAAACATACAAAAAAAAAAACATACAGTGGAATTGAGAATCTCCTCTTTTTTGAAGTCGGTTAGTAAAGTGGAAAACAGAACTCAACCAATGTAAAGTAAAACTACGATAACATGGCGCGCCCCTCCAAAATTCAAAAAGTTTGAAAGTGTTTGTGAAAGTATTTACAAAGCGCCACCAAGACTCACGACGCATGTGTGCGTAATGAGACGGCCGTAAAACAAAACAAATCCACTAATTTGATGTGATTAAACGGATGTGACTACACACATTGAAACAGTAATTTGCAGGGAGGGGCGCGCCATGTTATCGTAGTTTTACTCTAGTTTAAAATGAATATGCTAACAAAGTCGTTAGTCACAAAATCGGATCTAAATATTCACAATGCCAAAACTGATGTAAAACTATTCATATAACGAAACCTCCTTTTAAATAAAATACACGAGTGCTATCACATTCATTCAGAAAAATGCTCGAAGACACTTTATACTGCGCTGAAAACTCTTGTAGCCATAAAATGCTGCAACTGTGTTTGATAATGCTCACTTTGTTTCAATGTATCTGTTTAAATGCACCATTTTAGTTTTATTAGAATCGAGTCATACGGTATTCAAGAAAGAAATTGAGAACTAATTTATTTCTTGGAACGAAGATATTTTACGGTTCTTGTAAACTTTCAGAAAATCTAACGCGAAAAGCGTTCATACTTACGACTGTCTTCTTCTAATTCAAAGAGCAAGAAAGAGAGAGAGAGAGATAGAGCGACGGCAGAAAAAAACAAAAGAAAAGAGGAAACTGATCACATTGTCGTGGGACAAAATTGTACACATCGGCCCGAGTACACTGCAGAGAGAGAGAAATGTGAATTTGGGCAAAATGTAAATCCAAGATGGCGGCTGCGAAAATGTTGTTTTTGTTTTAAATCCGACGTGAGAAGGAACGTCGCTCCTGACGGTGGCCCCCACGTTTTTTTAGTAACTTAAGATGCATTGAGTATCAATTTTTTGCATAATATTTTAAAGTTTTTTTGTGTTAAGTACTGAGTAAGTTAAGTCAAAGAAATAGAAAGTTGAAGGAGGTTAAACAGTGTGTAACAAAAACCCTATCCGATCCATGAACACCCTCATGTTAAGAATCATATTGAGAATCCATTAATGTGGTAATTTCACGGAAAAATGAAAAAAAGGCGACGCTTTTTTTTCAATGGTGTAGTTTACCAGGTTAATACATGAAGCGCGGGCGGCCATCGGCGTCGTTTAGCAGGTGTCTACAAGTCATAAGAAATTACCTCCGTATAAAATTTGCTAATTTATAAAGTAGTTGGGGAAATTTCGGTACTAAAAATGTGAATTTTAAATAGAAAAAACACTTTTTCATAAAAAAAAAAACTTTTAGTAATGTAAATAAACGCATGGGTATCGTAATACGGTACCATGCGCCCCTTTTCGGATCTAAAATACCTTATATTTTTCTAAGTACACAAAAGGTAATCCTACCTAATCTCAACATTTTCATAAACGTTACTTAAAATACCTAAATCTTACGACAATTAGCAAATCTTGAAGGAGATAAATCCATCCTCAATATGATTTAAAACCTCGTTAAAGACGGATTTAATCACCGAGAGGTTTCCAATCATTCCTGTTCAGTCGGAATGACGATAATTACTGTGATATTGAGAGAAAGTTCGTGGTTTGATACGAACCAGTATGACGATACATAGCTAGGTAATCTCACAGATCGATAAGAAATTCTACATTATCCGTGATATATTTTTGGACACAGATAGTGAATTAAATGCTCATGATTTTTTGATCAACGAAAGCAGTTATCTGGCTCGTGGCTAAGTAATAACAGCCGCACCGGGTCGATCCTTCAGGTTAAGCTACGCTTGCCGGGGTTGGTCCGTGGATGGGTAACCATCTTTACATACCGAGACTCCTCCGTGCCTCGGAAAGCACGTTAAGCCGCTGGTCCTGGCTGTCATTCGTGGATCTTTGACAATCGTTACGGGTCGTCAGAAGCCCGAAAGTCTGACAACCAGTCTTACCAAGGGGTATCGTATTACCCAGTTACTGGGTTGTGGAGGTCAGATAGGCAGTCGCTCCATGTAAAATACTGGTATTCAGCTACATCCGGTTAGACTGGAAGCCGCCCCAACATAGTTGGGAAAAGGCTAGGCAGATTGATTGAAAGAAGTTATCTGAATTTACTACATAAACCCGTAATAGCTTCTGGTAATACTCGCAAAAATACTCTAGTTTACTAGCTTTAATGAACTAACGTTAGCATAGTTGAAAGGCTAGTTTCAATCTTCATAGATATCCAATAAATCTCATGGGCGGAATACCATCGGAAATCACGGTGCTCGGATGAGCGAACGGTTTAATAATGGCAGGAACACTGCACTAGTGTAAAGCGAGCGAGCGTTTCAAAAGGTCAAACAGGCAATGACAGTAAGGCGAGTTTGGTCTCAGATATTGCATAAATTCCTTCTCCCTGAACGGAACGGAAGTTTATGTTCTATATTACCTACCTAGTAGTTTGCAAAACTAATATATAAGTATACTAGCTGATGCCCGCGACTTCGCCCGCGTGGATGTCGGTTATTATCAGTGATCGGAGTAGGTAGATTGAACTTGGGGCCATTGATCCGAAACGTATATATTAATATGGACATTCCTCCGGAATTGGTGGATTATTAAAAAAAACCGGAACTTATGTAGGAATTGTATTCTGCCAGAGTGGAAGGAGTCATTTGATGATTTGCCATCCTCAAAAAAAAAAAAGGTAGGAATTGTAATAAAATGAGCAAATAAATAAAATAGCAAATAAATAATGAATTAATTTAGTTTTGATACCTTCCTTTAAATTTTGAATTGAGTAGTAATAATATCACTACCAACATTAACAATATTTAATTGAATCCGGAAATACCGGAATTACTTTCCGGAAAAATGGCTTATCCATGTTATTCTTTCTGTGTGCATTTATGATACAAGTACCAAAAATCAATCTACCTACTCCGATCACTGGTTATTATATACTAAAACCTTACTCGAGAACCACTCTATCCATTGGTGAAAACAACATGAAAATCGGTGCAGTAGTTTTTGAGTTTATCGCGTACAGGACGACAGACAGACGCAGCGGAGGACTTTGTTTTATAATATGTAAGGATATGAGAATTGTTAATTAAGATGATGACGATAGCACGGCTGACATACTTCGAGTATGATCGGGAGAGTTACAGTACGACACAACTTAGATGTAACATCGGCAAAATTCGTAAAACCGATCACCATCCGAACCGATTGCGCCTTCAAATCTCCAATCTTTATTACCGCTTTAGGTGAAAATGATCTTTACGCAAACGCAATAACTTGTAAAGTCATATAACCAAATACATTCGTAAAACTGAAATGAATGAATGCAAATTTTCTTTATGCTACATCTAAGTTGTGTCGTACTATAGCTGCACTAGCCAGGAACCGTTTAGGTTGCCCATTCTGTTGTATTGTGAAGTCGAGGCTCTCATATTGAAACGCCTCCTCTACGTAGAACCAATATAGCTACGGAACTCATTTAAGCAGACTTCAATAGACTAGTGATATCTGAGCTTAAGTTACCTTGTTTCTATATTAGTTGTATCTTTTCATTCACGAAATCTCTTAAAGTGTCATTGTACTTTCACTATGGGACCAAAAAAAAATCAGCTGTTCCCTACATTTTGACGAGTTTTGCGAACATAAATGTAGGGAACAGCTGATTTTTTTCCACTATTTCAGTGTTGGTCCCATAGTGAAAGTTGTTCATAATGATGCGTACAATGACCCCTTAACGAGATTTCGTGCATGAAAAGATACACTTTATGTATGCCAATGCGAGGTTGCTTGGGGTAATCGCGGAAAAACTCTAATACTAGAGTGATTTTCTCAAGCGCTTTGTGTTTTTTTTTCAAGCTCTTTCTATTCACGAAGCTTGAAATGCAAATGACCCACACTCGATGTTCTTAATTGTTCGGTTAAACCTTAAACAAAAGGTATTGTTGCGCAAATCTAAACGGAGTCTAATCGGCCTTAAAGAATGGAATGAATACCTAGCGCTGGATGTAATGACGGAAATTATTCATAAAGCTCACTTTTGTGCCACAAGTTAGGTATTGTTGAATGAAAACGATATTTATCGGATAATTATAGCATTAAAATACTAATGTTGCCTTTAAATTTAACATTCAATTTTAAAATAATCCATGCTAATATTATAAATTCGAAAGGAACTCTGTCTGTCTGTTTGTTAACTTTTCAAACCTAAACCACTGAACGGATTTCGAAAAAAATTGGCTAGGACATAGATGGCACCCTAGGGAAGGACATAGGCTACTATTTAACGACATACAGCTCGGGCAAAGCCGCGGGCGGACGCTAGTATATTTTAAAATATATAATCTAAACTGAATTAAATTTCTTTGCATAAATCATGCATTCCTTACTGTTATTTTGGACAGAGACTAAGTGCGCATACACAAGACTAAGATCGACTAGCTGAATAAATTATCTTGGATCTACTGTTATGTGCAACATGCAGTCGAGTAGAGTGTATGAGCAAATTGTTGCAGTCATTGTTAAATATAGTTAATGTAATCTTTTGCATTATGATCACTCAAGTGACTTCACCTGCTTATTTTTATTCTAATTAACTTTTGTGGTCGGGGTAGGTTAGGTTGTGGCACTTTAATCAAGGGAGACTGGTAATTAGTGACCCATACTTAAACACGTGACATTATGAACAACAGCTGTTACTATGGGCCCCATCTGCAATCGCGAAAAAAAAACAGCTGTTTCCTACACATTTTGATGAGTTATGCGAACATAAATGTATGGAGAACCTGATTTTTTTTCTTCATGATTTCATGTTTACCATTTACCTATAGCCAAAAATCTTAAATTCATTCATTCATTCACTGACAGACAGCTCACAGTCACCACTGGGTTTAAAAGCATAAAATTGTGTGAAAGTGAGCAAGCACTAAGGAAGGATTTCGTATGGAAAGAGACCTTTATTTAAGTTTGTATGGAATATTTTTGCTCATGGGAAAACCCATCAGCCGCACGGCTTTTGCATATTAATGTATCATAGCCTTCCATGGGTTACAACCGATGCTGCCGCCCTAGTGGCAGTCCGTTACGGAGTTATGTACAAAGGTGAAGTATCTATACCTATGCTTTATTTTTTATTCTTTCTTTCTTTATTTCAAAAACTCGCACTGAGTCTGGTACCCGCGTGGTGGATTACGGTCTAAGCAGTGGAAATAATTTAGGCTAATTATGTATGATCTACATTTGAAAAATTGACTACAATTGTAGATTGTATTGAATCAAATGATGTTGCAGACGAGATGAGAAAGCTGACGTCTATCTAACCTTTTACCTACCACTTATAATAAATACTAGCTGCGCGTATGTCTCGATCCCGGAATATCTGAATAAAAGGTATCCTATGTCCTAGTCCAGGTCAAGGTCTACCACTGTGCCAAATTTCATTCAAATCCGTTCAGCCGTTTTAGCGTGAAAGCGTAACAAACAAATAAACTCACAAGAGTTTCAAGGTACGTTACAAGTCCGTAGCCGACTATAGGCAGCAACGGGCGAGGTGTCGTCGTGACACTGCTTTCTATGTATTTATAGAAATACGTAAATACCAGTAGTGTCGCGACGACACGTCGCCTGCTGCTGCTGCCTGCAGTCGGCTTCGGAATTGTACCTTAACAAAGATTTGCAGAAACTTGGCACACTACGTGCATACTACGATGACAAATGAAAGAAATATAGGTACTTAGGTAGTTTTGGCTCTCACCATAGGTGTTTAGTCACATTTACATCTAGAATGTTGTTTATATTATTTTAATGTTGTCGTCACAGTATAAATAAGTAACAGTATTCTATCTTCATAGAAAACGGCCGAAACGACGCGCTTCGAAATCTCAGTAGGCAACAGAATCGATTGAGTGGCAGTAACAATACGGCCGTTGTAACTCGGAAGTTCTGAACTTCGCCCACATGGCTGCATAGTAACATTTTTTAACCCCCGACGGAAAAAGAGGGGTGTTATAAGTTTAACGTGTGTATCTGTGTGTCTGTTCGCGCCATCGTAGCTGCCAAACGTATGAACCGATTTTGTTTTTTTTTTAAAGGTGGCTTGATCAACAGTGTTCTTGGCTATGATTCAAGAAAATCGGTTCAACCGTTTGAAGATTATCCGCTCTTTTTAGAAACCAATGGTGACATGAGGCGAGTGTGAGTGAGAGAACGTGCGTGAAAGTTCGTAGTGCTTATGTTCTCAGACCTGGCAAGTTATCTCGACTGTATTGTACGCAAGAACGCGGAAGGTTTATCTACCGAGCAGCCGTAGGTAATTATTTCAAGGTCACTACCCAGATATAATACTGCTACTCATTTCTTCTGTGCTATTGTGTGGGCTTAGATTTAGCAACTAGTTTCGTAATATTATTACACGAATGTTTTACAACTATAATCCGTCTTCTATAATCTGAGATGATAAGTAGTTTGTAGCATTTTGTAGGTACGTACGTATCTAGTCTGTAGCTTATTGTACATACCTATTGAAAATTACCCAATATTTTATAGCGACAATAATTATATTAAAATTATTCATAATTTGAACATACACACCTATATCATAAATTATTTTATGCCCTTCCACTTTACAAATTAAAATTCTTTAAGAAATTCATATAATTTATTTAAAATACTTCACTACTATGTTTCCAAAATAATGAACATCTCAAACAGAGTCAGTGACTCCTAAGTAATAAATATCCAATGTTTAATAAGTATATAATTTGATGCCATCAAAGTCAATCATTATGGTTCGATAAATTCATAAAATTGTTTTACATTTCGAAACTTAGAAGATTCAATTGCTGTTTGAATTTTTTGTTATGAAACCTATTATTAAGTAAAATGTATTTTGACGAAGGAATTATTTTAGTTTTGCAAAATGCTCTACTTATTCGTACAGTGTAAGTAGAGCAAAAAAAACACTAAAGCGCAAAAATACAATTGATTTGGGTACCTATTTAATTAATATTACGTATTTTCATTTAAAATAAATTTGAGATTTATTATTTCTTTTATTCAGAAATTTTGATCCCGATTTTTATTAAATCTAATTCTTATTTAAAAATACTTACGCAGCTTGCATGTATCTACGAGTATGTATCACAACTCACAACCCGCACCATGAAACAGTCGCCCTAGCAGCTTCATTTTAACTCAAAACTCAAACTCAAAGCATTTATTTCAAATAAACCAATTACAGGCACTTTTGAATTGTCAAGTGGTCGGTCAGTCAGAAAGATGAAGCTAGTTGCCTATTCCAAAGCGTAGGTTCCTATGAAGAAGAACGGGCAAGAAACTCCACGGACACTCTTTTGAATCAGAATATTATTACAAGACTAAAAGTCCTTTTTACTAAATATAAGGAACCTCCATAACAGTAATGAATTGTGTTCATAACAGCATTCAGTTTCGCTTGTTAAACAACCTCTC
Organism: Lithophane leautieri; assembly: GCA_949152455.1. Lineage (NCBI taxonomy): Eukaryota > Metazoa > Arthropoda > Insecta > Lepidoptera > Noctuidae > Lithophane > Lithophane leautieri. Next base: position 3,991,884 of record OX424479.1, on the reverse strand, counting down.
GAAATAATTAAATTTGGTTAAAAGCATCTCCTATGTTATCGTTAATGAGAAACAACGTGATATATGTAGGTATTAATTTTCGGGTAAAGTTTTCCTGGGTCTGAACTGAACATTAAAATGCTCCAAATTGACCTTGTAATCATTTGACGTCCAAACAAATTACTAATTAAAGCTCAAAAATATCTCCTTTCGTGCATGAAATCAGATACCTACAGCTTGTTTCATAAATCTATGTATAAAAAAGTATTGTCAACCGCACATCTTATTAACACTTGAACTGCGAAAACCGCCCTTTCTGATATGAAAAAAGGTGCTGCCACTGTCAAATTGTTGCCATGGACGTGCGGGTTGGCTGTACCTACATGATAATATTACGTTCATATTATTTACGCCGTAGCCGTACCTCACCGCGGTTGTGGTTACGGGTCTGACCTATGACCCAAGGACCGGAAAATGGGCAGGAAAATAACATGAAACAATACAAGCAAAGTAATTTGTAACGTTAATTATTCTAAGAATAGTTTCCCTTGTTTTTAATTTAGAAATTATCTCTGACATAATCAAACTTTAATATTTCCACAGCTGGGTCGCAGGCCTCCTCTCGGTGCGAGAGATTGGGCCATAATTCACCACGTGGTCACAGTGCTGGTTAAGGCCAGTCACATGTTTGTCTTCGAATTTTTGGTTCTAGGTCATGCCAGTATCGTCACAATGTTTTCCTTAACCGTTTTGAGAGCAGTGGTCATGAAATAAATAACACAAAGTACGTAAAGGTAAGTCGAGACCGTTACCTCTGGGCCATCACTGCTCATTCAATCAATCAATCAAAATATTTTATTTCACATAAATCTACATGGGCACTTATGAAACGTCAGAAGCTAGGAGCACGGTTCCAATTGGTCGTTTCCTATGGAGAAGAGCCGGCAAGAAACTCCACGGTTACTCTTTTAAAAATAATTGGCTTTTACAATATTTTCAAATTACAGTGTTAGTAGGCATGGGAGGACAATGTAAACCTTTCGACAAGTACCAGGTACTTAACAAAATAAAAGATTTTATGGTCAACAAATCTACAGTCCACTAAGCCTACAACGTTCTCACATTCACAAAATAGAAAATAATCTATATAAAAGACAAATAATCAAAAAGTTATAAATAAAAAAACCTATTTAAACCAAATGGCGTGATTTCTATTACAACTGTAACAAATTGAATAATTATCGTGTCCACAAAAACCACTAGAATTCTGACATTATTTCTAAATTATAAAATTATTTTATTTTATGAGAATTACGCACCTAGTCTAATTACGTCTTGCTAATAAATCGTCCACTGCGAGGTTTTTTAAGCCTTGCGTTTAATTATTCTTCTAAAACAATATGCTAGAAGAACTATGCACGTTTGAATTTCATATCTAAATAGAGTAATTAGCCCGTTTATTTTCTGACGTAATTTAAACAAAATATCCCGTATCCATATTATTTATTTAGTCATAAGTCACTCATAGTCATGCCAGACAGTCTGGCTAATGTTTCTTGTTTAGACAGAGTTCGTCACGAGCGTTAGGGCTAGCGCACACTGCGGTTTGGTGGAATACGGTGGGTTATTTCTACCGTACGGTTTAATAAACGGGTTTGCGCACTGGCGGCGAAAAAACTGCGCGATGACTATCTGCATTAGATTTATTGCAGTATAAAAAATAGGGATGGAACATCAAGGGATGTCTCCAAATCGTTTTGGGGACATCCCTCAATGGTCCTAAAGCCGAATAAGGTCTTATTTTTCGTAAGATATAAAGATTTACGGGCGTATCCAAAAAAATAATTTTGGATTTTATTGCTTGGTCGGTATTTCGGTGGGTTTTTTTCACTGCAGTGCGATGTATGTAGATAGATAGATAGATAGATAGATAAAACGTTTATTTGATGCACACAAAAGACAGCACAAAATACAAAGATAAGGTAAGAAAATTTAAAAAAAAAAAAAAAAAATTGAAACAATAAAAGAAAACTAAACTAGACACAGTGATAACAATATTGTCTACGAAAAACTTTAAAAAATAAAGAGTAATACAAAGTGCGGTGTGCGTCTCAACGTTGCATCAAATGGGAGTCCAACTCAGCATGTGTCAGGCGAATATACCTGACGCTGATATTCTGCTGGATCCCTGCGGTGACATACGGACGTCGAGCAGATACATTAAATTAATATGTGAATTTGTGTACGGAGCAAAATTACATAAGTACCCACAATTTAAATAATCTATTATACAGTTAAGTCATATACCTCTATGTGATACAAAAATACTTGCTGTGACGCACCGCAAATTTGTAGCGGGAGACCCACTGTGAATTTATTTATTTTATTTATTTATATATACTTTATTGTACACGAACTTACGTACTTTATTGTATTCTTTATTGTATTTGTTGAATATGCATTTAAGCGGAAATTGCAGAGGTTTTTTCTTAACAAATAGAGTAGAGTCATATCTACACCCCTCTCCCTAGAACTTGTATATATATATATAAATAATATACAATAATTTATTTATTTATTTAAATTAAAAAAAAATAAAAAAAAAATAAAAAAAATTAAAAATTAAAAAAAAAAAAATAATAATTTAATTTAAATTTAAATTTTAAAATAAATTATTAAACAAATAAATAAATTTAAATAAATAAATAAATTTATTCAAAAAATAAAAATTGGTAAAATACAGTGTAAAGCTTAGAAATAATGTAGGTATTACAAAGTGTGATGCCTGTACTAGGATAAACCTGTGTCACAGGCGGCATTAGTTCTTATGATTACTATTAGGACAACTGATTTCTTATTAATATTTAACATAAATTTTAAGAGTAGTGAGATATTATAGGTATATATATAGTGAATCTGTATGTAAGTAAATATATCATAAGTTTATAGCTTCTTATACTGTAAAACCTGTCTCATCTATGCATTATGATATAATTTTTTTATTTTATTTTTTCTCTTTGTTCGTCACAACTAGAGCACCTGCCATCTAATCTCTACACCACCCTTGGTTGACTGGTAGAGAATGCCTAAGGCATTAAGTCCGCCTTTGTACCTCTTTTTTGAGTGCGAAAAGTTTAAATAAAAAAATAAAATAAATAATGATATAAAACCGCATGCGTTTTTTCCATCGCATTGAGTGCACGATATTCGTTAAATCACAGATCATGCGGTAAAAAAACGCACCGCAGTGCGCGTTAGGCCTTAGGGCACGCTTATTGCATGCATTGAATAATGATCTCCGATCGATTTGGCATCGTAGCACAATAATAATGTTCTCATGATTGGACTGTCTATGGTTTGCAGAACACCAATAGATGTTGTGGTAGGTGAGTGCCTTGTATCCATTAACATCCTTTAGGAATCTAAATATACATTGAAATTTGATTTTAAGACGCTGAAAACAGATAAACTGCGGTCACTTTCGGATTGCATATAAAAGAAAGAGAAGCGCGGTGTCATACATAACGCTTGTAAAATTTATTGCAAAATATGAAACAATATTATCGATTTACTCAAAAATGAGTTTAATAATCGTAAATTAAAAAACAACCAAGTTCTGCATTCAAATAAGACGTTATTGTTATTAATTAAAATACCAACCACCGTATGATATTTAATACAGATATTTTGGATTATAACTGAAGGTAAAAGGTTAGTTTAATCGTTAATTTGTATCGAGTTTTGTTTTTTCAAAACGTGTTTTTGTTACAACCAAGTTCTGAGATATAATATGTTCATGATTAACATATTTTTTTTTCGCTACCACAAACTATATACCAGGCAATTTTTTTTTGTTTAAGGCAAGCCTACTTTTACCGTTTGCCTGTTGTCAGCGCCTTAAAGTACCTATATTTACAGATAAGAACGGACAATGTAAACTTTAGTTGCTTAGATTTTATCAGTCAAACCAAAAATAGCTTACCTACTGGCACCGCCAGCCATTTTGTGTACACACATTTACTTTAGTATAGTCAAACAAACTATGATCAATCGTTTGTGATCTTAAACAGACTCTTCGGTAATCTACTGTACTGGGACGAATTAAACAACTATACTCCATTTGAAATAAGATTAGACATTTAAATAAGCCTTTTTTACAGTCCGTTCAGCCGATTTTGACTTCTATTGCGTTGATGGCATGACAAATGGCAGCTGCAGTAGACAGATGTTGTTGTGTAAACTTTTTGCTTTTAATGCCATCCTTATTCCTACGGTGTAGAAGTCAAAATCGGTTGAACGGACTGTAAAAAAGGCTTATTTAAATATCTAATCTTATTTCAAATGGAGTGTATAAGGAATACCGGGGCTTATTATTACCGGGGGTTATTAGTAGAGAATAGTGATGGCCCACAGTGGTAACGGCCCCGACTTATGAGTTGTAGGTCGGTGGTTCTAACCCAGACAGGCGCCTTACTTTCTGTAAATATTTAATCACCACTGCTCTCAAAACGGTAAAGGAAAACATCGTGAGAAAACCGGCATGTCTTAGAACCAGAAATTCGAAGACATGTGGTTCACATCTGCCAACCTGCACTGGGCCCACGTGGTGGATTACGGCCTACTCCCTCACACAGAGAGGAGGCCTGTGGCCCAGCAGTGGGAACGTTATAGAATATAATACTCTTTATTATGTATGCCATAAAAACTACAGACATAAATGTAGAAATTTTACATAGAGTGACACAATGGGCTTATTATTCCTATACTTGAGCTACGTTTTTATATAAACATACGTATATTTTACTTTAGCTCCCGCTTGACAGCTCGGGAGCCGATCGTCTCCTCTTTTCTCCTATTCTTATTTTAAATGAAGTAAATGTTTGTTTCGTATACATACCATCGAGTAAAACCTCTACAGTACCTTATACTGTAGTTTCATTCCTCTGGCCATGTAACATCAATAATTCCATAGTTCCTTAGGTATAATTCGGCTCGAAGGACCATGTTACTAAGATATTAAGGTACATTTACTCACGTAAATCTCAATCATGTGGGAATATCGGGATTAAAAGTATCATAACGTCCTATTCCAGGTTATGGTCAAATTTCATCTAAATACGTTCAGCCGTTTTAGCGTGAAAACTCACCTTCGCATTCTTAATATTAAGCTAGGATTAAAACAGTACCAAAACCTTGTGAAATAACGGCTTTCGTATTTTCAGTGTTAAACAATTCCCTACTGTATTAATGAAGTAATTTTTAAAGCCGATATTTGTAGGTAATCGTTTTATTGGCTATGTAAAATCCACAACTTAGAATAAGGCCACCTACAAGATAATTACAGACTTTTATGTACTGGCAGTTATATTTATTTCTCATTTGTATAACAAATTACATACATAATCATTTTGTCACACAAGTGTGATAAAATTATATGACAAATACATTAATAATAGGCAAACAAAACAATTTGGTCATTGAATACAGTAAATATGTATTAACACATAATATCTTTGACGAGCGGACTTTTTATAGGTACATGTAGTTCGAACTGTTTGTATGTCTGTTAGTGTGGATCCCCGAAACGGCTGCATCGCTCCAAAAACGGCTGCTTGAGTTCGTGGGTGGCAATATAAGTTCTTTGAAATACTTTTTAGTGATTTAGTTGAAAATTATACAAATAGCAGGAAATTTTTATTTCTAAGAATTGAACTGTCTTTGCATTCGTCACAAGAACCACATCTTATTAATTCTAATCGTATTAGGTCTTTAGAAAATCTGTTTCTCAAAGTAACGGCTTGTTTTTCGCGCCCATTTCGGGTTTGCCCGACGAAACTAAAATAAACTCGAACAAGCATCGCAAAAGTTCAAATACAAAAGTTATGACATTAGCAAATAGGTATGGTTGTAGGTGCATTACCTACTACACGCCAGATCACAAATAAAGTTATCATAATTATGATGGGGACACCCCCAGCTAGACAAACCAACGACCTTTCAAAAGTCAAAAGTCTAATAATTTATTTCAAATAGGCACATAAAAGGCACTTTTGAACATCAATGAAAAAAATAGAATTGATTCTAGTTGCCCCTTCCAAAAGGTAGTTTTCATATGGAGAGGGCAAGAAACTCCACCGTTACTCTTTTTTTAAATGTTTTACAATATTTGTATGCATGAATTATATAATTATATGTCAAGACGATGCACCTACAATAAGATTACTGTATACTTAAAAGGTGGCTGGGACAGACTGGATGGAAGGCGGAAGACAAGGTGTTGTGGCGCAGTCTGGGAGAGGCCTATGTCCAGCAGTGGACTGCGATAAGCTCTCTTGATTGCATTTATATATATACTAAAACGCCCATCAGTCGCAGACCAGGAAACATTCCAAAAAATTCTTAATTATACCAAAAAGCACACGCAACCTTGACTTACTTGAAAACTCAGACACATCACATGAATAAAATTAACTAGAAATATTTTGTATATTGAATTATACAACGATACAAGTTTTTGGCGTTAAGTACGTAATAAAGTGTCTTCAAAACGATATCAGTATCGATAAAACGGAATAAAGGCTTGTTAATAACGCGAAAAGTTAAATGAACTTGTTTACATGGTTAAATTCACATTATAGTAACTAATGGCTCGCACCCTATTTTATGACTGGAGACGTGTGGGTAGGGTTTCAAAGTTTGTATTCAAGACTATCTGTTATATTATATATCTCAAATAGACAAACAATTTGGCTTAAAATTAAAAAAAAAGTATTTACATTGTGGAGATGGAGGAGCTCATGGCTAAGTTATAACAGCCGCACGGGTCGATCCATCAGGTTAAGCTACGCTTGCCGGGGTTGGTCCGTAGATGGGTGACCATCTTTACATCGAGACTCCTCAGTGCATCGGAAAGCACGTTAAGCCGTTGGTCCCGGCTGTCATTTGAGAATCTTGGACAATCGTTACGGGTCGTCAGAAGCCCGAAAGTCTGACAAAAACCAGTCTCACCAAGGGGTATCGTATTACCCAGTTACTGGGTTGTAAAGGTCAGATAGGCAATCGCTCCATGTAAAATACTGGTATTCAGCCGCATCCGGTTAGACTGGAAGTCGACCCCAACATAGTGGGGAAAAGGCTAGGCAGATTGATTTTTTATATTGTGGAGATGAATTTTACATGTAAAATATTGACGCAAGAGTCCCATCGGGTTATTTCTATATCCATATTTTGGATATTTTACGCTCCGATTTTCATACACTGCCTGTGGTTTCTAAATTCAAAGTCATGCGTTTCAAAGCAAAGGTCATACTTTGAGTCGGTAACTGACCCGTACCGTCCATAGCCACGGCGGGTGGGCAAAACTTATATAATTGAGGCTAGACACTGAGCTGATGGTTGCTGTACGGTTCAAGACAAATTACGTCTTTGATCGATCACCTTCAATCAATCTTAACAGGTAAACATACCTTTCAGAAACTGAACACCGTTTCAACAAAAGATGGAGATAGGATGCCAGATAAATACTGGCTAAGAGATTTTGATTTCTGAACGTTATTCTAATGGCCGATTTTAACAACATGCCCCCTTTTTTTTTGTGTGTGGTAAATCAACAAATGACTTCTCCCGCTCTGGGCGGAGCGGGAGGGCGTGTCAGACTTTTACTGACTAAAACCCACCCGTGTTCCTTCAGTTGCCTGTTGCCAAAATCCCGGTATCCCTTTCGGACTTTCCTTCTTGACTTCCGTAGTTGTTTTACGGGAAAGTCCGAAAGTTGCGCTTTCGGACTTTCCCGTAAAACAACATCCCCCCCTACCTTTAAGGGATCTCCTAAGCATAGTTAGGGGGCCCATGACGTTTGAAAGACTATGAAGGAGTTATATCCTTGCAATACATTTCTACAAGCAAAGGCAATGAAAAAAATGACACATTCTCTAGAAAATCAGGATTCTCATTGTACATCTTTGACTTTGATGTTCATTTTCAGAAGAAATAATGAAGGTACATTACAACCATAAGTTTAAAACGACAAGGCTCCTAAAATATTGTAAAAAGAAAGTAAAAATACTAGTTAGAAAAAGCTAACAAAACATCCATTACAATTTATATTTTAACAAGAATAAACAAGCAGGGACAATAATATAATAATATTATATTTGCAAAGCAAAACAGGTTTTTTCACTCCATCGTGTGTTACGTACATTACATGGAGTGGGACTAAAATGCAGATACAACTCGTATGATAATTTCGGTACAGTGCACACTAAAAGGTTTTAATTAAAAATGAACATAATGTGAAGTTCATTTTGGGAGATACAGAAAAAAATAAGCAACTCTGTGGATTGGAGTGATTACTATTAAGGTCGATACACACATATCAGTGAAGCCACAGTTCCGACACAATACCGGTACAGTGCAAAATATTCTTTCATACATTCTCATGCCGGTGTAGGCACTGTTTTTTACCCCCGGAACTTTAGACGCTTCATTTTTATTACATCCCGGGGCCTGGAGGGGTGAAAAACTAGGGTTATCGGGTAAATATTGCAGTACCTATTGAAAGGGTTTTCTTGACGCAAGCGACTTAAGGATAACTTTTGTAAATATTTTCATTGAATATCAAACAATGATAGTTTGTTTTAAAAATAATATTTCGTACATATTTGCTTTAAAATTCTCACGAAAAATGTGACCTCTGTCGTTTATTATAATGGAGTTATGTCTGTTACGACAGACATGTCTATGAAAACACGTCTAGTCATTTATATGCTAATTAGGTTCTTCGCCTTTATAAACCTAAGCAGGAATTAACGAAATTGATTAACTATTTGAACAATGCCTAAATGAAATTGAAAATAGCTTGATAAATAACCAAAGAAATAAAATGTTTATTTTGATACAAGGGAAAGTAATTTCTAGCCTAATTGCATAACTAACTCATTACGTCTTATGATTATTGTGTTATGCCGGATACAAACGTAACGATATATCGTAGCGATTAATCTGTGCAAACCGATTTGCGCATATTTATCTTTCGTGTGTATGACAAATCGTTACAGATTATCGTTCATCGGCGGCAGTTGCCATTTCTATCAGATAAATCGTTGACGATTGCACTTGCACAGTTTTACTCTGCATTTTTCGTGACAACTGTCTTGCCATGGAACTTTTCCTTCACTTACAAAATATCTCATATCTGATTTGCGGTTCAAGGTTTTGAATAGTTCTTTGTAATGGTTCAAGTGTTGACTCTCTTGTTGTGAGTACTGATGCTATCGTACCCTCTTCAAAATTTTCTCTATCGAAACATTCTGACGGTGACTATTTTTTCCTTAAAACACATAACCACGCCCAATAACGTAAGTGCGTCATCATGTTCCATCGTGAATGACATGTTTCTTGCACGATCTTCTGCAGAGAGCTGACGATCGACGTCGATATTGGTGGCGTGTGGACACTAGGGGCGTTCGATTTAACTGCACAGTCTGAAATCCCTACGATATTATATCATTACGTGTGTAGCCGGCTTTACTCGTATATTTAGCTCTAATTTTGAATAAACAATTTCCATCGCGCTGTCTATTCGCTTGCACTGTGGTCCGTTTAACGCATGTAGGTAGAATTGTTTAACACGAAACATACACTGATTGTTTTGAACATAAATTATAAGGAATTGTTTGGACACAAATCACACTTAAATTCTGATAGTGTGGGTTACGTACGGGCTTGTAGGTGTGCAGCTTAGAATTTTCTAGTAGATTTTGGTGATTCTGGAAGGAATATTTTTTTTAACTAAAAGAATATGCATTATGTAGCGCTTTCCAGACACGTAGGAAAATGTCGCAACTGCTATAGTATTTTATCTACCTATTCGAATTCAATAACAAGATACATATTTTCGAAGATACAGTTTGCTAGATAATAATGTTCGGATGAGTTGAAAATAAATATTATAAGTAAATAAAATCATCATTATCATCTGCCTAGCCTTTTTCCCAACTATTTTGGGGTCGGCTTCCAGTCTAATCGGATGCAGCTGAATACCAGCATTTTATATGGAGCGACTGCCTATCTGACCTCCACAACCCGACTGCCTATCTGACCTCCACAACCCAGTAACTGGGTAATACGATACCCCTTGATAAGACTGGTTGTCAGACTTTAGGGCTTCTGTCGACCCGTAACGACTGTCAAAGATCCACGAATGACAGTCTCGATGTATAAAGATGGTCACCCATCCACGGACCAACCTCGGCAAGCGTAGCTTAACCTGATGGATCGACCCGTGCGGCTGTTATGACTTAGCCACAAGCTCCTCCTCCTATAAGTAAATAAAATTTGAAACGATATTTTTCTTTGTATAAATGCTAAGAAGGTTCGATGATTCATATCGAGCCTCTGAACACACCGATTCAGTCGAATCTGGTTTAAACTGGAAACTAATCTTTTTAAAATTAAGGAAAATTGGATGCTGAGTCACAAATAATATGCTAACGGTAGATGCAGCTCAGCAAGTATTTTTTTTGTATGCTGACTTTAGCAATGACGTTACTGCAACGATTCGAGATAAGGAAGATTTTTGAAAAACCAATCTTATGCGATTTTTTAAGCGTATCTCGTACGTCCAAAATGAATTGTAGATGTCAATAATTAAATAAGGATACCTTCGATTCATATAATATTTTAGGTGAAGTTTGGTAAGAACCACAGATTGACTTTTTCATCATTTAAATTAGTGTCCAAACAGCCTTTTTCCGCTCGAATGCCGTTGAAATTTATTTTTGCAATTATTGTTGTTGTGTTATTATTGTATAGAAAAAAGGTAAGATGCGTAGTAGGTACTCGCAACCGGCTTGCGTGTATGACCAGATGTATTCACGTAAACGAAGCAAATGTAATTATCGTAGCAGTTGGCGTTCTGTTTACCACCATGGGAAGACGGCGTGAGCTTAATTATGTATTGAGAAACCATGATTAATACCGAATTCCAATTTTGGCCACACGTCAAAAGATCTTTGTAGCGCTATAATTTGAAAGAGCGCATTACAGATTAAAGATTACCTTCTGTTCGAAAATTACAGTTTACTTGTGACAACAGTCATTTTGACATTGGGATAGCCGAGTTGAGTTATTGGCACGTGTCAAAGATCCTGATGATCGAGTTTGAGACCAAACAGAAGTTACATTATTCATTTAGGGCATAAAGATAAACGTAAATCCTTGAAATTATGTTGAATAACCTTTAAATAAATACATTCTATGGCAGCTGGGTGACTTGTATTAAAACTCCCGTTATTGCCTTCTGTTCGAGTATGACAGTGACAGTTTACGAGTGACAACAGTCATTTTGACATTTTGACTTGGGATAGCCGAGTTGAGTTATTGGCACGTGTCAAAGATCCTAATGATCGAGTTTGGGATCAAACAGAGTTACATTATTCATTTCGGACATAAAGATAAACGTAAATACTGGAAACCGTTTTTAAGTTGCATAAAGTTTAAATAAATAAATATATCTATGGCAGCTAGGCAGCTTATATTTTAAACTGCCGTTATCCTCTTATTTATTCACTACACCAGTACAGTAAGATACAACTTAGATGTAGCATAAATTTGAAAATTTTGTGTCGTACAGTACGACGCAACTATTATTTAAACAAATCTTTGACATGTGCGTAAACCTAATTAAAAATGACGCCTAAGTGTCCTTTTGTTTTTGTATTTATTTGTATAGTCACTTAATTTAGTGTTAAATTGTATATTGTTTAGAAGATTCATCTATGGTTATAATAAAAAATATAAATCATAAAACATGCGTTGCTTTGTTTTGAAAAAAAAAACTAATTAAAATTATGGCGCTAGGTAGGTAACATTTTAAATGAGTTCAAACATCGGCTGTTAGAGTCTGGCAAACGAAAGTAGATCATGGAAACACGCGCGAAATTTAAAAAAAAAAGACTGTTTATCCCTGTACAAAGTGTGATAACACGTTCTGATACTTGAAATTGTATTTTATTTAAATGAAATTAAATTTCAATTTACAACACATGTTATCGCACTATGTACAGGGATAAACAGTCTTGTTTTTTTAAATTTCGCGCGTGTTTCCAGGATCAACTTTCGTTTGCCAGACTCTACTGCTTTTTTAACGTCTGTCGTTTTTTTTCTGTGTCTAGAATAGTTTCTGGTAGTTTTGTGGCGGTACCTACATCGCCACATTCGAACTACGCATCAAAGACCTGACGTCACACAAAAATCCTGCATCGCTCAATTAGAGTTTACCGTGCAGTGAACATATATACAAAAATCCAATATCAATCATTGGGCAGTTGCCCGCCAGACACAACACCCGTCTGGTTGTAGGATCCTCCCTTTTCTATGGTGGATGAGTGAACTTTACACCCTGTTCCTCATACCCCCTTTTTTTTTTTTGAGGGTGGGAAATCATCCAATGACTTCTCCCGCTCTGGGCAGAGCGGAAGGGCGTGTCAGACTTTTACTGACTAAAACCCACCCGTGTTCCTTCATTTGCCTGTTGCCAAGGTCCTTTTTTTTTTTTTAAGTTTTTTTTTTTTTTTTTCCTCATACCCCTTTTTTTTTTTTTGAGGGTGGGAAATCATCCAATGACTTCTCCCGCTCTGGGCGGAGCGGAAGGGCGTGTCAGACTTTTACTGACTAAAACCCACCCGTGTTCCTTCATTTGCCTGTTGCCAAGGTCCCGGTATCCCTTTCGGACTTTCCCGCAACCCTGGAAAATTTAAATATTTTTCTAGTAGCTATTATTATAATGAGGCAAATCTAACAAGTGAGTTATGGTTAATTAATTTTTACGAGGAAAACGAATTTTTGTTTTTTAAATATAAACGAATGTTTGGTGCATTTGGTAAAATTAACAGGCATGAATATTAATAGGTACTAGGAATATTGGAATTATGTAGCTCTATATACTCAGCAGGTATAGGTAGATCAGTTCACGCAGCGTAATTATCCTTATAAATCCATATTAGTCCATACTAATATTATAAATTCGAAAGTAACTGTCTGCCTGTCTATATGTTACCTTTTCACGCCTAAACCACTGAACGGATTTCGATAAAATTTGGCAAGCAGATAGATGGCATCCCGGGGAAGGACATAGGATACTTTTTATCGACATACCACGTGGGTGGAAGCTAGTTTTTAATAATTCTATTTTTTTTGTCTTTCTAGACGTTTTATGCCACACTCATAGTTACAAATCGCCTTTATATACAAAAACACAACAAAAAATTGTCTTACAATATCTATCTCTACAATTAATCCCAATGTTTACGAGTTTTTGTACAGCATCTGCTTCCGAAGCAGGAACAGCTAGGTCGCTGTTACATAACCCAATCTCGCACATAATGATTAAATAGGATAACGAGTATACACGGCTACACATCAAGCTATACATTTCCTGTTTATGCTGATCTGGCATTGTATAGGATTTCCGTACAATCCGAGGACAGCTTGTACTAGAAATGTATAGCTTGATGTGTAGCCGTGTGCACCTAGTTAAGTTAAACGTTATCAAAAACATGACCGGTATTTTCTAATTCCTTTCTTTTTAACTCAAATCCTAATTCCTTCGTCATAGTATTTAAAAATACGAATAAATTCTGATTTCTTTATCGGAACTCGTAAAAGGAGAATGCTATTCGTTTCTGACCGAGGCAATCATCATCAAATATACTTTATAAGGTGGTTTACTGATAAAAATCCATTTGAATCTCATATTTGTTTCCATTATGGAAGGAGAAAAGTAAAATAGTGTGTCGGACCACAGATAAGAGAGACGAAACTAAATTAGTTATTACAAAATCTTAGCGCGGATGAAGCGTTTATGAACAAAATGGTCATTCACTCAGGAATTTATGTTTACTTACTGTCTCGGTAATCTTTAAGTTAAATGCCGTGAATTGGTGATTTTGTTGTGATTTAAACTAAAATGAAAAAAGACACATCAATCAATTAAGAGTTTCTATACTCCATTTGAAATAAGATTTGAGATTGCCAAGGTCGGGGTATCCCTTTCGGACTTTCCCGCAACCCTGGCAGGCATCGGTTCTAGCGGACCCCGTCTATTGTGCTGACATCTCAGTCATAGCAGTAAGGTAATCAACAGATTTTTCAAATGACTTGAATGTTACGTTTTTAGTCAGAATTCGTTAGGAAACATAAGCAAGCCATATCAGCTAACAGGTAACTTACAAATCATTTCAAATGCTAAAATTAATATTACTATTGTAACTAGTTTTTTACACCATGATGCTTACCATCACGTAAACCCTAACTTTTCTGAAGGTTAAGTTGAACCAACGGCTGTCATTTCGCAACAAATCAAAAACTCGCTGTCATTGATGCAGACACGTGAAGATGAATGATTGTTTCAAAGACAAAGTTGTTTTGGTGAGTAAATACCTAAATTGTAATATTGTGCAATAGGTCAAATCCATTTTAGACTCAAAGTTATTAACATTGCTAGCCTTTTTTAATTTTTTGAGAAGAATTTACACTAAAATATTTTATTTTTAGTGGAAATGCTTTAGTTAACAGATAATTTAAAATATCCGGATTGCCATGAACCGTTGAATGACAAATGGACAGAAATCTCTATCAAAACGGAGGAACATCTACGTTTATTAATATTATCATCTGCCTGCTTCCAAAATTCACCTTCATTTTGATAGTCGTAATATCACTGTGGAACACTTTTCTCTGGACTATTTTCCGCCATTTTGTTCAAATCGTAATGGGTTGGGTTGCCGTCGATCACACTAAGATCGCCTGATGTTTAAATCTAGCCATTACCTAATAGGTGCTACGTCATAATGTTTAATTTTTAAGTACTTGATGGATAAAAATCATGAACATTTTCAGTAAAACGGATACGATCGATCTTTGATGTTGTCTTTTATTAAAGCAATCATTTTGACGGTTGGATATTCAAAATAATAGTCAGCTTTTTATAAACGAAAGAAAGATTTACCAAAATAGGTATCCATTTCGTAAATACAGCAAATGATGTCAAAATTTTCATCACCCGTGTTATAAGGTTTTTGCTTTAAAGTGAAAAACTTTACTGAATGTTTATTTACTGTTGAGAACAATATCTCATTGTTTATCTGCTTTTATCGCATTATATTAAAACAGTGTTTTAATGTAATACTAACTAAACGCTTCCAAATTTCATTTAACCAAATAAAATTACAAAAAGTTTTGTTGTCTTTTTTAGTCTTGAAAGCATATTTATATTTGGAAGTATCCGAAACCACTGTTCAAAAATAGTAACTTCTTATTCTTTCAATAATTTCTCAATCAATCTTTTCTTTTCTGTTCTTTTTCTTTACTGAACTAAGCTTAACAGTCTTCCTCATCATTTTACACTAACAATAATTGTTTTGTTACTGCTATTTACGCAAGTATCTACTTCAACCATAACAATGAATTCCGATCGCTAAATTTATTCATAAGTATCGAATAAAATACAATTAATTAAAACACAAGTAACGTCGATTAAATAGAATTGTCTGGCGCAGAAGCAAGGTTAAAATGGTATAATTACTACTGTACTGTTTGTCTCTGCATCACCCAAAGGTTGACTGGTAGAAAATGCCTATGGCATTAAGTCCGCCTCTGTACATTTATGTGCTTAAAGTATTAAATAAATAAATAAATAAATAATTATAATATGAATAAGAATAACAAATGAAAATAAAATGACTAATCATTGAATCGGATTTAGAATTAACCTAAAACTGCATACCCTACAGGTTTGATGAACAAACTTATGTTTTATTTACGACACAATTATGTTTTTTTATCAAAAAAAATCCTGCCAGTTTAATTGCAGTAGCCAATATTACAAGTCCTACAAATGAAGGGTTGTTTATGGCAAATCACTGAAAAAGGGAATTTTAAAATGATATGACTTCAAAATTATCCTACCTCGTGGGCAGTCGTGGGTCCATTTACAGCTTGCTGTATCGAATAAGGCCCTTATCATCATAATTATGATGAATTGTAACACTGTGTAATACATCATTCATTCCATGTATGTGAATTGTGAATTCTAATTAAAAAACTGTATGACATGACCTTACCCGTGGAAGTAAAAACAATTAGCTTTTTTTTTTTTAAGACGAAAAGCTCGTTTTAATCTTTATTTAGGTACAGCGTCAGTTTACAAGTATTATCGTTTTCAGACATTGTAAATTTAAATTCTTTTGTATGTAAATTTGCATAATCCGCGTCAAAACACACCACGTACATTTGTACAGCTGAATCTAACAAACTAGCAAACAGGTAGCCGATCATCGCATTCAATACAAATATAATAATTTTAGAACTAAAAAATATTTTTGACTAATCACTTTTAAAAACCAGTTCAACTTGGTCGATCACAAACTCACAAATTTAATTTTTCACTTCACTAATAACTTCACTTTCTATCACTATGGTAAGTAACTCCACAATTTTCCGAACACTGGATTCGTTTTTCAAATTGGAGCGCGCGAAATACGTTAACGATTTTCCCGCGTAAACAAGATGGCGACGTGTACGCCCCCCACAGCGGTGCAGAGCAGACTGGCTAAGTAAAGGTGACGGACGCTTCATATGATCAGATCACGTCTTTGGGTAATATATTTTTGCTACAAATGTAACCTTAACGCGACCGGTTTCAAAGCCCGTTAATATAATAACTGCCAAAAATAACACAGAATACAAGTTGTTTCCATAATTTTGTGAAACAAGTATTATTTCGCTGCGTTTGTGAATGCGACGTGGTTTAGAGGACCGCATTTTTTAAAATTTGTCTTTTCCTGTCCAGTTCTCATCAAACTGCTTAATGAATGCATTTCGATGCCCCCAAGCAATAAGTCGGTAATGTGCTATTATGGACTTTTTATTGTTATGTCAAATTCGGAACCTATGGGTTGGGATACATCTTAGTAATTTATTTCATATTTGTCGTGGTGATATTTACGAAGACATCATGAAAAAACACTTTTATTGTAGGGAAATTAAAAAACGAAATGATGTCGAGAAAAGTATCTTTACGTATCAATACAAAAGTGTATTTCATATTTAATTTTGGTAAGTTGCCATTACCGACTTATTGGCGTGAATTAATTTCGTGCAGTTCTTGGTAAGACGCTAGCACGTTGTTGTTGTCGAATTATTTTGAGTCAGCTCAGACCGTACTGGGAACTAACAAGGTTTATAAAGTAAATAATTCATTAATAAATATGTGTAAAACTGCAATATGTATCTAATTTGAAAACGTCTGGTCCCGTTTGCGATATTGCTGTTTATATTTTTGCGCCCCACAGCGCAATAACACCGTAATAACCAATTACGTATCGTCTTCAAGATGAAAAATTCCGCTGGAAAAGTCCGTATTGTAATGTTACGTATCAACAGTGTTTACTAATTTACTGCAATAATGGCGTAAGTGTACATTACCTGAACAATTTACCTAATATATTTTTGTAATATTTATTTTCTTAAGTTTGCAAGGCTTTTCACGCACAAAATTTAATCTTAAAATAATAATTGAACTTAAGAAAAAATTAGCTTTCATTTGATGTATCAATGACCTCACTACTCCGACTCGTTAAAAAGCTATTCAACAAAACAGAAAAAAAAATCTCCTGTAAAATTTAAGTTTTACGATTACCGACTTATTGCTTGGAGGCATCGATTTGTAGTAATGTTTACATTTTTGGCAAATATCATTATGGAATTAAGTAACAAAAATGTTCACAGCATTAAAATTAGCATTTTCCTTGCAAGTCAGTCTATATTATAGAAATATATAGATATATTTATTTTATATTTATATCTATTTTAATAGGAAAATGTAAGTAACGTATTTTATTTTTATTGTGTTTTTTCGTTTTGTGGCCAAAATTATTTCACGATTGATCCATGATTGGTCCATGTTGGCTCAGGATCAAGTTGAGTGGAATAAGAAGAGGAAGGCCTATGCCCTATACAGTCGGACAATATAGGCTGATTATGATTTTTTATATTATGACTGACAGACAGACAGTCGCTCCAAGTACTATACACCAGTATTGTAACCGGATGCAGCTGAATACTAATTCAGTTGAATCCGGTTAGACTGGAAGCCAACTCCAACATAAGTCGAAAATAGGTTCGGCAGAAGATGAAGTTGCCTTAATTATGACAATAGTCTCAATCAGGTTTCCAAGATTGGTTAGGTATTTCGAACACCATTGTACTGTTTTGAAATATACGTTATTTTTTAAATCTTACCAGGTTTTTTTTTTGAGTAAAGTTATAATAGGTTCCTAGGTATGATCAGTGTTTGATAAAATCTTCCTTTTTTCTAAAAATATTATTTAAAAAAAAAGTGCCGGTGCTGAAAATTCTGATTAACTGATGACACTGATTGATTAGCACCTATAAAGATAGTACAGTAAAGTTTCTGTACTAATAATGACTAATCTATACAAATATTATAAATTAAAGTCGCTTTTCGTGTTTGTCTGTATGTCCACGTTCAAAATCAAAAATCAAAATCAAAATATTTTATTTCACATAAGCCTACATGGGCACTTATGAAACGTCAGAAGCTAGGTGCACGGTTCCAATTGGTCGTTTCCTATGGAGAAGAGCCGGCAAGAAACTCCATGGTTACTCTTTTAAAAGATAATTGGCTTTTACAATAATTTCGAATTACAGTGTTAATAGTTATGGGAGGACAGTGTAGGCCATTCAAAAAGTTTCAGATATAAAATAAATTAAATTAAAATTAAAAATAAAAGTCTACAGTTCACTAAGCCTACGACGTTCTCACATTCACAAGATAGAAAGCACGTTGCACACGCAACAGATTTTGATGAGGTTTCACCATCGTTTAGAGAATTTATTCCGGAAGGTATAAGTGTATAATACGTTAATATTTAAGTTACATATAACTAAGAAATCTCGATGTTTTGTCAAGTCATGAAAACCGTGCGAAACAGAAGCGGGTCGCTAGTTTTAAAATAATGAAAAAATAAGCAACTTATCAAGCATTAATCATATATTATGCAAAACGTTTAGTCATTCTTGTATATTTTGTGCGCCTACACTACCTAACCTACTCTTAATGGAACGTAGATTCTTTTATTTACGAAGAATACTAATATTAAAAAAAAAAAAAAAAATCAGCAAAATAATTGAAGTATTCATTAAAAAAAGTCTTACCACTTAATAAAAAGTATCAAAGAAATAACCAAAAAAGTCTTTGTAATGCAGTAATAATTATTTATGCAACTGTTATATAATAAGGGGTATTAAAACACAGTATTAAAATACTCATGTGATACTATTATCAGTTTATCACCCACATTCGTGTTTTAATACCTAATTATTTTCAGTTGCATACAAGACTTTATTTATCTACACCCATGATATGAATCTTCTATAAAAGTTTCTTTGCAATACCAATATCGAACAAAAATGGCGCGGTACGACGTGAATTCGAATTTTTCGAGTTCGAATGTATGTTTTGTTTTTAAATTACGGTGCTTTGTTAGTGGAACGCTCGTGAATGACAATGTTCTTTTTTTGAAATGAGTTGCATTATGAAATTCAGTACAACATTATAGCACCCGTTTGGATGATATTATGGTTACTATTACACTGTTATTTTAATGTTGGCAATAAGCTAACTCTTTCAGAAACTTTTAGAGAGGATTTATAGCATGGGTGTAGATAAAACTACTAAAATAAACAGAATGTTCTTGAAAGGTTTTCAGTTTTTTGGGCAGAAACGGACACAAATAGTAACCTTACCGTTCGTCATGTCAATCAGGATAAGACCTTATTTCCATGGCTAGTGAAGCGAGTAATATACTTTTAGGGAACAGAGCAGGACATATTCGTATCTATTCGTTTCCAAATTGTACTCTGCAGTTATCTGTTGTATAATATACAGGGTGTCCCTGGAAGTTTGGATCAAATCGAATAGGGGCGTGGGCAAGGTCATTTCCAAAGTTTGTAACCCTGAGATTTTTTTTTCGCTAGTGAAACATTTTCCAATGTAAGTCGCTCAAAATTTTTTGCCAGATCAAAGCTTTTGCAATAAATGTTTTTTTCATAATGAACACATGTTTTCTAGCTGCGTAAAGGTATTACCACAGGAAAAGCATAGGGCGTTTGTGCACTACAAGGAATTTCACTGTCTTAAAATTTGATGCCAAGAGGGGGATTCCCCATTTTGTGGCCGTCGCGTCGTCAGACTTAAAGAAAACCATCATCATCATCATCTGCCTAGCCTTTTCCCAACTATGTTGGGGTCGGCTTCCAGTCTAACCGGATGCAGCTGAATACCAGTATTTTACATGGAGCGACTGCCTATCTGACCTCCACAACCCAGTAACTGGGTAATACGATACCCCTTGGTAAGACTGGTTGTCAGACTTTCGGGCTTCTGACGACCCGTAACGACTGTCAAAGATCCACAAATGACAGCCGGGACCAACGGCTTAACGTGCTTTCCGAGGCACGGAGGAGTCTCGGTATGTAAAGATGGTCACCCATCCACGGACCAACCCCGGCAAGCGCAGCTTAACCTGATGGATCGACCCGTGCGGCTGTTATTACGTAGCCACGAGCTCCTCAAAGAAAACCATCATCATTATAGAAAAACCATTTCTTCAGTGTTTTACAAACTGTATTAAATTAAAAGGTTCAGCAAAAGCTTAGTTTTTAGAACATTAGCCGGATAAGCACTTTTGTGCAAATCAAATTGGAATCCGGCCAATTTCATGTTCAGTCGATTATTCTGTACGGAACTCTCGTTGAAAGTTACATTTCACGCAAAAGGTCAATTTAAACGTGACCAATATATAAAACAGGTATCTCCTGTATCGTTGACATTGCAAAATAACGTTGTCTGAGATCGGAATTTTTAAGGGTTTTGCAGTTATTTTTGGATATTTAACGTGAATGTAAGGAGTTACGTAAACAGTAAAGGCTCATTGAGTAAACCTTCATAAAGAATACGATTTACGTCGAATCTTTCGCAATTTTGTGAAAAGTATTTTTGGAACAGTCGATGTTGTACTTTATGAATATTTAGTAACTGTTTTGATAAAAATACATTTGTTAGCTCCTGTGATAACTCGTTTCTTAATTCCGAAGTATTAATTTATACAAAACGAGGATTTGCACTACAATAAAACGGTACATTTTGTTTTAAAGTGCAGTTTTATCGTGGCGCAATTCCTTGTTTTGTATAAATTAACATTTCGGAATTAATAAACGAGTTATCACAGGAACTAACAAATGTATTTTTATCCACACTCCTTACAGAGACTACCTTTTAGGTACTATAATTGTGAAATAAGATTTGCAAAATATCCTCCTTTATTAATAACAGTTAAATAATACCATGAAATCAATTAAGACTATCCAAGATCTAGTAGAATACAAAAAACTTTTTCCAAATAAACCAACCGACTTCCAAAAAAAAGTGAAAATTAACTTTAATTTCGGAAGTCGGTGGCAAAAAACGAAAATTGAAAAGCGAAGACACCGACTTCCGAAATTAAAGTTTTTTTTTGAAGTCGGTTGTTTTTTTTTTGTAAAATGTTGTTATTTTAAACTTTTTAGTTGTTGTACCTACCCCAAACAAATTCAAATATGTAAACCTGCTATGTAAATAACAGTGACGGAGTCAAATAAGATGTCGTCTACATAGACAAAGTGGGAAAAATACGTAATAATTGAAGGTAATTCAAAAACTACGCAAGCAAAGTTAATAAAATTTATATGGGACCACTTCTGAAGCATGACCTACCGAATACCTACCGAAAATAGAGAATCATCAAAATCCTTTCATAATTGGCGGAGCAATCGCGTAAAATACACAAAAAAAAAACATACAGACGAATTGAGAACCTCCTCCTTTTTGAAGAAGTCGGTTAAAAACAAATCAGCAGGTCAGAAATTGAACATTAAGAGGAAAAAGGGTTGGTCCCCTCTCGATACAAACGCTCTCGCCTGTTTTCTATCTGGTTTATGACCTGGTTCTGACCTGGATCTGGTTTATGATATTTTACAGTAAAATAAATATCAACTAGTTCCATGCCCCTATGCTTTCCGTTTTCATGATACATTATCTGTAGAAGCAATAGAACCCTCGGAAAATTCATTAAAATTGCATATATAGACCGCTGTCATCAGAGGCATATTGTACAAATTTGACAACTATTAATGAAAAAAAAAACATAGGGCAAATATCCTTCTTATTCAATTTATAAAATATCTTTCAAATTGGTCCAATATTGGAGGAGGAAATAGACGAGAGCCGCACCTCGAATTTTGACTTTTTGTATGGAGAAATGACCGACCCTATTTCCTCTTAAGTGTCTTGGTCTGTTTTTGGTACCGAGTGCTTGTTGCGGCTTCTGTGTGCTGTCTCTTAGAGCGTATCCGTTTCGGACAAATGTTTGCACATGACTCTGAATGTTTGTTCCTGTAATGGCACCTAACACAGGCTATTGTAGTGAAATCTATGTGGGGTAGGAACCGGCCGAAATAGACTTAAGACGCGAAGCAATGACGATTGGTTTTTGATAAGAAAAAAAAAAATAACAAAAAAGTCATTGTATTCAAATCGAATGAAACGCCAGGAAAGATCAAGTCACGTATTTTCGCATGTGTTCCAACTTTCCGAGAAATTCGTTTATCGCAAAGAGTTTTCGTATAATATTCCGTCTATTAGAATCAACGAATGCGAGCACAGAAGGAAAATGGCACGCACACGTGCACAATAAAATATAACGAGAATGTCCAGAAAATTGTAAGGAAAATGGTAATGGGAACATGTGTCGAGTTAAGGTGCGTACTATGTGCATACATTTACACAAACAGGATCTGGTACACGTGCGCGGAAGCCATTTTCGTGAAAGAAATTTGCGCGAAGGGACAACTGCGCGAATTTCCGCGAATGGGCTTTTGCGCAAATGGACATATGCGCGTGGCGCCGTCTTATCACGCCTGTCTGCGGGAGCCCTCGCCCTTTTGAAAAATGTTTGCCCTATTTTTTTAAATAAAGATTCAATTTTTTTATAATTTATTATAGGTACCGTACTGTACCGTACTGTACCGTACTGTACCGTACTGTACCGTACTGTACCGTACTGTACCGTACTGTACCGTACTGTACCGTACTGTACCGTACTGTACCGTACTGTACCGTACTGTACCGTACTGTACCGTACTGTACCGTACTGTACCGTACTGTACCGTACTGTACCGTACTGTACCGTACTGTACCGTACTGTACCGTACTGTACCGTACCATACCGTACTGTACCGTACTGTACCGTACTGTACCGTACTGTACCGTACTGTACCGTACTGTACCGTACTGTACCGTACTGTACCGTACTGTACCGTACTGACCTTTTTATAAGACTTCACTAAGTCAACCCTCCACAAATTACCAGCTTTTTCAAAGCCAGTAACAAGCACCAAAAGATTTATGCCCCTCTCCTTCTCCTATTATTCATCTTATTTAACTACAACCCCTTAAAAATTCTCAAGTAACCCTGATTTCACCTTTAATAAAAAACGAACCCCTCGTTATGCCAAAAAGGATCTGCACAAAAATAAAACGGCTTCCTAAAGCCGCTATTTTTGGATAATTTCTAAGCCTAGTAGTTTGACCAATTACGTAACCCATTTTAAAAGGGACCAAGAGTTTAGAAACTGATTTTCTTGCGTAGCTATTGATATTATAACCAACTTTTTTATGACACAGGGAATAGGCTCGCCCTCTATTACATGAGACTTAAACATATCTGGCGAAATGTGGGTGTACTATAGGTACACCTCTGCCTAACCCTTCGTAGAAACAAGGCGTGATGTTATGTGTTTTTTTATGACACAGTGTCGTAAATGGAATTATAAACTTAAAATATATTATAAACTAGCTTGTACCAGCGGCTTTGCCCGCGTGATATCTTTATAAATTATAGCCTATGTTTCTAAGTGATAATGTAGCAATTTGATGATGAAAGAATTTTTTAAATCGGTCCAACAGTTTTTAAGTTTATTCTATACAAATCTTTTCTCCCTATATTACAAACAAAAAAAAAAAAAATTTTTTTTTTTTTATTCTAAAACCAGTTTCGTTCGAACAAAAATCAAAAGGTATTCAATCAGTTATTCGGCTTCGAAGCGATAATAACTTCTGAAAACACAATCATGAACTTCAAAAGAACATTTCGTGACGATCCATAAACCGAGTATGACACATAAAATGTGTCGTTAAGGACGCCATAGCAAAGTATATGATGTGAAAAAAGGAATATCAAAAGAAAATATATTTGACATTCAGTAGCTTATGGTTTCACATAAGTTCGAATATATCTGGGACTTATTTTTCCCCATGTTAAGGCAGGCGCGACGCGACACTGGTGGAACAATTTCTATGAAAACTTCACGGAAATTGTTCTACCGGTGTCGCGCCTGTCTGCGGAAGCCTTTAGAAATAATGTAAAGTACGGTTATATGATGTACAAAGTCTGTATTGTTACTTACAAATATTGCCTTACCTGCGGTTGTCTGGCAGAAAGCGCCTAGAGCGATAAGACCCTATATGTACATTTCGGTTTCGATAAAATAGTATCTTCTAGTTCATAATGAAACAAAATATTATATTCATCCTTACTATCCTAACTAATTAATATTAATTATAATTATTATAAATGCGAAAGTAAGTTTGTTTGTTTTTTACGCTTTCACGCCAAAATGTCTGAACGGATTTGGATGAAATTTGGCTCATGGGTAGACCATGACCTGGATTAGGACAGAAAACACTTTTATCCCGATATTCTCACGGAATCGAGACTTATGCGGGTGTAAACCGCGGGGCGCAGCAAGTTTTTTTTTTTTTTTTTTATGATTGGCATCTCGTAGGTTTTACCACAAAGGGTACTATCTACTTAACCGGACTGTCCTGCGAAGATGCTCTAAGCTATGATACTAACTCAAAGCGCCTCCAGCCAGGGGCATTTAAAAACTAATCTAAAACTAATTATAAACTAAACGACGGCTCGCTAAGGGCACCCTGTGGGGTACGGACCTCGGCTTAGGGCGTCGCTGGGGGGAGGGCAGCTAGTGGGGACAGGCTGGATCGGGGAGTTTAAATTAACTATTACTACTACTGGCGGCTCAGCGTCCGCCTGTGCGGGCGCTTCACCGTCGACAGACAAGGGTCGGGGAGGAGTAGGATGAGTCGTCATCCTGTTAGATCGGGGTCGCGGTCGAGGAGGTCCTCGACGTCGAGGTCGGAATGAAGGACGGCGTCTGGTTTTAAGAACCGTACTGGTGGCCCTATTGCTCTCCTGGAGGAGAGTTATGGGGTCGTCGGGGTCGGTGAGAGCATGCCTCGGACGGCGGGTATGACTGATGCGAGAGGGGGTATAATTGGCCGCCTCGACAACCAGTGGGTTGCGATGTTTGGCGGCGGAGTCAAAGAAACGCTTAGAGAGGCGTTTTAAGAATTGAGCTATCGTGGGGATTTTAAGGTCGAGATGGAGGATCTCGTTACGGACATAGTAGGGGGAATCGGTAGCTCTACGGAGGAATCGGTTCTGGATGGTTTGCAACCTATGAATATGGCGGGGTCTAGTGTGGGCAAAGACGGCACCGGCATATGTCATGATGGGACGGATACACGCAGTGTAGATACGCAATTTGCACCTAAGTGACAATTTGCTACGTGCATTTAGGACGGAGTGAAGCCTACCTAGAGCGAAAGCGGCTCGCGAGCGAACCTGCTTTATGTGCTCTTGAAAAGTGAGGTGGTCATCGAGGACTACACCGAGATATTTGGCTCGCTTCTCCCAAGGGATCGGCTTGCCGAACATGGTGATGGGCTCGGGGAGGGTGGGTTTCTTACGCGGTTTGGAAAAGAGAACCGCCTGGCTCTTATCGGGATTGACCTCGATTCGCCACTTCCTGAACCATTCGCCGAGCTTGTCGACTGAGGTTTGGAGAGTGTCGCGAATCGTAACGGGACTACGGGCCTTAAAGTAGGTGGCCGTATCGTCTGCGAACAGAGCCAACTGTGCCTTCTACTTTTGGGAATATCGCTAGTAAACAGCGTGAAGATGAGCGGGGA
The DNA here is from genome assembly GCA_949152455.1 of Lithophane leautieri. Lineage (NCBI taxonomy): Eukaryota > Metazoa > Arthropoda > Insecta > Lepidoptera > Noctuidae > Lithophane > Lithophane leautieri. The sequence goes on along the minus strand of OX424479.1, from coordinate 3,965,735 downwards.
TATGACAGAGCCCTGGGGGACACCTGCGCGAATGGGACGGGGTGAGGATAGGGCACCCTCTATGCGGTAGCGAAAGGTGCGGTTTGACAAAAAGTCTCGTAAGATGAGCACGAGACGATCGGGCACACCGAGTTGGTATAGCTTGTATAATAAGCCATTGTGCCAGACTTTGTCGAACGCCTTCGCTATATCGAAGAACACCGCCCCCACCATTAGGCCTCGCATAAAGCTTTCGCTTATGTGCTCGACTATGCGGTGGGCTTGGTGGATGCTGCAGTGTTGGGTGCGGAACCCAAATTGCTCGTTCGGGATGAGACCCTTGGTCTCGGCGTAGTCTCTGAGACGCTTATAAATAAGCCTCTCATAGATTTTACCGAGAACCCTGAGCAGACTGATGGGACGGTAGCTAGAGGGATCGGATTTGGACTTGCCGGGTTTGGGGATACCTATAACGGTGGCTTCCTTCCATGCCTGGGGGAAGATATTATTGCCGAGAGCACCATTGAAGATGATGGTCAAGAGCATTATTAAGTGAGAGGGAAAAAGTTGGATCACTCTATTAGTGAGTCCATCTGAGCCGGGGGCTTTACGCGTTTTAAGACCTTTGATGATCTCGTGCACCTCATCAGGAGTGATGGGGGGCAGTGGATCATCGGGGTCTTCGACGGGGGGGAGAGATGCTCTGCGTTCGACTTCAGCGTCAATCTCATCGAGATGAGCTTGGTCTACAGGCAGTGAGCTAGGCGAGCATTGAGCCTCGAGACTATCGGCTCGGCATTCCGCCTTGTCGGAGTCGTCGAAGGCTATGGTCTTATCGGGACGGATTAGGGGGGGCATGGAAGCGCCCTGTTGGGACTGGAGATTTCTCTGGAGTTGCCAGAAAGCTTGGTGAGTGGGCTCGAGATCGCTCAGCATCTTGTCCCAGCCCGCTTCACGCAACTCAGCAATGCGTGTCCTTACTTTACGCTGTAAGTAGCGCATGTGAGATTTGTTAGCGGAGCATGGGAAATTGCTGTAGGCACGGGTGGCCGCGTTCTTCTCGGTCATCAGATCACGCACATCGGCCGGCAATTTGAAGCGGTGGTCGTCCACCACTGGAACTTGCCTTGAACAATCGTTCAAAACCGATTGTACGTGATCCGTGAGCGAGTCGATCGCGGCCGTCGTGTCTGCGACAGAATCGAACTGTTCGGGAATAGAGTCCAATTGGGGGGACGTGTTGGATTTCAGCAATTCGCCTACTTTCCTCCAGTCCGTTACCTTCTTGGTGGCGGGGGGTTGGGTGGGGTCGGGGAGACCTATGCGGGGGGCCAGTTTCATGACTACTGGGCGGTGGTCAGAGGTGAGCTCGTGCACCGTTTCTATGGAGTTTAACCTAAGGTTGACGTTCTTAAGGATCGCCATGTCTAGGATATCGGGGGAGTGACTGGGTTCGTGGGGGAAATGAGTGGGAGTCATCGGAGCGATGATATCGAAGTTATGGGAGTTTGAGAGGTCGAACAGGTGTCGCCCTCTAACGGAGGTAGTGGAACAATTCCAGGCCGGGTGTTTAGCGTTGAGATCACCCGCTATAATAACGGAGTCACTCAAGCCGAGTAGGGCGGTGAAGTCATTGGAGAATTCCTGGGGATTCTCCGTGGCGGAGGAATAGGGAGGGAGATAAGCAGAGACTAGGGTGATCGGCTGATGGCCGGACATGCCTAGGCGGCATACTGAGACTTCTATCCGAGAGAGAGAGGGAGGATCTATTGGGATGCAATAGAGTTCCTTTTTGTAATATATAAGGGTGCCGCCCTTGTGACAACGGGTTCTATCGTTGCGAACTATACGATAGTTTGCGATAGAAGGGTTCCGTTTATGGGGTTTGAGGAATGTTTCCTGTACTAAGAGGATATCTATCTGATGGTCGCGGAGGAATTCCGCGATCTCATCTCTTTGGTGTTGAATGCCGTTGGCATTGAAAAATCCTAAGTTAAGGGATCGGGGTTTGAACCTAGCTACGGTGGTGTTAGACATTATGGGGGGTAGGGTGGTTGGCTAGGGAGGACATGGCTTGCGTGATCTCGGGATACGCATTAAAAATTTGATGAATCCTACCTACGTCGTTGGCATTTCTGGCAGCAACGATTTCGTTGGCCATTTGCTTAGCGCGAGGGGTGAGGAAAGTCATGTAAGTGGAAGTGATCACATTAAATGGATCGAAAGGGGCCGCGGGGGGAGGGGGGAGAGGGCGCGCTGCTAACAGAGCAGGAGTCTGACGAATAAGGGGCGCAGGAGCGCGAAGACGGGGATCCATAAGGGGGGGGGGGACGCGTGAGGGGGGGCCTGGGTGGCCTGGGTGGAGCTATGCTTCTTCTTCCTCTTCCTCTTGTTTCCCTTGCCGACGACGGGCAAGAAGCCATCGTCGTCGGTTTGGGACGTAGAGTTGGAGGATAAGACATCCTCCGAGTCGGAATGTAGCGGGAAAGAGGCCGCTGCTACACGCTTTGAGGAAGCGGGCATGGGGGTATCTGCCCGCTTGGAAGAAGCGGGCTCGTCTATATCCATCTCACCGGTGAGGCCGGATGAGCATGGTAGACTAACTGAGACAGGGGGAATGACTAAAACATCGCTGAAACCAGCGATGGTAGGGTCGATCGGGGTATTGAGCGCTCGCTCGATGCGAGAGACTTCATCGGCATACTTGTCGGTGATGCCTTCCTTGACCAGGATGGCCTTGAGACACTCAAGTATGAGGCGGGCCGTGTCGTTAGGCACGGCGACAGCCATAGTCGTAGGAAGACTAGGCTAGAGAGAGTAAAAGGGAGGAAATGTAAGGGGAACCTAACATTTGCCCTAACACCTAACTCCCCGGGTGGACTTGCCCGGGGATGTGTGACCCTCCCTGTCGGGTATAGACAGGGAGGTGTGTAACCTATTGGTGAGCCCTAAGCTTGCTTTGGCCCGTTGCCTATCTTATTTGTGCAACGGGGTCCTAACTGGGTCTGGTGCGAAGGGGTAGACACACCCAACCGACACCAGGTGTGTTGCTGTGAAAGGAAAACTGTCACCAATGCCGACTAGGAGATCCCCCAAGGCCGAACACTGGGACCCGTCCAACTTTCTGCCTCACCCTGATGGGGATTGGCGGGTGCGTTTGGGTCAACACCCCCTCGGTTTCGTTGGCACCGTAGGGTATCCACCGAGGACCACGAAACTGTGGTTTTTTACCCGGAAGGGGCAAAAATCACCGTCGAACGTATATTTTAACAATATTCTGTTAAAGAAATAATTATACTAGCTGTGCCTTGAAAAAGGCACACAGCTAATAAATCGAAGATAGTCAAGGCGACTATGACGTCCGTCGCGGGGCGCGACGAAAACACGATCACTGGCTCTACTGAGCCAAACACACGAGAACACTTAACACTGCGCAAACACGTCCGTCCGGGACCGCTGCCGCGCGCTAAGTGAAAAAGCGCAGCAAGTAATAATTCTTATCCTTACATACTTTAAAACAAAGTCCTCCGCCGCGTCTGTCAGTCGTCCTGTTCGCAATAAACTCAAAAACTGCTGCACCGATTTTTATTCTGTATTCACCAATGGATAGAGTGGTTCTCGAGGAAGGTTTTAGTATATAATAACCGACATCCACGCGACAGCCGCGGGCATCAGCTAGTAATGTAATAAATTCGAAAGTGAGTTTATTCGTTTGTTACGCTTTCACGCTAAAACGGCTGAACGGATTTGGATGAAATTTGGCTCATGGGTAGACCATGACCTGGAGAAGGACATAAGCTACTTTTCATTCTGGATCGCAGATGAAGTCGCGAGCGTCAACTAGTAATTTAAAATTTTGACTATCATATCATCAACATGCAATAGTCATGTTTTCATGATTTTTTATAATAATTATTTGAAAACTTTTATTTTTTATATTGGATTCCTTTGAGCCTTTGAGAGGTAACAGGGTATCTGGAAAACGCCCCACGCATCGATTCAAGATGAACCAAACCACAAGTTCGAGAGCACATTCGCAAGAAGCTGGCAGTATCATCACAACGGTAATGTTTTCCCATTGTTTGTCTTATTTGTTTTAGTATATTCGTGTAGTTATGGGTATTTATTTGTTCTTATATTTATATATATTTAGGTATTTAGGTTTATATTTATATTAATATATATATATTTTTTTATTTTTTTAATAGGTTAACGTATTTAAATAATATTTATTCCACAATTTTCGCTATTGCACCTACCACTGTTTGTCTCTGCATCACCCAAAGGTTGACTGGTAGAAAATGCCTATGGCATTAAGTCCGCCTCTGTACATTTATGTGCTTAAAGTATTAAATAAATAAATAAATAAGACATACCTACATTATTCGGAGACGTGCAGACAGGAGAGGAGCTCGTGGCTAAGTAATAACAGCCGCACGGCTCAATTCATCAGGTTAAGCTACGCTTGCCGGGGTTGTTCCGTGGATGGGTGACGATCTTTACATATCGAGACGCCTGCGTGCCTCGGAAAGCACGTTAAACCGTTGTTGGTCCCGGCTATCATTTGTGGAGCTTTGACAGTCGTTACGGGTCGTAAGAAACCCGAAAGTCTGACAACCAGTCTTGCCAAGGGGTTTCGTATTACCCAGTTACTGGGTTATTATAGGCAGTCTGGGGTGTTATAGGCAGTCGCTCCACGTAAAATACCGGTATTCAGCTGCATCCGGTTAGACTGGAAGCCGACCCCAACATGATTGGGAAAAGGCTAGGCAGATGATTTGGAGACGTGCAGACAAGACAATCTCATAAGAGGGACGTGCAATCTTGTTAGCAATGACCGCAGATTCCAATAACGGAATCCATGTCGCTACATGATCGAAATTATATCACCCTAGCCTGCTACTACACTAAAATATCATAACACCCTGAAAAATACGATGGCTGCAAGACAAAAACTTAAATGTTGCTAATGATATAAGTCCATTTTTTTTTTATTATCTCCGATTCTTATAATTTTTTGGGTTCCGTACCTAAAGGGTAAAACGGGATCCTATTACTAAGACTCCGCTGACCGTCCATCTCTCACCAGGCTATATCTCATGAACCGTGATAGTTAGACAGTTGACATTTTCACAGATGATGTATTTCTGTTGCCGCTTTAACAACAAATACTAAAAAACAGAATAAAATAAATATTCAAGGGGGCTCCCATACAACAAACGTTATTCTTTTGCCGTTTTTATAGATAATGGTACAGAACCCTTCGTGCGCGAGTCCGACTCGCACTTGGCCGGTTTTTATTTAACAGAATGAAAGCATATCCGATAAAAAATAACAATTTCCAATTTGATAAAAGTCATACCGTCAAAAATAACGAAATTTAATGGAATTGCTTGCTTTTGTGATGAACTTCAAGTAAATAATTATAAGAAATCGTATTCTGTAAAAGCAAACGACTTTCAAAAAAAACCTCTACAACGTGAAAAATAACTTTAATTTCGGAAGTCGGTGTCTTTGAATCTGCATTTTACTTCCGAAATTAAAGTTATTTTTCACTTTGTAGTGTTTTTTGGAAGTCGGTAGTATTTTTTTTTTTTTTTCACTTTTTCGTTGTAGTACTTTCACCACAGCAATTCGTATACCACTACTTGCTATGTAAACAAGTGACTGGATGTACTATAACATACACAAAATGTGTTATCAAAGCTAGCTCAAAAACTGTCCAACCAAAGTTAATAAAATTTATATGGGACCACCGCAGAAGCTTCCTCTAAGAAATTTTCAAAATCGGTCTACAAAAATCAATCTGCCTTGCCTTTTCCCAACTATGTTGGGGTCGGCTTCCAATTTAACCGGATGCAACTGAATACCAGTATTTTACATGGAGCGACTGCCTATCTGACCTCCACAACCCAGTAACTGGGTATTACGATACCCCTTGGTATGACTGGTTGTCAGACTTTCGGGCTTCTGACGACCCATAACGACTGTCAAAGATCCTCGAATGACAGCCGGGACCAACGGCTTAACGTGCTTTCTGAAGCACGGAGGAGTCTCGAAATGTAAAGATGGTCACCCATCCACGGACCAACCCCGGCAAGTGTAGCTTAACCTGATGGATCGACCCATGCGGCTGTTATTACTTAGCCACGAGCTCCTCAAAATCGGTCTACAATTGACGAAAATGTCAAAGAAATTACATGTAAAAAAAACATAGAAACGAACATATAAACTCATACTTTTTGGAAGTCACTTAAAAATACAAATCAACTGTTCCATTTTCCATAATTTGGATGAAAAATCATTAGAAAATAATTCTTGCGTAATTCTGTGCCAATGACACCCACATCGCACACTTTTGGAAATAACGTGAGAGCACGAAACAACACTCCTGCCATTAGAAGGGCCTATTCTGTACATTTTATGTCATTGTCCAAAACCGTACTCGTATACTCAAAGATTTTACATACTGTGCCTAAGGACCTGTACCTTTGTGGTTCTAAAGCGACCGTACTTAACCCTTGGGCCGTACCACAAACACAAGACATTGTTACGCAGACTCTGCCCATTGACAGTGTTGAAACCGTTTGTTTTTGACAAATAATACTATTTACAGTAGTAGTAATACTCAGTAAATATTTGAAACTACATTCCATACAGTAAATGAATCCGGGTTCTTTGTGAATGTGAGAGACACCTTAACATAAGTTGGGCAATTGAAAAAAATGTTTTTTCAAATTTTGCAAAAATTCTTCAAAAATTAAAAAATCTGTTGTATGCAAACAAAAAATACGATTTATGTTACACTGAGTGAGAGCAAATTAATTGTGAAAATAATTCAAAGCATTATGGTACATGTTATTGTTTTATTCAACTAACAGCCAGTTGCAGAAACGAACTATAACTTTTAAAACTGTCATTAAATACTTATCTTCCATTAATTTGTTTTAACTTGTTGCAGAAAGCAACATTAGCGTCGATTTTAATGGTTATTTGATGAAATTAATGAAATCATTAGCGTTAATAATTCATTACGTAATGGGGCATTTTTCTGTCTGTCCAATTGGGTGTAAGTTAGTAAAGTTTAGCTTGAGGAAACTTTTCATTCTGTGTTAAAATCTACTAATTTCATTTTATAAAATGTGACATGAAATTCACTTAATTTTAAATTGTAGGTCTGCAGCCAGTGAATCGGTTAAATAAATGTTCTTTTCCAACCTTGCTCGGCTTAGTGTCATCGTGGGAACCATTTACTATAAGTTTACATGCCTTATGGAGCAGTAATACTTGACAAGTAACCGCCACTGTAAACCTTAGCAAATAGTGTTGCGTAGTTCTTAAGTAAACTTTTTACTTGCGAGTTTGTGATGTTCGCTGAAACTATAAATGCTTTTGGTATTAAGTACGCTTTCGAATTTATTGTATACTTACTTTGTGTAAGACGTTGCTCGTGATGTGTGGTAATAGCTTTGAAAACAGTAAGTAGCTTTGAATTCGAATGAAAACAAGTTTAGTTACATACATGTATAGCATAAACAAGTTGTACATGCTTGCCCAAAAAAAAATTGACTATAGCTTTAAATATTACACTATTTCTCATTTAAATATCAAATTAAACTAAAAGTTAGTACTTATCTACTTAATTATTTTTCCTGAAAACCACTTTACTTTATGAACTTCGCTTAACCTTTACTGTTCCATAGACAATTAGATTTTCGTCTAGATAGTCAGTTAATGTCTTTACGTCAGCCTAGACAAGATTTAGCAATAAAGGTAGAACCCCGAGCTTTCTCTTCAGTAATTGGATTTTTTCCAAGCGACCTTTCAGTGTTAGTACTGTGCGCTTTTAACAAGAACCATTGTTTGATTAGAGCTGCATCAATGTTTTATTAAAAACAGTTTTTTTTTTTTCTTAATATTCGCAACTTAATTCTTCAAGGACATTCTAATTAACTACAATGGTTTTTGGTCATACAGGTTAAGGGTTTCTTAAATTAATATATTATACTACCTAATATGAAAGACACTTTGCTTATTTTTGTAATCATAAAACCCCGAGAGGACAACTTTTAGCATGGACACAACTCCAAATCCGTGAAATAAAAAACTGCTTTTTGATTGAATATTGTATTTATAAATCAACTAGCTTTCGCCCGCGGATTTTATGTAGATAAAACTTAGCCTATGTTCTTCCCCAGGGTACCATCTATCTCCTTGCCAAATTTTGGCGAAATCCGTTCAGTGGTTTAGGCATGAAAACATACAGACAGACAGACAGACAGAGTTACTTCCGAATTTATAATATTAAGCATGGAAGTATGGATTTTATTTTACGTTTGTTTTTTTTTTGTAAGTACCTAAGAAGTACCAGAATTAATCACCACTTTGCTGTAGTTAACTCCAACTTTCTGTTGACATAACATTTTATTTTTGAAATGGATAAATGGGAGAAATAATTTATTGAAAACATAAGTACGGCACTGTCAATTGAAAACATGGCCAACCATTCGGTACTACAAATTTCCTTTCCATGTGTCGCTTACGTGCGAGATAAGAAAAATTACGTCAGTAATCATTATACCTTGCGTTTATCATGCACATTTTAATTATACAGCTGAATTTTAGCATGCTGTTACTACGCTAAAGATTTGCTTCTCATACTGGAGGAGTTTTATAATTTTGTCTTCATAACATTTATATGGAAAATGTCGTGGGTTTTATAGCATTTACTCACTCTGTAGCTAAAATTTTGTATAATTCTGTAACGTGTACATAACAGTTAACTTATATAGAAAAAAAAAAAATTTGCCAATGCGAAGGAAGTAAGTACCGTGACCTTCAGACAATATGCGCAAGCGACTTTTCACCTTCAACTAACCCCTTGGTTAACAACAGTAGATTGTACTGTACCTACATATTGAACTCCTTTTATTTATACAACAGAAATTTTTCAAGTGTCCGTACTTCCTACTACCACAATATTAATAGGAGTTTCTACGCAACGTTAACTACAGTAATCAATATCAATATAGATAGTATTTATAAAACATAATAGTTTTTATTTTTGGCTCTTTAGTTGTGATACCTACCCCACACAAATTCGAATACCACTACCTGCTATGTAAATAACAGTGACGGAGTCAAATAAGATATCATCTACATAGACATAGTGGGAAAAATACGTAATTATTGAAGCTAACTCAAAAGCTGCGCAAGCAAAGTTAATAAAATTTATATGGGACCACACGGGAAGCACCAGCTTTCAAATAATAAAATAATCATCAAAATCGGTTCACCCAGTCGAAAGTTCTGAGTTAACAAACATAAAAAAAAATACAGACGAATTGACAACCTCCTCCTTTTTTGAAGTGGGTTAAAAATCGCTTTTCATGTTTGTTTGGCGTACTGCACAATGGATTTTGATCTAGTTTTTACAATCATGTATTGAATTTATTCCGGTTTTATTTTTTACTAGCTTTATCCCACGGCTTCATCTGCGATTCAGGATAAAAAAGTAGCCTATGTCCTTTTCCAGGTCATGGTCTACCAATGCGCTAAATTTCATCCAAATCCGTTCAGCCGTTTTAGCGTGAAAGCGTAACAAACAAATAAACAAAGTCACTTTCGCATTTATTATATTATTTAGGATAATACCTAAATATTTAACTTACATAGATATAGCGCAGAAATTCCGATGTCTTGATGTCAGAAGCAGGGGCGCGGGCGAGTCTCTAGTGTTATATAATGGGATCATTGATTTTGTGCCTGAAGTCTAGACATTAGGTAGGTTCTCTTGTCTTGATCCTTTTCTTTCCTTTCCTAGAAAAGGATCTACCTTTTCTAATATATCTTACGAGGCGTGTGGAGTGTGATTAATTTGCTAGGCAGTTTTCTAAATGTCAAGCGACATAGAATTTACGTTTAACTTTACCTACAGAAATTATTTATTTACTTAGTTTTTTTATTTACTTTATTTTGCTATTTGTATTTTGTGTTTCATGAATTGTGTCCAAATAAACTTGATTCTTTCTTTCTTTCTTTTATTTATTTTCTAAAGTTTCATAAAATTTGATTGCAGTTAGTTGTTTGAGAAAAATATTCTTTCTTGTTGCATTTTATGTAATTCACCAAATAAAATATACCTTCCTTACCTAACCAAATAAAATATGTATATTTTGTCCCTTCTATTTTGTTAAATCTGTCACTATAGTCTGCTATGTAGCTCTATTGTTTCAAGCAATTTTAACAGCCCCGTTCTGTCAAAAACGTTACCTTGAAACTACATTGTCTGTTGAAAATTGCAGTGGAAAATATGAGGTCATATGAAAAAGCAAGCCTCCATTTCAATGTATACCTACATGTAGTTGCTGTAACAGTGAATGGTTCAGTTTTACAGCGACTCGTATCCGGGGCATTTCACGCACGCCCAGCGGTTTACGACAGCTCATCCCCGTTCATATTTCTTTGGTATTGTATTCTAGCCTTTTTGGTTTTTATTACATCGTTGCCATCAAAGATGACTGTATTAAGTCATAAATTCTTTTCATTCCTTTCGTTGTTTGAGTTTATTTTTGGTGTGGAATGTTTTTGCAGTTATAAATGATGGCTGAAAGTTGGGATGATAGTAGTTTCGAGGGGGAATTATTATATACCCCGAAAGGAATCATAATGGTTACTAATACAAAAATGTTCTCATATCAAAGCTTTGACTTGTAAATGGTAAAAACCAAGGCGAAAGGGTCTGAAGGAGTATACGTTGATTGCCTTATTAGACATCTGTTAACCTTAACCGAAACGGATCGGTAACACATATTTCTCTGACGTCACCACCCTATACTGTAATTTACGTTATTGCATATTCATATTTATATTATGATAATAGCAACACGCTAGGCCGACCATCAGTGAAACGAAGGCTAAATCCTTACATATTATAAAACAAAGTCCTCCGCCGCGTCTATCTGTCGTCCTGTACGCGATAAACTCAAAAACTACTACACCGATTTTCATGCACTTTTCACCAATGGATAGAGTGGTTCTCGAATAAGGTTTTAGTATATAATAACCGACATCAACGCGGGCGACGCCGCGGGTATCAGCTAGTATATTATAATTATCTGATTGTCTCCGTGTGTGGTGGTAGCTTGCTTTAATACATGTTATAGCTACGTCTGTGATGAGCTTAATTGCATGACACACTTCACACAGTATCTGCCGGTCTATTCTGTAAACACCTCACCGTGAAAACTTAGCTGAAGTGAGTTGTCAATCCCTAGCGTCAGGTGAAGTGACAACTCACTTTAAGCTCACTTCACCTAAGTTTTTACGGTGAGATTTTTACGAAATACCACTACTGACATCTTGACAACATAACAACGTACATTGCGTGGAGTTGGTTTTCATGACTAGGGATATTAAAAAATACGGCGCATTAAATATTGTTGAATTGAAGAGCTCGTGGCTAAGTCATAACAGCCGCACGGGTTGATCCATCAGGTTAAACTACGCTTGCCGGAATTTGTCCGTCTATGGGTGACCATCTTTACATATCGAGACCCTCCGTGATTCGGAAAGCACGTTAAGCCGTTGGTCCCGGTTGTCATTCCTGGATCTTTGACAGTCGTTACGGGTCGCCAGAAACCCGAAAGTCTGTCAAGCAGTCTTACCAAGGGGTATCGCCGTACCCAGTAACTGGGTTGTGGAGGTCAGGTAGGCAGTCGCTTCATGTAAAATACTGGTACGTAGCTGCAGCTGATGAGTGTTTCGCTGGTCTAGACAAAAGATAGACTTATCTAAGGTTTCAAGGACATTTTAATTAACTTCAATGTTTTTTGGATACACGCGCGGCCCGGTCGGTAGCTTAGCTATATCTCACTAGGACACCATGATGGCGCAGCCATTGGCGCACTGCACACAAATGTATGGTTGGTTGCGCAGCCATTGGACGCCTGGTGAGAACCCACCATAAACCTGTGTATAGTTCGCTGGCAGCGCGACTATGGTTGCGCCACCATCGTGTCCTAGTGAGTTCACCATGGTATCCTAGTGAGATCAGCATGTTGTCTTAGTGATATCGCCATGGTGTTCTAGTGAGATCGCCATGGTGTTCTAGTGAGATCACCATGGCGTCCTAGTGAGATCACCATGGTACCCTAGAGAGATCCCCATGGTGTCCTAGTGAGATATATAAGTATAAAGGTAAGGTATGTACGTAACCAATTAGCCACTCTCAGTAATATAACATCTAACCGAGTTCCATTACACGTGAGTCATATTTACGGTCGCACTTAAGAAATAATGAGCCTTCGTCTTAATGTTACTTAAGGGTGGTCAGGATATTATCTCACTAACTAGACATGAGACACTTATGTATATTCGGAATACCAATACCTCTTAATTCTGGCTGGCTTCAGGCTTAAGGCTGTAATTTAATTCACTGGCAATATTTAAATCACGTATTCTAACCATGATACTTGTTGATTTAAGCCATTAATATCGACAACAAAAAGAAAGATAACTAAACTTATTTTTTTTTTTTTCTCTTGTGGTAAAAAAAAATGGAAAGAATGATAAATTAACTGACTACAAAACAAATTAAGCTAGCTTTAAAGAAAAATTCCTGAATATATCAACGTGAAACCAATCTTTCCATGACCAATTTCCACGCTGTGCTCAGGAAATAAGCCATCAAATAAAAAAAAGTGATTAATTCGCCCCTCAAAACGATTCGACACCTCATAATATCATTATGAAAGTTGACACGACACCCGAAATTAGCGCCGTCAGAAAGGTCAAAGTGGAAGCTAATAAAGACTCTAATTAATGACAAGGGCAACGAATCCTTTTTTACTTTCGCAATGCCCTTCAGTAATGATATTACGCTGTGATGTTATGGTGGGTAGGTAATAGGTTTTTCTTTGGGTTGCTTGTGTGTTGGAAGTACTTGCCTGCCGAATTAGGTCGCCTGTCCAGTGAAGTATTTCTCAGTTATTACAAAGAAGATCAGTAGACCTCGACGAAGTACAATAAAAACTCTCCATTTCGTGGGATTCCGGAAAACTTGTCATTCATAGATTTTTGAAGGGAAACATTTTATGGGTAAATCCTATTTAATATTATAAATGCGAAAGTGAGTTTGTTTTTGGTTTGTTATGCTTTCACGCTAAAACGGCTGAATGGATTTGGATGGGCACATGGGCATACCATGACCTTGGTTGGGTCATGACCTAGACCATGAACTAAGAATCTTTTTATCCCGATATTTCCACGGGACCGAGACTTATGCAAGGGAAACCGCGGGGTGCAGTTAGTATAATTATTTAGTATAACTCATAATTACGCCAAATAGATACAAGATTTGAAGGAAATTGTGATAGTACTGTATTTACTTATATGTTTTCGATAATTGAAAATGCTATGGGAGTAAAAATTTCGAAGCATAAAACACTGTTTAATACTGAGGGAATTATAGCTACAAATATTAGATCCAATCACGGCCAAATAGTGGTTCCATGGCAAACATTTGGTTATGCCAAAGTTGTAATTAAAGACAAACATACAAGGAAAATTTATATGTGTTATATAAACACCTATGTGTCAAAGGGGAGTTAAATTTTGAATAGGCCCCCAAGGGTCCTTTCCTATGAACGAATGAATCCTATGAACCTATGAATAAGCTATAGAGCGCTTTAACTAAAGTCTTTTTTTAATCTCGTAGACTAATTTGACAGGTGCAAATGTCAAAATCCATAATGAAAAAACGAACAACAATCACTCGAAATGTCAAATTAGTCTACCAGATAAAAAACAGACTTAGCCAATTGATAAAATATGACTAAACCCGGACCCAGTTGCGTACCACACTTTCTTTATTAATCCGAAGGATTTTGAAAGAAATTCCTAACCAATTACTTCATAATTTTGAAAAATTCGTCTGCTCGACAGCGTAGATAATGTAATGAATATTTTTTTATTTATTTAATACTTTAAGCACACAAATGTACAGAGGTGAACTTAATGCCATAGGCATTTTCTACCAGTCAACCTTTGGGTGATGCAGAGACAAACAGTGGTAGATGCAATAGCAAAAATTTTGGAATAAATATTATTTAAATACGTTAGCCTATTAAAAAAAAAATATATATATATAAACCTAAATATATAATATATAAATATAAGAACAAATAAATACACACGAATATACTAAAACAAATAACAATATATACGAATATTGTTGAATCGTCAAAATGAAAGGCATAGCAATTGTTTGTATGTAATACAATGACCCCGCTATGTTTTATAATAAAATCACCATGTTGCATTCATTAAACGGTACATAATATGCAGTAAGATTTCAAAATATTATTTACCTAATATACATTTATATAAAAAATTAGACCAGGTTCTTAACTATTCTCTTATTTTAGATCCCATAAAAATCGGTTTAAATATTTCAACGCAAAGAAACAGCCTCGGAAAGAAAGACGTTAGACGTTTATTTATTTAAACTTTTCGCACTCAAAAAAGAGGTACAAAGGCGGACTTAATGCCTTAGGCATTCTCTACCAGTCAACCAAGGGTGGTGAAGAGATTAGATGGCAGGTGCTCTGATTGTGACGAACAAAGAGAAAAAAAAAAAAAAAAAAAATATAATATTATATCATAATGCATAGATAAGACAGGTTTTACAGAATAAGAAGCTATAAACTTATGATACATTAAGATGAAATCCAAACTCCTATTCTGCCCTTAGTAAGTTAACCCACAAAATGCAGCCATAGCGCACCCTCTGCGCTGCCACCGACGATGCCGATTTAATACTGTCGCACCATCGACACGACGAAGAAGAAAATAAAGTGTTTGTACTTCCCGTTACTTGTCCCTAAAGGTTCGTTAGAAAATCAGCGTCAGACAGTTTCTGTGTGGCATTAATGCTGAAATGAACCTTTTTGGCGCAGCCGTAAGGCATACTATTTTTTAACTTTTTATTTTGTTACTAGCTGCGCCCCGCGGTTTCCCCCGCGTAAGTCTCGATCCCGAGGGAATATCGGGATAAAAAGTATCCTATGTGTTAATCCAGGTTATAAACTATCTGTTTGCCAAATTTCATCCAAATCCATTCAGCCGTTTTTGAGTGATTGAGTAACATACATCCAAAGACACAAACACAAACTTTTACATTTATAATATTTGTAGGAAGTAGGATATTAGGATTTGTATTTGTGTTTCACGAATTGTGTCCAAATAAACGTTATTATTTTTTTCATAGATTTGTAAATGCTGTGAGCAACTTCTCTGTTCCGTAATTGCCCTTTGCTGCTATATTGATACTTAAAGGTTGCTTATTGAAATCTCGAAGCGGTTGTATAATATTTTACATGCAATTTGCTATGTGTGTGAGCAGTTCTTGATTCGATACACATTATGACTGGTTAGCCCTTTTTTTTTTTTGGGTGGGAAATTAACTAATAACTTCGCCCGCTCTAGGCGGAGCGGGAGGGCGTGTCAGACTCTTATACTGACTAAAACCCACCCGTGTTCCTTCAGTTGCTTGTATGTTGCCAGAGGCCACGGTATACCTTTCGGGCTTTCCCACGACCCCGGCAAGCATCGACCCTAGCGGGCTAGCCTGGATTTTTTAATGATTATAATAACAGTCGAAAGAATTTTATCATCAAAAATAAATCTCGTAACCTAAAATATTCTATAGATAATCTATAAAGATCGTATTTATTATGAGGACATAAAAGACGGTCACGGCCAATGTACCTACAGGATTTAATGAAGCATAGAACGGCTGGACGATCTCTGGTTACAATACAATACCGACAATGTATCATGAACATGACTGAGCTATGGACAGACAATAGAATTTTGGGGTTAAGCCAAGTACCTATTGTAGAATTTTTATAAGGATTTTTAGGTGAAAATGCTTTTTAGTGATATTGGGGTCCACTGGAAAGGTTGGCGTCCAGTCTCCTTTTTCAGGATCTTTAAATGACATAGGCTGCTTTGATAAAGATATAGGTTTTTTGTGTGTATGTGTCTGTACAGATCAGAAAAAGAGAAAAATGTGCGTGCGTGGGTGTCATTTAACATAAGTATTTGAGCAAAATAGGCTATTTGCCAAAAGACTAGAAAGGGGAGTTGACAAAAATAGGACTTGGGACAAAAATTCTTGTACTGCTGAATTATAGGCCTGTACTAGACAAGTCCTCATTTCAGCCGTCGATGGTAGGTATTGGCCGATGTAAAGATGATGTATAGTACATTCAGAGGCCCTAGACAAAGTGGCATTCTATCAGCGATAACGATGATGGAAAAGGCAAAAATGTATGGAACTGACATAAGTAATCGAAAAGCTTATGTCAATCCTGTTGAAAGTCGTTGTAGAAATACGAAACGCTTTCGAAGAGTTTGTCACTTGTCTAGGCCCTCAGGTCCGGTTGAAAACCAGCGTCAGGCACTTATAGTTGACTGGCATTTTTGCTGAACTGGGCCTTTTTGGCGCAGCCGTAAGGCACACACGCCTGATAATTTCCTACACCGCACTTTTACACTTTTTATTTTATTTTATTATCTGTTGTATCTTATATTGTGTGCCTGCTTGTCTGTGCTACATAAATGTATATTTATTTTCTTTAAAAAAAACCGACGAACAAGTATTTACACGCCCGAAGTAGATTGATACCCGAAGTAAATCGCACATCAACCACTCCTATCTGACGGCAGCCTAAATAAACAGATATTTTTCTATAATCCCAAAAGATAATAGAAATACATTTTTCTATTAAACGCAGATATATAAGAAGTTGTTTGACAAAGAAATGAGACAATTACCGAAACTTGAAGACAAACAATCTTGGCTCTGAAAGAAAGGCAATTTCTGGCAAACATAGTATATTTATTGGCTATTCCATCTGGCGATTAAGTATTAAGATATTGAAAATCTGTTTGTTAGTACTTTACTTTAATATCTTTATATACTCTTCGGTTTTGTGGTTTCGTAATGTGTGGTCCGATCGGACCACGATCAATTTAAATGCTAAGTTCGGTCAGTTTCGGACCACGTGAGCTCGTGGCTAAGTAATAACTGCCGCATGAGTCGATCCATCAGGTTTAGCTACGCTTGCCGGGGTTGGTCCGTGGATGGGTGACCATCTTTACATACCGAGATTCCTCCGTACCTCGGAAAAGCACGTTAAGCAATTGGTTCCGGCTGTCATTCGTAGATTTTTGACACTCGTTACGTGTCGTCAGATGCCCGAAAGTCTGACTACCAGTCTTACCAAGGGATATCGTATTACTCAGTTACTGTGTTGTGGAGGTCAGATAAGCAGTCGGTCCATGTAAAATACTGGTGTTTGGCTACATCCGGTAAGACTGGAAGCCGACCCCAATACAGTTGGGAAAAGGGTAGGCAGATTGATTGGTCAGTTTCGGCACATGTGTAGATACTCTGTAGGAATTGTTCTGAATGTTATTTTAAGACCATACAAATCTATTCTATATGTAAGTACAGGCACACATGTTTTACAAAAAAATATTCTTATCTTAACATACAATATTGTGCTGCGAATGCTGCAATCACTACTAGATATTACATTCGTGTGATGTACACACGGCTACGCATCAAGCTAAACATTTCCAGTTAATGCTGATCTCGCATTGCATAAAATTTCCGTACAATGCGAGGACAGCTTATACTGGAAATGTATAGCTTGATGTGTAGCCGTGTGTACATGTGCGTTTTTAACAGAATGGTGATCTAAGGGACAAGACAAACATAAACCCAAAATAATTAACATTGCTCAATGTGAGTTTCAAACCACGTCGCGAGTCGCTAATTTGTCCCCTTCGCTAAGTTATATAATGACGTCCGCAGCGGCGCCTTGTCGTCATCCCTACTTGCAACCTGTTGTACTATTCTGTAAAAATCTCATCGTGAAAACTTAGGTGAAGTGAACTTGAAGTGAACTGTCACTGCCTTAGCATCAGTAGGTTTCGATGACAATGACAGCTCACTCCACGCTCACTTCACCTAAGTTTTCACGGTAAAATGGTTACAGAATAACAATGCTGCTTTCCTTTTTATCACGTTCTTTTTAAAGTGAAAACTTATTTATCTTCTTTTTCTTTCTTTTATGTTTAATTTGGTAGTTTTAATGCTCCTTTTTTACCGTTTTTAGGTATATCCTGTGCGTGTCCAAAATAAAATATTTTTCTTTCTGTCTTTCTTTAAAATCGATCAACGTGTGATCGATTTTTGGTGGGGGATAATCTTATGGGTTTGCGTCACCGACATGCTAATGTGCACAGCTATGATTATGACGTGTTACGCTATGCTAGCAGTGAAAGCATATTATTATACTTATTTTGATAATACTTACTTTTTTACCCGACTACGGCGAAGAAAAAACGGAGGGTTATGATTTTGACCGGTATGTATGTATGTATGTAAGTATGTTCATCTGTTTCCTCCTATCTTCTAAACCACTCATCACAATTTGACAAATGAGGTATCGTTGGAAGCGTCTTGATCGTCCGCTGGTTATAGGCTATGTGACGTCAAATTAAATTAAAAATGGCGCCCTCTATAGGACATAAAGTCAGGAACTAAAAAAAAATGTTTGATCGCACCATGTTGGGTATCAAATGAAAGGGCTTAATGAGCACATTTCAAAAATATATATATTATAACCACAAAAGAATTCAAAAAAATTAAAGTAATAATAACTAAAACCCAACTACGACTAAAAAGGTATAAACAAGATACCACAGACAGACAAATTAAAAATCCGAAGTCACACGTAATCTGTTCGATTTATGCCCTAACACCTTTTTAGTCGTAGTTGGGTTTTAGTTTTTAATACTTTAATTTTTTTGAATTTTATTATGATTAAATGATGAAATAATTGAAACCTGTGGCCAATGTGTACCTATTCTGTGCCGACAGTTTGAAGATGACGTGACAAGCATATTAATTAACATTAACAGGTGGATAATCTCACGTCTAGGATACGAAGCCATGCAATCACATCTCTCCGGACCGTTCGCTGCAGTAATCCATGAAATAGGGAATATGCATGTATTTTTATAATTTTTTTATTCGATAGTTTACATCGCCAAATAATAGTAAAAGTAAAATTTGATGCCAAAAAAGCAATTTAAAGTACTTTAAAAAAAGTTAAAAATATCCAACCGACCCGGGCTATTTAAACGCTCCATTTCGCACGCTTGGTCTGGTGACGTCACATTCTATGAAAACAAACAAACAAGTGTCAAGTCAATGTCAAACACTCCTACAAAACACATTGACATTTTGATTGTTGTCACAGATTGTTACGTCACATCCGCTCTGACCAATAGCGTCGCTTTTCAGGTATTTGAATTTCACAAAGTTTTTCGGCACTTAAAAAAAAAAATCTCGCTCAATAAGAAATATTATTCAAAAATATAGATGGAGGCATAATTCTGAAGTAATATAAATTATAAAAAAAAATACTTGACCCTTATTTGAATCACATGCATATTCCCTATTCATGAAAGGTTGTGCAATATGGAACATGGAATTACTATACGTATGTCATGTCAATATCGTAAAATATGTTTAAATAGTCAGGCTCTTAGATTTTTTATGTTACAACAAAATATAGACTTCGAGATACCTACATAAGTAACGTAGATCAAAATTTAGACCGTTTTATTTAAAGTCTTAGTCAAGTTTTTGCAGACAATCGTTTCCATATTTTAACTGATAGTTAGTAGGTATAATTTTCTATATCCAGCCGCATCTGGTTACATTCACGTAAGAGTTTTTTTTTATATTATACTCCGCTGCTTTATGTGGGTCATCACAAGTCATGTAAAATATTATACAACATAACATTTTAGGAGTATGAGGAACAGGGTGGAAAGTTCACTCATCCACCATAGAAAAGGGAGGATCCTCCGACCAGACGGTTGTTGTGACGATTGATGTCGGGTTTTTGTATATATGTCCATTGCACGGTAAACTTTAATTGCGCGATGCAGGATTTATGTGACGTCAGGATTTTTGTGTGACGACAGGTTTTTGATGCGTAGTTCGCATGTGGCGATGTAAATACCGCCACAACATAATGACACGCCTGTATTTACCCAAAGGTTAGGCAGGTATCGATAGTACACTCACATTTCGCCAGTTATATTTAATTCTATTGAGAAATTTCAGACGGAAAACCCAACAACACTTTGCCCGACCCGGGAATCGAACGCAGTCAGGACCTCATGCTCAGCACTAGCGCGACGGATTCGATGTTATACAAATTAAGGCTCTTACATACTGAGGCGATTCGTCGCGCGACGCGACGCCGCCGCATTGTTCGCCGTGAGAAATTGTTTTGTTGAAATTCGCGTCGCGCGACGAATCGCCCCAGTATGTAAGAGCCTTTATGGTTAAAATGTTTCCGACACATAAATGAAACTTTTTGTATTATCTTGCAACCAGCTTCAATTGTGTTTACGTCCTATTTTTTGTATTTTACTTTTTGTTCGAACAGTCTCAAGATCAACGTTCTCGTATGTCATTAGAAGATTATTACTACAAATTTTTAATTTTATTACTGTTTTTCCTCAAATATCAAGTACTTTTTGTTGCAATTTATTTTTTTAGTTTGTTGCTTTAGATCACAACTTGAATAGATAGATGGTCTTTAATATAAACACTATTTAAGTTTTTTATTCGAACAGTCTCGAGATTAACGTTCTTCATGTCATTCAGAAGATTATCAGTATATTAATACAATTTTTTTGTTTTATCTGTTTTTACTCGAAACTAAAGTTTGTTTTTGTTGTAATTTATATTTTTAGGATGGTTCTATAGATCTTTAAGTAACAAATATAAACGTATAAATAGAACAGTATTTGTAAGAAATTCAAAATGGCCGTAAAAGTCACATCGCGTCACACAAAAGGGCTTATCAAATTGTACAAAAGTGTGCAAAAGTTCGGCTCGAGTGTCGTCTGTCATTTATACTAGGTACTTAAACAAGATAAAATCATCCCGACCGATTTTCCGCCTCGGTAGCCAATCTCAACGGAGATTAGCCAAGTACGCAGGAGATAGGTATTACCACTACAGTGCACAAGTGTGTGCACAAACATAGGTGTACTCTCTGTTCCTTTACTCTCATAGTCAGATGGGACGCCGCGGCAATCCGACACGAAGGGGGAGAGATCAGACGCAGGACCAACGGCTTTACATGCTACTAGATACGTACATACAAGATATCTGAATGACCACAGAAATAAGAAAGAAGTACATCTCAGCCTCTGTCTTGTAACGCCTGGATTATGACACGTTTTACAAAACACTTAAGAGCGCGCCGAAGAATCGATACGTAATTGCAAAATAATTGCATTCGTTTGATCCCTTGCTGCATCGTTTTTAATTATCCTTTAGTTATGCAATTAATATCCTTACATACCTATTATAAAACAACTGTCTGTCGTCCTGTACGCGATAAACTCAAAAAATACAGCACTGATTTTCATGCTGTTTTCACCAATGGATCGAGTGGTTCTCGAGAATGGTTTTAGTATATAATAACCGACATCCACGCGGGTGAAGCCGAGAGCATCAGCTAGTATAAGATATTTAAGAATTCACTCTATAAACCATACACTTTCCAAAAACGATTACTAGTAGTTTCCTCTATGGACAAAAAATTCCAAAGTAATCTCTAAAAAACTAAATAAATCCTTAAATACGGGCATTTGTTTTAATAATTCGAAGGAAATACCTATATTAGCGCGCGAACCGCCCTTACCATTCATTAGCGCTAGAAGCTTGGTGGGCTCTTAAAAATATCTTACGTTTTCTAAGAAACATCATTAGTTATCAATTCCCGTTTTTCCCTAACCCCAAAATGGAGTTTATGGCCAATATGACGTTCTATACTTAGAGAGCCAACAAAAAGGGTGCCTTGTGATAATACAGACCCTTCATAGTTTTTGTTGCTTTAGTAACAGCTGGGAAAGATTTATGTTTCATGAAACTGTGACCTCAAGAAAAACGACTTTCGTTGTTGATGTTATAAAAGGAATTTATGTAAAGGCTCATACACACGAGGACGATTCGTGTTTTTTGACGGCGGCAATGCTTTTTAAATGCCGGTATTCACACGCATCACGAATCGTGAAAAATGATGGCCAAGTCATAAATCACGTAGTGTCTTTTAAAAATCACGTTCATCGAAAACACGTGACGGATCCGCTGATGGTCTCGCCCAAGACTGAACTCTGAATCACTAATCAAGGATGAACATCTATTTGGATATTTTGACGAATCACGAAAAAACTCGTTTCCGCATGCAATGTGAACGTCCATCAGTCACGACGTACCGTGTTTTTTGAGGAATCGTCAATTACGGATCCCTTATGAATGCAGACTAATCAAGCGTACTTAGTAAACACGAAAACATGTAGATAACTATGGATATACAGGGTTACTGGTAACTCGACGTATTCCTTGCAGGACGTCATAGTAGGGTTAAAATGCAACAAATTAAGCCACCAAATGTTCTACCGAAATTCAGTATTTTTTTTTTGCACTAGACTACATTTTTTATGAAGTAATAGCAAATATTACAAAAAATTAAATGTTTGGTTAGTGATATTTGCCAAAGTTTTAGGCATTATTGAACTTTTAATTATTAACAAAGGTCTGCTACGGTGTCAACTATGATAATAACTTAAATTTCAATACAGTCGCGCCGTAAATCATTTTTAAATTGGTTTCAAATGATTTAATCTGGGATTTTTCATAAAAAAACTAAAACTCTTAACTAATTCAAAAACTACTGAATTTCGGTAGAACATTTGGTGGCTTAATTTGTTGCATTTTAACCCTACTATGACGTCCTGCAAGGAATACGTCGAGTTACCAGTAACCCTGTATATTAGGCCGGGCGATATTCAAGAAAGCTTGCTAGTAAAAGAAAATGGTCAGTTTGTTTCAAATCCAAAATGGTAATCGGTATAGATTACGAGAGAACTATAAATATTATTTGTTCAGCATAAATAAATTAAATAATAAGGTAGCCCTTCATACTAAAATATCCTTAGATAATTATTATATCCCCACAACAGCAGATTTTTTTTAACTGAAATATAACCGCTATTATAACTCGTAACTCCTAAACTACTCATCGTATTTGGCAAACGAGGTGTCATTGAAAGCGTCAAATTATTCTGCAGGTTATAGTTATTATGATGTCATATAAAATCTAGGTCCGTAACCGGTTTAAGAAATACCGGTTTATTTCGGTTTTCCTCCGAACTTTTCTGAACGCGAACGTTTAGAAAACTTTATTTTAACCTAAATTAACTTGTTTATAAGTCGAGCGGAATGCTTGCATAGGCGTTGCAACTAGTGACTACCTTCTTGTGAGGATGCCGCACTGAATAAATACTGAAGTATTAACCGGTTTTTGTTGCTCTAAGCCGGTAATTCCGAAAAAACATACTCTTTCAAATATGTACCAGTTTAAAAAACCGGTATTTGCGAAGGAAACCGTACCTATGTACAGGTTTTTGCGTCAAGTATATCATACCAGTTTCCGAGCCTTGCATAAAATCGTTGTTCTTACAATATTATATTTAATAAATATTAATTAATCAAGTGTTTTCGGGAATTAAATTCAAATATTTTAGACGAATTCTCGAGACCTCTGAATAAAGAATAATAGTGCGAGTATTACATGCCTGTCAAAACCTGCTGAGCCTTTAAGCCGCCTGAAAACAGGCATTTAACAAGACTAAAGCTTGACGTTTGATCAAATGGTTTTCATATTATAATCCTGAGAGAAATATCTTTTCACTGTACTAGGTAATACCAACGATAATATCTGACTGGTAGGCAATATGATTATATCTTAAACATAAACCGTATATTCTTTCATTTTGCAAGCAGTATTTGAAATGAAAACTTCTTTAGGCGCGTTGAGCGATTTTTGATAATAAACTTATGGATTCGCGGCACCGACATCCTCTCGCCAGTGCTGTACTATGGAATACAGATGGCACTAATGAATTATGACACAACAAAGATGTAGCGTCGGCAAAATACGTATCACCGATCATCTTCCGAACTGAGTGCGTCTTCAAAATCACCAATCTTTATTACTGCTTTAGGTGAAAATGATCTTTGCGCAAACGCAATAACTTGTAAAGTCATATAACCAAATACATTCGTAAAATTGAAACGAATGAAAAAAAATTCAAAATTCTACGTCTAAGTTGGGTTGTACTGTACCAAAGAAGCCTGTGGAAGCCTCCTTGTCACAGTCATGAGGTGCCAGCAGCTGCTGACTATTTCTGTTTTGTACTCGTGATAATAGATCTATTGTGATTTATTTAATTGTTCTGGTACTCGAGTTAATTATCTTTTTCTATGCACGTTTTTCTGTGATAAACCTATTTTTTCTTTCTTTCTTTCTTAACAGTTTATTTTTTTACTTCTATCGGCAGTCTGTTTTTTTTTTCAGATGTTAATTAAAACTCTTTCGCCCATTACAGGCTTGAAGAATGATAAAACATGCTCGATTCTACACGCCAAATTTATTTTTGTTCCCTCTAAAACGAAATCTCAAGGATATAATTACATTCCACTAACATTAATTTTCTGAGGCAATGAAAATAACAAGGCAATAATTCTTCGCATATTTTTCTGCCATCCCTATTATAAGAAAACCAATCATAATAATATATTTTGCGTATCAAGTTGAGAAATGTAATAAAACGAAATTTATCGTAGGTAAAGATGTTTTCGGATTATTACCATTGTTATTGCAGGCACAGGTGCGTTTCGAAGACGTAATAACTTAAAGCTACGTAAACGCACAGTACAATAGAGTAACAGTATTATGTCTCGGCAGTGACCTTGAAATAATTACCTACGGCCACTCGGCAGATAAACCTTCCACGTCCGTGCGTAAAGGATGATTTCCACAAATCGGCTCGCATCGCTTCGGATCGGAAAGGCATCGCTTCGGATCGGAAAGGCTCCGATCGGCTATCGGCTACGATCGCATGTCGCGAAAGACGCCTGCGGTCAAGTTGCTGTGCGCGGTGTGGTAGTATAGACTTTAAACAATATGTACACGATTTAAAAAGATAATAAGATTGTAAAATCCGTTCCGTGCCGATGCGATGCGAGCCGTTTGGTGGAAATCATCCTTTGCTGTCGCTCACTTGAGACTGTTGGGTACTGGTATTTTGAAGCGCATCGTTTCGGCCGTTTTCTATGAAGACATAATACTGTTACTTATTTATACTGTGGTAAAACTAGCAAGTAACATGACAACTCGCAGAACCGTAACTAATTTGTTAGCCCTAGATTAATATTGTAAGTTGTTTGTTTTTATTTGAAAAGATTAAACAAAAATACTCTGAAATGCTTGTAAAATATTTTATGAATAGGTATGGTAATTTTATTACAACTGCAAATACTGTGGAGTTTATTATTCCAAATGACTTTAAGTGCTAAAAGGTCTAACTCAGGATGCGTAATAATTTCTAAATTAACCTTTTTCAAAATAATAGTACATTCTAAATGTAAATGAAAATGTGAAATATTTATCCTTTTACCAATTTCCAGAAAAGATTTTTTTCCATTAAATTCTGAAAATTCAAGTTTGATTCTTGCCTTTAAACCTTATTATTATTACAGAATAAAATCAAGAGTAACTTTTAATACCTACTCTAGGATACTCTTCAAAACTCTTCAAACCCTAGATAAGTAGATTCTCGTTTCAGACGCCTACTACGACTTTCATCTAAAAATAGAACTTAGATATTCTTCGATTCTTCTCGGTATCTAGAATTTTCTCATAAAAACTTTATTGGATAGCTTATCATAAATGATATTCCGTGAACCAAAGCCGTGTTAAAATCGTGTTTGTGCAAAAACTCAATCAGAAAACGTGCAAAAAAAAACAATCGTGATAGTTTGCAATAAGGCTGCATTTTGAGCAATCATAATTGTGTAGTGTTTTGATATTTATACATATCAGATTTTATAAAATAATTATTAAAAAGATCACAATGCACAGCCTTGGTGACCACCCCACACTTAAATCTGAAGTAGTGTTAATAAACCCTCCGCCATTACCCAAAACTCAACTCACTCGCGAAATTGTTTCCTACTATCTGAACCAACATGTCTTCGAAAGATTGTTGGGCCATCATCTCCCAGCCAAACACATGAATGCCTTCAGTCAGCATGAAGTTATGGATAGTGAGAGCAAGCAAATATCCGCCTGAATCACCCACAAAAACTCCGTAAGCCGGAGTATCGTAAATTAATGCTGCGCGACCCCATCCGAATCTGTGGGTAACCGAAATAATGTTAGAATAGATGCTAGTTACATCTGTTGTTGAGTAGCGGAACTAAAAATATTCCGAAGGTTTGTAAAGTTGGGAACAGCGCCATCTCTATTTCATACGTGAACTGTTCAGTTCAAACCAACCGCGACGCGGCGCTTTACTTACCTACCAGTAGACACAATAGATGGCAGGAGATTTTTAAATTCTAAACTTACTTGTGTATTTGTAGCCGAGATAAAACTTCAAGTTTTCTGTGTAATTCAGGCCAGCGTCTGACGTGGTGTCCCACGGGGTGTAAAGGATTTCTTCCTTCTTGAGAAAATTAGCGAAGGACTTCATCATGAGATGGCACGTCGACTTGCCGGCGACGTGCAACTGTGACTCGGGCTCGTTGATGAGCAGGAGTTGCTTCCATTCGAAGCTAGATGGCGTGAAAAGAAAAACGTGTTAGCAAAGCCAAAGTGTGGAAAACGTGCTCAGAGACGTCACAAATATCACAAAAATCTCAAACCAAACTTAATGTATAGGTAATCATTAAGATGAAACAGGGTTCCCCCCTGTTTTTTTCCTGGTATCTATATAAGAAATCTAAGCAAAATATACAGAGTTATTGAAAAAGTCCCTGCAAAAGTTTTTTCTGCTTTTGTTTTTCCAAGTCTCATTTTTTATTTTTATTCTGATGCATACACTTACGCAAGATTCAATAGCGATTTTCTCCTTAAGTATTGATAGATATTTTATAATGTTATTAAAACTTTATTAAGGAGGAGCTCGTGGCTAAGGACGAGCTCGTGGCTAAGAAGGAGCTCGTGGCTAAGTAATAACAGCTACACCGGGTCGATCCATCAGGTTAAGCTACGCTTGCCGGGGTTGGTCGGTGGATGGGTGACCATCTTTACATATCGAGACTCCTCCGTGTCTCGGAAAGCACGTTAAGCCGTTGGTCCCGGCTGTCATTCGTGGATCTTTGACAGTCGTTACGGGTCGTCAGAAGCCCGAAAGTCTGACAACCAGTCTTACCAAGGGGTATCATATTACCCTGTTTCTGGGTTGTGCAGGTCAGATAGGCAGTCGCTCCATGTAAAATACTGGTATTCAGCTGCATCCGGTTAGACTGGAAGCCGACCCCAACATAGTTGGGAAAAGGCTAGGCAGATTTATTGATCAAAACTTTACTAAATATTATGAAATAGGTCTTAAAGCAGTGATAGCCTAGTGGTGTGATCGTCGGACTGCCAAGTCATAGGTTTTGAGTTCGAACCCGAGCCACGCGCCTCTGACTTTTCGGATTCATTTGTATATTGTACCGACACAATGTATAATTAACACTTGCTTTAAAAACGGTGAAGGAAAACATCGTGAGGAAACTGGCATGCCAGAGAGATATTTCTCGATGGCATGTGAAGCCAAGTCAGAGGGCCTTGAGTGACTTTAAAACTCTGGCAGCAGGTCACTAACCACACGAAAAGAAGAAGATGCAATAGGTATTTTCTAAAAGTTGCAATTCTTATTTCACGAGAAAAACGCTTTTGAATTTTGCATAAATGTAAGGTTGACTGTACCTACTCTCATAACACTTGTAGGAATTTTTAATTTATCCCGTACAATTTAATATTTGTCTACAAACAATAGGTTGGCACGGTTATGAGATTATGCGACGTCGGTCCCGAACCCGCGGGAATTTAGTAAGAAAGTGCCTTTATTTGCTTCCGGAAAACCTTTTAAGATTAGTCAGAGATAGGTAGGTACTTACGCTTACCTATAGGCGACGCTTACGTTTCATAGGGGACTGATAGGCTGATTAAGTACAAGGAAATATTACGAGTAGAATAATTTAGAAAGGAAAATATTTTATTTGGCTTTTTTTGTTCCTAGCCGTAATTTGTTTCTAAAAGCTCCAGCAGACAGGTGCTACGCAACAGCGCGACGCGACTCTAGTAGAACTTGTTCTAACAAAATAGTGTCGCACCATCGCGTCGCGACTGTCTGCGTGAGCCTTAAGTGCTTTTGTTGTTAGCCGTAACGATACATGGGAAGCCTTCATTGACAATCAATGCATTCAGGAACATACATTCATTACACTGAAAATGTCAAGTGTCGTACATTTTATGCGTAAGTACGTACTTTGCTGAGTAAATATAGGTAGAAAAA
Organism: Lithophane leautieri; assembly: GCA_949152455.1. Classification (NCBI taxonomy): domain Eukaryota; kingdom Metazoa; phylum Arthropoda; class Insecta; order Lepidoptera; family Noctuidae; genus Lithophane; species Lithophane leautieri. The sequence continues at coordinate 3,937,238 of OX424479.1, read as the reverse complement.
TCTGATAAGGCTGAAAGCCCATACCTATGTTCATTATTTTCGGACATTTGAGTGACAACCTACAGATAAGTTTATGAATACCATTTCTATTAATAGAAAATGGTAGTGTTTTGTTAACAAGTTATTTCGGTATTCAGATAAATAAGCAGATACTGTTATTTATTTATATAGACAAACCAACTTAATATACAAAAAGACATTTAAATTACATTATCATTTACAAATACAATACGATTACATGCATCTAAATTAAAGGTAAGCATTTTATTTAGATCTCACTATACAATGATAATTAATATAAAGATGGATAACAATGTAATTAGAATGAATTTATCATTAATCTTTTAAACTTAAAGTTAACTTTTTAACATACACACATTACATATTATAACAGTTTTGGGTCGAAGAGATAATTTTCGCAAACTGTATCAGCTGCGGAGCACTTGACGGACGTCAGACCAATATATGTCATGCGAGCTGTGTATTTTTATGAAGCTTCTAGAATAATCTAGAAGCTTTGTCCTGATTGGCCGAACGGATTGTGGCGGGAGCGGTTCGTAATAAGTACCTGTTGCAACTTGAATTAGATTAAATGAAAATGAATTGAATAACCATTAGGTAAAACATAACAAAAAACACACACACCAAATAAAAAAAGTAAGTAATTTTATTGAGCATTTCATCCAAAATCCGTTCAGCCGTTTTAGCGTAAAAGCGTAACAAACAAACAAACTCACCTTCGCATTTATAATATTAATAATAATAGTTAGGATTTTACTTATCATAAAAAAGCATTAGTTATCTACTTCTACGCAATTGTTTGCTAAATAATAGGTAAAAATACATTACTGACAAATTCGATACATTTAGTATCGAAGTTGAAAAAAGTGGTACAGGTATGTGAAAGTAGACCATGTGATGTTGATGAAATTTTTTTGGGAATTTAACCCTGGGATTCATTCTCAGCATTAGCACTTGCAACCATAACACCAAAGAGGCAGTCCATTTGTACAATGCAGTCAGATAAATTAATCGCTTTTCAGATTGACAGATTGACACATCAATTTATCGTGATATAGCCATTTCATACGACGTCTACACTCTGTCCTTTCATACCTAATATTGACATTGTAATGTGAAAACATTGTAAAAGCCATTTGTTTTTAAAAGAGTAACCGTGGAGTTTCTTTCCGGCTCTTCTCCATAGGAAACGACCAATTTAAACCGTGCACCTAGCTTCTGACGTTTCAAAAGTGCCCATGTAGGTTTACGTAAAATAAAATAATTTGATTTTTGACTTGTAAAGAAAAACGGACTTCATTTACGGACAATCTATTTGTAAAGAAAAGGATCCTAACAAAAACCACTTTGTAGCTAATTTATTCAAAACGTTATGAAAGCAATAACTTATTTAACTCACAGAATATTAAAGTTACTCCTTATTCAAAACACGAACATTATAAATGAATAGTCAAATTAAAATATTACTGTACCAAGAACATGGATGAAAGTCAATTCAGCTAAGTTTAAGGGTTCACATCAATGCAAAATATATCCAAACTATACAGGGTGGATTTTTGAGATGGGATAATGAGGGCGGGCACTAACCGTTGTAGATACAGGAAAACTTATTGGTGGTTCGCACGAATTTACTCGCCCGAAACGGGCGAATCGACACATTTAAATAATATTGTTTTTTCTTGAAGCGATTCATATGAAGTTATTTTTTTTAGGTTAATCGATTTCTGCAATTGTCAATTTGCGTACAAAAAAATTATTCGTGCGAATCGCCGCAAGAAAAAATAATAATTATTATTTAAAAGTGTCGATTCGCCCGTATCGGACGAGTAAATTCGTGTGAATCACCAATAAGCTTACAGGAAAATAGTCTTAGGAGACTGTCCTTATTTTTTATCTGCATTTATGGTTTATTTTTTTTTTTCTGTCCAAATTTTGATCAAGTTTCTAAGTGTAGAAAATCCACGGTATTTTTCTTATAGGAGGACGGCTATTTATTTCTGAAAAATTGCTAGATTTTTTGTAGGCCAAAATATTGTCGTTGATTGATTGGCAAGGATCCAACAATAAAAGATTATCTACCAAAAAACCATCCCCCTTTAACTTATTGGTGACTGACAATGCCATTGTGTCAGATTCCAACAAATATCGAAACATCAAAATAAATGGGGATTCACTTCAGCCCAATTCAATATTGCTATGGATCCTACTTAATTCCTGACATGTTCTTAGACAATTTGCCCCAAAATATAAGCAGAGAGGGTAGGTATAATCTTCACAAGCAGCTGATCTTACCACGGAATCATAACGAGCCGAGAAAATCCCAAGTTACGACGCAATATACTTAAAGTATAATAAAGGGCTTATTAAAGTCTTAGGGATATGAGGAACAGGGTGTAAAGTTCACTCATCCACCATAGAAAAGGGAGGATCCTCCGACCAGACGGGTGTTGTGTCTGGCGGGCAACTGCCCAACTATTGATGTCGGGTTCTTGTATACATGTCCATTGCACGGTAAACTTTAATTGCGCGATGCAGGATTTATGTGACGTCAGGTCTTTGATGCGTACTTCATATGTGGCGGTGTAGATACCGCCACAAAGTCAATCTCAGGGTTTTATCCTTTATTTTATCAGTGATAAATACCTCAGAGGTTGAAACGTGATAGTGGAAAGAAAGTCATGAAGTCTATGCTCACAGAAATTCTAGGTATCCTGGGATATGTTATTATTTATTTATCTCTCCCTTATAACTATAACTAGCTGGTGCCCGCGGCTTCGCCCGCGTGGATGTCAGTTATTACATATTAAAACCATCGTCGAGAATCACTCTATCCATTGGTGAAAACACCATGAAAATCGGTGCTGTAGTTTTTGAGTTTATCGCGAACAGGACGACAGACAGACGCGGCGGAGGACTTTGTTTTATAATATGTAAGGATTACAGATACATCTTCAGAATATTATCTTTTGGAAGTGGCGACTAGCATCAGTTCTATTTTTATGTAAATTTTTTACCAAAAAAAAAAAAACAATAGACCGCAAAGTCACGCCTGAATCAATTTACTATCTTAAATTTTTGACGTTCAAAGTGCCTAATTGAAATAAATTATTTGACTTTGACTTTGACATCACCCAATGCGATAATGGTGCGGTCTCGAATAATTAGACTATCTTTATATTACAAAAAATATTTACTTTAACTTATATATTATCATAACTTTGAAAACAAAATTGATGACAAAATTTTAACAATAACAGCAACCTTTCATTCAATTCTAATTATAATTTCGTGCAAACTGGTGCGACGCGACTCTAACAAAACAATTTCTGAGAAAACTTCACGGTATAAAAACTGCGGGTGTCGCGTCGCGCCAGTTTGCACGAGCCTTAAACCTACTTTAGGGGTATGAGGAACAGGGTGTAAAGTTCACTCATCCACCATAGAAAAGGGAGGATCCTCCGACCAGACGGGTGTTGTGTCTGGCGGGCAACTGCCCAACGATTGATGTCGGGTTCTTGTATATATGTCCATTGCACGGTAAACTTTAATTGCGCGATGCAGGATTTATGTGACGTCAGGATTTTTGTGTGACGTCAGGTCTTTGATGCGTAGTTCGCATCCGCCACACTACAGTAACATACCTGTTACAACACAATATTATAACAGCTGTTAAAGTACATTATCCCACAATAATATACTACACTAATCTACATTAGCTATACATAATTTGACTGAATTCGCGAGCAAAGATGGATCCAGGGGGGGGGGGGGCACAGGGGCACGTACCCCCCCCCCCCCCCCCCGAATCCGCCCTTGCTCGCGAATTGACTCAAATTACGTTCCTACATGACGTGAATATGTCAATTTATGTGAAGATCGTTAATGACCCGACTCGCTCTATTAGCAAGAATGGCAATTTACACTTGAGTACAATTTTATAATTCAGTATAATATGTATAGAATCTCACACTGCAACTGCAATTTGTACTAACACAAACCATCTATGTTTAGTTATTGCAAACAACCATGGAATAGTTCAGAAGGCGCACTTGTACGCGTCGGGCTCGTTCTGTCGGACCAATTCAGTGAGCGTAACGTAGTCAGAAGAAAGAGTTACGCGAAGAGAGGCAACTTGTAGATGAATATAACTGTAAATAATTAGCGCTGTGCGATCTGAATTGTACTTTATTCTGTCGTAGCAAGAGTCGCTTTTTATTTAAATGATTTTGCGGAGTGAATCTTCTGTACCATTCTGTGAAACAGCTAATGGTGGAATCCCATGATTTGCAATATTGCAGACGGACACGCACGGCAGACGACCACAGACCGCCACACACCGCGCTTCCGATGTCTGCGATACCTCACACGTACACCTTCCCACGGCCGGTCGTCCGGGCTCGTCAGTGTCCGTCCGCAAAATCGCCGATCGTCGGATCTCGGAATTAGAGTTTCAGACAAAGGACACACTTTAGGGTTAATTATATATTAACTGAAACCTGCCACTTCTGATACGTAGTTGTGCTCAATGGAATACCGTAGTATATTTGTGCTTGTTTAGTATTTAACTTAGATATTCTTTAGAGGTGGCTATTATTACAGCAAATCTTGAGTGACATTTTGTGATTGCTCCAGAGATCTTGCGGAATTTTCTATCAATGAAAACTTTTTGGCAAATTACGGGCATTTTTAAACTAATTTGTTATTGGTTCACAGAACAACGATCGATATGCTTGACAACGCTTCAATCTGAATGAAGGGACCTAAACCAATAACGGTAGAAGATGATAAATTGATAATATTCATGTCAAGAATGCGTCAGCGTATAAAAGGACCCATTATAGCCATTACCTTTGCATTCTGTACATCAGTGGTGAAGGGTTGGCGTTTTGGCGGCCTGTCATATGTAATTTTGACGTTCGAAAAGTGCTGATTCTCAGCCTAGTTTGAATAAATGACTTTTGATTTTGATTTGATCAAACTAAGTTACATTGAGCTAAAATTATTGCTGGGAAATGACATTTATTTTTGGTGTGAAAAATCGCTGTTTACAGCAACGCCCAATGTAACTAACGCACGCAAAACATTGTGCATAAGGGTGCATGTAACGGAACAGAAGTTGTAGGGTTATTTAAAACTTGTTTTCGTGGAAAAAAGGAAAAAGTGGGAACTTTGACCTCCAATATCTGGGTAACCAGAAGGTTCCCAAGTATGGTCCAATACAAAAAAATATCACAATGACGGGGAAAATAAGTGATTCTCGACTTCCTGATGCGTCTTCTTACACCCGTTATATTCGTCGTTTTAAAGAGTATTTTTATACATTCTGCCGTCGTACGAGAGAAGGGCACATCTATCATTTTGGTCAAACTGAGATAATTGGGAATATAATTTTTTATCATATTCTGCTTTAGTGTGGAAACCTATTGCTTAAAAGAAAATAAATACTGATGATTTATGCGTGATAATTCTACAAAAAATTGAGCAGATGTGTCTTTTTTTTCTGATTCTAAATATGTATGTAACTCAATTTTATTTTTTATGGTATTTGTGCCCTTTTTTCTTACGACGGCAGCATTATTAACTTAAGTACTACAGCCTATAATATACCCGCAGCAAAGCCTTCAAAAAGGTGCTTACTTACCTTTAACATGAACACTATTTAAGTAAGTCAAGCTCCAATTGCAGATTTTTTCAAAAAGTGAAAATTTCTTTTTCCATGCGACCTTTCAAATACATACCCATAGTTGTCGAGAGATCGCGCGATTGTGTCTAAGGACTGAATACTAAGGCCTCATACGTAACCGCTTTTTCAACGTCATTACAAAAAGACAGCAAAATAATTTTTTCTCAAACATGCTTGGAAATTCGAGCATTATTTTGACAACCTTCTTCGAGATAAATCGAAATTGCTGTACTGGTAAAAAACAAGTGACGATGCGGCCAGCAAAGTAACTATGAAAATCCATATCTGGCGTGTTTAGCGGCCAAATAAATTACTATGAAAACTCATAACAGCTGTCGTGTTATTTAAAAATGGAACGAACTTTTTACTTCAGCACACAGCAACCAAGTAGGTAACTTATCAAAGATCTTATTTAAATTTCGAATTGGCTTGCAAATAGAACAAAGAAGAAACGAATGAACATATTGGCGCATGAAAAATTAGAGTTGTTCGTCATTGATTCTGGAATTTTTATTTAATTTACTCAGTTTGAATTTCCGCGCATTATTTGAGAAAAGTACTATACAAGCCTTGGCCGCAATCAGGAATTGATGGACGATCGTGAAAATGTGGGCCGAGGCGAAGCCGAGGCACACATTTTCACGATCGTCCATCAATTCCCTTATTGCAGGCCGCGACAGTAATGTACTAATGTCAAAAAATATGGCCGTGCATATTCTACAGACACCCTTCCCTTCCTTTATACCCCCAGCTTGATGGACCAACGACCTTAAAAAGGTGGTTAGGACAGACCTGGATAGTGGAAGGCGGAGGACAGGGTATTGCGGTGCAGCCTGGGAGAGGCCTATGTCCAGCAGTGGACTGCGATAGGCTGAGTTGATAGTTGATTATGAGCACAGACATATTTTTTTATTGTATGCTATTTGGTCCATTTATAACGATCTGAACAAACGTTGAAAAAGCAGTCGTGCAGTTGACACCTTCACATTATTATCTTTACTAATTAAAGTAGAAAGTAGTGTACTCACTGTCTCATCAAATCAATGATAAAGTAAGCTAAGTCTTCAAAGCCCAGAGGTCCAGCACGCACCAGCATATAGAACTCGTCTTTGCAAGTCTTCTTCGGCTTGACGAAGTCAAAGGTAAAGCCACCAGTGGTAACAAGAGGAGTACCGGTTCCTCCGAGGAACTTGGCGATCCTGGCGACGGAAGCTGTGGACAAAAAAAAGATTATGTTAGAAAAAAAAACAACTACTTAATAATCAAATAGCAACAGTTCTCAAATCTTGTAAACGACTCGAGAAATCGTTGCCAAACTGGGCATTTAAATAGATTCGTAAACTAATTTTACCTGTGATAGCTACTTCCATATGGGAGGGTCTACTATGCAAAGCTAAGAGGTCTTTGCTTCATTATTGATAAAGAAACAAGAGTATTAATTTTAACTAATATCGGTCCGTAAATTACAAGAATTGGCCATTACTGTGGGAAGAGATATCGCAAAAAACTCAAGTCATAGGATATTTTGTACGATAATCATGATTCAAATAAAGTAAGTGTGCCAGAATAACCATGCTTATTTTTAGGTATGACCATAATGACCAAGAGGGTTTAGACAAAGTGGTGAAAGATGATGGAACAGTCAAAAATGTAAAATAAATACGAAACGCTTTGAAAATAATTGCCACTTGTAGGCCTTCTCGCTTGCATTAATAGGCTTCAAGCTGAACACCTCACGCAAGTTAAAATACCCTAGAGAGTGGTGTATAAAAACCACTGACTGATACTCCAAAAACACGCGGCTGAAATAGGTAATGATTGTTCTGTTTGGAGCATAAGTACTAACTTCCATTAAAAAAATGGCAATTTACTGTATTTATATCGAGTTCTTAGTCCCACTGAAGGCAAGAACCAGGAAAATGTCTGAAGAATCAAAAGCAAATTCAATAGTTTTCTCCATTTTTCCGTCTCAAAGGATCACGTAGCGTAGGATCACGTATGTACAAACATATTACAATAAAATATGAACAAAAAGAACTCTTCAAGTTACTGAAGCGTTTGGGTCGTAGTTCGTAACTTAATACGGAAACCTTTTTGCATGAGTTTCTTTGAAAATATGATTGTTCATGTTCTTTGTGAATTTTCGGTATATACACCCCTTTGCAAAACAAACGGGCGATTTTGATTTTTTACATTATTGGTAATCATTTATTTGTAAAGAGGTTTTAATAGCCAAACTATGTTACTGGCAGTTAATAAAGAGTCCGGGTATGAAAAACAGTTAATTCCAAATTCGAAACTTTTGTTTAAAACAGTAATAATCCCTTTTACAGTTTGTGGCTTTTATTAACTTTTTGCGGGGTTTTGCGATTAAAAGGTTATTCTTGGCAACTAAAACTAACTTCTCGTTATTTTTAGTAGAATAATTTATGTTTCTCGCATAATCCAGCCTTATTGTGACTTAAAACAGATATCTTTGTGTCGATTGTAATGGCAGAAAAAGCAATAAGAGCTAGTAAAATTGTAGCGCTGCTGGAAGTGGGGTGTAGCCAAAAAACTATATTCTTATTGATAAGAAAGTACTAGTCATTTATGCTAATGACATCGGGTCGATCCATCAGGTTAAGCTATGCTTGCCGGGGTTGGTCCGAGGATGGGTGACCATCTCTACATATCGAGACTCCTCCGTGCCTCGGAAAGCACGTTAAGCAGTTGGTCCCGACTGTCAATCGTGGATCTTTGACAGTCGTTACGGATCGTCAGAAGCCCGAGTCTGACAACCAGTGTTACCAAGGGGTATCGTATTACCCAGTTACTGGGTTGTGGAGGTCAGATAGGCAGTCGCTCCATGTAAAATACTGCTATTCAGCTGCATCCGGTTAGACTGGCAGCCGCCCCAACATAGTTGGGAAAAGGCTAGGTAGATTGATTGACATAGTAAAAATATTAATATTATCCATAGAAAAGCCAGTGACTGTTAAGGTGCCCGTTTTTTTTGCAAAGGGGTGTATGATATTTCTTGATGTTTTTTCCATTTCTTTACGTGAATACTTCTACTGGCGGTCAATATAATAATTCTTAATAGAAAGACAAAGTTCACTGGCGCAAATTGACGCGCAAACAGCAAAACAAAAAATTATGGTGAAAACCTTATGAAAATCCATTCGGGAGTGTTCGAGTTTATCGCGTTCAGACAGACACAGGCGCGGCGAGGTTACTTTGTATATATGTAGTGATATATTTTGCTGTTTTTTTATATTTATTTTTATTGAACGAATTTTTTGTAAATGGATAAAAAAATTGTGTTATGTAGGTAGGTATTCTTGACGCAATTCAACGAGTTAGAAGTTTCATCTCCTGGAAGGTTAGATAGTATATAACAGTAGTAGTATAATAAATAGTGTAGTTTAGTGTAGTGTATAGTATATGTGTATTTTATTCATGATTGTAATGTTGCTTAATGGTGGTGTTTTCTTGTTTATCTTTGGTTTGTTTAGTAAATGTATTATATTGAATAATTTTGCATGCCGTAAGGCAAAATGGATCGGGACTCTCATCAAAATAATCATCATATCTGTATACCTACATTATTGGGCAAATAAATAAGTTTCTATTTCTATTTTTATTTCTAAAAGCCAGAAAAAAGGGCCAAGGAAATACGGTAAAATATGATTTTTTGAGAAAAAAAAACTGTTTATAAAACGCGTTTAACGATGCTGTATAGGATAACCTTACCAAGGCGAACTGGCAGCATGATTATTTGTTATTTTAATGTCATGGTGGGCGATTGGTTTTTGTTTCTTTATGTCACACAAGGCGTAAATAAAATGTGCTAAAACGTGGATTGTGAAAAGTTTTGTGGATTTTGTGTTTGTGAAAAATATATTCTACTAAGTACCTACATCAGGACTGTTTTAGTTGTAGATAAGCTACGGTAGTTTTTTTGGTCGTAATTTTAATGCTTATTTATCTAGTAGGCATCTAAAATCCGAAGTGATGTGTTCAAATATAATTCATACAAAAATTATTTTCGAACGTTCATTGAGGAGAAAATACAAACGTTTAATAATTTCTCGGAAAGACTTTTTTAAATTAACATTTATTCGGCCTTCACACTCATTCGATACTGTTACTTTGGATCAAATTTACATATAGCCTTCACTCCTCCCATCTATGGAAACATCTTATGAAAAAAATATTACAAAAAGATTGCTCTTATCGTTTCTCCATGAATTACGTCTAATAAATTGATCATATTTCACAAACTATACCAGGTGTGCGAAGGTTTCGTTTATTACCTTGAAACCCGACCCGTCCGACTTCAGAGTATAAACAAAAGTAAAGACAAATAGCAGGGGATAGCGATGGAAACAATTAGGAAGACGTCCAAACAAACTTTTAGCGGCACATGCTACCAAATCCTTTGAGGCTGCTCGTGGATCAAAATTGGTTGTAAAGGCGAGGCCCTAGAATCAGCGAGTAGAAAGCGAGTCATAAAATACAGGTGTTTTGAATTGAGGTCAGTTTGCATTGTTGCCGAAAGCACTTTAGCTTAGTCTTACTAGTAGAAGCGTTCGGTATAGCATACCGAACGTTTCCTTCCTCAATAAGCAAATGAATAATGAACCATGCCGAAGCCTCCTTCGGCATTGTTCATAGACGTTGATTGAACATCTTTGGGTTAACTTTAGTGGAATAGTGTCTCTTTTGCTATTTCTTTGGAAACTATCCAATTATATGGGTATCAGGGTCTCGTGTACTGCCAGGGTTGCGGGAAAGTCCGAAAGGGATACCGGGACCTTGGCAACAGGCAACTGAAGGAACATGGGTGGGTTTTAGTCAGTGAAAGTCTGGCACGCCCTCCCGCTCCACCCAGAGCGGGAAAAGCCATTTGATGACTTCCCACCCTCAAAAAAATAAATAAAAGTCTCGTGTAGGTTTCGTCAAATAGGTAATAGGGTCTCGTGCAGGGGTTTCGACATGGTCAAAATATAGAGACTTTGTTTTAATATATTAATCAATTATATATTATGGGTATCAGCGTCTTGTGTAGGTCTCGTCAAATGGGTAATACGGTCTCGTGCAAGGATCTCGACATGGTCAAACATACGAGACTGTTTTAAAATGGTGTTGTCATGTATAGGTGAATCAGTTTGTAAATTGGTGATCAGAATTGTTGGTTATTGTAAGTGAGTTTGTTTGGCATTTACGTGTCATTTCAAACATCGATTACCATGTTTGTCTAGCGAATACTTGGTGAGATGATTGAAAAGTATCTAACTAAAGATATTAATTTGCATAAGTCCTCATAATTATATAACTTATGTAGGCATTTTCAAGGCCCAACCGCAATCGTTTAAGGCAGGTCATCCGGAGGGATTAGTTAGGACGCTAATATTCTCAGAAGCGGATCTGTCGATCGGCAGGCGTCTGCAAGTTGAAGCTCAAATAATAAACCGAATCCTTTGGTAGTGTACGGACTGGTATTGTTCACCATAGTGTCTCTGTAAATATTACAGGTTGGAAAGGAGATTTGATTAAGTTCATAAAGGGGAACAGAGTTTTATGAATTTCAATATTACGAGTAGGTGGTAGCGTAGTGAGATTGAAATTCTCTATCTATCTATGCGTTATCTTCTAATGGCTTTCATTCTATTGATTGGATAATAATTGATACTTAATTACTTTCTAAAGTAAATAAAATGTTGTGTATGTTGTTTTTGTTAGAACCTCTATTTGTGTATAGTTGACATTTAAGTAAAATAGGAAAATAAATCCTCGGCTAAAGTTCAGAAATAAACAGAAACTTTAAATTAGATTACGAACAAAAAATGGAATATGAAATCGCCACCAAATAATAGCATCTAAATTAGGCTTCTCTTTCAAGTTTTTTAGTATTTCGGGGACATTTTCCGATCAAATCCCTCAATCTGGTACCATTTAAATGTAAATTATTAATTGATCTTATACATTTTAAAAGTCTATAGCGTAATGGTGGAATCCCACGATCGGCAATATTGCAGACGGACACGCACGGCAGACGAGCACAGACCGCCATGCACCGCGCACCGAGGCGCGCGCAGATATCGGATCTACGATACCCCGCACGTACACCTTCCCACGGTCCGTCGTCCGGGCTCGTCGGTGTCCATCCGCAAAATCGCGGATCGTAGGATTTCGGTATAAACATATCGAGCTCTTCTTATATTTTTATTCACTTATGTATTTTCTTTGTTATGAAATGACGTTATGACAGCTGTCATCTTCGGTCCGGTTATTTTATCATGACGGACTAAGCCACCACCAAAGAGATAAATGTATATTTTGAAGCATTTCATAGATAGTAGAGAGAGACATAGAAGATGTATAATATATCTGAACTGGTCGGGCAAAATCAACACAACTAACGCTCCTGGATTTTTTCTATTTAGTAATCTTATTTATTTCTCACAAGGAGCTCGTGGCTAAGTAATAACAGCCGCACGGGTCAAGCAGGTTAAGCTACGCTTTCCAGGGTTGGTCTGTGGATGAGTGACCATCTTTACATACCGAGACTCCTCCGTGCCTCGGAAACTACGTTAAGACGTTGGTCTCGGCTGTCATAGCAAAAATCTGAACGTATTGCCTAAGTTCCTCAAATAAAATAGGATTTCCAAATTCAAGAAAACAATGAAGATGGTAACGTACTCGTATAGAAGCACGGGATTCCTGTAAACCCACAAAGTCAAAAAGTTAAAAAAAAAAATTAACAAACTTCGACAGTCGTCAGAAAATACAAGAACATCAATAGTTAAAAATGGCACTCTTGGGTCCATCATGACTGACTTAACTTCCGTTTGAATCGTGTTCAATAAAACCGCATAATACCAGCCTGTTATTATACCACTGCTGGGCAAAGGCCTCTTGTCATGGGACGGAATGACGGGATGGCGATTTTAAACTTATATTAACATGTTTTCCTTCACCGATATCAGTAATCTCCAAGATAAACTCAGAAAGAAGATATGAATTGAAATAATCAGCCATACCTCACCGGGACGCTATGGCGACCACGCAAGGAGGTGGCGCTGCCAACTAAATGTATAGAGCTATATAGTGGGTGGCTCATCTCGCGTCCGCTTGGTTATTACGCAGCCAACCATACATTTTGTTGGCGACGCGGCCTGGCTGCGCCGCCATGACGTCCCGGTGAGGTATGGCTAGAGCCACTTAGGCGATGTGTCTTAACCACTGGGCCATCACGACCATAATCAAAACGACAAAGGTACCTACGTAAAAAAAAATTACGTACATTTGTCGTGTGAACTACCAAATAATGTGTAACCTTACCATTTAATAGCACAAACTACTAAATAGTTCCGACACGACTAATGTTGCCATTATAAAGAACAACCTTTCAATAATCTTTATAGCTTAATAACATGTATTTACGTCGCATTCTGGATAATTAGAAGTGATCAGGTTTCCAATAATTAACCAAAGGTAATTAATTAAGCTTTATGTACTCGTTCATAGGTATACAAGGAGAATATTAGCTGAGCTTATTTATTATAATATTTTTTATTTTTACTATTATTTTTTTTATTTCATTTTTCTTACATATAAATTATATTTTTAAATATTAAAATAAAGAAATATATAAAAACATTTAAAAATATAAGAAATAGTAGCCCACCGGTATCGGGAACAGGGTCCAAGCTACCGGCGGTCAGGGCTCCAGAGAAAGGAACCTCCTAACAATGCGAGCCGTGTCCAGGAGTACCGCTCTCTGAATCACGCCCTTAACCCAGCTGCCCAACGAGAGCCTCCTTAGGTGTTGATCGAGGCTCTTGGCAATTAAGCCATTGGCTGATACGACTATCGGCACAATGATCGCAGAGTCCACATCCCACATGTCGACAACTTCGTGAGCTAAGTCAAGATACTTGATTTGTTTATCTTTCTCTGCCTTCACGAGGTTCCCGTCATATACTATTATTGTTATTAAGGAATAAAACTAAATATAAACAAAACATCACATAGTTTTCCTTGTTTACCTTGCAATCGGTTGTAAAATCTTTATCAGATTTTTTGTGCAGATATTGACTGTTGAGGTCCATTCTTCCATCTGCCTCTCAAATGCCGCACAAAAAAGCCAAAGCATATTGCGTTAATGATAAATATTGAATGGCAGGGGCACTGCCGTGTGATGTTATTAATTTCTTAGGTAGGTACTTAGGTCGGCTTATGAAAATTAATAGGATTGGTACCTTAGGTAGGGTAGGTACCCAGTAAATAGGTGTACATATATACGTGTTGCTATTTCGTTTAGGGCTATGAAGGTTATATACGTATTCGACCTTAGAATCTTAGTGTAATACAAAAAAAGTGCATCAGAGCAATAACCTCTACCGTGTCTGTATATATATGAGGTATGTGTATTTGTAGTCAACAACAAACATTTATTTAAATCAGCAAATGATGTAAATCCCAGAAACAGACGAGATCCTCATAAACTGGTATTAAGTGATTTGCCAAGACTTGCCAAATACAACAAAAACTGCCTAGCAATGTGCGTACGTACTTATAACAAAATACCAAGTCGCTTTAAAATATTGAACTCCAGGAAATTTAAGATAGAATTACACAAGTGGCTTAATGAATTTAATTTTTACAGTTTAAAAGATTTTATGGATGTGAGATGTTGATTCCTTTTGTCAAAATAGATTTTTTTTGCATGCTATGTTATATATTAGCGAAACATGTTGAGCTACTGTAATAATATTAACATCAATGTATACCATGTTTTACGCAAATAAATGATTTACTTACTTACTTACTTTACTTAGAATTTGCCTAAGAACCAGATTCTTACTCGAAGGACCAACAACAATAATAACAAAACGCTGACGCAAGCAAATCTCTCACGTCGTTCATTTATTCAAATTTTGTGAAGAGTCAGCCAGATATTCTCATAGATTGGAACAATTTGAAACTTCTGAGAGAAATCATTTGTGAGGATCACGCTCAGCATAAAATATCCACATAAATTGAGGTTTGTGGTGGTAATAAGTATCCGACGGAAAGGGGAGATTATTTTCATAGTTACAAGGCGTTTTTAAGCATAGCATTTTTTACGTAATAGTAGAGTAGTGGAGACTCGTATGCATAATATGCAAACCGCATTATGATTTCTGTTAGTGTTGTAGTAATTCCAGGCTTCATTATGAGGGTTGCGGGAAATTCCGTTAGGAATACCGTGGCCCCTGGCAACTTATAGGCAACTGAAGGAACACGGGTGGGTTTTAATCAGTAATAGTCTGACACGACCTCCCGCTCCGCCCAGAGCGGGAGAAGATATTTGATAATTTCCCACACAAAAAAAAGGCTTCATTATGACTGATGTTGCCGGTGACTATTTAATTGAAGTCAGCCATCCCCCACCCCTGTTAACATTGTTAGTATTATGTATCATATAACTAAACAATTCTATTCATTTAGTATTCAAAAGATTTTTTGACAGTGACTGCCATGCCATAATGAAAAAAGAAATAAATGTAAGTCAAATCAAAGAGGCCACACAATAATGTGTAGCAGTTCCAAAGAATGTTTCGGTTTTACTGTTCCTCTCTTGGTATTAAATTACCCAGAATCTGATCAACATGTCTTTTGCAAATCTGACCAGAATCAGTCGCGCCAGTTCTGTGTGTACTTTAAAATTCCACGCCTCTCCACTGCCTGTTGCATACACAATTCAAATGTTTTATGGAATTTTTAGTGGAGGGGCATGCGTCTTTGAAAAAGTTCCTTAGAAGAATACTCTCCCTTGCTAAATGGTGTAAACCTAGATGCAATGGAACGAAGTTTTTCGTTAGACGTACTCTGCCAATTTTTTGAGTTCCGTACCCAAAGAGTAAAACGGGACCCTATTGCTAAAACTTCGCAATCTGTCCGTCTGTTACCAGACTATCTCATGAACCGAGATAGTTAGACAGTTGAAATTTTCAAAGATGATGTATTTTTGTTGCCGTTATAACAACAAATACTAAGAAAACAGAATAAAATAAATATTTAAGGGGGCTCCCATACATCAAACGTGATTTTTTTGCTGTTTTTATAGATAATGGTACGGAACCCTTCGTGCGCGAGTCCGACTCGCACTTTGCCGGTTTTTATTTTTCTTTCTAATTCTAGATGAAACTTGTCAAATAGAGACAGTCTTTCATTTGTTTTCCCAGTTCTAATGTTTCATTAAGTAAATGACTAGACCTGTTATTTATCTCTCTGCTAACAAGAATTATTTATTTGCAGAAAATACAGTTGTTGCCAGGTGTACAAAGTTAGTGTTTTAAGCAAATTAATTTTTTTTGCCTATTGAGTGATTTTGTTTGTTCTATTTTAATTAGTTTTCTTATTCTTTCTTCTTACCTATTTATACGAGTACTTTTAAATATTTCTTAAGAAAAAATTTATTAAAAAAACATTTAATAATTTTTTTTAAGTAGAGGTCCGTCGGTGTCGGTATCAGGGTCCAAAGTACCGGTGGTTAGGGCTGCAGAGACAGGAACCCGCTCACTATGCGAGCCGTATCAAGGAGTACTGCCTTCTGAATCAGGCCCTTGATCCAACCGCCTAACGAGAGCCTCGAGAGATGTTGGTTGAGGCTTTCGGCCATCAGGCCATTGGCCGTTACGACAATCGGCACAATGATAGCCGAGCTCACATTCCACAAGTCGACAACCTCGTGTGCTAAATCGAGATATTTTATATATTTATCTATATTAGTTATTATTAAATTGATGAAGAGTGAACCCAGACCAGAAAAAAATGCTCCTTATCATGAAGGTATCAAAATTGAATCTGGCTTTGTTATGAAGGGTTTCTATTAGCATATTTTAAATATCTGAAACTAAACGTGTTGAAATAATGTATCATGTTCACATTATCTAGTTAATTGTCGCAGTGTTGGTTAACCAAAGAAAGGACAGACATGTTCTCCGGCGTCGCTAATGGCACAGTTTTATAGTTAGTTAGCTGATGCCCGCGGCTTCGCCCGCGTGGATGTCGGTTATTATATGCTGAGAACCTCCTTCCCCGAGAACCACTCTATCCATTGATGAAAACAGCATGAAAAGCGTTTTTTTTTTTGTTTTTTTTTATTTCGTTTTTGTGACCCCAGTGTAAATAAAATGTAACGATTATTGTAAATAAAAAATTATGAAAACAAAACCGATTTTTGCTAAAAAAACCATGTTTATTTTGCACAGTTTTATAGTTAGTTAGCTGATGCCCGCGGCTTCGCCCGCGTGGATGTCGGTTATTATATGCTGAGAACCTCCTTCCCCGAGAACCACTCTCTCCATTGGTGAAAACAGCATGAAAATAGTTTTTTTTTAATTTTTTTTCGCTTTTCTGACCCCAGTGTAAACAAAACGTTGTAACGATTATTGTAAAAAATTATGAAAACAAAACCGATTTTTGCTAAAAAAAAACATGTTTATTTACAATTGAGGGCAGTTTTTTCTACAATTTTTATTTTATGAGGACGCCTAATTACTACCAATCATTACGGATTTTGTTTCATCGTGTTATACCATTCTGTTTAAAAGTTACACCGAAGCGAACAAATTTTTTTTAAATATATTTAAAAAAAAAAGATTTTTCTAAATATTTTTGCCGTCGACAAAGTTAAGCATAGATTCCCTCTTTTCGATATGTGCACATTATAAAGAATCACACTTTATAAATGGCGAATTTCTGCGATTCGATTCTTCTCGAATCGGCGACCCTAGTGGATGCGAGCCTTTTGACGCACAATAACATTCTGCAGAACTACTAGAAACTATTCGCTTGACAATGCCACTTTTGCGAGCGTCAAGGGATTTGTCTCAAATTGGATACCATTCACTTCTACGTTTCGAGAAAGGTGATCTCTCAAAGTGAATAATTCTCATTTTTGAATAGTTGGCAGCAATCGGAATGTCCATAGGAACCTGACGGACAAGTTGCTGATCCATTCAAATTAATATAGAAGCTAATTCCACTAAATAAATAATTATGATAAAGTTTCATTACATACATAACAATAATATGCTAAATAAATGAAATCAAATTGATTATTTCATTTATTTTTAAATGTTTTTATATTCTAATATTTAAAAATATAATTTATAAGTGACTTTATGAAATAAACGAAATAAATATGCTAAATAAATGAAATAAAATTGATTAAATTCTGAAAATAACTGAGCCTTTCATTTATGTAAACCTTGTAAAGTATTCAATATTGTAAAGTCATTTAACTTGAGTAGGTATATAAATGAAATGCATAATAATAGAAATGTTTTTTATACTTATCTTTTATTTTAAGAAATATGTAAGACTGATGTTGCCCGCAGCTTCGTCCGCGTGGAGCGGATTTTAGTCTTGCACCACTTAGAAATTTTGATATTTTAATCTAACAGTTGATATAGTTGTATTTATTTATTTATTTAACCATTTATGTACACACATAATAAGCAGACAAGGAGGAAAGAACAGAAAAAAACGTACAAAGGTGATGCTTGTATTAGTTTTCTTATGTTCAAAAATACTCTTACGTCATCGCGAAGCAAACGGCTACCGGAAACTGTATGTGGTTTTTTTTCGTTTAAATTTCTTGGCGCCGTACTCACCAGTATAGCGGGTTCTCATAAACAAGAATGTTCCTGATATGGTATATTTGATAGATCTCCGAAAACCGAACTTACTGGCCGTTTTCCAGATGAACATCCAGGTACATGACCGTGCGATGTCACTCGTGGATAGAGAATCTCAGTACTCGCCATATGGCTTCGAGGTACGGGTACTTAGGTAGAGGCTGGCTTGGTACGTCCACGAGCAACGGTTTGTCGAGGGAAGAGTAGACAAAAATGGCGTTTCGAGTAGACAGTACGACGGCAGCAAAGTAGTAAGAGTCAACTGCACTTTTTAAGAAATTCACTCTTTTACATAATAAAATTCGACTCAGAATTCTTTGTTTTGTCATGGGATTTTTTTTCTGTTTGATTCTCAGTTTTTACTGAATAAGTCACGTCAACTACAACAATTTTTCTCAAACTGTCGTGTACCATATTTTGGATCAAAAAAATATTACAGTAATATCGGCCTTAACCGCCCATTGTGTCACCCTATGTAAAATTTCGACATTTATGTCTGTATTTTTTATGGCGTACATAATAAATAGTATTCTATTCTATTTTATTCCTTAGTACTTATGGCCCTATTAACTAAATGATGTAAAATAGGAGAAGATAGCTTTGTTCTTCTATTAATTATCACAGTACTGCGATCAAAACGCTCTCTTGTAAAATCATGATTTTGTAGATAACCGTATATACTTTGTGGCCGTCGAGTAGAAAGTTTTCTACTGTCTAGCATGGCAATTCCAAAATCAAATTGTCTTCACTACCTTAGACAAATGTCAGTTTGATTTTGACAGTTTGGGATAAACTTTCTTCCGAAATAGTCTACATAAAAAAGGACCTAGACATCTAAGATCGTTAGAAACGAAAGCAAAAATGACAGATTGTAGAAGGATTTCTACGGTGCGATGTCAAAAATAGAGAAACGAAATGTCACTTTGTATAGAAAAAGCTGTGTCTATTCTTCGTAGAAATAGAACGCGTCATGCTACGCGTGCAGGACAAAGATCGTTAGAAACGGAAGACAATATGACAGATTGTAGAAGGATTTCTACGGTGCGATGTCAAAAATGGAGAAACGAAATGTCACTTTGCATAGAAAAAGCTGTTTCTATTCATCAAAGAAATAGAAAGCGTCATTCTACGCCTGCTGGTAACTTCATCCCGTCGGTCCCTTGACAATTGAGAGCAAATTTTGCTTGTATTTAAGATAAGGAAGAAAATAAATAAAGGACATAATAACAGACCTTGGAACCTTGGGGGCTAATAACAGAATTATTTATGCGAACGTGACGGCACATTGGAATCGGGGCCATTATTGGACAACAGTATTTTACAATACTGGTGAGCCTTTAGATTAAGCCTTTGATATGCCCAGTAAATAAAAAATAATGGGTTTGTATAAGAACAAGTAAGCCTTTGATATGCCCAGTAAATAAAAAATAATGGGTTTGTTTAAGAACAAGGGGATGTTAGAAATAATAATTATGACGCGATGTCGAACCACTGCCTGTTAAAAATAAATTGAATTTTACTTTCTTTTAGAATTTTGTTTCGGCTGTGGCGGTATCTACATCGCCACATGCGAACTACGCATCAAAGACATGACGTCACACAGAAATCCTGACGACACATAAATCCTGCATCGCGCAATTAAAGTTTACCGTGCAATGGACATAATTATATACAAGACCCCGACATCAATCGTTGGGCAGTTGCCCGCCAGACACAACACCCGTCTGGTCGGAGGATCCTCCCTTTTCTAAGGTGGATGAGTGAACTTTACACCCTGTTCCTCATACCCCTAAACGGCTCTGGTTTAAGGGCCAGACATATTTTTTTAGGCACATAGTCCAAATTATTTCTGTCTTGCAATCATACATTGAAGTGTTAATTATATTTCTAGATAGAAAACAAGACATACATTTTAGTTTTTTTTTTTTCAAAGGAAGTTTCTTATATTTCTTGATTCATTATTACTATTAAAGTTTTTGCAAGCAATCATCATCGTTGAACTGCCCAGTATGACGCGAACGAGTTAGCGTCAGAATGGCTGGTTGCCTATGGAAAGGAGCTCTGAAAGTATATTATAAAATTGCTACCTAATTATATTTGCTACATTTCTTCAATAATTGCTACTTACGATACATTCAGAGAAATATGAATATTTTTTTGACCACCCATTCTGACGTCAGGTTGGCTGGTTGCCTCCATGTTCACCATAAAGGACACAGAATTTCTAAAAGTTTTCTGTATCAATAATTGCTTACTAATTGCTACTTTCACGAATTTAAGTTTGAGCTTCGTAATCACTACCACCACCGATGCAGCGATGACTACCTAAATCACTTCGGACCATATCTGGCTCGAAGGACACGGACCATGAACAAAATTTCAGGGGTCAGTTAGATTGATGCGGAAATTAAACACAATTTAACTAAGTTTTTTTTTATTCCATTGTTCTTGACAACTTCTATCATACTCAAAAAACAATAATAAGAGTTTTTTTAATTTAATGTATTTTTTAATGGACTTCGGTTTTTAAACAATTTAATATTTAGTCAAAACGTGCCTGCCTTGTAGATATATTATTTAGAGTTGTCCCTAAGGTCCTACAAAAATATTATACCAAGGACTACACAAATCCAAATATATCCCAGTTCTCCTTCGTTTAAATGTCGTCACCTGATCCATCCCGTTAGAAGCTACCGTCGTATTACTTTTATGACTGCAGTACGACACGTTTTCTTTTTATGGTGTTTTCTTGTAATAAGTATGGGTTTTCAATTTATTGCTACTAGGGATGCGAAACTTTATCTTTTTTTATTATCCCTAAAAAATTTTGGTCTTCCGTCTTGTGAGAGAAATATAGTAAAATTGGGCACTTTTAGCAGCAGGTCTTTAGAAAGTCATAATTATTTAATTAGGTCAAAAAAATTAAGGAACGCTCTCATCAATCACACGTAGGGGTTATGGTTCACATTCGATGACGCATACTCCACAGGAAATATTTAGTTGTATTTACGAAGGCTTATTTTTTTATTGGTGTCGTAACCCGCACCTGTTTGAAAACCCTTTGGAACTTATTTACCAGGCATTGGAGGCTTATTTTGTGAGTTGGAACCGCTAGAAGAGTTGGGAGTTTGAGAGAAACCTAAGTTTAAAGTTTTAGAGAAAGCCCAAGGTTAAGAATAAATTAGGCATTAGGGGCTTTTTTACTAAGTTGTCAAACCACTCAAAAGAGTATAAGGGGAAGAGTTTAAGGAAAACTCTTAAGAGGAGCTTAAGAAGTTTAAGTTTAAAGATATTATTTACAAGATATTAGGGGCTTTTTTTTTATCGAGTTGTAACCGCTCGTAAGAGTTTAAAAGTTAAGGGTAAGTTTAAGTTAAGAGAAACTCAAGTTTAAGTTTAAGAGAAGAGTTTAGG
Source organism: Lithophane leautieri (assembly GCA_949152455.1). NCBI lineage: Eukaryota > Metazoa > Arthropoda > Insecta > Lepidoptera > Noctuidae > Lithophane > Lithophane leautieri. Next base: position 3,915,443 of record OX424479.1, on the reverse strand, counting down.
AAAACTCATGTTTAAGTTTAAGATTAAGAAGTAAAATGGCTGAAGAGCCGAAGTTATAATATTAAAAAATAGTGGGGTATAAAATTTTCCTAAAAGGTTTAAGTTTTATGAGGATCATGTAATAAAGAAACCTTTATTCTTTATCAATTTTAACCTTTATTCTTTATTGTTTAAGTTTATAGAGACAAAGAATAAAAAGGTTTCAGTAGAGTATAGTAATAGTAAAAGAACTAAGATATAAAGTGATATATGTACAAAAAGTCAATCTTCCCCAGGCCTGCCTGCCTATCTACCTGCCAGCCCGCCTGCCTGCCTATCTACCTGCCAGCCCGCCTGCCTGCCTACCTGCCTGCCTACCTGCCTGCCTGCCTGCCTACCTGCCTGTCAGCCTGTCAGCCTTCCCGCCTGTCTGCCTGTCAGCCTACTTGCCTGCGGTTCCTGTTCTGCATCCTGTCCCCGGTGTCCTGCGTCGTGCGAAGCCAGCCTAAATGTCCCTTTAACCTTAATCTAACCTAATTCTTATTTTATTATTTCTTAATTTGATTGTGACCTACACTTAATTCCATCCCAGAGCTAAGCGTAACGTTACATACCCCAATTACGTAACAAACTTTCAATCACAATCCGAAAGATTTAGAAGGAAATTCCTACACCATTGACTTCGTATTGATATGTTCGAAAATTTCGTGTGCTGAACAACGTTAATAACGCAATGAATGATGCTAAACTGTCAAAATGAATCTACTTAAATAGTAGGTAATGAAAAAAAAAACTTGAAAGGAATCATGTCGGATCAGCACATCGTTCATACTGATTGCTGGAGCGTCAAGTAAATAATTTCGCGTCGGAAACAAGGTCAGGCGGTTTATTGCTCATTTACATTTAATTTTTATGTAACGACGTGACACCGTTGGGAATGTAGGAAGACTCTGAATTAGGCTTGCCCCGAGTTTGATTACGCTCTTAATTCGTTCTTAGATAATGTAGGTGTTTGTTTTGCTCAAGCAACTCTTATTTGGCAAAACTCACAAAGGCTTGTTAAGCAAAAGTTACAAAGGCTTGTTATGCAACCTCCCCAGCGCCTTCCCGGGACGAAAAGTTTTGATAAATTCCACCTCGAATCACCGAAATGGGTCTATTATTATTAATTTTATAACACATTCATTTTCCTCGTGATTAAAAATACCCAAGTAGTAAATAGTAAAGTGTTAATCCAGGTTTTAAACTATCTGTTTGCCACATCCAAATCCGTTCAGCCATTTTTGCGCCAATCCGGAACATACATCCTGATAAACAGCCAAACGGACAAAACTCTACAACCTATATTTTCGGCATCAGACTCATTCTCACGCCTCATAGCAGTTATTTTTTCTTCAAAAATATTTCATGTACAGTTTCGACTTCGTTACTATTTTATAAGATGTGTTACAAAAAAACCATTAAACATAATATGGATCCCCGATGCCGTACCTTTCATGGTCTATAGGATGAAAACCATTGTCACCCCAGTCGTTCTAGATAAATTCACATCTACTTAGCAATTTGTTCTACATATTGACTACCAGACTGATAATTTAGTCAGAAATGTTTAATATTAAATATTCGGGTTTTACAGCCCTGAATACAGCGTATTGTCTTAAAAATCAACTTGTAATTATTACTGGGCATTTTAGTATTAATTATTTTATTCCTCATTATTATCCACTTCCTCACCTTCACATTTAAAGGTGCCACGAAACTGTTCAGACTCTTTTATGTCGATCTGATTTCGCTCTACTGGCATCATGCTCCTCTTGTGCATCTCGCTCTATATTATGAACCTTCAGCTTATTGATACCAGGATACCAGGATGGTGGGCTTTTATGTACCATGATTTCCTGTAATCTCTCTTTGTGAAGATCTGGTAGCGTCTGTATTGATATATTCTGTTAGTTGAGGTTGACGGTTGGGGATAATTCAGGGCGTCGTTCTTACCAGGGTATCCAAGTGACTCATCAATTTGTGATTAATTTTATACCCAATCCTGAATCCTTCATCTCCATCGTAGCCAATTAATATTCCTTTTTGAGCTTTCTTGTCTAGCATCTTGCGATTTGATTTAAGAATGTGGCCGTAGCATTTGCAACCAATGATTGTCCGGTGTTTGATACCTGGTTTCTTTCCATTTCATTACTCGGAGATTTTCCTTGTACATTTGACGAGCCAGTAAAATTTAAGACGTACGCTGCAGTGTTAATGAGTTCTGCCCAAAGACCTTGGAATGACCATCATGAGAATGCATCATTGCTCGTGCAGCTTCTACTATTGTCGGATGATCTCTTTCAACGCAGCCAGCTTATATTTTGTGAGTTTAGGGCTTCGTCAGTCTCTGTTCTATGCCATGTTCATCTTGGTAGCAGTGAAAAGGTTAATATGGGTCGTAAACGGGCAGAATAGTCGCTGCTTCGAAGTTTATGATTATTCATATTAATTTTCATATCTTTATTTGCATTCCGTAATGTTAAGTTCGTTATGGCACAGGCATTTTTCATTGCGTCTATTTTAATAATATTTAATTTTTCTGTGTGTGCTTTTCTCTGTGTCAAACATAAAAATATCGGTTGGTTCACATGGTTTTAAATCTTTGAGATGATAACACAAAAGTGTCGTCGATGTTAAAATAAATAGATGAATAATGTACGTTATGGTACCTACTGAATATTAAAGCGCGTTTGAAAAACTGGTCCTAATATTAATGATGAGAAGTGTCCATCTTTTCATGTAGAGCTGAAAAGCATTCACAACACGCGGCCTCAATCATTATAAAAAATATTTTTGCACAGGCAACACACGTAACTTATAAAATGGCCAAGCGTGAACATGTCGGTAAAGGTAATTTATCACTTGAGATTTATTGTGTGATCGCCCCGACAGATGAGGCATAGTCAAAATGGATTTTATGCGCCCCGATATAGATTGGAAGAATTATTGATAGATTTTATTGAGTTTGGGTAAACATATGACACCTATTTTAGTAAACACATTACCTGTTAACAAATCTAGTGCTTCAAAGTTAAATAAATTTTTTGTGATAGATTTCATCAGGGTCAGTTCCCAAATGCCCATTTATTTTTATTATTCGAGTGACGCTAATTTCGATGACAAATTTTAGCTTTATATAAAATAATATTCTACAATGCTTTGGGTTTTTTAAATAATGAAATTGATTTTTATATTGGGATTTATCTTTGTATTGGGATTTAATATTAGTTTAGGGGTATGAGGAACAGGGTGTAAAGTTCACTCATCCACCATAGAAAAGGGAGGATCCTCCTACCAGACGGGTGTTGTGTCTGGCGGGCAACTGCCCAATGATTGATATTGGATTTTTGTATATATGTTCACTGCACGGTAAACTCTAATTGCGCGATGCAGGATTTTTGTGACGTCAGGATTTTTGTGTGACGTCAGGTCTTTGATGCGTAGTTTGAATGTGGCGATGTAGGTACCGCCACATCACTCCCCTCCGGAGACCGAAGGTCGATAGTGGGCTGAGTCTTGTATCTTGCGATGCTTGCCAGTGCCAGTTGTGGTTCCAGTGAGTCGGAACCGGGTGCCGCATTGTTCGCAGTGGGTCGGAACTGTTTGCGGCGATTGTGGTGATTGAGTTGATTGAGGTGATTCCCCAGTGGGTCGGGGTGATGAGGATGCGGGTGATGACCAGGAATGCGCGTTCGCTGCATGCTGGTGGTCAGGATACCCGCTGACGCCTCGGGTGTTGGCTTGGCTGTGTGACTCGCCTCACTGAAAGCTTGCGGGAGTGATGATGATGACGTCACGCTGGAGTAGTTGCACGAAGGCTGCGTTGACGTTCATATTCGGGGTCACCAATTTAGGAGTGTGAGGAACAGGGTGTAAAGTTCACTCATCCACCATAGAAAAGGGAGGATCCTCCTACCAGACGGGTGTTGTGTCTGGCGGGCAACTGCCCAATGATTGATATTGGATTTTTGTATATATGTTCACTGCACGGTAAACTCTAATTGCGCGATGCAGCATTTTTGTGACGTCAGGATTTTTGTGTGACGTCAGGTCTTTGATGCGTAGTTTGAATGTGGCGATGTAGGTACCGCCACATTAGTAATGGTCATTTTATGATTTTTGTCTGAGATTATTATTTTATTCAGTCTCTGGGCGCTAGTTTTTTTTCCACGATTATTATAAAAAATGCGATAGGGGATTATAATTAGCTAACGTAATGCTTCGAATACTTTTACTTTTTCTCGGTTTATACAAAACTCTCGTATGCCGTATATTATGTGTAAGTTTTCGAGATGCTCTGTTATTATGATTAAACCGATATTACTACTTGACCTTGGTTAGTGGCCAATTTCTCACATAGGTACCTACTTACTTCATAGTTGTCTTGAGCGAAAAGCACAGCTTAACTTGGATTGATATCCAAACCTTGATCATGTAGTCTACTGACATCATTTCAGCTATGGTTTCAGGGAAATCTATTTTTTTTTCGAACTCCTTATAACTTGCTGAGATTTCGGCCACAGAACAACCGTGCCCCTAAGTCATCTTCCTCGCTATGATGAGATTTTTATTAGGACGCCAATGTGGCCGCGCTTAATTAGGACAGTTTTTTTTTTTGAGTTGAACCTTTTAGTGGACTTTGATTTAAAGCCCAAAATTTATCTTGGTAAACAACTTCAGAAGCAATTAATGCTTATCCAAGGTAACCCAATTAAAAGTAAAATTATATTTTCTTTTTGCTTCCACTACCAGTATTCAATCTACATTTCTTTTAAAACTTTTCGCGCAACCCTAGCAAATTACTTCAGTAGGGTTGTCCGTAAAAGGTTTCAGGCTTTAAAAAAAAGCAAATATTTACCAAGGCCCGCAAAAAGGTTTGAACGGAATTCCATTCAGAGTGTAGGTATTCTCCTAACAGCGATGTGCTACTCATACTTGACTCTTACACCGTTTGCATACTTTCAGCGTACTTTTGCATTTGACGGTCGAACCTTGAGTTTGAAGCAAATACTTTTATGAATGTTCAACAAAATTGTATTTAATCAAGAACTCTTAGAAAAGTAGTGTGTTCAGTTTAAAATAAACTGAATGGGCTGAAATTTTCGTACAGTTTATTTTCTTTACTTCATTCCTTAAATAGATTTTGTCTTTAAAAAAAAAACTTTTTTATGAAGAAGAAATTTTTAAACATTGTTAGTAAAAAACTACTAGTCGTACGTTTATAGTAGGTACTATTTTATTCTCAGGCTGGACCCTAACGATAATTGCAGAATATCACGCATTGCGCAGTGTTTTTGACCATTTAGGGTTTATATTGAAGATTTGAACAAAAAGTTTCTGCATTTTTTCTCTGGATGTGGTGGAAATTCCAGCAACAGAATCAGATCTTGAATTTCATTAATGGATTTTCTGTTTTACCTCTTCACATTTTAATGATAGATTACTCTAACAAAATTCGTCGTCGACGTTTTCTAAATTTTCTTTTTTTTTTCTTTAAGACTTACATACTGGGGCGATTCGTTGCGCGACGCGAATTTTAACAAAACAAATTCTCACGGCGAACAATGCGGCGGCGTCGCGTCGCGCGACGAATGGCCCCAGTATGTAAGAGCCTTTATGTTTAAATACAGAACGAAAAACAAAAATACCTTAATACAAAATTGTAGCAAGTAGCCGTAGGTACTTCTAATTTTTGATTCTCGCTATGTTGATTGCTTATTGTTCTCGATACTAAGGTTTTTTCAGTAAATAAATTGCTTTTGCTCAGTTCAATGTTATGATTGTTTTCATAAAATTAAAATGATAGACAACCACCAATGACGCAGCCGAGTAAAACATTGAACCGCAAACTTTCCTTTCAGAAGGATTTCAATTGTTTTCTTTCTTTATTTTGTTTTTCAACATTTTGGAGCACATTGGAAAAAAGCATGTGCTAATCCAGGTTATAAACTATCTGTTTGCCAAATTTCATCCAAATCCATTTAGCCGTTTTTGCGTGATTGAGTAACAAACATCCAAACACACAAACTTTCACATTTATAATATTTTACATATTACATTTATAATATTAGTAGGATTAGTAGGATAGTAGGATAGTAGGATAGTAGGATTTACAATTTTAATACCCTAACGACCAGCACTAATTATAAGTCCCCGGGAGGCAACTCGTTATGTTTCAGGATAATTAACCCTTATTTACACAGGTTGTATGAAAAGCCATGTCAGATTATTAAAGGTGCTCTTGGTAACTTTGTTAACTTGATTCTTGAAACATTCAGCGGTTTGAAAGCCTTATTCACGGTTATTTTTAGGATAAAAGCTCGCGTTTAATGAATATTGAGTTGTTTGAAAACGGTATTAACCAAGATTTCTTTAGTAGAAAATCTCGATTTTTTATTTTTTATATTTATTCAAAATCAACGACTGTTCACACTATTTAGGTAAGTTTTCTAATTATTTATTTTATAGGTACCTACAACGTGGTGTGAGTACCATCCTAATAATTTTGGTTACAGTAAACTTCGAACTTGACTATGACGGCAATATACGTCACATACCATACAAATAATTTTGGTTACAGTGCACTTTTGAACTTGTCTATGACACCTCAATATGTCACGACAAACAGCAACGCCAACTAATAAATCACACAAGACGTACGATATTAGGTTTCATAATAAGTGTTCGAAGTTCAGTACTCTCGACTCAGAACTTCAAAGTGTCGAATTTTCTGTGCCTAAACTAATCAATCTTGAAGAACCTATGTATGTGGAAGATTGTTATTTATGGTCTTAGGAACCTAATTAAACTTTGTTATCTTGGTTCTTTTAAAAGCTTTTATTTAAGACTGCAAAAATTAAGGCGCTTTTGATCCAGCTCTTCACATGGAATATGAGAAGCCTTTTTGCAATATTATTATATCTGACAAGGTCAAAATAACCATCCTCCTTAAATTTCTTGTAATAATACCTACAATGTTGCTGTCTCTGTCTCTGCATCACCCTAAGGTTGACTGGTAGAAAATGCCTCAGGCATTAAGTCCGCCTTTGTACAGTAGTTTTTTTACTTGTGCATAAAGTTTTAATAAATAAATGTTGTACCTACTCAAATATTTTTAACACAAAACCTTTAGTATCTGCATTCGAATAAACCTTTAATATTATATTTGCATTTGAATTACATACAAACTGACGACTTGTTCCCACTGGGGTAGGCAGAAAATACAGACCGCCATTGCTATGATCCATAATTATACTCCTTTTGCCTCTTTTAAGTTCATCCATCTGGTCATACACGCACGCCGGTTTCACGTTCTACGCACCTGACCTTTCGGAAGAACACCAATAAGGTCACTATATATCCTCCTAGGGCGTCCCCTCCCAGCGTTGTCACTCATATCTGCCTTGTAAATAACTTTTGTCGGTCGCCTTTCATTCATCCTCTCAACATGACCAAACCAACTAAGCACTTTTTCAAATTTTTGTCACTTCTTCTTTTAAATCACACCGTGTTTAAATTAATGTAAGTAAATCACCAAATTAAAAAAAAACTATTGATGTCGTTTTTTCCTTTCAATAGTCTTCGGTCATATCAAATTAATGTCTTTTGATGCTTGATTTACGGTCTAACAATTCAAAGAACAAATCAGTTCTCGTTAGCTAAAAAAGACGCAAGCAAAAAAACTTATTTTAGATTCTGAAGCGAATTGCGTTTATTGGGGTGAGGTTTTTTTTGGGTACTAAAATAACGCTCAATTACATGGCAATGACTGCTATATTAAACCGAGGCACTTTACAAGTGTAGTGGTGTCACAATACCTACATAAGATTTAGAGAATGCAATATAACGTGCTTGACACTCTGGCATCCAAGAAAATTTCTCGGATATCCGAGTAATATAGCTTCGGTTAGTTAGAATCAAGTTTTTCTAACTGATCAGATAGCTTTGCTGCTGGAGAGTTTTTTGGGCCACTTCTTTCCAGCTAAAGCATTAGGAAGTAGTGAAGTGCGGTAGTTTTGGGGACTATCTTATGTATTTTTGACGTTCGAAAAGTGCTGGTTCTCAACCTAGTATGAATAAATGACTTTTGATTCTGACTGAATATCAACTTTTGAAAAATTTAAGGGAAATGGCTGTAGTTTGTTTTCCACACATGCACAATATGATACAATTATGTAAGTAATATAACATTGTTTCCAGTCCCAGAATGAACCAATAAAAACTCGCTAACCACACATTAGCTAATTTGTGTGGAACTACACCCGAAACGCCAGGAACACGAAAACTCCATTTTTATTTGCGTCACTAAGAGCAACTTTTATGCCAGTTACGGAGTTATGCCCATAATAAACGCCATTATTAAACTACGGGATACCTCTGGGACGAAACCTATGTCTACTTAATATTTTTTATATTGAATTCATAAAGAAAATACATTGTGTTTTGTTCGCATTTTTTGTGGACGATTTTGGGTTCATGTGATCTTGACAAAAAAGTTGGTGCCGATTGGAACTTGCTAAGAATGTATGTACCGAGGCATTAGATGCATTTTTAATGAGTTGCCAAACCGCTCGTAAGTGTATACTGTAAGTGTGTGCTATATATAGTATAGAGTTTAAGGAAAACTCAAGTTTAAGATAAACTAAGTTAAGGTTTAAGAGGAGTTTAAAGAAATTATTTACAAGAAATTAGAGGCTTTTTAACGAGTTGTAACCCCTCGTAAGAGTTTAAGAGTTAGAGTTTAAGAAAAACTCAAGTTTAAGAAGACCTTTGAGAGAGAGGAAGATTTACACATGGGCTTATTTTCCGAGTTGTGTAGGTACCGTTTGAAGAGGTTAAAGATTAGAGGGGTTTACCCTTTACGAGAGATGGTTTCCCTTTTAGATTAAGGTTTACACAAAGGGCTTATTTAACGAGTTGTGTACCGCTCGAAGTAAGATTGCTTGAAAGCCTTAGAAAATAGTGGAGGTAAGTAATAGCTTAGAGTATGAAGTATACAGGTATTATAAAGTGTGAGAATATAAACTATAAAAGCTAAGAAGGAGTATAAAGCTTAAAGCGAAGGAGTGAGAGTAAAGAGTTTATGGAGAAAGTAATAACTAAGAAAAAAAAAAAGAAAAAAATTGTCTACTTGCTTGGGAAGAGACAGCAGGCACGTTGCTATGCATTAATTGACACTTCCTCCGTTACAGCTAAGCTAATAAACGCCTACGACGCGCCCTTCGATGTGACATAATAGGGACACTGCTACAAGGCGCCCGAGTGACGTTTACAGTAGAAAGGGGCGTTGGTAAACATTTGTGCAATTATTGTTTTGAGAAATGTATTGTAAAAACAAAGAAAGAAAGAAATCATTTATTTGCCCAATAATGTAGGTATACAGATATGATGGTTATTTTGATGAGCGTCCCGATACATTTTGCCTTACGGCATGCAAAATTATTCAATATAATACATTTACTAAACAAACCAAAGATAAACAAGAAAACACCATTCATTAAGCAACATTACAATCATGAATAAAATACACATATTGAAAACATTCAGAATGTCAACAAATTCAAATTAAAGCATCAGTTCCCATTTTGCCCACGCGCTAAAAGAACTTTGAAGCGGTTAATGCATGTTGTGGAATATAACCAGTGCTATACTGGATTTGGTGGCTACACGGAACAAAAGCAATGACATTGTACTTGCCTGATTCAAGACGCACTAAACAGGATACGCGTATTATCACACACTCTTTTTCATCCTGTGTGTGTTTCTAAACTGTTAAATATACTATTATATTGATAAATAATATCAAGACCACTTTCATTCATAAATATATTTTTGTCTACGGCCCGATTTATTTACGATCCGAAACCTTATTTTTCACAGTAAACAAAACATACAAAGCGATACACATTTCGTAAACTTTTCTATTTAGATACAATATAGGCACGGCAGTCTCAATTTCCTCATCACACTTCTAACTTGCTTCCTCGTCAAATAAATAATCTTGCTGTTATGTTGTGAAGTGTTTGACATTCGCAGTTTATAGAGACATCTATGGAATCAGTATCCATACCTACCGAAGTGATCTATATTGTGTGCTTTGTCATTGTCTCAACTGTTTTTTTTTACATTTACGCAAATTATTTACATTTACGCAAATTATTATTAATACTTTTATCCACGAATTGTATATCTCTGAATTTGAATTTAATGTTTGTACTGTATATTATTTGAATGCTTATTTTATTTTAATCTTTATAATTCTATGTTAATTAATGTACTTAATTGGACCTGTGCCGTTTTAATTAACTATAAATAAATAAATAAAAAAAAAAAAAAAAAAACTGTTTAGCAAGAGTTTTATTTTTTAACTTATAAACTAACATAATTCTACTCAGTTCAAATTGAAAACTGTCCTTGGGCTTTTTTTTGTTTTATCTATTCGAAAAAAAAAAAAAAATTTTGTTAGTTTTACCTTTGTTTTTTTACTGTTTATATTTCCTGTGCGTATCCCAAATAAAATATTTTCTCTATATCTCACTTTACAATTTCTCAATTTTACTTTTGTTTTAATTTTTCTTAATGGTAATTTGTTGTTATTTCATTGGTGAACGAATCAAATTTAAATCACCTGAACGTCTCAAACAAGATGAATCAGCAGAATGTGTAAACAAAACGATTACAAATCGATTCCGAAACACAAAACCACCATGTGCTCAATTAATTCTAGACTAAACATTCAAACAACTAACTTTAAACATTTTAAATTTTTAATAGGAATACCGTCACTTCAACACGCCGAGAAAAAAATATGATGGATTTTAATGAAACGTGCTTACGGTAATTTACATTTTTATATGATGAAACCCGACCCGTACTTTACCTGGTCATATAAATAATTTCTCTTTTACTAAACTCGCTCCACTCCCTAATTCCCTTTCCGCTTACAGCAATGCCACAAACCTTGGTCTTACATACCTAACTCAACCACCTTTTAAGGAAGATTTATTTTCAACATTAGGTGACATTGCCGTCCTTAAGTATGTAGTATGCCGCGTGCCGAGAAACGTCGATTCACCTCTCTGCTTTGATGTTCCTCCCAATTCATGTTCCAATTGAAATGAAAAATCTTTTTCTGCCTAAGAAGTGTCATGGTCTGGTTTTTGCATTAGTAGATTCCGGCGGTATATTTATTTTTCCTGCACATCATTTGCGTTTTATGAGACGTATGCACCGACCTCTCTTTCTTCTTCTGATTGTGTGTCATGTCTATGATTCCTTGTGATGATGTCTCCACTGAATATTCCTATGATATCTGTTAGCTCCAAGACTGGCTTAAATGGTGTGAGTTCATCATTGAATTCTCTCAAAAATTTCTTTAACTCTTTGGTTTCCAAATATTCTAATTTGCAGCCTTAATAATTGTCCCGATTCTTGCTATTTTTCTATCGTTGGAGATTTTTCTAATGTTTTGTTTTGTTTTCTAATTTCTACATTTGTATCTGTATTTTTTATGGTGTACTATTCTATTCTATTTTTTTTTGTTCTCTTAAACTTACCAGAAAAGGAATAACTACTTATGTCTAAAATGCAATTTTGTTTCATTCGTCTTCTTATTTATTATCTTTATACGCTTCGACATCCAGCTGAAGAGAAAACATCTCTTTATGTAAGTTTGAGCTACATGATGCAGACGAGACTCCTCATTTACTAGAGTAAACCAATTGATAAATGATAATATTATGAACACACCTACACTATACACGACAAATTCAGTTGGTGGATCTGGAGAGTTTAAACTTAAGGATGTTAAATTTAAAAGTGAATACTTCCCGGGGGAAATCGGAGATACTAAAAACAAAACAAGAGGCATCTCATCCGACGATGATGTCTATTCAAATCGTATCAATTCTGTTAAAACTACGGCAACTCTAGCCTGGATGCCTAAAAACTCCAATAACATGCATAAATCTGCAATGGAGTTCGAGACCAAACACTTGGGTATAGTGGAATACCAGTAAATTCTTTTTGCACCCCCGATGCTTTTAAAAATGCATAAATTGCGACCTCGAAACTCCGCCATGCGTGAACCCGGCTGACGGAGCTGTCCTCCAAACTTAATTCTGTTGGTGGTCGCGCGTATTCCATAGCGCTCTTGAACCGTCCCTGACGTTTTTAAAGTCCACGACGTGCCTCTCTTACCGACTTAAATCATTTAAATCTAATAATTTTTCACCGCTGTTACCATACAGTGTAATGAAAGACAAGTCTGGCTGACAACTGCTTTAATGTCATATTCAAACAGATATCACCACAACAGTAAACCTTTTTGACGTCCACATCAATTTTAACAGAACTTTTCTTAATGGCTCATTAAAAATAGTTTGGTGAAATCGGGTCTAAGTAGGTATATCAATTTCAACGTCAGACGACTTCGAAGTAGATATTTCAGCTAAAAAAGATGCAGGTCGCTCCACCTCTCATATTGATACCTCCGTGCCCCCTTGATTGATAAAAAAGCGTTCACAAATTACCGCATCGCACATATGTAACTTCGCACAATGTCTTCGCACATTGCGTTGAAATCTTACTGAACAATTAACACAACATACTTATGGAGTAAATGCTGTACCATCTTGAAGATTCAATATTCATTATAATCCACACAGGAAAAACAGAAATATGAAATTCATGCAATTCGAAAGAAACTGAAAAAATAAAATAAGAAGTGTTGTTGTCCCTTGACACTTGTCTTTCTGACAATGTCAGATAGTCACTGCGGACCCATCATACCCCTGGCCATACCCCTGGGGGTAGGGTGGGACTGAACCATACCACCATAGTAGTATTGGAAATTGAAAAATTGTAAAACAATATTGGTCCAAATACAAATTTATTATTATTTAACTTAAACTAAAAATACTTCCAAATACAACCTATATTCTAAATTTTTCTAATGCATGTCCTTTTTTTTTTTTTTTGAGTGTGGGAAATCATCGCCTGACGGCCGCAATGGAGCTTCTCCGAAAGGAGAACGCGGAGCTCCGAGCGGACCTGGCCTTGCTCCGAGGAGCCGGCCCCCAGGAGGTACCGCAGAGGGGGGAGCAGCACGGGCAGGGAGGGCCCGTGCCTGCTGCTGCCGAGGACCGGGTCTTAACCCTCGTGCGGCAGGAGATGGCCGAAATGCGGAGACGATTCTCCGCCCTGGAGGCCATCGTCCTGCGCCCCCCGTTAGCGGCAAGTCAGCCGGCCCCCGGCCAGCGGGCGTCATATGCCGCTGCCGCTGCATCTGCCTCGGCTAAATCAGCCTCGGCGGGGCAGAATAAGGGCGGGGTGGCAAAAAAGGGCGGGGCGGCTAAGCAGGTGGCTCGGGCACCGGCCCCGGCCCCGGCTCGGGCCCCGGCCCCGGCCCCGGCTCGGGCTCGGGCCCCAGCTCCGGCCCTGGCCCCGGTGGTCCCGGTGGTTAAACGACCACCCCCACCTCAGACCGCACCCGCACCTCTTATAATGCATGTCCTACGGTCATTTCATTGTGAAATAACTGCATTTGGACTTCTCTAACAGAATCATCATTAATAATTTGTTCTGTTCGACGTTTTTTGGGAGTAACCTTTTTTTTACAAATATTGTGTAAGACATTTAACAATTGCATCAAAGTTACTGTATTCTTATTTAGTCATTTGTTTAATTTTGAATTACGTCAGGAATATGTATTTCTAGCCAAAAATGTTCAACGTTGTTGCTTATGAACTTGTCCATCTGATTCAAGCTCTCGCTATCTGTTTTTATATAATGTAGTCCTAGTAATATTTTATCAGCAGGCAGAAGCGGTAAGGCGGCAGTAATTGCCACGATTCTCCTTTCAGGTCTTTTTTGAGTTATGTGGAACTTCTGAGATTTAGCATTCTTCCAAATATTGAGTACCCAGTGGTAATGGCATCCCTTTATAGTGCAATTTGGAAAGACTTTCAAAATTGCATTCATTGCTGCTTTTTCATGATCAGTGTATTTTTAATGGTTTACTAGGGTGGCACATGTCTATGGTGGTATGGTTCAGTACCACCCTACTCCCAGGGGTACGGCCAGGGGTATGGTGGATCCGCAGTGTGAGATAGTGATGCGGATCGATGTTATTTAACTCGTTACTCCAGTAAATAAAATAAAAGCTCGAGGTCATTTTCTCGGGAGGGTGCCATTCGATGTAGCTGCGATTACAAAAATATCACCAACACTTCCATACCGTCATTCTTAATTCTAAAATTCAATGTAATAAACTAGGGAATAGATATATTTCGAGTCCGTCAAAATACTGAACGGTTGCTGTATTTTGAATCTGGCCATGATTATTTACTTTAAATTTTTTTGTGTACGTTTCCAAAAAAAAACTATCTCCTTTACTTGTCAAAAAAACATGACAAAACAACGTCATCTTTATAAAAAAAATATTTTATTAAAAATGCCACAACAGGTTTTTACGTGACAAACGTATAATGAAAATTTAAATAAACCGGGCCAGTGCGTGCCCTTTGGCTACGGAACCCTAAAAATTGAGTATTGACCCTAATAATACAAACACAGCTATTCCACCTAAATACGACTCGCTTTTCCTTCCTATTCAGCAATTCAGTTTTATTGAAGGTTTAATAAAAAAATTAAAAAATCCTTCCTGAGGAACTGACATCGGAGTTGATATATACCGGAGGGTTTCAAAGAAATTCAGAGCGCAGTGGAAGAGATTAACCTGGCAACCCGAAGCATTTCTAGGGGAATAACGCTAAGAGTAAAAAAATATAAGGCAGTAAAGGGAAATAATATAAAACTCTGCTTCTTGAAGACTCCTAAGAATAAGCACGTTTTTATTACACGTGAAAGTGAGTCCATCTTTACGTGTTTACGACTTTTAAACTATTTTCTTTTATTTTTTTTAGGAAAATAATCTCAGAGTACGCGGACGGCTTGAACTATGCTACTATACTATGCGGTTATGTACAGTCACGGACTTTAATTGATGAGCCACTTGGCACTGTTCGTATTTTAGCCGTGTAATGCAAATCGGGCTAAGTCGTCGTACTTCCAGACAAGGAAAGTCATGTCTTCGTATTAAGAAGAAGAAAATTATATTTAATATCTTTACCGGTTGCCTAACCTGAGAGCCAGAACTACAAACTTGACAGCAGAGTGACTACTCAAAGTCAACCAATTGCAGGTCTAGCAACCGTAACCTGGCGACGATTGTTCTAGCGTAGCCATAGTAACGGTAGCGTACGAAGAAATTTGAATTACTCATTTCAACAAATTTGAAAATAACGTCTCTGACATCGACATTTCAACTGTCACTGTTTTCGGATAGGTTTTCAAAACTATCGAGTTAATGAGCTCTAATCAAAGGAGGTCAGTATCAAATAGATTGGATACACATTGTATTTATTTATCATTGAGAATTTATTAGTCAAGCTCTATGGATAAGACTATTTCCGATTACTAGTAATTTGTTTTTTGTCATCATGTTTACGAGCAAATTACGAAGGCTGCGGCCGGGATACTTAAAAAAAACCAATTTAGATTCTAAAACTGATTTAATAAAAGCAAAAGAACTTACAATAAATGAAAACTATATCTAGCTAAATCTAAAGTTATGCCTTCCTTCGAAGCCGGAATAGAAGTGGCCGACCTCATGTAGCGGTGGCGCGATGGTGCCGCGGTATTTTGTGCATTCAGCGCATTTGCCTCGTGTCGCTAATTGCGCATTTTACTTGTTTGTTATAATTAATTGAGGCCGTCCTTAGTCAGCGCTTTGGATATACTACGCTTGCGTAACACCTCCGCCTGTAGTTCAGCAACTATTTTAAAACGCTCAGTGAAAATGTTGCTGGTAGGTTTTCTCGTTGCGTATGCGTTTCAGATGTTACAGGAACTGCGTTTTCATGATTTCCTGGTCCTGTGGGTACAGCGTCGTTTTGGTTCGGTTTTCTGGAAAGGTTTCTTCCGGGAAAATATCTTCTGGTTAACATCGCAATTGTAAGTATGGCTGCGATACACAGTATAACATAAAACGGTATAGTAGTATGATATAGCGTTTCAGTTGTTTCAAACGATGAAATCGGCGACTGAAGAGTTATTCTGTCCTGAATAGTGTGTAGTCTATCCAAGTTAATAGATGTTAAATTTGCATGTAGTAAGCTTATCTCCTGTGTTTCAGTAGTGTAGGGAATGTTCAATACTTTTACAGGTTGGCCTTTTATCTCGTCCTTAGTGTTTATTAAGGTTATTTCGTTTGTGTGTATCGAGCAGTGCAATGGGATAGTGGCAAGGTAGCTTCCCCTCAGTGTGTCGTAATCGTCGCTTCCACATTTCATCTGAACTCTGGTAGATTGAGGGAATTATATAACGTAATGTCTACTATCTAATTCTTCTACAGCCGGTTTTGATAGATGTACGGTCGTTAGTTTACAGGATTTTTGTAATGTCTTGCTTGAAATGAAGGTTTGCACGCAGTCAGCTTGAGTTTGGATATAGTGATTTGTTTTTTGTTCGCAGAGGTACCGATTATTATTTAGCTTCGGGCATTCTGCCTCCATGTACATGAACGTATTCCCATTGGTTGCTATGAAAGGATAAGGAGGTATGAGGACTTGGTTGTTCTTGTTCGGGACTATGGAGAGTTTATAAAGTGTATAGGTATCTTCTGAGACTATGGGAAACCTAAATGCTATTACTATTTTCTTGTCGTCGTAATAATACCCAGCTTTAATGATGTCATAGTACTGACGTAATTCTAACTCTATTACGTGGTGATTACCATAAATTTCCTTAAGCCTGTCTACTACGTTACCCAAGATGTCTATTCCTAACATGCTATGATGAATAGTCATCGCGCGGGTGAACGATAAAATATTCTCTATCCTATATAATTCCGATAACACGTCCTCTATGTTTTCGCTGACGATAGTCAACAGCTGATTGAACTTAGCGACTTGGATCATATTTATGCTACTTTCTGCCTGTTTTATTAATAGACTTAGTGTGGTGTTGATTTTACTCTGGTTTTCGACAATTTTATTTATGATATTAGTGTGAGTTAGCATCCACTCTTTACTGATGCTGATATGCTCGTTAAATTCATCTATAGTCTTCTTTTGGTTATTTCTCAACGTCTTTATGGCATTATTATATCGAACAGCATCCGAGTAATCGAGGTTACCTGTAACGCTTTTTATGACAGATCCTAGGCCGTCTATAAGACCTCTTTTTGAACGTCTAGGCTCTAGGGTACGTAGCTGATCAGTGACTTTACTTAATTTATCCGAAAGGTAGTCTATTTGATACTCGTAGAGAGAATATGTGTTATTCATCATGTGTAATTTAATGTAACGGAATTGAGTTTGAAGGGTGGAAAGAGTATTTTCAATGTCGTCCAGGTTGACATATTGGAGGAAAGTATGATAATGGGTTATTAGTCTGAGCGGTCTAAGTTTAAAGGGTAGTAATCCAATTCCAGAGTCTAAACTTTCAAGTTTTATCTCCTGGCTCCGTATTGCATATATCGTCAGTAGCAGCGTCATCCTGCAACAATTTAGCAGTCTTAGGTACGCGTTTAAGTCGTGATTTTGCTACGGGGCCGCGTTTCTTTGACGTATAAATGTGGATGGGTAAATCTGCTAAGACTACATCCTGTGTGTATCTGGGGGCTAATTTTTGCCGCGGGGCTGATGGGTTTTTTATGAAGACCTGTTGTTTAGGTTGATACTCCTCCTCCTGCTCGCGGGTCTTATTTCGGTTTTCGATTAAAGAGGTGCGATTACTAAGAGAGGTTTCATTTATGATTTGGTATACTGTTTTCATTTGATCTCTATGGTTTAATATGTATTGTTGCAATAGGTGGCTACTTAGATCAATGTCCCACGGGTCTCGGCTATCAAAGTGCCCGGTTATTATGTCAAATGGTCTGCATTTAGTGAAACTATGGATTGAGCTGTTATATCCGAGTAAGGCGTATGGTATTAGATTGTTTGCGGGTTCTTTTTTATGTTGAATACGTAGGATTCTTATGTGTTCAAGTAACGTGGAGTGGAACCTTTCTATGTTGCCATTATCGTTAGGACTGTGAGCTAGTGTTTTATGGTGATTAATTTTGTGGAGTCTAGTGAATTCAGCGAACAGCTGATTAGCATACTCGGTACCGTTGTCCGTTATTATAGTTACAGGAAAACCATGGTGAGTGCAAAACTGTAATAGGCCCTGTAAGATACTAATTGCGGTACCATCTCTCATAAGGTATGCTTGTCCGTATTTTGAAAATACATCAATGAATGTTAGGTATTTCTCATTTTCGACCGTGAAGAGGTCCATATGAATTATTTCAAACGGTTTAGTGGCCGGTGGCACTATGTTAAACTTTTGTTTGATGGGACTTCGGTCATATTTGGCCTGACCGCAAGTAGTGCATTCATTAATATACTTTGTAATGTGGTCTCTCATTTTCGGCCAGTAATACTTATGCGAGAGGGCTAGGTGACATTCGTTTATGCCGCGATGATTAGTTTTTCCGTCATGATAATGCCTAATTATGTCTTGCTGCCTAAGGTACTCTTTTACATTTTCGAGTTCGGATTTACATAACACGAGGTTCATTGCAGAGCTTTTAAAGTTATCTTGTATTATAGGAATGATGTCATACATGCTCAAAGGGGGGTTAATAATAATACCCGTCTTCACCTTCGGGTTTACGTACTCTTTTATAGCGGCTATGACGTCATCTATTAGGTTAGTTTGTGAAACTTGTATAGAGGTGCGAGTATGTGTGTCAAACGGTTTGGTCGCGGTCGGTCTTTTTTTTATGTCTCCTACTACTGTCATGATTATTTGTCGGTGAAATTTATTTATAGGTTCGTCGGTGATTGGTACTTCGAGTATGGGGTTCTCGTTACTTGTGTGGGCTGTTTCAGTACTGGAGTCTGCTATTGACGGGGGTTTTTCGGAAGGATTCACTGTAATCGAGCTTATCTCGTCATTATGTATTTCAACTCGCGAGAGGGCGTCAGCGTTGGTGTTGTTTTTGCCCTTTTTATACACTACAGTGAAGTCGTACTCACTGAGTTTCAATCTCCATCTAGTTAAACGCGAGTTAGGTTCTTTCAAGCTCATAATCCATTGTAGTGGCTTATGATCCGTAACTATCCTAAACTTACGTCCAAAGAGGTAGGGTCGAAAGTACTTAGTGGCCCACGCGATGGCGAGAAGCTCTTTCTCAATGGTACTGTAGTTTATCTCGCTTTCGTTTAGTGTTCGTGATGCGTATGAAATCGGTCTGTCTGATCCTATTGGCCCTTGTGATAATATGGCTCCTATCGCAAAGTTAGAGGCGTCTGTTGTCAATATGAATTCCTTATTGAAGTCGGGGTACTGTAAGATCGGGTCGTTTGTTAAGAGGTTTTTACATCGTTCGTAGCAGTCAACGTAGTCTTTATTAAGTGTGACGATCCTACCTTTCTTTAAGCACTGAGTAAATGGTTTCGTGATTCTAGCGAAATCGGGTATGAATTTTCTGTAGTATCCTATAAGTCCGAGAAACTGTTTTATCTGTTTTGAGGTTTTGGGTATGGGGTATTTTTGTATAGCTGTAATTTTGTCCGGGTTTGGTTTGATTCCTTCATTGCTTATTATATGACCTAGGAAAGCGGTTTCTAACTTCAAGAATTCGGACTTGTCCATCTGAATCTTAAAGTTAGATTCTCGGAGTCGTTGGAATACTTCCTCTAGGTTATTTAGATGCTCCTGAAGCGAGGTACTATAGACTATGATGTCATCCATGTAGACGAGGCAGATCACGTTTTGTAGGCCTCTCAGCACATTGTCCATTACCCGTTGGAATGTTGACGGGGAGTTCTTCAAACCCATGGGCATTCTTAGGAACTCAAAATGCCCATGTTCTACATTGAATGCTGTCTTGTGGATGTCGTCAGGGTCTGTCTCAACTTGGTAAAAACCACTGGCAAGGTCAAGGGTACTAAAATACTGGCACTTCCCTAACTTGTCTAGGACGTCTGTTATGTTCGGTATGGGGTATTTATCGTCTATGGTTTTTTCATTTAGTTTTCGGAAGTCTACTACGAGCCTCCATTTTTGTTTCCCGGAAGCGTCTGCTTTTTTAGGGACTACCCAAATGGGAGAGCTCCAGGCCGAGTCAGAGGGTCTAATGATATTTTGTTCCAGCATTTTTGAAATTTGCTCCCTAACTTCTTGGCGATGAACGAAAGGATATCTGTAAGTCTTGGTATAGATAGGTGCGTCGTCTACAGTCCGTATACGGTGTTTCACCTTATTGGTGAAAGATAAGGGTTCGCCTTCTATGTAAAATACATCCGCATACTTCGAGCAAATATTAACTAAGTTAATTTTCTCCTCCTCATTAAGATGATCTGTTCGCAATTTAGATATTACTTTATTAATGCGAGATGTGTCAGGTATTTGTTCCAGGTTCATGCATTCGATGTTACTTATAGTTACAGCTTCTACCGGGTGGTCTAGGGATAGAATAGTATCGTTGTTCGATGGGTTTAAAATTTCTATAATGCCGCGGTTATTACAAACGGTTGTAATGCATTCGCTTACAATGCAATTGCACAGGTATTGTTGTGGGATATGTACGTCACCGTCTTTAGCGTTTATAGGTAATCTGATAAGCTTAGTTGTGTTGGCTGGTATAACAGCCTCATAAAGGTTTACATTTCGGGAATTAAACATTACGATAGGGTTCCTAGCGGTAGCCGTAATCAGTAGGTTGTCCTTTAAGTCAATCTTCGTATTCCATCTGGTCAGTAAATCTAGTCCGATAAGTCCATCAAAAAATTTGTGAAAGTCATATATGAATAATTTAATCTCGTTAGGGTCATTGAGTTCACGGAAGGCTGGTATAGTTATTGAATAATCGTTTCTAGTTGTAGCGTGGACGTTAGTTACCTCGAAGGGATCATAGTTAAGAGGGTATTCCGAGTAATACCGTTGTACAGCTGTAGGACTAATAAATGACTGGTTTGCTCCGGTATCAATGAGTAGGTTTAGTGGGGGGTCAGATATTTTTATGTAGGGCAACTGTCGTTGCGTTTGCAAATTAACTTCTATTTTGAGGGTTTTAATGGGGATTTTATCTGAAAATCCTGGTTTGCGTTACTAGTCGAGGGTTGGGGGTCCTCACATGCTGTAGAGGGTTGAATCGGTTTTTGCTCGGGCACCATAGCTGGTCCGAAGTCCTGTACGTAATAGTGGTTACCGTCGTCATAGTAAACGTTATAGTCAGCATGGTCGTAGTCATAAGAGTAGGGTTCCTCCACGAGGTAATAATCGTAGTTATTTTCGCTGCAATCGTTGAAATTCATCTCGCGGGTTTTAAAATAATTTGTCGGAGCCGGATTGCCAAACTTGCCCCAGTCATGAGGTCTACTTGGCATAGGCTTAGCAACAAAATGGCTGACCCCGCTCATTGGCTGAGGTCCCGGGGCTAGGGCACGTGGCTGAACTCTAAATACGTTGCTCTGAGCGTTATAGTTAGGCGGTGCCGCGCGGAACATTTGCTGCGTACGTGTTTGGTTATTAGGTGCGTTGGGCGCACGTGGCGCGCCATGTGGTTGGAACATAGGTTGTCTCCAACTGCTTTGCGGAGCCGGTGGCCGTTGCCAGTTTGAAAACGGTTGGTGACCAAAGGGTTTCGGCATCGACATGGGTAGAAAACCTGTGGGCTGTGTTAGTAATTTGGGCATGGGAGCGGTTGGAAGTGGCCTTTTTACACTCGCACTATCATTACGATTTTGCAAGTACATCACATTTAGTTCCTCTTGGACGAACTCCAGCGCCCTCTCTATGCTTTCAGGACGCATACAACGTATTCGGGAACCTAGAGGTTCCTTAAGGCCACGTACAAACGCTTGCATTGTTAATTTCTTGTATAGTGTACGTTTCGCTTCTATGGTGGTAGTCACTGTTTCATGCAACGATATATAAGTCATAATGGTACTGAATAACGATTGACATTGGTCGTAGTACTCTTGTGGAGTACTATTACCCTGAGCTGATACTAGGAGGTCATTATAGAGGGCTGTTTCGTCCCTCTGGTCGGCAAAGCTATTAATTAGGGTATTTCGTATTCCTGCCCAACTATCTGGGATGCCATTCGAATTAATTCTAGTTGCCGCAACGCCTGTTATTTTATTTAATATCCCGTTCAAAAGGCATAGGTTACCTAACTCACTACCCGGTACATTACTTAGATAAGTACTAACTATCTGGTCGCATAATTTAATAAATCGCGTGAGTACGTTAGGGTTCCCATCGAACTCGGGAACTGGGCGCAGAGCCTTAAAAATTGTGTCCGGATCACACGACATTTCGCGGTCCTCTAATAGGCTATTAGAACCTAAATCTATGTCTCTACTCGAATCTAGCACTAATTGCCTACTATTCGGTCTACCTGATGTAGACTCGCGAGGTCCTAAATTACGTGGGTGGAAAATTTTGAAGGATTAAGTGACTTGGATACACAGGAAGCAACACAGGGAATAATTCAAGTGTACTCACATAACCTTCATATCGGTCTCTGGGGTCGATGTCTGGATCCCGTTCTCTCCCGGCAGCAATCCTTGAGTTCGGATACTCGATGAAGCTTGACAGCAGGTTAGCCGCGATCGCTCACGCGCGGTAGCGATAATATCGATATAAGATAGACCTAGCTAACCTCGAGTATCCTACCGGCTGCGCCAATTACGAAGGCTGCGGCCGGGATACTTAAAAAAAACCAATTTAGATTCTAAAACTGATTTAATAAAAGCAAAAGAACTTACAATAAATGAAAACTATATCTAGCTAAATCTAAAGTTATGCCTTCCTTCGAAGCCGGAATAGAAGTGGCCGACCTCATGTAGCGGTGGCGCGATGGTGCCGCGGTATTTTGTGCATTCAGCGCATTTGCCTCGTGTCGCTAATTGCGCATTTTACTTGTTTGTTATAATTAATTGAGGCCGTCCTTAGTCAGCGCTTTGGATATACTACGCTTGCGTAACAAGCATGCGATTTGAGTTCGTGTTTAATCGTGTAATCTCGTGAATGTATGAAACTGCAAAATTGAAAAGTTTGAAAGTGGCTCATCAATTAAAGTCCGTACTGTACGTAATGAATGAAGGATGGACGACAGACAGTCTTTTTCTTAGAAAGTTACACACTGTTTGAGTTATTTTTACCATACCTATGCAACCTGTGAAAAAGCATTTCCCTCCTTTTGGGCTTTAGTGCATTCGGGTATAAGCACGAACTCGTAAAGTTACATTAAGTGTAATTGAGAATTAAACGAACTCACCTAGTTCATTAATAATAAATGCTGTACATTAACATAACTCATTTTATGGCAATGTTTAGGCTAAGCCGCTGAGACGCAGGTGACGCAGGTCCACGCAGCGCAGAGCAGAACAGATTTTGTAATGCATTAACGTTCTGACAGCCGGTCGTCACTTGTTTTTGAGACGCAGGTAACGCGGCACAGCGCAGCACTTGCTTTTCTTGATATTCTTTTTTACTGAAAATCTGTAATACCGTGAGTTACCGTTTACCGGGACCGTTGGCAAGAATTCCGGCGCATCTACGAGCGATGATGAGGATTTTTTCTGCTTTAAAAACCTTTCACTTTTTTCGCTACTCAAGTGTTCACTTTTATCCATATTAAAACGAAATAAATGAGAAAAATAAAATGAAAAAATACAAATTGAGCTTCCGAGTCGGACAACACGCATTCAAATTATGACATCCGACAGCACGCTGGCATGTATGAGAGGGACAAATTCATGGTAAAAACAGGAATCTATATCAAAGCCTTGAAGAATTTTTCGACTTTAAAAGTGTGACAGGACGTCATCCTCGCGTCAGCAGCTTGTAAACAGTATGGCTGCCATCAGACGGACTGCACTCTTGCTGTTTGAATGCAGTTTAGTACGACTACAATACTCGTAATGTAATGTAACTGCACTCAAACCGCAAATTTGCAGTTGGAGTGCAGTTGAGATGCAGTCCGTCTGATGGCAGCCTTATTGTGTAATTACGGGAAGGAGATACGTCGAACTCAAACGCTGCCGGTTATAGACACACTGTTTATTACAATATGGCGGGTGGTGCAACAGACGCGTCACGTGGCAAAGGTATAATTGGTATACAGAATATGCCCAACACAACAGTAATCATCTTCGGTATAAATACAAAGTATAATCTAATCAGCCTATGTTCCCATTTTTGGAGCCGACGACGTCGTCTCTGTGGGAGAGCGTAAACCATTATCCAACGAGGGCCGAGAGCGGGTAATATTAAAAAAACCAGTGTGTCAGGTACATGTCATCCTGTCCTTGTCACGGTTAAGTAAGGCCGCTGGGGTATCTTTTTTGACAGGCATCTGAGACCCCATTTTTTCACTGAAGGTATTTGGGATAATAAATTCCATGTCCAACTCTCTTGGATTTTTGCATCCCTTGGGAACTGTTGAATGATGCGCCCGTACCTCGGAATGGACGCAAAAATGTTAAGACAGATTTTTTATCGCGAGAATTTCTGGCCTCGTTAGTTTCGCTTTAGTATTTCATCACTCCTAAGAGAATTCGCAAGCAAAATATGGGAAAAAGTAGCGTTTCAGAAACAGACATTACGCAAATTCATAGTACAGCCTCGGGTTATAAAATAACTTGAGTTTTCGTTATGAAAACATTCTACTTCAATCTTAAATTCCGAATCTCTTACCTACCGAAGATATGTTTTTCTATTCAATTTTGACAAATTTGAAATACAATATACAATCTTAGACTAACATTAGGTTGAAGAATAAAAAGAGATAAAAATAAAAAACAAAGGAAGCTCATTGGGCATCAAAAAATTCGTCCGCATCGCTGTCAACAGGAATAGTGTCCAAAAGGCTGGCCGCATTGCCACGTTGGATGGCAATGATGATTCTTTGACCTAAAAATTGGTCCAGCCCTCTGGTCACGTGAGGAGTCGAACAACCGCTTGGCGATGTCCCGAAATACTGGATGAGCACACTCGGACCCTTGTGTATCAACCCCAAACGGAAAAACATAATTTTTCTTCTGCTTCAATCTTAAAACCCGAATCTCTTCTCCCGAAGATATATTTTTCTATTCAATTTTCTTTCATTGTCCCCGGAAGAGTCACTTCACCAAAGTAATGGGTAGGTATCGAAAGATATATTGTATGTTCGTGATTCTTGCGGACTAAAATGAAAAATTCCTGTCTTTTCTTCTAATATATACAAAAAACAATGTTTGTTGACGAATAAACAAACATTGTTTTTTATGCGCTACCATACCGGTAATCCGATTGCGATAAAACTTTATCAACTTTTTTCGAACACTTGCACGAAGGTTTTTTAAAAAACTCTTTTCCTTTTTTTTTTATCACGCTGACGATGTTGCCGGCTGAAACTACTTACTTATGACACGCCAGCCTATGACGAATGAGGCTTTGCTGGTTGAGTCAAAGTGGGATATTTTTCTTCGAATTTATATTAAATAAAAATGTGAAACAATACAATAATCAAACCAACTCTTAAGGGTTTCAGAAATATGATAATAAAGAAAAATATTCCCGGAACGTGATGAGACTTATTTTCGATTGTAATAAATCTTCTGATATGCGAGAGCGATGGCTTGTTCCCAAATAAGATATTACTTAGTACGCGTACACGTTCATACTCAGGAATAATAAGAACATACATCAAAATTAAAAACTCTTACATACTGGCGCGATTTGTCGCCCCACTCGACGCCGCGCTCCTCCGGTATTATTCTGCCGTGAAGTTTCTCAGAAATTGTTTTGTTAAAAGTCGCGTCGCGCGACAAGTCGGGCCAGTATGCAAGAGCCTTAGATGATGATGGATTATTAATAGTAATTCGGATACCTACGTAAAAAAATTATGGATATTATAAAAAAAACCGGCCGAGTGCGTCGACCAAGCATAGTGGAACGTTCCGTAGTTAGAATGAATATTTACTCAGGCACAGTATTGATTTTACCGACCGCAAAACTAAGTTTGTACTTCATAGTATGACTCGGAAAAAACAACGAAAAAAAGTTATTTCTGCAGTCGTAACCGAAAACATTCCAGATCTCACAAACTACCTATTGACTTAAATAAACAAGTGATTTAGAAACTTCATTCTAATTATGGAATCCATAGGATAGAACCATAGAATCCATTATGGATATCATAGGATAGAACCCCACGCTCTTATTTATGGCTATTGCGTTTTTTTTTCAGCACAAACAAATTAGTGTTGGCTGTTCCCATACCTACAGGTATCTGTAGGTATGGGGACTGCCACCCCTAATTTGTTTTTCCTAATTTCACTACTCTATTATTTAGCGGTGCACCTTCATTCCAATTTTCTTTGATATAACCAATAGACTCCAAGTAACACTTTTTTCTACAATATTTGGGCTTGTGGCGGTATCTACATCGCCATATGCGAACTACGCATCAAAGATCTGACGTCACACAAAAATCCTGACGTCACATAAATCCTGCATCGCGCAATTAAAGTTTACCGTGCAATGGACATAATATATACAAAAACCCGACATCAATTGCCCGCCAGACACAACACCCGTCTGGTCGGAGGA
Source organism: Lithophane leautieri (assembly GCA_949152455.1). Taxonomy (NCBI): domain Eukaryota; kingdom Metazoa; phylum Arthropoda; class Insecta; order Lepidoptera; family Noctuidae; genus Lithophane; species Lithophane leautieri. The sequence goes on along the minus strand of OX424479.1, from coordinate 3,888,764 downwards.
TCCTCCCTTTTCTATGGTGGACAAGTGAACTTTACACCGGTACATGGTAATTGAAGAATTGCTTTTCATCCTCAGATTTACCATCAAAGCCTGCCAGGGTTGCAGGAAAGTCCGAAAGGGATACCGGGACCTTGACAACAAGCAACTGAAGGAACACGGGTGGGTTTTAGTCAGTAAAAGTCTGACACGACCTTTCGCTCCGCCCAGGGCGGGAGAAGACATTTGATAATTTCCCACATTCAAAAAAAAAAAGATTTACCATCAAACATGCTTCGCAGTTGAGAGTCTCTATCACCGTGGCCTCTACTGACAACATTAGAATGTCCAAAACTTTTTTCTTAAACTCTAGACATCCTTCTTATTGCTTAATTTATCACTCGCTTTCTTTGCATTTAATAAAAGATGTGATGGGAAAAAGAAAGCCCATCATTAACCTGGCCCACGCCAGGTTAATGATGGGCTTTCTTTGAGGTTAAAACTTTTGTAATTCAGCCATACATTACACAAAACAACATGCCCGTTTCGGAGCTTTTAACAAGTCAAGTGTCACATGTCACCCCTCTTGACAAGCTGTCACGTTATGCTGTAAGGACAGAGAAGTTCGTAAATATGTATCGGGTAAGCTTCATATTTGGGTTAAATACCAGTTAGGCACTAAAATGTCTGGAATCGTTTTGGTCACGAAAAATAAGCAAGTTTTTTTTTTACCTACGATTATTGTCCGTCGGAGGAGCTCGTGGCTACTTAATAACAGCCGCACGGGTCGAACCCTCAGGTTAAGCTACGCTTGCCGGGGTTGGTCGGTGGATGGGTGACCATCTTTACATACCGAGACTCCTCCGTGCCTCGGAAAGCCCGTTAAGCCGTTGGTCCCGGCTGTCATTTGTGGATCTTTGACAGTCATTACGGGTCGTCAGAAGCCCGAAAGTCTGACAACCAGTCTTACCAAGGGGTATCGTATTACCCAGTTACTGGGTTGTGGAGGGCAGATAGGCAGTCGCTTCATGTAAAATACTGGTATTCAGCTGTATCCAATTAGACTGGAAGCCGACCCCAATGTAGTTGGGAATAGGCTAGGCAGATGATAATGATTATTGTCCGTCGGAAAAAAAACTTCACTGGGTTGCCTGTTTTCTCAAAAGCAACTAGGTTTTAGTATTGGAAGCTTTCAAGATAATATAATTACTGATACACTCGCAATTGTTTACGAAAGGATCGGTCAATTTTCCTTTCGTCTCGGCCGGTCCGAACCAAAAGTCGCCTCTATTTCTGCCCAAACCTCATCTTTTTTACGGTTATATCTATAAAAATGGAGCAAATAATATTATATTTTGTTCACAAAATACATCAGAAATATTATTTTTTGTCCCTGACATCTTCGTCAACCACAAAATATAGGTATGTACAACAACTTAAAAAATATGTCGCAGGTTTTTTGTACAGACCACAAAGATAATCCAATTTGTAGAGTTTTAGAAGTTTAGGAAAAAATCAAGTTTAAGAGTTCTCAGAGTCTAGATAAAATGTTAAGCAGTGTGGGATCATAATTGTAATGTAGTTGCTAAGACACAAAATATCAAGCAAGTTAATTTCGAAATAATGTGGTTCTATGTCAAACTACTATACTATGTACTGGGTTGTGGAGGTCAGATAGGCAGTCGCTCCATGTAAAATAATGGTATTTAGCTGCATCCGGTTCGACTGGAAGCCGACCCCAACATTGTTGGGAAAAGGCTAGGCAGATTGATTCGGTCAGCCGTTACTCTCACGATACGTCACATTAGCACTCAGAGTACACAGAGCAACACTTCCATAAAGTGATGCAAGCGGCTTTTTAGCGGAATTGCGTCAGCATCATGTTCTTAAGGCTAGGAGAACAGTGGTGGCCCAGTGGTACCGGCCGCGACTTACGAGTTTGTAGGTTGTAGGTTTGAACCCTGCCAGGCGCTTTACTTTGTGTAAATAATTTAATCACCACTGCTCTCAAAACGGTGAAGGAAAACATCGTGAGGAAACCGGCATGTCCTAGAAGTAAAAATTCGAAGACATGTGACATCTACCAACCCGCACTGGGCCCGCGTGGTGGAATACGGCCCACTCCCTCTCACAGAGAGGAGGCCTGTGTCCCAGCAGTGGGAACACTAAAGGCTAATTATGCATGCTCTTAAGGACACATGGTCCCTATCAGTCCTTGAACTGGATATGAGACAGATGTGGTCCCCCAAACCCCTGGAAGTTCACCCTTTGCAGAACAAACATATATTTCCGCCGCGTCATCTCCTTCTCGTTGACGTCCCGTTGACGGCGGCGGTGGACAAACGGCCTTAGGAAAGTCTATGCACATGTGATTGTCTGTCACGTACTCCAATTTACTAACGGAATATTATTATATTTACTATCTATGCACACGGTGATTTTTTACGCGCTGTGTCGATTCGCATATACGGGTTGAATACTTACATACTATGGTAGGTATGCCAGCCATAACTTAATTCCCAAGATACACACAGTAAATCAAACTAAACATTATGGTCCAATTTTCTTCTCATAAATTTTGAGCGGAAATTTTGAACAGACAAATTAATGACTTCTGTAAATTATGAAAATCTTAATACCTACAGGCAGAGTCATAAATCTTTCGATTGTTCATACTCTAAACAAACGCGTTCCAGAAATTTTAAATATTAACTCGCATTACTCATTATATTTTGGGCTAACCGCTAAACAGTATAAATTGTCTATTATCTTATTTATAACAAATCTTTAAGAACTCGTCAATTGAAAATAAGAAAGAAAAACTGAAAAAAATAACGTTTATTTGGACACAGTTCGTGAAACACAAAATACAAATAACAAAATATAAAGTAAAAAATAGTGATAAAACAATAAAAATCTGAGAAATGAATCAAAATCTTTATTTAGTTGTGTTTATCATACTATTTTGCCAAGCAACAACCTCTTTTTGCACAAATGCGACGCTTGGCTTAATTTAACTTGTATTTATTGGTTACGATTTTACGAACGTAGTTTTAAGGTATAATAATTTCCACTCTGCAATCGACATTTTGTGTGTTGTCGGTGTCACAAGATTACGCAACGTGTATCGTCTATGGCCTTAGTGTTGTGACCATTATAATTATTGAGACCTGGGGCCGTATTATGACGTATTAAGGCTCTTACATGCCGACGAGACGCCGCCGCATTGTTCGCCGCGAAGTTTTCTCAGAAATTGTTTTGTTAAAATTCGCGTCGTGCGACAAGTCGCGCCCGTATGTAAGAGCCTTTAATGCCACCATTTTTTCAGTGTCAGTGAATGAGATGGAGCTATAAGGCCGATAGCACCATCCTTTTTTCGCAGTGGAATAATGATGGTATTAATACTTCATAATAAGTTCCTGCCCTGATATCAAGCAATAGATAAATATTGTAAAACTTTTAACTTTTTAATTTACCTTTTTGGTTTTAATTATTTTTATCTGTCGAATACGCTTTGGAGCTACTTTGTATGTGTGTATTTTAGTAAACTAATTCTCTTTCTTTCTTCTGTTATTTTAACTAAAATGATTATTGTATAGTGGCTGCAATCGGCTAAAATAGACACAATCCTGCTTACTTAAAAAAAAAAAGTTTGAGACACAGTCTAACATTTTTATCATTTCCAATGTCTAACTCTGTTTTATCAGTTCTAATTCTCTTTTGTTTAATAGTATTTTTTTTCTGACTGAATCTTTTTTCCTGTTCCATTCATTTACACGAAAACCACAGATTTAATTTTAGATAACACCAGTTTGGTACTTATAATTTTATATTCTTTGCTTTAATAAAAATAAAAATACGACCTACACCAGAGATAGCGAAAATAAGATGAAAATTAAATAAAAACTTTCATTAGGTAGAGTGGAAAGTCTCCTGAAGGCTAATATCTTAAGGCTCGTGCAGACTAGTGCGACTTATCGCGCGACGCGACACCGGTAATTGTTCTACCGTGAAGTTTTCCGCGCTGTCGCGTCACGCCTGTTTGTGGGAGCCTCTAATCAAATGCATGGGAAGAAGGAGAAAAAAATACGGTGAGGAAGACAGAAGTAGGTAGCTAAAGGTGAGTATAGACTAGAGTATTTACATGTTGCAGAACATTGAAGGTTCGCCGCGCCGTTTTTAAATTTTATCGAATCGCATTTCGAACACGACACGCGATGTTTTGTCACATCCAGTACCCCAATTGCGTAATACACGATCAATCTCAATCTGGATCGGTTTGGAACAAATTTCTAATCCATTGCTTCATACGTTCGAAAAAAAATCTGCCCAACAACGTTAATAACGCAATGAATGTGGTTGTAGATAGCTGATTTAAAAAACCAGAGAGAGTATTCGTGTATTATTTTGTCGAGCAAGGTCACGAGCACGGGCGACGCGGATTGAGGTGCGCGAGCCGACGGCAGGTCGTTACAATTAACACAAGGTAGAAAGTAATGTTACAGGTAAAAGCTCAGTCGCTGTGAGCATTACGTCAAACGCAGCATCGAGCATTCGCACATTACATGGAAATGCTTTAAAAAAGCATTTTCAGCATTTAGCTTTTGCTTGTATTGTATCATTCGTAAGAACATTACATTACATGGAAATGCTCTTCAAAATGCTCTAGTGTATACTCACCTTAAGCGTGTTAATAATGTGTAGTTACGTAAACACACGACATTGAGTGCTTACAAGGAGCTCAGAGCCGCAATTTGCATGTTACAACGGCTCTTCCTGAAATTCCGTATATAACTTGAAGTAACTTCCTTTTTATAAATATTTATCAGGCGATATCAGCAAAAGTTGATTCCAAGGACGAAACGTCGGCGTCGTTTGTTTTGGAACTGATTCTAATTCACTTTTTCCGAGGTTAATTTCGAATTTTTGTGAAAAAAAATCCGTCATTTTATTTTATTGTTAAGTATTTTACTTCCGTTTTAGCTCGTGGCTAAGTAATAACAGCCGCACGGGCTGATCCATGAGGTTAAGCTACGCTTGCCGGGGTTGGTCCGTGGATGGGTGGCCGACTTTACATACCGAGACTCCTCCGTACCTCGGAAAGCACGTTAAGCCGTTGGTCCCGGCTGTCATTTGTGGATCTTTGACAGTCATTACGGGTCACCAGAAGCCCGAAAGTCTGACAACCAGTCTTGCCAAGGGGTATCGTATTATCCAGATACTGGGTTGTGGAGGTCTGATAGGCAGTCGTTCCATGTAAAATACTGCTATTTAGCTGCATCCGGTTAGACTGGAAGCTGGCCCCAATATAGTTGGAAAAAGGCTAGGCAGATGATGATGACTTCCGTCACGTTCGACTGAAGTATTTAATTCAGATACAATTCTTCTCAATTTTGTATAAAAATTCAAGTAACACTCACCCAATGCGAAGTCACAGGACGGTCCAAAAAATACATGAGCGCAGTCGTTGTAAGCATCTATCGCTGATATTACGGCATAGGCCGCATCACAGTCTGTGACATCATACTTCATCCATTCCACCGTCAGCCAGGGCGGGAAGGCATTCTGGATGACTGGGTCTTCCATAGCAAGGTCCAGTGCGGGCCCAACCTGAGGAGGATATATTACTTTTTTAAGAAACAAGGTCAAGTTTTTTTAAATCCGAGGGCATTAATAATAAATAATAATATTCTTTATTTTTCAGACAACAATGATCCATAGTGTTAGTAAAAACAATAAAATTAATTATTTCTAGTGTTAGTAACTAATATATTATATGGAAGGCAGAGTAAATAGTATTGTGAAAAGGACCTCCCCAAACTAATGTTCAGTGATTATCCTTCTCACAACACTTTTAATTATCATTAGACACTCATTATTTAGAACGCTATTGTTAAATTTAAAAAAAATTGATACGTTTTTTGCATATTTACTAGCTGATGCCCGCGACTTTGCCCGCGAGGTCGGACTAAAACCTTACTCGAGAACCACTCTATCCATTGGTGAAACAGCATGCAAATCGGTGCAATAGTTTTTGAGTTTATCGCATACAGGACGGCAGACAGACGCGGCAGAGGAGTTTGTTTTATAATAGGATATGGACTACCAGGTTACTCAGAATGTTTTGCGATTAACTTCTAAACAGACTGTTTTGCGCTGGTTCAACGAATTTAAGCTTGGTCGAGTAACTTTGGCGGTTGAAGAAAGAAGTGGCCGCCCTATAACGGCTGTTACATAAGATATTGTGCTGGCTATGAAAAAAAATATTCAAAAGAATAGGCAAATTACACATTAAGAGATTCAAAGTCAAAGTCAAATAATTTATTTCAAATAGGCACATAAAAGGCACTTTAAAACGTCAATGAAAAACAAAGAAACAGAACTGATTCTAGTTGCCCCTTCCAAAAGGTAGTTTTCGTATGAAGAAGAATGGGCAAGATACTCCACCGTTACTCTTTTAAAAATGTTTTACAATATTTTGTATACATGAATTATATAATTATATGTGAAGACGATACAGCATATACTGCAGATTGGATTAGGAAGTTTTTATGAAATTCTACACGGGCATCTGCGGGTAAGGAAGATAGTTTCACGCCAGGACCGCACAATCTAACGCTGGCTCAGAAGGAGGTTCGGGTAGAATGGTGCCGAGATGATATCATTACGGGTGATGAATCATGGATTTAACATTTTTATTCCCCAAAATAAAAATAATACTCAAGGGAAAACAGTTTTCATCACTGGAAGATGCACTTGCTGCATTTGAGAAGGGGATTGAAGAGGTGTCTGATGCGGACTGGAAAACTTGTCATGAAAATTGGTTTAGAAGTATGGAACTGTGTATAGACGCTAATGGAGAGTTCTTTGATAGAATATTATTATTATTAAATAAAATGATAACATGTTATATATTTTTTTCTAGAATCGCAAATCTTTCTGAGTTCCCCATATAATAAAAATAAAAATACAGGGTGGATTATTGAGATAAGTTGTAGCTATTTTAGCTGCAGAACAACCGTCTACAAATGACTGTCCTTAACTTTTTGACATGCATTCACAGATTTTGAAAAAAACTAAAGACAGCACAATATTTTTGAAACTAATCGGTCCTGTATATATTATCCTATAGGTCCTGATAGGACCAACAAACTTATTTGACCAACAAACTTATTTGACCAACTGAGGTTCCAGCACAAGAAAAGTCAGAAATCGCAAAAAAACTTTTGGCATAATTTCCGTAGAAAATGAGATTACCAAATTTTTTATGATCAAAGCATTTATTTCACATAAACCAATCAGTCAAAAAGATGAAGCGTTATGCCATTCCAAAACGTTCGTAGCGCGTAGCTTTAGTAGGTTCCTATCGAAAAGAACGGGCAACAAAACTACACCGACTCCACGGACACTCTTTTAAATTAAAATGTTGTTACAAAATATGAGATACATCATATAACCTAGATCTTACATAGCTTATATTATTGAAGTAGTGATTTTATTTACTCGGTTCAACCTTTCATTTTTTAAGATGAAAGAAAGACCCTTTCATCTTCACAATTGTTAGAGTATCCACTCAAATTTTTTCACAATTGAGACACAATTTACTGCAGAATAATTCGTTTATTTTTGTATATTATGTTATGCTCATTGAGATACGGGTTAGAATGGAATAAATGGAAAAACCGATGTGTTTAGACCACATTGTTCAACCGCAGTCCTGCGATATCGCCCACTGCACTCAGCACTGCATATACGGATGAATAATAAGAACAGTTTTGTTTTAATTTTATTGTCTCAAACATGCTTGGAAATTCGAGCATTATTTTGACAACCTTCTTCGAGATAAATAGAAAATGCAGTACCTACTAGTCGAATAGATGCCAGCGGCCGGCAATGTTAAAATTACTATGAAAACTCATATCTGACGTCTTTCGGCTAAAATGACGATGACCCGGGGGTAATATATAGTAGTTTCCCTAGTATACGATTAAAATCATGGCAAACGTTTAGTATTCTATGTATTCTTCACCTTTAGCTCTTATAGATCCCCTTAGGTTCTTGTCACGTAACGTCATTGAGGAAAAAATACAATGTGGTACAGTACGTGACGATCCACACAAAATCCCCGCGGCTTTTGGAAAAGAAATATCTGTATTTTTGTTTTTCTCCAAACTCCTCAGCATCGAGAATCGAGATTTGTATGTGTCGCGAGTAAATTTTTACATGTGACCACAAAAAAAGAAGTTAAATAAGAACAAAGATTTTTAGTAAAAATAATTATTATTTTACGTAACGCTATTGTATTGCAACATCGCCCTAAATAGATAGTGTGGCGCCATGACATTATCGATAAACATTTTATCGACTCCAACTAATCGAATTGATGAAAAGATTTCATGTTTTACGTGTTTCTAATAATAGAATGTGAATTGTGTCCGTATTTTTTATGGTGTACATAATAAAGAGTATTCTATTCTATGTTATCAATTTTATCGAATTTACTCCGATCTTATCTACAAACGCATAGTACTAATACGTACTTCCATTTCCATTAGCTATAAATAGACATCGAAGATAAGGAAATATACTTTCAGGGTTCTGTATTGAAATTTGTTACCCGTTATGTTCGCCCGTTTGAATTACATAAGCTTATGTAGTTTTTCCAACCTATTTATCAAACTGGATTTGATTGTACTGAATCGGATCTATAATAAGTACCAATTTTTTTAAGTCCACCGGTTGGTAGGTTTTTTTTTTTAAATCATAGTTATGAGTAAGTGCTAGAAATGAAACTTTAATCACTATTTTATACTCACAGCTGACAGACAGGCATCATAAGTCGTATTCTTCGGCAGCAGTAACGCCGCCCGTATCTTGCAGGTACCACTATCATCGCACACTTTATCACAATCCCGGAGTCTCGGCTTTTCACCGCGACAGTTCTGGGACACGCCCTCACTCACTAAACCTAGCAATATAAATACACACCACCTCATTTTGGCTTTAACGACAAACTCTAATATAACACATCCATATTTGAACGAAATCGGAACGGTAATTGATACGCTTTTAAAATTGGACTTAGTTTTAAAATTAACGGTTACATAGTTCGAATTTTGAACGCGATTTTTTTTATCGATAACACGGTCACTTCACATGATTGCTAACATCACTTTATTTTCCACAACACTTGCACCAAATCTGAAACAAAGGAATTAATCATGAGAAAAAGTTTGAACGGATATCAAAGGGAGTAAGAGCAAAGAAAACTATTACTAAGAAGGCTTGTTAAAAAGTTTTTATCGCATAAGCGAAACTATGCCTTCTGAAATTAGCTTGTTTTTTTGGATTCAGTGATTTCTGAACAGAAAACTTATTGTGATTCCGTCTGAGCAACTTGTTCATGGTTAATCGGACTGTTCTTCTTGTATAAACATTGTTGTTCCACAATATAATTGTATGAATCTTTCTATTAAATTAGGTTTCCCAAAGTTCTTCTGTTTTTACCCGAGTGCGGCAAAGCCAAAGGATGGTAATGATTTTGACAAGGTATTTGTCAATCTGTTCCCTCATCGACACTATTAATATAAAGAGGAAAAATCTTGTCTATGCCTATTAGGTAATCCCTTGAACTCAATCAATCGTCATTGATTATCCCTAAATCAAACCTATTTGAATAACAAAACTTTTCGTAATTTGTTAACTTTTTTAATGAGGTCTCTGAAATTCATTCATTCATTTACGTCAAAATGGTTCCTTAGAAACAGGGTCCTAATTCACGCCGCTGCGGTATTTGATGCGATATCTGGCGCCTAATTCTCGTTTCATGCCACATTAGAGTGATATGATAAACATCTTGTCGCGGGAATATCACATTTATGACAGTTATTATTATTAATTCCTCTGACTTTTCGGATTCATGTGCCTACCTATTGTATAATTATCACTTGCTTCAAAAATGGCGAAGGAAAACATCATGAGGAAACCGCCTGCCTTTTTTTTTTTTTTTTTGAGGGTGGGAAATCATCCAATGACTTCTCCCGCTCTGGGCGGAGCGGAAGGGCGTGTCAGACTTTTACTGACTAAAACCCACCCGTGTTCCTTCATTTGCCTGTTGCCTAGGTCCCGGTATCCCTTTCGGACTTTCCCGCAACCCTGGCAGGCATCGGTCCTATTGGACCCCGTCAATTTTGCTGACATCTCTTTGAGGCGCGCGTGGAACACGACGCGCCATCGACGCGGGCCTGGTCCTTATCGGACGGCGAGCTGCCCGTTGCTCGCCGTCCGCAAGCCCGCGCCTATGGTGGCCGGGAATCCGCCTGGGATTCCCGACGCCCAGGACGTCTCCAACGGCGGCGGTTAGGGGCGTGAGGGCGCAAACTTTGCCTTTCCCTCACGCGTTCCGCCTCCTCCTTCGCGAGCATTACTGCTTCGCAGAAGGAGGTGACGGCTTCCCATGCCCTCTCGCTCCGTACCATGGCCTGAACCAGGGCCGGACGCGAGAGGTCACTGCCGCCAATCGCCTCCGCGAGGACACGGCGGTGCTCCGCCTAAGCAGGGCACACCTCAACCGTATGCTCCACCGTGTCCTCCGGGCGATCCACACAGTGGTGACACCCGGGCGTTTCCTCCCGCCTAATCCTACACAGGTACCTCCCGAAGCTGCCATGTCCGGTGAGGACCTGTGTCAGGCGGAAGGTGAGGACGCCGTGGCGCCTCTCTAGCCACTCCTCAAAGAGGGGACTTATCGCCGCTATTGTGGCGTGCCCAGCACTGGGTTGCGACAATCGCACTCTCCATGCCGCCAGAAACCGCCTGCCTGAGAGATATTTCTCGACGGCATGTGAAGTCAAGTCCCATGGGCGGCTTTAAAACTCGGACACCAGGTTAGTCGCTAACCATACGAAAAGGAGAAGAAGTATAAGATCTACGCGGCGCCCGCCGCGCCGGAGAGGCGGCGTTGCGGTGCTCATGGGCGATATTCATTCGTATACACAAACATGCGGTCCAGCGCCGGGCGCAGTTCCGGCGTCATGTACAGGAAGCCTCAGGCGCGGGCCACACAGAAGAGACGTGAGACGGGACGCAGACTTCATCTGGCACAAAACTTATAGAAAAGACAAGACGCAGGCGCGTTGCTTTTCCATCTGCATACTATTGGCGCGTCTGCGTCCCGTCCTCGTCTTACCGTCTCTTCTGTGTGGCTAGCTTCCTCAGGGTCAGTATTGTATAAAAACGAAAGACCTAATTCAGTTACCAACATCCACGGTGATGATTTCTATGCCGTTCGTGTTTATTATACCTCATACAAAAATAAATAGCTTCGAAATACTGGTCACAATATAATCGTATCAATATTTTTCGCATAATGAAACGTCTTTGAAGATTACGACAAAATTCTTCAAGCAGTAACAATTTGCCAAAAATCAAGAAAAAGATTAATAGAAAACTGAATAAAAAGTCCCTTTTTTCAATGAAACGATTCCGATTTATGTGAACCTTTTCCTTTATATCAATCTCGAAGTTCATTTATCTTTCTTTTCAAAGATAAATGTCCATAGGAAAGGTCTTAAGTGATACCACTCCCTCAAAGAAGATGCTAACAGGAGGCAGATGTGGTAAACCCTTTTAAAATCACCAGCGAACTACAAATTCAAATATTGATTACATTTCACATTGTATTTGAGATCTTAATAATTACAAGGTTCACAACATGGATATCGGGGACAACACTTTAATAAATAGTAAATATGAATAGTTTATTAGCATGTTTTAAAATAATTAAAGTAACTACTAAGTAGTACAACTTATTAGTTTTCAGTGACCAAAAAAAAAACGATGGACGTGAGGCAAATCAATTCGGTAGTTTATCTCTCTCAAAAGAGCTTAAAAAGTAATATCATGAAGAACTAAGAATAAAAGATTTCAGGCCGCACTTAAACCGTCAAACAAATACACAGACAAACGACTTTTATACCATTACCGTGCGTTTGCACTGGCGAAACATTCAAGACAAAACATGTTGAAATCACAACTTTCTGTCAATGTTCCATACAATTTTTGACAGGAACTAGAGATTTCAACATGTTTTGTATTAAATGTTTCGCCAGTGCAAACGCACGGTCAAGGTGTGTCCAAACATCGAGCGACAATCGTGCACGGCTGCCGCGCTGTGTTTGGACGACTGCCGCGCGCGAACGCTTCTGTCTACCTGCCCCGCATAAACATTTCTAGCAAACATTCGTCAGTAATTGTGTTTGGACGGATTATAAGCAGAGCTACGACACACGCGACCGCTTTAATGCCAACTGAAGTGCGCGGCGTGTCTCGATTTTACCGCGTAGTACTGCCGCGCAAACATTCGTCAGTTTAGTCCACACTAGAGCGCGGCCAAAATGTATCCTGCAAACGCCGCATGTTGCTGCCATGCTCTTGCCGCGCAATGTTTGGACACAAAAAGTTAGGTACTGACACACCGCTGTTACAGCGGTCTTGTGACTCGCCCATCGACCAAGGTCTTGTGAATTCTGTGAACGTAACAGCTGTCATCATGTAGCATTTGTTTAATTCTATTGATGTTAACTTCTGTTTGCCGGCCAGTTTGAGGAGGCGTAAAATAAGTCTTTCGTGATTTATTTCTTCAATCAACAACAAACCATGTGTAGACGCATGATGAATTGATGATACACAGCAGTAGGTATATTGATATTACAAAATGTAAAAGTAAAAACTATTCTGTACGTTATTTATATTTACACTATGTCGTGGTCCGATCGTAGAAATGGCCGTATCGTGATCTGCCTGGCCATTTCACGATACCATTTCTTTATTTGACCATCTAACATCCACCATATTTTTCAACCCTTGCCATCCGAAGCTTTGCCCAGCGATGCGCGAAAAAAAACGACCCTATTTTTGCAATTGGCTTACCTTGTTGCAGCAAACTCAATCTCATTCATTGTCCATGTTACGGGGAAGTCCGAAGCAGTAAGTCTGCTCCTACTGCGCAAACCTGCACTGTTATGTTGACTTTTCACAAAGCATTTGAGCATGGGCTTTATTGCACAACCATTGGCATTAGCAGATTATGCCTTTTGTGAAAAAAGTGTTATGTATAAGCCGATTAAATTATGTTGATATTTAAAATAGCGGATTTAGAATGTAAATGAATAAGCAACATCATACCCGGTTTTCATTTTCATTTATGTATCACCCCTTTACCTATCTGACCGGCTGTTACGTAACAAAGCGGTCAACAATAAAAAACATTTTTCTTAAAAGACTCACTCCACGAGTTAATTCCTCAATTTTCGTCATACAATTTTTCACTACGACCGAATCAATCAATACTACAGAACTACAAGTTATTACAAATAAACACAAGACTTTTATCGGTACCGATAAGTAGAAGAAAAAGTGCGATAAAGTGTTTATTTCTGTCTTTGATTTAGCGATAAAATACCCAACGAACAATAATAACGTATCAGTCATCTGTCGTATGTGACATGTTGATATGGAATAAGGATTTCTATGATATTTCCCTGAAGTTAAGAAATAGCGTTGTGTAAGATTGTTAGCCGATACAAAGCATAAAGTGTTGTTATTTTCTGTTTTGTACGTGATAGACTTGTTAGTATATAAGTAATACGTCGTCCTTATCAGAAGAGGTCTTATTATCTCGCTTGGGTATGCGGGCGATGTCAATAATATTCTGAATAATCACAAGTCCCTGATCAAATTATTAGGGAATAAACAATAATGTAAACGACGTTCCATCGAGCACGTGAGGCGCGAGCGCAATTCAATCAACTCACTGCACTGCAAGGGTAGTCACAATATCACAGTCGCCATTATGCGATCTTCCTTTATTTTTCATTTTGGCGGGCCGCCACTTCAGCACCCTGGGCCAGGGTTACGTCAAGTTGACAGCTGTCATAATCATTCTAAAATCAACTCTGTAAGGTTGGCATCGTAAAACCTTTAGAAGCGCTGTCAAGTAGGTATTTTTACAGTTTACTTACAGTGAGACCGCCATTTTATCGACGATGTGTGCAGAGTTCAGAATTACACTCGAATTATGACACGGAAAATGCGAAAAAAAAAGTAATTGTTAGTTTTTAAACAGATGAACAAAACTGTCAGTTTTCTAAGCTAGTCAAAACTTAATACTTACCTATTAATTAAGGTATCCTGCCTTTTCGCCGAAAATTGTTTGGCAGATTATCACTTGCCAACCAACGTTTCGCCGATGTTTCACTTTGACAACTAACGATTAGCAAATTTTTGTATGATAACGTTTCATTTGGTAGAATTATTGTTAAGCCTATTATTATAATGACGCAAAACGTTTGGGACATTTATCATTTGTCAAACATTTCACTAGGCCACACAACTATTAGACGAATGTCGTTTTGTCAGTGTAACAGAACCCTTTTCATAAATTGACATAATGATTTAAAAAAAAAAAAGAAAATGCTTACATTTTTTCTTTAAGAATCTCAAAAATAACATTAAACCTTTAAATTGGCAGCAATGCAGAGCAATAATTACAGCAACCTTATTTACAGTTACGATAGGTTAGGTTAGGTTAGAGTATGACAAACAACGCACGAGCCGAGCGAGCGAAGCGAGCGTGCCGCGGCAGCGGCCGGCGATGTGCCAGAAACGAATCGCTTTTGTAAAAGGAAACAGTTAAGTTAGGTTAGGACATATTAAAGATGCTGGCTCGGGAGGAGGCACGGCTCCCTGTCGTTTCGGGTGACGCAGGTGCTCTCGGGGCATGGTTGCTTCGGGAAGTACCTGTGTCGCATTAACAGGGAGCCGGACGCCCGGTGTCACCACTGCGTCGACTGCCGGGAGGACACGGCGCGGCATACGCTGGCAGAGTGTGCCGCTTGGGAGGAGCCACGCCGTGCCCTCATCTCAGAAGTAGGCAGTGACTTGTCGCTGTCGGCTGTGGTGAATGCCATGGTCGGCAGCGGGGAGTCCTGGGACGCGGTGGTTTCCTACTGCGAGACAGTCGTCTCGCAGAAGGAGGCTGCGGAAAGGGAGAGGGAGATCTCGTCCACTCACCCGGCCCGCAGCAGGCGCACCGGGCGTCGGCGGAGGGCGGATAACGCCCTCTTCCAGCCCCCCTAAATGGGTCCAGGGGCGACGGACTCGGGGACGTCCGTCGCCCCCCACACATCAGGACCCGAGGTGGCGGCGCGTAGTAGTGTTCCACGCGCGCCCCTCTTAGACGTCACGGGGGGAGTCAAACACCTCACTCCCCCCCCTGACCCGAGGAGGCCCGCAGTGGCGGGCCGGCACCAGTCGGGGGTTGCGGAAGATTCTTACGTTCCCGCGACCCCCGGCGTAGGTGTGAGTCGGAACACCGGGGTGGTTTTTAGTCAGTAAGAGTCTGACAGACCCCTCCGCCCACCCCAGGGCGGAGGACATCCATGAGGATTTTCCACCCCGGAAAAAAAAAAAAAAAAAAAAGGACATATTAAAGATAAAGTTAAAAAAAAAAAACAATACCTACCTGTATATAATTTGTACCAAATAAAAATGGCATCCTTGTAAATAAATTTACCAGGATATCACGATGATCAATCGTCAATGAGTCAAGTTATTCATACTTACCTAAATTGTCATAAAAATAAGTTGCGCTTACCCTCATAATATTACCTACATAATTATTAAAAGAAACCTTACTAGATATGGAAAACAAAAAACAACTAAATGAATATTACGCAAGCTAAAACATTCTGCTACTTGATAGTTGGCATTTTAAAAAGTGCCATTATGAAAAGCAGACCAAACGTACAGTTGGTAACTGTGAGGTTGGGAAATAAAACAAAATTATATGATAGGTTGGCAAATGATTATTCGGCGAAATAAAATTCTGCGAGACGTTAGTTGCCAAGTGAAAATCTGGCAAACAATTTTCGGCGAAAAGGCAGAGAACCATTAATTAAACAACTATCTACAGTTTATAAGTAGGTCTCCAGAGTTGAATGTTGGAACTTTTCAAAATTAAACTAATACCATTAATTTAAATCATCTCAGTCAAATGGCTTAGTTTAACACCAAGACCAAGAACTTTCACAAGTTAAACTAAAGTAGATTTCTAGCTCAGCAAAACTTTAAGTTACACCTAGATTTAATTAAGAGAAAAGGCGACGTAAAACTTAGAACTAGTCGTGGATTAAAAATATTAATCAACGTTAAAGAAAACTCTTGGTTTTAAGTTCAAACAGGTAAGTACTACAGAGACATTAGATTTTTTTATTTCGATGCTATTTTTTTGCTTTTAAAGTCATACTTATAATACAATTACTGTCGCGCCTGCAACTGGCGCATTGACGGACGATCGTGAAATGTGGGCCGATGCGAAACCGAGGCACACATACGCGAGAGTCGCTGAGCAAGAACTCTCTTTGATAGCTCTTGTCGGTGCCACAAACGAGTACTCGCCGGGAGGCGGCGGTGTGAACAGTCGGCGATCAACTATTAACTCTTTTAATACAAGGGACCAACAATCCGTTTCTTTAGCGAGAAAATCGTTGATAGCTAGTCGATTTCTCGTCGGCGTATCATTAATCTTTGGAGAATATCGAAAATAGAATCATCATTGCTTATTCAAGTATTATTGTTTGTCGATTACAAAAAATGCGAACCAAAAGGATGAACGTTAGTAAAACACCGAGCAGGCACATTAAAGTAAATTGTTGAAATAATAACATCTATAAGTACATAGTTTTTCACAATGACATTGACAACCGTACAGCAGTAATTAAAAAAAAGAAATGCACAATAAAATAATAGGTCTCAGAAAGGAAGTCCACATTCCGCTGGAAAAGAAACGGAATCAGAATCTTTTCAGAGGGCTCCGAAAAAGTTAATTGAAAACACGTTACCAAGAAAAAACGCATTTCGCTCGAAAAAGGGAAATTTGTGTAATGCTCGGAAACGAACAATGAAGGTGATCAAATATGTAACGATGAATAAAATTTTATCAGTTATTTCGGGCAATATTTTTTGGTGTTCGTTTTTTAGGAAAGATATAAAAGTCGTGAGGTTAATGTTGTTTAAAATGCTCAAATGATTGTGAATATCGATAATTTATAGGATTTTTCTTGTGATTACAAACTCTCATTTGCAGTTGGAGAATTGACCGTGACGTATATCGATGTATGGGACAACATAATTTTCAACTACAATGTTAAGGTTGTTGGAAGAATTGAAAAGATGGATGGATTGTGTGAGGAATGATATGAAAGAGAAGGGAGTAAATGATAACGTGACGGTTGACAGGGGAGAGTGGAAGAAGAAAACGTGTTGCGCCGACCCCGAGTAACACGGGACAAGGGCAGGAAGATGATGATGAATGTTAAGGTTGTTCTTGTCAGTACAAGTAAAGGAAAAAGTCTGAATATAGTTAATTTGTAGTTTTATCACATACAAAAAAATGCGACTACATACCTACTTACATTTGCAGTTGGAGAATTGACCGTGACGTATATTGATCTATGGGAGAACATATACATCGGGTAACTTATTATACTAAATTGGCTAAAAAACTAAAAGGACTAACTAACTATACCAATAAATACAACTCTCTTAGTTAAAAGTAACTATACAAATAAACAATTAACTAGAATATAGCGTCGAAAAATTCCTCCGCATCGCTGTCGGCTGGTAATGTACCCAAGAGACTGGCGGCATTGCCACGTTGTATGGCAATGCTTATCCTCTGACCAAGGTAAAAGCCAGCACTTCGGTCACGGGAAGTGTCAAATAGCCGTTTGGAGATTTCATCAAACAAGCTATGAGCACTCGGACCTCACGGCCCTAGGGTTTCAACCCCAAACGGCTCGAAAATATAATTGGCTATAAGGCTGTTATACTTTCGCCGCTTGAGGTTTTCCGCAGCCGCAGCGGCAGCGCCAGCACAGCACGCCGAGCCAGGAAGATGGGATGGCGCAAGAGTATCGACGCATGTTGCGTCCCACACTAAAGGCCTACCCACCTTCCATGGGAATAGGGACATGCCGTCCGGTCTCTTGCCATCGTTGCGTGCCAAGCCATTGAGTTCTAATACAGCTGGAACGCCGGCGGTGGCAAGGGCTCGTCGGATGATGTCATTAATCTCCGCGTGCCACGCTAAGCGACCCACACTTCGGCTGCAAGACAGGCCGTGGTGTCCGAGGCTGTTGACAACTTCACCGCCGGCAGTGACAGCTATGAGGAGAACAACACGGGGCTCCTAGTCGCAGGGAAGCAGCGATGCGGAAGGTAGTGTCGTCGAACAAAGTTCCAAGGTTCGATGACGGTAGTGCATGAAGCCACAGTCCCGACTCCCACTTACCCACAGCCAGCAGGCGCGCACGCTCCGCAGTAGTAGCAGACCTGTCAAGTAAGTTGTTCTGTACTACTCTGCAGAGCGGCTCATCCCACCGTCTCTGGGAAGATGGATTCTCGGGCGGATCTGAATTCGGGCGAGCGAGTCTCCAGGCATCTATAGCCTCGGTGAGGCACGGCACGTCAAAATTAATCAGTGTGGAAGCTAGGATTTTCCTAATTAATTTCTCAGTACCGTGAACCGAGGATATGAAAGCCGGTAAACTAATACTAGAAATTTTGCGGACGCCGAGGCCTCCTATACCTATGGGAAGAGTAGCTTGTGCCCAAGCTCGGTCGTCCATGGCCACATTTAAGATCAAAGTTAATGTATGACGGATAATTTGGTCCATTTTATCTAAAAGATGAGTGTGCTTCCATAAATGGGAAGCGCGAAGGAAATATGTTAATTTAGGGCCGAAACAACAGTAACGGATTAAGGTTATGGCCGAATGCATGTTAATTTGGAGCAATCTTTCCGAAACGTCATTGAAATTTTGAATTTTTTCCTTAATAAAAATGGGGATGGAGTCCTCAAAGATAGGTGATCCAAGGAGGCGAAGGGAGTTTTTTTTCGATAATTTTGATCTCTGGGGCTATTGCGTTAAATTTCGGAAGTGTCAGGTGTCTGTCAGATTTGTCCGCTAAGTATAGTTCACATTTCGATAGGCTGAGTTCAAGGCGAAATGGAGTTCATTTTTTAGGAATTTAAGGTCATTGAAAACAGTTTCTACGTCGCCTCCCAAGGTTTCATCATCGAGGTACCAAACATTGAATTTGGAATTTAGCTGTCGAATAATTGGGTGAATGGGTAAGCTAAAAATCACTGGCCCGAGGGGGTCACCTTGTTGACAGCCAACAGCAGATTCCAGAAGGTTGTCCCGAAACAGTTATTTAGAGGGGTGTCGTAGCATTGCCAAAGAAAACTATAGATTTGGGGTATTTCTTTTTTAGTTTCCGTCAGCAAGGTGTCCCTATTATCAGAATTAAAGGCATTCTTTATGCCAACCTTCAGGATGACCTCTCCTTTCTCAGAATTTAGGTAGGTCGATAAAGCGTGTACAGCAGCCTCGCAATCCCCTTTGGAGCCGTAACCTAGCTGAAGGAGCTGATTTTTTTTCGAAATAACCTCACCATATACAACAAATCTTGGCTGCCATACGACGGTAAGTGGTTCCCACGACAATGGAACGAATGCCGCCATCCTTCTTACGCAGGGCGCAAAGGTTAGCCCCATAAAGGACGTCTATGACGGACTCATTCCCCTTGCCGGAGAGCATAAGGTTGATCAGAGCCGTAAGCTCCTTCAATAGCGACTCACCAGCTGCCCCGGCGCCTGAACAAATAAGGTCCTTAAGGTGCTGAGAACTCAAGCCGTCGATGCCGCCAGCGGAGCCGCTGCGGAAGGAACAGACGGCTGTGATCAGCTCTCGACCTGTAATGGTGAGGGAGTGATTATCCAAATCAGGGGGGTCCGGAAAAGAAAGACCATCCGCTGGGGCAGGGTGTTTGCTCTCCAGAGCTGCGAGTGTTTCTGGAGAACATGGTGCCACCACATCACTACTGAAGAGAATCCTGGCTGCGCCGCTAATGTCACCTTCCCCTAACTTAGATTCTACCAGATGGGATATACCTCTTGAAGAGGTATATTTCTGTGTTGGGAATTTTGAACCTAAATTAAGAGCCGAAATGTTACAGTTTTCTTTAATTTGAGCAGTTAAGGTCTTTTTCTCAAACATGCTTGGAAATTCGAGCATTATTTTGACAACCTTCTTCGAGATAAATCAAAATTGCTTTACTGGTAAAAAACAAGTGACGATGCGGCCAGCAAAGTTACTATGAAAATCCATATCTGGCGTGTTTAGCGGCCAAATAAATTACTATGAAAACTCATATCTGTCGTGTTATTAAAAAATGGAACGAACTTTTTACTTCAACACACGGCAACCAAGGAGGTAAATTATCAAAGATTTTATTTAAATTTCGAATTGGTTTGCAAATAGAACAAAGAAGAAACAAATTAACATATTGGCGCATGAAAAATGATAGTTGTTCGTCATTGATTCTGGAATTTCTATTTAATTTACTCAGTTTGAATTTCCGCGCGTTGTTTGAGAAAATTACTATACAAGCCTTGGCCGCAATCAGGAATTGATGGACTCACGCATGAGTGCCTCGGCTTCGCCTCGGCCCTCATTTTCAAGATCGTCCATCAATTCCCTTATTGCAGGCCGCGACAGTAATGTACTATTTGGTTGCCAAATTCTTTTGCACGTGTAGAATCCTGTAGGGGAAGGTGCCCCCAAGCTGTTCCCAAGCACTTTGTGAGTTCTCCCGGGCGGCAAGACGAACGCAGCTTGCTAGCTGTTGTGCCACCAGAGGTCTAGCGCCGCGGGGAACTCGCTTCAAAACAGGAACAGAGTTTTTGAATTTTGAAAGGGTTTTCCACGACGGTTCAAAAGAGGTCTAGCGCCGCGGGGAACTCGCTTCAAAACAGGAACAGAGTTTTTGAATTTTGAAAGGGTTTTCCACGACGGTTCAAAAGTGGTGGATGTATCTGGTGTTGTAAGTGTGGCTGTTGAGACAAGGTCTGAGGAGAGCGCATTTGGTGGTCTGTGCACCTTTCCAATATGCACATTCAGACCTCGCTTACTTTTGAAAAACCGTGCCCGGGTACACAGCGGACATCTCTCCAGGATGCTTAGTGATGTCGAAGGTTGACAAGCACTACCACCAACATCCACAACATCGCTGCTGCCACTAAGCATTTATTAGTATAGTTGTTTAAGACTTATGAATTAACTTTTGTGAAAATAATAGCAATACAAAATTAAATTACTAAAAAAAATCACTGAAACGTGTATATCGTGTGACACTGATGACAGGCGTGACGGGGGCAACGCAGTCACGCTCTGGCGGCCTAGGGCGCCGCGCCTCTGATGCATTTCGACGCAGCCCTGGCAACCAATGCCGGGCTGGCGTCGCGTCCTCAGCCTCGCAACAATTTTATTCCTTTTTGGGAAGCCAGTATTTCATTTAATTAAATATACTTATTGTACCAGCAGTGTTCTAAATTTTCTTTGTCTGTTTAGGATTTTTCAAATACTTTATTTTATATCAATGACATTTATGTTTACAAATCACATGGTGATCGTCACAGAATTATATCAAACACATTTTTGGCGTATCGCCCGAATACCAAAAAATCTTTCCACCTTGGATATAGATGCATACGACCTATATTTTTTCTATTGTTGTTATGTATATTTTATTCTAATTAATCAAAAATTTAATTAAAAGGAAATTCACTGTTTTGAGTGTGACAATTTTATATTTATCTACAGATTTGATTGAGTTATGTGTGGATATAATCAAAATAACCAAGTTACCCGATGTATATATTTTATTATAATAAAAAATTCGACCGTTTACATTATGTACTGTGTTTATCCACACATTGACTTTGGATAGCATGAGTAAATTAAACTTAAAATGGGAGAACATGATTTTCAACTGCAATTTTAAAATTGCTCTTGGGATAAATTTATCCCAACAACGGAACCCTTCATTATGCGTGGTCCGACACGCACTTGGCCGGCTTTTTTATGATTTTATCGCAATTTTCCGCAACTCAATTCCTGTTAAACGGAGATTTTCTTAACTTTTAGAATGTTGTTAATTTAGGTACCAAGTGATTTTTGGTCTACTGCGAGTTCCGAAATTTCAGAACTTTATTACAGAGAAAAAAATTGGATCTACCGCGAATTGTTCACAGTACCCGGAATGCCTTCGACTGAAAACTAAATTAAATTGTTTGCATTTGGCACATTTCTGATATATCTTTTGCAATCAGAGCTGCCGTAGAATGCCACGATAAACTGATCGTACTATTTTGAGGTTTATCAATTGATTAGGAATTAAAATAGGTATGTGTGTTACGGAAAGGTGCTTAAATATTCTTAATAGATTTAATCATAAAACGTGTTGATAACAAAAAAACCGTTCCTATATTTAATTTTGTAGATTGATTTGATTTGATAAGAGATTAGATTTCGGTAGCAACAATCAATTAGGTATATAAAAAAAACTACTAATCTAATATTCATACTTGGACCAGTAAGATCGAGGATCGAACTCATTGAAGTAAAAATTAAGAAGCAGTTATGTGGCTGACGATTGAGACTAATCGTCTTCGATGCTCGACCTGAATCATCCAAGTCTGAAACAAAATGAAAATAATAAATGCTTTTCTGTCTCATGCAGCTGCTGCTAAAGATTTTGCGAAGAGCATCAGTCTACACTGAAAGGCGTCCCATATTGGTTTATCGGAACGAGAACGATTAACCCAACGGTAATCGGTTTTATGGGTAATTCTGCCGGCTCATTGCTACATAATGCCGTTGAAACGAGTCCGAACATGGAAATCGGGGTATATAAAAACCTTCCATGATATTTAACTAGGTCTGGCAAATTTGGGCTGTTAGTGCTCGATGACACGGCGCCGCGACCGCACCGCCGCCGCGCCGCCACCGCGCTGCCACCGCGCCGCTGCCGCTCGGACGCCGCACCGTTCCGTTTGATTAATCAAAGAAGGCGCGCGGCGTCCGAGCGATGTCAGCGCGGTAGCGGCGCGGCGTAGGCGCTGTCACGGCGTCGTGTGACCGAGCACTTAAGGAAAGTGTTAAATCTTCATTTGTTCCAGTGCAAGAAAAAGATGGATCTATACAGGACGTAAAGCGCCATCCCTTATTCGCACTGAAATAATAATGGCGTTAACATTTCCTTAGACGCGCGAACCAATTTTGCTGACTACATTACCTTTTTGATCTCTAAGGGACCAACTATCATAATCGACATTTTGTTTAAGAAAACGCAGCAGTCTTCCCTCCAAGGGATTTGAACATGAAATTGACGCATTATTTTTACAATCAATCAAGATGCTGCCAACTGGGGTTCAGTTAAAACAATCGCCACTAATCAATCTTGAAAGCCGTAACTGTCAGACGGATCCAACAAAGTCACGTGCTAGTCATGGATTCTGGTGGTAGCCTGAGTTCAATCTCAGTATTTTATAAGGTATTTGTCAATAGCAGCGAGAAGTTTGGATTTGTGCTCGGTCGATGGACATTTTATGTACTTGGTACTTCAACACAACAGGCGAAAAGTGGTGTAGGTCGGTACTATACAACTCTACCTATCACTTCAGTGCATACCTACAGGCGTGATGTTATGTTACAAAGGAACATGCCATGAACAAATACATTCACCATTAACGCAGAAGATATACGAGCGGTAAAGTATTCATTTGTTTATTTAGTCAATATATTACGTTTATGGGCTTTTAAACCGCGAAACACAACACTGTTATCATGATTTATTCCATTTTTTCCCCATTCTTGTTTCATTTTATTTTACGTACAGAAAATTGCCGACCTTCGGATGATTTGTTGTTGGATCTTGACACTATTGGTGATTCTCTTTTGTGTACGGAAACGATACGAAACGCAAGCGTAAACAGACATCTTGCCGGCCGTTGAAGCTCTACTTGTCTTTCAACTCCATCAATCTTCGTTAGTATTTAGTAGGCAGCGACAGTTGAGAGCTCTTCGAATTGTATCTTCGGCTGTGTTTACTGTTTACATCAGCGAATCTAGGTATACCGTCGTAGTCTGCCTCGTCCTAAGCGCCAGCAAAGACCGTGTTTGCTCGTTCTTGATTAATGATCAGTACCAGATCACCGAGTTGAAGCTCTTTGCTTTATAACCGACTTCAAAAAAAGGAGTAGGTTATCAATTCGTCTATATTTTTTTTTAATGTTTGTTAACTCAGAACTTTCGACTGGGTGAACCGATTTTGATGATTCTTTTTTTATTTGAAAGCTAGTGCTTCCCGTCTGGTCCCATACATTTTTACTCTCTACTTTATCCTAAAGCTTACCGTATTCTTCCGCCCAGCGCTGCCAGAAGTGTAACTTGCCTTGCTTTAGACGCTAGAGCCGGTCGGGGCGATTAGTGTAGCAATCCTCTAGCCTCGGTTATGGGTTATGAAATGAATGAAATGAAATTGTTTATTCTGTTAATAGGATATTAGAATCACTTTATAAAATAGTAAAAATAAGCTAGATGACATCGGCGTTTCCTATCTGACTACTCTGAGAAGAAAGGCCGATACAAACTCAAGAGCTCGTAGTCTCTTTTAAAGTCCAGATATAATCTTGGTCAGGCCATATGAAGACCATGTAGATTAGCGTCTGAAATGGTCTTTTGAGGAAAGAACCACACAGATTTGAGTGGACCTGTCCAGTCAGTGTAAGCATTTGTCAGTAATAGAGTTAGAGTCCTGCCTATCAGGAAATGAGCTGGAATTAGAGGTTGTAAGTACGGACAGCAATTTTTGTACAGTACAAAATGTTCATTTACTCCTGTGCTTGAGCACTGTAAGCCCTGAAGGGCTGCTGCATTTACTTGATAATCGATTGATGAATCCATTTTCATGAAAATTCATCTGCTATCGATACTATATTAGAAAGAAATAAAGAAAGAAAGAAAATACGTTTATTTGCGGCAAACATAGAACGCTAACAAAGGACAAATATACGAAAATAACAAGTTGCGGGAAAATATGCGTCACATTCACGCAAAACGGCCATCGCTCAGCATAATGCTGCCCTATGCGAGGCAGAGCCCCAGCGCTGGTTTTCAGTGACAGCCGGCGTTGACGTCATGACGTCAATCTATGCAACACATAATGAATTATCAATAACAAAATAAATACACTAAGTGTTTACAAAAATATATTATTTATGATGGCAACATTACGTTCCATCAGCGACTCACGCGCCACAGGCTTATTAGAAGGATTTAGTACCCTAGTATACTTCGTCGCAAAAAATCGAAAATTTTCTAATTTTACTTGTGAAATTGCTATCTCGAGGTGATAGTGGTAACTAATTCTCACCATCTCTCTAGGTCTTAAACGTACTTTCAGAGAATATGATCCATTTACCAGTGGATACAAAGTATACAAGGCAAAATAATTAAAAAATATACTTAAAAATACTTTAATAAGTACTTCAATGTTTAGCTACTTAATTATATGAATTTTACTTCAAAGTAAAACAGATATTAATTATTTGTACCGCTTACGTTTATAAATTATGTGGTACATTTTTCTGTTTAACTTTTTCTTCGAAAAAAAACATCTAATTACGCAATGGAGTTTTTCTTACTTACATATTATTTGTTTATTTAATATAACGAAAGTGTAACAGCTACCACAGCCATTTCCAATTAAGACATTGAATATTAAACATTGAAACTGAATATTATGTAAATAAACTTATGAGTTACTACAAACACGAATCATCTTAATAATGATCATCATCATTTCAGCCGAACGATATCCATTGCTGGACATAGGCCCGCCCCAAGCACCGCCACTTCAACCAGTTTTGTGCTTCATGGGTCCACCTTGTGGGAAAAATGACAGACACTATTTATGAATATGTTTGCCATGTTTGCCTAATGTCGTATAATCGATACCTAGTTCAAAAAGTTTTATGAAATTAAAATAAGGGTTTTACTTAATTAATACAAATAGACCATCACCTCTTTATAATTAGGTACCTACGAACCTACAAAAGAAAACTCAGTGAAATTGCTGAACTCAGTTCATAGATCAGTCTTGTTTCTTTTGTAAAATAATCACATTTGCAGACGTAGAATTAGATTTTCTTGGACTCGATTACGGTACCAGAATCCAAGGCCAATCCTAATTGAATTCCCAAGATTTTTTTGTTCTATTTTTGATTGGACAGCAGCAAATCGCCAATATTCATACCTAAATCTATTTTTAACAACAAGTCCTTGAATCGCTTGAACGTCAAATACAGAATGATCAAAGCAAACTTTGGCGTACGTGCCGACATTATAGGAGTGGGTACTGACGGATATCGAGGATAACACAGTACACAAATATTATTGTAATCGTATTGTATACTATTAGGAATTGCTGTGGGCTAACAGAACGGAATGGCTATGTTGTATGAATAGACACGAAGCCAAAGTATAGGGTGCTTTTTATACTCGCAGGACCAGTTGTTAACCCCGCAGACTGGCGCGACACGACAGCGCGAAGCGACTCTAGAGGAACAATTTGTATTAAAACTTCATGGAAGTTCTACCAAAATGGCGTCGCGCCTGTCTGCAGGAGCCTTTATGGTCAAAAGGGGCCGAAGTGAAAGAATAGAACTAGATTGTAAACAAATCAACAAATCAGTCTGTCTTTGTTATGAAAATTTCATGAAAACTAAATTACCGCAGCTCCGAGCCACAGTAAAAATAAGTACCAGTATTATATCTTCACAGAAAACGGCCGAAAAAACGCGCTTCGAAATCTCAGTGTATATCAGTACGCATCATTATCGAATGCGCAGAATGCCCCTGGCTGGACGCCCTGAGTGTAGAAGCTTGAGGCAGCCACAGGAAAGTCCGGTTAAGAACTCATGATTTCAGAAATCAACTTCGAGATGCACTAGTTAAAAAAAAAAACGAAACCGCAGCAGTTAGGCACGGACGCGTAAGGTTTATCTACCGAGCGGCCGTAGGTTATTATTTCGAGGTCGCTGCAGAGATATGCAGTATATCTCTGTTACTGTGATTTTACTGTGCCTAGACAAACTAAATTACTAACTTTAGATGAAAATGAATAGTTTTAACTTCTGTAAATACCTTTGTTTTATCATTTCTGTAACCACGAAAACGTATTATTTACCTTTAAGCTTCTCGGTTGACGCAGATGGGTTTTACTGGTTCGCCGGGCAACAATTGAATTTTCATGTTTCCGACAATATAATTCAGTTTCAATTGTATTGCTATTAACCAATTCCAAAACCAATTTAAGTAAATCCGCCTGCCGAGCTGATACGATCCCGATTTACCCTACTACTAAAATTCAAAATTAAAAGAAAATTCTAACTAGGCCTTAAACTCAGCACTTTTTCATATTTTGTTGGCCTGATTTGATTTCTCGGGTTTAACCCGTAAATACGTTAATATATTCCATTGATAAAATAAACGGCTTATAGTTATGATTCACACTTTAAGGCGCGGCGCCCACTATCGGTGGGTTTCAGTGCGGCTCGGTACAGCTCGGGCGCCTTACGGCGGCGTCGGGCGCCTGAGGGTTGCTTGAGGCGGCTTCGACCGCTTGAGCGCTGCAGAACTCATGGAACTAAGTCCCAATCCACCATTATAAATACACACGCACAAGGATAAAAGTAATCAGCAAAATCAAAAACAAAAATCGATCAAGTCGTAATGAAATCACGACCAAACCCTTTTAAGAAACCCCCAACAAAAAAAAAGCATAAACGATTTTTTATTTTTATAACTTAGAACAATCTCGATCAAGTCACATTTCAAACAAAACCAAAAAAATCAAAATTGGTTCAGCCGTTTGGCAGTTACGATGGCGCAGGCAGAAACACAGATACACACGTTAAACTTATAACACCCCCGTAGGAAAAAGAGGGTTTCCGTCGGGGTTTAAAAACAGAAATAGTCGACAGCTGCACGCCATGACTGTGACAAGAAGGCTTCCACTCAGCATGATGCCACCAGCGCACCAAACCAGCGCTTTCCCATGTTCGCCCCCCCATAGCGCAGCGTTGGTTTTCGGTGGTCACCCGAAAAAGACATAGGTGCGAAAGCCAAGCCAGGTTCAGTGATTTGTACATAATAAATAGGTAACAAAATAAAATATATAGTACTTAGAATTTAATATAATAAAAAAATATTATAATCACTACATATTATAAAACAAAGTACTCCGCCGCGTCTGTCTGTTCGCGATAAACTCAAAAACTACTGCACCGATTTTCCTGCTGTTTCCACCAATGGATAGAGTGGTTCTCGAGGAAGGTTTTAATATATAATAACTGACATCCACGTGGGCAAAGCCGCGGGCCTCAGCTAGTAATATAATATAAAATATATTACAACTATACAATCAATTATATATATAAGTAATACATATAAAATACATATAAGTAAATAAATATTATTAAATAACATAAACATTAATCCGCAGGCATCACAAATAATATACCTAGCTTTAAATGTAGTGTTTTTCGCCATTTCACGCATTGTATGAAGCCGACTATCTAACATGATTCCCGTTCGTGAGAAACGAAAACATGACCGGCAGCATCATAGCATTTTCATACTGGAATCATAATGGCATTGATACTTCATGATCATAGTCGCATGATCGTGTAATTTTATGTTAGTTAGGTACTCATATTATTTATGTACGCACAGTGATCTTTGCAGATGAATTTTTACATTACCTATTTAATAATATTTATTTTTTACTAACTGCGCCCCGCAGTTTCACCCGCGTAAGTCTCGATCCTATCGGGATAAAAAGTATCATTTGTGTTAATCCAGGTTATAAACTATCTGTTTGTCAAATTTCATCCAATGCCATTCAGTCGTTTTTGCGTGATTGAGTAACAAACATCCAAACACACAAACTTTCACATTTATAATATTAGTAGGATAGTAGGATAGTAAGTAGGATAGGATAGTAGGAAATAGGATACTTAATTCGTTTTACTATATATAGTTGTATTATATCCTCAGCAGGTACAATTTATTTAATTTTTTTCCTATTTATTATTTACAAATCATTAAACCTGACTTGATTTCCGTACGTCTTTTTCGGGTGACCACTGAAAATCAACGCTGTGCTGTGGGTCTCCCATAGCTTAGCGTTATGCTGAGTGGAAGCCTTCTTGTCACAGTCATGACGTGCAGCTGCCAACTGTTTTTTTAATATGTTGTATTATGATTAAGTACCGTCTCTCTCTTCTTTTTCTATGCACGTGTTTCTGTGACAAATAAACCTATTTTTCTTTCTTTCTATCTTGCATAGATTTCGTCGCGTACAGTTTCACTGCCAACCTTTGACACCTTAATTGCTTTTCAGGGTAATCTTCTTTCCCTTTGATTATCCGGCTTTTGATGTTGAGAACTATAAGAAAATACACGACGAATAGAGTTTCTTCCTTTCTGAGGTCGATTATAAATATTTACTTACAAAACGTAGTTCTTCAGCAGACAAATGGCGAACAAACTTACTATCGATGTCAAAATAAACATTTCATGAATAATTTGACACTCTTCCGTAATAAAGCCTTTTTCATGTCAATAACCTCTAATCTCTGGTTGTGGCTCAACTGTTCATAAAATGTTCACATTATCTTCATAGCATTTTTTTATTCTCCCATTTCAACCGTACCCTTTTCGGGTGCTTTTACATGGTAATAAGTAATTACTGCCAACACCGCTTGACCTTGCTCTGTGGAGGTTGGGCACAAATTTGTTATGTCGCGACAGTCCTTTGAAAGGCTTAATAGCTGCACTCATTCATTACATTCCAGTATTCCTACTCTTTGATCATGAGGCTTTTCATACAATTTTGTAAAAGAAAATAAGAGAGGAAAGTATTTTTAGCTCGCCGTAATAAACTAGCTTATCAAAGATGAAAATAATGCTGAGAGACTTGGAAGTTATTCTACTTTAAAAATTGTTACTTCGAAGACACTAGCCAGGAAATTTAACACATTCTAAACGATGTCCAATGTAGTTCGTTGTACCTTTACCAATACTATAATTAATAATAATAATCTATATATATTTTATAATTTTACCACTTTATATTAGGTAAAATTATTTGTAAGTTTGTATGTAGGGGGTAATGTCTGAAACTAACCGTCGGATTTGAAAAAATATTGCATTGGATAGCCCGATTCTTGAGGAAGGTTATAAGCTATGTAACATCACACTACGACCCCTAGGAGCCGAGCAAAAAGAACATGAACGCTAAACGAAAACGAAGTAAAAGCGCGGGCGGGCGATGCGATGCGGTGGCTCTCGGTAAGGGGGCCGAAATTTCATGCGGACAAAGTCACGGGCAGAAGCTAGTTTCAATATAAAGTTACAAAAGCAAACTCACAATATAAACTTCAAAGGGCGGTGACTAAAAAATATCACGGAACAAATTACTAAGGTTTTGCGGTATACAATATTTTTTAAGTAAATAATTTCAAATGTTAAAATGGTTTAAAATCCGAAACGGACCCTAGAATAGTAAAAACTGGCACTTTTTCTAGTGTGGTATATTTATTGTAGGTACCATCCTGGGCAAGAAAGCGCAGGGTCAATTAAGATCTTTGCCACCATGGTATGACGTTTAAAATAGCCTACATATCTATCTACATTATTTTTGATCCCAACCCGTTTCTGGTATTCTTTTAATGTTTGTTACCTCAGAACTTTCGACTGGGTGTACCGATTTCAATTATTCTTTTTTATTTGAAAGCTGGTGCTGCCCGTTTGGTCCCATATAAATTTTATTAACTTAGCTTGAGTAGTTTTTGAGTTAGCTTCAATAATTACGTATTTTTCTCACTTAGTCTATATAGACGACATCTTATTTGATACAATCACTGTTATTTACATAGCAGGTAGTGTTATTAGAATTTGTGTGGGGCAGGTACCACAACTAAAAAGTGTTTTTTTTTTTTAGTTTAAGAGTTTTGTGGATGTAAGAGTCGGTGTCTTTGCTTTTCAATTTTCGTTTTTTGCCACCGACTTCCGAAATTAAAGTTATTTTTCACTTTTAAGTGTTTTTTAGGGAAGTCTGTTGTTTTTTTTTTTGTAAAAAGTTTTTATTCTCAAAACTGTTAATCTACTTAAACCGGATGCTTTGTAAAAATGTGATTGTAATTTGAAATCAGAGATATTAGATAATTGCACTAAACCACACTGCATGATACTCATTAGGCGGATTGTGCAATCTTTTAAGTGGTTATTTAATCTGAACGGTAATGTCACTACTATTAGTAGTCTTCGATAGTATAGTCAATCAATTAACTCATTTTACTGGAATTCAATAGCAATAGATGATGATAATAGAGAGTCAGAGACCTTCACTAAAGGATAACCAGCCACAATCTATCCTCGCCTTGCAAAGTTATATTGGGTAAGCATTCTATTTTCCGGAGTTAACGACCCTTTTTTTCTTTTATTTTTTGAGTGTGGGAAATCATCAAATGTGGTGTCCCGCTCTGGGCGGAGCGGGAGGGCGTGTCAGACTTTTACTGACTAAAACCCACCCGTGTTCCTTCAGTTGCCTGTTGCCAAGGGCCCCGGTATCCCATTCGGACTTTCCCGCAGCCCTGGCAGATCTAAACAACCCTGATGTTTCAATTGTATTGGCAGAAATGTTTATTTTATTTAGGTAATGCGAACCCCACTTGATGGTTGATAAAAGTTTTTTATTTTCAGAATTTAGAGGAAGCGGTACAATGATTTCAACTTTCGCATTAGGAAAACAACATACGAAATTGATCTTGAAGAAAATTTTAATGACATACAATTTTTTTTATTTCATTTACAATTGGCTATGAATATTTCAAAGTAGAGCCTGAAATAGCAATTTCATTCCCTCAAATCTAACGTTACTGACATCAAAACAGACCTGGTGTGAATCAACAGAGTATTTATATCAAATGCAGCAAACACATTTTTGCTGCATGGAACCTAATGCCCGTTTTCACTAGCTCGCTTTCGAATTATCAACCCTCGGCTTAGGACTGAAAGTTGAAATTCCAAGAGCGCGCTTGAATAGATACGGTCTAATTTTTATTATCTTTTACATATTGTAAGGGTATTGCAGGTAGAGAAAAACCAATAACCTGAAATATGGTGTAACTTTTGTTTGTCCCCCGCTTGCAATACCTTACAAAAAACAAAGTTCAATGCTTGTTTTTCTCTTTTCGGTTATAGGTTTTTGCAGTGGGTTTTTTGTTGTCTATGTTACTCCCACAATTAAGACGAACCCAACGACACCTCGTATGTTAAAATCCATCAAGCCGTTTAGGCTACAGAGCGTGCCAAAGAAATAGACATACAAACATAAATACATACTCTCGAAATATTACCCTCTCTCTGGGGCAGTCGGGTAAAAAAGCTTACTTTTCGAGGAGCATAATTTTATTTAAAAAAACAGACAGACAAAATACAAATTTTGACAACGTCGCGTTCTTCAACATGATTGACAGTTGCGTTCATATTTCTTGTTAAAAAAAAAAAAGAAAAAAAAAGTATTATCTTATCTTATCTTAAACTGACTAAGTTGAGTTTTAAAAGCATTGAAAGAGTTTATGTCAATTATATTATAATTGCAGATCGATCGGTCACTTTGGAGAAATAAAGTTACTCGTATTGGATGGATTTGTAACTGATGACGACGAACTTTGTGTAATCTAAGTATGTTCTAGTATTGATCTCCAGTACTTAAGTGATATATAACAGTATATTGATATGTAACATCTTAACGCTCGCGTTCCTATAATCTGTAGGAGTGATTGAAAAGGGACGGAAGTGTGTAACAGGAAGCACGGAAGCGCGCGCTATTTGATTTGACCAATGAGCGCGAGCAGTGCTAGAGTTGGCCATCAGATGGTACCCACCCATTTTCCGAGAGGTTGAAAACTTGATGACGATGACGATAATGATATCATATACAACGTGTAACAGAATAAGCGCAAGACCTGAAAGTAGTTTGCTCAGAATCGGCTTCTGAATCTATTCCCGTCATTATTTATATATGTTATTTTTTCATGAAAAAATCTTTTATTTAACTGAAATTAGAACCACTGCGTCATGACAAGGTAATAAGCTATTTTATTTAAGGAAATTTAAGCCTTATCTCAAAGGTATAAAGCCTATTTAGATGCATAGCCAAATTTGTAATACGCTCATAGCTATCCTATGTGTAGTGCGCGTTAAATAAAATAGTTAATTTAAGGTGTGGTTTAATTAAATTAAACTACAGATATTATTTTAATCTTATAATTTAATATACTAATTGGGGTGTATGAGCTCTTGCGTTTATTCCGTTACACGTTGTATACGTCAGCCAAGATTTGTTACATATATTATCATATGGGACTACTATAAGGCTCGTTGCTGTTTTTAAACCTAAACAAGTTTCCAAATTCAATCACCCATGAGCGCGACTCATAAGTCGATCCTACAAAACTTCCAGAGTACACTCAGACAGGTATACTTTCACACATAAAAACTTCATGTAATACAGAAGCAAATCTATATTATTATATAGTATTGGGCTGATAAGATATGGTAGTTACACTTCTACGATAGCTAAAAGCCGTGATCGATACCAGCATGAGAGGATGGATAAAACTATTAGCGGGTTGTAATAATATTTGAGAATCGTTGCCAAGAGCGACAGCCGTGTATTTGTTGAGGATAAGCGCCTTTAGGCTTTGCGATTAAAGATTAAGCAACATTGATACCTACATTAGAATTTGATGTTGAGAATTTGAAGTTGTGAACTTATCAAACTATACTTTAGCATTACTTAGTTCTTAATTCTCAACTTAATTCTCTTCTTAGTGTACTTCAATGGAGCTGTTGAAATTCAAATTTTCATTACAAGAGCCTTATTCGGGTCAGGGGTTTTTTAATTGTGAGCCTACAAATAAGCAATAACATTTTACCAATTTTCTAAAAATTCTATGATTATTGTTCTCCATTTCTCTAGAGAAATTCTATAGAATTAATGTGACATCATATTATATTGCATCATAACTTCCATTCTTAATGTTACTAGACATGCAAAAAGAAGTTAAAAAAAAAAACGACGTGCCTTACTAAAATACTTGATCACAAAATCATAAATGTATTCTCGTCCGGAAACTGCAAACTTGCTGGTGCCATGTGATTGACTGACTGATAGAATTACTAATAGTTCGAAGCCAATATTGCTCTCTACGTCATTCTATTTACGCCACACGTCCGCAGTTTCCCAGGGAAACAAAACGTTCGAATTTCAAAAGTATGCGTTTTAAATTAGAGAAAACTCGGTCAGGAAATAATTCCTTTCCGTCCTTTAAGATCATGCATGAATAATGTAAATTCTGAATTTCCCAAAGGGATGTTATTAAAAAATAGGAATCCCCAGTGCTATTTATTAATTAATTTAAGGGGAAAATTCTCTAAGAGGAACAAATAAAACATTCAAATTCTTCCGTCAATTATTTTCGTAATACTTTCGAAAGTTAAATTAATTTGATGATTTATAGTCTCACTATTAAATTAGTTTTCTTCATAATCAATCAGTTTTGCTGTGTCATTTACCTTTTGTTACTAGTTAGCCTGTATCATCCCACTGTTGGGAAAAGGCCTTTCCCCATGACTTTCTAGTTTTAGGGCCACTGGTTTTATTTAACAAATTTAAAATTTTCCTTTTGAACTCGAAAGACGTCATTCTATTTGAAAACGTAATTTATATTTTCTTTGCTTTCTTTGTCAGCCTTTACTTATTAAACTACATAAAACTACAATATAATCAGCAAGTAATACACAAGTATGTTTATAAATAGAAGATATTTATAAGTACTGTATCTATATGTAGCCTTGACCGATTTCCATTCCACAATGAAACATCAACTCGGGATTTACTGTCACTACGCGCATTGTTAAGGGTTTTCAACTGATAGTCCAAGTCAAGCATTTACAATTCTATTCAGAAATAGAATATAATTAATTCAGACCAATGTTGTAGGTATTACATTAAAGGTTTATCATAAATAATGTTTTTGTTCGCCTTCAGCTTCTATTTCAAAATGTAGACCGTACAAGACTCATAGCCTGAAAAGGACCAAACCTTTTCTTTATTTACATAGAAAATTTGTAAACATACCTTAGTTTAGCTTCCTATTGAAATATTAGTAAGTACATTTTGTATTAAAACTGTTAAGAGGCTTATTTACTTTCAAATAATGTAAGGACCAAACATAAGGCTAGACCTTTTTCTTTTGGCGGTGGGAATCATCAAATAACTTCTCTCGCTCTGGGCGGAGCGGGAGGGCGTGTCAGACTTTTACTGATTAAAACCCACCCGTGTTCCTTCAGTTGCCTGTTACCAAGGACCCCGGTATCGCTTTCGGACTTTCACGCAACCCTGGCGTCGGCCTGACGCCGTCGACCCGGGCCTGGTCCTTATCGGACGGTGAGCTACCCATTGCTCGCCGTCCGCAAGCCCGCGCCTACGGTGGCCGGGAATCCGCCTGGGATTCCCGACGCCCAGAGCGTCTCCTGCGGCGGCTAGGGGCGTGAGGGCGCGAATTTCTCCTCTCCCTCACGCGTTGCGTCTCCTCCTACGCGAGCATTACTGCTTCGCAGAAGGAAGTGACGGCTTCCCATGCCCTCTCGTACCGAACGAAGGCTAGACCTACCAACACTTCCTATTTTAGAATCATAAAGATTGCTTAGTACATAGTTATGTATGTACTTCAGTACTTTATCGTCACTCGCAGTTTTCCCTCATAAGTCACAGATAGTGTGAGTGGGATGCGTGTACGATTATCTTAAGTGGGCTGACGCTGACATTGTTCTTAGTAAAGCGCCTTGCTCTTAAGAATGTTGCTCTAATTTTATAGAATAAAAACAAAGACTCGTACGTATTTATGTGTTTTTATTAATTATTTTCTTGAACCTATGTGTGTGCTTAATATTCTTTTTATTTCGCTGTAATTCTAAAATATTGTAACAGCTAATTATTTTTAAAAGAGTAACCGTGGAGTTTCTTTCCGGCTCTTCTCCATAGGAAATAGCTTCTGACGTTTCATAAGTGCCCTTAAGGTTTATGTGAAATAAAATAATTATTTTGATTCCTTGGGAAGCCACATCACTAAGACTTGCCCATGAACAAGTGCCTACGGCTGCGAGCAACTTGGAAGTCGCGGTTGGTCACAGTTCTAACCTAATCCATTTCACCCAGTTCACAATGTTTTGTCACTTTTTAATTTAACGGAAGTATACTTTACGGATATGAGGAACAAGGTGTAAAGTTCACTCATCCACCATAGAAAAGGGAGGATCTTCCGACCAGACGGGTGTTGTGTCTGGCGGGCAACTGCTCAATGATTGATGTTGGATTCTTGTATATATATCGTATCGCGCGGTAAACTCTAATTGCGCGATGCAGGATTTATGTGACGTCAGGATTTTTGGGTGACGTCAGGTCTTTGATGCGTAGTTCACATTTATTTATTATTTAAGTTAACATTACAGAAAGTAATCCTAAGGCGTGTAGATGCAAATGTGGCGATGTAGATGCCGCCACATCAATATGACCGTCTGCCATTTCATTGCCTTATCCAAACAAATGTGGCTACTACTGCACTACAAACCGCTGTATTGCATCACGGAATATTACTTCTTTAAGCCATTCGCAAGATAAATCAGCACAGACTATTGGTGTTTGCGTTGCATCCGCCGTTATATTTACGCTTCCCGGTAATATAAGCAATAAGCACGCTGCCTTTTACGTGGAACTTAATACACACCTGAACCATCTAAACTTTTCGTAACTTATACTAATAAAAAGATAATTATGCTAATGCTCTTTCCTCCTGTTTCATGTTTATTATCCTTACATATTATAAAACAAAGTCCTCCGCCGTAAAGTCTGTCGTCCTGTACGCGATAAATTAAAAAACTACTGCACCGATTTTCATGCTGTTTTCACCAATGGATAGAGTGGTTCTCGAGTAAGGTTTTAGTATATAAGAACCGACATCCACGCGGGCGAAGTCGTGGGCATCAGCTAGTTGTATATATAGATAAGTATATGCTTTATGTATGTATGTATTTATTGTATATGTTAATGATACACCGCTGACTGACTACCTGCAGTATTATCTCTCCTTCTCGCTTTAATCCATCCAAAGGTTGTCTGTAAAAGGTCGCTTTTAGCAATAAGACCGCCCATTGTGTCACCCTATGTTACATTTCTACATTTATGTCTGTATTTTTTATGGTGTACATAATAAATAGTATTCTATTCTTTTCTTATGCTAAACTCTGTCTAGTCTAGAAAAAGACTCTAAAATAAATTCGTAAAATAAAGATTATGCAAGATACTTACCTTTCTTTTTAGAAGCAGGTTCTGAAAAGATATAGATTTATTTACTAAACTATTTATTCCACATTGCGAGAGAAACCTGAAAATCGTGTTTAACAGTAAATATAATTTTATTTTTTCGTTTTCTCCATCTGAGATCTCTAGAGAAATCGGTGGTGTTTTTAGGGTTCCGTTTCTACCCAAAGGGTAAAACGGGACCCTATTACTAAGACTCCGCTGTCTATCTGTCTGTCTGTCCGTCTGTCACCAGGCTGTATCTCATGAACCGTGATAGTTGGACAGTTGAAATTTTCACAGATGATGTATTTCTGTTGCCGCTATAACAACAAATATAAAAAAAAACAGAATAAAATAAATATTTAAGGGGGCTCTCATACAACAAACGTGATTTTTTTGCCGTTTTTATATATAATGGTACGGAACCCTTCGTGCACGAGTCCGACTCGCACTTGGCCGGTTTTTTTTTCATTTTATGTTCCAGACCAATCATTCATCGAGAGTAATACGGGTAATATAATCCCATCTCAGTGTATGCTAAAGAAACCCAAGTAAAAGTCACTCGATCAAACAATGATTGACAGAAGATGCCTTTTTGCATTAACTAACAATTTACAAACATAGGATAAGTTTACTAATAAATGAGTCATGGTTACTTGAATAAATTAAATTAAAACTGAAATTGAAATTTATCTGCTGTTACGTCAGCCGCTCTTCTGCAGTGCGTCAACAATGTTCACACAGATGGCTTTGATACCACCTGGCGCAAAAAGACAGCCTCACTGCTAAGCAGATTGCGTGGGAGCAGTAACAGCATCCTGGAGGTAATAGGCAATAAGTTAGACAGCCCACTGGTGTGGAGCCTCACCCAGAGGACTTAGTCGCTCTTAGTTATTAAGTACTAACATAGTTTTTAAGTTCATCACTACATATTATAAAACAAAGTCCTCCGCCGCGTCTGTCTGTTCGCGATAAACTCAAAAACTACTGAACCGATTTTCATGCTATTTTCACCAATGGATAGAGTGATTCTCGAGGAAGGGTTTAGTATATAATAACCGACATCCACACGGGTGAAGCCGCGGGCATAAGCCAAAAATGTAAATGTTATGTAATTAATTGATTAATGGTTGTCTGAATAAATATATTATAATTAAATTATATTAATCGATACTGTTGTTACTCACGTTACAACCGGATGATTAAGAAAAATATACAGAAACATTTTCACTCATAAAGTGATAATGATTCTCCTGCCCTTACCTATCCCACATTTCATAGGGTCGGCGTCTGCGCACCGTGCCTTTTTCTTTCATACTTCTATAAAGTCGCCTGCGACGACAGTCGACTGTCGGCTGTCATTCTAGGATCTTTGAGAGTCGTTACGGGTCGTCAGAAGCCCGAAAGTCTGACAATCAGTCTTACCAAAGGGTATCATATTACAAAGTTATTGGATTGTGGAGGTCAGACAGGCAGTCGCTCCATGTACAATACTGGTATTCAGCTGCATCCGGTTAGACTGGAAGCCGACCCCAACATAGTTGGGAAAAGGCTAGGCAGAAAGATTGACTTCTGTAAAGTCGCCATCTCGGTAGTCACACCCGTTCTAGTCATAATATCATCTTTCACACAAAGTCCGTCCATCTTTTCTTTGGGTACTCTGTATTTGAACTTAAACGGTTTATTTTCATGTTATGATTCGGTTTTTTTTAATTATAAATATGTAGTAGGCTACATTTCTCATCCGGAGACTAAGTATTCAGAAATATATTACGTAGGTGCCTATAAACCGTGTAGTTTCTTGCCCGTTCTTCTCCATAGGTACCTACTACGCTTTGGAATGGGCAACTAGCTTCATATTTCTGACTGATCGACTCCTAGACAATTCAAAAGTGTCCGTAAATGGTTTACTAATTTGAAATAAATGCTTTGAGTTTGAAACATAATGTTAACAATGCGTGACTGAAACAGGATACCAAAACCACAGATGACGATTATTGGAACGATCTCTCTTCATTTCAGGACAGCCATTTTAGATAATGTAATATTCATAATCCAACTCCTATTGAAATTCTATATGTTATGATAATTCTAATAATTTATGTTTGTTTGTTTGTTTGTTTGCATACATTATGAATTTGAAAACAAATATCGAGGGTTGAACTGAAAAGTTAATTTATTTGTGCGGAATAAAAAGCTTATAAACACCTAATTAGTTCCGAAAATATTTCTAGCACCTAAGTAAATATCCGTCTAATACGAGATTAGTTTTTATTGTAGTAAGTTTAGTTTAGATCTACTGATACGTAGTCACACTTCAGTATTTTGCATATTGCATAATCAGCCTATAATGTTCCCACTGCTGGGACACAGGCCTTCTCTTTTGAGAGGGAGTGGGCCGTAATCCACCACGCGGGCTCAGTGCGGGTTGGTAGATGTCACGTCTTCGAATTTTTGGTTCTAGGACATGCCGGTTACCTCACGATGTTTTCCTTCACCGTTTTGAGAGCAGTGGTGATGAAATTATTTTACACATAGTAAAGTTCGAACCCACGACCTATGACTCGGTAAGTCGCGACCGTTACCACTGGACCACCACTGCTCACAGTATTTTAGCTAGCCGAAAACTATTGTGACGAGAAAAACTTAAAACTTAACTGTTTTTCTTTTGAAGTCGACTCGGGAACATATTCGTTAGAAGTTGGCAGAATTATCCCAGCAGCGCCGATTTGCTGGATTCGTTTTCTCCTCTACCTATCGTATACTTTTTATGTCATCATCTGCCTTGCCTTTTCCCAAACATGTTGGGGTCGGCTTCTAGTCTAACCGGATGCAGCTGAATACCAGTATTTTACATGAAGCGACTGCCTATCTGACCTCCACAACCCAGTAACTGGGTAATACGATACCCCTTGGCAAGACTGGTTGTCAGACTTACGGGCTTCTGACGACCCGTAACGACTGTCAAAGATACACAAATGACAGCCGGGACCAACGGTTTAACGTGCTTTCCGAGGCACGGAGGAATCTCGTTATGTAAAGATGGTCACCCATCCACGGACCAACCCCGGCAAGCGTAGCTTAACCTGATGGATCGACCCGTACGGCTGTTATTACTTAGCCACGAGCTCCTCGCTAGCTATCGTATACTTTTTATGTAATAGTAATAATAATGAAAAATTTAATGGCTTTGTTTGTTGCAGCTCATTAATTATTTGAAACTTTTTTTAAAATGTTTAGCTCAGTAACTCACCTATCGTTATTTCTCCTGACTAAGTTCATTTTGTGTATATCTATGTATCTATGTAATAGTATTTATTATTTGTCGGAATATATATTAATTATGTTGCACCTGGCATGTTTGTCTCACATCATCCTAAGGTTGACTGGTAGAAAATGCCTCAGGCATTCAAGTCCACCTTTGTACAGTATTTTTTTTACTTGTGCATAGTTATAATAAATAAATAAATAAAAGACTTAATTTCAATCAAAAAATAGAAACGCGGCTTTTACTGTCACGAGCCGAACGTCTCCCAAAAGGACAACAAAGCCGACGCGATACAATATCTTTTTCGATTAATAATGAAATGGATATGAATCACCCGAATCTGGGATATTTCCTCCCATAAATATATTTGTAGCAGCGTATTTACGTTCTCTACTAATTCTCGGTTCCTATAAATAAAAACGAATCGTTTTCCTTACCAGGAAGCATTTTTTATCTACAAACTAAGCATATAAACAGATTCGCAAGCTAATAATTATTTACCTGTGATAGCTACTTCTTTAAGGGAGGGTCTACTATGCAAAGATATGAGGTCTTTGCTTCATTATTGATAAAGATACAAGAGTCTTAATTTTAACCAATAACGGTCCGTTAATTATAGGAATCGGCCATAAATAAACAGTTGGTGGTGAAAAACGTTTTCAAACTGTTTTCGTCGCTATATTTAATGATTTCTCAGTTCCCTTTGTTGAAAGTGCCTAATAGTAATAAAGAAACGTGTGGGGTTGGGGACCCCGTCTGGAACGAAGTTCGTTCTCACGTAGGATTTAACACAAAAACAAAATTAATTTTCGCTGCCGCCATCTTGGATTTTGATTTAGCCCCCACCATCGGCTTTAGCACCCTCGAAACCTATGAAAACAACACCCATGACGAAAAATTTTACAAAAGCCGCCACCTTGGTTTTTCATTTGGA
This sequence comes from Lithophane leautieri, assembly GCA_949152455.1. Classification (NCBI taxonomy): domain Eukaryota; kingdom Metazoa; phylum Arthropoda; class Insecta; order Lepidoptera; family Noctuidae; genus Lithophane; species Lithophane leautieri. The sequence continues at coordinate 3,847,182 of OX424479.1, read as the reverse complement.
TCTCACTATCGGCTTTAGCACCGTCCGAAACCAAGAAATCGATACCGGTGATGAAAAATTTGAAGGTTTTTGCAGCCGCCATCTTGAATGTACATTTTGACCAAATTCACACTTTCTCTCTCTCTCTCTCACAACACTGTAATCACTTTCCTCTTTTCTTTTGTTATTTTTCTGCCGGCATTTTCTCTCTCTTTCTTTTTCTTTGAATTAGAAGAAGACAGTCGCAAGTATGAACGCTTTAAGCGTTACATTTTCTGAAAGTTAACAGGCCGCATAAGAACTTCAATTCAAAATATTGGTGCTTTTATCATGTGGACAAAGGACCAATATTTATTTTAATCTGCAAAAAATCTCTTTTCTAACATTAACTCCGCCTCGAACAACAACGAAGGTCTGCTGACACTTTATTTATCAGGGTACCTTATTAATCATTCAGTGTTGGGCAAAATTATTGATTCAACAATATAAACATTACTATTTTTAAACCCCCGAATAGGTACTCGTATATATAATCTCTATAAAAACTGATGAAATTTATTTTGAGTTAGTTTATTGTAGACTAGCTTTAGCTCGCGACTTCGTCTACGATCCAAAATGAAAAGTAGCCCATGTCCTTCTCCAGGTCATGGTCAACCCATGTGCCAAATTTCATCCAAATCCGTTCAGCCGTTTAAAGGTCGATTCACACATATAAGTGAAGCCACCGTTCCGACACAGTACCGGCACAATGCAAAATATTCTTTCATACATTCTCTATGAATGCATCCCCACTTGTCAGTGTCTCAGTGTCAGTGCCGACATCGGCATGAGAATGTATGAAGGCATATTTTGCACTGTGCCGGAACTGTGTCTTCACAGATATGTGTGAATCAAGCTTTAGCGTGAAAGCGTATCAAACAAACGCACTTTCGCATTTGTAATATTAGTCAGGAGATAACGAGTTTTTGCTGATGTAAGGAGTCATCGATCTCTTAAGTTCTTCAGCTCGTGACAAAAATATGCAACCAATTTATTTTAAGATAAGATAGGTAGATGAAAAAACTTTAATTATCATTTTTGAAGTTGGTTTCAAATATATTTTTTTTACCGTCAAGGGTCTCATCCCCAAATAAACATTGTTTTTTTTTTTCATGAATCTTTAATGTGGCCTCCCTTCATTTGTTTTGGAGTAATAGAAAAGTAAACATTAATCAAGCTTTTTTATTTTTAACCTCGGCGGGTGTTGATTATGATAACAAAAGGGTTACGTTCTTTTCGCGCATCTCATTAGTGGGCCGTTTTTTGTGTGGTAGAATAAATCTTTTAGTAAAAACGCAATGTCACTCTCTCGACTGAAACAAAACCTCCAAAATTTCTAGGGCTTTACCACAAAAACTTATTCACTTGTTCAACGCGTGTCCATTGTCACTTTTATGCCAAACTCCATACAGAAATGTCGTGTTTAAAAGGTGTCTAGGCTAAACAACTGATACACACGGTTTTGTGGTATCCTACATTTTTCAGATTTAGATTTTGATCCCAAAATTATGTCAAATCCGTGTATGCCAGCGAAATTTACAGAGAACAATAAAATAAAATTAACCCTGTAAAGGTAAGCGAAGCTGGAAAGGTTAATTGCCACCAATGCAGTAAAGTAAGATGAGCTTAAAGCCGAGAAAGGAAAATAATTTCGCTTTCCAAGAAAGCCGCTTTAATAGTTCCTATTTTCAAGAAAACCGCTTGTGAAAAGTCTCCGGCTCTTTGAAAAGGAATCCTAAATATATTGCCTTTGAAATTTTTAGTACCTACAATAAAGTCATATTCTATGCGTTCAATAGAGGTTCCATAAATAAATAAACAACAAAAATAATGATAATACAGATCCGTTACTAAAATCCAAATTAAATAATTACAGAATTTTCGGAATAAACATATTATATATTCGGAACCACACCGAGTTTATTTGTGTAGTAAGATTAATAGCCTTCATAAATATTAATAATACTCAGTATAAATCAATGGAGCTAAATATATCGTGATCAGTGGCCAAAGATGAACGGGCCTTGACTCTCCTAAATAAGCTACGGTTCATAATTATTTACCTTATATTTCTTTTAAGTTTTACTAAATCTGCCTAGCCTATTCCCAGTCAATGAAGCAGAAGTTGGGGTCGGCTTCTGACTACCCGTAATCTAACCAGTTGCAGCTGAATACCAGTACTTTACATTAAATTAAAAGAAAGAAAATACGGCAAACATGACGCTAAGAAACGACAAATACTTATACGAAAATAGCAAGTTGGGGGAAAATATGCTACACACGCTCAGCATAATGCTACGACCCTATGCAAGACAGAGCCCTAGCGCTGGTTTTCAGTGACAGCCGGCGTTGACGTCATGACGTCAATCTGTGCCGCATATAATGAATTATCAATAACAAAATAAGAAATAAAATAAATGCAATACTTACTCCACAACCCAGTCAATGGGTAACATGTTACCCCTTGTAAGGCTGGCTGTCAGACTTTTGGGCTTCTGAGAAACGACTGTCAAAGAAAAGATCTACGAGTGATAGCCGGGACCAGCGACTTAAAGGTACTTTCCGAGACACGTAATGGATGGTCACCCATCTAAGAACCTTTGGTAGCCACGAGCCCCTCCCACTTCTAGACTTTTTGTCATGGCTGATGGTGAAATACTTAACAAAAAAGCTTGGCTACATTTATTTTCTAGAATGTATCATCACGATCCTTTTACGTGACCAATAATATGAACGTGGCCATCATACTAAGCACTGAAACCACATAAAAACATACACAAAATAAATATCTTTTTACGCGTATAAAAATATTACCCCAATGAAATTCGCTGAAATCCTGGTAGAAAGCATTGAGCCAGACGTATTATGATAACCATGTTTAGTGAAGTAAACCAATATTCATGAGTAAATAACACAATTTGTAGGATACAGTGAATCATATTGGTAGGCCAGCACGTAAAAATATTTAGTTTGTTATTTGTGCCAGGCAATAAAAACACAATAAACTGTGTACATGAGTACCACTTTGCGTAACATTTCTTTCATTTTAAGACAAAAAATAACTCGGTTGCAATGTATGTTACGAGTAACATTATGGACATCCTTTACTATACTCATCATCTGTCTAGCCTTTTCCCAACTATGTTGGGGTTGGCTTCCAGTCTAACCGGATGCAGCTGAATACCAGTATTTTACATGGAGCGACTGCCTATCTGACCTCCACAACCCAGTAACTGGGTAATACGATACCCCTTGGTAAGACTGGTTGTCAGACTTTCGGGCTTCTGACGACCCGTAACGACTGTCAAAGATCCACAAATGACAGCCGGGACCAACGGCTTAACGTGCTTTCCGAGGCACGGAGGAGTCTCGGTATGTAAAGATGGTCACCCATCCCCGGACCAACCCCGGCAAGCGTAGCTTAACCTGATGGATCCTCTTATTAATTAATCCTTTACTATACTATATAGCTATATATAGCCCCAGCTTCGCACGGGTACAATTTACATGACTGTGAAGACGGTATTCTGTTCACGACACGTTGTGCACAAGTTCTGAGTAAGATATTATTTCATTAGTATTATTAGGTACTTATTTTTGTATATATTTACATAATATATTATATATATACAGGGTGTACAGCCCTCCGAAAATTATCAGGGGCATTGCGCTCCTTATTTTGAATCATATCCATCGGAAATTTTCTTAGAAGAATTTTCATTTTTTTTATCGTTTTTTCAGTTACTATTCCTATAGTTCAATGTAAAATTACATTCTCAGTACGCAGCACTCCATATATGTAAATAAAACAGTTAAAATAAAAAAATCTTTAATGGATGTTATAATACTATAGCGAACGACACGTGAAGCTCAGAATTTACATTGATAAATCATGGGAAGGGCCTCCTGCCACGGTAATGATACATTGCGTGTGAGGTAATAAAACAAAACACGTTTATTGAATTCCTATAACGTTCCTGAAATAATTTGTCATGTACCGGTCCTCTTAGTGTGATATGCTGAATTCATCCCATCAGTCTGCGGAGGGCTGTCCCTTACACCCTGTATAGGCTATGCCCATCTGGAATAATGTACCTTTAAAATGGTGAAAGAAATTTTCAAATAGGAGCTCTGTGTTTCCGGAGATTACCTCCACATATAAACAAACTCACAAAACTCATTCTCCTTATAACATTAAGTATACACTTACACCTAAAATGACACAAGTGACCGAAAAGTCTCCTGGAAAGTTTTCATTAAGTTGTTACGAGGGAACATAGAGACGGACATACATACATACAGGTCAAACACATAACCCACCTTTTTTGGCTTCGCCGCAATCGGATACAAAACGTTATCTTATCTTAGAGAAGAGAATAGTATCAAAATGGGTATACTTCAAGATGGCTTTCCACCCAAATGTCCTTTCTTTGGTATTGTTCGTCAAGTCGTTGAGCTCCTTAAGTTCTGAGTTGAGCTCCACTATTACTGACAAATCCTTACACTGACTGGACAGGTCCACTCAAATCTGTGTGGTTCTTTCCTCAAAAGACCATTTCTGACTCTAATCTACGTGCTCCTCATATGGCCTGACCAAGATTATGTCTGGACTTTAAAAGAGACTTTGACCTCTGAGTTTATTTTGGCCTTTCTTCTCAGAGTAGTCAGATACGAAACGCCGACCTCATCTAAATTATTTTTACAATTTTTTGATATGACGTGTAAAAGTGATTCCAATATCCTATTTACGGAATAAACAATTTCATTTCATTTCCAAATAAGTATGAAATGAGGAACCGAGCGTAGCTTTAATAAAAACGTGTGTATTGAGGCAACACATGAAAATGTTTTATGTCGCATTGTGATAATTTCCCACAGCAAAAATTACAACGGTTGCCAGAAAACAAAATATAAACAGTATTCCCTTTCTGGGAACACACAAGTCGAGCTTAATTGCAGGATTAGGGTTTATCAGCGGAGTTTTGTGCTTATCTAAATTTGAATCATGGGGATTCCTCGTTATCCGAATAGGTACAGACTTGATTGTGTAACGAAACGTAATCGAGCGTTCGGCTTCATAATTTTATCTGAATTTGTGTTTTACAGATTTGATTGTGTAACGAAACGTAATCGAGCGTTTGGCTTCATAATTTTATCTGAATTTGTGTCTTTGTTTGTTCTTTTTATTCTCCCGTATACCTTTTAAGCGACTTGCTTCGGCCACAGCTTAGCGACTACTGATTGGTGTGAGCTGTACTTATAATTCTTCATAAATTTGTTTTGCATTTATTTGCGCTCCATGACAGCAAATCATCTTCTTGCAATGTTAAATCATCTAGTAATAACATCCGTACCGAAAGTCTATTAAGATGTCCAGGTATATATTAGATATGAATGAATTAATTAAATGCACCGACCCCAGCGTGGTTTAACCAGACTCGATAAATTAAATGAATACCAAGATTTGCACTAGCCCCTGGAGCTTCATGCTTCATGGGGCTACAGAGGCTATTGGATACAGACCAAGTTGCAGAAGTAGACCGGGGGACGCGGTAATGGTAGGGAAAGCGTGCCCTTAGGATATGGAAGAATTTGCGAGCCATACCGGCTATGGCTTATTCTGCTTATCTACTCCAAAAAATCCACCCTAAGGTGGATTACTCGAAAACGTATGTCCGAGAATTTACCCTAAACCTATAAATTCCGTTCATCCAACTAGGCCTAGGGTGGATTCTCGGGCATACGTTTCCGAGTATCCACCTTAGGATGGATTTCTTGGGGTGGATAAACGGAATAACCCCGGATATGCATCCTAGAGCAGGCAAAAGACTAGTGGCGAGACGGGTGATATTTATCTATGGATGGGATCTTATAACGGCGTCGCCGCCAGGATGTTTCAAGTCCAGCTTCACCAGTGAATCTTTTGGCGGGGTCAATGAATAAATAAAATCCTAACTACTCGGCGGCCTGTAGCGCATTGTGAGTGCACCGTGCACACTTCGATCTAATACCAAAACCAACAGGTTTTTTTTGCTGAGACCGTTCTTGTTGTTTTAATATGTATTTTTATTACTAGTTATTTATATTATAATTATTTATTAGCTATGTTGAAACTGTATGTACTTCCCGTCACTTGTCCTTATGGGTTCATTCGAAAACCAGCGTCAGACAGTATCTGTCTGGCATTAATGCTGAAATGAACCTTTTTGGCCCAGCCGTGAGGCACACACTATTGTTTTAAAAACAATATAATACTTTTTTTTGTTATTTGTATTTTGTGTTTCATGAACTGTGTCCAAATAAACTTTATTCTTTCTTTCTATCTTTCTTTAACTAATATTATAAATGCGAAAGTGAGTGTGTTTGTTACGCTTTGACGTTAAACGGATTTGGATGAAATTTGGCAAAAGAGTAGACCATGACCTGGAATAGGACATAGGATACTTTTATCCCGATATTCCCACGGGATCGAGACTTACGCGGGTGAAATCGCGGGGCGCAACTAGTAATATAGTAAATGGACTTTTAATACTCCTATCTCAAGCATGAAATAACCACTTTAGGCATTCATAACGTATTTCAAAAAACGGGTTTGATTACCCGTTAAATGAGTAAAAAAAATAACTTGAATAAAAACTCGAAAGCCGCCACTATAATTGAGTTGGTAATCCACTAAGTTCTGAAAGCTCACAGCGCAACACAAACCAACAGTTTTTTACGTTTTTTCCTCTTCCCTTTATAAACTCCAATATGGCTACTCATCTAATAATGCCTTTGCCTGCCTCAATGTCCCATACGTTTTATACCGGCGCCAGACACAGCAACACACATTTGAACACTTGATTTGAAAACTTGTTTGAACACATGTGAGGCACGGGTGTTTGGGTATTTGATCAAAGTTTGATCTCACATTTATTACCGTACCTCACAAGTGTTCAAATACGAGTATGTGACTGTGTCTGACTTTACAGTTCCAGAAGATTCTTACGTTTTTTCGCAATTTGCAGTTCAATGCATTAGGTTAGTTGATAAAATTACTTAACCCTATGACTATTTCATGACGTCATGACATTTGAGGGCAATTCTAACTTACGAGAGTTGTATTAATGATTCTAATTATTATAATTCTGTTAATATTATATTTGATACGATCGCGAATTATGTTTTGATCAACATACAACCGGATAATCCTTACATATTATAAAACAAAGTCCCTCGGCCGCGTCTGTCTGTCTTCCTGTACGCGATAAACTCAAAATCTCCTGCACCGATCTTCATGCTGTTTTAACCAATGAATAGAGTGGTTCTCGAGTAAGGTTTAAGTATATAATAGCCGACATTCATGCGGGCGAAGTCGCGGGCTAGCTAGTAATTACAAAAAACTTAAATTTCGCGGGCTTCCTTCAGCGCATCCTCTGTAAAGCTACTGTAGCTCTAAGAAAAACCGAATTCAATATTTTTTCTTTGCATGCGTTCTCTCTCTCACTCTTGTCCACGCGCAATTACTTTTTCATAAAAATTTACGTACATATTTTTAAGGTGTCAATTTGGAACCCTGGCGTGATATGGTAAATCTTGTTAATCAAATCGCTAGTTGAATTATTTAATCAACGTTCGGGATCCAAATTGCTATAAATCTAACGTTGGATTTTGAACTTTATTTTGTGTAGTTCAGGCGTAATTTCCTGGACTGGCCGAATCCATTTTAAGCGCTCATATGGGTTTGGGAGATAAAGTAATTATCCGAAAATTCAGTTGGAGCTCCGAATTCTGAACACAATTTTATTATTCCGACTGTGCGTGTATTTGAAACGTTTCGTTCTGTTGGTATGTGCAGGAAGCACGGTGTCAATCAATCAATGTTCCTAGGTACATAGTTGATTGATTGACTATTACTGCACGCACGGGTACCTATCGCTAGTATAGTTTGGTTTAATTTCTACCCTGCAGTTTTTTTTTAAGCCACTATCTATGTACCTGAACTAATAATTAATAACGACATTCTGTTAACCCCTAACTGCATGATTTATGAATTTACGAAGGAGGAACATTTTTTTTATTGAGCAAGAAAAAAAAATAAAGACCTCGAAAAAAAATGGTTATTATAAAAAAGATTATTACATTGATTATTACTGAAATTACAGCACAAATCCATTCCATTATGAAGGAAGGAGGCACAATATTTATTTTTTATGCAAAATTTTGTTTTATTGAGCTGCAATCTAACTTCTTTTATGATTTGTACTTCTTACAAATCGAAAAAAAAATACATCGGTTACTGTGAAATAAAATACTATGCTATGTGGCTTCGTATGCGTTTAGCAATATTATACTTTATGGAAGTCTTTGAACCAGTTGCGTTTGTCATTAGGTATACACAAACCGACTTCACATTTTTTTGGACACCTACACCGACTTCACATTTGTTTGGCAACTGCTCAAGAACGCAACTTTGAGCAGTTTTGACATAACTGTCGACTTTTCATCCTCGTGGTGAAATGATCGATTTTATCAATTCCTACAGAATTCAGGGGCAGGTCTTAATGTCTGGCAGTAGCTTTTCGAGACTTTTTAATAGGTATCGGCAAGCTGGCTGGGGTGCCGCCTTGGTCTTCACATATAATTATATAATTCATGTATACAAAATATCATAAAACATTTTTGGAAAGAGTAACGGTGGAGTTTCTTGCCCATTCTTCTCCATACGAAAGCTACCTTTTGGAATGGGCAACTAGAATCAATTCTATTTCTTTGTTTTTCATTGACGTTCAAAAGTGCCTTTTATGTGCCTATTTGAAATAAATTATTTGACTTTGACTTTGACTTTGGCTTATTCGAGTTTCAGCTCGGCTTGTTGGAATACCAACTCGGCTTGATGGAGTACCAGCTCGGCTTGTTAGAATACCAACTCGGCTTGATGGAGAACCAAATCGGCTTTATGTCGGGGTTCCTAAAAGATTAGCTGATCATCACCAGGTCACCACAAGGATCCATCACCGGCTTTAGAATTGACATTCTTAGAAGCATTAAAGAAACGTGAAACGTGCATTCCTGAAAATAAATGAAGGCTTAAGCTGAAGCAAGCAATGCACACGAATCTAAATATGATAGACAGTATTTAAAATAGAATGCATACAAATCCATAATATGGATTTTGATAGCAGTTCAAAATTCACACAAAAAAAAAGTGACAAAGCAATACACATTTTCTGCATTATTAAAATGATTAAAAGAGTTCATATTAATTATATTTTATTTAATTTTTCCACTGTCAAATGTAGCAATAGTTATTTTTCACTTCACTGACCTTAATAAAGACGAAAAATAATACGTTCTGTGTTACGAATAAATGTTTATTATGATACAATTTAGTTGTTTTGTAATTTATCATTTGTTGAACTTGAAAGCGTCTGATATCCGCTTCGAAGACGTCACGATATTTGATTGCTCTAACGGATACATCAATCAAATATCCGGACGTCTTACAGTGTAACCTAAGGACATTATCGCTGGGGTTTACCTCAGTTTGCCTGAATACACTATCTGTCTTGACAGCTAATTTAATACCGTCTCGCAGATGCATTGTCTCATAGAGTCACAAACCCAACGAGCTTATTTTTTATTTTCCTTTTATGAAAGGATATTTAATTTTGTAGTCATGATTTAATATTTATAAAACCGGAAGAGACGGTTTTTTTATTTTATTATAAGTTTTCAGTTTTTCAGAATTTAAGATACAACTGTAATCGAAAATGAGTAAGTAATGCCTTATTATCACTTGTGTGACCCAGTAGAAGATTAACAACTTTAAATACAGTATGGGGCAACAGAGTGATAAGTTCCTCCATTGTTTTTAATTATTTATTACATTCTACCTCTGCTCGAAAATGGTTGTATGTAATTCCATATTTTCAGTACATGCATGTTTTTACAAATAAATGATCTTGTATCATCTTTATCTTTTATCAGCGAAGTAACAGGTCTGTTCGCGATAAACTCAAAAACTACTGCACCGATTTTCATGCTGTTTTCACCAATGGATAGAGTGATTCTCGAGGAAGGTTTTAGTATATATTATATATTACAGGATTTCTTGAGTCTACCCTTTTTTCTAAAACTGGTATGACATTCACTTTTATTTTCGGTTAAGTTGTCGTACTCATCTAAAAAACAACATAATTATAGTAATGCGAGTACCTATCTGAGGTATTCGCAAACAAATACCAAATTATCGTCAATTCCACATGCGGAATTAACATTTGCGTAATCCTGCGATATTAGTACCAAATTACCATTATTATTGATAGTTGTACCAACGTATCATTAATATTAATATTTGCCTTTATACAGGCGTTACTTGAGGAATGGACGAACAAATATTTTGCTGCGGTAAATGTATGGTATAGCGAATTCGATGTCTGCCTACTTGTCAAAACGAAAGAAATTAATATCAGAGCTATGTAGGTAAATCGGTCCGATGAAGTTTAATTTAGTATCAGGATATTAATAGCGGGTGTAAAAAGACGCTTAACGAAGCCGAAAGTGACTTGTTATTCCCGTCACCTTCTGGTTACGGAGATATTGAAGGTCAAAGTTCCGACTATTTCAGACGTTTTTTAAAGAAAGCAAGTTTTAAATGTTGTATCTTGATTTTAAACACAATGTTTGGCGTGCGTTACGTTGCGCACTACCGTAAACAGCGATTTTTCACACCAAAAATAAAAGTCGTTTCCCAGCAATTATCTTTTGTGCAATGTTACTTAACTTCATGAGCAGAATGCGTATTTAACGGCTATGTGATGGATATTTTTGCACATTGTATAAAATTTGCTTGGATTTAAAAAGCCACTCCATAATCTTATTCCTTGCTAGGAGCTTTCGCTCTCTAGCCAAATGATGGATTGAAGTCGCTACACTTTGTCGCAGAAGCCGGGCAACGCGTAGAACACCCATTTATCATCTCCACCGATTTCTCACTTCAAAGGTAACATAAACAAACAAAAAGTCCAATTAAGAATTTAAAACGTTATGTTAATTCTAGCTTCTAATACAAACATTTACAAATTAAAATTTATGCTGACCGTACTTACCAACATCAAAAAAGAATGGGTACTCATTACGCAAAATTTGGCAAATATTACCCATTGATTATGTAGTAGAATATATAAAACAGGATTTATTGTTGAACGTTTGTAACAAAGAAGAAAATATGATGGTTTAATTAATTGAATGTCGTCAAATAATAATTAACAGGGATTAGAAAGGGAAAAAAATAGTTTTCGGGAACATTACACATGTCCACAATATCAATACAATAAGGGCGATTGTCCACCGCCACCGTCAACGGGACGTCACCGAGATTATTCGAACTGAACATAACATCCCGGTGACGGCGATCGTGTTTCCACCACGACCGACCTTGGCGGTTTATGTTACGATAGACAATACAAAAACCGGACGAACGGCGCCGGTGCGATGGCAGTGTGTGGACAAGATCAAAGGTGTATTGCCGTTCCGTCACATCAGCCCGTCATAATCTCGGGCCGAGTTCTAGCGGTCGCGCCGAAATACTCGAAACTTCGGCGGCCGGGATGACGGCAATCGGTGACGGACATGCGTTAGACACGCGGCCCTAGTAAATGTATGTATCGCTACTACGGCGCCCTCATCTCGTTCTCGGTGACTTCCCGACGACGGCTGCGGTGGACAAATCCATTAAAAGTAGTTTAATTAGCGGACCAGATAGACCGTCAATGTTCACTGCAAAAAAAAATATTGACAATTGACGTAAAATTCATCCATATTCGACGGGAATTGACGTCAGTAATCTGATTACCTAGCGGCACATCATATTATGTGATAAGCGGCAAAACAAAATACTACGATAACAGTATAGTAAAGTTGTTACGGTATTGTGACCCCCAAAGAGTACCGCCACATGAGTAACTAACCAACAGAGACCAAACTAGGCACTTGGCACATGGATTGCGCTGCATCAGGTAAGTAATCTACTTGACGACGCGTTCATCGCGATGCCATAACTAAACGTGCATGCAAATCAAACCGAAGCATTCATGCAAGCGCCTCAATCGGCTAAAAGCTAATAGCTAGAAGCTAATTGATATGCGGGTTGAGATAATCCATTGCTTCGGAGGACAGACGGATGCTGTGCACGGAGTTTTTCCGCAAGTTAGCTACGTATCACGTTTTATACCGTGCCTCCTTTCCACTACCGCACAAGCTGGTCCACGGCCATTGTTACCTACGGCTATGTTCAGTTCGAATTTGTGTCAGTTCAATCCCACTACAATTTTTATACAAAGCGAACGCAAAGACACGCGCGAGACGTGTTCCTGCAATAGAACAGCGACTTTTCTTCAAACTTTGACTTATACAGGCAGCAGTATGCCTATCGCCGCAAGATTGTATGAAAATTGTTGTCCCTGTTTGATTATCTACTCATGTAGTTCCACTGAAATGAGCGTAGTACAAACATTTCAGCGATAGCGTTTATAACTTTATGATATAAACATTATGGTGTTTTTATGATCGGAAAACTGACCGACGCGACGGCCACCTGGTGCATAGTTAACAGTTATAGCTACTTAGACCAACTCTTTACAGCCTCCTCAGAGATTTCCCTGAACAGAAGGCCAATTCTCTAACTTAACGTGCAAAGTGAAAATCATGCGACCGGAATGCGATGACATTGTGAGTAGATCAAAAAATGGTATTCTGCTAACCTTAACATTCTGTTTGTTCATATTCCGTTTGCAATATCTTCGCAGTCTAGTCTCGTGGCGGTCGAGTTTGTTTTCGTTTACGGAAATAAACATATTTTCATGTTGGTTCAGTGCATGCAGACGATATTGTGATAATTAGTGATATTTCAATTTTTTGCAACCTTATTTTATGATTTTTTTAATGTTTAATTAGTTTGCTTGGATAAGTACTTACATACTTTTAGTATTTTCATTCCCGTTTATTGTTTTAAATCTTTAATAATTCAAAATCATTCAAATAAAATAATCGGATAAAAAGCTAACTTGGAACGTATAGCCAATGGCAACGCGCAAGCGCGATGCGGCTGATAGAAATTCAAGACGGAGACGTCAGTTCATTTTTACTAATGTCAAACTTTATGTCTATTCAAAATAAAAAAAAATTGCCGAAATTATTATATATAGATTTATTGCGGTATATAGAATACGGCATTGATTTTCTCGATTATCATACATAACCATCGCATTATTTTTCAATACTGTACGTCAGAATGGATGTCAATTGAGTCAAAATCAGAGTTGCCATTTGGAAAATAATTTATCAACATATAGGTAAATTCAATGATTCGACGTATGTTACAACCGTAGTAACATGTTTTCCATAAGCGACTTTGTGAGTCTGTAGGTCTTGACAAACTCACGGTCGCTCATGGGCAACGCATTTGCTGCGAAGCGACGAAGACGATTGGAACGTTGACGTTTTCTTCGCAGTCTCCGCCTTTTTGACGCCGCAGCATCGTCCGCACGTTACGCCACTGTCAAAGTTAACCACCGCAGGCCAAAACTACTCATTATCAAAATAAAATGAAAAAAAAGAAAGAAACACAAAATACTTCACAAAAATACACAAAAAGTCTGTCCAAAAAAGCTATACTAATATGAATAGAAAAACTAAAAGGCCGGGAAATAAAAATTATATACCTACACACAAAAATTATGCAGAAGCTACAATTTTTCATGACAGTTCAGTCAACAAATAATCTCATGCTTACGTCAGTTTTGACGTTTGCTTAGGTACGGGAATACCAATTTTATATTCTTTCGCAACTCGAAATTTTAGCAGAATACGGTTTCAGTACATTTCTTATTTTCATTCTATTCGCAATATCATTGCACCAAACGTCACCTTTGACAGCCTTTGACTTAGTAGAATACCTTTTGTGACATTTTGGAACTTTTGCGGCCATGCGACTTGAATTTGAACGTTTTTTAAGTTAGAGAATTGGCCTTCAGGCGTTGCACAGACAGGGTTTCGGATCGGTATTTTGAGAGGTAGAACAAAAAGCAGGGTAGTTTCAGAAAATTCTGAAATCAAATCACATGAAAGGACCAAACAACTTCGAAAACAGATTTCAAGTCTGACATAAACTTTCCAATATGGCTGGCAATAAAACTGACCCAAAATGTTCAAAGAGCATACATAAAGAATTCTAACGTCGTTGACATTGGACCCGAGCCATAATCTTTTTGACCCGAACTGAAATCGAAAGGTTAAACTTAGAAATATATATGTACACAAATACATAAAGTCACGCAGAAACTACAGAACGCCATGTGCTAATATTTTACATGATATTTGATTATTAAATGGTTTGTTTTGAAGTTCTAGCTGTCAACTTGATCAAACATAAAATCAAAACCTGCTTTGTTTTAGATATCGGCAATAAATACTTCCATTTTTGTCAAATTTTTCTCGAAACTCGAGACTATTTTCCTTTTTTTTTTGTGTTTTTTTTTGCACGCACAAAACACAAATACCAACCTTAATACAAGGATAAAGTATGTACTTTCTGCAGTCCTACATCTCTGCCCTGCCCATATTATGCGTTTTACAAATATCTTCCGACAAAGATCGATTTAAGGACGGAATCTCATCTCGCTGTGTCCTTACAAAGTACAAACCCTTTATTCTTGACATTGTTCAGTGTATCGGTACAGGTATCCCTTTCTTATAATATTATGCATTTTTTTTTTTTGCGTTCGTTCTTTTACATTTCTAGTGAATTAAACATTATTCTAACATATAAACTGATCATAAAGTGCCCATTGCCAGGCTCTGTAACATTTTATTAGTCCAGACTTTTAATTATTGTGGTTAAAATTTCATCTGGAAAAACAGGGCACGATTCGGTACAACTTACGAGAATGCTGGATAAAATCATCTAGGTTGGGCTGATTGACCAGAGTGCGTCGAAATCCAACGTGTGTAGATTGTCATGCGAAGTACGTCATTAAGACTTTTTTTTAGAAACGAAAATCTTTAAAATACAACATTTTGGCATGGACCTTAAAACAGGCTTTGACATGGACAAAATATTCATAAAAAGGGCACGTAAAAGCAAAGCCTTATAAATTCTAGAGGTATTAAACTATCAAAGAAGGACTCCTTTTTTTTTTTGATGTTGTAAATCTTCAAATGACTTCACCCGCTCTGGGCGGAGCGGAAGGACGTGTCAGACTTTTACTCGCTAAAACCCACCCGTGTTCCTTCAGTTGCCTGTTGCCAAGGTCCCGTTATCCCTTTCGGACTTTCCCGCAACCCTGGCAGGAAAGGTCTAGAATGTTGAAAAAGCTTACCTAACAATTTTTAAATAAATGAAATCTTCAGCAAAATCTCATTCAAGTTATTTTTGCCCAAATATTTTTCAAGCGTTCCTCAAAAGACGAGCAAGTCGAAGATAAGGAAAGCGTGTTAAAATATAATCAGATCACTAAATCTATTTGTTAAAAAAAATAGCTACCATAGATAGTGACTATACTGTATTTAGATAAGAACTGTTTCTAAGATGTAGCT
Organism: Lithophane leautieri; assembly: GCA_949152455.1. Lineage (NCBI taxonomy): Eukaryota > Metazoa > Arthropoda > Insecta > Lepidoptera > Noctuidae > Lithophane > Lithophane leautieri. The sequence continues at coordinate 3,831,588 of OX424479.1, read as the reverse complement.
ATCACAATCATGACATTGATGGGCGGAAAAATACTTGTCAAATTACTTTTATATATCTCTAAACCGACTAACAATTTTGGAATAAATAAAGAAAGAAAGAAAGAATAAAGTTTATTTGGACACAGTTCATGAAACACAAAATACAAATAACAAACAATACATAACTAAATATTTGGCCCGAAGGACCACTAAGCACCCATTTATACAAAGAGGCTTAGGAAGTTTTATGTAGGTACCTACAGGCAAATAAATTGGGACCACAGATAGTTATTACAAGTCTAGGTACCGTTTACACTTAGCAACCGTTAGTTACGGAACCCTAAATAAAAACTATTTCAGTATTTAACGTGATATTTCTTTAAGATCCATCCACTAACAAATAGTCTCAAAGCATTTTTATGATAATCTTCATAAAAAATCAGATTTAAACTTGATGAAATTATAGTTCAAGATGTGATACAAACCATTCATTTTGATGGAATGTTGTATTGATTTCAGTCTCATAAATGTATTTTTTCAAGTCGTCTCATGCAGCTGAGATGAGAATGCTAAAAGGAATGTGTGGTGTTACACGAATGGATAGAATAATCCTAACTAATATTATAAATGCGAAATAAATGTGAGTTTGTTTGTTTGTTTGTAACGCTTTCACGCTAAAACGGCTGAATTGAAAATTATTTAGATGAAATTTGGCATACGGGTAGACCATGACCTGGAATAGGACATAGGATACTTTTTACCTCGATATTCCCACGGGATTGAGACTTACGCGGGTGAAACCGTGGGGTTCAGCTAGTATAATATTAGTATTCTATCCATTACCAAACATGCCTTTTAAGAAGGTCTAAAAGTGGCACCGGTGCTGTGACTGAAAAGTTGTGCGGAAATCGGTTGCCATGCTATTGGCATGTGATGCGGAGGAATCAGGAAAATGTCGTGAAGTAAGTTTTGAGTATTTAAACAACGTCGATGGCTGTAAAGGAAGACCAAAGAAAAGATGGATAGATTGTGTGAAAGATGATATGGCTAGAAAGGGGGTGTCTACCAAGATGACGACTAATAGAGAATTATGGAAGTAAACGACATGTTACGCCGAGGACATTTGGTTTAAATAGGTTTTTATCTGTAGTATCTTATTTATCTTATATAGATTCTATTCTACCTTGTGAATGTGAAAACGTCGTAGGCTTAGTGAACTGTAGACATTTATTTTTAATTTTTTTATGAACTTTATCTGAAACTTTTTGAAAGGCCTACACTGTCCTCCCATAACTATTAACACTGTAATTCGAAAATATTGTAAAAGCCAATTATCTTTTAAAAGAGTAACCATGGAGTTTCTTGCCGGCTCTTCTCCATAGGAAACGACCAATTGGAACCGTGCACCTAGCTTCTGACGTTTCATAAGTGCCCATGTAGGCTTATGTGAAATAAAATATTTTGATTTTTGATTGACAAATATATTGGAATAAACGAGAATGATGATGAAATGATGTTTTTAGGTTATTTTCTGTTTTGGTAACTCTGCCTTACCATTCGGAGATTACAGGCGTGATATTATGTTATGATAATAACTTGATCAGCCCTTTTAGAATACGAAAGCGTCATGTTCATCGAGGATGAATTTCACAAAGAGCGAATCTTTAAGAGCATTCTACTTCAGCGACATAAAATCACAGTTAAGGGCGTACCCTATCTGAAGTTGGTTAGCATGATCCTCCGTTATGCCGAAAATACTGCAGCATTCATTTTGAAATAAATATATGTTAAAGTTGAGGACTGATGCTAGGTCCTATGTTTGGCGAAAACACGATTACATACAATTTTCTCAATAGAAAAAAAATCCAAAGTGATCTCTAAACAGAACTATAAACCGCTGGTATTAAAAAAATACTTCAAATTAGATCATGAAACTTTGCATAATAGCTGAACTATCTATAAAACAGGTCTTCTGTTTTTTATTTTTCTTAAATTACCAATAATTTCACCGTAAAAAGCAATTACCTAAACTTTTCGAGGCTTGAGAGCCGCTAGCACCCCACCCAGTCTCGCTCTCACTCATGTCGCGAGTAGTATGTGCGAGCGAGGTAAAATCTAAGGTAGGGTACAGCCTATAGGTAAAAGTCCGAAGGCAGCGGCAACCGCAAACCACAGCGTCAACGCAATGACAGACCACAGCGACACGACAGGTTTCTATTTAACTCTGTGAAATCGCAACATTGCAATGGTTTTCATTTCATTGTCTTTCATAGCGATTGAACGATTTTGGGCGACTTTGCCGCTGCGGTTTGCGATCTAACTGTGATTTATATTCGACGAAGTAGGGCGATGTTTTATGACTATGTAAAGGTACAACTCTGATTCGAATTACCTCTAAAATGTAAATAGTCTCCAGTATAATCTCGGTTAGCTTAGCTAGATTAATCTACAGGGCTATATCACTATTTCCCCGAGAGACTGGACGGGCAGTCTAATTAGACACAGACCCAGGTCCAACATGTGAATAATTCGCTTAAGCTAGCAGGTTTTGTCCAAACGGTGGGTTTAGACCATGCATATGCATATGCGATGTATAGACATAGAGAGAATAGGGTCGGGACATTATGTGCGAAAGGCTGGCAAAAAAAATAACAAGGTAAACGTTTTCAAGGAATGTAACTAGGTAGGTACCTTCTTTGCATAACTTACAATATTTTTAGTTTCATGCATGGCATTGCATTGACGTTTTTTTTTATATATTTGGCTCCGGATTACTTGTTTTGCTGCTTCCAAATTTTCATTTGCTAGGCGGTTTCTATTTTTCGTTTTGTTACGATTCATTCGGATTCATAACTGAAAACGTTCGTTCATAAGTATACGTCAATCCAAATAACTTTAGCACATTTTAGTGCATTTTTTCGCAATTTTTAATACTTAAGTATTTTCGTAAATGCAACGGTAGAAGTTGAGTAAGTTACCTTAAATACCAAGTGGTGTATGTATACAACATTGTCAACATTTATTTTATAATTTTCTTTTAATTCTCGTATTTTTTTAATTTGTTGGCGGGCCCCAGGCTTGCCTTCTGCAGGCCACGGTCTGTGCATCGCTGGTTTAGACCAAGCGAACACAGAACCGGGGGGCCAAGTCTACTAATTTACATACGTGTCAATGGTATCGCAATGATGAGTTTTTGACAGATTTTGTATGGCAAATCTGTCAAAAACTCATAATTGCGAGACCATTGACACGTTTGTAAATTAGTAGACTTGGCTCCCAGAACAAGAGCAAGAGCCTTCTTTTGTTGATATTCTTGACATTTTATTAAAGATAGCGCAACGAAGGAATATTCAGTCGCTGTTTACACAAAAATAATTTGGTAGAGTCGAGATAGAATGTGCATTCGCTCGTTTGGTCTAAATCGACCTTTAGAGAAACATTTTATAGTTTCAATAACAAATCATAATGAGCTTCAATGAGCAAAAATGAGCTTCAATGAGCTTTTAAAATGCAATAAAAAATCTAAGAACAGAGACAGAGATTGTACAACGCAAAATTTAATAAACGCAAATCCCAAAAATATTAGTTCAACCATTAAATTGATTTTTATTTATCATAGTTTTAATTAAAATAGTGTTGTACTTGTGTTCTACATACCCACCACACACACACACACACATACATAAACTCACGCCTTCTTCCCATGGAGGTAGGCAGAAACTACATACGTACTACCGCTGTTAAACCCGCGATGGTTTGTGTGGTATGTTTAAAGTCTAAATAAATGTATGTAAAATATTGTTTTCTGAATAATAATAATAAAAAAAAACAATAATTGTTAAAAAGATTTTCGACAGTGTACAATCGGAATTATTGTACCTACCTGCTGTTAGTTAACATTTGGATTCATACAATAAAATAATGAATTAGAACAAAAAACAATGAAACAACATAAAAAATGTTGTATTGTGTATACATATCCAATAAGTATAATTGCGGTGTATCAAGTCTTTCCGTATTCTGTTACCCGTATGTATTGATAATATTATTAATTTATCTTTTAGAAAAAAAACACTCAACTAAATAATTAAATTACAATATGCGTTTAGGAGCCTACAATCTGCAATAAAATACACACATCAACACGGTCTAGGGATATTTCATACTCAATTAAATAACTCGAAAAGTACTGGCCGCATTGGAATCTTTTATACACCGATTTGTTTGTAATTTATCTCAGACTGGGCGGAGATGTTACGAGCTGTGGGAATGCTGGAAGCTGGGTCTGTTCAGCGTAATGTTGCTGAGGCCATAGGGACCCACCAAAATGTAATTTCAAGATTGTGGACACGCTATCGTGCCACAGGTGAAGTAGCGGAGAGGCACCGGGGGCCAAGTCGCATCACTACCCCCAGACAAGACCGATTTTTGCAAATTACTGCGCGAGCTCAACCAAATGCAACGGCGACTCAATTGGTCCAAAGGCTGCGAGTGAAACACCAAGTGCTTGTGAGTGACCAAACTGTAAGAAGACGACTGCATGAAAGCAATCTACGCTCTCGTAGACCACTCCGGGTCCCACCTTTACGGAGAGGCAATCGTGGACGACGATTAGAATGAGTTTGGAACCACGTGGACTGGGGCCGTGAGCAATGGTCCAACGTGCTGTTCACGGATGAATCCAGGTTCGGCTTCCATCCAGATTCACGAAGGACGCGTGTTTGGCGAGTTCCTGGACGATGGAACCGTCTTCAGAACCCTCAGGAAGTTCACCCATACCAAGGAGGAACAATTATGGTTTGGGCAGGAATTCGTCTTGGAGGACGGACGGATCTCGTTTGGGTGCGGGGCAATATGACGGCAGAACGATACGTCCAACAGGTGCTGGGACCCGTAATCTTGCCCCACAGAACACAAATGGGGCAAGATTTCCTGCTCATGCACGACAATGCCCGGGCACACACGGCGAGAACGGTAGCAGCTTGGTTACATACACACAATGTTAGGGCCTTAGACTGGCCTGCTCAATCGCCAGATCTAAATCCCATTGAGCATGCGTGGGATATGCTGCAAAGAAGAGCTCTGAAGGAAGTTCCTGAAAATCTGGCTACAGAAGATCAACTTTTTGCGCACCTCAGAAGGACATGGGACAATATTCCGCAGCAAGACATTGACAACCTTGTTCTGAGCATGCCGAATCGTTGCCGATGTGTTATGAACATCATGGGCGCTTGCTCAGACTACTAACTTCAAGTTTATAAACACAAATTAAATGATTTTTCTATTTTTTTCAGTTTTTACTCATAAATTAAAAGTTAATTCATATACGGTTTCCGTCTATGCTTCATTTTTTCCCATAAAATCCTGAAATTTTAATCGAAGTACCTTAACCATTATTAAAAAATGGTAGAATATTAAATAACGTATCTTTTAAATATATACATGTCATATAAATAATTAACACATTGATAGTAATTCGCTTTTTTAAAAATATCCCTAGACCGTGTTGATGTGTGTATATATAACTATAAGCACTTGTTCAAATTAACTTTCTAAAACATGCTCAGTGTCTGATAATTCATTTTATATAAAGTCTAGCGAGCTTATGTTCAATAGACAAGAGTTCGCTAGACTTTAAATAATTTTTTCAGAAACTGAGCAAGTTTTATTATCAGAATTGTCTGTCTGTAAGGAATAATACATCCAATATGACGTTAAATATAATAAGCTGATAGCATTAAGTTTTAAGTCTAATGATAAAACAATTATTTAAACATTTACTTTATTAAAACAACAATGGAATAAATACACACATCAATCTGCCTAGCCTTTTCCCAACTATGTTGGGGTCGGCTTCCAGTCTAACCGGATGCAGCTGAATACCAGTATTTTACATGGAGCGACTGCCTATCTGACTTCCACAAACCAGTAACTGGGTATTACGATACCCCTTGGTAAGACTGGTTGTCAGATTTTCGGGCTTCTGACGACCCGTAACGTCTGTCAAAGATCCTCGAATGACAGCCGGGACCAACGGCTTAACGTGCTTTCCGAAGCACGGAGGAGTCTCAATATATAAAGATGGTCACCCATCCACGGACCAACCCCGGCAAGCGTAGCTTAACCTGATGGATCGACCCGTGCGGCTGTTATTACTTAGCCACGAGCTCCTCTAAATAAATACACACATCATTTGAAAATGTGGACTTCATAATATTCTCATTTCACATCAATTTTCCCTTTATTTTAACCACGATATCATGAATGCCCATTAGTCAACTGAAGAGCTCATATATCAGTCAATTCAAGTTTTAGACATCCACGGAATGAGGGTTAGCATTTATAACTACCTGATGACATATTTAATTGAACATAATCGGAGTAAAACGTGCTTAAATTAGTATGCTTCCGTGCAACCGTGCTTAATATTAAGTAATTATTAATTATTATCCCAGATTTATTAACTGCAGTATTCAGTTTCTTATTTAAGCACGGTTTAATCCGATTATGTGAAATGTTGCAAAGAGCAAACAAATGTTTTTTTATTTTATTTTTATTTTGGTTAATATGATAAAATATTGAGTAAACTGCTTACTAACTATACCACTAAGGGCGAATTCGACCAAACTTTAATCCCTAGTATACTCGTAAGTCTAATCCAGCGAGTAAATATTAAATTTTTGACAGATTTTCTATACAAAAACTGTCAGACGTCAATTTTATTCCCCGAATAAATGTTATCTGGTTTTTGAGGGTGGCTGGGCTGTTAAGGGTATCGGGTCTTTGGTTAAATCGGCCCTAAATATAATACAAGAGACACTTAGGCGTCGAAGTATTCGTCCGCATCGCTGTCATCCGGAAACGTGCCCAGAAGACTTGCAGCATTGCCACGTTGAATGGCAAAAACATTATACCACTGTGGCCGGATTTTAATACATAAAATCAGTGACTAAATATACCTACCTAAAAATTGCAGCAATAACTTTCGGGATATCAGCACAACAATAGATTTACAGAACTATATAAAGCCGTCCTCATACTGTCGTGTAAGCCATTATAGAAAAGTTTCCAGTTCATTTAGCTTCAGCTTAAGCGTGAAGGCAAACAATGTCACCCCATAAACACTTCTTAGCCTTGGCCTATTAACTTTGTAAACTTGATGTAGAGCCTTAGCAAGCATTTTACTTTTAACATCGGCGATGTGCGATTTTTCGCATCAGTGCTACATTTTATTGACGACACACCCCGTCTCCCAAACGTTTTTTTTATTTTAAATTTATTATCTACTCTATCATTTTTTTTTTTGTCAGTCGTTACGGGTCGTCTGAAGCCCGAAAGTCTGACAACCAGTCTTGCTAAGGGGTATCGTATTACCCAGTTATTGGGTTGTGGAGGTCAGATAGGCAGTCGCTGCATGTAAAATACTGGTATTCAGCTGCATCCGGTTAGACTGAAAGCCGACCCCAACATGGTTGGGAAAAGGCTAGGCAGATGATGATCTACTCTATAATTTTAAAGTGAAAAGATTTGTGTTTTTGTTTGTATCGAATAAAATCAAAATCTACTGGACCGTTTTCAAAAATTATTTCACCATTAGAATGCTTTATTATCATTTAGTGACATAGGCTATATAATTCATAAAGATATCACACGGGTGAAGCCACTGGCGGAAGCTAGTCAATAATATACAAGGGAAGAACGTAATTTTAGTAGAACTTAGTTCATAAAAAAAAATTACTTTGGTACAGAGATTTTGTAATAACAACCATAAATAAGTCGGAATAAAGTTCGAAATACAAATACTACTGGCTCGGAGGTTTAAGCTGCGGCCTGCGATATATATTGCCTTTCAGCGATTGCTTTGAAGAAGCATTCCATTTTTTTTACCTACGTTGCATTGGTTTGCAGAAAAGCGAAGCGTTCATTATTTCTCTAGTTGTATTGAGCTTCTGAAAAGTGACTAAGAGTGAATTTCACCAACGAAACTGAACACATCTATGCCGCGTTCCAGAGCTGTCACTGTCATTTTTAACGGAGTTCCAAAAAGGAAGAGTTTTTATGTTCGTCTGTATGTATTTTTTTTTTTGTATATTCGTCGATATTTTTGACAATTTGAAACAGATTTTAAAAAAAATTTTTTTAGTTCGAAAGGGTCCCATATAAATTTAATTAACTTTGCTTGCGTGGGTTTTGAGTTAGCTTCAATATTACGTATTATTCCCATTTAATATATATTATCTCGACGACGCGACGTTCTAAGTGACTCCCGTCACTGTTATTTACATACCAGGTGGTAGGTGGTATTCGAATTTGTGTGGGGTAGGTAAAAAACAACCGACTTCTTCGGAAGTCGATGGCAAAAAACGAAAATTGAAAAGCAAAGCCCCGACTTCCGAAATTAAACTAATTTTCACTTTTTATTGTGTTTTTTGGAAGTCGGTTGTTTTTTTTTTGTAAAAAGTTTTTATTGTTATGGAATATTGGCACTGGCAGCTCTTGAACGCGGTTCAGACGTGCTGATCTTGTTTAGTTTTATTGGTGAAATAGATCCTAAATCGCTGATAACCTATGCTCAAAGAAGCATGTCTGCTTAGGCCCGCTACAAGTAAACGGCTTAACCTGTGGTACATGTGAGGCTTACTTTGGAAATTAGATCAATTTGGTAATTAGATTCTCAAAGACTTGGATCATGCTTGCTTGGGTTTTGGCTTTAAATAACTTGAATATTCTATAAACAATATGATTTTTGAAGGAAGTAATAGAACAGAAAGTAATTCGAAAATAATAAATTGATATACGAATTTAATTTGATGTGGTTTGCAACAAAAACGTGTTATCTGAAACTATTTATTTTTTCACAAAATACCTAATAAAAAAACGAATCTATCTAATAGCCTCGTTATATAGAGTCCACTCAGCTGAAATACCGTTAATTCCATCTGATTCAGCAGATTAGGAGTTGCAGACGGCCGTAATGGTTTTGATAATGATTTATTCCATAATCTTTGCAGGGTTAAGCTTTTAATGGTTTAGCGCTGAATGAGCAGTACAACTGTTATTTAAACTTATAAATGATGAATCAGAAATCATTTATTTGCAAAGAATGTAGGTAACAAAACAATAGTTTTGGTGGTGTAAAAAAAAAAAAAACAAGGATCCAGTACATTCTACCGAATGGCATGCAACATTAAGCATTAAAATAATCATAATTATTACAAATCTATGTGTCAGGTAATCAATTTTTTAATGTCGTTTCTTGAAATTTAAACTCACTGGCAAAATAATAGTCATAGTAAATAAAATTAGAATAAAACAAACCTAATAAATTGAAATATTATTGAGAAATGTCATATGGTGATGTCATTTAAAAACTCACTGACAGCATAATAACATTTATCAACTAGTAGTTTCGTTAATTTCTTTTTGAAAGAATGACATGTATCATTTTTAATGTCATTAGGTATTTTATTGTAAATGACTGGTCCCATATGCATAATATTCTTTCGTAATAATGCTGTTTTGAAACTGTTTTGAACTGTGAAAGATAGAGATAGCTAAAGTTCGTTTTTTAATCCCAGATTAATTTGGCATTTCAAATCCTTGTTGTTCGTTTTTTCAATTTGAGAATTACTACATGTAGATCTTATATCCTAATCTACTTTCTACCTTTTTAACCGACTTCCAAAAAGGAGGTGGTTCTAAGTATATTTGTCTGTACGTATTTTTTTTTTCATTTATTTCCATTAATTTGATTTAAAACCATTTCATCTTTCTTAATGTTTAAAACACTGTTTGAAACTTGTTTATAAACACTTTAATTTTTAAAAATGTTTTATTTCAAACTGTTTTAAACATTGTTTAAAATACCTATGTGTTTTAAAACAACTTGTTTGTTTATAGGACATAGGTATATAGGACAAATATTTGTTTTATTTGTGAAAGAATCTAAAGTGAATGCAATTCCAACTGACACCGTAGGATATACGTGAACCTTTTAGCACAATTTATTACTAAGAAGCTTACCCTTCATTTCTCGAGAAAAGTTTAATAAATAGGAACAAGCAAACTGATACTCGCAAAGCTTAGAACAGGAGCTTGAACGACTTAAAAGATGATTACAAAATTAAAAAACTTTTGTTATTTTTTATGCAAACAGATGTATCTATGTTACGCTACAGGCAGCCCTTGAAAGCTCTGAGCGACGAGCATGGAATTTTTAAGTACCTATAGTACTTTATTCGAGCTTGACAGTGGACAACGCGCTCTTAGCAAACGACCGACAATAATCTATCCAACAAAAGTGGTGGAAAACAAACATTAATATTCAAATGTGATGCTGATAAGGTGTGTCCGAACAATGAGCGGCAATCATGTAGGGTTGCCGCGCTCGGCGGCGTGGCGCGTTGTGTTTGAACGATTACTGCGCGCGAACGCTTCTAGTAAACATTCGTCAGTAATTGTGTTTGAACGACAAGAAACGACACACGCAACCGCTTAAATTTTAATTCAGATTCCAACTAAAGTACGCCGCCGCCTGTCTCGGATATGCCGCGCAAACATTCGTTAGTTTAGTCCTAACTAGAGCGCGTCAGAAATATGTCCTGTAAACGCCGCGTATTGCTGCCGCGCTCTTGCTGATCAATGTTTGGACACACCTTTACACAAAGGATGGGACACTTAATATCGTGTGTCCTGCGTATCCTGTAGTCTGCACGTTACAGGAACTGATCGCGCCAAATATGTAGTCATCGCCCATCGACACGCCGCCGCTGACAAAAAAAATCAGTAGATACCTACCTACTCAAATTTAATCGTCCCGTGCAATAAATCAATCCTGCAGAAATCGGAGCAAGACGTATGATCGACTCTCGCCTGTCCGATCCAATTTGTGTCAGTGGTATATCAAAGGATAGGTATCATTATTCCGCCGCTTTTTATCAGTGACTACGACCCGGCTTCAGTCGGCAGTAGTGGCGGATAGTATGTAGTTAATCAGTCAAAAAGCGACCGTCTACGTTGGGCATAATGCGATCTTTGTGGTGACCTGTGTTCAGCGGTGGATGTCTAAATATTGATAAATAATTTTTCAGTCGGCAGTAGTGGCGGATAGTAGTGTAGTTAATCAGTCAAAAAGCGACCGTCTACGTTCGACATAATGCGATCTTTGTGGTGACCTGTGTTCAGCGGTGGATGTCTAAAAATTTATAAATAATTTTTCACTTGGCAGTAGTGTCGGATAGTAGTGTAGTTAATCAATCAAAAAGCGACCGTCTACGGTGAGCATAATGCGATCTATGTGGTGACCTGTGTTCAGCGGTGGATGTCTAAAAATTGATAAATAATTTTAATGAAGATAATGCTATCAACGAACATGAAGATAATGTTACTCATTCAATTGATAATATCGGGTTAGCCTCTTACGACATACAGTTTTCAAGATACGATTGATTATTCTTAGCTCAAACGCACAGATGTAGATAGACATATCTGTGCTCAAACCCTAGCTTATAATAATTTAAAGTAGAGTATCTTAAAACAATCCAGCAATATCATTAGTATCGTCCATTATCCCCGATTTATTTTATTTACCTGACGCTTTGGCTTTGTTAAGATAACATGACTGATTATATTATAAACGGCTGTAAATCAATTTTTTTTGTATTCATTTCATGCTGATTGTAAAATATTAAATATCTTTTAATATTAAATATCTTATTGACGTTTTATTTTAGTACATAGAGTGATGGATTATGGACTAAGTTCTATTGATAGGTTTTCATAATCATAGACATTATCGGAAAATTTGTATTTCTTAATCAAGAATTAGCTGCAGTAATTTATACACCTTGTCTGAATCTTCATTCGTACAATAGCTCGTCATACTTCACATTTGCACTCACATACAGAAAGTCTCGTCTTTTTCCCATGGGGGTAGGCAGAAACTACAGAAGGCCACTTGCTACGATCCTAAAATATCCTGTAGGACAAGTTTCTTTTGAAATGTTTCTATAATATTTTAAGTAAGTATATTTAAATAATTAAGTTTTTCCCGCTTATGTCAGATTATTCCGGAGAATCATAAATCATAATCTGCATTGCTTCACTATTCGATATATTTGTTTAATTGATTCGGGAAAACAAAACAGTTGCACATATATTTAATAAGCAGGGTAGAGAAAAAAAAAATTATACATATGTAGCTCACAACGTTATCCACATCATTAATACTACATAATTGTTATGGAAACCGACCCCAGCATAGTTGGGAAAAGGCTAGGCAGATTTTTTTGTTATGGACATATAGGTATTGTGCTTATAAACCTCCAACTGTCATTAACGAGACACAATAGAATTTTAATTGTTATCTATCTTATAAGATATATCGACAGTGTAAGGGATAATCAAATGCAAACGGAAATCTACTTTCTATATCATCAAGCCGATAGTTTCTCAGAGACGAGACAATGTTTTATCCTGCATGTGCAAAAACTATTCCTAGAATAGAATGACAACGTTCAAAAGTACTGAAAACTATTTTTACCCTCATTTTACTGATATTTTTCATAAGTTAGTCTCTTGTAGATTATTAATTAATTAGACTATTGGAACGTAAACAATCGTAATTATATGTAAAAATAATTACAAAAACATAAGTAAAGATAAAATCCAAACAACTTACGTTTATCGAAACAATAATCCACTTTTAATAGCACACACTCACTTTGCACACAAATTCACAAAACAAAACACTTGGAATCATCAATCATTGGATACTATAAAAAGTACTCTGTGCGAGGAACTTAGTACTTACATTATAAGTTTTCGCGATGTTTTACGAAATTTTCGCGAGCGCGGCGCTACCTCCCTTACCGAGTGCGCAAACCGTACTGAACTGAAATCATCGAAAACATAGGCAGAGATAACTCTTGTTACCGCAAAACATATTTATCACAGTTCGACCAAATTCTAAAGTGCTGATTTGTGGAAAATCCTTTTCATTATCACTACTTCTCAATTTATTCAGATTATCTATTCGGAAAATTAGAAAGTAATTAAAAGGCTTGGTACAAGTATTGTTTGCATATTCATTAGCTTTTAGCTTGATGGTTTTGTGGATAGTGTTTTGATCGATCTAGGGTGTGTCGGAAATGTATCCTTGGACTCGGGCTTGAGGAAAACGTCGGGCACTTAAGAAGCTTAACTGTAAAATAAAACTAACGACTAATTGCCGAGTATAAAGGCTCTTACATACTGGGGCGATTCATCGCGCGACGTGACGCCGCCGCATTGTTCGCCGTGAGAAATTGTTTTGTTAAAATTCGCGTCGCGCGACGAACCGCCCCAGTATGTAAGAGCCTTACAAGGACTGATCCCCAGCTTTTGAGGTTCTCAGATATACCCTCAGTACCTACCTATTGATTCGATGAACTTATCCATTTAAGCGAAGGTTTTTCTTAACTAAGTGTTCAGATATGCACTATTGAACAAATGAGTGCCCCGTTGGTCTCGTGGTCGCAAGCTCGACTGTTGAACGTGGGGTCTTCGGTTCGGTTCCCGGGTCGGGCAAAGTGTTATTAGGTTTTTCCATTAGAAATTTCTTAGTAACAGCCCGGAGTTTGGAACTTGGCGGTGAGTTACCCCCGTGCCTCGAAAAGCACGTTAAACCGTTTGTTTTGCGCCTGAAAATAATTTTACAAGTGTACCTATTACACTACACAAAGAAAGTAAAAGTAAAATCTATGACATCTACCCCATTATTGATTTTTAACATCTTCCCTTTCACTTTCCTGCAATCTGAGAGAGTGATTTCGTGAAAAGGGACGGAAGTGTGTAGCAGGAAGCCGGAGAAGCGCGAGCTATTTTATTTGACAAATGAACGTCGCGGAGTAAGCTTATGACAAAGCCTCGAAAAATTTATGGTTTAATCTGGAGATACACGTTCCCGTAGACAGCGGGTCCCGACTCTAGTAGAACAATTTCCATGAAGTTTTCATAAAAATGGTTCTACTAGAGAGTCGCGTCAAGCCTTAATACTGGATTAATGGATTGATATGGTAATGAGAGTTTCATGGTTATCGTTACTAGTTCCTGTAGAAGAACAATTTACCCAAATTATTTTGTAACTGCTGTATTTTTACAAAGTAATGTCTTTATCGAAATTAGGACTTTATTTACAGATAGATACATGTATCGAGATATGATAGAATGCAGATAATCAGTCCTTACTCTCAATAAAAGCATGATAACAGCCAGGTTAACGTACTTAAAGAAATGTATCATCACGCCTTTATTACGAAAAGGGTTAGGCAGAAGTATAATTATCGTACCCACATTTTGCGGGTTACGTTATTAAAGGTACACCTGCCTATCGGAGAAAAACTAGCGTGACATTATGTTTTTATGTTTATGGTTCCAAATTCCAAAGACCTCTTTGGCATTACGCACGGAATCTGTTGGTATACCTATACCACCAGACTCCGTGCTTGCTACTAAGAATTTCTTGAAAAACATAATAAAATTGCCCGACCCGAAATTTTTCAGGGGACCTAAACGGGCCACATTATCAATTCCTCTAAAAGCAGTTCATTTCCTGAATCCCAGCTGTCATTAGCAATTCCTCTAATTTGACATAAAAGAAATTCTTTTGTGGACCATTTTACGAATCTCTATAAAAAAACTGTCAAATAGATGAATTATTGCGTAATATGAATTTACATGCAGATCATATTATGAATTGTCAGTTTGTGAAATTTTACGATAATTCATAATATTTTCATAATTATGATTCTGCTAAAGTGACCGTTTTAAGCCCCCTGAAGGTACCCACGCTAAGCAGTCAAGCAACCAATACACCCAGGAGGGGTTTGAATAAAATATCAAGTCATAATTCCAGTATTAAAGCTCAAAAATTGACATCAACAGTTTCCTTCGAGAGTATTAACACAAACAAAATGTTTGATGACTTCGAACATTACAGAAACTTGAGTAATCGATTAACTTCAAAATAAAGTTTCATGAGTAGACCTGAGTTGACTTAATGAAGAACCCGAAAATTACCAACAGGAATGAGATTAAGTAAATAGATAATAATTTCTTTATTTACACTTCAAAGTCGCAAACATCTGTGGCTCTTGTACTAAGAGTTTCTGAATTACAAGAGCCAGACCTCTTTTTTTAAAGGGAATATGTTATAGAAGCGTGTTAATACAAAAATGAAATAAATTACAATTATGAATAAAGAAATACTACAAAGTCCTTACATATTATAAAACAAAGTCCTCCGTCGCCTCTGTCTGTCGTCCTGTACGCGATAAACTCAAAAACTACAGCACCGATTTTCATGCTGTTTTCCCCAATGGATAGAGTGGTTCTCGAGTAAGGTTTTAGTATATAATAACCGACATCCATGCGGGCGAAGTCGCGGGCATCAGCTAGTTAAATAATAATACGAAGTTGAAAGAAAACTGAATATATATTCAAAATAATGTAGGGGACATCTTTAGGCTGTAATTATGATAAATGATGATAGGTACAGAGTGACATTTAATTTATTAATGAATCTTCACACAACCTGTTGCATAACATAATCATAAAAATTATGAAAAATAATAAAATAAATAAAGTAGGTACATGCATTGACTGGTACGTTTACAAAATACGTTACAGGATAGAAAACATTTTCGGAACTTAACGAACCTTTTCCAATCGAATACATCTTTAAAACTACACAAAGGAAATGGGGGCTGAATCAATATAATTTCGGTTATGAAAGAAATACATGGGGATTGTTGCAGCTGCTAATTTTCCCACAAAACTTATGGCAAGTAATTATGAGCGGGGAAACTTGTATGAGAAGTATGAAAAGCTAGTAGGTGTTATACAGCGTGAAACAAGAACCCCGTCCGATCCAAAAAGGGGCGTCTAGGAATCGCAATAGCATTACTAAAAAGTGATGCTTTTTTTGGGTGAAAATATGAAGTTATTACTATTTAAAATTCACGTTTTTTGTACCAAAATTATCCCAATTTCTTAATAAATTTGCAAATTTTCTACAGAGATCATAAGTTATGACTTGTAGACACCAGCTAAATGACAGCCGCCCGCGCCCCATGTAATAACCCGGTAAAATTCGCCATAGTTTTTATTATATTCTTTTTTTTTTTTGTAAACCACATAAATAGACTCCCAGTATGATTCTTAACAACACCCTCACGGATCGGACAGAGTTTTTGTTTCACGCTGTATACGAGTATGTGGCCAGACAATCGATATCTCATTAATAATTATTATGGATCATTTTTGATCATAAGGATAACTGTCACACAATTTTGAAACAGTGATTAGCTTGTCCGGTGTCTGAAACGAAAGTCATCGACATGTTAGAATAGAATAGAATAGAATACTCTTTATTATGTACACCATAAAAATACAGATACAAATGTAGAAAATTTAACATAGGGTGACACAATGGGCGGTCTTATCGCTAAAAGCGATCTTTTACAGACAACCTTAATAACTCATGTGAAGTCTGTGTCTGTCTGATTAGCAGTTGATATTTCAGCTAAGCAAGCACAGCATTTGACAAGCGTGAGACAAATAGTGATGACGTTAAATTTTTTGACAGTAACGGAACAAATACCGATAGCGGAAATAATACCGATAGAAAACTAACGGTTCTCACAAAATCACGGTGATATTTCTAAGATATTACATGACTTCACAGAAAATAATATTTTATTTTTATTTGTTTGTTAGATTCAAAGTTTCAAAGCAGATGATAATGCTACTAGACTGTAATGAGTGTTTTTATACTCGTGTTTTCAATAAAAGCCAGTAAATTATTGGAATTGACATTTTCTGTGCTATTATTGCTTTCGAGTAACGAATGGACCTATTTCCAAACTAAAGCTTTCACGTCTCAGGGCGCTTTTAGAATTTGTGTGATTACTAAACTTGTTAGTTGTTTATGTTATGAAATACTCTGAAATACACGAGCATTTACAATTCGAAGCAAAACAGGTTTTTCATGCATGCTTGGCATGAACTAGGCATGTTACAAAACTCCTTTGTCATTTCAATCTATTTTAGTTGTTTACACTGAAATAGCTGAAAATTCTCATATGAGTTCTATGTTATGTTGATTAACACCATTTTTGCAGCTAATTGTTTTGAAATTTATATGGTGTTAACCATAAAATTACAAATAAAAATGTAGAAAAAAACTTAAAAAAAAAATCAACCGACCAAGTTTTAATTTTTCACTTTTTAGTTGGGGTACCCCACACAAATTCGAATACCACTACCTGCTATGTAAATAATAGTGACGGGAACTTAAAACAGCATCCATGAATCCATCCTAAGTGGTAAAAACACGTATTATTAAAGCTAACTCAAAAACTACGCTAGCAAAATTAATACAAAATTCAAGGGACCACCTCTGCAGCATAGCCTACGAAACAAAAAATAATAGTCAAATAATCGAGTAATCGCGTAACAAACAAACACAAAAAAAAACATACAGTCGAATTGAGAACCTCCTCCGTCTTTTGAAGTCGTTGAAAAGTAAACCTTCCTATATAAAAAAATACCTATTGAAAAGTTGCTTTTTCATTTGTTACGACTCGTCTCAGTCAAAGACTTGACATTATCGTCTTTCGGAGGTTCATACATCTGTATCTACATAATTATTATAAATTAAAGTTGCTTTTCATGTTTGTCTGTATATCCGCGTTATAAGTCAAGTGTGTACCTATAGTTAAAGTTAAAATATAATTAACTCTAAAATAAAAGTAAATGTAAAAATACAAATGTACGAAATGTAAAACTAAAACTATAAAAATATCTTGTTATGAAAGAGCGGAGTCTCCTAATACAGGCTTTTTCTTGCTTAAAAGGAGGCTCCAATCATCAACTTGCTGTATTTCTGGCTAAAGCAATAAATACTTTTTTTTTTTTTTTTGTAATTATTTTTCTAAACCACACATCAGATTTAGATGAGGTTTTCACCATCGTTGAGAGAATTTATTTCGGAAGGTTTATGTGCATAATACGTTACTATTAAAGTTACATATAACTAAGAAATCTCTGTTTAGTCAAATCGTAAAAACCGTGCGAAACAGAAGCGGGTAGCTAGTTCTTAATAAAGGCATTTTAGCACGCGCCTGACACGTGTCTGACAAAGATATTTCTATACACGTGCCCGTAAGTGTATCACATGTATTACATATTTCTTCAAACTGCTTCGTTTCCCCTTGTCACCATTTAAAATTACAATAGACGTAGATATATTTAGTAAACTATTCCGCTTAAATATTCTTCAAGAGTCATAAAAGTCAAATCGGCACGTGTTTCACCTCTCAACGAGGCATCCTCAGTATGACGATTGACCAGTCGCAAACCAGAACACGACGTGTTGCCACAACGAGCGATGGATGCAGAGGTTACTAAATATATCTACGACTATTGTAATTTATAATTAATTCCTCATTTTGTGGCCATAATGTAGACAAGCTGAAAAGTAATTAAACTGATTGCTATTTCAGACCGCAAGCTTGGCGAGTATATATGTATAATTGACTTATGCAGAGATCCAAAACGACTAGTTCTCGATCTCAATAATATGGGCATTTCTGGAACTAATCTATGGCTTTTGCGAGCAAGAACACAGTCCAGATATACAAAAGTAAGACGTTACTACACAATCAATCTACCTAGCCTTTTCCCAACTATGTTGGGGTCGGCTTCCAGTCTAACCGGATGCAACTGCATACCAGTATTTTACATGTAGCAACTGCCTATCTGACCTCCACAAACCAGTAACTGGGTATTACGATACCCCTTGGTAAGAATGGTTGTCAGACTTTCGGGCTTCTGACGACCCGTAACGACTGTCAAAGATCCTCGAATGACAGCCGGGACCAACGGCTTAACGTGCTTTCCGAGGCAAGGAGGAGTCTCGGTATGTAAAGATGTTGTGTTTCATCTCTCAACGAGGCGTCCTCAGGATGACGATTGACCAGCTGCAAACCAGAACACGACGTGTTGCCACACCGAGCCCTGGACGCCTGAATCAATTAACTATCCATCATTTGGATCTCCTGTTCTTACGAGTAGTTTTGTTAGCATGCAAGGGTAGTATTGGGTCGGTTGCAACTTGCAATTAAAGATGAAATCTTTTCAAATATGCTTAAAAATTCCTCACGTGTTCGACCAGTAAAGTAGTATAGTTCGTCCTCATTCATTTGCTGTATATTTTCAAAATTCAATCTCGCTGAATCTTCAGCAGCGCTTTTCAACATTTTCACTATATCAGTAACCTGCTCAGCATAAAAGAAAGAAAGAAAATACATTTATTTAGCACAGGCATAACACAACGTAACTACAAGTATTAAAAAAAGAAACAATTAAAAAAGAAACAAATAAAAAGTATAGGTACTTAGGCGTTAAAGCTATGTCTAATATTTGGTGCGTTTTTCAATCTCTCTGTGTTGGTCAACCATAACTGAAGCTGACAAACCCTTGCGTATTGAGGACCGTATTACCGATAAGCCGATAAAAACACGTTCTTCCCGTATTTAGTGATCTAGAAAACCCAGGTAGCACCAATTCTGTGGTATCAACAACAGGCGGATTTTGCGCTGGTGCATCATCTTGGACTGCAGTATCTTCTTGGACTAACGCATCATCTTGGACTGGCGCATCATCTTGGACTGCAGCATCTTCTTGGACTGACGCATCTTCTTGGACTGACGCATCTCTTGGACTGGCGCATCTCTTGGACTGCAGCATCTTTTTGGCCTGGCGCATCTCTTGGACTGGCGCATCTCTTGGACTGCAGCATCTTCTTGGACTGGCGCATCTCTTGGACTGGCGCATCTCTTGGACTGGCGCATCTCTTGGACTGCAGCATCTTCTTGTACTGGCGCATCTCTTGGACTGCAGCATCTTCTTGGACTGGCACATCTTCTTTTACATGTGCATCTTCTTGGACATATCCATCTCATGCTGGTCGCTGTCTTATATTTACCAGATTTTGATTAACCCGTGACGCTCGCTATACTCGTAAATCATAATCCAAACTACACAACTCTAACACATCATAATTATTTATACACACTTATCATCAAACAATAATGATTATTACTTACTTAGTTTGGGGCTACATTGGGTATATTATATCTTGCAGCAACTGGATTACCTTCAAAGAGTCGATTTTGTTGAAGTCAATCTTCTTGTTCGTAGCACGGAATTATTGCACATTATAATTATATATTAATCCGCGACTCCACATTGGATATATTATATCTTGCAGCAACTGGATTACCTCCAAAGAGTCGACTTGTTAATGTGAATCTTCTTGTTCGTAGTACGGAACGATTGCACATTATACATATTATACCGCGACTGGGGTGAAACATTGTGGGAAACACAGTAGTAAAAAAAAAAACAAATCGTAAACTAGATGGACCAATGACCTCAAGAAAGTGGCTGGGACAGACTGGATGCGGAAGGCGGAAGATAGGGTATTGTGGCACAGCTTGGGAGAGGCCTTTGTCCAGCAGTGGACTGCGATAGGCCGATTGATTGAAATCGTAAGCTGTTATCGTCAGCTCGGTAAGCTGACTGCCTGATCTTTTCTTCTATTCTAAATATAGAATGTTTGTCGTATTCATGCTTTAGGGGTATGAAGAACAGGGAGTAAAGTTCACTCATCCACCATAGAAAAGGGAGGATCCTCCAACCAGACGGGTGTTGTGTCTGGCGGGCAACTGCCCAACTATTGATGTCGGGTTCTTGTATATATGTTCATTGCACGGTAAACTTTAGTTGCGCGATGCAGGATTTACGTGACGTCAGGTGTTTGTGTGACGTCAGGTCTTTTTGATGCGTAGTTCATATGTGGCGATGTAGGTACCGCCACAATGCCATCACAAATTAAACTCGCGGAGGTTGCATGCTAATAGTATCTCAGGTTAAAGACTCAGGAACAAGCTTCATTTTAGTTGAAAAACACTTTCTCAACCACGCCCACGCCGTGGCTGGCGGTGCTGGGACCACAATCGCCCGCTGAAATAGAACTTAAAAGCTTAATATTTCTCAAACGGATTCCTGAATCCAAAAATGGTTTTCACAGACTTACAATATT
The DNA here is from genome assembly GCA_949152455.1 of Lithophane leautieri. Lineage (NCBI taxonomy): Eukaryota > Metazoa > Arthropoda > Insecta > Lepidoptera > Noctuidae > Lithophane > Lithophane leautieri. The sequence continues at coordinate 3,810,464 of OX424479.1, read as the reverse complement.
TTTAAATGTCCTTTCCAACGACACCCCACGCCATGGAATAGAGGAGACAAAAAAAATGTCCCCACTTTACTTGTAGGGGTGGTACCCTAAGATAAGATGATTGTCTTGATTTCATTTTACCGATTTGTCGGCGTGATCCAAGCCAAATAACAGCATTCTAGTACTAACAGTCTCTGAGCTAAGCCGCAGTCAGAGAAAAATACTTTAGATGCATGTAGGTCGGTTCCTCTGGGATAGATTTTGATGGTGTCATAATAAAAAAGATTCAGTGTTATCTGCTCTTTTAAGCAATTCACACGATGTGGCCGGCCGTGCTGGGACCACTACCACACTTTTATCCACCATCCTTTTATACAAGAGTTCCTTATAAAACGAAGGTGAGCACTAAGAAAGGATTTTCGAAAATTGCACGCGCTGTGCGTGTGCGCATTGCAAGTTCGATGCTTCTGATCAGACCATGCCCCACTTGCTGGAGTGTCCTAAGTGCCCGTTCACCTGCACCTCTGATGACCTAAAGAATGCCACTCAAAAGTAATTAATTCAAACTAGGCTAAGAATTGATACTTTTCAAACGTCAAAATTACATAAGACTGTCCCCCAAAACGTCCACCCTTGACCACTTCCAACAGATGCCGCAATCAACGGGGCCACACACTGGGTTCATACCTAAGACCAAATAAAAAACCAAGACAGAGCGCTGTCAACAGTGACGTGAGGCCGGTTTCGTAAACGTAGTTTGGTGTAGTTTGATAGTAGTGTCATTGTAAATGTGTGTGTGTGAGCGTGTATGCACAGAGCGGTGGTGTAGTTTTAGCATGCTTCACTGTTTTATTCGCAGCGCTCCGTCTTGGTTTTTTATTTGGTCTGAGGCTCATACAATATAATATTTAAAAAAACAAAAAACATCTTTGAAGATTACCATCGACACGAAAAAAAGATAAGAAAAAAAAAAAAGGGATGAAAGTATGTAATTTTCACAGATGGTATACATCCTATCGGGCACACGGCTTGTAATAAATAAATGACAACTTTACAGTAGGTTTTTTCATACAAAATAATCGGTACCATAATATAAATAATGAGAACAAAAGATATCAATCTCCAGGGAGTGAGCTTTTTAAATACAACAGCAGTAGGTATCTCTCTTGACAATTCTTATTTATAACTTCGGTTCGGTTGAGCGTAGCTTTTGTAATAACAAATATCTTTGTACTCTTGAGACATTTTTTATTATACTCTTTTCTTTTTTATTATTACCTTATTGTTTTATTCCGTGGATGAGCTTCGTGGATGGGTGACCATCTTTACATACCGAGACTCCTCCGTGCCTCGGAAAGCACGGCAGTCGCTCCATACAAAATACTGGTATTCAGCTGCATCTGGTTAGACTGGAAGCGCGCAAAGTATAGCGCGCGAAGTACAGTTCGCGTTATCGCGACAATGTGGCCCCAGCATAATAAAACTTCGTCTTATCGCAACAATGTGGCCGCAGCATTAGCGTTTGGTAGCATCGGCAGCGACCCAGGATGGATGACAGACGTCCATTGGAGGCGTAAGGACAAACGTGTATTTGCTAATACGTCGTAACGTGGTGGTTTAAACCTCCCTTTCACGTATGTAACTACACTAAATAATGCCGACGTATTGGTTGCATAGAAGAAAGAAATGTAGCGGAAAGAACTGAATTTCTTGCATGTAAATGTTTTCTTGGAAACGATTAGATTAAACTTAGATTTTCATATAATACTAGCGAACAGTGCCACCTCCGGGTCCAATTGTTAATCTAAACCACCCAGGGACCACTCAAATACACACTTCGATGAAATTTTTTGTGTATTTCAGTGAGGTTTTCAAATTTCATCGAAATCGGCCCAGCCGTTTAGGAGGAGTTCAGTGACATAAACACGCGTACATAAGAATTATAAAGATAAGATCTAATATCTGATTCGAAGGGGTGTGAATGCTGTATGATTGGTCGGTATGAGATTTCCAATAAAATATATTAAATCAATAAAATTCTAATTGGTATCGGAAAGCACATATTGTTTTAATCAACTCGGCCGTCTATTTATGATCTGACGTAGCCGCACCTGTGATCGAAATTGATTAAAGAATCAACACGAACCCAGATTCATTAATATCGACCCAGAAGTTTGTATTTGGGCACACGCATATCTCACTAGATAAGATACTGCAGTGACTCAATTAATAAAATAAGTAAATTAATATTTTCCAAGATAACGGTTTAATATAAAACCTGATAACGTTCGAGTGTCCGATACGTTATTATAACCTTTGCGTCATAATTTGAAACGCCATTTAATCGCAATGGTTCCAGACATTTTCGGACAAAGCGGTAGATAGAATACAATTCCTACAAATTCACCACGGCGACAAAATAATAATTATAATATGTGATCACTAATAATATGACAAAACCACTCAAATTGCTGCAAAAAATATTGTTGGCATTTGATATGATAGTTGTTAATAATTATTAGGTATAGATACTGCCATACACGAAGCTGCGCCCCATTTCAATCGGGTCCGTACTAGTACACCTTGCAGTAGATACAGTAATCGCGGAGTGGGGCGCGTCTTCGTGTATGGCACTATTTATAACTCGATTGATTTTATCACCCGGTTTTTGAATTTAGAATTTGCAGTTGAGAACTTGTCAAAAAGTACTTTAGCATTACATATGGTGATTCCATCAATATAACCCGCGAAATTCAAAATCTGTTACAATATTTGCAAAGTTTTGAACTCGAAATTTTTGATTCTGAAACCGAATCTACGTATATATCTAACTTCTTACAAAACAATGTGTGTAAATCCTAACACGGCAATTCAGCAAACATTTGGAATTAACCTCTCGAAGCGAACACTAATCAATGTTTAAAACACATCATGTCGGCTCATAATCTTCGATCTTGTGATAGTTAGATAGATAGATAAGACTGGTTGCCAGACTTTTGGGTTTCTAACGATCGTCAACTACGAAAAACAGCAGAGACCAATATCTTTACGAGACATGGAGGGATCTCGAAATGTAATGAATCACCCATCTAGGAACCGACCGCGGCAAGCGTAAAGTAACCTCCAATCGACCCGTGTACTTGTTATTAGCCACGAGACCTTCGGATGTCTTCGGATGATAGTAACCATTCAGCATAATACATCAGGACAATATACAAGGGCAATAAGTCATTATTCACGGTATCTTATGCCAAGATCCGACAATCGGCGATTTTGCGGACGGACACCGACGAGCCCGGACTACGGACCGTGGAAAGGTGTACATGCGGGGACTCGCAGACATCGGAAGCACTTGGTGCGCGGTGCGTGGCGGTCTGTGATCGTCTGCCGTGCGTGTCCGTCTGCAATATTGCCGATCGTGGGATTCCACCATTATATGCCTGAAGTAGGGGAATACGATCTTATTGCGTATTTCATGAACGTCGTATAAATCCGATTACGCCTGAAGGTATGTTCTCAAATGGTAATATGCTAATACAAATAAGGATGGCAGCTGGAAAATTTATGGATTAAAGGTAAATTAAGTACCTCCTGATTTTGCTTCTGTGATCTTTATTCGGGCAGAAAAAATCGACCTCGAGTAACCTCGATTTCTTTTCAATCTTCGTAGTTTTTAGTCTAAGGCACTTTTGCCACCGCCAGCAATTAATGAGAAGTGAGTAGACTTAGCAACTAATACGTGACGGTGCCGAGCGATTTCTCCCTGGTCTGCGTATCTACCAAGTTTGGGTCTCTCGGCGAGTGTTCTGCCAAGCCATCGTCGCCTGTGCGGATCGCCCGGAGGACACGGTGGAGCATACGGTGGAGGTGCTTGGGCGGAGCACCGCCGTGTCCTCGCGGAGGCGATTGGCGGCAATGACCTCTCGCGTCCGGCCCTGGTCCAAGCCATGGTACGGAGCGAGAGGGCATGGGAAGCCGTCACCTCCTTCTGCGAAGCAGTAATGCTCGCGAAGGAGGAGGCGGAACGCGTGAGGGAAAGGCAAAGTTTGCGCCCTCACGCCCCTAAGCGCCGGCGTTGGAGACGCCCTGGGCGTCGGGAATCCCAGGCGGATTCCCGACCACCATAGGCGCAGGCTTGCGGACGGCGAGCAACAGGCAGCTCGCCGTCCGATAAGGACCAGGCCCGGCGGCCATGGCGCGTCGTGTTCCACGCGCGCCTCAAAGAGATGTCAGCACAATTAGCGGGGTCCGCTATGACCGATGCCTGCCAGGGTTGCGAGAAAGTCCGAAAGGGATACCGGGACCTTGGCAGCAGGCAAATGAAGGAACACGGGTGGGTTTTAGTCAGTAAAATTCTGACACGCCCTTCCGCTCCGCCCAGAGCGGGAGAAGACATTGGATGAATTCCCACCCTCAAAAACAAAAAAAAACCCCATCGTCGCCGCTAAGCGAGTACTGTCTTTGATAGCCCTTGTTGCTGTCACAAACGAGTACTCGCCAGCAGCGCAGCGATGTGAACAGTCATCGATCAACTTTTTCAATCAACACAATGTTTTGTATGTTTTTTAAGAGAGAGAATCGTTGATAGCTAGTCGTTTCCTTGTCGGCGGTGGAATAAGTGCCTTTTTTTCGAGAGGTCAATACACGTGAAAACTTCTACGAGTGTTATTTCACCTTAAATCGTGGAAACTTTCATCTCTGTCAGTAGCAAGAACTAACGTTGTTTCCGACAGCTACAAAGTTCATATACGTTGAATTTCACAGGTTTCAAAAAGCACTCGGTTTTTGAAAGGCCAATTATTATGCCGGCGGGATGAGCGTGACTCCAGTGAGCCATCTAATTTCTCCAACTCATCCGCTAATAGTACAAAATTATCGCGATTTGACAGAAAAAAAAAAAAAGAAAAAAAAAACAATTATGCTAATTATTTGAAAATGGTAGCCATATTTTTTAATCATAATTCGTTAGACTTGTTAGACGTGAACTTACTTCGTAATCCGAAGGATTTTGTAATTGTTCCAGTGTACGTTCGAACTTTGTAAGCTGGCCGCGTGTAGTTGCGCGCAGGCAAGTAAGTCGCGCCAGTTCTGCCTCCATTCTCGTCGCTAATATTACGTATTATATCTCCACATAGGTACAACTCCTCCAGCCCAAATTCCTAACCTTATATGACAGACATTCGATTACAGGAATGGGTGTATTTACAGGGCTAGCTTGTCTCACTTGTTCCTGAATACCACATTTCTAGTTCTAAGTTACATCCGCTCTAAAACCCACACTAACCCACACAAAGCTGCTTGTTTCACAACAGGACACTATCCGCTTTTCAAAATGGTCTCCCATTTTAACTGAACTAAGTTTTTTTTAATCACTAAACTTGTCTCTTCTTTTACTTGGGTTCATACGCGTACCACAGACAAATATCAAATTAGTATTTTCGAATAAGGCTGCGTCCAAACCGTAAGCGACATTCGTGCTCATGAATATGTCATCGGCTTAGTTAATTCATTCAGGCGTGACTTTGCGGAAATCCATTATAAAATACAATAGACGTAGATATATTTAGTAACCTATTCCGCTTAACTATTCTTCAAGAGTCATAAAAAACCCTGTAAGAAATCGACACGTGTTTCACCTCCATCCTCAGGATGACGATTGACCAATTGCAAACCAGAACACGACGTGTTGCCACACCGAGCGCTAGACGCAGAGTGAATCAAATCGCTCGTCACCCCCAGTTATATAGGATTGCTGCTCGGCGCTACGCGGCTTGGATCGTTATCAGTGCGATAAGCGCGATAAGGGGCAAACAGTCGCAACAAAGGCGACCTTGGATTACTGGTATTTAATTCGTTCAACAGTGTAACGTTCGCTGTATTATTTTTTACGATTGAATGAATGACCTGAATCTATTAAGTGTTGTGCAAAATGGGATCTTTCTGGACAACTATTCCTATACGCCGCAATATGTTCCTTATATCTTGTTTGGTAATTACGACCAGTCTGAACTATGCAAATACCATTACAATCATCGCAATGTAGCTTGTAAACACCAGATTTTTTATGGTTTTCTAAACGATCTTTTAATTTCGTTTTTTTCTGGGCCTGGGGTAACATTCTCTGAAGTTCATCCAATTTAGTTAACAATACACCCTATTATATGTTGTATGTATTAAATAATATAGTTACGGTTGGAAGAACATTTTATTATGCAATACTTAAGGATTCAGTGGCACACGTCATTTAGAAAAATACATATTTAAAAACCGTAGAAAACTATGTAGCCAGTAAGATACTCGTATAACTTTAACATTCTCCCCTTAATCGGAAATGGCTACAAAGTAAGTAATATGACCGTACATAGATAGGAACACATATATATATTTCAACCTGACTGTACTTTTAATGATAGTGGCATAAAACTTTATAAAAACATGGAGCACATAACAAGTCAAATTAATAATAAAAACAGTAGCAAAAATAAATCATATTAAACCTATGTCAGACACACAACGTTGATGTTTGCATCGACCTAAACCTTTAGTCAGAACATCCGCCAACATCTTTTCCGTAGGAAAATACGATAATACTATTTTATTATTCTCAGCCAGCTCTCTAATGAAATGATAACGGACATCGATATGTTTGTCTTACTGTGATGTACAGGATTTTGTGCCAACTTTTGCGCACTTTGGTTGTCGTTATAAATAGAAACAGACGAACACTGACCTGTAATTTCATACATAAGGTGCTGTAAATACACAGCTTCTTTAGATGCGCTGGACAAACCATGTATTCAGCCTCTGTGGAGGACAAGGCAACTGTGGGTTGCTTTTTGCACTCCCACGACACCGGTGCGTTCGCCAGTTTGAATACAAAACCAGTATACGATCTCCTGTGGCTCGTGGCTACGTAATAACAGCCGCACGGGTCGATCCATCAGGTTAAGCTACGCTTGCCGGGGTTGGTCCGTGGATGGGTGACCATCTTTACATACCGAGACTCCTCCGTGCCTCGGAAAGCACGTTAAGCCGTTGGTCCCGGCTGTCATTTGTGGATCTTTGACAGTCGTTACGGGTCGTCAGAAGCCTGAAAGTCTGACGACCAGTCTTACCAAGGGGTATCGTATTACCCAGATACTGGGTTGTGGAGGTCAGATAGGCAGTCGCTCCATGTAAAATACTGGTATTCAGCTGCATCCGGTTAGACTGGAAGCTGACCCCAACATAGTTGGGAAAAGGCTAGGCAGATGATACGATCTCCTGTCCCCACCGTTGGCCCAGTCCGCATCTATGAAACCAAGAAGAGGCTCTCCAGTACTTTTAAATGTAAGAGCGTAATCTAACGTACCTTTTAAATATTGCAGGACACGTTTAGCAGCAGTCCAATGCGGCCTGCATGGGGTTCTTATTGAACTGGCTAAGGAAACTTATGGCAAACAAAATATCAGGCCTAGTGTTGATAGCCAGAAACATGAGGCATCCGACCAAATTTTGATATGGGACATTGACAGCTGGTTCTGTCTGAGAACGCAGGTCAACACTAATGTCCATAGGAGTAGAAACAGTTTTGCACTCCCCCATATGAAATTGGTCTAACGTCTCTAATATGTAACGTTTTTATTTATCTTCACATTGTCACGTTCACGTTGTGGAGTACGTCGCAATGGCACACACAACTGTACGCTAGGGCTCGTTATAACTCCCACGCTGCCCGGCGACTTTACGCGGATTCGTAACGCTTGGAGTCGCTCCGTCTTCGCTGGGTTCTGAACCCTCAAGTCCCACAGGCCCGGACGATCGTAGCGACGACACAGTGGCTACTCGATCATGGGCAGTTCTTGGGCATAGACTTTTAGCCCATGCCCAAGAACTGCGAATATCGTAAGACGTGACTTCACGTGACAAAGACACTTTATTGAAAAACAAAATCAAATAAAACGTGCTCGTTTGTGTATGGAACGCAGTGGCTTAGACTTCGAACAATTACTACTACGTTACCGGGAAGTGTAAGTACCTATATAAATAGCAAACATCTAAAATTGGGAAAGTTAATTAAAATCATTGTAAATAAGTTGATTCCAATTTATAAATACGCCTTAAAATACTTCATTATCTAATTCAGAAAATTATTTTTTGTAAGATAATAAACTTGTTTTTCAGTTTCGTGTTCAGTAAGTTGTAGGTAAAAAAAGTATTTATGACGGTCCTAAACCGTAAAAGGGGAAAATTGCAATAACAAATTATCTTTCATTCGCTCAGGAGTAGGTAGTTATCAGCTGTAGCGCGAGGATCTACGACCGCGCGTCGCTCGCAGTTGTCTCGCGCAGTCGAGCATTCGCGCTTTAATACCATTGGTTCAAGAACGCTTTCGAGTTTCGTTTATCACAATTCTAAATCTGCCATTATTTAATATTTCATTTTTATTTTTTTACATATCAATTGTACTACCAAGACAAAATCATTTCGCTGCGGAAAAACAACCATTAAAATTTCAGCGTGTATATTGGTCTGACGTCCGTCAAGTGCTCCAAAGCTGATACAATTTTTGAAAATTATCTCTTCGACCCAAAACTGTTATAAACATAATATATGTGATGTGTGTATGTTGAACTGGCACCCAACGGATGCATGTGTTCGTTACGTTGTTTGACCAGTTCATAACCACATCATAACCTACTCAAAAGGGGGGGATGTAACAAGAACTTATAAGATCACTCGTGTGTCTGTTTGTCCGTCTCACACAGCCAATTTGCTCCGAATCCAATGGAACGATTAAGTTGTTTGGTACAAATGTGTATATCTGTGACCCAAACACGGATGCGCAACGAAAATTAATGAATTTTGAATATAGAGGCCAAATTAGAAATTTTAAAAAAAGTTTTGCAAACTGTACCGTGTGACAAAGAGGGCTTATTGCGATGAACTGATTTTTTTTTTAATAATTTTAAAATAAATACTTTTAAAGATATTAAGAAAATTGATGAAAATTGACCATTCCGCCGTTATGTCCGAAACTACCGAGACTAAAACTTTCAAAAAAATACAGAAAATTGTTCTTTACTCATAGATTACAGGAAAACCTATAAAAAGTCTTTGTTCTTGGTATGAATTCATCCCAACTACGGAACCCTTCATTGTGCGTGGTCCGACACGCACATGGCCGGTTTTTTTCCTTAAAATCATGCCGCTAAACGTCGCTCCGTTGCTTAAATGCCACCAAGATATCCCCTTCATGCTATGTCATTATTATTCTAAGTGCGATAATAACACGTAACCCTAAGCTTAAGACGATAATGATACCACACTTAATTAAAACCAGCTCACAAGGTGTTAGCCATAACATTGTACTGAGGAAGTCCTCCATGAAGGCAATATAAAGACTTAATATGTGTGGCACATTCTCTTTACCAACACTAAGGAGGACGTTAAAGATTTAATTAAGTTTATGCCAGCTTTACTCTGGTTTCTTTGCTGCTTTACCGTGAATGGGAATCAGAATCCAAGGTTGAAAGGGAACCTCTCCATTTCTTTATATGTTTGTAAGAAACCAGTAAAACTATAGGCACATTCAGATTTTCTCCCACGAGGAGGTAAGAGAACATGAACAACACACAGCACAGCACAGCACTATAGAGTGTTGTGCTGTGCTGTGTGTGTATAGTGTCTGTGCAAAATAAATGTATTTTTCTTTTTTTCTTTCTTCTATATTTCATCTACTCCAGGTGAGTGAAACATACATGATCTCAATTATCTTTTTCAAGGTTTCTTGAAAAAGGTGCAAATTTCACATTTATTTTGATGTGGTTTGCACTATCATTTGAATTTTCTGATGATAGTGAAAACCATATTATAAGATTTTTACTACCATTCGAATTTTCTAAAAAAAAACCACACCAAAAAATAGTTTAAAAGTTCTAAGCGAAAAAAACTACTATTTCCAGTCACAGACACTAGCTAGGCTAGGCTAGGTGCGCTAAGTAGGTAATGAAAACGTAGAAATATTTGTTAAAAAATATAATTTAATAATAAAAACTAAATCAACAATGGCAATTCAGTTAATATGGAAATAATTTTATACTAGGGCGCCATATCTTTTGAAGATATTAGCTTTAATTACATATTTATAAGTTTTAAACTGCGTTTCCAACAGCGAAAACGATTTTGAATGTTTGTTTTATTTAGGAAATTCCCTTCCATACGAGTTATTATATAATCAAGGTCCGTATTTTTTCAAAAGTCGTTTTCGCTCTTGGAGACACAATTTTTCTTGTATTATAAAGTACAAACTTATACGGTTTGATGACAATTTTAGTCTAATATTAGAACAAAACACTCTATGGCACATTATTTGTCCGAATTATAAAAGAATTTGTTACTAAAACATTTTTTTTTTTTAACCAGCATTTTGCACCAGTACGTGAAGCAAACTGTTGGATAGATTTTTTTATATATTCCTGTAATACAAGATGTATTTATTGTCACTCATATTTGGAAACGATTAATGTAGATCAAACGTCGAGCAAAGAATAGTTAGCAGTTAAGTTTATTAGGCTCGAACAATGCCTGACAGATAATAGATATTCAATGATTATTTTTTCTATGGATCAATACATTTTCAGACATTTTATTTATTATAAATCCGATATTTCATTTTATTTTAAATCAGAAACGAACGTTTACAATCACTCCATTCAATGGGGAATTTAAATATGTATCCGCTAGGTATACATTCATCGCAATATTGATTTTAAATACATCAAAATCGTATGTTCCACGATTTAATAATTGTTGAGTTTCAATTCAAATTGGATACCTGAACTAAAATAAAAATCATACCAGCAATTTTAACTGAACAGAAATATCTGAAAAATGTTATTAACATTTTTGCTTTTGTAAATTAATATCCACTGTTTTTGAAGGGTGAAAATTGAAATGTCGAACAGAAATAAAGCTAATCGAGGTTACCTAGAAAAGGAATGAATCAATATAAAAAGGTTTAGGGTTCCGTCATACTGAATATTTAAACGGGTGTTAGGTAGCGTACCTGGCAATATAAGAACGATTTTGGATATTTTTTTAGATTCTGTGTAGGACCGTTTTCATAAAATAACATCATGCCTTGTTTTGCAACGGTGTACCCATAGTAAACCCGTTTCCAACCGCAATTAATTCCCCAGACAGGTTTTTTTTTTACCTCTTCGTAGATGCTCTTGGCCTGCTCCCCACCTAATGGTAAGTGACGATCAGGCCGAAGGTGGAAGCGAGCTTCACCCGGAATCCTCAACCACAGAGGAACTGGCTATCTTACCTCGTAACTGCCAAAACACAACAATGCTGTTAATTGTTGTTATGGCGACAGACTTGGATAAGACAAACCCTACCAACCCTACCAGAACAAGCCCTACCACCAACCAAACCGAGCAGAAATTTTTACCCCCATTGGGAATGGAACCCGGGACCTCTGGGTCTGAGAGAGGTGGTCTAACCACTAGACCCCAGAGGCAGTTAAAGGATCGTGCCCTGCTGTCGATACCCGCCCATATAACACACCCTTTACTTTTTGTACCCTGTACATAAATATATACTTAAAACTACAAAAATACAATTAGAAAATTATCTTACTCGGTTATATTTATATTTAAAGCATTTACATTTATATAAAACTATGTTAGTGTACTAAAATCTCTTTACTATATACACACGAAAATAGGAAAGTTTTTAACAGAAGCTTGAAAATCGCTGCAAGATAAAAACCTTTGTTTTATTCTTTAACGTCGACTTCATGAAAAAGTTTACATTACAGGCGGTTTACCAAAGTATTCTCTAGCCACCATAATAATATGAATGTTTTCAAGAGTCTAAAGCCCCCAAGTAAGGCACATCTGTAATGGCACATAGCCAAATAAACAAATATACCAGTATCTGCGCTGTTTAAAGTCACCAAAAAACCAAGGTCGGGCAGCTTTCTTAGAACTCGAAACAAAGTCTATTACTTAAATAGAAACGTTACAGTAAAGTATTAAGTCATTTCTTCATAAATAGGTACAGTAGCAGAACGAAAACGTTTGGCAATTTACACATACAAATCCATCTGCGCAGCGGGTGCATGCCACCTTTTTGAAATGTCATTTGCATTTTAAGTGTTGACAGTACGTAATAGAAAGTATAGTTTGAACGAGACTGCTGTACCGCGCCTTAGGAACGCGCGGCGAGGCGTGGGCAGCGTTGACGAATGAGCGGCGGGACGCTGTGAGCGTTGACAAATGAGCGGCCTGCACTGCCCGCTGTCTCGCCGCGCACATACCTAAGAAGTGGTACAGCGGTTTCGGTGTAACTATAGTAAATCTCATGCACGGTGCTCGTAAAATGGACCTGAGGGTGCTCAGCCTTTTCATTCTCCGATTGCACCTACTAACAAAGATCTGTAAAACATGTATCCTCTTTGTATGTGCTCTCTTGAAAAATGCATTTCAAAACCGATACATCTGGTCTTGTCTCCTCAACAAAATCCAGGGTTAGTATGTTCTATGACACATCTCTTGCAATATTTCTTGACAGCCCTATATCCTCTTAACGTGACAGGAGTGTCCTGTATGTTGAGTTGTGTTAGCCCTCGGCAGTAGTATGCTACGGCTTCTAGACCATCATCTCCGATAAGCTCACATCCCCGAAGAGCCAGCTTTTTGAGGTTCGGACAGCATCGGGCTAGGATCTGGAAAAGAAATAGACGTTGAAGCGGTTTTGAATTCTAATGAAAAAACCACCTCCGTGGTTGCCCATAATGTAACGGGTGTAAAAAGACGCTTAACGAAGCCGTAGGTCACTTGTTATTCCTGTCATTGTGATCATTTGGACTTTGAAGTTGACCAATTTTTTCAGACTTTATTTAAAGACAAGTTTTTAATGCTATAACTTAATTTATATACCCCCACAAACCCTGAACCGTTGTATGCACGCAATGCATAAACACAATTTTTTTTAGTGCTTTACTTTGCGCACTACCGTAAACAGCGATTTTTCACACAGTCGTTTCCCAGCAATTATTTTTGTGCAGTGTTTCTTAATTTGATGTACAGAATGCGTAGTTGACGGCTATGTGAAGGGGCTTTTTACAATCTGTATAGGTAATTTGTTTCTGGTAAAAGATAAGAAAGTATAGCAGTGGGATGGGCTGCAGTATCTTCGAAATACTTAATAAGCACCATGATCAACAATCTTTTTGCCAAGAATGAGGGGTAAAATAACACTATCCTATAACTAATAACTAAGACCTTTTCAATTTCAGCACTTTTGAACTCAATCTTGGTCACGTCTGATTTTAGATGCATCCACACCGAAGTAACTTTTTCTAGAGAACATTTTGCACCATGATAACATTTTAAGTAACTTTATACAACTCTTGCAGCTTTTGTTACACGTTGCTGCCCACAACACTTGTAAATGTTTCTCCACAAAAGGTAACTCCGGCGTGGATGCAGATTAACAATATTCGTGAAGAATTCTTGACTACAGGATCTTGCTGTCCGAAAGCATAGTGTTGTGCTCAATCCTCATATACAACGTGTAACAGAATAAACGCAAGAGCTCATACACCCCAATTAGAATATTAAATTATAAGACTAAAATAATATCTGTAATTTAATTTAACTAAACCACACCTTAAATTAACTATTTTATTTAACGCGCACTACACATAGGATAACTATGAGCGTATTACAAATTTGGTTACCTATTTAAATAGGCTTTATTCCTTTGACATATGGCTTAAATTTCCTTAAATAAAATATCTTATTACATTGTTATGACGCAGTGGTTCTAATTTCAGTTAAATAAAAGATTTTTTCATGAAAAATTAACATATATAAATAATGACGGAAATCGATTCAGAAGCCGATTCTGAGCAAACTACTTTCAGGTCTTGCGCTTATTCTGTTACACGTTGTATAGAAGACAATACTTATGTATCAGTTACTGCAATTATATTTTTTTTCACCTGTAATCCAGGCTCGGAGACATCAGTAGCCCCAAGATCAAGCGCCCTGAGCCTGGAGCAGCCCCTGGCTATGGCCTCCACTCCATCATCTCCAAGTGCCCCGCACCCTCGGGCGTTCAGGTACCGTAGCTTGTAACACCTTCGTGCCAGGGTTCGAACGCCGGAGTCGGAGACCTGAGAAGGTAGGAATGGTCAGTATGAGTTTTATTATAACGCTAACTTTTGCCTGCTGGTTTCCCGCATGAGGTGGAAAACTATTCCATGGGAACATACTATCAGGATAAAAATTATCTGCCCTAACCCATGTCATGGTCTACCTGTCTGCCAAATTTCGTCGAAATCTATTCAGCTGTTAAGCCGTGGAAAAGTAACAGATATACAGCAAGGGCGGGTTATTTATAATATTGGTGGTTGTGGATTGATTTAAAGTGACAGACGCCAAACTGCTATTTAGCCGATGACGATATTAAATATGCTCGGTTCCTTTAATAATAAACAATAAAAACGAATCGTTTTGCTTACCAATGGTAACATTTTTTATCTCCAAACTGGGCATATAAATAGATTCGTAAGCTAATTTTACCTGTGATAGCTACTTCCATATGAGAGGGTCTACTATGCAAAGCTATGAGGTGTTTGCTTTATTATTGGTAAAGATACAAGAGTTTTAATATTAACCAATAACGGTCCCGGCTGTCATTCGTGGATCTTTGACAGTTGTTACGTGTCTTCAGAAGTCCGAAAGTTTGACAACTAGTCTTACCAAAGGGTATCGTATTACCCAGTTACTGGGTTATGGAGTCAGATAGGCAGTCGATCCATTAAAATACTGATTATTCAGCTGCAACCGGTTAGACTGGAAGCCGACCCTAACATAGTTGGGATAAGGCTAGGCAGTTTGAACGATCCATAAATTATAGGAATCGGCCATTTATAAATTTGATGTGATTAGCTTAGATGTAAGCATAGATATTAACGTAAGCCTTGGGTATCTCTTTACCGACTTCAAAAAAGGAGGAGGTACTATGTTCGGATGATTGTTTTTTTTTTTTTTTTTTTTTTTAGAGAAATCGAGGGGAACTTTCAAAAATCGTAAGGGCAACTAGTGCATTCCTTAATTTATTCATTAAGTATTTTACAGCACTACAATTTTATGAAGGTCTGGCGTCGATCTGATGATGGAGCCGAAAGACAGTCAAGGGAACTCCTCAATGGCTTACAGCAGATACCTCGTGTTTGGGCTTGATTAATTTGTATTGATAAAAACTTTACACTTTGATGGGTTGTGACTGTCGTTAGGGGTCTGATGATGAAGACGAAAGACAGTCGAGGGAACTCCTCAGTGGTTTACAGCAGATATCTTGTGTTTGGGCTTGATTAATTTGTATTGATAAGAACCTTACACTTGGATGGGTTGTGACTGTCGTTAAGGGTCTGATGATGAAGACGAAGGACGATTAACGGAACTCCTCAACGGTCCACAGTAATTACCTTGTGTTTGGACTTAATTCATTTATATTGATAAGAACTTTGCAACCACATATGTTGTAAGTGACATTACAGATCTGATTATGGTCGCCTTATAATATGATGATGAGGGGAACTATACAGTGTAAGCAAATGTATAGTGTTCACCCATATATTCTTGAGAAGGCACGGGAGTCTCATTAGCCAGCCGGTTTCGTATAACATCTAAACGATACTTGCGCTGTTCAGACGACTCGCCACTTAATCGTTTATGAATAAGATTAAGTCGGCAGATCTTATCATTTGGCGACTCCTGCGACAAATGAGAATGCATATAATTTCTCATCTGAGATAACCTAGCATGAAGAGCTAACGGTGATTCTTGGGAACCGGACATAGCACTCCGTTTCCGATTCTTAGATAGGCGTTCTTTTTCAGCAGTATTAGTCTCTTTAATTCTGTTTTTCTTCATGCGGGTGGCTCCTTTAGTTGGTCTACCCATGGTGATTACAAAAATCAAATTACACAAAAAATGGTAAAATAATAAAACTTTAAAAAAAAAAATTGACCGACTTCAAAAAAAACAAAACAAAAAGGACTACTGTACTAAAACCAAACGACAAAAGTACTTCTTTAATAATATGAGAAAAATAAAAAAATAAAAAAATAACTTTAATTTCGGAAGTCGGTGGCCAAAAACTAAAATTAAAAGCAAAGACACCGACTTCCGAAATTAAAGTTATTTTTTTATTTTTCTCATATTATTAAAGAAGTACTTTTGTCGTTTTGTTTTAGTACAGTAGTCCTTTTTGTTTTGTTTTTTTTGTTATCCAGTTTCAGATTTTCAAAATAATCGAATCGAATGAAAATGTGAAACACGATGCAGGAGAGAAAATTTACGAAGTGACGAGCATACCAAATAGAAACCAATATGGACGTCTAGATTGCCGTCGTCTGCATTTAGATTGGATTTATGATCGCAGTAGGAAGTCTTGTATATTAACGTGTACAGCGTAACATTTTCAGTTACATGGCCTAAGCTAGCTCTTAGCGGATTTTATTTCACCTTTTACAGGAATCATGGGAGGGTATTACAACCGTGAGTGTTACAGTCTGCAGTCTATCGAGGAGATCTCTCCAAGACAGATGAGAAACAGGCTTATTATAGTTTTTTTTATTTAGGTTTTTATTTTTATAAGTACTCTTAATGTCATATTTCTATGATTTATATGATTAAGTACGGTTATCTTTTCGTACTGGGGCGGTATCTATACCGCCACATATGAAGTACGCATCAAAGACCTGACGTCACATAAATCCTGCATCGCGCAATTAATGTTTACCGTGCAATGGACATATATACAAGAACCCGACATCAATCGTTGGGCAGTTGCCCGCCAGACACAACAACCGTCTGGTCGGAGGATACTCCCTTTTCTATGGTGGATGAGTGAACTTTACACCCTGTTCCTCATACCCCTAAAGTACCTATGCACGTGTTTCTGTGACAAATAAACTTATTTTTCTTTCTTTCTTTCTATTCGGTAATTAAATTAGTCTCGCTAATAAGAACAATTTAGAAGAGCATCCGCAAGTGACGATACTTTTATAAGTCCGGCTCAACCTGACATGAACTCTGCCTGGCTTAATTTGTCTGAGTATGCATATGGCAATTTTTTTTTAACCACAATGCTATAGTGTAATTATATTTTCGATTAAAAAATCGTTCGAATTTACGTTTGTGTACTTTGCACGTTCGTAGTAGGGCCTCGGGTCATTCAGTCCCAAATACCTATACCATGCGCCAGATAACCGTGGAATAAAAGTAATTAACCCCACTTGTCTCGAAACTTAAATGCAAACAAAAAGAACATGCCATGTGCACGCGCCAAGGACGCCTCGTACCGCGATACGTTTGTTTTAGCGACAAAGCCTTAACATTTTTTCGTATCGTTTTAAAATATTGGAATACATTGGTAGAAGGCGTCAACGATTTTTATTCCACGGTTATCTGGTGCAAGGTATAGGTACTTATATTTTTCCTATACTGATATGACAAGGTAATCTTGTCGCTTAGCACATGGACACGAGGAAAGCAAAAGAAACATCTATACAAGTCCACTTTAAACAAACAACACTACTAAGAAAAGTCAAATAGTAGGTACTTTCAAAGGACAGTGAGAATGCTAAATTAAAGAAGAACTACAAGTTTCAAATTACTCAGAAACCACCAACGAGGCACAAGGCACGGTTTTCTTCAAGATAACTAATTAAAAGTGTGTTAGAACTTTGTGTAAAGCGAGTTCATTCGTCTTTACTAAAGTTCCTGTAATTGGCAATAGCGAGTTTTGGTTAGGTTTCTTTTAATGGGAAGCCATATTTTTGTCTAGTATTTTTGAACTGAAAACTTCTTTAGGCGCGTTGAGCGATTTTTCGTAGCGGGTCCTATGGATTCACGTCACCGCGCGCCGTAGCGTTATAATCTAAAATATAGATGGCGCCAATACCAGTTTTTTTTTAGTTTCCACTTCTGTCGGCGGTCCCCATTGGTTAGGTTATTTTTACTTACACCTAGCTAGTTTTATTTTTGCAGGGCTGCCATCCAAACAGGTTTCTCCACTTGACTTAAAGGTCGCGATAGTTTTTCGCGAATAATGAGATGAGGATTGAATATGCTGGTGTCTTACAATCAGGTGATTTGGAAAGTAACCATCCGCCCTTTTTTAAATAAAACGCCTTAACTAAAAAGATACGTAACCTTTGAACCTGATAAAAATGTATCATTATTTTGTAATATTTTGTTTTTTCTTTTTTTAATTCTTTTTCAGTATATTATACATACCACAACTAACTATTAATAACTAATTTGTTACTTAATAGTACATTGTGATACGAGTGTCCTCTATTGGATATTACAGTCGAGGCGGTATTATTAGCGCGAGCCGCAGGGGAGTGCGAAAAGGTAGCCGAGAGTGTAATGATCAATGCACACGCGTTTCATACGACGTTTTTCAACACACTTGCGAGGAAAAACACAGACTTGTTATAAGAACATACGCTATAATAACGTAATTATAGAGATGACACATTTAGATTTATAAAGTTCAACTGACCTTTTTGCCAGGTACTGACTATCCATGGTACGGAGCGAGAGGGCATGGGAAGCCGTCACCTCCTTCTGCGAAGCAGTAATGCTCGCGAAGGAGGAGGCGGAACGCGTGAGGGAAAGGCAAAGTTTGCGCCCTCACGCCCCTAACCGCCGCCGTTGGAGACGCCCTGGGCGTCGGGAATCCCAGGCGGATTTCCGGCCACCATAGGCGCGGGCTTGCGGACGGCGAGCAACGGGCAGCTCGCCGTCCGATAAGGACCAGGCCCGGGTCGATGGCGCGTCGTGTTCCACGCGCGCCTCAAAGAGATGTCAGCAAAAATGACGGGGTCCGCTAGGACCGATGCCTGCCAGGGTTGCGGGAAAGTCCGAAAGGGATACCGGGACCTTGGCAACAGGCAAATGAAGGAACACGGGTGGGTTTTAGTCAGTAAAAGTCTGACACGCCCTTCCGCTCCGCCCAGAGCGGGAGAAGTCATTGGATGATTTCCCAACCTCAAAAAAAAAAAAAAAAAAAGGTACTGACTATCCGGAGCTTCGTTTAAAAACTTTTCTACGTCTGTTGGTGACAATACTTTAAATTTCGTATTTTTGATAATACATATTTAACCACACAACGAAAACAATAACAACTCTATGGAAAATGGCGGGCTGGTTTTGATTTTTCATAGGTATAAATAAAAGCAAACCGCTAGACAGCCTGAGGTAAAATAAAAAAATAAAAATTTTTTGAATAAGAAAAAAAAAAAAACGTAATGCGGGGTCAAATCTATATAATATGATTTACGTATTGCTATTCTTCCCTACGTGAAATCGACATTTTAAATATGTAATAATTAACCACACAACGAAAACGATAACAAATATTTATGGAAAATGGCGCGCTGGTTTTGTTTCTATGCAGGTGTAAATAAAGGCTCTGGCAAACCCACTAAACAGCCTATATTAAAAATTTAATAAACACAAGATAGTTTTTTTACGATAAAACGCCCCTGGTTTGCCTATGGTAATTTTTTTAGGTACGTAAATTATAGTGAAATAGTGCATTATGTACAAGAGTGCTGTGTTGGTCACACACTCGGCTCCCATAACGCGCGAGCCAGTTTCATACGATACTTTTCAACACACTTGCGAGTAAAAAAACAGACTAAAATGTTTTTATGTTTTAATTATTGAAACAATTAGTAAAAGTACAATTCTCAAAATAATACCGAACAGTTTTTGTTGGTATTCTGGCATGAAGTCTCTTTGATGAGATTTAATTAAAAAAGCGCAACTCTGCTCGTGAACATAGAGAATGCTTATTTAATATTATAGGATAGTTCATACTAATACACTGCATTTTGAACCTAAATGCGGTTCAATAAGAGCCACTTTACGAGCAAGTGTGTTCAAAATACATTTTGAATGCATCTACCAACAATAGAACACGTCTATCGAACCATGACTCAATTGAAAACTTGGAAACTGCAAGAATAAACGAAGAACGTATGTATGAATATTGCAAGAAATTTACATAACAAATAGTCACGTTCATAACATTTCAGACATCCGTCTAGACGTAACTTAGTTTCTAGCTTCAGGCGTTCCCAGTGGTTCATAATTTAACTGGGTTTATCTTCCCAATTTGGTATCTAGATACACAATTTATAGAGAACTAGCTTCCGCCAGCGACTTCGTCCGCGTAATATCTTTATAAATTATAGTATATGATACGCAGTGATAATATCATAGCATCCTACGGGTGGAAGAATTTTTAAAATCGGTTCCATAGTTTCTGAATTTATTCATTACAAACAAAATACAAATCTTTATAATATTTATATAATATTTGCATATTGTTTCTGGAGCGAAAATTTTCCAAAATATTCCTCAGTCAATGTAAAATGACGATTCAATTCTGTTCGTCCAAATTCCCGTAGAAATTGAATTTAATAAAGAGTCCGGAATTCAATAAAAAGTCCATTTAAATAAAACTTTTATGTCAGTAAAATATTCATGATCCAAACATAATTTACCATATTTTTGGGCTGCAGAAGGTACGCAAATCAAGCTTCAATTGTTTACGTAAAGAAGATCATTTAATATTTTACAAGACACGTGTTGAATCCTGACAAGCAAAGGAACTAAGCCTCCTAGGAATAAAGGGAATATTTTAGTTAAAATATGGATTCAAACTACACACTGTAAGGGGTTTGGGGAGTCACTTGAAGTGACTTTCAGTAGACAAGTTAAGTATCTTACAAATAAGTTATATTTGAAGTTGGGCATTACTTAAACAAGAGATGTTTACCCTTTTTTAACGTTGTCTATAGTTAAGTGATGATTGGTGTCTGCTTAAGGGGGACGCGCTAAGGTAGCCGGCGAAATTCAAATTTTCTTACGTTTTTTGCAATTTGCAGGTCAGTGTCAGGTTGTATGTTGATCTAAATATTACTAGCGGCCGTAACAAATATGGGTCTACAGAATTATAAACATTAGAATCAGCAATACAACTTTCTATGTTCATGTAAGTGCATTGAATGACTATTTCTTGAAATCATGATATTTAGCACTTTTTTTTTTAACTTTAAGCAACGTTTATAAATAAGGGGCTTATGTCTCTAAATTCTCAATTCAGAACCTGGGTGTTTCTGAATTGAAGTTGAGAACTAATAAACTCTAAATTAGTATTTTTTTTTCGTGTTCGTTATTTAATTCTAAATTAAAGCTTGACCACTTCTCCATTTCAAATTCTCAATTCTGAAACCGAAGTGTTAATCACTATAGTTGGACGAAATCGCTTTTTTTTATTATTAATTATTGGAACCGTGGCTGACCTGCTGACGTCTATGTGTGCGATAATTGCAAATCAACGGTTCGATTCCCGTGCGGAAACATGTGTAGTCTACATGCTGCTATTTCGTATCTACGTAGATCAACATATTTGTGCAGTGAGATTTGTTCCTGAATACGCAAGCTCGATACTTTTTCTTTTTTCGAGTTTTGAATAAAAATTGGAGCAGATGCATTGAAATTTCAAACATCACTAGGTTGATGGCTAGTTTCTACAGGGTCAAATTAAATTAGCTAGTGAAACTTCACAGACACAGTGATGGGTATCAATATGTACCTAATGACGAAAAAAGAAAAAAAAATCTTTGTTGCATACTTTTTAAAATAACTACAGGTCGTTGGCCTTTCTTCTGTTCTTTATTTAACGCAGGGAAAAGTAATAAAAAAAAAATATTATGTGTAATTACAGTACGACACAACTTAGATGTAGCATCGGCAAAATTCTTATCACCATCCGAACTGAGTGCGCCTTCAAAATCTCCAATCTTTATTACTGCTTTAGGTGAAAATGATCAATAACTTGTAAAGTCATATAACCAAATACATTCGTAAAATATAAAAGAATGAATGCAACTTTTCATATTTATGTGTTTCTTGAATTTTTTATAAAAATTATTCAGTATATTGATAGAATGAATATGCGATGCGTTGAACGCTCGATCAAACAAATATTTAATATTCTGAACACTCGATGTTTTGAGTATACGATGAATTGAATATTTGATTTATTAACCATTCGATAATAAGAACGTTCGAGTATTTAGACGCTCGATTTATAGTGGTCGATCAATTGATATTCGATTATTTAGCATTCGATTAGGCATAGTACACACATCTAAGTTGTGTCGTACTTTACGTGTAACAGACATAATATGTATTAGTTTGTCAGATTTATGTGACGATTGGCTGTATTTTTATTCCATTAGATTGGTATATAAGTGCAGTTAATGGACACAGAATCGGACAAATAAAGCGGCGCAAAGCGGATTTTACTTATTTAGATAGATCTGAATAGGTTAAATCTGTTTTGTAACTGAATTTTCTTTCAGCAATGTTTAATGCATGCCGTGGCAGCCTTTAATTAAGGCTTCACCATAAAATGTTAAATTCAACACGAGTTCTTATACATGTATTTTTGGTGTATGCTTTTTTTGTTGCCCTCAAATAAAAAAAAAATAAAAAAAATCGCATTATTCTTACCTGTGTACACTTAGCAACAGAAAGGTATCGTAGCGCCGGCCCTAGTTTCGCCAGCTCATACAACCCGAAGTCTGTAACACCGGTACAGTCGGACACACTGAGTTCTTTGAGCGCGCAGTACGATGGGATCCACCGCACTCCTGCATCTGGAACAAAAACAAAAATACCATTGGTTGCTGGACAAATGGATACGAGAAGGAGAAAAAAATTAAGTAATAAAATCCGGAGTCACACGTAATCTGTTCGATTTATGCCCTAACACGTGTGACTCCGGATTTTTAATTTGTCTGTCTGTGGTGTCTTGTTTATACCTTTTTAGTCGTAGTTGGGTTATAGTTTTTATTACAAATTTTTTTTTAAATTCTTTTGGGTTTATAATATCAACATGGTACGATTAGACAATTTTTTTTTTTAAGTTCCTGACTTTATGTCCTGTAAAGGGCACCATTTTTAATTTAATGTGACGCCACATATCCTATAACCAGCGGACGATGCTTCTAACGATACCTCATTTGTCAAATTGTGATGAGTGGTTTAGAAGATAGAAGGGAACAGATGAACATACTTACATACATACATACATACTCACATACATACATACATACCTGTCAAAATCATAACCCTCCTTTTTTCTTCGCCTTAGTCGGGTAAAAAGACAAACTAAAATGATGGATGTTATGGAAGACTAGGTCCCGCGTGGATGGTGGAAATTATTCTACAGAAAAATACAAACAGAGACGTCGCGCGTCGCTGAGAAGGAAGTAAGGAGCTGGCCACACAGAAGAGACGTGAGACGAGGACGGGACGCAGACGCGGCAATAGTATGCAGATGGAAAAGCGACGCGCCTGCGTCTTGTCTTTTCTATACGTTTTGTGCTAGATGAAGTCTGCGTCCCGTCTCACGTCTCTTGTGTGTGGCCCGCGCCTAAAAGCCAAGTTTTTTTACCCAGGTTGCTATGCACTTTGAACTACATACTATAAATCTAGAGATGGTTTTTTTTATGTATTTAAGAACTAAGTTCTTAGTAATTGATTACAATCTAGACTAATAAGTAATTTAATTCTAACTTAATATTTTACGAGATAGATTATGTTTCAACTAAGAATCGTGTCAGTTATAACATAATCTTGATAGGTTATGATGTGTTTCCTAGCCAACTACTCTTATTGAACACTAGCTGATGCCCGCGGCTTCGCCCTCGTGGATGTCGGTTATTGTATACTAAAACCTTCCTCGAGAACCACTCTATCCATTGGTGAAAACAGCATGAAAATCGGTGTAGTAGTTTTTGAGTTTATCGCGAACAGACAAACAGACAGACGCGGCGGAGGACTTTGTTTTATAATATGTAGTGATAACAAAAACCTTGCGTTGTCGTAACGCCTAAATCTTATGACATTTTGCAATACGACGTTCTTCCCCAGAAAAAGTCTAAGGAATTCCTCTTATAGTTCCAAATATGAAGATTTGTGAGTCAGTTCAACAACGATGAACATGACTAAATTAATTAACTACCACAAGATCCTTACTAATTGTGTTAAATTACTCAACCCAAATATTTGACCCCATTTCTAACTTCAGAGTAGGAGTAAGGCGTATTTATCGTAACAGATAGAGAAATAACAGATATGAAAAAATAACAAATAACAAGTGTTCCTAACAATAAAACATACCTGTTACTTAAAATAACAGATCCTCAAGACCGCGAGACCGCGGCTGTTATTGTTAAAACTTCGGATACGATTTTCGACTTTAAACGAAAAGAAATAAAGAAAATATTCAATTGATATTTAAATACCTATTTATCGTCCGTACAAAAATAACAGGCAGTTATTTAATAACAGATAGATACGATTTTCGACTGTAAACCAAAAGAAATAAAGAAAATATTCAATTGATATTTAAATACGTAAAATTATCGTCCGTACAAAAATAACAGGCAAGTATTTAATAACTGATATTTGGATCAGTTATTTTTTTGTAACAGTAACAGTGATAACAGATGTGTTTAACCTGTTACAACCCATCTCTACTTTAGAGCAATCGGGCGATAAGCTTTTATATTTGTTTATTCTAAGGCAGACGAATCGAATTTCCTCTAGTATAAATAAAGGAGTACCTACTAACTAAACAAAAAGGCTTACCTAGCTGTTCTGTGAAAAACCGGCTAAGCCCGAGTCGGACTCGCCCACGAATTATTCTGTACCACCATACAATAATTAGAAAAAAACGCCGAAAAAAACACGTTTCTTGTAATGAAATGAAATTGTTTATTCTGTAAATAAGATATTTGAATCACTTTTACGTCATACCAATTTTTTTATTTTATATAATCCAGATGAGGTCGGCGTTTCCTATTTCATTACTCTGAGAAGAAAGGCCGAAACAAACTCAAAGGTCGCAGTTTCTTTTAAAGTCCAGACATAATCTTGGTCAGGCCATATACACATATGAGGACCATGTAGATTAGCGTCTGAAATGGTCTTATGAGGAAAGAACCACACAGATTTGAGTGGACCTGTCCAGTCAGTGCAAGCATTTGTCAGTAATAGTGGAGCTCAACTCAGAAATTAAGGAGCTCAACGACCAATACCAAGGAAAGGACATTTTGTAAGGGGACACCCTTTATTTTTTAGTTAAATTTTTATTATTTTTTGTAACAGCGGCAATAGCAATACACAATCTGTGAAAATTTCAACTGTCTACCTATTACGGTTCATGAGATACAATCTGCTGACAGACAGACGGACAGCAGAGGCACCCTTCGAGTACGCAACCGTTTGGCAAACTTCGGGTACAGAACCCTAATAAAGCAAGAGCTAGCAAAAATACCTACACTCAAAATTTACAAAAATATTTTTAGAAAATAATAACACAAAAAATCCCTTTCATACTAATTCCTTCAGATCCTTTATTTTCTAACAAGTCAACATAATAATTACTCGATTTTTATCCTTAAGTAGGTTCTTTGTGAAACAGTAACCCTGTATTTAAATTGTCTAAAATATGTGTACCTTCGTCTTACGCAGATTTTGCTTCAGGCCAGGAAAGTATAGTAACCAACAATTATATAATTTTAATGAGTTTCAAAAAAAAAAGATATCGTCCTTACGTAGGCACACCTGCTTATCGTAACAGATATATAATAATATATAGTCCTCTAGACCGCAGTATGTCGAAATTAAAACAGTTGAAGAAGATGGCCATGAAAAACTACACAAATCAGACACAGTTATAATTAATAAAGGCGTACCACAAGGATCTGTTCTAGGCCCTATCTTCTTTATAATATTTATAAATGATCTGATAGCTTACATGAAAAGTATTTCAGATGATACTAAACTTGTAGTATTTGCCGATGACACAAGCGCTATTATAGCTAGCGACAATTTGGAAAATTTAGAAAAGAAGATTCATTTTATCCTACATGCTCTTGAAAAATGGTTCACTATGAATGATCTAAAACTAAATCTAAAAAAGACGCAATGTTTATTATTTAAATCGACTGTGAAGACCAAAGATACTGTCAAAGTACATTTACTAGGGAATAAAGTGAATATTGTAGACAATGTAAAATTTTTGGGGGTACAAATAGATGCAGTTTTAAATTGGAAGAAGGAATTAGAAGTGGTCACTAACACTATGAGTAGTGCTTGCTATGCTCTCAGGAGTCTTAGAGATGAATTAACTATTGCTCACCTCAGAATGGTGTATTTTGCACTCATAGAGTCTAGACTTAGATATAGCATAAAGTTCTGGGGCAACAGCTACCAATACAATATTGATGCTGCATTCGTTATGCAGAAAAGAGCCTTGAGAACTATGCTTCGCATTAAACAAACGGAGTCTTGTAGGGATCATTTTAAGAAACTGCACATTCTTACAGTACCAAGCCTCTACATTCTGGTCCTGCTTGGTCATTTTATTAAAAATATCAATAAGTTTGAGACAGAAGAACAGAGACAAATCAGAATAAAAACGCGAAGAAAGGATCTACCTAATTTCATTCAGCCTAAGCTTAATGTCGTTAAACATGCCTCAAGAGTGCAATCAGTACATATGTTCAATAAATTGCCTGTACAATTTAAAAACTCTATGAATCCAAACGAATTCAAGAGAAAATTAAAGTCATTGTTATTGAGGAAATGTTATTACAGCATTGAAGAGTTTCTCAAAGATAATAGTAGTTCAAACTGATATGTGATTATATTTTAATGACCTTAAGTATTATATCCAACATTCTATCATGACATTACATATTAATGAATTTAATTGACATACATTTCTTTGAATTGAATTTATATTGATTTTTGAATTAATATTAAGTTAAATTATTATGACTGAGACTAACAATGTTGTGTGTGACCAATGTGGAATGTAATGTTTGTATTTTTCCTGAGTTAACGATGATTGTTTAATTTTTTGTGTTAGAAATATATCCAAATTCTAGCATGACATTACATATTAATGAATTTTATTGACATACATTTCTTTGAATTAAATTTATAGTGATTTTGAATTAATATTAAGTTAAATTATTATGATTAAGACTAATAATGTTGCGAGTGTGACCGATGTGGAATTTATGTTTGTTTTCTTTTTCTTGACATTACGATATTGTTTAATTATTGAGATACATTTATTGTTAGAATCACTATTGTTAAAACCATTGTTCGACACAAATGTAAATTTGTTGAGGAATAAATAAATAAAAAATAAAACCGTATTTCGGCCACGGCGGCCAATCTCAACGGAGACTAGCCTTCGGCGCGGGAGATACGAGTATTATAGTGCACAAGTGTGTGCGCAGACACAGGTGCACTCTCTCTTCCCTCACTGTCATAGTCCGATGGGTAATCCGACACGACCAGAGAGAGATCAGGCGCAAGACCAACAGATTAACTTGCTTTCCGAGGCACGGGGGTATCACACCCCAGACTTCCAAACTCCTGTTACTAAGAAATTCTTAATGGAAAAACCCAATAACACTTTGCCCGATCCGAGAATCGAACCCAGGACCCCACGCTCAGCATTCGCGCTCGCAACCACGAGACCAACGGGGCAGTGAAGACAATATCATTACAATAGCATAAGTAGCACTATAATGGCGGTTCGTAAGAGAGAATATTTCACTGAATATTTAAATAGAGCAAAAAAACTTTGAAACTCTAGTAAGTATATCACAAACAAACCCAACAACATCTTTATCCAATGAACAAGAAAATCTTGTGTGAAAATCTAGTACAAGCCATTACTTGCTTTCGAAGAACTGAACGAACAAGCTAGACCAGTCGACTAGAGGGGCGACGGATCTAATAGAGACGTTACTCACAGATTATGGCGATTAGATTGATGTTTTTCTGAATAATAATGCGATTACTGTCCGCTGCTGACCGTATAATTTATCAGATATAACGGAAACACTCTAAGTATGGTTATATTTGTAGATCAACGGCATTGGCCGGGTTGTTCGCAGAAGCATTCAATAAATCGATTGCTAGAAAACCTTTGGCTTTAAAAGACAAACCGTTAAAATGATTCCATTCTACTTCTTCTTCTAAAATAATGACAGAAAAGAAGATTTAAAAAAGTATAGATATAAAGCGTGTAACAAAAACCCTGTTCGATCCGTGAGGGTGTTGTTAAGAATCATACTGAGAGTCTGTTCATGTGGATTTTATTTGAAAAAAGAAAAAAAATAGCCGGATTTTTTTCAATGGGGAATTTTACCGGGTTGTTACTTGGGGTGCGAGCGGCCGTCGCGTCGTATGGCTGGGGTCTACAAGTCATAACTATTGATTATGAACTCTGTAGAAAATATGCTAATTTGTAATGAAATTAGAAGTCATTTTGGTACTAAAATTTTAAAGAGCAATAAATCGGATCGTACAGGATTTTTGTTACATGCTCATCATCTGCCTAGCCTTTTCCCAACTATTTTGGGGTCGGCTTCCAGTCTAACCGGATGCAGCTGAATACCAGTATTTTACATGGAGCGACTGCGTGTCTGACCTCCACAACCCAGTAACTGGGTAATATGATACCCCTTGGCAAGACTGGTGGTAGTGGTGGTGGTTTTTGTTATATGCTGTAGCAGGAAATCTATAGAAGCAGTTCGCAACTAAAAGGAACAATGGACGCAGAATAATCTTCAAGGCATAAAAGAAAGCAGGCCACTTAGGTTCGATAAGGAACTGAAAATCTAATTGTAACAAAGACAGTCACAACACAAAATCGTGTTTAATTTTACCATTATTTAGACTAATCCAGTCTTTCATTTTACTTTTAACGGACGCTGAGAAAGTTATGGTGCATAACCAATCATAATATTAATTAGAAAATACCATATTGGATAGAATTTTTAGGTTGAAACTTAGTTACCTCAATTACCTACCTTGTAAATTGCTTGGCGCTAAACTGTACGCAAACACTGTACTTACTTTAGATAAATCTTAATATTCTACTAATATGATAAATGTGAAAGTTTAATATGTTTGGATGTTTTTTACTCAATCACGCAAAAACGGCTCAACGGATTTGGATGAAATTCGGCATACAGATAGTTTATGACCTGGATTAACACATAGAATACTTTTTATCCTGGTAATACATCCCTGTGGGATCATTTCTGACATCCACACGGGCGAACTGGTAAGCGAAAGCTAGTATGTCATAAAAATAGCGTAAAGCAGACATCAATAAGGTGAAGCGATTTATCTTATTTTGAAAGAGAAAACTGGAATTATAAAATCCACTTGCAGGGACATGACTGAAGATAGAAACATAAAATATGGGAGTTACGAGAACGTTAATTATTAATTGCTCCCAAATTACCATGTTAATTTTTTACATTCGTCCTTGATATAATCATCCTATTATTTGACATTGTATACCTACAATTTAATTTCAACTCTTTATTAAGGCTCTTACATACTGGGGCGATTCGTCGCGCGACGCGAATTTTAACAAAACAATTTCTCACGGCGAACAATGCGGCGGCGTCGCGTCGCGCGGCGAATCGCCCCAGTATGTAAGAGCCTTTAGTAGCTTTTGTGGACATGATAAATATTCAGATTTGTTACAGTTGTAATGGCAATCATGTCATTTGGTTTAAATAGGTTTTTATTTTTATTATCTTATTTATTAAAAAAAAAACATTATTTTTTATTATTTATTTTGTTATTTGTATTTTGTGTTTCATGAACTGTGTCCAAATATACGTTATTCTTTCTTTCTTTCTTTTATATAGATGTGAATGTGAGAACGATGTACGCCTAGTGGATAAATCTACATTTGTTGAAAATGTTCTATTTTGTTAAGTAGCTACCTAGTACTTGTTGAGAGGCCTACACTG
The DNA here is from genome assembly GCA_949152455.1 of Lithophane leautieri. Classification (NCBI taxonomy): domain Eukaryota; kingdom Metazoa; phylum Arthropoda; class Insecta; order Lepidoptera; family Noctuidae; genus Lithophane; species Lithophane leautieri. Next base: position 3,780,526 of record OX424479.1, on the reverse strand, counting down.
TCCTTCCATCTAATAACATTGTAATTCGAAAATATTGTAAAAGCCAATTATTTTTAAAAGAGTAACCGTGGAATTTCTTGCCGTTTCTTCTCCATAGGAAACGACCAATTGGAACCGTGCACCTAGCTTCTGACGTTTCATAAGTGCCCATGTAGGTTTATGTTAAATAAAATATTTTTATTTGATTTGAACATTCTTGAGATGTAGTGTAGTGACTCCTGAACGAGTCAAAAGAAGGTTGAATGTAAACAAATACGAAAGCAAGACCTAGTCGAAACAAATGAAATGTTTCCGTCTTTACATACATACAGACTAGTTCTGAATAAAGAGATCCGTAGGAGAACCAAGGCAACCGACATAGCCCGAAGTATTGCCAAACTTTAGTGGCAGGGCACATTCCTCGCAGAACAGATGGCAATGGGGCCGAAAGGTTCTGAAGTGGCGACCGCGTACCGAAAGATGTAGCGTTGGAAGGCCCCCACAAGGTGGATCGATGACCTGGTGAAGGCCGCGGAAATCCGCTGGATGCGAGAAGCACAGTACCGGTCAAAGTGGCGATGCTTGGAGAAGGCCTATGTCCAGCAGTACGTAGTACTACGTCCTTCTGCTGATGATGAAACGAGTTCTATGAATGACTGACTAATTGAAAGAAACAAAAACTTTTTACAAAAAAAAACAACCGACTTTCAAAAAAAACATCAAAAAAGTGAAAAATAACTTTAATTTCGGAAGTCGGTGTCTTTGCTTTTCAATTTTCGTTTTTTGCCACCGACTTCCGAAATTAAAGTTATTTTCCACTTTTTTTGTACTTTTTAAAAGGTCGGTTGTTTCTTGTTTTTGGAAAAAGTTTTTATTTTTCGCTATTTAGTTGTGGTACCTACCCCACACAAATTCGAATACCACTACCTGCTATGTAAGCTGCTGTATATATGACAAACATTTAAAAAAATATACGGACGAATTGAGAACCTCTTCCTTTTTGAAGAAGTCGGTTAAAAAATAAAGAACATTGGTTTTGACAGATAATGCAAAGCTCAAACCGCAAAAGATAAGAACATGAAAGAAGAAAGTCTACTTAAAAGTGCGTGGAAGTGCAGTTTATAGACACTTTTATGTGATTCTTTATAATGTGCACATATCGAAATGAGGAAATCTATGCTTAATTTTATCGACGGATTTTTTTTTTTTTTTGTTCCCTTTTATGACCCCTAGTGTAAACAAAACGGACAACGATTATTGTAAAAAACTAAAGAAACATGTTTATTTTCAATTAAGTGCAGTTTTTTTCCACAATTATCGTTTTATGAGGACGCTTAACTACTTCCAATCATTACGGAGTTTGTTTCATCGTGATAGATCATTCAGTTTAAAAGTTACACCGTAGACAACAAAATTTTAAAAATAAGTTTTTTTTTTGCCCTCTATTACATTAAGCATAGATTCCCTCATGTCGATATGTGCACATTATAAAAAATCACACTGTATAACACATCCATTTAGTACTGGAACTAAAAAGATCGAAACTTTCGAAGTGAAATTGCAAGTTGAATGTAGGTAGCACTTACTTAGAAAAAAAAAACAGAACTCGACCTCTGAGCTATTCAAACAGGGATTGAAGTGTTTTTGCGAGCCATCAAGTCCATACCAAATATACTGTTTGTGAAATATGACCAACAGATATTATTTATAGAAGCCACTAAATATAATTTATTATCTTGAAAGTCTAGGGCTTTGTCACTTAGACTTATATTTGAATAGGATTTATCATAAAAAAAAACTTGATTTATTTACTGTCCCGGCTGACTACCACGAAAATAAAGTTATTTGTGTTAGCTCTCTTATGTAAGTTGTTTATATTTTTCTCGCCAAAAAGCATTTTAGGATTAAGTAATACAAAGTCTGCTAACAAAAAAAACACGTGGTTCGAGTGACTTAAGATATCTTTGGTTACACCACAGAATAAATAACAGTACAAGTACAGAAGATTCACTCTGCAAAATCATTTGAATAAATAGCGACTCTTGCTATGACACAATAAAGTGCAATTCAACTCGCACAGTGCTAATTACCAACAGTTATATTCAACTAGAAGTTGCCTCTCTTTCTATCGCCTAGCTCTTATATCTTCTGACTACGTTGCGCTCACTGAAGTCGAGCCCATCGCGTACTTGTAGTTTCATACCTAAAATGCGGAGTGCGCCTGGCCTGACGGCCAACTCATCATTGTGAGACCATTGACACGTTTGTAAATTAGCAGACTTGGCCTTCTGGTTAGACGTAAGCAGTGTAAATACAGAACGCTATCAAAAAATTCTTTATTTATATCAGTCGTACTGAACGCGATGATTTTATCAATTTCTTTTTATTCGTTCATTGTAGCGGTCATTGGAAATACCAATGTTCAGCAATTACTCAATAAACATTTCTGAACTGGTATGCTTACTATTGCGTGTGGTAAAATATTGTGGCGGTATTTACATCGCCACATGTGAACTACGCATCAAAGACCTGACGTCACATAAATCCTGCTTCGCGCAATTAAAGTTTACCATGCAATGGACATATATACAAGAACCCGACATCAATCGTTGGGCAGTTGCCCGCCAGACATAACACCCGTCTGGTCGGAGGATCCTCCCTTTTCTATGGTGGATGAGTGAACTGCACACCCTTTTTTTTTTTTTTGAGGGTGGGAAATCATCCAATGACTTCTCCCGCTCTGGGCGGAGCGGAAGGGCGTGTCAGACTTTTACTGACTAAAACCCACCCGTGTTCCTTCATTTGCCTGTTGCCAAGGTCCCGGTATCCCTTTCGGACTTTCCCGCAACCCTGGCAGGCATCGGTCCTATTGGACCCCGTCATTTTTGCTGACATCTCTTTGAGGCGCGCGTGGAACACGACGCGCCATCGACCCGGGCCTGGTCCTTATCGGACGGCGAGCTGCCCGTTGCTCGCCGTCCGCAAGCCCGCGCCTATGGTGGCCGGAAATCCGCCTGGGATTCCCGACGCCCAGGGCGTCTCCAACGGGAACTGCACACCCTGTTCCTCATGCCCCTAAAATATCGGGAATCGAGTTTCGCACCAACACCTCTATACACCAAAAACTCGTCATCAAAAAGTGTCTATCTGTTCTGGTCCAAACGCGCATCCTCAAATACTTCGGACACTTCTTGAGGCGTGTGGAAGACTCTATAGAGCACCTTGTCATGCACGGTACACTGGAGGGCACTAAACCACGCGGATGCTCACCCATGAGATGGACTGACCAAATTAAATTCGCAGTGGGCGAACCCGTGTATGCGTGCACTGAAAACACCAAAAATCGGAGTAAATGGCGAGAAATCTTGAGGCGAATCACATCAGCCCCTGGGCAACAAACTACATGAAGACCAAAACCGCTCTGACAAAAGTGCTTCGAAGAAGTGGCAAAATATAACCAAAATAGAGTGTTCTGGACTTCAGTTTTATTTCGTTTACACACAGCAGCGCCTCCATTAAACGCACTAGGAAGTTTGTCAGCTATTTAGCTACTTTAAAACGCACTCAAATATTGCTAAGAGGCAGACTTTTTCTGCCATTCGCTTTTTTGTTGTTAGCTAAAAGAGTGATGAAAATAAATGTTGATTGATGGAGAATAAGAGCAAGGCCAAAGAAAAGATGGATGGATTGTGTGAGGAATGATATGAAAGAGTGAATGATAGCGTGACGGTTGACAGGGGAGAGTGGAAAGAGAAAACGCGTTGCGCCGACACCAAGTAACATGGGACAAGGGCAGGCAGATGACTATGATGCAGTTGACGCAGATAAAAAACAAGAGAGACTTTTAGTCAAGCATTAGACCGTCTGCCCCTGGTCAGGTGAAAGTTTAGGGGGCCACTGTAAAGGGATTAACAGACGACTGAAGGTATTAGTCTACATCCTGTCCACCTCTAAATTAAACTGCTAAACTTCATAAAAAAGTTAAGTAACACTTGCTACTCTTTAGTTCATCCCAATAGATTGCTCACCTGTGACTAGAGTACATCTCCTAAGGTACAAATACTGCAGAGAGGGGCAGGTGTGGAGTAACGCGCAGAGTCCGGCGTCCGTCACAGACCCGCAGTCCGTCAGGTCTATGTACTCGACGGGAGGTCGGCGGGTCGCCAGCCGCGTCTCCAACCAGGCCCAGTCTGGCCAATCCACGTTTGGACAACCTGGGGACATAATATATTAATTTCTATAGGTAATAATTACCGGATGTTGTTCACATAACTCGGCCGCGTCCTAATTAAAAGCGATAGTCGTGCGAGTACGCGATATTATGATACTCGATACTCGCATCTATGATATAATCGCGCGATCAATCGAGTTGCATACCTATCCTCGCGTCCTAACCAAAAGCGATCAAAATCAAAAATTTTTTTTTCACATAAACCTACATGGGCACTTATGAAACGTCAGAAGCTAGATGCACGGTTCCAATTGGTCGTTTCGTATGGAGAAGAGCCGGCAAGAAACTCCACGGTTACTCTTTTAATAAAAATAATTGGCTTTTACAATTACATTCGAAAATTAATTATTTTCTAATTACAATGTTATTAGGTATGGGAGAACAGTGTAGGTCTTTCAACAAGTACCAAGTAAGTAGATAGAAAATGCTCAACAAATCTATAGTCCACGTCGCCCATCGTCGGGCGAGCACGCGATCGACGCGATCATTTGTATAAATTAAAACGTACAAACGCGGCTTGATTCGTCATTATTCAGGTTAACGATTGCGTTTTGCGCGAGATAGTCACCTTCGGTTAGGACGCAGGATACAAGTAGCTACATATTATGTGCCGTTAAAAATCCAGTTAAGGAGGTACGAGTACCTATGATCCATTTCCTAAATTAAAATCTGGGCTATATCCGAAAAAGGAGAAGAAACGTAGTAGGTGGCGTTCTATAGTTTCTGCCTACCTCATGGGAAGAAGGCGTGAGTTTTAAGTATGTATGTATATCCGGAAAAATAGCAGTCTAATTGATATTTGCAAAAAACGTGTGCATTATACACCTTCCAGATTTTTAAGCTGCAATTTAGCTTTTTTAGACAGACAATAAAAGAAACGAAATCATATTGTAGTAAATACTCAAAGTATGTTAAAAACTTATTTTTATTTTGTACTCTTCATAATCTAATTTACAGCATCGTCATTATTTTATGTGTATTAAAAAATAAATAGAAAAACCATGACTTACTACTTTGGCTCTTATTTATATTTAATTGTTTAATTTACATCACATATCCAAGGATTAAATAAGAGAAGAGAGAAAAAGAAGAAAGAGAAGAGAAAAAAAGAGAGAAAGAAAGGAAAGAGAACGAAAAAGAAGAAAAAGAGAAAGAAGAGAAGAAAAAGGGAAGAGCTTACTCTTCACTTTTTTGTCTTTTTTCTTCTATTCATTTCTATTCTATTCTAAATTCTTTACCACATTTGTCCGTGGGTATCATAGACTTAATACAATTTGGATACAAATTACTATTGCTCCTAAATTAAAATTAACGTAAATGTAATTCATTATTTACTCTGAAAGGAACGAGCCTCCTAACTTCATAGTTTACGAACAATATTTCCAAACTTGCCGCAAGATTGTAAATTCCCTAGCTTAGAAGTTGACTTCAGTCGAAGTCCAGGTACGAGGAATCAGAGAAGCGTAATAAATATCGATAGGTACAGCTGCATACCTTAATATCGGAAACTTAATTTCCCAAAGGATTTGAGTCAGGCGGTTGAGAATATACGAAGAGTAGTCATCATGTTATTGGTAGTGAAGCAACATTTATATTAGCAATAACATGGACACAGGAACACTCTTGTATTTCCCGAAGGACTAGGCAGATGTGTAAAACAACATTTCTTTAAGTTGCAGGCATGTCATAGTTGGTAAACTGCTGTCTATTCTGTAAAAATCTCACCGTGATAACATAGGTGATGTAAACAGTCAAAAAATCAATCCCCTAGCATCATGAGGAATAACAACACGATGAGATTTTACAGAACATACTGGCTGGTCTCATAAAATAAATATATAATAGTAACCTGTCAGGTCTATATGCCTCAAATCCGTTAGATCGGTAATGAGAGGCGCCATGGCTCTGGCATCCATACTGCTGGAGCCCGTCACAGCCAGGTGCGTCAGGTTCCTGAACGTAGCCACCAGCAGCTGGGCACTTGCTACTGTTACCTGTTGAATAAAACAAAGTTTAATAATCAAGTGAATAATACAGACAATACATCCCATGGCAATTGCGGCTACAGCGACCAGTGCCGGATTCCCCCTTTTTTTTTCTGAAAAATTACTAATAAATTTTTATACATTTTATTTTATTTATTTCTTTAAATTTTTTATAAAAAAAAAAAAAACAAATACATTTTCGAAAATTTGTTTTCTCACCCTCAAAATTTTGGCTTTTTCTCTCAATATCCATGGCATGACAAATAAACTTACAGCACAGTTCTTCGACCGCCATTCCTTGACGGAGCTAACGCAAGGTCCTGCCCTTGCTCCTGCACATCTTGCAGCGATCTCCAAAGGTCCCGCCGCTCTGATCTTCTTCCAGGCTTCGGGCCTCGTGATCAGTCGCGTGGTTAACCTCGCCCATCGTCGACACACTCGAGACATGCGACAGAGGTCTGAAACCTGGAAACATAAGTGTTATCAGTTATTGTAGAACTTCATCTCTCTAGTACAATTCCGACCTATTTTGCTGTCCGGTTATTGAGGTGAAAGCAAAGGATCATTTTATACTTGGAAACCGGTCGTCAGAAGCCCGAAAGTCTGACAACCAGTCTTACCAAGGGGTATCGTATTACCCAGTTACTGGGTTGTGGAGGTCAGCTAGGCATTCGCTCCATATAAAATACTGGTATTCAGCTGCATCCGGTTAGACTGAAAGCCGACCCGAACATAGTTGAGAAAAGGCTAGGCAGATTGATAGACTTGGAAAAAGGTTCTTCAAAAAAAAAAACCTTTTTTATCATCCTCAGGACTTAGCAAGCTGCAGTCTGCGAGCATATTGGTACGATTTAAGGAACTAAGCTAAAGAGCAAGAATGACAGACTCGTGAGGAAAGAACAAGTAACAATACAGGGCCATAAGGAACATCAACTGTTACCATGAATTGACTACATGATTCTAGACCCACCAGGGTTGACATGGACGCTAGTGATGGCGCCAACCACGTGGCCGAATTCTGGCCCGACTCTATCTACATTGCCATCGACACGCTAAGAAGAAGCGTTGAAATTTTTCGTAGGTTTCGTCGGGTGGTCTACAATTTTGTGCTGAATTGGTAACAGTTTGCGCGTCGATGTCCCATGTATGTATACTATTTCACCAACCTCAAGGTAAGACAAAATCTTCAACCACAGCGCATCGTTCAAGGTATTATCCCTTCTTCTCCTGGGCGGGCCGCAGTCAGCAAGGGTATGGTACCCCTGGTCTAGACTGAGCTCGCTGAGGTCTGCGGCGAGGGACAGCGCGGGCTCGGGGGGAGGGGGCGGGCGTCGCCGTGCGCCCCCGCACACCGGCCCTGAACAACTCCCGCTTGACATGGCAAGACCCTGGAAAGAAAGTATTAGGAAATTAATATCTGATAGTTAAAGATAGAGGAGAAGTTTTTTCCGAAAGAAGGTCCCAAGAGAAACGAGACGTTTATTTATTTGTTCCGCACGGTTTTTACTAGACAAAACATCGAGATTTATTTTTTATTTGTGTTTAATATTATTGTAGTTATACATAAACCTTCCAGAAGAAATTTTCCAAATGATAGTGATAACCCAAAATCTGTTGCGTAGTTTAGAAGAACAACGCGGTCACACACACAGACACGAAAAGCGACTTCAATATGTATGTAAGTATATAAAAATGTGCAATATGTGTGCAATTATTGAGATTGATTGAAATGTGCAATTCTTGTTTAAATAAGTTAATCTGAATATTCGTTCTCGTGAATTCTTGATTTAACTTTAATCGATGCAGAAAATCCGCGCGATTCGTCGACAGAATGCCCGCAGGCAGTTAGAAGTTTAGATAGTTGCAGAAATCATTACGTCAAGATATAAAATATGAATTAATTTGATAGCAAACACTAATGAAGCTGTTTCTATTTAGAATGTTAATCGTAACAAATTGTTTCAATAAATCATTGATGACAAGTATGTATAAATGTCAATTATTAAGATTACGCTACAGACCTACTTCTACTTTTACATGTCTGAACAAATTACCTCAATCTTGTGACATTTTATTGAGTAGCGAAGTAAAAGATTAACCTAATTTGAGACGTCGCGTCGGTTTCGTTCATAATATTGTAAGTTTTCGTGGTAGACAACTTCTTCAGTACCTACCTACTACGCTTTGGAATGGGCAACTAGCTTCATCTTACTGACTGACAGACCTCTTGACAATTCAAAACTGCCTGTAATTGGCATTTAAATTTGACCCAGGAATTTTCGCTGGCAATGCATTAGCAAATGCATTTCCAGCGTAAAGTCTCAGATATAAAGTTAAAAAGTCTTCGCCCTTGTACCCACAAGCGCACTGCGCACTGGATTTTCATCGCACTGCTTAGCGCCGAGAGTTGAAAATCCAACGGTATATTTTTGTGACGTGTCGGGATACACTCCGTTGGATTCTTAATGCTCGGCTCAACACCGAGAATTGCCTAGGTTGGGAATTCTGGTAGGACATGCACACTGTGCACGGTAGCAAGGAATACGTTTTCCAAACACGAATATACATAGACGAACGTTATCAAATAGTAATTGTAAGTATTCCCGTTTGAGCACCTATGCATTGACTACCAAAGGTATTTGAAATGGGAATACTCAATGCTAAAAACATAAGTGTTCAAACGAGAATACTCCCTTCTAACAACACACGTGTGTGAGCACTATGTACTTACCTAAGTACTTTAAAGCTACCATTTACTAGGTACGTCTTTCATTGACTTGAATGTGCCCTGGCAACTGAGAGTATGTCATGCTCACTTTAATGTCTCGCTGGTGGTGGCGTGTGTGTTGGATCAGGTTAGGTTCCCTTCAAAATGGTTGAGCTGAATAGTGCTGATCCATGCGTCATATTCGTGAACGGGCGCCATCAGTAGGGACTGGTCATCTCTTAGCTGCCACGGCTTATTTTAATTTATTTTAATTTTTGAATTGTTTAGTTTCGTTTTTTATCTTTTTATGGACGAACATTGTTCTCACATGTATAATTTCAACATAAATGATGTAACCAATATATTGAAATAATATTCTGATTCAAAAGAGTGTCCGTGGAGTTTCTTGCCCGTTCTTCTCCATAGGAACCTACGCTTTGGAATGGGCAACTAGCTTCATCTTTCTGACTCCGACCCCTTGACAATTCAAAAGTGCCTGTAATTGGTTTATTCGAAATAAATGCTTTGAGTTTGAGTTTGAGTTTGACACATGAGTGTAACTATTGCAGACTTTCTTCAGTCTGGTAGCTGTGTCACAGCTTTAACTTTTGCAACTATCATCGTTTAGAATTGTTTGCTTCAATTGTATTAGTTTTGTTCCAAACAAAGGACAATAAAAAGAAAACAGTTTGCTGTCCTTATCGTATTTATTTATTGACTGTTAAGTACAACCGCGGCCAATGGCGGTCGACCACTTTTCATCCTTATATGCCTTTAGGTCGAAAAGTGGTTCATCGCCAGTGCCGCGACGTCACCGGACGAGCTCTATCACAGTAAACTCTACTACAATAATAAATCTATACTTAATCACAAGGCACTATTCAACTTCAAACACAATAAAGGTCGATCCACACGTCATATCAGTGAAGCCACCGTTCCGACACAGTACCGGCAAAGTGCAAAATTTTCTTTCATAGATTCAAAGTTTTGACTTTGAATCTATGAAAGAAAATTTTGCACTACAAGATTTTACAAAATTTTACACACTGTCTCACAATAAAGATCTTTGACCAAAGTCATTGAATTTTATTGTGAGACAGTGGTTACAGAGTTTTTATTGATTAATTAATTTTGGTGTGCGTTTGCACTGCTCCACCATTTTAGGCATACAATAGTTTGAAAAATTTGTTATCTTAGATCTAAGTTTATGTGATATATGTATGTTAAAGAGATATATTTTGCATCAAAACATAAAAACAGTTTGGCACTAACTCATCACGAACTCTGCCGGAAATTCTCATGCCGGTGTCGGCACTGACACTGAGACACTGACACTGACAAGTGGAGATGCGTTCATAGAGAATGTATGAAAGAATATTTTGTACTAGCCGGTACTGGGTCGGAACTGTGGCTTCACTGATATGTGTGAATCGACCTTTATAAACATAAAATCAAAATTCCGTGAACCGTCTGATCCAAACAATTTATAACGTGCCGACACATTAGCATACAAAAAGACATTAGTATAGGTGCTAATTATTGTTTGTGAAGCAGTCAATTGTATAATTAATACGCAAATTATCATTTTATTCGCATTTGTGGAGGTTTGATTGCTAATTGTATGCGTTAACACATAGCTCCAGTATGTGCTAAATGCATTTGAAAACAGTTCTGCGATGAATAACCTGTAAAAGATTCAATAAAACAATATTGTTTTATAGGGTTAAAACACGTAGATGTCTGATAATGTCTGGTGAAACTACTATTTTGTTATTCAGGGTGTTTGGGGAGTGACCCCTCTTTGAGGAGTGGCTAGAGTGGCGCCACGGCGTCCTCACCTTCCGCCTGACACAGGTCCTCACCGGACATGGCAGCTTCGGGAGGTTCCTGTGTAGGATTAGGCGGGAGGAAACGCCCGGGTGTCACCACTGTGCGGATCGCCCGGAGGACACGGTGGAGCATGCGGTGGAGGTATGCCCTGCTTGGGCGGAGCACCGCCGTGTCCTCGCGGAGGCGATTGGCGGCAATGACCTCTCGCGTCCGGCCCTGGTCCAGGCCATGGTACGGAGCGAGAGGGCATGGGAAGCCGTCACCTCCTTCTGCGAAGCAGTAATGCTCGCGAAGGAGGAGGCGGAACGCGTGAGGGAAAGGCAAAGTTTGCGCCCTCACGCCCCTAACCGCCGCCGTTGGAGACGCCCTGGGCGTCGGGAATCCCAGGCGGATTCCCGGCCACCATAGGCGCGGGCTTGCGGACGGCGAGCAACGGGCAGCTCGCTGTCCGATAAGGACCAGACCCGGGTCGATGGTGCGTCGTGTTCCACGCGCGCCTCAAAGAGATGTCAGCACAATTGGCGGGGTCCGCTAGGACCGATGCCTGCCAGGGTTGCGGGAAAGTCCGAAAGGGATACCGGGACCTTGGCAACAGGCAAATGAAGGAACACGGGTGGGTTTTAGTCAGTAAAAGTCTGACACGCCCTTCCGCTCCGCCCAGAGCGGGAGAAGTCATTGGATGATTTCCCAACCTCAAAAAAAAAAAAAAAAGGGTGTTTGGTGCATCATTTGCCAAATGAAAATGGCGGATAGGAGGGCAAGTGCTATCTCGGCCCCAGAAAAAATCTTGGCCCTATGACGTCCTATCCGCCATTTTCATTTGGCAAACGATGCACCAAACAACCTGTATAAATATGGTAAGAAATTAATTATTATGTCAAAACTAAAACCTACTAAAATATTTAACCAATTAATACCCATTTCAGGAAGTTATGAATGTAGTCCAACGAGCGAACAAAATCCGAAGCAGAACAGTTAACATTCTCGTTAATTAGCAGAAAATGGAAACAACTTTATAGAACCGTTTTCGCGAAGGCTTTTAGATAACAAACAGAAACATCCGTGAGCTTATCAAAGAGCATTGTAGCCAACTATAACAGTCCTTTATAAATAAGAGGGTAACCTACAATATTCGCTCGTATGTTCATCGCTTTACAGGGCGACTTTGATGTACGCCACACATCACATACTGGTTCCCTATGGCATAGAATGGATGGCAGAAGGGCCACAACTTGAAATGACATTAATGCAAGATAATTATTGTTCTCATTACTATATATTCAAAACTTTCCAACTTAATTACACTTATCCAATCTAGTTCACACGTCTACCCGTCCGATAGGGAAACACCCGAATAATCGAATCCCCGATGCCCGCTGACCTCAGGCTAGCGAGATTTGTTTACTTTAAGCATTGCTTACAGTTTAAAGGAGATTTTTGGGCTAAATAATAAAAGCGCCGGCCACACAAAAAAAATATATATTCCGTTAGAACATGTTATTCTCTTCACTTTTCACTATTAAACCAAATCTGTAGCGTAATTTCCTGCGCTGTTATACAACTTTGAAAAATACTGTTTTCAGTGTGTTTTAGTTAAAATAATTAATAGTAATTATAGTAATAGCTTGTAGTAATAAATAAAATATAAGTAAAAACCTTTTTTAAAACAAGCTTTTAATGAACTAAAAAGGGTATCAGACCCTTTTTTTTTTTTTTTTTGAGGGTGGGAAATCATCCAATGACTTCTCCCGCTCTGGGCGGAGCGGAAGGGCGTGTCAGACTTTTACTGACTAAAACCCACCCGTGTTCCTTCAATTGCCTGTTGCCAAGGTCCCGGTATCCCTTTCGGACTTTCCCGCAACCCTGGCAGGCATCGGTCCTAGCGGACCCCGGGGGGTATCAGACCCTGAATCTGATCTAGAATCAATTCTATTTCTTTGTTTTTCATTGACGTTCAAAAGTGCCTTTTATGTACCTATTTGAAATAAATTATTTGACTTTGACTTTGAACACCACTTAGTGTCAAAGCTCTTGTTAATACACAGGTAGTGAGTCCAAACCAGAAGGTGATATCTAGTTTGATGGAGGAGTTTCTATGGCCAACTTCCGGATCCATCATCAGACCAGTTCCATGGTTACATTTTTTCAAAATGTCTCGGTAGTTATGTACGTATGCCAAGTTTCAGCTCAATCGGATGCCAGGAAGTGCTTGAAAAATGGATGACAATTGGAGTAACCGGAAACATACAAACAGAGCAAAACTTGTCAAAATTAAGAGAAAAACTGAATCTTTTGGAATATAGAAAGAAAGAAAGAAAGAAAAATGCGTTTATTGGCATTGTAGCAGAAAAAATACACCTTAAAACTATAAAAACAGAAAACAACCATTAGAATGCCAAAAGGGCCTCAGCTCAGCATAATGTCAGATGGAAACACAAAGTGTACCACCTGACGCTGATTTTCAGCTGCAACCCACGAGTGTCATACGCTAGAATATTATATTATTAGCTTTTTGTTGTTTGGCTTTCACATTTAGCCCAAAAATGTATGGACGGGGAATGATCTCTTTTATGAAAGTAGATCTCTTAAGACACTTTACACGTACATTTTTTGGTCAATATTTTATAGGTACGAGTATGTCTCAGGCATTTCCTAGCCGACTGATCTCTGAGAAGAAATTCCGAAACAAACACAGAGGACTATTTTCTAGGAATGGTACTTCTGTATTCTCTGATCATATAGTGGGTACTCGCCGACCTTATTTCACAATTAAACGCGTATCTTTACAATGGAGGTATAAATCAAACGAGTTTGTCATCTGTGCCACTCATGCACATTTATGAGCAATGCTATTGATTGAACTTGCTATTGGTTATCCGACTTAATTTTAGATTGTTAGTAAGATCATTGGCTGTTTTAATAGTGTGGCGTTCCGTCACAGTTTGACATTAAGGAGTTTTTATCCTAACATATTATAAATCAGTCCTGCGCCGCGTCTGTCTGTCGCCCTGTTCGTGAAAAACTCAAAAACTACTGCACCGATTTTCATGCTGTTTGCACCAATGGATAGAGTGGTTCTCGAGGAAGGTTGTAGTATATATTTTGTCAAGCGGGCGAAGCCGCGGGCATCAGCTAGTATAATATAATAATTTTATAAATGCGAAAGTCAGTTTGTTTGTTTGTTTGTTTATAAATTTGACACATGGGTAGACCATGACCTAACTTAGGAAATAAAATCCAGCACCTAAGGCTCCTATTTAATTAATCTGTTATTTTTAATATTGTTCCGTGTTTTCTGAACTGAATAAAGTTTTCATTTTATTTATTTAGTTTTATTCCATTGAATGACTTTCATGAAATCATGATATTTGAGAACAAATCTAACCTTTATGTAGTAGATGATTTTAATGATTGATAATTCCATACTTAAAACATATTTGTTATAGTCGCGAATCATATTTTGATCAAGATGTAACCTGACACACAAAAATCAAAAGTCATTTATTCAAACTAGGCTGAGAATCAGCACTTTTCGAACGTCAAAATTACATAAGACAGTCCCCCAAAACGCCCATCCTTCACCACTTTCTAGTGCTTTAGCTGGGAAGAAGAAGTGGCGCAACAAACTCCCCAGCAGCACAGCTGTCTGTTCAGTTAGAAACAATTGATTCTATACAAAAGTATGCAAAATCATTTACATTACGCAACATAAAATATAAATCTAATTATTAGCCATATGTCAGCTAGCACACGCCAATACAGCAACCAAAAAAAAAAAAAACCAGGACTATATGTACTCAAGCAGAAATAAAATAAATAAGTAAATGTAAACATAAATTAACTAAATAAAAGCCTCCAGGCACAAAGGGCGTGCCCGCTTTCATATTGACCTGCAAATTCAATTACGCACTGACCTGCAAATTGAAAAAAACGTAAGAAAATTTGAATTTTGCGGGCTAAAATTTCGCGGAGATAAAAAGTAGATGTAAACCACTTGATCTTGCATGTATTTGTTTTATTTTGACTGTACACTATAAAAAATAAGAAAATTACACTATAAGAAAATTTAAAATAAATTATTTAGGATTTCCAAATTCTATTCGAATTTCCATTTCATACAGCATTATTATTTTATTCATAATGAAGATAACGGAAATGTTCGAAGTATTTAGCCTCATTTCTAACAAATAAAACGCCATCTTGGCAAAAGTGTCACGCGTAGAACAACATATTTAAAATTCTAACTGTACAGGCCCTGTAGAGATGGCTGACCGCTGATCACTGGCTTCGCACTTTGGAAACGGAGTAGGGCTGCCAATTGATTTGTGATAGTCTTATAAAAATATTATATATTATTGTCGCTTTTTATGTCTGTTTGTTTGACCTTGTTGTTCTACTGAACTACGCAACGGATTTTGATGCGGTTTTCACTATCATTTACAGAATTTATTCCGGAAGGTTTTTGTGTACAACAAATTAATATAAAACTTATAAAATAAAAAACGGTGCGAGGTAGGGTCGCTAGATTTAAATAATTTAATCTTTGTATCCTGCACGCTTAGCATGACCGCAACAGAGACTGGTTTTGTCGACGGAAGAATAGACAAAATGACAGATAAACGACCACAATCTATCATTGTGTCTATTCTTTCGTCGAAAAAACCCGCAGAAAACCCGTTTCTATGGTTGTCATGCTACGCGTGCTGGGGTGACACAAACAAATTTTAAATATTTTTCCAACATACAATATGTGTGAATGCGTAAGTGTGGGATAGTATTTGCAAATGATATTTATTTTTTATTTTTAATCTGTGCTAATAACCTACTGTTCGGCGTTGAGAACGATACTATAACTTCCAGATACAAAATTTGCCTCTTTTAGACTTGGGAATTCTGCATCTACTCAATAAAATTTACTTTTTTGAAGCGGAGATATTCCCATTATTGTAAAGGCTCTTACATACTGGGGCGATTCGTCGCGCGACGCGAATTTTAACAAAACAATTTCTCACGGCGAACAATGCGGCGGCGTCGCGTCGCGCGACGAATCGCCCCAGTATGTAAGAGCCTTAAAGCGGATTAGGTTTCTGTTCTAAACTCATTATTCTTTACAAATTACTTATTTAACGCTCCCATAACATACCCCATAACCATAACCACAGTTCATTTTCTAAGATACATAAATTACAAAGTGTCAACGTCAGAGCTTTGCTAGTGTAACTGTACCCTAGAAATATGGCTAACCGCTCATCAGACTCTCATATGGCTTGCCGTGTCGCGTCGAGAAGATATAGGGCTTTCAAGAAATTACATTTAGGTGTATTTTATAAATGTTGACCACCATCAATCTACTAACACAACATATCACATAACATCACACCTGTAATCACCGAAGTGTTAAACAGAGGTGTACCTATAGTACACCCACGTTTCGCCAGTTATGTTTAAGGCCCATTTATCATCCAGTTAGATTGGAAGCCTACCTCAACATAGTTCAGATAAGGCTAGGCAGATTGATTGTTTCACGAACTGTTGCCAAATGAGAGCATTTTTTTTTATATACACATTTAGACACTCAGGCACATTTTAGACAGAATATATATATATATATATATATATAACATAACGCCTTGTTTCCCCGAAGGGTTGGGCAGAGGTACACGTGTAGCAGGTACACTCACATTTCGCCAGTTATGTTTTGTAATAGGGGGCGGGGGCGAGCCTATTGCCATCAACCGGCCAAAATCCAGACTCCAGGTTCAATTCCAGATAGAAAAACCCAATCACCCTTTGCCCGACCCAGGAATTGAACCCAAGACCTCGCGTTCAGCAGTAGCGCTTGTGACCAACGAGACAGTCAGTTCAATCAAATCAGTGTCAGTTTAGACAGTTTTTTTTTTTTTTACTAAGTTATATTAAATCTTTTATCTCTCTTAGACAACCCTACATCTCTTTCCCCGCTCTCAGTCCATTAACATACACGAACACTATTTGCTTTAGCCGTGGTGTTATTTCAATACCCATTGACTGCACTTGAGAAGTGCTTCCAATAATTATGTTTACTTTGCGTGGCGAGGTGAGCACTAAGCGACTATTACGCTACTGGACATTTTCTTATTTAAAAGAAAAGTTTGTGTTAGAACATGTTTTTGTACGGAATTTTACGTCATGGTGAACAAGAAACAACGTGGCGAAACCATGACAGATAGTTTAAACATTAGTGAAGTGGATTTTCGAACTTTTAATAGTATACGAGAGAAAATTACTAAATAAGCATTAAAATTAAATTCTTACTTCGTGCTAAATATTTCATAGATATCAAAAGAAAATCTACATCATAGTAACATCCCGTCTATAATCCCCACCGAGACTCCTCCGTGCGTCAGAAAGCACTTAAGCCGTTGGTGCCAGCTAGTCATATCGTGGATCTTTGACAGTCGTTACGGGTCGTCAGAAGACAGAAAGTCTGACAACCAGTCTTACCAAGGGGTATCGTATTGCCTAGTTACTGGGTTGTGGAGGTCAGATGGCAATCGCTTCATGTAAAATAATAGTATTCAGCTGCATCCTGTTAGACTGGAAGTCGACCATAACATAGTTGGGAAAAGGTTAGGTAGATTGACTGATTAAATAAAGACAATGAGAGTAGAAAATACTAAAGCCTATTCAATTATTTACAGAAACTAAAGTAGGTACCTACGCATTTAAATAAAATCTACCTAGTTAAAGTTTTCAAAAGTGTACCTTTCATAACCAGATGGTTTGAAGTAATTATTATGTTTCTCGAATCGCCGCGGGCGGCAGTTAGCCAGGGTAGACCAAGTCTGTTCAGCAATTACCTAAAAAATATGCTCTAGATACAAGACGGATTTGAATTGAATTTATAAGGAAATAACATTTATAAACAAATTTTATAACTCTCGACTCCAAATATGAGAGCGATTTAGCTTTGTAGAGTTTTAGGTAAAATGTATATTCTTTTATATCTGTTTACTTGAAAAGAAAATTAAATAATGATTATTTCTTTATACATTAATAACGACCCTCTCCTGGTTCGTACGGTTTTTTGGACTTGTTCAAGCATCGAGATTTCTTAGTTTTAAGTACCTAACTTTAATAATATCGTATTTTATACACATAAATAAACCTTCCGGAATAAATTCTCTAAACGATGGTGAAAACCTCATCAAAATCTGTTGAGTTATTTAGAAGAACAATGCGATCATGCAGATAAACACAAAAAGAGACTTTAATTTCTAATATAGTCAGTGGAAAGGCGAAAATGCTAAAGCGCCAAAATGGTACTTTTGGGAAATGAACTTTAAATTTAAAACTTTAAAGTTCATTTCCCAAAAGTGCCATTTTGGCGCTTTAGCATTTTCGCCTTTCCACTGACTATATGTATATAGATTTCCTTAATTTCCGTATTCATAAACGCCTTCTTTTATCAGAACATTTCAATCCTTTCATCCCATTCAATTAAAACCATTAGTACCTATCAGAGGATCAATATAAATTATAAACATAATCTTTAATTAATTTTATTCCACCAACTTATTAATTAAGATTCAATACTAATTGGACAAAAAATAATATATGTTTATATAATATCCGAGTTCATAACAATTCTTAAGCTTTTTATACGATGGTGTCGTTATGAATTCATTAAAATTAATTAATTAATGTTTTGGAGATCGGTTACACAAATATTTATATACAGACCGTAAATATGATCAAAACTAGCTTGATTTGATGAGAAACGTTCTAATTTATAACCAAATGTAGTAAAACTATTATAAGAGTATTACTTAGCTGACCCGACAAACTTTGTCCTGTCCACAAGTTCATAGAAAACTTGTGGATCTTAAGTCAAACGTCGGATTCACAAAGTTTAAGACGTCGTAATTCGTTCATACTCCTCCCTTTTTTTTTTAATGGTGGGAAATCATCAATTGACTTTCATATTCATCCCTAAAGTTCGTTTTTTAATCCCATAGACAAATTTGACAGGTGGAAATGTCAAACTCCAAATTGGAAAAACAAACAAAAATCATTTGAAATGTAAAATTAGTCTACGGGATTAAAAAACAAACTTTAGTTCGAACTCTCTGGTTAATCCGCTTTTTAGGGCACCGTACCCAAAGGGTAAAATGGGACCGAAGGCTCCGCTGTCTGCCCATCCGTCCGTCCGTCACCAGGCTGTATCACATGAACTGTGATGTTAGATAGTTGAAATTTTCACAGATGATGTATTTCTGGTGCTTAAGTCTTTTGAAACTGTTTTGACAGACTCTATGGTTTGTGACTGTCTGCGGTTGTGCTAAGTAACAAAGTCACATGATTGGGACAAGTCTTCTTATACTCGCTACCACTTTCATTAATGTTAGGAAACTCGTTATTGATTACCCAGCGTAACATCTGTAATGACAAAACTTTTAGGCCAAAGAATTTAGTAACATTTCTGAAATATTATCTAATCCTTAGAGGACAGTTTCTAAGATATACGATTTAAGTAATGGCACATAAGACGGAGATCACGTAGTGCAGATAGACGTTCTGCAGGGCATCCGCATTTGGTTGCTATTCCGACTAGTCGTGCTCAGCGCTTCTCCTCCACTGAGTTCCACACTTTGGCTGTGCGTATAATGCACGGCCAAAGTGTGGAACTCAATGTCAGCGTCTGTGTTCCCCTCCACATTATAACCCGTCAGCCTTCAAATTAAGGGCGAACATGCATCTTCTGGGCACGCTCATTCCATCGTAAGCAAATCCGTGCGGATTTTTCATTTGTGTGTCTGTGATTTTTTGTTTATACCTTTTTAGTTGATTTTTTATCCCAGTGCGATATTTCAGCCGTTTTAGCGTGAAAACGTAACAAACAAACAGAAAAATTCACTTTCGCATTTATAATATTAATAAGTTAGGATAGTATGGATTGATTTAGCGCTACAACTCTATCGGCAAGGTTCGAGACAGAACTTAATTACCAATAACAGATAAAAAAAAAACAAACGGACAGTATTATTAAAGCATTTTAATCCACTGTCAGACTGTGGGGCTATAAACAACACATACTCTATCGGCAAGGTTCGAGACAGAACTTAATTATCAATAAAAGACAAAAAAAAAACGGACAGCATTATTAAAGCATTTTATTCCACTGTCAGACTTTGGGGCTATAAACAACACATACTATAAACACTTTTATCACTCGCGCAATTATTCTATCAGATAGATTTATGTTTCTATGTTTTTGCGTACTAATTAAAATGGCGTAGGTTTTTTTTTAAATGCTTTGTAGAATCTAGGCGAGCCGGCTATCTAGAGGAGCTCGTGGCTAAGTAATAACAGCCGCACGGATCGATCCATCAGGTGCGATCCATGCTACGCTTGCCGGGGTTGTTCTGTGGATGGCTGACCATTTTTACATATCGAGACTCCTCCGTGCCTCGGAAAACACGTTAAGCCGTTGGTCCTGGCTGTCATTCGTGAATCTTTGACAGTCGTTACGGATCGTCAGAAGCCCGAAAGACTGACAACCAGTCTTACCAAGGGTATCGTGTTACCCAGTAGGCGAGGCTTTTGGCTACTTTTGTTTGTATATTTTGTCTGTTTTTTTGTTGTGTGTGCGTTTTTTTCTTTCTTTTCAGTTACTGGGTTGTTGAGATCCGATTGGCAGTCGCTCCATACTCAATACTGGTATTCAGCTGCATCCGGTTAGACTGGAAGCCGACCCCATAATAGTTGGGAAAAGGCTAGGCAGATAAATACATAGTAATGAATTTACAACAATAAAAGGTATATCAGGCTTTTAGATATGAGAGAGGCAACAACAAGTGGAGTTTTCAAGAGGCGATGTAGGTTTTGAACTATGTATGTGAAACTCGTTTCTAAGAATCAGGAACGGCAAAAGTATGATATAATTTTATTTTTTTTTGCTTTTTATTCTTTAATGTTATGTACACCTTAAACTTACAGACATCAATTTAGAAATGGTTCTAATTAATCAATCAATAAACGTTATAGACAAAGGGAAAAAATTATATATAAAGGAAGGGCTCATAGGGCGTCAAAATACTCTTCCACATCGCTGTCAGTAGGAAAAGTGCCCAAAAGGCTGGCAGCATTGCCACGTTGGATGGCTATGCTGATTCTTTGACCTAGAAATTGATTCTATTAGTCAAATTGAGCATGCTTATAAAGAGTTCCATCCATCTTAAGTGTCTGCGTAGCAATTTTCATTCTACTCTATTTAATGCTAATTCTTTTATCTACTTACAAGTTTCTACAGCTTGGCAAAAAGAGTTTGGAAAAAATGAGGGCGCCACTACCGCACATAGGTCACTTCAAATGAGAAATGCGTCAAAGAATTTAAAAAAAATAGTGAAAAACGCTGCTTGTACTGACTCAAAACCTACTAGCACTTGTTGGCAAAGCAGTGCCAACATCGTAGATCTGCATTACTTAAGGAGGATGCGGCAAGGAAGCCCGCGAAATTCAAATTGACTTACGTTTTTTGCAATTTGCAGGTCAGTATCAGGTTGTATATTGATCTAAATATGATACGCGGCCGTAAAACATATGGATTTACAGAATTATAATCATTAGAACCAGTAATACAACTCCTTAAGTTCATATAAGTGCCAAATGTCATGATTTCAGGAAATAGTCATTCAATACACTTACATGAGTTTCAGGAGTTGTATTGCTGGTTCTAATGATTATAATTCTGTAAATCCTACCTTGGCCCTTAAGTAAAATATTTAGTTTCATTTGTCGCCGCATCATACTCTTTTTGGCCAAGCTGTACGCTAGCTTTTTCTTTCAGTTGGTAAGTTACTTCGTTCTCGGTATTATTCTATGCGTCTTTCTCCCCGAATAAAGAAACGGAAATTAAAAACAAATAAAATAATACGTTATTACACACGAACATGTATGATGTCAGAATGTTGAACAAACAAATATTTCAATGTTTGTACATAATAAGCTTGTCTAACTCACAAACAACTATTCCCTAACGAAGCGAAGACCTTCGCATACGAGCTTTACGAAATAAACTTGTATCATTAAACCGTTTACGTTCAGAAGGTTGACTCTCTTAATATTCTTCGGAACAGAATCATTATATTTTACACAAACTGGGCTATATTAGAATCTTACAAGCACCCAGCAAGCTATTACAACCATTCGACAGGCTTCCAAGTGACGGGCGGACGAAATTACACATTTTCGGTTACCTGTTGAGCCTAGTCGAACGCAAATAGCCATTAGAAGAACAGTGGTCGTCTGTTTTGTTAATTAATCTGTCAAAACTTTCGGGTTCGGACTCCTTCGATAACATTGATAGATATACGATTCGGCACGGAAGCGTATCGAATGATTGTAAAGCTATGCAGCATTGCTATTCTGTAACCATCTCACCGTGAAAACTTAGGTGAAGTGGGCGTGGAGTGAGCTGTCATTGTCATCGATACCTAATGATAAAAAGCAGTGACAGCTCACTCCAAGCTCACTTCACCAAAATGTTCACGGTGAGATTTTTTACAGAATAGCACTACAGATCTGGAAAACTTTCCGAAAGCGCATAAAGATAGAAGATAGATACAATAACTCTTTATACGATATGTTTTTTTTTTCGCGAAGTCCTTTTTGGTTCCTTAATGAAAGTTGTTAATAAAAACCATAAAGCTACTAGTTTTAACGACTACGTTATAGTCTAACCTTAGTACCTGAAACCTTCCAAAATCATACCTTTATAAGGCATTGGATTGCATTTTTATGAAACGATCACACTCATTTCCCATTCTGGTGATGAGGCTGTGATAGAGAAACAAAGAGCAGCCGGCTCTAAAGCACTACTTCTTCATGCACGATTACGCTAAATGGCGCTTATATGGAATGTATCTTCTGCATTATAAATGGGGCTGGCGCCTATCGCGAACGCCGCCCTCTCACGCATATATCGTGAAGTACCTAAAGCTTGATTCATACAATGTTGCGGAGTATACTGGTTGCATATGTAAAGATATTGCAAACAATGTACAAAGCATTTGTACAAGATTGACTCACGTAAAAAGAACTATGTAGAATGTCGTTCTACGTTGACAATCTTAAAGGAGAACTTACATTCTGAAACCCCACTTTTTCAAGGTTTAATATCATGCATAATATTCTAATCCATGTCAATCTCTTGACATAGATTTTCTTTTAAGTACTAACATTTCCACAAACCCTCCGGTCTATCTTCTCTAGACCAATCTGTGGCCGTTCGGAGCAAAGAAGAGCTCCAGAATTTCCGACAGAATATGCATACCTATAGGTATCAGAGCCTATTGCCTAGAAAGAACGAGCAAATCATCACAACGAAACGCTCAAACTCAAACTCAAAGCATTTATTTCAATTAAACCATTCACAGGCACTTTTGAATTGTCAAGGAGTCGGTCAGTCAGAAATATGAAGCTAGTTGCCCATTCCAAAGCGTAGTAGGTACCTATGGAGAAGAACAGGCAAGAAACTCCATGGACACTCTTTTAAATCAAAATATTGTTACAATATGTGGGTTACATCATTTATGTTGAAATTATACATGTGAGAACAATGTAGAAAGCACGTTAAAAGCGTCCGCAATTATTACATAAAACAATTCAAAAATTAAAATAAGCCATGGCAGCTAAGAGATGACCAGTCACAACTGACGGCGCCCGTTCACGAACATGACGCATGGATCAGCACCATTCAGCTCAACCATTTTGAAGGGAGCTAAATGATCCGACACACGCGCCACCACCAGCTAGACATTTCAGTGAGCATGACATTCCCAGTCGCCAGGGCACATTCAAGTCAATGAAAGACAAATTACCCGGTAAATGGTAGCTCAATAGTACATAGTACTCACACCTGTGCTATGCAATTATATAATACAAAGGAGATTGAGTTTATACAATGCAAGATGGTCTTCCGATCTTCAGCAGCTCCAACACTATTTTCGAATGTTAATTAGTTGTGATTGTGGAGCAGGACCAGCATTAAGCCAAGCATTCTTATCAGAGATGTAATCCTCCAACTTATAATATGCCTTGCGCTTGCTCTGACTGTCTACTTTACTTACTTATCGCCAGTTTCATCATCAAAGGTAACAGCTAAAGTAAACAGTCAACTGTTCTTTTGCACTGCTCTATTTTTAATCCTCGGCGCTGAGGCGAGGGTTGTAAATCCAACAACGCGGAAGAGCAGTTGATTGTTACTTTGGCTATTACTTTTGATGAAGAAACTGGCCGTTAGTTTTGACGATTGTGTTGACGGAGAGGAGCTCGTGGCTAAGTAATAGCCGCACGGGTCGATCCATCAGGTTAAGCTACGCTTGCCGGGTTTATCCGTAGATGGGTGACCATGTTTACATACCGAGACTCCTCCGTGCCTCGGAAAGCACGTTAAGCCGTTGGTGCCGGCTGTCATTCTTGGATCTTTGACATTCGTTACGGGTCTTCAGAAGCCCGAAAGTTTGATAATCAGTCTTACGAAGGGGTATCGTATTACCCAGTTACTGGGTTGTGGAGGTCAGATAGGCAGTCGCTCCATGTAAAATACCTACTAGTATTCAGCTGCATCTGGTCAGACTGGAAGAAGCCGACCCCAACATAGTTGGTAAAAGTCTTGGCAGATTGACTTAGTGTTGATGATATTATCAAACAATTAACTCCAAGTTTCTTTACAATGTTTACCTTTACTGTGATTCATTGGTTTGATCGTATCTTAGATTAACTTAGAAAGTGCTTGGAACCGCCGGATCTATAAACTTCTGGGCCAGCACGACTAATTCCTGCATTCAAATAGTTTCCATTAATTGAGTTCTGAGCTTTATCTAAAGCAATGCGGCGCCAACATTCACTGGCCCACGCTCGCCCTTGACGCACCCACCTTATCGTGATCCTAGATCATGGCTACTTGTAATCACTTTCAATATCGCTAGTAAAGAAGGTGACCTTGATGACTCTGAGATAAGGAATATAGGACCCCAAAATTCATATGAGAATGTCGATAGCATTTAACAGTTTTTACCCGACTGCTTGACTTTGTATGTGGAATTCTTTATATCCTCGAAGCATCCTAACGGCTGGATTTATTTTAATACAAGAGATTTCTTTCGACTTGTCCGGGTCGCAGGATGTTTTCATAAAAACAAAATGGCGGATTTTAGATATAAGTAGCCGTAAAGAGTTTAAAAAAAATTGGACCAAGTCCCTGCGGGGTATCAAATTAAAGGGCTTGAGGAGGGCTTGAGGGCTTTTCTTAAAATGTAACACACGATTAAATTTGAGATTTAGCTAAAATATCTGCCATGCAAACTGCTTGAAAAGTGATACGAGCTTGTTTCGAACTTTTAATTTTTTTAATGTATTTTTTAGGTTCTAGTTGAACACGTGGTACGTGATTACATAAATTCGGGTACATATAAGGGCACCGTACACAATATCAGCTCAGCCCCTGATTGGCATCACCTCCACTCGAGCCATTCAGCATTATTTCCATGAAACTCTACTCCAGTGCTCATTATCAGCTTTGTAACTATATCGCCTCGCCTCGGGATCAACTAGTATTTGAAGAAAACGCTGCTATTAATAAGTAATTGTATTTATTAATTCTCCTAGTTAATATGCAGACAGGTTCCTGGTATTTCATAATTTTATGTTTTTTATTTCATATTTTACGGGCATAAAAGTAGGTATGCCAAAACAACTGCCTACACAGAAAATGTAAATTCCAAGCCTATGAATTATTTTGTTAAGAACCTAGTCCTAGGCGCTTCTACCAGACAGGCAACATTGCAGCAACAATGGCATTCCATTCCCTTTCGGTACGAAACCCTAAAACACGCTACCACAAATGTAACTTTGTTGCCTAACTTGACAAACACTTTCTTTTTCTACCAATCTCTTCTATAACTTATTTTATTTATGTCGAAAACAAACTTTCTATACGCGACGACATGGCACCTTATTGCCGACGCCTATAATTTACGAACCGTTATTGGTTAAAACTAAGACTCTTGTTGCTTTACCAATAATGAAGCAAAGACCTCATAGCTTTGCATAGTAGACCTTCTCATATGGAAGTAGCTATCACAGGTAAAATTTGCTTACGAATCTATTTTTAGGCTCAGTTTGGCAATATAAAAGCTACCATTTGTCAGAAAAACGATTCGTTTTTGTTTATGGGAACCGAGTCGTAAATATAATAAATGCGAAAGTGAGTTTGTTTGTTTTTTACGCTTTCACGCTAAAATGGCTGATTTCGCAAAGGGGTAGACCGTGACCTGGAGAAGGATATCAGGCTACTTTTGAACCTGGATCGCAGACGAATTCGCGGGAAACAGCTAGTTTCATATAACTACCACAATGGCTTCATTGGGAATTTTATAAAATGTGACTATGGTTACACTTCCTATGCAGATACCAGATACAGGAAGTATCTAGTATCTACATAGGCACAGGGACTGTTATACATACAGTCATACATACTAGATGGGACGAATAGGAAGATCTTTGATTACGCCTCTTAGTATGACTGTTGGAGGACCTCGTCGCTAAGTAATAACAGTCTCACGGGTCCACCTATCAGGTTAAGCTACGCTTGCCGGGGTTGGTCCGTGGATGGGTCCATCTTTCCAGGACCAGTCCAGGAACATCTTGACATATCGAGACCTTCTTGCTTCGGAAAGCACATTAAGCCGTTAGTCCCGGCTGTCATTCGTGGTTCTTTGACAGTCGTTACGAGTCATCAGAAGTCCGAAAGTCTGACAACCAGTCTTACGAAAGGGTATCGTATTATCCAGTTACTGGGTTGTGGAGGTCAGATAGGCAGTCGCTCCATATAAAATCCTGGTATTCAGCTGCATCAGGTTAGACTGGAAGCCGACCCCAACATAGTAAGGAAAAGGCTAAGATGAAACTCATGAGATGATGGCTAATATTCACATTTTTCTGACATTATGCTGAGCTGGGGCCCTTTTGGCATTCTAATCATTGTTTTCTGTTTTTATAGTTTTAAGGTGTATTTTTCTGCTGCAAAGACAATAAACGCATTTTTCTTTGGAAGAAGTGGAGAAGATACTTGACGGGCGATATGTAGTTCTAACCAGACAAGAGGACGTCGCTTTTCTATTTTTTCGCGATTTTGCCAGAAGCCAACCGCAGACTCCACACAGCAGTCTACTACACCAACATCGTACTTTAATTGCCCAGTGCAAGTATAATGGCGTAGCGTGTCGTTAATATGGTCCTACTAGCCAAACATGTGTCGTAATAGGTACTCTAAAGATAAGCGAGCGAGCGCCATCTAGAGAATAAATCAAGAAAGCGCACGCAAGCTAGTGACGTGCTGACTGCTATCTGACGATCACATCCCTATCGAAGATTGTGTGTAATCGCGTGTTGAACAATAATTTATTTATGAGAAATGTCGGGAAGTAATGACTGGAGTTGTTTATGTCTGTAAATAACGAAATAAGTAATGATTAGATTGTGGTCCTGAGCTACACTCAGGTTTTTTGATTCCATAGATGATGAAATATCAATTAAAATCATTTTCGACTGTGATGGTGTTGCATTTGAACAAATAGTTTGACTTCAGTTTTCCCAGTTCAACAAAGTTCATTTGGCCAATAATTCATCGTGATCTTGGAAATAAACCATTTTTGGTTATACCTACCTACACCTCGATTTATGAACACAAAAACTGGTCTTAACAGATTCTCCAAATCTGGTGTCATAATATTCTTAGTAAGTGCATAACTTCCGAAACTAGGTATAACACCAATTTTGTCCCATACAACGTTCCTTTTAATTTTATATTTTGCATTGTCTTTGTTTTTTTTTACATTGTTCTCACTTATGGAAGCCACAAGAATATTGTACCAAGGACTTTGTAATATCTATATCTATATTTAAAAGAGTATCTTTGGAGTTTCTTGCCCGTTCTTCTCCATAGAGATCTACGTCTTGGAATAGGCAACTAGCTTCAATTTTCTGACAACTGACCGACTCCTCAATAATTCAAAAGTGTCTCTAAATAGTTCAATTGAAATAAATGCTTTGAGTTTGAGTTTGAAACGCAACCCTATAAAAGTATACAATATCTTGGAATAAAAACTTAGTAAAGATCAATTATTTTTAGGGTTCCGTACCCAAAGGGTAAAACGGGACCCTATTACTAAGACTCCGCTGTCCGTCCGTCTATCTGTCTGTCCGTCTGTCACCAGGCTGTATCTCATGAACCGTAATAGTTAGACAGTTGAAATTTTCACAGATGATGTATTTCTGTTGCCGCTCTGTCAACAAATACTAAAAAACAGAATAAAATAAATATTTAAGGGGGCTCCCATAAAACAAACTTAAAATTTTTTGCTGTTTTTATAGATAACTAGCTGATGCTGATGATTGACAAATTATATACTAAAACCTTCCTCGAGAACCACTCTATCCATTGGTGAAAACAGCATTAAAATCGGTGCAGTAGTTTTTAGTTTATCGCGAACAGACAGACAGACGCAGCGTAGGACTTTGTTTTATAATATGTAGTGATGGTACGGAACTCTTCGTGCGCGAGTCCGACTCCCATTTGGCCGGTTTTTTATATTCATCCTCTAACATGCGAACACCACGTCAGTTGCCGACCACTTCTTACTTTATTTTAATGACTACCTCGTGTTTAAAAAAAATGTCAATATATCTTCGTTTAAGGTGTTAAATGTCAGTCTCAGGAAATGAATATCACGTCAAACACGCACGCTAACTACGTTCTCTTATAAATAATATGCAGAACCTTCAACCATTTAACAATACATTGAAATAACTTAACGTTAATTATGTGTAACTAAACTACGGAGTTCGTTGGCAGTTCTTCTCCATAGAAATGTACACTATAGGACGGGCACTAACTTTCTGAGTAACTGTTCGACGCTTCTGACAGTTCAAAACTACCTTAATTATAATAAACTTGCTTTTTTTACCCGCGGCTTAGTCCGCGTGCTGGCCGAAAAAAAACCTATAAAACCTTTTCCATTAAAAAATACACATACCTATGTGCCAAGTTTCATTGTGACCGATCAGACGGTGATAAAGTTCATCAATCTCAGATAATACCAATTTTATTTATTAATATAGATAATTATTAAAATATGCAACATGAAAATGCAGCACTCAAATTCAAAACCCACTTCGTTATTTAAAAATCCAGTTTCCCGCCACTTTTTTTTTTTCTTTTACTTATCAATTTAATATTACTAGTGAAATAATACGACAAAAAAAACACATTTTTACCTGTATTGCTCTATAATATTGCGGATTCACGGAAACGCCCTTCGTTAGTTAAATGAGTAAGCTAATTTATCCCTGTAATTGTAGTTATATAATACTGGTGTAATTTATTTAAATCATCATAAATACCAGTGCAGTACTAAAAGCTCAATAGCTGCATAGATTACCTACCCACGTTTTGTTATGCGAGTGGGTCAGCACTCCACCTAAAGCTATGCGGGAATTAGCAATAAAATAAAACATGTAGGTATAGATTTACGATCTTGTGGCCTTTGAATTGTTTGTTTTCTTGTTAAAAGATGATAATAGTTATATTGTAAAATAAATAACCTACATAATTTATCATCTGAGCAGTTAAGGGGCCGGCGGAGCATCAGTCGCAACTACAAATGTTTTATTTATTACCTGAAAGCAAAGAAAAAACAATTAGTTAAATAAATATGCAAAACACTGGGTAGTTTAGAATTAAACGAAAGCAGTAGTCTACGTACACAGACATTGGTCTTCTTTCAAAATAAAATTGGTGCTTTACAAAAACAACTTTATGTCATTTTAGTAATATTGAACCATCGTGGATCGGATTGAACCTATATAATGGAATCCTTTATGCTACGGTTTCGTAGAAGACAGGTGGCCGCCTCATAGCATTTGCAATTTACCAAAAAATTACGTTACTGAAACGTTTTTTATGAAAGTAAAGTGTGTCAGAGCGTTTTTGACACCGTAAATTCAAACCTTGCTGGCCAGAAATTTAAATCGCTAGATTGGCCAAACCATAGATGACCCAACCGTACTTATAATCACAAGTGTCCATACTGAGACGACTGAGCTTATACATTTTTAAAAGTCACCACTGACAAGAGGTTTCAAACCGAAACAGAAAGGCGACTATCATTTGACACAGTAGGGCGAATCTATCGATTTAAATCTTTACCGCTAGCATATTTTTTTCATGACAGCCGTCATTGCGATCTTTATGAGGTGGCCACAGCTCTTCTCAGAAACCGTAGCTTCAAACGACAAAATCTACTTCGTTTTTATTACTTTCCTACGTTATAAAAAATTCTAAGACATTTTTCTGTAAAGTGTATTAGCAAAAGAAGACTTGTTTTTTTAATTCTGATCTATTCTCCAGATGCTAAGTCGGGACTAGGCCTATGTAACTAAAACCGAGTTGAGGATTTTTGTAATGTAATACAATATTTGGCAAAAATTCTTCTCTCATTTTTATTTTAACTTCTAGACCTTTGGAACGAATTTGGCCACATTAATAAGTTTTAATTTACTAAGGGCGTGTTTTACAATGTCCTGATAGGCACTTTCAATCAGATAAATTAAAAAGTGAAACTAATTTCGTAAGACATTATCTTCCAAATAAGTTTACTGGAAGTTTGGTAAAAACATAGGTACATACATAAACTCACGCCTTCTTCCTATAGTGAAAATATACTTTTAGAATAATAAATAAGAATGCGGCAATAATCACCGCGTTGACGTATTGGGGAATAGTTTTGTAGGGACACACCGTATGTAAAAGCTTACTCGGCGAATATATTTCTAGTGACGCACGGCTGCGCCCGTGATACAAAGAAATTCAGTCGCAAATAAACCGCAATCGTAATTGGTCGTTTCTATTAAACCTGCACCCTCAACAGTCAACACAAATCAGTGGAACACATTTAAATCAGACATTCCCCGAAATAGTAATATTTATATTGGTGACATCCAAATTGGTGACCCCGACGTGATCATTTCATTGTGTTGAGGGTGCAGGTTTAATAGAAACGACCAATTACGATTGCGGTTTATTTGCGACTGAATTTCTTTGTATCACGGGCGCAGCCGTGCGTCACTAGAAATATATTCGCCGAGTAATCTTTTACATACGGTGTGTCCCTACAGTGTGTTGTTATTTAATAAAAACAGAAGTTTAGTAATGCCTATCCTAATGTCAGAATTCCTTGATCAATGATTAAATATCACCTGAACTCAAAGTTTATAAAAGTGTCGTTAAAAAACCTGCCAAGGGCGAGTCGAACTCGCACACGAAGGGTTCCGTACCACCGTACAATATTTAGCAAAAAAACGCCGAAAAATACGTTTCTTACGTGATGTGATGATTCCTTTATTTTTAACTTTATTTTATTTTTATTACTAGCTGCGCCCCGCGGTTTCTCCCGCGTAAGTCTCAATCCCGTGGAATATCGGGATAAAAAGTATCCTATGTGTTAATCCAGGTTATAAACTATCTGTTTTCCAAATTTCATCCAAATCCATTCAGCCATTTTTGCGAGATTGAGTAACAAACATCCAAACACACAAACTTTCAAATTTATAATATTAGTAGGATTTTAGCGGCAATAGAAATACACAATATGTGAAAATTTCAACTACAGTTAGTTTGTGCAACTACGGTTCATGAGATACAGCCCCCTGACAAAGGGACAGACTGACGGACAGCGGAGGCTGAGGCGGAGGAGTACCGGTCCGTTGGGCACAGAATCTTAACTAAGACAATGAATGGATATAACTTATGTCCATAACCTCAAGTTTAGAAGTATTTAAGTTTGAAATAAGAAGTTGAATCATGATGAGGATTATTCATGATCACTAATTAGTTATAATTAGCGTAACTAAAACGTGTTTAATTTAATTAGTTCGGGAAGTCATTTATTTGTTTTAATCATATATTAATTCTGATTCCTCTGATCTATTTTGTAATCAAGATGTGATTTCTTTACATTATGTATATTACAAGCGAAGACTTTGCCAGTGTGTCATTTAAATTGTATCTGATTGACTGATTATTATAATAAACATTAATCTGGCTACAAAACAGTTTTTCAAATATCACTATTATGAATTGATTTACTCACAATAATAATTGCTAATTATAAATAATTTATTAGATTTTTCTATTTATTTATTTCTGCCATTTTACTTCAAATTTAAACTAATATTTATTTAAAAAATTAATTGGAATGAAATGAAGTCTGAAGTTAATTAATTTTGATATATTCTATTAACTGTGATATATTAATAACACGTGAACAATAATGTATGATTTTATTATAATTGAATTGAAATGTATATTTTTTATTTGTAATTAATAATGTAGGTATGTATTGTAATTGTAATTAAGGAATCAATAAAAGCTTTGATTATTATAACAACCAATTCTTTTCTATATACACAGTAAGTTTCCCTAACATTTCATGGAAAAAATGTTTAGTATGACCATAGAATCATCTGTATCCCTTTTGGATACAGATGACCATCTTTGCATTGTATAAACTCAATCTTCTTTGTATTATATAATTGCATAGCACAGGTGTGAGTACTATGTACTATTGAGCTACCATTTACCGGGTAATTTGTCTTTCATTGACTTGAATGTGCCCTGGCGGCTGGGAATGTCATGCTCACTGAAATGTCTCGCTAATGGTGGCGCGTGTGTCGGATCATTTAGCTGCCTTCAAAATGGTTGAGCTGAATGGTGCTGATCCATGCGTCATGTTCGTGAACGGGCGCCGTCAGTTGTGACTGGTCATCTCTTAGCTGCCATGGCTTATTTTAATTTTATGAATTGTTTTATGTTATATTTGCGGACGCTTTTAACGTGCTTTCTACATTGTTCTCACATGAATAATTTCAACATGAATGATGTAACCCATATATTGTAACAATATTTTGATTTAAAAGAGTGTCCGTGGAGTTTCTTGCCCGTTCTTCTCCATAGGTACCTACTACGCTTTGGAATGGGCAACTAGCTCCATATTTCTGACTGACCGACTCCTTGACAATTCAAAAGTGCCTGTAAATGGTTTAATTGAAATAAATGCTTTGAGTTTTGAGTTTGATGACTAAATCAAAAGCCGGTTTTTTGAAAAACTGATTTGTAGTGAGTTAAAATATGTTTTATAATAATTACTATGATCAATCAGATGTGCGTGCGATGAGACATAGGCAAGGTTTACGCTTGTAATAGTACATTACGCAAAGAAATAACATCTTCTTTTTTTTATAGCCTGTATTTATTTAAAGAAAAACTAACTTAAAGGCTCTTACATACTGGGGCGATTCGTCACGCGACGCGAATTTTAACAAAACAATTTCTCACGGCGGACAATGCGGCGGCCTCGCGTCACGCGGCGAATCGCCCCAGTATGTAAGAGCCTTAATACGTAAGGCGAAAATAATCTGAAAATGAGATCCTTACTAATATTATAAATGCGAAAGTAACTTTGTCTGTCTGTCGCGCTTTCACGCCAAAACGACTGAACCGATTTAATTTGGTACACAGATAGTCTAGAGCCTGATAAAGGACACAGGTTACTTTTTATCGACATACCACGCGGGCGAAGCCGCGGGCGGAAGCTAGTCAAGCATATTCTAAAAAGTGTTTTTTTGTGAAGACGATTTTTTTTTTTTTATTGAACCTTTTTATTTTTCTCTTTTTAGTTGTGGTACCTATCCCACACAAATTCTAATACCACTACCTGTTATGTAAATAACAGTGATTTTATCAAATAAGATGTCGTCTATATAGACTAAGTGAGAAAAATTCGTAATTATTGAAGCTAATTCAAAAACTACTCAAGTAAAGTTAATAAAAGCACCAGCTTTCAAATAAAAAAAGAATCATCAAAATCGGTTCACCCAGTCGAAAGTTCTGAGGTAAAAAACATAAAAAAAATAAAATTGATTTCGTTTAAATAGTGAATCTATAAGATGAAATATAAGCGAACAATCCCTTTCTCCGAGTAAACGATTCGACAGCAGAAATAAGAACACCAAAACAGTAATTACATAATTTCTAATCATCATAAAACAAAACATAAACTGCAAATGTCATGCATGTATTATTACGACAGAGCATTATGCTAAGCACGAAACGATTATTTAGTATAATAAAGTTCTAAAATTATTCTAGCTTCGAAAGATGGTTCAGGCTGGCCGACGGGCAGGCGCCTAGCTTCGGGGATAAGGTAGGGCCATTGAACTAGCGATAGACGACGATAAGAAATATGGCTTACTTTGAGTAATAAAATGTAAAAGAATTTAAAAAAATGAAGGTTCTGTCAGGTTAAATTGAGGGAAAGCTTTTATATTGAAATGATGAACTGAAAGGCATTAAAAAACGGGGGTAATTTTAATTGAACGTTTTGTTTGTGGGGAAAAGAGCCAAAGTATGTTCTACTTAAAAATAAACTATATTCTGAAAGATCCCTAGTTTTAGTTTTGGCATGATTGACACCTAGACCTCAATCAATCAATCAACTCAGCCTATCGCAGTCCACTGCTGGACATAGGCTTCTCCCAAGCCATCTAGATCTACAACATGTAAAACAAAAGAAACCCGGTCCAGTAATTACACTTAGATATATTATATTATACGGGGATTTTGGAAGCTAGATGCAAAGTCTTAAGGGGGTGATAATTGACGCCATTTATAGCATTTTGCGACATACATGTTATTACGTATTTTATTTTTTAAATAACTAATCCCAATTTCTGACTGGTGATTGCCCAAAGTGGCCGAGTTAAATTTGAAAAAAATACAAGACACTTCTGAAGTAGGACAAAACTTATAAAATTTGAAAAAATGGGTACTTTATGTCATTTATAAAATTAATAAAATAGCCTCAATCGTTCAAACCTTTTTTAAAACATGCTCAAAATGCTCCAAATGGTGTCGACTATCACGCCCTTATGGAAATTGCACCCAGCTTCCAAATAGCCAGTATAATATATGAGGTATAATTTGTAGAAGTGTTAATGGATTGAACTGCGATCCTGAGTTAATTAGTGATTGATGAGGTGCAATTGCATGCCAATCTAAGATGCAAATACTACAGCAATACTAATAGTTATTTTACATCATATCCTTGTTTTCATATTATTGTCTACTAAGACCATGGTATGGCTAGAAAGGGACAATCCGACTACTGAGATGACGACTAATACAGAAGTAGGTATGGAAGAAGGCAGACATTTTGCGCCGACACCAAATTAAGGCCTATTGAAGTATGATACCGAACAACGCCGCACGCGGTTCTGCTGCCGCGGCATTGCTGCTGCATCACTAGTGAACCCCATACATTTTCTATAGGTTGATTTAAGATTACATTCCGAGCACGCCAGCAATGCAGCGCGTCATTTTTGCGACGGCACTACTGTGCGGCAGAGTCTCCCTGCCGCCGCTGCAGACCAGTAATGTAACAGTTGAGAAGTAAACCACGAACAGCAGTGCCATGCCGCGGTGCTCAGAATCACGCAGAAGGCAGCACAGCACTGCTGCCGCGGCAGTGCTGGGGCGTTATTTGAACTCATTCCTTTAGGACAAGAGAATGATGACGTCTTACTAAGACCAACAAAAAGCTTTTTGCAAAAAAACGACCGAATTCCAAAAAAAAAACACTACGAAGAGAAAAAATAGTTTTAATTTTTAATTTTCGTATTTGCCACCTACTTCCGAAATTAAAGTTATTTTTCACTATGTAGTGTATTTATTGTAAGTCGGTTGTTTTGTTCACTTTTTGTTGTGGTATCTATCTACCCCATACAAATTCGGATACCACTACCTTGATAGGTAAATAACAGTGAAGTGACAGGAACTTAAAACATCATCCATATAGACCAAGTGGGAAAAATACGTATTATTGAAGCTAACTCAAAAACCACCTGAAAGTTAAAATAATTTATATGGGATTACCGCGCAAGCTGCCTCTACCGAATGAGAAAAGAATTTTCAAAATACGTCCCCAATTGACGAAAATATCGATGAACATACATTTAAAAAAAAACTTACATTAAATCGAACATAGGACCTCCTCCTTTTTGGAAGTCGGTTAAAAAACAATTAATTGCCATTTTTTTTTCTAATTTATATAAACTTTTACGTACTTTTGTCTGTCACAAAGAATCAATTAATGGAAATAGTAAACTTAATAGTACTCGTAACGATAGGCCTAATGGCAAGTAATTAGTTAGTGCCAGCGTAGGATATCGTTAAATACATAAATAAACAGTATTTACGGCACAATCCGACTAAATGGCTTAGAATTTATTTAATTTATCAAAAAAGAATTTTCAAAATCGGTCCCCAATTGCCGAAAATATCGATGAAAATACATTTTTTTTTAAACTTACATTAAATCGAACATAGAACCTCCTCCTTTTTGGAAGTCGGTTAAAAAACAATTAATTGCCATTTTTTTCTAATTTATATAAACTTTTACGTACTTTTGTCTGTCACAAAGAATCAATTAATGGAAATAGTAAACTTAATAGTACTCGTAAAGATAGGCCTAATGGCAAGTAATTAGTTAGTGCCAGCGTAGGATATCGTTAAATACATAAATAAACAGTATTTACGGCACAATCCGACTAAATGGCTTAGAATTTATTTAATTTATCAATTTATTTTAAGTGTCAGTTGTTGAATGTCCTATTATGCTGCCCGGAGGGACACCGCTAAGTTCATAAAATATTAATTTATGAAACGGTTTTAAAGTCCGGAGGGACACTGCTAAGTTCATAAAATATTAATTTATGAAACGGTTTTAAAGTCCGGAAGGACAGACACCGCTAAGTTCATAAAATATTAATTTATGAAACGGTTTTAAAGTCCGGAGGGACACCGCTAAGTTCATAAAATATTAATTTATGAAACGGTTTTAAAGTCTGTTGCTTGGTTGATTTTGCCGGAGGCGAAAACTATTAAAAGCTTCACATTACCATTCATACATACAAGATAACAATTTGTTAACTTATGTTTAGATGAGCTTATCTAGATAAAGATATCGGTTCTGAAGCTCAGACTAAATAAAAAACCAAGACAGAACGCTGTCAACAGTGACGTGAAACCGGTTTCGTAAACATGTGTGCACTTAGTTTGGTGTAGTTTGATTGTAGTGTTATTGTAAATAGTTGTAAATGTGTGTGTGTGAGCGTGTATGCACAGAGCGCTGGTGTAATTTTAGCATGCATCACTGTATTGTTCGCAGCGCTCCGGCTTGGTTTTTTATTTGGTCTGAGTTCTGAAGTTTTCAAATTCTTCTTAGTTCCTTCAACTAAGATAAACAATACGAGTACGGACTGGTATTGCGCTGGCGCATAGCATTTAAAATATCAACGAGTGGGAGTCGAACTTGCGACCTCTCAATCGCTTTAAGCCCAGTAGTAAACACACTCAATTGTTTTATTTAACTAATTTATTCAATTTGCTGTTTGCTGTTGTCCAAGGGGTATCGTATTACTCAGTTACTGGGTTGTGGAGGTCAGATAGGTCGCTCCATGTAAAATACTGGTATTCAGCTGCATCCGGTTAGACTGGAAGTTGACCCCAACATAGTTGAGAAAAGGCTAGGCAGATGATGATGATACAATTTGCTGTTGCGTAATTACTTCCAATAACAACATTCTGAAATTATTGTCCGAACTGAGCCAGTATCTTACACCACAGTATAGTTAACTGCCAACATTCTCTCCCACTTCAACCCATAAATAGAACTTTACATCGACCATCTGTCTTTCCACAAATTCTAGACAACTTTATGGCCCCATTTACCAGTCGCGGAGTTCTATGTATACATCAGTGCAAGTATTGGCTGCATTCTTACAAAATCACCATATTTTATACTATTGGCACAGTATAGATAAGTAACAGTATTGTTATATCTTCATAGACGCTTCGAAATCTCAGTTTGTGTCACTATCAATACGCAAAAGTATCGAGTGCGCGGCAGTTACGCTCGGACGCGGAATGTTTATCTACCGAGCGACTGTAGGTAATTATTTCAAGGTCACTGTCGAGATGTTATACTGTTACTTATTTATACTGTACTATTTGTAAAGCAAGAGTTTGTCAAGGTTTGGCAGGTAGACGGCCTTCTTACCTATATAATTAAACAGTTTAATTGATGTTACCGTTACTCGTGGCTACGTAATAACAGCCGCACGGGTCGATCCATCAGGTTAAGCTACGCTTGCCGGGGTTGGTCCGTGGATGGGTGACCATCTTTACATACCGAGACTCCTCCGTGCCTCGGAAAGCACGTTAAGCCGTTGGTCCCGGCTGTCATTTGTGGATCTTTGACAGTCGTTACGGGTCGTCAGAAGCCCGAAAGTCTGACAACCAGTCTTACCAAGGGGTATTGTAATACCCAGTTACTGGGTTGTGGAGGTCAGATAGGCAGTCGCTCCATGTAAAATACTGGTATTCAGCTGCATCCGGTTAGACTGGAAGCCGACCCCAACATAGTTGGGAAAAGGCTAGGCAGATGATGATGATGATGATGAATTGATGTTACCGGATTTTTTTTCAGTAATGATGATTTTTTCTTTGCTATAAATAAGCTAATCATTATTGGCACAAATCTTCTGACGTGAAACCCATACAATTGGTTTTAGAGTAGCATCTCCAGATGATGTTAGCAAAATCGACTCAATAATATGATCACGAACAAACGAACTATTGCAAAACACTGTTACAACATAATTTATTACTGACATATTAAGTAACAGACATTTTCCATTTATCATATACTGGCACCCCGCTCCTGCTTAGCACGGATTTTACGACTTGACAAAACATCGAGATTTCTTAGATATATGTAACGTATTATACTCATAAACCTTCCAGAATTAATTCTCTAAACGATGGTGAAAACCTCATCAAAAGTTGCGTTTAGAAGAACAACGCGGACATACAGAAAAACGCGAAAAGTGACTTAATTTTATAATAGATATAGAAGCAATACTGACATCGCACTTTGAATAGCAACTGCACCTCACTACATAATAGCAACTGCACCTCACTATATAATAGCAACTGCACCTCACTATATAATAGCAACTGTACCTCACTACATAATAGCAACTGCACCTCACTAAATAATAGCAACTGCACCTCACTACATAATAGCAACTGCACCTCACTACATAATAGCAACTGCACCTCACTAAATAATAGCAACTGCACCTCACTACATAACTTAAAAGTGAATCACTGATAGAAGTTCTATCGTCAGAACAATCTGTCAGATTTGTGCCTACTGTGATAATTAACAATTTTGCTACTAATGGCGAAACGTTTGTTACTGTTCAGTCATGTTGATGTACTATGTTGTCGATGTTCAAACGATCGCCTAGTATTCCTGAGAAACTGGATAGATTGAACCTATTGTCTACATGAGCCCTTGTACTACGAAATTAATTTGGCTTGGACATTCGCTACATAGCCCGACTGTAAGCCGACCATCTTTTAGTGCAGCAGCAAATTGTGGTTCATCTAACGATACATCTACCAATCTTCCAGCAATAAATCGGCCATTGTAAGGCCTACTCGCTTATTCATCGAGATATTTTAGCTCTGGGAACGAGGAGCTTCAAGTCTATGTCATTAATTGACAGTAAAGAGAAACAAGCTGTTTTTTTTTTTTCGACGCGAGGGCGAAATTAAAATTATGTATTATGTAACCCAGTATTACTATGCTAATCTGGTAACTCGAGTTACCGATGAAGGTCCCAAAACGGAAAGCCTTGATGTAGAATAGCCACCTATCATATCTAATTCTAATGTAAAACATTATAAGCTTGTACCTAGGCGACATGACATTCTTGCCCTAATTACGTTCTAGCGCACTCGCGTTCGGTCTGCGGTCAATTTGATATGTACTTAAACCTGAGAGTTGCAGGAAATTTGCTGGTTTATTTCGGGCGAAGGCATTCAAGGTATGTCGCTAATGAATATAAATCTGATACCGTTTAGCATTTATATCATTTTGACGTCTAAATTGTTGGCAAATTGTTGGTGTTACAGGAAATCGAACAAATTCAACGGATTTTTTTTTTTTCTTCTTTGTCTCTATCGTTAGATTTTATCATATTCAGGGCCTATTTTTTTAACCATGTTAATGAGCATCTGGGGTCATAGGACGGTATAACAAAGAGTCTGTCATTTGACTTACAATGAACAGGTTTGTACAAACACATTTATACGTCAATCATATATTTTTAAACTAGATGAGTTCGGCGTTTCCTATCTGACTCTGAGATGAAAGGCAGAAAACTCAAGAGGTCACAAACCACACACAAATGCAGGTTTTCGCAGTACAAAAGCTTGTTGGCCCAAGATGTTAAATACAAAACCTAATAAGAAAATAGTCTAGCAAACTACTTGAGACTAAAGAAAACTTTAACGCGTTCAAGTCCTTGTCTCCATTAAAAGCTAAACAAGGCCTTCAAAACTAAAACTCGCCAATTTACAGAAAATGCGAATTGACAAGGAAACAGTTAATTCTCGTTTACCTATTAAAATGAGTGACTGCAAAAACTATAAAACTGTAATGGAGGCTTTCACAAAGGGACATTGAGTGCAATATAAATTACGGGATGGTTCACACTAAAATTGCCTATGTTAATTAAGTTCTACTCCATCGCATCATTTCTCACGACGAAGGAACGCACGCTTCGAGAAAATATAGTAATGTTTCTATATCTACTGCAATTGGAGTTTCTTTCGTATGTAACCTTTTAGTATCTAATACCTACTTGAAGGTGAAAATTATGTATTTTATTCTAAAGACCTAAGAAGCTCTTTAA
Source organism: Lithophane leautieri (assembly GCA_949152455.1). Classification (NCBI taxonomy): domain Eukaryota; kingdom Metazoa; phylum Arthropoda; class Insecta; order Lepidoptera; family Noctuidae; genus Lithophane; species Lithophane leautieri. The sequence goes on along the minus strand of OX424479.1, from coordinate 3,739,872 downwards.
TTCTAAGACCGCCCTTTGAATAAACAACGAGCAGTTGTATACTATTACATATTTCAGAGTACCTAAAGATGCTTTGTTGTTTTTATAGAAAAGAATCAAAGTATCCATTTTTTTTTGTTTCTTATTACGATAAGAAACAAAAAATCATGTCCTGATTGATATTTAAATCAGTTGAAATAAAGATAGCTTGTAGTGTTGACATCACAGACGAATCAAATTAGGGCTGAAGTGGGATACATAAGTAACAAGTAATTGTGATGAATTCGGTGTATTGTCGTATAATGAAAATGAAAATTCCTACGATTCTCCCGGTCAACACCGGAATGCCATGCTTCGGGCTTCCATTAACGATTCTGTGTTAGTTGAGTAATCTTATATTTAAAAAACAACTTCGTAAGATATTGTAACACAAATGTTACTATATGGTAGAAGACACCCTGAAACCAATTATTTTACTTTTTGTTCTAAATCTATGAGTATTTTTATTTTCCACCTTATTTTAGAACATTCTTTTTATTTATTTCTATTATTGCACACCCAGGGAATATATTACAGAGACACTTTTTTATCATTTTCATTTTTTTTTTAAATAAGCTCGAGAAGTGATGTAAGAGAATCAATTGACATAGTTACGTTGATTGATCTTATTGCAGCTGGTTTACCAGAATTTACCTATGCTTAGTAAAATTGATAGAAAAACATTAAAAGATACTGTGGATTTATTTAATGAAATTGAGCAAGTATGAACAGGTCCTTTGTTGCATCAACTCTTGTAAACCAGCAATGGCAAGTTCATCAGCAACGAAACGTACGAACGATAATTATATTGGTAGATCCCGACACCCTGCAACCCATCGAAGGGGCAAAGAAAGTAAGGATTGAATTGAATCCTAATAAAAAGTTCTGTTACATCGCAACCATAGTAGACAATGTACCATTTCTTGCTTGATGTGACATTTAACAAAGAAGTCGCATGTGCTCCACGTTGAATGAAAACTGATGATTTAGACAAGCCCCAACTTTAATTTCAGAAGCAACACATTATTTTATTATTAGTTGTAGTATTCGTTTTATTATTAGGTATGCCTAATATAAATAACTAGTTTAACTAAACTATACAATGTCGGCTCATAATTTAGACAACCGACACAGAGATTTACCTGGTAGAATATAAGTTAGGGGAAGTTGACATTAGCGGAGCAATCAAACACCAGTGGAGGACCTTTCTTTTCCCGACCCGGCGCGCGACGGTAACATTTTGCAATTATATGCAAAAATCAAAATCAATCTGCCTAGCCTTTTCCCAACTATTTTGGGGTCGGCTTCCAGTCTAACCGGATGCAGCTGAATACCAGTATTTTACATGGAACGACTGCCTATCTGACCTCCACAACCCAGTAACTGGGTAATACGATACTCTCCTTGGTAAGACTGGTTGTCAGACTTTCGGGCTTCTGACGACCCGTAACAACTGTCAAAGATCCACGAATGACAGCCGGGACCAACGGCTTAACGTGCTTTCCGAGGCACGGAGGAGTCTCGGTATGTAAAGACGGTCACTCATCCACCGACCAACCCCGGCAAGCGTAGCTTAACCTGATGGATCGACCCGGTGCAGCTGTTATTACTTAGCCACGAGCTCTTCTATTTTGCAATTATATGCATTTAATAATATACATTTAGTGTACAGTAGTACCTTAACAAAGTAGTTTAAGCAATTTTAAAGCAAAAATAAACTATATTCTAAGAAATTATAATCCCACGAATTTTACTTCGTTATATTAACATTACCAAACGATTCACACGTTACGAGAAATGAAAGAGGCTCTCAAAGTCTCTTTTTATTTTCAAGTCAAGAACTCTTAATATCTCAAGGCCATCTCACAAAAAAATTATAAAAAAACATGCACAAAATCTCCATGTATTCCTTTGCGTGCATCATGCTACGGGCAATGCATCTATAAGATATTTTATATGTAAAGGTGCGCCGATCAGGAATGTCAACCCATCAATCGGGTATTGTGCTATTTTTTCATTTTGACAGCACTTGAATTTATAAAGAAATACGTTGATGATCAAGACCGTTGTTAGGTCCAGCTTATTGTCTTTTGTTTTTTGAGAATTGAATAATTACATCATTATTAAAGGTATCTCATTATCTATAAACGGATTAAGCTGTGAATTAATTATTGCTTAAATACTGTTGAGCATTAAATGGAAAGTCTTTCATAAGTTTATAAGATGGTTTAGTCATGAGATCTTTTAGCGATTTTAAAAGGCCGTCTACTTTTTTGTTCCCTTCATAACAAGGTCTCAGGTTGGAGTACGCTTTTCTTCTAAGCCCATCTTCAATCATCGAGGAAACCGACTTCCATTTGCAAAAAAACTTGAGAGAAAATAATACACAATCCTTATGACAAGTGTCAAAAATTTCATCTGTCACATTCATTTATTTGTAAAGCAGTATTTACAATATAAGCGTAATTTCATTTTTCAAATATCATTATGCCTATAATTTCATTTTTCAAATATCATTATGCCTATAATTTCATTTTTCAAATATCATTATGCCTATAATTTGTAGTGCCAATTACCAAACAAAGACATTATCACTTAGGTACTCCGTAAATGATAATGAAGGTCCTATTTCACTGAGTAAAGAATAAAGATGATTGTGTACATTATTAGAAGCGAGCAAAATGCCGCATAGTTACGATGACACTTATTAGGATATAATATTACTAATAACACACCCTTAGTAAATTCAAGTCAGATAGAAATAGAATACATTTTATTTTGTACGTAACATGATAAAATGGAGCCCTAAAGCTAGAAACTAATTGAAATAATTCGAAAGTATCCCATTTCAGTACAACATAGTGACTGCAGTGAGACAACTTTTGGGAGATGGTAAGAGAATCCCTTGAGGAGAGGAGCTCGTGGCTAAGTAATAACAGACGCACGGGTCGATCCATTCGGTTAAGCTACGCTTGCCGGGGTCGCTCCGTGGACAGGCGTCCATCTTTACATACCGAGACTCCTCCGTGCCTTGGAAAGCAAGTTAAGCTGATTAATTCCTGGATCTATGGCCGTCGTTACGGGTCGTCAGAAGCCCGAAAGTCTGACAACCAGTCTTACCAAGGGGTATCGTATTAGCCAGTTACTGGTTTCTGGAGGTCAGATAGACAGTCGCTCGATTTAAAATACTGGTATTCAGCTGCATCCCGTTAGACTGGAAGCCGACCCAAACATAGTTGGGAAAAGGCTAGGCAGATTGATTGGGAAGAGAATCCCTTGCATGGCGCATTTGCTCAATTTAATAGTAGATGGCACGTTAACAAAAGCTAATTCACCTGTTTTGGAACTCGCTAATCGAGTCATAGCCATTGTCACATATTTCAAACAATCAGTTAATGCCATGGGCGAATTATGAGCAGAGCAAGTGGGATCCGGAAAAAATGTATTAACACTGATACTGTATTGGTAGTACCTCAGTGCCCTCTAGCTAGCTCATTAAAGAGGGAATCTCCGGTCAACGTAGTTGGTTGATGGTATACAATGAATGTACACTGATGATACTTATTTATTTTGTCATGTGGCGGTGTAGATACCGCCACATGACGAAGTACGCATCAAAGACCTCACGTCACATAAATCCTGCATCGCGCAATCAAAGTTTACCGTGTAATGGACATATATACAAGAACCCGACATCAATAGTTAGGCAGTTGCCCGCCAGACACAACACCCGTCTGGTCGGAGGATCCTCCCTTTTCTATGGTAGATGAGTGAACTTTACACCCTGTTCCTCATACCTCTAAAGTCACGTTTGTAGAACAATATAGTATTTACAAGATTATAAGATTATTATTATGTGTATATATATTTATACTATACAGGGTGATTGGAAGCTAGGTGCAAAGTCTTAAGGGGGTGATAGTTGACACCATTTTGAGCATTATGAGCAATACTTGTCTTAGACGAAGTACGTTATCTTTAACTTTTTTTTAAAATGAATACCCCAATTTCTGGCTCTGACTGGTAATTGCTAAGAGTGCCCCAGTTAAATTTGATAAAAAAATACTAGACACCTTTGAAGTCGTAGAATACTTATAAAGTTTGAACAATTTGCGTGGTTTTTGTCATTTTATTTTAATTTTATAAAATAGCCTCAATCGTTTAATGTTTTTAAAAACATGCTCAAAATGCTCCAAAGGGTGTCAACTGTAACCCCTTTATGGCTTTGCATCCAGCTTCCAATCACCCTGTATAATGATACCCGGCACTTTAAGATTATAGCACAAGATTACAGGATTATGGTTATAGTACAGAGAGCAATGAGCCTCGGCAGGCTCTAAAGATGAAGTGTCGACCAGACTGGAAATGAGAGTGCATGGGAGAATATGGCGTTCTGAATTTGAATTGAAAATCGAATGATGATGTGGCCTGCTATAAAAAGGATTGCCAGCAATAAGTGATCGGATGTCTATGGAAGGAAGGACCGCGTCACAATACAATTACAATCAGACAGTACGAGGTGGAATTCATGTCTAAATATGCCGGAAAGAATTTAACACATTATGGACTGTGGCTAAAATTTTGGCTGGAATTCGAAATGCACCCGACATGATTCCTTCATCTTAGTTAAATGTAATAAGGGACTTAGTAGCACTGCTTACCCTATTTAAGCAAGCGACTGAAGATGTCAGCGGCGACCAGTGTATAAGTATTAGTTTAACAATTGCTATTGCAGATTTGCTAAAAAGAAAGAACTTTAACAAGGGAAACCTCCTACAGATTTAGGTGTTTCTGTACAAATACAATGTTGCGGGATGGGATTATTGCCAGACTCCAACTAGAGCGAATTTCTGGCAAAAGGAACTTTTCGACCCTCGCTTCAAGCGTATTTATTTCAGCTCCGCATTCGCTGTTTCTGCAGCAATATATGTATAGCGAGTTGTCGACAGAAACACGGCTAGAACTTTGGCACAGGGGTTTGCTTTGGTTATGCCAGAAGTCAGATCAACCACACTAGCCACAATTCCAGAATCAGAAGATTTTATACCAACACTGTGGAGCAGACACAATTTTTTTTTTAATAATAATTATTTCATTTCGCTATGTTAGTTTAAATGATTTTAATAGATCATATCAAACTTAGAGTTTTTCTTTTGTCTCTTTCGGATAAGTATTTTAGGTTTGCTTAAGTGAATTTAATTGTATATTTTATTCTGATTAAAAAGTATTATATTTTTATCAATATTTTATTAATTTATGTTTTATATTAGATACTGTTTTTTGATTACCAGAAATGGAGATGTTTTTTTTAAATAAGTATTGATTATATCGATACTTTTTGGCATATCTTGCGTCCCTACTCTAAATTAGGAAAAAAGACAATGTTAAAATAAAAATATACATACGCTTGAGGTGGTCGACAAAGCCCGGGGGCTTTGTCGACCACCTCAAGCGAAATTTACCGCGCATAAAAAGTGATTCTTTGATCATAAAATATCAGCAAGTGTCAACTGATGCATTTTCACTGCGTTGCAATTATAATTAATTTGAATGCAAATGTCTCGCGCCGGGGACACTAGGCCAACTAGTTTCTCTGCATATTTTACTGTATCTTGTTTGCTCTTTATAATTTAATATAGGATGGGATGAAAATATGAACGTTAATCCTAAACCTAACTAATATTATAAATGCGAAAGTGAGTTTGTTTGCTTGTTACGCTTTCACGCTAAAACGGCTTAACGGATTTGGATTAAATTTGGCACATGGGTAGACCATGACCTGGAATAGGACATAGGGTACTTTTTATCCCGATATTTTCTCGGGATCGATACATACACGGGTGCAGCTAGTAATAAATAATTACGAAAAAACAGGACAAATTCTTTAAAGACCATGTGTCAGTGTCAAGTCATAGTAATTTCTTGTTCCTGTCGTATTAAACGTTGTTGGTTCAAATGAACACGGTCTTTATATTAGCTAATGATGTAGCTTTTCATTTGTAAACAAAACAGCTAAGTTCTTATTTCACCACTATAACAAAATATATAATCTTCTATCTCGTCTCGTTTCGTAAACAAATAATTTACCGTAATTTTTGTAAGTAATGTACAGTCAGCTGCAACAGTTAAAATAAAACTTCTAATTGATAATGTATTTTTTTGTATCTTTCTTTATCACTCTAAGGTTTGTTGAGAGAGAACTCAATTTTGAGTTATGCTAGTCTTCTTCAATTTGCTATTAAAACAGCATTTCCTGGTAAACTCGAAGAAGATTTCCGATCGACTTATGTATCCCCCTAAAGTCCTGAAGGCTTAACTTATGAATGTAATATTGTATGTAAATTAGTACTTCGATAAAACGTGATATTGCAAACGCAATAACGAGTTACTACATACAGTCATACATACTACACCTCATGCAATAAACTATCAAATAATAATCATTCTTAAAGCCTCACCCACCCATCTTTAAATCCGTACCAATCCTCTAGAATTAAGTTGAAAATAACATATACAGCAATAAGAGTCTCATGTATAGAAATTGACGCAATAAAAGCGTACGAGTATGACCGGAATAATGTTTTTATTTTAATAGACCACGAAGTAATACTGAGGCGGATTTGCATGCAACAGTGTTTTTATATGGAGCCTGTTATGGAGTAATGTGCTGACCGCATCATATGCAACATGCCCGTAGAGATTACAGACTTATAGCCTATCAGACCGTAAGGTATTGGACTCCAGAAATGACACTTCAAGACGTTTTACATCTCTCTTGGTTCTTTGATTTTATTACGCTACTGCGTTATTAGCGGTAGTTAAAGATCATTTTTAACCGACGAAAAAAAATGGAGGAGGTTCTCAAATCGACCCATATTTTATTTTTATTTTTTACCTAGTATTGGAATGTAAGCATGTAGGTAGCGAATCAGTCGAGCCTGCTCTTGAAAAACTACTACATAGTTATCAAACAGCACAAAAATATATTTTACAAAGTGCGAGTGAAATATTGGAAACTAAAATTACAACCTTTACAAAAACAGATTTAGACATTTTTTTTCCATTTGAAAGCAGGCTAAGACACAAGAAAGTATATCAAAAGATCAAGTATTTAAGAGCCCTGAGTAGATTGCACTTTTGTCATAAATTGCCAAATAAAGTGTGCAAGATGATAAAATAATTCCCAAACCAAAAGATTGTAAATGCATGCTAAAAGCCTTTTAACAGGAAAATAAAAAGACGATGCTGCTTGGTCAAGATATAAAATAGAGTTAATCAAATGCTTATAAAAACCAAAAGAACTTGTGGTTTTATGTCTACCGCATCTGCAAAGTTAAGGAATGTTTCCAACCTCAAAAGTAGCATTGATGAGTCACGTTAATACACCTCGGAGAACCTTCTAAATACATTATCAAACCGGTCCCGGTTTTTATGTGAATTGAATACCCATGTTATGTCACTTCACAGGCAGTCACAAGATCGAAATTCTGCCAATCAATCTGCTCAATAAACAAAATATCGTAACTAGAAATTAACTGAACATAAAAACTAACTTCAAAGATCAAAAAAAGTGATAGGTGTGAAACAACATAATGCGGATTTCACCAGTGAAACTGAACGCTATCAGCACTAAGAAACCGAGTTCAAGAGCTGTCAGTATTAATATTCAGAACAGTTTTGCCACTGACAGTCCTTGAACGCGGTATAGGGCTTGTACACAAAACTGCGTATCGGCGCGATACGAATTCGCAACGCAAAAGCTTTCTTAAGAAAATCTTAAAAATTACTACGTTTCTCTATAGAAACGTAATACCTAAATCATTTGCAATTTGACCATATTTCCACCATAATGTGTTGTGTGTATTCGGATTGAGACAGTATTTATCTAGGTGCCTACGTCTTTTTTTTCCAAAAAACCTAATTAAAATGAACTTGTAGCGAATCGAAATTCGCACATTTTTACAGCGTATATGACATGTTTTCATATTGTTTTTTCTGTATTATTAACAACAATACTTGTTATATTGTTTCAGCAGAAACATAGCCTATATTATAAAGTAAAAATTTATCGAAAAAAAAATTGGATAAACATTTTGTTTTCATTCATTATTTTAGGTATTACGGAACACATATCATAAATTTTCAATAGCTAGTAGTGCTATCGAGTCAAGCAAATTTCATGTCAATGCCAATTTTTGCGTGGTAGCTGTGTTTATCGCTCCGACAGGTACACTAGCGCAACATTTGTAGCATTCGATTTTTATTTGCGACTGATGCTCCGCCGGGCTCTTAAGGTACCATCGCTGGTTTTTGCAATGCGCCGTCGCAACGCAGTTTTGTGTATAAGCCATTAGATACACTGAAAGCGTTCAGTTTCATTGGTGAAATTTGCCCTTAGACGGAGATATAACCCGGAAATAAATAAAAAACCTATCGTAAGAGATCCTAAAAATGGGTCACTGAAAGCGCCTTTCCACAAACAGTCACTATGAAAGTAGTCAGTAGTGATTAGTTTCAATTTTATTGGCAAAGAAGACTCATAAAGTACAACTCTCTAGTACTAACTCACTACTTGGCTGTTGAAACCACAGAGAGTACTACATAGCTTAACAAGATTCTGTAATTACTTTCTGAATCAAAGATATAATGATGATCAGGGATATAGAAACTAGATCTAAGTTGAACGGAAATGCTTGCACAGAAAGTCACGAGCTATCGCTAGTTGGTATGTATTTTAAGTAGGAGGAATACCGTATAGCTAGCCGTATCTAGCAAAATTACATAAAATACATTAAAATAAAAGAAGTCCTCACTTAAAAATTGGTTCAATACGGATCAGCCAACACCGGTTATGCAAAATCCATTTCAAATAGACACGCAAAATTGGTTCAATACGGATTAGAAAACACTGATTATGTTATATCCATTTCAAATAGATGACACGAAAAATTGGTTCAATACGGATCAGTTAACACCGGTTATTCAATAATCAGCTTCTTTTGTAAAACAGATGATATCCAGGATTATAATTGCCTCGTTGGTCTAGTGGTTGCAAGCGCTGCTGTTGAGCATCAGGTCCTGGGTTCGATTCCCAGGTCGGGCAAAGTGTTATTGGGTTTTTCCATTAGGAATTTCTAAGCCCGAAGTCTGGATTTGTGCCCGGTTGATGGCAATAGGCTCGCCCCATATTACATGTGACTTAAACATAACTGGCGAAATGTGGCGATCCCTATGGGTACACCTCTGCCTAACCCTTCGGGGAAACAAGGCGTGATGTTATAATATTCAGGAGAACAACAAAAATAAAAATAGGTGAAACTGAAAAAATTATTGAATCTGAATCAGAAAGCACATAATTATAATTCGAAAACCCGTTACTTCTGTAAAACAGACGATATCCAAGTTTAAAATTAATACATATAGGTAAATATGGCAATAAACAGCACCTACTGGTACGTAAGTACACAACCACAAAACTTCTCACACACAAACATAGATACACATTCAACATGATCACACGGTCAATATATTACCTGACACAATTGCCCATAGTCCTGTTGAAATGGTCTAAAAGTACTAATTGACACGCATTCGCTTAAGAATGCTTCGAATGTCGAGGCTGGACCGCATAGGTCATTTGCATGGCATTTGTCGCGCCAACGACGCTGTTAAAACAAATTACCGTAATTGACTGTACTTACGTGTTACGCCATTAAGAACGAGAAAATGTAGAACTTTTGCAGGTGGTTTTTACACTTTTTGTGTGACAGGATAGGCGGCTCCAGCTGCGCCAATCTTGGAAATATTTTTTTTATTTTTTTATTCCTGTGTTACCTAAAATATATATTTGTGGGATATCTTTAAGAATTACCACAGTCCAGGGGTTCATTAAACTAGTTAAAAAAATTGATTGGTAAATCATGGCTAATGAAAACAAAAAACAGAAACACCTGGAAATTACTAATTAAGGAACCCTCGACGCGTCGAGGGGTCCGTAATTAGTCTTACTAAGTTGAATTAAGAACTTGATTGTTTAATGGTATTAAGGAATAATAAAGAGTTTTTTTTATTTAAGGCTTCATTACAATAGCTTCCACGAGTATAATAGCGGTACAAACAGCCTTCTTCATTATACTGGCATGAACTTTTTTTGTTCGTGCTAATATGAGAGAAAACCGCTGTCTGGAAAAGACATCGAGGTACGTTGAACTACTACTAAAAAGGATACTACAGATGGTAACATCTTATTGCTATTACAATCAATCTTTTTCTATCAGTCCTTTTACATTTCTGACCCTTTTAATATCCCATATAATGTTAAAATAACCTAAAGCATTCTCATCTAAACAAGAGGGAATTGCCTGGATCGTAATATCATCCACTGAACTTCAGTTCACTAAGAAGCTTGTGTTACGAACCGCCAAGACATTAACAATGCAAACACCTTCTGTCGAGTTCCCTGTGGCTCTGCCTCGGAATAGTAATGGCAATTAATGCGATTTTGGATTAATTTCATTAGCATGTGAATTCTTGAGTTTTAGCATGATAATTGCTATTGCTATGCTAATAGCTATTTGACAATAATTGATAATAATGAAGTTTGTGAATTTTGTTAACATGCGAATTAAAAAGTGCGTTCTAATAAAGGACATTGACCATCCATATATGGGAGTTGGACCAAGTGTTGCCCAGAATGGACACATAGTGCATTATGATCCTTGGACATATACCAGTCTGTAAACCAAAGCTCAATAAAATCTATACCAGGAGTTTTGAGAATAACTCTTTTCTATTGGGTATTTCTTGTTGATGAACACCAACCAACTGACGGTGCATTTTTATTAAATAATGACTGTAATTATGTTAAAAAACACATTACTATTTCATTGGTATGCATATCATTTACATTTTAAATATTTTTTACTGACCATCCATATATGGGAGTTGGGCCAAGTGCTGCCCAGAATGGACACATAGTGCATTATGTTCCTTGGACATATACCAGTCTGTAAACCAAAGCTCAATAAAATCTATACCAGGAGTTTTGAGAAAAACTCTTTTCTATTGAGTATTTCTTGTTGATGAACACCAACCAACCGCCGGTGCATTTTTATTAAATAATGACTGTAATTATGTTAAAAAACACATTACTATTTCATTTGTGTGCATATCATTTACATATTAAATATTTTTTACTGACCATCCATATATGGGAGTTGGGCCAAGTGCTGCCCAGAATGGACGCATAGTGCATTATATTCCTTGGACATATACCAGTCTGTAAACCAAAGCTCAATAAAATCTATCCCAGGAGTTTTGAGAAAAACTCTTTTCTATTGAGTATTTCTTGGACACTGTCTAGTGTAAAGCACTTGTCAATATACATTCAACGAGTCCAAACACGATGGTGCTGTCTTCTTTAGTTAAGGAGTTCCTATAGATACCTTCCGGCTCCATCATCAGACCCTGGACACCACCTAGTGTAATAGGACTTTTCAATACTTATCCAATGAAACCACATACGACGTGGCTATCTGGTTTACTTGAGGACCCGTGACCACCCTCCAGCTCCATCATCAGACCCTGCACACCATGTGAGGCTATAGCACTTGTCAAGATAAAATCAACGAGTTCAAACTCAACGACGTTCTCATTTTTCCAGTAATAAAATAAAATAATTAAATAAAACTAGGTACGGACCTACCTGAAAAACATTAACCTCTCTCAGGCATTATCTTATTAACCCTGGGACCGTTTATTTTTTTTTTATTTTTTTTATGTACGAATTGTTGCAAGGAACCATTTGGAAGCACTCCCATGTCTGGGCAGCATTTGGTCCAAATCGGTCAATATCCTTTCACTCGCGAACGAGGTCACGGTCACTTGTAACCAATAGATTTAGTATTCGCGACTTCCCGTGGGTGCGACGGAGAGCGCACGCTACCGCTGCGTGCGTCGACGCTTTGACGTATGATAGTATAAAAAAGTACGAAACGATAAATTCACTTAACACTTCACAGAATTTCGCAACTACATTTCATTTGCTAAATGCAAAATGAGTATTCGCATGCTAACAATGAATGCGAATGCTAATTAATCCATCACTACCTCGGAAGGTCCAAACATTCATGAATTACTAAGTGAACTCAAAAACTTTATCAACAAAATAATCCTATCAACACCACGATTATACATATCCTAAAGCTAATTACCGTGACTATAGTTGTAAATAAGCCGTTTTAAGCCAAAATCGGTGGTTTAAAAACCGTATTAAACAAATTTAAAACGGTTTTTAAACAACGGATTTTGGTTTAAAGCTGTAAATAAATCGTTTCACAAAATCCGCAAAAAAATAGGTTTTTAAACTACGGATTTTGGTTTAATACGGTTTATTTACAACTATAGCCGACGGCTATAGTTGTAAATCACGGCTATTAGCCGTGACTCAACCGAATAATGAGTTGTTGTTGTATTACGTAAAGCCTGTATACGGTTTATGGCGGATGAATGGTTCAAGACTAAGGAAATTCTCCTTCTTGGATTTCAGGAAGGATAAGGTAGGGTTGTCAACTATTTGAAGGAGTTTATTTACACTCAGGTCTATAAGATACCGATAGCAAACAATGCACGACAAATGCTTGCTGAGTAAAGGTACCACACAAAGGTAAAGGTAAAGGTACACAGTACCGGCACAGTGCTAAATATTCTTTCATACATTCTCTATAAACGCATCCCCACTTGTCAGTGTCAGTGTCGCAGCAGTGCCGACACCAGCATGAGAATGTATGAAAGAATATTTTGCACTGTGCTGCAACTGTGTCGGAACGATGGCTTCACTAATATGTGTGAATCAAGCTTAGGCATTTGCGAGGGATGAAACTTTGTGCATGTTCATGGCCAAGTCAATACCGATTAGCTACACACTACAAATCAACACTGGAATCACCTGGAATAATGTGTTCTCGAATAGGTATGGCATCCTATATGGAAGATCTAGATACTTGCAGATTACTATCCACCACCCCGGGACAATCTCAATACGTAAAATCTTACGACTCTCCCACAGTTGATTCACATTCAATATCTGCACATGTGGCTGGGACAGACATTTCGTAAAACCCAACCACCGAATAGCCTCTGCACATAAAATTAGCTCTTAGACCCCCTGGAACGGCCCACACGCCCTCTGCAAAACCTTTGGCACGTCCTAAAGGAAATAAAGCAATTTCCTCAAAACCTCAGCCGTCATTTCTACGAAAATGTGGTTTGAGCAAAAGGCGTAAAATGGCTTCATTATCGAACCATTATAGAAAACTGACTACAGTTCTTGGGATTGCAAAGCGGCTATATAGCTGACCCCAACGTTCACGGACTGTCACAAAGATGATGAAACGTAAAGATTGAGCCTACAAAGCCTCAAACAGACCTAGAACTGTGGCTTTTACACTCAGAGACTTAAAGCATAAAAGAAAATATAACACATTTTACACATTACTTTTTCTAACCAACAATTTAATCCAGTCCCTCTCCACATCAGGTTCTGTACCTAAATGTGCCTCCATTACACGGTCCTTATTGTTAATAACAACATTCAAAGGACGCAAATAAACACGGCGCATACGCAAAAAAGGTAAAATCGTGATCCTCCTTAATCGCCTGCGACTTCGGCGACTAAAATGGCGCTCAACGACTTAATTATGTTGAGAATCCGATTGTTCTGAAGTATGCGGAGTAGCTAGTTTTTTATTTTAGCGGAATAGGGTTAAATAGTTGGTACGATTGTTGAATAGATAAGTATTTCGCGTTGAAACGTTTAGTAGGGAAGATTATCTGATGATGAGAAAAAGTTCAACGAACTATAGAGCGGATTACGATGTACTAAATAAAAAGGTGATTTTAAGGCAGGATTCAATAAAAATACTGAGAGGAGACATCTTGTAATAACATTAATTCAATATTGAACATGGAATGTTTTCAAATCAAATCAAATCAAACGTTTATTTGCTAGAATTACATTGTTTTGGTACAGGTAAGATCTTATAGCCTAAGTGTCATTGTATTCTGCCTGCAAGCAGGCATGCCATTTTTATTTATTATTGCAATAGATTTCAATTTGTCTTTGAAATATACTCTGCTACCTTTTTTTACAACTCTGGATATCTCTGTATACTGTTTCCTGTTACGTAGATATCCAGCATCGCTGCTAGATATTCGGCATACTATATAAACAGAATCAAGTTTTTCTAACATAACAGACAGCTGCGCTGCTGGGGAGTTTCTTGCGCCACTTTTTCCTAGCTGTAATACTAGGAAGTGAACCGCCCGTTTTAGGGGACTGTCTTATGTAATGTTGACGTTCGAAAAGAGCTGATTCTCAGCCTAGTTTGAATAAATGACTTTTGAGTTTGGATTTCATACTTACAAAATGCAGGTATATATGTATGAAATGTCGTAAGTTAATGGAATGATCGAAAGAACTACGTAAGATTGTAATATTCTATAGTTTCAACTTATTCCTACGCATAGAACTTTTATACATTCAGTGGAGCGGAATATTATAGCCTACAATTTATGTAAGTTTACAATGTTAGCACGTTTTTCATACTTTCCTAGATAAAAATGTAAATAAAATCAAGAAAAAAGGTTGTTCGCTCATTTTTACAATAAATGTATTATTGATAGGCGTAGAGAATTTCACAAAAAAATATAACAGCATATATGGTAAGACGTGTTACAATATTGAAGGATTTAACAACATTCCTCTTTTTATTGTATCTTAGTTTCTGCGAAGGCTTATACTGCTTAGAGGATCTAGTTTTCAGAATGTTATATGGATATTTTATTACATCTTTACTAATATTATAAATGCGAAAGTAAGTCTGTCCATCTGTCGCGCTTTCACGGCAAAACTACTGAACCGATTTAAATTAAATTTGGTACACAGATAGTCTAGAGCCTCAGAAAGGACATAGGCTACTTTTTATCGACATACCACGCGGGCGAAGCCGTGGTCGGCAGCTAGTAAGTAATATCTCGCTTATGAAGTGCGTTGGTGGGCAGTTAACCGAATGTAAACAGCAAAGCTACTTATGAAATAAAATATTACTATCCTATAAAAATTACGCCTACAATTCTCTAACTCTAGGGATTAGGTAGAAACACTTCGGGCTTACACCTACGTACTATAAGCAGCAACCAGCGTAACACACGATTTATCAGAATCTGAATCGGTTTGAAGGATATTGCTAATCTATTTGCTTCATATGTTCGAAAAATTTGTCTGTTCAACAACGTAAATAACGCAATAAATGTTGTTGAACTGTCAAAATGAAACAGATTGTGATTGATCGCGTGTTACGTAATTAAGGTGGTGATGACAGCTTTAAGCCATTAAGCCATGGAATAGGTATTGAGCTGATTAAGCTTATCTTCATTCACCGGACACAGGTCTAAATACCCGCAAATGCGATTTACTAAGCAAAATGAAGTATAGGGGGCCTACCACCACCGCTTACAGCATCTTCGTGGGGGAAAGAGCTGGAGCTATACGTCCAGTAGAGCTTCATATCTTTTTCTGACACTGAAGTAATATTAAAATAATACTGCTGTAAGCGGTGGTGGTAGGCCCCCAGATCTATGGCATAATTTGAACTAAGAAACCATACCGACTCTTTTTATAGGTAATTTATAGGTGGCTAATTTCATGCAGATTCGTATTCATATTTCCGGGAACATTACAGATTTCTTCCAAAAACCCAATATTTTGCCTTCGTAATACGAACGAACACCATAATTTAATATCGATATTAAAGCATCATTTTAGCGGCTCGTGTGTACTTCAATCGACAATTTTCCTGAGGCGCAACCGGAGCAAAATATAGCGCAAAAATATTATTTTTATATTGGCAAGTTTTATCGTCGCCAGAAGCAATAGGCAGGGCTTAGTGTACCCCACCTTAATGTTCGCTTATTACTAGCTACTCGTTCTTCTGTCTTTTTCTTGCGAGTAGTGATTGTACGGCTGTCCTTGTCGCACAGTATTTATTAAATGCTTGGTTTTTGTTTAATGGTTTTTTTGCTAGTATTATTATTAAATTTCGCCCGTCTTAAAGAGGAGACCACCCTATCTGGTATCTTCGGAAAAGTAAAAATGCCAAGATGGTTTTAAAGTCACAAATGCGATTTGCAAGCGTGAGACCCTAGGTTTAGTGTCTAATCGGGAGAAGTGATACAGCCGAGACTCGAGTATGAAAAAAAACGATTGCCTTTAAAGAAAATGTCATAGCCCGATGATGTTAGCTATGTAACTGTACCCAGAAAAGGTACAGTCGACAAATCTTCGGCATACTCACTTTTAAGGCGTTAATCGCGTAGCACGGCTCACGACTCGATCGCCCAATGCATGCGTTTTGACCAATGGCTAAATGTTTTTGTTATACCTGCAGAACGTGTAACAAACACAATAAGACAATATGGATTTGTGTGAATACACGCACACAAATACATATTGTCGCTAATTGGGCAAAACCAGGAAGGAGTGTGGTTTGTCACTAGCTACGCTGCTATAGAAATATTTTCTTAAGTGAGCATGCTTGAAGTTTGTTGATTGTACATGGCTCGGGGGCTGCTAGTACAGATTTCTGAACTTGGTAACTCAAAACGAAATAATTGTTTTGTTTTTATATATATGAATTCTTTCCTACATTTAGGGCGGATTTTACATCGCGTATAGCACATCTTAATCACTTTCAAGAGCTAGTGTCAAAAACAATAATGACACTGACAGCTCTTGAACGCGGTTTAAATGTGCTGATCGCGTTCAGTTTCATTGGTGAAATTGGCACTTAGAATGCAACATAATAAATAAAATAGTCATAGTTCATAAAATTATGCATTGGAAGAGTATTCTCTATATTTATTTCCCTAATTTGGTTACATTTGCACAGACAAACCTTTTGTAATATTATATCGTCAGAAAAAAAAAGTTAAATTCTTTGGACTATTCAATTATTGTATATACTCGTTGCTGTCTCGTTCTCGATGATAAATGACGATTGAATACAATGGTAGACGCTCAAAAAACAAAGTAATTATTCAATTTTTATTTTTTGAGCCGTGGACTACGTTTCAACTAGACTGTGTGTACTAGTTTAAAAATTATTATTATTAAATAATATAACGTAATTAAAAAATAATTAACAAATATTATAAGTATTAAATATGATAAGAACAATTATCTTTCATTGCAAGACATACGAGTAGAGTGACTATTATAAAAACTTTTTTTTTATCCGACTATTGCAAGCCAAAAGGCAGGGTTGTGATTTCAGCAGTCTACGTATGTACATATATATGTTTATAGGTATTAATATATAGACGTCACTAGTTTAGTGAAATTTTAATAACAGTTAACTGGCCGTAGTAAAGTTATGCTGAACGATGTGCCAAGTCGTGCCTCTGCACTAATTAAATCAGCACTAATCGTCCCGTTAAGGATTATAACTGAATGGCTATATAACTTCATAATACGGAGTAGTACATATTATAGCTATAAACCTAATATAGGAAACATTATGACATTTTTCACAAATGTTTTTCAAAAGCGATTTAATCCATAGTGCAATAAAACCCAACAAATTTTGTGTATACACGGCTACACATCAAGCGATACATTTCCAGTTTATGCTGATCTCGCATTGTATAGAGTTCCGTACAATGCGAGGCCAGCTTATACTGGAAATGTATAAGCTTGATGTGTAGCCGTGTGTACTAAGAGCCTCATCGAGTATTCGATATTTGAACCATTTTTGGCGCCACCCCGCCTTCGCAACAGTTGCAGCCTACACAAGAGAAGAAAAAGATTTCCTGAAACCCCGTATTCATGGTTAAAAAAACTTACAGCACCATAATTTTGTGTTGCTGAAGCATATTACATACTAATAGAACGTTAGGAAACTTCCTTCCTAAATAATAATTCCGCCGATTTCCTTTCATTTGTTTAATCTTCCCATTAATCTCGTTGTTAAGCTTCATATAAATAACCCTTTCATCTTAACTGAGAAGTTAAGATGATATATATCTTTTTTTCTTTTACCTTTCTTTCTTATTGTTTCTTTTTTTACGTGTAGTTACGTTGTGTTGTGTGCCCTGTCTGTGCTAAATAAATGTATTTTCTTTCTTTCTTAAACGAGGAAGTAATCATACAATTACAATGTTGAGCCACAGCACCAAAAAGTCATTGAGACAAGGGGCTACCGTGCACATGCTAGTAAATTAACCAGTATGTACCAGTTGACCCACGGGTCGCATTCCTACAAACGGGCCGCTTGACTAATGTCCGCGTAGTCTGCATCATTGCGGACGTGTATCTGTGTAGGATAGGCTGGGGAGTAGGCTTTTATGGAGTAGTTGTCATGATGCCGGTTTAAGTGGTAAGTTAGATGAAGTCGGCTCGGTACTTGTGCTGAATTCTTGAGGACTGATGTTTAACACTTTGCATAAAATCCTAATCCTAATTAATATAAAAAATGCGAAAGTGAGTTGTTTTAACCCGACTGCCCCAGAAGGAGGGTAATGTTTTTCGAGAGTATGTATGTATGTTTGTATGTATGTCTATTTCTTTGGCACGCTCTGTAGCCTAAACGGCTTGATGGATTTTAGCTAATGAGGTGTCATTAGATTCGTCTTAATTGTGGGAGTGATATAGGCTATATAATATTTATATATTGCTTCTACAAATACAAAAAAAAAGGAAGGGGAAGGTTAAAAAAAAACAATACAGCAATATTGGTATCAAATAAAAGCTAGTAATGAGTCAATTCCAATAAATATATATATTGAGTTTTTTCCAAGCTCACCAATAGCAAACGCCTCTTTTAAAATAAAGATGTAAAGTATTATAATCACTAATTCACTATAGTAGTTAGTATCAGCGATAAGACTGTTGCCTGATAAGAAAACAGTCCAATACGCAGTCGCCTACCCGTCATAATAAATTAGACCAAGGGCTGGTCTAAGATTTTACTGAGACCACACGATTTAGATTGTTTACAAGTTCAACAAAGCTGCTTACAATACTGATTGTTAGAATTAGACAACACCTTTGGCAGAAACATGGAACCTTAGTTTGTAAATTACCAGAACTAGTGCATGTAGCATTGGTGACAAGTTGACAGTCATTCGCCTATTTAACAAGCATGTAGATAAAATTGTGGTAGCTTTGATATCTAGGTCTTAAGTAGGGCAACAGATATACCTCCATGATTTAAGGTAGATATGGCATATAGCAAATAGCATTAGACCGGGACTAGCACCCTAATTGCTTAACACACGATCAATCACGATTTATACGTGTAACGGAATAAACGCAAGAGCTCATACACCCCAATTAGAATATTAAATTATAAGACTAAAATAATATCTGTAATTTAATTTAATTAAACCACACCTAGTTATTTTTTTATAAAATAGACGTCCTGACTAAACATGAAACGAGGATAGCTATGAGCGTATTACAAATTTGGTTATGCATTTAAATAGGCTTTATATATCGGCTTAAATTTCCTTAAATGAAATATTTTATTACCTTGTTATGACGCAGTGGTTCTAATTTCAGTTAAATAAAAGATTTTTTCATGAAAAATTAACATACATAAATAATGACGGAAATCGATTCAGAAGCCGATTCTGAGCAAACTACTTTCAGGTCTTGCGCTTATTCTGTTACACGTTGTATATTATAGTAAATATGTATGTAAGTATATGTATCTGTTTATAGTAGTAGTGTATGTAAGTTTAAGTATAGTTTAATGCAATACGATATATTATTTATTATAATATTTTTTTTCTCTTTGTTCCTCTTAATTACGAGTAGAGCACCTGCCATCTAATCTCATCACCACCCTTGGTTGCTTGTTAGAGAATGCCTAAGACACAATTATTAAATAAGTAAGTAAATACATTAAGTCCGCCTATGTACCAGTTTTTTTTTGAGTGCGAAAAGTTTTATACCTAAATCATAATCTGAATCATTTTGAAAGATAATGCTAATTCATTGCTTCATACCTATGTCCGAAAAAGTTATCTGCTCTACAACGTAAATATCGCAATGAATGGTGTTGAACTAACAAAATGAAACAGATTGTGATTAATCGTGTGCTACGCAGTTAGAGTGCAGTATTGTTATTCTGTAACCATCTCACCGTGAATACTTAGGTGAAGTGAGCGTGGAGTGAACTGTCATTGCCATCGATACCTACTGATACCAAGGCAGTGACAGTTCACTTCAAGCTCACTTCACCTAAGTTTTCACGGTGAGATGGTTACAGAATAGCACGGCAGGACGTATTTTATATCTGTTTTCCGCCCCGGCATTTTTGTATTCCGTAGGCAATAACATATAGTTAGCAAAGATATTTTGTTAAATCACATAGAGTTCATTAATTCAAAACCATTTACGTCTGTGTGTTTAAGAACGAATATTAAACAACATTTATTAGCCAGTCTGAAATAAGGCAGCAGAGGTCAATAGAACTCGTTCTAGCTTCTAGAGATCCTATTTGGATGGTAAAGTAAATATCAATGAGACGATCAAACAAGATTCGGTGAATGAGCGAACGGTAGTGTCATTTCGTCTCCAGGGTTTTGGTGGCTGCATACGAAAATAGCACTAGGTACCTACGATACCGATGAATCGTAAGACCAGAATTGAATTTCCTATCGCCTTTCGTCAATACGTTTTGCATGCTCGATCCATATTATTTCAGTAGAGTCCCAGTGTTCCTTTGGACCGAAACTTGAATAATCTAAACAGCGTTTTGATTCCAGAGATGTGAGCTGCCATAATCGTTTCTATTCCAACCATCGTATTTTTTATCTTCTTCACGGGGTGCGAAATAACATATAAAAGTATAATCTGTCCTTATCTTCAAAGTTATTCTCATAATACCTTCTTATAGGCTTATAACTAAGACAAAACTATAGCCGGTGATAAAACTCAACCATAAAATTGAAATGTCCACTTTGTGTGCTAACTCGGGTCATAGAACACAGTACAGTAAAAGACAGGTTTACTGAACCACGAAGTGGAGAAATATTTTCTTTAGGACTACTACAATTAGCCACGTAAAGCAATTTCATTCTAAAATAGTAATAGCTTAATTAAACTTTATTGGAAAAAAAAATAAAGAAGAGGAGAGGAGCTCGTGTCTAAGTAATAACAGCCGCACGGGTCGATCCATCAAGTTAAGTTACACTTGCCGGGGTTGGTCCGTAGATAGGTGACCATCTTTACGTACCGAGACTCCTCGGAAAGCACGATAAGCGTTGGTCCCGGCTGTCATTCTTGGATCTTTGACAGTCGTTACGGGTCGTCAGAAGCCCGAAAATCTGACAACCAGTCTTACCAAGGGGTATCGTATTACCAAGTTACTGGGTTGTGGAGGTCTGATAAGCAGCCGCTCCATTCAAAATGCTGGTATTCAGCTGCATGCGGCTGGACTAGAAGCCGACCCCAACATAATGTAGTTGGGAAAAGTCTAGGCAGATTGATTGGATATTTTTTTGATATTTTTCCGATTTTGACGACCCCTGGAATGCGCTAGAAATACATGGGAAACCTGCGGTGAGCTGATGAAGGTCAGGGTCTTAACCCTTTTCAGGTCAGCACTTGTGTTAGCCAATTAATCAACGTTAAAATAATGACTACCTACTGGCCACAAATTGTGTCCGCCAGTGTATCAACGAGTTCCTTCACCTATCCAGTTCTGTAAAAGCAATAGAGTGGACATTTTTATACGTCCGCTTTGTGATTTATAACTCGTTTTTAGGGTTCCATGGTTTAGAGAACCAAAATTGCGAACATTTTCGATTATTGTTCGCAAGTTAACGTGCTACGTAACGTCGTAATCACTGAATTCCTTGAAGGTTGTCTTCATGTTGGGTTTTATAAATCAAAATGGGATAAGTCATACATTCATGGTGATTGTTTGACTGTGCTTTACGGGCAGTCTAGTGAAGAATAGACCGTACATATTTGAAATAAATCTGATTTTATATTTAGAATCGTCGTCGAGACAGGTCTAGGAAACGCTGGCGTGACGATCTGAACTCGTTCTTTCCCAGATTGTTTGGTCAGAAATGGCAAAACTGAAAAGATTGCCGGGATGGATGAATGGGGAGACCTTTGCCCAGCAGCGGGACAATATAGATTAATTTTAAAAAAACTGATTTATCCCATCCTATCCCATCCTATTGGGGATAATGTTGACACAAATAATTGAAAGTAATAAATTACAGTACCGAAAAGGTTCAGAAGTGTCTATACATTAGACAAAACACTTAGAATATTATGTTCATCAAGTAACTAACCTAGAACATTGACGTTGCCAACTGACATTTCCGATAAGTACTTTGCAAATTGACGTCGACAATTTTAAGACAAACTGTATTAGTGATGCCGGAACCCGGTTCACTGTTCCATAACTATTACTGGTTTAATACTTATTACTTATGAAAGCGTAATTAACTCATTGAGCATTCGCTTAATTTAATTTCACTAGAATTTTTTTATTTGAGCTACGCTTGGTTATTAGTTACGAACCAAATAATTATAACAAAAAACGGCGATCCGTAGACAGACTTTATAACATATATCATATCTAATATTACCATTATGTCCGCAATTAAAAGAATTACATGTCATTGTCCACACGCAAACCAAAACCACACCTCAAACACATATAGCCATTAGAACATTATTAAACATTAACGGAACCCAGTTGGTTGTCCCGCCTGACACTTGGCGGTCGTTAAAATTCGCGTTTTCTGGTTGACACGGTCACCAGTCCCACGGTACAAGTACCAGGAAACTGTTTGCTGTTTTACTTGGCTTACTGTTTAATTTCGCTTTATTTACACACGTTTTCGTATTCAGTGGAAATACAGTAACACCACTGTTAGGCCGCTTCCTCATTGGTTGGTGCAGTATCGTTTCAGTATTTGCCTTCAATTCACAGTACATTGCCCGCATTTAATAACCGACATTATGAACGCCTTGCCCTGCAGCATATCCCCCGAATAAGGAAGGAGGCCTATATCCAGGTCATCCCCAAACCGGGAAAGGATTATCCAACAGATCTTAAATCCTTCCGCCCGAAATATCTGCAATAGCTGTTCATCAAAAGGGTAGCCTAGCAAGCTGAGGTGAGAAAAAAATTGAAACCAATTCGGTTTCAATCAGCAAAAAAATACCACCCGAGCCATTCACGCAGTTCTAAACCATATACACCACGCCAAACATAACAACAAACTTGCCATAGCAATCCCACCCGATATAAAGGCAGTGTTTGGTAACGGCTTCGTGGCCTGTCCTCTTCCATCGTCATAAACTTATAGGAACCCCGCAAAATAACTATGGACTAATTAAAAATTACGTGGAATACATAACCGCCACGTTGGACCACACAGAAGTCCGAGTGCGCAAACCTCTGACAAAGAGTTGGATTCAAAGAGCTGCGCGTGGTCCAGTTTTATGGAACCTGATCCTGGACGAGCTCCAGGATATCCAGCTGCCATCGGGATGTACAAGCCTTCGCGGAAGACGGTCTGCTGGTAGTTACGGAGGATTCACGTCATACAGTGGAGCAACTAACCATTCTCGCTACATCAGCGAGATGCCAAACCGGTGAAACTAACTAAAAATCCAAGTCACACGCCCAAATCGAAAACCGCGCAGCTCCAAATTGACGGCACCGACTTAAGATTTGTACCTGAAATAAAGGTATTAATTCCGCCATTGCAGCTTTATTGTGGACAAAGATTAATAAATAAATTAAATATTCATAAAATTCTATCTTCATTTTAATTTAAAGCTACAGAACCTCATGGAAATACAGCCACTGGCATTGCAAGTAGCCGCTTACAAACTCTATATTCATTTATATTTTACCCATTTACCGCAATGAAGTAATTATATAGTACGGCAATAATTTTCAGGCCCCCATTAAATTATGATAGGGCTATACTCGGACACCATTACATAATATTATAAATCTCAAACGGAATCTTGTATGAGGCTTGTATGATAAATTTACGGCGAATGCATGCCTTGCCCAGCTTGGATTAGCATGGCAATCTACATGGGATCTATAGAAAGATTTTATAAGTACTTGTATATATAATTTTATGTACTGACATATCGCCGCATTAGTATGTAAAATAAATTGCTGTGGGACTGAAATTAATAGTTTAATATTGGTGTCTAGTATGGCTACATATAATTTTATTTAGAGACACACTTTAGTCCATATAGGTTGGAGTCAGACATATAGATAGATAGATATATCGTTTATTTGGTGCACACAAAAGACATAGCATAGCATCCAAAAGCACACGATAAAATAATAACTATTACATAAATATTAATAAAAACTTTTTCAAAAAAAAACCTGCTATGTAAATAACAGTGACGGAGTCGCATAGAACGTGGTCGACATAAATTAAGTGGGAAAAATACGTTATATTGAAGCTAACTCAAAAACTACGCAAGCAAAGTTAATAAAATTTATATGGGACCACCTCGGAAGCATTACCTACCAAACGAAAAAAGAATCATCAAAATCGATTTATAATTGGCGGAGTAATCGCGTAACAAACATACAAAAAAAAACAAAGGAACAAGACATAAATTGTGATGACAGTATTGGCTATGAATCTATGACACACTTTAAAATTAACGAACATACAAAGTGCAGAGTGTTTCTCAACGTTGGACCAAATGTGAGTCCAGACAAGCATGTGTCAGGCAAATATACCTGACGCTGATATTCTGCTGGAGCCCTGCAGTGACATACGGACGTCGAGTAGATGAGATAAATATGCGAATTAAGTATACCCGCAATATTCCTTATGAGCAATAAAAAAACCCTGTAAGAAATCGACACGTGTTTCAGATCTCAACGAGGCATCCTCCGGATGACAATTGACCAGTCGCGATCCGTTATCAGCGCGATAAACAATAACGATCCTAGCCCAGTTGGACCAAGCAGTAATCCTATAAAAGTGGGGGTGCCGGGCGATTTTGGCTCACTCTCTGCGTCCAGCGCTCAGCGTGGCAACACGTCGTGTTCAGGTTCGCGACTGGTCAGTCGTCACCCTGAGGATGCCTCGTTGAGATCTGAAACACGTGTCGATTTCTTAAAGGGTTTATTATGACTCTTAAGGAATAGTTAAGCGGAATAGGTTACTAAACTACGTCTATTGTATTTTATAATGGATTTCCGCAAAGTCACGCCTGAATCAATTAACTACACACACGCATATAACACTTTTACGACGGTGACGAAACTAAGGCAATTACCTTTTCCTCCAATTTTCTTTTCTGTTAATCAGTCTGGATTTGTGCCCGGTTAGTGGGCAATAAGGTCAGGTAGCCCTTATTATTATATAGGATTTGTGACTTCGTGACATAACTGGCAAAATATGGGTACCAACATTATAAATCTCTACTTACTACTCCAGTGCAGTTTATCAAAACTTACAAGCCTTGTATTACCAAATGTCATTATTTAGTTCACAAGTACTTATAATTTGACAATTTTATTCTTCATTTTGTTTATCAAAAAGTTATTTGTAAGTTACAACTTGTAGAAAATCATAACAAATCCTTGAGTGTCCGGCGACTCTCATACCGCAATAAATGTTTAAATTAAATTTTCTTTTTTTAAATGTGGTCAAAAGAGAGAGATGACCTAATGCCCGGGTCCCCGCAGTGGGAACATTATGGCTGATTATGAATATGGAGATGAGCTATGACTTTAACGAAAATTAACATTCCAGGCAACTTGTGAATGTGTAGACTTGTAACTTTTGATAAACAGGGCCCATGGAAACAGGCTCGATTTTCTGTTTTCTTTTATTTAAGTGATACACAATGCACTGCAACACTTGTAAAAACAGGAAGCCAAAACTCATAAAACAAATATTACTATATACTTCTATTATTATTATTAAAATGTCTTTGACATATCTCGGGACCCTGGGGTCCTGTACCTTTGTAAGGCGTACGAGGGGCCGAAGCCAACTCGCAGAGGTCCCTTAAACATTTTTAAGTGTTGAGACACCAACCGACGATTATCCCTGTATGCACTATGTAAGTGCACCCAAGGATAACCCTACTATTATTGTTAATTTATTTACTATTGATTGAATTGTGCAAATTTATTGTGATTAGTATACATTGGAAATTGGTGGCTCAAAAAAAAAAACCAGCATCGTACAAAAACATACTCATCATCATCTGCCTAGCCTTTTCCCAACTATGTTGGGGTCGGCTTCCAGTCTAACCGGATGCAGCTGAATACCAGTATTTTACATGGAGCGACTGCCTATCTGACCTCCACAACCCAGTAACTGGGTAATAGGATACCCCTTGGTAAGACTGGTTGTCAGACTTTCGGGCTTCTGACGACCCGTAACGACTGTCAAAGATCCACAAATGACAGCCGGGACCAACGGCTTAACGTGCTTTCCGAGGCACGGAGGAGTCTCGGTATGTAAAGATGGTCACCCATCCACGGACCAACCCCGGCAAGCGTAGCTTAACCTGATGGATCGACCCGTGCGGCTGTTATTACGTAGCCACGAGCTCCTCCAAAAACATACTACAAAAAGCATACTATACAAAATACATACTATAAAACCTATACTAAGGAAATTTTATAAGACTTCCTACATAAATATAAGTACGTGTATGTCAATTAGTGCAATTACTCGTATAATTTCCTGCCATAGAAAGTAACAAAGTAAGGTACTATCAAGATGGGAACCGGCTAATATAGTTGGAACACTTTCTCAATGTATCTTACCTATATTTAGTTCACTTGGAGGTTATATAAATATTTCTTTAGCAGTAAAGTCCTAGGTTCGATCCCCAGGTCGGGCAAAACGTTATTGGGTTTTTCCGTTAAGCATTCCTCAGTAGCAGCCCGGAGTTTGGCTGTGGCGGTGTGACGACCCCGGGACTCGGAAAGGCGTTGGTCCACCTCAAATACTGAATAAAACACAACTGAACCGAGCTTTGAACGGCCAAACTCACGTCAGTGGCACTTGAACTACGAATCCCGTCCTTATTGCTACTGGTACAAAGGTGGTGTCAGTGTCACATTGTCACAATTGACATATTTGACATGCGGTTATCTGTGCGAACAAAAATAAGACGTTACACGCTTTCCCTGTAAATGACAACTAACTACATGCCACGGCTCCATAGCGTATGGTGATGTGAAACTGCTGATCGTAAACCACAGACCACGAATATTTTACAAAGACTCGCATACATTATAGGAACGCTGCTATTGAGTGAAGGGAGCTTGGAATAACTAGCACTAACTTCAATGATCAGCATTTTCCTCAAAGAACTTCACTGGAATCAGCGACACTTATCTAAAGGGATCGATACTTTTACTACAGAGAAGAGAAATTTGACTCGGAAAAATCTTTTACTGGAGGCAAAGAAACCTTGAGTCAGTGTCGAATGAAGTTTGAAGTTTCCTATTCGAACGTGAGATTGAATTCAGATGGCTTGACTTCAGTTCAAGATGCAAAATAAATTTATTATTATTCGGAAAATGGAACTAGGACGAACTTATGCGATAGTGATTGTAGTAAATTTAGGTTTAACCTGGCAACACTGATTGTAAGTTCTCTATTCTCTGTGAAGGGAACAATTTTGAAAGCCACCAACATTTTGGAATCAAAGTATTTTTTAAATAGCCATGGAGGCAATTTCATTTTTATTATAATTCATTCAAGAGATTTTAAAGACACTTCAGTGGTAATTACTTTATATGACTAAATAAATAACATAACATCACGCCTTGTTTCCCAGAAGGGTTAGGCAGAGGTGTACCTATAGTACACCCACATTTCGCAAGTTAAGCTCAAATCCCATATAATAATGCTTTCAAACGGACACAAATCCAGACTTCGGGCTGCTACTGAGAAATTCCAGATACTTACACTTTGCCCGACCTGGGAATCGAACCCAAGACGTTATGTTCAGCAGTAGCGCTTGCGACCACTAAACCAACGAGGCTGTCAAAAGACATACTTTCTATAAAAAACTTTTTACAAAAAAAAAGTTTTTTTTATTTTTTTTATTTCACTTTTTAGTTGTGTTACCTACCTCACACAAATTCGAATATCACTACCTGCTATGTAAATAACAGTGACGGAGTCAAATAAGATATCATCTACATAGACAAAGTGGGGAAAAATACGTAATTATTGAAGGTAACTCAAAAACTACGCAAGCAAAGTTAATAAAATTGATATGGGACCGCCTCTGAAGCATGACCTACCAAACAAAAATAGAATCATCAAAACCGATCTATAATTGGCGGAGTTATGGCGTAACATACAAACAAAAAAAAAACATACAGACGAATTGAGAACCTCCTCCTTTTTGAAGAAGTCGGTTAAAAACGCCACGTAACTCGTAACTTTAGCTATAGTGCAGACTCAACCTTATAGTTTGATGATTCATAATTATATGCAAAAGTCCCAAATCTGCTCTTTCCGTGGCTGAAAAAACAATTTCAAAAAGACAGAAATACAATTAAGTCAAGTTAGGCTGAAACTAAAACATTCAGACGACACTTTCATAGCAAGATTCACAGACCGTACTTTGACTTGGCTTTGCTAAGTAAGCGATTGCGTAAGTATTTTCTGGACTGTAGAACTTTATGTACTTATTATATTGCGACTAAATATTTTACTGCTTGCAAATGTGTTTGAGGTTAAACGCTTCGTTTGTTGGTTGCAGGCAAGCCTTCAACTATATTAACTTACGATTGGAAAGCCATTTACCTAAAACATTTGCAATTCAAAACCTATTCACCTACTGGTCTCAGAAAAGCTATTCACCTACTGGTTCCAGAAAATTCTTGATGAAATTGGCGTGGTCATCATGTAGTACCTCGAGCTCAATTTTCGTCAATGATTTTTCAATTAGAGATGGGTTGTAACAAGTTAAACACGAAATCTGTTATCACTGTTACTGTTACACAAAAATAACAGATCAAAATATCTGTTATTAAGTAACAGCCTGTTATTTTTGTACGGGCGATAAAAACGTATTTAAATCTAAATTGAGTATCTTCTTTATTTCTTTTGGTTTAAAGTTGAAAATCGTATCTATCTGTTATTAAATAACAGCCTGTTACTTTTGTACGGACGATAAATACGTATTTAAATCTCAATTGAATATCTTCTTTATTTCTTTTCAATAAAAGTCGAAAATCGTATCCGAAATTATAACAGTAACAGCCGCGGTAACAGTATGGAGGATCTGTTATTTTAAGTAACAAGTATGTTTAATTGTTAGGATCAATTGTTATTTGTAAATTTTTAATACCTGTTATTTCTATCTGTTACGATAAATACGCCTCACTCCTATTTTCAATTACAATTTAATAATGTTATTCAAACAGTAGTTCGATAAAGTGGTGAGATGTGACGTTAAAACCTTCGAAATACAAATGAATGTGTTATTTATTCGCTTTAATGAGTGATTGCGTAAGAATCTAACCTGTACAGGGATGTTTATACTTTCATTAGGTACTTTTTGAACAGACTATACGTTTGTCCGAATTTCTATCAGGCTTGTGTCGTCTGTTTTGCTGTGCATAGCTCTAAAATTTAGAGCTACATTAGGAATTCAACTCTTTTAGAGTCTAAAAAGTTGAATCCCCACCTCGAAACGAGGCTAAAGCTTTGACACTGTAAATTTCGACTTAAGTAGGTAGATAGACGCTGCTAAATCTCAGGAAATCCAATAAAATAAAACAGTTCCTTGAAAACTGGTATCTTTTGTTAGTGCTGAGTAGTAACCCGGCTGTCTTGTAATTGGGTCCTATTCAAACTTCAAAATGTATTAAACCTTTCCTTTAACGCTTCAGCGTCTAAGTTCCAGACACTTGGACGGTGAGGACTGAGGCTACAATTACAATGTACTGTTGGAATGTTAAAACAGTCAAGTAGTATTTACTTGATTGTTTAATTTGATTGGTTTATAGATAAGTGACTAAATTAATTATAACGTTGATAATTATCAAAATAGACGCTACAGAAACGGTTTTACCATCTATTTTGATAACTAATTGAGTATCTGACTCATTTCTCTAGTAAAGGTTATGTGATGGTGTTAACTGGTATCACTACGAGCAAAAATAAAGCATTTAACAAATCAGTCTCGCGAATTTTTGAAGATTTATCTTCTTTTTCTTAAAGTTAAGAGACGTTTAAACGACAAAAATGTAAGAATAGACAGGCGCCCAAAAAAAAGTCGGTGGCAAAAACGAAAATTCAAAACCAAAGACCTCGACTTCCGAAATTAAAATTATTTTTCACATTGTAAAGTTTTTTGTTTTTTGGAAATCAGTTATTTTCTTTTTGTTTTTTTAATTTATGTTTTCTACAGCTGTCTTTGAAGTTAACTTATCAAGTAAAATAATCTTTTAGATCGTTGGGCAACGTTTACATCCCACAATGTTCATCAAAAGACTGCAATAGGCTTGGATGATTGATTGCTTGCCACGATCGTCCACAAACGCGTAAATTGAATAAGCCTACAAAACAACTTTGTCTATTCAAAATGACAATATCAAGTAAATTACAAATGAAAGGTCAGCAATGACTCAGCCGTAAGGAGTATGAAATTTATCAACTTTAGATTATCTCATTAGGTAAACCTACGCTAACTTCCTACGAAGTCTTGCAAAATCTTTGATGGGAACGTTGTTGCTTTGGGCTAGAAGTGAAGACTGACCCATTTGTTACTTATCGATATCTTAGTGTAGCTATTTCATTAAATACTTACATTTAGGGTTGCCAACCGTACTCTAACAAACAAAGAGTTTTGAACAGTTCGATTCAAACTTAGTGGCGGCTCGGAACATGAAGCGAGTCGCTGCGCAGTAACAATTTCATGTATCAGCGGGGGTGAGGGGTGGGGTACTGCGTAGCGAGTTGCTAACTTCCGAGCCGCCATTAAGTTTGAATTGAACTGTACTCTGATTTGCGCAGACGTAGGGTACTGTATAATACGGAACGAAGTTGTTTTTTTTTTGTTCAAAATCTACATCATGTCAGTGTCGTATCGCTCAGGGCGAATAATACCTCATGTTTTAGGAATCCGTTTAGTCTACAGAGCGTGCCAAAGAACAAGACTTATACACTTACATACCCACATAGACATACCAACATATTATGTACATATACTTCTTTAGTCGGGCAATTTTTTTTATCTCGAAAGACCGCTTTTGACTATTTCTTGAAGTGAATCTAATGTGATCAAAGTACTTATGATGAAGCCTATCACCAATTTCCATGAAATGAGCACCTATGACCTTTTCCACAGTTGGTTTTCTATTTGCATAAAACGAAAATAAAAATAAATTCCACGAAACCTTTCGTCTTCTCCAAGATCGCACGGAACTTAACCTCAATATAATTTCCCAGAGTATCTAATAAATAATGATATTAAAAAGCGCATTTCTATTCTCAAATCTTACGTCACCTATTTATCTATCGACTGGATGTCGATATTTGACAGTATTTACTTAAGCCGTCGTAAAATATTGAATTACATCGTTATGAAGTAACGCTTTTATGATCAGCCTGTATAATAAGATAATGCTGGTTCGTGTTATTTTTATGTTATTGCCTACTTGTCACGTTTTAATATTTTTTTATTCGCTTTTTTTGGCTTAATAGTGTAATAGTAATGTGAAACCGATGATGTATCTATATTAAATTTGGCTTTTTCTGTCACAAAATTTAAGCGTTTAGCGTAACCTGTTACTTAAAATAAACGCAAAAATAACGTTTTTTCTTCGGTTTACGGTTTTTCTACTGTGTCTTTTCAAAATCTGTCTTATCAATAATTTCATCATAGTGAACTAATAACTATAATGATGTATAACTGTTTGAATATGATGTACACACGGCTACATATCAAGCTATACATTTCCAGTTTATGCTGACCTCGCAGTGTACGGAAATCCTACACAATGCGAGATCAGCTTATACTGGAAAAGTATAGCTAGATGTGTAGCCGTGTCTACACGTATTACGCAATAAGGGTGTAAGTTGCCGATACTTTTGATTACAGAATTATAAATGCGAATGTGAGTTTGTTTATTTGTCTGTTACGCTTTCACGCTAAAACGGCTGAACTGATTTAGATGAAATTTGGCATAGATTATGGATTATACTATTCCGGATCATGGTCTACCACCATGATCCGGAATAGGACAAAGGATACTTTTTATCCCGATATTCTCACGGGATCGAGAATTACGCGGAAGAAACCGCGGGGCACCGGTAGTTATTAATAACACTAACAACGTAACAACGTCATGCGAGCTCGTCAGTGATTGAATTCAGTATCCTAAGATTAATCTCTTGCCTAATCTCTTACTTTGCCTAGCGATGATTAAAAATTGTTTTATTTTTTCTAAATAAAGTCATTTATTCATTTGAGATTATATCAAAATGTCATCACGGTGTACAAACAGTCTCGTTACTGTAACGAGTCAGATTGAAGAGGGCAATAAAGCACTAATTGCATGCACTGACAGGTTGCTAGACTATCGCCTACACCAAACAAAAAAGGTGCAGAAGGACAACTCATAACAAAATAATCCTTTTTTTTTACTAAGTCTGTCCCACTTCTTGGCAAAGGGCTCCCCCAAGTTTTTCCAGGAATTCTTTTCCCGCGCCACCTCGAACCATTGCAGTACGAGTCTAGGTCATCTCGCCACCTCTTTCTGGGTCGGTCACGGCGGCGCCTTCTATCTTCAAGCATTCATTGCGTGGAGATTTGTCCATTCATATTTTTTTTAAACGCAGCCGTTCCAAAATGTTTCCAACAGCAAATCATGGATTTTCCCTACTTTAGAGAGGATTAACTAGAAAAAACATTAGATACACTATCGGTTTTCAAGAAGACCTAGAGAAATTGATTCTGTTGGCTATTCTAAAATTATTGCTATTTTATTAAAACTTTATGCACAAGTAAAAAAACTACTGTACAAAGGCGGACTTACTGCCTGAGGCATTTTCTACCAGTCAACCTTAGGGTGCTATCTCTTACTAACACTTTGAATGCGAAGGAGGCAGAAAACCTTTAAAAAATGGTAAATTATTAATTTAGTACCTGGGCGACCGAGCTCTGCTCTGGTGAAAATAGAGAATGCACTAATGAACTAATTCCATGTATAGTTCATACTAATTCCATGCTGCCATGTCATTATTCTAAGGTAGACATCTTGTTCTAAACTTTGGGCGACTGACGAGCCCTGCGCGGGTGGAAATTGAGAAAACAAATTTTCCCAGATATGAGACCTAACTAAATCGAAGACAGCAATATTTTAGCTAAGTTTGATCAGTGTGTAGTGTGTGGCTAACGTATCGCGCCACTAGCTTTCGCATATTAAACGAAGTAGATTTACTGAAGCAATCTATCGAGTGTCTACAAGACCCATAGATACTTATTACCCCCTATCAATCGTAACAATTTGCATTAAAAACAGGTATCGTAATTCCTAGCTAAGAATGGCATCAATTTCCTTGATATTGAAAAAGATAGGAATAGCTTTAGCCGCAAAAGTATTGAGTAGATTACAGACCGCTTTTTTCCTTTCATTGGATCGACTGGTTTATTTTTTGCTCGTAAAATCAATTATTATTTCAACAAGAGCTGGAAAAGTTTCACTTCAATTATAGAACAGGTGAAGTAAGAATATCCTATTATTGTTAAATGATAAAAGATTTTATTTCTGAAAGTAGGTGTAAACACGTCTGTCATATTTTAAAAACTGTATGAGGTTGGCGTTTCCTATCTGACTACTCTGAGAAGAAAGGCCGAACAAACTCAGATGCCACAGTCTCTTTTAAAGTTCAGATATAATCTTAGAACTATAGCCGCTTATAATCTGGGACAACAGATAAACTTCAAACTATAAAACAAATCACTGAGTGCGCAACCTTAGTTGCAGCTTATGCATAATTTAAGTAGCAATAGAAGCACAAGAAGCTTAAAAATTTCATATTTAAATTCCACATAAAAATGAAATAAAAATATTGAAACGTCAAATTCCCCAATAATCCATTCAGTCAAATAAAAAGAAGCACTAAAATTTACGAGTTTTATGCTTAGCTTATGTTGTGTAACAAAATATATTCTGGCTATTTCAATAAACATAAAAATTAAATTATATTATTTTTACGACTTCCTCTAAACCCCATGTGGATTGATTCATTATAATGGTCCGTTGCCACTTGTCCTTTACAAGTGGCGAAGCGAAACAAGACAAGTAAGAGAAAATATAAAGACATTTCAACCCTCTTGAAGTGCCATCATTGATGGATAATGACATGAAAGTACTTAGGCTTGTATTCTTGAACGATACTCAATATCGATAGTCTATCGATTTCAGTCAAGATTTCAACGAAATCTGTTTGTTTAATAGATTTTCATGATTGAGTATAGTTCTAGTCCCTACATTATCTGCATTTGGACATTACAGTCACAGGCAGCCGAATAGGTTTCCAATTAGCTTCCTCGTTCTTTAAGGGAGCGTTTTGCTTCGGAATAAAGACCAAGTCAAGAATTCTCCTTTGCCTTACATCAATCCAGTATAAACACACCTTAAATAATAATCCAGCGTTTCGATTGGATGAATATGTAGAAGAGCTGCATATTCAATCATTAAAATCTTTATTAACATGGATCGCGTGCTAAAATGTGGCAGCGTGAGAGAATCGTTTACCTGAGCGTTTTGAAGTCAGATTTAATCAAAATAATATGTTTATTTTGAAGTTGATTATAAAATGATTGCAATACATTATGGCGTATAGCTTGATAATTAAAGATTATTAGTAGGTCCTGGAACTACGGTTCGTATTTTTTCATGTAAACCTTTACAGAAAGTTGAGAAGTTGTGGTGGGATTTAAATTAAAAGGGTCAGGATGATAAGGTGATGACTGACACGAGAGAATGGTAAGGAAATAATTTTAAGATCAGGTGAAAAACAGCGAGCATCATGTGTAAAACTTGTTGCTCGCTGTGTTGACTGTGTATCGCTTATGTAGATATCTAGTCATCTAGGTGTCGCTTAAAAGCTAAGAAGTCTCATAGCAAATGTCTCAACAAAACAAATCGCGTTTACCATCTTTATTCGACTTCCAAAAAGGAGGTTCTGGTGAGCATAACTGTATTTCATATCCAACAATACCTTCACCATCTATTCTCTAAATTCTACCATCAGAACGCTTCACCCTACATTCGGCCGCTATCATTCTGCAAATCACTCCGAACCAACGTATCGATTTCGTGGGAACGCCGCGAGCGTCCGATCCCCGAGTATTGATTAGCCTCCTGATTTATCTGCTTATTGTTGGCATCTGATACACGTCACGAATATTGCAGATTAGATGGATAGATCGGGATTTGTCGTGGCTTTGTTTGCTTGTAAATAGAGGCGGTTGTTGATTTGTAGAATAAAAGGCGAATTGTACCTACACTGTTCATAGACTTGGCTCTTTGTATCTGTTAAAACAGAATATAGATTAGCTTGTTAATAACTAATACTAATAACTTGTTAAAAACGAATTAAATTGTTAATCTGCAGATAATCAGTTTGGTTGAGTCCGTTTAAGTGGAAAAAATTGTTTCAGTTCTTAGATTAACTAGATAATCTGCAGACTAACGACCAAGCATATGGTTAATTTAATAAAACAGGTTCTTTGCTTGAATAAAACATTCAAATTCATTTTAATTATTTATTTAATTTATTAAACGCATAAGCGATAAAAAAAACATAAGTAATTTTAAAAAAATTCAGTAGTATGTAATTAAAATTTAACTCTTATGTTAATCCACTGAAATAACCGATCAAAATAGGCAGAAAACGAGACAAAAGTGTTACGCTCACTGTCTTCGGCGATTTAATGGTGTAGCATCCGTTAATATGCATATTCACTAGGTAAAGAGTATTCTAACGGTAACATACCTATCTACTTACCATTGTAATGAATTAAGTATAAATAACTATCGCGCGTTTAAATACTCTTTTATTTACTACTAGCTTCCGCCCGCGTGGTATGTCGGTAAAAGTAGCCTATGTCCTTTCCCAGGCTCTAGACTATCTGTGTATCAAATTTCATTTAAATCGGTTCAGTAGTTTTGGCGTGAAAGCGCGACAGACAGACAGAATTACTTTCGCATTTATAATATTAAAGTAAGGATTAGACGAGACTAGTTTGAACAGGCAATTTGGTTCTCGAGGTGTTTTCCCATCTAGTTAAACCTAACACAGGACCTTTCAAAATCTGTTACATGCTTACAAATTATGTCCTTTATTTCATTAATACACTTATCAATTACATTTTTTAATATTAGAATATAAAAACATAAAAAATAAAGTAGCCCACCGGTATCGGCAACAGGCTCCAAGCTCCAAGGTCAGGGCTCAAGAGAAAGGAACGTCCTAACAATACCGGCCGTGTCCAGAAGTACCGCTTTCTGAATCAAGCCATGGATCCAGCTGCCCAACGAGAGCCTCCTCAGGTGTTGGTCGAGACTCTTGGCTACTAAGACATTGGCTGTCATGACATGACAACCTCGTGAGCAAAATTAGAAGCTAAGCCAACAAATTATTATTAATTTTATGTTTACATATCTCAAGACTATGGGGTCCCGGTCCTTTGGAAGGCGTACGACGGGCCGAAGTCAACTCGCAGAGGCCAGTTAGACAATTGTAAATGGAATGTTTATTATTATCAGACGTTCGAGTCCCACTGCAGGGCTAAGGCTCTGCCCTGCCCCTCCC
Organism: Lithophane leautieri; assembly: GCA_949152455.1. Taxonomy (NCBI): domain Eukaryota; kingdom Metazoa; phylum Arthropoda; class Insecta; order Lepidoptera; family Noctuidae; genus Lithophane; species Lithophane leautieri. The sequence goes on along the minus strand of OX424479.1, from coordinate 3,702,960 downwards.
TCCTTCGACTCATCCTTATCTACTGCTGTTTGTTGCCAATTCTTACCCTTTACCCCCTTACAGTGGGTCCGAAACAGGGCCAAACGGCAACACGGGCAGGCCCAGGAAGGCGGGACGAACTCGACTTATGTCATAAGGATTGGCTTAAATATACTAGACCAATAAAACAGCTTAACCTAAATGGCATATGGCAAATATTTCTCATACTGGCCGAGAAATCAAACCACTTTCCTTGTAATATTCTTAGAAGAATTTAGAATAGACCAGTTATAAACCTATCAATTACAGATGCCATAGACAGCTTCCTTCAATTAGCAGAGGCCGCGCATGCGTAGATCATTATCTGATTGTCTGCACTTTCCTAGAGAAAGTGTGTCTTGTTCTGTCGATGAATGAGTCTGCAGCGCTGAAGCCGCTGCCAGGATGTTGGGAAAGCTTGGATGGCAGCTAAATTAATCAAGAATGCAAATGGCACAATACAGGAATACATGGTCGCCCTTGAGATCAAGAGAGGTATTATCAGCTTGAGTATAGATTTATCAATTAAAACACATCTTCCACCTACATATTTTCTAGGCACCACACAGCTTATTTATTTATTCAATACTTTAAGCAAATAAATATACAGTGGCGGCCATAGGTATTTTTTACCAGTCAACCTTGAGATGATGCAGAGAAACAGTGGTAGATGCATTTACGAACATTTTTGGAATAAATATTTATAAAAGTACACATATACCTCGTACAAATTTTAAATATAAATTCCATACTATCCATACCCATACTAATATTATAAATTCGAAAGTAAGTCTATCTGTATCCTTTTCAGGCCGAAACCACTGAACGGATTTCGGCAAAAGGACCACGGGCACGGATGTATGGAGTCTGGACCAAATGCTCAACAGTAATGTAACATATTATGCCATATGAAAGCTATTGGGGTATTATTTAATTCATCCTATGGCAGCTAAGTCGAAATCGAGGGCGAACATGGTGTTTTTGAACATTCAAAAGTTAGGTTAGGTTAGGTTTAATGAATTAAAATTCATTTTTATTATATGCAATATTGCAGGCAGGATGCCAAACTTTAATGATACCCGTAACAACGGAAGACAACAGCAGGTTCAGCGTGGAAAGCCCGCTAGTGCTGTTCAAGGCATGAGGAACCAAAGGAGAGCCTGAGTTCCGACAAAGAAAGAACTTCGAAGCAGACCGGAATGCCGTCCGCGAATTCGAAGAACGCCCGGTGCAACCCAGGGGTCCTACCCAAAGGAGCCAAACCTGGAAAACGAAGACGAAGAAGCAACAAGACAAACCTCCTGAGCAGAACTATAACTTCAGGGCAACAGAGGAAACACCTCCTTCGGATGAACCGTTTTATGATTTGGGACCACATACTAGTTCGATCCCAGTTCAAGAGCAATACTCTCAAAATTTTGAGTTTGCTGCATATGTTGATCAGGTCGAAAGGACCTGTAGGTCTCTGTGTGTACCTACGGGTCTTGCCACGGGAGTTACCACGACACTTGTTTGTGTAAATAAAGACACTGGCTTGACTACTGTTGTATACTTATTTATTTCCGAAAAAGGTCCCACGAGTAAACAGGAGCACACGGATCGGCCGGTGCGCAGTAACTGGCGATCGCCCATACATACTTCTCTTTCGTACTACAAACCGCTGACGCATAACATTCATACTTACATTGTCCCTACAGACCTATGAATGTCTGAGAGGTTCAATCCGCGCATTGATCGCAGGTTACCTTTTTCAATGTTCCAACATTCAATGGTGACAATATTAAATTGTTACCTTCTTGATTTAACCCTCGCTAATGAAGTACAATTAGGACAGACTAAACACCCGGAAGATTCTTACGTTCCCGCGACCCCCGGCATAGGTGTGAGTCGGAACACCGGGGTGGTTTCTAGTCAGTAAGAGTCTGACAGAACCCTCCGCCCACCCCAGGGTGGAGGATATCCATGAGGATTTTCCACCCCGGAAAAAAAAAAAAAAAAAACAATGCTTAGGTTGCCGTAGTGAATGCCATGGTCAGCAGCGGGGAGTCCTGGGACGGGGTGGTTTCCTACTGCGAGACAGTCATCTCGCAGAAGGAGGCTGCGGAAAGGAAGTGGGAGATCTCGTCTTCTCACCCGGCCCGCAGCAGGCGCACTGGGCGTCGGCGAAGGGTGGATAACGCCCTCTTCCAGCCCCCCTAAATGGGTCCAGGGGTGACGGACTCGGGGACGTCCGTCACCCCCCACACATCAGGACCCGAGGTGGCGGCGCGTAGTGTTCCACGCGCGCCCCTCTTAGACGTCACGGGGGGAGACAAACACCTCACTCCCCCCCTGACCCGAGGAGGCCCGCAGTGGCGGGCCGGCACCAGTCGGAGGTTGCGGAAGATTCTTACGTTCCCGCGACCCCCGGCATAGGTGTGAGTCGGAACACCGGGTAGTCTGACAGACCCCTCCGCCCACCCCAGGGCGGAGGACATCCATGAGGATTTTCCAACTCGGAAAAAAAAAATGTTAGCTTAGCTTCAACAGTGATGTAACTTATCCCATATGAAAGCTTTTGGGGTATTATGAATTCATACTATGGCAACTAAGTCGAAATCGTGGGCGAACATGGTTTTATTTAACATTGAAAAATTAGGTAAGGTTAAGTTAGCTTCAATAGTGATGTAATTTATATCATGTGAAAGCTTTTGGGGTATTATGAATTCATACTATGGCAGCTAAGTCGAAATCGTGGGCGAACATGGTTTTATTTAACATTGAAAAATTAGGTTAGGTTAGTTTAGCTTCAATAGTGATGTAATTAATATCATGTGAAAGCTTTTGGGGTATTATGAATTCATACTATGGCAGCTAAGTCGAAATCGTGGGCGAACATGGTTTTATTTAACATTGAAAAATTAGGTTAGGTTAGCTTCAATAGTGATGTAATTTATACCATGTGAAAGCTTTTGGGGTATTATTTAATTTATTCTATGGCAGCTAAGTCGTAAACGAGGGCGAACATGGTGTTTTTGAACATTCAAAAATAAGGTTAGGTTAGCTTCAACAGTGGTGCCATGTGAAAGCTTTTGGGGTATTATTTAATTCATACTATGGCTGCTAAGTTGAAATTAAGCGTGAACATGGTGTTTTTGAACATTCAAAATTATATTGCCATTAGGTAAGGTTAGGTTCAACAGTGATGAAACTTAAGCCATGTGGAAGCTTTCGGGGTATTATTTAATTCATACTATGGCCACTAAGTTTCTCAGTATTGAAAATGTTCCAAAACACTATGTTCGCGCTCGATTTCGACTTAGCATGAATATATGAGCCATAGTATGAATTAAATAATACCCCAAAGCTTTCTTTCACATGGCATAATTTTCATCACATCAGAGTTTGGTTCAAAATGACTCAGTAGCAGCCAGGAGTCTACATTTGTGCCCGATTGATGGCAATAGACTCGCCCCCAATACATGGGACTTTAAAAAAACTAGCAAAATGTAGATGTACTGGTTCATCTCTGCCTAACCTTTTAGGGATAACAGGCGTTATGTTACGTTATCATTAAATATTACCTAACCAGTTATAGTAATGATTTTGATTTTAATTTTAATTTCAATTTAAAAATTATAAAAAAAAAACTTAATTCATATTCTAACAGCACCGTGCGAAGCAGCGGCGGGTCACTAATTATAAAAAGGGTACCTACCTACCTACATACCTATCGACCTAACATAACCTAACGTAGTCTATCTAAACCTAACCTACTTTTTACATTTTTGAATGTTCAAAAACACCATGTTCGCCTTCGATTTCGACTTAGCTGCCATACTCGTAGAATGAATTAAATAATATCTCAAAAGCTTTCATATGGCATATCTTACATCACTGTTGAGCATTTGGTCCAAAATGTCGCATGGTCCTTTGGCAAGGAATTTTTTTGCATCCTGGGGAAGGAGATAGGCTTCTTTTTATTTAATAAATAATTCTATAGAGGGTGATATAGGGGATGAAAGTTTGTATAGGAAACCCAGCACTTCTTAAATATCTCGGTAGTACGTTCCCGTGGGACGATATCCGACATCTATGGCGGAGCCGCGGGCAAAAGTTAGTATTATGTATATGCTTATAAACTTCACTGCTGACAAAAACATGAATGAAGATATCCTTATCGGAAGGTTGCAGAGGGATAGGTTTTCAAAGCAGACGAAAAGCTAATAGATTAATAACTAAGATTTAATTCATGCTTATCAGAAAGTTTTCTTCTTATCACGTTTCATTGACATAGTTTTAATCTCACAGATCAGCGATAACTTGCCAAGCGAAAGGGGTTAACTAGACATGGTCATAAAATGACAGGTGATCACAAGCAATTAAACCCGTTACGTGTTGCTGAGGACTTAGTAATCATAGATTAGTTAGCACTTTGATTTCCGCCGCCATAACTCTTCGCTAACTACTTTGATTAGTGAAATCAAATAGTCGCTTAGGGCTATAATTTCTACAAAGACGTTGACGTCAAAATGTTGTAAATTATTTTCAGAAGGAGAGCTTTTAGTGATAATTCATCAGCTTCGTGATCATCAGACTGCAGTAGTCCACTGCTGAACATAGGCCTGTCCTATCGCACGTCATTCGATTTTCGGCAACGCTGCTATCAGCCATCCTGTGAAGATCTTCACTCCACCTAGCCTGAAGCATCCGACCTTACGTTTTCCTATTTTTAGCGATAGTAAAATCTTAAGTTAAGCGATAATTCAACCGGCCATATTATATACCTAGTCACTGCTAGATAGAACTTGGCTTGTTAGTGAATAAGGGTCAAAAGGATTCTCTTCAGTTTTCCTTTGTAAAAAATTATACTTAATGCGTATTTATACATATATGTCGCCGAAAGATGGTTGAAGCCGTGATGTAGTTATAACCCTAGGGATATAGCTATATATCGTAATATAGTTATATGATAGAGGTTCATAACTGTCGGAGTGCCCTAATTTTGTTACTGGTGTGGCGGTACCTACATCGCCACATTCGAACTACGCATCAAAGACCTGACGTCACACAAAAATCCTGACGTCACAAAAATCCTGCATCGCGCAATTAGAGTTTACCGTGCAGTGAACAAATATACAAAAATCCAATATCAATCATTGGGCAGTTGCCCACCAGACACAACACCCGTCTGATCGGAGGATCCTCCCTTTTCTATGATGGATGAGTGAACTTTACACCCTGTTCCTCATACCCCTAAATTGGGACCTAATAGTGTCCTAATAGTTTTATTACTAGATCGTGCTCGTACGATTGTTATATTCCTAGTAAGACAGTTATGAACCGTTTTTATGTAACTATTTTACGGTATATAGCTTTATCAACCATCTTACTGCGATATATACTCGTACATTTTTAAACCTATACTAATAAAAAAACTTCTATCCTTCGCAGGACTTTAAAATATGCCACCCAAAAACTGCTGTCAGATGATGATGACATTATGTCATATTTATGTAATTTCACTAAAAATATTTTAAAATTACATGAAGTACAATCCATTGCAACACAAAGACGATCCTAAACGCGGTCGCAATACTTGCGAAATGTCAAAGAGAATCATTGCCAGGCGAGCATGTCTTAAGGCGGTATCCTGAGCAAAATAAATTCGTTCCCTCATTGTAGACTGAATCCCGGTGAGTTGTAACTCACCGGGACTACTGACGGACACGGGACTGAGTTGTAACTACTGTAGTAGTGAATATGCCCAAATTTTAGGATAAAATCTTTATAAAATCAAATATTCGTCTTTTGAAAAACAAAATCTTACAAAATGTTCATTATTAAATTGTCTATCCATTAGTGTCAGTAGCAAAATTAAATAATGTTTACTTTACGAGGAGATGCATGATAAATTGATAACAAAGATTATTTCTCATTTTTATGGTTTTGTTGGAAGGAAAGAAACATACAATTAATCCTTTAAAAAAAAAAAACAAATGCACAATTTTGGAATTAAGATTATGTAGAAAGTTATTGTATTTTAATATTTGACATTTCTTTTTAAATAACAAATAGATAAGTAGCTCCTATAAACTACCAAAAAAGCGGTTAGAGTGGCGTTTTTTTCAGGGTACCGCCTTAAGTGTCTCAAGAATCTTGTTGTGTTTTAATTTGTTTAGTAAATTCACATGGCCTTGAATTGTTTCCACTGACTGATTTATATCGCCGACCAGACTATTTACGATGTATTTAAATACACTGGCCGTCAAAACTTAGTACCACACTTCTAAAATTGCAATAACTTTTAAATTACACAAGATATATTTTCGAAACGAAAACGATTACAAAAATTTTTTTTTTTTTTTTATAAAAACTTTATAGCCGATAACTGTCTTTTAAGGAATGGCTAAAAAAAACCTTATAAACAAAAACACTCCTGTTCAAATTGTTGCATCTTTTGACTCTTTTTGTTTTCACATTTATTTCTTGATCGATGAATTTCGATTCAAAAGCCAAGGTGTCAAAAAATAATGTAAATAAGGCGTAAAATTGTACTTATAAATACGAATACTTCGACGCCTACTTTGTTTTTATATTTATTGGTATAGTTAGTTAGTCCTTTTAGTTTTTTAGTTAATTTAGTATAATAAGTTACCTAATTTAAATGTATATATCTAATCTGAACTTATAAATGTGGATTGAGTTTTTTTGCCAGTAAGTTAAAAATCATTATTTTTTGGCATAAGTTAAAAACGTTACATAAGTATAATAAAACTATAATTTCCAAGAAAGCTGATGAAATTTGCTATAAAACGTTTTTTATTTCAAAACAAGCAAAATTGCAATTTTAAAAGTGTGGTACTAAGTTTTGAAGATACTATTTTGGAAGATTAGTATAGAATAGAATTTAAAGTGAATCTAATGTATAAAGCTCTGATTATTACTGAAGCCTCTTATGCTCTAGGTTTCGTTTAATTTTTACACGACTACGGCGAAGAAAAAAGGAGGGTTATGACTTATGACATTGACCGGTATGTATGTATGTATGTTCCCCCATATCTTCTAAACGACTCATCAATTTGACAAATGAGATATCGTTGGAAGCGTCTTGATCTTCCGCTGGTTATAGATTAACGCCCTCTAGAAGACGTCGTAGGAGTCATGAACTAAAAAAACTAAAAGTAAACGCACGCACATGATACATAAATCGAACAGATTACGTGTGACTCCGGATTTTTAATTTGTCTGTCTGTGGTGTCTTGTTTATACCTTTTTAGTTGAATGACTTTTTTGTCATAGTTGGGTTTTAGTTTTATTTTATAACTTATATTTAGCCTAACGTTCTGTACGTGTGTCTTTTTATTTGTAATGTATTCTGTTACTTGTTCGTAATTTCTGGGTAAATAAATAGTTACTTATTTACGGCCTATGACTGTGTGAAACCACCAACCCGTAATAAGCAAGCAAGATGATCAAAATGCTCTTCCTTTCTCTTTATGCCAAAAAGATTAGCTGTTCATTTGGGATATGCCGCTGCATGGCATAATATTGTTTTTGTAAATACAGACCAGTATTATTATACTGAACTTATTAGATGGGACTTCATACATAACCTATTAATACTGTTATTTGTAAATATTGTAAGTCAGTTATTTTTAAGAGTAATCGTGGAGTTTCTTGCCGGCTCATAGACATAGGAAACAACCATTTGGAACATGCATGTACTCGTAGGTATATGTAAAATAAAATATTTCCATTTTGAGCTCTATGTTGAAAAAAACTAAAACCTAGTTTTAGTTTTTACAAAATCCACTAGATGATTATATGCTTAGTTGTACTTTTGGACTAGAACACGCGAGAAAATTCATGTCCTAAATTCGATTCCCAGCTCAGTGAACTTGTAATTCGAGTTTCCTGTCAGGAAATTTACTGCCTGGAGTTTATAATTCTGAGCGATAAATAGCGACAAGCTTGCTCCGAGACCTATAATACCGTTATTTGTTATCTGTGGGTGTACAATAGCACACCTTTGCTAACCCTAGGATCAGTGCCTATTTACAGTCACGTCATAAAGTTTAAATTGGAATGTGACAATGTTACAGACGGTGCGCAGTGGTCCCAAATAAGGAAAGCCTGCTCTTCAAAGATTTTAATTTTTTTAATAATAATCCTTATCCTGAATTTAATTTCTCCGGCATCATTGGTGCCTTTAACAGGCAAATCATACGCACCTACTTCAGCCAGAAATAAACTACCTATAGACTACAGAAATCCCCAAACCCGTAGTGCAGACGCCAATAAGTCAGCGAATGAGCCAATCGAGCCGTCGCGCGACTTCGTCGAAGTCACAGAGCAGTTGATATTATGTATATACAGTAGCATCAGTAAGAAAGGATTAATTAAGATAATGCTAGGTTGCAAATGAATGGATGATATGGCCAAAAAGGGGGGTGACCATTGAGATGATTGTTGGCAAAGATATATGGAAAAAAACGATATGCTGGCGTCGATAATCATGATCATCATTTCAGCCGAAAGACGTCCACTGCTGGACATAGGTCTCCCCCAAGCACCGGCACTTCGACCGGTTCTGTGCTTCTCGCATCCAGCGGATTCCCTCGGCCTTCACTAGCTCATCGGTCCACCTTGTGGGGGGCCTTCCAACACCACGTCTTCCGGTACGCGGTCACTACTCCAGAACATTTTGGCCCCATCGGCCATCTGTTCTGCGAGCAGTGTGCCCTACCTACTGCCACTTAAGTTTGGCAATACTCGGCTGACACCGATACCCCAAATAAATTGCAATGAGAGCAAGAAGTTAATGATGATGAAGGGTCTTTTGCAAATGACAACTATTAATGTAAATTTTATAGAAGGCTACGTTTATGTCTAGGTATCTTTAAGCCGTGGTGGTCCGTCAAGCTGTGGAACAATTACTGGCTATTTTTAGCATTATTATGCCTAAGTCGAGCCAGGCAAGAAAGGGATGATAAATGACTGATTCTTGATCTTAATGTGTTCATTTTATTCTCAGTTTAATATGCGAACCTATTCAAGTTGTTAATTGGATTTTAATAACCAGAACCTAAGCTCTTAACGGGGGACAACTCTATCCTTCAAAACAGTAAGCAATTTTAAGCTTTGTCGTTCAAAAAATACAGTCCAAATTATAAATGCAAGATTGTAATAGTAATTGTAAGTCGGCTTTTGCCAGCCATATATAGCGAAGTTTATACACAGTTCATATATTTATATATTCAATTTGCTGTACATTACAGGAGACCTAGTTACAGAACTATATTTTAAACGTTTAATGCACTCTTGCGCAAGTTAAGTACCAAATAAAGTGGCGTGTTAGACTAGATTTGAACAGCAACAGTAAAGCGAGATAAAGGACATTCGGTTATGTATAGAAGATATTGTGTCTAAGTAATTTATTTGTTAAAACTTTTGAACTTAAGGAAACTACGCAAGCGTTATTGGATTCAATTTCTAGAACCCCTTCGAATGATAATCAAACATGAATTCGAAACTGTCAGATTTTCTCATATCTAATCTATACAATTTTTTAGTTTTAGAACGCGATTCTTATTTGCTCATCGGTCTAGTAGGTATTAGGTTAAGTTAAAAAATGAAAGAACTGATTTGGGATGCATTAAATGAGTCGCCTAGCATACTCTTAATAGTCAGTCTCGAAATCAACCAAGCTGACTGCCTAATATGTTCTGAACTGTTTTCGTTAACTAGTACCAACTGCCAATAGAAAACCAAATGTTCCAGTGTTCTTATAACAACAAGGTTTGCTGAATGTAAAGTACAATCGATCCTTAGGTTAGGAATACTGTTTTTCATTCATCGGCCCCCTATTATCTCTTCTACTATAATAATGTTAGATAGGACCCCCTCTAAAACCTAACTCCAAAAATTACCCAAGCAACAAAAAAAAAATATGGGACCACCGCACAAGTTGTTTCTACCAAATGAAAACACAATTTTCAAAATCGTTCCACAATGACGAATTTATCGATGAACATACATAAAAAACGTCGTCGTTGAGAACGTCTTCCTTTTTTAAGAAGTCGGTTGAAAAACGTTTAATTCAAGTCACAGGCTCATCTCAGCGACAATCAATGACAAAAATTTAGGTAAATTGGTTCAATTCAAAAGTGCCTGTAATTGGTTTAATTCAAACTAGCGACCCGCTCTTGCTTCGCACGGTTTTTACGGCTTGATAAAACACCGAGATCTCTTAGTTATGTGTAACTTTATTACTAACTTATTATACACATAAACCTTCCAGAATTAATTCTCTAAACGATGGTGAAAACTCCATCAAGATCTGTTGCGTGGTTTAGAAGAAAAACGTGGACATACTGACAAACACGAAAAGCAACTTTAATTTATAATCTGTATGGATTTCAAATAAATGCTTTGAGTTTGTATTTTTGCCAGATTGAGACAGAGAATGCAAGCATTTTGAAAAAAATAGGAATTGACTCAGATCAACCCTCAAACTGGAACACAACAATGGTGCTTAGCGGTAGTTTTATACTCTCTGTAGTCAATCTCTTATACTACCTTTTTAAGTCATGGAATTCAGATTTTAAGTATATCCTTCATCATCCTTTTTCTAAAATACATCTACAAACAGCCTTCCGCAGTCCAAATGTGAGTTAATCTTTTTCTTCTAATTTCAAAGATATTTCTTGTTCACTTTTTTGTCATTTCTATGTTTGGCATATTCGTTCGAGAACTCCTAGCACCTTAGGAATTCTCGAACGAATATTCCTACCATTATAATATAGGAAACTATGCCATATTGCAAAAGCCTTTTTACAATAATGGAACGAGTTTTGCAAGGAATAACTTCTAATTTGATGTTATTTTTAATTTGGTAGCATCACTTCAGTCCTGCGTTTTCATGTAAGTATCCCGGGAGCATGGAAATGTTTGGAAATTCGGAAGCCAAATTAACACCATTATTATGAATGGACAACATCAAAAGAAGATTCCTAGGCAGGTACATCAAGTTATGAATGTTTGCCGGTAAATAACTTAGAGTCAACTCGAAATGTCCCACACACAGGTTTGAAGTTGGTAACATAACGTCGACTGTGAATCAAAGTTGTTTAGAAAGTATACTCCTAAGTTAAATATAACTTAAGTTACGGCTAAGTCATGCAAATGAGGCTTACCTATACTCTGGTCCCCTTTTTCCTCACTGATTTGACGTAGAAAATGTTTTCCCACATTTTCAACTGGAGTCAAATCCTTCCATATCCAACATGAGAGCGGGTATCAATCACTAAACTCACAAGCACTCATAATTTCACTTAACACAAACTTAATTAAACCTCAACTTGAACCAACTTAACCGAAACTTAACACGTCGGAACCGGGATGACAATGTTCATAGCACTATGACAACTTTCAAGTAGCACTTAACTGTTACGACACTTTAACTTGCTGTAGAGCAAGTTGATACTTTTGAAGGTAGTATTTTCGACAGTTTTTAATAAATATGTCAAAATAATTTGACGTGTGAAGTTATAAGGGGTCCCTATAAAGCGTTTGATGACCTCTAAAGTTGCTTTACAACTGAGTGTTGAATGCAAAGCGCACGGTTTCTCCAGCGCGCGCGCAGCTCGGTATGCGGGGTGCGTCTGTGTGTGAGTACATAGGAACACGACGACACGCACACGTACAAACGCAGGCTGCACGGTTTTTGTCGATGTCCACGGGGCAAGTAACCTTAGTAGAATAGCGATGTAACTCGAGAATTGACGAAGGTATTTTTATGGATTTTCTAAATATGGGTAATATTTGTGACAAGTTTTCTGACGTGAGGATACTTTTGACATCAAATTAAGTGTTAAATTAGTGTATATGAGCAAAACAAATACTTATATACAATTTTGGAATATAGAGTTCTGAGTTAGTATGGTTAATTAAACTCTCCAAAGACTAAAATGAAACTGATTCTAATAAAAAAAAGACCTGGCAATCCTTTTTACCAACGTGTTCTATATAAATTTTGAGATTTGTGTTTTTCTAAATTCATTAAATATGAATACAATTTTATTACAAAACTAAACATCAAAAAGTTCTACAACAACGAACCAAAAGTTTCCAAGTTGCAATGCTGCGGTACTGCGTCAAAGTTTTTCTGAAAGCTGCTGGTCGATGTCCCGCTAGTGAGACTCGAGCTTCGTCACCCTTCTCTCTTGCACTTTGCATTAACCAAACATTAGAAAGAGACAACCATACGTCGTAAGACGCGCTATAATTTTGCAAAACTTGAAGCGGTCTTACTACGATAACATTGATGGTAAGAGTTACGGTCGTTTAGATATATCCCGACTTATTTTAAAAGTACAATTGAATACAGAGTTTCTTTGATGATGACTTACATCTTCTTTTGGTCGCGTTGGCGATATTATTCTTGGCTAGTTTATATGAATAGCGGGGCTGATTGGTTCGAATGTAAGTCTATTGAACAGTTTCGATCAGTTCAAGACAATTTTTTGTTAGATAATCTAATTATGAATTGGTATGTAGATATGGTAGTCAATTGTATGTTGTATATACTTTCGTCGTGGTCATTTTATTAAAATACATATTAAAATATGTAAGTATCTAAATATATATTAAATGATTATGTGTAATTTTACTTAATTTATAATTTTGTACATCGTTGTTAAAAAAAATATTTTAATAAAATTAATATTTAAAAATTAAAATGTAAAAAATTCAAATTAAAAACAAAAATCCTAAATTCAAATGTACTTATTAAAAGTACATTTGAATTTATATTGTAATTTTTACTACATGACAAAATTTAAATAATAAAATCATTCACCTCATAACAGTGATTTGAAATGCGCTTTGCAAACTTTTCACCAAACGCATATTACTTTTTTCGAAGCTTTGAATTCAACAGCAACGTCTTTCTTATCTTTCTTCAGCCATTTAAAAGGATAGTACAACAGGAACACAACTAAAGCCTTCATATCATAAAAAAAAAACATCTTTTACAATTATGCGATCACCTGACTCAAACACAGAGGGTGTTTGAGTGTACCAATAACAAAACAAAATCGTCCCTCCACCCTCCACCCGCGCCGCCACCGTATTGCAAGTCGTCCACTAACATAATAGCCATCATCCCAATACGTAGTCAACCCACAACAACACAGTAATTTGTTAACCGACGATTTAAATAAAAACAACTTACGTAACTTAATGTTTATAACTGTATATTTTTTCAACAAACTGCGCATTTAACGAGATATGCTATTAGATAATAAATACATAATGAGTACTTTAATGCTAGGTTTTTTTGCTTGTTTTTGTGTAAATGCAGTTATCGGGTTAGCTTGAATCCCTCGCCTAAGGGGTCTGCTATACTATAATAATATTATTGAAAGTGCTGTTTCGCTGTAATTAAGATTTCAAATTTCTCATGCGATGGTTAGTACTTAAAAATATTGATAAAAAATACATGGGTCAATAAAATCAAGCTATAATTCAAATGGGCGTTGCCAGATGTATCAAGTGCAAAGATCCTTACTATAAAATTTTGAATCTTATTAATCCATTGAGCAGAAATTGCGAATAAGGTACCCTTTAGTTCACAGGAACTTTATTGCTTTTTATACAATCTCTTCAGATCTCAAAAGTTCTCAGTCCATGATAATTCAGGGGTCTTACTGAAAATCAACATTATTTTCAAATATCCACGGTTATTCCATCTTTAAATATAATTAGGCCCTCCAGACGGCAGCAGATGACGTAATATTCATGTAGCCGTACGGTGCACCAATGAGATTACACGACCAGACAGGCCCAGGCGCAGTCAGGTGAGCAATACAGCGGAAACGGGATTAAATTCCGGATAAGGCTAATTTTACTCAATGGGATAAACCTGAAATTGTACGAAACTGTACATGTACAGACAGACATTTATTTATTTATTTACATACATAAAACATAATTACAAGACTCTAAACGTTTACTGCTGAACATTCGTGCTACGTACGTGCCGTATTCCTGTATCTTCTGGGGTGGAAAGTCGCAAATCAATCTTGCTCACCACACTTGACAAACAGTCCCAGATCTCATCTTCACAATCTTTTAATCACTTAACGACTTCCAAGGGAAGGTAGTGACTATTTCCTTCATAAGAACTATTATAGGCAACCAAAAGTATTCTAAAACGAGCCAAACTATTATAACAGTTTATTTAAAAAAATCCAAAGATCGATACAAAATATAATTTTATAACCGTCCTCTCTTGATGATACTTTCGATGAATAATAATAAAATGCTGTGTGACATTCCTTAAACAGTGCCGTCTCTTTCGCACACACGTCCACCACAACGTTAGAGCGAGACGGCGATACCGAAGGAAGCACTCCCTTATCGTTCATTCCAGGAATAACTTTCCCATAGATTGTGATGGTAGAGAGGTTATGCATTTGGAATGCAAAATGTACGGCGCGCATTTTATACGGAGCGGTCATAAGTCATAATTTGACCATTAAATGTCCAGCTGATTAGTTAAGGTGTGCTTACAATTTAAGTACCTCCTCAATCATTGTAGGATGTATGTAGATTTAATACATGTAGTTTGCATAGCTAGAATTTACACTGTGAGAAAATACGACAGGACTTTTGTAGCAAAACAAATCGTCTATTAAATTAATCTAGAATTTGAAAACAGAGGTCGATCTTTGATGGAAAACCTGATTGAAAGGCGTCTTAAGGTTACTGTAACACCCAAACGATTTCGATGGTTTGCCGACCTTAGAGACAAAGACGAGAAGTAGTTAGTTACCCCAAACCCTTTAAAAAAAAAAGGCCAGCAGCAAAAGAACAGGTGGTCGATCATCTCTGGAAGTTCATTTTGACAAGTCGCTCTATTGATTGATAGTTAATAATTAACCACGTTATTTATAAACGTTGCTTAAAGTTAAGAAACGTTTAATGAACTTGTAATGTGGTTAAGCAGACGCTAATCACTTAACTTTAAGCAACGTTTATAAATAAGGGGGTAAACGAAATCACCTGTTACTTCTGTGAGTGAAGTTATAACGTAATTATGCGAGAGAGCCTCGTCCGAAGAGATTAGTAAATGTCACACATGTACTAAAACATAATGGAAACCACTTCTGCACATAGTTAAAAGGAACATTTCTTGGATTTCTTGTTCTTATTAAGAAATACTGCTGAGTATGGGGTCCTGGGTTCGATTCCCGGGTCAGGCAACGTGTTATTGAGATTTTCCATGTGGAATTTCTCATTAGCAGCCCGGTGTCTGTATTTGTGCCCGGTTGATGGCAATAAGCCCGCCCCTATTACATGGGACTTAAACATAACTGGCGAAATGTGGGTGACCTATAGGTTCACCTTTTCCTAACCCTTCGGGGAATAAAGACGTGAGGTTTTTATTCTTCTGTAGACATCTGTCACACTTATCAGCTCTGCGTCATCGTCATTCACATTTTTTTGCACGACCACTACATTCATTTTTTTTTAAATAAAAATGCCTAATACTAAACGTCCAAGGAACAAGAAGGTTTAGACCATATTACATATAATGCGTAAAATAAGAAAGCTACAAGGCAAAGTCCGAAAAAGACGTGTAGCTCTATTGATTGATAATTCACACTATAGTTTGCGCCAAATAACCGTGGAATAAAAGTCGTTGACGCCTTCTACCAATGTATTCCAATAGTTTAAAACGATACGAAAAAATGTTACGGTAGTGTCGCTAACATGATCTAAACAAACGTATCGCGGTACGAGGCGTCCTTGGTGCGTGCACGTGGCATGTTTGTTTTCTTTGCATTTAAGTTTCGAGACAAGTGGGGTTAATTACTTTTATTCCACGGTTATTTGGCGCAAACTATAACAAGAATTCAATACACATATCAAGTAGATATTCTATAAATTCACTTCCCAGTCTATGCCACCTGTCAGTCCTGCTGATCCAGTATAAGAAAACGAGTGTGAAGGCTATCTTAATTCCTATAAATATTGATGAAACATAATCCTTTACGTAGTACTTCGGTTGAATAAATGACTAAGTCAATTTGTTTCATTTTGAAATTGTAATTTTCTGCATATTTCACTGAAGTATCTACTGCGTTTTCGTTGAATTCTCTAATGGTAGCATAAATATTTAAGTAGGGTTGTTAATCTTATAATTTACTAGCTTTCGCCTGCGGCTTCGCCCGCGTGGTATGTCAATAAAAAGTAGCGTTTGTCCTTTCCGATCGGTTTAAAATTGACAAAGTTTCATACAAAGTTTCATCCCCTATTTTGACCCCTTGGGGGTAGAATTAATCAAAATCCTTTCTTAGCGGATGCCTAAGTCATAACATCTACCTGCATGCCAAATTTCAGCCCGATCCGTCCAGTGGTTTGGGCTGTGCGTTGATAGATCACTATGTCAGTCAGTCAGTCAGTCACCTTTGAGTTATATATATTTAGATTACAATATACACTGCAATAGTTATTATTTATATAAAATTAATCTGCAATCCGCCTAGCCTTTTCCCAACTATGTTGGGGTCGGCTTCCAGTCTAACCGGATGCAGCTGAATACCAGTATACATGGAGCGACTGCCTATCTGACCTCCACAATCCAGTTATTGAGTAATACGATACCCATTGGTAAGACTGGTTGTCAGACTTTCGGGCTTCGGACGACTCGTAACGACTGTCAAAGATCCACGAATGACAGCCGGGACCAGCGGCTTAACATGCTTTCCGTGGCACGGAGGGGTCTCTATATGTAAATATGGTCCATCCACGGACCAACCCCGGCAAGCGTAGCTTAACCCGATGGATCGACCTGTGCGGCTGTTATAACTTAGCCACGAGCTTTCCATATAAAATAAATACACAAATTAATATCAAAGAAAAAAAAAATATACTAGGTAAATAATCTGACTCTGTCACATAAAGACCTTGTCTTGACGTTATTACATAAAGAGGGAATCACATGATAGTTAAATAATTACTACTTTTTAACCTAGAATACAGAAGCGGTTCTGAAAACCCCTATAGTTATTTTTAACCTAAGATACAGAAGCGGTTTCTGAAAATCACAAGGAAATTACTTTAAACACAAAAACGGACAACCAACACGGCCATGCACAAAAAAAACTGTTTAGAAATAACTGTCGTGCCAATTCCCTAAACAAAAAAAAGTCTAGAAATGTACTATTGTACGCCCACGGCTCTCATATGACGATATTAACACACAAAGTGATAGGGTGTCAGCCTAGCGCCATTTATCAGCCAATTCCAGCCTATGAGTGTCTTTTTTTTATAACAGGAGGACCCAATTACATTGCCTGACTGCCTATTGTGGTATTAAAAGGAAGAACTATAGGATAGTTCCTACTGAAGTGAAGTCGATCTGACTATAGGAATATGATAGTTCCTACTGAAGTGAAGTCGATCTGACTATAGGAATATGATAGTTCCTACTGAAGTGAAGTTAATCTGACTATAGGAATATGATAGTTCCTGCTGAAGTGAAGTCGATCTGACTATAGGAATATGATAGTTCCTCCTGAAGTGAAGTCGATCTGACTATAGGAATATGATAGTTCCTACTGAAGTGAAGTTGATCTGACTATAGGAATATGACAGTTCCTACTGAAGTGAAGTTGATCTGACTATAGGAATATGACAGTTCCTACTGAAGTGAAGTTGATCTGACTATAGGAATATGACAGTTCCTACTGAAGTGAGGTTGATCTGACTATAGGAATATGATAGTTCCTACTGAAGTGAAGTTGATCTGACTATAGGAATATGATAGTTCCTACTGAAGTGAAGTTGATCTGACTATAGGAATATGACAGTTCCTACTGAAGTGAAGTTGATCTGACTATAGGAATATGACAGTTCCTACTGAAGTGAAGTTGATCTGACTATAGGAATATGACAGTTCCTACTGAAGTGAGGTTGATCTGACTATAGGAATATGATAGTTCCTACTGAAGTGAAGTTGATCTGACTATAGGAATATGATAGTTCCTACTGAAGTGAAGTTGATCTGACTATAGGAATATGATAGTTCCTACTGAAGTGAAGTCGATCTGATTATAGGAATATGATAGTTCCTACTGAAGTGAAGTCGATGTGACCATAGGAATATGGTAGTTTCTATTAAATTAAAAATCAAAATCAAAACCAGAAGTCATTTATTCAAACTAGGCTGAGAATCAGCACTTTTCGAACGTCAAAATTACATAAGACAGTCCCCCAAAACGCCCACCTTTCACCACTTCCTAGTGCTCAGTATGGTAGTTCATGTAGTTTTTATTTTTCGTGTGGTTAGAGTGACTAATCTGGTGTCAGAGCTTTTACGCCACCCATGGGACTCTGACTTGGCTCCACATGCCGTTGAGAAATATCTCTCAGACCGGTCTCCTCACGATGTTTTAATTCCTTCACCGTTTTTTAAACAAGTGATAATTAGACAATACGCACATGAATCCAAAAAGTCAAGAGATGCGTGGCTTAGGTTCGAATACGAGACCTATGATTTGGCAGTCCGACGGTCACACCACTAGGCTATCAGTATCACTGCTGATCCTCCAGTAATAATCGGGGTGTGAATTTGTGATAAAGGTCAATGATACATGCAATGGACATCGTATGTGGTAAAAGGTGCGCTCATGCGCTGCCATTTCAAAGACAACCCTGGAATGTGCCATGTGCCTGTAATTAAATCTTGAATTGTATGACAAGACAGGAAATGCTGATGCATAGTCACTATGCTGGGTAACAGCCCCGTTGGTCTCACGGTTGCCAACCGCGTGCCCGACAGAGGTGACCTTGGTTGGCGACCGGCAGAGCTGTTTCAAATTTGGTAGTAAACCAACATCTACACGGTTGTAAACCACCAAGGTCATCTCTGTCGGGACGCGGTTGACGACCGTGTAGCATGCACTTAATGCATCTCTACATCAGAAACTTAAATCTTCGCTTAAAAATTCCGCGTTTATTATGCCTTCTGTAGTTTACTCGTTGCTCAGTCACAGAATAGTAAGATTACATAATGAAGCTTTATCAAATTGCCATACTGCCTACTAAATCCTACTACGATTATTTATTATAGAGGATTAATGGCCGCAGCTGCAAACATATGTAACTTTACGTGTAATATAATAACTAATATTATAAAGCTGAAGAGTTTGTTTGTTTGTTTGAACGCACTAATCTCAGGAACTACTGGTTGGAATTGAAAAAATAATTTTGTGTTAGATAGTCCATTTATCGAGGAAGGCTATATAACATCAAGCTACGAATTATTCCTTTTTGAGAGCTTCCGTTGCGTGCGCTGCGTAAACAGTTTAAGTTACGGAAATATCACGTATGATGGAATTGTTCCTCTATAAAAATTAAAAAGAAAAGTCCGCGACAGCATATTATGTCTATCTCTCTTTTTTTATGGTAATCAAATTTGTTCGAAATTAATGCATTATTTGCGAAGGAGTTTTATCAACATAATATTAATTCTTATTCAAATAAATAGTTTTAACATCAAGGGTATTTATGTAGCAGTAAAATACTTTTTAATTCATTCGATTCGGACATTTAATTTCGAAGTTATCACGAAATGCAATATGCGAACCGTTCGACGACGGCGCGGCGCCGGCGCCGCGGCGTTCCCTACTCTAAAGAGGATAGGATGGGCATTGGGCATACGGGTAGACCATGACCTGGATCAGGACATAGGATACGTTTTATCCCTATATTCCCACGGGATCGACACCTACGCGGGTGAAACCGCGGGGCACAGCCATAATATAATCAAATAATATCCCCCATCCAGTAGCCCTGCCTGCAGCCTATAGCGATCTCAAAACTTTTTATAGTTCTTATACCATATTGAGCAATGTACTTAAACCAGGAAGGAACAATAGAATTTCCAAACAAATATTGTGTTTATAATTTATGACATATTCCAAGTAAAATGTTGCCCATACAGCCGAGTATTTGGGTCGTATGAACATATATATTCCAAAGACATTTATGGCCTCCTAAAATTATTTTATATCGCTGTAAGTTTTGTTGATATCTGTTTAAGTAGCCAGTAAATAATATAATGTGTAGGTAAGGAACAGCACAATATTGTCGTATGAAAAACGTAGAAGCGCCCATTTTGTTTTGTACCAACTAAGCAAAGCTCAGGTTATGGCTGTCTTTCTCTAACACGCAGAGCAAGAAAAGGACAGAAGAGATTTTGAGCGGAAATATTTTTTAAATGTTAAACTCAAGTACTTTCAGCGGCATTTCTGTGGTGTAAGCTAAAAAAAAATCGGATGTTACAACAAAGTGTTTTCTCGCTTTTTTTCCAATTAGCATTCGAATACATAAATAAAATACCCCATCATACCATACATCACAATCAAAAAGAGAACACTTTTTTACATTCGGCTATAAATTAAAAGCGCTTAATTTTCTGAGGGAATCAAACCCAAAACCATTATCACATTCCGCCATTGCGCCACTTGCATCTAATTTATGGACATACTCACAGCTACACAGCGAAATAACGATCCGCAATCGATAAATAACAAAAAACTCAGTCAAAATAAATCAACGTTTATCGATAATCTTCAACATCGATTGAATCGAAATGCGTATCGATAGGGAACGGTACCCGCCTGGGGCACAGAATGCTTTGTATACAGAAAGATCACTGCATACATTTTGTTTTGTGCGCTCGCACAAATAGGCAATGTTTGTTTTAATAGAATTTTGAGTGGACGTGGAAGACACCAGGAATCTGGTAAAGAGTTTAAGCGCCATGCCTAAACAACTGTGCTAACTACACAACTGATGAAGCTGACAGGGACCGTGGAAGTGGGGGGCAGGGGAGCCCAATGCCCCCCCTAAAATCAAACCTATCTGGTAAAGAAGGTTTACTGTTCTATTCTTCACAACGCTTTGTATGAAAAAGCGATTGTACACACGGCTACACATCAAGCTATACATTTCCAGTATAAGCTGACCTCGCATTGTACGGGAATCCCATGTAATGCGAGATCAGCATAAACTGGAAATGTGTTGCCGTGTTTACGTCAGAAAAATTAGACCGAAGAAGTTTGCCCCCGTCATGGAGTACTTCCGCGGTCCCTGAAAGCTGACAATCAATTTATACGGAGTACAGATTTTGAAGATGTCGACTTGCAATGATCCCAGAAGTTCCATAAAGGAATAGCACAAAACACACATTCATGGCGAAAACGATAGCACACGGCTTCCTTCGGAGATCATCTAGTTGATTGTCAAACATTTGACCATTCATTTCAGATCAATGATGACCAAATTGCAATTTTTATTAGACTTATTAGTAAAGATAACTTTTTAATTTCATCCCAGGCCAGCAGTAGACTATGAAACGACATACAACAATTTTCACGACATATCTTCCCCTTCACTCCCCTCAAAATTCCATATAAACAAATCCTTTCACATGTGTGCGTGCGGCCTCCATTAGTTGTATAAAGTAAAATATCGGTACTACACATTATCTGTGGAGCCGCCCCGCCGTTCATTAGCGGATGACGTCACGAGGCTCGTCCACCCGCTCCCAATCGTTAACCTAATTAAAACATTCTCCAGGTTCGATTATCTGGCTGCACCGATACATGCATTTTGTGCTTTTTATATAACCTTGCGTTACATAGTGTATGGGGAGATATGTAAGTGAATACGTGTGTGTAATGGAGTTCTTTGTGAGATATTATGGTTTTTGGTGTTCTGTAATTAAATTGGTGGAACTGAACTCTATCGTCTCCCGTGACCAGCACCCTAATTGTGTAACACACTTTGAATCACAATCAGAGAGTTTTGAAGGATATAGATAATCCATTGCGTCATAGATTTGAAAAATTCGTCTCCTCTACAACTTTAATAACGCAATGGACGTGGTTGAACTGTCAAAATGAAACCCATTGCGATCAATTGTCATCTTATGACATGTGTTACGCAATTACTCCGTGGATCAGCTATGCTACAGTAAGAAGGGTAACCTGATATCAGATTGAAAGCATAAGTGACAGCCCACATCCTCTCGAAGTGGGGAGGCTAGTGTCCCAGCAGTGGGAACATTATAGGCAGACCATGCTAAGAAAAAACATTGTTCTACGTTTGATAACAATATATAGGATACATTTTTGAGACGGAGCAGTAAGGTTAGGTACCTCAACCATTGTAGCTACAGGAAAACGGTCTTAGAAGACTGTCCTTAGCTTTTTGAGAAATTTACATCTTCATTCACTGATTTTACAAAAAAATTACAGGTAACAAAAAAATGGGGAATTTTCACAAAAACCAGTTTAAATGCCAATCATAGCTACACCGGTTAAACTTTTACTGCTGCGGGAAAGTCCGAAAGGGATACCGGGGCCCTTAGCAACAGGCAACTGAAGGGACACGGGTGGGTTTTAGCCAGTAAAAGTCTGACACGCTCTCCCGCTCCGCCCAGAACGGGAGAAGGCATTTGAAGATTTCCCAACCACAAAAAAAAAACCTTTACTGCCCCATCTCAAAAATCCACCCGGTATAATGCAGAACACTAATTGCGAAAGTACGACATGCACTTGACCGGTTTTTTCTTCCATCGTCGGATCATTTTGTGAGTTATGAAACTCTTCGGTATTGACTAATTGTTTTTAAGTTCTCGTTTAAAATAATTATGAACTACAGGAAGGCATCCTGTGTAATTAAATATTATGTTATAATTAATTTTGAAATGTTTTCAAATTTTAAAACATGGTGAGGAAACCTGGACGGAACAAGCGTGGTGATCAATGCTCATGCCTTCTCTATATGAGAAGAGGCTTTTGCCCAGCAGTGGGATAATGATAGGCTGGTATTATTATTATTTCAAATCTATTCAGGCTTGTAATCTAGGAGAACACAATTTATTCAAAATTAAAATCTTGTCAATAAGGCTTAAAATGATTATGGTAGATTACGTTATTCAATCAATCTGCCTAGTCTTTTCCCAACTATATTGAGGTCGGCTTCCAGTCTAACCGGATGCAGCTGAATACCAGTATTTTACATGGAGCGACTGCATATCTGACCTCCACAAACCAGTAACTGGGTAATACGATGCCCCTTGGTAAGACCGGTTGTCAGACTTTCGGGCTTTTATTCTATTTCTTATTGATAATTCATTATGTGCTGCACCGATTGACGTCATGACGTCAACGCCGGCTGTCACTGAAAACCAGCGCTGAGGCTTTGTCTCGCATAGGGTCGTAGCATTATGCTGAGAGATGGCCGTTTTGCGTGAATGTGACGCATATTTTCCCACAACTTGTTATTTTCGTATATTTGTCCTTTGTTAGCGTCATGTTTGTCGCAAATAAACGTATTTTCTTTCTTTCTTTCTTTACTTAGCCACGTGCTCCACCTCCTCCTCTAGAGTTGGTAGAATTACGTTATTCTACTAAATTAAGTTTAACTACATAAGTCATAAAAATATAAATTCATTTCACCATGTTTAGATTATATAATTGGAATAATTAATTAACTAAACAGGAGCATATTGGGTATTTTATACTTGAATATAAAAATATAGATTTGCATTTACACTAAATAGCTTTTAAAAGAACCTGAAAATAATAAAAATAAATAATCTATTTGCATAAAATATGGTAGCACATAATATGTGACATGCTGTCTGTATTATTATCAAAAAATTTGATGTTATCAGATTTCAAAGGTGCTCGCGCGTTTATGTCTTTTATATGGAGCGTGTCAAACTAGTTCTCATACAATGCAATGGGTAATTTTTATTTTATATCAAGAACTTGACTTACGATTTGGTGTAGGCGTAGGCAGTGGCGTATTAACCCTAAGGCAAACTAGGCATGTGCCTAGGGGTGCGGGGATACAAAGGAGCGCGCGCGGAAGATTTTTAACAAAAAAAAAAGCAAATTAATATAAAATTAATTGTGTAAATAAGTAAGCACCTACTTACAAGTTATAAAAGATTGTTTAATTCTATAGAGATGTAGAGCTTCCGAACCGTGCGCCGCCTACTTGATTATTCCTACATCGCCCGATTTAAAAAAGGAGGGGGTAAGATACTTAATTAATGATAACAAACGATCATCTGTGTTGACAGATGATTGTTTGTTATCATTAATTAGACACACAGTCAGATCTGTTTCCCAGAGAGGCATAATGGATTTACATGTTCGTTTGGTCCCATCTTGCTTTCTTGACTAATTATCCCTGCGAACTAATATTATAACTGCGAAAGTGTGTCTGTGTGTATAGGTATATCTTACTTCTTCATGCAATAAACTACTGAACCGATTGTGATGAAACTTGGTATGTATTTTGTTTTTTTTATTTGATTTATGGCCGCTATGGTGCTTCGATGAGGTGCTAGCCTAGGGCGCTCTCGACATTTAATCCGCCACTGGGTGTAAGTACCTACAACTATTGTTGATAATGACTAATGATATTCCAAATAAATGTGGTCCATAACAATAATTGATGACGTTAAAAAAAAATATATTTACGTACGTAGTCGATTTGCGTCTGTATGTAGGTTGTGAACAAAGAATTTAAAAAAAAAGTATAACTGTTTGATCTTAGATTCCCATGAATCACTGACATCATCATCTGCTTAGCTTTTCCCAACTATGTTGGGGTCGGATTCCAGTCAAACCGGATGCAGTAGAATGCCAATATTTTACATGGAGCGACTGCCTATCTGACCTCCACAAACCAGTTACTGGGTAATACGATACCCCATGGTAAGAGTGGTTGTCAGACTTTCGGGCTTCTGACGACCCGTAACAACTGTCAAAGATCTACAAATAACAGCGGGACCAATCACTGACAGGTAGATTGTTAAATAAGATACAAATAAGTTAAGCCCTTATAAGTTCTATAATTTAAAAACAAGATTCACCCAATCAACTTTGAACGCAAATGTTAAATTAAGTGAAACAAAAGAATGTGTGTGTTTCTGCCCACGCCAGTCGTAAAAGTCGATTGAGTCGATTCAGAATACGTTTAATGTGATGCGTGGGGGCATATCATTCGTTACCGGCGTTACTGAACTTTCGCAATATCCAATCTTAGAGTTATGTCTTCAAATGTCACATGCTTTAAGTGTACTCCACAGTGCTTTGGCATTTAAATTAATGATCCACAAAAAATAATTAATGATGGAGATTTGTAATTATCGTGTTAGAGTTACATCATTGGTTTAGAATTTGGACGTATGGGGCGATGCTTAGCGACTTTGAGGTTTATTCGGGTTTTTTTAAGAGGGAAAATTCTTTGGTGATTTATATGTCTAGATAGAGTGTCGGGCTGCAAAAGACATAAACAAACAAGCCAACTTTGTTATGCTGGTGTGCGTGGCAGCTACGTCTTACACACGCGTCACGTCATTGTGCTGCGATCGTGCTTTTCTAGTGTGCGTGCATTTAGCGGCCAACAGTTGGACGCTTTTTTATTCGACGAGTTCACAGCTTTGACTGTCATATTAATATCTTTGGGAAAATTCTACGATATAGCTGCATACGCGCTCGTAGTACCCACGGATTTTTATCGCGGCTATTTCTTAACGCGCACTGGATTTTTAACACATTCTTAGTGCAGAGAGTTGAAAATCTAACAGTCTGTTTTTTGACGCGCTGGGATGAACTCTGTTGGATTCTCAATTCTCAGTTCAACACAGAAAGTTGAAAATCCGGTGCGGCATTAAAAACCGTCGCGTTAAAAAATCGCCAGTGCAGACCTGGGCTAACCGAGTTTGAATTTTTTCGCTGGATGATGATGAGTTGGAAATATACATATATAAAACTTGAGTGTGCAGTACATTCATCCAGAAATTATTTCCCATTGAATATTTTTTAAATGTGCCGAAGATATTATATAGATTCTCATAGTAATACGCAACCCTAAACCTTGTCACAAAACGTTGCTATAATTCGACTTCACATATGATGTGTGTTTTAACCCTCAAAATAAAGGTGACAATTAGAGAGTCCTACGCAAACAGCACCTTTTTGTGTTTAACACAAAGGACTGGTAATAAAAGCCCACCATGGAAAGACAGTTTATTAACAATCAGTGTTGTTTTGTGTAGTGTTAGATGTATAATAATGTATATTATTGAATTAATGTAAGACAATATAATTACAATCTCATTAATAAATATCTTAAATTCATTCACTGACAGACAACGCACAGCCTTAACCGCTAGATCTAGAAGCATGGATTTTTTCACAAGAGTTCCTATATATCTAAAGTGCAAGGATTTTTGAAAATTAATTCCCCAAAAAGGATTAAAATTAAATAGGAGATGACATATGTATGATGTAGTAGTTCGTTTTTCTGCCGATGAGAATGCGATTGGGTACACGGTTCGTGTTTTAATAATATTTTCTTTCAACTACATAGTAATGTTATCATTAAACAAAACAAAACCGATCGCACCTTGCTAAAGTGAGTAATTAATGCACTCGTGTTAATAACTCACTTGGCGCTTGGTGCAACAATCTACTATTATATTTCCCTGCAACTCTAAAAAGCGAAAAGATACCTACATAGAATGAACTTACAATCTTATGCATTGCATTTTAAACTCAATATGCAGTGGCAAATTTTCAGCCAAAAAACCATAGACTAATACACAACAGCTACAGAGGTAGGTCGCCCTATTCCCAGCGTTTAGGTTTTACTTTCTCAATAGACATACAAAAATGTTAGTGCCGCCCGGGGCGCTTTTGTTTTATGCAATTGTTTAGTTGCATAACTGGTCGAGTTGGGCTTTAACAATGCAACAACTTAAACAATACACACGGGGCATTAATCCAGACAACAAAAAGAGTTAGGTACCAGGGATTTGCTTATCCACAAGGTAGTCAGTCTGAAACAAATGTAATACTGACAATAATTCATTTGACAGTCTACAGTTAAGGCCTAGCCCGCACTGTGATTAAAAATCGCGCGAAATTTTTATCTCAATAACACATGGTATCTTATGTAGCTACACGCACTGGCGATTTAAAACTCGCGCTGAAACTTGCTCCGTACACTGAATATAAACCACGAGAATAGAAATCGCGCGGTGAGATTTCGCAGTGCGGGCTAGGCGGTCTCCAATAAAATACTGTTTCAATGTGTAACTACAATGAATGTACCTAATGTGTATATTTTTGAGGTTAACATTATTACAATATTAAGTAACAATGGTTGTAGATAATTTAATAAATTCTTGTCGATGTAAGTATTACATCTTTGAGGCAGATTTTCGGAACAAGGTATGTTCAATTCAATAAAGTGCATATATTTTTCAAACGATGAATGCGGAATCTTAGATCGATTTTCGGGAAAAAGGACCTTCAATGAAATTACAAATGATGATACTTCACGCGAAAAATGCTAAATTATAGAATAGAATATCGAAAAACGTTTTGAAACACATTCAATGTTTAGACAGCAGAGCGTCCCAATCTGTCAAAAATACCTTGGATTTACCTTAATTTTTGACAAGTTTTTGACATTAATGTCACTGGGATGAGATTGAATATTACCGGGAATAATTGGTCATCTGTAATTTTGGGTTTGTCGTCGCTATTTTACATTTAGATATATTTTTATTTAGAAGAGTCCATAGGACCATCAAATATGCCGCCCTGATCCGACAAAGTATTTAGCAATACTACAAATATTTTAGGTCATCCCAGACATCGTTCTGCACTACCAACAAAAAGCTTCGACTTCCATCACCCCGTATGCCCCGCCTAGCCGGGTACGGCGCCATGCAATGACCCACTGAGAGAGTTATTTATATCGCGCGGCAGATATTTCACATTGTTATGTTTACCAACAGTTACCAACGGTTCGCAGCCAACAATGGACACTACAACATTATTAAGCACATACTTATTCAATTTACCTGATATGGCTTTAAGATCTTGTTTGAGGGTAGGCTGTTTTGTAAGAAGATTTCAATGTTGGTAAATAGCGACTTTGATTTTCTGATTCCTTGATCGTGTGAAGCAGTAAAGCGGTGCTTTTAATTACCAGGTGCCGTATTATGAAGTATTAATGCCATCATTTATCCAGTGTGAGAGAGAGACGGAGCTAGACAAGGCCGCGAGCACCATCCCGTATTCGTAGCGGAATAATGATAGCATTAATACTTCATAATACGGCACCTTACTTTTGTTTTGTTTTTAGCCGTTAAATTGATGTATTTTTTTATGGTCTGTCATTGTCGATAAAAAGCTATTTATTTTGCTAATTTAAAACCGTTTATTCGTTTTCTGCGCTATTTTGCTAAATTAAATCTGTTTATTCGTTTACATTGTAAATCCGCTATTTCCTGACACTTTGGGCCATTTTAGACCATTACAAGGTTAATTAATTCTACAAAAAAAAAAGCTCTAACATTGCCAAACTTATGTCAAGTGACGAGAGAGGCAATTACCGATTTAAAAAAAAATACTGTTTTGTTTTTGACATTTAGGTATTGTCGCTTGTTTTTTCAAATTCGAAAAAAAATATTTATAGCACAACTAACTATTAATTACCTAAATAAATCCTAACTAATATTAATTAAAACTAATTATAACAATTGATTGCGACTAGATTTTGAACATTTTTAATTAAAGTTATTAGTCTTCTAGTTGTTTGTTGTTATTTCAGTCAGCGAAAGACAGCAGTGAACACGAGTATGGAAAACTGCACGCAATATTTTTTTTTGTTTTTTTTTATGTTAAGGCCCATTCCCGTAAAAAACAAAGTCTAGTTGCAATCTCCTCTCACCGAAAATTACTGTCAAAAGTCGTATATAATTTTTGATATATTGAGACTGTGGGTCTCATTCTAATAACAGTCTCAATCTCTTCATTCTTAAAAATACCAATAGCCCCTCTTTTCTGAACGCAAACTATTTTGTTATGAAAAATGTTCATAAAATATTTTCTCAATACACTTGGGTAATGAAAACGTGGTCTTAGGTTAAGTGTTATGCAAGCCAAACAAAGCAAATCTATTCTTAGTTATTTAAGTAGAAATGGTAGAAGAAACAAGAAATCAACAATTTATATTCTATTAGCTATTGTGTCTGTGTAATTGTGTACCGTTCTATGGTTTAAGCGCTTAGCTGCAATTGTCTGGCCATTTTCCAGTAATTTTCAAGGTGCATTACGAAACTTCATGAATGATACTTACTACACGTCCGGTAGGTACCTACTCCCTGGTTAGTCAGCCCCGTTAACAACTTTACTGACTGGAAGAAGCCAGTAAAATAGCATAAGCGGTATTATATTTTTATAATAAAACTTTATGAACGAATAAAAAATACACAAAAATTGTTAAGTAATAAATGTTACTGGCAATGTGAAATTTGTCAAATCGCTTTGACACCTAGTGTAGATGAATAAGAAGCTCTCTTCCTTCCGATATTGGTAAAAATGGTAGACGTGTATTCCTTGAATTTTAAATAAAACTATTTATCATTAAAACCGGTTTGCTAGATTCTGTCCACCCTAACCCTTCTCAGGTTATGGACCCAGAATTAGCAAAGAAGAAGCTCTTTTCCTTCCGGTATTGTAAAAATGGTAGACTTGTATTCCTTGAACTTTAAATATAACTATTTATCATTAAAACCAGTCTTTCCTAAATTCTGTCCACCCTAACCCTTCTCAAACATACTGTACAAAAGCGGATTTAATGCCTGAGGCATTTATTATATTTCACGCAATTTAAAAATATACGCCCTGAAAAAGCCCTAGACTAACTGCATTCGCAAGAGCACTCGTTTTTAATAACACTAAGCTACACCTAAATCTAATGCCTAACAAACGCGCATCTGTTAGATTTAAACTACAAAACTTGTCTCAGTGCCGAGAGTTGAAAATCCAACGTGAAATAATATTTAGACATTATATTTTGGGTAAGTGATAACGGGGATTAGAGCATTTTCTAAACTAAAGCCCAAATTATTTCTATAATAGACGATGTGGCTATGTAGGTACTTACAAATCACTCAACATACAACCTCCTTGCAATGCGACTAAAAAGCTCAATCATCCATAAAATTCATATAATCATGCAATCATCACAAATATTTGAGTGTGCAGCCAGAATGACATGTAAGAAATCCATATAATTGAGCGTACAGCGATTAGTAACAATTAGTGGCAAATGAGTGTCTTAGAAGTGGCGCCGTTTGCTGGTACGATTATTAGCTTTATGCTATGCAGGTTATGCTCCACAGTATGTTGTGCGGCTGCATTCTTAATGTTCGGATACCATTGCTAGGTTTGTGCTAAACGCAGTGCACAGGAAACGTGTGCGTTCCACGTTTCATTGGTGATCTTAAAGGCGTCATATGCGCTGAGGACGATATCGTGCTGTTTAAGCCGGTAGGAGGCCAAAAATCCCGCAAAAAATTAAGGATTAAAACTAGAAGAGAAGGCTTAATATTTGGAGTAGAATTTGTAGAAGAGTTAAGACTTTCTTTAAAATATTTTATGGTTTTCTATATTTTGAAGCTGCGAAATTCGTTGACGCAGTTTTAAAATGGACCTATTGTCAGGGCTAATAAAACTACTAGGCTTATCAAGACTATGCAGATCTGTTACAATACAGTAAGTTAACTAACAAAGGGCGTTCCCTTTAACCCGAAATAGTATATCGTCCATACATGCAAAAAAGTTTATTACCACTAATTTTTTTTTTTTTTTTATTGGAAATTGGGTAATATTCAAAACTATTAAATTGATACGTAAAAGAAACTTTCTTTTCCGTATCAATTTAATATTTTTTGTGAATATTTTACTATGAATAATTGTTTTTTTTTTTTGAGTGGTAATATTTTTTTTGTCCTTTGTGGACGCTATGCTATTGCGGGCGATCGCCCTTTACTGTATTTTCTTAACTTAACCATGTTGGGCAGTGGTGGCCTAGGAGAAACGGCCCCGAGTTACGAGTTGCAGGTCGTGGATTCGATGCCATGCAGGCGATTTACTTTGTATAATTTCACCACTGCTCTCGAAACGGTGAAGGAAAACATTATGAGGAAACCGGTATGTCCTAGGAAAAATTCGAAGACATTGTGACATCTACCAACCCGTACTGGGCCGCGTGGTGGATTACGCCCCACTCCCTCTCACCAAGAAGCCTGTGTCGTAGCAGTGGGAACGCTATAGGCTGATTATGCAACCTATGTACATTTTTTTTCACCCATCATTGGCATGTTTCACCGTCATTCACAAAACAAATTAATGCCGAGTACATAGCAGACACCAACATACTTACTTTGAAATTCCTAAGGTGCATCACAGACCCAATCGTGAATAACAAACTCGTAAAAAAGAGATAAAATCTAAAATATATCTCTAGTTACAAAGCGGCAATGCATTCGATCCAAATCAAATGTGTCTGCTCGCCCGTCCTAAAGGATAACATTCTATGTCCCATATGAATGATTGATGACCCCCTCTAAATGGTACCTTACCACAACTATTTACCACGAGACTAAAGAAAAATAGACCTTTTGCGAAAAGACATAGGGGAGGCGGGATGCGCAAGAATATCATGGTAACGCAGTATGGGGTTGGTCAAGAATGTATTTCTTCAAAATTTTGACGTGTCCTCTTCGATACAGATTTAGATAAGATGTCTTTACCGAAAGCGATCCACTTTGTTACCGACTGGCTTTCGCCCGCTGGTAAGTAGGTATTTAATGATTTTTAGAGGTCCCGTATCTCAAAGGAAAAAAAACGGAACCCTTATAAGATCACTTCGCTGTCCGTCCTGTGTCCGGCTGTCAGTCTGACAAGACCTTTTTTATAAAGAACGGCCATTTATGCGATATATTTGGATACTCTCAAATAAATGAAAACCTATACGGTAGGTACTTCCCGTTGACCTAGAATCATACAATTTGGCCTTGCATCAAGACCTTGCTACTAGGTCTCATAAGACAAGAAAAGGAAAAAGTACGAAAATCGTTAATTTGTAGTTTTATCACCTAAAAAAACATTGGACACAAACATTTGCGGTTGGAGAATTGACCGTGACGTATATCGATGTATGGAAGAACATGTTTTACAACTACAATGTTAAGTTTGTTTTTTGGATAAATTCCAACTACGGAACCCTTCACTGTGACTGGTCCGACACGCACTTGGTCGGTTTTTTTTCTATTCCCCTATAATCATAGTACTGCATTGCTATTCTGTAACCATCTCACCGTGAAAACTTAGGTGAAGTGAGGGTGGAGTGAGCTGTCAGTGTCATCGATACATACTGATGCTAAGACAGTGACAGTTCACTCCAAGCTCACTTCACCTAAGTTTCCACGATGAGATTTTTACAGAATAGCACAACTGATTCCGTGATGAAACCTTCATCATTGAGCGTTTTTATAATTTCTAACGTGACGATATAATTATCGTTGATGTTCACGGCATCACGATAACACAGGGAAGTAAATATCGTGGACTGAAAAAGAGCGTCTTCGAATACAGGATGAAATTGAATTCATAGGCATCCTATTCATTTCCTACGCGAAAAGAAATCAGCTGTTCCCTACATTTTGACAACCTATGTGAACACAAATGTAGGGAAGGAACAGCAGCCGGTCGATTCTGTGAAAATCTTACAGTGATAACTCAGGTGAAGTGAGCTTGAAGTGAACTGTCACTGCCTTAGCATCAGTAGGTATCGATGACAATGACAGCTCACTCCGCACTCACTTCACCTAAGTTTTCACAGTGAGATGGTTACAGAATAGCAATGCTGATTTGTTTTTCACGATTTATGTCGCATAATGAAAATTGATCATTTTGATGACCCTTTTTAAGAGAATGCCCATGAATTCAATTTCACCCAGTATTTCCACACATTTTACTTCCCTGTGTTAACCTGATGCCGTGGGCGATAATATCGTAACGATAGAAATGATAAAAGCGCACATTGGCATAAAGGATGTAAGTTGAAAAGTAAATGCTACAAAATAAGAAATGATTGTGAGTATATTGGCTACAACACCCGTATCAAAACTGAAATGTGAATCCTAACTTAAATTACAAATAGGTAAGTGAGTTTGTTTGTTACGCCGGAAACGACCAATTGGAACCGTGCACCTAGCTTCTGACGTTTCATAAGTGCCCATGTAGGTTTATATGAAATAAAATATTTTGATTTTGACGCTTTTAAGCTAAAACGGCAGAACGGATTTAAATTTAAATTTGGCACAAGGGCAGGCCATGACCTGGAGGATATTTTGATTTTGGGACAGGGCATAGGATATTTTTTATTCCGATGTTCCCACGGGATCGAAACTTATGCGGGTGACACCGCGGGGGTATACTATAATTTTAATATTATAAAGGCGAAAGTGAGTTGGTTTGTTAATTTGTTTGTTACGCTTTCACGTCTTAACTACTCAACCGATCATCATGAAATTGCATACGCTGTAGGGGTACAGAAATAGGGTACCTTTCATCCAGAAAAAAGTACTGTTCGATAGAAAACTTATTGAAAAAATCAATATAACATGAGGGAAGCCATGGGCAAAAGCTAGTAAGCTATAAAAGCACCCGTATTACACCATCAAACAATAAAACTTCTGAAACCACAACAATACACCATAATATTGCGATTTAATATTATAATAAAGTTGTTATTTTCTCAATACATATATTTTCGAAGGAAGAACACTACCCACAGTTTGTTGGAAAATACTTTAATAACCTACAAATACTTTAACGTTCTATTGCGTCAACGCATTTTATGATAACTGCTGCATACTCCTTGGTTGGGTAAACTTTTAGAAGAATTTTTTTTATTTGAATGTTATTCTTTTCTTTTTTGCTTGCTCTTCTATTTAACTGTCAAAAGGTTTGGTTTGTGTTTCTATTTTCTGTTATATTTTTTCATCATTTTCCCATTATAGTGTTTTAATCACACTGAGCTTTAGTTTTATTTCAACCATTAATACATACAGTCCATTTTCATCGCCTTCAGATAACTGCTACCGGCCGGGCAGCGCGCGTATCCAAAAAACACCGGAACTAATTAAAATGTCCTTGAAGCGTAATAGACTAATAGTAGATCATCAATATTTTTAAATATTGGCCGGCACTAGCATGACGGAGTGTGGAGAAGAGGGAGGGAGGCCTTTGCCCTGCAGTAGGACAATACAGGTTGGTTAGATAGACTTGTAAACAGTACAGTAAAATTTTATTCTGAACGAGGATGCTGCATAAAGAGTGCCCTTAGTTTTGACCATCGAATTAGTAACATTCACCATAATCTTTGCTTGTCCATAAAAAATACATTTATCCATATCGAACCGGTCAGCACGTTTGAAATTTTTATTTTGCCCACGTCCTCAAACACCTCAAGAAATCTCTCATATTAAACCCCTAACGAGCGACCATTTAAAAATCACATTCACTAAAATACAGGCCGAACTTGAGGTATAAGCCAAAACGCGTCATGTTAGCACTGGCAGTGAATAAAATACGCCACAAGAATAATAAAGAAGAAAATAAAATCTAATTCTCAAGAACACTTTGCCACTACGCAGATACGTTTAAAAGATTAATTCCACTATGCTTGGATGCCAAACCTATCCTGTCCTATCTTATTATATCTGGACTTTAAAAGAGACTGTGACCTCTGAGTTTGTTCGGCCTTTCAGGGTAGTCAGTAAGGAAACGCCGACCTCATCTAGTTTTAAAAATATTATTGACATGTAAAAGTGTTTGTACAAACCTACGTACAAAAATAAATCATTTATCATTTACCCAGCTGCCTCGCCTACACGCAATACGCTTTTTTCCCCGGCTACCTCAAAAATATGTTTTTTTTTCTTCTTCTAAATCAAGTGTCTTACAAAGAGTTCTATGTTGACGGAACTCTATAGGCTTGCCCAATAAGGAAGATGAAAAACATTACTGTGTATTTTTGAACGTTACACAATTTCAAGGTCATAAAGGAACAGACAAAGTTTGTGGTTGTTTGTGACCTCCTGGAGCCTAAAAGACTTAAGCCCCATCTACACGATGCAAGTTTCTTGCCTGTAGCTTACAATAAGGTTGAAGCAACAAAACACTTGCATCTTCTAAACAGTGTTTAGACGGTGCAACTTTTATTGTTGCTGCAACTTGTGGTATGCCAAAGGGAATTAAATTGTACCGTGTAAATCAGGCTTGAGTAATCTCTGTCAGCACAATTGACGGGGTCCGCTCGGACCGATGCCTGCCAGGGTTGCGGGAAAGTCCGAAAGGGATACCGGGACCCTTGGCAACAGGCAACTGAAGGAACACGAGTGGGTTTTAGTCAGTACAAGTCTGACAGTCTGACACGCGGCTCCCGCTCAGCCCAGAGCGCGAGAAGTCATTTGATGATTTTCCAACCTCAAGAAAAAAAAAACGTAATTTCTGTCTCGGAGTGAAATCCAAGGTCCACTCTCGGTATTGAGCCGAACATTGAGAATCCAACAGTGTCAAAAGAGATTTTCAACTTTCAATTCACTGCGCAACGCCGAGAGTTGAAAATCCAGTACGCGAAAAAAACGTGCCGATACGAGTGAAACATAATAATTTTCATAGCCTAGTCTTTTCGTGAGTAGTCCTTCTGAACCTACCTGTTCTGTGTCTTTACGATCTTGGGCCGTTTGTGTTTTACATACATTTTATTGATGTTTGTTCCAAAGCTTTGATATTTGTAAAGGTATTTCTATGGGCGGTAGTTTCTTTCTTCCCTTTCTGAAAGCTTGCTGGTTAAGTTTTTTGACCACTGCAGTGGTTGTCATACTCACTTTAGGTACCTAAGTAAGTATATAAAAGTTATTTTTATTGCACTTAGAATGGGCTTGTGTGTGCTAAAAGTTTTTTGTTTAGAATTTTTGCGACTTTTTTTCTAAGATGTCAGACACTTGCATTACCGCTTCGTAGAAAACATCAATGTTTACCCTGAGTTTTTTTTAGTCATTCTCAGGATTGACTAAAGACTCATCGTAACATCACAGACAAGATAAATTACATCTCAGTGGACACAGACCTTAACTCTGTAAACAGATACGACTTGGTAACGACTGTATTTGAATTCCTTGTTATATTTATGTTCCCCTGAACAATAGTAGCGGTTATGATTACATAAATTGAGTAAGGACTATAAAATATTATTATTGTCTTGAATATCTTTTTATTACCCTGTACCAGTCTAGTGGGCGACGGTGACTTACGAGCGATAGGCACTTGTTTTGATTTTTAGATCAGGCAGTGACTTTGATAAGGACATTTACTGCTTTGTGTATTGTCACACGATGCTTCAATAAACTTCTATAGCAACGCTGGACAGTAGATTGAGAAATAAACAATTTCAATACATTTGTTGTTTGTGAAAGCACTTAGTAATAATTCTGCAATTCCTAAATCTCAGTTTTGCAAAAAACGTCAGAAATTTTGAATTTGGCGGGCTACATTGACGGAGTCCCTTAATATGTCACTTGCAGAGACCAAACGAGCTGTTAAAGTTTGTCCAATTTTAAAAACATTTTTAATTTTTTAGTTGGACCTGCGTTCCAGACTGACAATAGCGAACGTGCTGAACCAATTTCTCGACATACGGGACGTCACACTAGGATGCTGCAGTTCATAAGTATAGAAAAAAATCCCAGAATACTAAACTCCATTTGCAATAAGAAATTTAAACAAACCTTTTTACAGTCCGTTCAACCGATTTTGACTTCTATTCCCTAGGCATAAGGATGGCATTAAAAGCAAAAAACGTTACACAATACCAACTGTTTACTGCAGCTGCCATTTGTCATGCCACCAACGCAATAGAAGTCAAAATCGGTTGAACGGACTGTAAAAAAGGCTTATTTGAACGTCTAATCTTATTTCAAATGGAGTATATTACCAACCAGTTTTTTAGAGACTTATCAACACAAAATTGTCTAAAGCCTGATTTATACGGTGCGATTGAAGAAACAATAAGTAATTAACAAGTAATTTGTTGCTTCAATTTTATTGTATGCCACAGGCAAGAAACTTGCGTTGTGTAAACGGAGCTTAACAGACAAATTGGATTATGTTAACGTCAGTTTGAAAACATGTTAGCTTTTTATGTTGATTAGCATTTTAGAAACCTCTCCAAAACGTCACGAAACCCATAACAAAAAATGATGCCTTTTATAATTTTTTTCAGAAATGGAGACTTTGTTAATATGATTAAGTTATTACATACAGCACATTTATTTTGAAATTATCCCTTCATATATTTCAAACATACTTGCATGCGGTTTGCATTAAGCATATCTACGACTTGCAATAAGGATACAGTTTTCATTTCATAACTATTTGCATAATTTTCTTCCGTAATAAGGTGGGACTTAGGTTTTATTTATTAACCTATCTCAGGGCATTTAAACTGTGGGAAGTGTTGGTGGATGCTTTACTATCACTTCCCGGTTTGAATGGCTTAAATTTCAGTTGAAATGTCTAGTAGATAATTCTGGCAATGTCTAAGGCGCGGGACATACAAAAGAGGTTAGGTGCGCGGGCGAGGTGACGGTGCGGCGCGGGCGTTGCGCCACTCCTTTCATAATTAATTCATACAAAATGCATAGGAGTGACGATACGCACTCCGCCCGCGCCCCACCGCCTGTGCGTGTCCTGCGCCTCGTCGCTCCTATACATTTTGTATGAAATATGGATGGAGCGACGCAACGCCCGCGCCCTTCGCCTCTTGTGTATGTCTCGCACTTAACAATTTGCACATTGAAAATACGTGAAAATATTGATTCCAGTTGGTTTTAGTAGAGATCTTTGACACCTAGTGTAGGCACTAGGTACAAAAGCTCGAGTGCGATTAGACTGGTCACAGATACCCTGCGTCCTAACCGAAAGTGACTGTCGCGTGAATACGCGATTATGCGATAGTTTACCTGAATAATGACGAACATATGATACGCGACTTGATTGATCGCGCGAGGATATCATTATTCGTATAAACGATAGCGAACTCGCGCGACAAGCGCTTTCGGTTAGGACGCGACTATAGACGACCGTGCGAGAGACCACAAACAAAATGATGACAAGAAACGACGACGTAATATTGTACGAGCTGAGTTACTTTCAGACCTTTGCAGTATCCACTGGCAACTCTGGACCAAAACATCGACATATTTAAACGGCTTTAACATGCGGTTCGGTCTTTGCCTTTTGAAACGACGACGTCATGATGAAAAATTTTAATAGCAACAGCGCTGAAACTGACCAAGATTTTGTATTTTTTTTTGCAAGAACCAGAAGATTTATAGACAACAGAATACTTAGTGCAAACATACCAATATAAATACAACGGCCATACCGGTCACATTCCTTGCCATACTTTTAATTTTAAACGACCAACCATAACTCAGTCGAGCGACTACCAATGTCCCGATCAATCGACAAGGGCCACATCCCTACGCACATGCATTTCCCGCGCGTCGACGCCCCACCGCGCATGCGCGTCGCGCCACGCCAACTGTCACTTTGACAGCGTATAAAGCAATAAACGCGATGATAAACAACCGTCCGTTCAGAAAACAAACCGCGCGATTGAAATAAATATGTAATCATTTATTAAGTTATTGCCGTTCGCTGGTATTGTCCGTTTAAGCCGGTTTCGTTGGAGGCGATAACGAATAGTCTGGTTCGCAGTCGAAAGCCCTTTTAAATGTAACGGAAGCATGGAGAAGTTTGCTTCGTGAATGCAGATATTGATTTTAAATATGTTTTCTTTTGTTTTTTAATTTTTTATTAGGTTGAAGCTTCAGATCGGTAGAAGTCAAAACAATTTCAGTTCCAGCTGAGGCGCAGGACTGTCTGACAAACGAAAGAGATTAAACCCTCAATACAAAATCCTAATATTTTCATATCTAATCATACAGGTCTAAAACGCAAACATTTTCGCAGAGGAATCGTACGAAACAAAACTGGCAGGACATAATACGTCACTAAGGCTCTATCAAACCGACCGCATTTCAACTGCACTCCTTGATTTTTGAATGCAGTTAGTACGACTGCAATACTCGTAATGTACTGTCCGTCTGTCTAGAGCCTAAGATCTGAGCTAAAAACCAACCTGGACATAAGATTAAGACATATTCTGATTCTGCTAAAAAACGAAAAACCCAAGAAGTAGGCGGGAGTATATACACACAACTACATATCAACTATACATTTCCAGTATAAGTTTAGCTCGCATTTAGCGTTTCCGTATAATGAGAGGTCAATTTATACTGGAAATGTATAGCTTGATATGTAGCCGTGTGTACAAGCCAGCATAAAAAAACAAACTTATCTACATACCTACACATTTATTAACAGTCTTAAAATCTATAAAGTTCTATTCTACAGTGGAAACCATCGTTGGGCCCCATCCAACCGTATAACCTCGCCGTTAAGCATGGGATTCTCCACTATGCTGGTGACTAGGTGCGCAAATTCTTCTGGCTTGCCGAGACGAGAGGGGAATGGTGTCATGCGCTTTATGAAATCCAGCATCTTCTCTGGTAGGTAGGTTGTAAGGGGCGTGTCGAATATACCTGAGAAAAAAAATAGGCATTTATTAGAAACTATTTAGAATATTTGTGCGCCGTTGACGGCAAGGCAGCGTTAATTTTTACTATTAATATTGGCATCTGTACTTTTTTGTTTAATGTTCTACAAATAAAAACATAGAATTTGAAACTTGAGGAACAGTGTGTAAAGTTCACTCATCCTCTATAGAAAAGGGAGAATCCTCAGACCAGACGGGTGTGGTGACTGGCGGGCAACTATCCAACGAATGATGTTAGAATCTTGTATATTTATGTTGAACGCGCGGTAAACTCTAATTGCGCGATGCAGGATTTTGTGTGACATCAGGTCTTTAATGCGTAGTTCGCATATGGCGATGTAGATGCCACCACAAAACAATAGGCGAATATTATAACTGTTGTCTTAGTATTACTCACATATAACACGAACAAAAATGTGAGTTATTCCGGATCAATGAATAAATAGGAGATAAGGTATTAATTTACAACATCAAAGGCATTCTCAGTTCCAGTAAATATGCACTGAAGATAATAACGTCTTCTGAATGCAGATCGAAATGTTAAGAAAAATACCACAACATTCTAAACCAGTTTCGCCTTGATAGGATACCCGATGCCCAATCATAAGAAAAATGCAAGAATTAAACCGAATATAAAAGACCTCATCAGAGAACAGCAGACAATCATGCGCAACGCGACACTGGTGGAAACTTTTCTATGAAAACTTCACGGAAATTATTCTCTCGGGTGTCGCGTCGCGCATGTCTGCGGGAGCCTTAAAGTGGGCTAAAAATCATTGAGAAAAGTAAAAAAGGACCAGCTTCCTCACCTGGAGCAACAGTCATAACTCTAATTCCTTGTGAAGCCAGATCCCTTGCTATCGGCAGCGTCATGCCAATAATCGCAGCAGAAGACGCCGCATACGCCGCCTGTCCGATATCCCCTTCATACGCGATAGTTGATGCTGTGTTCACAATCACCCCTCTTTGACCGTTGTCATCTGGGCTGTTCTTGCCTATTAGACCGGCTGCTAACCGTATTGTGTTGAATGTGCCTATTGTGTTAACCTGGAATTTAAGAAGGAAAATAGGCCATCTGTAGATTGTGTTTATTAGACAGAATGATTAAATTTAACTATATACACTCAATTTTTACTGTAGACGCCTGCAGACTGGCGAGAAATCCCAACAAGTTCGGACTCGACGGTTGATCGGCCGTTTTCGAGCGTTATCGGACGATGACGGTCGTGTTTGTGTACCCGCTCTCTTTCTTTTACAAGTGTTTGATTCAATCGTCCGAGTTCGGCCGTCGTCCCCCGAGCATACTTCGGCCGATGACGGATTAGGTGTACTCGAGCCGTTATGTTTATGGTATAGCCGTATAGCCCGCGCGCGACTGCTAGTCACCGCCTGCGGCAGACTGAGTTAGCTTGGCCTTTGTATATCTCCCCCGTCTCACCGCTCACATACCTCAGGCGGTGACTAGCAATCGCGCGCGGACTATAAACAAAACTTTTTGCTGCAGCATGTTTTTATATTGAAAGAAACATATTGCTGGCAACTCTGCATGCAATATTGAGTACAAAATGTTTCCAGCAGCCATCATGTTGTACAACATTTCCTTTACCATAAATACGGCCGATACGAGGATTTACCGTCACCTGTGTTTGACGTAAAAGGCGACAAAGAATCTATATCAATGGGAAGGTCTTCTCATCTACCTAGTTTTAATTTACCCATGTGAACTCTGCTGACCCTCTTACTGCACGGAACGAGTGCCCAATACAGCAACCCAGACTGATGCTCAAAGGTTCCTCGAAACGATCAATTCCAGTTGATCAAATTGCAATCAGTTGTAATTGTAGTAATATTGTCAATCACTTCTATTGCATTTGGTACACGATCAATATGCGGATCGATGTGTATCAATCACGTAAACATCATTTCATAATATGAACTGCGTGCAATTCATATTACGGTCGTTGTGTTAAAGTCAAAGTCAAATAATTTATTTCAAATAGGCACATAAAAGGCACTTTTGATCGACAATGAAAACAAAGAAATAGAATTGATTCTAGTTGTCCATTCCAAAAGGTAGCTTACGTATGGAGAAGAATGGAAAAGAAACTCCACCGTTACTCTTTAAAAAAATGTTTTACAATATTTTGTATACATGAATTATAAAATATAATTATATGTGAAGACGATGCACCTACAGTAAGATTACTGTACCACAAATGGTAAAAAAGAATTATAAATGGACCAATGACAAATAAATTAGTTATGTGATTGATACATGGTGCTCACATATTTACAAACATTGTAAAAGTATATGATATTACAATATTCCTAACATTGTTACAAGTAATTGTGAGATTCATAAAATGATGCACAAATTATGAATTGCTATAATGAAGTTTAATGTTAAATTACGGACATTTTATTAATTAAGTCACTTTCATGTAGCTATATTTGTACACCAAATAACATTCGAATATGAATTGAATTGAATACAATATGATTCAGCTAATAAGTGTCACCAATTTGTGTCAAATTAGAGGAATTGCTAATTATTCAGGAAATTAATTGCTTTTAAAGGAATTGCTAATGTGGCCGTTTTAGGCCCCCTGGTCTCTGCGTGTATCGGAAATTCGACCAAAATCGAACCTCGACTAATACAAGCAGATTTCACCAAAAAATAACGTAACCCACAATTTCTTTTGAAATGAGCAAGAAAATAATCGAAAAGTTTCATTTCATCTGAGAAAGTTGTAGGCAAGTAAACTGGTATTGACGCCTAGCTAACAACTGTGACAGACCGCAAGGATGCGCCGTTAATCTTCCTGCCCACTAATAACATTATACTGCAGTGGTTAACTTGCCTGCAAATGTCGTTATTATGACGATTTACTTTCAATTGAATACTAAAATTACTACATTATCCTTGTAAAGCATTTATAAGTGCCTCTTCACATGCTCTGGCTGCTGGATAGAGACCACGCACGAGACCAACTGCCCCGTTGGTCTCGTGGTCGCAAGTGCCACTGCTGAGCGTGGGGTCCTGGGTTCAATTCCC
This sequence comes from Lithophane leautieri, assembly GCA_949152455.1. Classification (NCBI taxonomy): domain Eukaryota; kingdom Metazoa; phylum Arthropoda; class Insecta; order Lepidoptera; family Noctuidae; genus Lithophane; species Lithophane leautieri. The sequence continues at coordinate 3,660,251 of OX424479.1, read as the reverse complement.
GGGTCGGGCAATGTGTTATTGGGTTTTTCCATTAGGAATTTCTTAGTAACAGCCCGGAGTTTGGAAGTTGGCGGTGTGATACCCCCGTGCCTCGGTGCGCACGTTAAGCCGTTGGTCCTGCGCCTGACCTCTCTCCGGTCGTGTCGGATTGCCCTCCCATTGCACTATGAGAGTAAGGGAAGAGAGAGTGCACCTGAGTCTGCGCACCGTCTTGCGCACTATTATATCTCCCTCGCCGAAGGCTAGTCTGCGTTGAGACTGACCGCCGTGGCCGAAATACGCTCTGGAGGACAATAATGTTGCGATAATTTTCATTCGTGAAACTGAGCCTGGGCGTTGGTCTATCCCCCAGAACACGTTGGCCGAGCCCGTTGCTCGGCCAACATATACTGGGCCTTTTTGCGTGATTTGCCAGTTGATTTCCGTGTATTTTTCGTTCGGGCTCGCCCAACGTGTAATAAGGGCCTAACTGCGCTAACGCAACGGGACGTTAGTTGCGATACACACATGTCAACGCAACATTTTTTTTTCTTGGCAATTTAGTCGGTGTCTACTATTCTGCCAGTGCCACGTTGAGACGGCAGCGCAGTGGCAGGCCGTCGGAGTTTGTACTTTGTGGGGCAACATTAGTTGTTGCTTGTATCTTGTATCGCAACTAGAGTGTGTTTCATCAAATAATTCCTATGCCGAAATGTTGGCTCCACTCTTGTAGAACCAATACAAATACCTACGCTACGGCGCTATGGCGCTACCTAATAGGTCCGTTTTTTTAATTTAAAAATGGAGCCAATATTATGGCATAGGAACTATTTGATGAAACACTCGCGAACGTTGCGTTGACGTGTTGACGTTAGCAAATTGCCTATGCGGCGTAAACCAACGTCAGGCTGTTGATTGATTACATCTTAAAATACCTCTTGCTAAAATCCATACTAATATTATAAATGCGAAAGTAACTCTGTCTGTCTGTCTGTCGCGCTTTCACGCCAAAACTACTGAACCGATTTAAATGAAATTTGGTACACAGATAGTCTAGAGCCTGAGAAAGGACATAGGCTACTTTTTATCGATATACCACGCGTGCGAAGCCGTTAGCGGAAGCTAGTAATAAAATATGAGGTACTTACATTTATACACTGGACAAACCAGTCCATATCACAGGACTTGTCTTTGTGGAAGTTGTATACTTGATGAGTGACGGACTGACCCGCACAGTTTACTAGGGTGTCGAGCCTCCCAAACTTATCCCTTACTATATCTAATGCTTTCTTTACATCCGCTTCTGATGTTACCTGCAATGAATAATACTTGGAATAGCTGGACCTCAATTATAACATATTTAAAAAAAAAAACAGAATGGTCCTGAGGATTTTATTTGACCTCAAATTTTTAAATCAGATCTGGTTCCCTAAAATGAAAATTTTGCTGTAGCAAGTTTTGTTACTTACAGTCATCCGCGTAGCAATGGAAACTATTTGACATAGACAGTGCCCTTTATGTTGTAGCGGTAAGGGTGAGTTTCATAATGCAAGTGTTACCACTGATGTGCTCTGAAGCATGAAACCCTAACATATTCTTTTCTGAAATTGAATATCAAGCCTATCTACATAAAACTACACGATAAGTCCCACAAGGTTTTACATAAAAACATAACATCACGCCTGTGTTCCCCGAAGGGTTAGGCAGAGGTGAACAAATGATGCCAGCACAATTGGCGGGGTCTGCTAGGACCGATGCCTGCCAGGATTGCGGGGAAGTTCGAAAGGGATACCGGGACCCTCGGCAACAGGCAACTGAAGGAACATGGGTGGGTTTTAGGCAGTAAAAGTCTGACACGCCCTTCCGCTCCGCCCAGAGCGGGAGAAGTCATTGGACGATTTCCTATACATATACCGTGCACAAGTAGTATGCCATAATGTTTTTTTTTTTTGTAAGAATGACTGCTATAGCTGTCATGAAAAAATGAAATATATTTCATTTTTTCTTTTTCATAAACTTTGGATTTTTTCAACTTATTACTTGCTTATGAAAGAATAAATACTTTATATTAAAAGGATAGAAGCCAATTATCAATGTATATTACTATCCAGTCAAGGCAGACTATAAGTCACCCATAGGAAATATTATGTTAAAGAAATCATAAAGTAGACCTAGAGCCTATGATTACAGACACTGCACAATTATTTCTCAACAATTACTGTGTTTATTAAAAGGTTTATAGATTCTGTAGCTTCTGCCGACCCCATGGCAAGAAGGCGTGAGTTTATGTTACGTTATTGAAGGTTTATACTTAACCTAAAGGAACTGCCTTCTCTTCACAGGAAAATGCATGACTCAGTTCTGGGTGTAAAGTTGTTAAGGGAAAAACGGATGCAAAGGGAAAGTGACTCTTTTAAATTAACAAACTGCAAATGGATGTCCACACATACATGAAACCTTTTAATATATATAATAGGTATTCGATAGGTCTGTAAGTAAGTACTCGTAGATCGCGAGCGCGAGTTGCATTTTGCCGGTTTTTATCATAAACTCAATTTAAACCGACTGAAACCCTAACTATCGAAATAAGGACGTATGATACATAATTAGAATTTTCACTTTTCACTAACTCCCAAAGATGAATCTTTATGAAAAAAACAATTAAATAGTAATAAAATCTTACACAACCGGTGGCCACAGCTACGTTCTTGCCAAGTTCCTGGGCCACCTGCGTAGCTCTTGTACCTTGCAAATCGAGAATAACCACTTTCCCGCCATTTTTCACAAATCTTTCTACTGTTGCTTTTCCTAAGCCGGAAGCTCCGCCAGTTACCAAGCTTACCATTCCCTGCAAGAGGTTATATTTGAGGTTATGTTTACAATAACAAATTTATGAATGAAAATTTAAAGGAGCAACCATTGGATTTACCATTTGCAAGCTTACCTTTAACATTCTTGTTCTTTAGATTCGTATCTGTTACATAAACACAACACAAATATACTGGTGTTTTTTTTTTCAACAAATCTAGAGAAAATGTCAATCATAAAATAAATACGCGCCCACAGAACACTATTATAATGTAGAGAAAGAGAATAAATAGATAGTAGTCCTTTATCTAAAATACTCTAAATGTTGCATGCACTAATAATTACTGCATGGCGCGTGCTTACTGGATCATAAAAACGTGATCAATTTATGAATTATTCTTGTTATGCAGCTAAGTTGTGCCTACTGCTAAAAATATGATTAGAAGAAAATATTATAAGCAGACATATTTCTATTTTTTTGAACCATACTTCCGTACTTACCGTAGACTAGAATACTCTGTCTACGGTACTTACACTACTTACAATGCGACAAAATTGAGAAGTCAAACGTCTCTTCCATTTCACAACACAGTCCTCCTTATTTAAAAACTTTTTGAATTAGTCGTATTTTAATAATGGCCGGCGCTGTTTGTTGTTTTTATTTTTAACATAATTGTGCATAATTAGTATTTTAACTGCATATTTGCGCTCTCCGAATTGTAAGCAGCTATGGCTAAAGTAGAGCAGCCTATATTTATACTGCCAAAGAAGCGTAATGGGAAGAAACAGAACACAATAGCCAGCCATGTAGACCACATAATTACTGTACAGGTAAATATAATATTTTACGTTCTAATTGCAGCATTTTCATCAGTTATTTATGTCTGAAAGCCTTCGGATAACGTTGCAGAAGTTTCTAGTGTACGGTTTTTGTAATAAGGCAGTGAAATTATTGATGTATTTCGTCGAAAGCGGTGTTGGTCTGTGTCGGTTTACAGTTCTATTGTGATTACTTTTTCTAAATAATTAATATCGCCGGTTTTTACGCAAAATGCACAATTTAATTTAGGAGCATTTGAAATTCGAAACAAGTTGTAGAATGTAGAGATTTATTAATGGATTTTTTCATTTTGTAAATCATCTGTTTGCTTCTCCCTCCCACATTTTTTATCAAAAAAGTAATTAGTAGTTGTTGAAAATGAATCTTACATCTTATTAAGCCAAACACCAGATTCCTTCCAATACCAATAGTTAATGTTATCAGGACAAAAGTAGGTCAAGTAGGTAGTTATCTTACATTTGTAGAGAATCACAGTTTTAATTTATTCAATATGTTATTTTTACAGGGAGTCGCAGATGATCCCCAAACCAAATACCAGAATGGATTGTCTCCAGTTTCAGAGCATGTGGTTAATGGCATAATTCACTCAACCATGGAAGGCCTAAAGTCCAACATGAAAATCAATCTTCCAATAATCAATGATGTCAACGATGAAGAACTTAATGATTTTACTGGAGACTCAGAATCCCAGAAGCAAAATATCCAGAAGAATGGATATCAAGCTTTGTCTACTCTCAACAGTAGCCGGGAGATAATAGATCTGTCACCAATATATGAAAACTCATCTGATGCTTGCTCCAGTCACGGTGATCTGAGAGATGCTAATGACTGTGACATACAGAAAAGCTGCAAGATCCTAAACACTGATCAAAATGAAAGCTCATCAGCCACTCCAAACAGCTTGTCACAAACACAATCAGAAAACAGCTTTGAAATGGGCATTCTCACTGATAGCCTCAAAAACAGTGCTAAAAGGAAAAAACGAGTCAACATTGTCCCTGGAATCATGGAGGGTGATAACACTGATACTGAAATAACTGCTTTGCGCATTGAATCTGAAGGATCAATGTCCCCTGACTGCTCTCTGACAGATACTTCTAAGGATGGATATTTGACTATGACAGGAACCATCAAAAGAGGGAAGAAGAAGGGCCAGAATGTTGATGTTAAACTCAACATATCCAGGGAAGAGCTTGAGATTATTGAGGCAGCCATTGTAGCTGAAGAGTACAACAAGATGGACATATCCAAATGTTCTCTGTACAATGGTCCACACATTTTTCTCTTTAGCCTAATATGCATACCATTTGTTGCATTGATTTCAGCCTTGTATTCATTCTACATGGGCACAATGGCTTGGTACAATGTATTCTCTCATGTTACAGAGCATTTCAGCTGCATTAAAAAGGTTTTACTAGCCCCAGTTGTGGTTTTGTCATACCCATTTTTGATAGTAGTTTTTACTATTGGGCTGGGTTTGTATGCTGGTATAGTCCAGCTTACTTTCAGTGCTGCCAATTGGTGGAAGGATGTTTGCGATTTTGAGAAGGGGTTTTATGGTTGGCTCTGTAATACATTGGGTATGTCAGAGTGTAGTCCATATGAAGTTGTTGTTCTAATGGATGTTAAACCCTAAATGAAACTGATCTTGTCAACAACACTACCATTTAATTTTATAGAAGTCTATTTTATCTTTATTTATTTTTCTCCAGACTTGCAAATAAGTCTGACAACAAGAGAATGATGGGTAATTACCAGTGATCAGAGTAGGTAGATTGATTTTTGGTACTTGTATCATAAATGCACTCAGAAAGAAGAACATGGATAAGCCATTTTTCCAGAAAGTAATTGCGGTATTTCCGGATTCAATTAAATATTGTTAATGTTGGTAGTGATATTATTACTACTCAATTTAAAATTTAAAGGAAGGTATCAAAACTAAATTAATTCATTATTTATTTGCTATTTTATTTATTTGCTCATTTTATTACAATTCCTACTTTTTTTTTTTGAGGATGGCAAATCATCAAATGACTCCTTCCACTCTGGCAGAATACAATTCCTACATAAGTTCCGGTTTTTTTTTTAATAATCCACCAATTCCGGAGGAATGTCCATATTAATATATATGTTTCGGATCAATGGCCCCAGTTCAATCTACCTACTCCGATCACTGGTAATTACAATATACTTACATCCAATGCTGGAAAAAGAACTTTTCAAATTCTGTATGAGCCTAATTTCTTAGTAATAAGTCCAAAATACCCTTTCGTAAAATTGTTAAATTAGAAAAATGTAAGTTTAAATGTTAGTTGTAAGATTTTTCATAATCCATATTTGGAAGAGTAGTAGGTAAAAGATCGATTTTCGAAAAGTGATATATACACGGAGTGGGAACAAGCGATGGTATACCTTTTTTTTTTTATTGATTTTTATCGAGATAGAAATGTTTTGCTCAATATCTTCCATTGTGTCATTCCATACTAAGCAGTTATTTCTAGTCATTTTTAACCTGTTTGGTTGCATACTTGTTAGGAATTGTAATCATAGATGTATTTAGGTTAAAGTTTTACATATCTACTAAGAGTTACATACGTAGTTTGAAGTAATGGAAAACTAAAGATCTCATACGATGTAATACCATGCAAGACTGTGGTCTGAATGCAAAATTACATAATTTTGGTCTTGTTACTTCTTCATTTTAACTTTAACATAGGTTAAATTTAATTATTGACTGAAATAGTGTTACATGTTACTGAGCACAAATTCAATGTTTAAAAGCTTTCAAGCACAATAGATACTTATAACAGTGTTCCATATAATCAGGTTTCTAACATAATAAACTTATTGCTGTTAGGATTAGCAGTAAAAATCTGTGTAATGCATAACAAATATTTATTGATTTCTAATTATTTCAGCATTAGATAATGGATTTAATGTATAGTTTTACTGTTTTCTATTTTTATTTTTTTGTAATTTTGTAATGTGTAATCAACAATGTATGTTATGAAGACTGATGTATTCTAGTCACTATTGTGGTATCCATTTTCTACGCAATAAATATTTTACAAAACTGAACACTGTTTTTAACTAAAACAATATCTACAACAATAAAAATAACAGCTCTAGTCCAAATCAATTAACTTAGTTTCATGATGTATCTTTTTGTTGACTTTGTGCACCCTTTTGTTTACTCCCTTCTTGCTTCACATGTTTAAATTCTTCATCTATTCTTTCTTTTGCTCTCACGATTTTTGATTGTAAATAGAAGGATCCACCTTTCGCCTTATCATTAGCTTGAAAAAGATGTTCGTAATTTCTGACCACTTTTTCCTTTTCTAATTTCTCTAAATTTAATATCTGCATTGCTTCTTCTAACGTCAGACCTGTGGAAGCATTTGCTGCCGCTCTTCGGGTGCCCTCAGGTCCACCACCAGCTCGCTTCGCTGCCTCTTGAGATGCAGCTATTTCCTGCTTGAGGGCTCTCGCAAAAGCTCGTCCCACTACTTGGGCACCAAGGACTATAATTTGAGCTATGTATTTAGCCATATTTTCGCTACTATTGATGAAATAACTACTGACATTACTAGCAAAATAAATGTCAGGTCTAAATAGTCATGTCAAACTCAAAATGTTGAGGTTATAATGCTTTCATGGCAGTAGTAATGTCACAGAGCACGGTAATGTGAGAAAGTTCGAATTTTGAACGCATCCACTTTTGCTCCTATTTGCAAATGGACTTCACCACAACCAAGCTTCTTACAGTTCCAAGCAAAATACCTAGATGGCATCGTATTAATTATTAGTTTGACAAAGAACGTTTCTTGATTCGCGCGTTTTTTTGACATTCACAAAGTTAACCTGTTTGTTTTTTGTAACGAAGAGATAAGTCGTTTAATTTCCGAATAAAACATTATTTAGTGTGTAGTTCAGTGTGGTTTTGTGTATTATTAGATTAATAAGTTAAAAAAAACAATGGTGAGTAAAGGTTTGGCTACTTCTTGCAGTATTTACTGATTTATCACTGGTTAACTTTGGAACAGTTTGGCATAGCCGTTAGGTGCTTTGCCTACGCACAAAAGTTTAATTTACTGTTCCTAATACTTTTAGAAATATTATAAAACATGGGAACTTAACAAATTTCGGAAAATAAGGAACCAATTATAATTATTTGCTATTCTAATAATAACACTCACTTATAAGTTGTTCTAACCTGTAAGTGCCTTTGTATGTCTGTTTATAAATCAGTCAAAACGAACGAAATCTTAATAATACCACACGTTATCTTATAGATTTACACACAATGTGTGATTCCAGATTTTTAAATTGTCTGTCTGTGATGTATTGTTTATACCTTTTTAGTATAATCATGCACTGGGTAGCTTAGGTAGCAATAATGCTACCTAACACTAATAAATTTACGTATCAATATTTTTTGCCTTAACAAAGGGATTGGCAACACAATTAACACAAATAAAAGAATCATTATTAAATTTGATAGTCTTTATTTTAAAGAAATAATGGGGAAACCCACCTAACAAAGGCAAGGCTATCCTTTCAGGCATTTTCACCAAACAATTATGCTTATTATATGCTTTTTTCAATTGCTAGCAAAAATCCTCAATCCTCAATCTCACATTGACAGTAGTTAAAATTGTAATACTTCAGAAAGTAAATATTCATGTCATTGTGTTTATAATATTCAGTTTTCAATTCAAGATCAGATTAACAAAATACAGGAAGTATGTTATGATTTTCAACATTGGAGGAACAATAATGTAGGAAAACGACACTTGATCACAGAGTAAAAGTTATTTAAATTTTAATTAATTGTTTTTATTTCCAGAGCTCCCCAGCCCCTGACACACCGGCAGAGCGAGATGGAGCACGGTCACGGATGACATCACCAGCACGTGATTATGAAATGTTTGAGGATGAGGGGGCAATACTCGGAGACAACCCTGAGGAGGAAGAGGGAGATGGAGAAGAATTGTTCAATGATAATATGGAGGCGTAAGTTTTTGAAGGAATTACTTAGATGCCTACAATAAATACAAATTTTGTTTAATTGAAACAATAAAAAAAAAATGCTAAATAAAACAACTTCCAAAAAAGACACTTAAATGTGAAAATAACTTTAATTTCGGAAGTTGGTGTCTTTGGTTCTGTATTTTCGTTTTTTTGCCACATGACCTGGATATCTAATGATAGATCCACACAGTCCGACGGCAATCGCAACAAAGCCGGCGGCCATTTTGCCGGCGAGGCTGCCCGGACCGCGCGGCAGCAGTGGAACAGTTCGCACAGAACTAGAATATCGATTCACAGCCGCACTTGCTGGCGTCTGCCGACGGCTTTGCTTGTGGTCGCCGCCGTAAACCGCCGGGGCTGTGAGGATCCACCATAAATAAGGCAACAGAACAGCATTAGATCTCAAAAAGTAACATGAGACTCTTAACTTGGAAAAAAATGAATAATGATTGAACTTTGCCAATAATTTTGCTGTCTCCTAAGTAATCTGAACTTCAAAAATGAACTGACTGAGTCAGTTTATTTTTATGTTCTTACTAGCAAATTCAACAGAACAAGTCTTGTTTCCAGATCATATAAATTACTAGCTTTTGCCAATGCATGCATAATCAGCCTATAAAATTCCCACTGCTGGGTCACAAAGCCCAGTGCAGGTTGGTAGATGACACAGTCATGTCTTCGAATTTAAGGTTCTAGGACATGCCGGTTTCCTTCACCGTTTTGAGAGCAGTGGTGATGAAATAATTTACACTAAGTAAAGCGCCTGTCAGGGATCGAACCTACGACCTACAATTCGTAAGTCGCGGCCATAACGACTGACCCACCACTGCTCTGCAGCTTTTGCCCGCAGCTCGGAAATTATATATACTTTCAGCTGTTAAATCGCAAAAAGGTAACAGATAGACGAGTTACTTTCTTTATAATTATTAGTAAGGGTTCTCAATGTTGTTTCACAGTGACTACCGGCCCATGCCAGCGCTAGATCGCTACGATGCTGAAGATTTGGACGATGATGACTATGACCCCATGTCGGTACAAGACCGTGTGGCAGCTGAGCAGGAACTGAGGCGAAGAGATAGAGATGAGGGCCGCGTCAGGAGGGATGACCGGGACCTGTTGTATGGTGAGATTTAGGTTACTCCTATAGCAAATTCTTTTTACAAAGTTTCTTTACTTTAGATATTAGACCTAATTCGATATTGTATACCCGCCCAGCTTCACACGGGTGCAATTTTCATGTAAAGACAGTATTCTATTCACTACACATTGTGGATAAGTTCTGAGCAGTAACCTAATAAAAAGCATAAATTCATGATAGTATTTCATTAATATAATTAAATACTCCTTTTTATATGTATTTTCATAATGGCGTATGGCCATCGGTAATGTACCTTTCAAATGGTGAAAGAATTTAAGTGCTTTAGAAAAAACAGTAGGAGCTGTGGTTCCGGACATTACCCACCACACATATACCTACACAAATTCACAAAATTTGCTCGCCCTTTTTATTTTATAATATTTGTATAGATCATGTAAAGAAAATAATTATGTACTTATGGACTCAAATACTTCATTAATCATCAGGCCTCTCCCAAGCACCGCCACTCCGACCGGTTCTGTGCTTCTCACATCCATCTACGTACTACTTAAACACAACCATAATAAAATTTTCCACTTCTACAGATGAATCTGACGAGGAGAGCACAGGAGCACCACGGGCGAAGCGCCGCCGTGCTGCAGAGAAAGCTGCCATGGGGAGTGCAGAACAAGTGGAGGAAGGGATCGAAAGTATCGAGAATTTGGAGGATACCAAGGGATATACCACCAAGGAGTGGGTGTCTATGTTGGGGCCCAGGACTGAGATTGCTAACAGGTTAGTAGTGTGGCGGTACCTACATCGCCACATTCGAACTACGCATCAAAGACCTGACGTCACACAAAAATCCTGACGTCACAAAAATCCTGCATCGCGCAATTAGAGTTTACCGTGCAGTGAACATATATACAAAAATCCAATATCAATCATTGGGCAGTTGCCCGCCAGACACAACACCCGTCTGGTCGGAGGATCCTCCCTTTTCTATGGTGGATGAGTGAACTTTACTCCCTGTTCCTCATACCCCTAAAGTACAAAAATAACATTGAAATCTAGCTGTTCCAAAGGGCAGGGGGCGTAAAACGGCCACATTAGCAATTCCTCTAAAAGCAATTCATTGGAGGAATTGCTAACTGACAGTTGGGATTCAGGAAATGAACTGCTTTTAGAGGAATTGCTAATGTGGCCGGTTTAGGCCCCCTGATGTATGAACGTAAACGAAGCGAAAGGAGTATATAAGGCGTCATCTCCACCGTCGTGAGAATCTCAGCTATATTATTATCGCCGTGCCATCAAATTCAATAGAAACTCTTTTTATCAATCTTCAGCGATATCATCGCGGCGATCATTTGAAGGCACAGCGTGACTATCACCGCGCCACGATTCTCTAGCCCGTCGAGATGGCGCCTTAATTACTCATTCCGCTTCGTTTACGTTCATAGATCTGGTTATATACGCAAGCCGCACAATGGCGCTAGCGGTGGCGTTTTGCAGTTTCTGCTTACCCCCATGGGAAGAAGGCGTGAGGTTATGTCATCATCTGCCTAGCCTTTTCCCAACTATGTTGGGGTCGACTTCCTGTCTAACCAGATGCAGCTGAATACCTGTATTTTACACGGAGTGACTGTCTATCTGACCTTCACAACCCAGTAACTGGGTAATACGATACCCCTTGGCAAGACTGGTTATCAGAGTCGGGCTTCTTAAGACCCGTAAAGACTGTCAAAGATGCACAAATGACGGTCGAGAGAGACGGGTTTAACGTGCTTTCCGAGGCACGTAGTCTCGATATGTAAAGATGGGCAGCCATCCACGGACCAACCCCGGCAAGCGTAGCTTAACCTGATGAATCGACCCGTGCGGCTGTTATTACTTAGCAACGAGCTTATTATTTATTTGTAAAACATGATCTTCATTAAAATAACATTAAACTTCTTCCAGGTTCAAGAACTTCCTCCGTACATTCACGAACAGTAAAGGCCAGTTTGTGTACAAGGAGCGAATCCGTCGTATGTGTGAACACAACCAGGCGTCGTTTCATGTGGAATTCGATGTACTAGCGAGGAGGGAACAGGTGTTGGCTTACTTTCTGCCTGAAGCACCCTTCCAGATGTTGCAGATATTTGATGAGGTATGTTTAGTTCAGTTTTTAATAAGCTTCAAAATCCATTTACTTATCTATCGTTTCTAAAACTTTGTACTAGCAAACGTTTCCTCAGTTTGTCCTCAGCCAGACTCGGTGAATTCCGCCTTGTGGCATAGAAAAAAATAGGTGCATCATTTTATGTGGCGCACTTAATTTACAACTCTCAACATTGAGCCGAGCATTGACAATCCAATAGAGCACATCCCAGTGCGTCAAAAAAACACACTGTTGGATTTTCAACTTTCGATGTCAAGCAGAGCGTTGGAAATCCAGGGCGCGAAAAAAAAACGTCAGCGGCAGCAAGGGCTAATAGTGCGATTTTGGCACACGAGTGTGATTTCGAAGCCCTCAACTCATTACCACGTAATAAAAAACTAATTCCCTTCCAGGTAGCCAAAGACATAGTGCTCCAAATATTCCCAAGTTACGAGCGAGTCACCTCAGAGATCCACGTCCGAATAGCCGACTTACCACTCATAGAAGAATTGAGAACGTTCCGGAAGCTTCACTTAAACCAGCTCGTGAGAACTGTAGGAGTGATCACGGCAACTACAGGAGTACTTCCTCAGCTGTCCGTGGTCAAATATGACTGTAATAGGTGCGGGTATATCCTGGGACCGTTTGTACAGACTCAGAATTCGGAAGTCAGGCCAGGGTCTTGTCCGGAGTGTCAATGTGCGGGGCCTTTTATGGTGAGTTTTAGTAATCTTTTCTTAAATAACTCTTTAAAAAAATGGTTTTTGTTCTGGAGCACAAATTGTAAATCGAACCTTAATGCTAATATTCATAAAACTCAGTCTAATGAAGCGCGCTCATGATTAGTGCAACATATTTTTATCAAGCCACAATAGTACACAGTGGTTTACAACCTAACTTTATTTTTACTCACCCAGGTAAATATGGAACAAACAGTATACCGCAACTATCAGAAGGTAACAATCCAGGAGTCGCCAGGCCGCATCCCCGCCGGCCGTATCCCTCGCAGCAAGGAGTGCATACTGTTGGCAGATCTGTGTGACCGCTGCAAGCCCGGAGATGAGGTGGATCTCACCGGGATTTATACTAACAATTACGATGGATCACTTAACACTGAACAGGTTTGTTCTTTTTAAGGGTATTTTTTTAGGTTATGTAAAAGTTATGAATAAGTATGGTCTGTTCCTGTTCCAAAATTGTTTGATGAAAATCCTTACTAATATTATAAATGCGAAAGTAACTCTGTCTATCTGTCGCGCTTTCACGCCAAAACCACTGAACGGATTTCGAAAAACTTTGGCAAGGAGATAGATGGCATCCCGGGGAAGGACATTGCTATTTTTTATCGACATACCACGCGGGCGAAGCCGCGGGTTCTGCCCGCGGCTAGTGTAAAATAAATTTTCTTATCAAATGTATACCCTAGAGGTTTGTTAAAAGACGTACTTATTTAATGTATACCAAATTAATTAGGCAAACATAAGCAAAAAAAAAAAATACAGATGTATTTTCTAAAGTGTTTTTTTTTTTCGTTTCGTCTTTAGCCTGATCTTGATACTGATCACGCCTGATGGAAGCCGATGGACGAGGTCTCCGATGGAACGAGCGTGCCCATAAATAATACTCTATTCTATTCTTTTCTTTCTCCATCAGGGCTTCCCAGTATTCGCAACAGTAATAATAGCCAACTACATAGTGGTTAAAGACTGCAAACACATTGTGGACTCTTTGACAGACGAAGACGTGGCGACCATAATAAAGCTGTCAAAAGACCCGCGAATTGGAGAGCGGATTATACAGAGTATAGCGCCATCTATATACGGACATGACTTTATTAAGAGGGGCTTGGCTTTGGCACTGTTTGGCGGAGAGCCTAAGAATCCAGGTATTATAAATGATTATGCTTTTAATTATTCATTAGAAACTTGAACTTTTTGTGTGGCTTCCTACTCCATAAGTGATGATTTATGCTTATCCGATTGGCTTCATTTGACTGTTATGCAAGTCCACAACAGACAAAATGTATGTATGTATGTCTATTTCTTTGGCGCGCTCTGTAGCCTAAACGGCTTGATGGATTTTAACTAACGAGGTGTCGTTAGGTTCTTCTTAATTGTGGGAGTGACACAAGCTATAAGAAAATTTATATATTTCATCTGCTAATACAAAAAAAAGGGAGGGGAAGGTTTTGTTTTTTTAAATTACAACAATATTGGTTAAAAATAAAAGCTTACTAATATATATAAAGCTAGTAAATATTCCAAATACATAGATTAATAAGACTAAAAAGCTTGAGATAAAACAAATTATTTAAAAAACAAAAAACCCGACTGCAAAAACATATAACTGAAAAGAGAAAACCAAGCATTGAACTTAGTTTTTTTGTAAGGTATTGCATGCGGGGACAAACCAATAACCTGAGATATGGTGTAACTTTTGATTGACCCGCCTGCAATACCTTACAAAAAACATTACCCTCCTTTTGGGGCAGTCGGGTAAAAAATAAAGAAATATAGAAATGATTCCTATACTAGAACAAAGTTATTCAGAACTCAGTACGATGGTATAGTCATTCCACTAATCAGTGCAAACAATTTGACGACATTGACAGCGCCTTGATGTCGTAGAGTAAATGTGGTTATCACAACACAACTTCATATTTTTTTTGTCTTTTTCAACGGGACTAGTCGGTCTAAAATCAACTTTATTTACACTTGTATAAAGTTGATGTTTGCTTAAGTGGAAATAACATCAATATTGGAAACAAGGATTTAAATAGACTCTAGATGTGTCACTATGGTATTTTTTGTCTTATTTCAGGTGATAAGCACAAAGTGAGAGGTGACATCAATGTCCTTATTTGTGGAGATCCTGGTACCGCTAAATCACAATTCTTGAAGTACACTGAGAAGGTAGGTTTTATTTGAATTTCTATGAGTTATTTTGTATTGTAAGTTATTGCTTATGCTTTTAAAACCATGGGTGGTAACCATCGTCTCGATAGTTGGTGTTATCTATACTATATCCTAACTAATCTTATAAATGCGAAAGTGCGTTTGTTTGTTGGTTGCGTTTTCACGCTAAAACGGCAGAACGGATTTGGATGAAATTTGGCACGTGTCTGAAAGATCTGAAGGTGGTTTAGGACATGATACTTTTTATCCCGATATTCCCACGGGGTCGAGACTTGAAACCGCGAGGCGCAGCTAGTAATATTATTAATGCGAAAATACGAGTAACTCTGTCTGTCCGTCTGTCTGCCTATCTCTTACCTTATCACGTCTCGTCACGTCTAAATGACTGAAAGGAGTTCAATTTGTACTATTAGCGTATGAGTCGAAGAAAATACTGGCTACTGAACGGATTTGGATTAAAGGCACGCAGATTTATCATGATCTGGGTTAGGATGCTTTTAATTCCGGTAGTACGTTCCCTTGAGATAATATACGACCTCCGTGCGGTCGCAACCGCGGGAAAAAGCTAGTTTTACATAAAATCATCACAAAATATAAAGTTTGAAAGAGGAAAAGAAAAAAAATACGTTTAACCGATCGGTTTTCTTTTTCTTCGATTTTACGTTTTATTTTTTTGCCACAGGTCGCGCCCCGAGCGATCTTCACAACAGGTCAGGGTGCCAGTGCCGTCGGTCTCACTGCTTACGTCAGGAAGAATCCTACAACAAGGTTAATAGTTTTAGAATTACCTGACATTATCCCTTTCCCACTATCCCAGGACCGATGGTGGAGCAGACAAGTCCTAGAGTGGAAACCGCGTATCGGCAAGCGTAGTGATGTTATGGGGATTGGTTTCCCCACTTAGTCCACTTAGCCATCTTACTATAGACAAGATATATCTATAACTCTACTATCTACTACACGGATCTTTTGGCGCTTGAATAAAGTTGACAAGGGGGCTCTGTTGTTAAGAATGTATGAAATTGAGTTGTGTTTATTGAAAAAAAAAAAAAAGTGGCGGTGTTAGTTCCGATTTTGGCCACGCGTCAAAAGAACATAGTAGCGCTATAACTATATTTCAATTTTACAGAGACTGGACCCTAGAAGCTGGCGCATTAGTCCTCGCCGACCGCGGCGTGTGTCTCATAGACGAGTTCGACAAAATGAACGACGCAGACCGCACCTCCATACACGAGGCTATGGAGCAACAGTCTATATCTATATCAAAAGCGGGCATCGTGACGTCACTACACGCTAGGTAAGTAAAAAAGTTTGATTATTTTATAAGTTACACCAACTCTACGAAGTTTTTATGCATTGTAATTCGTGCCCAAATCTCAAAAGTTCCATACTGCACTATATTTCATTACTCTTAAGGGTCAGGGTAGAGGAGCTCGTGTCTAAGTAATAACATCCGCACGGGTCGATCCATCAGGTTAAGCTACGTTTGCCAGAGGTTGGACCGTGGATGGGTGACCATCTTTACATACCGAGACTCCTCCGTGCCTCGGAAAGCACGTTAAGCCTTTGGTCCTGGCTGTCATTCGTGAATCTTTGACAGTCGGTACAGCCCGAAAGTCTGACGACCAGTCTTACCAAGGGGTATCGTATTGCCCAGTTACTGGGTTGTGGAGATCAGATAGGCAGTCGCTCCATGCAGCATCTTGCTGGTCTGTCGGCGCTGACCCTTAAGAATCAATCTGCCTAGCCCATTCCCAACTATGTTGAGTTCGGCTTCTTTTGTAACTAGATGCAGCTGAATACCAGTATTTTACGTGGGTCGACTGCATATCTGACCTCCACAAGCCATGATATTTCTGTCTCAATAATTAATTTATTTTCATTCTCCTCCACAGGTGTTCTATAATAGCTGCTTCCAATCCGATCGGCGGCCGTTACGACGCGTCGCTAACATTTACTGAAAATGTGAACTTATCGGAACCGATTCTGTCACGTTTTGACGTGCTATGTGTCGTGAGGGACGAGGCGGATCCCATGCAAGACGCGCATCTGGCTAAGTAAGTAGAAACATCATCGTCTCACATCTGTCCAGCCTTTTCCCAACTATGTTGGTTGGCTTCCAGTCTAACTGAATGCAGCTGAATACCTACTTTTATTTAACATGGAGAGACTGCCTATCTATGGTATGACTGGTATAATTTGATAGCACAATCATGGACTTTACGTTACTCAAAATAGATGTAAGATAACGTTACGTAATAGCGTTATGTATAGATCCAGTAACCATTTACGATAACAAATATATTGGCAATATATCGAAAATCTATCGGAACGAAATCTTCAACTATTCATTTAAAATACAATAGACGTAGATATATTTAGTAACCTATTCCGCTTAACTATTCTTCAAGAGTCATAAAAGACCTTGTAAAAAAATCGACACGTGTTTCACCTCTCAACGAGGCATCCTGAGGATGACGATTACAAACCAGAACACGACGTGTTGCCACACCGAGGGCTGGACGCAGAGTGAATCAAATCGCCTGTCACCCCCACTTATATAGGATTGCTGTTCGGCGCTACTCGGCTTGGATCGTTATCCGTGCGATAAGCGCGATAAGGGGGCTATATTTTAATTTAGTTACGATCCGGGTGAAACGGTAGAAGTTATCATTACTGGAACTTTATGAAACGCTATTTTAACGTTATTTGCGTTTCAAGTCCCTGAGCACAATCCCCCTTGGTATGACTGTATGTGTAACACAATACCCCTTAGTAGTCAAACTTTTGACTATCCATCACAAATGTTCAAACACAATGTTTTATGAATATATCAATGAAACACATGGGCTGACGGCTTAATGTGCTTTACGTAAGTGCCTTTTCAAGACAAGGCGTCTTCGTCATATGAAATAATACATAAAGGCCCTCAATTTTTTTTTTTTTTTAACTTGAAGTTTGATTTCGGAAATCATGACTTCTTAACCGGACATTCCTGTGGCTGCCTTAAGCTTCTACACTCAGGGCCTCCAGCCAGGGGCATAAACTATTCTAAATTAAAATTAAGTGTGCGCTCGCTAAGGGCACCCCCTGTGGGGTACGAACCTCGGCTTAGGGCGACATCACTGGCGGGGGGACAGCAAGTTGTTGGGACAGGCTGGATCGAAAGGTATAAAGGCCCTCAATTAACCAAGCTTATTCATATCACAGGTTCGTCGTATCATCTCACATACGTCACCACCCGACCCAGCGCGGGACCACACTAGAAGACAGTGGCGCTCCCGACCCCGACTTTGTGCTACAACAAGACCTGCTCAAAAAATACATCGTTTATTCTAAAGAGAATGTACATCCTAAACTACAGGTTTGTTAAATTTTTTTTTTTTTAGTTTGGGAAATCATCAAATTACTTCTCCCGCTCTGGGCGGAGCGGAGGGACGTGTCAGACTTTTCCTGACTAAAACCCACCCGTGTTCCTTCAGTTGCCTGTTGCCAAGTTCCCGGTATCCCTTTCGGACTTTCCCGCAACCCTGGCAGGAGGTTTGTTTACCATAACGTCACGCTCATTAATACTTCATAATACGGTCCCAGACAGCTGTGCTTCTGAACAGTTAGTTGCGTCACTTCCTGTTCCAGCTAAGGCCGGCCGCATACGTACGGTTTCCTGATCAGGATACCTGAGATTCCAGGTGACCTGAATGCTTGCTTTACATACAAAATGTTCAACTAGATGCACAAGTTTCTACATTTTCCGAACGAAAATAAAACCTGACGTTCGTTTCGGAAACAAACCGTGCGTTCACCCTCATTCAGAACGAAAAATGACCGAATGACGTCATCCCGAACGCAGCGTTCGCATAATTTTTTCTCCGCCGCCGCACACCAACGGACATTTTCGTCAAGAACCGCGTCGGCCCTATGTCGAGTGGACGCCTATCCAGAGACTAATTTTGCTCTTTTCAGATAGAATTGAATCTCTTTTATTCTCGTATTATTTAGTGGGTGTACCCAATCACGACGTTTCCTCTTTTTACCGACTTCCAAAAAGGAGGAGGTTCTATGTTCGTCTGTATGTATTTTTTTTTTTTGTGTATTTTCATCGATGTTTTCGCCAATTGTGAACTGATTTAATATAATATTTTTTGTTCGAAAGGTTATACTCCCGAGGTGGTCCGATATAAATTTTATTAACTTTGCTTGCGTTGTTTTTGAGTTAGCTTCAATATTACGTATTTATCCCACTTAGAATATCTGGACGATGTTCTATGTGTATCCGTCACTGTTATTTACATAGCAGGTAGTAGGTATTCGAATTTGTGTGGGGTGGGTAACACAAAAAAAGTGAAAAATAACTTTAATTTCGGAAGTCGGTGGCAAAAAACGAAACAATAATTGAAAAGCAAAGACACCGACTTCCGAAATTAAAGTTATTTTTCACTTTTTTTGTGTTTTTTTTTTTTGGAAGTCGGTTGTTTTTTATTTAGGAATTCTTGATTAGTGCCAGTAAAAGTGCTATAGCAATCAATTCGTCGTCGTCCAAATTCGATCAGCCGTTTTAGCGTGAAAGCGTAATAAACTAACAAACTCACTTTCGCATATTATAATATTAGATTTTGGTATAACATACAATTTGTTACAGAACATGGATCAAGACAAGGTAGCCAAGATGTACAGTCAGCTCCGACAAGAATCTCTGGCGACTGGCAGCTTGCCCATCACCGTTCGACATATTGAATCTGGTAATGGCCGATTCCTGTAATTTACGAACCATTATTGATCTTGTATCTTTACCAATAATGAAGCTAAGACCTCATAGGTTTGCATAGTAGACCCTCCCATATGGAAGTAGCTATCGCAGGTAAAATTAGCTTATAAAACTATTTATATGCCCAGTTTGGCAATAAAATATGATTCTATTGGTAAGAAAAACGATTCGTTTTTGTTTATAGGAATTTAGCGCAAGTCTGCCATGTTTTACACCTAACAATGTGTTACACTGTACATTAAGGGCATTCCGATAATGTAGCCCGCGACATTCCCCTCCATAGAGCCCTTGAAATTATATTTGCTGCAATTCGTCATATTTTAACGAAATTGTATTACTTACATTAATACATTCATAGACTCATGCCTGAAGGTTCATGCACACACGTCAGTCACGTCAACGTCAAGTCGCCGATCAGTCACGACTCACGTCAATTTCAGGGACGTGTGTGAACAGATAGTCAGTCAGTCAGTTATAGCAACGCCTCGGTTACAAATTGTCTTTGTCATAATGCCACGTTTCATTCATAGCAATACAAGTTTGCCTGAGACGCGACGTCGACTGAGACGCGCCGGTAGTGATGTGACTGATGTGGGTAGCTAACGGCCTACAACTTCTACATAATTTCTTTACGTGACTATAGTAACTTGTGATAGCTAACTTCCAAGTCACAGGTATATACCTAGTTTGGGAGCTAGAAGACCTATGTTGACACTAATTCTGTATGTTGTAAATGTAATTTTTAGAACAACGCTTGTCACTGTTTTTTGATATTTCAACTTGCTTTCATTTTTTTCCCAGTAATCCGTATGAGCGAAGCACATGCCCGTATGCACCTTCGCCCCCAAGTTGCTGAAGAAGACGTGAACATGGCTATTCGCACCATGCTGGAGAGCTTTGTAGACACACAGAAGTACAGCGTCATGAGAGCTATGAAACAGGTAACATTATATATACCTGAGTTCAAAAATGTATTTTTTTCTATACTTATCCTTACATATTATAAAACAAAGTCCTCCGCCGCATCTGTCTGTCGTCCTGTTCGCGATGCACTCAAAAACTACTGCACCGATTTTCATGCTGTTTTCACCAATGGATAGTGGTTCTCGAGGAAGGTTTTAGTATATAATTTGGCGAGCGAAGTCGCGGGCATCAGCTAGTAGTATTATATAATGAGATAAAAATTTGTGAGTAAATTATTTTACTAATGAGACGCTTCATTATTGCCCAGTATCATAGGATATTATGTATTTTATGTTAAAACAAGAAATTTCACGCAGACGAAGTCGCGAGCAGAAGCTAGTTTTTAGCAATAACACCGCCCATTGTGTCACCCTATGTAAAATTCCTACATTTATACAAAAGAGAGTAAATGGTACACAAAAGAGAATTACTTATCTAATTTATTAGATATCCTAAAGTGCAAAATATTAAATAAGCATATTGTTTAGCCGCACAGAGTAAACCGCGATCGTAATGCCAATGAAAAGTTGTTGATTGCTTGTCACTAGATGGCGCTGTACGATTTCGATCGATGTCTGAATTCCCGCCGAAAGTTTGTTTTTTACTTTGACAGCCACTTCTACTGTACCGGTTGTCCGTTGTAATCGCTACATCAAAAAAAATTAACGACTATAATACAATTCAGTTTAAATTGAATAATGTTTTTCATTTTCAAACCCCGGTATCTAACCCACTAAGCGAGGGTTATTCACATATTTATTACTAACGCATCTTTTCAAATTACAGACATTCCAAAAATACCTATCCTTCAAGAAAGACCACAGCGAGCTTCTGTACTACATTCTACGTCAACTCACAATGGATCAACTGGCATACATGCGAGGCCTACACAACCATTCTCAATCCACCATAGAGATATCCGAGCGAGACTTGCTAGAACGTGCAAGACAGATCAACATCGCAGACCTGAAACCGTTCTATGACAGCAGAATATTTAAGATGAACAGTTTCAGCTATGATGCTAAGAGGAAAGTTATCATTCATATCTTGCCGGATGCACCTTCCAGTAGTGCGACATCTTCGTAATTTTTTGCCTGTTGTGTTTTGTGTCCGATTTTTTCTGAGGATTTGTGGCACTGTGTGGATTCGCTCTTAATTTAGTCTTTTGTAACAGAAATGAATCTCAATTAAGGTTGATGTTCCGATCGGCCGCCGATACATTTTTAGATTTAGCTTTACGCTAAAAATAGACACTGTTAAACAAACCTACATTATATAATTTCCCGCTACCACAATCGGACGTTAAAACAGTCATGTACCATAAAGCAAGGAGCTCATTACAGCTGGAACGGTCCGCAGCGCCACGAATTTTCATACAAAAAAGTGCGGTGCGGCCCGCCCCAATTTTCGCAAGTCTCTACTCGCCATTATGTCGAAGAAGTCAAGATGTCCTTATTTCTTTTTAAATACATAATAATCCTTACATTTTTAAATATTTTATAAACAACATTTAAAAATATAAAAACTAGTAGCCCATCGGCATCAGGATCAGGCTCCAAGCTACCGGTGGTCAGGGCTCTAGAGAGAGGAACCTCCTCACTATGCGTGCCGTGTCCAGGAGTACTGCTTTCTGAATCAAGCCCTTGACCCAGCCGCGCAATGAGAGCCTCCTGAGATGTCGGTCGAGGCTCTTCGCCATTAAGCCATTGACCGTAACGATTAGCGGTACAATGATTGCAGAGTCCACGTCCCACATGTCGACAACCTCGTGTGCTAAGTCAAGATACTTAAATTTTTTATTCAAGATGTCCTTTATTATTATGCTCTAAAAATCGTCTGTTGTGCTTTAAGAATCAAAGCTCGTACAGACTAGCGCGACACCGGTAATTGTTCTACCGTGAAGTTTTCTCAGATATTATTTTGTTAAAGTCGCGTCGCGCCTGTTTGCGGCAGCCTTTAAAAAATCTAATAATCCAATCAGGTTTATTGGAATGCAACTTAAAGAATTTTCTATCAATAAAATAAACCACTTTCCGACGTCGGGAATTGAACTTAAAACCTCCTGCCTCCCCTACTTGGTTATCGAATTTTCAACCACTATACCAATCCACATAGTGTCATATTTACCGTTACCCACCTTTAAAATATCACTACATTAATTATAATGAAGCTTTAACTTTGTGTGAAAACTATATATTTTTTTTCTAGTTTAAGTGTTACGTATAAGTTTTTTTCTCGACTATCATACGAATTCTGTGCTGGCCCCAGAAATTATACAGGGTTACTGGTAACTCGACGTATTCCTGGCAGGACGTCATAGTAGGGTTAAAATGCAACAAATTAAGCCACCAAATGTTCTACCGAAATTCAGTAGTTTTTGAATTAGTTAAGAGTTTTAGTTTTTTAATGAAAAATCCCAGATTAAACCATTTGAAACCAATTTAAAAATGATTTACGGCGCGACTGTACTGAAATTTAAGTTATTATCATAGTTGACGCCGTAGCAGACCTTTGTTAATAATTAAAAGTTCAATAATGCCTAAAACTTTGGCAAATATCACTAACAAAACATTTAATTTTTTGTAATTTTTAGCTCTAAAACTCTTAACTAATTCAAAAACTACTGAATTTCGGTAGAACATTTGGTGGCTTAATTTGTTGCATTTTAACCCTACTATGACGTCCTGCAAGGAATACGTCGAGTTACCAGTAACCCTGTATACGTATCAAAATGAACCCTAAGGCCGTTTGGGCACTTATCTGATCTTGGCCATCCTAGTAATTGTATGGGTGTTTGTACACTCATGCGTATACGGTTCGTGTTCGATTCGTAAATTCTCCCTTTGAATCGTTTTTTGACGGATCATAACCGTGTTTATCAAACAAAACGAATCAAATACGGATAAGTGTGCTTTTTCACGAATCGAATACGAACCGGATATGGATGTAAACGCCCTTATTATTTCGATCGAATATCTGAATCCGAAAAGATACGCTACCCCTATAAACTAGGTCAACTTATTAAATATTGATAAAAGGCAGACTATAGTTATTTTGTAGCTTTCAATTAAAAGCAGATCGATACAATTGTAGTTGCATTAAAGACCTTGCCATTGACCCCTCCCGCAAACAGGCGCGAAACTAAGTTCGTTTTTTAATCCCAGATACTATTTGAAATTTATTCAATTTTTTTTTTTTTTTTTTCAATTTTGAGTTTGGATTTTGGACCTGTCAAATTCGTCTCGGGGATTGAAAAACGACCAGTTTTGTGCAGAATAATTTCTATGAAAACTTCATGGAAATTGTTCTAGAGTCGCGTCGCGCCTGTCTGCGGCGAGCCTTGAATTGTAGACGAAACTATATTTGTTGAGGGTAAATCGAAATTTGTTTTGTGTTCATCTTTATAATTTTGTAATCATGGATCACTCTGTGCGAGGGATTTAAAGAATTTAATGTTTTTGTTAAATAATATTGAAGTCCTAAAGTGCCTTTTTAGTACAAAACTAAAATTGGGACGTATTGTAAGTTTTTTTGTAATAATTATGTGTACTATCAATGAGTTCAATTTGTAATAAACAATTACTATAATCAAACATTTGGTTTTATTTGTCATCATTCTTTGACAATAATTTATCCACCAATACGAGGCTCAATTCACACTGAGATTATACCGAGGCGGCGAGCAGTTCCAATATTTTCGCAATAATATAGTCTCTCCTCAACAGGCGCGTTTTTATCGGTCGATAATAACGCATGCGTTATTGCGATGTGTTTTTAGTACATTTTGTATTAGTACAGTCACGAAGTTACAAACTGCTGCGCTAATAACGATGCAATACGCCGAAGAAGTACATAAGGAGTTGGAACCGTGGAGTTTCTTGCCGGCTCTTCTCCATAGGAAACGACCAATTGGAACCGTGCACCTAGCTTCTGACGTTTCATAAGTGCCCATGTAGGCTTATGTGAAACAAAATATTTTGATTTTTGATTTTGAAGGCTTCGAAATATTGAAACCCCGTATTCTAAAGGAAATAAATTAGGTAATAAAAAATATTAATCCCATTTAAATTATATTTCATTTTATATCAAAATTCTTACATTTTTCTATTTAAATCATGAGACTATGTAATTGAAGAGACATTTTACTATACAGTCTTAGAAAATATTACGTCTATGACATGTGAATATGTAATTGATAATTAACTTTAATTCTATGCTATATTAACACAGCAGTTTCACAAAGCACAAACACAAAATGACTAAATTTCCACTGACAAATTTTATAGTTTAACCATAGAGTATTATAACATTGACAAACTTTGGCTTCTTTTTTTTAATTCATTTATCATGCGCTTTGTTTCCTAATGTGGTCAGTGGAAATAAAGCCTAACATTAAAAGTTATCATCAAATCTCTACTAACTCTCAATAACTCATTCATACACACATAAAATTACTTTTAGCATCTCATAGAATCATATAAACTACAAACATTCAACAAGTTCACAGCATTATATCTAGGAAGAATGGTGCCAAAGCCCATTTAGCTCTTTTCTAACATCAAATTCTTTTTTTAAATGACTATTTTAAGAATCTACGAAAACCAGTTTTCCATTAATAATCTGCTATCGATTATTATACAAAGGCTGAATGAGATAAGTGCCACTACTTACACAAATTAAAAAAATAAATAGATTATAAACATTGTCTGCAGGGTAAAAATATCTTAAAAACAGTGTCATTTATACTAAAACCTTATTTTTAATGTCCAGCATTATGAATCAAACTGGTGATAGTTTAGCCTACATTCAATTCGTAACTATTCAAATGGGTATGTTATGGCTGGTACTAGCAAGAAACCTATTTCCAGCTTAATACAAAAATAATATGATGCAGTTAAGACTTCTAATAAAATATTTGTTAGTAACCTAAACAAAGAGATGTTATGTGTTAATAGGAGTATGAATCTTAAATGGAAATTTATTTAAACAACTACACATTCCCTTTCAATGTAGACTAAATTAATATTTAATAATGATATCTGTGCACCAAGACCTTATTATCAAATTTTAGTCAGCAATATGTACAGGCACTGAGCAAGACGAGGACCCAAAATTAAAAATGCTAATTTGCTAGTACCAGTCATAACTTACCAATGAGTACCGACTATCTCTCTAACAATCCGAACAAGATTCCGAGCCACTGCTGCTTTCGCTGTCGCTCTCGGAGTCACTGCTACTGCCGCTTTCTGACTCGTCCGAGCTGCCAGAGTCTGATCCAGACGAGCTGCCCGATGAACTGTTGTCTGAACAGTCAGCGCAGTCTTCAGTACGTTTCTTTTTGTTTGGTATCTTACAACTGCCATTGCTGTAACAAGTTGTAAAATTAAGTCAGCTGCTAAATGTTCATCGTCTTGACTTTTTTTTCTAAGTAGTCTGAATTATATATTTTTTTACAGCAAGTGAAAAAAAAAAAAACTAAATAATTATGTTTTTAAAAGAGAACAAACACTATATGTTGCAAAGAGTAATGAAACAAGACTATTATAAAACCTGTAAGGAACTTCTATTGAGGGTAGAAGAAAAATATGAATATATTCTTCTAGAACAATCTATACATTTTGCAGACATCAATGATCTAATGGTAAAATCTGAACATACCTGCATGATCCCTCTTCCCGCGACTTCAGATTCTTCTTGAAAACCTGCGTGCGTGAAGGACGCACCAAGATCTTACGCTTGCCTGTACATTCGTAGCTCCAGTGGCCATATTCCAGGCATTTCTGGCAACGGATCCCTTGGGGAAACGCAGCCGCCAACGCAGCTTGCCTAGAAAAAGAAAATAATAGCAATAACAAGCAAAACCAATAACGATAAACACATAAAACGGAGGGAAGAAATGGTTTACTTTTTCTTTTGCGCCTGATGTCTATTGTAAGTTCCCAAAGTCATGATGGAATATTCGAGTTAGCTGTGCAAAAATTATATGTAGGTAGGTGAATATCACTTTTACACAAACAGTTAGATGAGTCTCGTCCGCTACTATTTCCAAAACACTAATGAATTATTGGAAAATCGCAGAAAAAGGAAGCATGGAAAATAAAAGATTTGTCAACTTGTCGTTGTCAAACACAACACAGATTATATAGAAATAATAGAAAATTCTATTTTGTCGATGACACGTTTTTTTAAGTATTCGAACGAACTCAAACATCCAAAACTAGCAGGTTTCCATTGCTGGCTTGGGCGATCACCAAACCTCACACAGGTAACGGTGCCGGCCAGTGTAAAACGCTCGCTCATTGTCAGCGACAGCGAGTCTATAGTCCGTTACAAACTTGGCAGCGGCACTATGTCGATGGGAGCTCACACACACACTTGCTGAAGGGACATTATACGATGTAGGTGTGCATGTGTCTAACTTGTAATTGTGGTGTACATAATGTGGTTAAAAACTGAAAGCTCTTCATAGGTGACAGCACTGTTGCCCGTCCACAAACCGTCATTGTTTTGTTTATGTCTTGTGACGATAACAAATTTAAAGGCTCTTACATATTGGCGCAACTTGCCGCGCGAAGCAACGCATTTGGTATTGTTCTGCCGTGAAGTTTGTCAGAAATTGTTTTGTTAAAAGTCGTGTCGTGCGACAAATCACGCCAGTATGTAAGAGCCTTTATATGAATGCGACTTGGAGTTTATCTCTAATCTATTAACAGAATATATTTTTATAGAATTATACTTTACCTCCCCCACATAATCAAGACTGTATTGCAGATATTGCATATCCTATAAAACCCCCAATTTTAATTTAATTTTTAATATTATAAATTATTATATTTTTGAAGTCGAGCTAAAGAAAATGGAAGCATCTACCACTGGTAAAGAAGCAGCTGTAGTGGAGAGTAAATAAAATATGAATATTTTAGCATTTTTAAGTTATTTTGTTTTTATTGACATCTTTTTTTCTTCTTTTTTTGCTAAAGTCTGAAGGCCAGTACGACAGGAATAACCTAATTGGAGATCAAAATATAGGCTGTTGGGGTATGTACTTATGTACATATGTGGATGCGCCAGGGTAGCCCGCGAAATTCAAATTTTCTTACGAGATTTTATGAAATCATGACATTTGAGACTTTCATGAACTTAGAGAGTTGTATTGTTGATTCTAATGTTTATAATTCTGTAAATCTATATTTGTTACGTGCGCTAATCATATTTAGATCAACATACAATCTAACACCGACCTGCAAATTGCAAAAAACCTAAGAAAATTTGAATTTCGCGGGCTACCTTAACGCAACCCCCTTAAATAAATAAATAAAAATTAGAATCTAGTGCTATCTTTGTAAACTTGCGATGATTCTAACTTCGACTATATCACAAATGGTCAGTACCTATTGGTCTTGTACACACGACTACACATCAAGCTATACATGTCCAGTTTATACTGATCTCGCATTGTATAGGATTTCCATACAATGCGAGGTCAGCTCATACTGGAAAAATATAGCTTCATGTGTAGCCGTGTGTACTGCTCTAGAATGCTCTAGACTTCTGACCTATCTATTCGTAATGAGTCATATTAACTCATTACTCATGACTCAAACTCTCAGCCGCACGGGTCGATCCATCAGGTTAAGCTACGCTTGCCGGGGTTGGTCCGTGGATGGGTGACCATCTTTACATACCGAGACTTCTCCGTGCCTCGGAAAGCACGTTAAGCCGTTGGTCCCGGCTGTCATTTGTGGATCTTTGACAGTCGTTACGGGTCGTCAGAAACCCGAAAGTCTGACAACCAGTCTTACCAAGGGGTATCGTATTACCCAGTTACTGGGTTGTGGAGGTCAGATAGGCAGTCGCTCCATGTAAAATACTGGTATTCAGCTGCATCCGGTTAGACTGGAAGCTGACCCCAACATAGTTGGGAAAAGGCTAGGCAGATAGATTGTGTGATAAACTGCTATTGAATTATGTTTCTCTTGTCTAATAAGCAACTTTAGCTTTTATTACAATAGCTAAGTGTAATTGAATCCCATAATGTACCATGAACATTATTTTAACGGTAAGTTGATCGCCTCGATTGGCCAAACTTACCGTGCGTTTGCACTGGCGAAACATTCAAGACAAAACATGTTGAAATCTCTAGTTCCTGTCAAAAATTGTATGGAACATTGACAGAAAATAGAGATTTCAACATGTTTTGTCTTGAATGTTTCGCCAGTGCAAACGCACGGTTATAATGTGGAAACAAGTTTTCGTATGAGTCATCAAATGGTCATCAACTAGAATTTACAAGGATAACCTAAAAAAAACAATTATCGAACGGAACATATTCTGTCAAGATTGACAGAAATTACGTGGAGAATATGTGCAGTCTGTGGTCAAAAGTTTTTACAGTCAGCTGCGTGCATCTCGTAATTTATTTTAAGAATTTCATAATATAAATAATTGCCGGTTTTCGGTTTGAAATGTCCAAAAATAATTCAGCTGTAAAACAATGTCCGACTGGTATTGGCGGGTAATTGCTTTGAAGGCAGCCTTCGCGTTAACTTTTATCGTTTGTCATGTACGTGCGGAGGATACAGTGCCCAAGTTACCGTTCTGCAATCCCACTAATGAGAAGGACGGTTCAGCTCTCAACGAGTAAGTTTAATATGATATTTTTCACTCTTTTTTACAAGTATTCATAAAAAGTAGTTATTTACCACATTCAAACTTCTTGAGAGTTTTATTGACTGGCGAAAGGTTTGTTTACAAAACAATTGGAGCCATATAACTGCTGCTGATACTGAAACAGGTTTCTTAAAGCATACAGTGCGTTATTTTAATGACGAAATAACTACTGTTTACTTTATGTAATATTTAAAACTACTTTTAACAAACTTTTTCAACTTTCTTGGACATGTCATGACATGCTGGTCGTTGTTTGTTCTAGAATGTGCATGGAATTGCCTGTAACACCCTGATTCGTTATAGTGCTTGAATACCTCTATAATTATATAGAAATGTAAACAATGCAAAAATCCAAATAATTTCGACCTTGATAACTTATCTCTAACACTTACCTAATTATTTATAACTGTTTTGTGATTATATCTTGTATCTTTTATCTTTTTAATATCTTAGTGTTAGAAATATAGAACTGGTGACGATATTACAATTTAATATGTTAAAAAGTCATTTTATATTAATTTGTACTATCATCATCATTTTAATACAAAATTATTCATACAATCAGTACTACTGTATTTTTTATATAATATGTATTGTATATACATAGTATACTAACACATTCTCCCCTATAGGGGTAGGCAGAAACAAAAAGCCACCTGCTGCAATCCTCACATACTCCTTTTGCATTGTTGTTTTATAATCTTCCTTACATATTATAAAACAAATTCCTCCACCTGTCTGTCTGTCTGTCGTCCTGTACGCAATAAATTAAAAAACGACTGCACCGATTTGCATGCTGTTTTCACCAATGGATAGAGTGGTTCTTGAGTAAGGTTTTAGTATATAATAAACGACATCCATATGAGCGAAGTAGTGGGCATCAACAAGTTGTTTATAAAAACCAAACTTCAATGTATATCACCAGTATCTTCTTTGCAGCCTGGTGATAGTAAGCACATTAGATGGAAGATTGACAGCGTTCTCAACACAGAATGGCATCAAAGTTTGGGACTTGGAGACACAGCCGCTGCTCTCTTCTAATTTACACCATGTTGAGGTGATTATGCAGTTAACTTACACTAAACTCAATTCAATTTATTTATTAACTTAAAACAGGAATTTCAATATTTCCAAGATCCTGCTGATATGTCAGACATGTGTTACATCTTTTTATTTTCTGTCTCAACAGTTGGCCAAAAAGTCCAGACTTATTTGTATTGTTGGTAAGCCTAAATATTGGAGGTAGACTTTTTAGATGTTTAAATTAAGTGTGTGTCTCAGTGTTAAACCCAAAATCTAACAGATGATCTGACCAAAATTATGTCTGTACTTTAAAAGAGACTGAGACTGTTTAGTTTGTTTTTCGGGCTTTCTTCTCAGAGTTGTCAGATAGGAACTGAACTGAATTCATCAAGTTTTGAAACATAATCCATTTTTGACATGTAAAAGTGTTTGCATAAACCTACTTTTAGAGATATAAAATCATATATCTCTTAAACCGGAAAATATAGTAGTAGTGTAATACTGATTCATTAATTGATATCTTATCACTTATCATATACGAGTAGTGTTCTGAATTGAATTATGTGCAATGAAATGTTTTATTCATTAATCTTTTTAATTTTATTCTGTAAGGGCTGTTGTTGTCTTCTTGTATGGTTGACCTCGAAATTGCTTTACCTCACTAAGGTGGAAATTGCATAACACACATAAACTGACAATTGTACACAATGTGTTTCATTTTGACAGTTCACCCACGTTCATTGTGTTATTTACGTTGTTGAGGAGACGATTTTTTTTAAACCTATGAAGCAATAGTTTAGCTATTTCCATCAAAACTCTCGGATTGTGATTGAAAGTATGTTACACAATTAGGGTGATGCATGGCATAAAACATTTAAACATATAGGTACTTTATTTAGCAGTTGTAAGATGTATTTAAATTACTTATTAGCTAATAGGCTAGATTGTTATTTGAATAATACGCCCAGCCTTTTCTCAACTATGTTGGGGTCGGCTTCCAGTCTAACCGGATGCAGCTGAATACCAGTATTTTACATGGAGCAACTGCCTATGTAGGTAACATAGGCAGTTGCAATCCAGTTTCTGGGTAACACGATACCCCTTGGTAAGACTGGTTGCCTGTGATAGCTTCTGACTACCCGTAACGACTGCCAAAGATCTATGACTGACAGCCGGGACTAACGGTTTAACGGGCTTTCCGAGGCACGGAGGACTTTCGGTATGTAAAGATGGTCACTTATCTACTGACCGACGTCGGCAAGCGTATCTTAACCTTTGATCGACCCTGCGGCTGTTTTTACTTAGCCACGAGCTCCTCTAGATATCTATTATGACATCCAATAGCCTGACCTGAAGAACTATAGTTTGACCTAGCGAGACCGCTGTTCCGCGCCGCATGCCGCTAATTCGTCAAAGCTCCCGACGCGGGGCGTCCCGCCCTCCTTTCATTGGGCAACACTGCCCCCCGCCTCGCCCCACATTCCGAAGACGTGGAACAGTAATTCCGGTCAGAGTATATCATCATACCATAAATTACCAATTTATCCACAGCTCACATCAGGAGGCAAGTGGGTTCGCCTGGTGCCGTCTCTCAGTGGAACCTTATACAGCCTCAGTGGCGAAACCATTGAGCCCCTACCCTTCGACGCGGAACAACTGCTCTCATCATCATTCAAGTACTCCGAGGACCTGGTTATAGCTGGTGAGTTATAAAATTATCGTTGAATTTTACTACAAGCCTTTAAATTCTCTGACATACTGACTCTAGTGGTTTCAAGGTTGGCTTAGATTCTCAGGTCGCGCGAAGTTTTATTAGGATTTTCATCTGGAATTTCAAGGTAGCAACCCGTGCCCGGTTGATGACAATGGGCCCTCCCAGTATCCCCCTATTAAATGGGAACTTGTGACATGTGGGCTTGCTATAGGTACAACTCTGGCATTACACAGGCGTGAACATAGCTTGCAATATGTGGTTGTACTAAACGTACACCTGCCTAAGCCTTCGAGGATTAGAGGCGTGATGTTATGTTACTGCAAATTGGAAATCATTGGCTGTTGTTCCTTGCAAAAATGATATCAATAAATCTCTCCTAATGGTGACGAATTCGTAAATGGCGACGAAGGAATTCTTGAGAAAATGCATCATTTCCTCAAGACTTGTGTGATAAGAAACTGTATTGTGATCACAAAATCGCCTGCCTTGCAAGAGTGGCAATCTCTCCTGGAGCTCAGCATACGATGATCTATGAATTACCCATGTTCTTGGAGGTTTTAAAGTTATAATAATATGATCGTCACTTCCGTCTTTTTACTAGCTAAACATACAACTATATGAAAAATAAAAAGATGTAGATAGAAAGTTCAAAACCAGTTCCTTTGACCTTCTTTCATGATGTGACGAAATTTAGATGTTGGTTGCCTCGGTCCTTAGCTGTGCTACCAAGCCTCGAACATTATGGAAATTCGATTTAATGAGTAACGAAGAAGTTAATACCATTAACGGACCCTTAATTCTTCTTCCGTCCTTCCTTAAATCAAAGCAAAAATGGATCTAATGAACGTAGTGTCTTATGTTGATAGGTTTTTATGTTTATTTTACCACTCCATCGGCCAAAGACCTCAAGCAAATTACATAATCGGTATCTAAAATACCGCGAAAATCGCCGCCAAATCTGATTAACATAATCATACATACATATGTATGTATGAACCTAACAGATACCTCTATGTGTAAATAAACACGACGTATATACTGGGTTTGATAACGTAGGTAATCAACATGCTCGCTTACGTGTCCAGCCGTAACTGAACTGACCAATGTCGAGTCACCACGCATTGTCACTATAAGCCGCTGTCTACGTGGGTGAAGTTGGGGGATGCGCCAAGGTAGCCCGCGAAATTCAAATTTGCTTACGTTTTTTGCTATTTGCAGGTCAGTATCAGGTTGTATGTTGATCTTAATATGATACGCGGCCGTAATGGATTTAAAGATTTATAATCATTAGAACCAGCAATACAAATCTCTAAGTTCATGTAAGTGTATAGAATGATTATATCATGAAATCATGACATTTAGCACTTATATGAATTTAAGGAGTTATATTCCTGGTTCTAATGATTATAATTCTGTAAATCCATTTGTTACGGCCGCGTATCATATTTAGATCAACATACAATGATACAACCTGATACTGACCTGCAAATTGCAAAAAACGTAAGAAAATTTGAATTTCGCGGGCTACCTTGGCGCGGCGCATCCCCCTTAACGTAATAAGCGTCAAGTATTATAGAGATTTAATTGTAGACGGGGTCCTTCGATACAAATAGCATTATGTTTTCTTCCTGTGGGTCTCTTTGGAATCGTTTTAGGACCAAAATGTTATTTTTAGTTCTGGACTTCTTCATGGATTATCCACTTTAAAAGGGTGGTGAACAACGCCGGGCTCAAATGTTTGTTTATAATTAAATTTAAGTTCAGCAACTTTCAAATAAGACAGGCATAGTCACTTTCCAATTTTGGTTTGAATCATTTCTTCTAACATTTTTATTTAAAAAAAAGGTAAAATACTAGTAGAAGAATTTACATAATTAGAGCTCCCACCCATATAACTAAAGGAATAAGCCCATCCGGGTCTCCTACGTTGCTTCCCGAAAGAATGGAGAGGGTGGAGCGGGTGGGATTTGGTGGGTTTCAATTAGACATAGCTATTGTAATAAAAGCTAAACTTGCTTATTAGACAAGAGAAACATAATTCAATAGCAGTTTATCACACAATCAATCTGCCTAGCCTTTTCCCAACTATGTTGGGGTCGGCTTCCAGTCTAAACGGATGCAGCTGAATAGCAGTTTATCAAACCATGTTTGTTTATTGTTTTCGTCTGAAACCACGAATGTTTTTATCATTGGTGGTGTGAGGCCAAAATTGGCTAACTGCCAGGTTTTAGTAAACTTTTTATCCACTGTCAATGCCAGGCGTACTTTCAATTAGATAACTGTGATGAATATTTTACATATCATAACCCATAACCCCAAAACCCATCCCCCTAAAAGGGTAGGCAGCGGATTAATAGCATGTTCAAAGCCCTATTTCGCCAGTTATGTTCAATTCCTGTGTAATTGGAGCCATATGCCATCAACTGGGCACACATCACCAAGCAAAATCATCACAAAATCAACTTCGGGCAGCTTCTGAGAAATTCAAATAACTAATGGGGAAACCCAAGGACACTTTGCCCGACTTTGGAGATCAAATCCCGGACAACAGCGTAGCAGTTTTAGGTGTTTTGATTTTTAGGTGTAGTGGTTGCGCTTGCGTTTAATTGAACGTTTCTATAATAACAACTAGCTCTCGCCCGCGGCTTCGCCCGCGGCTTCGCCCGCGGCTTCGCCCGCGTGGAGGTCGGAAATTATCACACGGAAATGTACTGTCGGGATAAAAAGTATTCTGTGTCTTAACCCAGGTCATGGTCTATCCGTAGGTATGCCAAATTCCATCTAAATCCGTTCAGCCGTTCTTGCGTGATTGAGTAACAAACATACAAAAATGTATAAATCATAATACGTGTGGAGTGTGGAGTTGTGGAAGACGTACATCACTTATTGATGGACTGTGCTCGATATGAGTCCGATAGAAACGATGTATTCAGGGTCTTGAAGTTGAACAGACTTGATTTAGGCACATTTCATGGAATTCTATCTCAACCAAATGGTGATGCTGCGAAGAGTTTGTTCAGTGTATCAGGTAATCCATAGGAGTGTTGTGTTGTGTTGTGTGTTGTGTGAATTTTGATATTATTTATTTAGGGTATGATGGGACTGTCATACGCATTGCGGTTAAAAAGTCCCTAATTAAAAAAGAATTAAAAAAAAAAAAAAAAACATAATACGTTATGGTTACTTTATGACTCACTGCAGCGCGCGGCGTGCTTTACATAAAATACCTAACCTTTTGTTTGATCTTAAATACCTACTTGTTACTTTCGGAATATTATGTAGAAACACTGTATCCAAACATATATTCCTTTCGCTTCGTCTAGATTGGTTTATTACTCATACACGCTTTTTGTTACGCTTGATTAGTTTAATAACGTATTGCGTCAAACGATGCCGTTATTTATTTTTATATTTACCATATTTTAGAATAATTCTGGGTAATCCTGTACAATCCTATACTTTAATTTGAAATAAGATTAGACATTTAAATAAATCTTTTTTTTTTTTCAGTCCATTCAACCGATTTTTACTTCTATTGCGTTGGTGGCATGATACATGGCAGCTGCAGTAGACAGTGGGTATGGTGTAACGTTTTTTGCTTTTAATGCCATCTTTATGCCTACGGTATAGAAGTCAAGTCAAAAATCGGTTGAATGCACTGTAAAAAAGGTTTATTTAAATGTCTTATCTTATTTCATATGGACTGAAGGAATATCAGCATATAAAAGCTTGGGCTTTTATGGACTAACAAGTCGTTGGTCCTATGCGATATCCCTTCGGAAAAATTACGTACTTCGATACAAACTTTATCGATTCGAAATCCCCTTTAGGGGATGAATTTTCAAAAATCCTTCCTCTCCTTCATTCATTAAAAATGGAACTCTTGTGCAAAATAACATGCTTCTAAACCCAGTGGCTTAGGCTGTGAGAGGTCTGTCAGTGAGTCAGTGAATGAATGAATAAAAAAAAAAATAAGTAGAATATAGATAAATATAATATACCATTGCATTGCCAAAGCAGGCATCCGCCATAAGCAGTCAAACAACAATTGACGAAACACAATTATAAGCCATTTATTTACCTACGAGACTTCAAAATAGAGCCGATGAAAATTAATATTATTAATTAAGCCGAGATCGTCTACAGAACACTAGATTTTAAATTACCGGTTCCATTACAGTTAAAATGCCACGCTTCACCGACGAGTTAGCGTTTGCACTTTATAGTAATTAGAGAGGAAAACGCTACTGCCTATTTTCTTGAAGTATACGGAAAAAAAGGTAGAACGTATAAGGAAGAGGGGCGTTTTCTTTGCTAACCACAGCAAAGAAAACGCCCTTCTTATCCGTTTTAACTTTTCTTTCGGTCCATATCAGTTTCACATTGACCTTGAGAAGAATTGTTGTTATACAGGGTCAGATTAAATTAGTTAACGATATCGATACCCTGCATCACGTCTGCGGAGTTTCGCCAAGTTATATAATTTGACTTTGTGTATGTTTTTTTTCTCAACATGATAAAAATCTATTTGAATGAACTTCTTGTTACGTTTAACCCCTCTACAGCCAAAACATAGCCCAACCTGCGGCCCAAGGCCCAACAAATATTTGACATACGACATGATCAGCGCTCATATTACACGGCTCCCTTTTACTTCTAGATTAACCAAGTTCATACCTACAAAGTAGCTTCAGACAATTTGCGACTTAGTGAGTATTCAACCGTGAATTACAATGTCATCTAATTCACGCTGATTACTGACGTCATCAGCGCTGGTTACTGGCGTCTTACCAAGGGGTATCATATTACCCAGTTACTGGGTTGTGGTGGTCCGATAGGCAGTCACTCCATGTAAAATACTGGTATTCAGCTGCATCCGGTTAGACTGGAAGCCGACCCCAACATAGTTGGGAAAAGGCTAGGCAGATTGATCGAGTGACGTCATCCGCAGATAACGATGAAACAAATTGTCTATTAGCCCCCGTTCCCACAGGCGTAAAAATATCGCGGCGGGAATCGTGATCTGGATTAAAAAGTCTCGGTGTTTAGCATCCAACAGAGTGCATCCCAGCGCGTCAAAAAACACTTTTTAGATTTTCAACTCTCGGGGCTAAGCGTGCGCGAAAATCAAGTGTGCGAAAAAAAATCGGCGCGAGTAAAAATCGCCCGTGCATTTTTACTTCGGAACTGCGTATAAACTTTTACTTCGGAACTATATACTCGTAGGTATTTAAGTACCGAGATAAAACACAGGAAGAAAGATTTATTGAGCTATCTCAAGCTGTTTAAACTGATTTAGGATTGATTACAATTTGAAGTTCACTTCAGATAAAGATGGCAAGTAATAGAGCTTTATCATTTCGATGTATACTTATTTAGAATGTTGAATCATTTTCATTTGGTTTAGATTACGTGAACTTGAAACTTATATCCAAAGAGATTTTAAGCGCAGGACGTAAACACGGCTACACATCAAGCTATACTTTTCCAGTTTATGCTGATCTCACATTGTGTAGGATTTCCGTACAATGCGAGGTCAGCTTATACTGGAGAAATATAGCTTGATGTGTAGCCGTGTGTACATAAGAGGCGAGCGGTGCGGGCGAGGTGACGGTGCGGCGCGGGCGTTGCGCCGCTCCTTTCATATTTTATACAAAATGTGTAGGACCGACGATACGCATCTCGCCCGCGATTCTCTGCGCCCCGCCGCCGTCGCCTGTGAATGTCCCGCGCCTCGTCACTGCTCTTTTACAAGAAGTCATCAGAAGCAAGAATATCTATTTATAATACCTTCCCTCAAGGTTTTTCGAATAAACAAACAATGATTTTGGTCTATGGAAGTTAGGTCCAGAATTATGTTTTTTTTTTCATCCAAGCAACATTCTACAAAAGCTTTAAATTCAATTTATTTTAGAAAACATCTAAGCGGATATTACTACAAACATTTCCATTTATCTTCAGGTGCTCGCGAAACCCTCTGGTTTGGTCTCGACGCTCACACGGGCGGCGTTATTTACGAATGCGGTTCGGGTGGCTGCAGCAGTGAACAACAGACGGCTAATGCAGGTCGTGACGTCATAGTTCTTAGGAGGCACTCTAATACTGTCAGGGCGCTGGATCCCAGGACTGGTAGTGAGAAGTAAGTTTATTATTGAACTGGACGCAATGGCTTTTTCAGTTTCGTTCTTGAAACGGTTGGTTTCTGACACTGTTTACCTGTGTTAGCTGTTCTACAATGCCGTACTGTTTTAGGGGTATGAGGAACAGGGTGTAAAGTTCACTCATCCACCATAGAAAAGGGAGGATCCTCCGATCAGACGGGTGTTGTGTAGCTGGCGGGCAACTGCCCAACGATTGATGTCGGGTTCTTATATATGTCCATTGCACGGTAAACTTTAACTGCGCGATGCAGGATTTATGTGACGTCAGGATTTTTGTGTGTCTTTTGATGCGTAGTTCGCATGTGGCGATGTAGATACCGCCATAATGTCTTACTGAGGTTATCACCCTTTTGATAAGACATTGGTCCACTATCTCTCTTGAGATCCTCATAATCTCACAAACTACTTTTTGCCTGGAGTTTCTTGCCCGTTCTTCTCCATAGGAGCCTACTACGCTTTGCAATGGACAACTAGCTTCATATTTCTGACTGACCGACCCTTTGACAGTACAAAAGTACCTATAATTTAAATGGTTTAATATACTAACAGAAATAAACATTTAATTTCACTGCCCTTTCCAGTTCTAGCTCGTGAATATTTTATAGTGAATCATTTAGAATATGCTGCATATTTTGTAATATGTCCTCTCGTTTTTTTATATCACAACCTGCTTTAATGTTCTCCCTTTATGTATAGATGGAACTTCAGCGTAGCAGAGCATCGCGTAGCCCTTAGCCGACGGGAATGTGCGGACGCTCCGACCGGTTCAGTGCCGGTCGCCGTGGCCGTCGCGTTGCCGGAAGGACTCGTCGCGGTGAAGGATACCTCGGGAACTAATCTACTGTGGCAGCAGAAGGTAGGCTAATTTTCTTTCACCTTCCTTGTGTAGATGGAGCTTCAGCGTAGCAGAGCATCGAGTAGCATTTAGTAGAAAATAACTCGCGGACTCACTTTCTGCTGAAGGTGAGTTGGCTTTATTGAGGTGTCGTTCTGTATGGTGCTTAAAATTCAATTGCAGTTTTTTAAACGATTGAAGATATCTCTCATTGGACTTAAAACGGCTATTTTGGCAGAACCATAATAGGAAAATATTATGAATCATCTTAAGATGTCACAAACTGACAATTCATAATATGATCTGAGTGCAATTGATATTACGAAATAATTCATCGGTTTGACAGTTTTCTATGGAGATTCGTAAAATGGTCCACAAATTATGAATTGCTTTTGTGTCAAATTAGAGGAATTGCTAATGACAGCTGGGAATTCAGGTAATGAATTGCTTTTAGAGGCATTTTGTATGGCTCAGAGGTAGCCAGTAGTGAGTTGTTGGATGTGAGTTGACGAAAACCACAGACTTTTAGTTTATTCGTAAAAGTTTCACGAAAGTTCAGTTGGATGCTGATCGGCGGTTATACTGCTACGACAGCCATTGGTCAATTAAATAATTATAATTATAAATGTAAATAAAACGAGTAGCGAAAAAGTAGGTCGCGGCGGCGGCGGCGTTAGCAATTTGCTTGTACGTGAACCGTACAAATTGCTAATGTTGCCGTTTTAGGCCCTCTGATCTTAATTTTGGTATGCTATATGCAGATGGGTGAGATGTTTGCAAAACCATTAGCTTACTTTCATGCTGCCACTAAATTTAGCGTATTTGCGCCAATATATTTCGTTTAAGCAAAATGAACTTACTTCCAATAAGAATAAGGTTGTTTTACCCAAGTTTCGTGGAAGCCGACCCCAATACAATTCGGAGAAGGCTCGGCAGATGATGATGATGATGGAGAAATCAAGTCCTTGATACGAAGAGTCTGCTCATCAATGCTTAAAAACGTGGTACTTAATATAATTTTTCTCATCAGCTTGACGCACCAGTTGCTGGTATGTGGCGCTTAGCCGCGGGCACTCTACAGAATATCGACGTGCTGTGGGAGGCGACACAAACTCTCATACAGGGAGGCGTCACACAACAACCATCGCTCTATATTGGAAGTCATGATAGACAGGTCAGTCATTCTTCTGATCAGCAAAATTTGAAATTTAGGAGCTTGGTACACTGTTGTTTTCTCCTCAGTTAAAAACTATAGTGCTAGAATAGAATAGAATAGAATACTCTTTATTATGTACACCATAAAAATACAGATACAAATGTAGAAAATTTAACATAGGGTGACACAATGGGCGGTCTTATCGCTAAAAGCGATCTTTTACAGACAACCTTTGGATGGATTAAAGCGCGAAGGAGAGATAATACTGCAGGTAGTCAGTGGTGTACCATTTACATATACAATAAATACACATATACATAAAGCATATACTTATCTATATAAAGTGCTAGGTTGGTAGTAATTTAAGATCAAATTTTAATACTCATGAAACTCTAAAACCTTTACTAACCAGCTCTACGCCGCCGCATAAGGGTGCGTTTACATTGTAGCGGAGACGAGTGGAGCTAAGCGGAGACGTGCAGGAATCGTTCAATCATAACCGAGTTGAGAGGCGCGATTAGAATTTCAACCATTGTGAGTGGTCGATTCCTGGGGCCGTATTAAGAAGTATTAATGCCATGATTATTCCAGTGCGAAAAAAGGATGGTGCTACCGGCCTCCTATAGCTCCATCTCACTCTCACTCTGGAAAAATGGTGGCATTAATACGTCATAATACGGCACTAGCAGGTCTATGGTAAACTCCGCTCGTCTCCGCTTCAGTGGAAACGCACCCTAAGAGTACCTCAGTACCTCAATTCCAATCTCTCCTCCAAAGA
Source organism: Lithophane leautieri (assembly GCA_949152455.1). Taxonomy (NCBI): domain Eukaryota; kingdom Metazoa; phylum Arthropoda; class Insecta; order Lepidoptera; family Noctuidae; genus Lithophane; species Lithophane leautieri. Next base: position 3,619,394 of record OX424479.1, on the reverse strand, counting down.
CGGATCTGACCGTCCGTATTTACTTTTATAACATGCTTAAACCAACATCTTTTGCAGCTATACATCCAAGAAAGTCAATTCTACTCTCGTAAACTGGAAACGGCAGTGGCAGCGAAGCCGTTGCCATGGAAACTGGTGACAGCCCGACCTCTACTAGAGGCGGAGAAGACAGACGAACAGACGGCCTTGTCTGTACATGATGCTGACCCTAATGCGCTGTCGCTGATCACCTTGTATGGTCAAGCTGGGAAAAATTTTGGTATGTATATATAGCATGTACCAAAAACCCTGTCCGATCCGAAAGGGGCACATAGGTACGGCTAAAAAATTACGAGAAAAAAAAAAAAAATTTTTTTTGCAATTTGAAATTTACATTTTTGAAAGAAAGAAAGAAAGAAAAATGCGTTTATTGGCATTAAGCAAAAGAAAAACCTTAAAACTGTAAGTAATAACAAAAAAAACAATGCTTTTAATGCCAAAAGGGCCTCAGCTCAGCATGATGTCAAATGACAACACAAGGTCACCATCTGACGCTGATTTTCAGCTGCAGCCCGCGAGTGTCATACGCTCGAATAATAAACACATAAGGACATGCGTGTGCCCGTTTAAAGAAATTAACACAATAAATTTAAATTTGTTTACATAAAATATCTAGCTCATACAAAAACAAATAAAATTTTGAGACATACATGCGAATGTGTAGTTGCGTGTGCTTTATGTTGTGTGTTTGTCATTCATGGAAAAATTAAACAAATACCTACCCAATATCTGCGAATAAACTTATTATAGGTAATAGGTAAAAGGTGCAGGACAAAATCGTGTGACTACGCTGTTCTACGATGACTACGGTGTTTTTAGTACCATAATTACTCCAATTTCATTATAAATTAGCAAATTTTCTGCAGAGGTCGTATGTTATGACTTGTAGAAATCCGCTAGTTGACGGCGGCCCGCGCCCCATGTAATAACACGGTAAAATTCCATTTTTTTTTTAATGCTGCGATTTTAATTTTTTCAAAAACAAACCGCATAAATAGACTCTCAGTATGATTCTTATCAACACCCTCACGGATCGGACAGACTTTTTTTTACACGCTGCATAACTACGAATTTTCCAAATGGGCGAAGTTGGACAAATCTGAGAGCAATACATTACAATAGTATACATTTTTCAGTTCACATCAACGGTTCGTTTCTCAACGGCATGTGAAGTCAAGTCAGAGGCCCATGAGTGGTTTTAAAACTCTTGACACCAGGTTAGCCACTAACCGCACGAAAAAGAAGAAGTTCACATTGAATCAGTTTTCCCAATTTTTTTTTAATTTTCGTATAGCTCATGACTTTAAAGAGGAGCCATAAAGAACATGAAAAAAAAAATCAGCTGTTCCCTACATTTAAGTTGGCATAACTCGTGAAAATGTAGGGAACAGCTGATTTTTTTTCCCGCGATTTCAATGTTCGTCCCATAGTGAAAGTTGTTCATAATGATGAGTACTATGACGCCTTAAACCAAAACCAGCGAAACCATCGCATACCAGCGTTACGATATTTGTTTATTTCTCAAATATCGTAGCATTATGCTGAGATAGGAGCCTTTTTGGCCTCGCACGGGTTTGTTTTCTAATTTTGTTAGTTTTAATGTTTGTTTTTATTGTTATATTTCCTGTGCGTGTCCCAAATAAAATATTTTTCTTTCTTTCTTTCTTTCTTTCCTTAAGAGATTTCGTGTATGAAAAGATACACCTTATATAATTAAAAATAATAGTCGCAAAGAAATACTGCATTTGCGGCTGACATTTGTGGATCTTTGGCAGTCGTTACGGGTCGTCAGAAGCCCGAAAGTCTGACAACCAGTCTTACCAAGGGGTCTTGTATTGCCCGGTTACTGGGTTGTGGAGGTCAGATAGGCAGTCGCTCCATGTAAAATACTGGTATTCAGCTGCATCTGGTTAGACTGGAAGCCGAACCCAACATTGTTGGGAAAAGGCTAGGCAGATTTTTTTAGTCGCAAAGAAATGTAAACCTATAAAATTCTCAAGGAAGTGCCAGCGCCTATTTTAATAAAAACTAAAACTGCGACTTTCCTTTAGTTTAACGTACGTTATTCCTTCCCAGAATTTGATTCTTATTAGCGACACCAACAAACAGTCTAATAATAGTGTGTTATTTTTCCCAAAATCAACGAGTTCGATTCCCGGCTAGTAGAAACAAGACCAGTACGACAAAATTTAAAGAAAAAGTCCTGATTTTTCAACAATTCGATGATCATATACAACGTGTAACAAAATAAGAGCGAGACCTGAAAGTAGTTTGCTCAGAATCGGCTTCTGAATCGATTTCAGTCATTATTTATATATGTTAATTTTTCATGTTTTTTTATTTTTATTTAACTGAAATTAGAACCACTGCGTCATAACAAGATAATAAGATATTTTGTTTAAGGAAATTTAATCCTTATCTCAAAGGAATAAAGCCTATTTAAATGCATAACCAAATTTGTAATACGCTCATAGCTATCCTATGTGTAGTGCGCGTTAAATAAAGTAGTCAATTGAAGGTGTGGTTTAATTAAATTAAATTACAGATATTATTTTAGTCTTATAATTTAATATTCTAATTGGGGTGTATGAGCTCTTGCGTTTATTCCGTTGCGCGTTGTATATCTGTTTCACCCTACAGGCGACCACGGCTACTTTGTCTACCTGCAAGAAACCTGCGACCAATCAGTCCAAGTTAGCGAAGACCACTTCGACAGCCTCCCGAACATCAGCGACGACCACACCGAACAGCATCATATCCACGTGCACATCTCCTCGCTATGGTAAAAATATTTATATCTTTTTTGTATGTAATATTAGCGACCCACTCATGCTTGGCAAGGGTTTTAGGACTTGACAAAACATCGAGATTTCTTAGACATATGTAACTTTAATATGAACGTGTTATACACATAAACCTTCCGGAATAAATTCTCTAAACGATGGTGAAAACCTTATCAAAATCTGTTGCGTGGTTTAGAAGAACAACGCGGATATACAGACAAACACGAAAATCGACTTTGATTTTATAATATGTATAGAAGATAGTACAGCGAGGTCGCCTTTATAATATAATGGTTCCACATTATTATCTCGCTTACTTCAGTCAGCATACAAACTTACAATTAGGACTGCGCTAGTCGACGGCTCGAACTCGTCCGTAGGCGTAGCTGAAACTCATGCTGTCTCGGTGATGATTCATACCGAAAAACGTAATTTATTACGTTATAACGTTTACGTTTTGTTTACCCTATGTGAAAAAACTTTTACTTTCTTTATTTATTACTAGCTGATGTGGCTTCGCCCGCGTGGATATCGGTTATTATATACTAAAACCTTCCTCGAGTACCACTCTATCCATTGCTGAAAACAGCATGAAAATCGGTGCAGTAGTTTTTTTTTTAGTTTATCGCGAACAGACAGACGCTGCGAAGGACTTTGTTTTATAATATGTAGTGATATGGAGTAATCACGCCATAAAGTTTCTTTAGAAAAAATTTGAATAGCGATCCATAAATGATAATACTATAAGTGACTCCAGGTACTGGTGGAAGGAGGTGCTTCTCATTGCGGTGTCGTCGGCACTGCTCATGAACCTCATGATCTGGCCGCGGTTCTTCGCGCCGAAGATCAGCGCTGTTTCGCCTTTGCCGAGTACTCAGGAACAGGTGAGGGGCAGTAGTCTTGTAGCCATGTAAGATCTCGACCCCTCGACGGATCTTTTAAGCCTCAACCTTGAGGGCTGAAAGATCTGTCGACTGTTTGGAAAGGATTCACAAGAAACTGCAAAAATACTCAAGGTTTTTGTTGCGGATTTGAATTTTTTGAACTACCCAGTTTTGGAACAACAAACTCAATGTCATAATTTATAGTAGTTCAAATTCCATTGCAACCTATATTTTCGTAATTTATTTTTAAAAAAATGGTCAGTCGAAAATGAACTTAGAAAACATAAAGGTAAAGTAGATAGTTGAGTTAGTGGCAATTAATTTAAATTATCGAATAAGATATTTGAGTTTGAATTCAAGCTTTGATTTTGAACTATATATAATTTATAGCCCCCCTTGCCCCTGGTACAGCCACGACTAAAAATATGTATACACTCAGCAAAATTCAATAACGATTGCAACTTTGAGATGATACCTATTTCATAATATTATAGGTTCCAAAATACTATGTTCATTAAAACATAAAATTACAATCAATACAGTAGAAGAAAATCACGTTTAAAAGTTGCTAAAATAAATAAAAATAAATTATTTATTTTTATAGACAACAATGATCCATTTATGTTAGTTGGTTAGTTACAAAAAACTTAAAAGCTATGTTAGTGTGTTTAAGTAGGTACTAAGCTCACAGAAAAAACAATATTTACATACAAAAATGTGAATTCACCTGTTCTAATGAATCACTCCTGCCTAACCAACACCTGCATAAAGTGATTCATTATCGGTGAGTCAAATTTGTCCACTAACATCTTCAGAATGCTATTAGAACTTGACCGCGTTCTTTCTAATAGCGACGCCGTCTTCCTCCTAACCATTGCGTGGAAGTCAAGTGCTAAGTGTATACATATTGGTGCTCGTGACTGTACACACGGCTACACATCAAGCTATACATTTCCAGTTTCTGCTGATCTCGCATTGTTTAGAATTTGTGTACAATGCGAGGTCAGCTTATACTGGAAATGTATAGCTTGATGTGTACATGGCGAAATGTGGGTGCATTATAAGTACACCTCTGCCTAACCCTTCGGGGAATACAGTTGTGTTATGTTATATTTATATTTTATATCGTTCTCCAGGTGATAGTCCAAGTGAGCGGCTGGCCCGTAGACAACCCAGCTCCCTCCCGTCAGAACATTCCGGAATATTCTGGTCGTTACGAGAATGACTTCACGCCACTGCGCTGTCTCGGGCGCGGCGGCTTCGGAGTTGTGTTCGAGGCGAGGAACAATATTGACGACTGTTCTTATGCTGTTAAGAGAATTACTTTGCCTAGGAGGTGAGTAAATACTCTGTTTATAATGATTCATGTATGAAAGAGGCTTCATACTTTGAAGGCCCTCTCGAATATTCTGGCATATTACGGGTCGCTACGAGAATGACTGCACACCACAAAATTCATACACTCATGTATACAGAGTAGGTGGCATGATTGTATGCATGCCGTATCCTGTGGGTGCCAATTTAAATCTGACAGACGGACGGACGGTCAAGCGGCACGTCCGCGTCAGTAGTAGTATTAAGAACTAAGAGAACCTACTGATCTACTGACGTTCGGTTGACTGTACGTTATTATTACGGCTGCACATGACGTTACGTACACGGCTAGGAGAATTCGGGTATATAGCAAAATTTAACATAAATTATTTATTTAAATAGTAAATCATTTTTATTATAGAAAGATATCGCTATCGCATTGGGTGATGAACCTGTAATGATGGATATAAGGGAGAGATAAATAAATATATCCTTACACATTATAAAACAAAGTCCTCCGCCGCGTCTGTCTGTCGTCCTGTACGCGATAAACTCAAAAACTACCGCACCAATTTTCATGCTGTTTTCACCAATGGATAGAGTGGTTCTCGAGTAAGGTTTATAATAATAACCGACATCCACGCGGGTGAAGTTTAAAACTAAGTTATTTTATTACAGAGAATCGAAGCGAGAGCGCGTGTTACGTGAAGTGCGAGCGCTCGCGAAGTTAGAGCACGAACACATCGTGCGGTACTTCAACGCGTGGGTCGAGGAGCCGCCGCCGCTGTGGCAGCAGCAGCGAGACGCTGTGTGGATGAGGTAATAGAATAGAATAGAATAGTTCTTTATTTGCACAGAAAGTAGGTCATCATCTGCCTAGCCTTTTCCCAACCGTGTTGGGGTCGGCTTCCAGTCTAACCGGATGCAGCTGAATACCAGTATTTTACATGGAGCGACTGCCTATCTGACCTCCACAACCCAGTAACTGGGTAATACGATACCCCTTGGCAAGACTGGACAGACCTTGCACAGAAAGTAGGTACAAGTTATAAAATCAAAAATCAAAATATTTAATTTCACATAAGCTTACATGGGCACTTATGAAACGTCAGAAGCTAGGTGCACGGTTCCAATTGGTCGTTTCCTATGGAGAAGAGCCGGCAAGAAACTCCATGGTTACTCTTTTAAAAGATTATTGGCTTTTACAATATTTTCGAATTACAGTGTTAATAGTTATGGGAGGACAGTGTAGGCCTTTCAAAAAGTTTCAGATAAAGTTCATAAAAAAAAAAAAAATATAGATGTTAAGTTTAATTTTGATCCTTATACTAATTACCTTAACTAAGGCATGCAAACAGTTTTGGGCTATAATAATAAAGACTCATTTCTTATATATAATAATAATAATAACATTCATTATATTTTTTTTTTCTTTTCTCCTTGTCTGTTTATTATGTGTATAAATAAATAAACATTGAAATAATATTAGTTCCTGACCTATGAAGTCAGCGTTTTGTATGGAGAATTTTAAAGAAGTTGCATTTTTCATACAAACATTTTCTTAATTTATATAACAGCCATGAACACTAATGTTTTAAAACTTTATGCATTAATGTTTAAAAGCTAAGATAACGTAATATGCCACTTAGAGTAAGCGACATAAATAAGTTTTGGCTAAGTTAAAACAAATAGTGGTCATTTCTGCTAATAAAATGAGGAGTCATTTTTAAAGTATTTTTTATGTTTAGAAACCTATAAGTAATACCCAGTTACTGCGTTGTGGAGGTTAGATAGGCAGTCGCTCCATGTGAAATACTGGTATTCAGCTGCATCTGGTTAGACTGGAAGCCGACCCCAGCATAGTTGAGAAAAGGCTAGGCAGATTGAGAAACCTATAAGTAATAAGGTTTTTTTACTATTGGTAGTTGTCTATGATGGTCATTATTGGATATAATACCAAGCAATTCATGAATATTTTAAATCATAGAAGTGACGAGGTTCTCTATTTGTGAGAAATAAACGCCGAGACTCCTCCGTGCCTTGGAAAACACGTTAAGCCGTTGGTCTCGGCTGTCATTCGTGGAACTTTGACAGTCGCTACGGGTCGTCAGAAGCCCGAAAGTCTGAAAACCAGTCTTCCCAAGGGGTATCGTATTACTCAGTTACTGGGTTGTGGAGGTCAGATAGGTAGTCGCTTCATGTAAAATAATGGTTTTCAGCTGCATCCGGTTAGACTGGTAGCCGACCCCAACATAGTTGGGAAAAGGCTAGGCAGATTTTAACTCCACGACATAATAACCATAATCGTTTTCTCAGGGAATTAGACGGAGTCTCAGTGGCCATGACAGATGAATACACGGCGACGTCTCCACCACCGGCCATCTTGCCGCCCAATGACGTCATGCTCAACCTACACAAGTGTACAGACAGCTTTGACGCGCTCGACTATGAGAAGAAACTAGGAGAACCTAGCAAGAGACTCAGGTACTTATATGTAACGAAATAGGGCTTAAAATGGCGTTCCAGTCGCCATGACGGAAGAGACTCAGGTATTCGTAGTCTCAACTGAAGGAACACGGGTGGATTTCAGTCAGTAGGAGTCTAAAGGTCTTTTCAGACTACGCTATAATATATAGTTCATAGCACAAAAATATCGCTCGCCATACATTTCCAATAATATATAGTATTGTGGCGGTACCTGCATCGCCACATTCGATCTACGCATCAAAAACCTGACGTCACACAAAAATCCTGACGTCACAAAAATCCTGCATCGCGCAATTAGAGTTTACCGTGCAGTGAACATATATACAAAAATCCAATATCAATCATTGGGCAGTTGCCCGCCAGACACAACACCCGTCTGGTCGGAGGATCCTCCCTTTTCTATGGTGGATGAGTGAACTTTACACCCTGTTCCTCATACTCCTAAAGTATAGCAAAGTGTGAATGTGTTCTAAATAAATGTATGGCGAATGATATTGTCGTGTTTTGAACTATTATGCTATATATTATAGCGTAATCTGAAAAGACCTTGACACACCCTCCCGCTCCATCCAGAGTGCGAGAAGTGACTTGATTATTTCATACAAAAAAAAACAAACGCGCGTAACCTCTTCACATGACGTAAACAACAATGATACTAAAATTATCTGTGGTTTAGTGAGGTAGTTTTTTTTTGCTTCGGTGTTGTTGAGGGTTCAGTTTATTTTTCAACATTACATTAGTTACTTCTTAGACATAAAAAATTGGCGCCTCGTCGAACTGAGTGTGACTAATAAGAATTTGAATTTTCAATATCTGTTCTAGTACAGTCGCTTTTCGTGTCTGCTATGTGACCGCGTTGTTCTGCTAAACCACGCAACGGGTTTTGATGCAGTTTTCACCATTTAGGCCTACGCCACACTTGACGAAAATTCCGACGCTGAACTTCCGTTGCGGTAAATCCGTCAGACGCAGCGGCCGAGCGGTCCGCGACGGAGCGACCGATCTTCCGAGTAGTGTGCCCGTTGATAGTCATTTATATGCAATAAAATGCGCGATCCGTGACGGAATTTGCGTCAAGTGTGGCGTAGGCCTTAAGGTACCATACCGTAGCCGTCCGCAGGCGGCTGCAGCAGGCGACACTACTGGTTTTTATGTATTTCTATAAAATAATTTCCATAGCTAGCGACACGTTGGCTTCATAGAAATAGATAGATAGATAAAAGGTTTTTTTATTGCACACAAAAGACATTGCACAACATACAAAATCACGGTTAAATAATGAATAATTACATAAATAAGTAGCTAAAAGGTGCCATTATACAGAAAAAAACATAGAAAACAAAACACTGTAATGACAATATTGTCTATGACACAGTTTAAAAAAAAATTAAAAATACAAAGTGCGGTGTGCGTCTCAACGAAATACATAGAAACCAGTCATGTCGCGGCGACACGTCGCTTGCTGCTGCCGCCTGCGGTCGGCTACGGAATGGTACCTTTATGTTCGGTTCACACACATCAGTGAAGCCATCGTTCCGACACAGTACCGGCACAGTGCAAAATATTCTTTCATACATTCTCATGCCGGTGTCGGCACTGCTGCGACACTGACACTGACAACTGGGGACGCGTTCATAGAGAATGTATGAAAGAATATTTTGCACTTGCGCCAGTACTGTGTCGGAACTGTGGCTTCACTGATATGTGTGAATCGACCTTTATAGAGTTTATTCCGAAAGGTTTATTTATTTATTTAACCATTTATGTACAGACAAGTAGAAAAGAGCAGAAAAATACGTACAAAGCTGATGCTTTATTGCTTGGTGGTGCTTGCTTTTGTGTATATAATACATTAATATTTACAGTGCAGTATGTTAAATAACAGAGGGCGTAAACTTCGTTAATCTATATCATTATTAGATTAAACTAAAATATCAGCATATAAAATAAGAATTTATAAATAAAACAGAATTTAAAAAAAAAAAGAGTGACAATAAATACGAAACGTCCTGTTTAAAATCAAAATAGTACCTGGCGTATTGACGTTACCCATATCGGCCGTACTACCACGTTGAAAGACAAGTGGGCTTGTACAGAGTGATTCTGTTACATATCAATTTAATAATAGTAGTAGTTTGATAAGTAATGTTATATAATTAACAAATGCTTCCTCTCTCCTAACTCACTTATTTTGCTGTGCCCGACAGGGTCCATATGATCTAATTATAAGTTTACCACCTAAAAATACCTACATGTGGAATGCAATAAAGTATTGAGTATTGAGTAATAATTTTTAGAGAATATTTTATGTTTTTTTGCATGCTAAACTATTACTGGTTAACGCGAACGCCTTTCTTTAACTAACATATTGATAATAAATCTCCATGTTTAGTAAATTTGTAAAAATCGTGCAAAGCAGGGGCGGGTCGCTAGTTTGAAATTTGAAATACAACCTTTGTCCTCAGATCACTTAGCTGCAACGATTCTTTCAGCATAGTTTTCGACGAGAACGCTCCCCATTCGTCCAAACCATCTGATGTCACTCACAACTCGCTCGCTAAGCCAATCAGTGACGAGCATTCTTCCCTGGCTAAGCCAATTACCGACGACGATTCGTTCATAGTGTTCGCTCACTCTAATGAGGGAACGGAAAGGAACTCTTCATTTGATAAGAGATTGGAGAGAGTGAAGGAGTGTGATTATAAGACTGAAAGTTCGTGTGAGAAGAAGAAAAAGAAGGTAAGGATTTTATGTGTTTTTTTTTTAAATAATTCTGATTTTCAAAACCAAGAAAAGCAAAATGAGATTTTTGAAAAAAAAATGTTGAATATTGACAAAGCCGGATCGTATCTTATTTTTACGTCAGAAGAACCACAGATTTTGTTGGCATACATTCAAATAACTAGACCCCCACACACACACCAATACATAATACCGAGACTCCTCCGTGCCTCGGAAAGCACGTTAAGCCGTTGGTCCCGGCTGTCATTTGTGGATCTTTGACAGTGGTTACGGGTCGTGAGAAGCCCGAAAGTCGGACAACTAGTCTTACCAAGGGGTATCGTATTACCCAGTTACTGGGTTGTGGAGGTCAGATAGGTAATCGCTCCATGTAAAACACTGGTATTCAGCTGCATCCGGTTAGACTGGAAGCTTACCCTAACATAGTTGGGAAAGGCTAGGCAGATTATGATGAAATTCAAATATGATCAAAGTTCTGATCAACTCTTTTTATAAGTAATATTTTAAAGCTATAAGTATCGATATCGGGATAGTAGCTAAAATATTAATAACAGAACTCAGATCATACTGCTAAAGCCGATGGAAGGATGTACCATCCTCGCTAACGAAGGCAAATCCTTCCATATACCACTCCGTATAAACCGAACTCTGTCTGCCTGTCCGGTAAGCATTCAAATTTTGTGTGATAGCTATATTACTGCCTATGTTACAGTATTGTTTTTGCTATGTCACTACTCACAGTTAGTTAATAAGTATGTGAGCACCATGTATCTATCACATAATTAATTTATGTGTCATTGCGTCATTTGTAATTCTTTTTACCTACTGTGATGTAGTAATTTAAGTAATTTTATTCCAGGTGCATTATCTTCACTTATGCTTTCATATAATTAATGTATACAAAATATTGTAAAGCATTTCTAAAAGAGTAACGATGGAGTTTATTTCCCATTCTTCTCCATACGAAGCTACCTTTTGGAAGGGGCGACCAGAATCAGTTATATTTTTCTGTAAATTTTGACGTTTGAAAGTGACTTTTATGTGCCTAATTGAAATAAATAATTTGACTTTATCAATTCCATCATCTGCCTAGCCTTTTCCCAACTACGTTGGGGTTGGCTTCCAGTCTAACCGGATGCAGCTGAATACCAGTATTTTACATGAAGCGACTGCCTATCTGACCTCCACAACCCAGTAACCGGGTAATACAATACCCCTTGGTAAGACTGGTTGTCAGACTTTCGGGCTTCTGACGACCCGTAACGAGTGTCAAAGATCCACAAATGACAGCCGGGACCAACGGCTTAACGTGCTTTCCGAGGCACGGAGGAGTCTCGATGTGTAAAGATGGTCACCCATCCACGGACCAACCCCGGCAAGCGTTGCTTAACCTGAGGGATCGACCCGTGCGGCTGTTATTACGTAGCTACGAGCTCCCCCGCGAGCTGTGCCTAATTGAAATAAATAATTTGACTTTATCAATTAAACTTATATAATCTTCTCTCCGCACAGAAAGGCCACACGCGCCATTGGTCGCTGGACATGGTAGTGCGCGGCAAAGACCCCGCGAGCCCCGCGGACCCGGCCGGCCCCTCCAAACAGATGTACCTATACATACAGATGCAGCTGTGTCGACAGGACAGTCTACACGACTGGCTTAGAGATAACAGGTGTTGCGAGGGGCGGGCTGATAAGGTAAGGAAGTACTTTTGCACGTGTTTCTGTGACAAATAAACCTATTTTTCTTTCTTTCTTTCTTTCTTACTTGAGTAATATAGTCAAAGTCAACGTTTTTATTAATGCGATTTTTGGTGGATACAACAGGGTCTTAAAAATATTTTATAGTAGCTCAAAAATAGCTAGCAATAGGGCATGCATTGTTAAGTGACATATTACATGAAACACAATGGAGTAATTAATATCTATAGAAGTTATAATATATTGAATAGATAATGTATAATTATGAACATTGCATTAAAACATAAAATAGTTAGTCACATGAAATTTTGTCAACTAGGAATTCGTCAATGGTATAGTATCGTTTGTCTATTAAAAATGTATTAAGTTTACGTTTAAATTGTGTCAAGTTTAAATCTTTTATATCATTAGGTAGATTATTAAAAAAAAATTGAGCCATGCAAAGTATGCTCTTGTGCATAAGGGCAGTTTTTGAACTTCTTAGACATAATTCATGTCGATATGTTGGTCGTATGGATCGACAGCTTTGATCTGAAGCTTTTTAAAATAGATCACCGTGTTTCTTTACAAATAAAGCGGTCTCGTATAAGTAAAGACAAGGTAACGTCAGTATTTTTAAGGAGATAAAATGTGGTTTGCAAATTTCTGTTGATTTAAGATTGCATATGGACCTAATGCACATCTATTGCGCTTTAAAAATTTCAAGTTATATACACCCCTTCGCAAAAAAAAAGGGCACCTTAACAGTCATTGGCTTTTCCATGGATAATATTATTATTTTTACTATGTCATTAGCATAAATGACTAGTAATTTCTTATTATCAATAAGAATATCGTTTTTTGGCTACACCCCTCTTCCAGCAGCGCTACAATTTTGCTATATCCTATTGCTTTTTCTGCCATTACAATCGACACAAAAATATCTGTTTTAAGTCACAATAAGGCTGGATTATGCGACAAACATAAATTATTCTACTAAATATAACGAGAACTTAGTTTTAGTTGCCAGGATAACCTTTTAACCGCAAACCCGCAAAAAGTAAGTAAAAGTCACAAACTGAAAAAGGCATTATTATTGTTTTAAACAAAAGTTTCGAATTTGGAATTAACTTTTTTTCATACCCAGACTATTTATCAAGTGCCAGTAACATAGTTTGGCTATTAAAACCTCTTTACAACTAAATGATTACCAATAATGTAAAAAAATCAAAACCGCCCGTTTTTTTTTTTTTGCAAAGGGGTGTGTATATAACGAAAAGAAAAAACAAACACTACAAAATTTACAATGGGCGGCCTTATCGCTTTCCGCGATCTCTTCTAGGCAACCTTGGAATGGACAGTGATTTGCCTGGACATAAACTGGGGCTGTCGTAGGTGCAAATAATAAGTATACATCATCATCTGCCTAGCCTTTTCCCAACTATGTTGGGGTCGGCTTCCAGTCGGATGCAGCTGAATACCAGTATTTTACATCGAGCGACTGCCTATCTGACCTCCACAACCCAGTAACTGGGTAATACGATACCCCTTGGTAAGACTGGTTGTCAGACTTTCGGGCTTCTGACGAACCGTAACGACTGTCAAAGGTCCACAAATGACAGCCGGGACCAACGGCTTAACGTGCTTTCCGAGGCACGGAGGAGTCTCGGTAAGTAAAGATGGTCACCCATCCACGGACCAACCCCGGCAAGCGTAGCTTAACCTGATGGATCGACCCGTGCGGCTGTTATTACGTAGCCACGAGCTCCTCATATATATTACAGTATAATAATATTAAAAATAAATAATAAGTATACAATATACTAAAATAGATAGACATATCCAAAATAATATAACCATCTTTGTTCTCAGGTAAAAGTCCTCTTCAGCCAAATAGTATCAGCAGTCGAATACGTGCACTTAGCGGGTCTCATACACCGAGATCTAAAACCCAGTAACATATTGTTCGCGCCGGACGGACGGGTCAAGGTGGGCGACTTCGGGCTGGTCACAGCCATGAGCGAGACGTCGCAGGACGGAGAGAAGACTGAGATCGTTGATGTACATCAGAGGCATACGTATAGAGTTGGTGAGTACATATACTACATTTGAAATAAGGTTAGACATTTAAACAAACCTTTTTACAGTCCGTTCAACCGATTTTGACTTCTATACCGTAGGTTTAAGGATGGCATTAAAAGCAAAAAGGGTTACACAATACCAACTGTTTACTGCAGCTGCCATTTGTCATGCAACTAGCGCAATAGAGGTCAAAATCGGTCGAAAGGACTGTAAAAAAGGCTTATTTAAATGTCTAATCTTATTTCAAATGGAGTATAGATAACTCGTAATAAACCCAGCAATATTCTGTTCGTGAAAACAACAAATTGGTGTCATGCCCCCAAATTCTGACATTTAAGCCTATGAAGAAAATAATCCTAACTTCCTAACTATCCATACTTCCTTACATATTATAAAACAAATTCGAAAGTAATTCGGTCTGTCTGTATGTTACCTTTTCACGCCTAAACCACAGAACGAATTTGGACAAAATTTCGCAAGGAGATAGATGGCACCCTGGGGAAGGCTTAAGACATAGGCTATTTTTTATCGACATACCGCGCGGAAGCTAGTATTACGAGTATAAATGTGACAGTGAGTTTGTTTGTTTGTTAAGCTTTCACGCTAAAACGGCTGAACAGATTAGGATGAAATTTGGCACATGGGTCAAAAAAAATCGACCTTCTTGGATAAAGGTATACCCGAAAAGATACCCGATTGGACCATTTTGTATAAGAAGGTAGTTTTTTTTTTTTGCGAATTCTTAGTTGGTCCCTTAGTAAAAGTTGTTCATATTGATGGGTAAAGCACCCCTTAAGTTTTGTCGCATGTTTTCAAAGTCGGCCTGTATTTCTTCATCCCCAGGCACCCACCTGTACATGTCCCCGGAACAGCTACTGGGTCATCCGTACAGCTACAAAGTGGACATATACTCTCTGGGCCTCATACTCTTCGAGTTGCTACAACCGTTCAGCACTGAGTCTGAACGCGTCGCCTGTTTGTTGCGCTTGCGACAGTCCAAGTACCCTGAGCAGTTCATGTTGCATTATCCGCAAGAGGTTAGTAGTTATATCGTTTATTTCATAAAGTCACTTATAAAATACATTTTTAAATATTAGAATATAAAAACATTTAAAAATATAAAAAATAGAAGTCCACCGGTGTCGGGAGCAGGGTCCAAGCTACCGGTGGTTAGGGCTGCAGAGACAGGAACCTCCTCACATTGCGAGCCGTGTCAAGGAGTACTGCTTTCTGAATCAGGCCCTTGATCCAACCGCCTAACGAGAGCCTCGAGAGATGTTGGTCGAGGCTTTTGGCCATCAGGCCATTGGCCGTTACGACAATCGGCACACTGATAGCCGAGTTCACATTCCACATGTCGACAACCTCGTGTGCTAAGTCGAGATATTTTATTTGTTTCTCTTTCTCAGCTTTCACGAGGTTCTCGTCATGTGGGATGGTAACATCGATTATCATTGCGCGGCGCGCTAATCGGTCTATCACTGTAGTTATATTATTGTTATAATAACTGTATTGACATTTTAATTTTATTAAGTAGGTTGCAATTGATGGACCACCTGTCTCAAACCCAGAGGTTCCGGGTTCGATTCCCAGTGGGGGCAAAATTTTCTGCTCGGTTGGTTTGTTTGGGCTTGTTCTAAGTCCGCCTGGCTAGCTATGCCACCATCTTTTGTAAGTCTTTCGCTATAACAACAATGTTAACAGCATTGTTGTGTTTCGGTAATTAGAAGTAAGATAGCCAGTTCCTCTGTGGTTGAGGATTCCGGGTGAAGCTCACTTCCACCTTCAGCTTGATCATTACTTATTATCAGGTGAGATCAGGAGCTTCACCGTTTGTAGATTAAAAGAAAAAAAAAACCACGATTCTTGATGTGTTCATGTTCATGACATCTATGGAGATAAAAGTAGAACACATTATTATTTTTTTGTTTATTGATATAATTGATTTACATAAATACGTATTTACAAAAAAAACTTTATTTTATTTTTTATTTTATTATTTTACCTATTGGTTAAGGGTATATTATAATAAGGATACTACCTACCTAGGATAAACCTGTATCTCGGGTATCTCACTCAAGTGCTTATAAATAAGTTTGTTCTAAGATTCCAACTACTAGTAAATTATTTAAATTTATTTAAAAAGAAGTTCGTAAGTTATCGGCAAAACGCGCTATTTAAATTTTATTATGCAGTAAAAAACTGCTCATATAAAATGGTTTTTTATATTTTTGCATAAATAATTACGTCATTCGTCGTGCATTGTACCTAAAAAAACAAATATTACATATTTTGACTTTGGCACCGATGACGCCGCAAAAAAACATCGGCGGTGTGCGCCACGCCGATCGGCGCACACGTCTACTATGTACCATCGAAGAAGTTCATATCTATGCACCGTAAGGACTATTTCTGCTTGCAGCGCTCGGCCGTTATAGAACCGGGGCGGTAACAGATGTGGTCATCGTGTTCACGGGATTTTGTTTTGAAACTGCTAAGATATGAAGTTCTTCCATAGTACTATATAGTTTTCTGTCAAATTAAGAAAAAGGTATCCTAATTTTATGCATCATCTTAAGACATTTGTGCGACCATGTTCTATTATGATTATATTAAACACGATTAGGTTAACTGTAGTTAGCTTCTTCTTCTCTGTAAGGTCTAGCCCCCCCCCCCCCCCCCCACCTAGTAGCAAAGAATAGTACAGAAGGCGCACTCCGCATTTTAGATATGAAGTTACAAGTACGCGACGGGCTCGACTTGCCGGACCAATTTAGTGAACGTAACGTAGTCAGAAGATATATGAGTTACGCGATAAAGAGAGAGGCAACTTCTAGGTTAATATAAATGTAGGTAATTAGCGCTGTGCGACCTGAATTGCACTTTATTGTGACGATGCAAGAGTCGCTTTTTGTTTTAATGATTTTGCGGAGTGAACTATCTGTAGTATGCTAGTGGTCTACGGTCTCTTCATTTGGTAAAAACCATAATGTATTGTTGCCAGACGGAAGTGTTAAAAATGATGCTGAGCGAGGACCCGTCGAAGCGCCCCACAGCCACAGGCGTGCGCGCGCGCGCGCCGCTGTACCAGCTCACCAACCCGGAGCATCACTACATACTGCCTGCGATGGCCGCCGGGTAGACCTGGCATTACAAGCTTTGTTATTTAATTGTACTAAGAAGGTATGAGAGGTAAGAAATCTTAGAGTTGCAGTCGCCATTTTGGCAACAAAATGAATGGTTTTAGGCCGCGTCCTAACCAAAGCGATCGTAGCGCGAACAGACAACAGTCGCACTGTTGCGTTCATTATCTTCGGCGAACACGAACGCGTGGTCGCGCCGACAGAGGGCGTCTTCCAGTTTTCTGAACAAATGAGTTGGCATATGAACGCGACCGATCGCTTAGGTTAGGACACAGGGTAACAATTTATTAGCTATGACTGATAGGTGGACCTGTTACAATGAAAGAAAATATATGGATGAAGCGCTATGAAAACGATTTCAAACATTACTGAAATTGCGAAATTAAGTACGAAAATACTATTGAAGTAACCAGTCAAAAATGACCTTTAACTATGTCTGTATAAGATACAGTTTAAATTCGCTACATGTGCCTATAAGTTATTATTAGGCATAATGAATGGTCAAAGATACTATGAATTGCATACAAAGAGTTTTTGTGATGACATAACATAATGTAATCATAGACGTAGAATTTAATAATATCGCGTGTGCCTTGTAAAACTCGTCTTTATTCGTAAAAATTTTGATTTTGTATAACCTTGTTGAAGATTTTTAGGGGCTAGATAATTTTACTCTTAGAAATAGTAATACCGAGGGGTATTACTCTTAGGGCCTACACACAGCACTTTGAAGACTTTGAATCGATTCATACGAATGTGAACCTTATTTGTATGTTCATATTCGTATAAGCTAATGTGAGCAAGCGTTTCATTCAAATATAAACATTAATTCAATAAGAATAAAGTTCACATTCGTCTAAGACGCTTAGTTTTCTTCGCTCAATTGGCGTTTCACACGAATATGAACCTAAGTCTTAATATAATAATAATAATGTTCATATTTGTATGATAGAATATTAG
Organism: Lithophane leautieri; assembly: GCA_949152455.1. NCBI lineage: Eukaryota > Metazoa > Arthropoda > Insecta > Lepidoptera > Noctuidae > Lithophane > Lithophane leautieri. The sequence continues at coordinate 3,601,283 of OX424479.1, read as the reverse complement.
GTGTAAGGAATTTTCGCTTGACGTTGACAGTCAAGCCCTCAGTTTTTTATAAACCCAGTGTATACTACCCTTCTAGATTACTCGAAGGGCTGTATTATTTATTCTTATGTTTAGAATAACTTATTTTCTCTATTATGTAAGCAACTCCCCGAGTCCTAATATTAACGATCGTGGTCGCGCCGACGGAGCGCACCGTACCGCGCGTCCTATTCAAAAGAGATCGTCGCGCGAATACGCGATCAAGATAAAGATACCATAAAGATACATTTATTTGTTCAAACATGTGTAACATGATACATGAATATGCACATATATATATAATTTTACCGGACCAACATGCTTTGCCTCACTCGACGTACAAAATGTTTACAATTATGTTATTAATTAAATTGGCAATTATAAATTAATTTTTAATGTGAGTTTTATTAAAATTAGAGTCAGTGCAAAATATAGTCAATAATTCAGTATACAATTGTCGCGTGCATGTTAATTTTTGTTCGGAAAACTGAATAGCGCCCTCTGTCGGCGCGGCCACGCGTTGGTTCACCGAACAAAAAGTGTACGAATTTGCACGCCGGTCGCTTTTAAATAGGACGCGGGATTTCGGGTTTCCGAACAAATGATCGAGACGATCGCGTCTTCGCGCGACTGTCGTTTTTTTTAGGCCACGGTCGTAACGTATTCTAAAGCATTTACTTTTAATTCACTGCAGCTACTATCACTGGCCGGTAAAATAATAATACTGCAGATCTTTAAAAAAAAAAATGAGGCGTAGCTTTTTGAATGTTAGATTGTACATGTTTTAGTGATAAATCTAGTTTTGCACTTTTTAGTTGAAATTAATCATGTCAACAAGATGGAATCTTTCTTTATCGAATTCACCATAGATTTTTTAAAGTCATCTGAAAATGTTATGTTTCTTAAAGCTGATTGTTCCAAAGTCAGATATCTTTTTTTCCGTGGAATAAAATTGACGTCTGACAGTTTTTGTATGAAAAAACTGTCAGATAATTCAAAATTATTCCTCGGAGAAAAATATCTAGCGTTGTAAAAATCGGTCCTGAAGAAATTACCTTATCTAGCAGATAATATAATACAAATTCTGTTCCATTTTTTAATTTATTTGATGTATAATGCCTATCCAAAGATTGTGAAACAGGCCCTTGATCTTCTGAATTAAAAAATACAATAGACGTAGATATATTTAGTAACCTATTCCGCTTAACTATTCTTCAAGAGTCATAAAACCCTGTAAGAAATCGACACGTGTTTCACCTCTCAACGAGGCATCCTCAGGATGACGATTGACCAATTGCAAACCAGAACACGACGTGTTGCCACACCGAGCGCTGGACGCAGAGTCCAGTCGCAGTCTTCTGAATTAATTTCATATCACGATTAGTCGACCCTTTTATGCTGATAAAATTTGGTGCATTATCATTTTTTTGCATGAAATGTGAATTCCACTCTCAGATTTTGTTTTGTAACAAATCAAATATTGAATGTATTCTTCTGTACTTATTGAAAATGATTGATTAAATAAGCAATAATAAAGTAAGTAAAATAATTTGTTGTAATTTAATTGTATTAATGAACGTAAGACTGGAGCTGGGTATTGTCAGAATGTTTCTGTATTTTGTAATAGAAATAAAATGTTACAATAAATAAAATTATGCAAAAGAAAAATATTTAAATGTTATGCAAGTTAATAATAATATTTTGGTAATTTTTAATGCAACTAGAGTTTGGCCAACGAAAGCAGACCACGAATTATTATCTGTTGAATATTTTACTTTACTTCTAAGTACAATATTACATGACTACATTCCTACTAATATTATAAATGTGAAAGTTTGTGTGTTTGGATGTTTATTACTCAATCACGCAAAAACGCTGAATGGATTTGGATGAAATTTGGCAAACAGTTTATAACCTGGATTAACACATAGGATACTTTTTATGTATTCCTACGGGATCGAGACTTACGCGGGTGAAACCGCGGGGCGCAGCTAGTTATTATATAAATATGAAATACTGATGTAAGTATCGCATAATATGTCTTGAATAATAAATAGTATCGACTCCGTTTAAGCAGTGTATAGCCAGCTCTAGATTTTTTTTAAATTGCCGCCTTTTTTCTTGTACAGCTTTCGTTGGCCAGACATATTCTTTCGTAGGTGGCTTCGTTACATGTTATAATCTTACGCCAACGCATACTCCCTTGTATAAACATGTATTAATAAGTTGTAAGCTATACATTCAAACAGGAAAAACTATTAATTACTGTTTAGTGGAAACTATAAGTAGATGGAATGGAAAACTGAAAATTAACTGTTAAAAAATGTTGCACTTACCGATATTATGATTCTGTATTGAATACTCTAATCCTCTTATTACCTAATAAACGCGGAGTAAAGTTACAACTTACGAGCAGTATACGTTTTTCGCGGACGCTGTTGGAATTTCAACTTTCGGTGCTGAACCAAGCTTTGAAAATCCAATAGCACGCTTTTATTCAGATATTCATTTAGGTGTAGCCTAGTGTCAGTGAAAAGGGCAAACTCTGAGTTTATTAATAAGGGGTAAATAAGGGATTATGTACACTTTAAGTAAACAAGACTATTGTTAGGGCGCACATCTGGCGAGACGCAGCGCAGCGTTTTCGTCACTGCCAAGCAAATATCAACGCTGTATACCTAAATATAAAAATGAAAATAAATAAACTGAGACGCCCGCCTCGTTCCGCTTAGACGCGCTCTCGAACTAATAGAAGTTTATTTATTTTCAACTTTATTTCAACCTTGGCAAGGTCGATATTTGTTTGGTAGTGACAAATGCGCTGCACTGCGCCCCGGTCCTTAAAAGCTTTGTAATGTTTGTGATTTGATCACATTACTATTGTAATATATTAGTTAAGGTAAACAAATAAATGAATGATAATGTAATATTTGTTGTTTACACTCAACCTGGTGACCTGCTGGTATTCCCGTAATTAAAAACTTCATAATTTAGTCCCAATCTCATCTCGGTGACAATCAGTGTAAAAAATATAGAGTTTAGAGGTATTTTCTACTTATTAAGACTTTTAATTTTGTAAAAATATTTTTTAATAAAATTAATATTTAAAAATTATAATATGAATTTAAATAAATTATTATAATAATTAAAAAAAAATTGTTATTAAAATGATTATTTAATTATTATAATAATTTATTTAAATTATTATTTATATTAAAATTATTAAAATTTTTGGAGTACGTGATTTTTCGCTTCACAGTCTTAGTACTTAGGTGTGGAGAGATGTAAAAAAATCGAAAAATAAATTGCATCCTTGCATGGGCTCGTATGTCGGGGCTGTTACCACCGGACCACTACTGTTATCTTTTTATGTCCAGTAAAATTGGTTAGCGAAAAGGTAATAAAAACAACACATTGGTTAAACCATAACTTAGATTTAATTATAAATTAATCGTCACCAATTAAAAATAAAACATTTCTATGCATTTATATTTCGATCACATACATAATACTTCAATTAATACTATTAATAAACTAAATGTGCTTTTAGCATAATAAACATTTACCAATTATAAAATTAATAGGCATACAACAAAAATAGATACAGATGTTGCTTTTTATTTTCCTCTTGCTCGCACGCACGTTGTGTGAGCGAGAGGTGAATAGTTGAGCCGCCATATCTAATCCAATTTTGTAAATAAAAGGCATCTAGTATTTACAAGGCATCACTGGATTTTGTGAAAATTTAAAAGTGGTCCCAACAAAAGTATTTACGAATTCAGATCTTTATTATTAAGCTGACAATGGGCAGAAACTTGGTTTCATCGTTTTATAGAAATAAAAACTTGATTTCCTAGCTAAGTTCCATCAACAGTTGCGTAGTGGATACGAGGCTATTTGTAAAGTAAGGGAAATAAATTATTTATCAAATTGACACATTACGTCAATTTGCCTTGTTATCGCCATATCATACAACTGTCAAAGAATTATAGCTTTGATTTGAATAGACAGACAATTTAGGTTAACCGTCAATTTACTAAAAACAATATTCCTACGCCTTGGGTATACAAGCGTGATTTTATGTATTAAATAAAACAGACGGCATCTGTTGTACAATAGCTAGTGATTATAGAACTATGTTGCCAGCACTTTTGACCTCATTAGAAGATATTTACAGAATAACCGATACTATCTATAAAATTTCAACCGATAATGACAATATTAACGACACTATTGAGTTTATAACCTTTTATATTACAAATGAAAAGTGTTAGTTAAAATAAATAACGCACTATAAAAATACCTAGACTTGAAACATAAAACTAGATTTTATTATTTTAATGAATAGGAGGTAAACTGATCATAAAAGGTATTGAAATATATTATTTATCAAAAACCAACGTTCTGAATAATGACGACGCTATGTGGCGGCCACCGCTCTTCTAGGAAACCATCAATGACGGCCGGATCCCAATATTCATCAGCGCTGTAGCGCTCAGTAGCGATAAAGGTCCAAAGTGACTAACCAGAAGGCGAACCAGAGAGTCTAGACAAAGTGACATTCTATCAACGATAACGATCATGGAAAAGTTAAAATTGTATTGGATTGACATAAGCTATCGAAAAGCTTATGTCAATTCTGTTTAAAGTCGTTGTATAAATATGAAACGCTTTAGAAGCGATTGTCACTTGTTTAGGCCCTCAGAGAGTCTAGACAAAGTGACATTCTATCAGCGATAACGATCATGGAACAGTCAAAATTGTATTGGATGGACATAAGCTATCGAAAAGCTTATGTCAATTCTGTTTGAAAGTCGTGGTGGAAACACAAAACGCTTTGAAAGCGATTGCCACTTCTCTAGGCCCTAGGTATAGCTACCGAGCGCGACAGCGATATCGCTTATATCTGAATAGGACTTCGTTTTGAATTTCGAATACTTAACATACTTTAGGATAACCCGAATTTCATTTAATTTCGCTTTCATTAAATAGTAGAGCAACCCTTATACATATTATAAAACAAAGTTCTCCACCACGTCTGTCTGTCGTCCTGTACGCTCAAAAACTACTGCACCGATTTTCATGCTGTTTTTACCAATGGATAGAGTTGAAGAAGAGAATGGGTTCTCGAGTAAGGTTTTAGTATATAATAACCGATATCCACGCGGACGAAGTCGCGGGCATCAGCTAGTGTATGATAATTTCATTAATTATTAATACATTTTATTTTTATGAGCTTCGTGAATTATTGTCCTTGCTACCTCTCTAGTAAAATGAGGTATTCACTCAAATTACGGAGATAAACATTAATATATACGACATAATTTTACTCTACATTTTAAAAGGACACTTCGCCAAACTCGCATTTCGTACTCCAATTTTAATATCAATAAAAAAAATGCATCTAAAGGTGAACGCACACTTATCCGAGGCGAACGAATCGAAGTCAACGACAACACTAGGAACGGTCTTCCAGATTCGGACGATTCGACGCGGGCAGGTGTGCGAAGTTTCATAGAAAGAATTCTAAAATTCGTTTCGTTCGGGTCGTTCGGCTCGGATAAGTGTGCGTTCACCTTAAGGAGGAATGCATGATTTCTACCTTAAATTATAACAAAAAAAGCATAACAAAAAACAAATATACACAATATTCAAGATTTTTATTTCATAATAATATTAAAATAAGTGACTTGGTGAAAGTGGGAGTGTGTATTGAACCAAACTCTCAAGCGACAAAGGCGAGGTTATGTTATAAAATAAAAATCATGAATATTTACTACCTACTACTAATCTAGACTTAATTTAGTATTGGTCATTTTCCAGTACAATAATATTATATTACATATACATACATATAAAGCTATACGATTATCAAATATCACATTTGTAAACGAGATTATATTATTATACAAGTTATATCAGACACGTCAATGTAAGTATACAACTATACAGGCGAACCAAACAAACTGTGAACCAAAGACAAAATAAATTGACCTGCAGTTGACGTGGCAACACTTTGTTACCTTTCTGCCTTCTTTTACTTTTCTCGCCAGTATCAAAATTTAATTTTAGCATATTAGTTGAACAGAAAAGTTTTATGATATTGTTTGACCGATACCACTGTACCGCGCCTTAGGTAAGTACGCGAGACGGGGGCAGTACAGACTGCTCATTCGTCAACGCTCACGGCGTCCCGCCGCTTATTTGTCAACGCTGCCCTCCGCCTCGCTGTGACGTGGCTAAGACGTGGTACAGCGGTCTCGATCAAACGATAGAAGAATGTAAGCCCGGCTTTAAGGGACGTCTGAGGTTTGATTTTATGATTACAATGTTGTCCGACTGTTGCAAAATCGAAGCCAAACTGTATTTTGCTATTGGCTTGCAGTTTGAAAGTAAGACTGAACCCATGCTTAAGAAAACAATTCAATTTTGAGATAGCTAGATAGCATAGAAGCTATCTTAATTATCACAAGTGAAACTTAGGCGTCTTCTGTCGAAGATAAGCAGTTTTATTTAGAAGACAGTTCAACTGAGCAGTGCGATTCTAAATCTATAACAAACACTACAAATAACAAAATAATTACATTTATAAAATAAAGATCTTTTTTATTAATATACTTACATTTCGAAACGTCCATCATACTAAAAAAAAAAAGATTTAATATTCGAATAATGTTTCATTATAATTTTATAAAAAAAACATTATTAACACCTTAGTTCTAAATTCAACATTCTAAATTTAAATTCCCTGTCAACTCTTATTAAAACTATGACTCGTATTATTATTTTGTAGAAAACTTGGAGTCTTACCCTCTTTCACAATTCTTAAGGCTTGCAACACTCTTGCTGTATCCAATTCTTTTTCTGACGCCTTTTCGTTGTCAAGGCAAAGCTCTGTCATTCTAGCGTTGAACTGTTCTAGAACTTTTACTCTATAGTCTATGGATGAGGCTACGGGATTGGCTGTCAACCATAGATTTTCTAAGCAAGGAAGTTTACATATATGCTGAACTTCTTCGACGTCGGTGATGACATTGCAGCTCAAATCGAGGCTCTCCAAAGAGTACAAACGTGAGAATCCCTGCAGACTTTCTACTCTGTTTTGGGAAAGGTCTATTCTGACTATGTTGCCTATCTTTGCGTACCAATTTTCGCAGGCTGCAAAGCTGTTCATAGAGAGATTCAGTACCCTTAGTTCGTGGAGGCAGGAGATGTCACATAGTTCCTTTAATTTGTTGGATGATAAGCTTAGATGTTGAAGCTTCGGGACAAGTCTTATAGCCCAGTCCACGTTCTGTATGTTGTTGCTCGCGAAGTTTATTAGAGACAGCTTCTTCCATTTCTGTTGACAAAGTTAATAAGAAAATAATTATAATGAATCGTTAGGCGCGAACATGTTTACTCTTCAAGGACATTCTAATTAACTACAATGGTTTTTGGTACGCGGGTGTACCGCGCGCGGTCATACAGGTTGGGCCAATAGAGTAGAACTATTTGTATACTTATACTACTCCTATGAAAAAGTTACCCCTCTCCACCCTTCGGGGAGTACGGGCGTGGTTATTATGTTATGTGTAATGTTTTACTGTATCTCAACTGGAGTGATATCACTGCCTAAAATAACATGATAATTAGTTATCATTTGAAACTTGACGATATTTAATATTACTTAAGTTGTATTCGATTTAGGCCAACTGTGACGTACCCATCAACAAATAGCATTCACACTCATTTCAAATTTATTTTTGATAAGTATGACCTGTATGACCGCGCGCAGTACACCCGCGTACCAAAAACCATTGTAGTTAATTAGAATGTCCTTGAAGAATTAATCCTTATCCTCACTAATCCTTGTCCTTACTAATATTATATTACAAATGCGAAAGTAACTCCGCCTGTCGCGCTTTCACGCCAAAACTACTGAACCAATTTAAATGAAATTTGTTACACAGATAGCCTAGAGCCTGAGAAAGGACATAGGCTACTTTTTATCGACTTACCACGCGGGCGGAAGCTAGTTTATAATATTTTAAAACATTATTCAATTTTTTGAAAATATCTCAACCGTAACGTAAATTGGAATGATTTTAAAATTGAAAATACTAGTTTTGCATTTAATATTTATTTAATTTTAAGACTTTATTAATATCTTTGTGTGATATAATTATGCTTGCCTAAACAATTTCAACCAAAATTCTAATAGGATAGTTGTATTTTCGATTCAAAATCGTTCGAATTTAGGTAACGTTTATTTCGCGCGTTCGCGCTTGGGCCTGATGTTCTTTATATATCAATTCGATCCTAACATGAACAGCGCTGTTATCAGTTTGCACTAGACATGTGATGTGCGACCTATTTGGTGCAGATAATTATAATAATTACGTAGAGATAAACCTATTGACTCACTGTCCACGTGCGCCGAGGTCGCCCCACTATGATAATGTTAGCGATTTGATACATTTGTACTGGAATTTTGTAAGAGCTAGCAGCCTCGAAAATTCCTGGTTGCTATGCTCATTGGTCATAGATATTATCTAACAATAAGTAATCAAATGCCTATGGCATTAAGTCCGCCTCTGTTAATTTGTGAGCTTAAAGTATTAAATAAATAAATAAAATAAAAAAATCAATATTAGGTTTTAACCTAACCTAACCCAGGTCATGGTCTACCCCTGTGCCAAATTTCATCTAAATCCGTTAAGCCATTTTAGCGTGAAAGCGGAACAAATAAACTCACTTTCGCATTTATAATATCAGTTCGGAGTAGTAAGAATAATAAAATCACGACTGGCAAGTGGCATTCCCCGTCGAGTTAAGCGAATCTATTACCATCAACTGGTCACAAGTCTAGAATCCTAGCTGCGATTGAGTTTCCTAAGACGAAAAAGAGGAAAATAGCACAAAAGCCCCTAAAGCCTAGAAGTCCCGCGTAATAGACTAAAAATAGCCGAAGAATTTAGAAGTGCTACAGATTTAGAATTTAATAGAAAGCTGTATAACTGGTTGTGTGAGTGATGTTTTTATTCCATCAGTGAATATTTTAAGTATAAAATGTAAAACTTATTTATTATAAATATTAAGACATCTATATTGACATTACATAAATAATATTCAGACATTTTCATTACTCTTGCTATTTATTTTATTTTATATTTATTGACATATTCTTAATTAGACATCATTGTTATTGATCGCTATTTTTACTTAATAAGTACTATTTTAAATCAATAGAATTGTATCTAATTTTATTAATTTCATTATAATCCAAATTAAAATTATGAAATTATTATTCGTATTTTTATGTTATTGCTAATAACTAAATGTGTACTGCATGCTTTAAATATAACCAAGATGTAAATCTAAATATTTGCGCGGCTAAGATGCCGAATATAGTGAAATCCATTTACCTTAAGAACTTATGTTAGCTACCTATGTTCTTGCAAATAAATGTTTTATTTATTTGTTTATTTATTTATTCTGAACAAAATTACATTTGTGTCGAATACAGGATTAATACAATAATAATAATCAATAAAAGTTACAATTAATTACAAGTTAATGAATACACGGAATAATAATAATAATCAATAAAAGTTACAAATAATATAGATAAAATGTCAAAAATAAAATAAGAAATTAACGTAATCAAAAAAAAAAAAACATGTCAAGAATGAGACTTAAACAATAAACAAGTTACACTGTGGCATTATTTTTTGTCCCTAAAAAACTCGTCTATATTATAGTAGCACTTCGTCAATAGGAATGAGTTCATTATCATTTCATTTCACTAAGTGAACTCAATACTTTGTCTGACTCGGACCGAAAACCATGACTCAGTACAGCAGTTAAGCCTGCAACGGCTTGACCATTAAATTAAAAAACTAATGAAGTGCTTTCTAAACGACAAGTTCATAACAACAAAGTTATCGATTTTGTTATCACTATCAACTATATGTAGTTTGGTATTTAAGGAAAAATAACTAATTATCTTAGACTGCTCATTTTCCTTAACTTATAAAAACACTCTATTATGATTGTATAGACAAGTTATGTGCCATGATGTCATACCGTATACGAAACATATTACTCATCTATACAAATAAATAAAATTGAAGTGTCTGTTTGTAATATCAAAATCAGAGCTTTTTACTAAATGCATATGAAATTAGTTATAACAAAATAAAAAAACAATTTTGTCTGTCTGTTCCGGTTAATCTCCGAAACGGCTGGACCCATTTTGACGGGAATTTCATTGGCTGATGTTATAGGAGTAACTTAGGATACCTTTATTTTAGAAAAAGAATTAGGGTCCAGGAGCTAGTTATCTTAACCATCCTAACTAATATTATAAATGCGAAAGTGAGTTTGTTTGTTACGCTTTCACGCTAAAACGGCTGAACGGATTTGGACGAAATTTGGCGCAGGGGTAGACCTTGACCTGGAAAAGGACATTAGCTACTTTTTATCGACATAACACGCGGGCGAAGTCTCAGGCGGAAGCTAGTTAAAATCAACTGTAAATTACTGCCGCTTTGAAGTTAGATTTGCATAGCGGCTTATCTTATTGAAGCCTGCAATGTGCAGCAGACCTAGACATGAAGTGAGCTACATTTTAATAGGCTTAGACGGTCATAAGGTGACACGATCTGAAGAATAGCTCCATTAAAGTAGATGCGAAAATCGAATCGAAAATCTTTCAGCGTCTGTTTTCCCTTCCGACTATAACCCGTCAGCCTTCAAAGCAAGATTAAAGGTATGACATTATTTTGCTGGGATAACGCACACTTTCGAGTGTGCGTTATCCCAGCAAAATAATGTCAAAAATGTGTGCGATACCCTAGCAAAATAATATCGAAAATAGTCATTTAAATCTTATAGATAATTAGTTGCCCAAAAGAGGGCCTATTTGGCAATAAAAAAGATACATTTGGCCGTACTTCAGTAATAACAAAACCTGTGTAATATGACCTCTTATTGTACTGAAACTCCTTACTGCGCTAGGCCTGCTCATGGTGAAATTGTTACCACCAAACTGTGTTCGACTGTACTAGGTGTCTGGTTATTGCAACAGCATAACTTGGGGAGGATTAAAATTATAATATTATAGGTCGATATCGTGTTGGCTGAACTGATTATAAAATCAATAAAGGTTTGTCATCGTTGATGTGAGTATCTGAAGTATCATTAGGGCTATTATGCATACATCGAGATAATGAACATGACATTTATGATCATCATGATATTTATGGGTAATGCGTGCCATAGACGTTCAAGTAATTTGATCAAACAGGCTAGTTCAAACAGTTTTATCAAATAGAAATACGAAAATTCTTCATGCCATTTGATAACATTTTTAATCAAATTTTCCTATATACATTCATGCCAATTTAATAAAACTGTTTGAATCAGCCTATTTGATCAAATTACTTGAACATCTATGGCCCGCACTGGAGGCCGACCACAACATTGTTAGGAAAAGGCTATAAAGAATGATAATTATTGATTTAGTATGGTTGAATACATAAGTGAATATTGATTTCGTTTTCCTTTGTAAAGTTAATGACGCACGAAGCTTTTGTTTTACGTTTTTATACAAGAATAGGTACTGACGTCAAAGAACGTCGTCATTTTCGTATCTTATCTATTAAAAGACGATTTGTATCACGAAATCAGGACATGTAGGTCCATGAAGGACATTCATTACTTTGCATAGATAATCATAAAGTTCAAATATAAATCAACAATTTATAATAACAACCAATTTTCGACTTTATCACTTTGAAATCCTGATTGAATTTTCAATGCCATGCAACAACTAGACCAAATTGACTCACCAACACCTGACACAATTCTAAAAATAGACTCTATCACAATAGAAATAAAATTGTTATTTACTTACAACAGTATCAGCAATGCTGGAGGGATCCTTATGCAGGATATCGACAAGCAGGAACTCGTTTAGTGACACGACACTTGCTGTTAACACTGATAGACTCACTAAAGTGTCACGGAGGCCACCTGAAGGAGAAACATAAAAAATAAATTACAGCTGATTTTATTATTTATTAATGATTTCTCACAATAGTGAGAGGGTGGAGAGTGTATATAATATACAAGCCGTGAGACTAGTTAATGCATCATTGAATTTGAGTTCATTATTCCATTGTTCAAAAATAATTATACTTGTTAGTTCTTGGCTAAGTTAGGTTGCTATAACGCTGGGAGTAGGGTTACCATCCGTCCGTATTTGTCCGTATTTTTTTTCTAGAAAATATAGAAAGTTAAATGATTACTGAATAAGGAATTCTGAATCAAAAAATACTGATTAAAAAGTTAAATGTCCGGACTTTTTTGCAAATATTCGGCATTTTGTCAGGTCAGAACTTTTCAAATTTCAAAATGGTAACTAGTTGGGTTTCAACACAACGACGCCGACGGTAGCTGAATGACGGCGCGGCGTCCAGGCGTGACTGGAACCAATCTTTGGTCACTATTTGGTCGGCGAGGCCTCGGAAGTATGATTTCTTGGGCCACGCGTCGAACAGTACATCTGCAGTCGCTATTGCCGGCAATCATTAACCTATATTGTTTTATGACGAAGAGCAAGTCAAAGCAACTACAGCACATGCATAAAACTACTGTAAATAATATATTAAGTATTTTTTTATATTCAAAGCTTGACACCATCCATCCCACTGCATTGCATCCGAATTTTATAAATGAAAGGTCTTTCGATTTTGAACCCTATAAAGAGATAAACTAGGTCTACCATTCTTTGATTCCATTTTAAGAAATCTAGCAGACAGACAGATAAACTATAATATTATGTACTGAGACATAGTTTGTTCAATGATAACAGATAAATAACTGGTTTCTGATTATCACTTACTTGAGTTACTAGCACAACAAGAATGTAGTGGAGTAATATTTGTGTTTACAATATCAATTTGTTTATATTGACAGTTGTAGTGTAAATAAGAGTTTTTATAACTCACTAGCTGAGGCCCGGGGTTTCATCCACAGTTTAATTTGAAGAAATTTGATTATTTATAAATTTATTTTTGCTTAGTGTTAATTCTGTTTTTTTTTTTTTTTGTTTGGGTCCTGATTTCCATGGCGTGATGTTACATAGCCTATAACCTTCTTCAAGAATTGAGCTATGAAATGCAAAAAGGGCTTTTCAAATCCGACTGGTAGTTACAGAGATTAGCGTGTTCAAACAAAAAACAAACTAATTCTTTAACTTTATTTAATTAGTAGAAGATATGTTTGTATTTTACATTTGTCCATTTTATTTGTTCTTATGTAATGATAAAGATGAGTTTGCATTTCATTTTTAAGTTAATTTACTCTATAATTTAAAGCATGCTGTGGCCTTGTGTAATTGAATGTGTACTAGACATTTTTTTTTTTTTACTCAATTTATTGAGATATTTTTTTTTAGTATAGGTACGTTTTTTGTTGGAGGTCCTCAATAAATATATAAATAATGCGCGAAGTATATTATTGATTTTATAAAACGCTTGGTAAACAAAATATTAATTGATATTAATGCAAATTGGCCTTGGACGATTTATGTTAAAATTTAAAAAAAAAAAAATAAGCTATGTAATAGCTTTTTATCTAAATTGAAAACCATTTTGCTTCATGCATAATGTATTAATTCCATTCAGCTAATTCTCTGCTAGGAATTGAACAATGTAACTATAAAAAAATCTACCTGCCTGTCATGGTTCCACGGTCACATCTATATTAATATTAAAACTGACTATTACTTTGTAAATCAAATACAAAATAAATTGAATGCTTATCAACTCCTTATCTAGTCAAACAAAAGCATATTCTTTCTATTTGTTGTGTGGTTGGTGACTAACCTGGTGTCAGAATTTTTTGTGCTGCCCATAGGCCTCTGACTTGACCTCACTTGCCGTTGAGAAATATCTCTAAACAAAAAAAAAAGCATTGAGAAATATCTCGAAGCATATAAAAAATACCACTTACCAACACTCTGTATACAAGCCATTGGCACTCCAAGTATCTTCAACTCAACCAGTGACTTAAACGGTATCAGATCAAAGTGCAGATCATTCGGCACTATGTTACTTGTACCCAGCTTCTCGTAACTTCCTTCAATGTTCAGGGACCGTAGCTGAGAGCAGAAGTCCAGGACATGACTAAAGTCATACATCTGATCTTGCTTCTCAGTTGGCGGACATGCCATTTTTAAACGTTCACTTATTGCATGTAACTGTAATATAGAATAGAATAGAATACGCTTTATTATCTACACCATAAAAAATACAGATATAAGTGTAGAAATAAAAAGGGTAATGAAGAAACGGTCACTTGAGGACAAGAAAGTTTGTGACTTGTGACTAATCTGTGAAATTTATGTATGTAGATATTCCAAAATTTATTTTAACTGTGTAAGACTACATAGAGTAGTGACCAAATTTGATTATTACTGCCCATGTGGATGTCGGAAAATATCACACAGGAACATAACCGAGATTAAAAGTACCCTATGTGTTCCTCCAGGTTCTATGTTAACGAGTTTGGTTTCCGCACTTAGTCCCTAAGGTGTACCATCCAAATCCGTTCATCTGTTTTTGCTCCAATCCGGAACATACAAATGGATAAAAATATTAAAGATATTTTCTCCATCAGTCGCATTCCCACACAGCAATAACTTTTCCAAAAATATTCAATCTATAGTTAGACTTTGTTACAATTTTTTTATATATATAGTTTTTATTTGCTCTATTAATTTAAGTTATATAATTACTTCAACAATGATGAAGAAAATCTACCTCTACAAAAATTGAAAACATGAAAATCCATACAGATTCTAATTCAAGACTGAATTAGAGTACTTAATTTATTCAGGTGCGACTTTATGGAAATCCATTATAAAATACAATAGATATAGATATATTTAGTAACTTGTTCTGTTTAAATGCGCTAATTATTGCGCTTTAATTTAAGCAGAAAAGGTTACTAAATATATCTATATCTATTGTATTTAGAATTTGAATAGCTACCAACCGCGGCTTCGCCCGCGTGGTTTGTCGATAAAAAGTAGCCTATGTCCTTTCTCAGGCTCTAGCCTATCTGTGTACCAAATTTCATTTGAAATCGGTTGAGTAATTAAGGCGTGAAAGCGCGACAGACAGACAGAGTTACTTTTGCATTTATAATATTAGTAAGGATTAGAGTACTTTAAGTTGTTGCTTTTGTTGCTACATACCTCGAGAGGTGTAAAGTGATGTGACCTTTCATCCTGCAAAAGCTTATCACCTTCCAAAAACAGTGTCTTTGCTAAATCTTGTAGCAAAAAGAATATATCATACAAATGGAAGTCTAGGAAGTGAGCGAACTCGGACGGCATCGTGAGCTTTAAATAGTTAAAAACACTCTTCAAGTATTCGCTAAGGCCCTCTCGCCTTTGCTCCACAAACTTTGGTGTTTTGTTGCGAATAACCTTTTTAGGCGGAAGCAGTTCTTTTGCGACCCCATGGTCCGAAACCAACTTTTCGTGCAGCTCCACAAAGTCACTGTACCGATGCAACACGTTCCAACGCACTGGCCCCACTTTAACAGTTATTTTGTAATAAGTAACATTTTCTTTTGTTGAAGTTTCCGCCACGGTCACTGTGCTGTCCTCGCGGTGATTCACAAACGAAGACATTTTGTATATTTATACCGCACGCAATTACTAGCACTGATATGTCGTCTGTTTATTTTAATTAAAAATTATTCTAAGCATGGCAAGCTACAAGAAAATCGCGATATGGTTCGCCAAGTGATGAATTCTGAATAATTCATGAATGAAAATGACATTTATTACTTTTGACTTTGACGTCGATGTCAGTTTGACAAGTGATGTAGTGAGTAGCGTTCCAGGAAATTATAAAAGCAAGCTTTCTTTATTAGCATTGGAGACGTGAGGTCTGGAAATTATAAAAGCAAGCTTTCTTTATTAGCATTGGAGATGACTAAACAGTCTGGCAAGCCAAGGTGCCAAGCGGTATTTTTATTTATTTATTTGCATAATGTATCCTATTACGCAGCGCAGTCTATTGGGTTGTGAAGATAGGCAGTCCCTCCATGCATCCCTGGAAGCGTGGAAGCCAATTCCAAAGTAGTTGGGAAATGGTAAAAGATGATGTTATGCATTTATCGAACTTTTACCCGATGGCGTAGGAAGAAGGGTAAATAGATTTTAGAAGAAAGAAAGAAAGAACATTTATTTACTTTTTATCGACCGATTTATTCCAAACGAAACGGCGCTCCCCTTAATTATCATCTGTTCCCAAACGTCAATCAATCAGTAATTCTCTTTTGACTGTTTGACACTGACATTTATCATACTTCTCTGCTCTGCTGCTCTGATAGTGTATTGTGCTAAATATTATATTTATTAAAGCCGGATAAAATGATTTGATGCTTTATTTACAAATTCTGGACGCTTGTTTTGTTAGTCATATAATCAAGGCTTGTGTTATGTGTGATTACATGTAAAATTATTTCGCGTTAAAATGTTGAGTCGTTTTTCGGACGTGCTACAAACTGCGGCGGACGTTGTAAGAGCAAAACAATTAATATTATCGGTGAATGTGCGTGTAGTGAAAAATTTAATGAGATTTTATTGTTTCAGCTGGCACCTCCAGCTACGCGGTTGGAGGATTTCGAGTATCACTGGAAGATGATACTGAATTTTTACCAGAATTATGACGAGAATAACAAACTTCATGTCGAGGAGACAAGGATACCGCATCACCTGCATCAAATGTTACAGGTTTGTGACTAATTACTAATTACAAACGAAAAATTTGATTATTCATTCAATATTTACCGAAGTATTTCGCGTCGGCAGATAAGAAGACACTGAAATCAATATTGGTGAATGTACATTTAATTTAGAAACTGACCAAATTGTTAAAAGTTTATAAACAACCTAGGACTAAAATGCAGGCTCAGTACTCATCTCAATCTTAAAAAAAAAAAACATAGACATTGATGTCTTGCAACTTTCGTACTGATAAAACAGTTTAAGATTTAGTTTTGCAGTGTCCTTGATTATGGACATTAATCATGTCAATTATTACCAATTATTTTGAACCAAACTGTCCAGGAACAAGTATGAATTCAGCTGTATATTGTAGTATTTAATTCCTTACATAACATCACATATTTGCACAGTTGATAACAGTAACTAAGTGAGTTTTCATTTAAATTTTACTGTTTCAGCAGTGTTCAATGTTTATAATAATATTATCTTCAAATTGAAGATTCCCGTTGCTAATAAAGAACATGTCAAAGCACAATTGATCTGGCATTAACATTAACAAAATATTAATGTAAAAATAATAATTTTATACGAGATAAGCAGTTTCAATTAGTGTCAAAATCATAGTTCACAGTTTCGAAATATATAAATTCAATCATTTAAGCAAGGAACAAACTCTATAAAATGACGAGAAAAAAAAATTGGCATTCATTTAGATTAATTTTCTATCATCAGGTGGGATGTAATATTATAAAACAGAACAATATTATTACCTTATTAAATAGTTCATTTAAATGATTAAAACAAACAAAATAAGCCAACCAAGGTATGTTCAGTAATTGATAAAAGTGACATTCCTATTTCCTACATGAGAGTTAATAAATCTATGTGCTGATAGCAGATAACACAAAACACAATTCAATTTATCAAGTCTATCAGTTGTATAAGGTAATAGAAAACAACAAAACATTATGGCCAGCTCTAATCCTCTCTGCACAGTATTTTTGTAACAGTCTGAAGTTGTGTGAGGAATTATAATTAGTCTTATCTATTATGCAGTGAAATCATTAACATATTGAAATATTCGTATATATAAACACAGGATATTGCCACTGATTAAATTAGTTTTACTGAACAACTAGATAAACATTTGTTTACATAATATTTTAAAGAAATAAGAATATGTTTGGTGCACTTTATGGCCAATTTGCACCACAAATTACCAAATAAATTTAGTGCGAATCTAAAAAACATATATCTATTTCTGTCAATAATTTAAAGGTGATAGAGACAGAATTATGTTTTAAACAAGTTAAGCGTTAAATGCGTTGCGATGTGTTAGTGATTTGTGGTGAGTTTTGGTGATCATGTAGCTACCTCGTCCTTACATAGTTCGCGGTGTGCAAACATGTGGTAGCTACATGAGCGAAGCTAAACGAACATAGCCTCGTTCTCAGTCTGGCCTGCATTAAAGTATTGTGTTCTGAAACTCTGTTTCAAAACATCTAGCTTGCTACAATGCACCATTCGTACAGCCAGTGTCAAATTTTCCTGCAGGCTATACTAGCCTTTATTGTCCCTCAATTCTAGTAGATTAATCATCAGTGCAAATGAATGTGTTTACATAATAATCTCTATTACCTTGCACGCCCTTAACCTTGCGACAGTAACAACATAATGACAACAATTAGTTGATTCAGTATAATATTCCACTGTACAGAACTGAACTAGTGACCATATCAGTTTTCTACTATGTCTCTTTAAAAGGAAAATGAGTGTGAGGCAAGATTTATTTTGAAGTCTGATCAAGACAAGGCTTGGGACATCTACCAACGCCACTGTAAGTAGTCTGTGACCAACCCGCTCCCGCCTATCTACCGCCCCCTCTCACAGAGAGGAGGTCTGTGTCCCAGCTGGGAACATTTTAGGCTGATTATGCAAGGATTTCAGGGTTTAAACTTCTATTTTACTGATTTATAGCACAATTTTATATGGCTTGTAAGATACTATCCCTCTAAATATATTGCTATGAGTAAATTTTTCTTTTGATTGAAATTTATTTAATTTTGTTTTAACAAAATGTAAATCCTTCTGTTCAATAGCTTATGAAAACAATCAATTAAAGTTATCCATGACTGCTGAAAAAAAATACAATTAAACTTAGGTCATGATAAGTCACATCAACCAGGTAGGTACGCCTTCGAGTATGTGGACAGATTTTCGATTGCAACATAATATGACGTCATCGCTTTATCCTGCAGTAAATTGTTTTAACTGCCTTCAAAAAGGAGGATGTTCTCAATTCCAAAGTATGTTATTTTTTTTGTGTATTTGTTACGCGATTACAATTTATTTTGATGAATTTTTTTTGTTTGCTAGGTCATGCTTCAGAAGTGTTCCCATATAAATTTTATTAACTTTGCTTGGGTAGTTTTTGAGTTATCTTCAATAATACGTATTTGTCCCACCTACATGGATGATGTTATGATAAGTTCCATGCATATTTGTATGGTTTTACCAAAACACTTTCATAAAAAAATAAAAAAATATTTTGTAAGATCACTTTCTCTAGGCGGATATTAAAATGAATGCAACACACTTAAATTTCACGGTATCGCGAGTTTGAACTGTACCATTGACCTTGATACTTAGTATTATCACAGTGTATGTTTGTTGTTTGAATGAACGTTTTTATGGCACTTTGGTATTGTGAATGGAGTTTTTTTCCTTTTGAGGGCGAATTCCAGGTTGCCACACTGAGCGCTGGACGCAGAGAAACTCTTGACTCTGCGTCCAGCGCTCGGTGTGGCAACACGTCGTGTTCTGGTTCGCGTCTGGTCGATCGTCATCCTGAGGATGCCTCATTGAGAGGTGAAACACGTGCCGATTTCTTACAGGGTTTTTTTTGACTTTTGAGGAATAGATAAGCGGAATAGGTTACTAAATATATATCTATATATATTTTCAATAAGTTTATTTTTCATCACTCTTTTTAAAATCACTGTACGTCTATTAAAATTCACCATCCAATTTACCTAATTAGCGGAGTTCAGCTATCGGTTATGGCTGTATCGAAACAGATCGGAGTGGAAATAGTAATTTGTAGTTATTTTTAATTTGCTACCTTCATGCTATTTATGGCATTTATAACTATTTTTTGTGACTCAAAGTCAAAGAATTTATTTCAAATAGGCACATAAAAGGCACTTTTGAACGTCAATGAAAAAACAAGAAATAGAATTGATTCTAGTTGCCCATTCCAAAAGGCAGCTTTCGTATGGAGAAGAATAGGTAAGAAACTCCACCGTTACTCTTTTTAAAAATGTTTAACAATATTTTGTTTGTATACATGAATTATATAATTATTTGTGAAGACGATGCCCCTATAAAAAGATTACTGTACCACAAAAGGTAAAAATAATTATAAATGAAGCCATTACAAATAAATTAGTTATGTGATAGGTACATGGTGCTCACATATTTACAAACATTGTAAAAGTATACGATATTACAATATTCCTAACATTGTTACAAGTAATACTAATAAGTCTGTGCATGAGTTTTTAAGCAATCTCAGAATGTAAAAATCTATGACATACAAATAATAAAATATACAAGACTAGAACTGTGTATTGATTTGAGAGCACATTTGGGCGGGCCGCGACGCTTTGCAAAAACCTCACTTCCGTACATTTTATACTAGCTTTAGCCCGCAGCTTCGCCCGCGTAGATGTCGGGAATAGGGAATATGTATGTGATTCAAATAAGGGTCAAGTATTTTTTTTTATAATCTATATTACTTCAGAATTATGCCTCCATCAATATTTTTGAATAGAAAAGTGCCAAAAAACTGCGGGTAATTCAAATACTTGAAAAGCTAAGAGCGGATGTGACGTAACAATCTAGCACAACAATCAAAATGTCAATGTCAAGTCAATCAACTAGTGTCAAGACAGTTGCTTGTTTGTTTTCATAGAATGTGACGTCACCACACCAAGCGCGCCAAATGGAGGGCGTTTGAATAGCCCGGATCGGTTGGATATTTTTAACATTTTTTTTAAGTACTTTAAATTGCTTTTTTTCCGTGGATTTTTTTAAAACTATTATTTGACGATGTAAACTATCGAATAAAAATATTAAAAAAATACATGCATATTCCCTATTATCCCACGGGTACGTATTACCGGGATAAAAAGTATCCTATGTCCTATTTCAGGTCATGGTCTATTGGTCTACCCATGTGCCTTTTCATTCAAATACGTTCAGCCGTTTTAGCGTGAAAGCGTAACAAACTCACTTTCGCATTTATAATATTAGTTAGGATAGTATAGTATATAGTACTTATAGTAAGGAAGGATGCACACTACAGTCGAGCGCACCGCGCTGTTTTGTATTGAAATCCGATGCTGTGCTACTCGATACGGCTGTAATGTGCGCTTACCTTAAAACCACAAATTCAGAAATTATTTTTCCCATTCTTTCAGTTAATAGTTGACGAAGAAAAAGAGCAACAAGGCGGCACAGTGGGACCATGTATGGAAGCGATAGTACAACGTTCCATTTGTCTGCTGGACGCGTTATGTGCGCTTGCAGCGGCTGAACGACCGCCGGGCGCCAGGGCCCTGGCACTTACCACTGGTACTGCACTACTGAGGCGGACACGGCAGCCCTGTGTTAATAGTGCACATGTTTATAAGCCTTTGCAGGTAATATTAACTTCTAGTGACACGCTAAATTGGTCGGTATTACAGCACGCGAAGCATGAACACCGTAGACACGGGTTTTGTCGACGGAAGAATAGACAAAATGACAGATTGTAGTTTTTTTTCTGTAATTTTGTCTATTCTTCCGTCGACAAAACTTGTTTCTATGGTGGTGATGCTACGCGTGCATTACCTGACTCAAGCACTTCTTAAAACCACTTTCAACTCCCGACTTCTCGACGGCATGTGAAGCTAAGTCGGTGGCTGGTGGCTGGTGGTGGTCGTAGGTGGCTTTAAAACTGTGACACCAGGTTAGTCACTAACCACACGATAAGAAGAAGAATCAATCAATTGGCTTAACTACGATTTAGTTCGCCCAGTGTTCATTTATTGAACTCTATGCAAGATACTCGTAATATTTACATATGGTCATTCACTATCGTCACTCTAGACTATCTGTGGACCAAATTTCATTTAAATCGGTTCAGTGGTTTTGGCGTGAAAGCGCGACAGACAGACAGACACAGTTTCTTTCGCATTTATAATATTAGTAAGGATTTTTTTTCTTCATAATGTTAGTGTTAGATTGTATATTTTAAGAATATATTGATTATTGAAGTATGCAGATAATTATAATAGATGTCTTGTAAGTTGTAACGTAAGTCTCTTATCTGGCTCATCTTCCTGCCAGTTTGACAAATGCGAAGCGATCACGCAACACGGAACAACATAACAGAATACGATTGGACAAAATTTAGAGACTACTAAATATAACAAGCCTAGAATCCATCTCTTCCTGTCGATTCTGGGAAAGAGTATTATTTTTTAAACCTATTCTCTTAGTTTTTTAGGGTTCAGTACCCAAAGGGTGACATGCACTACAAGGAATTTTACTGTCCGGCAGTCCGTTTTTTTACGGACCGGTTTTTCCGGTTTTTTTTTTTTGTTGCCGTGGCTGGTTTGTGGAGGTCATATATAGGCACTCGCTCCATGTAAAATACTGGTAACCCCAACATAGTTGAGAAAAGGCTAGGCGGATCGACCAGTCCGATTTTTTATGGTCTAGAGGTTGATAGCACCTTTATTTCGAAGCAGTAAGGTCTGTTTTCGTACTTCAAGTAATACTGCTGCGTTCACATTTTTACTGCCAGACAGTAAAATTCCTTGTAGTGAATAAACGCCCTATTACTAAGGCTCCGCTGTTCGCCCGTCCGTCTATCCGTCCGTCTGTGTATCACAGGGCTGTATCTTTTAACCATAATAGGTAGACCATTTTCACAGTATACTACTACGGCCGTTATAACAAGTAATAATAAAAATAAAGTAAAGTAAAAAATTAAGGGGGCTACGGAACCCTGCGACCGACTCGCACTTACACGTTTTTTCTGTATCGTGTGTGTGTTTACAAACACGTTAGATATAGAACCAGATCATCTGTATGCGGCCATACAAATATTAGTTCCGTGCGAAAATCGAAACCGTGACAAGCATAATATATTATCACAGAAGATCGCTCAGACACTACACCAACCGTATTGCATTTAATTACTTTATAATATTTTCACATCGCTTTGTAGCATTTCTAGCGCACATAGTACAAAGATCTGTCTTTTATAAACTCATAACAACGCACTGATTTACTATCGGTTCTATAAAAGAAAGGAAGGCGTGAAAATAAATCCTTACTAATAGTATAAATGCGAAAGTAACTCTGTCTGTCGCGCTTTCACGCCAAAACAACGGAACCGATTTAAATAAAATTTGGTACACAGATAGTCTAGAGCCTGAGAAAGGACATACTTTTTATCGACATACGCGGGCGAAGCCGCGGGCGGTAGCTAGTTCACTATATAGCATTATATTCCATTAATTTTATTATTGTCGCTAAAGACGTTAATCCAGTCCATGTTAAATCAACTCGGCCAATAAAAATGCATAAAAGTACTATTAGAGACCTTTCCATTCTTTAAAGAGTGTTTATTGGTACCCAAAACAAAAAACAGTCAAAAGAAACCTTTTTTGAGACCTTAAAACCTGGCAATCATCATCAGCCTACAGCAGTCCACTGCTGGACATGGGCCTCTCCAATTGCACGCCATCCAGTTCGATTCTCGGCAACTCTAATCCAGCTGCTACCAGCCACCCTGCGAAGATCGTCACTCCACCTAGCCTGAGGGCGTCCTACATCACGTTTGCCGATTCGCTGTCTCCACTAAAGAACACGTCTACACCAACGGTCATCAGTTCCACTATGGCCGGCCCATCGCTTCTCCAGCTCGCTAAATATAGCTCTTTCCTCCTGTTTCATGTTTATTATTGTATTGTTTATATATATATATTTATATAGAAAAGTATATGCTTTATGTATATATGTATTTATTGTATATGTAAATGGTACACCACTGACCTGCAGTATTATCTCTCCTTCGCGCTTTAATCCATCCAAAGGTTGTCTGTAAAAGATCGCTTTTAGCGATAAGACCGCCCATTGTTCACCCTATATTAAATTTCTACATTTGTATCTGTATTTTTTATGGTGTACATAATAAAGAGTATTCTATTCTATTCTATTCTTATTCTATGAGCTATTTCGCCAACTTTGGTCGAAAATCCGAACATCTGCATATAAATACCCTCGAATAATAACACCTCAAACAAACATAACATGCTAAATTCGCCCTTAAATTCCAGCGTATGCTTATACAATGCAACGAAAGTCCGGCGTCACCGACAGAGAAGGAAGAAGTGGAACTCCTGCTCACTCTCTGTGGCTTGGTGCGGCAGGAACCAGGTCTTGCGAACATATTCACTACTCCCTTCGTTGAAGACAAGTCCACGTTACTCAGCATACCTGAGGACATACAGAAATTGATACCAATTAGGAGTAAGGTAAGGATTAATTACTAACTTTGATCTTTAAACGAATTTGGATTGTATCCTTATTTATTATGAACTATTTTCAAATGCTCGTGAAGTATAAGATTTTTAAGACGTTGTGTAAATTTTATTGACTAAAGATATTTCGATTTATTGCCCATTCAAAGGCTTAAAAGGAGGTCTTGAGGGGGAGATGTTTGGTCCTTTGGTCAAAAACTTTAAATTATTATTGTTTCCATTTCTAATCTTTGGATTAAACTAGCGATATCTTAAAAAATACAATAGACGTAGATATATTTAGTAACTTATTCCGGTTAACTATTCTTCAAGAGTCATAAAAACCCTGTAAGAAATCGACACGTGTTTTCACCTCTCAACGAGGCATCCTCAGGATGACGATTGACCAATTGAAAACCAGAACACGACGTGTCGATTGCTTACAGGGTTTTTTATGACTCTTGAAGAATCGTTAAGCGGAATCCTACTATCCAAATTCTACTTCCTTATTCTACTTACTTCTATCTTACTAATATTGTAAATGTGAAAGTGTGTGTTTGGATGTTTGTTACTCAATCACGCAAAAATGGCTGAATGGATTTGGATGAAATTTGGCAAACAGATAGTTTATAACCTGGATTAACACATAGGATACTTTTTATCGCGATATTCCCACGGGATCGAGACTTACGTGGGTGAAACCGTGGGGCGCAGCTAGTAGGTTACTAATTATATCTACTTCTATTGTATTTTATAATGGAGTTCCGCAAAGTCACGCCTGAATTAATTAACTAGCGATATCTTTCTGTCATCATAACATAAAAAAGCTTAGTTAGAAATATTTAACTGACTAATATAGTGAGAATTAAAACCACGTATAACTTTTCAGATCCAAACACCAAAGAAAAATCCTCTATTCGAAGTCGAACTACCCCCAAATCCGTTACGAAACGTGTCTATAATAAGAACAGGGAAGGATGACAATTGTAACGCCACATCCAGTAGTTCTGCAGATGACAACGCGTCGTTTAAGAGTCACAAGACGGTGTACGATGATAACGATAAATTCTTACTTATCGATCTGTTACTGTCTTATTTGAATAGTGCTGTGAGTATGTTTTTGATATTGTAGTTGTATATGAAAATTGATTTGTTCTGGTGCACGTTTCAACTATTGCCAGAGCCTATTGCCATCAATAGGGCAGAAATCGAGATTCGACGCTGCTACTGAGAAATTCCAGATGGAAAACCTAACAACACTTTGCCTGACCAGGGAATCGAACCCAGGACCTCATGCTCAGCAGTAGCACTTGCTACCACTAGACCAACGAGGCACTCATTATTAGGTTTATGTTTTTAATACGATAATATTTGACTTAAATAAAGCCTTGAGGTTTTGACATGTCGCAAAATCAGGACATTGCACCCGTGGGAGGCATGTGCGGGTTACTAGCAAAGTATAAAACTTTTTACAAAAAAAAAAAAACAACTGTCTTCCAAAAAAACACTAAAAGAGTGAAAAATAACTTTGATTTCGGAAGTCTTTGGTTTTCAATTTTCGTTTATTGCCACCGAATTCCGAAATTAAAGTTATTTTTCACTCTTTTAGTGTTTTTTTTTTTGTTTTTGTTTTTTTTTTTCACTTTTTAGTTGTGGTACCTGTCCCACACAAATTCTAATACCACTACGTGCTATGTAAATAACAGTGACTGTGTCAAATAAGATGTCGTCTACATAGACTAGTGAGAAAAATACGTAATTATTGAAGCTAACTCAAAAGCTACGCAAGCAAAGATCAGCTTTCAAATAAAAAAAGAATCATCAAAATCGGTTCACCCAGCCGAAAGTTCTGAGGTAACAAACATAAAAAAAAAAAAAATACAGACGAATTGATAACCTCCTCCTTTTTTTGAAGTCGGTTAAAAATGTTAGTGACCAGACAATTTATACATCCAACAAAATCTATCTGGATCATGACTATTCCCGCAATATTCGAAGCTACCGTCTTCAGCGCAGGTTTTTCAAATAATTCTATTAATTTCACAGGACAACCAAGTGGTCCTTCGAGCCTGCGAAGGCATAATGATAGTATCCTCCCTCCCAGAAGACGACATTGCTAACTTAGTGACCAGCTGCAGCCCCGCGTGTGAGACTATCGTGGACAAGCTCGCCGCTAAGTACAAGTGTGTGCCGGCTAACGTCGTCGCCAGCGATGTGGACCATCTCAATATCACGTGGGCGTGAGTATATTGGTCTATGAACATGCAAAACACATTTTAATTTGGAACAAGCCATGTGCCTGATGGGATTACAATTCGGCTAAAATTATGAATTTCCATAGACATTTTCGTCCCCTATTTAGCCCCTTATTTGAGGAGCTCGTCGCTAAGTAACAGCTGCACGGGTGGGTGGATGGGTGACCATTTTTACATACCAAGACTACTCCGTGCCTCGGAAAGCGCGTTAAGCCGTTGGTCCCGGCTGTCATTCGTGGATCTTTGACAGTCATTACGGGTCGTCAGAAGCCCGAAAGTCTGACAACCAGTCTTAACAAGGGGTATCGTATTATTCAGTTACTGGGTTGTGGAGATCAGATAGGCAGTCGCTCGATTTAAAATACTAGTATTCAGCTGCATCCGGTTAGACTGGAAGCCAACCCCAACATAGTTGGGAAAAGGCTAGGCAGATTGATTTAACCCCTTATTTAACCGCGTATCGGCAAGCGTAGTATGGGACGCTTCCTAGCTAGATGGACCGACAACCTTAGAAAGGTGTCTGGGACAGACTGGATGCGGAAGGCGGAGGACAGGGTGTTGTGGCGCTGCCTGGGAGAGGCTTATGTCCAGCAGTGGACTGCGATAGGCTGGGTTGATTGATTTAACCCCTTTAGGGGATGAACTTAAAACATCCCTTACTGCTCGCTTTCGTTATACTTTTTCGTTATATTTAAGGAACTCTTGCGCAAAATTTCATTGGTTGTCTGTCGGTGAATGAATGAATTCAAGATTTTAATTAGATTGTTGTCTTGGGTAAGTACTGTTATGTGCCCTCAAATTATAATTTTACTAGCATTTTCCCGCGGCTTCGCCTGCGTGGAGGTCGGAAATTATATCTCGGGAACGAACTACCAGGATAAACGGTATACTATGTTCTAACCCAGGTCATACATACCTGTGTACGAAATATCAAAATCCGTTCAGCTGTTTTAGTGTGAAACCGTAAAAACAAGTATAGATTTAAAAAGTATTTAAAAGTAAATTAATACCAGCTGTTGCCCGTGACTTTACTCACATCTTAAGAAAAGGAATTTAATACATCAAATTTTAAAATAAATATTTTGTTTTATTTCAGATATGTTGCGCACGATTTTGGTGATAAATCATACAGCAAATTCCACGGATATAAAGAATTAACTTGTTTCTTCTCTTGGTTAGACTACTGTGATACATTAATGAAGGTAATTATGGAAACAATCACAAATAAAATCATTTTCAAAATAATCTTGAGCCCCAAGAAATCTTGTATCTTGTAATGTTCTTCAAACATTGTATGCGTTTATGTGTGAGCAGTGGTGGCCCAGTGGTAACTGACCCCGACTTACGCGTCGTATGTCGTAGGTTCGAACCGAAACAGGAGCTTTACTTTGTGTAAATTATTGCATCACGACTGCTATCAAAACGGTGAAGGAAAACATCGTGAGGAAACCGGCATGTTCTGGAACCACGAAGACTTTTTACATCTACCAACCCGCACTGGGCCCGCGTAGTTGATTACGGCCCACTCCCTCTCACTCAGAGGAGGCCTGTGTCCCAGCAGTGGGAACATTATAGGCTCATTATGCTATGTGTGATGTAAAATAGTATTAAGCACTATTTTACTAAAAAAAGGAACTTTTTATCTGAAAAAATAAATAAATTAAATAATAGTTATTTATGTAACTGTTATATAATAAGGGGTATTAAAACACGAATGTGGGTTTATATCACATGAGTGTTTTAATACCTAATTATTTACAGTTGCATACAAGACTTTATCTACACCCATGATATGAATCTTCTATAAAAGTTTCTTTGCAATACCAATATCGAACAAAAAAAAAACAAAACAAAAAAGGACTACTGTACTAAAAACCAAAAGACAAAAAATACTTCTTTAATAATAAGAGAAAAATAAAAAAATTAAAAAATAACTTTAATTTCGGAAGTCGGTGTCTTTGCTTTTAATTTTAGTTTTTGGCCACCGACTTCCGAAATTAAAGTTATTTTTTAATTTTTTTATTTTTCTCTTATTATTAAAGAAGTATTTTTTGTCTTTTGGTTTTTAGTACAGTAGTCCTTTTTTGTTTTGTTTTTTTTGAAGTCGGTCAATTTTTTTTTTAAATTTTTATTATTTTTCCATTTTTTGTGTAATTTGATTTTTGTAATCATGGGTAGACCAACTAAAGGAGCCACCCGCATGAAGAAAAACAGAATTAAAGAGACTAATACTGCTGAATAAGAACGCCTATCTAAGAATCGCAAACGGAGTGCTATGTCCGGTTCCCAAGAATCACCGTTAGCTTGTCATGCTAGGTTATCTCAGATGAGAAATTACATGCATTCTCATTTGTCACAGGAGTCGCCAAATGATAAATGATAAGATCTGCCGACTCAATCTTATTAAAAAACGATTAAGTGGCGAGTCGTCTGAACAGCGCAAGTATCGTTTAGATGTTATACGAAACCGGCTGGCTAATGAGACTCCCGTGCCTTCTCAAGAATATAAGGGTGAACACTATACATTTGCTTACTCTGTATAGTTCCCTTCATCATCATATTATAAGGTGACCATAATCAGATCTGTAATGTCACTTACAACCTATATGGTTGCAAAGTTCTTATCAATATAAATGAATTAAGTCCAAACACAAGGTAATTACTGTGAACCGTTGAGGAGTTCCGTTAATCGTCCTTCGTCTTCATCATCAGACCCTTAACGACAGTCACAACCCATCCAAGTGTAAGGTTCTTATCAATACAAATTAATCAAGCCCAAACACAAGATATCTGCTGTAAACCACTGAGGAGTTCCCTCGACTGTCTTTCGTCTTCATCATCAGACCCCTAACGACAGTCAGAACCTATCAAAGTGTAAAGTTTTTATCAATACAAATTAATCAAGCCCAAACACGAGGTATCTGCTGTAAACCATTGAGGAGTTCCCTTGACTGTCTTTCGGCTCCATCATCAGATCGACTCCAGGCCTTCATAAAATTGTAGTGCTGTAAAATACTTAATGAATAAATTAAGGAATGCACTAGTTGCCCTTACGATTTTTGAAAGTTCCCCTCAATTTTTCTAGGATCCTATCATCAGATCCTGACTTGGTGACAATGGGACCACCTCAGAAGTATAAGCTTTTGAACAAAAAAAGAATTTTTTAAATCGGTTCACAAACGGCGGAGTAATCGGTGAACATACATAAAAAAAAAAAAAAAAAAAACAATCATCCCGAACATAGTACCTCCTCCTTTTTTGAAGTCGGTAAAAATGGCGCGGCACGACGTGAATTCGAATTTGTTTTGTTTTTAAATTACGGTGCTTTGTTAG
Organism: Lithophane leautieri; assembly: GCA_949152455.1. Classification (NCBI taxonomy): domain Eukaryota; kingdom Metazoa; phylum Arthropoda; class Insecta; order Lepidoptera; family Noctuidae; genus Lithophane; species Lithophane leautieri. Next base: position 3,571,311 of record OX424479.1, on the reverse strand, counting down.
TGAAACGCTCGTGAATGACAAAGTTCTTTTTTTTAATTAGTTGCTTTATGAAATTCAGTACAACATTATAACACCCGTTTGGATGATATCATGGTTACTATGGCACTGGTTGTTTTAATGTTGGCAATAAGCTAACTCTTTCATAAACTTTTAGAGAGGATTTAAAGCATGGGTGTAGATACAAAAAAAATCCTACCTTGCTATTACTTTATTAAAAGCATTGGTATCCTAATGAACTTTTTCCATCATTAGTTGCTTGTATTTTTAACAAAATCGTAAAAATTAGACCTAATACAATATTTGCTGATTAAGAATTCATTTCTGAGAATAGTCAATTTTTGCAGGGCTCTGAAATAATCTTTGGAACATCATTCCTTGGCAAATTGATCTTTTACAGCTAATCAGATATTTCTGTTTCCCAGGAATGCCACCCAACGATAGCGGCTCACCTCTCCCGAACGTTCCGTCAGAACTTTCTGGAAGGCGTCGCAGAGAACGGCATCACTGACCTACACCACGCTGTCATCGTCACCGCCATATTAGCTAAGTGTCTCAAAGTCGTGGATTCTCCTGACCTTATAAACGGTATGAAAACTTCAAATTTAATTAATATCTGGTCTATTGACAGGCTTTCAGGGTTCTAAACAGAACCCTGAAAGCCTGTCAATCAGCAGTAGCAATTACGAAAAATCTTTCGTAATCGCTACTGCTGAGGTTTTGGGTTCGATTCCCTAGTCGGGGAAAGTGTTATTGGATTTTCCATCTGAAATTTCTCAGTAGCTGCCGCGGTAGTATTAGTCTGAATTTGTGCCCGGTTGATAGAAATAGGCTCGCCCCCTAATTATTTATTTAAACGTTCCACACACAAAAAAGGTACAAAGGCGGACTTAATGCCTTAGGCATTCTCTACCAGTCAACCAAGGGTGGTGAAGAGATTAGATGGCAGGTGCTCCATTTGAGAAGAAAAAAGAGAAAAAAAAAAACAATGCATTATGATAAAATAGGTTAATAATAGGTGAATAAATCCTTACTAATATTATAAATGCGAAAGTAACTCTGTTTGTCTGTCTGTCTGTCGCGCTTTCACGCCAAAACTACTGCACCGATTTAAATGAAATTTGGTACACAGATAGTCTAGAGCCTGAGAAAAGACATAGGCTACTTTTTATCGACATACCACACGGGCGAATCCGCGGGCGGAAGCTAGTAGACTATAAACTAATCAGCATCTGCCTAGCCTTTTCCCAACTACTATGTTGGGGTCAGCTTCCAGTCTAACCAGATGCAGCTGAATACCAGTATTTTACATGGAGCGACTGCCTATCTGACCTCCACAACCCAGTAACTGGGTAATACGATACCCCTTGGCAAGACTGTTTGTCAGACTTTCGGGCTTCTGACGACCCGTAGCGACTGTCAAAGATCCACAAAAGACAGCCGGGACCAACGGCTTAACGTGCTTTCCGAGGAGTCTCGGTGTGTGGGCTATAAACTTATAATACATTTATATTACATGAGACTTAAACATAACGGGCGAAATGTGGGAGTATTATAGAAACACCTCTGCCTAAACCTTCAGGGCATACAGGCGTGATGTTATGTTATGGAATTGTTTATAATATTTCAGAGTTCTCAAACTGGTTGGTGGGCGACGGCGAGGTGTCTGAGTGGCCTCTGCTGCACACACTCATCAACAACTGTCTCACCGACAACTACGAGCTCACACTCGAAACATTGCGATTTTTTGAGGTAAGTAATACAACAAAAAATTGATAATGTATTGTGATAATATTATTTAAGAAATGCACTTTGCAACTGTATCAAAATATGTTGTTTATTCATATAAGCATTACAGCAATGCAAAAACCCTCATAACTAAAACGAGCGAGTCTTACAGTAGTATGTGTTACATCTGACATCTTGGCTGACGTATATATGATACTAGCTGATGCCCGCGGCGTCGCCCGCTTGACAAATTATATACTAAAATCTTCCTCGAGAACCACTCTATCCATTGGTGAAAACAGCATGAAAATCGGTGCAGTAGTTTTTGAGTTTATCGCGAACAGGACGACAGACAGACGCGGCGGAGGACTTTTTTAATATTATGTAAGGATAAACAATATTCACCGTCATCCATCATCATCATCCTATTTACAACATCTCGGAAAATGGGTTGGTACCATCTGACGGCCAACTCTAGCACCGCGCGCGCTCATTGGTCAAATCAAATAGCGCGCGCTTCCCCGGCTTCCTGTTACACACTTCCGTCGCTTCTCACGAAATCACTCCCACAGATTGCAGAGAAGTGAGGGGAAAGATGATACACATCAAAAATCTTTAGCATCCTTTTATGACACCCAAGTAACGAAAAATGTCATTTCATCGTTTGTGTTCAAAATGTCGAAAGTCCCATTAATTTCATAACGTATCCAAGTTCTTGTACAAGCTTCGATTATTTCGTGTGATATTCTTACATATTATAAAACAAAGTCCTCCGCCGCGTCTATCTGTCGTCGTGTACGCGTTACTGAAAAACTACCGCATCGATTTTCATGCTGTTTTCACCAATGGATAGAGTGGTTCTCGAGTAAGGTTTTAGTATATAATAACCGACATCCACGCGGGCGAAGTCGCGGGCATCAGCTAGTATCCCTATATAACGAGGAGCTCATGGCTAAGTAATAACAACCGCACGGGTCGATCCATCAGGTTAAGCTACGTGTTGGGTTGGTCCTCCTCCGTGCCTCGGAAAGCACGTTAAGCCGTTGGTCCCGGCTGTCATTCGTGGATCTTCGACAGTCGTTACGGGTCGTCAGAAGCCCGAAAGTCTGGCAAACAGTCTTACCCCTTGTTTCGTATTACCCAGTTAATGGGTTGTAGAGGTCAGATAGGCAGTCGCTCCATGTAAAATACTGGTATTCAGCTGCATCTGGTTAGACTGGTAGCCGACCCCCTATAGTTGGGAAAAGGCTAGGCAGATTGATATTCCTATTATCAACACCCTTTATCATCTTGATTTTTCTGTGTCGCCACTTTAATGCCGATCTTCTCAAAATCACTTTGACACCATTGTTTTAATCAAATTACAAGCTAAATATACTCCTTTGTACTGATTTTACGTTTTTATGATAATATGAGAAGTCTATATGGAATTTTCTCTGAAATAAATAAATAAATAATTATTATTATACTCCACAGACAATAATAGAAAAAGGCACAGAGCACAGTATACACCGCGTGGTGCTAGCGCGAGTGACGTCACGCGGGTACTTCGCGCCGCAGCCGCTGATGGAAGACGATGAGCGAGACAGACTCAACGACCTCTCTCTCGGACGAGAGCGGGAGTACAACAGGTGAATAAAAGTGTATAACGTATGACTCGTGGCAGTCGCGGTCATAAAAAGTGCGAGCAGGACGGTGGATATACACTTTACTAAGTATCTCGTGCCATCTCGCTCCCGCTTCCTATGACCGTGGCTGTCACGTACACTGGCTTTTACTGGATTATTAACCGGTGCAGGCAGATTGTTTTGATTTGGTTTTCGTCAAGGAGACTGTAGACTGAAATACTATCATTTGTTATTTGAGTAGTTGCCATGAAATCCCTGGTCCATGATTTTTTTCAGGACCAATATTTAGAATCTGTTGTATTTGTGACCGGTTTTATTTCAATTTATTAGGGACTAGCTGCGCCCCGTGGTTTTACCCGCATAAGTCTCGATCCCGTGGGAATATCGAGATAAAAAGTATCCTATGTCCTAGCCCAGGTTTCTTTGAAATCCGTTCAGCAGTTTTAGCTTGAAAGCGTAACAAACAAACTCACTTTCGCATTTATAATATTAGTTAGGATAGTTTAGACAAGTCTAAACTGACAATCGAATTCAAGTTCTCACAATTAGTAACCCTGCTCACGACGGCATAAGTGAAAACTAAACTTTTTCTCATTTTCCACAGAGAGGCGATGAAACAACTGCAACACGAAGACCACGTCAACGAACAGATCACAGACATACTGTCACACGAAGGGCTAGACCCGAAGCACCACGACGAGGGCTCGGAAAACATACACAGAGTCATTAACAGGTCAGTATACTGCTTCACTGTGACACTTCTAGTATGTTATGTTGTCTGTTAAAACTTGTATGTGTACGTCTTTCTTCCAGCACGCGAAGCATGATACAAAACGGGTTTTGTCGACGGAAGAATAGACAAAATGACAGATTGTGATTGTGAATCTGACATTTTGTCTATTCTTCCGTCGACAAACCCGTTTCTATGGTCGTGCTACGCGTGTAGTTGGTCCTTTGGTTTTTTGTATAAAAGTGGTATTTTTGATCTTTATAAAAATAAATATCCTTTGTGATTGATACATAAATAAGCAGGATATTAGGGCATGAAGCATTGTACGAAGGAGTCCCGTGCTTTTCGTATTGATGAAATTCAACCATGTTTAGTCCTGGCGTCATTATACTACTATAGCTATTTAGTGGTTTCACACTAAAAACTTGTTTGTAAACCTTCTGTGGAACTACGTTACATTCAATGTGAAGATTGGATAATTAACTATACTCCGTTTGAAATAAGATTAGATATTAAAATAAACCTTTTTTACAGTCCGTTCAACCGATTTTGACTTCTATACCGTAGGTATAAGGATGGCATTAAAAGCAAAAAAGTGGTTACAATACCAACTGTTCACTGCAGCTGCCATTTTTCATGCTATCAACGCAATAAAAGTCAAAATCGTTTGAACGGACTGTATAAGAGGTTTATTCAAATGTCTAATCTTATTTCAAATAGATTATAGGATGAAAAAGCCTGCGCAATTAGGTTTCAACAATATACTTAAAATACTAATCACATACATATTCTGACAGAGAGCATAACATACGGTTTGATAATTTTCCCAAAATTAAAAACAAATCACAGAATCGCTACTGGTGGCTGGTTATTGCTTAGCAACGAATAAACAGCTTAATAAACAGTGTAATAAGAACTATATTAAATTGCAAAAGCTTCTCGCAACGATTCTAACCAGAGCTTAAATTTCTAGCCGGCTAATACGACTCAAAACAATCATCGAAGATATTATGAATAAGGAATCGCTCAAACCCACCGAAAATACTGCCAGTGTCATAATTAATAATTAATTTTATTTATTTTAATATTAGTTTATATTTATACTAATTTAAGAGCCTATCTCAGTTTAAATTCACTTTATATCTCGCTCGTACCATACTACTCGCAGACTGACTGAGAGCGGTACGGAGTGGGGTGCTGGCGGCTCCAAGGTTCGAAAAGTTTAGGTAATTGCTTTTTACGGTGAAAATAAAGAAAAAGATAGAACCTGCTTTATAGTTAGTTCAGTTATTATGCAAAGTTTCATGATCTAATTTGAAGTATTTTTTAAATAGTTTATAGTTCGGTTTAGAGGTAACTTTGTTTGTTTTTCTATAATCAAAAAATTTATGAAATCGTGTTTTTTCAAACATAGTACCTAGCATCAATCCTCAACTATAACATGTATTTATTTCAAAATTAATGCTGCAGTATTTACGACATAACGGAGGATCAAGCTAAGCAGTTTGAGGTTGTATAGGCACTTAATATCGATATTTAACATCGTAAGGTTATGATGCAAGCTATTCAACATAATATTACACCACACCTATTTGACCCGATGAGTTAGGTATAGTATAGTATTCCTACTTTGATCCAGTATTGTTGTAAGTTCCATTTAATAACGGGCGAGCCTATTGCGCATTGGATGTTGATCACCGATAAAGCGCCACCATGTACAAATGTACACGGCAAACTATTTTAATTGAAGTATTCATTTCGTTAGTCTTTTTTTGATAGGACGAATTAGGTGACTAATGTTCGGTTCCTATAAACAGAAACGAATCATTTTACTTACCAATAGTAGCATTTTTTATTACCAAACTGGGCATATAAATAGATTCGTAAGATAATTTTACCTGTGATAGCTAGTTCCATATGGGAGGGTCTACTATGCAAAGCTATGAGTTATTTACTTCATTATTGGTTAAGATTATTCAAGAGTCTTCAGTCTTAATTTGAACCAATAACGGTCCATAAATTATAGGAATCGGCCATAAATCACTCTAGGGAGGACAAAGGGTTAGAAAGATATTTATATTTTTAATTTTTTCTATAGACGCTTTGAATGTGCACATCTTTCAACATCGTTCTCACATTTTCAACATGAATGATGTAACCAATATTTAGATTTAAAAGAGTGTCCGTGGAGTTTCTTGCCCGTTCTTCTCCATAGGTACCTATTACGCTTTGGAATGGGAAACTAGCTTCATCTTTCTGGCTGACCGACTCCTTGATAGTTCAAAAGTGCCTGTAATTGTTTTATTTTAATAAGTCGTTTGAGTTTAAAAGACTAGGGATTGTAAAGCACAAATCAAATAAAATTAACTAAAGGCGCTTATGTAGTTGAGCACAGACTGAACTAACTAAACCTATTGTCGTCTTTTTCTAATAGCTAGAGCACAAAAAAGACTGAGTTTTTAGGTGCCCCACTCTTATTCCCTCTCACAGAGAGAAAATCTGTGTCCCAGCAGTGGGAATATTATAGGATTATGGTTTATACTTGTTATATTCAGAAATGTAATCCAAACTCTTTTATTATTTTTTTAATTCCACTTCTCTGGCAGCTATTTTTGTCTTCTGTCTCGGTCTCGTTGTATGTGTTAGTGAAAGATGGCAATAGTTTTCGTTTAATTTAGTATGAAAAAAGTTTGGGGCTACTAAATTCAATTAAAAATTTGTTAATATATTTCCTATGGCTGTCATAATCATCTCATGTACAAACTCACTTGCCATAATCTCATTTATTTTAGTTCTTTTGGTTGTAAATAGTTTAAAATGTAAAAAATATTGATGCAGGTTGTTTCATTCTGTTTATTAACGCATTTACGGTCAATTTCGCGTTTATTGTTGGTCAGGGTGAGAGGTATAAATGATTACTTGAGTAACTTATTGCTCGATTGTGACAAATAGTCTTCCTTGTTTCCCCAAAGGGTTGGGCAGAGGTGTACCTATAATCCACCCATATTTCACCTGTTATGTTTAAGTCATGTGACACTTCTAATAAAATTACAATGGCAGCATATATATTTTTCTAATTAATAACTTATTTGAACGAAATAATTAGACTATTACATATTATATAAAGCCAGTGTTGCTATTAAACAAAATCACGGTATGATATAATACTTAATAATAAACGCGAAATCTTTCGTTTACTTAAAAAAGGTTGCTCATAATGTAAATATTAAATATGTGTATAAAATCTGTGAAAATATAAAAAAATAAACATAATTTTAATGTATTCATTGAACGACATGCCTAAATAGTTCAAAAGCATTTTGTAAAAATCGTTTTTGAAAGTTACTATATTTATATATTTATTATGGTGCCATATAATGTATAGTATTATATTTTAATATACGTATAATTATGATGATATAAATTATAATTCAAATCTTCCTTCCAAAGGAATTTAAGAATCTGGTCAAATTGAAACTTTTTATAGAATTTATAAATTTTATAATTATATGGTTTATTTTATTCAAATTTTTTATAAGTACCTCAGGTAAATTAATGCAGGGCCGTAGCTAGGAAAATTATTTCAGGAGTTTTATAAAACTACTACGTTAACTAACAAAGGGCGTTCCCTTTAACCCGCAATAATATCGCGTCCATACATGCTCAAAAAAATATTACCAATCGGGTTTTTTTTTTTTTTTTAAATATAATTATTGGAATATTATCAAAACTATTAAATTGATACATAAAAGAAACACTCTGTGCACGCACACTTGTATTTTATCGTAGAAAGACAAGAGTGCGTGTACGGAGTGTTTCTTATCCGTAGCAATTTAATATTTTTTGTGAACTTTTTTTTTTAATTATTATATTTTTTTAGCATGTATAGGCGCTATAGTATCCAGGTTAACGGGAATAGGGTATGCTGATATAAACGGATTTGTTCCTATTTTTCTTGTGATGTCTGATATCATTCTGGCTACGGTCTTAAATTCTGTAGTCTATATAAATAAATCATTCTTACGCAATAGCTCAATCAAGATTATCATTTACGGCACTCTGATTTTATAAATGTACAGTATTCAGTTGCATTCGATTTATTTAATTGTAGTTCGACAAAATTGTCGTTACTGATAGTCAGAAGCCCGAAAGTCTGACAACCAGTCTTGCCAATGGGTATCGTGTTACTCAGTAACTGGGTTATGGAAGTCAAATAGGCTGTTGCCCTCTCAAATACTAGCACGTTAGACTGGAAGCCGACCCCAACATAGTTGGGAAAAGGCTAGGCAAATAATGAGTTCGACAAACTTATAAAAAATTATGCCATTACCTTTTGGCAGCAACTTATAAACTTCTATACATTATACTGAGCAATTCTGATAGTGATTTACTAATACAGATTTAATAATAAAATTTGTGATAAACAAATTCTGGTAGCACGATAAGATCTGTGATTTTGTATGCTTTTCGAATGTTATACATATCTGTACATATGTGAGATTAAATGCGTTGAAAGCGAGTGTGTGTTTCATTGTCCCCCTTCGTTGCAGTTTTTTGCTGCTTCTGCCGCGGGCCATACTGTCCGACCCTGTGGGCGCCGACTACGAGCATTATATACACGATGCGCATAGGCGGTACCAGGTAAGGTATACGTAGAAAATGAAATATAGCAGTGTTGAAGAGAAAGATAAAGAACAAAAATAGGTTTTAATATTTAATCGTAGGTAAGGTCCTACCATTAAATATTAAAACCTTTTTAAGGATATAAAAGAAAATTGTATGTATTTTCTTAAAAGGCAACCTTGCCCAATCTAGTAACCAATAATATTATAAAGTGGAAGTAACTATCTATTACCTTTTCACGTCTAAAACGGCAGATTTGAATGTATAACTGATGGATATACCATAATCTGGATGACATAGGATACTTTTTTTTATTTCGGTAATACCCGTGAGATAATTTTCGACCTCCACGCAGGCGAAGCCGCGGGCTAAAGCTAATTAAGACATAAAAGGACGTTGCAGTTTTGCTAATTTCTTAGCTTTTAAAAAAAACAAACCATCCGAACAATAAATAATCGTTCCAGTACTGGCTAGATGCCACATCAACGTTCCACTGGCCAGCCGACCACAACTGGGTGGACACGACCGCCAGCTCAACCCACAGTTACGACAGTCGACCAGAAGCCGACATACACCTCGACGAAGCCTTCGAACCACTAAAACCAGACAACTTAATAAAACACGACACAAAACCCTTCTCACAAAAACTAGTCCTCAGGAGTCGAGATCTTACGTCCCAAACTTCTGAAGAAGACTTCGACGAAGGACCATTTTTTAAGATGCTATTCAAACTTCTTGCCAACATGCCTAATCAGCCTTATCAAGTGAACCTGCACTTAACTTCGATAATATCTCAGTTAGCTTTGCTCCCCCATCCGAATTTACACGAGTATTTGCTTAACCCCATGCTGCCGACGGCTAAGAAAACGACGACGCTGTTTAAGACGCTTCAGGAGGTAGCGAAGAGGTTGACTATGGAAATACCGAGGTTAAGGAATTTTAAGAAAATCATTGAGAATACGCGGCTGTGGCTCATGAGTGAGGATCCTACTTATGATGAAAAGTAAGTATGACGATATTGTTTATTAATATAACCGCGAAAATGAGATTCTTGGTCTCTTCGGTACGTGTTCCAAATAATCGAACTGACTTTGATGAATATAGAACAGAACACAACTCTTAAAAAAATAATTAAACCCGTACATGCTATTTATACAGACGACATATTCTGCTGAAATTCCAAGCGATCATTTTTTCATCTGGTCGTCTGTTATAGTTTGACCGAGACGCTGTTCCGCGCTAAAGCGGCAGGGTATCTGCGCGGCTCACGGGGGCGTAGTACAGGCCGCTCATTGGTCAACGCTCACGGCGCGCGCACTCCACCCGCTGCTCATTGATTAACGCCTTGCCGCGCATTCCTAAGGCGCGAAACAGCGAGCGGTCTCGATCTAACTATAGTAGTGCTTCAGTAAGCATTTGGTCATCTGTACAAAATCCACATAAAGTCTATGCTTATCTGTCCACATTAGGATAGAACTGTAATGGAATAATTCAGGAAATCCTTGAACAAACCTGGTCCACAAAACCTAACATGGACATTATTTTTTCAGACTAAAAAACCCATCGTTAAAACTGAGTAAATTCTAACTAAATATTTTTATTTTTCCAGTGCCGACCACAACCAATTAGTTGAAAGTCTGATAGTCCTGGAAGAATTCTGCAAAGAGTTAGCAGCCGTAGCCTTCGTCAAGTACCAACACACGTTACACATGCAGAGATAAGAGGCAGTGAAGGTATATCATAAGATATTTGGAAAATTATGTTTGTGTAACTTTGATTGTGGTGGGATGAATGTTTTACTCGCAAGTTTCGGAATCTACGGCACTTAATTTGGCATATAACACTTTCACTGCCAAGTACATAGAATGCATACAAATTAGCATGCCGTAAAATGTGATGTGTCATATATCTATAACAATTGGTCAGTCGAGTACATCGGAGCGCCGTCTATAGCTACATATATGTATGACCCGCGAGGCAAATTGTGGGCGCGTGAACGAATTACCATTGCACTCGTGAGTTGGGTGCTGGGCACTAAAAGTGTTTATTGTTCAAATATTTTTGTTATTTGGGCGACGCAAAATATACCTTAATTTTCGTGTAAACGTCATTTTGTAAGAGCCGACCACAAATGTGTCAACATACGAGTGTTGCCTGTGGATCAAAAGAATCCAATCAAATTATTACGGTGTAAATCTGAAATAAGATAATTAAAAGCATCAATGATCCGCTTGCGACTTGTAATATTATGTCTAATTCGTTCATCACACACATAATTGGGACTACACATACTGCAATGTCACTCGCAAGTAACTTGCAGACGAATTACAGCAAGTATATGTGCTTGCAAGTCATAATATACATAATAATATGCTGTCTGACAGGTCGCTAAAGTATTACGTTATTTATATAATTTAGTTATAGTACAAAGAGGTAATTTATGCATTTCAATCCTAAGTTAGCTATTTCAGTTGAACTGTTTTTACTTTTAAATTATATAATCTAATTTATTTTGAAATATTTTAAAAGGTCAGTCAATAATTTAAATATCAAAGAATTATGTATTTTTATTAAGTTTTTTTTGTGTTTCTGTTTGAAGACGTATATGTGCAAACATATACGTCTTGACTATTTTACTTGTCTTATAACACAAAGAAAAATAATTCAGTATCTTATGATTCTAGGCACAATCTATCTATACCATCAGTCTACAGCCCTTTTCCCGATTTATTTATGGTCGGCGCAACATGTATTTTTCTTCCATACTTCTCTTTTAGGGACTACTCACACTTATTCAGCTCTATTCAGCTTATGCCTATAGAAAAAAAACTATTTTGTATCGAGACGCGTACGCATCCGTTCAGCTTTCCGCTTCTATTCAGCTTTCGCGGCAAACAAGTATAAAATGAGGAAAAATGTGTTATTATCATGCGAGTGCTATAGATAGAGTTCAGCGCTGTTCTGCCGCGTTCAGCGTCGAACGCGGTGGAACAGCGCTGTACACGGATAGTTCTCGACTCCTTGTCGATAAGGTGCAAGCGTTTCAGCGGAGATAACGCTATGACAGCTTTTCTCAGTCTTACGACGCTGTACGCGGCTGATAGATGCAGAACTGTATAAGTGTGACCAAAATCGTTCAGCGAAACGCGAATGGAGCTGAATAGGTGTGAGTAGTCCCTTAGTCTTCATCTCGGTAGTCGTCCCCTTTCTAGCCATATCATCTTTCACACAGTCCATCCATCGTTTCTTTGGTCTTCCCCTACTCATATGGCACAATCTGTATCTATACATATTATTATAAATTGACGTCGCTTTTCGTCTGTCTGTGACCGCGTTGTTCTTCTAAACCCCGCTACGGATTTTATTGCGGTTTTCACCATCATTTAGCGAATTTTTACGGAAGGTTTATGTGGTTAATAAACATATAATTATATCAAACTTAAAAATATTAAAGAAACGAGGTTTTGTCGTAAAAACCGTACGAAGTATGGGCGTGTCGTTAGTATTCTATAATACAAGATAAATCATGATCGAATATACAGGTAAGAACTAAACCAAACATTTAAAATAATTATGTAGTTATTTTTATTTATTAATTATATTAAATCATTTCACCTTTTATTTTTAGCTGTTTGCATAAATAATATAAAAACTGCATACAATCATAATTCATAATAATTATAATAGCGTTCCTAATTAATAATTAATTAGGAATGCTATTATTGATTAAAATTAAAAAAAATAAACCTCACTAAAATTTACTACAGGTATCTTATATTTACATTTAAACAATCAATAATAATATGTTATGTTACTTTTATTAAACTATTATGATTATTTATTTACTTTGTTACATTTTATTATTAAAGTTATTTTAACGCTTTAAATTTTTGTAGCAATAACCCAGGAGAATACAATATTACATAGCAAATTAATTTTATGTAATTTCTATTTCTACTGACTGAATTTCTTTTCATATTGAAAGTATTCTACTTTTTAATGTTATTAACACAACATATACTTTATTGTGCCTAGTTTTAAATCATTAGTTGAGCATCCCATTATTGTAAGGTATTGGACAACTCATTAGTTTGAATAAATACACAACTTATTGATTTTTGTTAAACTTTCTCTTTTCGATCATAAGGCCTAATTAATTGTATTGTTGGTTTGCAGTTTGGCCCTTCGATCCACAATACAATATTTATTTCTTCCCACAAATACAGACGGGGAAAAATAAGGGCAATTTCTAAGTCAAAAATTAAAAAAATTACAGTAATGAGTAAAAAATTTAAAAAAAATTAACCATGCTTGGAACTTTGTCATATTTTAGAATACAATAGAATACTCTTTATTATGTACACCATATAAAATACATATATAAATGTAGAAATTTTACGATGCAAATGACGTCGTAAGAAATGACGCGTCATCAACGTTATACACAAGTCATTAAAAAAAGTGTCCCAAGTGCGAGACTGAGAATGTGCGGACTCGCACACTTAGGGTTCCGCCCCCCTGTAGAATATTTAGCAAAAAAACGCCGAAAAAAACATGTTTTTGTATATTTTATAGCGGCAATAGAAATACACAATTTGTGAAAATGTCAACTGTATAGCTATTACAGTTCATGAGATATAGCCCGCTGACAGACACAGATAGACAGACGGACGGATGGGCAGCGGAGGCGTAGTAATAGGGTCCGCACCCTTCGGGTTCGGAATCCTTAAAAAACTAACAATTTTGTAGTTCAAACTACAAAATTATTGCACATTGTACGCGAAACAGATTGATCTTTTCATCTATTTATTAAAAATTCCATCTAATAAGTACTCCATAAAAATAACAATATTTAACTTTGGGCTGTACACAAATTATCCACCCTTGAAACAGACCAAAACACTGTAATATTCAGTTGGACCAATTTATTTTTATTTTCGTGTTTTTCACTCTTTATTAAACTAGTGATATTATACAAAGTATAGAATGTCTGCATTATCCACTACGTGTGTTCGACTTGTCATGTTATTTCTAGTCTGAAAGGGACATAGGCCCACTCAATACGACGTTCAAACACTTCGGTTTTGCAAACACTGCCATTCTATTCCATTCTATTTTTTATTATGGCAAGCAAAGCCGTTGTCGACCATTCTGCCAATGTCTTAAGTGAGTTGGAAAAGCAAGTGTGTATCGAGACAGCAAAAAAAAACAAAACTTAGAAAGATAAAAATCTTCAACGGTATTGTTGATCTATAGTTGATCTTGTGGGGTTAGTACTGGACTGGAACAAACAAAAAGATAAAATTACATTTTATATTATAATTGTTAGAACATTAAAATATACCACATCCACACAGACAGACTATTTAGGGGAATATATCATAATTTAATATTATTGTGACGGATGAAAATCATCAACGCCACTAGTAGTTCTGGGGAGGAAAAACACACTGCCATTGTTTTGATTTGATTAAATGTGTCAAAAGTTGCATTGAGCTGGAAACTATATTGGCTCCACTGTAGGACCAATACGAATACGCTACGCCGTAAAGGCGCTACCTAATAGGTTCGTTTTTTTAATTTAACAGTGGAGTCAACATTACAGCAGTGGAACTATTTAATAAAACGCACTCTACAGTGCGTTCATTATAACTTGACGGTGTCGCGATTGGTAGTACTGTTCTGTCAGTCGCCATTTAGTATTGATACTAAGCTTGACAAGCAATGGTGCCAACATGACGGCAAGGGACAAGTTATAGTGAAGTCTGTACGGTCGTATTGAACGAGAGTAGCCCAGCTTTGGTTTTCTAAGAAAGCGGTAAACGGTCATGTAACGGCTGTCCAAATACAGAGCGTTTTTTGACAGTTTAATGTCAAAATGACAGATCATGACGGCCGTTTTAATACATATTGGTGGCCACAGTCACTGCTCTTCTAGGGAACCGTAGTTTTACGGCCCGATAATAATTATTTATTTATGCTCGGTTCCTATAAAATAAACGAATCGTTTTGCTTACCAATGGTAGCTTTTTTTATTGCCAAACTGGGCATATAAATAGATTCGTAAGCTATTTTTACCTGTAATAGCTATAGCCATATGGGAGGGTCTACTATGCAAAGCTATGAGGAATTTGCTTCATTATTGGTAAAGATACAAGAGTCTTAATTTCAACCAATAACGGTCCGTAAATTATAGGAATCGGCCATTTTATAATTATAGGATTCACCAGTGCAATAAATATATTTTTTATAAACATTCCTTAGAAAAACCAGTAAATTAAGTGCTTTGGTTCCATATAAATATAATAAACATACGTTTTATTTGTTTGCACAAATACATTATTGTTATGAATTATTGTTTATGTACTAAATGCCTGAATTTGCTGTTGAAATAAAATATGAAAGGATATCTGTTTTTTTTTTTCTAGGTAATATGGGTAATTATTATGTTTATAAATCTCGGAACCATGGGGTCCCGGTCTTTTGGAAGGTGTACGAGGGGCCGAAGCCAACTCGCAGAGGCCCCTTAGACAATTTTAAATGGGATGAGGCACCAACCAACGATTATCCCTGTATACACTATGAAAGTACACCCAAGGACAACATATGGGTAATTATTATTATTATTGAACATTGGATAAATAAAACACAAGTAATAAAATGCAATGGTGATTATATTTTTCTCAAATATTAAATAATAATGCGTAATAAACATTGTTATAACTATCAAACAAAAGTTGTTATAAGTATGTACATGGAATTGTAACATTTAACCATTTACAGGAAGACTTTCTTGGTTTATCTCTAAATAAGTTAAAATAAAGTATTAAGTAGTTATTTAATTAAATATTACAGCAGGTATAAAAACAATGAATATTTTATCATTCACTAATTAACTAAGTTCTGATAAAAAGTTAATTTACATCGCAGTTGCATAGAAAATCATTAAAACCATATTTGACCCTTTCCTAAAGATCATCTTATAATAACGTCTTTCATTGGTTTTAACAAATATCACAAAACCTTTAAGAAAAGGGTCAAAGTATCATCGAATGCATAAAAATACACGACAGAAACATCTTCCTATAAATAATTAAAAATCTATAAACACACCCATTCATCTTACATTCTCACAGTTACTTACATAAATACATACATGTTACATTATTATTTCTTTAAGTTTTTCATCTACTTGATCGTTACAAATCGTACGGTTTTCATAATATAACTTTTAATGGTTACTTGTACAAATACGGAATAGGTTAGAGATTGTACTATGTTTTAATACGCCTGTATAAGGCTAGTGGCAAAACTTATTTATACAAAAACAATAGTCATTTATTTAAAAGAGGCACTTGGCGTTGTTTGAAAATGATTTCTGTTATGTACGCTCAAGTCAGGTTTTACAAGGAAACGTATGTAGAAAATTGATCTAGAGATACGTGCATTATACAGAGCCACGCTCAATAACGGTCAGCTCCGCTGCTTAGTTAGGTCACTAATCAAAATTAGGCTGTGCTGTGCTTAGTACGAGTCAGTAGTTTAAAAAAAGCGTAGCCGGACAACATAGCGCAGCACGCTGCTTCGTCATAATAATGACTAGCGAATTCGCTAAATAGAGCACAGAACAGCGTAACGTTGAACGCACCCTTCTGTGACGCGTGGTTTTCATGTATCGTGCATGGGAAAGTGTCACAATCAACACAAGAATAAAGTTCATAATTGTATGAACATTCTTCAGTTTTCTATTCCAATAACTGATATAAATATACGTTAACAATTCAAACCAATAACAAAAAGATCACAAACAATTTGATTTAAGTGTCTCTCGTAAGTATCAAAGTTGTCACTGCACTTATTTAGCTACAAGTTTTAAAATATTCAACAAAACTGTTAATTGTTTAACGTTTATTAAAAGATACATTACAAAATGGTTTTTACTAGAAGGACAACCCAAATTAAATTTACTGTATTTCATAAAATCTACATGTTAAGGCCTAATCACACACCACTACCACACCACAGCGCAGCGACAAAATGTAAGAAAGCAGTGGTTACGTGTGAATAGTGTCGCTGCAACTTTTGCACTTGCGTTGTCGCTAATAGTTGCAATATTGTTAGTGTTTGCAGACAGATCGAGTCCGGCTGTGAGTGTCGTCGCGTTGTGGCTGTGACGTCGCCTTCATGTGGACGGTATCTCTCAAACTGTTGATTTTGACGGCTAATTGTGGTCCGCGTGAATAGACTATTCATTTTCATACAAATTAGCGCCCGTCCATGTGGTGTCGTTCTGGTGTGGTTAAAGCACGTGTGTTCGGGCCCTTATATTCATTAAAAAATTACCTTCAAATATAGTCATTTTATATTTGTGTCAAAATGTGATATAATATATTGAAAATAGGAAGATATGACTGTATATTAATGTATGAATTGGAAAATATTAACTACATAACATGGACATTACATATACTTGCCTAAAACAAACTCCCATTATTTTAATGTATTTACAATTATAATGCAAGAAACAGATTTGTTAGTATCAAAGTATTTAAAAACTATTTCGAATTCTGTTATATTAGACAATCGTTATGTAATGAAATATTTATAATAATTTTTTACTATTGTCACCCAATATTGGCGTTCGCACATCAAGAAAAAAAATACCGTATTTTATGATCTTGCGACATGGCAACATTGGGTAGCTTTAGTAACGACGTTTACAGATAATTTAAACAATGCCATCCTTTTCTGTAAATAGCTGCACAATCCTTTGAATGTATTGAGCAAAATAAACCCTAAATAATAAGACTATCAAGCTTAGAGGTTTTCGAACATTTCAAAATCATGCTTGGTTTTCACAGGCATAAATGCTCGAAAATCTCATAGAACGTAGTTCTTTTAAAGCTATTTTCTTTACATAAGTTAGATGCGGCTCTCAAATAATTATTTAAAGAAAAACGAATTCTTTTAGTTGTAAGTGCATTGTCAAAATATTCTGTAAAGCGATGCATGCATAAGAGATGGTTATCTGATCGTATCTCAGAGTATTCGACTAGTGGCCATACGGCGCCCTGAACATTAGCTATGAAATGTCACATAACATTATTTATTTATAATAATTGTACCACCGCTAGAGATTAAGTTTGTGGCGAGTGAGACTTATTATCAACGTATTCTGGCGAAAGAGTCAGAATAGCCCGTGAAATTAAAATTTTCTTACGTTTTTTGCAATTTGCGGGTCAGTATCAGGTTGTATGTTGATCTAAATTTGATTCGCGGCCGTATCAAATATTTATTTATAGAATTCTAATAATAAATATCATCAATACAACTCTCTAAGTTGATATAATCCTATTGAATGACTTTCATGAATTCATGACATTTTAGGATTATTCTAACATAAGAAGTTGTATTGCTAATGATTATAATTCTGTAAAGCCATATTTTTTACGCTCGCGAATCTTTTTTAATCAACATACAACGTGATACTGACCTGCAAAAGGCAAAAATACCTATGAAAATTTTAATTTGGCGGGCTGCACAGTCCCTTTCGCCAGATACTATTAACTTGAACGTACATAGTTATTAACGGTTTTTGAGGTTCTTAAATAAATTCTCAATAGCTATTAATTCGAGAAAGTTATCTATTTAAATAAAGATTGCGCTAGATGAGTGTTTGGAAACTCAATGTGTCAATTTATCGAATCAATAGCACTATTGAATAGATAAACTCAGGTTAAGAGTATCTCTGAAACCGGTTATTGATTGGCAAGAAACACGTTAGGTTAGAAGGAGTAAACCATTCCTTAATTAGTATGTAATAGTTTTTTTTTACTAAGGGCGATATTTTCAACGTCAGATATCGTTTATCCTTGGAATAAAAATGGCGTTTTACAGTTTTTGGTGTGGAAAATCTGCAAAAAAAATCTAAATATGTGGCGTTGTTAAAATAAGCCCTTAGATAATTACTTTCTACTATTCAGTGTTATTATTTAAAGATAGCAATGACTGATAAAACCTACCAATACCAAGTGTTTCCCCAGTCGCCTAAACTTCCATCTAGCGGGATTCCACAACATCTTTATACAAAATAAACAGAAACTAAATCTAAGAGCTGGGCTCTCATTTTCCTATTGAAGCATAAATCACAAATAAAATTATACAAAAATAAACATTTTAGCCAAGGATTGTAGGCAATGTCGTTGATAAAAAATAATAAAATTAACGCTCACTACGTACGATATGTCATAGTATAAAAGTATGGTAGAATGGTAGAAAAGGAATTATTAAATAAAACTAACTTGAATTAAATAATGGAAACTATTTATAAAAGAATGTAATGAGCATGTTTTAATAATTAACAAAATAATAATAAGATACATAGGTATAGTATTCACCATTACTCATATTATCATAACATAATTATGACTTATAAATAAACTGGCAAAATGTTTGTCGCACTTGTCTATCCTTTCGGGCAACACAAGTGTGATGTTAGTTTGACGTAGGAACTTGAAACATTATAAAATAACGTTAAAATAGCGTTACGTGTAGTTCCAGTAACGATAATTTCTACCAGGATCGTAAACTAAATGAAGATTTCGTTCCGATAGATTATCGTTATAATGCCAAGAAATTAGTTATTAAATGGTTACTGGACATACATAACGCTATTACGTAACGTTATCGTACCTCTATTTTGAGTAACTTTTCAAGTCCCTGGTTTGAGGTAATTTACTAATAAGATAAAACAGAAGAGTAAAAAAGAAATAACACAAACTAATTATTATAAGCTACCATGACATGTCGCACGTAACAGCGTATTTGATCTACCTCGAGCAGTAATTCGCTAGTTTACAATAGTTCTAATCTACGTTACATTATACATACATATACATACAATTGTGTTTACATCTATATGTTATCAGCTTCAGTGTGGAACTTCTCACCATTTTTTGATATACGTCTGGAGCAGAAACAAAATGTTATATTAGATTTTCTATAAATGCGGAAATGAGTTTGTTTGTTACGTTTTCACGCTAAAACGGCTGAACGGATTTGGATAAAACTTGGTACGTGGGTAGACCATGACCTGGAGAAGGACAAAGGATACCTTCTATCCCGATATTCGTACAGGATCGAGACTTACGCGGGTGAAACCGCGGGGCGCAGCTAGTCCTAACTAATATTATAAATGCGAAAATAACTTTGTTTGTTACGCATTCACGCTAAAATGGCTGACCGAATTTCGATGAAATTTGGCACATGGGTAGACCATGACCTGGAGTAGGACATAGGATACTTTTTATCTCGATATTCCCACAGGATCGAGACTTATACGAGTGAAACCGCGGGGCGCAGCTAGTAGCTAAATAATTTGAAGTGCTCACCTATCTAGCGGCTCGGCCGTAGCCTCACCACCAAGAGAAAAAAGGCGACTTGTGCTGGAAGCGTTGCTGGAACGAGTCGAAGAAGCGGGACGATGTGGAGCCGCTCTTGGACCTGTAGAGGAAGTAATTAATACTGATAGTAATTGAATAAAAAAACGGAAAATGTTTAATTCAATAATACATGACGCGCATCATTGACAAAGTTAGTAAAAAAAGAAATTAAAATCAGTTCAGCATAATGTCAGATCAAGACTTGGTATAGTACGCGTCAAACTTTATGACGGCTCTGAAGTGCGTAGTACCGCACCCCTCACTCCGCTGGCACGTGGAGTTGTTACTGCGCAGCGACTCGCCTCCGAGCCGCCATAACGTTTGAATCGAACTGTACTAAAATTACGCCGACGAGTGCCATTGTGAAGTGTGTGAAAACAAAAGAGGGTGGACAAAGTGGGGATCGCTTTGTCTTACAGCCAGTTTCTTCTTCAAAAGTAACAGTCAACTGTTCTTCCGCGCTGTTGGATTTACAACCCTCGCCTCAGCGCCGAGGATTGAAAATACAACAGTGCAAAAGAACAGTTGACTGTTACTTTGGCTGTTAATTTGATGAAGAAACTGGCCGTTGGAGTGCGTTTCATCAAATAGATTAACGTTGGCTCCACTATAAAAAAAAATGTAGGACTGCTCAGGACTGCTGCATCAGCTTCCATAGCAGGCAATTTTCAATTATTACGGAAAAATAGTAAAACCTCTTCTCTGTAGAGTGTCAAAACAGTATAGAGATAAAGTTTTGGAGGGCATTTTTGAAAACTAATTTCAACAATATTGTTGTAGTCAAGGACTGTTATCCAGCAGTGGGCGTGGGCTAGTACAACATACCTCTCTACTATGACTGCAGGCATCTGCACCAGCTGAACGGGGCTCTTGTTGTCTTTGAGCGCCTGCGTCAGGTTCAGCACTTGTCCGCGCATCACGGACATCTGTCGCTCGAACAAACTCTTGTCGAAGCCCTTGTCCTGCTGTGACAGTGGTCATTTTTGTTTTGTGAACATATTGGTACATTCATGCAATCTACTAATATTGTAAATATGTGAAAGTATGGATACGATATGGAGTTATGAGTGGAGAATCAATGAATTTTATTTCCCACGAATTAAAAATGACATATATCATTTATTGTCGTTTAGGAAGGGGTCCCGGAGACTCTCACACAGTGTCCGAGATGACGCGACGGTTTAAAATGACAATAAAAAAGAAATACAATGTGCTATATTTACAGCCAGGTACAGTGGTACCCAACTGATAAGGCGCGTCGTGAATCTTCGTTCGCACAGAAAAGAAAGAATGGCCCCGAAGATTAACGAAAGAACTTAAAACTTACAATCAACCTTAGTTCACTATTATAAGGTTCATAATACACTGCAGCTGTTAGTTCCGTCTCATTCGCAAGTATGGCAGCTGAGTAACATTCCACGCGGCGCGCGCTAACATGGCGGCAGATGCCGACCAATAGCGGAACAGGAAAAAAGAAGCGCGGTGCGTGGAGCGTGCCGATAGGTCAATAGCATTTCCCGCGCTTTGAAAATTCATCTTCTGCGCAGGTACATCGGTAAGCCATATCAGCTGGGTACTACTGTACTGTATGTAACTATGTCTAACAAACATTAGAATCAACAATACAACTCTCCAAGTTCATATAAGTATATGTATTGGAATGACAATTTCATGAAATCATGACATTTCGCAGTTATTCTAACTTAAGGAGTTGTATTGCTGATTCGAATGCTTATAATTCTGTTAAGCGATACTTGTTACGGTCGGAAATCATATTTCAATCAACATACAACCTAACACTGACCTGCAAATTGCAAAAAACGTAAGAATGAATTGAATTTCGCGGGCTACCTTAGCGCATCCCCCTTAATTATTTAAATAATATTTATGCTGAAGACATGTGTGACGAGACGTGTGAGCGCCGACCCCAAGGAAATGGGATAACGACAAGCCAATAATGATTTATGCTGAAGGCAAATGGATGGACGGTATGCAGAAATATTGTCATACAAATAAAATCACAAATTTATTGATAGGACAATAATGCAGCAACTTACTTTGAATAATAAGTGTAGTTCATCACACAGCTCTTGAACGAAGTTCATATCCGATAATAATGGAAGCACTAACTCCCTGGAAACAATTAAAAGTTAACATCAGTACTAAAGTCACAGAGAACGTTCATAGATGGCGCCATCAGCGTAAGTAGCAAATAGAAAGTCAAATGCTTTGTGGATTTTAAAATAGAGTCTTTTAGCGCTAGAATGACTTTGACGGGATGGTGGAGTTAGTTCTAAGATTCTAGTACAGCTATATTTTGGATTTTTAATCAAAATAATGAATATAAGTTAACATCAGTACTACAGTCACAGAAAACGTACATAGATGGCGCCATCAGCTAAGCAGTAAATGGAACGTCAAAAGGTTTGTGGATTTAAAAAAAGTCTTTTAGCGCTGGAATGTCACTGACAGGATGGTGGAGTTCTAAGATCCTAGTATAGCTATATTTTGGAGTTTTAACAAAAATAATCAATATAGTTACTCACTTAGTCTCGTGGCTAAATGGCTGCTTGGCTTGAGGTAGCCACGCCCAGTGGTACGGGTAGGCTCGCCATGAGTCCGGGTGCTTGAACGGGAACGCTAGTCCGTTGTCTATGGCCGCTATACGGACCTCTGCGCCCGTCCACTCCTTGAATAGATAAGGAACAAGTTAAACTTTTATTATTATGATGTTGAACTCAGTATAGCCATACATATGATAAAACACAACAGCTCTGTCTGTTTGTTTGTGCGGTTGTCGAAAAACACTTAAATAAATCCGATCTATGTATTTTAATAAAAAAAAAGGGGTTACGGTCTGAATGACGCTTCAAACAAACTTTATTTGAAAGTTGCTAAAGAAGCTCATGTTAGCGTTGGAAGGCCCCGCACAAGGTGGACCTATGACCTGGTGAAGGCAGCAGGAATCCGCTGGATGTAAGAAGCACAGAACCGGTCGAAGTGGCGGTGTTTGGGGGAGGCTTATGTCCAGCAGTGGACTTCTTTAGGACGGTCTTGTGGACGTTTTCCTTAGCTGAAATGACGAAACAACCCCGGATTTTTTCGAGGAAATTTGGAACTGAGTAGCGAGTATTGACTTTTTTTGTAGCGATCGGTTTCTGACAAACTAATGTTTAGAGTAGGAACGACGCTTTGACATTCAGTTGTCAATCTAAAAAATATATATAGTACACACTACGCAGTAAAAAGCAATATGAACTCACGGAGGGGTCCCGAAGGTCTATATCAGCTTGATGAGTAGTATTATATCAACCAGTTGTCGTTACGATTATAATATTAAGTACAAAGCAATATGAACTTACGGAGGGGTCCCTAAGGTCGATATCGGCGTGCGGGGGCGGCTGTTGGCTCGGCGAGTCGTACTTGATTAGCCAGTTGTCGTTACCGCGGTCTGTGTTGCGAATTATGTAGTCTAACACCACTAGACGCTCGAATTGAAGCTGGAATCTGAAATAAAATGTTATATATTATATAGTCTATCTATATACACTGGCCACCAAAACTTAGTATCACACTTCTAAAATTGCAATAAGTTTTAAATTACACAAAACATATTTTCGAAATAAAAAAGTTTTTTTTTTATATAAAAACTTTATAGCCGATAACCGTCTTTTAAGGAATGACTGAAAAAAACTTTATAAACAAAAACACTCCTTTTCAAATTGTTGCAACTTTAGACTTTTTTGTTTCTGATTTTGTTTTCACATTTATTTTTTGATCGTTGAATTTTTATTCAAAAGCCGAATACCAGTTATTAAAATGTAAATAAGGCGTAAAACTGTAGTTATAATTGTTGTTTGAGTTTTTTGCCCCTAAGTAAACAATGGCTATTCTTTGGTTTAAGTTAAAAACGTTACTTATATATAAACCATAATTTCCATGAAAGCTGATGAAATTTGCTATAATATAAATTTGCTATAACTCTGGCTTCAACAGTTTAGAAGAAATTGCAATTTTAGAAGTGTGGTACTAAGTTATGAAGGCCAGTGTATATCTGGTTATATATTATAGGTTATATTATGGCGATGGCGGCCAAACTCAATGACGACTAGCCCCCGGCGCGGGAGATATTAAAAAGATTGATTGCGCTCATTTGCTGGACTTGTTTTCTCCTCTATCTATCGTTATTTCTCCTGACAAAGTTTATTCGTTTATATGTATATAATAAGTATGCATGTATTATCATTTCCTAATATTTATTATTTTTCGAGTAATCTTTCCCGTACGGTACACCTGCCATGCTTTGTCTCTGCATTACTAGGTTTGGTTGAACGGTAGAAAATACCTCGGGCATTAAGTCCGCCTTTGTACAGCATTTTTTTTTTTGCTTGTGCGTAAAGTTTTAATAAAAAAATAAAGTATTATAGTGCAAGCGTGTGTGCGCAGACACAGATGCACTCTCTCTTCCCTCACTCTCATAGTGCGATGGATCGGCGATCCGAAACGACCGGAGAGAGATCAGGCGCAGGTGACAAATGCGCGCGACGCAGGCAGGTATCACACCACCAACTTCTAGACTCCGGGCTTTTACTGAGAAATTACTAATGGAAAAACCGAATAACACTTTGCCCGACCCGGGAATCAAATCCAGGACCCCACGCTCAGCAGTCCGCTTGCCACCACGAGAATAACGGGGCAGTCATAAGAATATAGACACGGTTTTTATTGGGAGACTTACATGGGGTTCTACTAATGGATAGTGTAGAAAATAGAGAATTATCCCATTCTTGTTATTATTATCTTGTTAACATGTCATTTCTTGAGAGTATTTATTGTCTTGGTTGCTTTCAATGACACTAAAGAAAGCGTGGCCTTTTTACACGACTGCCCAAAAAGGAGTGTAATGTTTTCAGGGTTCATGTTTGTGAGTTTCTCTATTCCACCATAACTTTTAAATTCCTGAACAGATTTTGATGTATGGGGTATAGTTAGAATCCTTAGATTATCCCGACCACCGAATAAACCTTTACCCTTACCTTTCGCTTTGTGTATACAGATTAACTAATACAACTTATTTTTACTTTATAGTTCGGTTTTTGGAAGGGAAGTTGTTTTTTTTTATTGTTACCAATGACGAGGGTCGCCTCTGACCTTCGAAATATCTCAGCTCGACAAAGCGACTTGGTACGAAAAGTATAGTAAGCCAATTTCAGGTTTATGCAAAAGTACCTAAACTTGAATTTTAAATGTATACAATAAACACACCTACCTATTTGTAAATTGAATAGGTGACAAAAGCTCCGGAGGTTCCTAAGAAGTTACATATAAGCTTGTGTTACATATAAGAGGCCAAATCTAAAGACCAGGGGCAGTATTATTAAGTATTGATACCATCATTATTCTACTGCGAAAAAAGGATGGTGCTATCGACATTGTATGGCTCCGTCTCTCACTCACACTGGACAAATGGTGGCGTTAATACGTCATAATACGGCTCCAGGTTATCAAAATCGAGAGTTCAGTCAAAAGGCTGATTGATACAGAGAATAAAATGTAAGCACTCACTTCCTCATAACATGTGGCGGCGGCGGGTCCTGCTCGAACCGTCGCAGCCAGTAGTCTGCGTCCTTGTAACCCTCCACGAACAACTGGAATGAACCCGCCTGCAAAGCAAACAAAAAGATAAAATCAATTAAGGAAATGCTTTGGGGGAAAGACCTCTTTTCGTGGTTGTTATCAGGGGCGACTCAGGACCTACCAAACAGCACTGCTTTGTATAAGATAAAGTATGGATGCTAGACAAAAGAAGCATTTTCACTTTTGTCTCTCGAGACTGGTAACACATTGGTACATCCCCTGCATGGTGTCCCAGTGATCTCTAGAAACTGGTAAAGTTTGCATCACTACTTTCAGAAGGTGAACCTTGAGATGAAGAAGGGGCCACAGTATTTGCACGTGCCCATTATAACTCCATACTGCGATCACCTGGTGGCCTAAACCGGCCACATTAGCAATTGCTCTAAAAGCAGTTCATTTCCTGAAACCCAGCTGTCATTAGCAATTCCGCTAATTATGAATACGAATCTCCATGGAAAACTGACAAACAGATGAATTATTTCGTAATATGAATCGCATGCAGATCATATTATGATTTGTCAGTTTGTTTACGATGATTCATTTTATTTTCATATTATGAATCTGCTAAAGTGACCATTTTAAGCCCCCTATCCTATCTCCAAACTTGATATCGATTCCTCATGTCCTTTCATTGATTTGAACTTCAAATCAAAGGTCTCTCAAAAAAGGGCCTTCAAATTTTGAAGGCCTGCTAGACTAGAGTGATCCAACTGAAGAAATCCAGATATATAAGAAACAGGGTCGAAAGTTCCTCATCCTCCATAGAAAAGGAAGGATCATCCAACCAGACGGGTGTTGTGTCTGCCCGACGATTGATGTTTGGATGTCGTATATTATATGCTAGTCGCGCGGATATTTTGCGCGATGCAGGATTTGTTTGACGTCAGGTTTTGACACATAGTTCACATGTGGCGTTGTAGATGCCGCCACATCCTCCTTGTTTGGTCTATGACTAGAACTAAACTGAGGTTGACGCTTACCTTAGGCGGTAGTCCCATTCTATTGAACCGCAGATTGGGGAACTGCTCGGTGATGGCGCGCTTGAGCCGCGAGCGCTCGCGGTCTATCCGCAGGTAGTTGAACGTCTCCGATACCAGCTTCACCACCTGAAGAACAACGTATTTAACATTTGTACTTGGAACATTTACACCTTTAGGGGTATGAGGAACAGGGTGTAAAGTTCACTCATCCACCATAGAAAAGGGAGGATCCTCCGACCAGACGGGTGTTGTGTTTGGCGGGCAATTGCCCAATGATTGATATTGGGTTTTTGTATATATGTTCACTGCACGGTAAACTCTAATTGCGCGATGCAGGATTTTTGTGACGTCAGGATTTTTGTGTGACGTCAGGTCTTTGATGCGTAGTTCGAATGTGGCGATGTAGGTACCGCCACACACTCGTCAAAAACAATAAGCAAACAAATAGAAAAACTCCTGTCTATACTTGTACTTTTATTCGTATTCAGCGCAATTGGAAGGATACAGTTTCTAATTTTTTTTTTATTAGTCAATCTGCCTAGCCTTTTCTTAATATATTACATGAAGCGATTGCCTATCTGACCTCCACAACCCAGTACCTAGGTAATATTTTACCCCTTGGTAAGACTGGTAGTCAGACTTTCGGGCTACTGACGAGCCGTAAGTCGTGACAGCCGTGTCAAAGATCCACGAATGACAGCCGGGACGGGACCACCAGCTTAACGTGCTTTACGAGGCACGGAGCAGTCTCGGTATGTAAAAATGGTCACCCATCCACGGACTAACCCAACATCATCAGTCTGTTCTGTTTTTCACCTCACTAACTTTTTTTTAATAACAGCCGCACGGTTTGTTCCATGACGTTAACTACGCTTGCCGGTGTTAGTCCGTGGATGTTAGACCATCTTAACATATCGAGACTCCTCCATGCCTCGGAAAGCATGTTAAGCCGTTGGTCCCGGCTGTCATTCGTGGATCTTTGATAGTCGTTACGGGTCGTCAGAAGCCCGAAAGTCTGACAACCAGTCTTACCAAGGGGTATCGTATTACTCACTTACTGGGTTGTGGAGGTCAAATAGGCAGTCGCTCCATGTAAAATACTGGTATCCAGCTGTATCCGGTTTGACTGGAAGCCGACCCCAATATAGTTGGGAAAAGACTAGACAGATTGATACTTTAAAAAACATTACACATATTTGATTACAATATAACTTAAACAATGAGTCCTGACCATTTTCACGTTTAAAAAACTCAACGATCAAACTGAAAAGAATATAATGATTTTGATACAGAGTCGGCTGATTTCAAATTTGAGTTTTTATATAAATTCAAATTAATTCCAACTTAACCTTGATTTAAAACTTGTTTATATCTTTGCTTCTTATTATTCATTCCGTGTCTAGTTAAATCGTTAAAGTAACTAAATCAAGTGCAACTTGTATTTGACCTTGACCTTACTCTGTCTGATAAACACCGAAGACAGATTAAATAATATTAAAAGAGAAATCCCAACTATAAGAGATATTATAAATGCGAAAGTGAGCTTGTTTGTTTGTTTATTTGTTTGTTACGCTTTCCCGCTAAAACGGCTAAACGGATTTAGATGAAATTTGGTACAAATTTAGAAGCCAAGTGGAAAGTTGAGTAATGTTGTGGGGAAAGTAGTTAAGGACATTGGCTACTTTTTATCAACATACCACGCGAGCAAAGCCACGAGCGGCAGCTAGTTAAAACAGTTTTGGTTCACATCTTGCCTTGACAGTTTTTTAATCTAAAGTGTACCGCAAATCAGTGGTAAATTGCTTTCCATTAACGACGAAAATCACCCTTACTGCTACGATATTAAGGCGCTGTCAATTTCAAATTTTTACCACTAACACGTAGTTGTTCATATACTGTAGTGTATCGCGAACATATCCGTATAAGATACATTATAGGAAAGGTAACTTTTGCCCGCGGCTTCGCCCGCGTGGAGTTCGGAAATTAACCCACGAGAACGTACCACCGAGATAAAATTTGTGGTATCCCATGTCCTAACTCAGGTTATGGTCTATGCTTGTGCCAAACTTCATCCAAATTCGTTCAGCCGTTTAGGCGTGAAAGGTAACAGATAGACAAAGTTACTTTTGCATTTATATTATTCAGTATGGATACTAGAAAATTAAGACATACAGACAAAATCAAAATCCTAAAATGCATGTATTATATTTGAAATATCTTTTCTTTTAATTTAAAATATGTGTAACTAATTCGAAAGTTTCGAGACAAGATGTTACAACCTCTTATGGTGGAATCCCACGATCGGCAACATTGCAGACGGACACGCACGGCAGACGACCACAGACCGCCACGCACCGCGCCCCGAGGCGCTTCCGATGTCCGCGATACCCCGCACGTACACCTTCCCACGGTCCGTCGTCCGGGCTCGTCGGTGTCCGTTCGCAAAATCGCTGATCGTCAGACCTCGGCATTACACGAACCAATGACCGACATATTGGTTAAAGCATAATCAAGGTCCTTGGAGTATATATGAATACATAATCGTGTGAGATTACATCAAGTTAACATTAAGTTATGTTCGATCGACGGCGAGGTCAGCTCGGTGCTGCGTACTGAATTTATTAAAGCATATTTAAGATTATATTAATATTGTTTTATAAACTTTAAGTGGTAGAAAAATGTGTCGTCACACATTTTTCATATTGATTAAACTATAACTATCTTTATTAATTAAGTTTTGATCCGTGGGAATATCGGGATAAGAAGTATCCTATGTCTTATTATAGGTCATGGTCTACCCATGTGCCAAATTTCATCTAAATCCGTTCAGCCGTTTTAGCATGAAAGCGTAACAAATAAACAAACTCACTTTCGCATTTATAATATTAAGTTAGGATTATGTTTTGTATTATTTTATAAATTTTCAATAACCTATTTTAGAATTTGAGTAGGAATTATACAAATATTTCGTAAAAAATGTAGGCAGCACTTTCTTTATTAATATATTTTTTTTTTTTACTTTTCCCCTCAAAATACTAAAACTAAAATAGTTGTTTCCACCAAATAGTTAATAAATAAAGAAACTATAACATTTCTACTTTTCAGTTTGAATAATTAATCACCTATATTATTTAATAGCATTTGCCTTCGACTTCGTCTGCAAACAAAATTTAAATATAAGATAAACATTTTGTATTAAAAAAAAAATTACAAAAAAAAAACCAGAATTAATGTCCTTTTCCCGGTCTCAGGATACCTACCTCTGTCAAATTTCATAACGATCAGTTCAATGGTTTTGGCGTGACAAGGTAACAAACAGACAGAAGAGTTACTTTCGGATGTATTATATTAGTAGGTATATAAATATTGGTTGGATCTTACTAAAGGTAGATAAAAAAACTACATTCTTAATTTTTTTGTAGCACGTGTTTTTATCCGTAGCTCTATGACCTGCGATGATACGGTGTCATTAGACGGACGCGAACGTCTAGTGGTATAAATTTTAATTCAATTATATTGAGTGTCAATATTAAGATTTATTCACTTTTTGCAAGATTATACAGGGATTTATTAGGGTTTATTTATAAAAAATTAACCCTAAAAATAAATAAGTAACTATTTATTTTTATTTTTTATTCTAATATCTAATAAATTATAATGGAACAAGTACCCTTAAATTAAATTTTTTTTAAACCCCCGACAGAAACCAAGCATCTAACAAACGATTTTTTATTGCTGAGAACACTCTCGATCAAGTCACCTTTCAAACAAAACCAAAAAAATCAAAATCAGTTCAGCCCTTTGGTAGCTACGATGGCGCAGACAGACACACAGATACACACGTTAAACTTATAACACCTCTCTTTTTCCATAATTTATAATGTAAATAATAAAAATAAAGGAATTAAATAACTGAAATGACTGTAGACATCGACATATCACCCATACAACTATTCTTAAATGACGCCTGCAGGCGCAGCATGGCGCTTTCTATTTCTACGAAGAATAGACATACCTTTTTCTATACAAAGTGACATTTCGTGTCTTCATTTTTGACATCGTACCGTAGAAATCCTTCTACAATCTGACATTTTGTCTTTCATATATATCGATCTTTGTCTAGGTCTTTTAATATGTAGACTATTTCGGAAGAAAGTTTTATATCCTTACTGTCAAAATCACACTGACAACTGAAATTTGTCTAAGGAAGTGAAGACAATTTGAAACAAAACAAAGAATTCTGAGTCGAATTATGTAAAAGAGTGAATTTCGTTAAAAGTGCAGTTGACTCTTTTTACTTAGCTGCCGTCGTACTGTCTACACGGAACGTAATTTTTGCCTACTCTTCCGTCGACAAAACGGTGCTCATGCTACGCCTGCAGCACACTATTCATGTCCGAGTACAGTTTACATGTAGCGCGCAAACGTGCTTAGCATGTGAACTAGATTTTAAGGAAAAAAATAGTCTTAAAGTTCTTGCCAGCTGGTCAAGAACGGATGAAAAGAACTGGTGGAGGTCGCCCCCTGATGGAGGTAGGTATTTCACCGCCATTGTCATTGGGTTAAAAGTGCCTCCCAGACGTTAAGGTTTACCCCAGTAGTCACCAAATGGCGGACCGTGGTCCGGATCCGGACGGCCAACATATTTTGTGCGCACCTTAACAATTTTTAGGGTTCCGTATTACTAAGACTCCGCTGTCTGTCTGTCACCAGGCTGTATCTCATGAACCGTGATAGTTAGACAGTTGAAATTTTCACAGATGATGTATTTCTGTTGCCGCTATAACAACAAACACTAAAAAACAGAATAAAATAAATATTTAGGGGGCTCCCATACGACAAACGTGAATTTTTTGCCGTTTTTATAGATAACTAGCTTCCGCCCGCGGCTTCGCCCGCGTGGCATGTCGATAAAAAGTAACCTATGTCCTTTCTCAGGCTCTAGACTATCTGTGAACCAAATTTCATTTAAATCGGTTCAGTAATTTTGGCGTGAAATCGCGACAGACACACAGACAGAGTTACTTTCGCATTTATAATATAAGTAAGGATGGTACGGAACCCTTCGTGAGCGAGTCCGACTCGCACTTGGCCGGTTTTTACATTAATATTAATTACTTACGTAAAATATTCAGGTTTCTTTTCGATTTATTCAAATAAACCACTCAACTGTTGATTGGCCTTTAGAAGGCCGATAACAATTTAAATTCTATTGTGTCTCGACTGTCTCGTTAGTTAAAGTTGGAGGTTTACAAAAAATTGTTTGCTTGTACCTAATCGTCTACCAAACGTACTGCGGCTGTAATTTTTTTTTTTAAACGGATCCCTAATGATACTAATTTATGAACCCTGCTTTGCCCAGACCTAGACAAAACACAGCTGGCTTGTCCGTCATGTTAAAACAGGTATCACATTATATTTCTACAATGGGTAATTTCTAGACCTAAACAAAACGGTTTTGTCGGGTTTGTTAGTCTTCGGATAAAATAATCAAGAAATGTTATTCATAGCACGGTCACTGCACTTAGGTCCGTATTACAGAAGGAAACTCAAGTATTGATCTCTGTTTAAAACTAGTTTTAAGTCCGTTTTTAATTTTAGAACGTTGCTCAAGCATGGATTCATTGATCTTAGTTCAACTGAGTTTGGCTTTATTTTAGATCGCTACTCAGTTACTCGATCGAACCCAAGCAGTGATCAAATCTGTAATCACCCAAGTGTGGTCGAGACCGCGCTTGAGCATAGATTGTCATGTCAAATTGTCAATATTTCTTCTGTTCAAATAGTGCATTGTCGAGTTCTGTTGATATTTTTAAATATTAGGTACCTACTATCAAAATCATAATCAAAATGGATATATTTGAAGAGGTAGTTCATTATAATAACTTATTTAACTATAATTCTAATAGAAGGTTGAACTTTAGCATTTATAAGAGATACGCAGGACCCTTATAGTCGTGAAAAGTTAAAAAAAAGGTACAGATTTTTTCAAGATGTAGTGAAAAATTTAATTCTACCGATGGTTACAGTTTGTAACATAATTGTTTCTTGCGCAGTACTTTTAAATATTTCAATAACATCTAACGATACAATGCGAATAAATGATGAAGAGAATGATTATGGTAGCAATGAGAATGAAATTGATCTGAATGATTCTGTCAATCAAGGGATAGTTGATGGGTTTGCTTTTAGAAGTACCATAGTAAACAATTATGTTTAATTTACAGCAAGTATACATATTCATTTTGATAAATAAAACAATATGTTCAATAATCAACTCTTTTATTATCAATAATCCGTGGGTTCAACCGCATCTGTTGTTGTGGTATGTTGGCTGGCATTAATTATTGTTGGAGTGTGTTCTATATCAACGGCATTAAATGTTTCGGGCGGCATTACTAGTTCTTCCTCTATTATCATATTTTGATCAGCTTGGATTGGAGTCACCAAATCTGAAGAGAACATAATAACATATTAAGCAGTTGCCCAGAGAGGAAGCCCAACAATTGATACATAAAATGTTGTGAGAGCATCTCTTTGGCGGGTTTTGAGATTTTGCCAAAGGCGTCTGAGCTGTTCCCCTGATGCCAATAACAATAAAAGAGATTATGTATTTTAATGATCAATTTATTGAACAGTAGAAAACTACTAATATAACCCCATTTAAACTATAAGTAAATGTAAAAATAAGAATAAGGAAATAGATTGGTACTTACTGAGTCATTCATCATATCATAGGCGAACTATTAAATTTCTCCGCAATACGGATCTAAGCAGCCTTTTTGGTTCCTGTGCTGACATTATCAGTTTTATTATTTTCTATTAGGTATATGTTTTTAAAATTTCTATTAGCAGGTTTTTTTCCAAAGTACTAAAATTTTTCTTCCGTCCTACCATTTTAAAACTTTTAAGTAATTTGAATAAAATCAGCTAAACAAATAATTAAAACAGACAAACAACAAACTAATATTTTTCACACTGATGTTTTGACATACTGACATTTTAAATAGCATACTTATTTAAGGCCACAAATATAAGTCTTTTAAGCTTGACAATTTTGCTTACAAAACTACTATACTTCACTTCAAAGAGCTTTACTTCAATAAATGGGGAATTTTACTATTCAGGAATGAAATAATAACGCTGATTTCCTAAATAACTGGGCTTCTATGGTGTATTTTAATATTTCTAATCCAGTGAAGATCGGATCAAAGTCGGTTATTATAATAAATCGTAAACGAAAACAGGCTGATGCATAGACAATACACATCTCTGCTTGAGGCTCGATTTAAGTCTCGATTCAGCTGAGTATAGATTGATTACCGTTCTGGAATAAGACCGATGCTCAAGTACTGATTCTATACTTAAACAGTGATCAACTGATTGCAGATCAAACTGGACTTGAGGAACGTTCTGTAATACGGACCTTAGTGTACCACAGATCCAAGTAAAATCCACAGCCATACCTTCAACATGAGTGAGTGTTGCTAAATTCTTTGTTTTTTCCTCATTAAGCTAAAATTAGGCCGAGATTGATAAACCAAGCACGTGCTTTGGCGTAGCTTATGTTCCCGCTTCTATCTTGCACTTGTAGTTAGACAGGTGTGAGACATTGACAAGAATAATGTTAGGGTAAAGTAAGTAATGATAATTAGGGCAAAATTCAGGGCACTTTTGAGTTTACTTTAGTAAGTAAGCGTTCCATACGAATATGAACCTTATTCTTTTGTCCATAATTTTCATATTCGTATAAGCGAAAGTGTGCAAGGGTTTCATTCAAATATGAACATTAATGCTATACAAATAATGTTCAAATGCGTATGCGACGCGACTCTTACTTAGCAAAGTCAAACCGTGATATGTAAACTCGTCCTTAGTGTTAAGATCGGTTTCTCCAGTATTTGTTCAACTCACCCTGGTCTTTGGCACAATCTTGAGGCCTATCTTGGAGTCGACGAGGCTGGCCCCCGCCTCGCTAAGGTACCCCTGGTTGGGGATGAGGCACGAGCGCCCGAAGCAACACGGACAGCATAACTTGTGCATCCATTTTGTCCACTTTGGGTTGAGGCGACCGTACGGCTCCTCGTCTTTAGGCTTGAATACGCCTATGATTTTCTGTAACAATTAGAAAAAATAATTAAGGTACTTAAGGCGAATTTCACCAAAGAAACTGAATGCGTTCAGCACATAAAAACTGAGTTCAAGAGCTGTCAGTGTCAAAATTGCTGGGAATATTGACACTGACAGCTCTTGAACGCGATCAGCACTTCTATACCGCTTTTAAACTGCATCTGCTCTTAGACAGAAGAGATGGGACTGAATGACTGATGAACTGGATTATTAAAAACATATAGGTAACATATTGAAGTTATGCCCTTTTGTGTGGAGAAGGCATGGAGATATAATTATAGTATAGAGTGCGCACAACAAACTATGAACAGTAGGCATGGGTTTGAACTGAATTGAATGATTCATTTAATTGAGTTTATATTTTCTTTGTTTGTTTGTATGTAAAAGTAAAAAAACAGAATTAACAACAAGAAAACTCGTGTAAAACTAAAAAAACTGAGTGAGTTTCATAAATAAAATAATATCTATAAATTAATATAATCATGACTAAACACAACCTACAATATAACGATCACACTCACAGCTTATTGACAAAACTTATCGATAGCTCGTTGCCGATTGGCACGTAATTGCACATCCCTATCTGTCATGCAGTTATCAATATATGTATCTATAGCTCACTTGCCTACGATGCCGATGCGCACTAAGCGATTTGTGCAATACGCGCACTCTACTGTAAGTAATTATAATATCTCTATGGGAGAAGGTATCAATCATAAACATTCCCATCAGCTTGTAAAATCTGCTTCAGTAATACTATAAATATGGCTGGAATGAACGGCACCACAATCAATTGCTTGGCAAACGGCTTTGTGATACGCAGGGATGATACTCCTCCCGTTACTAAGTTAGGATTATAATCTCGTAAGCCAAGGAGGATTACGGTATAATCAGTTCCCTCCACGTAAGGGAAACAGGCCGCTCTTCGTTATCTATGGCTCTACAGAGGAACGAACGAAAAATCTATAGATAGATAGGTATTATATTAAATTCGCTTCTAAACTACGCAACGTATTAGAATTTTAATTTTTAATTAGATTTTTTTCCGGAAGTTTTAAGGCTCTTACATACTGGGGCGATACGTCGCGCGACGCGACGCCGCGCCGTCGCATTGTTCGCCATGAGAAATTGTTTTGATAAAATTCGCGTCGCGCGACGAATCGCCCCAGTATGTAAGAGCCTTTATGTGTGTAATATACCTATTATAATGAATTTACTGATACTTACATATTATAGAAACTTCTATGTTTTATCAAGTCGTAAAAAATCGTGCGTAACAGGAGCGACTCGCAATTTATATCTAAAGGGCACCGTTTGTTGGTGTTCGTTTTCAATGATAAACCGATTTATCTATGTACTACATAAACATTGCCACGGCACACCATTGCACCTTGTAACGTGATTAATTAAGATAAATAATAAATATACATGCAAAAGTCAGTCTGTGTGGATTTTACAAGTAAATAGTGATAACAACGATTTTGATGATAACATAAAAGCAACCGGCCGGAAAAGTGACTGCACTTTTCCGCACAGAAATGATCTACAAAAGGATCACAACAATTTATTGTGGAATAAAATATCTTTTATGTCTCTCATTTTTTTTTTTTTTATGTGTAACATTTGTCCTCTCGCTTTCCTGTAATCTGTGGAAGTGATTTCGTGGAAAGGGACAGAAGTGTGTAACAGGAAGCCGGGGAAGCGCGCGCTATTTGATTTGACCAATGAGCGGTGTTATGTTTGGCTATCAGATGATACCAACCTATTTTCAGACAGGTTGAAAATAGGATAATGATAATCTTGGTGCTGATGATGATAATGATGAATATTGTTTATATCAAATACGTCAGCCAAGATGACAGATGTTACACATCTTAAGCGACTATTATAATCTAACACGCGGACGAAGCCTCATCGCCTATAGTACTTACTAATAAATAGATCCCAGGTTTGTCGATGTTTGACCGGTTTATCTTTTTTATATAAAACGTTCACAATGCTGCGGTTATGACACCTCGTAACGTAACACTTATCTAATAAATCAATACGTGTCAACGTTAAGCTAATATTATTTGTATGATAAAGAATCTGTCGGTGCAACATTGTATACTAAGGCACTAGAAGTACTTATATTATACTAGCTTCTGCCCGCGGCTTCGCCCGCGTGGTATGTCGATAAAAAGTAGCCTATGTCCTTTCTCAGGCTCTAGAGTATCTGTGTACCAAATTTAATTTAAATCGGTTCAGTAGTTTAGTCGTGAAAGAACGACAGACAGAGTTATTTTCGCACTTATAATATCAGTAAGGATTGTGAAACCCGCTGAAAAAAAAAACTTCAAGGGATGACAGAAAAACCCAGAATTGCCCAAGTTATAGCATTGCATAATCAGCCTTTAATGTTCCCACTGCTGGGACACAGGCCCAGGCCTCCTATCTGTGAGTAATCCACCACGCAGGCCCAGTTGGTAGATGTCACAAGTCTTCGAATATTTGGTTCTAGGACATGCCGGTTTCCTCAAGATGTTTTCCTTCACCGTTTTGAGAGCAATGGTGATGAAATAATTTACACAAAGTAAAGCACCTGTCGGGGTTCAAACCTACGACTCACTATTAAGTACTAAACAGTGACTGGCAAAAAAAAAATTGCTAAATGCATGGGATAAACAATGACTAGCCAAACTATAAACGAACATGACTGAAAACATGCCAAATAAAAAAGTAGTGTTTTTCTTTACTCATCGAATGTACACACGGCTACACATCAAGCTATACATTTCCAGTATAAACTGACCTCGCATTGTACGGAAATCCAATACAATGCGAGATCAGCATAAACTGGAAATGTATAGCTTGATGTGTAGCCGTATGTACAGACGCCAGCAGGTCAAGCTACCCGAAACTGTCAAATTTTCCCAATCAACCTTGAACCTTATACTATAGGAATAAAGTTCAAAATCTATTAAAGAAATCTGACAGATTGTAGTAGCTTAATGTGCTGGCGTCTGTACATTTGCAATGTATTTATTTCCTGCCCATTGCATCGTGTTACTGATTTCCTCTATTCTGCCCCAGATTTTCATTTTTGTCGGATTATTAAAGACGTCACTTACACAGTATAAACAAGTAACAGTATTATATTTTCATAGAAAACGGCCGAAACGACGCGCTTCGGAATCCCAGTGTATATCAGTATGCAACAGTATCGAGCGCGGGACAGTTACGCACGGACGCGGAAGGTTTATCTATTGAGCGGCAGTAGTTAATAATTTCAAGGTCACTGCCGAGATAAAATACTTATTTATTCTGTGTCACTCATTTCCTTAAATTTCTGCTTCAGAACTTCGTGTTTGTCGGATCATTAATGTTATTGTTTGGCTTCAACACGGTGGAGCCATAAATACTAAAATTGTAGTTGGAATGTTTCTGACGTAGAGTATGATAGTTTTGGGTCAGACAATGAAAATATCTACGTCTCCCAAAGCGTCCAATCTAAAAGAGAAAATATTTATTTTAACAATAGCATTGCAAACCTGTTTAATCTGATTGTCTATGGTATTAGTAACAAATACTGAGTCACCATACTTTAGAAAGGCATTGTTTATCCATGTTTCATAGACCACTATCAGCCAGCACAATTTTACTTATTTATTTAGGTTTTCCCACAACGTGCGTGTAAGATAACTAAAATGTATTTTATTGCCGGAAATCATAATAAACTGTCTATATAAAAGATAATAAACATTCATATAATATTTCATCATCATCATCATCATCATTTCAGCCGAAAGACGTCCACTGCTGGACATAGGCCTCCTCCAAGCACCGCCACTTCGACCGGTTCTGTACTTCTCACATCCATCGCATTCCCACGGCCTTTACCAGGTCATCGGTCCACCTTGTGGGGGGGCCTTCCAACGCTACGTCGTCGGTTACGCGGTCGCCACTCCAGAACCTTTCGCCCCATCGGCCATCTGTTCTGCGAGAAATGTGCCCTGCCCACTGCCACTTCAGTTTGGCAATACTTCGGGCTATGTCGGTTACCTTGGTATAATATTTATAATATAATATAAAATATTTAAGTAATATTTATAATATAAATATTCTTATAATATTTATAATATTCTACACATAACCAAACATCAGGCCGAACCAAATATAATACACCCACATTTTACCAGTTATGTTTAATAAGTCCCAGGTAACAGAGGGCCTGTTGCAACCAACGGGGCACACTCAGACTCCGGGCTGCTACTGACAAAATCCTGATTGAAAAAGTCAATAACACTACGGTAGCATGACCACCATAGAAACGGGTTGTGTCGACGGAAGAATAGACAAAATGACAGATTGTGATTGTGAATCTGTCAAAGAACTCTATTCTATGGTGGTCATGTTACGCGTGCAGTACATGCTCTACAGATGCGGGTGGAAGGAGTCTGTGGAGGCACTAGACCAACAATGTAGTCCCAAGAACAATACTTCACATTATAAACATTCTAACATCTCAACTATCTTAATTTTTTGCCTGACTACGGCGAAGACAAAAGTAGGGTTATGATTTTGACCGGTATGTATGTATGTATGTTCATCTGTTCCCTCCTATCTTCTAAAGCAATCATCACAATTTGACAAATGAGGTATCGTTGGAAGCGTTTTGATCGTCCGCTGGTTATAGGCAATGTGACGTCACATTAAATATGGCGCCCACTAGAGGACATAAAGTCAGGAACGAAATACTAAGTTGGGTTTTAGTTTTTATTACTTACATTTTTTAATGTTTTTAAATGTATCTGTCATACCAAAAGTGGGAGCTAAGCTTACAGCCCTCTCTTCCCCGTTACATGACAGACTTTTAATGTACGCTCCATTTCTTTCCCTGAAAACTATATTCAGTTTACGGGTGAGTTGTTTGTTAAAAGCGATAAATATGTTAGTTGGTATGTAACATTATACAAAGAATATACAGTAACTAACGCAGGCTGTTCTCGTTAACCCGCTATAGTATACCGTCCATAAAAGCAAAAAAAATTTTTTTTAAAGAAATTTAAAAATATCAAACAATTGACAGAAACAGAACGATATTTTAAATACGTTTAACGCTAAACGCATTTAGTAATTTGTGGTCCAAGCGGGATTGTGTAGATTTAATTAAAAATCAATAAGTCACAGACAGGATATTTTCGGCAGTCACATTTCCTAAAAATATTGCCGGATTTTATATCTTTATCATCAAACATATACTTAGAGCGAATTTCACCAATGAAACTGAACGCGATCAGCACGTATACCAAGTTTAAGAGCTGTCAGTCTGTTTAATTTGGAATATTGACACTGACAGTTCTTAAACTCGGTTTAAAAGTGCTGATCGCGTTCAGTTTCATTGGTGAAATTCGCACTTAATAAAGCATCTCAAAACGTGCTATAAATTCAACACCGCATGAGACACTCACGTCTCATATTTAAACTAGTTCCAAGATAGGCCAAGACTGCAATATTGTGGCTAACTAATAAACGTGTCCCTCAGACAGACGCGAGACGTCTCAATTACAAAAGGTCGTAAAGGCCCCCCCCCCACAGACAGGCGAAAATGGATCACGATTTGTTATTTTCCTAGAAATTTCTCTACTAGAGTAGCGTCGCGCGTACTGGCGGGAGACTTAGTCCATATTATAAGATTCATTGATCCGTCCTTTAAGTCAACACAATAATAATATGTATTCGTGAAGACTGAATAACATGGAGTGGTTCGCGACGAAGAATGGAGAATATTCAAGGGCCAAAAGCATTTTCAGAAGAATGGACAGTTGTTAGTGTGCATTTTTTTTTTTTGCGACAAAGTGATATCTTTATGTCTGTGATAGGACATAATCTGCCATTTCCCAAGTGTGTTATGCTCGGTTCCTGTCTAACCCTGCGCAACTGTGTATTGCACACGCGTTATAGTCGTAAGAAAGTATGAAAATAAAGGTATATTTTTTGAAGTGGAAAACTTCTTTGATCACTTTTTGGGTGAAAAAAAATCATGGAACTCGCGTCATCGTCACGCTTGAAGAAATGTTTTTAGCGCCATCTATCGTCTACCGTTTGAATTACGTTGAGGTAACGTATTGTTGCTTAGTTTTCACTTCTATCGGCAGTCCCCAAAGACTGCCCCGCGTGTTTTTATTTCCTTTAAACTAAACTAACTCATATATATATATTTACTCACGCGACTAAGAAACCCCTGAAATAACGAATTCATGAATTAATTCAAATCACAAGTCGCGAGTCAAACATTCACGTGAATAAAAATGAAAATTGTTACTAAAGTATTTTATTTTGTGGCAAATTAACTAAGTTCCATTTAAAAAAATATGAACTTTATGTAAGTGTAAAATAAGTGGATCTCAAAATGATTAGTACTTAAGAAAAAGCCATAAAAACATTTGAGCTGTAGCGTAAACTGAACTTTATGTGTGGGGAATAAAGTTGTTTTTAAAAACACATAATTGTTTACATGTTCGCCAAGTAAATCGCCGATTGGTAGGCTATCTCAACGCACTTTTTACACGAAACACACCGTACAGCAGCGTAGTGAAGAAGAAATGATTATTGTTTAACTTTTACCAGTCTCTTTTATTAACGGTACAAGTAATTTGTTGACCATTCAGCACGCGAAACGTGACCACCGTAGAAGCGGGTTTTGTCGACGGAAGAATAGGCAAAATGACAGATAGTGATTGTTCATCTGTCATTTTGTCTATTTTCCCGTCGACAAAACCCATAGTAAAGAAAATAATAAGCTCACCCCTCCAGGATTCTTGACGAAGTAAGACCCGCTGGATCCCTGGTATATCCTCTCCGGGAAGATACCGTTGTCGATGGCCACCTCCGCCTGCCATACCAACTCGCTGAATTGCGGGTCATCTGGGCAAGAAATAATGGATTAGTATGAGAACTGTTTTCTGTGAAAAAGGTTTTTCTACTCGTGCTAAAGACGGGGACACAAGGTAAAGGATATATCTTTTGGCACATTTCTCGTAAGTCTGATTTAGACAGTGCAACTTGTTTGACGTCAAGTTTATTCGAGCCCAGTAATGAGACAGTACAGTAAGTCAGTCCAGCGCTGACTTGCAACTGGGCTTGTGTAGACACTAGTTTCGACCCCGTCCAGGTGCCGTATTATGAAGTATTAATGCCATCGTTTTTCCAGTGTGAGAGAGAGACGGAGCTAGACAAGGCCGGTAGCACCATCCCGTTTTCGCACTGGAATAATGATGGTATTAATACTTCATAATACTACCCGTCCTGACTTTGCGCTCTCAAGTCAGTCCAGTTGACTAACCTACCCGTCTATATTCGGGCCCAATAGCTTCCCCCGCCTGACTTACTGCAAATCTCGTCTACCTGAACCCACTGACTGGGTTCGAAATTCCGAGTCACTGGGTTCAGTCACTGTTATCGTATAGACCAGGCATAATTGCCTGTAGCATGCCATACGTTGAAGCAATTGTTGCTTCAATTTCATTGTCTGCCACATGCAAGAAACTTGGATCGTGTAAATGGGGCTTTAGAGTACTGCCAACTTTCAGAAAATAGTATAGGTTTTAGCCCATTTAGCCTCTTTTAATTTTTTTATAATAATGTTTTGACAGTCAATGACGACGATGAAAGTGTATGGCGAAGATTGATAAGGAAATACCATTTATTTTATTTTATTTGGGATGTCATTAAATGACTTGAGAGCGTGTCAGACTTTTACTGACTAAAACCCAGCCATGTTCCTTCAGTTGCCTGTTGCCAAGGTCCCAGTATCCCTTTCGGACTTTCCCACAACCCTAGAAGTAAGGATATACCCCTGTAGCTCCGATTTTAATAACAATAAGTAAAAGTTTACATCACTTCTTGGATTTCTTTGATCGTTTCTAAGTAAAATCGATGCGTTTCAAATTCATACGTTCTATCATTCCGGGAATTCAGCACTCTAAAATGATGTAAACATTGAGCATGTTAACAGATTATTTATTTAGTTTAGATCTGAGTTATAATAGGAACAAAATTTAAACAGCGTCATTGAAATTTATTTATAAAATGGATCAGGATTTGCTATTCAGTGGCAAATCACTGCCAGATAAAATTATGTATGCCTATTCGATTTTGTAATCATTAAATGCACTCATTACATAGTTCACATAAGATTCTCCAGACTACCTTATCGCGAAGACTGATAAAACCAATATTACTTTGTTTATAATTCGTACTGTATGTACCGAATTAACCTCATATAAATGTGTTCTTTATAAAAATTGTGCACTACGCGATGTTTTCCGTACTTTTATGATTACTGCGTATCATTTTGTGATAAGCTAATCAGCCATGACTAAGTGACTCAAACGATATCTCTGTATTTTTATTTATCCCGTCTTTTGCTTTATTCTTCTGATTAATAATTTCCTAGCACTTTGCCCGCGTGGTGTTATATACTAAAACCCTCCCCAAGAACCACTCTATCCATTGGTGAAAACAGCATGAAAATCGGTGCAGTAGTTTTTGAGTTTATCGCGAACAGACAGACGCGGCGGAGGACTTTGTTTTATAATATGTAAGGGCAAGTCGTGTGCCGCCAAAACCAAAAATGACGAAGAGGATGAATTAACAGAAATACGTCTTTGTCGTCCAGATGAGCACCATCTTCGTTACATACCTATGGAACTCTTTAATTTCAAACTCAAAAGTCATTTATTCAAGCTAGGCTGAGAATCAGCTCTTTTCGAACGTCAAAATTATATAAAACAGTCCCCCAAAACGCCCACTCTTGACCACTTCCTAGTGCTTTAGCTGGGAAGAAGAAGTGGTGCAGCAAACTCCCCAGCAGTTTCATGCTTGTCATGCAGACCCAGCGGTTTAGACTGGGCGTTGTCTTTTAGCCTACTCAACCTCAAAACTCAAATTGCTTGGCATGGATGATCCTCCGTTATGCCGAAAATGCTCCTGCATAAATTTTGAAATAAATATATGTTTAAGTTGAGGATTGATGCTAGGTCCTATGTTTGACGAAAACACGATTAAGTACATAAAAAATTCTGGATGGAAAAAAAACCCAAAGTTAACTCTAATAATAATATAATTATAAAATATATATATATTATATATATATTATTATTTTATATTATTATTGGTGCCTCATTCCATTTAAAATTGTCTAAAGGGCCTCTGCGAGTTGGCTTCGGCCCCTCGCATGCCTTCCAAAGGTCCGGGACCCCAGGGTCCCGAGATGTACAAACATATAAAAATAATATAATTATAAAACATTTATTTTCAAGTATCCAGGACTCATAATGTTAGTAACAATCCGAATCTAAACCGAACTATAAACCGCTGGTATTCAAAAAATACTTCAAATTAGTTCATGAATCTTTGCATTATAACTGAACTAACTATAAAGCAGGTCTTATGTTTTTCTTCTTCTTTTAATTATAATTATTTTCACCGTAAAAAGCAATTACCTAAACTATTCGTGGCCTAGAGCCGCCAGCACCCCACTCCATCTCGCTCTCACTTAGGCCGCGAGTAGTATAGTACGAGCGAGATAAAAAGTGAATTTTAGCTGAGGTAGTATAGGCCCTAAGTAAGCTAGCTTATATAATTATCTTCCGCGGGCGAAAGACCCAATGATATAACACAAATGTCTACTCTTTTAACTTGATGTTTTTCAAGGTTTTTCTTCGCTTGGCTACAGACGAATAAAGTTAAACGAATTTGTCGCTCGTATGAACGAGAGTGACCTTTTAAGGACAAATACTATTAGGCACTATTAGGTAGATACCTGACAAAAGAATGGTAGGAATTTCGTCAGCCAACATTTTTGAGTGAAAAGGTCACCTTGGT
The DNA here is from genome assembly GCA_949152455.1 of Lithophane leautieri. Classification (NCBI taxonomy): domain Eukaryota; kingdom Metazoa; phylum Arthropoda; class Insecta; order Lepidoptera; family Noctuidae; genus Lithophane; species Lithophane leautieri. The sequence goes on along the minus strand of OX424479.1, from coordinate 3,526,550 downwards.
TCTGACGGCTATCAAACTGAGTGAAAGAGCTCTGTTGGTGGAAAATAAGAAAGAAAGAAAGAATAACGTTTATTTGGACACAGTTCATGAACACAAAATACAAATAACAAAGTAAATAATAAAAAAATAAGGGGGTACCGACTTCTTTTTTTTTCCGGTTTTATCATGCGATTAATCTTTTAGACTATGATCAGATGAGATGGTTCTGACTTCTGTTGGTAACGTTGGTACCGACATCTTTTTTTTTCCGGTTTTATCATGCGATTAATCTTTTAGACTATGATCAGATGAGATGGTTCTGACTTCTGTTGGTAACGTTGGTACCGACTTCCAGCTACATGATAATACGCCTGCTACACTAGACTTGTCTAGGTTATTGCACTGTTTGATGACACGATTGGTACAAAACTGGGCTGGATTTCTTTGCTATACTAAAAAGTACGCTTCCACTTTCACATGATATCATTGTTTCGAGGTAAAGTGTTTGTTTGTTAACGCATCCATACTACAGGAGAAATCGTAGTAGGTACGGAGCTTTTAATATAAGGCAAATTGACAATAAAATATCGATATTTCCAGCGGCCATTGAGGGGAAGCCGTTGTGGTTCGAAGCCTTTCATTGTAAGCCTTATACATAACAACAAAGTTACAATGTTTCGCTTGACTTCATAATTACTTAGCCCGACTTCTATTAGAATATATAGTCTTCCAGAGCAGACCGCAAATCGGCCATGGCGGCCAATCTCAACGGAGACTAGCCTTCGGCGCGGGAGATGTTATAGTGCACTCTTCCCTCACTCTCATAGTCTGATGGGACGGCAATCCGACACGACCGGAGAGAGCCCCCGGGGGGAGGATACCCCCATCTGCCTCGAAAAGCACGCTAAGCCACTGGTCCTGTCCATTAGATTAATACCGTATCTAATAGCAAAGTACCTCATCAGACGTAAACTGCAATACCTATATTGGTTTTAATGAGTCACACTTTGTGATCAATTGTCGCTTGTTTGACCTAGTACGTTTATTATTACGCATGCTGTGTTTTTACTCGAGTGCATTATTCATTATTATTAATTGGTGGTGATACTTTTAAATATAGGTCTGTCTGGGGTACCCTGAGCAGTTAGCCCATCTATCACTGGCTGACTGGCTAATATTTTTACTACGGGCGGCGTGAACATTTTTCAAATAGAGTGGCGATAAAAGAGAAGAGGTTTACAAATCAATTCTGTTTCGCCTAATTGCGGACGCCGAACGACGGAAATATCAGCAGGACAGTCTTTGGTCTTAGCCGTTAAAATGTGGTTAAAATGGACTACAGTGCTTCAAGGATGTTCTGGCACTTGAATGACATTAACAGGGGGGCGCTGTTGGTAAACATTTTGTGAAATGTATAGAGAAAGCAATATGGCGGCGTTAGTTCCGACTTATGCCACGCGCCAGAAGATCTTTGTACAGTCGTACATAAAAATGAAGTAACACAAAACATGCAAAAAGTATGCACGCTTCGTGGACTTTTGTGCGCCGCAGACTTATAACACAAAAGGTCTGACGTCTGCGCTGTCCCAGGTATATAAAATATGGCTAAACCTGCTTTGCAGTCAGTGCACTCGAGATTAAAAGAAGATTACATTCAATCTTTCTTATGGATTTGTTATTCCTATGGATAAAGAGTGCATTTGTGCTACGTCTGATCCGAATTAGTATACTTACTTAATTCTTTTTTGAGTTTGAGTATGGAACTGAGACTGGATTAGAATTAAATTAATACAGTAATACCAGCCCGTAACTGTCCCACTACACGGCTAAAGCCTCACCTGATACAGAGAAAGCACGAGCATTAATCACCAATTCACCAAACTTGCTCAAGCTAGATTTAGCGATTTAAAACCTATATTAATTAAAAGTCGGTTTCTTCACTTTGTTTTCCTTCACCAATATCGGTGATGTCTAAGATAAACTTAGAAACGTAAAATTATGCAACTTTAGGACCATTATTATAAGTATTTGTAGTGCATGATGACCAGCAGTCAGCACATTCCCGATCGTCGTGGAAAACAAAGGAAGTAATTACGTAATTCCAATACCATAATAAAAAAGTATTATAAATAAGTGCTATGAATACCTAATGAATCCGATGACGTATCTTCATTGACAATCGCATAATCAACTTATAACATAGGGCAGGTTTTTTGAATAATGGATACTGTCCGAATTCAGTTGCTTACAGGACAGGAAACCAGGGTTTAACATTATGAAACGAATAGTTTCAGCTATAGCACACAATTCCGGGACAGGGCTTCCGAGATCCGGGCTTTCCGAGCTCAGTGAGAGTAACGGCGGCGTTAGAGCATGCTCCAGAAAACTGAGGTCCTAGACGGCCTGGTGCCCGGACATATATTTATACAAAATTAATGGACGTAAATTTTTGGCCGTCTCTGACGAAACGAAACACTCAGCTCGGAAGGCCCCGCACCTTATTATTTGTATTGATAGACCATCACACAAAAACAACACACGTACTACATCACAACATAGACATCACACTAGCTTAATATAAAAAATATCCTTACTTTTGGCTAACAAACGGCGCCACTTGCCTAAGCAGCGATGTGAGAAAGAAAGTAAAAAGAATAAAATTAAAAGCATCATACAATAAATGGATGGAGAGGGAGAGGAAGGCCACAGAAAAGATGGATGGATTGTGTGAGGAATGATATGGAAGAGAAGGGAGTGAATGATAGCGTGACGGTTGACAGGGGAGAGTGGAAGAAGAAAACGTGATGCGCCGACACCAAGTAAGATGGGACAACAGCAGGAAGATGAGGACAATAAATTGCTGAAAACGGAGCACGGAGCCTTGCATCGATCATGTGCATTATTTAGTATTGAAAATGATAAAAAATAAATATATAAATAATAAATATATTTATTTATATAAATAATACATATATATTTATTTATATAAATAATAAATATATTTATTTATATAAATAATAAATATATTTATTTTGACTTGCTAAAAGTACCTTATTGAATAAATAGTCGGTTTTGTTTGAACTTTTCGTTTCGCTAAAGGCTGAAAGATAGAGGCATCACAGTCACTGTTCTTTGCAGTTTTCTGGTTGAATCGAAAAATTTAACATTTTGAATTACGTGAATAGGGTCCAGGGGATCAAATGAAAGGCTTCATAAGTCGATAAGCAGGATAAGCTCCAACAAATGGGATTTACTTGACTACGTTCCGTTTTCATATTATTTTACAGGAACATTTATTTAATCCAACAAACATACAAACAGACTTTGAGGATACATTCAAATGTGTTTATTAGCATAACGTAAGTCTCTAAACCAATAAAGAAGACTGTTCTGGTTTACTTAATATACAGTAGGTAAACTACAACATATTAACACGATTTCGATCGGGTTCGCCCTTTCAGTCTCCGGCTGAACTGAAGTCACGTGGCCGGGATCATTTTGCTGACGAAACTTCGCACGTGGAAAGTAGGCGGGAACCCGTGAAGCCACGTGACGAAAACTTTACATATTGCTAGATTCTATATGAAAGCCAGTCACTAAGTTTTTTTATGTTTCAGGGTGGCAATCAGGCACATGGTGGCCCACCTTGCGGACGGTGAGCAATGGGTAGTTCGCCATCCGATAAGGACCAGGCCCTGGTCGACGGCGCGTTGTGTTCCACGCGCACCTCAAAGAGATGTCAGCAAAATTGACGGGGTCCGATAAGGCCGATGTCTGCCAGGGTAGCGGGAGAGTCCGGAAGGGTTACCGTGGCCTCTGGCAACATACAGGCAACTGAAGGAACACGGGTGGTTTTTAGTCAGTAGGAGTCTGACACGCCCTCCCGCTCCGCCCAGAGCGAGAGAAGATATATGATAATATTCCACTCAAAAAAAATAAAAAGGTGGCCCAGGTGATGATAAATGGATGCATATGCCTAGCCTATGTATTTCAACAATACCAAAGGCATCTCAAGAACGTTGCCTTCTCAGAAACAAAGCTGAAATGTCTCTTTGCTTTGTTTTGCACACAAAAATTGAAAATGAATGAAAGATAAATGAGATTTTAAAAAATATAGGTACCATGTGCGGCCATATCGCGTACTGCGATTTCTTCCAAGCATCCATGTTTTGCTATATTTACAAGAATTACAAAGTACATTATTGTACAAAAATCATGCAAGTAAAGTCTTGAAAGCTGACGCTATTTCCCAACTGAAATCTCGCGTAATCGTGACGTGGGTCGTTCTCAATGACGCATGCAAATGTACCAATATTCAATCAAGCGTATATTGTGTTTGTGTATGTATTAATTTTATCAATGATATTGTATGAGTATGTTTAAATATGTATTTAAATGGTTTTATTGACTGCACATCATAAACTGATGGGAATAAATTCTGGATTTAAAAGATGTGTCATGCAACTATGACGTGCTTGATTAATGTTACGAGTATGTTAAAAAACGGAAGAAAATTATAATTTCCTTCCCTTTGGATGCAGTAAGTAAGGTAGCTTACGAAAAACTATTTTTTTTTTTTTGCAATTCGATCATAAATATGATTCGCGAAATAATCATTCAATAGGTCAACTTTCAAAAAAAAGTTTTACTGATTATTTTTAATTCTTTTGATAAACATACAACCGAGTGTTGGCCGAAACTGACCTGCAAATGGCAAAAAACGTAAGAAAATTTTAATTACGAGGGTTGCCCTGGCTCTTTTGCCTCAAGTACATTACCTTATCACTAAAAACTACCCTACCACTACTGTAGGTTGCACACCGTGGCGTTTAGAATTAATTTAGCTAAAAGCCACTTTATGGAATTGGTATTAACTAAGTGACTCCAGTATGCAGGGTAGTGAGATACGAAAAGTAAAACAACCTACCCACATTTAAAATAACTCCTCTGTTATCGTAGGGTTCAGCACCAGCACCTTAATTGCGACACGATCAATCACAATCTGAATAATTTTGAAGAATATTGCTAATCCATTGCTCCATTATGTTCGAAAACTTTGTCTGATCAACAACGTAAATATCGCAATGAATTCTGTTGAACTTTCAAAATTAAACATATTGTGATTGATTGTGTCACAATCACAATATTGATGATATTGTAAATGGGTAGTGTTTTGCAAGTGTAACTGCTGAGGATGAGGTCTTAGGTTCAATTCCTAGGTCAAACAGTGTTTTTGGAATTTGAATTTATAATTTCCTTTATGGGGCTCAAACATAACTGGCAAAATGAGGGTGAACCTTCCTGGGAATACATACATGTGTGATGAATAGTTTAAAGGTACCTTTAAGTACTGTTTTCATGAATATGGTAAGGCTATCAATGACTTTTCATTAAACTAAAGTTTTATTGCGTTCATTTGTTCCAATGTTTGAATGTGCGCTTTTATAATTTCTAATGTGACGATATCATCACAGGGAAGTAAAATCTAAAATATATATATGAAGACATTTTTAAATTTCCGCCCGCTAAAACGTTATGTGCACGTATTTCCAATTTCCATACATTTTATGGACATCGACGTCCATGTTAATACGGTGACGAACTAACGTCAAAAATGTATGGTTCAACTGTCGCTAATCATTACTTAACTTTGAGCAACGTTTATGAATAAAGGGGTAAATGACTAAAGATACTAACAAGATCTCAATTTGCATGAGACCAGCATGTTTGTTTACCTAACTGTGTCACCAATAACTGGGGTAAGTGACACATAGATATGTGGGCGCACGATTTGCATAAGTGAAGGTTGTGTGTAGAATTTAAAACATTTCTACAGAATAGTTTTTTTTTTAATTGTGGCCATTATTAGGAGGGTATTTTGGAATTAACCGCTCAACTGTTGATTGGCCGATAACAATTAAAATTCTATTGTGTCTGGTTAGTGACAGGAAGAAGGATGTCTAAGTTGGAGGTCTATGTACTCATTTTTCAGAGTACTGGTGCCGTATTATGACGTTTTAATGCCAGAATAATTCCAGCACGCGTAGCATGACTACCGTAGAAATGGGTATTGTCGACGGAAGAATAGACAAAATGACAGATTGCGATTGTTTATCTGTCATTTTGTCTAGTCTTGCGTCGACAATACCCATTTCTACGGTAGTCATGCTACGCGTGCTTTGCAAGAGAGAGATGGAGCTATACATGACCGCTAGCACCATCTCTTTTTCGGTCTGGAATCATGATGGCATTTATACTTCATAATATGGCCCCAGGTCTTACAAGGTAATGAAATAAGCAATGATGTACAGCGAGTTTTTCTCCGGATTTTATTTTGCATGTACTGTTCCTTAAAAACACTTAAATCCTCATTGGTGACTTGCTTGACATTAGTTTAGTTTCTTCACCATTACAGGAATTCTATTAATATTAGTTTTTTAGACATTAGGTAATTAGGTAACAGTAGATAACATTAGCATAATGACTGATAAAAAATGTGGCCCTTGTTAGTGCCACATTTATATAGCAACCTATTTCATTATCAAAATATCTATGAACTTAGCATTCCAAGCTAACTGTGCTTAATACTCCATTTTTAGGGTTCCGTACCCAAAAGGTAAAATGGGACTCTATTACTAAGACTCTGCTATCTGACCATCTGTCACCAGGCCATATCTCATGAACTGTGATAGTTAGATAGTTGAAAATTTCACAGATGATGTATTTCTTTTGCTGCTATAAGAATAAATAATTAAAAAAAACAGAATAAAATAAACATTTAAGCGGGCTCCCATTCAACAAACATGTTTTTTTTCCGTTTTTATAGATAATGGTATGGAAAGTTAATTATTGCACCATAAAAAGTAATTTGTGTTAATTGGTAAAATAATTGGGTATCATTAATAAAGTTAATTAATAGTACCTATTCTAGTCAGTGGCTTAATTGTTTAACTTTAATCTTATTGTGAAATGTGTGTGTACTTTATACCCCTGACCACCCCTGCACAGAATACAGCCCCTAATTGTGTAACACACTTTCAATGGCAATCCGAGAGTTTTGAAGTATACTGCAAATCAATTGCTTCATAGGTAGCAAAAATTTGTCTGCTCAACAACGCAATGAATGTGGGTGAACTGTCAAAATGAAACCCATTGTGATCAATTGTCATTTTATGCCTGATATGCTATTACCCTACAAGTGAATGTGAAAGCAATTTATGCTAAATTTAGATGAAATCAAGAATGTTTATATTAGACAGTTTTTTTTTTTTAAGTACGTTATTGAAACTAGTTCTTAATATTAGCTTAATAAAAACGAATAAATGTTTTTGTTACCAATGCATTGCAATATTAATGGCAATGCAATGCTGAAGAAAAGAGATGCTATCTTCAAATTGGTTGTTTATCAAAAACACAATCTTGTTAATTAATTGTAGTTATAAAGTGAAATACAAAGAATTATTTCGTCACTACATTTTCAGTGCCACATAGCTAGACCGAATCTAATATATTTCATCATAAATACATATCAAAAATGAGTTTTAACCTTGAGCCAACAAACCTCTTTACTTAATTTTAACTACAGACTCGTAAAAAATATGTGACGGTAAAGTTAACAGTATTGTAACATCTATAACTGTAACTTGCCATATGGCTTATCAGTAACAAGTGTTAGTAAACATTTTCCAGAAGCAAATCTGCTAAATATCCAATAACATATTACAATATTGTATTTGAAATACTCACTGCACTCAAAAGGATCTTCCATTTTTTTTATTAAACAAAAGAAAACATAGGCACTGAAACTACAGCACAGCCGTTACACTTCACTGAAAATAGTCTGTTGCTATATTCATACATTTGTTTGTATACGTTTTTGAATTTACAACACAATGAAGTTAGTTCAATCAATAGCATGGTACTCAAAAAAACATGCAATTGGGTAGGTAGTAACATTAACATGATACAAATTTCTAATCATGCGCGATAAGTGAGCTAGTACAGCGTCATGGTAAACAATACCTACTTATGAACATCTGTTATTTGCGAAAAGATTAACGATGTTCATGGAAGCCATACAACACATCATGAGAAGTCTCACAAGCGTTTTTGTTAACCAATTACACTAAACATTATTTTACCCGTGTTTTAGCATAGTTAATAAGTCTGATAAAGTTAATTAGAAAAGGTATCATGAGTCAGTGCGACGTTACAAGAAGGCTAAAATTTTCGTCTCACCTGGGAAATGATTGAAAGAAACTTCGAAGTCGCCGCGGCCGCCCAGCAGCGGCTGCGACTCTCGGTTCACCCCTGGCGAATCCACGTTGCCCTCGAACCCGACCTCTGGCACTAAACAAATCTCCTCCGAACTACTCGACAGAGATACCACACCGTCATCGGGCGGCGTAATTGTTGTGTTCGGTTTGTCGAAATCGAGATTTAACAGAGTCTCTTCCGTACTCATGAGTAATGTTAAACAGTAAATCTCTACCGAGCCTCATTTATTTCGTATAAATCTCTTTGTTTCACAACCATTTAACACAAACACATAGTTTCATTCAGCGATGGTGCAAAGACTATAGATCAGAGCGATGACAGCTGAAATTGACAAGCAAGCTAGTCATGGACAAGACGTATTTGTGCGATAGTGTTGTCCTAAAATATTTGTTACTAATTGGAATATACCGGTTTTTTTTAAATTTCATTACAAATAAACATTGCATTATTTCCAATGATTTTTTCTTAGAAAATGGGTAATAATTAATGTCCATTAGGTTATTCGTGTTTCTTACATAATGAACAACGTTCTCTACAACGTCTCTGAGGCCATCTTTCTTCAAGAACTTTCTAATTAACTACAATCGTTTTTGGTCCGCGCGCGACCCGTCCGCGGTCATACAGGTTAATGCGGTGTTTTTGGGGAGACCCGCGAATTTCAAATGATTATATTTTTAATATTATCCATGCGTTTTATTTACTCACCAATTAATGAATAGGACACGTCACAGGAATTAACTTATCATTAAATCTCTACCAAGCCTCATTTATTTCGTATAAATTTCTTTGTTTCACAACCATTTAGCACAAACACATTGCTTCATTCAGCGGTGGTGCAAACACTTTCAAACAGAGCGATGACAGCTGAAATTGACAAGCTATAAGTCATGGACAAGAAGTATTAATCCGATGGTGTTGTCCTAAAATATTTGTTACTAATTGGTGAATACCGGTTTTTCTTTTATTGAAAACCTAACATTTGATTACGAACACACATTGCATTATTTCTAATACATTTGTTCTACGAAAATTAGAAATAATAAATGTCCAGTAGGCTATTCATGGTTTTTACATAACGAACAACGTTCTCATAAACAACATCTCTGAGGCTATTCTAATAGTGAGATGTTATCGGGGAGACCCGCGAATTTCAAATGATTATAGTTTTAATATTATCCATCCATTTACTCACCAATTAATAAATAGGACACGTTAAATGAATTAATATACCTTAGCTGTTTAGAAATAAAGGCAAAATTATTAGTAAAAACCTGCCAAGTGCGAGTTGAACTCGCACACGAAGGGTTCCGTACCACCGTACAATATGTAGCAATTAATGAAAATACTTACAAAACAAAGAATATTTTTCATCTTAATTTTTTTATTAAGTATCGCAAAGATAAAGTATTTCATAATGATGTGTACTTTTTCTTTGGAGGAGGCCTTCACCTGCGGCGGGCTTCTTGCGGACTGAGTTATATTTATATATTTTTTTATTAGTTTTGTCGGCACAAACTAGCCCTACCTTCAAATATTTGAAACTCATAGGTATACTTACCTTACTAACATAAGAAATAGTAATTACCTATAAATGTAGTTACATTTTACAAGAAATAAAAGGCTTTTCTATTTATTTATTTTATTATTTATGTAAACACAGTAAAATACATATTATAAATACGACACTGCTTTTATTTTATTTTTATTAATGATACTTACTGTGAATTACAAAGTTATTTTTTGCATTTGCAGAAAATCGCCCATAAGTATAATAAAATACCGTATGAATCATTTTTAATATTAATTGTTGATTAAAATGCATACATGATACACAGAATTTTCAAATTCCTAACTTGTTTAGTTGTTGCGATACCGACTTTTATTACGGTCCCCCATTTCTTAATTTTTGAAGATAAAAAATAAATATTTGTACTCTACTCGATGAGCTGTATATAATAAATTAATAACACACAATCATGCCAGGGTAAGACAATTTATTTTCCAAATTCAAAGGTTAGTGTATGGGGACCCATTTTAATTTTTAGTAGGCCTCCCCCAAGCACCTCCCCCTCGACCGGTTCTGTGCTTCTCGCATCGGTCCACCGTGTGGGGGGGGGCCTCTAACGCTACGTCCTCCGGTATACGGTCGCCACTCCAGAAACTTTTTCTCTGCCATGTTCATTCCCACTTTTGCGGAAGCTCTACTGAGGTCATAGAGCATATTGTACCGAGGTCCTCCATAATCTCAGCCATGACTACTTTATCGTCGGCAAACCGAAGGTGAGTGATATTCACACGGCTACACATCAAGCTATACATTTCCAGTATAAGCTGACCTCGCATTGTACGGAAATCCTTTATAATGCGAGATGAGCATAAACTGGAAATGTATAGCTTGATGTAGCCGTGTGTACTCGCCATTGATGTTGATGCCAACCCCTTTCTAGTCCAAAACCTTGAAGCCATCCTGCAGTGCAGCGGCAGTTTCGGAGAGATTACGTCTCCCTGTCTCTCACACCTCGCTGCAAAAGAATAGGTTCCGAGGTCTGGTCCTGGAGTCGGACTGACAATTGACATAGTAGCTTCTACACAAACACTTCAGCACCTCGATGTGCCGACAGTCAATTTGGCACCGTTGGAGAAATTTTAGTACAGCCAAAGTCTCGATCGATTCGTAGGCTTTCTCGTAGTCCACAAATGCTAAGCAGAGACACACATACATACACTGCGGCAAGTTACCGAGCGTTAGCACTGGCGACACATTTACGACAAAACATGTTGAAATCTCTATTTTCTGTCAATCTTCTAATATATAGAATTCTCGTGTAACAGTGTTAGTTGCCATACTCCTCCGAAACGGCTTGACCGATTTTTATGAAATTTTATAATGTATAGGTATTCGGTAGGGCTCAGAATCGGCCGTAATCTATTTTTTATACCCCTAGGGTAGGTAGGGTAGGTAGGGCAGGTACTTAGCTACCCGAGCGAAGCCGGAACGGGAAGCTAGTATTTCATACAATTTTTGACAGGAACTAGAGATTTCAAAATGTTTTTTCTTGAATGTTTCGCCAGTGAAAACGCACGGTTTTACTCGTCGGTCTTCTGTATAACCTGCCGCAGCATATGTATGTGGTCTACGGTGCTAAAGCCTTTACAGAATTCGGCTTGTTCGGGAGGCTGAAAGTCGTCAAACCTGCGCGCGAATCGGTTCGTGTTCCGTGTAGTGCTGGACATAAAGAATATCACTCCACTCCCAACTCTACCCGTGGTTTTCGTAAAAGGCGAATAAGGGACTCACTAGAGAATGGGCAGCAGCGTTCTATAACGCCATACTGCGATCGCCAACCCGCCTGCCAAGCGTGGCGATTATGGAAACTCCTCGCCCCCCCAAATGAAAAACACTAATTTTTTTTAACTTTATTTAATTTTATTATTTGTTGTTACAGCGGCAATAGAAATATACAATCTGTGAAAATTTTAACTGTCTGTCTGTTACGGTACGGTTCATGAGATACAGCCCGCTGACAGACAGTCGGACGGACGGACAGACAGCGCGCTGTCTGTCCGTCCGTCTGACTGTCTGTCAGCGGCTTAGTACAGGTCGTTTCAAACTTAATGGTGGCTCGGAACATAAGGCAAATCGCTGCACAGTAACAATTTCATGTTTCAGCGGGGGTGAGGAGTGGGGTAGGTACAGCACAGCGAGTTGCTAACATCCGAGCCGCCATTAAGTTTGAATCGAATTACTGTAATAGGGTTCCGTTTGGCACCCTTCGGGTACGGAACCCAGCAAAGAAACTTGGGGATTGACCCAATCTTCTCTACCTACCCCTTTTTACTCGACAATTAAGTGTTTAAGTAATTGTGCAGTTACTCGTAAGCACAAAGTATTTTATGAAAACAAAATTTATGACAGTAAAACTACCTGTATTCATTTAGATTCTTTAATATGAAGGTAACTTTTGTAGACTTACAAATAAATTGACGAGTCTATCTAATTTAGAGAGTTAAATAACAAGCTCATTAGAGAAATCGGCGTCTATGTCTTCGGAACCCCCAAAATCACTAAATTGTTTATCTATGAATCCGTTATCTAAATGTCCTTGCGTGCCGTGAATGCCTTTCTGGTGATCATGTTTGAAGCTACTTTTATTAAAACCTGCATCAGCACTTACTGTCGCTCCTGATGCTTTTGCGCCAGCACTGTTAATCGTTCCTTTCGTTTCATTATTTTCGTAGAACTCTTGATCTTTCTTGTATTCGTCTTTGTGTTGCACTCGGTGGAAGCCGGTAGTCTTATTACCTCTTGCGTAAGTCCTAGTTTCTTTACCTTTGGTGACGGCTGCCCTTGCAGCTATGGCGTCAGCATGAGCAGACTCGTCAGAATCATAATAATCACCATGATCAAACTTGTCGGCTTTTTTGTAGATCGTGTTAAGATCACCAGCTCTGTGTGTGCTGTGCCTACCTTTAGATGCCTGGTTCTTCTGTTTTAATCCTGACTTTCTCTCTTTCGTTTTTTCACTATCCTTTCTCGCTGTGGCATCCTTTGAAGGTTTCTTGATTGTTTCGCCAAATATTTTTGAGATGAAGTTTTCCCAAGACTGCCCATCGTGTTCGTATCCTAAGTCTGGATAGTCAACGTCGAGATTGTCGAATTCAAGTGCGGCGACATTGATTGGGGATGACTCAGCAAAATACACGACGGTTAATGTCAAAACGAGAAAAAATGTTTTCTTTTGCATTATGACCTAATTTTTTCTTCACTCTTGCGCAATTGAAGTAGGTTGCGACACTGACATACATGACGACGGGTAGCTTTATATAGCCTTTTGTTTACAATCGATAGACAAGGATGTTTTTTTTCCTAGGATAGGTATAAGTCACCGGTCGCATCACTCGATTAGATTCGTAATCGGTGCAACGATTTGGATCGGTCAAGGTTTGTATCTATTTAACAGTTCACACGAATTACAGGTACCAGCCTATAACTTTTTCGATTTTAATGATGTTATTTCTACAAATAGCTTTGTGGAATTTCCAGGTAAACACAAAATTTCTACTAGAACTAAGTTGAAGGTAATACGTTTAAGCATTGCCCCATAAGGCGAGTGCCCTCATTTATGGCCCTGATTCACAGAAAAGAAAAGCATAGAATTTGGAATCGTCCTTGATGACATAGTTTTAATCAATCACTACTTCCCCGACGAATATAGACTTATCTAGTCAATGAATCTGTCCAATGTCCTATCTATACTGGGGTTTTCTTTCTTTTTGGGTTTTATTTAAGTCAGTACTTCTTTCAAGAAAATATTTACATAATTTAAAAGCTTACAGACAATAATAACTCCACCGACGTTTCTCTACGTTGACATCGTGGTTGGGCTTGCGCGCTCCAAACTCTAGGTCTGTGCCGGCTGATCCGGCACAGACCTAGACCACTCCTCAAGCGCCTCAGGAAGTGTTGCCCCCTTGTTGCTACGTCGCTATGTGCTAGCGACCGTTTGGGGGGCCCATTATTGAGTATGCAAGCCAACCCACTTTTTTTTTTTTTTTTTTGAGGGTGGGAAATCATCCAATGACTTCTCCCGCTCTGGGCGGAGCGGAAGGGCGTGTCAGACTTTTACTGACTAAAACCCACTCGTGTTCCTTCATTTGCCTGTTGCCAAGGTCCCGGTATCCCTTTCGGACTTTCCCGCAACCCTGGCAGGCATCGGTCCTACCGGACCCCGTTAATTTTGCTGACATCTCTTTGAGGCGCGCGTGGAACACGACGCGCCATCGACCCGGGCCTGGTCCTGCTCGCCGTCCGCAAGCCCGCGCCTATGGTGGCCGGGAATCCGCCTGGGATTCCCGACGCCCAGGGCGTCTCCAACGGCGGCGGTTAGGGGCGTGAGGGCGCAAACTTTGCCTTTCCCTCACGCGTTCCGCCTCCTCCTTCGCGAGCATTACTGCTTCGCAGAAGGAGGTGACGGCTTCCCATGCCCTCTCGCTCCGTACCATGGCCTGAACCAGGGCCGGACGCGAGAGGTCATTGCCGCCAATCGCCTCCGCGAGGACACGGCGGTGCTCCGCCCAAGCAGGGCATACCTCAACCGTATGCTCCACCGTGTCCTCCGGGCGATCCGCACAGTGGTGACACCCGGGCGTTTCCTCCCGCCTAATCCTACACAGGAACCTCCCGAAGCTGCCATGTCCGGTGAGGACCTGTGTCAGGCGGAAGGTGAGGACGCCGTGGCGCCTCTCTAGCCACTCCTCAAAGAGGGGACTTATCGCCGCTATTGTGGCGTGCCCAGTACTGGGTTGCGACAATCGCACTCTCCATGCCGCCATGAGATCTTGCCGGAGCTCTGTCCGCTGTGCCGCGATTTCTCGCGGCAGCGGAGTTACACCCCGGCGCTTCACCTCCTCGCGCCACTCCCAGATGTGCGCGAGGACCTTCGCCTCCAGATCCCATGGCGGTAATCCGGCAAGGAGGCTCGCCGCCTCACGGGAGACCGTGCGGTATCCCCGGGCCAGCCGAATGGCCATGACCCTTTGGGACGCGTTCAACCGGCGGGCTGGCCGCAGCCTTAGGGAACGCGCCCACACCGGTGCCCCGTAAAGGGCCATGGACCGCACGACCCCCGCGTAGAGCCTCCGGCAGGAGGCGTTTGGACCCCCTAGATTGGGCAGGAGCCGCCTCAAGGCGGCCCCAGCCCGGTCCAGCCTTGGAGCCAAACGTCGGAAATGCTCCACGAAGTTCCACCGGCTGTCGAGGACGAGTCCTAGGTACATGCAAGCCACCCCCTGCCATTTTATCGGTGTATACTTTAACTTTGATCAGGCAGAAGACATAGTCCTTCCATAGTTCTAGGTAACCAATTCACTATAGCCACCCAAACCCATAGCCCAATATGTTTTGTTTCCATATTCTGCAATAGTCCTGCACCAACCGGGGGTTGTCCTTGGGTGCACCTGCATAATGCATACAGGGATAATCGTCGGTTGGTGCCTCTTTTTATCAAAACGTCTAATGGGCCTCTGCAAGTTGGCCTCGGCCCCTCGTACCTACAAAGGTCCGGGACCCCAGGGTCCCGAGAAATGTCAAAGACGAAATAATAATATGAATGTACCTACATTGTGTTCTATATTAAACACGATAAAAAAATATTACTACAAGCGAAAAATCGTCTGCGGGGTTTCGATAGCTATCTAATTTAATTTGACACTGTATTTCAATCAATATCTGTTTGCTTGCTTCTACTTACTTAGAATTACAACCTACCTTTCTCTCTTCTTTTGAGAGCCTAATTAAGAGCAAATAGGGTCGGACTTTTCTTCATACAAAAAGTCATAATTCGAGGTTCGGCTCTCGTCTATTTCCTCCTCCGATATTGGACCAATTTTAAAGATATTTTATAAATTGAATAAGAAGGATATTTACTGTGCCCCTATGTTCTTCTTTTTCATTAATAGTTGTCAAATTTGTACAATAGGCCTCTGATGACAGCGGTCTAAACAGGCAATTTTGAGCATTTTCGGAGGGTTCTTGTGCTTCTACAGATAATGTATCATCAAAACGGAAAACATAGGGGCATAGAACTAGTTGATATTTATTGTACTGTAAAAAATCATTGCTTTATGGTCATACTCATAAACCAGAGACAAAAACAGGCGAGAGCGTTTGTATGGAGAGGTGACCGACCCTTTTACCTCTTAAATAAAGGTACCTATTCGTTTTCTTCTTGTTTGGTAAAAGTTTCCGAGTACCTACCTACGTTCATGTTTTATTTTACTACAAAAATCTTGTTTCACAATCAAAATCCTTTGTTCGGCCGTGGACAATGATTGGCTGATTTTAAACATATACCTACCTAAGCATAATAAACTTAGCAATTTACTCTACCTATCAAATAATCGTAAAAAGATTCGTATTGGTGGTTTGTTCCGCACCGGTCGAAGTTAGTTTTCCATAGAATATAGGTACAAGTAAGGTTACTATCATGGCAAATAAACGGAACCCCTAGTGCGCGAGTTCGAATCGCACTTGACCGACTTTTTGTTTTACTTTTTTGCGCGTCACGTCGACGCAAACGTTCTTTCTTCTTTTTTTATTAAATGACTACAAATCGTAGGTAGTCATAATAATTAATACCTAATGATGATAACATATGGATGTAGGAATAGCCCGTAACTTCAGCCGAGACTATGGATTTCGTGCTTAGGGAGTAGACCTCTTGGGTTCGTCGTTCGGTTCGGACACAAAAATATTGGGTTGCTCCATTCCATTAACAAATTAGTATGAGTTACTTAGGCCCCCGGCATCTTGATTTGTTCTCGGTTATTTAGTGGGAATAGGCTAAAGGTTCCCGCAGACAGGCGCGACGCGACTCTGGTGGAACAAGTTCTATTAAAAAATCAAGGAAATTGCTCTACTGGTGTCGCGTCGCGCCTTTCTGTGAGAACTTTAACGCCCGGAGGGGACTAAGGACATTATAGTGACCTTATTGGTGATTTTCATCAGAAAGGTGGTCGTAGTTCCTACTCGCAAGCGGCGCAGGCGTGCGTGTATGACCAATGCATAAACGTAAATGAAGCAAGCAGGAGTATGTAAGGATCGTAGCGTTCTGAGTGTCTGCATACCCCCATGGGTAGAATGCGTGAATTTATGTATGTGTCTTAAATAAACTACATCCTACTGCTTACCCTTTGGACAGGAAAGGCTTACCCTTGCTTACCCTTTATCATGTTCTTTATCATGTGTGGGGAAAAATATCAGAATCGAATAAATCGGAATAGAAAAAATCGATATCGATAAAAATCGTAAGAAGAAAAGAAATTGTAAGAATACTATTGTATATATTAATTGAAAACAGGGTATTAAAAACAATTGATTATTTATAATACTTAGCGTTTAAAGTTTCATTATAATAAGCAAAAATGCAGTTACGTTCAGATACTGAATAATAACATAGCTAAGTATTACCTATGGTATTTTATGTAAGGAGATAAAAACGAAAGAATTTATAAATAGTCTTGTTAACAATTGAAGAATAAAATAATCTTTTTTTTTTTGTAACCGTGATTTATTTACATTCTTCCTGTGTCTAGTTAGGTATATACAGTAAAAGCAAACGAAAGCTGGTATTTAGAGAGACACTATAACGGGGTAAAAAAGTAAATTAAAAAACTAAATAACCCGATTGCAAAAACACATAACTGAAAAGAGAAAATTAAACAAAATTCGCTTGTATATCTCTGGGTGTTTGCAGTCGGGTTTTTTAATTTTTATCATTTCTCATTCCAAATTCTAGTTAAACATATAATTTGTATATATATATTTGTAATCATCTTTTAAAACCCTTCATTTCGATACCCGATACTCGATAGGTTCAGGAGAATATATTTTTTTAACAGATCCATTTTGACGCCAGGAATCCACCATTTTGTTTTTTATAATTTTAAATATACCCAGTGACACTCGCGCAATAAAGCGGAATGTAACGACATATTCATCAAAATCGCTTCAGCCGTTATTAGTTACGAGGGAACATAGAAACGGACATACACACACACATTTTTTTTTTTCTATAACATGTCTGGGAATCTTCTGGTTACGGAGATATGGAAGGTCAAAGTTCCAACTTTTTCAGACAACTTAATTTTAAATACCCCCACGAACCCTGAACCGTTGCGTGCGTAAACACAATGTTTTGCGTGCGTTACGTTGCGCTCTACCGTAAAGAGAGAGATTTTTCACACCAAAAATATAAGTAGTTTTCCAGCAATTATTTTTGTGCAACGTTTGCTGTACAGAATGCGTGACGGCTATGTGATGGGTCTTTGTATATACCATTTTATTAACAAAATTATAACACAAAAATCCGCTGATTAAAATTATAATGATTGCCTCGCATGAGTAGTAGACGCAAGCGCTCTGCCGAGCATGAGGTCCTGGGTTCGATTCCCGGGTCAGGCAGTGTTATTGGATTTTTACATCTGAAATTGCTCAGTACCAGCCCGGAGTATGGATTTGTTCTCGGCGGTTGATGGCAATAGGCTCGCCTATTACGTGATGTTTTGTTTGTATGTACAGTCACGGACTTTAATTGATGAGCCACTTGGCACTGTTCGTATTTTAGCGGTGTAATGCAAATCGGGCTTAGTCGGTTATACTCGTACATCCAGACACGGAAAGTCATGTTTTCGTGTTATAGAAGAAAATTATATTTTAATATCTTTACCGGTTGGCTAACCTGAGAGCCAGAACTACAAACTTGACAGCAGAGTGACTCCCAAAGTCGACCAATTGCAGGTCTAGCAACCGTAATGTAACAACGATTGTTTTAGCGTAGCCATAGTAACGTTAGCGTACGGAGAAATTTTAATTAATCATTTCGACATATTCGCAAATCTGACATCGACATTTCAACTCAAGGAGATCAGTATCAAATAGATTGGATAAACATTGTATTTATTTATCATTGAGAACTTATTAGTCAACCTCCATGGATAAGACTATTTCCGATTACTAGTAATTTGTCATCTTGTTTACGGGCATGCGATTTGAGTTCGTGTGTAATCGTGTAATCTCGTGAATGTATGAAACTACAAAATTTAAAAGTTTGAAAGTGGTTCATCAATTAAAGTCCGTGACTAATTAACGTTAACTAATTACATTACATAAAGACACACCATCTTCGTATGGGGAACCTGCTACGCTCCTTACATACTTACCTCCTTTTAATTCGATTTTTTAGGGTTCCGTACCTAAAGGGTAAAACGGGACCTTATTACCAAGGATCCGCTGTCCGTCCGTCCGTCTTCACCAGGCTGTATCTCATGAACCGTGATACTTAGACAGTTGAAATTTTCACAAATGATGTATTTCTGTTGCCGCTATAACAAGAAATACAAAAAAAAAACAGAGTAAAATAAATATTTGATGGGGCTCCCATACAACAAACGTGATTTTTTATGCCGTTTTTATAGATACGTATGGAACCCTTCGTGCGCGAGTCCGACTCACACATGGCCGGTTTTTTTTTTAAATTTGCACGCCAATGTAATTTTATGTAAATGTGTGTATATTAAAAAAAAAAACATCTTTCAATATGTCTAATGCTAGGACATACATAGGCCTCCTCTAAGGAATGGACGTTACATGTCTTAGAAGGTACCTATTACAATATATATGATCAAAGGTTTAATGAAATTGTAAAACAGAAATATTATGGGTAATTTGTGAGCTTCGTAGATAGGTAAATGATATAATATGATAGTGTAATGTCCCAATCTCAGACCAAATAAAAAACCAAGACAGAGCGCTGTCAACAGTGACGTGAGGCCGGTTTCGTAAACATGTGTGCACATAGTTTGGTGTAGTTTGATTGTAGTGTCATTGTAAATATGTGTGTGTCAGCGTGTATGCACAGAGCGGTGGTGTAGTTTTAGCATGTTTCACTGTATTGTTCGCAGCGCTCCGTCTTGGTTTTTTATTTGGTCTGAGGTTCCAATATGGGTGATATACCCATAATATGACTATTTCACAATTTATTTATCATAGATCTACGATCATAGTTATGATAGGGTAATACCCATCTTTGGTTCTAGGACATGCCGGTTTCTTCTATGTTTTCCTTCACCGTTTAACTAATTACGCTATAATTCGATGGACTTTGTCAAATTAATTTTTAATTATCCTAGTGTCTCGTCTACTAATCGATTTTCATAGCTGTTACGGACACTGTCCATCAAGGTGGTCGTGGATTGGATTTTTTAATAAATTGGTGTTATTTTGTCTTGATTCGTTATTTTTATTTTAGAGTTGAACCAATGACTATCAGCAGAACCTACATAATAAAATTTGGTATGTTTACAATCCTGAATTTTAGAATTTTCGTAGGAACATTTAGTGTTTGTGGTATCAACAGGCACTTGGATTGTTAGCATACAAACCTGTATTTTAACATTTTCCCCGATAAACATAGCAATATTTGGGAACATTGTAACTACCTATAGGTAATATTACTTACCTACTAGGCTACTAGATTATCATCATCACCTGCCTAGCTTTTATTTTCGCATCTATGTTGGGGTCGGCTTCCAGTCCAACCGGATGCAGCTGATTAACAGTATTTTACATGGAGCGACAGCCTATCGGACCTCCAGAAACTAATTACTGGTAATACGATACCTATGGTAAGACTGGTTGCCAGACTTTCGGACTTCTGACGACCCGTAACAATTGTCAAAGATCTACAAATGGCAGCCGGGACCAACGGCATAACGTTCTTTTCGAGCCACGGTGAGGTGATGGTACGTGCAGACCATCCACAGACCAACCGCGGCAAGCGTAGCTCGCTGTTATTAATTAGCCACAAGACCACATACAGCACACACACATACAGCATACAGGAGGAGCTCGTGGCTACGTAATAACAGCCGCACGGGTCGATCCATCAGGTTAAGCTACGCTTGCCCGGGTTGGTCCGTGGATGGGTGACCATCTTTACATACCGAGACTCCTCCGTGCCTCGGAAATCACGTTAAGCCGTTGGTCCCGGCTGTCATTTGTGGATCTTTGACAGTCGTTACGGGTCTTCAGAAGCCCGAAAGTCTGACAACCAGTCTTACCAAGGGGTATCCTATTACCCAGTTACTGGGTTGTGGAGGTCAGATAGGCAGTCGCTCCATGTAAAATACTGGTATTCAGCTGCATCCGGTTAGACTGGAAGCCGACCCCAACATAGTTGGGAAAAGGCTAGGCAGATGATGAAGACCACATACACAGTAGATCATTTAAAAAAAAAATATTTATATTAAGTCATTTATTCGCTTGTGATAAAAAAGTATTTACAGCGTCGTCATCGAGAATATCAAACATAACAAAATTAGTGAGAAAATTAAATAGTCAACAAGATATTTACAATAACCGTAGGTTGTGGTGAGCTTATTCCTCATCATCATAATGACTATCCTCTTCTTTGTCATCACCATCATCATCAGCGTAGACGTATTCCTTGCTATGGGCACTGCCACCCTTCTTGCCGAAATCAGCTTCGTCATGGTAATGGCTCTCATGGCCCTGCTTAGCAGAATGACCGGCGTCGGCATCATCAACATGACCCTTAGCGTGGAAGCCTGCCTTTCCAAAACCACCCTTGTCGAAAGCTGAGTTGTGATGACCTCCTTCTTTGTGTTCACCTTTTTCGGAGCCGTGATGTCCTTTCTGGTATCCGTGCTTGTTGAAGTGGCCGCTGTTGTCAGCTACGTCGTAGAAGTCATGGTCCTTCTTGAACTCGTCCTTGTTGAACACTTTGTGATAGCCAGTGACCTCCTCTCCCTTGCTGTGGTGCTTCTTGTGTCCATGGTCGCCTCCCTTGTAGCTCTCACCAGCTTCGTGGTGCTTGCCGTGGACTGCGGCCTCATCGTGGTGTCCTTTCTTGCCACCCTCAGTTTCCTTGTAGTAACCCTGGTCGTGCTCCTTGCCATAGTGTCCAGCTTCGCCCTTACCGTGGTGACCCTTCGAGTGGAAACCCTTGCTGCCCTTCTCGCCATGAGCGGAGTGATGCTTCTCGCCATAGTCGCTGCCTTCACCCTTCGCGAAGTCGTGTCCGTGCTCATGTCCTACCACGTCTCCACCATCAATGTATTCGTCAGATTCTTCGCTGTCGTCTTCGTCATCTTCCTCGGCGTCCTCAACAATGATGGGTTTGGCAGCCACGTAAGGTAGAGGAAGGGGTGCGAGATCGTACGCCTCTAGGGCTCCGAGTTTGGGCTGTGCGAGCGGTAAGGGTGCGGCGTATGCGTTGTGTTGTCCATGGTAAGGCGCGGGAGCCCCCAGCTGGATGTAACTGGCTGGCCCGTTGTTGTCGCTCCTGTAGATGTAGCTGGTGGCTGCTGGAGGCGCGAAGCCCACCTGTACCGCTGCCACAGCCGTCGCAGCCAGCAGAACGTATAAAGCTGTGCTTGCCATTTCGAGATGTGTATCGTACTACAACTCTTGCTGTTATAATTTGATAAGCCCGTTGCTCAATATTTATATCTAGCCTAGAGACAAAGGTCCGTGAGTGTGTTTGCTACCTTTCTTGTAGCCATGTAACAAATTGCTTATCAGACGAGGTTATAGGTGACAAAGACACTGTTAATGAAAAAAATTGGCTATTGTGCAATTTGTGGGCAAGCCGACCGCACTGGTAATAGCCGTGAAATGCTTTATTTTAATAGAAGAATCGGCGCGAGCCGCTTCACTCGGTAAAAGGTAACATTGACCTACAATATTATGTCACTCACTAATGTAATTTAGTTTTGACAATGAATGAAGCTTCCAATAAGTACAGATTTTTTGTCACCAACCTGAGTTGCACTTTACTATGAAATCGATAGATCGGTAGTAGCTACTCCTGTTACTAAGTCGCCACGTGTTGCAATCGTGGTCGTTATGATGCTGGTTTGAGTGTGCAAAGTCTGAACTGAACACATAATTCACTGAGCAATGCCGTCTTGCAGTCTTCAAATAAAATTGCTGAAGGAAGAAAAATTGATCTTGGCAAAAGTTATAGCTAGTTATATATACAGGAAATTCGAACTCATAACATCACAATGGCCGTCCGCAGCTCAATCGTTGCACTTACCAATGTTTAACTTGTCTAGATTACTTTATATAACTAGCTGTTTTCCAAACATACTTCTTTTGTTCGAAGCGTGAATAGGCACTTAATTCACGGACTTATTTAAAACTAATTTTAAACTTTCTCGGAATCGCTAATGTGGCCGTTTTAGGCCCCCTGGAGAGAACTCCAGAACGTTACAATCTCCACAATTTACAATGTGTCCACATCATATTATAATTTACGCAAAAAATATCCAGCGACATTGTAACGTTATTTCTCCTGAAACTCATAATATACCGCCCATTAATAAAGAGTGCCTGCTGTTATAATGAAGACACACACATCTCAACGACTCAGTACCTGATTTTATTGTAAAATGGTGTTCTGTAGGTTATCTCATGGGATTATAATCGGTCCGAAAGTATCCATAAGCAAGTTTGCGTATGCGCATTCATCCTCAATCCGGGTAAGGAAGCCGCAAATGGCAAAGACAAGTGGCTTGTGCCCTGCAGTGGTTCAATTAGATACAGTCAGATTTATAACGAGCAATGAAGTGTGGTATGTTGGGTTTTCATCAAATGGTGTTTTATCAATTCGTGTTTTATACATGTATTGGTAATTAACACAGAGGAAATAAAAAAGTTATTGCTACTGTCAACACGTCCATCTTTTCTGCATACTTAATCATCTTTAGATAGCAAAAATATTCTTGGATATTCGGCATATTCGCTGTTTAAGAATATGTGTGGACGGTGTGTTCGAGTTATTCGGACTTCTAGACTATATAGCCGAATAAAATATAGTAAAAAAACACGAAGCTTAGCGATGTGAAGTGCTACCATAACATTATTATAATTTCTCGTCGCGCCGCTGCCGCTGTTGTGGCGAAGGGGTAAACGGGGATTAAAAAGTTTGCATGGAAGTTCAACATTATTGCAGATGAGAAATCCAATCGGCCACACGGGTTATGTTTTAATAATTTATGGTAATGGTATAAAGAATCGATTAGCGCCTATCGCAATAGTAGGAGCAACCAGCTAAATCGAAAGATTATTGTTAAAAATAACTTCTTCGTAGAATTCTTGTTGGAGCGGTCGTGGACTTATATGATTCGCCTCACGATTTTGTTACAGTCAAGTGTGATTTTTTAGGGTTCCGTAGTCAACAAGGAACCTTTATAGTTTCGCCATGTCCGTCTGTTTGTCTGTCTGCATGTCTGAAGAGTTTGATTTTTTGTTTGTTTGTTTGAACGAGCTAATCGCTGGAACTACCAGTCGGATTTGTTTTTTTTTTTTGTATTTATTAGCCTCTTTCTTGAGGAAGGTTATAGGGCTAAGCTAAGCTAAGCTAATTAACATGACCCTACGACAATCAGGAGCCCAGCAAAAAGAAAAAAGTCAGAGAATAAAGTAATAGTACGGGCGGGCGATAGGGTGGATCGGGGACTGAAATTTCAGGCGATCGAAATCGCGGGCAGAGGCTAGTTTCATATAAATTTCAACTTGATACCTCCACGCGTTCCTGGGAAAAAGGGTCTTTACAGACTGACATACTGACGGACAACGAAGTGATCCTGGTTCTGTTCTTTTTCTTTTGAGGTAGGTACGGAAGCCTAAAAACAATTTTATGTATAAGTATAGGGATTAAAGTTTCAAGGTATCATATAAAAATCGTATTTTTAAAGAATAATTATATTTATTTTTCCTACATAACTAGATCTAGTAACAAAAACTTTGGTTTCCTCCGTCCATACTCTAATTTCATTAATATTAATTATTAGATTCTGTATAAAATATGATCTACTAACTGCGCCCTGCGGTTTCAGCCGGATGATTCTCGATCCCACAGGAATATTGGGATTAAAAAAACAGAGGCCCTAATCCAGGTCATGGTCTACCCATGTGCCAAATTTCATCCAAATCTATTCAGCCGTTTTAGCGTGAAAGCGTAACAAACAAACAAACAAACTCACTTTCGCATTTATAATATTAATTAAAGTTAGGATTTTTGAATTTTTACCTCACATAAAATAAATTAATGAGAATGTTTTCGTAAATTATCTTAGAATAGATGCTAACATATTTGTGTAGCCAAGCCACCAAGCGTTATGTAATGTAATTTTAAAATAAACGTTAAAATTGTGATAAGTTATTATCTCTAGATAATCTTTCAATACAGTTAGTTCACCAGTTAAATAGGGCAATTCGAACAAAACAGAAAATTTAATGGCATGGCTTATCTTTATATCTACAAATACTTGATATTTACAAAAAAATATTATATTACCAAAAAATCAACAAAAATATAACAAGGATCGCCAACGTAAGATCAGTGCTTGACTTGGTATCCGAAGCTCTTGCCCGCATATTGTTCGCCTTTAGTGGCGAATTTTCCGTCATGATGGTGGTAGGATCCTCCATCTTCCTCTGAGGAATGTGCTGCGTCATGCTCGTCTCCTGACTCTTCGGCAACAAATCCTCCTTTTCCGAAACCTTTCTTGTGATGCCCTGAATCGTGAGAACCTCCTTTCTCTTGTTCTCCGGCTTCTGATCCGTGACTTGTTCGTCCGCCTGCGTACTTGTGGTGGTCTCCTTTGACACCTTCTGCATCATAAAAGTCATGGTCTTTCTTGAATTCATTCTTGTCGAAGACTTTGTGATATCCATCGATCGCTTCTCCTTTGTTGTGGTCAGCTTTGTGTCCATGGTCATCGTGTTTGTATTCTTTTCCGTGAGCGAAATGCTTTCCGTGAGCGTCGGCTTCGCCATAGTGGCTTTTGTCACCTCCCTCCTTAGATACTGCATAGCCTTCGTGTTTTTCTGAGTGGTAATTCCCTGCATCTCCTTTCTCGTAATGGTCTTTTTTCCCGTAACCTTCGTGCCTTTTGTCCCCATAACCATGATATCCTTTCGATCTGTAGTCCTTTCCATCCCCGTATTCGTGGTATATCCCGTGATCGAAATGTCCTATTCCATGCAAGTAATCTGAAAAGTCATCTTTGTAACCCGACCCGTATTTTTTCGCGTAATCTTCGAAGATCTTGTCGTAGTCTTTAGCCGCTATCCCGTCAATAGGGTCATCGTGTTCGTCCACCTTTTCATCAACAGGTTTCACATGTTCCTCCGAGGCATGTGAAGCAGCTTTGTCCTCATCTCCATGTGTGTCATGGAATGGTCCTGACGCGGCGGGAATAGGCGCCTTATATGCCTCAGGCTTGCCATACATTTTAGAAAAATGTTCAATCACTTCACTCTCTCCCATTTTGACGACACTGGCGGGTCCATCGCTTTCTTTTTTATATATGTAGCCGGTAGCCGCGGGCTGAAGGTCGGAGCCGGTGGTCCGAACCATGACCGTCCGTTCGACAGTCTCCCGCATCTCCATGCAGGAACAGTAAGTAAAAAATAACAAGAGCGTGGCGATCTTTCGCACCATGCTTTCGGCTATCAAGTCCACTATAATAATGACGACAAAGGTCAAGACTAGCATTTATATAGTGAACATAATACTGTATCGATCATTGACATTCATAAATGGGCCGACTCGAGAACGCTCTCTAGATTGGGCAATGGTCTTCTGTGTCAATGATAATGAAAAACCCTGTATTAATTTATACGGTGCATTGCTGCGCGTTCGATCAGACGCAGAGTATAAAAACAATATTGTATCAGCGACAGCACACTGGTGAAGTGGTGACCGACCAACGACACGTGACTATTGGGATAGCTTTAATTTAAATTAACACAGCGGCACGATTTTACTTATTGATTCATTGAAACTACAAAACTAAATGTAGGTATGTTACCGAACTAAAATAGGCTGCTTCAATTTGGCCGGAGAGCACGCGGTCACCAACCCATGTGCCGACTATGCCCCAAACTATCGTGTTTCTGTCCTCGTATACAAATCAAAACAAACATCGAATAAGAGTTTATGAAAACGATAATCATATTTATTTAAACACCTTCTACATTGAATTGAATAGCAGGGCAAAAAAAACAACATAGTACTTATAAAACAAATTGCGGTTTGCCTGTGAAATGGTACTTAATTTCACACTGCATTGTATTAATTAGCATGACAAGTTACATACATCAGTAGTATTCATAGAGATATGAATATACGGAATCAACGGTTCCTGTAATTGGAGAAATTCTTCAGCTTCTTACGCTGAATGGTGTTACCATTCTTTTTAGATTTTTGTTTATTCGTCATTTTTCCAGTGTCTTCCTCAAAAGCAGTATGAGGGCGATTCTCCTTACTGGTGACATTACCACTTGCATTGTCATGTATAGACCCCATTATCATAAACCCTTCTTGCAGGTCCAAAGTCTCAGGGTTCATTCTATAGAAAACCGCGTAAGGCGTGTCATCCAACTCTAAACTTTCTTCATGACTACCAATCCTCGCCGGATTTAGTTTGTTCTGATTACGTAAATCTTTTCCTATTTTCTCCTTTCCTATATACTTTCTCATGGTATCGGCTACGACACTCCGTTTACTTTTTTCATATATAATATCTAACTGTTTTTCTGTATCTCTATTAATGTATTCGGTATTTTTAAGTCTTCGGTCTGCCATTTGTTTCGTCATATCTTCTAAAACTCGTGACATTACCTGCATGTTATGATCGTGTGCGATTCCATTTGACTTGTGCAGTGTTTTATCCATCATCATGGATATTGGCATCCTCTGTCGTTTATCCTGCGCTGTAAGTACTGTCAAGGAGGATATCTGACGTTTGTTGTTTAATAGTATTTTTTTCTGAGGTTCGGCTGATAACTGTGCTTTCCTCATATTCATTTGTACATTTACATAGGCAGGTTTACCATCTTGATTTTGACTGCGTCCTACATCTTTCTGTCTTTGGCTGCGTCCGACATCCTGAGGTCTTTGGCTACGTCCTGCTTCTTGAATTTTTTGGTTACTTCCAGTATCCTGAATTCGTTGCTTCATTGAATTGCTGTAGTCCGCGTTGACTGGTTTAGGCCTTATAGGTGGAATCTGTTGATTGTTTGAAGGCTGAGTGTTTGAATCTGCTTCTTTTGGTTTAGCACCGTAATCACCTCTAATAGGTGTCTTACTGGGATTCTTCGTGATGTGCTTGTCTTGTTGGCCGGTGCTTACCCTCTGTTGATGTTGGGGTTTCTGCTGCCACTGTTTTGGCGCTTCAGTGATCCTATATTCTTCAACTATTCTTTGCGCTGTATTTTTCCCGATTTCCTGGGTTCTGAGCCTCTCGGTGTCGACCGCAGAGGGTATGGTGTACATCGACGGGGTTTTCCTAACTTTGAAATGAGAGTCAACCATATTTTCACTGTTTATCTTCGGAAATTTTGGGTTACTGTATACTCCTGTGAACTGTTTCTTGGCTGCCTTGAACCCAGTTTTCATGTATGTTCCAACACTGTTTTCGACAGCCACGAAGCCTATGTTTGGATTATCGTCGTATATGTAGTACATTAGAACAGGGGACACAGAGTTGAAATAAAGAAATACACTAATTATCTTGAAGAGTATCTTCATCTTGATCGTTCACACAGTAACTGAGGATGAATAATTAATGTAGTGTTCTTATAATTTTTTTGTGCTCATATTACTGTTGTTTATTTTTGTGTACGAGTTGAAAACAAATAAACATACTTCATTCACAAGATATTCGATGACGACACACTTGTAGGGTTAACAGAAGCCTGTTTTGTCGACGGCTATGAAAAAATAATTACTAAAGTGAGGTTAATGTCGAAAAAATTTGGAAAACATCTCAATAGTCCTATTTTAAATAATAAAATAAGACTATCAAGATGTTTTCCAAAACGTTTCGCTTACTAATTGAGCGTCGGTGCAGCATCTCATTATTATAACAGTGATCATTTGCTTTCCAATAATATTATATTGAGATAAGAAACATATCCATTTCCTTATCGTGTTTAAAAATGACATCTGAATCTGCAGATAATACGGTCGAATCATCTGCAAATTCGAATCTAAGCGCTTCTGTACCAACAAATGCTGCCACTGACGACTTCCTTTCTTAAGTTGTGTTTATTTATTTCCCCTGTGATTGTTGTTGGTTACCAAAACAGACCATATTACAAGATGCGTGGAAAAGTTATGGCGGGAGAGAGGTCATGAGTTCGATCCCCACACCATAGACGTAAACCTCCTTGACTTTATATGTAGATTTTAGAAAGCCCCAGTGCGACCCAAACTAGCGCAATAAGGTTTTCGCTACCAAAACTTTAGTTTAGATACCTTAGAAGAGATATAGTAACACGTATTATGAGAACGTACACAGGACCTTTGTAGAACATTACAGTCAATGTTCTACAAGCGTCCTGTGACAGACATACAGACACTCAGACAGTGTAGATTATATAGGCTCCGTTTCCTCTTTGGGTACCGAACCCAAAAACGTAGTCCAAAAATTTAAATAATTTAAAGATTCTCTCATAAAAATAATGGCAGTATCAAGCTGATATTTTTCGAACGAAGAAGAAGAAAAGATTTTAAAGCGATTGGTACCTAACAAAAACAGGATGAAAATAGGATAAAGATTTAGATACTGATTGTTCTGAGATTGAGTACAGGCAACCGCACAGCAATGGTAACACTTGCACTACGAAACCACCCCTACTGCGGCATTAAGGCGCTGTCAATGTCAAATTGTTACCACTTACGTATGTCCGGTTGACTGCACCTATTTTACTTACTTTAATTGTAACTAGTATGGAAAACAGGATAAAATTTGAGACTGAAGGCATTTTATTGACAAGAAACAACAATGATAAGATAGATTGATTGTACACCAAAATTTTAACAAACCTCATTTGTACGGGTTCGTTCCTAAGGGCCCCGATTCCGCAGGTACACGTACCGGAGGGCCATGATTTGTAATTATCTCCATTAAGTCGATTAAAAGTCAATCTTGTTTAAAAGTACCATCAGCAGGAAAAGTCTTAAACTATTTTTTTAAATACTTATTGTAATACTTGACTTTACATTGAGGATCAGGAATAAATACTAAGTTCTAAATCATGGTGGATCACATTGTCGTATATGACTCACCTGAAAATTTACAATAAGACACTTTCAGTATCCAATTTCACTGCACCACCACAATTTATAGTTTTTTTTTACTCCAAGACCAAATATTCGAATTTTTATTTTGTCCAGGTAATATATAGGCATGTCCGACATTTAGTAGGCATTTCCCCCTAATCTGTTTTTGGTGAATTTGTAATTGCGCTCGTGCCCTCTAGAAGGACCTTCTCCTGACATCTTCGAATTACACACTAAACTCTTGCAACAGCAAGAGTGCAAGATAAATGGGCTTATTTGACGGCCGCACTGGTTCTATCGTTTTATTATAAATGGTTTATGCCCAAGTAAAATTGTTGCAACCCTTTCCCGGCTGTGCTTTAGTTGTTCCAGGATTAGAAATAATTGTTGTTAAACAATTTTTAAAAGATTGTTAAATTTAATTTTATAGTTACATTTTGTATACCTAAATTATAATTATTGAAATGATGAATAATATTTCACAAAATTTTGAAATATAATTACTTTCGTCCCTAAGTCCACGTATTTTCAATATTTGGAACCATTATACAGGGTTACTGGTAACTCGACGTATTCCTTGCAGGACGTCATAGTAGGATTAAAATGCAACAAATTAAGCCACCAAATGTTCTACCGAAATTCAGTAGTTTTTGAATTAGTTAAGAGTTTTAGAGCTAAAAATTACAAAAAATTAAATGTTTTGTTAGTGATATTTGCCAAAGTTTTAGGCATTATTGAACTTTTAATTATTAACAAAGGTCTGCTACGGCGTCAACTATGATAATAACTTAAATTTCAGTATAGTCGCGCCGTAAATAATTTTTAAATTGGTTTCAAATGGTTTAATCTGGGATTTTTCATTAAAAAACTAAAACTTAACTAATTCAAAAACTACTGAATTTTGGTAGAACATTTGGTGGCTTAATTTGTTGCATTTTAACCCTACTATGACGTCCTGCAAGGAATACGTCGAGTTACCAGTAACCCTGTATATCGGCAGAAACCAAACAAATACATCTCCATCTCAATCCTAATTCAATTGACTTAGACGATCTCAATTGGCATTCCTCCACTGTTTCTACCATGGATCGTTTAACCAAGCAACAAACTCTGCCTCTAATTTCTGATCTAACTTGTCCTCATAATTCTTAATCCTTTCAAATTCATTCCAGTTGAACCAAAATCAGAAAGATCATTCTCTCCATCAAATCAAAAGCGGTAGGATGTGACAATATCACCCGTGGTATGATCATTACTATTCTGGACCCGCGATTACCCATATTATAATTTTCCCAATACACCGGAGTGTTCCCTTTCCTGTGGCGCAAAGCCTATGTTCGTCCACTACCCAAGGTATTCAAGCACTCTCTTCCTACCGGCTTCCGTCCAATTTGTATCCTTCCCTTCTTAACCAAAGTGCTTGAGTCCTGTGACGACAAACAATTCTCCAACTTTGTTCACTTGTGTTGCGCAAGTCACTCATTAGCCCTCTTCAATCTGGGTTCTGGGCCGGGCACAGCACTATTTTCGCCCTCCTTAAAATGACTGGCGATATAAGGAAGGGCAGGACTGGAAGACACCAAAGTTGCTGTTCTGGTGTTGGTTGATTTCTCATATGCCTTTAATACCTCAATCACGACATCCTGTTAGCCATACTGTCATATCTTATGGTCTCTCCCTAAGCACTGGAATGATTCTCCTCTTACCTTCAGGAACGTCAGCATTCTATTAATGTTGGGGATTCTTCTTCATGCTGGTGTGATTTGGAAACTGGCGTTCCTCAAGGCGGTATACGTCCTCCTCTTTTTTTTTACTTTTATAACTTCCGATCTTCGGTGTGCGTATCATCTGTATTCAGATGACTTGCAGTAGTACTGTCAAGGAAAGATTGATGAATTACCTGACGCTATCGACAAATTAAATAGGAGCTTGACAGCCATAAAAACCTGCGCTGACAGAAATGGTGTAGCCGTAAACTCTTCGAAGTGTCAGACGATCATCATTGGCAGCCCTCGCAGTATTAAGCAAGGTGGATGGTACATCCTTGCCACCAGTTCTCTTCAATGGTATGATCGTTCCTTTTAGCACTGACGTGAAGGATTTAGGCTAGCATATTGGTAGTACCCTGAACTGGCGTACTCAAGTCGCTAAGGTAAGCCAGAAGGTTACTGGAACGCTGCGGGCTCTGTACCAATTGAAAAATGTATTACCATCAAGTACGAAGACAATGCTTGTGCAGTTCTTAATTTTCCCTAACATCGATTATGGTGATGTATGCTACTATGACCTGAATGCAGATCTCCTCAACAAAGTTGACTGCCTTCCCAATAACTGGATTCCATTCGTTTTCAATCTGCAGAAATATGATCATGTCTCTGCTCATCGGTCGCTTCTAAAGTGGTTCCCATTCACCGCACTGACTTCATTCACTCTTCCTTCAGTCTATCTCTCTGTGGAATGCGCTCCCCTAAGAAATCAGGATAGCAACCAACCAATTATCTTTTAAAGTTAAAGTTCGCGAGCAAATTCGCTGGCAGTATCATCAGAACGGTAATGTTTTCCCACGGTTTGCTTATCTGTTTTAGTTTAATTACGTGTATTTCTTTTTGCATATATTTATATATAATTAGATGTATATAAATTATTTTTATAGTTTTTAATATCTTTATCATTAAACAAATATTTAAATAAATATTAATTCCTCAATTCTCGATATTGCACCTACCACTGTTTGTCTCTGCATCACCCAAAGGTTGACTGGTAGAAAATGCCTATGGCATAAAGTCCGCCTATGTACATTGGTGTACTTGATGTATTAAATAGATAAACACATTATCATACCTTGAAGCACTTTTTATGTCAACGGTACAAGATGAAAACAATAGAAAATTGAACAAAGAAAAAATATGATCAAATTTATCGAAATCGTAGCCCGCCGGGACGTGTACCTACGGGATCATCAGGGCCCTTAGGGGCTACCCCATTTGTACAAATCCAAGGAGGGTCAACGGCGGTTTTGAATGGACAGAAAGACAATAACTAAGGTAATTTATAGACTATGGACTGTGAGTTGCTAAGATAATAAAACGAATAATGTTGGAATGGTCAACAGAGGCGCACCTACTTATTACTAAAACTTATACACAATGGATAATACCAACATGCTCACTTCACTGTTTCACTTTTACAATGGCTAAATTGTATGATGTGTACAAAAAATTTACATCTGCCTGTTGTGCAAATGTTATGAGAACAGCTATAGAATCGATTCTCACTGATGGTCTGCCGTTCAGATGAAACGAGTAAATATTGACACACGAAAGATTGGACTGAGAAGTTAAAAAAAGATTTTGAAATGTGTTGCGATGGCGGAATCAATTGCATGATGCTAAACACAGCGACCGATTCTTTCGTGCACTTCCCATTGCATTGAAACAATAAAGTTAGTGAAAGAGCTGTTTGGATATTTCGAAGTAAACCCAAAGCTAAAAAAAATCAATGAACATCATGTTCAATTGACATAAAATATCAAATTATTCACAAGCGTTGGAACCCTACCATTTAATTAATCAAACAATAATACAATCATTCGATTGTTATCAAAATAAAATCTCCCTATCAGTCAGCTATTTTTCACATCACACATTGTTCATCTATGTCAACATGATTTAAAAACATCTCGTAGTTTACATTATGCGTTGATTCACCATCATGTCGCTAGTTGCCACTCCGACAGCCCGACGTTAAGCACATTACAATGAAATTGATATTGCTCGTCCTGATAGCTTTCAGCTGTAGCAGCATTAACGCTCGGCTGATAGAAAAAATTACCGATCGAACATTGACTACCGAAACGAAAACGACAGGTTCATCTCCACCGGTACGCCTCACTAGAAATGCGTTCGAAGAAGACTCGGCCACTGGATCTTCCAAGGAATACCCCGTGGGGAGCGAAGAGCAAGTACGACCCTACAACAAGAAAGTGAGACTCTTCACGAGATCCAATGTGAGGAAAGACGAACCGTCATCTCTCATCCGTGTGCCAAGAGAGTCCCACGAAAAGGTAGATAAACCCAAGAAGAACACTACCGTATCTCGCCATGCAGCAACCAAGCAAAAATCTACTCTCATGAACAAACCAATCCCAAAATACAACGAAATGGACTACGATGACGACTTCCAAATGAAGATAAGCCGATCGCCGGTGAGAGTCGTAGACTCTGCCGAACACGAAGACGAAGATTTTAATATCAACGACTACGATTTTGATGTTAACCACGATGAATTCGTCGGTAGAGGTAGGCCGTTAGAACCCAGGACGAAAAATAAAATGAATCAAGACCGGTCCAATCACCCATCTCCAAAACAAGAAACAAAGTTTGCACCCCATTCAGAAGGGAAAACTCCAAGAAAAGCAAATATACCGTCCGCGTCACATCGGCCCATCTCGAACAAAAAAGAACGTGCAATACCAGATCCACCCAAGAAAGCAGGAGAGAAGGAAGACTACTATGATGATACCACTACTACTCAAAAAGCTCCTGAAAAAGAAAAGGCACGTGATTTAGATGATGAATTTAATGATGAAAACGAAGAAACTAAAGAGTTCGAAAGCAAAGATTCATCTGTGAGAACGATTAGGTCACCTTGGAAAATAAATAATAATATGGATAAATTTGGAGAGAAAGGTTCATATGTTATGTCTAAAGTACTAAGTATTTTACCTATGTTCCCTCAAGTGCCCAACAAAAACTCGAATCAACCAAATGATCCATAGATGGACCCTTGGCAAGCCAAGTCTTAGATGGAACAAGATTACATTTTGATTTCCAATGTTTCGATTTTATCGAGTGGTTTGTGCATTTAATATTTTACTAATTTTTTTCTTGAATACGTGTTACGTTGTACACTAGTAGTGTGATCGAATTGACTAGTTATATTTATATTTAATTTATTAGTGGGATCGGGGAAATTAGTACTTAGTTAACGAAAAATGTTTGATTGTCTGTATTTCTGTAATAAAACATAAAAGACAGATGCTTTTTTTTATCATCGTGTGCCTTGCTTCGTCGGGATTCCAGTCTGGCCAGATGCAGCTGAAATACTCGTATTACCCATAGATCGATTACCTATCTGACCTCCACTACCCAGTTACTGGGTAACACGATACACCTCACTTGGTAAGACTGATTGTACTTTTCTCAATATCAAACAAAACGATAACGCTTTTGTACATTTTATTAAACCCAAAAAAATACAAAACAAAAAGGTACCATTTTTTGTGTCTCTAGCTTAACTTAAGACCAAGTTTGCATTGTAAATTTACATAATAAAAAAGAAAGACAATTTTCTTTAAATCCTTTCCCTAAAATTAAAATCTAAGTATAAAAAATATGCCACCATCTTAAGAGCGTTTGCTCATTGCATGAGATCCGAATCCGAGTTCTACACCTGAGCTCCATCCAAATTGGAAATGCTTAAATTTCTTAAATTTTTGACATTAGATTTGAAATGAAATTGAGACAAGATTTTAAAAAAAATGGAATTAAATGCGCAGATTCGGATTACATACAGTGCGCAAACCCTATAAGAGGAGCATCTTACGTTCAACGTCAACTAATGGCCCGATGGGCTATCCTCGTATGACCGGTGCCAAATGACAACGAAAAAGGATAGCCCAACTTAGGCAATCTGTATTCCTAGCTTGTATGACGTAGGCAAGGTACATGGTGTAAGGGACAATTGGCGCGCAAACTGTTACCATGAACTCCGTACATGATTTTAGAACCGCCAGCACAGACATTTTTCGTGGGTTGTAAAAAAAAAACTGCTATTTGAGTAAGGGTTAGCCGTACTTTTGGTAACTTTCACTAGGAAGGCTGATTAAGTATTTAGTGGCTGTAGGGCCCTACCCTGGTAGGAATGGTGACGGTCTGCCCGCATGTGACTGGCCAAATGACTATCGCCGCTCAAAGACGAGTTATAGTTACAAAAAATGAACAATAACTGCGGAAGCTGATACTAGTATGGCATTATAATATGAGTAGTACCTGTGTGAACAGTTTAAAAACTTACGATATTCGTCGGCCGGTTCAGAAGCTATAGCCAATTTAACATGTAAAAATATTAAGTACTAAATTATATATTTTGTGATTTACTTCCATCGAACAATTATGAAAACACCGCTTGTTTTATTTTATTCATTTTAATAATCATACATTGGCTGGCCGACCAATATCTTCCGTTTTTTTATACTGTTCATATTGGTATTGCGCATACTTTAATACGAGTACTACGGAGGTATCAGCCTTCCTACTGATCGTTCATTTTTTGTAGCCATATCACGTCTTTGAGCAAACATATCTAGTGAACCGGCCGATGAATATCGTCAGTTTATATACTGTTCACACAGGTACACACGGCTACACATCATGCTATACTTTTCCAGTTTATGCTGATCTCGCATTGTATAGGATTTCCGTACAATGCCAGGTCATCTTATACTGGAAATTAAAGCTTGATGTAGATATAGCCGTGTGTACTACTCTTAACATAATTCCGTACTAGAATAAGCGCTATATTGTTCACAGCACTTTCATAATTTAGCCCAAAATGAATGTTCTCCTTTCAATGCTGTGTCTAGAATCATGAAGGTACTGAATTCATGGAAACCGTTTGTCCAGTTGTGCGTGTTCTTTGCACTCTGTACTTATATATTTTTGTTTTTTCATGTCAATGTGCCTTGCCTTTTCCCAACTATGTTGTAGTCGGCGTCTAGTCTAACCGAATGCAGAAACAGCAATACCAGTATTTTACATGGAGCGACTGCCTATCTGATCTCCATAAACCCAGTTACTGGGTAATACGATACCCCTGGGTAAGTCTGATATATTTGTTAAAGATAAGATCTATGAAAAAAAAATAACATAGATATATTAGTACACCATCCCCTACGAATAGGGCCCTATTGTCCTCACTTTTTGTCCAAGTATGTGCAATTATCATGCAATGGCATGAAATAAACAACAATATTCTGATAAACTGGACCACACAACCCTACACTGTGCACTATTTCACTGTACCTAAAAAAATCACTTAGTCCTGCAACAACACTTCATAGTAATTTTTTTCTTTCACTCAGATGTTTCTGTTCTAGTTATTTTTCGTAATGGTCCCTGTAATTATTGTCCGTGTAGTCAGCATTATTGCTCTCAGCTGCCTCCTTCGCAACGTCTCTGTATTTACGTAATGTGTTTTCTAAAGTATTCAATTTGTCATACTCATGACCTTTATGACTATTTTCAAATTTTGCATTGCTTGTGTTTCCAGCATTGCTAATAGCGTTCATTTGATTATCTACTGCTGCTGCTGCCTGAGAGCGTAAATATGCTTCTGATCCACCAACATGTGCGTTAAAGCCGCCTTTTTCTATTCCTTTTGCACTGCTATTATTATTATCGAAGAATTCCTTATCTTCCTGATACTCGTCTTTATGATAAACTCTGTGAAAACCTTTCTTATTTTCGCCTTTATCCTGAGTCGTGGCACGAATGTAATTTAATTTTTTCTTCATCTGCTCGGTAGCGAAATTATTTGCAAAATTGTCTAAAAAATCTTTAAATCCATTGTATTGGTTTGTTTGGTTTTCAAATGCAGTTTCATGCTCAGAATTCTTCTTTGCACCATTTTCACTTTTGTCAAATTCATGTTGTCGCTTTTTATTATTATTCATGAGAGATAATGAATTCGAGGGTTTTGCATAATTTACTGTTGCTGGACTTATTTCTGAGTAATAACTCTTCCCTATTAGATGACCGTTTCTGTTTTCATTTGATACGGGCTCGTAGGTGTCAAGATCGCTGTCAAAATCTAATCCTTTGAATATTATTGGGTCCTCTTCGTCATTTCTTTCAAAATAATCGTTTAGTACAAATGAAAAGAACGGTTCATCTCCTCTTATAGGGTTATCAGTAGCGTCATGCAGATATTTTAATGCCTTATCTGTGTAGCCTGGTGGATAATCGTTCTCAATAATTTCATGAACTGGAATTATACTTTGAAGTTCGTTTGCCACGTAACGCTTGTCTTTCGCTTTCTGTGTATCAAATATATCTTTATTATGTTCATATTCATAAGGGCTATGGTAAAAATACGGCCAATTATCATACAGATTTCTAGAACTGCTCCTTATGTCGTCATCATCCATATGATAGTCGTTGGCACCGTCATATCCCATTATATTATTATTTTCGTTGCTCATGTCTGGAGGCGGGTGGTAGTGCATCAGTGACTTGAGTTTATCCAACATAGTATCTGATGTGCTCTTTGAGGACTCGTACCTAGCGTCAGCTGCAGATTTTGCTAGTGCATAATCTACTTCACTTCTCAATGTTGAAGGTGTCGTATATGGGCTAAAAAGGCCTTGGTATTTTAGTGGCGTTTTGCTTCTAACATTTTCAAAAGATTTTGATTCGTAAAGATTTTTCACTGCATATGGATCCACAGGAAGCTGTCCAGACGCAGGTCGCACTCCAGGTTTATCAAACTGTCTATAAACATAACCGTCTTGTTGCGTGGGTAAATTGGATCTTGATTGTCTTGAAATGTGTTCCGAATACGTTTTGTGCCGAACTGTGGTGTATGCTCCGGAAAACACACGCGGTATAAAACATAATATTATTACAAGGCGACTCATATTAGCTACGTGTTTTCAGACGCTCACTGCAAAATTAACTGGAAATGCTTGTACCTAATTGCGACTATAAGAGTTGTTTGTTTTCTCCGCGGTCAACAACATTGTTCTTGTGACAATAGATGGTGTCGGGTCATACGGCCATTGAGAAATAACTCCGGCATCACACAATAATGATAAATGGGTGACGAATTACGCTTGCCATAGTTTACATTCACCTAGTTTGGTATTTTTACAATCTATAGGAATGCATTGTTTTTATGGCAAACTAGCTGTTGCCCGCGACATCATCTACGATCGAGGAGCCTATGTCCTTCTCCAAGTCATGGTTTACCCCTGTGCCAACTTTTATCCGAATCCATTCAGCAGTTTTAGCGTGAAAGCATAACAAACAAACAAACCAACAAACAAACTCACTTTGCGTTTAATATTAAGTTTGGACTATAGTTTGAATATTTATTTTACTTTTGTGTACAAAAATGGTGGCACATGTCTAATTTAATACCTAAATGCTCGGTTACTTTAAACACAAACGAATCGTTTTCCTTACCAATGGTAGCTTTTTAGAGTTCCGTAGTCAACAATCAACAAGGAACCCTTATAATAGTTTCGCCATGTCCGTCTGTCTGTCTGTCCGCGGCTTAGCTCAGAGACTCTTAATACTAGAAAGCTGTAATTTAGCATGGGTGTACATATTAATCACGCCGACAAACTGGTACAATAAAATAATGAAAAAAAATTTAGTTACCTCCCCTACACGTAAAGTGGGGATGTTTTGTGTGGGGCCGGTTTTTATTAAATTTATGTTAGGCTACAAAGGGCCTGAGATAAACAAAGGCATAAAAATATTAACACAAAGATCTTCAAACTATCGGTCGTGCTTTCCTTTTACGCCTTAGACCCAGAACTTGGCCCTGAGGAAAAAAGAACTCATACGTCACGGGAATATGGGAAGATAAATAAAAATTAATGAAAAATGAAAAATATTTTATTTTTAAACAAAAATGCTTCATAGCTATGAATTGTGTTTGGAGCCTCCTTTTAGGCAAACAATGCCTGTGTTAGGAGACTCCGCTCCTCCATATCTTAGATATAATATGTTACACATATTACAGCATGTTCTTGTTTTTAAATCTAGCATCTTGAGTATGTATCATGTGAACGTGATGTGCTTTAGTGGGTGTGGCGTGTGTGTACTCGTAAGATGTAGTGTGGTATGATGTGATCTGATGTGATGTGCGGTGTGGTGTGTGGCGCGGAAAAATTAAATACTTACTTACCTGCATTTTTCCCGGGTTACAGCTACTTACAATAACTTCCGACCTTTGGTTCTTTCCAGTTCTTGATGTTACAGAAACTCCTCTGGTACAACAGTACCAGAGGAGTTTCTGTCGCCTGAAGATTTGGCCAGTGATGAACAGGGGTATAGCAGGCGCGACAACTTGGATTCCCGCTTGCAGGAGTATTTAAGTGGGGTCGCTATTGTTTTTTGATGTGTAACATTTTTGAGTGATTTCGTGAAAAGGGACGGAAGTGTGTAACAGGAAGCCGAGGATAAGCGCTCTATTTGATTTAACCAATGAGCGCGCGTGGTGCTAGAGTTAGCCATCAGGTGTGATGTCACATGTTACACATCATAAGCGACTACTGTAAGTTTAGTAAAGTAAGTGTTTTTTTTTGTTCTTCACCATTATTGTACTGTCAATCTGCGGGCAGCCAAAATAATTAACACAACTTTTATTAAAAACGCTAGTAATTGATTATGAAAATACTGTCAGTATAATAAATTCAATGACACTTACAGTTGTTAATGAATCGCCTCGGTGATTTGCTTGCGGACCTCGGGATTTGATTCTCGGTACGGTGTGAAATCTACCCCCGTTTCAATGAAAAAGTAGGTAGGTAGATAGCTAAAATAACTGGGTTCTGCTCAACGTCCCCAGCTGACTTCTCTTAAGTCAATAAAACGGCGGTAAGGGAAAATATGACCAAATTAAGTGAAGCCGTCCATGGTTCCGTACCCGACGGGTGCTAATCACTATTACTAAGCCTCCGCTGTCTGTCCGTCCAGCCGGCCGTCTGTCTGTCTGTCAGCGGGCTGTAACTCATGTACCGTAGTTGGTAGACAGTTGAAATTTTCACAGATTGTGTATTTCTATTGCCGCTATAACAAAAAAAAACATTGAAATAAAATTAAAAATTAAAGGGGGTCCGATACAAGAAACGTGTTTTTCTTTCGGCGTTTTTTGCTGTATCCTAATTAGTACCTACAGAACCCTTCGTGTGCGAATCCGACTCGTATTTGCCCGGTTTAATTTTACCACATAAAGTAGGCTTACTCGGCGCGTCATACAGAATTACAGATCAAGTAAGAGTGCGCGCCACGAGCGAAGGCCAGCAGAAAATTGTGGAACGATTTTTTTTAATCTATAAAATTCGTCACATCTTTTCAATTACCTACCTGATAGACAAAAATGCAGTTAAATGAGCTATCGCAATTGGTCTCACTCCGTTTACTACAAACAACGGAGGCGTGACCTTCGATAAGTCTTGGTCGCAGCGGCATGCGATTATTTGCAGTCGCATGGAGCGCGTAGCCCGCGTCTGTCGCAATTCCTTTGTTTATTTCTAGAGGTAGGGAAGGAAGTAGGTGCCTAGTTAGCTATGTTGCATTAGTCTAGATTTCTGGGTCAACCACGGTTGGTGTAACGGTTATTGGCTTCTACGCTATGCGTCAATGGTTCCATTCAAGTATGAACAAAAAACGAAAGCCTAAAAACTGGTTCATCTTAGACATAGTTTTCATGATTTTGTTAGTTTTAATGTTCTTGTTTTATTGTTGTACTAGCTGCGCCCCGCGGTTTCACTCGCGTAAGTCTCGATCCCGTGGGAATATCGGGTTAAAATTATCCTATGTGTTAATCCAGGTTATAAACTATCTGTTTGCCAAATTTCATCCAAATCCATTCAGCCTTTTTTGCGTGATTGAGTAAGAAACATCCCAACACACAAACACACAAACTTTCACATTTATAATATTAGTAGGATTTCCTGTGCGAGTCCCAAATAAAATATTTTCCTTTCTTTAGTTTTGTATTGAGTCATAGCTTTGTACCAGTCTTTAAACTTCTAAGACTGTCTCTGTTTTATGCAATAACCAGCTTATCTTTTAAGTCATTTTGTGCGTAGATATGTAATTTATTTTAAACTATCTGATGCATGCGACTTCGCCCGCGTGGATGTCGGTTATTATATACTAAAACCTTACTCGAGAACCACTCTATCCATTGGTGAAAACAGCATGAAAATCGGTGCAGTAGTGTTTGAGTTTATCGCGTACAGAACGACAGACAGACGCGGCGGAGGACTTTGTTTTATATTATGTAAGGATGTTATAGAATTGGCTCCGGCTTCGGCGGAATTGGCTCGAATCGGTGGAGCTCGTGGCTAAGTAATAACAGCAGCACGG
Source organism: Lithophane leautieri (assembly GCA_949152455.1). NCBI lineage: Eukaryota > Metazoa > Arthropoda > Insecta > Lepidoptera > Noctuidae > Lithophane > Lithophane leautieri. Next base: position 3,484,474 of record OX424479.1, on the reverse strand, counting down.
ATCGATCTGTCAGGTTAAGCTACGCTTGCCGGGGTTGGTCCGTGGATGGGTGACCCTGACCATCTTTACATATCGAGACTTTTCCGTGCCTCGAAAAGCACGTTAAGCCGTTGGTCCCGGCTGTCATTCGTTGATCTTTGACAGTCGTTACGGGTCGTCAGAAGCCCGAAAGTCTGACAACCGGTCTTACCAAGGGGTATCGTATTACCCAGTTACTGGGTTGTGGAGGTCAGACAGGCAGTAGCTCCATGTAAAATATTGGTATTCAGCTGCATCCGGTTAGACTGGAAGCCGACCCCAATATAGTTGGGAAAAGACTAGGTAGATTGATTGTTATAGAAACGGCTTAAAAATAAAACGACAAACTAGTCAATCAATTTTATTTATTTGTATACCAATTTAAGAATAACCTTCATTATTACAAAAATAATATTCTCTACTTTTATTTTGTACAGATCAAGCCTCATTGACCATTTTCGTTCGTTATGGGTAAATTCAGGAGTACAAATATTGGAAGTAAATTCAAACAATGCGGACAATGTCCAAAAATTAAAAAATGTCCTTTTATAGGCACAGTTCGATTCAAATTTAATGGCGGCTCGGAAGTGCGCTTTTCACTGCGCAGAACCCCAACCCCTCACCCCCGCTGACCCATGAAGTCGTTACTGCGCAGCGACTCGCCTCATGTTCCGAGCCGCCGCGCCGTTAAGTTTGAGTCGAGGTGTACTATATACATTTCGAGGAGCAAAACTTATATGAATTTGAAATTCCATCTTGCATATACGTGTGTTGATGTATCAAATTATCTTAACATTATGTAAAGCAGATAACATTAGCCAACCAGGTGACTATAGTAATCGCGTTACGAACCGAGTCGTCAGGCCATAAATGTCAGTAGCAGTAAGAATGCAACGCCAAAACGCAATCGATAATACGCAATATCGATAGTTTACAAACTGCATTTCTATTCTGTAACCATCTCACCTTATGTGAAGTGAGTTTAAAGTGAACTGTCACTGCCTTAACATCAGTAGGTATCGATGACAATGACATGTCACTCCACGCTCACTTCACCTAAGTTTTCACGGTGAGATGGTTTACAGAATAGCAATGCTGCTCCATAAGTGCGAGTGACACACTAATAACAATGATTTATGGCCCGACGACTCAGTTCTCAACGCGACGTCTATATTATACCAAGCTGCTTAAGGGCGTACCCTACCTCAAATTGCTTAGCATGATCCTCCGTTATGCCGAAAATAATGCAGCATTAATTTTGAAAAAAATATATGTTCAAATTGAGTATTGATGCTAGGTCCTATGTTTCCCTGCCAGGGTTGCGGGAAAGTCCGAAAGGGATACCGGGACCTTGGCAACAGGCAAATGAAGGAACACGGGTGGGTTTTAGTCAGTAAAAGTCTGACACGCCCTTCCGCTCCGCCCAGAGCGGGAGAAGTCATTGGATGATTTCCCACCCTCAAAAAAAAAAAAAAAAAAAAAAGGTCCTATGTTTCGCAAAAACACGATTACATAAAATTTTGTCGATAGAAAAAAAACCAGTCACCTCTAAACAGAACTATAAACCGCTTGTATTAAAAAAAATACTTCAAATTAGATCATGAAACTTTGCATAATAACTGAACTATCTATAAAGCAGGCATTATTTTCACCTTAAAATGTAATTACCTATACTTTTCGAGGCTTGAGAGCCGCTAGCGCCACATTCCGTCTCGCTCTCACTCAGGTTTCGAGTAGTATGGTGCGAGCGAGATAAAATCTGAGGTAGGGTACGGCCTTAATTATTGTGTTAGCACTTCAGAAACCAGGTGCCGTAATATGAAGTTTTAATGCCATCATGATTCCAGTGCGAGAGAGGAGCTATACTTGACCGATAGCACCATGCCTTTTTGGGACTGGAATCATTTTACTTCTATACTAATATAATTTTGTCAGTTTGTATGTAGGGGGTAATCAGATACTATTTCGAAAATTCTTACACTAATGGGAAGCTACTGTATTGCTGAGTATCATCCTAAATTAATATTATAAATGCGAAAGTGAGTTTGTTTGTTTGTGAAGCTTTCACGTTAAAACGGCTGAAGGGATTTGGATGAAATTTGGCACAACGGTAGACCATGACCCGGTATAGGACATCTCGATCTCGTGGGATAATTACCGACCTGCCCGCGGGCGAAGTGCGGGCACAAGGTAGGACTTCATAATACGGCCCCAGGTGTCCATTTTAATGATTTATTATTAGCTTGTTAAATTGTTAATCTTACGAAGCCGTTGTCTATTAAATTGTACTTATAACGATTGAAAAATCGATATTGGAAAATTATAACATGCAATATTTATAATTAAGGACCTGTGTTGCATATGTTCATGTATAAATGCATTATAATTCACGATAAATTAATTGTTTATTTGCATTATGTTGTAAACCTGCACAGTTAGTTCTTGTGCCGTATTAAAAGAGGTAAAATGAAAAAAAAAAACTTAACAAAATGAATATGGGAATATTTATTTACTGTTATGAATATGATACATTATTGTGTTTATGGACGGTTCGATGTGAAACTGACTTCGCAGATATGTACATGGTATTGCACAGTTGTTACTATTAAAAAAAACATTAAATTATTAAGAGAACGCTTTCACATGATTTTATATAAAATCGAAAGTACATACATTTACGTATAGTATTGGTTTAATCAGTTATGTACGACTTTGTTAAGCCATATTTCACAGAATATTAACAGTAGCCGGGCGTAACTATGGGGTGGCGTGGCCCTTTAGTGATAGTGGGGTGTGTCAAGGGGGTGATTCTACCAGGGGGCCTACCACCACCGCTTAAAGCAGTATTATTTTATTATTACTTCAGTGTAGGAAAGAGATGAAGCTCTACAGGACGTATAGCTCCATCTCTTTCCCCCACGAAGTAAGATTAAAATAATACTGCTGTAAGCGGTGGTGGTAGGCCCCCAGTCAAACTAAACAACATTCGCATGTCATTCGAAACACATACATGTAAAATATTCGTTAAAAAAAGTCATACGTTTATTGAAATAATTGTCTCTACTACTATAGGAATTTGTTTTTTTGAAGTGGAAACTTCTTTAGGCTCATTGAGCGATTTTTAGTGCGGGGTAAACGTATGGATTATCGTAGTATTGGGCTATAGAATATAGATGGCGCTGATACCAGTTTTAAGTTTTCACTACTATTGGCAGTTCCTATGACTGCCTTTTGTTTTTTCACAAATCGTATATGATTTTCATGGTGAAAGTCATCGAAATAAGGAAAAAATCGTGAGGAAACCGGCATGTCCTAAAACCGAAAATTCGAAGACATGTGACATTCACCAACCCTCGCTGGGCCCGCGTGGTGGATTATGGGTCACTTCCTCTCACAGAGAGGAGGCCTGTGTCCCAGCAGTGGGGATATAACAGGCTGTTTGTTAGGGTTCCGTACCCAAAGGGTCAAACGGGACTCTATTACTAAGACTCCGCTGTCCGTCCGTCTGTCACCAAGCTGTATCTCATGAACCGTGATAGTTAGACAGTTAGAACTTTCACAGATGATGTATTCTGTTGCCGCTATAACAACAGATACTAAAAAACAGAATAAAATGAATATTTAAGGGGGCTCCCATACAACATAGGTGGTTTTTTGCCGTTTTTACGGAACCCTTCGTGCGCAAGTCCGACTCACACTTGGCCGGTTTTTTTTTTTTACTGATATTTTCGCCTGATTATTATAATTCTGTGAGATATGTCTTGTCGTGTCTGTTGTCTCTGCTAGTACGTATAAAATCTCATTCTATTGATAAGAAGTACAAAGTCTGTAGGCAGAGAATAAAGCACGCTAAGATCTGGAGAAGGCAGAGATACTCAAAACTTTATTGGGATTTTATCACTCCACACAACCAAAAGAACGTTGACATACATTATTTGCTTGCTTTCTAGTAATACAAGCTTTGGAGGCCGCATCAAATACCACCAGGGCGTACCAAATAGCATCGGGCAGTACCACCAAATACCACCGGGCCATACCAAATAGCACCGGGCAGCACCACCAAATACCAACGGGCCGCACCAAATACCATCGGGCCGTACTAAATACCACAAGGCCGCCGCACCAAAAAACCAAAAAGGCCGTATACAATCAATGGACCAAAAGTTTGAGTATCTCTGCCGTGAAGTTAATCATTATAATAATATTCAAATTAAAATGTTCGCAATGTTATAAAACATTTGTATACAATATTGTAGCATTATTTTTTGAGTTATCAATAATAAATGCTACAAGAAAGGCAGTTTTCTTGTCATGGTGCCTGTATGAAATGCAAGACATGCAAGAATCCTAGCAACGAAATGTTTCTGAAAAAAAAAAAAAAGACACATGCAACCTCTGATTTTCTTTTGTCTCTGGGATGGCCATGCGCCTAAGCAGACGTCAGGGCCGCCTACATGTAGCCCATTAAATATCATAAGTACTTTCTTGCATGCAAGACTACTTGTAGGCAAAATCTGGCTTGTGCCAGGTCCCACTAAATATATTATTTTTTACTTAATTTTTAGCTTTAGAGGTATTGTTATTGTGTATTTTGTCATAAAAAAATCTTGCATGTTCTTGCATCTCATTTTCTGGATAACAACTTCATAAAAGTTGCCATACGTTAAAAATATAATTAATTGAGCCAGTCCTTTGATTCCAAATTGATTATTTTTAATTAAAGTCCCGAATAAAAAATCAGATCTTTGGCTTTATGATACTGGTAACAAAATATATTATTTTTAACGTCAATTTCTTTAAACAACCGTTTTCTTAGAGATCAATAATAAATTATCGATTTATTGTTTTTGAAATAGGCAATATATTAACATTTCTTGTTCTAGTAATTGAATCTATGTTAGTAGGTTGTAAAAGTGAGCACAGTCCGCCATATTTAGTTCAATACAGATAATTTCCAAAAAGGAGCGGAAGGGGTAAGGGTTATCGTATTACCCAGTTACTGGATTGTGGAGGTCAGATAGGCAGTCACTCCATGTAAAATACTGGTATTCAGCTGCAGCCAGGTTAGACTGGAAGCCGACCCCAACATAGTTAGGAAAAGGCTAGGCAGATAATTTCCAAAAAAAAAAATATTTAGGAAAACAATTTAGAAGGCTTTTATATATTATCAAGTTTTCCGAAATAAAGAATTAATAATCTCTTTTATATTCTCTGCTCATTTTCATCACTACTAACGTTTAAAACGCTAAACACTAGCTGCCGACTTAATCCGAGGCACTGTTACAATATAATAAAAACACATTGATTTACATTTCAGGTTTAAATATACCACAAAACAATTATTTCTGTATTCGTCTACACGCGATGAAGGGCAATACGCGGCCATAGACACGCTTTCATCGCATAACGTGATAGTAGTATTTTCCTACCTTTATTTAACAACGACAGCGGGTTTCTCCCGTCGCCATATAGTCAACGCCATTTTTTTAAACAGTTTTTAAATTCAATTATTCGCGTTCCATTCCATTTTCACTATCCGTATTTACGAGTATCCTCATACTAGAATTAAGGAGTTCATGCTAAACTACCTTCTTTCGATCCGAACGGAACGCTAAAATCATTTATTACTTTATCATAAGACGCAATATTAATAACTATTATTTTACTAATATTTAAACCTAATTTTCGTCTAATAAAGGTCAACGCAAAGAGGTTTTGAAGTCCACGTGTTTACATGCAACCAGACTAGACAATAAAAGGCACAACTCGCAACTAATTAAAAATATATTACTGCAATCTTAAGAATACCAAACATCACTTTAACCACAAGCAAAGTTACAGTGCCAAGCAGTGTTGCCAAACAAAAAAAAATACTATTTACTGTTTTTTTATGGTAGATTTGCTGATCAACCGTAACAAAACAGTAAATAGTAAGTATTTGTGTAGATTACACAAATAATTATTCTAAACATAAGATAAAAAAGTTTGAAAATCCGAAAATGCATACTTTTAGCTCTTACTTTTTACACACTGTGGGTTAAATACCAGAATCAGTACACGGTAGACCTTGTTTGTTCCCAAATGAAAAGCAAGATACAAGCATTTTGGAATATCTGCTTCAGATGGCGACAAACAAAAACGGGCCAATTTAGTGAACGCATCGTAGTCAGAAGACGAAAAATTAACAGTTTCCCTAAAAATCTTCAAATTCGGAAAAAAATTAACGTCCTTTTTGTGTGAATGAATTTGTTTTTTTTTTTTTTTTGTTGAAATTTGAACACGGCAATGTCGGTCGGGTCAGCTAGTTTAAAATATAAGTTCCGTGAAAATAATAATCTTGACACTTGAATATAAATTACTCTCAAATTCAAAGTCAATATTTGGCATTCACAAGATCAATTGTTTTCACTCTTAAAATATAAACAGATTTTTTATTTAAGCAACATGCATCTCTCATGCTCTGACACACTGGTCGGAAGCAGAAACAACGAAGATCGTATAACAGACTTTTATATTTATTATTATATAAAATAAAACTATATTAAAAATATAGGAGGCAGCTAAATAAATACTAATATTTGGTTTCTATGAATACTACAGATGTTATTATATATATATCACTTGGAGAAAATAATATTATGCAGTTCATGTCAAGAATGAGTAGAAATATTATGATTATTGAGTAACGATTTTAGTATTAGACTATGTAAATATCGATATTTTGATAATAAAACATAATAACGTCTAATTTATCACACATTTCTGACATACAAACACATTGTTACAATTTTAAAAAATACTTCACATTTAAAAATAAGATATTTTGTGACCTGAGATTAAAGTTAAAATTATTTTTAATTTATTTAAGTAGGTTTAAAGTTACTATATCTTAAATCGTATACAGAAAGACAATAATAAGTACACGATTCAGATGCATTTTTAATAACAAAATTGCGCATGCGGCACCGTACACAACGTGATAGAAGAGAAACTTCTTAAAAAAAATAAAGAATAAGAGAGATTTAGTGTGAGAGAGTTATATCTTTCTTCTCCCTCATGTAACGAAATGTGCCTAAACGTGACGTGGCCTTGAAAGTTCACGCTCAATGCTCGTCTAATAATCTAATCGCCGTCTAAGGGCTCGTGCAGACGGCACCACAGCCGCGCCGACCGCCTCGCGTAGCCATGTACACTTGTACACTGAATGCTGAAGCGCCGCCGCCGCACCGTCGCCGCGCTGTGTCCGCTTGATTTTGCCCTATCACTGTACAATCCGCGGCGGCGGCGCGGCAGCGGGCTGGCAACGTTGCATATACATATACACAGCTTAGAGGCGCGACGGCGGCGTCGTCTCCCTGATTACCAAGAAGTTTCACTTCAAAAAAAAAAAAAACTTAAATAGGAAACACAAGCCAGTCAAGTCAAACACAAAATTTAAATACGCGAACATAAAAATTAAAATTAAAGCTCTAAGCATTAACCAGACTTACTTAAAGGACCAAAACCTCTTAGGCGTCGTATAATCTAATATTTCGCATAGAAAAATATCTATAGTTACTATAACTACATTAACTTTAGTAAAACGAACATTTTCTGTGAGAGCTCGATCGTGAAGTACTCTTGTCGAATGGAATCCGGCCCGCGTGGGTAATCTGAAAATAAAATATGAATGAAAGGTAGTAAAAGTACTTCAACCTATCCACATCCTTACATATTATAAAACAAAGTCCTCCGCCGCGTCTGTCTGTCGTCCTGTACGCGATAAATTCAAAAACTATTGCACCTATTTTCATGCTGTTTTCACCGATGGATAGAGTGGTTCTTGAGTAAGATTTGAGTATATAATAAACAACATCCACGCTGGTTGTGGTCGAAGCGAAGTCGCGGACATCAGCTAGTAATTATTATAACACTGCAATATGAAAACTTTGTCAAATCCAATAATTTTAAAAATAGCCTGCGAATCATCGCGAATCGTGCACCTATCTTCTGACTTTTCATAAGTGCCATGCAGGTAAATATGGAAAAAACAAAAACCAGATTCGGATAAGCGCCCGTTAAATTATCTGTATAATAATTCTGTCTCAATTTTGAGTTTCTTTGGTAGATCGTTCCAATCTTGAGATTGTAAAATAAGCCCTTACAGTATTTGTAGTGAAGTGTATCTGATGAGAATGCTGGTAAGTTGACAGGCTGATTCTTATTAAACAACCATGATTTAGTAGGGTCTGTCTATTCTTAGCCAGAAACCACAAGAAACTTTCCAAAAACATTATACCAAAATAAATATTTGTGTTTTTTATGCTATTGAAATGATAAGTTGTTATAGAAATAGTTCAACAAATCTATAAAAAATATTTTGAAATGCAAAACGATTCTCTCCGGCGGGGAATCGAACCCCGGTCTCCCGCGTGACAGGCGGGGATACTTACCACTATACTACCGAAGACATGTGAAAACTGGCAAAATTAACGTTCTATTTAAAAACTAACAAAAACTGTACGAAAGATTTCGATGAGTTATGGGAAATGAATCAGTTTATGAACAATAAAGGTTATTATTTCTAAAAAATATATATTTATGTTTGCGTTAAGTATTAAAATATACCTTTTGTATACGATTTTCTTTATTTTTAGCATGACAAAGCAAACATCAACAATATCGAAATTAGAAAAACAAAAAAGATACTATGCGTTTAAAAAATAAATAAAAAAACAATAAAATTTAAAGATGATTCGACTCTTCGAATAAGCTTGAAAATTAATCACACGTATATTGATTAAAAATTATCATAATTACATTTATAATAAATTTAACAAGGTCGTCCAACGAATTTTAATATAAAGATAAACTAAAATAAAAACGCAAAAAGATTCTCTCCGGCGGGGAATCGAACCCCGGTCTCCCGCGTGACAGGCGGGGATACTTACCACTATACTACCGAAGACTTATGCAGTGTGGCGAAATTAGCGTACCATTAGTAATGGTTTGGCGACGTTGAAATGTTTTCCGTAAGTTTCATAAGTACCAACTTCATTAAAATTTTACAACTCAATGCGTTTAGACATACATCTAATTACGCATGCTGCCTACAGTGTAGTGAAAAAGCCAAGCTTGTCATTTACAAAACTGACAGATTGCATATACAACACATAATATAACGCTTGTAATCCCAGAAGGGCTAGGCAGAGGGGTACCTATAGTACAGTAACATTTCGCCAGTTATGTTTCAGTTCAATGTAATACGGGGCGAACCTATTGCGTACCAACGGGGACAAATCAATACTTCGGGCTGCTACTTAGAAATTCCAAATCGAAAAACCCAATAACACTTTGTCCGAACCGGGAATCGAACCCAGGACCTCATGCTCAGCAGTAGCACTTGCGACCAGTAGACCATTGAAGCTGTCTTCTTTACTTTAATCTAGTTTTAAATCGATATTCATGTTCTTACATCGTTCTAAGTATGAAGTAATATTATGTTCGTGCACTGTTACCTCACGTGTCGACAGACTGGTTAGCGAGTGAGCCATCCCACGCCGCCTCCTTGTGTAGAGCTGCCTGACGTTTCTTTTCTGTAATTAAAGAAATAATAACGTGTTAGTGAATATTTTGTTAAATTGTTTGTAGGTCAAATAAAATATGTATTCAAACTCAAACTATTTATTTTAAATAAGCTAATGACAGGCACTTTTGAGTTGACAAGGGGTCAAAGATGTAGGTAGATGCCCATTCCAAAGCGTAGTAGGTACCTATGGAGAAGAACGGGCAAGAAACTCCACGGACACTCATCTAAATATTATGGTTGCAAAATATTGATTACATCATTCATGTTGAAATTATACATGTGAGAACGAAGCAGAACTTTAAAAGCGTCCGTAATAAAAAGATGAAAAAGTAACAATTAAAAAATTAAATTATAATCAGCCGTGGCAGCTAAGGTCAGTTCAAACCGAGACGTGACGCGACGCGCACTTTTATAACACATAACAATATCGAATTTATTTACTACACAATACAACACGCGCTGTGCAGCCCGCGCATCTCAGCGTACTTTGACACGTGTCAACACTCGCACTGAAATTATACCTTTTCGTGAAGAAAATAAAATCGATAATTGTTAAAAAGTGCGCGTAGCTTCGCGTCGCGGTCTACACTGACCCCAAGAGATGAACAGTCCCTACTGACGGTTATTGTTTAAAGGATTGACAATGCCTATGACTCAAAATCATTCAACTCGATCCTCAGCTACCAGCTGTTACCAGCCACCCTGCTTATATCGAGGCCGTCCTTTACATTACACTTATGATGAGCCAAATAGCTTCGGTGAAACTGGCTCATTTTTTTGGGCTAGTGTGAAGAGAGCCAAGTTTAGTTCAAGGCTAAGTGACGTCAGCTCGTGTAAGTTTGGTGAATCTCCTCTCGTCAACCCGTTCTTGTCTCGCTGTGCTCAGTTTGACACCAAGCGCGCCCGAGACCAGCCGTCTTGCAAGCGCCGTGTATATTTCTGTGTTACAATATGAGCTGACCTCGTGTAAGGGTGATGAGTCTCCTCTCCTCAACCCGTTCTTGTCTCGCTGTGCTCAGTTTGACACCAAGCGCGCCCGAGACCAGCCGTCTTGCAAGCGCCGTGTATATTTCTGTGTTACAATATGAGCTGACCTCGTGTAAGGGTGATGAGTCTCCTCTCCTCAACCCGTTCTTGTCTCGCTGTGCTCAGTTTGACACCAAGCGCGCCCGAGACCAGCCGTCTTGCAAGCGCCGTGTATATTTCTGTGTTACAATATGAGCTGACCTCGTGTAAGGGTGATGAGTTTCCTCTCCAAAACCCGTCCGTCTCGCTGGGCTTACTTTGACACCAAGTACTCCTGATACCGGTCGTCTTGCAAGCGCCGTGTATATTTCTGTGTTACAATATGAGCTGACCTCGTGTAAGGGTGATGAGTCTCCTCTGTTCAGCCCATTCTTGTCTCGCTGTGCTCAGTTTGACACCAAGCGCGCCCGAGACCAGCCGTCTTGCAAGCGCCGTGTATATTTTTGTGTTACAATATGAGTTCACCTCGTGCAAGGGTGATGAGTCTCCTCTCCTCAACCCGTTCTTGTCTCGCTGTGCTCAGTTTGACACCAAGCGCGCCCGAGACCAGCCGTCTTGCAAGCGCCGTGTATATTTCTGTGTTACAATATGAGCTGACCTCGTGTAAGGGTGATGAGTCTCCTCTCCTCAACCCGTTCTTGTCTCGCTGTGCTCAGTTTGACACCAAGCGCGCCCGAGACCAGCCGTCTTGCAAGCGCCGTGTATATTTCTGTGTTACAATATGAGCTGACCTCGTGTAAGGGTGATGAGTCTCCTCTCCTCAACCCGTTCTTGTCTCGCTGTGCTCAGTTTGACACCAAGCGCGCCCGAGACTAGCCGTCTTGCAAGCGCCGTGTATATTTCTGTGTTACAATATGAGCTGACCTCGTGTAAGGGTGATGAGTCTCCTCTCCTCAACCCGTTCTTGTCTCGCTGTGCTCAGTTTGACACCAAGCGCGCCCGAGACCAGCCGTCTTGCAAGCGCCGTGTATATTTCTGAGTTACAATATGAGCTGACCTCGTGTAAGGGTGATGAGTCTCCTCTCCTCAACCCGATCTTGTCTCGCTGTACTCGGTTTGACACCAAGTACTCCTGATACCGGTCGTCTTGCAAGCGCCGTGTATATTTTTGTGTTACAATATGAGCTAACCTCGTGCAAGGGTGATGAGTCTCTTCTCCTCAACCCGTTCTTGTCTCGCTGTCCTCAGTTTGACACAAAGCGCGCCCGAGACCAGCCGTCTTGCAAGCGCCGCCCGTACATGTTTCTGTGTTATAAACATGAGCTCACCTCGTGCAAGGGTGATGAGTCTCCCCTCTTCAGCCCGTTCTTGTCTCGCTGTGCTCAGTTTGACACCAAGCGCGCCCGAGACCAGCCGTCTTGCAAGCGCCGTACATGTTTCTGTGTTATAAACATGAGCTCACCTCGTGCAAGGGTGATGAGTCTCCTCTCCTCAGCCCGTTCTTGTCTCGCTGTGCTCAGTTTGACACCAAGCGCGCCCGAGACCAGCCGTCTTGCAAGCGCCGTACATGTTTCTGGTCGTTGTCTGGAATTTTGTACAAATAAATCAGAAATTGATCGTGACCACAACGTTATCTGAAAGTTAAGAGCAGTGCAATGCTAGCCAAACCGCAGCGCTACGTGATAACTGAGCCAAGTTCGGAATAAAACAATTTTGTTTTTTTTAGTGTATCTTTTTTTTGTCTGTCTTATTATTATTTTTTTGCACGAGACGGATTCAATGAAAGAAACCTTTAAATGTTATGTGTTACATGTTTGCAAGAAATGAAGGAAAACATCGTGAGGAAACTGGCATGCCTGAGAGATATTTCTCGACGGCATGTGAAGCCAAGTAAGAGGCCCATGGACGGCATCAAAACTCTGACACCAGGTTAGTCACTAACCACACGAAAAAGTAAAAAAGAATGGCCCTAATACTGTAACAAGACAAAGAGAAAGGTAATATAATATACAAAACTAAGCCTTTATAGTCTACAAGGTAAAAGTTGTAGCATCCGCCAATTTCCTTAATCCTAAAAGGTTTTGGACAAAATGATTTTAGCCCTAAAAGCAGAGCCGTTAAAGTTGAAAAAAAAAACGCAACATTCTTCTCCAACCAATGCACGTACTCAAAAAATCAAAATCAAAAATCAAAAGTCATTTATTCAAACTAGGCTGAGAATCAGCACTTTTCGAACGTCAAAATTACATAAGACAGTCCCCCAAAACGCCCACCTTTCACCACTTCCTAGTGCTTTAGCTGGGAAGAAGAAGTGGCGCAACAAACTCCCCAGCAGCACAGCTGTCTGTTCAGTTAGAAACAATTGATTCTATACAAAAGTATGCAAAATCATTTACATTACGTAACATAAAATATAAATCGAATTATTAGCCATATGTCAGCTAGCACACGCCAATAAACCACCCAAAAAAAAAAAAAAACGAGAACTATATGTACTCAAGCAGAAATAAGTAAATGTAAACATAAATTAACTAAATAAAAGCCTCCTGGCACAAATGGCGTGCCCGCTTACATATAGCCATTTAATGCTGTAACTGGAAGTTATACATGATAAACTAGGACCATCGAAGTAAAATAAATAAAAAGTTAATTAAGTACTAATAACATTAACAAAACCGAGATCAGCAAGACGACCAGTCACCACAAGCAGCACCCGTTCACGAGCATAACGCAAAGATCAGCCATTACCCCCCTCGCCATATTTGAGGGAAGGAGACAACCCGACCCCCGACGCTACCGCAAGCAGTGACATCTAAGGGAGCATGACGAACCTGCTGCTGGTTGCTCAGACAAAAAATTATAATTATCAATACTACCAAACCAATGCACGTACTAGAATCACCACTTCGTTTCTCATGTTTCTACGCTGACAAGCTGTGTGCCCGATGGGAGTTCTCAACGGTAAAAACAACGAATTTCCAAACAGATATCATCCACTATTTACCCCTTTAGGGGGTGAATTTTCAAAAATCCTTCCTTAGTGTTCAACTTCGTAACAAAAGGAACTCTTGTGCAAAATTTCATGCTTCTACATCCAGCGGTTAAGGCTGTGCGTTGTCTGCCAGTGAATAGTTAATAGCTAGCGAGTTAGTAGGTAATTAAGGACTATTATCGATTATCGAGGAGCTCGTGGCTAAGTAATAACATCCACACGGGTCGATCCATCAGGTTAAGCTCGGGGTTGGTCGGTGGATGGGTGACCATCTTTACATACCGAGACTCCTCCGTGCCTCGGAAAGCACATTAAGCCGTTGGGTCCCGGCTGTCATTCGTGGATTTTTGACAGTCGTCAGAAGCCCAAAAGTCTGACAGCCAGTCTTACCAAGGGGTATCGTATTATCCACTTACTGGGTTGTGGAGGTCAGATAGGCAGTCGCTCCATGTAAAATACTTATTCAGCTGCATCCGGTTAGACTGGAAGCCGACCCCAATATAGACATAGTTGGGAAAAGGCTAGGTAGATTGATTATCGATATACTCACCGATAAGGCTGCAGGAACTCTGCACATTTTTTCGCTTTGTTTCTGGACTCAAGAGTGGCGGCGTGGAGCGGTCTACATCGCACTAGGGGACGCTGCGTCGATAGTACTTCCCCAGCTGGAATTGTAAAAAACATTTTATGAGATTTGATAGGTAAAGTTAGAAGAAAAATTACATTTGAACTGATGGCATCGTTATGAATTTGAAAACTTTATCCCTCAATTCCGAAGAACTTAACATTGATGTAGTCCATGAATTTTCGTTAATTTTGCTATGGTACTTTTTATTTTCTATGCACTTAGTAGGAATTTAAATAGTACCAAAGTTATCATCAAATTAACTTGATTTGAGGACAATTCCCTAATTTTTCTGTTTCCGACAAAGGAAAAATACAACTTACACTATCTTTTTGAACCGTAATCAATTTACCTATTGTATAATGTCAACTAAAGTATTGAAATAATATTGTATATCCACCACACTTCACACAAACCGTACCGACCGCATTTTGAGTACGGACGAAAGTACCTAAGTATTATACAACCGTTAAAAATTCATTAATTATGATAATGCCTTTAAAGTTAAAGTTCGAGAGCACATTCGCAAGAAGCTGGCAGTATCATCACAACGGTAATGTTTTCCCATTGTTTGTCTTATTTGTTTTTAGTATATTCGTGTAGTTATGTGTATTTATTTGTTCTTATATTTATATATAATTATTTAGGTTTATATTTATATATATATATTTTTTTCTTTTTTTTTTTAATAGGTTAACGTATTTAAATAATATTTATTCCACAATTTTTCGCTATTGCACCTACCACTGTTTGTCTCTGCATCACCCAAAGGTTGACTGGTAGAAAATGCCTATGGCATTAAGTCCACCTCTGTACATTTATGTGCTTAAAGTATTAAATAAATGCCATAATAAACAAAAGAATTTAACCTCGTAAACGTTATAATTATAATTACTATTAATGGGAAAGAAGTAGGGCTATGCGGTATTGGGCTTCATGATTATCTAAGTTTGTTTCGGCCTTTCTTCTCAAAGTAGTCAGAAAGGAAATGCTGACCTCATCTAGTTTAAAAATATATGATTGACGTGTAAAAGTTTTTGACAATAATACTTACAGAAATAAAATCATTTATCATATTATGGCAATATCATATAGCATTATTCGGGTGTAAAAATTTTCAAAACTGGGATTCCGGTAGTTACTTCGTTTTTTTTTTCCTTAGAATTTTATACAATACTTATAAAACCACTATTAATGAAAAAAAAAACAAGTTTAAATACATTTCCCTTTTAAAATAATTATTAAAGTATCAGAAAACTGTCTACACTAAGAAGACGTGAGTTTATGTAAGTATGTATGTATGCATTGACACTTTAAACTATGATGAGTATTAACGAAATATTACCACGCATTTTCCTTTTAATCTTTCATATTTCCTAAATACACAAATTATTTAGTAAAATGGTCTACATTTTTAAAAACAGCACAGTATCCGTTGGCCGCATTCCAAGCTTAAACCACGCAAATGTCATAAATGTTTATGCGAACTAAAAATTTATTAATACTCGTCAATGTTTGGATACGATTAACATGTAAAGGTAATCGAAAAAGTTTAAGGTAAAATTATAAATACCGATGGCTAAAGGTAGTATTAGTTTTGATTTCGGGCGATAATTGCGGTAGGTAATGCGAGATTAGTCTTGACTTTTCATTCGACATTCGATATTTTTATGGAATATTTCGAATCGATATTTTTTTACACTTCCGACATCCCTAGGAGAGATTGTAGCGCCACTGTGATTCTCACCGCAGACGGGCTGATGGATGTCCTTGCAATTCGCCGTCACCCAAGTTGAATCTTTCTAAACTTGATGTTTGCAATTTAGAACTCTTCATTAAATCGAATACTTGGGCTTTCGCAGGGTGTATGGAAAAATCTACGATAAGTAGATATCTATACATATGGTCTGGAATGCTCTCAGGCTCCCTAGGAAATTACTTTATTCTTCAGGGTTTAGGAAAAGCTCGAGGAAGTCTGTGTGAAGTTAGTTTACTGCCAGCATCTTGTCTAGTGTGCTCTTCAATTCGGTAAGTAGCATAATTCTACGTAATTTGTTGTATCACCGACGTTTTAAGTTACAAGGAATTTTATATTTGGGTTTATTGTTTACATTCAATGTTATTGGAGCGTTCTGTTTTTATTACGATTACATAAATCATAACATCAAAAATAATTATGGACCTAATGCCTACATTCACAATAAATAGAGAAATACAGATGACAATGGAACAGTAATTTATTCTATTAGGAGACACTTATTAGTAAATAATGTAATTAAAATACCTCTATTATCGAGACGATCGATATATCTTAAAAAAAAAAACAATAAAACGAAATAATTTAATAATTGTACTTCATAAAAATTGCGCGCCATTATTGTTTGACGTTTCTGACGTACAACCTACATTTTGGCGCGCAACCTCGCAAGGAGGTTCGATGACCCGCGTGACGCAACGGTTTGCCGAGCAAGTAGAACGACGCCCGCGCCACATAGCGCTGTAATATGCAACTCTTTGTGGTTGAAAAAGAAAATAGATTTGGAATCTTCTGAATGCCATTTAGGACATGCTCCCAAAGACTATAAATAACAGAAATGTTACAAGAAACGCTAATTAGCGGAATTAGAGCAGTAGGCGACGGGAGTCGGGGGAACTATGATTGCAGAATGGATGGCTGATGATATTATTTAAGAAGGGTCACTTTCAGTTGTGTTCAGGAATTGCTGACCATGACTATTTAAATGATAGCTATGCTATGCTATGATGTTTCAGTAGATTATGCTATGCCTCTTAAAGAGTTTCCAGATTACTTTTGGAACCTTGTTCCTGTGGCCTTCTTAACCCTTTAGATTTATTTCATAGGAACATTGCGACTGCAGTCAATAATTAGGCAAATAAATAAGTAATTCATGCCAAGCCAAATGTAGAATTTCCGGTTTGCCTTGCTAAAGGTAAAATCGAGTTCATAACATATGAATAAATATGAAAGTTGTCGGTACCAATACATACCCAAAGTACATGCAAACAAATACAGAAAGACATAAAAACCGCTGCATATATGCAATATCATTACCGCGCGTACTAGAAACTCGACTAATTAAGCGAGTATTTAATTATAACGGAAAATGAATTTCGAATGATTCATTAATCAAAGAATCTGGAAATTAAAAGAAATAAATATTGTAGTAACAGCTGCTTGTGAGGTTGACGACTTTTGCTTCCAAACCATACATTTACGAAGTAAGTTCGATCAAGAAAATGTCGCGTCATGCGTCATTGCTTTGCAATGTAATAGTCCTTATTTTATTTCTCTGTTCGGATGCCTTTTTCTAAGGATATAAGTCAATTAGTCAATGTTAACGGACCGCAGAAGGTTAAATGTGGCGCTAATGACAGTAACTTTTAAAGGGTATCGTTTTTCATAGGCATTTGATGAGGAGGGACAGAGGCTGGCAGGAGAAAAATGTTGATGGACCATAATATCATTGATATACTCGGTCGACGCCAGTTGTGAACTGTGGCAGGATAATCTTCTCCCACCTACTCCCTATCTACCACCAACAGAACATCTTCCCGCAGGTTCTAACCTTACGTGGTACTCTTGAAAGCGTCTCTTAACCGTCTCCATACCTAAAGTGCAGTTACCTCGACGGATCGGCAACAGGGTGTGAATTTGGAGCTGTGTCGCAAACTTTTTGAAGCACAGAGGATCGGATAGGAGATGGAACATCCATCTCCTATCATGTCCTCTGTGCTCCAAAACATGCAGTCAAGGTGACCTCTGCGCCGCCACAGACGATGTCATGAGAGTGGGGAAGTTTTAGGCCAGCACTATTTGAGACCCAGACAGGCAAGTGCTGCACTTTGTGTAAATTATTTCATCACGACTGCTCTCAAAACGGTGAAGGAAAACATCGAGAGGAAACCGGCATGTCCTAGAACCAAACATTCGAAGATATGTGGCATCTACCAACCCGTACTGGGCCCGCGTGGTGGATTTAGGCCCTCTCCCTCTCATCGAGAGGAGGCCTGTGTCCTAGAAGTGGGAACGTTATAGTCTGATTATGCTACTATTTGAGACACGTGCTATCGAAACAGAGAAGATTAAATATTTTTAATTTAATCTATTTTATTTTAGGAGGCTGTCTCTGATAATCCATAATAACTAAGTCTGTTACTTAACTGTGTGTCTCGGAAATATTATCGGGAATAATATTTCCGAGACACACAATTAAGTAACTGATTTACGCGTGACTGCGGAAATCTATCATAAAATACAATATACGTAGATAGATATTGAGTAACCTATTCCGTTTAAAGAGCCTCAAGAGTACCCCCTAAGAAAAAACTCTATAAGAAATCGACATGTGTTTTACCTCTCAACGAGGCATCCTCAGGATGACGATTGACCAGTCGCGAACCCGAACATGACATGTTGCCACGCCGCGTCTGCGTCCGGCACTCGTCGAGGCAATACGTCGTGTTTGGGTACAAAATTGGATAAAAAGCAAAATTATAAATAAAACAGTCTAATAGCCTCATTAAAGTATTCAACGAGGCGTATACGGTATCATACACATTTAATTTAATAAATTAAAAACGTACAACCCAGTTCGCGCCAAAAAAGTACGTAGGAAGTTCGTTCAACCACGAAGTCTGTATTGCGTAAGTGAACATTTATGGTCACTCGCCAAAGACAACTTCAAAGCGCCTTCAAAGAAAAAAAAATTAATGACATAAGTGTGCTTCATTCAGACAGACTGGAAACTAGAGTAGATCTGTACGGAGATAATTTAGACAATTGAACAATGATGTTACCTAAAAACGTTTCATTGTGATACTTTGAGCAGCTTCAACATGGATGGTTGGATTTTTCAGATATAACAACAAAACAGTTTGTTTTGATTCAGCCTCATGAAACTCTATAACGTCTTATTCTCGCTGGGATTAGAACAGTTAAAGAAATACTCATAATCTTAACTAAAACAAAGGAACAGACAAAAGGAAGCCAACTCTGTTACACGATCAACAAGACTAAAATATCTTCACGGCATAATCTATTCACCTTGTGGTCACGGATGGCCTGAAATGCCAATTTGGACGTTGGTTCAACCCCACACCTCAAATGCTTAAAATATCGCTAAAACCCAGGAAATGTAACATGCATAACATTAAAAACACGCTGAGGTATCCTTCAAAATAGCTTCTTTCTAAATCCTACTAATAATGTGAAAGTTTGTGTGTTTGGATGTTTGTTACTCAATCACGCAAAAACGGCTGAATGGATTTGGATAAAATTTGGCAAACAGATAGTTTATAACCTAGATTAACACATAGGATACTTTTTATCCCGATATTCCCATGGGATCGAGACACCGTGAAACCGCGGGGCGCAGCTAGTCTTAACTAATATTATAAATGCGAAAGTGAGTTTGTTTGTTTATTGTTTGTTACGATTTCACGCTAAAACGGTTGAACGGATTTGAATAAAATTCGGCACAAGGGTAGACCATGAACGTTAATAGGATATAGGATACTTTTTATCCCGATATTCTCACGAAATCGAGACTTACGCGGGTGAAACCGCGGGGCGCAGCTAGTATGGTATAAATTATTTACATAATATAAAGTTTGTTTTATAATGTCGCAGACTAATTTGACAGGTGCAAATGTCAAACTCCAAATTGAAAAAATAAACAAAAAACTATCACTGGAAGCGTCAAATTAGTCTACGAAATTAAAAATCAGATTTCAGATAACCAATAGTCACATAGCCGGTAGAAAAAAGGGGTTGGTATTGGAATGATGACGATCATCACCAGTCATCACATAAACCTGCAAACTTTCCATCAAGAAAAAATCCATAATCATCAGTTCATCACGTTTGACAATCAGTGATTGAAAATGCTTAATTGATATGAAAGTCCTGGTGGAAAATGCTATATAATATACATATACAGGGTGAAATTGAATTCAAGGTCATCCTCTTATGGGGTCATTGTACTCATCATTATGAACAACTTTCACTATGGGACCAACCCTGAAATCGCGAAGAAAATTCAGCTATTCTCTACATTTTAACGAGGTATGCGAACATAAATGTATGAAACAGCTGATTATTTTTTCGCGATTTCTGGGTTAGTCACATATTTAGTTCATAATGATGAATACAATGACCCCTCAAGGGGATGCCGATGTATTAAATTTCATCCCGTATAACTTCACGACAGCTACAAAAAGGTACCAAAGGAAGAAAGGCAGGGAGAGCTCTCCTCAAGTCTTCACTACAGAAGAAGAAACCACACGAAAAAATGTGGTGATGACCATATTAAAACCTTATTTTATATCGTGTCTGATACAGTTATTAAAAGCACATAGTTCGAGCAACTCAGAGTAGCGGTAATGTATTGATTAAAACGGTAAACGGTCACCGCTGGACAACGCCCGAAGCCATACCATGATATACGATTTAGAAGTTTATTGATATAATACATACATACATAAAGGTCTTGCAAATCTGTTGACAAAGGTCATGTAAACTTATATAGTTTACCGATCAAAGCCGCTAACAAAAAATTTGACAGCTGTACTCCGATAACTGAAAGCAGGCAGTCAAGTCAAGTAATGTTACATGCATGTCTTCAAGCGGCGCAAATACTGTAACCTTATGGGTAACTATACCTTTGAGCCGTTTGGCGTTGGTTTCAAGGGGTCAAGGGGCCCGAGTGCGCGTCTCCTTTTTAAGGAAATTTCTCGCCGACTGGTCGACACTTCTCGTGACCAAAGGGCTAACTCATTCTTTGGCCAAAGACTTAGCACAGCCATTTAACGTGGCAATGTCGTCTGGGCACGTTTCCAGATGACAGTGATGCGGACGAGTACTTCGACGCCCAAGTGTCCTTGACAAAAAGACAGTTAGGTAGTCATTATTCGTAATCCAATTAGAGCACCACGTGTCCTAAATTTACATGTCCATAATTATCAGCTGTTGTGTTGTGATTTGTTAAATGAAATAATATCGACAACTCAAAACTCCTGTTATAAGATTTGACAACTTAGGTGCTATTCTGTAAAAATCTCACCGTGAAAACTTAGGTGAAGTGAGCTTGGAGTGAACTGTCACTGCCTTAGCATTAGTAGGTATCGATGACAATGACAGCTCACACCACGCTCACTTCACCTAAGTCTGCACGGTGAGATGGTTACAGAATAGCAATGCTGGTGCAATGATAGCTGACTTCACCTAAGTTTTCATGGTGATTTTTTTACAGAATGGATCGGCAGATGTTGAATAGCCGTTCAGAAACCATGGAATCGGACATTTAATCCTGCCTCCCGGGGGTTGGCATTCAGATAAACGACTTAATTGCTTTATTAAGCAGCAGATATGCCTCACATCCTTTGGATAAAAATCTGTTGAATTTTATGACACGAACCAGGCTTATGTCTCAATAGAACTGGTTTACTTGTTGTTTTTTTAACAAAAAAGAAGTTTTCCTTTTAAAGCCTTTTCTAGGCTTTTTTGATTATCTCGTGTTTCCGGTACCTTGGAAGTAGTTGGGAGTTGGGTGGGACACATATAATATCAGCTTCACAGGAAATGAAGAGATCGTTAACATAACAAAACAATAGCGCATCACTCACTGGCTTACAACTTACAACACCCATCATAAAACAATACGGTAGATTTTCTAAACCAACATTTACGGATAGACACTAACATTCAATAATTAAACTCGTGCACACAACAAAATGCATCTCAAGTACAATTTATGAAGGAAATACTATGTTTTGTATCGTATCATCAGTACCAACTCAAGTAAGGCCGAACGCAGACGGCCGTTCGACAACATAAACATACGAGTTTAGTGCCGTTTAATCGGTGAGAGTAAATTGAGAATCGGTATCGGTCACTGACAAAAATGTCTAGGGTCTGGTTTAGCGTGTCACATATTATGTTCAGACGCATTATACAGGGTTATTGGTTATCCATCGGCAATCCGCTAAGGGGATGTAGAAGAGGTCACGAGCAACCAAATAGGGGTCATCAGGGGTCATTTGGTTGCAAATTACTGATGACCCCTATGCGAATGTCAATACCATTTTCGAGTAATTTGACATTTTATATTTTAAAGAGTATGAAATAAAAATATTAAATGTCAAATGACTCAAAATGGTTGACATTGGCATAGGGGTCATCAGGGGTAATTTGGTTGCAAATGACCTCTTCTACATAACGGATTACCGACGTATAACCATTTAACCAATAACCCTGTATAGTCTGACAAACCAACGTCAAAAATCAAGGCTAAATCTGTCAAACTTGCTCCGAGTTTTGAAGAACCAATATTTTGTAGCACATCATCATAATCACCTACAGCCCGAATTCACCCACTGCTGGGCAAAGCCCTCTCTTAAGTTGTGCTAATCGCTTTGCTCCTCTGTCAGTCTTATCAACCAATCTACGTTCTGGTTTAACAAATAACTTGGATTTATTGTCACCAACTTCTGTCGGACTTATTACTGTCATTCGTCTGCGCTTCTTCTAACTAATGAAGCAAAAAAACGGTAACACAATTGTCTAACAACCAACATTACCTTTTTAGATTTGCACGTAAGTATAGACTCACGGTACTGTAATCATTGTGCAGTTACAATTACTGCATTTCTGAAAACTACTGGGAAGAGACTAGCTGTTTATTGAGGAAGTAAGTTCAACTTAAGTGGTGAACAATAACTAAGAAAGTCTTGGAGAAGAATTTATTCGCCATAGTTTGTACTGCCGCTTTTATACTACAGCAATCAAACCAAAAATCAACAAAAAAAAAAAACGACTTCCAAAAAAAAAAATCACTACAACGTGAAAAATAACTTTATTTTGGAAGTCTGTGTCATTAGTTTTGAATTTTCGTTTTTTGCGACCGACTTCCGATATAAAGTAATTTTTGAAATCGCGAAAATAAAATCATCTGTTCCCTACATTTTATGTTCGCATCGTCAAAATGTAGGGAACAGCTGATTTTTTTTTCACGATTTCTTGGTTGTTCCCATAGTGGAAGTTGTTCATAATGATGAGTATAGTGACCCGGTGACCTCTTAATTCTTCAAGGACTTTCTAATTAACTACAATGGTTTTTGGTCCGCGCGCGGTCATACAGGTTAAGAGGGATAAACCGAATAAAATTTCATCCTGTATATGAAAACGCTTTTAAGTTTCCGTCTACAATAACGTTAAAACGTGCAGATGTTTTAACATTAACGGTAAAATCGTAAACGTCAACGACAGTGGCACTGAAGCTTTAATCTTACCAGGTTAGCGTAGAAATGGATATTCATTAACTCGTTGATTAAAGCCCGGTTACTCATTAATTTGTACGATTGATGGTATAAGTACTTACATTACGTAATTCTTAGCAAAAGCATACCTATTGCTTTTCACGATTAGCAGTAAGTACTTATTGATTTCTACTAATTACTTTCATCAAATAGTTCGCTATTGATAACGTCAATCTATCAACCTACCTAGCTTTTTCCCAACTATGTTGGGGTCGGCTTCCAGTCTAACCGGATGCAGCTGAATACCAGTATTTTACATGGAGCGACTGCATATCTGACCACAACCAACTGGGTTATACTATACCTCTTGGTAAGACTGATTGTCGGACTTTCGGCCTCTGACGACCCGTAACGAATGTCAAAGATCCACGAATGACAGCCGGGACCAACGGCTTAACGTGCTTTCCAAGTCACGGAGGAGTCTCGGTATTCTAGGTATGTAAATCCACGGATCAACCCCGGCAAGCGTGGCTTAACCTGATGGATCGACCCGTGAGGCTGTTATTACTTAGTCACGAGCTCCTCGACGAGAATTGATATCCAAAGTACAATATTAAAAAAACTCATTGCTTAATTTGTTAATTAAGCAATGAACTATAACTATAACTTGATACATCTAATCGAATTACTACTGATCTTTAAATAGAAACGTCAGAGTATTGACCCACACTGAAGTGAATAATTGGTTTAATACATTTGTCGGCGTGGGGGATTTAATTAAATACTACTCGTATTTATCCATACTAATATTATTATTTCGAAAGTAACTTTGTCTGTCTGTCTTTGTGTCACCTTTTGACGCCTAAACCACTGAATGGATATCGACAAAATTTGGCAAGGAGATAGATGGCATCCTGGGGAAGGTCATGGGGTACTTTTTATCGACATACCACGCGGACAAAACCGCGGGCGGATACTAGTATGTAATAAAAAGTGCAAGGCAGGAAGGACTGAGGAATGTTATAAAATCAAGAAAGTTAAAAAAACAACCATAACTTGGGCTTAGCAAAATTAAGAATGAAAGCCATTTAAGACTAGAACCACGCCTAAGCCCCATATCCAACATTGATATTGTGAAGATGATATGGTTAGAAAAGGAGTGACTACCGAGATGACGGCTAATAGAGAAGTATGGAAGACAAGGTCATGTTGCGCCGACCACAAATACATCGGGATAAGAGCAGAAGAATGATGGTGTATTGTGAAGCCTTAATTAAGTTAATACGAAGACTTTACAGAATTCGTCAGCCCCATAAACCCAAGTAATAAGGAAGAGGAAGCCTTCAAATGTGAGAAATCTTAAGATGCAAATTCAATATCATTAAAACATACCACGATCGACCTAGAATTGCTGCGTGGTCAGCCCATTAAACACATTTGCTTGTACTACGAACGATACGCAATCTGTTTTCTTCTCATTTCGCAATACATGTGCCGTTTTGAAAGCATATGTTTGTGTAAACTCAAGTTCAAGGCGGCAATGGAACACGTTCTGAATAAAAAATCAATGTATAAAGTGGGACATGCTAATGAAACCGAAAGTGGTGTGTGGCGCAAAGAGCTAAACAAATGGTTGTTTGCTGAAGCAGATGGTGAACACAATACTGTGATAGAGATTAAGAGTAAATCTGTTTTACTATCTATAAACTCATGCCTTCTTCCCATGGGAGTAGGGCATAGGCAGAAACTACAGAACACCACCTGCTACGATCCTTACATACTCCTTTCGCTTCTTTTACGTTCATGTAACATATTAATTTTGTGCAACTCTGTAATTGGACCATACATATAAACGGGGTATTGCTAACGTTAGGGCCATACCCTAGCTCAGATTTTATCTCACTCGCACCATACTACTCGCGGGTTGAGTGAGAGCGAGACGGAGTGGGGTGCTGGCGGCTCTCAAGCCTCGAATAGTTTAGGTAATTGCTTTTTACGGTGAAAATAATGGTAATAAAAAAAAACATAAGACCTGATTTATAGTTAGTTCAGTTATTAAGCAAAGTTTCATGATCTAATTTTAAGTATTTTTTTAATACCTAATATATATTTTGTTAATAGTTCGGTTTAGAGGTAACTTTGGATGTTTTTTCTATAGAGAAAATTTTATGTAATCGTGTTTTCGCCAAACATAGGACCTAGCATCAATCCTTAACTTTAACATAATTATGTATTTATTTCAAAATTTCTGCTTCAGTATTTTAGGCTTAACGGAGGATCATGCTAAGTAATTTGAGGTAGGGTAGAGCCTTAAACCCAAGGTTGTTATGAAGGGTCATGCCATATTACGTGCTCGATCCTATATATTAAATAGCACAGCCTTATTTCTCATTACAATTATTCCCTTTATTAAAACTTTTTTGCTTTAGAGACACCAGAAAATTGCTTTCTCCTATCTCTTGCACCAAAACGACGTGACTTGCAAGATGCAAAACCATCTGCGCCATCCGATCTTGATCTCCAACTAAAATATTTACGTAACCCTGCTCAAAGCAATTCGTGAGTCGTTGCAGCCAGTTGCAGACTTGATGCAACCTCTTACCTAACTCTGGGAAGTTGCACGAAGCTCCAAAGAGTATTTACTCAAGAGACGGTTAGTTTGGCAAACCGACTGTGACAGTTTCATTTCGAAATGAGAACGATAAAACAAAAAAGGGTAGGCTTTAGGTGACTTTATAATGGCTGAAAAAATATTTCTTGTTAGGCTTGGATAATTAAGTCGTTTGCGCAGTAAGTATTTTATTTTGATTTCCGATTTTGTAGTTACAAATAAGCCTCCTGTTTAAGAAAAAAGCGGCGAAGTACGAGTCAGACTCGCTAACGAAAGGTTCTGTTCCACCGTCATTGCCATTATTAACACCGAGAAAAAATGCCGAACAAAAGACGTTTCGTGTTCCCTTTAATTTTTAAATTCATTTTATTTTTTGTTGTTATAGCCTCAGACCAAATAAAAAACCTAGACGGAGCGCTGCGAACAATACAGTGAAGCATGCTAAAACTACACCACCGCTGTGTGCATACACGCTCACACACACACACACATTTACAACTACATATTTACAATGACACTACAATCAAACTATACCAAACTAAGTGCACACATGTTTACGAACCGGCCTCACGTCACTATTGACATCGCTCTGACTTGGTTTTTTATTTGGTCTGAGGTTATAGCGCCCATAGTAAAAAATAGTAGTCATAGTTCATAGTCTGTGAAAATTGCAAGTGTCTACCTATTACGAGCGACCATCGTTTTTAGAGAAATTGACGATTCTCGTGTTATATCATGTTTCAAATTAGCTATAGCGCCTACAGCATCCATATCTGCCAAATGAGGTTCCATAAATGTCTACTAATCTTCTTTACAACACACAAAATTATCTAAACATCCTAAATGACCATAATTTTCTTCAGAATGTCGTCAAAATACCAAAAGTGAACATTAACTACGCTGGTCTAAATGTCATTGGTCGTACGCGTAACAGTTTACGTGTGGCCAAGCTATTTAGCGCCGGAAGGGACCTGTAAAGGTCATTCGACATCGTTAAATGTGGCAACACTGAGACTGTCGTTTTTGGTGAACATTCTGCAGTAATAAGGATGTAAGTTGTTCAGAAAAGTTCTTAAGAAGAATTAATTATTTTAAGGACTTCTTATATCTACATCTATGAATATGATCAGGTGCCTATTTATTTTATTATAGGCTATTGTCTCTTTTGTTGAGAGGCAATAGGGTCGGCCTTTTTCTCCATACAAAAAGTCATAAGACGAGGTATACGGGTATGAGTTCGAGGTTCGGCTCTCGTCTATTTCCTCCTCCAATATTGGACCAATTTGAAAGATATTTTATAAATTGAATAAGAAGGATATTTACTGTGCCTCTATGTTTTTCTTTTTTCATTTATAGTTGTCAAATTTGTACAATAGGCCTCTGATGACAGCGGTCTAAACAGGCAATTTTCTGAGGGTTCTAGTGCTTCTACAGATAATGTATAATCAAAACGGAAAATGTTACTAGAAGGTACCCACAGCAGCCTTCAGCTTCAGTACTAATATTATAAAGAGGTATTTGTTAGTTTCTATGTAGGGGTAATCTTCGCAACTACTGATCCGATTCCAAAAAATCCTTCACTAATGGGAAGCCACAGTTTTGCCGACCTATGTTATGTTAAAATAAGAAATATGACGCGGAAGAAGTCGCGGGCTAAAGCCAGTAATTTATAACAAACGCGTAGAACATGGGAAACAAGAGCCAGAAGGCATTATGGCCTCATTCCAATTTATTATATTCCTTCTCAAATTCAGCGGTGGAAGTCCACAACCTTTAAATACACAAAGGTTTGTATACAACCGATGCAGAGTTACATTAGACAAACTAACACGATTACTCAATACGAAACAATAGATACGAGTATATTTCATATCGTTCCTTTGATATTGTTCTGCACTAGCCAATTACATTTGTTATGGGCATTCTAATTTTTGTCTCCTCGACACAGATTTTTATTTCGTCATTCAAGTAAAGATATTGAAGTAAAAGGATACATTCGTGAATATAGGATAATCATTGAACGAAAATAAATAATACTGGTTTTTATAAACCACAGATCCTCGTTTTTTCAACGTGTTAATTACAAAACGTGATGGTGCTTATTTTTAACCCACTTCTTCAAAAAGGAGGAGGTTCTATGTTCGTCTTTAGGTTTTTTTTTTGTGTACGTTCATCGATTGTTTCGCCAATTGTGAACCAATTTACAAATTTATTTTTTTGTTCGGAAGGGTATAACTCCCGAGGTGGTCCCATATAATTTTTTTATTAACTTTTCTTCCGTAGATTTTGAGTTAGCTTCAACAATTACGTATTTAGGTGTTCGAGCCTATGCTTGAACCACATTTGAGATTAACGTTTCAATATTCGTCAACAACATCTCCTGTCTCGCTCTTTAACTACGTAAATTCGTGATGTAACAACTATACCTGTCCTTGTCTCGCACTTGACGGGCAGCGCGCGGCGGCCATCTTATTCAGTACGCTTTCGATATTCGTGAAGTCAACACGTCTCCTAGTAAGTATTTTATACGCATTATCCGTTTGGCGCTTTCGAGCCCAGCGTCGATATCTTACCGCTCGGCGCCATGAGGCCCAGCGACGAACGAGTCCTAAAACACCCGTGAACATACTTCAAGAAGTATGATTCATACTTAAGCTGCGGTTGGTACAACATGTCGTCTCAACTTGAGCCGACGAGCGTCGTCAGAGCTGGGACGAGCGTCGCTTCGGTTGAGACGACCGTCGTCTCAGCTCGGGGCGACATGTTGTCTCGACAAGAGCCATCGCCTCATTTGAGACGACCGTAACATCAATTGGGAAAACGTCGCCCCGACTAAAACGACGACTGTCGTGCCAACTGAGGCGTAATTTCTTTTAGTGTGGCGACTATTGTCCCACTAGAAAGTAGCACGATCCTAAGATTGTCTGATCAAAGGATACATTTACTTACAGAACCATGGCAGAACTAACCTCAATGGGAGCCCTTGCTGCAATACCTTGCAGAGAAGACGAAGAAAGTTTATCGGCAGTTATTGTATCGTTAGACGAAAACTTCCCTAGTAATTGGAGGGATTGGAAGGTCTACAATTATACCTTTGAGGATTTGTTTGGGAGCAGCCAAGTTCCATCAGGAATAGAGGCAAAGCTTAGATTTGCTATCCCCACAGTAGATCTAGCTCGAGCTTTCAAACCATATTCAACATCCTTGTCGGACCGATCATACAGGGCAATAAGAGCATCTATTCTGAAATGGCCACTGGGAAGAGCTCTTCTCTATGCTCCGCACAACTTAATGGAGAAGATACATTCCCCATCCTATGATGTCTTTATGAACACCGTAAGGGAGCTTAAACCGAAACTCGCAAAAAGAAGAGAGGCTTCGCGGGAATTAGAGCGCTTCAGTCCGGCATCAGGGGTGCCTTCCAAGGTTACGAAACGTACGATCGAGTGTTCTGCTGAAGTGCATACTGAAGCAAAACGTTCATCATATACAAATGCCCCAAGTTCACCTATTCGTTCAGAAACCCGAGCCGCACCTACACAAGGTAGTCCCGAACATTTACTCGCTTCTGTGCTGAATCAGCAAATGTTACTATTTAACAAAATGCTTAGCATGCAATCAGAGCAAAATGAAAACATAAAAACAGTTATACAAAACCAGCAACGGAGTGCGGCGCCGAACATACACCAGTCGTGTGAAGACCTCAATAAGTCGTACGACTCCCTTCCGGACAGTACACAGTCTGAAAACGAGAAGGACGATCTGGTCCCAGAAAGTGGACACTCTCTTCAATGGTCCGACACCCGAGAAACCAAAGAAGCTGATCTACGGAAAAAGATTACCGACGCACAAAGAGAACTAGCAAGTTTGACAGAAGAAGATAAACATGTAAATATCACCGCGTTTGATTTTACACCAGCCACCACAGAACAAGAACCTAAGATTGCGCGGGCAGAACCCCTGGCCGTAAAGCATGGTTTGAGCTGCCAGAGGTTGGGTGAGAGTAGTTGGTGCAATGTGAGATACGCTGATATTCAGAAACAGTTTCAAGCAACGCCGGTGTTTACTTCTCTTAAGGCAAACAATCTTCTGGCAGAAATAACTCCAAATTGGAAATCAGCAGAGGTTTTGGAAAAATCTGATTTGACCTTAGGAGCCATAACAAACGGGCTTATCCAGCAGAGGATGATATTTCAAAACCTTTTGGAGAGTCTACCAGCAGACATAAAAAATATTGTGGGTCGGGATTTCGTAGCTGCAAATTCCGAATTTAGAAAGAATTCTGATGCCCTACTGCAATACGTGTGTGGACGGCGTGCAGAAGTAATAAAACAAAGGAGGGATGTCTACAAGCCTCCTAATAAAGCTTTCCGGGACATTCTTCATGATATTCCGCCATCAGGTACGCATCTATTCGAAGACAAATCCCTTACAGAGGTGGTAAAAGAACTGGGAGGCGTCCACAAATTGTTTCCTAATAAAAGAAAGCCATACACGAACAGGAAAACGATGCCTCAAATGGCAAAACCTAAAAGCGCTCAAAATAACAACCACCGCTTTCGCGATTCACGACACACCACAAAAAGAAATCCACCGTTTATCAGAGGGGGCGAGGGAAAAGGCTATCATCAAAAACCGTTTCCCCCCAAAACGCAGCCGGGGAAAAAGGACGGAGGGGGTCGAAAATGACTTCTTCACTGCAGGGTGCCTAGCCAATTTTGTAAATCAATGGGAAGGAGCACCAGTAAATCTTTTAAAAATATTGGATGGCTACAGAATCCCATTCAAGAGTATTCCTCCAATCACAATTTTTTCCCAAATAAACGCTCAAAGATATCAAACACGCGCATCTGCAGAAATGTCAACAGAAATAAGGAAAATGGTAGCATCTCGAGCTTTACAAATCAGTACACATCAGTCAGGTTTCCTATCATCAATGTTTTTGAAAAAAAAGACAGACGGAGGGAATCGCCCGATATTCAATTTAAAAAGACTCAACGATTACGTCCTTACCCCAAAGTTCCGCTTGATAAACCATCAACAGATTCCATCACATCTGAGGGAAAGGGACTATATGATGAAAATCGACCTTTCGCAGGCATATTTCCACGTGCCTATCAATCAAAATCATCGTCGGTACTTGTCACTTTCGTACCAAGGAAAAATGTACGAGATGACGTGTCTACCTTTCGGGTTAGCAAGCGCACCTTCAGCTTTTGCAAAAATAACGAACTGGGTGGCACAACAACTTCGTCAGAAAGGCTTTCGGGTAGTTGTGTATCTAGACGACTTTTTGTTCATGCACGAAAACCCAACAGTTCTAGAGCAACAAATGACATTCGGTACAGAGTACTTAAAGAGTCTGGGATGGCAGATCAATCAAGCAAAATCATCAGCCATGGCGTCGACCGCCATAGAATATCTGGGCATTACCTGGAACACAAGTCGAAACACCAAGGGTTTATCGACAACGAAAATCCAACAGTTGCAGAAGTGTATTCAGGAGCTCCAGAGGAAAGCCCGATGGAGTTGGCACGACGCCAAAGTAATATTGGGAAGATTAAACTTCGCATCATTCACAGTCCCTTTAGGCCGACTTCATTGCCGTCCAATTCAGAAATCATCTCGCCTTCTCCCACAAACTCGGCCCCATCAGAAATATCTCATTCCAGACGCTGTTCGAGAACAACTGAAATGGTGGCTAAAAAATCTATACAAGACGTCGCCGATCCATTATCCAAACCCATCAATCTTCGTTACCACCGATGCGGCAGAGAGAGGCTGGGGCGCCATAGCAAACAGTCGTCACCTGTGGGGCAAATGGACACCTTCTCAAAGAAAATGGCACAGCAACCTAAAGGAATTGTGGGCTGTGTACGAAGTCCTTCAAAGACTGGGGCCCGAAATTTCTCAGAAGACAATAATGGTGCAGTCGGACAATCGGACGACCGTAGCTTATATAAACAAACAGGGAGGCACCAGATCGACAGGGTTACTAAATGCCACGACACAAATTTTAGAACTATGCGATCGGATGAATTGTCACTTGATAGCTCGATACATTCCGGGGATATACAACGGAATAGCGGACAGGCTGTCGAGGGAGAAGGCTTTGCCAGAATGGCAACTCAACAAAAAAGTCCTCTCTTGGATATTTCAGAAGTACGGAAAACCAGAGATAGATCTTTTTGCCTCGAGGGAATCAGCAGTTCTTCCAAAGTATGTCAGCGAAGATGTGACCGACACAGAGAGCCAATTTTGCGATGCTTTCAGCAGGAACTGGAAATACAATCTGGGGTGGATATTTCCACCACCAGCATTAATCCCAAGGATACTACGTCACTTACAAAAGTCGGAGGGGCGGTATATTCTAATAGCGCCCAATTGGAACAGAGTCTCCTGGAAACCAGAACTGGACCAAATGAAAGAAACACCACCCCTTATGATTCCGAACCTCCGGGAGAACCTAATAGATCTCCGCACAAATCATGCTCCTCAGGGAGTAGAACAGTTGGAATTGGCGGCTTGGTTGGTACGGGCTGGTCCAAGCAAATTACAAACTGGTCCGAGGATGAAGTGAGGCTATTGGAGTCATCTTGGAGGCGATCGTCTCTAAAAACTTATAGACCAATTTGGGTGAGATGGTGCAGCTGGGCTAAAACAAATGGCATCCCCATCGATAACCCCAGCCCTCAAGATTTAGCTAAGTACCTGTGCTACCTTCATACAGTTATAAAGCTAGCGCCCAGGACCATAGCAGTTCACAAGTCGGTTGTGGCAAACTTTGGGAACCCTGTAAGGTCTTGTGAGCTCAGTTCTCATCCTATAGTTAAGCATATCTTAAAAGGAATCTTTGCAGAAAACCCTCCAGTTAAAAAACCTATCTCGTGGACAGTAGAAGACTTACTGACCTTTTTACAGTCTTATCAATTTGATTATAACAGTCTTTTCGCAGTATCAAGGCACACATGTGTGCTCCTTCTGTTGGCTACTGGCAGAAGAGTCCACGATTTAACTCTTCTATCAATAGGAAATGGTAATTTCGAAGATATGGGGAATGAAATAATATTCTGGCCAAAGTTTGGCTCTAAAACTGATTCGTCATCATATAGACAATCAGGCTGGTTATTAAAAAAAGGAGAAATTAATTCAGATGTTCGACTGGATCTAATCTTTTGGGTTCAGAAAACCATTTCCATTTCAAAAATACGCCGTAACGCGGCATGTAACGAAAGCCTGTTCATTACTACTAGAGGAATAGTCAAGAACGCCTCACGAACTGTAATTGCAGGATGGATAAAAACATTATTTAAAGAAGCAGGCATATCTGGATCAGCAGGTAGCTTTAGAGCAGTAGTTGCTACTAATAACTGGATGGGTAATCAGTGTAATATTGATGAAATTCTAAAAAGAGGAAATTGGCGGTCCAAAAATACCTTCTTTCAGCATTATTTTAAAGAAATAAAATCAAATCCTACTTGCAATCCAAATATTGTTAGTAAAAACTTCACACCAATGGTGTAGCTAAATAATCGTAATGATTTAAGTATTATTATTCAATTATGTTGATTTTGTGAGAAGTTTATATTGAGTTTGTAAATGATTTTTGCATATTTACTTATTTCGCCTTTTTCGTTAAAAGTTTATAAGTAGTTTCCTTTAACAATAAAATTATTGTTATTACTTTCCGCCTTGTTTTTTTTTTTTTTTTTTTTTCTTTAAATCGAAACTCAAAGAGTCACAGTACGCTTAGCACTAGTCTCATAATGAGATCTCAGACATAAAGACTAGTCAGGCAGCGCCGGCAGATAATAAACACGTCTCAAATGTGGTTCAAGCATAGGCTCGAACACCTAAATAGAACCGTTTTTCCCCCGAAGGGTAAAAAACGGATATTTAGGTTTCAGCCGTAGCTTGAACCACACTTAAGCGCCTTGCCGGCACAAAGTACTGAATAAGATGGCCGCCGCGCGCTGCCCGTCAAGTGCGAGACAAGGACAGGTATAGTTGTTACATCACGAATTTACGTAGTTAAAGAGCGAGACAGGAGATGTTGTTGACGAATATTGAAACGTTAATCTCAAATGTGGTTCAAGCTACGGCTGAAACCTAAATATCCGTTTTTTACCCTTCGGGGGAAAAACGGTTCTATTTTTCCACTTAGTCTATGTAGACGAAATTATATTTGACTCCGTCACTGTTATTTACATAATAGGTAGCGGTATTTGAATTTGTGTGGGGTAGGTACCACAATTATAAAGTGAAAAATAAAAACTTTTTACAAAAAAAAAACAACCGAAGTCGGTGTCTTTGCTTTTCAATTTTCGTTTTTTGCCACTGACTTCCAAAATTAAAGTTATTTTTCCCTTTTTTAGTGTTTTTTTTGTAAGTCGGTTGTTTTCTACAGTGTTATTGAATTCAAGAGCATCCTCTTAACGGGTCAGTCATTGTACTCATCATTGTTGTAGTGTATCTATTTAGTAGATAATGTAAACACTATCTCATGCACGCCAGCCGTGAGGTCGCTGTCACTAATGTCAACTGTCAGTTCACCACGAATGGCGGGAAATGGTGGAAGGTGAAGCGTGCCTGCACGAGAGGCTTGGTGTGGTGATGAGCAAGTGCAGTGATAGAATCAGGGATGAATCAGGATTCTACAATTATGAACAACTTTCACTATGGGACCAACCCTGAAATCACGGAAATACAGTGCGAGTCCACCTTTATCCACAGTAGTAGCCCGCGACATAAAAAATTTCTTAAGGTGGATGCGCCAAGGTAGCCCGCGAAATTCAAATTTTCTTACGTTTTTTGCAAATTGCAGGTCAGTGTCAGGTTGTAAGTTGATCTAAACATGATTTGCGACTATATAACGGATATATATTTACAGAATTATGGAGCTCGTGGCTAAGTAATAACAGCAGCATGGGTCGATCCATCGGGTTAAGCTACGCTTGCCGGGGTTGGTCCGTAGATGGGTGACCATCTTTACATTTCGAGACTCCTTCGTGCCTCGGAAAGCACGTTAAGCTGTTGGTCCAGGCTGTCATTCGTGGATCTTTGACAGTCGTTACGGCTCGTCAGAAGCCCGAAAGTCTGACAACCAGTGTAACCAAGGGGTATCGTATTACACTGTTACTGGGTTGTGGAGGTCAGATAGGCAGTCGCTCCATGTAAAATACTGGTATTCAGCTGCATCCGGTTAGACTGGAAGCCGACCCCAACATAGTTGCGAAATGGCTAGGTAGATTGATTGATATTTACAGAATTATAATCAAAGTCAAGAAACGCACAAACAAGCACCAGTTGTTTTCTTTAGTGACTTTACTAATAACATCACACAATATAGTACGCTGCACTGCTGACGTCTCTCCTCATAACATGCGTTACGAGCTGTTACGTCACAGCAGGTGATAACGTTCAGCTGATAAGAGGTGCATTCATTATACACAGGTGTGGTAATTACGTAATGAGCTTGTAAACATACAGTGTGTTGATTACACTGTGACATAATGAGGATGTCGATAGTTAACCAATTTTTCAACTGCATAGTAACTATGAATAACTGTTATTCATAACCGTTCGATACACTTCCGTGCGGAATCGAACATCAATCAATGTTATCAAGAGTCCTCTAAAATGCTGCTCACAAACCCGTCAATTTTATCAGTTTAAATCAAAAAGACGACACCATTCGACAGCTCTTTGCTGGCGGAGGTAAGGCAAATTAGTAATTGAAAATGTGTCATTTTCGATTCGACAGCCTGTCAAATGGTTGTTGCTATGCTGGAATCGAAGTTGGGTCAGCGACGTTAATGCTTTTCGATATAGGAATTTCTCAATAGCAGCCCGGAGTCCGGATTTGGACTCGGTGAAGCATGCAGCAAGCATGGGAGTCCATTATACCATATGTATGCAAGTGCAAAGATATTATTTCCATATTAAGGAAATCGGGCCAAGTACACAGACACTAGCTATCACACTCGTAGAGTACCCTTGGACAGATAATTATAAATATTATGCTAAGAAACTCATTATTGCTAATTGTCATAAAAACACACAGAAGGTCTAAAAATAAATCTGAAGTGCGAGAAAACCGTTGTGGACAAGGATTTGTAGGGTAGGTATATGAAAATTGAATACAGTGACCATGCACAGCATATAGGGATTGTTTTGGGATCATTGGTACAATGTGCAGGTGACCGGTTTTTTTTGACGCAGATTATTTATTACCTGTGCCTGACCTTTTGATAGAAGATCAAAAAACCTGTACTGGTAGATGTAAGTAAGTAGATAAATAAAATAAACCTAACCTGGACATCCAAAAACTCTCGTTCTCTAACTAATATTCAGCAGTCAACTTAAAGCATTTATTTAAAACTACCTGTTGCCCGTTACTTTGTCTGCAATCCAGGATAAAACCCTATGTCCATCTCCAGGTCATGGTCTGCCCTTGTGCCAAATTTCATCCAAATCCGTTCAGCCGTTTTAGAGTGAAAGCGTACAAACAAACAAACTCACTTTTGCATTTATAATATTTAGTTAGGAAGTTAGGATAAACCATTAACATACAGGTACTTTTGAATAGTCAAGAAGGGGTTGGTCAGTCAGAAGTATAAAGCTAGTTGCCCATTCCAAAGCGTAGTAGGCACCTATGGAGAAGAACGGGCAAGAAATTGTATCTTTTTGTCCTGGAAACCGAACTACCAAAACAGGTGAAAAAGGCTATAAACATGGCCCAACCTTTTATCTCACACCTATTATCGAGAGCAGTGGTGGCCTAGTGTTAACAGACGCGACTTACGAGTTGTAGGTCGTAGGTTCTTACCGTAAACAGGCGCTTTACTTTGTGGCAATTATTTAATCACGACTGCTCTCAAAACGGTGAAGGAAAACATCGTGAGGAAACCGGCATGTCCTAGAACCAAAAACTCGAAGAAATGTGACATCTACTAACCCGCACTAGGCCCGCGTGGTGGATTACGGCCCACTCCCTCTAACCGAGAGGAGGCCTGTGTCCCAGCAGTGGGAACATTATAGGCTGATTATGCTATTACCAAGTACCATTGTTTATCTACATGAGGTAATAGCAAATAGTTTGAGAAACAAATCAGTATGTTACTCCACGGCAACCAATTCACACCTCTTGAGTACATAATAATAAATAATGATTAATTCTTACACAAACATTGTGTTTATATCACCTAGTCACGAACTGCGATGCTATGTATAAGGCTTATACTATAAGCTGTGATTTTACTGTTTTATTTAATCGTGTAGTAGCACATTAAATCACAGCATTATTTAGGTATGGACTGTCTCGTTGGTCCAGTGGTTGCAAGTGCCTGCTGAGCATGAGGCCCTAGGTAATCTGCGCACTGGTTTCGATTCCCGGGTCGGGCTAAGTGATATTGGGTTTTTACATCTCGAATTTAGCAGCCCGGAGTCTTGGATTAGTGTCCGATTGATGGCAATAGGAGCGTCCCTTATTACATGGGACTTAAAAACATAACTGGCGACATGTGGGTGTACTATAAGTGCACTCCAACTAACCTAACCCTACGCGGAATATATATATTTACACGTCATCATCATTTCAGCCGAAAGACGTCCACTGCTGGACATTGGCCTCCCCCAAGCACCGCCACTTCGACCGGTTCTGTGCTTCCCACATCCAGCGGATTCCCGCGGCCTTCATCAGGTCATCGGTCCACCTTGTGGGGGCCTTCCAAAGCTACTTACATATATGTACGTTATTTACATGTACTGAAAAATATTAAGATTTATATGGGCGTGCTCTATTCAATAAGGTTTAAAGAATCCAAACCAAAAGCAAAAAAAAAGAGTTAGTTTAGTTTATATGCCAGATTTGACGTCAACAGAGCAAAATTTATTGCATTACAATTTTACGACATGTGAAATACTGTGAAACCGTTGATGTTAAACAATGAAGATCGATTTGCTTTGCTGGTATATCAAAATACTGAAGTGGTTTTTGCGGTCAAACGATAATTGAATTCCCGATACAATATCGATGACCATATTGACCACATTGAGGATACAACTAAGTATTTATCTGATTTGGTTCATCATTACAATCACCCTATAATTTTCCCACTTATTATGTACTCAAGAGGTGTGAATTGTTCGCCGTGGAGTAAAATACTGATTTGTTTCGCAAACTATTTGCTATTACCTCATGTAGATAAACAAAGGTACTTGATAATAGCATAATCAGCCTATAATGTTCCCACTGCTGGGACACAGGCCTCCTCTCGGTGAGAGGGAGTGGGCCGTAATCCACCACGCGGGCCCAGTGCGGGTTAGTAGATGTCACATTTCTTCAGGACATGCCGGTTTCCTCACGATGTTTTCCTTCACCGTTTTGAGAGCAATGGTGATGAAATAATTTACACAAACTAAAGCTTTTCAGGGTTCGAACCTATGACCTACAACACGTAAGTCACGGTGGTTACCACTGGGCCAACACTGTTCTCTGATTTGATTACCGATTCAGTATTATGATGTTAATATAAACATCACGCCTTGTCTCCCCGAAGGGTTGGGCAGAGGTGTACATAGTGCAACCACATTACGTAAGTTATGTTTAAGTCCCATGTAATAAGGGGCGAGCCTATTGATATCGACCGGGTTCAAAATCCAGACTCCGGGCTGCTACTGATAAATTCCACATAGAAAAACCCAATAACATTTAACCGGACATGGGAATCGAACCCAAGACCTTAGGCTCAGCAATAGCGCTTGCAACCAGTAAACCAACGAGGCAGTGAAATGAAATGAAATTGTTTGTTCTGTAAATAGGATAGTGAAATCACTTTTACACGTCATATCAAAAATGAAATGAGGTCGGCGTTTCCTATCTGACTACTCTGAGAAGAAAGACCGAAACAAACTCAGAGGCCGCAGTCTCTTTTAAAGTCCAGACATAATCTTGGTCAGGCCATATAAGGACCATGTAGATTAGCGTTTGAAATGGTCTTTTGAGGAAAGAACCACACAGATTTGAGTGGACCTGTCCAGTCAGTGCAAGCATTTGTCAGTACGAGTGGAGTTCAACGACTCGACGAACAACACCAAAGAAAGGACATTTGGGTAGGCCGCATAAAGTACTCAAATTGCCAGACCATCGCAAAACTAACTGAGAACGAAAAAAAAAACCACATTGTCACAGTGGGTAACCATGATGAATCAATGAATCAATAGTCTATCAATATGCTGTTCTTCGATTTTAAAATATTACATAGATTCACAAGCAACATAACAAGTTTATGTTATAATAGCCACATTACGAACAGCCAATAGAAACTGGACTGATCAGGCGGGTAATTCGCACGCACTGTGCAGGCGCAGTAACCGTTACCATTTCGGTCAATTAACTACAATAATAGGTTTTCATACTTGTACACACGGCTTCACATGAAGCTATACATTTCCAGTATAAGCTGACCCCGCATTGTACGGAAATCCCATACAATGCGAGATGAGCATAAACTGGAAATGTATAGCTTGATGTTACACATTGTTTGTTTATGGAATGGCATATACAGGGTGTAAAAAAAGAGCCATGACATAGCCGTTATCTATGAATTCTGTACACACGGCTACACATCAAGCTACACATTTCCAGTTTGTGCTGATCCCGCATTGTATAGGATTTCCGTACAACGCGAGGTCAGCTTATACTGGAAATGTATAGCTTGATGTGTAGCCGTGTGTACATCAAAGTGAGTGACATTGATTAAAAAATAATGCTGTTAAATTAATTTAATTTTTAGTGTGGAAAAATCGCTGTTTACTGCAGCGCACGCAAAACATTTGTCTTAGTTTTCGAGAAAAAAGTACGAACTTTGACCTTCAATAGCTCACTAACCAAAGGTAATATGGCCCAGTAAAAATGATCACAATGAAAGGTAGAACAAGTAACTCTCGGCTTCGTTAAGCGTCTTTTGACACCCGTTATATAACGTTACATATTGGAAGGTTACGCGAAAGTGGTTATTCCGAAGTATCGGAATCATTCGGGTGTGTTCGATTATGGTGATTGAATTTCCATGGTGTTATGTTGAGATTTTACTGCCCTATTGACATTATTCGATTTTTTATGGTCACGGTAGTTATAATTATGCATTGAGGGCAAGCCCATACACGGGTTAATGTTTGCCTACATAATCACCATGGCGAACTATACAGGATTCGATCAGAAAAACGTGTATTTCACTTGAATTTATGAACCCTTATTCACTGAAATTGATCACTAATGTAAAGCTTTTTTTTTTCGTTCAGCACACGAATTGAAAATTAAATCCAAGTTTTCATTTTAAAACGCTTATTCCAAAAGCCAAAATTAGTCAGTCAGAGATCTTTTACCGAGCCTGACAGTAGTTAGTGATCTTCAAAATTAGTCGGTAATAACACATGTCTAGATTAGGAGGAGCTCGTGGCTAAGTAATAACAGCCGCATGGGTCGATTCATCAGGTTAAGCTACGCTTGCCGGGGTTGGTCCGTGGATGGGTGACCATCTTTACATATCGAGACTCCTCCGTGCCTCGGAAAGCACGTTAAGCCGTTGGTCCCGGCTGTCATTTGTGGATCTTTGACAGTCGTTACGGGTCGTCAGAAGCCCGAAAGTCTGACAACCAGTCTTGCCAAGGGGTATCGTATTACCCAGTTATTGGGTTGTGGAGGTCAGATAGGCAGTCGCTCCATGTAAAATACTGGTATTAAGCTGCATCCGGTTGGACTGGAAGCCGACCCCAACATGGTTGGGAAAAGGCTAGGCAGATGATGAACACATGTCTAGATTAAAAGCCATCGCTAGTCATCATCATCATCATCATCATCAGCCTACAGCAGTCCACTGCTGGACATAGGCCTCTCCAATTGCACGCCATTCAGCTCGATTCTCGGCAACTCTCATCCAGCTGCTACCAGCCACCCTGCGAAGATCGTCGCTCCTCCTGGCCTGAGGGCGTCTTACTTTACGTTTGCCGATTCGCGGCCATCGCTAGTAGCACAGAACAGAAAAAAACAGTAGAAGTCGCAAGTAGGCGGGGCCCGCGTACCCCGAGTTTTGCGGAGTTCCGCAAATGTTTGCTTCCGCGCACACATCACGCACATCAGTCTCGTTACAAGCATCACGGTGAAAAGAACTTGGAAAAAAAATACAAAAATGCCCTATTGTGCTGTTTTAGAATGTAAACACGATAGCAGAACCAAAAATGTATCAAATGGAGGTATATCATACCATCGGTAAGTCTTAATTGATTTTATTTCGATTAAAATATAAAAATAATATTTTATTAAAACAAGACAAGTAAAAGTTGGCTTTATGTTGTTCAAGTTAAGGTCTACTTTCTTTTAAACTCAAACATATTGTTCTCGAAGATTCCAACTAGGCACATGTCACACTTAGCTACTCAATTAGAGATTACCGTTATCGATAATGAGTTATCGATATTTTAAGGGGAATGCGCTAAAGTAGCCCGCGAAATTCAACACAACTCCTTATGTTAGCATAATCCAAAAATTTCATGATTTCATGAAATAGTAATTCAATAGGATTTTATGAACTTAGAGGTAATTATAATATTGGTATTTTTTTTTATTATAAATCTAAA
This sequence comes from Lithophane leautieri, assembly GCA_949152455.1. NCBI lineage: Eukaryota > Metazoa > Arthropoda > Insecta > Lepidoptera > Noctuidae > Lithophane > Lithophane leautieri. The sequence continues at coordinate 3,442,779 of OX424479.1, read as the reverse complement.
AATAAATATTTGATTCGGCCGTAAATCATATTTAGATCAACATATACAACCTGATACTGACTTGCAAATTGCAAAAAACGTAAGAAACTTTGAATTTTGCGGGCTATCCTGACGCATTCACCTTAAACTTACAATGTTTTCTGTATTCTATGATATACCGAGAAATTTTAACCCTGAATGTGAAACTATAAAACATGGATATAGGTACCTAATCTATTCGTCCACAAAGTCTCAAACCTATAAAAAAGTGGGTTCCGTATTATTTTGTGACTCCAGATTTCCTAAGGATCCAGACAGAAAAGAAAAATGGATTGAAGCGACTGGAAGGCAAAGTTGGTTTCCTGCAAAAACTAGTACAATTTGCTCAGATCACTTCGTAGAACTAGATTTTTTTATTAAAAGCGGAAAAAAATACCTAGCCGACACAGCAGTGCCAAAACTAAAAATTATACATTTCCAAGTAGGTACATAATTATGTACTTATTTCTTTGTTGTCCTAAGGACAATTGTCTGTATCAAATGTATACATAACATAATCCGCCTATAATGTTCCCCACTGTTGGGGCACAGGCAGGAGGCCTGTGAGAGTCTCTGTGAGAGTGAGCCGTAATCCACCACGCGGGCCCAGTGCGGGTTGGCAGATGTCACATGTCTTTGAATTTTTGGTTCTAAGACATGCCGGTTTCAATCAATTTTATGAGAAATCGATAAAAACCGTCTAATAGAATAATTTTCAATCGGATCAGTAGTTGTATTAAAATAAAATATTAACACTTGATTTCAAACATAATAATATTTATCGACTCAAGCTGTTGACTATTTTGTTTGGAAATTAAACGAAATGTCGATAAATAAGTCAACGACAGTGGTACATCCCTAGAAGAGGACGAATAGTAATGAGCTCGTTACTCAAATATAAATCTTATTTATAACGATATACAGCTTTAAATTGAATGCATTTATTATAGTGACATCTAGCAGCGGGTAGCGTAACTTGCTCAATAAACTGTTCCGTGTGCGCTCTAAACGGAAAAAGCAATAAATACGTAAAAAGAATAGACAATAAACAACTCTATCGTCATATAACTGTGGTTTATTTTCAAATAAGCGACGACTGATATTATTTCCTACTTTCCTTCAATGTCAAACTACCAATCACACCAAAAATTTCTTAGTGTTACGAAATACAATTAACGTGTAGATGTGTGAGTTTGGGTACGCTGGTTCCGATACTAATGAAGCGATATGCGACTTCTACTGTTTTTTTCTGTTCTGTGGCTAGTAGCAGCTCGTAATTTTATCATGGAGTAAACACTTGGTATCTAAAGTCAAGAATATCGACAGCTGATAATAAGCACTGATAAATCTTGCACTTGAAAATAGATTCACACATTCCTGCGCCTTTTGTACTGAATATTTGCTTTGAGTTGGTAACAATAAAAAAAATCCTATTGCATTGAGACCTCCTCTATAAATTTGTGTGCTTAAAGTATTAAATAAATAAATATGTGGTGTAACTTAATGCTGTGCTTCTATTCGTATTGTATATCGATTATAAAACAGCGTTTCCCTGGATGGTTGACGTTTATTGGTTTATCCCGACAGCAGGTTTCAGGGGTTCATGGCTTGAATATTCCCGGTTGCCCCCATATGGATTACCGACAGGTGGCAATCGGGAACAATATTCCCAGTTGCCACCGGGTGTACAAAGAAGGTATTCATCTCGATATATTTATAGAGCTCTAAAATACTTTCTCAGACGAAAATATGCAAGTTATTAACTCGTAACTTCCTCCTTACAAGTCTAGGGTCATATATAACATGTCTTACCAGTCCTCTCAAGTTCCAAGTTATGAAGGCAATATACCATCGCTCGGTTAGTTTTATTCAAATGGAGAAATCTTACACAAACCTTACCTAGTGAAGCGGTAAAAAATAACCGAAACAAAATTGTAAATACAACATACACACACACATACATAAACTTGGCTTCTTCCCACCCTGCCAGGGTTGCGGGAAAGTCCGAAAGGGATACCGGGACCTTGGCAACACGCAATTAAAGGAACACGGGTGAGTTTTAGTCAGTAAAAGCCTGACACGCCCTCCCGCTCCGCCCAGAGCGGGAGAAGTCATTTGATGAATTCCCACACAAAAAAAAAGGCTTCTTCCCATGAGGGTAGCCATAAACTACAGAACAGCACCTGCTACGATCCTTACATACTACTTCTGCTACGTACTTAAATACATCAGAGGCCCTAGTGTGAGTTTCATTAATACTATCTCGACTTTACGCATCGACCGCGTTCGGCACTCCAATTGGCCCTTCACTGGCCTTCACTGGTGAAGGGCTAATCGGAGAGCCGGATGCGGTCGATGCGTAAAGTCGAGATGGTTAAAAGAAACTCGCACTAAGGTCTCTGGTTATACACACGCCGCGCGCCGGTTGCGTAGTTGTAAATACAAGTGCCCTGATAAATCGTTTACTACACATGATTAACTGCAATAAATATTGTCGTGACAAACAACAACATATGTTTAACGTTACTGATGACCTAGGAAAACCAGTTGCTTGGAGGAAGTTGTCGTGATACTGGTTTCATTGACAACTACATAAACTCACAGTATAAACTGTATAAAGTTATAACTACTATAAACTGGTCATGAACTTCCTTTTTAACCGACTTCTTCAAAAAGGAGGAGGTTCTCAATTCGTATATATGTTTTTTTTTTATGTGTATGTTACGCGATTACTCCGCCAATTATGAATCGATTTTGATGATTATTTTTATGTTTGGTAGGTCATGCTTCAGAGGTGGTCCCATATAAATTTTATTAACTTTGCTTGAGTAGTTTTTGAGTTAGCTTCAATAATTACGTATTTTTCCCACTTAGTCTATGTAGACGATATCTTATTTGACTCCGTCACTGTTATTCACATAGCAGGTAGTGGTATTCGAAGTTGTGTGGGGTAGGTACCACTACTAAAAAGATAAAATTTAAAACATTTTCCATAAAAAAAACAACCGACTTCCAAATAACAATTTCCATGTATTTTAGGAATTGTTGGATGCCTTTTAGATTACGAGTACGAGAAGAGTCGGTCATCTTTGTACGAAAGCACGAATGTGTCTGTCAAAGAACCGAAAAATTACAAAGAAACCAAGGAACGGATAAGGTTTTTTTTAAATTAAAGGTTTATAGTACGGACGAGTTGAAAACTTGGGAATCAACGAATCAGGTAGATAAAGATATAAGTATTTAATAAAACAGAGATAAAATAAAAAACGATAATTACACGCCTCCGTCAGACGTTTGCTGTAAAAGATAAAAAGGAACAAAACAAATACTTATCAGAGTATCTCAAAAGCGATGTAAATATTTTTGTTTGGCTCATCATTCGTATTTCGACGCCATTGAGGTCGCGTTCGATGTTATAATGTTATTGGTCGAGCCGGTTGAACACGTTTCGTTTATGTTATGTTACTTAATTCATCTACGATTTTATTGTGAACATTATCATAAATTTGGGTCGGCAATAATGAGATTATGCGCCTTTTTTAGATACTGCAAAGAGTCTCGTTATAATCGACTAAGGCTGCCATCAGACGGACTGCATTTCAACTGTTTCAACTACACTCCAACTGAAAATTTGCACAATGATGAGATTTTGACAGATTTTGTATGGCAAATCTGTCAAAAACTCATCATTGTGAGACCATTGACACGTTTGTAAATTAGTAGACTTGGTCCCCTGTTTGAATGCAGTTTAGTACGATTGCAATACTCGTAATGTACTGCAATTGCATGTAACTGCATTAAAACTACAGCAGTTGGAGTGCAGTTGAAATGCAGTCCGTCTGATGGCAGCCTAAGATTTTTAGCCTCTGTCCACTATTAAAACAATCGTCCAATCTGCCTTATAAGATCAGCAAGGACCAATCACAATCAGAGCAATAAAAACCTTATCATAAAAGAAATACAAAACAAAATTCAACTCACCAATTTTAGCGCTGCTGAACACGATCAACGCATGCGTATCGTCCACCCACTTAATTTCAAAACCCGTGTCTTTATATTCACTGAACAACGAGAACAAATCGTTCGTTTTGAACTCACTGGGAAAGTCATACACTTCTACCACATGAGCGAACGTTTCGTCATAAGGGCCGTTGAAAAGCTGCTGAGCCCGCGTTTGGTACTGGTCGTAGCAGTTTTTAGGCTTGCTTATATGAACCTTGCCGACTGTTGTAGTAAGTTCTTCGAGAAGAGAAGGATCAAGGCATTCTCCAGTGTCGTCGAAAACTGCATCCCAATCGTTTTCCTCCCGTTTCAAAGACACTTTTGCTTCTAACTTTGATTTAGTATTCTTCAGCTCAAGTTCCTCCTCCAGCACCGGTTCAGGCTCACTCTTCTCTGTCTCACTCTCAACAGCATCTGATATAACTAGCACGTCAGAATGGAAGCTCTGTTTTATAATTCTTTTGCTACTTCTATTAATTTCTTGGGACGCTCGTTTCAACTCATTCTTTTCAACATCTTCGTCTTTAGCATACAGGTAATCGTTATCGATAATATTATTGCTTTGATTCGATTCGTTCACCGCCATATTTTCGTCGGAATCATTGGATCTCCAGTCGCTAGTATCCGTCGCGTTCTCGCGACTGTTCTCCGTGTATTCACTATAATAGTTCGGGCTGTAGAACCCTAACTGTCCGTTAGCGAAATAATCTCCTATATAAAAATTCTCGCCTACTTCTACTGCTTCGTCGTTACTAAAACTATTATCACTAAAAGATATTGCACTATCACTATTTGGCACTTGGAAGCCTGAAGGCACGGATTCCTTTGTATCGCTCGATGTGGGCTCGTCTATGCTTGGGGCCGTGTGAGATCTTTGATTCCTGAGATGCGGTGGTGTGTAAACATTGCAGTAGGTCTTGTCTATGGATTTCCTGGGTGTTGAGTGTTGTGATTTGTCTTTGGGCGCGGGTGACTTGGGACACTTGGCTCCTTCCGCACTGTGACTAGTTCTGCGGTGGTTGTTGGTTTCCTTGCCGTCCTCAGGTTGAGTACTGTCCGCGGTCCGCAGAGCGCGCGGTACGTACACAGCTCGATCTGGGCGCCGAGGTTTCGTTGAACCAGATCTGTTGACAATACATTGAATAATAATACTTGATAATAATATACTACATTGCATGGGGAAAACCCAAACATTGAACATTACACGGGAAACCCCAGCTACTATTATATAAAATCAAGTTCTGGTAATTAGCAGACAGCTGTGTTGCTTCGGAATTGTTTCCGACACTTTTTTCCAGTTCGTGGAAGTGGTGAAGGTAAATGCTGACCCTCAGCCTAATTTGAATAAATGGATTTTTGATTTATTATTACAGTAACGTAAACCTACATTATTATAAAGCAACTTTAAAATTTCGCCATCGCATCATCTCAACGTCGATCCGCATCTAGCACAAACGTCTCATAGTTCAAGAGACCGACCCCAACATCACCATCATCAAAAATCACAGTCAATCACTTGTCACGTTCATTGTACTGCTGCTATTACCGCAGTCACGTAACTCCAAGTGGGGCAAGGCCAGCGAACGCCAGTCGAACACCGTGCCCCTCTCTCTGTGGCACACTTTCGACCGTTTTCGGCCACTCGCCGCCGGTTTGTGTAATTGAATGTTGATGTTGTTGACATCACTAGCTCTTTGCCTGGACCTGGTTTGGTAATCGTATTTTGTAACATCGTTAGCGGTAACATTTTATTATGTTTTGTTTTTATTTGAATTTTAGGTATGTGAACTGCGTTAGATGGATTCGAAGTTGCATTGTATATAGATGTTGATTGAAAAGAATGCATGGATAATTTTTGGATGGACCTTTGCCAGCCTGTATTACCTACATATTTTAACTTCCTACTAAGGGCCGATTTTTCCAATATCTTTATCAGAGGAATAATTTTGAATAACTGACAATTTTTCCATACAAAAACATTCAGACGTCAATTTTATTCCACGGATTAAAGATATCTGACGATAGAAAACAGCCCTCAGTCAAGTATTTTGCTTCATATCGAAAAAAAAAACTGTTTTTCTCATCCTAAATTGCATTAACTACTTTTGGGTGTTAACCTGTTCATTTGGCAACTAAACTGGGTTATTACCAGACCGTAACCAGGTTTGATAATCATTATGTCAACAAGACAGCGAAATGAGTGCAAATTATCCAAGGACAAATTGCAAAGACTACAGACAGAGATGATTCAGGTGGTTATATAAAGGCTATAGACATCGCTTGTGTACACACTATCAAGGCTATTTATTCATTTTAAAAACATTCGCTATTAACACATTTCTTTATCAGTTTCATTATGTATTGTATATAAAACTGATACAATCAAGCTGAACTCAATACATTTGAAAAAAAAAATGCACTGAAAACATCAACAAACAATGGTTCACATTAGCTCTAGATCAACATATCTGGAACCTCGAAGTTCAGGGGAGTCAAAGGACAGTTTTGCTCAGCAGCGCAGTATGAAGATCAAGGCCAAAAGTCACAGTAAACACTCCTGTGTAGAGACAATATGATCATTTTGATCGGCCCTGGACTATAATTAGCCGAATACATATGACTGCTTGATATATGTAAGGTCTTAAAAAAATCTTTATCGTGGACAAAAGTGCCCATGATTGACCATTATCATTATTGTCACCCTCTAAACTCATAAAAAATATGCAAGCGCCAGTCAGAATTCCCTTAATATAATGTATGTTCTTTAGGGCGAATTTCGTCAAAGAAACAGAACGCGATCATCACAACTTAACCACATTCATGAGCTGTCAGTTACGGAATATTGACACTGACAGCTCTTGAACGCGGTTTAAATGTGCTGAACGCGTTCAGTTTCAGTGGCGAAATTCGCCCTTACGGCTTGTACACGATGCTAATTCGCAACGCAGAAGCTTTCCTAAGAAAATCTTAAGGTACCGTCGTTGATTTTTGCGATGCGACGTCGCAACGCGGTTTTGTGTGCAAGCCCTTAGACATAAGTTAGTAACAACCTGAGCTAGTGATAAAGTCTCACTAATAGAAAGGGCTTATTTGTGCCACTTAGATATTGCGCAAGACAACCATTCTAGCTTTGGTCCACAAGTTGGCTAACAGTGCTTTCGTAACGGCTAAGTCTGAGAAATACTGCCTCGAAGCTATTGGTGTTGCGTTACTATTTACGATATGGATTTTACTTATATTATAGAGGATACGGAACATTTGTCTTGAGCTACTTGGAAGAATTGAAATGGGTTCCTAATATAGGGTGCTTAGGAAGGTGAATTCAATCCGTAGGTTTAAGAAAAGTGATTAAGAGGCTTATTTCAATCCCGAAACAGTCTTTGCACCAATTCCGTGCCAAAAAGAAACAAAAGGGGGATATTGGATGCGAAAGGTAAAGAAAAACTGTTTTGTATCAAACTTGGGAAAGACCTATGGTCAACAGAGGACTTCAATGCAGAGCTATGGCCATCAGAGGACTTCAATACAGACCTATGGTCATCAGAGGACTTCAATACAAACCTATGGCCAACAGAGGACTTCAATACAGACCCATGGCCATCAGAGGACTTCAATACACACCTATGGTCATCAGAAGACTTCAATACAGATCTATGGCCATCAGAGGACTTCAATACAGACCTATGGCCAGCAGAGGACTTCAATACAGACCTATGGCTATCAGAGGACTTCAATACAGACCTACGGCCAACAGAGGACTTCAATACAGACCTATGGCCATCAGAGGACTTCAATACAGTTGGTTGATAGAAATTTAGAACATGGCCACTTGATGTCACACACACAGAATAAATAAATCAGTAACATAGGTCAGGTTCATGGCATGAATAAAATTGCAAAACAAATTCTACTTGTGAAGTGAATGTGAAATAAAGAAATCATAACAATCCAATTAACAATACTATAATTATTAATAACACAATCATTAACACTATCGATTGGCTAATAAATAATGTATCAATAGCTAATCGATCACTCATTTCTACATCGCATCTGCAACCATTTGACTGCTCTCAATGACTAGTGAAGGGGCAAATGTCAATATCGATAAACGTTACAGGAGCGCCACAAAAAAAGCGGTCAAGTACAACAATATTGTATAAGTTACTTATAAACGTTATGATTTATTGCTGACGCGTTTTATTAGATTACATGCTAATAAAAAGGTTGTGTTAAATTATTTGAGCTCAGAAGTTATGTTATAAAATGACATATAGGTGTTGATTGAGTAATTTATTGGTTATGTTGTGTTAGGAGCTCGTGGCTAAGTAATAACAGCCGCATGGATCGATTCATCGGGTTGGTCCGTGGATGGGTGACCACCTTTACATATCGAGACTCCTCTGTGTCTCGGAAAGCACGTTAAACCGTTGGTCCCGGCTGTCATTTGTGGATTTTTGACAGTCGTTACGGGTCGCCAGAAGCCCGAAAGTCTGACAACCAGTCTTGCCAAGGGGTATCGTATTACCCAGTTACTGGGTTGTGGAGGTCGGATAGGCAGTCGCTCCATGTACAATGCTGGTATTCAGCTGCATCCGGTTGGACTGGAAGCCGACCCCAACATGGTTGGGAAAAGGCTAGGCAGATGATGATGTTAATGTTTACATTCTAAGAAAAAAAAATTATGTCCAGACCAAGAAACAACAAAAAAAAAAATACATAAGTACCAACTAGTTATATTTATACTTCTGAATCATAACATTACATGCATGCCTTATTTATTAAATTACACAATGTTGAATAAGAAACAGATATGCATTTTTTTCTCACACCGTTGGGTAGTAAGACTTATTACTGAACTATTTTATCATTTGTGCGTATTATTTAATTCTCAATATTTTTTCCAATCTTACAATGAATCATGCATGACAAAGCAATGATTCTTATCTGGTTTGAGGTGATATAGAAATTACTATAATTTTACTTGAAACTTTGCATTTATTTCAATTACTTAAACCATTTACAGGCACTTTTGAATTGTCAAAGGAGTCGGTCATTGATAAAGGTTCTTATCGAGAACGGGTTAGTAACTAGATGAACACTTTCAAATTATTTTATCATTAATGCTGTACTACAGAATGTGTGAATTAAAACTCACATTAAATGAGTTTAAATAGGACCTTTTTTTGGCTACTCTGTTCATTTGGCATTGGCAAAAACCTCAGTACGTATAATTCTAGACAATTAACCCAACAGAACCTCTTTGCGAGCAATGAGTATGCATAATTATGTACGATTTTGCGTCATTGTTCGCCGAAATATATAAATAATCATTGGCTTGTATAAAGTAAATATGTTCTTACATTATAAACGGCTCATATTATAGCGCAGCTGTGCACATATTTTCCTCAATCGTTGCCAATATATTACTTCAAGGATTTTACATTGTTTCCTTCACTTTCAATTTCTTTGTCATTGTCAAAGTTGTTGATAGCACCTTACCTTTGATCGATTGTGATTGTGAACCTTTGATTGTGTTTAAAGGTCGAGGTTTTAAGCCATATGGTAGTGAACACTATGGAAATACTGAACATATTGATTTTACTGATGACCTCATTAAATCGGGGTGGGTTATATTGGTCATACAATTAAATCATGTTGGTCAAATTAATGTGCAATGAATACAAACCTTTTAGAGTAGTTAGCTACACAACAAAAATTTCATTAAAAAATCCAAATTCGCTTACACAGATTCACTTTCAGCACATCCAAAGGTCAACATACGACCTCAAATCCACTAATTATAACAAACAGCACTAAACAGTCCACTTTATAAAAACACTGATTAGATAAAGGGCTTAGAGCACGTCCGTCCGTGACGAGTTACAAACAACAAATGATGTAGGAAGTATTGTTGATACCGACCTGATCTTTTCCTGAGGCTGCGCGCGCTTCGTCGCTTGCGCCGGCTTGAAACCTCCCACCGCCGCTGCGAAAGAGTGTTACATAAAGTTACCATGATTTCGTGACATTAATGGATTGATAAAATATTGCAAATATTTTTTATTTATTGTGTCGCATTGTGTGTTTTATTGTTCTGATTGTGTGTGTAGTAAATTATACAATAGCTATTTGTACAAACGTATTTATTTGTATATAATATATCTTGATAAAAATACAAAATGTAAAGTGTTCTGCTTATTTTCATTCAATTTCAATTTCGTTTTCGTTTATTTCAATTTCGTATTTACTATCGGTGCGAGTGATTTGTTAGGTAAGCACTCTTAAATAGTTCATTCAACATTGTGAAATACTATCACTAGTATTGCGTTCCATTCACTACATAATTTCATTTTTTCCAACGTATTAGGTTCTTTATTCTTTAATTGCATAACAGCAATTAGTACATATAGCCGTTAGGCCAGATCGCACTGGTATTTTTTTGCGAACTCGATTTTCAACGTTCTGCTTAGCGCCGAGAGTTGAAAATCCAATGGGAGTGTTTTCTAGACGCGCTGGGATGCGCTCTGTTGGATTCTCAATGCTCGGCTCAATACCTAGAGTTGAAAATCCAGTGAGCGAAAACAACCGTCGCGTAATAAAATCGCCCGTGTGTACCTGGGCTTAGCTAATTGTCTGACAATTATTTTATTTACGTCGACGTTTTGACGTAAAAAATTCGTTTAACACTAATGATCATGTGAATAAAAGTTTTTAGCACTACTAATGACTAAACTTGTTTATATTGATTGAAACAATAACTGTAAATTGAATTTTTAAACTAGGAAATAATTTTAAGGGTTGTTCTTATCAATCCATAGAGGTATATATCCCAAGAGGATTCGGTTTCAAACTTAGCCAGATTTTCAGCGTCAGGTTTCTCCTTGCCTGACCTTTTTGAAACCTTTTCAAATAGCAGACATCAGACAAATGCTGAAGCTTTTTCAAGCACAATTCCAAATACATTTCGAATTGTGTCATTGACAATTTTAATACACGAACTCCCTTTTCATAATTTTCTGTCTCTAAGGAACCGTACGCATGGACCTCCTACGATTACATCAATGCAGTGAACGTGGTTCCCATGCTGGCAACAAGCTTTACAATCACGTTTTTGTGCTTAGCTATTGCATTAGGTTTACGACACCACTCAGCTATTTCAGGGAAGATTATCTTATTATGCGAATACGTATCATGCAAAAAAAAGATAAGGAATACTTCCGTGGCTTTCTGTAATTGTGGATAAATGCATTTGGATGTTTTTAAGTAACATGTCCTTCAGAATTCATTCCCTCCTTTTACTAGCACTGGACTTAACTGGGCCTTATTGCCAGAAAATTGGGATAGTAAAAAAAAAATTGGTCCTATGAGACGATGACGACTTTCCACCATCTAATCAGGAATTGCCACAATATGCTGCTTCCTAGGTCCTGTTTTTCCATCGACAAGATAATCGTTCTTAGTCTCCTGATAATAAGTACCTCAATCCTTCACCATGAGGAGCATTTTATCGCTGCCAATATCGCTTGCGCATGGCGGAAATTTTTAAAATATGTAAAATCTGCATGTGACTGGCTCGTTGGTTTACTGGTCGCATGCGACACTGCCGAGCATGAGGTCCTGGGTTCGATTCCCGGGTCGAGCAGTGTTATTGGGTTTTTCCATATAGTATTTCTCAGTAGCCGAATCTGGATTTGTGGCCGGTTGATGGCAATAGGCTCGCCCCCTATGACATGGGACTTAAACATAACTAGCGAAATGTGAGTGTGCAGGTACACCTCTGCCCAACCCTTCGGAGAAACAAGGCGTGATGTTAATATTACATCCTTGGATGAGAACTTTCGTTAGTAAAATCGTTCGAAGTTAGGTTACGTTTACTCTGCGCGTTCGGTTAGGCCCACTGAACCTAAACGATCTCGTAAAGACTAAATAAACTGCTTATGAATGACTGTCCCAAATGACTGGCGCCTCGTTTACATAACACCACCTTCAATTAGACTTCCCACATATGAAATCCTTATAATGCAATACTAAAAGCGACATTTACTTCATACGTATATTGAGCCACTGCTGTTGCAATAACTACGACCACATGATTGCACCATACGTGTGCAATCAGTCTTATAGCCTTTACAATCTAGGTAACATGATTCGATTACTAACTTTGGTTTGAAAATAAAATGAACATCCATGTTGCTGAATCAGGAAGTTAATCTCATTTGGAAAATTTAACGTTTTGATATGTAACATCATTCCTCTCGCTTTCCTGCAATCTGTGGGAGTGATTTTGTGAAAAGGGACGGAAGTGCGTAACAGGAAGCCGGGGAAGCACGCGCTATTTGATTCGACCAATGAGCGCGTGCGGTGCTATTAGATGGTACCAACCCAATTTCCGAGAAGTTGGTACTGTCAGCCAAGATGTCAAATGTTACACATCATATTATGCGAGTACTATAAGGTCGCTCGTTTATTTTATATTTGGTCAAGAAACTCGTTCATGTGATCATTTGTACCGAAGGAGCACTGTTTACCTAGCGTTATAATATTACTGACTAGCTGCCCCGCCCTGGCTTCGCACGGGTAGCAGTAAGTACCTACCCTACCTACACCTACTAAACCTTGCCCTGAGAATAACGAACACAACAACAGAATTATCCAAATCGGTCCAGCCGTTCTCGAGTTTTAGCGAGACTAACGAACAGCAATTCATTTTTATAAGAAAGAAGAAGATAATGCGACATATTTGTCAAAAAACAAACTATAATGGTCATATTTTCAGACTATTGCTGTTTAATAAAGCAGAAAACTATGAAAGAATCATACAAAATTGTCAGATTATCGACGGACTTTTAAATAGGCCCCTGTGCCAGGTAGGGAAGAAAACCTTGATTAAAGTAAAATTATAAATTCTTAGCTTTTATGTGGTTTTTAATTCGAATACAGAAGTGTGTTTGTCATTAAGGCTGTATGTACCCTAAATCAGATTTTATCTCGTTCGCACCATACTACTCGCGACCTCAGTGAGAGCGAGACGGAGTGGGGTCGCTAGCGGATCTCAAGCCTCGAAAAGTGTAGGTAATTGCTTTTTACGGTGAAAATAATGGTAATTTAAAGAAAATAAAAAAGACATAAGACCTTCTTTATTGATAGTTCAGTTATTATGCAAAGTGTCATGACCTAATTTGAAGTATTTTTTTAATGCCAGTGGTTTATAGTCTTTTTAGAGGTAACTTTGGAATTATTTTCTAGCAAAAAAATTTTATGTAATCGTTTTTTCGCCAAACATAGGACCTAGCATCAATCCTCAACTTTAACATAGTTATTTCAAAATTAAGGCTGCAGAATTTTCGGCATAACAGAGGATCATGCTAAGCAATTTGAGGTAGGGTGCGCCCTTAAGGCTCATGCGATATTTACGATTTGGCTACTACATCCAGTCTAAATTAGCGTTAGCAAGTGTCTTAACGACTAGAAAAAATATGTTTACAACCGTTGAACCTCTACTAATTCTACAACGCAATAAAAGTATGTAACGACTAAGACGAAAGGCTTCCGACATCTAGAATTGCCAAGTAGCTCAAACTACAACGTAAATTAAGATCCAGAAGGTCCATGGAACGGTTTACGTTGTTGACTTGATAAATAAAAGTTTTTAATTCGTTAAATTTAAATATTTAACACAATAATATGGCTCTGTAGTCCTTTCCATATCAAGATGGATTTTCTCAATTTGATAAAGTACAAACATTTATGTAGAAGTAAACAAAAAATAATTGTAAAGTGCACATAGTCAGAAACTACACGCGGTTTTGTTTATTAAGCTGAGTCGCTTTTTGTTTTTTTTTTTTAAATAATCAGCAATGTCTTCACTGAACACCGCTGTCTGCAACATATGAATGTCAACATAGCGAGTGGAATATGCGTGAGTGAGATACCTCAACGTGCAGCAAATTAACTATAGTTACAGTGTTGGCCTAGTTTTTCAACGTTATGTAGATTAGACCTTCTTCTACTCATAATTCTTTAGCACTCAAACATAGAAAGTACCCAAGAATTTGCAAGTTTTTGCTACAAACAGGAAGACGAATAGTTTATAGACCAGTCGCGCCTTGCCCTATACGATATGCATATTGCAAATACTGCGCCTACAAACACGAATGTGTTCCAAACATGCGAACTCGTTTCCTGAGTATACATTTTCTTTGGAATCTACCAACAAACAAAACATCGTGAGTTTTAAACATATTATGTCAGTGTTATGCGTGCATTGCACGTACAGGGGGCTTAAAACGGCCAGTTTGGCAGAATCATACCTATTATGATTCTGCCAAAGTGGCCGTTTTAAGCCCCCTGTAATATCATAAACACGAAAGTAACTCTGTCTGTCTGTCGCGCCAAAACTACTAAACCGATTTAAATGAAATTCGGTACACAGATAGTCTAGAGCCTGAGAAAGGACATAGGCTACTTTTTATCGACATACCACGCGGGCGAAGCTGCGGGCGGAAGCTAGTAAAAAATAAATAAATAAAAAAATAATTCTTGAAGAAAAGCCTACATACTAATACAAAGTTCAATTAACAAAGTGGCTTATGCTATGCACAATATATTGAAACCCTGATCTCCAAACTAGGGAAAAATGTATAGAACTGTTTTTTTTGGCCCATTGTAAAAGATGTTCATAATAATGAGAATATAGACCAGTTTTTAGGTTTTTAACCGACTTCTTCAAAAAGGAGGAGGTTATTATTCGTCTGTGTTCATCGATATTTTCGCCAATTGTGAACCGATTTACAGATTTCTTTTTTTTTTCGAAAGGGTATACTCCCGAGTTGATCCCATATAATTTTTATTAACTTTGCTTGAGCAGTTTTTGAGTTAGCTTCAATAATTACGTATTTTTCCCACTTAGTCTATGCAGACGACATTATATTTGACTCCGTCACTGTTATTTACATAGCAGATAGTGTTATTCGAATTAGAGTAGGGTAAGTACCACAACTAAAAAGTGAAATTAACTTTAATTTTTGAATTCGGTGGCAAAATACGAAAATTGAAAAGCAAAGACACCGACTTCCGAAATTAAAGTTATTTTTCACTTTTTTTTTTGTGTTTTTTTTGGAAGTCGGTTGTTTTTTTTTTTTTTTGTAAAAAGTTTTTTTTCAATTACCTACATCGTATATTCATAGAATAGTCGTAATTTTTCTTTTCGCCACGTAGTATATTGGCGATCTAAGTGTAATATGTGACAGTCCAATGCTCATTGCATTTCCTATGTCACACATTAAGACAATGATTACTGCCGGCAAGCTAATTAATATGTGAGCTTTCCTACTATGTTACAGTCAGTTTAAAGGTTTTTCTTGAGCTTTCCACAAAGTAGTAATAAAAGATTGATTGCTTACTAACTTATCAGGCATATGCCGACTTCGCTATGTCAGAGTAATCACCGCCTAAAAGTCTAGGCAGATGATGCTCTAAGTAGTCTTATATGTATAAGACTACTTAGAGCATCATCTGCCTGGACTTTTCCCAACTATGTATAGGTTGGCTTCCAGTCTAACCGGACACAGCTGATTACCGGTATGTTACATGAAGCGAGTGCCTATGTGACCTCGACAACCCAGTAACTGGGTAACACGATACCGCTTGCTAAGACTGGTTGTCAGACTTTCAGACTTCTGACTACCAGTAACGACTGTCAAAGAAAATCTACAAATGACAGCCGGGCGGGACCAACGACCTATCGTGTTTTCCGAAGCTCGGAGAGACGGTCACCTATCCACAGACAGACCTCGGCCAGTATTGCTTAACCTTGAAAATCGACCCGTGTAGCTGTTATTATTTAGCTTCGACCCCTATTAAGTGGGCAAGTCAGACATCAGGGCAGCTGCGGTTCCCTGAATCACAAGCACTTGGCCGACAAATAGACCTCTAACTGGTCGAAGGCAGGCTTACAGTTTATGACACTTTATTTTCTTTCAATATAAATCAAAATATTTTATTTCACATAAACCTACATGGGCACTTATGAAATGTCAGAAGCTAGGTGCACGGTTCCAATTGGTCGTTTCCTATGGAGAAGAGACGGCAAGAAACACCACGGTTACTCTTTAAAAAAATAATTGGCTTTTATATATTTTCGATGTCTTCAACGTAGTCTTTAATTTTGTTATATGCTTTTTTGATAAGGACACGTTTGATGTGGGTTTTGAACTTAACATCGCTAAGTTCCGTAACCGACTTTGGCAACTTGTTATAAAAGCGGATACTGTTTATAAGAAACGACTTACTAGTTTTAGTTAATCTAAATTTGGGTATCTCAATATCATATTATCTTTCAATCCCAGCTATGAAATCTCTTGCGGGAAAGTTCGAAAGGGACACCGGGACCTTGGCAACAGGCAACTGAAGGAACACGGGTGTTTTAGTCAGTAAAAGTCTGACACGCCCTTCCGTTCCGCCCAGAGCGGGAGAAGTCATTTGATGATTTTACACCCACAAAAAAAAAAAAAGCATCGAAATCTCAAAAATTCTCCAAAAGACAACAACAAATCATCATCATTCTCGCTCTTATCCCAATTTTGCTGGTGGTCGGCGCAACATGTCTCTTTCGTCCGTGCTGTTGGATTTATAACCCTCGCCTCAGCGCCGAGGATTGAAAATACAACAGTGCAAAAGAACAGTAGACTGTTACTTTTAATGAAGAAACTGGCCGTTCAAAATCAAAATCAAAATACTTTATTTCACATAAGCCTACATGGGCACTTATGAAACGTCAGAAGCTAGGTGCACGGTTCCAATTCGTCGTTTCCTATGGAGAAGAGCCGGCAAGAAACTCCATGGTTACTCTTTTAAAAGATAATTGGCTTATACAATATTTTCGAATTACAGTGTTAATAGTTATGGGAGGACAGTGTAGGCCTTTCAAAAAGTTTCAGGTAAAGTTCATAAAAAATAAATAAAAATAAAAGTCTAGTTAGTCGTCATCTCGGTAGTCACCCCCTTTCTAGCCATGGACAACTACAAAGCTTCACGACAATTTTAGGACAATGACCCTTAATTTCTACCTCATCTTTCTTTACAATTCTGAGCAACATTAAAATTTCTTCTACAGTCTAACAATACCCAATGATTCACAAAGCACACACCGCAAAGGTCAATATCACACATTGTAAACACTGCAGTGTGGCTTGCTTTAGTGTCATTACTCCAAACAAACCTGTATTTATTTGAAGAAGTAATGGCTTATTTGTTTAACGTCTGCAAAGACTGCTTGCTAGACAATGCGTTTGTGTTTTAAATATGGAAATGTGAAAGGAAAATTTGACAACTGGCATATTGAGAATTTTACAAGCAAGCTGCGTTCAGGAGATCAAACGCCGTTTGGGCTTGACGTTTGTTATTTGAACCATATAAAAATGTACTCTGTGTTTGAACCTCTTGCCGATGACAGCAAATAAACAGTTCATAGATAAAGGGTTTCCTTGGATGAAAATTGCTTGAATGCACAAAGTGGACAGGACTATAATAACCTAAACCTATTTTTACCCGACTACGACGAAGAAAAAAGGAGGGTTATGATTTTGACCGGTATGTATGTATGTTCATCTGTTCCCTCCTATCTTCTAACACCCTCATCACAATTTGACAAATGAGGTATCGTTGGAAGCGTCTTGATCGTCTGCTGGTTAAAGGCTTTGTGACGTCACACTAAATGGCGCCCTCTAAAGGAAATAAAGTCAGTAACAAAAAAAAAATTGTTTAATAGTATCATGTTGGATATCAAATGAAAGGTCTTAATGAGCACATTTCAAAAATATATACATTATAATCCGAAAAGAATTTAAAAAAAAAAGTATAATAACTAAAACCCAACTACGACTAAAAAGTTATAAACAAGACACGACAGACAGAAAAATTAAAAATCCGGAATCATACGTAATCAGTTCGATTTATGCCCTAACACGTGTGACTCCGGATTTTTAATTTGTCTGTCTGTGGGGTGTTATACCTTTTTAGTCGTAGATGGGTTTTAGTTATTATTACTTTAATTTTTGTGTTTCTTTCTTTCTTTCTATACATGAGAGAGCGTGAACAGATAGCTCAATAACAGCCCAACTGCTACGAAGCGGACTGGTAACCGACAGAATGCGAGTTCGATCCCCACTCGTTGCACTATTGGCGTGAACCCACTCTTGTCACAGCATAGTTTCATAAGAGAAGGATAACCGAAATACTTGTAATGTGCAACCCACATTGCTGCCCTAGTAAAATCACAGGTTTCTGCACTGCCATCTGACCTTGTTTTTTCTGTGGGGGAAATCTTCCTAGATAACCTCCGGAGAGGGAAAACGGAGGGTGCTGTTGGATTCCTACCGAGTAAAACTCCATAGTTCCATTTACTCGTGTTTTTTTAACATAAGTCGGGGGGCCCAAGAGATATTCGATTATTCGCGCGCACTCCCAACTGGAATGCCATCTGACCTACCTCCCAAAACCCAACAACTATAATTCCTGCTTGCTCAACAGGCACCACTCCTTAAAATACCGACAGTCTAGCCAAACCACAACTGCATAGCACTTAAAAGCTCTACAGCAAGGCGTGCTACTTTCACTTTCGGTGTTCCACATTCGCGGCCCGGTCATACCGCTAAACCGTTGCATGATTGCATCAGCGCTTATGTCATTGGAATTTCGTATGCTGGAGCATTTTTGTTTACTATGGCGTTGTGAAGGACGAATGGGCTCGGGCTCGTTATTTTGGGATCCCGAAGAATGGTCTTTGAAAATTTATAGTCAAAACAATTTGGTAGCCAGTATTGTATCTGAATGAAAAAGTCACAATTTTAAGATAATTTGATTTAGTATTAGATAACTATGCTAATTAATAGTCAATCACATTGGTAGGTATGTTTTTTTTCATTCATTTTCAACCGTAGTAGCAATTTCTGCAGTAGAATTTCAGTTGTTGTGGAAATTAGTCGTCAATGGCAGTCTGTGAAACCCCCTATCTCCTAGTGGACAGCTTCCTTCGTCTTTCGAAGTCGCCTGCTCCCACTCCGAAGTAATTTCCTCACTTTTAAGGTCTGTAGGTTAGAAGTGAGAAATCCTCATGTCACATTCCCCAGTCTCCTTAGTCCTCATGAACCCGTTTTTCTTAATAAACAAAATATATTAGAACAGCCTGGACCTGTATTAAATTTTTGCCAAACTGTTTCTATAACGCAAAATGCCGACAGGCAAAAAATATTTCATATCAATATCAATGTTTATGCTAATTTTATTTTATTATGCTCATTCCGGAGTTCTTCGCATAAAATTTGCATGTTCACCAAGAATGTTTGCAAAATTATGGTAATATTCAATAGTTTCGTTATGTTTAAAACATGGACTTCATCTGTCAACGACCATCGAGTAGAGACCATAAACTTTATGTCTGGTTTAGTCCTCCAGACCGCATGTTGGCCACGGGCGGCGGCCAATCTCAAGGGAGACTAGCCTTCGGCGCGGGAGATAGTATAAAGCACAAGTGTGTGCGCAGACACTAGTGCACTCTGGTGTCTGGTTTATACCATGGCAGTGACTAGACCCAGTGACTCGGAATTTCGGATCCAGTCAGTGGGTTCATGTCTATAGACGAGATCGGCAGTAAGTCAGGCGGGGGAAGCTATTCAGCACTGGACTAGGTCTACACGAGCCCAGTTGCAAGTAAGCGCTGGAGTGACTTACTGTACTATCACATTATTGGGCTCGTATAAACCTGTATTTAGCTCCTGTTTTATGAAACGGTTAGAAACTTAGCCCCTGAGGTGTACTGTGTATTTCCTGGTTTGAACGCAATACAGAAAATAGATTCAAATCAAATCAAAAGTCATTTATCCAAACTAGGCTGAGGATCAGGACGTTTTGAACGTCGAAACTACAAGACAGTCCCCCCAAAACGCCCACCCTTCACTACTCCCAATTACTTTAGCTGGGATGAAGCGGCGCAACAAACTCTCCAGCAGCATCTGTTAGAATCTGTCTTATATTGTCCTCTTATATCTAATTTAAGTTGTGAGTTAGCCCTCACAAATTGACATCTGGGTGTAAATAATGTACAGCACAACTTTTTTCTTAATATCCCTCGGCAAACTTCGTGTTTCGTCTGTCGTCGGATTTCTATCAGTTGCCATTTGCTCACTGGACGCTCTAAATTGACTTGGAAGTATATAGAGTTGTTCATCTCAATTCATCTTTATTGTGGATCATAGGAAAGTGTACGAGTACATAATACAGCTGGTGTTCATTTAGTGTCTTTCGAAAAGCTATGTCCTGCCCCTTAGGGCGTACAATAAAATGTAGGTAAGTACATAGAGTTAGTTAAAAACATGCATGTCAACAATAATATACAATACTTTACAAATTCTAGACTATTAAGTATTCGTTGGAGAAACAATTTTCAATAAACGAACAGTTCGTAAATGAAAGGACTCGCATCATGTATCGATACAAAACGCATCATGACTTAGCCAGATTGTTTTCTAACAGTGATTTGTCGGCAAAGAAGTCTTTCACAGAGTAATAACATTTAATCATTAACAGTTCACGTCGTTGTTAATACTCTTTTAACTTTTCCCGAGGGACATTAAACCTCAAACTGTCACAACCGAGACACAATAGAATTTTAATTGTTATCGGCCTTCTAATGGTCAATCAACAGTGAAAATAGTTGTTCTGTAGGTACAACTCTTGGCCACGTTATATCGTAAGAAGTTACCATCTTCATATGCAAACAAAGCTTCATCACTATGCCTACAGGAAGAAACAAACAATATTTTGGAGAATTTGGCCCAAAAGATCTTCGTAGGGAGGAGAAATTATAAAGAAACGCATACAACTGTCTAGCATTCTAAAATGTAAGTCTACGTAACATATTGGACGAGCTTTGATGCAGATATGCACAATCGACGCTATCTACTTTCTTCTTACGCTTGTGCGGAACATCTACGATACAGGTTGTGTCAAGATTAATATGGATTGTTTTAATCGACGGAATGGGTTCGAATGGCTTCTATAAATCCTAAAACCTACTGGCAACTCCACTGAACTATCGAACGAAACGTTAGCGTTAATATAAGCACTCAACCACACACAGTTTTCTTTAAAACTTTATTCACTTTATAAAGTCTCCAAATTCGGCAGTAATATGAAATGATTGGGCCATTGTAGGGGACTCCACGGAAGAGACTTTAAGCTTCTTAGTGAATCGGAACAAAAACCAAAAGAATAGGTACAAGAGTGCGCAAACTCAGCTTAGGGGGAGGAGAACACACACATACAGAAAAATGATGAAAAAAATGTCGATTTTCGCAAAAAAAAAAAATGTTTATTTTCAAATGAAGGCAGTTTTTTTCCTCAATGCTTTATGAGGACGCCTAATTACTTCCAATCATTACGGAGTTTTATTTCATCGTGACAGATCATTTAGTTCCAAAGTTACAACGTTTTGTTTACACTGGGGTCACAGAAGCGAATAATTTTTTAAAGATTCCAATAAAAAATATTGCGATTTATTAAAATATTTTTTCCGTCGATAAAATTAAGCATAGATTCCCTCATTTTGATATGTGCACATTATAAAGAATCACACTGTTTATACATTTGCCACTGGTTTGATCTACTCAGATCATCATTATTCCCCTGTCCTTATATCAATTTATTTGGGGTTGGCGGAACATGTCTGATCAGAAGACAACCAAAAAGTTCTGGGCAAATAGGCCGAGTCTTGTCCCTCGAACGAGACGCCACTATTTACCCGACTACGGCGAAACAAAAAGCAGGGTTATGATTTTGACCGGTATGTTTTTATGTTCAATTGTTCATCTGTTCCCTCATATCTTATAAACTACTCATCACCATTTGACAAATAAGGTATCCTTGGAAGCGAACACAGACAGACAAATTAAAAATCCGGAGTCACAGTAATCTGTTCGATTTATGCCCCCTAAAACGGGTGACTCCGGATTTTTAATTTTTTTTTCCTGTGATGTCTTGGTTATACCTTTTTAGTTGTTTGACTTTATTGTCGTAGTTGAGCTTTAGTTTTATTTTATAACTTATATTTAGCTTAACGTTCAAAACACACCCTATATAACTCTCGAAAAAAAAGTTTCATTGAATACACGAACTCATTACATCAACATCCATTTAGGCATACATCGTCTAACAATCGTGCAAGCAGCAAACGACAAACAGACACGCAAACATTCGGCAACCCAGGGAAAGTTGTGGGAGCTACCGTAGTTTGATACAAATGATATTATGTAGGGTTTCATAACTTGCGGAAGTTAACAAGTTTACTGCATTTAATTGTAAGGTTGTGTATAGGCTTGTAGAAAAAATATCGATATATCGAAATATCGATATTTTAATGCAATATTTGTTATTTCGATGTATCGATATAAAATATCAAGTATCGGAAATGTATCAAAAACGATATATTTCCAATAGCAACACCGTTGTCGCCACTGACTAAAACCGCTGGAATTCAGAGCTTTAAAAAGTATACTTTTTTTAAGTTTTTTTATGTATATTACTGAGTACTTTTGTTTCCTAGTTTGGTATTTAGATGATTATAAAACTTGTACTCATATTTTAACTATTGTCGTATTTCTATGTATTTTACTGTGTACACACGGCTACACATCAAGCTATACATTTCCAGGTTATTCTGATCTCGCATTGTATAGGATTTCAGTACTATGCGAGGTCAGCTTATACTGGAAATGTATAGCTTGATGTCTAGCCGTGTACATGAATAATAAAATAAATAAAACTTGGACTACATAAAGAAAAATTTTTTTTTGAAAATTCCTACGATATATCGATTTTTTTTTTTCGATATATCGAACTTGATATTGATTTTTTTTTAAATATCGATGCGATATATATCGATTTTTTTTTATATTTCTTGCATCCCTAGTTGTGTAAGTGTCCTACGGTTTAACACGTTTAAAAATAAACTTGAAGGAAATGTCTAGAATTCAATGAATCATTCATTGAATTCTTTCTAACTGAACAGACAGTTGTGCTGCTTGGGAGTTTGTTGCGCCATTTCTTCTTCCCAGCTAAAGCACTAGGAAGTGTCGAAGGGTGGGCGTTTTGGGGGACTGTCTTATGTTATTTTGACGTTCGAAAAGTGCTGATTCTCAGCCTAGTTTGAATACTTTTGATTTTGAATTTTTCAAGTGACAAAGACAAGAAAATAGTCAAAGAATAGAGCCTCTTTGACTATAAAAGGAACATATTTGGTGCTTCCCCAAGGTGCGTTTTCGGCATAGATAACGATCGCTTTACGACCGAATTAGTCTCATTAAGACTTTGCGACAGAATTCGGTCATAAAGCGATCGCTAACTAACCTTCCTCAAGAATTAGACCCGATTACACCAAACTATTCTTAATGAGTCATTAAGAAATGTTCTTGTCCTTGAGATGGGCAAAGATCGCCACTCACTGGACGCCTGAAGGAGGACATCACCGTCGAGGTAGACCGTGGCGAAGGTGGTGTGACGATCTATGTTTGCGGGGCCAACATGGCCAGAAATCGCACAAAATAGAGAGATTTGGAAGGAAAAAGGGGAGGCCTTTGCCCGGCAGTAGGACACACAATAGGCAAAGAAAAAAAGAAATGTTCTGTTAAAATAGATGTGGACGTCAAGTGATTACGTTTAACGCGTTGTTAAGAGAATTAACCATGCGTTAGTACGTGGTGAAACACTCACTACGCCTAACGGGCCGTTATCTATGTGATTGGACGTTAAAACTAACTGAGTATAGTGAAACTAGCTCTAAGGCTATCAAATGCAAAAATACTTTTTCAAATCCCACTGGTGGTGCCCGAGATTAGCGCGTTCAAACAAACAAAAAACTCTTCAGAATTATTATTAGTATACATACTAGATTTCTAACTTCAATGATGTAGCAATTAACCACAGTCTGAGCTTGTGGTAAGTTACTTTATACAGCTCAGTTAATACCTGTGTGGCGGTATCTACATCGCCACATTCGAACTCCGCATCAAAGACCTGACGTCACATAAATCCTGCATCGCGCGATTAAAGTTTACCGTGCAATGGACATGTATACAAAAAACCCGACATCAATCGTTGGGCAGTTGCTCGCCAAACACAACAGCCGTCTGGTCGAATGATCCTCCCTTTTCTATGGTGGATGAGTGAACTTTACACCCTAATCCTCATACCCCTAAACCTGACCTCTCTGTATTTCCTGGAGATGACTTAAAGTATATTTGCAAGGATTACTTTATATTCCTCGATTTGTCGTTTTAGCTATCGGAAAACACAGACGCGCACAGCGGCACACATAACAAACGTGCTCACGATACTTTTTCGGCTACTAGCCCAATAAAGTCAAGGACTTTTTTGAAAAAATAACCACTCATAGTCTAGTGAAGACTAGACTAACAGCCACACGGGTCGAACGATCAGATTAAGCTACGCTTGCCGGGGTTGATCCGTGGATGGGTGACCATCTTTACATACCGAGACTCCTCCGTGCCTCGGAAAGCACGTTAAGCCGTTGGTCCCGGCTGTCATTCGTGGATCTATGACAGTCGTTACGGGTCGTCAGAAGCCCGAAAGTCTGACAACCAGTCTTACCAAGGGGTATCGTATTACCCAGTTACTGGGTTGTGGAGGTCAGATAGGCAGTCGCTCCATGTACAATGCTGGTATTCAGCTGCATCCGGTTAGGCTGGAAGCCGACTCCAACATACACAACAACCAACCAACATAGTTGGGAAAAGGCTAGGCAGATTGATTGACTCAATAGTCTAGTGAAGGCCCTAACTCCTAAGAAAACACTCATAACAGTCTGTAGGCGGGCAGCGTTGACCTGTTACGTAGCAAATGACCTTTCAATGCGGAAATTATGCCGTGGTAAGTTGTTCCTAGTTTCAAAGTAGATACACTATAATAAGAGAAGTACAGGGAACTCATACTCAAGAATATTATAATACGTGAGATATATATGGGATGATGGGATGTCACGTATTATTCAAGAATAGGAGTGACATGATGTGTACTTATGGAAAAGTATTATTTTTCTTTGGTCGAGTTTTTTAAATCGTATCTTATTTCAATTTATAATACACATTTTTTCATAGCCCGAAGTTTTGCCAAACTTAAGTGGCAGTGGGCAGGGCATATTGCTCGCAGAACGGATCGAGCCGAAACGTTCTGGAGTGGCGACCGCGTACCGGAAGACGTAGCGTTGGAAGGCCCCCCACAAGGTGGACCGATGACCTGGTTAAGGCCGCGGGAATGCGCTGGATGCAAAAAGCACAGTACCGGTCGAAGTGACGGTGCTTGGGGGAGGCCTATGTCCAGCAGTGGACTTCTTTCGGCTGAAATTATGATGATGATGATGACTAATTGTATAGAGAGGTAAAATTAGTGAGTTTTTATCTTCGGAACTACTGATCCGATTCCGAAAATTATTTCAGTAATACGAAGCTACAGTACTGCCGTGTGTCATAAAAAACCAACTAATTTCACGCGGACGAAGTCGCAGGCAGAAGTTAGTTACTTATTTATAATTTATACATTAATTAATAAAATGGTAAGTAACGAAGAATTTTTGTCCGTTTATCTGGATGTATACGTTTCGGATTGGCGCAAAGACAACTGGACGGATTTGGATGAAATTTGGTACTCAAGACAGTTTATAACCTGGATTAGCATATACTTTTAATGCCGGTAGTACTTCCCGTGGGATTTTTGTCCGACATACACACGGGCGAAACCGCGGGAAAAAGCTAGTGTTATAAATGTGGCGGTACCTACATCGCCACATTCGAACTACGCATCAAAGACCTGACGTCACACAAAAATCCTGACGTCACAAAAATCCTGCATCGCGCAATTAGAGTTTACCGTGCAGTGAACATATATATACCAAAATCCAATATCAATCATTGGGCAGTTGCCCGCCAGACACAACACCCGTCTGGTAGGAGGATCCTCCCTTTTCTATGGTGGATGAGTGAACTTTACACCCTGTTCCTCCTACTCCTAAATAAATATGTAAGTAATTGAAATACGATACAATTAAACGCGAACTTGAGCATCTCGAACATGACGTTAAACACTACCGTTTCGTGTGACTAATGTTTTTGGTGTATTTACCTCATAACGGTACATTTTTGTCCCGCTCACTCCAACAGGAGTGTGAGCGAAATGGAAGACACCAAGCGCTTAAAATAAGATGTTTGTCTTTGAACAAAGAATTTAACAAGGACTTTATTATTTAGGTTTTGTCTCATAGCAATTTTAGTGAAATTAGTATTTTGCGGTTTACTGCCTTTATGAACCTTTCAGAGAGCTAATCCTGGCATCCTTTCTTAGGATTTTAATCGTGTATTAAGCAAAAATTTTTAAGACAAAAGAATTAAGTAGTCTTATGAATGTTCGAAATGAAATGAAATTGTTTATTCTGTAAATAGGACATTGGAATCACATGTAAAAACGTCATATTAAAAAATATTAAAAATAAGCTAGATGAGGTCAGCGTTTCCTATCTGACTACTCTGAGAACAAAGGCCGAAACAAACTCAGAGGTCGAAAGTCTATGGGCTGTGTAGGTAAGTTACCTACTGCTGGGGAGTTTCTTGCGCCACTTCTTCCTAGCTAAAGCACTAGGAAGAGGTGAAGGGCGGGCGTGCCGGGGGACTGTCTTATGTAATTTTGACGTTAGAAAAGTGCTGATTCTCAGCCTAGTTTGAATAAATGACTTTTGATTTTTGATTCTCAGCACATTTTGAATAAAAATGTTGGGTTTCGATTACTGGAAAATGTTTGATATGGTCATGTGTGTGTCTGTATCGTAACTTGAATGCGTATGTATGTGTGGTGTGAAGTTCTCATAAACTTATGAACTATGTGTAATGAAATCCATGATACAAATTGTGCTGCAACTAACCTGCTTGTGAAATGGTGGCATCATCCCGTTCAGTCTGTGTCAGGCCCATGGCTGGTCGCGCGCAAGCTTCATCACTGTAAATAAAGAATTACTTAGCACTTCTTCATCTTAGAATTATCTTCACCTTCGTTTGGATTACGCTAACGTCTCATGAATGGTCGTAATTCGTATTCGTAGGCGAAAACTTAACAAAGACAAAGTCATATCATTTATTTCTATTAGCTAAAATTATAGGCACTCGTATGTGGATATGAGAAATAGTGATCGACAAAAGTAATGTGGCGTTAAATGAGAAACGAATTTCCGGCAGTGTACCAATGCTCGGTTCTTATAAAAAAAACGAATCGTTATTCTTACCAATAGTAACTCTTTTTTATTGCCAAACTGGGCATATAAATAGATTCGTAAGCTAATTTTATAGCTACTTCCATATGGGAGGGTCTACTGTGCAAATCTATGAGATCATTGCTTCATTATTGGTAAAGATACAAGAGTCTTAATTTTAACCAATAACGGTCCGTAAATTATAGTATTCGGCAATTAGGCAGATATAGTTTTTCAGTTAGTAACAACAGCCAAGACGATGGAAGATACGAGATAAAATACCGGTGTGGTCTAACTGTGGCTAATGCGGCATTTCACGTTGATTAATGTCTATCAATCACGTAAAACGCGTTTAAGACATGCTCCGCAAAGTTCGTTACGTTTTTGTGAAGTAAGACTCAAGTTACGATGGCACACTCCAGTGGGTAATTAGTGCATTTTATTAGATACATTTTACACTGGTCCTTTGCGCCTGTCATTACAAAATGTATTAACCCAAATGATGAAAAGGTGGTCCAGTGATCCAAAACAGAAAATTAAGACAATAAATGACAAAACCATAATTCTCAATTTTGTCTTCTTTAATAGCAGGTATTGGATGAGGATGATTGAAATTAATTTATCAATCTTTACTAATATTACAAATGCGAAAGTAACTGTCTGTCTGTCGCGCTTTCAC
This sequence comes from Lithophane leautieri, assembly GCA_949152455.1. Taxonomy (NCBI): domain Eukaryota; kingdom Metazoa; phylum Arthropoda; class Insecta; order Lepidoptera; family Noctuidae; genus Lithophane; species Lithophane leautieri. The sequence continues at coordinate 3,414,772 of OX424479.1, read as the reverse complement.
GCCAAAACTACTGAACCGATTTAAATGGAATTTGGTACACAGTTAGTAGAGTCTGAGAAAGGACATAGGCTACTTTTTATCGACATACCACGCTGGCGAAGCCGCTGGCGGAAGCTACAGGAAAATACAGGGCATTTACCCTATGACATTTACTGCACAGGGCGTGTCATTAAAAGACTTATTGCTTCATATAAGAGCATTATAAATTGTAATAGGAAAACCTAAAAAAAAAAAAGCTTAACCCAACATCTCCCAAATCTGTTTTAAAGTTGGGCTAACCCCCAGCTCCCAGTTTTCGACAGCCTACTAATTGATTTGCTGTTGTCACTGATCACAGCAGTCAAATTGAATTTGACAGTTTAGTCAGCAAGTTTTTGTTTTCCCATTTACGAACTGGGTGTTGGACCGCTAATAACAGCCCATGACATTACCTCAGCAATCTCTCCTTGTAGCAGACCACAGTGCGACGCTCGTCACTGACTCCGATGGAGAAGGTGGCGAGGTCTGCCCGGCAGAGCTGTTCCACAGAGTTGTGGATCAGAAACCGCCGGTAGTTGCTTACTGGAGGAAACACTAGCACGCTGAAACATTATGCTGATATTAATGTTATGTATTTTTAAACTGTGATGACTGAATGGTCCCTTTCTTAATTTATTTTATTTATGTACACACAAATCACTGAAAAGAGAAAATTATGTAATATGATATAGCAAAAATAAAACAGGTAAATTTAAAAAAACTAAGTTTATTTTTTATTTAAAAATTCTTGATATTGATATGCTTAAGTCTGCTTTGATAACTTTGAAGTTTAAAAGGTATATTTTATAATTATCTTTTTGCACATCTCATTAATTGGATTCTAATCTAAGCTGCAAGGGGCTGGACAAATTATAATAGGTTTTGTTAGCAATGGTAGGAATATAATGGCTAAATTATGGGCTTAATAGAAAATGCATGGATTTAAGACACAAGCCCTTAGGCAATAGTTGGTAAAGAGGAGACTAAAATTGAGCAGGAAGTTAACATGGACTGAATGAAAATTTCATTTTCACTTACAGAATAAAAATTTCAAAATTCACTGATTATAAAAATTATGTCTCTAACGCCATCAAAGGAATTAATTGTCTTTTCGGAACCCAAGCTCCAACCACAGATAGGGGTTAAAAATAAATGGAATGACCAAATTAATAATTCATAAATAACCTTAAATGAAAATAATGTTGGGTACATTTCAGCATACTCATGCTAGACCTATAAAAGGAGTACATAAAAAATACAGCCGGCATGACTTGTATTGCGATACTACAGTGGTTTATAGCTAAGAAACTATTGCAAATTGCAGGCGTTACCCTGCGTGCAATACACCGATAATTAGCGGACACGGAAACAGTGTGTTGCAGCTTTTTTTACCGCTCCATGAATATTTTATCAGCGTTCAAGGTGCCATCTCGCCTCGCATCATTTGATTTGCGACCTACGTTCGTTTGCGCTTGACACATAATAACCTTGAAAATATTAAGCATTATCTATGTTATACAGCACCTTACAGCAGCATTTACGACCTCGAATATTCAACAGAAAAGCTCCAAAACAGTAACTTATTACAAAAATGCGTCTGAATAACATTATAGATAAAATTGTTTACCTGTCAACTCTTCCTTCGGATAAAAAACATCTTAGGTCTTCGTTGACATCTTCGACAAAGTTGTCGTCTGCTAGGCTGAGGAACCGCTCTACCGTTTTGGCACCCAGTTTGACGGACAAATGATAATTACAAATAATTAAATAAAAATATCTATTCACGTGCCAAACGGGAATCTATCAGCCATCCATTTTCATTTTACTCACACACAGAGCCTATAAATAAATACAATGGCGTTTACACACACATTGCAACTTCAAATGTCAAACTAGTGATGTACTCATCTCATAATAGTGGTTTAGTCGATTACTGAAAACCGGTATTATTGAATAATAACTATTCAATCAATGAGATTGTTACGTCTGCACTACACATTGGTTTGGTCTTAACCTTTTCGCATAATCTATGGTCTCAACGTTGGCTCCAAAAGCAAAAAGATCCTCCATGTGGATAGAGAAAATAGGATTACGAACCCAGTGGTGAAACATAACACAAGTAATCATCAGGTGAACCATTCTGATTTACAGTCTATCGCAACAAAGAATTAAACTGTCTAATGTTGCAAAACAAGTTTGTTTACTACTAGTAATTTTATTAGTGTTTGGTTTTCAGCAAAAATCCAAAATTAATATTATATTTCAATTTATTAAATATTTGTTTCATTAAACCTAAATTACAGTTACTCCATTAACTAATAAGAACTAAGGAGACGTTAATTCGTAAATACCCTTCCATGGAGATTTCTTTAAATTATCCTAATTTTAGTTTTACAAAATAATAACCGACGAATACTAATTAAAACATAAGTAACAAAAACTAAATATACATTTGAGGAAACATAAAATACGTGAATTCATTGAACTAATAAACAATTCAACTAAAATATCTTGACTTGAGGAAGGTAAATTTAAACTAATTTAGATTAACTTCTAGGAATATTGAATACAGATACCCACTTCCTTTTACATCATATCTTTGTGTCAATAAGCTAGACATCCATTGCACAGCTAAATTAACTTATAAAAGGGGATTATTTACATCAAAGCTTAAACACAGATTGACCCAAAAAGCACAAGCTATCGTGGCGCCCTCTGCTATAAAAAAACACTTATCAAGCTATCACTGTTGTTTCTTTCAAACTTACAAAAAATAAGGAAGCCTAGCTTATTTCTGACAGTAATAATAATTGGGAAGTGTTGAGTCGTATTTAGTTACAACACATAAAAAAATATCTATGTTGTTTACAAGTCGATCTTAGGTCTATACTGCAGTCTGAGCGGGGGGTCGCGGAACCGCCAACGTGTTACGTACACGAACTTTAATGTATGATCCTTTCCTAGTAATTCGTCGTTGCATAGTATATCAATCTGCAATAAAAAAATATGGGTTAATAACCAAAATAACAAGTCAGCATATATTATATATTTATCAAGCTTAACAACAGAACAGGTGTTTTTATCACACCTGTTATCGGTCAAGCTAAAACATTGTTATTTGTGTTTGAAAACTCATTTACACTTCTTGATAAGCAAAGGTGATGTAGAATTGCAAAGGTTTCAAGCACATATTAGGGCGAATTTTACTAAACTTTTATATTGAGTTTGTCTTATCCTGCGAATAAATTTTGAATTTTTGACAGTTTTCCATATAAAAACTATCAGAAAACAATTTTATTCCAGAGATAACAATTATCTAAGTTTGATAAAGTCAGCCCTTAAATGTATTGTTCTTTAAGGAGGAACATACGGTCTGTTCCGGGCCATTTTCCCGCTAGATGGCGCTGAAGTCAGCATTTTTGGTTTATTTTGTTTTACGTGAAATTGGAGCATTACTAAGTCGTAGGAGTAATCTTTGCGAAAATCAGCCATTACGCTTTATTGAACTTGGTCATAGTAATGCCTCAAAATCCACCCAATTAGACACAAAAACAGAAAATAACATCTACCATTGAATATACAGTCTTTTACACACACATACGTATTCCCTACGTTTACAAAGATTGAACACTAGATGGCGTGTATTTAAAAAAGTGGGCTGAACTTTTTTGTAAGACTATTTTTAGGAAAATAAAAGTTGTATTTATAGGCGAAAACTATTTAATTGATAAATAATTTTGGGAAATAAATAATGTCAACAATATGTACAATAACATATGTATTTAATTTTATTACCTTACACTAATTAAATTAACTATCAAAACAAAACTATTTGAAGTGACACAATGATACATCATTTATAACATAACCAAGTATTACAATAATTACAGACATTACAAAAATATGTTAGAAACTTTATATAAGTTATAAACAAGAGAACAACAAATCGAATAAAATACAAAATTTTGTATGCGATTATAACCAGGAAGGCGAAACAATATTTTCATAATGTCTAAAGCACTTTTATGTACAAAAGTTTTTAGTAAAACAAAAATCTAAAGAGCAGCTTACTGAGTTCAATAAAGTATTATTTCACCTTTTACAGTAAATACAAATAAAAAATAATATACAATGATAATGTTGATTCTAAACAAACTACTACAAAAATACAACTGAACAAAAATCATTTCTTCTTGTCTTGAAACCACTGCTACACAGCTGCTGCAAAGAAAAATAACTTTACTTAGTATATTTCTTACTTTTGACGAATATTATTTAATAGTCATTTCAAAATGTTATTTACCATCAATCTCCAAAGCTGCTCTAAAATGGACTCGAATTTCCAACAGATATTGATGTTGAAGTACCGTTTTTCACTAGAATAACATAATAACTTATTAACTGATACAATTTATAAAGTAAATAAACGAAAGTAATACCTAGTAATAGATACTGGTACATACTTACCATTCAAATCTATACATTTCGCATTTTTCTGAACACGTCTCAAAATTATTTCTGGCAAAATACAGTTTTTAAAGAAGTCTAATAGCTTCGGTATCATATTGCTGATAAATTCATTATCTCGACAAACTTCTATCACAGTCAAAGGTTCAGTGACTGAAATAAAACATATGAAGTAGCACTTATCCATTTTGCCGACACGCATTTGTCCTTGAACCTGAAATAGATTTTAATTATAATATGAGAAAACTAGATACTGAAATAAATTATATAGAATACCATCCGCACTTGGTCGATATACCATCTAGTCCCACTAAGCGCTTCTCTTCCACATTTATTATGCGCACGGCCAAAGTGTGGAACTCTCTGCCAGCATCTGTGTTTCCCTTCCACGTATAACCCATCAGCCTTCAAAACAAAAGTGAACAGGCATCTTCTGGGCTTGCTCGTTCCATCATAGACCTCATCTATCGCTTTCCATCAGGCGTGTACGAGGTCAAGAGCAGTCCAATACAAACATTAAAAAAAATTAATCAACTTACTTGATAGTAATAATCGTGCTTTTTATTCATAACTAAAACATTATTATCCAATTTTAGAGCAAAGTTTTTCTTTTCTACTGCACCTGCATCTAGGCTTTGATTTTTCCGCGCCAATGATGGAAAGTACTTGATCTCAACACAACACACACAACAGCTCTCTCATTTTCAATTAAGTATACCTGTAACAAATTGACACAAAATATATAACAATGAAATGAAGCACTTCCATGACATTTGATACAAGAAATTCAATCGCCTATCGTGTTCGTAATCTTTGGTCTCTCGCGATTATAACTAGTATTATAATTTTCTACATTTTCCAAATATATAGTAAATAAAATCGAAGCTTTTTATAGTAAACTTACCATCTGGACTGCCAGCTAAACATCCAAATTCTTCATCAATAAAAAGACCTGAAGGCCTGACAATTTTATTATATTGTTGCATGAACATACTTTTTGCCACATTCTCATTTTGCTGCCCATATAACATGTCTTTTGTACAAATATTCTTTTTATATAGAATATCCTTTACATGATTGTGACATGGAGTGGTAATACGGCTTTTGCAAATCTGTAAACATAAAAGATACACAATAACGGTGTCGTTTGTACGCCGGTTTGTTGGTTCGAGTAGACATTGTAGACATAATCTAAATCTGAAATAATGAATAAGAAAAAGAATGTGTTACTATTATACACAGTATTTGAATAAAATCCAATAGTATCGTATTTCACAACCATATAAACAGCACGGAGTCGAAGTCTTGTAAGATAATCTGTCAACTGATGCAGATGCAGAATTCATTATTGTGGCGATTACGTTCAGAACTCTAACACATCCTGAGAAAATAGAATAATAAAATGTATAGTAAAATTTTACTTATCTTTAGATTCCTGGTAGAATATTGGTCGACAATGAATGAGATACTTATTTATTTATTTTTAAACAATAAATCACCTCTATTTGAAGTAAGAAACTCAATTATTTGTTTGTTTCTGAACGCACCACACCATGCCGGCCGCCGACGAAACTGCGAGGCACGTGACCAGAGTATAATAATAATAGCGGGGCTGACGAGACATCACAAATAAAAATAATGTTTATCTGTCTGTAAAATGCATACAAGGTTTTTTTTACATAACCTGGCAAAACCATATCCCATGACTGCGCCACCCATTCTTCGATTTAGTAATGTCTGTAATTTGGATTTTGAGACTACTTTGGTGGCTTACCGAATTGTAATAATTTAATTTATTGTTGACCAAAAAATATACAAATTGTCAGCATCGACCGGATACGTAGGTAATAACTACTGTGACGAGATTTTAGCGTCTAAAACCCAACTCACGGGCCAACTGGCTGTTTTAATACCGCCGAAATATGGTACTTACTTTTATTTTACAATAAAATAGCATATTTTGAATAATTAATAAAATTATTATACCTAGTATACATTGCATTATTTCTATTCAATTGGTATCAAATACCTACTAGAAATAATGCAATTTGAATTAATGAAAATAGCATCACATTTTATCACGCAACAAATTCCGCGCGCAAATCCTAGTGCATCAAGCGAGAAACTTGAAAATGTATTTTTGTTACATTTCAATCATTACGAAACGAGCGAACGAAGTTTGGCAACGTGTGTCAATGTCGATTAGGTCAAGTACTCAAGGATAGGAAGTACGGCAACGTCGCGTCTACGAGTAATGATATTTTAAATGTTGCCGCACAACAATAATAATTATGTAATAAAATTGTTTACATTGCCGTCTAAGGTCGTGAGTGTTATGGTAATGAAATGTTTCTTTTTTAAATGATAGGTAGAAAATAAAATAGATCAATTATCTTATTATATATTGTTTTATCAGAATTATAATATCGCCAGGACGCCATCTAGCGCTGCAATTTCTAAACTACAACAAACATGGCGCTATATTTTGCTTGTCAAAACGAACCCACACATGTAAAGAAATGTCAAATTTTGCCTGGATTTCGTCATCGTTTTTCTCAGTTATTAATGTAAGTTATTTCCTAAAAAGGTCGTTTGCGAACACATTTCATTGTAGAAAAGTGATAAAATGATTCGTTTTTAACAAAGAGTGTCTATTTTTAGCTTAAAGTCAAATTTAAAAATGTATGGGCGGCCGATCGGAACATCAACCTTAAAGTTCTTTAGAGTTGATACATTGCTTATCACAGTTTGACTTACTTCTCTATACTTCTCCATGCCACTTAAAACCTTCTTAGCTATAAACTTCTTGAGGTGCGTAATAGTGGCCTGTGCTGAGCACCGGATGAAGCTGCGCTTTAGAGTCCGCAGGGACGTTGATATGCACTCCAGGCATACATTGACCTGGAAAACGAGAAAATTTATTGATTGTGATGGACAATGGTTAATTTAATTACTTTTTAGAAGAAAAAAAAAATAGTTCTTGTCACACAATGTTAAATAAAACAAGAGTATTCTTGTAGCAGCTGAACAATAAATATATTGTAAGAATAGTAGAGAATTCTCCATAATAGGTTTGAGGAATTTTGTGTTCCGAATTTGGTTTCAAGTTCAGACCATATTGGATGTGTATCAGACTCATCAGAATATCTTCTAAAACATTGCTTAATCATACTATATAAATGAATGAGTTTGAATGCCTTTAATCTTGATAACTAATGAATAACAATCAAGATACACTTACTATAGTTTATATTCTAACTAGGTACTATTTTGAATGTCACATAAATACATACCTGTTCATCTTTTCTATGGCTGTCAGTATTGTCTGGCTGCTCTGGCTCGTCAGCTCCAGGCTTGTCCGCAGCCAATGCCGCATCCTTGGGGCATGGCAGGTTGCGTGCGCGATAGAAGTCACGCTCGCGCTTTATCTCATCTGGAAATAACAGAGCTTGTGCTTTGAGTTTGATACATAGTTTAAATAAATATGTTCCCTATTGATTTTCTTGATAAATTTAACTAACTTATTGTTTTGCAAAGTGAGTTTAGAACTACTAATTTAATTTTAAATTGACAGTGATTACAATAAGATTTGTTGTAACTGTTTGTTCAATTATCTGTATTTTAAGCAAAATGTGTTTTCCTGTATTAGGATAATTATATTTAAACCTTTTCAAGCTAGTCTATAAAGCTCTGCAATTTTTTTAATTCATAGGAAAGTTTTCTATTGAGAGCTGCGATAACTTCTTCAAACATCTATTGTGTAAATGGTTATGTCCCTTGATTCATTTAACACAGTTATGAAATAGTTGGAAGTTTGAACGCCACTGTGGTGCACATCCTCTCTGGTGCATGAACAAACACCAAACTGTGCTTTTGTGTAACTTAGTCTTATTTTACATAGAATAAATGAATAATCTATCTCCATTTCTCTTCCTAATCAATCATATTATGCATTGATTACAGTTCAATTCAGGGTGAGAGCCTGGTGATCCATCACACAGGCTATATGCCTAGTATGAACTCCAGTCTCTCAGAAAGGATCATATTTCACGCATTTTTGTCAAAACGCTCCGGTTCTTGTCTCAATGTTTATAATTATGTGAACCTTTGTGAAGAGAGAAAATAAAGATTACTATTACTATTAGATAAGAAAACCGTGTCATACAATTGCACTCCTAGACCTTCCACTTACACCGAAGACAAGACAATATAACTTAATTTTCCTTGTAACGATACTACTCTAGTAAAATACTCACTATCCTGCAGATCTGGCACTAACTTATACACTATGTCCTGCATTGTCCGGTCGAAGCTGATATACTGTAACGGGTGGGACTGGTGTATCACTATGTCGCATGTTGGACATGTATTGTTCTCCTCCAAATGTTTCACTAAGCAGCTTTTACAGACTGTAAAGAAAATGGTTGGATTAGTTTTTTTTGTTGCTCAAATTACGGTTTTGCGACTGCTAGGTAGTTTGAGAATCACTTTGTCATTGTTTTCACTAAGAGTAGATTAAGAATGTAGCGGGAAATATTGATTGGTAACTAATTTTGATTGCCATGACACTTTGGTAAAACACATTTTGTAAAAAGTATTAAAAGTTTATCAAAATATGTGTTGTACAGGATTATTTATAGAATGAACATTTTATAGATTAATTTACAAGAAAATACAATAACACTTACACGTATGAAGACACTCAGTAACCGTGGTCGCGTCGATGAAATAGCCGCGACATATTTTGCAAGTAATGTGACTGTTTAGTGCTTTTAACTTTATCCTCCTTTCCATTGTCATCCTAAAACTACGGTGGAGTCAAAAACATTAGTGAAACTAACTTAAAACAGGTTGAAAATAAAAAAATTAGAACATAAATGCAAAGTCTACAATCAACAACTCAACACTTCAAATGCGTTTAGTTTTTCATAGGTATGACAGACACAGAATGTCAAATAACGTATACATGTGCATTTGGTTCAGCATTTAGAAAAACATCGATTTTGATACAATTCGTGCATCTGATTCAGTTGTTTTTTATAGTGGTACTAGATCAATAGATCACAAATAATTTACTTAAAACATTTTGTCATGTATAAGTTATTTTTTTAACGCATTGTTTTATAGAAGAGCACTTTCGAAACGTATAAATGCGACCTTCAAAATGGTGGCTTGTATTTATTTGACATTTTTGCCATTCGATTCTAGACCTTCCCAAGGGCACTTGAAGTTTAAAATTAAACATTGGGATCTAGCAAAATTACCACAGACTACTTAGAGAACTAACGTCAGACTAGAAACAAGACAACACGGGACGACGGGGAAATATCAGCAAGGCTATTGGCTATCGTTTTCATTGTCACTGTACTTATTACAGTTGTACAGTACACCGGACTTTGATGACAGTAGGCGAGTAGGCGGAAGACCTTGTTTGTAAAAAACGAGCATTTTTTGCTTCAGATGACAACACATGTAGTACACTGGCAATATTTTATCCTATACAAAGGTGCAATGAACTTGAGCTGTCAAACTGCAATCTTGCGATTGTGATTGCGTAACGCAACTTGTATTTGGGGATATCTCAATAAAACATCTCACATTTTGTATTCAAATTTATATTATTGTACACACTTCTTTATCACAAAAACATTATTTTATTTTTCTTTTTAATTTACAACACAATAATAACTTATTTTAGTTTGATTGACACAGGTATTCAAATAATAATTATAGACATTGAATCATACAACAGACCTACAGGACATAAGGGGTAAATTAAAATGGCTAGTGAAACTCCACAGACCTGTTGGGTATCAATATGTAAACAGGATAAAACAAAGAAAAAACGTGTTTCTTAACTTTAAGAAACTGCACTAAACGAGGTCTTAACAAAAAAATTACATCCAATCATTTTGTTTTTTCAACCTCTCAGGCGCCGCACCTGTCTAACGTCATTAAATTAAAGTTATAATTGATCACCGCGCGTCTACCAAAAGTATAAAATAAATAATAAACTCGACAAATAAACACATAAATTAATGTAATAAATAACACACACATTTCATAAAGGTGAATAAATAATTTGTGACAAAATATCAAACATTAAGATTCTATGTACGTAGTACGTACTATGTTTGTGATGTACTTGATGTCATGTATTTTATTTATAGAAGAGTTACACGTTACGGTTTACGACATTTAACTAATCTTGACTTGATGGCTGTTCTTTAAGCGCTACCTTAGGCACCTACCTGTCCCAACGCCGACGAGGAAGCGATTAGCTCAACAATTTTATAGCTCAAAAAAAGTACAAAACAATGTAGATACCATGTCAGTAAAAGAGATACATAGATTAATTGTTCATTTCTGACTGTTCACACCACTGCCAGCGAGTACTCGTTTGTCGAATTGCAGCGACATGAGCTATCAAAGAGAGTATTCGCTCAACGACTCTCGCTTGGCGGGTAGAACACTCGCTGAGAGACTCACGCTTGGTCCATACGCACACCAGCGAATAACCGCTCGTCGACGTCGCGCAGTCGCGCACTCACTTCTCGTCAACTCGTTTTTAGTTGCTCGCTCTACTAGCTTCTCGTTAATCGCCAGCGCTGGGACAGATAGATCCCTCACGTACGACACCCCTGTACGCCCGCGTACACCTTATACTCGCTTCTGATTGGCTAATATGCAAGATACGCCTCAAGTTAAGAACGGCAGAGTTGTAGTAGTTCCTTGCGCTTCCAGTTTCATTAAACCTGACATTATACAGTGCACCCAGTATATGTTAGCAAGGGGCGAAATTCTTCCTATGGACATACTCGTAAAACTATTATGCATTTATGTAGTCTCAAGCGTTAGTATGCAGCAAATATAAAAAATAAATAATAATAAGAATAAAAAATGTACCTATTTAGTTACAAAACATTACAGGGGACGCTTAAAGGTTTGCACCTACATAAACGTAGACATTTTTTTAAGGGATTCAATTAAAAATACAACACAATAACTTTAAAATATCAATTCTAGCGTCATTATTTTAACTTATGCAATAAAAATAATTACCTAATGAGATTTTATTTTGATTAGATCCGTATTATCCGTTACATTTTTCTATTTTATACTTTTCTTTATTTATGGTTATTCTGTTATCAAAATACCAAGGCATAACATTCCGACATACAGACTGTTGATTTAGACTCATGTATCCCTTGAGTTGTTCATTATGGTGGCTAGAAGCATTCACTTAACTGCACGCGTAGCATGACCAGCATAGAAACGGGTTTTGTCGACGGAAGAATAGACAAAATGACAGATTGTGATAGTGAATCTGTCATTTTTAGGGTTCCGTAGTCAACAAGGAACCCTTATAGTTACGCCATGTCCGTCCGTCTGTCCGTCTGTCCGCGGCTTAGATCAAAGACCGTTGGTACTAGAAAGCTGTAATTTGGTATGGATATACATATAAACCACGCCGACAAAGTGGTTTTTTTTAGGGTACCTCCTTTACATTTAAAGTGGGGATTGTTTTTTTTTCTCGTCAATCCCATGGTGTGGGCTATCGTTGGAGAGGTCGTTTAAAAATAATGGGAGTTTGTGAAAACCATTTTTGGATTCAGGGATCCTTTTGCGGAATATTAAGCTTTAAAGTGCAAATTTTTGTTAGAGTCAAGTGTCCCCCCCCCTGCCAGCTAAATGGTTGGGTTTGGAAATGTGAAAAAATTCACGGCAGTAGTATATATAACGAAATTAAAAGGAAAACTATCACCGCTACGAAGGCTCCACCAGTTTCTGAGTAATAATCGATCAACTTTAATTTGCAGTTGCAAAAACATGTTCTCCCATACATTTTGTATGGGAGAACAAGTTTTTCAACTACAATGTTAAGTTTGTTAGATAAATTCATCCCAACTACGGAACCCTTCATTGTGCATGGTTCGATATGCATTTGGCCGGTTTTTTTTCTATTCTTTCGTCGACAAAATCCTGTAATGCTACGCGTGCTGATGCAAGTTGCTTAATCAACAACTCTATACTTCATTTAAATTCTCCTAAAACATTTTTTAATATAGTTGGGTTAATTTATTTTGATACAGCTTTCTATTGTCTTGAACATGACGTAAAAACACCACTAAGCAATTTTTTTCAAAACACTGTGGGCTTGACCACAAAATCTTACTTTACTAACTCCATACAGAAATGGCATGTTTAAAAGGTGCTAAACAACTGATAAACACGGTTTTGTGGTAATATGGAGTCTGTTTACAAACCAACCACTCAAATCCGTAAAACCAATAACTGACAAATTGAGGTAGTTTCACGTTAAAATAAATATTCCAACTTACAGATTCCCTTCGCTACGACCCTTCACATTTAACTGTACCCATAGTCTGTCCAATCTTCTGTATCGTATTATCTAACAGATTAAAAACATCTTTATTTTCTGGTAACACTACTTTGTAATGATCTGACGAAGGCAAAGGAGCGTTGGGCTTAGCGTGGTCTCTTTTAAAATGGCGGCTCAAATGACTAGTTTGTGTGAATTTTCTGTCGCATATTTTGCATTGGTATTTCTTTTCCCCGGTGTGGACTACCCGGTGTTGCTTTAGGGCTGAACTCGTGTAAAAAGTCTTGCCACACTCACAGTGGTAGTCGCGTTGTCCTTTATGCCTTTTTAGGTGGACGTTGTAGGCGCTGCATGTTACGAAACCGCGCTGGCATTCTTTACAGTTGTATCTATAAATAAGACAAATGTTCTCAAATAACGTCTAAAAGACTGCTCGCTTCAGCACCGCTCCGACCGACACGGCCAATAACTTGTCATTCAAGTTAGGATTTAAAGTCAAACGCATTAAAGTCTATTTTACGATGGCTATAAAGACTAGTGGACGGCTCGCCGCCTGTTTACTGCCCGCGAGCCGTCCAACGTAAAATAGACTTTAAAGCATTTGATTTAAAATCTTAACTTGAATGACAAGTTTTTTGCCGTGTCGGAACGGTGTTGTTATAATGAGCGATGTCCTTTAGACAACAATAAGGGTCAGATAAAAACACGCTAATTAGCAATTAGGTAGTCCCCGCCACTGTCGTGCATCTGTCAAACTATAAGTGATAGACAGAAATGGAATCGAATCAAAATTTGTATTGAATTAAAATCAATCTACACTATCCTAACTAATATTTTAAATGCGAAAGTGGGTTCGTTTGTTACGCTTTCACGCTAAAACGGCTGAATGGATTTGGATGACATTTGGCACAGGGATAGACCATGACCTGGAGAAGGACATAGGATACTTTTAATCTCAATACTACCACGGGATCGAAGCTTACCCGTGTGAAACCGCGGGGCGCGGGGCTAGTAATATTATAAAGAGAAAATATTTGTATTTTTGTTTGTAATGAATAAATTTAAAAAAACTGGACCGATTTAAAAAAATCTTTCACCAGTAGAATGCTATATTATCACTGAGAACATACGTAATATACGTATTATCATACCATGCGGCCGAAGCCGCTGGCGGAAGCTAGTTGACAATAATTCTAATTACATTCAGCTGCAGTTCTTTTAAAGCGCCTTCTGATGAGACAAGAAATATCCCAAAATGTTTAAAAAATTGGTACAAATCAAGAGAACTCACCTAACTTCCTTATTATGTATCCTAACGTGTATAGATAAGTTTCCTGAAGTCGCAAACGTCTTGGTGCAGAGGTGACAAGAATACGGCTTTTCACCATTGTGAATCCTTTGGTGAACCTTTAACTCTGCTTTGATTGGAAAACCTGTATAGGAGCAAAACATATGAGAGAAATTGAAATTATTGGCAACATTCCAAAGGGTGTCAGTTTTAATAAATATAAAAAAATAAAGGAAATTGTATCTGTTGAACATTATTCGATATTATTCGTCTTCACATATAATATGTAATTGATGTATACAAAATATTTTAAAACATTTTTAAAAGAGTAACGGTGGAGTTTCTTGCCCATTCTTCTCCATACGAAAACTACCTTTTGGAAGGGGCAACTAGAATCAGCCGGTCCAATCTGTAAACACCATACGGTGAAAAATTAGGTGAAGTGACCTTGAAGTGAACTGTCACTACCTTAGCGTCAGTAGGTATCGATGGCAATGACAGCTCACTTCACCTAAGTTTTTACGGTGAGATGGTTACAGAATAGCATTGCTGTTCTATTTCTTTGTTTTATTTGACGTTCAAAAGTGCCTTCTAAGTGCCTATTTGAAATAAATTATTTGACTTTGACTTTATTGTGGAACAGAAGCTTTTTTTCGCAATAACGGAATTGGTGCCTTAAGAAAAGTTGTGCAAATTCATGAGTACTTTCATCCACTCGAGGGTGGATGCGCCAAGGTAGCCCGCGAAATCCAAATTTTCTTACGTTTTTCGCAATTTGCAGGTCGGTGTCAGGTTGTATGTTGATCTAAATATGATTTGCGCCCGTAACAAATATGGATTTACAGAATTATAAACATTAGAATCAGCAATACAACTCTCCAAATTCATGTAAGTGCATTGAATGACTATTTCATGAAATCATGACATTTGGCACTTTCATGAACTTAGAGAATTGTATTGCTGATTCTAATGTTTATAATTCTGTAAATCCATATTTGTTACGGGCGCAAATCATATTTAGATCAACATACAACCTGATAATGACAACCTGATAATGAACTGCAAATTGCAAAAAATTTAAGAAAATTTGAATTTCGCGGGCTACCTTAGCGCATCCCTGTAGAATTTTAAAATTGTCTATGGTACAGTTTCCAGACCGCGTGCGTGTGGGGTTGAGGCGGAGCGAATTTTATAATGCGGTAAAGGAAATTGAAGCATCTTTAAAGTATTTAAAGTTCATATTCGAAAGCGAAACATGCTTTGCAGTCATGCTTTTTACTCAGTATGTACTGAGTCAATGAAATATTAGCTAACCTTTTCCACAGACTTGACATAAATAAGGCTTGTCCCCTTTATGTCGCTTCATATGTATGGACAGCTGAGCGCTCTGCACAAACGTTTTGAAACAAATCTCACAGCTGTACAACTTTTCCCCTGGAACAAAATATTGACACATTTGATTTTACTATTACGAACATTTGTAGATGGCGGGACGAGCTTGACCCCTATAGGCGGGATTGGTCCAGATTGGCGCAAAACAACAACAACAATGGCGCCAACGGCGAGTGTTGAAAGGGAGGCCCCCTCACAAATTGCCCTTTTTTTTTTTGAGTGTGGGATATCATCCAATGACTTCTCCCGCTCTGGGCGGAGCGGAAGGGCGTGTCAGACTTTTACAGACTAAATCCCACCCGTGTTCCTTCAGTTGCCTGTTGCCAAGGTCCCGGTATCCCTTTCGGACTTTCCCGCAACCCTGGCAGGCATCGGTCCTAGCGGACTCCGCTATTCAACACTCGCCCTGCAGTGGGACAACACAGTCTGATTTATTTATACATATACACGGGCCGTCAAAACTTAGTACCACACTTCTAAAATTGCAACAACTTTTACACTTCTAAAATTGCAACAACTTTTAAATTACACAAGATATATTTTCAAAACAAAAAGGATTACAAAAATAATTAAATTTTTTATGTAAAAACTTTATAGCCAATAACCCCTCTTGTATGGAATGGCTAAAAAAACCTTATAAACAAAAACACTACTTTTCAAATTGTTGCAACTTTTTACTCTTTTTGCTTTCACATTTATTTCTTGATCGTTGTTTAAATTCAAAAGACATGGTGTCAAAAAAAAATGTAAATAAGGCGTAAAACTGTAGTTATAAATGTTGTTTGAGTTTTTTGCCAGTAAGTTAAAAATTGCTGTTTTTTGGTATAAGTTAAAAACGTTACTTATGTATAAGAAACTATAATTTCCAAGAAAGCTGATGAAATGTGCTATAAAACATTTTTTATTTCAAAACTATGGCTTCTACAGTTTAGATGAAATTGCAATTTTAAAAGTGTGGTACTAAATTTTGAAGGTCAGATTTTACGAATATAATATCGGAGCTAGCCATGTATAATCGACCTCGTAATTGCTTGACCAACCTAAGGTGGAATTTCATTTGCATGTCATAAATTAATACTCCAAGGTCCAAAGAGCGCAACCATTAAAATGTAAACCGTTTATATTCACCTTTGTGCATACGTATATGATTAACGAGTCCAGTTCTTCTGCCAAACTGTTTGGGACAGTAGGTGCAATGGTACGGGGTTTCACCCGTATGTACTTTCTTATGTTGAAATAATGCACTGTGACCTCTGTAAAAACGTTTAAATACTGTTCATTATCTAAAGAAAAACAATACATTTTTACAGGCAAGTACGACATTCAGGACTTGTGAGTTAATTTATTCAAGAAAGTACCCATAAATAGTTGAACGCGAAACGTGGTCGATAGATGGCGCCATCAGCAAAAGCAGCAAACAGATATTACTAATTATATTCGCTTTAATTGAACACCCAAACATGCAGGCAGTACTGATGTCAAATGCTTAGATTTACTCAAATCATTTAGAAAATATCAGTCTAAATATATTTAAACACATGCTACGAAAAATCAAATGTTTCCTTGCTGTTTATGCTGCTAGCTCCACTAGTGGTTAAACTTAGCAGTAGTTTCCCATTGTAAAACTAGTTATAAGACCTATTTTGAACTTCAACTTGAAATGTTACAGATTGGGAGCATTCTTACCTAAAAGTAGCAGGGCATTCAGGACATAGGTATGGCCTGAGATCAGTATGGCACAGCTTGTGTGCCTTCAGATTACTCTTAGTGCTGAGGAACTTGCCACAGATGTCACACTGATGTGGAAGCTTGCTCTCCGGTAAGTGGGGAACTTCGCCCTCTAGGTAAACTGGAATTAAAGTGATTTTTTGAATGTATTGATGAAATATTTCATTGCTTGTGGGTAATACAAAATATGGTATCCTGAAATATGGTGTAACTTTTGTTTGCTGCAATACCTTACAAAAACAAAGTTCAATGTTTGTTTTTCTCTTTTCCGTTATATAGGTTTTTGCAGTCGGGTTTTTTGGTCGGGTTTTTGTTTTGAAATAATTTGTTTTTTATAGTTAATTTTGTATTAACGAAATAAGGCGAATACTTGCGCAAATGCACCAATTTGTTGTTTAGAATAATATTTCGATTTGAATTGGAAAATTAGATGTAGGAAAATTAGGCATGTAACATGCAAACACACGCGCATACACGCGCCCGCGCCCCGCGCCTCGCAGTCGTCCGCACCCCAATCCGCGCCCGGCAGTCGGCAGGCACGATTTTGTACTTGTCTTAAGGTCACACTCGAATTCCTCTAAACTTTTAAGTATTTTCTGTTGTATTGGTCAATGAATATATTTATTGTGAAGTAATTATTTGCATAAATTTTATTTTATTTCATTCGCCCTACAATGTTTATTGTACAGATTTATCTGCAGTCCATCTTTTCTCTTTCAGTAAACAGAAAATATGTTTAAAAAACTGGCCAAGTGCGAGTCGGACTCGCGCACGGAGGGTTCCGTACCATTATCTATAAAAACATAAAAAAAATCACGTTCGTTATATGGGAGCCCCATTAAATATTTATTTTATTCTGATTTTTAGTATTTGTTGTTATAGCGGCCACAGAAATACACCATCTGTGAAAATTTCAACTGTCTAACCATTACGGTTTATGAGATACAGTCTGGTGACAGACGGACGGACAGACAGACAGACGGACGGACAGCGGAGTCTTAGTAATAGGCTCCCGTTTTACCCTTTGGGTACGGAACCCTAAAAACGGTTACAAACCTTTTTTTTTTCTACCTCTTTTCTTCTTTGGCTTTTCCTCTGTATTTTCAATTTCTGAAAATAAATAAAATATTAATTCAATTACTTATATGATATACTTTGGCTTTACAATACTACTACTGCAACATACTGGTTACTGAGAAGTTTAGTTCTGGTCTCTGGACCTACCAGTCTTTAAAAATTCTCTTTGGATTTGATATCCCAATTCTTGACAAAGGTTATAGTTATTTAATATCATGCTACGACGCTAGGACCCGAGCAAAAAGAAAAAAAGTCAGAAAGAGTGCTAAGCGAAAACGAAGTAATAGTTCGTACGGGCAATGCGATGCGACGCAGAAAGTCGGGAGTTATGTAAAAATATTATTATCCTAGTATATTGTGTATCTTACTACTTCCATGTGAACGAAGTTGCAGGCAGAAGCTAGTAATTATATAAATCCTACTAATATTATAAATGTGAAAGTTTGTGTTTGTGTGTTTGGATGTTTGTTACTCAATCACGCAAAAACGGCTGAATGAATTTAGCTGAAATTTGGCAAATAGATAGTTTGTAACCTGGATTAACACATAGGATACTTTTTATCCCGATATTCCCACGGGAATGAGACATACGCGGGTGAAACCGCGGGGCGCCGCACCGGATTCTACTGTTTTATTGTATGTATTATACATATAACAAAGTCCTCCGCCGCGTCTGTCTGTTGTCCTGTACGAGATAAACTCAAAAATTACTGCACCTATTTTCATGCTGTTTTCACCAATGGATAGAGTGGTTCGCGAGTAAGGTTTTAGTATATAAGAACCGACATCCACGCGGGCGAAGTCGGGGACATAACCTAGTACTAGAATAAATAAAAGTGTGTCCAAACACCTTTTTTCCTTATTTTGATTTCTCCTAACACCAGGTTATCATCGTCAGCGTCCCAGCAACTGTCATTCCCATCATCATTTAGTAATGGTTCTGAAATTAATAGTTATTGATGTTTATACAGTAAAACAGCATAAAATATAATAATTATATGATTTAATTTTAAAATATTTTTTTATCACAATTATCTCAGTAGTAATAATTGAAGTGTTTATAATTGTATTTCAATGGTATTTTTTGAATGCTGAAATATGTAAGCAAAATATTTGGTAACAATATAATAAGTACCACATTTTATGCAAAAACAAAGATATTATATTTTATTTCTATAATAGTTCCTACTAACATAATGTTAGTTACTAACTAACATAATGTTAGTAAGAAGTATACTAACAACTTACGGATCATGTGATCTATTATAAATAAATAAACAAATTTATTATTTACAGTGCATTCTGTTCTGTTAATTCAGTATCTTGGACAGTCATAAAAGGTTTCTTTCATTGATTTTAGACAGATTTAATTTAATATAGTTTATCTGTTTTTGTTTTTATTTTAGGATTTACTTGCAACTACTTTTTATGCTGTGTATAAAATTAAAAAATTAATCTGCACACAATAAAAAAGAATATTAGCAGTGGCAGTGCAGTGGAAAGACGAATATTTTTGCCTGTTTATCAAATTATTTTGTTGATTGTACCCACATGGTGTATCCTCAACCGGTGTTAATTCATACTAAAGGGCAGCTAAAAGATATGTTTATTGAAGTAGTTAACAGCTAAAATCTTTAAGATGACTTTGAATCTAAAGCTACAAATCTCTGTTTTTAAATTCAAAATATTATAATTTCAAGTGTAAAATTAAATAAAAAACACCACTCGCCAAGTTTAATATCCTTGACATCTTCTTGATTATTATCATCCAGGTTTGTCAATAATAATTCCTCGTTCGCTCCATTACTATTCTCGAATTTTAAATCTTCAAAATCCAGTTCATCTTTGACAAAGGCATCAGAACAACCATTTCTTTTACTGTCCACCTTTGATGGGCTTTCTAACAAGAATTTTAGCTTTTTGTCACTCTCGTCGCATTGTAGATTAAAGGCGTACGTACGTTTAAGCTGTCGGCTACATTCCTTACAAATTAAACGAGGTAGGCCATCTCCTATTTCTGGCTAGAAATAGAATTCATAACAAGTGCATTATTCTCAACTGTAAAGATTTTTAACTGGCTCGTGAGTAGGAAATAACAGTAGGTACCTTTAACTTAGTGCAGTTTATCAACATATCACAATATAAAGTATTCTTTTTCACATAATAACTAGTGTAAATATCGTATGTTATTTTATTTGCCTCCAGACATATTCGACATATTTTTGTAAAGTCTAACGCCATAGTTTGGGTTTACTGTGTGTAATGTAATTGAGATTGTATGGGACTTTATAAAAATTTAGATTTTAATGAGTATAACTTAAATAGAATAGCATTTTTATTGAAAAAGAAATAACAATCGCTCTTCGTCGATTTCTGATACAAACAAATAAATATAATGTCAATGTCAAAATGACATAAACTATAAACCAGAAAGATGACAAGATAGCACGTCATTTCATTTCAATCAAACATAAGCATAGACCAACTAAACTACATGCATGTATTAATTAGTCGATTTATTTTTCATTACCTTGCAGGTTTCAAACAGTCCCTATTGTTTTTCGGCCAAATTTTGCTTTTAATTAATAATTATTGGATTGGTTTAGTGACATACAGCTAAACTAAGTGGAAAAATGTAAAACTAGATAAGTACTGAACGAAACAGTTTGTGCGTTTGCCATGCATTGAGGTTGAATCCATGCATTTGGTTTTAAAAATCACCGTATTAATTTTGGACGACAACAACAGAGAAAAAAGAATTGGCTTAGGTTATTCAAACAACGTTTTGGTAGCTCTTTCAGGATCGGAGTGGCTAAGTGGTGGTAGCAAGAGCCAGTAGAAATAGCGCGCTTATTCAAAAGGCGCTGAAGAATCTTTCGTCGTTTGGCACGGGGCACGAAGGCTTGTATCTTGTGGGACTAAGGTCAGTTCGCACCAAATCTTATAAGACGATAGCCACTTATAGGCCAGTAGTAATAGTACTGGTACTGATCCGTTGAGGCATTTATGTATATGACGAAGTTTCAAAAAAGGTGTACCCTCAAATTAATAAATACACCGTGAAATAAACCGTCACGGCATTCTTAATAGCAACTGTTATCTTTGTCTTGTTGTAATAAAAACCCACAATTAGTTATCTAAACAGATTTATTTACAATATCATAATAGTAATTACTAGGGACTAACAGCAAGTCAACTTGCTGCCATTGAACAATAAAACTGACTCCAAAAGGCCATATCAAGATCTCCAAATTATTAACTTCCAAATCCAATGTATCCTTTCGTATACATATATACGTGCTCAGACGTAGAATAATAATTGCAGGCACAAGCTTGATAAACACACAACTTTGATTTGGAAATAGAGGTATTGGACATATGAAAAAATAATTTTGAGCGAGTTCCTGATGTTCTTATTGCTACTATTTTCTATGATTATTAGAAAAATGCAAGTGGATTAATAAGAACTTCAACTATTTCATATTCATGGTTAATGATATAATTTTACAAGTAAATCCTGGCAATAGCCGTATTTCTACAATGTCAATGTATGACATTCACATTCAATACTAATTCACAGTGAGATCATTTGTGAAATATTGAAAATATCACATCTTTGAACAGTTTATTTGAAGCCTTCATTGGTTCACTCGTCGGCCACAAATCATCTAACGGACAGCAACCAAAGAAAGTTCTTCTCACTCTCTTCACATTCCAAATGGAACTCGTACATATCCTCAAGATGTTCGATGCAGTTCCGACACATGTAAGGAGGTAGACCATCTTTTACATGTAGCTGGAAAAAAATCTGACGATTATTACCTAATAATCTTAAAAGATTAACGTGTAAATAAAAAAATAATATACTTATAAATAATATTTTTTTCAATCTTGTGCACTATAAGACTAAAATACAGCCACAAGTCAAGATAGAGAGGAATACTCATACTCCCACCACAGAATGGAGTGGCTAGGCTGAAAGATATTATGTTGCTGTAAATTCAAGTGGTCAGAGTAAATGCAGTTCTTTACCTCAAATTTAGTGCAATATGCCAACATATCACAGTATAGGGTACGCCTGTCTACGTAATAACTGTTGAAAATATCGTATGATCGAGGATCTATACGCAGACAAATACGACATATTTTCTTTTGCTCGGACCACAAATTTTCTGACTCCATAATTATGTGGTGAG
Source organism: Lithophane leautieri (assembly GCA_949152455.1). Lineage (NCBI taxonomy): Eukaryota > Metazoa > Arthropoda > Insecta > Lepidoptera > Noctuidae > Lithophane > Lithophane leautieri. Next base: position 3,392,262 of record OX424479.1, on the reverse strand, counting down.
AGAACTGTAATTTTACTTAGTTAACGGTATTGGAGACAGGCGATCGCTGCTGGTGCCGGTTCAACTTCTTTATTTATTTATATTCAATTATTTCGATTCGTGTTTGTGTTTGATTGATTATAATGCCATAGACTATGGAGTTATGGACTAGACTTTTTTTTTTGTTATAGTGTAGTGATGTGACGTTCCATTTATTTATTAAATAACGATTTTCGACTAGCAGCTATCGATGGCTGCAGAAGTGCAGTAGCAGTGGTAGATGCACATGCAAGGTTGTTGTTATAATATAATTTTGTCCACTGAGATTATTTTTTTAAGTTTGTGATCAAATCGAGAATATTATTTTAATTTTGTACATTTTTATGCATCGCGCTCGCTACTACTCATTAGTTGATTAGTATACGGCCCACAGACCTTCAAGGCGATATAATGATTTGTCATTTGATTTGTTGTTATTATCTGTGGAAGTATAGTATGGACTATGGAAGAATTTGGGAATTTTATGAAAATGTCGCAGAACCGGGTCAATTCGTGAATGATAAATAGTTATCAATCCTAAACAAAAAGAGTGGTATTTTTCAAGGAAATAACATCAAGTGTATGAATCAAGTGTTTTGTTGACTAAAGTTAAAATGTCTGCTCTTCAGAAGACTATAATGAAAAATAAATTGCCGCCAAGGTGTCCCAGAACTTCTGGATTATCAAAGTAAGAAAGGGACCTAGATTTGAGAGAAAAATAACTGTAATAGTACCAGAACGTAATCTTAAACATAAATACACTATATTGAATTATCATAGAATTACCGAACATCCAAACAATGGCTGTTTGATCGTTAGAAATTGCAACTAATCTGCTTGTGCATTGTTTTCAAACATTGGCATCATGCATCTACAATCAAGTTTGTTTTACTTTCACGGTTAGCGGATATCCATTCAAGTTTTCTTTCCAATCACATCAATATTGTGATTAGGAACACGATTATTGTGCCTGTATTATCCCACGAATTTTGAAAAACATACATTTTGCGAACACAAACCGCGTTATAACACCATAATGATGGTCAACCGCAACAGTTTAAATCATTTGACTGCGACAGCGTCTTTATTTCGTAGTATTTGTTGGTACAGTTCAAGTGTTTCTACTCTTTCTACTGATGTCACAGAATACATAATAATAGAAGAAGATTCACTCCGCAAAATCATTGAAATAAATAGCGGCTCTTTCTACGACACAATAATAAGTGCAATTCAAGTCGCACAGCGCAAAATACCTACAGTTTTATCAACTAGATGTTGCCTCTGTATTGCGTAACTCTTATATCTTCTATGTTATGCCCATTGCATTGGCCTGACAGGCGCGCATTTTTAGCTTCATAGTTAAATGCGGAGTGCGCCTACCCTGCTGATGTGCAGTTAACCACATTACCATAATTATTAATTTTCTTTCAGAATGGCACCATTCGGAGCAGGCCGTCGTAAGGACTACACTCCAGTGGCATGGAAGGAGTATTTCCACAGGACCGTGGACGTTGAGACAGATGGAGGAAGCTTCAGGGTGTACTTGTCTCTGGAGCCCGATCATCAAGATAGGCCCAGGATAGTGACCCTGCATGGAGGTGGATACTCGGGGCTCAGTTGGGCTTTGTTTACAGTAAGTGTTTTACTGGAAATCTCAAATTTTACCCAACAGCTCAAAAGAATGGTTTAACAATAATCTTGTGGCTTTATAGTACTTTACAACATTATTATCACCTGTTTAAAACATTATTGGGGTTTTCCATTAGGAATTTCTCAGTACCAGCCTGGAGTTTGGATTTGTGCCCGTTTGAATGCAATAGGCTCGCCCCCTATTACATGAGACTTAAACGTAACTGGCGAAATGTGGGTGTATTATAGGTACATTTCTGCCTAATCCTTCGGGGGAACAAGGCTTGATGTTATGTGTATGTGCTATTATCATCACAATGTCTATGCTTAGATTGTTAATAGCTTTTTCATATAATTTTCAATAATTACTGACTTAGGTCCCATACTAATTCTTAGTATAACTTCTACTTGGAAAGTTGTGCTATGTACATTAACCTGGGAAATGTTACTAGATTCAGCCATGATACACATAATGAACTAACCTGTGTTATTGTCATGATTGCTCATAAAATAATAAAATTGTGGCTTGTCATCATCTTATGCCTAGCCTTTTCCCAACTATGTTGGGGTCGGCTTCCAGTTTAACCATATGCAGCCGACTACCAGTATTGTACATTCCGCAAGCTAAAATTATGTCTTGTGGACAATCTTTTTTTTTTTTTTTTAAATATTTTGTCTCATCCTTCTGTTGTCTATTTTAGGAGGAGATAACAAACATGATCCACTGTCAGGTGGTATCAATTGACATCAGGGGTCATGGGGAGACCAAGGCTGACAATCCTGATGACCTCAGCATTGAAACACTTGTCCAGTGAGTATAAGAATAGTAATTTATTTATTAAAGACAACTTTAGTCCACAATATGTACCTATTAGTATAGTCTGACCGAGGCCGCTGTTCGGCGCGGGCAACGTTGACCAATTAGCGGCGGGCGGGCGGCGCGTGCTGTGAGTGACGACCAATGAGCGATCTGCACTGTACCCCGTGAGGCGCACACACCTCAGGCGCGGAACAGCGTTCTCGGTCATACTTCCTACTAATATTATAAATGTGAAAGTTTGTGTTTGTGTATTTGGATGTTTGTTACTCAATCACGCAAAAACGGCTGAATGGATTTGGATGAAATTTGGCAAACAGTTAGTTTACAAGCTAGATTAACACATAAGATACTTTTTATCCCGATATTCCCACGGGATCGAGACTTACGCGGGTGAAAACGCGGGGTGCAGCTAGTAGTGCATAAAAAACAGTCCGGCCGTCAAGAGAATGCATTCTTGACACCTGACAGTTTCATAATAACGAATATGTACACACGGCTACACATCAAGCTTTACAATTCCAGTTTATGCTGATCTGATTGAGGTCAGCTTATATTGGAAATGTATAGCTTGATGTGCAGCCGTGTGTACATATTCGTTAGTATGAAACTGACAGGTGTCAAGAATGCATTCTCTTGACGGCCTTAGAAATTGTCCAGCTGACGGGTGTCAGGAATGCATTTTATTGATGGCTGGACTGTAGTTATCATCATCATTGATCATCCACAGCTTGAATTCCTCCTTTTCTCTCTTTGCTTGTACAAATCCCCTCGCTTCTGTGCCAGCCTCATCCAGGTTCTATCCACTACCAAATTATTCCTCTAAAACAAAAAAAACATCTATCAATCTGTTCAAATCAAACCTCCACTCAACTGTCGGCTGTTTCGTGAATTCCTAGTCAGTCTCTGCCATGTTTTAATCGCGTACACTGGTTTTTGCCCTTTGGGAATACAGGTGTGTGTTTCTGACATTGATTGTTGCTGACATAAGATTGTGACTAGATTTTGAATGTTTCTCATTACTGGAATTAGCCTTCTGGTAGCAGATCAAATGTAGATATTTATCAGAATTGCAGCAGTAAGTGATAACATACCAACTTGTGTATTCCAGTGACGTAGAACAAGTCCTACACAAGCTGTTCACGGACGGTATCCCGCCACTGATACTGGTGGGCCACTCGATGGGCGGCGCGGTCGCAGTTCGCGTCGCTCTGCAGCCCTCGCTGGAGCACGCCATACACGGCATCGCTGTCATTGATGTGGTGGAAGGTACATTCAAATAATGATTATATTCCTGCAATAACGAATGCACCTTGGTATTTCTCAAATAAGAGACTCCACCATGATCTCTGCATCATAACTGTAGTAGAAGAAATTTCAGCAAAGGCAAAAGCGTACAAAGAGCGAATCAAGAACTATCCAAACATCTTAGCAGTAAACCTGATGAATATCCAAACAGTCGCTAGAAGGCTAAAGAGAAAGATTCCCCAAGACCCTATTTAAGAGGCTGTAGGAATAAACAGGGCAGTCACTGGGCAGCTTCCGTGCAAAACCGTTAATATTACCAAACATATTGCTGAATATCTGCAAGAATGATGTTTGCAAAAAAAAAAAAAAAAACCTGCATGTATGTTGTGGAGGGCAGAGAGGTGGTTGCTTCATGTAAAAAAAAAATACTTACAGCGGAGGCTTAGTAATAGGGAACCCTAAAAACCTGGCAGCGTACTACTGGCTTACTCTGGCACCATCAAACATTTACAAAAAGTTATCAGTGATAAAGTGTTTGTCTCTACCTTTAGGTCTATGACCCAACTCTCTAACGAGGGCTTCTTGTGGTGACCATAAGTAAATGATATTTTTCATAATCACAGGCACAGCTATGGACGCGTTGGCCAGCATGCAAAGCTTCTTGAGGAGTAGACCGACACATTTCAAGAGCATTGAACATGCTATAGAGTGGTGGTGAGTACACACCACGATTTTTACTCAAAACATGAAACTGTAATTCATAGAAATGAATTTATTGTATGCCTAGTTTTGTGTTGGATATTCCCTGATGGTGATTTCTCTATTTGATTTTCAGTGTCCGAAGTGGCCAAGTTCGAAATGTGGATTCTGCTAAAGTGTCAATGCCCAGTCAAATTGTGAAGTAAGTTCACTTTATAACGAGCAGAATAAAAGGGTCAGTCAAGGCCGCGACGTGACGCGACGCAACGCTGCGTGCACTTTTTAACAATTATGGAACTTATTTTCTTCACGAAAAGGTATAATTTCACTGCGAGGGTTGACACGTGTCAAAGTACGCTGAGATGCGCGGTGATAAGTTACGCGTGTACCTTATTGTGTAGTAAATAAATTCGATATTATATCGGATCATAAAAAAGTGCGCGTCGCGTCGCGTCTCGGTGTGAACTGACCCTAATACAAAAAGTTCCATCAAAAGAGGTGCTATTGAATGATAATACTAAAAAAGAAAAAATAATAATGCTTAGATTCACTGAATACTGCGTAACAATTTCAGCACTTACTTGATTTATTCATTTATACATTTTTAATAGATAATTGCCGGTTTTAAAGCAGTTTGCTGCTGTTGACGTTGCTAAGGAAGAAAAAAAAAAGGTTAAAAGTAAAAAAAATAATCGTATTTATTTTATTTTCAGTTGCGAAACCGGCCTCCTAGCAACAAACGAGGTTGAAACATACACCTGCGTAACGGACGAGCCCGTACCAACGCCGACGAGACACGAACCTCTCGCCGACCGCATCGCCGAAGAGGATGACGACGACGAAGAAGGGGAGGCCGACGTCGAGGCCGAGGCCGACGCCGAAGCCGACCCGGAACTGTTCTCGAAGCCCACAGTTCTGGGCGACGGAACTACTAGTATGAAGTAAGTGATATCATGATCATAAGCTATTATTTATTGTACTAACACCCAGTTAATACATGTTAATGGAAGATTAGTATTTAATGACAGCTTTAAAAGTTAAAGTTTGTTTCTGCAACTGGCTGTAAGAATCCTCTTTTGAGTCATTAAGCATGAGGTTACCCGCGATTTTTGCCTTTATCTATATACTAGCTGATGCCCGCGACTTCGCCCGCGTCGATGTCGGTTATTATATACTAAAATTTTACTCGAGAACCACTCTATCCATTGGTGAAAACAGCATGAAAATCGGTTTATCGCGTACAGGACGACAGACAGACGCGGCGGAAGACTTTGTTTTATAATATGTATGGATGTATATATACATTACATTACAATTGTAGTGTCTGTTTGTTATGTCAAAATAACAGCTTTTACTAAATGCATATGAAAGTATTTAAGGTACAGTCGAACAAGCTATTTGGTACACAGGCAAAATATATTAATTTTCCGTTACACTGCCAAAACTCGTTTTGATTGTGTGTAATTTAAATTTTTGAGCTTATGGCTTAGGAGAGTGACGTAAAAGGATTGTTGAGTAATGAAAACACTCACAAAATTGTTTAAAGTAGTTGCAAGTTATCTGCTTGTACCAATAGTTTTTTCGACTGTAAATAACTAATATAATAAATAATAAATAACTTATTTTGTGGATAACGGTGCTGGTGGCGTTATTACCTAAATGTTATAATCTATGTAGTGGTATTAAGCATTATTACGCAATTGATTGTTGTCCCAAAGAAAATAAAATGAAAAAAAAAAAAAAAAACATTTTTTTTGTTTTTGTTTTAGTACATTGTTTACCTGGAACACATAGGGTACTTTTAATCCCGGTAGCACGTTCCCGTGGGATATTTTCCGACAACCACGCGGGCGAAGCCGCGGGCAAAAGCTAGTAATTTATAATGTGCTTTTTATTTGTGGATACATTTTTTTGTCCTTCTTCTTTCAAAGTCTTACCACCTAATGCTAGTATTCAAATTTAAGGGTTGGCTATCCAATCTTGACAAACCAGTTTTAATATTCATATTACTACGTCATTCGCGAGGTTTTTCCTGAAAATCAGCGCTGGGGACGATAGGTTCGTCCGAAGTCACGGCATTTAGCTGAGCAATTATTTATTAATTTATTTATTTATATATACTTTATTGTACACCAGAAAATACATAGCGAAAATAAATATATTTAACACTACAAAACATACAATGGGCGGCCTTATCGCTTTCTGCGATCTCTTCCAGGCAACCTTAGAATGGACAGTGATTGCGTGGACATAAAAAATGGGGTTGTCATTGGTGCAAAATAATAAGTAGGTACTTAAACTTACCAATAGATACAGTATACTGTACTTAATAGATATATATATACTATATATATATGTATATGTATAATATGCTATATAATAGATACATAAATACATACATACTGACTTTAAAAGAATATTTATGTAAGCAACGAAAAATAAATGATGACCACAGATTATTACAGCTACGAGAACAAGATCACAACAACAAGTAATGTTCCTTCACAAGTCTCTTAAAATACAGGTAGCGATTACCTATTCTTGCACAGATGCGACACGCAGCTTAATTGTTCTTGTTATTTGCTTGTTACAAAAATTGTTTTTTTTTCCATTCCATAATCGGCGTTGTGTTTGATTTCATTTTATAATGCCACAACTAAATTGTCTTTGGCCTCTGGCCCTGACATCAAGCAATAGACAAAATGTGTCAAACTTTTATAAGTTTTTATTATTGAATACGTGGCTTTTGGCAAATTTTTACTTAGAATAGAATGCCATTTTTTATTTTGTAATGTGCAGAATAAACAATTTTCCTTTCTGTTTCTTTCTTTCTAAAATAATTCTGTATTATTTTTAGATACAAATGGCGCATCGACCTCTCAAAGACAGAGCGTCACTGGTCGGGCTGGTTCCGCGGTCTGTCGGCCGCCTTCCTGGCCGTGCGCGCGCCGCGCCTTCTGCTGCTGGCGTCCATCGACGGGTTGGACCGGGAGCTTACTGTTGGGCAGATGCAGGGTCGGTACCATGATTTTCTTAAGAACTTAATAAAAAAATAATCATGGGAATCTGTTACTTCAAAGCATAGCATAATCAGCCTATAACTTCCCCACTGCTGGGACACAGGCCTCCGCTCAGTGAGAGGGAGTCCGCCATAATGCACCACGCGGGCCCAGCGCGGGTTTGTAGATGTTACATGTCTTTGAATTTTTGAACAAACTTCTTTAGATGTAAATTCCACACAGAAACCGCATATAAGCGCATCGTGCTGTGTGCATTTCTAGCTCCAATTTTTGGTTTACTGTCTCAAATTGTAATTTAAGGTACTCACTCAATAACCTATTTTCAAGTCAATTTAAATATTCTGTCTTGTGTTTATAGGTAAATTCCAAATGCAAGTTCTAACGCGATGTGGACATGCAGTTCATGAAGATACGCCGGGCGAGGTGAGCTGTCAAATTTTTACATCATTATGTTATCACCAAATAGGCAACATCTTTTTCCTTTTAAGGGAGGCGCCACTGTCGCGTGCACTGCCCACGCTCAACATCATAGCGAGTGAGACGGACATATTCTGGTGTTCTCTGAGTGAATTTACAAGGAATGCAGTTTTTGTAATTAGTTATAGATGTTAGTATCTAAGATAAGCACTTTTATCGCATTGGGTTATCCTGTAATGGTAAATGTAAGTTGATGAATTATTAAATAAATAAGTCAAATCTTATCTGTCAATTACAACAAACAGCAACTAATGTGCTGAAACGCACCTCTGACTTTTCGGATTCATGTGCGTATTGTATAATTATCACTTGCTTCAAAAACGGTGAAGGAAAACATCGTGAGGAAACCGGCATACCTGAGAGAATTTCTCGACGGAATGTGATGCCAAGTCAGAGGCCCTTGGGCGGCTTTAAAACTCTTGACACCAGGTTTGTCACTAACCACACGAAAAGAAGAAGATTACACCAGTTACTTTAAGAACAAAATACAATTTCTTGTTCAAAAAAGTAAAAAGTTAAGCTTTTCAGAAGTGTATCAATTGCAATAAAGTTGAACTCTATTCCCAAAAAATCTTTTGTTTGAACAACTTATAAAAATATATATAAAAAAAAAAAAATATTATTAAAAAATAAAAAGACAAAATACACATTCAAATTAGTCAAAAGCCTCGCATCTAACCAATAAAAGTTTTACAAGATATAATCATTTCCTTATGATCACTCCACAGGTCGCACGAGTAGTAGCCTCCTTCGCGCTCCGGCATCGCCTCACAGCGGCCACAGAAAATGGCGAACAGATGCATCTTGTACACGGCAGCATGCCCGGATGCTGAAAAAAACTACGTAATGCTCACTATAACTTGACTTTATATCGAAATTTTGGAAAGAAAGGATTCTATTTTGACCGGGAACTCTACATTCTAAAGAACCCTACATTCTGGTTTTTGAAAGATTACTATTTAATTTAATCTGTTGACGAATCTCTGGTCAAGTAATTTAATTTGATTGGGGCCATTATATTTGATACAAGCCGTGCCCCATAGTTTCACCCGTATGGAGATGGCCCCAGAAACCATGAATTTATCTGGCTTAAAAAGACAGACAAAGCAACAGATTTACCTCTTTAATATTATTCTAAAAGTATAATATATGCCCTTATATAAATATTACCCGTCTCTCCACTAGTCCATTGCCTATTCAAGGATGCATATCGGGTATGGTTCGCAAATCCTTCCTTATCCTAAGAGGGTACATTCCATATCTCTACCATTACCGCGCCCCCCGATCTACTCCTTGATATGCAATGGCTTATATAGCCCCATGAAATATGAAGCTCCAGGAGCCAGTGCAAATCTTGGGGTTCATTCGATTTATCGAGTCTGGTTAAACCACACAGGCATCGGTGCATTTCATTCATCCATTCAAGGATAATATACTAACGTCTGCTCCCGACTTTGTCCGCGGAAATCTCGGCCCCCGTACCCATCGCGTCGCATCGCATCGCCCGCCCGCGTTTACCTCATTTTCGCTTAGCATTCTTTGTGACTTTTTCTCATGTTGCTCGGCTCCTAAGGGTCGTAGCGTGATATTAAAAACCCTATAACCTTCCTCAAGTATTGGGCTATAACATCCTACTAATATTATAAATGTGAAAGTTTGTGTGTTTGGATGTTTGTTACTCAATCACGCAAAAATGGCTGAATGGATTTGGATGAAATTTGGCAGACAGTTTATAACTTGGATTAACACATAGGATATTTTTTATCCCGATATTCCCACGGGATCGAGACTTACGCGGGTGAAACCGCGGGGTGCCGCTAGTACAAAAATAATTTTCCAAATCCGACGGGTTGTTCCAGAGATCAGTGCGTATAAATAAAATAAAAACTTCAGTTTTATTATTAGTATAGATTGGCAGATGGTCGATAGCGCTGACGTGTAAATCCAATACATTGTAACTCGAGTTACATTTGATTATTTCGATGCAGTTACATATCCCTATATTATTATTTTTCATTTTTTTGTATGTAGAAGGAGATATGAGCACATACTAAACACTGTATTAAAACATACTAAAAAACAAAAAAAGTTTTAAAAGCCCTTTTCTCGAAATCTGAGATACAGTGTTTTGGATTCACACGTCAGCGCAGCGGTATTGCTTGTCATAAAAAACTGAACCACTACAGATAACAGTTAAGAGCAGATTTACTGATTAAATATTAGTGTAGCATTTCTTTTAAGAAGTCTTAAGTAATTTAATAATAAATTCGCCGACATTATTTTCGCTGGAAGTCAAGTTATACTGGGCAATATAAAACTCACTTTAAAATGACAACTGACCAAACATTATTCTTATTTTATAGAGAATTCTATTGAAATCACGAATTTGGGTTGTGTCTTAATAATTTGATGGCGAATAAGTTTAAAACATGTTGTTCGAAGGTTGTTTGTTATAAATAGTGCTTTTATAGTTTAGTAAAGAAGGTTGTGTATAAATATTATTGGGGCTGCAGTTCTGCATACAGACTATTTAACACTTTTACTGCCAAGTACATAGAATGCATACAAATTAACATGCCATAAAATGTGTCTCATATATCTATAACAATTGGTCAGTCGAGTACATCGGCGCGCCGCCTATAGCTATATATATATGTACGACCCGCGAGGCGAGTTGTGGGCACGCGAACGAATTATCGTTGCACTCGTGAGTCGGGTGCTGGGCACTAAAAGTGTTAATGGTACGCTACTAATGTCTATTATTGTAGTTGCAAGCCATATAAGTTTTACTGTGAACACTTACTTCTTGAAATTAAATTGGATTTAGTTAATTTCATAGTTACAACGTGATAGATAGAGGGCCTAGCGAAGCGCTTGCGCAGCTCATTAAAATCATAATTTCAGCCGAAAGACGTCCACTGCTGGACATAGGCCTCCCCCAAGCACCGCCGCTTGTACCGGTTCTGTGCTTCCCACATCCAGCGGATTTCTACGGCCTTCACCAGATCATCGGTCCACCTTGTGGGGGGCCTTCCAATGCTACGTCTTCCGGTACGCAGCGTTCTGCAGCTCAGTAGGCCAAAACCGAGGCAGTGCCAAACAGTTTAAATAAATCCAGAGTGCTTCCTGTCTTCCAAATTGTAAATATAAATAAACTTTAAAGCGTTTGTCTTACGGTTTCTTTTGCATTACCAATGGACATACGGAAATTATGGTCTTGAAGAATACTTTTCACTTTTCGGTGTTTCTAAGCATTCCAGTTGTACTAAATAGTACATACTAATTCCATGGGAAGTGCTTTGTAGTTTTAACTTAGTTTGGCCAAATAAGCGGGTTCAAATAAAATTTGACAATTGAATTTTATGTGTAAGTGAAGAACAGCTCATTATTAATATTTTGTCTTTTTAATAGTTGTATTACTTTGGGAACAGGTACGCTATTACTTGGGACTGGCGAAATGTTAGTATGCTTAATATCTCTGCCTACTTCGCCGGGGTTCTACGCGTGATATTATGTTGATGGTTGTAGTGATTTCAAAAGAATTCTCTTTAATAAAATAATTAACAATGGAGACAACAATATTTTGAATAAGTCTGAACACATTTGAAGTACTTACAGTTTTGTTTCTTGTAAGCTTCCAATAATGTTGGTAACATTATCAATTTTATCTAATTACACTTTGACCGGCTGTAGATGGATACTTGCATTCATTACTAAATTACATACGTTTATCACTACTATGAACATAAACTGCCTCAGTGGTCTAGTGGCCGAAAGCGCTTCGATTCCCAGGTCGGGTGAAGTGTTATTGGGTTTTTCCAGACTCTGGCTGCTACTGCCTAATAGAAAAACCCAAGTTTTTCCATTAAGCAGTAGCAGCCAGAGTCTGGATTTGTGCTCTGTTGATGGCAATAGGTTCGCCCCCTATTTCATAGGACATGAGCATAATTGGCGAAATGTAGGTGTTACTGTAGGTACACCTCTGCCTACTCCTTCGGGGATTACAGGCGAGATGTTTTGTTATATTATGAACATATAAAAAGATGCTATCATTTCAGCTTAGGCCGGTCAATGTGGAGGTATCATAATGGTGTATTTACATTGGTTGAGTAATTAGTAAAATAATACAAATGAATAAAAATAATGCTATAAGTATAGTGTAAAAGAATTCGGCTTTTAGCTTATTGGATAGATAAATACCTTCTATTCGATATTAATGCATTACTCAACCAATATAAATGCATTCTCCAAAATGATTATGTATTTATCAATGAACGAAAATATTTTTCGAAACAAGTTAAATAATAAAAATAATTCTTGTAATCTTAAGCTTTGCTCACAGTGAGTCTTTATTTTAATTTAGTTTTAAAACTTTCTATTTTAGTTTGTGAAATTAAGTATTTTTGAGATAAATGCCCCTTTCTTCATTTTTGTTAACTTTTATATCGCTACGATTGTGTATGCACGGAGACTTAAATGATCAGAACGCTAGGACTAAGGATAACATTCTAGAGTTATTTAAATTATTATGTTTAGATATCGATACTCATGACATCAGCGGAGTTTCGCTAGCTAATTTGGCCTGTATTACCCTGTATTTGCTTGTTATACTTTGGTAAATGTAGGTAGAGATAAACTACGATAACATGGCGCGCACCTCCAAATTACTGTTTCAATGTGTGTAGTCACATCCGTTTCATCACATCAAATTAGTGGATTTGTTTTGTTTTACGGCCGTCTCATTACGCACACATGCGTCGTGAGTCTTGGTGGCGCTTTGTAAATACTTTCACAGGCACTTTCAAACTTTTTGAATTTTGGAGGGGCGCGCCATGTTATCGTAGTTTATCTCTACTAACATTATAATCGAATTTAATAAAGGTAAGCTCAGCACCCTAGTTACGTAATACACGGTCAATCAATAGAAATCGGTTCGAAACAAATGTCTAATCCATTGCTTCATAAGTTCGTAAGTTACGTTGTTGAGCAGATTATTTTTTCGAACTTAGGGCCCCTCTCAAAACTGCGTTGCGACGTCGCATCGCAAAAATCAGCGACGGTACCCTAAGATTTTCACCTGCGCTTAGCTTCGCAGTTTTGTGTGGGAGCCCTTATGAACCAACTAGCTTCCGCCCGCGGCTTCGCCCGCGTGGTATGTCGATAAAAAGTAGCCTATGCCCTTTCTCAGGCTCTAGACTATCTGTGTACCAAATTTCATTTAAATCGGTTCTGTAGTTTTGGCGTGAAAGCGCGACAGACAGACAGAGTTACTTTCGCGTTTATAATATTAGTAAGGATGGATCAGAACTTTGTTTCAAACCGATTCTAATTCTGACCGATCGTGCATTACGCAATTAGGGTGCTGAATTGGAATCGGTTTGAAACAAATTTGTCAAAATATTGCTTCAAAAGTTCGAAAAAAAAATCTGCTTAACAACGTAAATAACGCAATGAATGTTTTAGAACTGACAAAATGAAACAAATTTGTCTTAATCGGTTACCAAAATAAGTTACGCAATTAGATAGCTGGATTCGTAAGATTGAAGACTGCTGGCAAGACTTCTTGAGGTAACGAAACTCCACAGATTTGTACACTACATGACCAGTTGAGTTTTATTGTCTGAGTCAGTATTTAATTCGGTTTTTTTTATTATTAATCTCCGATTATAATGTAAAAAAGAATTGTAATGATTGCTCTGCTAAGTCTGATGGCGTTTTGTCCTACGTGCCGGTCTAAAAGTTAAAACAGTTCCTTTCTTTTTTTTTTTCACTTCCTAATATCGATCTCGAAATCAGAATAATTAGCTTATGTTTGTGCTAAAGGTAACAAAGTAGTCGAAAGTTGCGTAAAATTACTGAATACGTAATCAAAATAGTATTTTAAAAAACATTTTTCAACTACTCGACATCAGCATCATTTTTAGTGCCTTACACTGGTTGGTTACCGCGCCGTGAACGGGTCGTCAACGAGAAACGATATTACGCGGCCATAGTACAGGTACAGTACAACTCTTTCTTAATGTCCCTCGGCAAACTTCGTGTTTCGTCTGTCGTCGGATTTCTATCGGTTGCCCTTTGCACTTGGTGCAGGCCGAACGCTCTCAATCGACTTGGAAGTATAAAAAAACTTTTTTACAAAAAATTAAACCGACGAAAAAAGAACTGAAAAGCGAAAAATAAATAACTTTAATTTCGGAAGTCGGTGTCTTCGCTTTTCAATTTTCGTTTTTTGCCACCGACTTCCGAAATTAAAGTTATTTATTTTTCGCTTTTCAGTTCTTTTTTCGTCGGTTTAATTTTTTGTAAAAAAGTTTTTTATTTTTCGCTTTTGAGTTACCATCCACTCCAGGGTACTCCAGGGGGTTACTCCAGGTTAAAGACCTGGAGTTGATGATGAGTGGTTGTGTCATCAGAACTATGTATGTGTGCGAAATTTCAATAGAATCGGTTCACAATTGAAAATTCAGTTGGTGAAAAATCAATCAACCCCATTTTTTCTACCTTTAGGGGTGGATTATAGTTTCCAATTTTAAATGGGACCAACTTCGAGGTATACCCTTCCCAAAAAAAAAAGAATTTTTCAATTCTGACTACTCAGTAAAAAGTTATGCGTGGTCATACATAAAAAAAAAAAAAAAAAAAAATATACGTGTCGACTCGAGAACCTCCTCCTTTTTTTTTCGTTGGTTAAAAAGTTGTTCATGTAATTTATTAAAAAAATGGGAGGAAATAGTTTAAGGCAAATAGTTTTACAGCATCTTAACCTTTTAACCCGACTTCATATCGGTTGTCGCGCCCCCAGCGCCTGGCATCGAAAAATAAATGCCTACAACAAAGATGATGTGCAATACGTTTTTACATAAAAAAATGATTAAACGAGTGTCGTAAATATACGACTCTGGCGAAATGGACACGAAAATATTTGTCGGATAAATCCGACGTAGGCGGTTAAAAGGTTAACGTTCACACGGAAATCAAAACATAACAACAATAAAATACCCTTCTTAGTAGTTCTGAATTCAAATTATTATACATGATAAATCTAATAATTGATGGACATGAAAATTAGCATTCGTTTGTATTCGGAAATGCGATGATTCCCGAAGGACATTAACAAAATAGTTGTACTGTAGTGTCGCTGCTTTGGCGTCGTCATCCTCGTTTCGTTGACGTCACATTCACGGTGAGGTGGAAAAACTGCCATAGTAATCATTTTGTGTCGTTGGTCGAAATTTTTATTTTATGGTTAAGCTATTCAGTCCCTGTTACACGGTCATTTTTGATCGGGAATCATTTTAACGCTTTCATCCAGTAGTTTTTTATTTGCGATCTAAATTGCTCGTGTAATAGGACCTTTACAGATGTCTCAATTTGTATAGATTGTACAGATGCTATTTGATGTTTTAATGAAATAAAGATATATTTAATTCAGTTTTGTGTTTAATTTGTTACTGTTGTCATGCCGTGGATTCCCACAGCCGTGTACGCTCATGGTGAGCACGATACATACCATGCCCACCAAAACCTTGCAGTTCCACTGTTGTAACTTCATTCGGCAATTGAATTTTAGGTAGGCACATAAATGGTGGTACTAGCTGTAACCCGCGACTTGTCCGCGTTCAAAGATGAAAAGTAGCCTATGTCCTCCAGGTCAAGGTCTACCCATGTGCCAAATTTCATCCAAATCCGTTCAGCCGTTTAAGCGTGAAAGCGTAACAAACACACTTTCGCATTTATAATATTAGGATTATATGATTGAACACGACTTATTTCGGAAGGCGATTGAACTTTCTTTCTGACGTCTCTGTCGGTGGGAAATAAGTGAAAAGCGATGGTTTTAACATTTATTATTATCGGATCGAATGGCCGAATACATAAAAGCTAAAATAACACAATCATGATATTATAATATTAGTTTTACAAATAATTGTAATAAAAGTACTAATGGTAACTTTAAGTTGTAACAAACTATGTTTGTTTCTAAGAGCAATGACTAGCAACTTGTTTACATAATTAACGTTTATACTGTTTGTTACGAGTTTTGAACTTTATACAGCTCTCACTAACCAAACTGAAAGTTATTTTTTATAGGAAAAACAAATAAAAGAAAGTATAATTATGAAAAAAGTACGCGCTTGAAAATATCACACAAAAAAATAATAATTTGATATTTAAATGTTCGGGGCGTATGGTACACACGGCTACACATTAAGCTATACATTACCAGTTTATGCTGATCTCACATTGTATAGAATTTTTGTACAATGCGAGGTCAGCTTATATTGGAAATGTATAGCTTGATGTGTAGCCGAGTGTACATGTTTTGGTTCTAAACAAAGTATTTTTAACCGTTTCATTACTTTTGCTCAGAAAGGACGTGGATTTTTTCTGACTCAGCATGGATCTATGTCTATGCAGGGACAAAGAGATAATTATATTTAAAAAATAACTGATAATATTTGAAATTGCACCACGCTTGCGTTACTTGGAAAAATAGGGAATAAAATATTACAATTTAAAAGATTATTATTTTGATTCAAGTATTCGGGGAGTTAATAAATATCGTTAGATAAACACAATTAAGTCAACTAATAAGTTCATAACAGTCGAGACCAATTAGGTTTGAGACTAGTTCCAGTCCTTAATATTTCCTTAGTAATAACAGGCATTATTTTCGAATTTTACTTAAAAAATATTAATGCAGAAATAATTAACTGGTACAAACAATTAATAATCTCACTGTTGACAACCATTATTTATTATTTAAGTATTAGAAGAATGTGCGAAAAAAATGTAACATGTGAGAAAAAAATGTGCAAAATAAATTATAGATATTGCTGTTAAATAATGTGTAAAAATTGATCTAATTAATATTAGTACTTATTTGAGTTTTAAAACTACCCATTGTAAATTTGGAGGAACAGGGTTTCTGTTAGACGTTCTTATTATATTTATATAATAAATAATATTTTGATACGAGTTTAAGCCAAAATTGTAGGCAAGAGTACTAGGCCGAATTAATAATGCTATATATTTCTCACTTTTAATGTGTCTGCAATTATCTTTGTTTATAGCAATTTATACTAAAAAGTTGCTGCATTGAACGATGAACCTTATGCAATTATGATAAACCCAAAAGTCCCCCGACACGATATTTATTTTGACCAGTATTATTCAGTGTGTCCAGTCTATCTACCGCAGACGTCAAAATAAGAAATTAAATGTAATAAATGCAACCTTTTACCCGCAGGTTTAAAAGAGCGCCATTCTGAAATAGAAAGATATACCTGGCACACTGTATATAATGATAAAAGATGCGAGAAATCACGAATCTTGAAAGATTACCTCGATTCTTGTTCACTGGCTTCTTAATCGAAATTAGATTTTGTTGCTGTATTCTATAAACAGACATATTTGCAGCTCTAAGGTAATATTTTCCTTATATTCCTAGTTTTGTAAGATAAAATGGTGTATAACGTGGAGATCTGAAATGGTTAATAATTATGGCAACATTGTGACGCTGGTTTTACACGGCGCTCTTCATTTCTTGTTTGACGCAAGATTTGAACGCCTCCCATCCCTCGTTCTTGGCATAAGACTGAAAAGAAAATACGATTACGATAGTTTAAAGATTTCTGGTCTGTTTTATGTCTGCTAGATAATGTAATGGGGGCACCAACCCCGGATAACTTATATGGCAGATATTTTTATAGTTATATTGGCTATTTTGAATTTATTTGATAGATTGTAAATATCCGAAGACTGAAACTGGCTTGTATGATTATGAGAGTTAGGGGAATTTTTGTCATCCCTGTTATTAGGAACACAATTAAATTTAAAAAAAAAACAAATGAAGTTTTGCATAATAAGGGAATCGATGCAAATACTTTCAAAGGAAAATATTATGTTCTCTGTATCATTTACTTATCTATTTAGCCATCCCTATCAACCGGCCCTGTGGCGCAACGGATAACGCGTCTGACTACGGATCAGAAGATTCCAGGTTCGAATCCTGGCAGGGTCGCAAAAATCTCTTTTTGTTTCTACAAAGAATTTTATTTGAGCCTTCCTGATTTGTGCTGCAAATAATGTTCTCAAAACAATACTTAAAAAAAAAAGACTGAATTTATTCCCATTTACAGGGACTATTCTTAAATAAATAAAGGATTATCGATAGTAATAAGAACTGCTCATCAGTTGAGCTAAATACTTTGTCTCGTTGTTAGATTACATTTTTTTAAAAGCTACCTTATATTTTTAAATAATTAAAATAAAGGCTTTTCATAGATTTTACGGTACAAAACTCAGTAGACTCCTGCTTTCTAGAAACCTACGACGCAAAATTTTTCAATCGTCCGATAACTTTGCCACTCAGGCGAGTGAATGATAAAAAATGAAATGAATTCCCTTATAATCTCAGACCAAATAAAAAACCGGTTTTTTATTTGGTCTGAGTTTGTCATTTTGTCGATGTCGTATGAACGTGGATTAAACAAAAATTACTCAAGTGAACTATTCATTGTGCGTAGTGGTTGAAGATTCTAATATCGGATAATCAACTCAAAATCAAAATATTTTATTTCACATAAACCTACATGGGCACTTATGAAACGTCAGAAGCTAGGTGCACGGTTCCAATTGGTCGTTTCCTATGGAGAAGAGACGGAAATAAACTTCACGGTTACTCTTTAAAAAAATAATTGGCTTTTACAATATTTTCGAATTACAATGTTAATAGTTATGGGAGGACAGTGTAGGCCTTTCAAAAAGTTTCAGGTAGGTACTTAATTTTTTTTTTTTAATGTTCAAACTAACCTTGAACCCCCTATGCAGTCGATCCTTCATGATTGCAATGAACTCCTTGTAGCTGAGCAGGCCGTCGCCATCGGCGTCGAAGATGGCGAACACCGTGGACACGAGATGCTCCGACTGGGAGATACCCGTGCAGATCTTGACTGCGCGGTGGAACTCATCTGTGGAAAAAGCATAACATTTTTTATTAGTACCTATTATTTTTTTGGACCAAATTATTGGGAGGCGCACAGTTTAAATCAGTTAAAAATATCAATCTGTACAGAAATGGGGATTTCTTCCAGGTCACTGGAAAAAATATGAGGCAGCTAGTAGATTGAGATTCAGAGACAGACGAAAAAAAAATGTAAACAACCAGAGGCCCTAGACAAAGTGACATTCTATAAGCGATAACGATGATGGAAAAGGCAAAAATGTATAGGACTGACATAAGCTATCGAAAAGCTTATGTCAATCCTGTTGAAAGTCGTTATAGAAATACGAAACGCTTTCGAAGCGATTGTCACTTGTCTAGGCCCTCAGATCTCCGAACTTAGCTTTGTGTATCACGATGACAGTCAATTCTTCATTTGGCTTGGCCAAAACATGTTTTTACAGCACTAGATTAATCCAATGAGGTAATAAAGTAGCTTGGCAACCCGAATACTGGGCTGAGTCACGATCGGCAAAACCATCATTCGCTAGGTCAAGGTCCAAAACCCACTTACCTTTAGAAATAGGATGATCAGCAAGCGTATACATTCTCATAGCGATGGTGAAGTCTTCCAGGTTGTTGAGGAACTGGCAGAACGTCTTGAACTCCTCGAAGGTGATGCCGTGCTCGTACTTGACGCGGTCCAGCAGTCTGTCTAGGTACATGTCGTACTCGTCCGTGTCTAGGTAGGTGTAGCGGAGCAGGATCTTCGCGAAGTCTACTTCGGATATTGTTTCGTGGCCTGAAATGTTTGTGTGAGTGTTTTAGCTCTCGGTAACCGTGCGTTTGCACTGGCGAAACATTAAGACAAAACATGTTGAAATCTCTATTTTCTGTCAATGTTCCATACAATTTTTGACAGGAACTAGAGATTTAAACATGTTTTGTTGTAATGTTTCGCCAGTGCAAACGCACGGTTAAGGTGTGAGTGTATGACGAATTATAATTTAAAGGTTCAGCTGGCACAGCATGAGGATTGAAGATGGAACTAACATGGAGTTTCATGCCGATTCTTCTCCATATGAAACTATCTTTTGGAAGGGGCAACTAGATTCAATAAGTACCCCCTAGTTCTTGTAAATTTTGGAAAAGTGCCTTTTATGGTATAAAAAATTGAAATAAAAAAAAAATACAGAAACTAGGCTTTGACTTGGAACATAAAAAAATATTTATTCAGATCTGGGTTGCCCATATGACAACCTTGTTACATGTTTCTATGAAAACTAAGTCCGCGGGCTTCCTCTGGTGATTTGGGACTTGCCGAACTGACAAGTAGGTAAGTAAAGTCTTCAATGTTGAGTGTGGAAGATATCTATGGCAGGACATAGCCCATAGGTCTCAGTGCAAGGGCCACCTTTTTTTCAAACTGATATTTTTGCTTGTGCTTGTGTTATTCAGTAGGTCGACAGCAACAAACTCTTTTACATATGCTACTACCACGCTAATAATCAAGCCTATATTATAAATGCGTAAGTAACTCTGCCTGTCTGTCTGTCGCGCTTTCACGCCAAAACTACTGAACCGATTTAAATGAAATTTGGTACACAGATAGTCTAGAGCCTGAGAAAGGACATAGGCTGACTTTTATCGACATACCACGCGGGCGAAGCCGCGCGCGGAAGCTATTCTTAAATATATACATTGACCTACCTTTAGCAAACTCATGGAACTCCAGCTCCAGCACCTCGGTCTGCAAGTTCTCCATGAACTGCCTGAAGCCCTCAAACTTCAGGTCGTTCGTGCCTTTCTTGCCGAAGAAGTGCACCTAGAAGAAGAAGGTACGAAGGTATTTATGTAAGTGATCTCGAGATTTTTTTTGACTTGAGTGATTTTAGTATTATTTACGACTGATGACATTGTGAAGGTCGCAGGAATTCGCTGGAAGCGGGAACCGCCGAACCTGTCGAAATCGGGGTGCTTTGGGGAGGTCTATGTCCAGCAGTGGACGTCTATCGGCTGAAATGATGATAATGACGCATCGACTAGACGAGAGTACCTACCTAATGTGGTTTTAAGAGGCCAAAGAAGCTAACGTTTTTTTAATACTGGGGTTACATTGTCGCGTTATCGCGAACTATGCATCGCGCGCTCTCTGTTGCTCAGCGAGACGTCTAGCGGTGTGCGAGTGAGAGCGCGCTTACCCTCCGAGTGAGAACAAAAATAGTAGCGGTTCGGTGAGATAATGTACAGGCTAATTAATACTTAGGAAAACGTTGAGGGCAGTAAAGGTACCTTTTAATGTACTGCTTTATGAAGTGCGATGATGAAATTCTGATCAGTAATAGGTATATTTTAAAGCAAAAGTTCCGAACCGCTGAGAATCATGTTTGTCATGTTACACTTACAGAACTTTTTTGATTAAAAAAATTAAAGTAATAAAAACTAAAACCCAACTACGACTAAAAAGGTAAAAACAAGACACCACAGACAGGCAATTTTTTTAAAAATTCTTTTGGTGTTATAATGTATATATTTTTGAAATGTGCTCATTAAGCCCTTCCATTTGATACCCAACATGGTACGATTAAACAATTTTTTTTTCCCTTCCTTTTTTTTTGTCCTCTAGACGGCGCCATTAATAATTTAATGTGACGTCACATAGCCTATAACCAGCGGACGATCAAGACGCTTCCAACGATACCTCAGTTGTTAAATAGTGATGAGTGGTTTAGAAGATAAGAGGGAACACATGAATATACATATATACATACATACCGGTAAAAATCATAACCCTCCTTTTTTCTTCGCCGTAGTCGGGCAAAAATGAGAAATTACCTGCAAGAAAGTATCAACATTGTGCCTCCGCTGCAATCCTTGGTCATCATTGACATAGTTCTCATGCGCCTTGCCATCCGCCTTCTCATCCCCTTTCCCATCTCCCTTATTTTCTTCCTCCGTCATCCCCCTCTTGCCACGCCATGCGAAGCTGAAGATTTTCTCCATCTGAAATATTTGGTAAAAAGTTAAAACACAGAACTTACCTTTTGTCCGATTGCGTTTGAAATGTGCCTTTACCAAAGTCGAATACGTAGTGAAGTAAAAAGACAAATAAATATAAATAAAAAGAAATTAAAAAAAGGGCCAAAGAGTAAAAATGTGTTCATTTACAGAAAAGTCAAATTGAATGTAGGTGAAATAAGTGTGTTCAAGGGGTAAAAATATGTGCATGAAAAGAATAGTAAAATTAAAAATAGGTAAAAAAGTGAATGTCTTTATTATGCTGTTAAGTACAAAAAGTGTCAAATACGCAATCGGACTGAGCTTGAATAAAAAAGCGTGTAGAATTTTGAAAAAAAGTTATGTTAATTGCGTCGATGTGTAATGTAACATACATGCAAAACTTCAAACCGACACTCAAATTAATGACAATATAAACAAAATATCACGTTATGGATAAAACTTACCGTTTCGTGCAAATCTTAAATTATATTAATTAATTAAATTCTTTACATACAATAGCAAATCAGTTTCATGAAACTACAGAAAATGACATTTATTATTTGAAAGTTAATTGATTTAGGCGTGACTTTGCGGAAATCCATTATAAAATACAGCAGACGTAAAAATATTTAGTTACTAATTAATTTATCTTTTTATTATTTGTTTTTTATTACTTTGATTTATTATTTATTATATTGTTCACAGCATTATTTGAATTATTTAATCAAACAAAGCAGAATAAAATAAAGTTATGCAACAGCGAACAATTCAATTAATTTTTTTTTTTTTTAATATAGAGCAATAGCGATTTTTACGGATTATCTTACAGTTACGTCTTATTTAAACTATCGTAGTCCACTATCCATTGAATATAAATACTTATAATATACTTAAATAATATAAATAGGTAGGACAACCACAAGAAGAAATCCGTAAAACCTATAGATGATAGAAAAGGTTTAAATAATAAAAAAAACACCTAAAACAAGAAAAAACATGACCGACGACACGGAAAACTGATGGACTTAAGCGATGTCCCCTTTGGACTTACTCTGGACGGACTCTGGACTGGGACATGACTCTCCCTGTTCCTCATGGCACTTGTCGACACTAAGGTAAGCAGCTAAGCCGCGGTGAGCACATAATACACACATAAATATTACATTATTATTAACATAATTATACTTGTATATTTAAATATAAACGAAAAATAAAATGAAAAGACAAGCGAAAGAACACCTTATGCCGCTCTGGTAAAATTGATTATAGGTACTGTGAATCAAAATAAACACAAGCATTTTTCTTTGAAAACACAGTTTAGTGACATAAATAATGTTTTATTAGAGGGTTTAAAAAAATAAAAAGTAATTAAAATAAAGTAATTGGGACTAATAATGTAATTGGGTCTTTTTCTCAGTTAATTGTTTATCCCAAAGACAAAAAACAGTAAGTTAATTTAACGGATATTCACACATTAGAGCGGCATTAACATCTGTTTGATAACGGTGAAAATTTTGATTCGAGTTTCAAAAATAAAATACAACCTTGGCTATATGAGGTATACATATTTTAGGAGACAAAAAAAGAAAAAAAACTGTCACTCAAATCGAATCAAAATTTGAAACCGTATTTTTGCTCCGCAAGCTGACAATTTTAAACTCACTGCCTCCTGGCTCTTGACGTCCAAATCTTTACGCTCCTTAAACGTACCACCCAGCAGACGTTGGATCTAAATATACATCGCAGAAAAAAACATTCAGGAAACAAAAAAACAAAGGAAAAAAGAAGGTAAAATAAATACTTTTTTGATAGTTCTTGGTTCCTTATCTCATAAAGACTTTTGTCTTTTAGCATGCTGTGATTATTTTAGCTTTTCTACCAAAATCTGTGCTTGTTTCTTTGTGCACTAATCACCATATTAGTAGAATTCACATTATTGTGCCGAATAATGACGTACCAGTCCAGTAAAATATTGATTAGATTATTATTTTTTAGATTAATGGGAGCGACAGCGTATCAACATTCGGCGTAATAGTGAGAATTTAACAAGATTTGCTTTGGCGAAATATTAATTTATATTTCTCAAAATTATGTCAAAATTGTTTGAAGGTTTTTAGGAAAAGCTCTATTTTAGGTTTCCGTATTTCTTATTAAAATTGATGTTCATTGGGTGGTTTAAGGAAAGATTTTTTTTTTTTAAATTACTTACTGCTCTTTTATGACCCGTCTAACTTTGTTGATATGTCAGATTTTTGAATCTGCAATGCTATTCTGTAACCATCTCACCTTGAAAACTTAGTTGAAGTGAGCGTGGAGTGAGCTGTCATTGTCATGTGTGTTATCGATACCTACTGATACTATAAGGCAGTGACAGTTCACTCCAAGCTCACTTCACCTAAGTTTTCACGGTGAGATTTTACAGAATAGCACAACTGGTATGCACCTTCACCCATAACCTATTTTTTACCAAAATCAAATCAAATCAATATACAGGGTTACTGGTAACTCGACGTATTCCTTGCAGGACGTCATAGTAGGGTTAAAATGCAACAAATTAAGCCACCAAATGTTCTATCGAAATTCAGTAGTTTTTGAATTAGTTAAGAGTTTTAGTTTTTTAATGAAAAATCCCAGATTAAACCATTTGAAACCAAATTAAAAATGATTTACGGCGCGACTGTACTGAAATTTAAGTTATTATCATAGTTGACGCCGTAGCAGACCTTTGTTAATAATTAAAAGTTCAATAATGCCTAAAACTTTGGCAAATATCACTAACAAAACATTAATTTTTTTGTAATTTTGGCTATTACTTCATAAAAAATGTAGTCTAGTGCAAAAAAAAATACTGAATTTCGGTAGAACATTTGGTGGCTTAATTTGTTGCATTTTAACCCTACTATGACGTCCTGCAAGGAATACGTCGAGTTACCAGTAACCCTGTATATAGATTTCATTTAATTTATCTTTTTATCTGTTATAAATTAAGTTACATCATGTTACCGTGTAAACCCACCACCGAAACCCTGGTTAGTTACGTACAAACATAAGTTTAAACAATATCTAACTTAATAACTTCGCTTCAGCAAATCTTCTTCCTCTACATTGTTATAATCTAACGCGATGTGCTTTAGCGGCTAATTTACCTTGTGCTAATTTTTACACAGTACACCTCTACAGTATGGTGCAAGAAGGAGAGCGGAGAGCGGAATGAATAATAATAAAAAATATAAGCTGGAAAACATGCCCTTTTTGCCTTTGAAGATAATAAATATGTCCATCGCGCGGTAAACTCTAATTGCGCGATGCAGGATTTTGTGTGACGTCAGGTCTTTGATGCGAAGTTCGCATGTGGCGATGCCATAGACCATTTCCCACATAAAGTTGTTGATTTCCGACCAACAACGCCAGCACACACAATTTGCACACGATATTTTGTTACCGCTAGTTGTTCGTCTGTAGGTTTTTCGTCCTACCTGCCTCCTATCCACCTACCAAACCTGTCCCATCTTCCTTCCTATCTATCTATCTTAAGTTTATTGATGCCAGTTTTTCTGTAAGTCTAGCCAAATAGTTACTTAGGTAACCCTTCAAATCGCTCCCCACTCACCACTCACACCTAGCCCACGTGTGCGCTATACTCACGACTAGAAATTCGTTCTTATCGACTCGCTGGTTGCCGTCGGTATCAAACATGTTGAACGCGATCCGGAAGCCTGAAGCCGGCTCTGAAATACGAAATTATGTGCTACAGATATCGGGCAGATGTGCTTTCAGCGTTAAGAATAAATAGGGGTTTTGTAAACAAATTACGAGTGTTTTTAAATGGCAACGTAGAATTTCTTTTCGGAAATACGCGTAAGTGTTTGTTAAGAAATTTTAGAAGATTTATATGAACGTAAGTAGTTTAAAACTTACTCGTTAAAATTGAAAGCAGGAATAGATACTCCGTGTAGGAGATGATGCCTGAAAAATAAAAAAGTGCTTTAGTGTGTGTATAAAAATAATACTGCCACTGCCATGTTATATCAAATCGTATAACGCGGCTCGCGTTAGTAGTTGATTGGTAAAAATCGTCACGTAATGAAAAAGCGTTGTGACATCTCCATGCGAATTATTCTCTGTTTCTTTTTTTCTTTCTTCATTTCTTTTCTGTCTTTTTTTTTCTTTTACGAGTGAGTCTGTGCGTACGAGTATCGCGTAATGTAATCCTTTTCGTTCCTTACAATTCCTTTATTAACTTTGGCCAATTTATTGGTTTCATTTTATAAGTTCTCTTGATAGGTTCAAAATAGGAAATAAAGCGAATCTGTCCTCTTCAAAAGATTTTCCTGATGAAACTTACCAAAAGCCATTTTTTTTAATTTTATAATTTTGAGTAAGAAAAATTACAGACAGATCCATCTCATTTAGAATATAAGTAGATATGGCAAAGTACCTTTATCTCTCATGTTGCGGAACATCTGGGAGGATCCCTTCTTGAGCTGCGGCGTGTGGTCGCGAAGGTACTCGATCTCCTTCGTGGTCAACAGGCGACGCTTTAAACGAGCTGCGAAGAAACATTTCTAGATATTTTCTTCACGTAGTTTAGGTACTTAGTACATATATGCACCAGCCAGTGTTGGATCATTAGGTTCCCTTCAAAATGGTTGAGCTGGATGGTGCTGACCCATGCGTCATGTTCGTGAACAGGCGCCATCAGTAGGGACTGGTCATCTCTTAGCTGGCTTATTTGAATTTTTGAATTTATTTTTATTTTTTTTAATCATTTACGGACGCTTTTAACGTACACGTTTTTCTACATTGTATTCACATGTATAATTTCAACATGAATGATGTAACCAATATATTGTAACAATATTTTGATTTAAAAGAGTGTCCGTGGAGTTTCTTGCCCGTCCTTCTCCATAGGAACCTTCACGCTTTGAAATGGGCAACTAGGGTCATCTTTCTGACTGACCGACCCCTTGACAATTCAAAAGTGCCTGTAATTGGTTTATTTGAAATAAATGCTTAGAGTTTGACTTGAGCTATTAGCATATTCTCTGTGGTATGTGTTTCAGAATTGGCTAATCCTTTACTCTTCAGAATAATTACGGACAACTGAGACATTACGCGTTGCATCCTTTCAAATAACTAATTTTTAGTAAGTAAATAAGATTTAGCCGGGAAGGCTCCATGTAATGATACAGTGAGATGGTTAGGTCTAACCGCAAAGAACTGACTGAAATATTTGTACATATTTGGTATTGTCGATTGGACTCTTCACAGGGCATTGCGATGCTTGCAATGAACATCCATGTACCGTGTTTTTGGCAAATAGATTTCTTCTGAATTTAATGTTTAGGGGTATGAGGAACAGGGTGTTCACTCATCCACTATAGAAAAGGGAAGATCCTCCAACCAGACGGGTGTTGTGTCTGGCGGGCAACTGCCCAACGATTGATGTTGGAATCTTGAATAATACTCGTATGTCTATCGAGCGGTAAACTCTAATTGCGTGATGCAGGATTTATGTGACGTCAGAATTTTTGTGTGACGTCAGGTCTTTGACGCGTAGTTCGCATGTGGCGATGTAGATGCCGCCACAAATGATTTTGACATCGTCTAGAAGTGACCTCTTTAAAAAAACATATAGGTGATTGGAAATTATATACTCACGCCTAGGCTCCTGTTCCACCACAGACTCAAGGAAGTCCTGGGGCGTCATGTACAGTTGACCACCATACTCGACGCTCGCGAACTTTATGAACCGCCGCTCTCGCGATGTCAGCTTCACCGACTTGGCAAGCTCGTCCGGCTGGAGAGAAGAAAGGGTTAAGTTAGACAGGGTAAAATACAATAGACGTGGATATATTTATTACATAATAGTAAGTAAGTAAGTAATAAAAGTAAGTAATATCAAACAAGCCTACGACAACAGTCCACCTGGTGGTACCTTATTGGTCACGCGCTGCCTCTAGTACTAAAGGCATCGCAGAAGGATTGACATCCTAGAGATAAAGTAGAAATATGCCTGAAATGTGTGTGTGCCTTCAAACATGAAGCTGGGCTCATATCGTGTTGACTTTAGCATCAAATCCTGTCAAAAAACGAATGACAAGAGTCACATTCAGCGTTTTCTTGTGTTGTTTGCTATAATAAGTAAAGAAGGCACTGTTTCAAGGGGATAGTAGGTAGCAATTGTTTCCGAAACTTTGGAGGTTAGTCTAGTGCTTAAATGTAGACCCTACATTTAGTACATAATTATATTCTTATGTAGAGATGCATGAAATGCAATTAAATGAAAAAAAAAATTAAAGCTCATAAAAAGTACACTTTGTAAACAAGCTTATTACAAATTATAGGATTATATCCAAGATAAGAATGCTTGGAAACATGCTGGTCTTGCGCCATAGAACAATTTAGAGTCTGGACAAAATCAAACTGGTTGCTAATTTATTTGTATATTTTATTATTTGTATGCCATAGGTTTTTACACTCTGTGATTGCTTAAACTCACGCACTGACTTATTGTAAATATGTGAGCACCATGTACCTATCACATAACTAATTTATTTGTCATTGCTCCAATTATAAATCTTTTTACCTTTTGTTGTACAGTAATCTTATTGTAGGTGCATCGTCTTCACATATAATTATATAATTCATGTATACAAAATATTGTAAAAACATTTTTAAAAGTGTGGAGTTTCTTGCTCATTCTTCTCCATACGAAAACTAACTTTTGGAATGGGCAACTAGAATTAGTTCTATTTCTTTGTTTTTCATTGACGTTGAAAAGTGCCTTTTATGTGCCTATTTGAAATAAATTATTTGACTTTGACTTTGAAAGCTTTAGTTGAAGTCACCACATTGCCTTGTAAAGTTCAGTTCTACTGAACTGAACTTTACAAGGCAATGTGGTGATCTCCCACTTTCAGAATTGCCCGATACTTCAGGCAATTCTGAAAGTGGGAGATTATTATTTCCTAAAGTACCTAAATTGGGGCCACCCAATGTGTTACCCAAAAAGGTCCTCTACTCTTGTTACATTTGGCAGACAACCTTACTCCTAAACCTCGTGTACTAATAAATGGTACGAAAACAGTGGAAATCATCTGTTCCGTGTTTTGGCGCGGTCGATGAGTGATTTATGTGTTCGGTTAATATCATAGCGAGGGCCGATGCACCCAACTGTTGATATCAATCGATACATTATTTTCATCTATGAACTTGAGGTATAGACTTGCGACTAATAGTCTTAGTTTTTCGGGATTTATGTCATTTAGCTGATGTAACTTCATGAGAACACGATACTGTCTAGGGGAAGATATGCACGATTAAAAATGTGACTTCACAAACCTATGTTGGAGGTAAAATTTACTAGGCACCGAGTCACCGACCTTTCACCTGAACCTGGTCGTGAGGAAATGAGGGCTCCTGTACTAGTGACGGTAGATATAGTACAAGATTTCCGCGCAAAGACAGCTTCTTTTGTTCAAAGAGAGCAGGTGGCAATGGCAATATAGTCTATGTTAGGATAGCTGAAGAGCTTCACCGTTACCTATAGCTTGTCATTTTGTGTTTGGATAGACCATGCAGTCTTTATGTAAACGTTCAATTTTGTGGCGCAGATAGATTATCCAACAAGTATCTCCGGATCTAGTAATTACATAACAGTGCAAACTGAAATTTGTAGTGTCACCATAGAGATAAATCCCCGCCAATGTTTATTGATAGGAATCGGATTTATGTAAGATTTCTGGATGATATAAACTAGCTTTGATTGGTGGAATAGTTACGTAAGTTTCAGACTAGCCAATTATAGGGTAGAAATGTTAGGATATAGATCTGAGCTGATTAACTGCCTCGTTTTATGACTTACTAGCTGATGCCCGCGGCTTCGTCCGCGTGGATATCGGTTATTATATACTAAAACTTTTCTCGAGAACCATTCTATCCATTGGTGAAAACAGCATGAAAATCGGTGCAGTAGTTCTTGGGTTTATCGCGAACAGACAGACAGACGTGGCGGAGGACTTTGTTTTATAATAATTATGTAGTGATAAGTCCAGGTTTCCTCACGATGTTTGCATTCACCGATCGACATCACGACATCATTATTATGAATTTAAAAATTAACATTGATACTTGCCCGGACCTGTACCCACTGTTATATATATATTTTTTTTTTTTCATTTTGTGTTATTATTATTTTAAATCCCTAAGAAAAGTGAAAATCCCTGATAGTAAGGAAATCCTAATAGAAAATACTAATTATGTTCAACTTTTATCATTAACACAGAAACAGATTCATATCCATATTATAATTTAAATGATAAAACGTCCGACATAAAAATCGCACGCCTACACAATCCGACTAACAACACAATCACAGCCAAAGTAAGGAAATACGAAAATAAATGAAGTGGAAACTAGTAACAAGATACGCGGAACAAAAGTATTTTCCCTCCTCGTTCCGTTGGGCTTAAAATAATATTTTCGGTAATGCGCTGTAAGGCGAAAACGAATGCGAAGGCGGCTTCGCTAAATTCGGCGTCACTATTTTCGTTTGGTCTACCCGAAATGTGACCAATGCATTTTGAACTGTCACGGCGAAGCTGGCGCCATTTGAAGCCACGTGCAGACTAGCGCGACGCGACTCTAACAAAACAATTTGTAAGAAAACTTCACGGTATAGCAATTACCGGGGTGTCGCGTCGCGCCAATCTGCACGAGGCTTAAAACGGACATTGAAAAACAAAAGGGTAATTTCAGTTTCACAATATAGGTACCTACTAAAGTATGTTTTTTAATCTCGTAGACTAATGTGACACCTCGTGATTGTTTGTTTTTTCAATCTAGAGTTTGACATTTGCACCTGTCAAAATAGTCTACGAGAATAAAAAACAGACTTTAAACAAATTAAAAATGGAACACAATTTAAATAAAAATAGAATAAGCCAGTTATTGACCATTATAACTTTTTCCTTCTTACGTTGCGGGTCTAAAAAAACTGGTCACTATATTTTCGGCCTAAAATAGTAAAAATATCTTTGGATTACGTGACAACTTGATCTTAATGCAGTGTTTTTCTGGATGGAGTGTTGAATGCTGGCGACATTCGATGACAAAAGATGGTGTTTGTTTTGATAATGTCACTGGAGTGTAAATAATAGGAATTGAGAGCGTCTTTTGTCATTTTTGATGAGCTTAAGACGGGTAGTACACCTCCGCTGCGAAACCATAGCAGCGAAACGGCAGTAGTTCAATTCAACCGAACCGCGTCATATTCCGGAATATTTTTGCGCGGCAGAGGTGTGCTAAAGCCCTAAAATGTATGAAATTTGCCTTAGAATGAATTATTTTGACATATGAATGTATTGCTCGAAGGGTTATACAGAGGTGTATCTATAGTACACCCACATTTCGCCAGTTATAATTTTATGCCTCATGTAATAGGGGGCGAGCCTATTGACACCAACCGGGCACAAATCTAGAATCCGGGCTGCTACTGAGAAATTCCTGATGGAAAAACCCAATAACACTTTGTCCGACTCGGGAATCGAACCCAGGACCTCATGCTCAGCAGTAGCATTTGCTACCACTAGACCAAAGAGGCAGTCGAACGAATTATTTTGACTTTAAAATGTATGTGTAAGTAAATTCCTTTGAGTCCTTAGATCGTTCGATCTACTTTCTTTACTAGACTGAATGTAAAATAACTTCACCATAATATTATAACACAGCTCTTCATATCGTTAATTTAAAGGGTTTAATGGTGGCCTTGTCGCTGGTAGCGATGTTTACCAGACAATCTAAGATACATTCAGCACGTTATATAGAAGCCTACACGACACAACTGATACACACATTTCACATTTTAGTACAGTTTCGAAAAGTCGCAACCATAGATAAGGTTGCCAGGTATAAATATTTTGTGTATCTCATTCCGGGATTCATTTGCATATATCGGAAGGAAAAGTTTCGATAAGACTTGAAATCGCTAAAATAGAGGAATCTATGTGATTTCCAGGTCTGATTGTGTTATTTACTTTCAATTGATAAGGTAAAGTTAACAAGTTGCCGCTACTGCTTCAGACGGTGAACATTATAACAGTGGACAAAGCAGTTTTCTCCTGTGTTCAAACAGCACTCCAATTTCGTAGCACGCTTTTAATCAGAAGAATTTTGAAGTAAATTCCTAAAGCATTGCTTTATACTAATAAGCGATCCCACGCACAATGGTCCACCTTAAGGACTAAGTGCGGAAACCAAACCCATAACATAGAACATCGAAGCGATCCCTAGACGATCAAGCGGCATTACATGTAATTTAAATGGGTGCTGCTGGCAGTTGATTGACAATTCCATAGAACTTAGTGAATAGGGAATATGCATGTGATTCAAATCAGGGTCAAGTATTTTTTTTAATAAACTATATTACTTCAGAATTATGCCTCCATGAATATTTTTGAATAAAATATCTTTTTGAGCGAGTTTTTTTTTTAAGTGCCAGAAAACTGTGGGAAATTCGATTACTTCAAAAGCTAGGCTATTGGTCAGAGCGAATGTGACGTAACAATCTATGACAACCATCAAAATGTCAATGTGTTTTGTAGGAGTGTTTGACATTGACTTGACACTTGTTTGTATGTTGTCATAGACTGTGACGTCACCACACAAAGCGCCAAATGGAGGGCGTTTAAAAATCCCGGGTCGGTTGGCTATTTTCAATTTGTTTTTTAAGTAACTACATTAAATTGCTTTTTTACTATTATTTGGCCATGTAAACTATCGAATAAAAATATAAAAAAAATACATGCATATTCCCTATTATCATGCTGCATGATGGACCCTCATGCAGGGTCCTAATATTCACGCATGATAATTCACGTAACAATTGCAGGTCATGATGTATGATTGTCTACCGCTGTAGGTTTGAAAAATTCGTCTGCTCAACAACGTAAATATCGCAATGAATGTTGTTGAACTGTCAAAAACCGCGCGCGGTACACCCGCGTACCAAAAACCATTGCAGTTAATTAGAATGTCCTTGAAGAATTAAGGCATTACCATTGAAGTAAGTGGTACCGCAACTACCCCGCAGATTATTCAGAATATTATGAAGACGATAATGTTTTGTTGCGAGTGTGTGCGTCCATCTATCATTGTTTAATTAGCTTTTACTCAGTCGGGTCTCAGTCTAAACATTTGCCTTATTTTCACAATACCGTGTTTATCAGTTGTATAGCCTAAACACATTTTAAACAAGATATTTCTGTATGGAGTTTGATTTAAGACTGGCATTAGACACAGGCTGAACAAGTGTCTAAGTTTTTGTAGTAAGACCCTTTGGTTAGGTTGAACCAACTGGGAACCTAAAACGGCCACATTAAAGTAATTCCTCTAAAAGCAATTCATTTCCTGACTTCCCAGCAGATCATTAGCAAGTCCTCGAATTTAACACAAAATGGTGGCACATATAATATTATGAATTGTTAGTTTGTGACATTTTACCATAGTATCCTATTATGATTCTGTCAAAGTGGTTGTTTTCGGCCTCCTGACCTTTTTTGGATTTAGCGGTTCAAAAACAAAAGTCCACGCAAGAACACTAAATCTTTAAATAAATAATTCTCTTATCGCCCCAATAAATCAGGCTTGTTATAACCCAACCCCTACTAAACAGTCGTTTTGTCACAAATATAGCAATAAATTTTACAAAACTACCCTTGAAAGGAGTTATAAATCCCAACGAATGAGGTAAATGTGTGCTTAAACAATTTATGTCTTCAAAGGGGTATTTTTTTGACGTTTGTCGGTATTAGGGACAATCGGGGAATTCATGGAAATAGGCGCCGTTTGAATCTGTGGCTAATGACTGTCAAAGGACCCGCGTCGGTGTTTGAGAGGGAGAACAAGTGACCTAATGAAAGAACTAAATACGGTAAACGTATGAGCTATTACCGTCTTCAGAGTTGAGTATTCAGGAAATATAGGGCAAGTTTTATAACTCTTTGAAATAATGTTTTATATGGAAAATCATTGATCAAGGAAAAATTATGAAAAAAAAAAAAATGGGTTATTGGGGCACTGGGTTCAAGCACTAGTGCTTGTGACCGGGGCCTCAGATGGCGGCAAATACCTAAACTAATTTTTAAATTTACACACGGTTACTTATCAAGCGTTTCCAGTTTCTGCTGATCTCGCATTGTGTAGGATTTCCGTACAATGCGAGGTCAGCTTATAATGGAAATGTAAAGCTTGATGTGTAGCCGTGTGTACTAACATAGTTCTTAAGTCGTTCTACTAACAATATTATAGGCCAAGTATGACTGAAATAAAAGTTTATTTAAATTTTTTTTATTGGAATATTTGTTGCTCCTAATGCACAGCAGTAGCTCTAGTTCCTCAAATCAAATTCAATTCAGCCTACCTATAGCAGTCCACTACTGGACATAGGCCTCTCCCAGACTGCGCCACAACACCCTCTACTTCCTATTACAGTTGAAGGAAAAAGTTTTGACCCACTAAGGACCACTTAGAAGACCAAAAACAACTTAATGTATGAAGTTATTGTTATGCTTATAAGTGTTTCCCATATTTCCCCAACTTTGGACTACTGCCTCCGGAACTTTTCCTTATAACACAAAAAAGGCGAGACCAACACAATACGAAACTACCCGCAAACAACTTTCTATATTAATGTTTAATGCTTCCTTCGATGGTGATATTAAATCACAGGCACCATGTATCAGATAGTACACAATATTAATTCTATTTAAACTGGTAGCCATTAGGAACAATTTAAAGGCGTATTATCCGTCGCGGACATTAATAAATACTGTTTGGTTTGAACTAGCTATGCGCCTCGGCTCCTGTCGTGTAGTTGGCTCGCCATGTGATGTAATGTGAAGTTGTATGAATTTAATGTCGATGGTCGACTTAATATAGATAATATCGAAGCTGGTGGGTAGTAAGATGGTGTAGTTATAAGTACTTGTACCGTTTGGAAGTCTATTTGTAATAGAAATGTTGCTTGAAGACTACATAAGTCTAGTGTTATTATGACGTCCATCGCTGAACACAATGAAATAAGGCGCTCTGAGTATTACAGTTTCACTGATTACTTCCAATTCTTCCTTTAATTCTTCTCCAATAACATGGTGAAAAATGGGGTTTTGATACCGAATGGAATTTTACTGTAGGTAATGAAAATAGTGCCTATGCCAAGCATGTTTCCGAGTATATATTTATAATTTGTATCTATATGATGTAGTACAACACTTGTAATTGAATTGCCATCTCCATAATTTCCAGCCAACACATTTCCACCGAACCACTCCATAAATACAAAATGACATACAAACTGAAAACACCAATTTGCATCCTATTGAATATGTAGTTAATTTGACATAAGGTCACATACATACATACTTGTACCAACAGGTTGAAAGACGATAATTGTGGTAACCCAAGCTAATGAGATGTTTATGAGGGGAGGCCATCGCGATAGCCCTACCAACCTCTAATTGTTCTACTGGAAACATGTGTTGTTAGAAAACATCAATGATTCATGATGTGAATTTCCCAATGATACGGATCATGGTGTAGGGGTATCCGGTGTATACGATTAAGAGAATCTTTCTACAGATTTCTCTCTGTCCAAGGTTAGTCCTATGTATGTGCTCCTGACCTACTGGCCTGTAATATCCTATCTTGTAATCTGACAACGCTTTGTTGATGATAGTCTCAGCCTCTCTCATGTAAGGGTGGGAAGCATATGTGATTTGTCTTTGAATAAGATTTAGGTGCAGGAGGCAGGGAACCCAATTTCTAGCAAACGCTTATAAGATGCTCATTTAACAAATAAATATGGTTCCGAAGACTACCTTGTAAAGATTTTTGGGTTTGCAAATTGTTGTGTACAAACGTTATCAATTTGATATAATGGACGTATTTTATTTGTTATATATTATATTTATTTACTACAGTGTAATTAACATTCAGGATAATTTGCTTGTTGGGAATTTTCTCACTTAGGTACAATATCGGAATCTGCAAATTGCTCAAGTATGTGTGTGGTATTTCAATGGAATGCTGCAATTAATGCAGAATTAATAAATTGAAGATATCTCTAAAACCTTTTCAAGTGTCATGAGGTCATTTGTGACTATGCCCACTGTTGCTAATCGATCTCTTACAAACAAAATCATTAACATTATCAGTAATCTTTCGTTAGTTTTTGTTGATATGAGATCCACATATTAAACAGTAGTATTATCAATATATATGTGAAGAACTAAACGGTAAATCTTTTCCTTCCTTTTAATATTGCTCTTTTTCCTAATCAAACAAATACCGCAGCTTAAGTCTCCACCAAAAGATTTAGGAATCCATCAGGCCATCAACTATACTCCTCAAATTTCTTTCACTTAATCAATTAGCTGAATCGAGACTAATATATGCAAGCAATTCTCACGCTCATTGGCTTAGCATCAGCTATGAGGTCTAGTATCCTCTGTACTAATGTTACAAGCAACAGCACTGATTAATCGGCTCGCTTCGACGATAGAAATCGTCATTACGCTGTACATATTTTACTAAGGACGGGTTAGTGCTGGTTTCACCGTTAGCTAGCATAATTTTGAGTTTTACGTACGTACATAGTTTGTTATTAAAGGCGTTTTAATGAATGGTGGTAGGTGAATGGAATGTTTCTATAAGTAAGGGTGACTGTTAAAGGCTACATTTTACGTGCTGTGATCTAAAGGTGCTCGTTGATCGCGAATATGTTTATTTGCATGTTGATATCATTATCTTTTAGTGTTATTGGGTTTTACATCTGTAATTTCTCAGTAGCAGCTCGTAGTCTGGATTTATGCCCGGTTGATGGCAATAGGCTCGCCCCCTATTACATGGGACTTAAACATATGACGAAATATGGGTGTACTATAGTTGCACCTCTGCCTAACCCTTCGGCGAATACAGGCATGATGTTATGTCTAATTTTCTTTTACTCTTTTTAAAACACTTTGAAGTCTTGTTTGATACAATCAAATAAAATAGTTCACTAAATGAACCTCGAATGTACGTTATGTTTGGACCGCCGAAAATGTTCAATGTATACTTGGCTAGTTGATAAAGCCTTAATGCAGTGTTATGGGTCTGTTTCCAGGCAAATACAGAATTCTAAATGTTTATTCTTACTTACTATTAAAACTCCAGTTCATTCATAAAAGTGGTATAACAGGTTCATGCCATCAACTCCTCAATGGAGAAAAAGCGTGAATGTTCCAGCTACGTTCCAATTAAAAGTGACATCGTTATCTATCAATACTTGCTTTGTAACTCTGTACCTTCGCCTTCACGAACTGATATCTGTAGTCTGTAGCATTTCATTTACCTGTCGTCTGTAGGCTGTAGGGCTGGTCGTCCGGTATTCGACTAGGTTATTGATTTATTTATTATCTATTCAAATGAGAACGACATTCGTCAGTTACTATATTAAACATTTCTTCTCGCAATACTTCGAGAATTCCGATAGTATCAACTTCCATTCATCAGTAAACAGGTCTAGTTGATTCCGATATTTCCATATTTCGCAATTTTGTTATTTCCATTTTTAGTTTTGTTGTTTGTGGAATTGTGGATAAACACTTCAAGTTAGTACGAAATTGGCTCGTTATGTTTCGCTTTTTTTTCGAAGTAGTTTATAGCAGTTATCATTCATAAATTTCGCCTGTAATTGAATGCCTTAGGTCACCCATGTCCACTATCTTAGATGGTAGCTTAGATGAACAACTTCAATACCATCGCTATGTTTTTTTAGTCACACTATGTTGTCCTTTCGTTCTTCCCCTTCTTTTGTTTTGCTAAATGTATTCTTCTTCTGGTAATATTGTGATCTGCCTTTTCTTATTTCTGATTTAGCAGCCCTAGTTAGCCTATAGGACTACCGGCTCAGCTTTCAATTTTACCCGACTCGGTAAATATTGTTTCTATCACTTCATCTGTGTGAATGAAAGTATGAACGATCGACTATGGAGTGCGGTAGTGTTGAGACACTACTGCTTTGAATGTGGGTAGTTCTTGTTTTGTAATATGACTTACAAGTGTTAATGGTTAACTAAGAACGGGGTATGGGGAAACATGAGACCGATACGGTAGGCAATGAATAACTTCCTGAATCTGCCTAATACGTCTTTCTGGCACGACCAGCATATACTATCTTAGTGATATAGTTAGACGAGCTTCGGATTTCTTATGACTAAAATTCGCGTGATGACAGTAGATAGTAACGCTATTTAATTAATAAACTAGCCATATCCAAAGGTTTAACTGCATAAAGTACTGTCTCTATGTGAGGCCTACACTCAGCAGCGTACTGCAATATGCCGTCAAGCCTGCGACAGGTGCAATAAAACCCCTGTTTTATTCACAAGTTTAACTAATATCATCATGCGTTTATCGATTTTAGTACCATCGATCGCCTCATGCCCTTGATATGTCAATTCGACGTATCAAGGACACATATTATTATATACGATCTTGTACACACTTTAAATATTGATTTCAGGAATTGCTTGCATGCTTTCGTTTTATCTTACGTAAGTATTTTCTATCCTTCGGTAGACAAGTCAGAATCAGATAATTTAAGTTCCGCTAAGATCTCATTCTATAACTTCAATCATGCAATTATCTCTTTCAAGCTAACCTACCACTAATTCAATATATCAAACATTATTGACTTGACGAATTACAACACGGAACCGGCAAAAGTAGATCACATTCTAAAACCGGACATATTCTACAAAAAAAACAACAACATAAAACTTCTGTACCACCCATTTATTTCAGTAAATGTCAGTGCAACTAGTGCAATATAAAATTGGTCGTATTAACAGAGTGGACAGTATAACTGGGAACCTCAGAACAGCGCTGAATGTAAAGACCACTGTTGAATGTCCGTTAAAATGAGAATATCTTGCCTCAATGCCATATTTCGCCGTATGTCAACTTATATTGGACGACGTAGATATAGCTGCAGGGATTGGTAAAGTTATAGTTGTCTATTTGATAGTTGGGCAATCTTAAATCTGGGTTTAGGTGACATTCAATGATGTTTCTGTTCGTATTTGAGATAGTTTAGCGCTATAAGGAAGGAAGAAACCTTTTGCGTACGTGGAATGAGTAGATAGTAGCATTATATATGTTATAATACATGTTTTATTGCAGTAAATTTTAGTTTTTATTTTATACATTTTGTAAGGGACTGATTTGTTAAAAAAGAAGCAGACTACGTAGTACTATGGCGGGACAGGCTGGATAGGTTTCGTCAGAACTGGAAGAAGGACGCGTGGGCTCACGAAAAATGGAAGGAGTGGAGGAAGGCCTTTGTCCAGGAGTGGGACAGCGACTTTATTTTTCTACTAGCCTACTAGTAGAAATAAAAGTCAATGCCAATGAAAAAGTTGTAGAACCCTAGGATGCACAAGATTTAGTTAGCCTTGTTAGACCAGACAATTTAAAACAAGGATTAGAACAAAAGATAATAAACGAATATTTAAAAATAGCTTTGCATATTTGATTAAAAGAGATGGTATTCCACCTTTTCCAAAACAATCAACACAACACACCTTGCCATCCTATCGCTATAAACTCAGCATCAAATGTTAACCACGAGGTAAACCGTAAAGACAGACAGACAGATAGTAAAACACAAATAAATCATTCTGGCGATAATTGAATGGAAGTTAATCTTCCTCGCAGAACATTTAACGTGAGGAATTCAACTTTTCCGGGTTGACTCATCCAGATTGGTGACAAGGAATATTAATAGAAGAATGTACATTGGAAGGGCTTAATGTATAAGACCAGGAAAGTAGGGCACAAAGGCAGACTGCCAATGATGATGATGATGAATG
Source organism: Lithophane leautieri (assembly GCA_949152455.1). NCBI lineage: Eukaryota > Metazoa > Arthropoda > Insecta > Lepidoptera > Noctuidae > Lithophane > Lithophane leautieri. Next base: position 3,352,497 of record OX424479.1, on the reverse strand, counting down.
TAAGTATCTGAGGGAAGAATGCTTCAATTTAGTTAAAATATTAGCCAATCAGGTTGGTAGTGAGACTGACTGGCCAGGATCCAACATAGGTCCAGATATTTTGTGTAATAAACAAGACTTCATCGTTATATCTTGAAATAATAAAATCAGGTCGAAGATTTTAACAAAGCCTGATATTAAAATTAATTCCTACTTTACGTGTACTAAAGTTGTTCCCGACGTAAACCAGCCGAGGAAATAATATGAAATTGTATACATTAACATAAACAGCGCGTCGCGTCGTAGGTGCGCAGGCGCCGGCACTGACGCGCTACAACGAGATGGATTTGTGAGAACCGACCGAACTACAGAGACTGATTTACAAGTACATTTTGATGTTCATGAATTCCTTATCGCTGAACAAGAAAATTTAGAAATGGGATGTGAAACATATAGAATAAAGACGTTGTTACTGCATTTGTACTTACATTTGGTGAAGACTGTGCTTCCGGCTATATCTACTTTATAATTGTGTATGTCCGTTTTAGTTTTTTCAGTAATTACAGCATTCAAACATTAAGAAATGTACTGGAACATACAACCATCATTAGATTTGTGGCGGTACCTACATCGCCACATTCGAACTACGCATCAAAGACCTGACATCACACAAAAATCCTGACGTCACAAAAATCCTGCATCGCGCAATTAGAGTTTACCGTGCCGTGAACATATATACAAAAATCCAATATCAATCATTGGGCAGTTGCCCGCCAGACACAACACCCGTCTGGTCCGAGGATCCTCCCTTTTCTATGGTGGATGAGAGAACTTTACACCCTGTTCCTCATACCCCTAAAGATTCTACAGCAAGCTTTTATTTATCATTAAGTTTTTCAAGTCCACCCCTGTCTCCCGTTCCTGGACGTCCCCCATAAATCGTGAAGCGACAGTTTTAAACACTCTATTGTACAAACATTTGTATCGTATTAGCCGAACATGTCCGAACTTAATGGCTCGGCTCGTGTGATTTACCGCCCGTGTGTCACCTACCTCTGACATGCATTGTGCGCGGGGTTAAGCGTCCGTGTGTATGTTGTGCAATCGTTGAATTGAATCGTGTTTTGTTAGGCAAATGTATATGATTTTATTGGAAATTGTTAACTTTCTAATTTACATGTTGGTGAAAATTCAAGGTGTGTGGTCTTCGAGGGAACGACTTTTATGAGCGTGGGGCAAACTCATGAAAACATGAAAGGATTGTGTGAAAGACGATATGTGGGAATACTGTGATGACGGCTGATAGAGTAGTAGTAAGCAAGAGATATCAAGAGTCGACAAGTAATAATTAGGAATAAGAGCATAAGGAAAGAAGGGTAACAATGAAATGAAATTAATTGCTTATTCTGTAAACAATTTCATTTCAATTGGATGGGTTGCACTGTATCAGCATCCTACATCAATAAATCATATATGTTACTGCCAAAATATAACGACATATACGTAGCATACTCCAACATAGGGTAGATGTAATCAAATACCCTTGTCACTAACCAAAAAAATAAAAACGACGTGGACTATTTAGTACATTATTATATTTATTCTCTATAAACGCTATAAATAACGTTTATTTAAACGCTTGTTTGTGTTGAACATTAATGTTTAGGAGTACTATTACATACTAAACACATACAAGAATAATGTTCCTTGTCTATCACCAGTGATCATTTTATCACCTGACTTTACGATTGTATTTCAAACTGCAGCTTTTGCAAAGAATTTGTTCGACCAGGAAAATGTTTGGTTTTAGTTTAAATATTTACATTGAAATCGTTAAACGTTTCATCTAACAATTCGTAATGTCACCTATCAGTGGTAAAATTTCTGAATTTTGAGTATTTGGTGAAATGTTACAAATTTTTGGTATCGAATCCACGAAAGAGGAAATACCAACGCCATTAGAGAGATGCCTTCCTGATATTTTGTGTCGATGTATTCTGATAATAATATCGATATCTGATACGTTCACAATTAATAGCGAAAAAGTGGAGCTGTCAACACCACTTACTGCAATTAACGTAAAATTATACGACAAAAAATATTTCTTAACACCTCAATACATGTTCACATCAATCAAACTTTCAAAAGTCAATAAAGTTGGCTATAAAACCTAATCGATTATAGATAACGACTCACAAAGTCACAATACAGAAACACAAGAACCAACTTAACTTAACGTACGGCGAAAATGGGAACTAAAAAATGTACAGAATTTTGCTTATTGCAACTTTTTGCCTTAACAAGCAGCGCCACGCTAAAGCGTCAACGTAAAGTGGTCGCATTTGCTACGTTTTCATACAAATTCGATACAGAGCATGCTTGTATTTAATTTTATTCTATAATTTCATTTCACAATGTTTGGTCGGGTTGGTATTCCAATATTTTATTCAGACTAGTTATGTTCGGAATGTGACCGGTATGACTTTATTACTTTACTTATTTATTATAATTTTTTTTACGTAACTTTGCATAACCTTAGATGCTACCGTGGTTCAAATCGCTTCTTCAACGACTCGAGAGAATTTTTTTAGATACTTTACTCACTTTTTGACAATCTATCTTAATACGGTCATCGGCAGACTCGTTTTACTCCATTTCTCATTAACGTTTTTGGTATATCTAGTATTTCGCCTGTTAAATTATTAACATATGAAAAGAGAGAACAATTTTTCCAAAAAATATTTAATTGTTTCCAGTCTTCCCAGCATAATCAGCCTATAATGTTCCCACTCCTGGGACACAGGCCTTCCCTCTGTGAGAGGGAGTCGACCGTAATGCACCACACGGGCCCAGTGCGGGTTTGGTAGATATCACAGGTTTTCGAATTTTTGGTTATTGGCCATGCCGGTTTCCTCACGATGTTTTCCTTCATCGTTTTGAGAACACTGGTGATGAAATAAATTACACAAAGTTACTGCCTGTTACGGCCTGTTCGAACTCACGACCTCCTCGTAAGTCGGGGCCGTTACCACGGGTCACCAGTCCAGTCTTCCCAAAAAGCAATAAATCAACATTAGAGATATGTATCATAATCCCTTATATTACAAGTACGTCTAACATCAATAACATCAACAGTAACTAGTGTGTGTCTGTTAGTCTTATTCAGAATCTCGAATGTTTCCGGATGCTTTTGGAGCGTATCTGTTTGTTTGCGGCTTCACAGCGAGGCGTCAGATTATCTGAATACTTGCTAAATAGACGGAGATAGCTATACCTATTACTTGGATATTAGAATAGGTAGGTTCTCTGATGTGTGTGAGAGATTGACTATATCGAAACATCTCTTACTCACACATAGTCATAAGGATACTTGGCGCCACTTGCAATGCATAAGAACATGATTGTATAGACTCAATGTTAATAGTGAAGAATTAGGAGATTATAAAGCATAAGCAAGACATGAAAGACACATGTCAGACGTGGAAGAACATGGAGTCTAGCTGATGTAAGATTTGTTTTTGAAATCAACACTCTCATATAGAATAGAATACTCAATAAATGATATACTCCATATAAATTACAGTTAAAAATTTAGAAATTTTACACTAAAAGCAATCTTTTAAGACCTCTGGATGGATAAAAAGGGGGTGGGTAGGAGAGACAATACTGTAGGTAGTCTGTGGTGTGCCATTTACATATACAATAAATACATACATACCTAAAGCATATACTAATCTATACAAATATATATCTATCTAGCAAGGAAAATAATAATGATGATGTTTAAGGACAGTGATTTAAAAAAAAAAACATAATTTTAAAAGTAGACAAAGTCAGTAGTTGTTAGTTTGAGATACAAAAAATAGAAGCGTCAAAAATTATAATAGTAAAAAAACTACCTTTAAAGCCAAATAAGGCAATCTAATTGCAAGGCTCTATTTCAACTGGTGGACATTTACGATCACTGTAAAACATCGAACTTAAACGGTTTGTCCTGATCGTGGCACAAAGAGACCTCACAGCAAAGCTTGTAAACAACAGATTTGCATGTGATCATTACTTTAAGTACTGTTACTTCACAATCTTAACTGTTACAAAGCACAGAATATTGTCCAATATTGATAACAATTGCTGCCAGTACTTTATCGCCCATAAATGTAACTAAATACAAAGTTAAACAGTTAAACTTGACTAGTCAGACGTTATATTTTCGTCAGCACTGTTCCAGCGAAACTGGACTCAATTTATGATCCTATCAGGCAGCCAGTGGGGGACATTCCCTTAAAATAGTATGAGGACTCTTATACTCAAGATTTGAGAAGCAAGTTGGATGTGGTGTCTCGGATAATTAGGAAGACTTCCAAACCCCAAAAACCTTAGGTCACTCAAATTTTTTTGACTTGTCTAATTCTTTACCACTCCAAAACTGTACATACATTTTGTTATTATTGGTAACACAACTCTTCTAAAAGAAAGCTTTGTAATCTATAGTTACCAGGATGTTCAAACTTAAACACTTAGACTATAGACCATAGTTGATCAGATTTTCCATCATCTTCAGTCTTCTACTGATTTCCGAATTATATGCTGCGTACAGACGACGTTTTAGTTTGAGAAGCTTTTCGTGAACTTTTAGGCATATTAATGCATCATATATGATTTTGTTGGAATATCCCCCTCTCTTCTCAACTCTGCGCCGGCGCCCTTCGCGTACATAGTTTTATTCGACATATTTCCGCATTCAAGGTTGTGACATCAAGTTGAATGCAACGCGTTCTACATTCTCAGGCGACAGGCTCTGCACATTTGTGTCGGACATTTGGACATTTGTTTACGAGAGAATGTTTGAAGACAGCGCTTTGTTTGGTTCTCAGTAAAGTGGGCTAAAGGTCGAAGATACACTGTTTTGTTTGGATTGACGTGTCCCAGTAGCTGGAACTTCGTAAATATACCTGGCATAGAGAATCGGTCCTAGCTGTTCTAAGGTACTTATTGTTGTTTCATTAGAAGTGTCTAGAGATAGAAACGATATTTCATTCGTATGATATGGATAAGATAGCGTCTATTTTGGTATGCTACTTGCTAAGGGTTTAAAATTTCAAATGATGTAAGATTCTGTCATCATACTTTGTTTCCTATACCAACATATTTGGCTCATTGCATCTTTTACTAACTTTTTATTTTAGCACAGACTTTATATCATTGTTTACTTCTAACTTAGCCTTGCTTTCTTCAGTCAACCATTTAACCTTTTCTCCAACAAAATCCTTCCCAACTAGGTATAAAACTTTCTTCTACCTCCGATCTATCAAGGTAATAACAACACCTCTCGATAGCTTACTTATCTAGATATTACCTGAACAGCACCTTCATCATATCCTTCGGTATAAACTGGTTGATATATGATAAATTCTCATCGCGATTACAGGCAAGGATGCCGGCGCTAATGGCAGATTACCGGCGGCGGCGCCCGCTGGATCTTACATTTTGCTATAAATATCGAAGATGAAAGTGGAAGTGCTGAATTTCTTTGAGAATTTCTTGTCGAATGAGGCTGTAATGTAAAACGATGAGGAATGTAAGGAATTTGCGTTTGTCGAAGATTTAAGAGCAAATAGGATCGGTTCCCCCTCCATACAAACGCTCTCGCTTGTTTTCTCTCTGGTTTATAACCTTAGACCAATGATTTTTTACAGTAAAATAAATATCAACTAGTTCTATTCCTCTGTTTACCGTTTTGATGATACATTATCTGTAGAAGCACTAGAACCCTCAGAAAATGTTCAAAATTGCTTGTTTAGACTGCTGTCATCAGAGGCCTATTGTACAAATTTGACAACAATTAATGAAAAAAGATAAACATAGAGGCACAGTAAATATTCTTCATAATCAATTTATAAAATATCTTTCAAATTGGTCCAATATTGGAGGAGGGAATAGACGAGAGCCGAACCTCGAATTATGACTTTTTGAATGGAGAAAAGACCGACCCTATTTCCTCTTAATATATTATTATTTTCACTACTTATAAGTTCCGTTCCTTCGTAAACTAGCGTTGTTTCATTGTCGCCGTTGATTCCCATCACAAAATATATGCCTGCTAGCACAAAATTATAAGACTGGTCCAATATTTTTCATTCCGGCAAGCTTTTATAGACCAAGGAAATATTTGCTCCAATCAAACCAAGAGAATGCCACTCCATTGCAAAAATACCATCCCACCTTCAGATAATGCAAATCCATCTTAAACGAACATTTATCTCTCCATTACCCTACATAGCTCGGCGCTAACTATAACTTGATAATAAGACAAATAGGTAACAAGTGCCGTATACCTACCATTAGCACTACAACCAAGTCAAATGGACGTATTAGTACGTGACATTCTACTATAGTTATGAAGTGGGTGATTTATCTTGCTTGACAGTGTACAGGAGTCATTAGAATCAACGTCTTCAAGAGCAAATATGGGTAGTTTAGATACAAATTGTTTGTAACTAGATAAGGAAAATGTGGTTTATAACTTTGTGGAGCTTTTATGATTCTATTAATATGTTCGATGACTACGCTCCTTCACTAGTAGAAAGGCTTGCTTTACCTACGAAGAGGGACGCATTACATGAATAGTTTATAATTTTTTAATAATGAAATATTTTGTTCATTTGAAGTCAATTCCGCAAAATCAAATAATACGATTAAAACAGACAAGAAGTACTCGTAAAAAAAAAACATGACACTGTGGATAAAGCGGTCGATTAATCTCGGCCGACAGTGTGTACGTAGTCAACAGAACTTTACACGAATATTTGAAGTGCAATATGAATGGGTTTAGGAATAGATGGCGTTTGCGGTTATAGCCTTTAGGAAAAAGGAATGTTCCAAGCTGCTTCTAAGCAAGTGATGGATATCTGGCAATTTGAGAACTTTATGCGGCCTACCCAAATGTCCTTTCTTTGGTACGGTTCGTCGAGTCGTTGAGCTCCTTAAGTTCTGAGTTGAGCTCCACTATTACTGACAAATGCTTGCACTGACTGGACAGGTCCACTCAAATCTGTGTGGTTCTTTCCTCAAAAGACCATTTCAGACTCTAATCTACATGGTCCTCATATGGCCTGACCAAGATTATGTCTGGACTTTAAAAGAGACTGTGCCCTATGAGTTTGTTTCGGCCTTTCTTCTCAGAGTAGTCAGATAGGAAAAGCCGAACTTAACAAGCTTATTAAAAATAAAATAAAATATGACGTGTAAAAAAGATTCCAATATTCTATTTACAGAATAAACAATTTCATTTCATTTCATTTGAATGAGGTGGAAGTAGAGCTGTTGTATTGCTCAATAAGCACTACACACATTAAAGACTGTCACTAGATACCAAATCATATTTATTTGATGTGTTTCTTCATATGAATTGATTTACATGCATATTTCCGAGTAAAAAATATATATTTATATTGACTTTTTTAAGAGGAAAATATCAGGATTACGGATATGTAGCACACCTTCGGATTGAACTCAAATCGGATTCGCGTAGCGGAACATGACGCGAGTCTGTACAATTGAACTACTGCGGTTTCACTGTATGGTTATCGGCGTTAATGTCAACATAATCGTATCGTATATGATATGGAAAAGAGATTGCCTAATAAAATAAAGTTATTTACAAATAACATAAAAGAAAAAATCATAAGAAGAAGAAGTTGTTTATAAATAAGCAGTACCTTTGTTCTCAATATATGTGTATCAGTATATATTTTACAGTCGTACTAGTATATATTCTACTGTGTTTATGTAATATATCGAACCAGTATATATACTGTGGGTATATATAAATAATAAAATAAATAAAAGCAGGATCGAGTTTTAAAAAAGTATGTACCTTGTATGCAATCAAGCAAAGTCATGCTTTACAACAAAACCATAAATAAAAATTACAACATTACCAAACTAGAACAATGATCCTTATTCAAAAAAAGACAAAAAACTTTATATCCATTACAAAGCACAGTTCATTAAACAGTTTCAATTAAGTGTTAATGAAACAATCGTTGATAAAAAAAATCTTAAAGCGGATAAACCCCGTCTGCAAATCAAATTGGATTCTGTTTTTTTGCGACGGCTAAGATCCTTACCATAAAATTGAAAGGAAATCTACTTTTTAATATATTGTTGCTAGAGCAAGCAGAAGTTACTTGAGGTAGCTATGGTAGGCTTGAAATTGAAGCATATGGTACCGTTATATAAGTTTTAAGAAAGACTAATCGAGAAAAAAAGGGAAGGTTTTAAGATTTGAATCATCGATTGAAAAAATTGTCGATAGTATAATTTGGATCTTCTGTGACTTAAATGATTGCCGTAATTTTATAGCATTGCTGTACCGACAGATATATTTTAAGTTAGGCACTTGCCGTAGTACCGATGACCGTTGGGGTAGATTGTTCTTGAGTGGAGACCACAAATCGACAAACGTAAGGTGGAGCGACGATCTTCGCTGGGTGGCTGGTAGCAGCTGAATGAGTCGCCGAAAACCGAGTTGATAGCGTGTAATTGGAGAGGCCTATGTCTGCTGGCTGTACTGCCATAGGCTGATGATGATGAAGACACTTATTTGGTAATGCCGATAAAATGGGTGCAATTAAGCCTTTGGAACCATAGGGACAGTATGTACAGTCAATACATATGTAGATCAGCTTACGTATAAAATATAGTATATTTCTCGATTTCCTCTGCTAATAAATAGATGGAAGGAGCACTACCATTACAAAATGTGTCGCAAATGGAAGCTTCGTAGCAATAAAATTAACATAATTATAGAATATTAAGATTGCAAAATACGATGCAATTTATGACAGGTGGTCATTTCATCTGTGGATACTACAATGTTAGTTGCTTTGCTCTTGGTAGTTTATACTGATAGACTTGCCTTAGTTTTATTTTGCCCTCTCCTTCCCACGCATTGTGCTTTGCCAAAGAATTTGTATTCACTATGTTTAATTTTTTTCGGATCACGAAGTTCTTTTCTTCTCCAGTTTAGTGTGAAAAGGTAAAGTTTGAATAGCTAAAATTTTTCGCGTTTAGCTTTTCACAACTTTATGTGGATAGTAGTAATCGTAACATTACAATTATGTTCTTAAAGAAAAAACCGAAACGATTTATTTCAATATGTACGCAGTGTTGCAATAATGACATATATGATATCTAGGTTCTTATTCAAGCTATGCCACGTAAAATTTGTCTAATCTAAACCGTTTATCACTAGTAATCGGCGCCTAGCCTCCAATCCAGCCTCATTGATGTCAAGTCCGTTGATCTTCAATCATGCACTAACCGACCATTACAATCAATCTCTGTTTCAACTGAGCTACGTTTGGCGCGAACCACCATTATCTCTAGTTGTACCATTTATGTTCGCTCGCTTCTCGCTTAGAATAAACTCGCGGGAACTTGTTTGTAATTAGTTAGGATGGCTATCAGGTAAGTCGGGATTATAGATTACTTTCGTTGTGTTAAAAAATATTGTATTTAATTAATGAAGGTTGGCGAGCCAATCAGGTATTTTAGCTTTTTCTTCGTTTTGATTCACGCATCTATTAGAAATATTGGAAAGAAAGCTTTAGATGATCGGAGAGAAAACTGTTATAGTCACATAGTTTGGAAAATGAGCTGCTTATTTCAGTATATTGTAGCTCAGGCCTTTTTGAGTCAAATTTCCTGGATTCACCATTAATAACCAATGTATCACTAGACATCCAAGCACTATAATTATTACAAAAAATGTAGTTCATAGGATCCCAAAAATTATAAATCTTAATTCTCCGAGTTTTTGTAGTAATATGGTGTCGATGCTAACGCGACAGGTTTAGCCAATCATCATTTAGATAGCCGTTGTCATTAAGATATGTTGGTCACCAGCCCAACAGTTTACTAGCTCGTAATCTATGGTAAATGCTTGTCCATGTGTGAATATTAATACTTCCACGCCGAATAATTAGTATAGCAGAAATAAATGGAAGGATTATTTGGTAAATATTTGCGAATGGGTTTATTGGCCAATTTTAGAGGACAGACGGAGAAGTAAAGAGCGAGCAGCTCCCTGTGTTATTATTCGTCTTATAAATTATCATGACCATGACAGTGTTTTCTTTAAACTCTAGAACAAGACACCTACTTTTACGTACGTTCTACGCCAGTAGGCTGTAAATCTATATTTGTACCTTCTTCTACTGCCTGCACTTGTCTCATATTATATGGTGTTGGAGCAAAATGTTCTTCTATACTCCCGTCAGCTATCCTGCCACGATGTCTTCGCTCACTTTTCATTCATATCATCTCTCACACAATCTATCCGTTTTTTAGAATACCTTTGTGGCGGTATCTACATTGCCACACGCGAATCAAAGACCTGACGTCACACAAAAATCCTGACGTCACATAAATCCTGAATCGCGCAATTAAAGTTTACCGTGCAATGGACATATACAAGAACCTGACATCAATCGTTGGGCAGTTACCCGCCAGACACAACTCCCGTCTGGTCGGAGGATCCTCCCTTTACTATGGAGTATGAGTGAACTTTACACCCTATTCCTCATACCCCTACACCTTCTACACTATTTCGGCTCACTGTAGTAACCTCACTACTTCATTCCTGTTCTTCATCACAGTGACTATTGGTTCCAAGTGAATGCGTCACTGGTGCGTTTTGACACTTGAAGGAAACGGGACGTGCACTATCTCAGGTGTATCAGCGTCTTCGTTTATAACGCATTTCGTCGATTTTGCATTTTTTTGAAAAGTGCGGTGTCCTGGTTATCCTCAAATTGACTTATTCAATTTAATTTTACCCGTGAGAAAATGTTTTGAAATCGCTGTCATTCGGTGAGTTAGCACATGATGCTTAGTCTAGCTTTAAGTTTCAGATATGAGCTGTTATTTTACTATTTGTAATTGAGATTTTACATCGGCCGCGACATTTGCAAAGTATAGGAGGAAGTGCCGAAGCCCTTAATAAGTGGAGTGTTATGAGGAGGAAGTAACAGCGGCATGTATAATGAACAACTCACAAAGGTCACACGGGAGATAAAATTATCCCAGCAGATTATCCTTCCGTAACTTCTGAAGTTACCAAAACAGGTTAACGGTTCTCACGAAAAGCGTTCTCCGTTTACATATTAAATAATAAGATAACAGTAGAAAGTGTTTATAAAACCCTTATTTATATCGTGTTTATTTCCTTACCTTTGAAGTAACAAGTAACAGTCGGTAATGCCGATATTACAGAACACTTTGCGTTATCTAAACAGTTGCACAGCATTAGACATTCGCGAGGGAACTTGAAAGTTAGGAATGTTTTGATTATTCGGCCTTTATTGCAAGGTTTGTAAGTTGTGAGGTTGTAAAATGGGGAATCCTTTGAGCTGTGCTGTTGTTTCGATTTAGAATCAAAGGTATACGGAACTTGGGATTAGTCTGGTATAAATGTCCAAGACTCAATAAGTTTAGTAATTTTAGCAAGCCAACAATCAGCTACCTTTTAATTAATGCCTTGATAAATCTATGGGATAAATTTGTGAAGGCAGTTTTTTGAAAAAATAAAAAAGATAAGCATCGACTGTCCCAACAAAACCATACCGATTTCAAAACAAATGACACTCGCCAAGCAAAAAGAAATCTAACATTCGGTAACTACATTCCACCCCATTGGGTCCAAGTTGGTAGCACTTACAGCCAACTTTATTTGAGCCAACGTTTATGACATCTGACAGCGCGCAATTAGGCAATTCCCTTGGGAGTCCCAGTGGGGAGTTAAACCACCAATATATAAATAAATGACGTCTGACAGCCGACTGTAAGGGCTTTTACCGTAATTGTCACGTACGTTAATCTTGACGATTCACCCTTTCGTTAAAGTTCGACTTGTGGGATTATTTCTGTAATTAGATCCGTCTTTGAGGGGTTAGCACTCCGCAGGAGTATACTTGATGTGAAGAGCACTTGAGGGTTAAATTATCTCGATGATATGTTTGTCATGCGGGATTTGGATCATGTTTTCTTTATTGAATTGTATATTACGTGTCATACGATTATGATATTCCTAATTATTTAATTTCTTTTATGACTTGGCGAATTTAGGGAACAAGTTATAATTAAAAACTTAAATATTATTACTTTGTAACATAAAAGTTTACTGAATATTTTACTATTGACAATTTCTATATTTGTAGAGACATCACTCCGTCTAACTTAACCACGTTACGAATACAATTTGTTTCAATCTTATAATTTCATTGCTCAAGTGTCGCTGCTGCTAATAATTTCAATAAACATTCCTCGAATACAACCGTCCCTCCCGATCACTCACCCAAACGTTACAATTCCCAAAATTCTCATAAATATCACTTGAAGTAAGAAACAGTGATTTAAACAAAAGGAATTCCTCCGAACAAATTACGATTCGTGACAAACGGAATGTTGAAAATGCGTTGGAATTAAAGATTAAAGCAATTTGCTTAAACACAGCCCCGCAAACAAACGATTATTCGCAACTATGTGCCAATTTGTGATCCTTTTAAGTTCAATTAGCGTTTGACCAACGGCATGGATAAACAAACTGGATTTTTAGAATTCCGTAGACATGCTACGAACCCTTAGGATTACATTGTCTTGCTGTCATACCAATGTATCTTCCTAACCGTTAGCTTATAGCTCGCTGAAAGGTTTGAGGCACTGTAATGAAAAGTTTCTACTTACAGAATTAATTTTGAATGATGATTAGTTGTTGTCGTAAGGCCCAAATATCGTGTATCATACATAATCAGCCATTATGTTCCCACTGTTGGGACACAGGCCTCCTCTCTTCAAGAGGGAGTGAGCTGTAATCTACCACGCGAACCCATCGCGGGTTGCTGAATGTCACATATCTTCGAATTTTTGGCCGATTTTCTCACGATATTTTCTTTCACCATTTTGAGAACCGTGTATTTTTTGTCCAGTAATGAACAAGCTAACATAATGAAAATGCTATTAAAATAGTTAATTGGTTCAGGCGTGACTTTGCGGAAATCCATTATAAAATACAATAGACGTAGATATATTTAGTAACCTATTTAAGCGGAATAGGTTACTAAATATATCTACGTCTATTTTTTGTTTTTTTATTGAAAATGCTATTTATGGAATATCAAAATTAATTTTCTTTTCAGCTATCTTATTGCGTAATTTATTTTCGTAGCCGATCAAGACTAATCAGTTTCATTTTGACAGTTCAACAACATTCATTGCGTTATTTACGTTGTTGAGCAGATTTTTTTTCGTACTTATGAAGCAATTGATTTTGACACATTTGTTACGCAATAAGGGTGGTTTTTTTTTTTTCTAACTACGGAACCTGCCTTTACCTATCCGTCTGCCACGCATGTCAAGTTCTGTAGCTGTGGCGCCAAACAATGAGATATTGTGGCGAAGTGGAACGAGGCTGCTGGATAAGCAAACGTTGTTCTGATGTTTACATAAACATAGGGATTCTCGCTTTATGGATCAGCTAATTTCAACTATTTGCCTTTAATGGAGGAAGCTGGATTCCGGTTGGTATTGTGATCGTAACTTCAGTAGCGAGTAGGTTTAGGTAATGAGGAAACGGATATCGATGAGTCATTATTTTGACTTTCAGGGTACTCCAGACGGGCCGCGCGCGTGCCAAAACTTACCTAAACTAATTAGTAAGTGCTTGACGAATTAACTGTTTTAGAAATAAAGTACAGTAATCATTTATTTGCATAGATTGACAGTAAATAAGATGTGAAAATTAAAATATGGGTGATCTTTTTACAATCTACTTTAAATTAGGCATGCAACATCATTATAACACGAGTGAATTAATATAAAACAAATAGCAATGATGACATGATAAATTATTTTTAAAGAATAACAGTTGTAACAATAGTCGGTATGGTACATTCATTCATAATAATAAAACATTAAAATAAAATCATTTATTTGCCAGAATATGGGTACATGAGGTGATAGGACATACAATAAAAGTTCAAATATCACGTGTACGTGTATTAATTCAAATATCTTCAATACAATACGAATAAAATTAAATTATTCAGTACATAAGTCAGTATCATTAAGAAAGTCATTCACAGTATCTCTAAAACAGCTAGATTGCTAGGTATCAATACGGCGGCACTTGAATATTGTTTGCCAAGCAGGAAAGCGGTTCCTATCGTATACAGGATGCATGGTTTTGGGTGTATCATTAACAACGAACCTCATTGGGGGTCCTCATGTGTCCTATGCGTGACTGTATAAACTATGAATACAAATATATGAGCAATGTTTGAAATAACAAGTACTTTAACACTTGTATTTGAATACCACTTGTGTGTTAGGTACCTATTACTGTATTTATCATACCGTGAGAGAATTCATAGTACCAAATAAAAAAAAGAGGTGCCAATGGACTTTGACGTGATTAATTGAATATCGAAATTTTCAGAATATTTACTTACTAGGAGAAGACTAAGAAAGAAAAAAATACTAAATCTGACTTAGGCGAACTCACTTCGACTCATTGGACATCTAATTTGATGGAGTCACCATTCAAACCATGTCTGACCGACCATCATAACCGTTAGAGGCTACAAAAACAGCTTAACCATTGTATAGCAAAAATTTGACTTTAAAAAAAATCATATATTTGATGAAATTTGGCACATAGGCAGACGTCGTACTGGAGAACATAGGCTTACTTTCATCCTGGGTCGCAGACAAAATCGCGGGCGACAGCTAGTATAAAATAAAAAAAGCAACTAAGAAGAGTACCATCGAAGAAGTTCATATCTATGCACCGTAAGGACTATGCTTACAGCGCTAGGCCGTTATAGAACCGGGGCGGTAACAGATGTGGTCATCGTGTTCACGGGATTTTGTTTTGAAACTGCTAAGATATGAAGTACTTCGATAGTACCTAATTGAATAAACAATTATAAAATTGCTGAACTCATCGGTGAAGCTTTCATAGTTGACGGACGCAATTATCAGAAAAACAACTGACTTCCAAAAAAAACACAAAAAAAGTGAAAAATTACTTTAATTTCGGAAATCGGTGTCTTTGCTTTTCAATTTTCGTTTTTTACCACCAACTGCCGAAATTAAAGTAATTTTTCACTTTTTTTGTGTTTGTTTTGGAAGTCAGTTGTTTATTTATTTTTTAAGTTTTATTTTTCACTTTTTAGTTGTGGTACCTACCCCACACAAATTCGAATACCACTACCTGCTATGTAAATAACAGTGACGGAGTCAAATAAAACATCGTCTACATAGACTAAGTAGGAAAAATACATAATTATTGAAGCTAACTCAAAAACTACGCAAGCAAAGTCAATAAAATTTATATGGGACCACCTCTGAAGCATGACCTACCAAACAAAAAAGATTCGTCAAAATCGATTCATAATTGGCGGCGTAATCGCGTAATAAACAAACAACAACAAAAAAACATGCAGACGAATTGAACACCTCCTCTTTTTTTAAGAAGTCGGTTAAAAATAATGAATGTTACGTACCGTATCTTTGAAACCACCCGCCCTAAATCTTGCTACAACGTTCTAATGTTAAACCCAGTGCGCGCGATGAGCTGAGAATAAATAACGCGTCATTGCAGAGACAAACGTGTCAACATCGCGATCATCGCGACAAAGTGTAAACAACTAGTTATTAGTGGTGCTTCTGGTTTCGTGCATGTGTTTGTTATGAAATTTTCATTTACTGTGTTTTTTTTAATATTACAGTTAATCAAGCAGAGTGACGTTGACGAACAATGGTGGACATAGTGAATATACCAGAATGTCAGTTTGCAAAACTTGAGCTAATGCGCTATCACAGTTAGAGACGAAATTAAAGACTGAAGGAATTGCAAGACCAAATATTCCTAAACCATTTAAACCAGTAAAAGCTCAGACAAGTGGACAGTGCGACGCGACTCTAGTAGAACAATTTCTATAAAATCGCGTTGTACTGTCGCGTTGCACCTGTCTGCGGGAGCCTTAACACGGTGATGTTACAAGAAATTAGGTACTCATAAGTGGTGATACTGATTCTTTCACTATTGAAATCCACTAGACAGACTGGGACAAGGGGCGATGCGATATAAATAGCAATTTAATTTGGAAAATCTGTGACAATAGAGAGAGACTATCAAACGGCCCAGAAAATCACGCGTTCGAATGCTGGTTATCTTTTTGTAAGTAACTACTCTAGACAGACTCAGTAATACGATATTTTTGGAGAGAGAGAAGGTGCTATTAGCTACGTACTTTGATATTAATTAAGCCCTTAGCTAATTTGTCACAGATCATAATCATAATAACTAGAATTTAGGTACAATTTACTATTGCTTAAGTAGCTTTGATCCTTTCGAACTAAATATCCTGTACCTAATTACTTTGATTCTCATTACGATTATGTCATTTTGATAACGAAGAACATTTCGAGACTAGATATCCAGCAGTCTTGCGAAAATGATGTTGTTCATCTAAGTATCTGATATAATTCCCAAGTCGCCTCTTACGAAACTTATGCAAATTGCTTAACGTTGATTACGTATAACGTAATTACTAATGGAAAGAAGCATATTGAATATCAAACTTAAAGACAAACAAAATAAAACCACCATTCGCGAGAAGACAAGAGTGATAGACGCCATACAACACTCGCAGAAACTGAAGTGGAAATGAGCGGGACACGTAGCATACTCTGAAGATATAAAGTGGACTAAAAGAACCACCATGTGGGCAATTCCAAAAGGAAAAAGAAAACAAGCACGGCCCCGAAAAAGATGGATCGACGAGATCGAAAAGGAAGCCGGTCCGAATTGTCCCGCAGCAGCACAGGACAGAAAAAACTGGCAAGAAAGGGAGGAGGCCTTTACCCAAAGAAGGGTCCTTAATTAATTTCTTTAATTTGATCTATTTATTATGTACTTTTGTTTATTTTTTTAATTAATGAATAAAGAGGCTTTATTATTATTATAATGATTAATTATGGCTTGAGAGTGTCATAATTATTGATCCGGCAAGTTGTCAGTAAAGTATCAGTTTTACGTCTAAATATTTCATTCAGAGCTAGTTGTGCCGTAAAAACGGGGTTTGTTTAAGTTTAACATTAATAAGTATTACGCGGTTTTCAATGAATATACTAGAATTATCTGAATTATCTTTTTTTTATTTTACAAGGCAGAATGAGAAAATCATGAAAAAAAATTTGTCTTCGTTTAAATTTTTCCAAACAACGCAAGCAAAGCAATACCTAAATTGTAAAATAAACATCATTCTCTATGCCAAAATAGAGCCCGATCCTGAAAAAAATAGACGGAAATCCGCGTTCCCTTACACATCAAGCAAACGAACTTCATACCAGAGACAAATTAAAATATAACTTATTCAATTTCACACACAACAGTAACATTCCTCATTCAACTTCGTATATATTAATTACTAGACTTGTATTAATGTTTGTGCGTTCGCTCTAAATCACTCAAAGTCGCGTCGTCTGCGCCCGCGCTTACGCGACAAGGAGCTCGCGACAGCTTCACACATTGCTTATATTATAATTTTCTTTTACGCATTTTTTAGGGTTTAGTCAGAGTTTATTCATTTGTGGTATTTATGATACTCTTTCTTTTACAAAGATTTGACAAAGATGAAAAAACATGCGATTCAGGCCTTATGTCTCATGTAGAATTATTTTTTGTATGAACATAGATGAAATGAACCATAAATAAAATTAACAATTTAATTCATAGGTACTTATTATTATAAATTCAAAAGTAACTGTTTGTCTGTCTTTATGTTAACTCTTACGCCTAAACCACAGAACGAATTTCGATAAAATTTGGCCAGGAGATAGATGGCATCCCGGGGAAAGACATAGGCTACTTTTTATCGACACACCACGCGGGCGAAGCCGCGGGCGGAAGCCAGTTATATTATAAAAGTTCTTCTGTCTTTTGTAAGTGCCTATAGGAATTAAAATCATCAATTTCGTTTCTTACAAAACATCTTGTTTCAGTTAGCCTATTACTTACCCAATCCATATTTGTTATGATGACAAGAAGTAACCACAATAAATCTTTCATCACATAAAAATATTTAACCTACCCACGTTTTTATTAAATTACAAACAACGATATTACAACACGATGAACAGATCGACGCCGATCGATGATCTATTACGTTATTGTTGTTACGTCACTCGATCGACGATAAATCGTGGATGGTGTCGAATGCGCCTGGGCAGCCGTCAGAGCCACCGGCGCGGCTAACTCAATCAAAATTCCTACTGTCTACGCCCACTGATGGTAGTTTGCTCAGTATTCTAATCACTTCCTCGCTACTGTATCGTTGATTACTGGATATAAAAGAAAATCGACCATTTTTGTTGATGTAGGGAAGCTTTATTCGCTAGTAGCTAAGCTTTAAAAAAAGTATTTTTGTTAGGTGAGTGACAGATATTTATGACAAAAACAGATTTCGCTGAATTCATGAGCGCTGCAAAGTCTAAACAAGACCGCAATGCATATGCATAGAAGAAATCATAAAGTCAAGAAAAATGATGGGTAAGCACTATTTACTACTGAATTCTTTCACAAAGTGACAGCATTAGAAAGAAAGAAAGAAAAATAGGTTTATTTGTCACAGAAACACGTGCATACAAAAAGATACAGTACTCAATCATAATATATGAATCATAGAAATATGAGATGAGGAGAATAGAAAAAAAAAACAGTTGGCAGCCGCACGTCATGACTGTGACAAGAAGGCTTCCACTCAGCATGATGCTGCGCGCATTAGTAGTTGAAAAAGCAGTGCAGCGTGACATACGGAAATGCAAAAAGGAATTTCAAGATTTTTTCCAAAGATACTCAAGTTTAGTACATCAGTGGTAGTTTTTTGTCATACGATTATCCTCATTATCTATAACCTAAAATAAAACCAATAGTCTCGGAGCCAACAACCCTAGCTTTCACATTATCCATTCATTTGGCAGGACTATCGGCCGGCACCTGTTCGAGTGAAAGTCAGATACTGACAGTGATGGCTGTAAGGAACCGGCCGTGGTGCAGTATCGGACATCACCCGTGAAACTTATCCGGCCACAGTTTGGTGGTTAAAGAGGTACAAATGTGTGTAGTCTTTGAAATATTTCATTGTTTAAAAATAATAATTATGTTTACTTATTATATATGATCAAAGCATAGTCAAACTACCAAATAAAGTAATTCAATGTGGCGTGTTCATTTTGTGAGTGTGGCTGCAAAAACCGAAAATAATGGATTTTCACTCGCCATAAATCAAACTTTATTGAACGGTTACATAATTGCGGTGAACAGATTCCTAGCGAACGTAGTAGTAGAGTTGGAAGAATTCTTTAAATCGAAATGGTTTTTTCTTTTCTTTGGTATGTTGTGACCACTGATCACAAGGTGGATAATCATGTAGAACAATAAAACTCCGTTTAACGGACGAGTGTGAATTGTCGTGGTAAATTGCTGCATGTAGTCGAGTTAGCGACTGTGGCTGTTTTTTACTTTTGTTTAAAATGTAAAAGCTGATGACCCTAAACACACGTAGAAAGTCGATTTAAAAACGATGACTGAAGAAGGGTTAAACTTATTGTGTCACTCAAGGGACCTACACATTTAAAAGAGACAAGATAGTATTAATTACATATTATAAAACAAAGTCCTCCACCGCGTCTGTCTGTCTGTCTGTTCGCGATAAACTTAAAAACCACTGCACCGATTTTCATGCTGTTTTCGCCAATGGATAGAGTGGTTCTCGAGGAAGGTTTTTATATAATAACCGACATCCACGCGGACGAAGCTGCGGGCATCAGCTAGTCTTATATAAAAAGAAAAGGCTAAAAGGGGAAAAGACTAAGCAGATTGATTGATTGCATTGTTCATAATCATAATTTATTTAATTTTGGTGTAGTTATTCCTTTTGCATGACAGCAATGATGTCTTGATGTGTCATTGAGTAGGTATTATAATGTTTTACTTGTATGTTAGAACAGGCGTTAGAAAACTGCAAGTAATTCCTCTTCTGAAAAAACGAAACTGATCTACTGCATAACACTTAACTACGCGCACCAGTTATCTAAGAATCGGTAATGAAACGATTTTCTTTACTAAGTGTAAGCGAGACGTCGTTGACAAACAACGCACCGCTCGATTATTCTCGAGATTAAACTTAAATTAATTCGTTTCGTTTACACAACCTCAGTTTAGGTTTCTTGTTGACTGTAAACGATTGGGTGTCGATCGGAGATTAGCTGCGCTTGCGACGCGACGTGCAATTAATGGGTTTAGTGTGAGGGAAAAGTGATTGTATGTTTACTGTTTTGATCTAAATAAAGGCATATTTTGTATTATCAATTTAGTGCAGTTCTCTGTTGGATACATAATCTACATTTATACATTAAGGTATGTATAAACCTCACACGAAAATTAGCCTAAAAGTAAAAAAAAAAATGGGGTTTTGTGTATGTAAAACCCAGTTGAAGCGCTGTGACATGAGTAAACCATTATGATTTTATCCTTACTAATATTATAAATACGAAAGTAACTCTGTCTGTCTGTCTGTCGCTCTTTCACGCCAAAACTACTGAACCGATTTAGATGAAATTTGGTACACAGATAGTCTAGAGCCCGAGAATGGACATAGGCTACTTTTTATCGACATAACACGCGGGCGAAGCTGCGGGTGGAAGCTAGTTTATTATAAAAATTTAATAGGATAATGGGCCTACCATACAACACCCATCTGGCCTAATGGGTGTTGTGGCAGCAGTTAGAAGAAGAGGCTATTCCAACAGTAGACAGATTTGATTCTCCGGAAAAATAGTACTGCTATGTAAAGAATATTTTCAATATAAATCAAAGAAATCAATACAAAATTGAAACAATCCAGGAAATGAAATCAAACCATCAATTAATCCAAAGGTATCTTCCATTTATACAGAAAGTAAAGATATATAAAGATACAGGATGATCGCGATTACGTCGTGAGCCGGCAAGTGCAGACGCCGGCGCCCTGTATAATACAGATCTAGATTACAAGCCAAGGCTTCAACACGCCTCGCTCGCACTTGACCGAATTGCATCACGTTTGTAAGGAAAAATTATTTGTTGGTGAAAGTTTTCATACAATAATGATGATGATAATGATTAGTGTTTGGTTATCTCCGTGTCTAAGTCAGATAAAAAAAAGGTATTTATATTTAAGTACTTATATGGTACAATATAACAGCGTGGTGGTCATTTTACACTGAAAGGAAGAACATCAGGAAATAACATACACCATAACGGACTAACGGTAGAAACAGCAGTCTTATTTCTAAAAGCAATTTCTTCTAGAAAACCTTTGGATGAAGAAGGATTTATAAAAGATTTTACTAAAGCCTCTCAGGTTTGGCAAAGAGATCCTGTTAAGAGGGCAGATAGCAATTCTTGTATGCTTACGAAAATATACTGCGAATACCACGTAGACTGCATGGAATATGCTTTTAGCGATATCTCCATAAATACATCAAGCGTAAGAAATAGGCCGTCACACAGGCATGAGTGCCGGAAGCAAGGCTCTACGACGCCAAACTGTTTTTACTCGATATGCCATATAAAAATCCGGGTACTATACGTAGTTAACGATAGCCAATTTAATATCTCAATAAATAACAAACC
The DNA here is from genome assembly GCA_949152455.1 of Lithophane leautieri. Classification (NCBI taxonomy): domain Eukaryota; kingdom Metazoa; phylum Arthropoda; class Insecta; order Lepidoptera; family Noctuidae; genus Lithophane; species Lithophane leautieri. The sequence goes on along the minus strand of OX424479.1, from coordinate 3,330,776 downwards.
ACTTGTCAATTAGTTCTCATTATACTAAAACACATTACCTCTCGGGCGCCGCTCATGATTGCGATGGCGCCGCAGATAGCTGATCGAGATTAGATGTCGAGGCTAGCACGAGGGTCGCACTTGACCGAATTACAAGCCGGTTCACGGCTTTAAGGATTCGTTTGATGGCTTTTGTAGGCTACGTTATTAATGTAAGCTCAGATTTTGATCGTAAATGTTCAGCGTCGAAATGGGACTCAATCAACCTGCCTAACCTTTTCCCAACTATGTTGGGGTCGACTTCCAGTTTAACTGTGTGCAGCTGAATACCAGTATTTTACATGGAGCGACTGCCTATCTGACCTCCATAACCGAGTAACTGGGTAATACGATACCCTTTGGTAAGACTGGTTGTCAGACTTTTGGGTTTCTGACGACCCGTAATGTCTAACTAACATTGACATAATTATGACTTTAGCTTGCATTATCAAAAGTACAGAAAAAGTATGTGCAATGACAGCACGGCACATCCGATGTTGAAATATAGTGAGAAGTATAAGATCCAAGGTTTGTACGGAACAGCTGTTTTTTTTTTTTTTCATATTTGAGGGATGGTTTTATAGTTAAAGTTGTTCTATTCATGCGATCAGGATATCTTTCATTTTGATCATTAGATAGCATTCATTGCGTTATTAATGTTGTTGAGCGGACGAATTTTTCAAACATATGAAACAATGGAGTAGGATTCCTTCAAGATCCTTCGAATTGTGAGCGAAAGTGTTACGTAATTGGGGTAATGTAAATGTTAGTCCAGGTATTTTCTTGGACCTTAAAGGAGATCATCCACATTCGTTTTGGGCAAAATAATTAAACCAAAAAAAAAAATATATATTAGAACATGTCATTCTCTTCACTTTTCACCATTAGACCAAATCGGTAGGGCCATTTCCTGCGCCGAAATACGATTTTGAAAAATAAAATTTTCAGTATGTTTTAGTTAAAATAATTAATAATAGCTTATTAAAGTAATAGCTTATAGTAATAAAAAATGAAGAGAAAAACGTAATATTTCGGAATATGGGTCTTTTTTGTTTGGCCGGTTACTTTCACATTTAGCCCAAAAATGTATGGATGGTGAATAATCACCTTTCCCAATAGTATCTGGACTTTTAATTTTATATCTCGTGCAGAGACATTGTGCTTATACCATTTTGCTACGAGAGATTTTACAAAACACATTTTATTTTAATCGAAAGGGAATCTACGTTTTACTGGATTTCAATAACAAAACACAAAACAAAAGCAAACTATTTTAAACACAATGCAGGTGAAAGTTCACATGAGTACGTGCCTCCGAAGCCTTGTTTGCAACGATTTTCATGTGAATCGTAAATATTAAAATTAAATGGCATTACAATAAAACACGATAAAGGAATAACTATTTCGTCAATGGTAAAGTTTCGATTTGCTGTATGTATGAGGGCCGCCTATAGAGTATTGCATTTTTGTCAAATGTCGATTATTCAAGGTTAATGGCTGATAAAAATAATTAGGAATAGGTAGATGGCTCGGATTGTGTAAGATGGTAATTTAAAAAAATGAAGAGATAAAAATAAACAGTCATCTTGCAACTGTTACAAATGCAACAGATGCTGTTAAATTCCTTTTGCTACTTATGCTGCCCTAATGCCATTCCAGGTCACTAAACAGATCAAACAAGATACTTAGCTTCAGATAGAACTACAGACACGGTTACCCCTTATAACATGAGCAACATTGGCAATTCGTGACTGCACAATAACGCAATAACAAATAAACAGGCAGAACACAATTACTGTAGCCTTCATTATTATTACTTGGTTGAAACTGTTACAATAGTAACAGTACAGAAATGTAACACGTTGGATTTATCCTGAACCATAGAGCACGGAGACGCATCTGCGGCCGTTGCTAAAGACGGTATCGTCAACACTTTCCATGTAAATAGAGCGTTCTCTCGCACCCACGCAAAACTGACAGCCCGTGGCCCATCCTTACAGATGAAACTTGTGCTAACACACGAATATTATTAGTGATGGCGTCTCTCTCTAGTTGCTGTCGACACGGCGATTCCGTGCTCTGTATCCTGAACTAACGGCGAAGGAGTGTCGGCACAGCAGGAGGTGATTAACAAGAGCATCTATCAGATAGACACACACGTGAGGGCACTTGTTACGGATAAAGCGATGATCAACAAGAAATTGTTTTGTGCTAACAGATTAAATAATAATTTTAAGTTCTAGGGCTGTCAATTTGAAAAGTCAATACTCGTTGGACCTTTATAAAGAACTCCGCAAACAGAAATGCTATATTTATACTGTCAATCATTCTCAAATATTGTACTTTGTTGGTTAATTACTTGTTTTTCGACAAATATTAACATGTCTGGCAAGCAAACGTATCAACTCAATACATTTTTTTTTCGTTAAGACTCTTTTTTTCGAGTGGTTAGTGAGTTGTGTGTTGTATCAGAGTTTTTATGCCGCCCATGGGACTCTAACTTGGCTTCACATGCCGTCGAGAAATATCTCTCAGGCATGCCGGTTTCCTCACGATGTTTTCCTTCACCGTTATTGAAGTAAGTGATAATTATACAATACGCACATGAATCCGAAAAGTCAGAGGTACGTGCCTTTGGGTTCGAACTCGAGACCTATGATTTGGCAGTACGACGGCCATACCACTAGTCTATCACTGCTGTACGACCCTCAGCAGTAGATATTTAATGACTGACAATGATGATGAGTATTTGTGGTGATGCAAGATTCCATTTACCTATTAAAACATCCATGGAAAAAGAGGCAATGCTCTCTGCAAAATCCGGAGACCACACAACTAACTTTAAATTCTATCTAACCGGAGAAAAAATCTGTACAAAATATTCCAGAGTCCCCGAGGAACATACGTATGAATTTCAACTAAACACTGGAACTGCGAGGGATTTTCTCAGATACGTCCGTTTAGCAAAATACACGCGAGATACAGTCCATATTAGAACTATTCCCGCACCATTAGACTTGTAGTTACCTGGAAGCAGAAAAGAGAGGATGTGACAGTGCTATTTGATGCTGAAAAGTTGGCAGGTCTTGGATGAAATGGATTTTCTGGAGGGATTGGATCTCCTATTTTTACGCCGATGTCCCGGATTATACAGAGGAGCTCTACTCTCTCCGGAAAAACAGAATAAGTTATTAAAAGACCCATAGAAGTAAAAAATTTAAAGTTGATTGGGTAGGTTGTTACTGTTACTAATTGAAGCTCAGATTAGTCCAAGACCAGCAAATGGAATTGCAATGGAAACAAATGTCTTATGCATTCCTTCACAAGTTAGTAAGTTACGTTGTTGAGCAGATTTTTTTTCGAACTTATGAAGCAATGGATTAGACATTTCTTTCAAACCGATTCCAATTCTGACCGATCGTGCAAAGTACACTTAGCCTGAAGTTAACGAGTCTAGCTTCAATACTAAAGCTCACATTATTCACGTGTAACTAATTTCCCTCTCACAGCCCACATATTCTCACCCATTCACTCATTCTAAGTACCATCATAGTACCAAAAATACCGCATCCAACATCCAAGAAATCCACATACACACACATACGATCGTTAACACAGGGCAACATCTTCTTCGAGCTCGTAACTCGCTAGATACCATCAAGTTGGGAACGTGGGCGGTACCAGGGTGGAAAGTGCACTACGATTGAGCCGCAAACTTGCTCACAGACCTGACAGAAACATGAGCACGGAATCGGGGACTTATGACACCATGTATGCCATGTAGCACCTATAAATTTTGGTATTAAGATAAGGAAATTTCGAGGTTTCGTGGACTCTAGCCATTGATGTAGTCTTTGATATACGGACGACAATGCTAACCTATTTCCGTGTTGGAGGACAATATCTGAGGAATTGGAGAGAATTTTGTGGTTTTCTTATCTCTAGATTTTCAATTTATGAATATAATTACAGTATCTGGGTGTGAATATGGCACATCTAAACTTAGCAAGAGACTTGACACGACGAAGTAGGATTTACAGAGACGATGCTCTCCAAAACCGTTTTTTTTCTGAAACTCGATGTAATCTGTACAAATGGTCTATGTGAGATCATTCATGGCTTTTTTTTGTTGACTTTCGTTTACAAATCATCTGCATACTTTGTAGACTATTTATTCATTTCTTAACCCTTTGCTGTTTCAAAGAATAATAGCATATTGAAAATTATACTGCAAATTGCATATTATAACCATTATTGTTCCGTGATCTGAGCATTATGCATATTGCATCTCGCTTCGCTGATAACTTCAATAAGAGAAACCAAATGGACATTAAGAGTGGGCGCATAATTGCGAATATTTTGTCGCATGGCAGCTTTATCTTGAGATATGCATCGAAAACAATTATTGTCGCACTATACAATGATTGTAATAATTGCAATTGTTAGTTTAGTATGCAAATGTGAGGATGAGACGATGAAAATACTTTGCATAGCTACAAATTGAAAAAAGTTGTTGCGTTTTAAACAATAATGGAACAGCGCTTTTGCAACTAAATGCATTAATTTGTTTCTTGGATTATATGAGACCATAATTTTATTTTAAAGTATCCTGTATTTTTTCATCAAGGTGGTCTTATAAATGAATATTTAGAATTCCTACCATGTTGTTCAAAGTGTTGCCAAACTGTTCAGCATAGCTATTCACAATCATTCGACAGGCTTCCGTGTCGAAAATTATACATTTTCGGCTACCAGATTTGCCTTTCCCCCGACAGCAAATAGTTGTCGAAAGAATAGCGGAAGTCTATTCGATTACATGATAAATATTCTCGAGTTTCGAATTTCTTAAACAGCGTTTAGAAGACTCTTTCGATAACATTGATTGATGTTCGATTCGGCACGGAAACGTATCGAACGGTTGTGAATAACTACGCTGATCACTGCCGTAAAATTCACTACATCAAAACCAAATTCCAAGCCTCCCCAACAATATGTATGAACATTGAATCTAAGTGCGTGCACACGAACAATTTCAGCCACATTCGATCGCGTGCGAGCATCCTTTATCTTCCAACAAGGTGTTAACTCGGGTCAGAGTCATGACCGACCCCAAAACACCTCATTACCTTTGAAATACTAGCTCCAGCTTCAACGGTAATCTACATTAAGGGTCGCAAGACTAGCCTAGCGTAATTTACATTCATGAGTATGCGTATCATAGGCAGGGTTATCATGTGGCCCCTTTAGGTACGGCGGTATTGCAACGGTGCTAAAGTCAGGAGATAGGTCCTTTGTAGTCCTATGTCATATTAGAAGCGGGTAGCGGGTTTTTGACTTTCAAAGGATACATAGATAGAACATCTTTATAGTACACTGAGAGGAAAAAAATCAGGACACATATTATGTACTACAAATGCCGGTGTAATTGCCAAAAGCAACTTCTTCCGCTTGTCTGCCGCAATTAGTTATAGGACCGTTAGATAGAAACAATCATATGAAAAGTAGCAGAAGTGCTCCCGCAGACAAGCGCGACGCGACATCTCTATGGAAACCGTGAAGTTTTCATAGAAATTGTTTCATTAGAGTCGCGTCGGCGCGAGCCTTAAAGGGCAATTTCCAGTATTGGTACACATGGTACAAATGTATGTTGTTTTTCAATAAAAAAAAAGCGTGTAGGTATATTATTCATTTAAATTTATGAGTATGTGTATCATGGGCAAGGTTATCATGTGGCCCCTTTAGGTATGGCGGTATTGCGACGGTGCCTTAAGTCAGGAGATAGGTTCTTTGTTATGCTGAGTCTTACAGAAAGGAGGTAGCGGATTTCTGTTTTTTTTTAAATCATCGCAGTCCACTGCTGGACATAGGCCTCTTCCAGGCTGCGCCACAACTCCCTGTCTCCCGCCTTCCGCATCCAGTCTGTCCCAGCCACTTTCTTAAGGTCGTCGTCGGTCCATCTAGCTGGGAGGCGTCCCACACTACGCTTGCCGATACGCGGTCTCCACTCCAGGACTCGTCTGCTCCACAGGCCATCGGTCCTTCGACAAAAATGGCCAGCCCACAGCAGTTTGCTAACTCTGCAAGCCATGTCGGGAACAGGTTTTTTAGTGCAGTTTACTATTTGCGTGTAGCGAAACAATTCCTTTTAGTTCAGGGATTTTTAGGATAACTTTCGAAATTGGTTTGATAATTTGGGTGTGGGTAAAGTATTTTCAAGTGTTTCGTTGTATGTATGTTTTCAAGAGCATCAATGCTTAGTTAGGAGCAGGACCTTGGGTTGAAACCGAGATAACGTGTAAATGAAACATCATGAAGAATAGTTGTTATTACAAGAATATTTATAAAACTAAGTTATTGAAATAACAATTAAATGGATTTCCATTTAATTGTTGTATTATTAAATTAGTTTTATAAATATTCTTTTTTATTCGTAATAGTCATCATCATCATCATTTCAGCCGAAAGACGTCCACTGCTGGACATAGGCCTCACCCAAGCACCGCCGCTTCGACCGGTTCTGTGCTTCTCGCATCCAGCGCATTCCCGCGGCCTTCACCAGGTCATCGGTCCATCTTGTGGGAGGCCTTTCAACGCTACGTCTTCCGGTACACGGTCATCGGACTATTTTCACTGAAGAGGCCAGAGCTGCTGTACTGTAGGACGCACCTCAATGGTAACATCATCTGCCTAGCTTTTCCCTCTCCTCTCCTAATCGATTGAGCTGTCGATACAAATGTAATCGGTAAACCGTCTATCAATAGTATCGGCTCGTTACTACACGTTTTAACACGGTCATGATAGTGCAAGTGATGAGTTCATTCGATACACGAGCGTAACGATTGCGATTCGATTCATTGACGAGTTGTACCATTGTGAGCGATAAGGCATTGTTCAGTTGGTGTTGCGTCACGTAACGAAATGGATTATGTGGTTTGTATGTAATGGTGTCATTCCCATGTGATGTGGGTTACTATTGACATTATCATCATAAGCCTATATCACTTCACTGATGGACATATCTAAGCTTCTTTACTCACACGCAATTTATAAATAAAAGAAAATACGTTTATTTTTTATAAAAAAATATCAATATCGATTTCGATACCTATATCGAAAAAAAAAAACATCGTTAAGTACATGGGAGTTTTTTTTTTTAATAATTCATATTTAAAAAAATATTTGTGAAATTCAATTGTATTTGTTTTTCATTCATATTATAAATAGCAAATTAGGAAAAAGAAGTCTACTTTTTACGGCTCTGAATTCCAGCGGTTTTAGTCAGTGGAGACAAAGGTGTTGCTATTGGAAATATATCGTTTTTGATAAATTAAAAAAAAAAGTATAGCCTAAAAATATCGATATTTTTTCTGCAAGCCTAATTTGCGCTAAACATGACGCAAAAAAAGAACACATACACGAAAAAAACAAGTTGGGGAAAATATGCGTCACATCTACGCAAAATAACCATCGCTCAGCATAATGCACGTTACACGTTATGCCGTTGGTCCCGGCTGTTACTCGATGATCTTTGACAGTTATAACGGGTCGTCAGAAGCCCGAAAGTCGGACAGTCTTACGAAGGAGTATCTTAATACTCAACTGGGCTGTGGAGGTCAGATTGGCAGCTCATTCCATGTAAAATATTGGTATTCAGCTGCATCCGGTTAGACTGGAAGCCGACTCCAATATAGTGGAAATGGCTAGGCAGATGATGATTCGGCTACTCTCATCTAGCAACCAGACGGTTCGTTATTATTATTGAGCTGGATTGGGCACTTTATAAAAAGATACTGATATTATTTACACTACCAGGCCAATAACTGGGCCATTGCATTTATATCTCCTAAACAATTTTCCCTTGTTAAACTTAGTATTTCTAAGCAGAGAAATCTTAACTTTATGAGACCAATTATGCAGAAGGTAATTACGTACATCCATACTTTGTTATACATCGTTATCGTTCAAACGGAAGCCATAAATGATACAAGCTGGTCTATTCTGTAAATATCTCACTGTGAAAACTCAGGTGAAGTGAGCTGTCATTCCACCCGATGCTGCGGATTGACACTATTGACAGCTCGCTTCACCTAGGTTTTCACGGTGAGATTTTTACAGAATAGCTAAAGCTGATGATTTGAGGAATATGTTTAATGGTGATTTTTTCCATATTCAACAATATTAACGACTAGCTTCTGCCTGACTAACTTCGTCCACATGAAAATTCTTGTTTTAACATAAAATAAATCCTACTAGTTTCCGCTCGCGGCTTCGCCCGCGTGGTATGTCGATAAAAAGTAGCCTATGTCCTTTCTCAGGCTCTAGACTATCTGTGTACCAAATTTCATTTAAATCGGATCAGTAGTTTTGGCGTGAAAGCGCGACAGACAGACAGAGTTACTTTCGTATTTATAATATTAAGTAAGGAAGTAAGGATGACAGTCTCCAATACTGTAGCTTTCAATTTTTTTGTTGCCTGCATTGAAGGATGGAAGGATGCTTGGAAGGATTTGGGGGCCTTTGCTCAGCAGTGCCCCCAAATCCTTCCAAGCATCCTTTTCCAGGGCCACTTCAGTCCAACCGGTATGCGTCTAGATCGTCTTGCCACCTCTGCCTGGGCCGGCCTCGGCGGTGCCGTCGTTTCAGCTTTTTATTAGTGAAAGAATCTTCGAAATCGGATCACTAGTTCCCTAGATCACCCCTACATACAAACTCATAAATATTTGTAAGTAAAGAAAGCAATCAATAAACAACAATAAACCCTTCATATAAAAACAAAGAATCGCTTTGTTTGTAACTTAAGCACCAGCAAAAGAAAGTTTTCCTTTAATATAATTTATGTGTTTGTGCTATTTTGTTTACGACCATTTTGCTGACATTTCTACACACGCTTCCCTCATTACTTCCATTATGTATGTATTGTTTCACTTACAGACTAACCCCCTTACATATCGTAATGTAAAAGTTTTAACATGCTCTATGGTTGCCACAAGAAACTGAACTGTTTTTGTATTTATTTATTTTAATTTGTATAACATACCTATTTGTATTAGCCTATCCTAACCTAACCTAAACTACTTTTTATATTTTTTAATGTTCCAAAACATTATCTCCTCACTCTATTTCGACTTAGCTGCCTGTATGACCGCGCGCGGTACACCCGCGTACCAAAAACCATTGTAGTTAATTAGAATGTCCTTGAAGAATTAAATAATACCCCAAAAGCTTTCACATGGCATAAGTTTCATCACTGTTGAGCGTTTGGTCAAAAATGACGTATGGTCTTTTCATGTTAGGTTTCACCAATCTGTACTTTTCTTTTAAGTATTCTATTTACATACATATATAACATCACGCCTGTATTTCCCGAAGGATAAAGCAGAGGTGTACCTGAAGTATACCCTCATTTCGCCAGCTATGTTTAAGTATTAGGGCGAGCCTATTGCCGTATGTTAATTTTGTTTTCATTTTCATATTTGGGAATAAAGATAGAGAAGAGAGACGAAGAAAGATGGAGTAAGAGTATATTATTATATTTATAAACTGTAAGACAGTAGTGAGTTTGAGTCTGCCTAATATTTTTTTAAGAAAAATATCATCAAATGCGCAAGTCAAGCAGTCGAGCATTCACCGTACAAAATATCATCAGTTTGCTGAAAATTACCATTGACAACTACAAAAAAAACCAAATCCCTCAAACCCTGAGAAACCACACAGACACAGAACCATACAAAGAACGAAGACATCACCGGCTTATAAGGAACACAATTAATCATATGAAAACTAGAACAACTTCAACAAAAAAATACATAATCGTGTATGGAATTACACGCTTGGGGCGGCGATTAAGCTCAACTCTATGGCACGGTCAATTAGACGGCGTTTATCGTGAAAACGTCTCAATTATCGACCACTGTGTGGTAGTGTGACTTATATGGCACGGTGGTGGGATGGTTTAGGGTTGCCAAGAGAAATAGAAAGACAGACCATGGAGTACCGCGCCGGGTGGGAACGAGAGAGGAGAGAACTTCAATAGGTCTACTCTTTTTTCTGGCGATTTAGAGCAATCCAAGCCCTCGAGATCATTATCAACTACTATGATTTCGAAAAAGCGGATACTTTCAAGTCTCAGAGCTGGTTTAGTCAATGGTTTTAAGCATAATAACAGAAAAATATGGGTTCAATAATATACTTGTATAAAGGCTAGAAAGATGATTGTAACTAAAATTCCTATAGGTCTAAATATATTACGGTTTCTTAAAAGCTCTCTAGATCTTTTTATTTTTATTGGCAACCCTATATGTCCCTTATATGGCACGGTGGTGCAAATAACACGCTTGCACCACTTTGATGTATAGCCGTACATTCAGTTTTTCGTTTCGTTTTCCTGTGATTACATGTGTCTTGTCGTATCGATAATAAGTTACTTTAATATAGGAAGTGTTTTTTGCTAGCGGTCTACTCTTTGATTTAGTCTAGTTATTATTTTTATTATGGTGCAATAATATGCCGATAATGAGAACCTTTCTAGGTGTGAAAAGCCAGCTTTAACATTGCTACAAAAGTAAGGATCTAATAACACATTAGATATAATGTGAGGCTATGGTAAACGATGATAAACCTCATAAACGGTCTGCATAGGTGGGGCATTTGGTGTCCTATTGTTTTTATTTGGCAAAGGAAGAGCTCACACTTACACACATAGCACATGGCTCGAAGAATAGCCAAACTTAAGTGGCAATGGACAGGGCACATTGCTCGCAGAACAGATGGCCGATGGGGCCGAAAGGTTCTGGAGTGGCGACCGCGTACCGGAAGATGTAGCTATGGAAGGCCTCCCACAAGGTGGAACGATGACCTTGTCAAGGCCGCAGGAATCCGATGGATGCGGGAAGCACAGAACCGGTCGAAGTGGCGGTGCTTGGGGGAGGCCTAAGTCCAGCTTTGTACGTTTTTCGGCTGAAATGATGATGATGAATATAAAGGGACGAGCTTTAGCTATTGGCGAAAATTGTTTTGTGTGACACAGATTGGAGAGCCCGCTAATAATTTTGTTAAATGGCAAAACTTAATACCTTGTCCCATAGGAAAATGAGTTTTTAGGGTCCAGTTTCACCAATCTGGGTCTAAATAATTTCACACCCCAGATGGAGATCTGGAGCGATGGTCTTTGCTATTAAATTATTATTTAAACTTTTTTGGATTTCAAGTTTTTTGTGTGTAGAAGTTTCATCAAGCTGCATTTACCGCTATGGTATCCAGCCAAAAACAAAAAGATCGTGTGTTTATTCCTGTAACGAATCCGCGGTACGTTCACACAAATTAGCAGTCTATAAAAATTAGGCCGTTCACAATTAACGTTTGGCCTGTAATTAATCACCTTTGAGGGTTTGCCGACCAAGCCTTTACCGAGTCACCGGGCTTTTTAGATACCCATATCGATTAAGTTTTTCGAGTTTCAAATCGATTTGAGCAGCCGACCTAATTATTGTTGTTTTGTTTGGACGAATCGAAATGGGCTTCACAATCGTACGGGTTGAAAAGGGACTATTTTTAAATGCTTTGTTTAGATTCTGATGGTAATTTGTTATGAAAGTATTGCATTGCTTTTACTTTCTGGCTTCTGGCTACTGATTCTGACGCGATTCCAATTGATGTATAACCGTTTACTTTTGTGTACTTATAAATCGTCGCACCCGGCAAGTGGTTCTAGACTTAGCGCGCGGCAGCGGTCCCGGACGGACGTGTTTGCGCAGTGTTAAGTGTTCTCGTGTGTTTGGCTCAGTAGAGCCAGTGATCGTGTTTTCGTCGCGCCCCGCGACGGACGTCATAGTCGCCTTGACTATCTTCGACTTATTAGCTGTGTGCCTTTTTCAAGGCACAGCTAGTATAATTATTTCTTTAACAGAATATTGTTAAAATATACGTTCGACGGTGATTTTTGCCCCTTCCGGGTAAAAAACCACAGTTTCGTGGTCCTCGGTGGATACCTTACGGTGCCAACGAAACCGAGGGGGTGTTGACCCAAACGCACCCGCCAATCCCCATCAGGGTGAGGCAGAAAGTTGGACGGGTCCCAGTGTTCGGCCTTGGGGGATCTCCTAGTCGGCATTGGTGACAGTTTTCCTTTCACAGCAACACACCTGGTGTCGGTTGGGTGTGTCTACCCCTTCGCACCAGACCCAGTTAGGACCCCGTTGCACAAATAAGATAGGCAACGGGCCAAAGCAAGCTTAGGGCTCACCAATAGGTTACACACCTCCCTGTCTATACCCGACAGGGAGGGTCACACATCCCCGGGCAAGTCCACCCGGGGAGTTAGGTGTTAGGGCAAATGTTAGGTTCCCCTTACATTTCCTCCCTTTTACTCTCTCTAGCCTAGTCTTCCTACGACTATGGCTGTCGCCGTGCCCAACGACACGGCCCGCCTCATACTTGAGTGTCTCAAGGCCATCCTGGTCAAGGAAGGCCTCTCCGACAAGTATGCCGATGAAGTCTCTCGCATCGAGCGAGCGCTCAATACCCCGATCGACCCTACCATCGCTGGTTTCAGCGATGTTTTAGTCATTCCCCCTGTCTCAGATAGTCTACCATGCTCATCCGGCCTCACCGGTGAGATGGACATAGACGAGCCCGCTTCTTCCAAGCGGGCAGATACCCCCATGCCCGCTTCCTCAAAGCGTGTAGCAGCGGCCTCTTTCCCGCTACATTCCGACTCGGAGGATGTCTTATCCTCCAACTCTACGTCCCAAACCGACGACGATGGCTTCTTGCCCGTCGTCGGCAAGGGAAACAAGAGGAAGAGGAAGAAGAAGCATAGCTCCACCCAGGCCACCAAGGTGGCCGCGGTCGAGGAGCCCGCCTCCGATTCCCAAATAAACAACGTCGTCATCGATGACGTCATTTCCCCCACCCCTACCCCCGTAGCGCAAGTCGCCGGTACAGTGCCCAGTAGCACTACCGTTGTTGAAACCGCGAATTCCCCCTCCACCTCGACCGCCGCGATAGTAGCACAAGTAGCTCCGGGGCCTCGTATAAACAAAAAATCGCCCCCTCCCCCCGTGTTCATTCAGGACAAGGGGAAGTGGACCGATGTCTCCAAATGGTGTTGCGATCAAAAGATCGCGTACACCAATGCCCGCAATACCCAACAGGGTATCAAAGTGACCATCCCTACGTCTAACGACTACAGGGATCTCACTAGACTCCTCCGCTCTAGAGGTGTGGCATTCCACACCTTCTCCCTGCCTGAGGAGAAACAGACCCGCGTGGTGATAAAACGTATCCCACGTGAACTCGCCACATCCGAGATTAAAGATGATCTCATTTCACAGGGCATCCCCGTCGACGAGGTTCACCGCATGCATCGCGCTCGCAACGGCGAGGCGTTCGACATGGTCCTCGTGGTCTGCCCCCCCTCAGAGGCCCGCCTACACCCGATATTCAATGTCAAAGCCATCTGCAACCTGATGGGCTTTGACATTGAAAAACCCCACAAGAATGCCACAGTCGGTCAATGTCACCGTTGCCAACTGTACGGGCATTCACAAAAACATTGTTATGCCACCCCCAGATGCGTCAAGTGCCTGGGTGAGCACGGCACGGCAGAATGTTCCCGTCCCAAAGACCGCTCGCTCTGCACCGAGCCGCCTAGCTGTGTGCTATGTGGCCAGTCAAGGCACCCAGCCAACTACCGGGGCTGCCCCAAGGCCCCCAAAGCCCCCTCCTCCAAACTGGCGAAGCGTACAGACGCTCGCCAGTCGAGGGAAGCTCCCTCCGCCTACAAGGCCCCCTCCGCCCATATCCCAGAAAGGCTCAGCCCCCAAAGGCCTAGCCCCTGGAACCAACTCCATCACCAGCAGGCCTTCCCTGCTTTAGGGTACCCCAAGCCCCAGGTCCCCCCCCCCACTCGCGTCCCCCCCCCACTTATGGATCCCCGTCTTCGCGCTCCTGCGCCCCTTATTCGTCCGATTCCTGCTCTGATAGCAGCGCGCCCTCACCCCCCTCCCCAGGTGGCCCCTTTCGATCCATTCAATGTGATCACCTCTACCTACATGACCTTCCTCACCCCACGCGCTAGGCAAATGGCCAACGAAATCGTTGCTGCCAGAAATGCCAACGACGTAGGTAGGATTCACCAAATTTTTAATGCGTATCCCGAGATCACGCAAGCCATGTCCTCCCTAGCCAACCACCCTACCCCCCATAATGTCTAACACCACCGTAGCTAGGTTCAAACCCCGATCCCTTAACTTAGGATTTTTCAATGCCAACGGCATTCAACGCCAAAGAGATGAGATCGCGGAATTCCTCCGCGACCATCAGATAGATATCCTCTTAGTACAGGAAACATTCCTCAAACCCCATAAACGGAACCCTTCTATCGCAAACTATCGTATAGTTCGCAACGATAGAACCCGTTGTCACAAGGGCGGCACCCTTATATATTACAAAAAGGAACTCTATTGCATCCCAATAGATCCTCCCTCTCTCTCTCGGATAGAAGTCTCAGTATGCCGCCTAGGCATGTCCGGCCATCAGCCGATCACTCTAGTCTCTGCTTACCTCCCTCCCTATTCCTCCGCCACGGAGAATCCCCTTGAATTCTCCAATGACTTCACCGCCCTACTCGGCTTGAGTGACTCCGTTATTATAGCGGGTGATCTCAACGCTAAACACCCGGCCTGGAATTGCTCCACTACCTCCGTTAGAGGGCGACACCTATTCGACCTCTCAAACTCCCATAACTTCGATATCATCGCTCCGATGACTCCCACTCATTTCCCCCACGAACCCAGTCACTCCCCCGATATCCTAGACATGGCGATCCTTAAGAACGTCAACCTTAGGTTAAACTCAATAGAAACGGTGCACGAGCTCACCTCTGACCACCGCCCAGTAGTCATGAAACTGGCCCCCCGCATAGGTCTCCCCGACCCCACCCAACCCCCCGCCACCAAGAAGGTAACGGACTGGAGGAAAGTAGGCGAATTGCTGAAATCCAACACGTCCCCCCAATTGGACTCTATTCCCGAACAGTTCGATTCTGTCGCAGACACGACGGCCGCAATCGACTCGCTCACGGATCACGTACAATCGGTTTTGAACGATTGTTCAAGGCAAGTTCCAGTGGTGGACGACCACCGCTTCAAATTGCCGGCCGATGTGCGTGATCTGATGACCGAGAAGAACGCGGCCACCCGTGCCTACAGCAATTTCCCATGCTCCGCTAACAAATCTCACATGCGC
Organism: Lithophane leautieri; assembly: GCA_949152455.1. NCBI lineage: Eukaryota > Metazoa > Arthropoda > Insecta > Lepidoptera > Noctuidae > Lithophane > Lithophane leautieri. The sequence goes on along the minus strand of OX424479.1, from coordinate 3,315,512 downwards.
TACTTACAGCGTAAAGTAAGGACACGCATTGCTGAGTTGCGTGAAGCGGGCTGGGACAAGATGCTGAGCGATCTCGAGCCCACTCACCAAGCTTTCTGGCAACTCCAGAGAAATCTCCAGTCCCAACAGGGCGCTTCCATGCCCCCCCTAGTCCGTCCCGATAAGACCATAGCCTTCGACGACTCCGACAAGGCGGAATGCCTAGCCGATAGTCTCGAGGCTCAATGCTCGCCTAGCACACTGCCTGTAGACCAAGCTCATCTCGATGAGATTGACGCAGAAGTCGAACGCAGAGCATCTCTCCCCCCCGTCGAAGACCCCGATGATCCACTGCCCCCCATCACTCCTGATGAGGTGCACGAGATCATCAAAGGTCTTAAAACGCGTAAAGCCCCCGGCTCAGATGGACTCACTAATAGAGTGATCCAACTTTTCCCCTCTCACTTAATAATGCTCTTGACCATCATCTTCAATGGTGCTCTCGGCAATAATATCTTCCCCCAGGCATGGAAGGAAGCCACCGTTATAGGTATCCCCAAACCCGGCAAGTCCAAATCCGATCCCTCTAGCTACCGTCCCATCAGTCTGCTCAGGGTTCTCGGTAAAATCTATGAGAGGCTTATTTATAAGCGTCTCAGAGACTACGCCGAGACCAAGGGTCTCATCCCGAACGAGCAATTTGGGTTCCGCACCCAACACTGCAGCATCCACCAAGCCCACCGCATAGTCGAGCACATAAGCGAAAGCTTTATGCGAGGCCTAATGGTGGGGGCGGTGTTCTTCGATATAGCGAAGGCGTTCGACAAAGTCTGGCACAATGGCTTATTATACAAGCTATACCAACTCGGTGTGCCCGATCGTCTCGTGCTCATCTTACGAGACTTTTTGTCAAACCGCACCTTTCGCTACCGCATAGAGGGTGCCCTATCCTCACCCCGTCCCATTCGCGCAGGTGTCCCCCAGGGCTCTGTCATATCCCCGCTCATCTTCACGCTGTTTACTAGCGATATTCCCAAAAGTAGAAAGGCACAGTTGGCTCTGTTCGCAGACGATACGGCCATCTACTTTAAGGCCCGTAGTCCCGTTAGGATTCGCGACACTCTCCAAACCTCAGTCGACAAGCTCGGCGAATGGTTCAGGAAGTGGCGAATCGAGGTCAATCCCGATAAGAGTCAGGCGGTTCTCTTTTCCAAACCGCGTACGAAACCCACCCTCCCCGAGCCCATCACCATGTTCGGCAAGCCGATCCCTTGGGAGAAGCGAGCCAAATATCTCGGTGTAGTCCTCGATGACCACCTCACTTTTCAAGAGCACATAAAGCAGGTTCGCTCGCGAGCCGCTTTCGCTCTAGGTAGGCTTCACTCCGTCCTAAATGCACGTAGCAAATTGTCACTTAGGTGCAAATTGCGTATCTACACTGCGTGTATCCGTCCCATCATGACTTATGCCGGTGCCGTCTTTGCCCACACTAGACCCCGCCATATTCATAGGTTGCAAACCATTCAGAACCGATTCCTCCGTAGAGCTACCGATTCCCCCTATTATGTCCGTAACGAGATCCTCCATCTCGACCTTAAAATCCCCACGATAGCTCAATTCTTAAAACGCCTCTCTAAGCGTTTCTTTGACTCCGCCGCCAAACATCGCAACCCACTGGTTGTCGAGGCGGCCAATTATACCCCCTCTCGCATCAGTCATACCCGCCGTCCGAGGCATGCTCTCACCGACCCCGACGATCCCATAACTCTCCTCCAGGAGAGCAATAGGGCCACCAGTACGGTTCTTAAAACCAGACGCCGTCCTTCATTCCGACCTCGACGTCGAGGACCTCCTCGACCGCGACCCCGATCTAACAGGATGACGACGACTCATCCTACTCCTCCCCGACCCTTGTCTGTCGACGGTGAAGCGCCCGCACAGGCGGACGCTGAGCCGCCAGTAGTAGTAATAGTTAATTTAAACTCCCCGATCCAGCCTGTCCCCACTAGCTGCCCTCCCCCCAGCGACGCCCTAAGCCGAGGTCCGTACCCCACAGGGGGTGCCCTTAGCGAGCCGTCGTTTAGTTTATAATTAGTTTTAGATTAGTTTTTAAATGCCCCTGGCTGGAGGCGCTTTGAGTTAGTATCATAGCTTAGAGCATCTTCGCAGGACAGTCCGGTTAAGTAGATAGTACCCTTTGTGGTAAAACCTACGAGATGCCAATCAAAAAAAAAAAAAAAAGTGGTTCTAGCTGAAATTCACCAATTTTCTTTTAAAAATAATTATTCCTTCGAAAAGTTCTCTATAGATGAAAAGTACTTCCGTGTTCAAGGGTATGAGCATATTTCAAAGTAGTGTCCTAGCTTTATTGATGACACGTCTATCCTAATTGGCGTCTCGAATTTATCTCATTCAACTTCTGGATGGACATGGCTGAAGACCGATACAAGATCACGAAATCAGCCAGCGAGATATACAAGAAACCTGAAATGGACAGCAGCGAGTCCTTGGACAAAGACTCAGAAAACAGCAAAGTGTAACACAGCACAGCAGGGAGATAGAAAAGAGCCGAGAACGAAGCATATCTCGGCGAATGGATTCAACGGTGAAAATGGAACGGAGCCCACTGGCAGCGATGTAGTAAAAAGATGCCCATCCTTAGATAAATATTACCCGTCTCTCCACTAGTCCATTGCTTCCTCAAGGATGCATATCCGGTAGGCTCGCAAATCCTTCCATATCCTGACGGGCACGGTCTATTCCCTACCCTACCATTACCCGCGCCCCCCGGTCTACTCTTTGATATGCAATGGCTTCTGTAACCCCATGAACCATGAGGCTCCAGGGGCTAGTGCAAATCCTGGGGTTCATTCGATTTATCGAGTCTGGTTAAGCCACGCTGGGGTCGGTGCATTTCATTCATTCATTCATTCATATTTTTATGACTGTCTCATTCAGTCTTAGCTCTTTCTGCGAATAAATAACTGTTCATAATTCGTGCAATTGACTTTATGTGCAGTTGACTTAAGAATTTGGAGGCAGACAATATTTTTGCTTATTTTCAATTTAATACTACACTATAAACTCAAACTCAATACATCAGAAATGTCACCAACTAAATATCTGTTACGTAACTTCGTAATAAGTTCGGTGCTGCGCCCACGCATCGATAGATTCTCGATAAAACAATTTATATCTAAAGCTCGGCTATCGATGTTCAGTATTACCATAATTAAAAATTGTTTGAACGTAAATTAAAATGTTACTAACATTCATTGGGAGGCGATCCAATAAATAATTAGGTGTTGAAAGTTTTCACTTATGTTGTAATTAATTCAATAAACATCAAAGGGTGTGGAAGGTAGAAGATCGGGCGAAGCGACGCAATTCTAAAGAGCTCTTCTTCCAGTAGTGGACTTCAATACATTGCTGTACTGAAACTCCTGAAAATAGGCTGATCATCAGACCGATGGCAGAAGATAAGGAGTTAGGTAGAAAAAATCCAGAAGGAAAGCTTCTGGCATGCGATCAACAGAAGACAGCAAATGGTTGCCACTGTGGCGGCATCTACATCGCCAAAGACCTGAAATAACATAAATCCTGCATCGCGCAATTAGAGTTTACCGCGCGATAACAACAATCGTTGGGCAGTTGCCCGCCAGACACAACACCCGTCTGGTCGGAGGATCCTCCCTTTTCTATAGAGGATAAGAGAACTTTACATTCTGTTCCTCATACCCCATAACTACTTAAGCAAGTGAGAGCTAATACAAAAGCTAATAACGCAGTTTTCATTTATTTAAATAATACACACGATAAAATACATAGATAATACTAAAATTCCATTTTATAAGCATGTGCGCTGGCATTTTAGTTATAATACTAGTAAAAGTGATAGACCTAAGCATGGTGGCATCAAGACATAACACAAGATCAGAAGATAATGATCTGGTGCCTCGGACGCACATGAACGTGACAATAATGGCACTTGACGATATTAACGTAATAGAAATAATAATAGTGAAAGTAATATACAAAATGAACAGGGAGATGAATAGAGACGGCTTAGTTTAACATTATAAGACGGTGACTTAGTGTCATGACTGTGACAATAATGGTACTTAAAGATAGAAATGAAATACGAACAATAATCAAAGTGAAAGTAAATCGTAATATGAACAAGGAGATAAATAGAGATGGCTTTACAAAATATCAATATTTAGGTGTGTAATAGAAGTGAAAATTGCGGAACTTAGTAACAAATAAAATAGAAGCAATAATAAAATTGTGAGAGTAAATATATACAAACAGGAGATGGGTGGAGACGCTAACCAAACAAATTAATTATTACAACCAAAAATATTAGTTATTTTTAACAAAACAACATAAAGAAAAAGTCGCTGTAAACGCAGTTGAATTTGAACTCAAATAGGCATGGACTGAAAAATAAAATCATACATCGAGCGTCAACATGACAAACACCCATAGTAATTCTTCAAAAGTTATTTAATTTATTCAAGTTTTAACTGGACTGAAGCTGGAATAAAAAAAAAAATATTTTTTAAAGACTAAGACGACTCTACCCACTCTGTTGTTCGCGCTGGATCCCACAGCGTGGAAAACGATTCGATTAGGCGAGGAGACACGGCCAGTCGCTTTATTATCTGCTGCTCGTATGATGAATGAGAGGCGACCACAGGCTTGGAGACAGGTATGTTGTGACTGCGCTCAGCAGAATATCAGGTGTCTGCGTTAGTTTAATTAGGTTTTATTATTAAAGGACTGCTATGTTGTATAGCCATTAGACATTAAATTAGATAACACAGCCGTTAAATATGATAAATACAGCGTGTAACAAAAAAAAACCCTGCCCAATCCGTGAACCCTGTTGTTAAGAATCATACTGAGACTATTTATGTGGTTTTTTTTTGGGAAAAAGAAATGAAAATTCCCCGCATTTTTTTCTGACTAAAACCCACCCGTGTTCCTTCAGTTGCCTGTTGCCAAGGGTCCCGATATCCCTTTCGGACTTTCCCGCAGGGTCCTGGTATCCCTTTCGGTCTTTCCCGCATTTCGGACTTTCCCGCAAAGGTAGTCAGCCTAACAACTAGTTATATCTATGAGTAGTAAATTGGCCTGGATTGCGGAGGTCAGATGAGTCATTGCATATATGTAAAATATTGATTTAACCACATCTCGTAAGACTGGAAGCCGACCCCAACATAATTGTGGTCAGGCAGATGATAATAGCGACCTATTTGTGTGTATATTATGTGCCTTACCCTGAGTTAAAAATATATGATTTTTTCTTTCTTTCGTTAGGATCTTGTAATACGTTTATTTTTTGTCTAGCTGGCTCATCATCATCTGCCTATGCAGGGTGAAATTTTAGTCGTTTAAATCCACTTAAGGGGTCACAAACACCGCGAAAAAAAATTTTGCTGTTCCCAACATTTTGACGAGGTATGCGAACATAAATGTAGGGACAGCTGATTTTTTTCTCGCGATTTCAGGGTTGGTTTCATAGTGAACGTGTTGCATAATGATGAGCACAATGACCCCAAAGAGGATTTAAATGACTAAAATTTAACCCTGTATAGCCTTTTAAATGACTATTTATCCCTGTATAGCCTTTTCCCAACTTTGTCCGGCGCAGACTTCAGTCTGACTGGAACCCTTAGATACCAACATTTTACATGAAACGAATGCCTGCCTATCTTAACTCTACAGCTCAGTTACGGGGTAACACGATACCTTTTGGGTAAGCCTGTTTTTCAGATTTCAGACTTCTGGTTATAGTTTGTCCACTCAGAAATGACGCGTCCCACTACCGCATTACCGTTTGCGTAAAATCGGAGTAGACAAGCTTTACCTGCAACGACTGTCAAAGATCTCAGAATGACAGCCTGGACCCATGCTTTCTGATGCATAGAGAGTCTCTTAGCTACAAGCCCCTCTGCTAACTATGACCAGCTATGTTCTTACTACATACTATAGCTATGATCACGAAAATATGTATGTGTCGTTTTGTTTTGCCAATCAAATCTCTTACTGCTGAATACATTTATCACTTTGATATCGCTCGTAAAATCTTTAGTGAGACACTGTCGGCACTTTGTCAGTTAAACGACGAGTTGTGACCGACACGATTAAGATAACTTTAGATGTGCCACTGTTTCCTCATTGCTTACGGTTATTTTAAGTTATGGTCTTCTTATCCGTATTAATTTGTATTCATATGTAATCTAGAGAGAGATTGATTGAATATTTACTTCATTCATGTTTTCGTCCGATCCATATAATGGTAGGAATTAAAAATGTCATTAGTCTCTAAAAAAGGATTCGATTTTAATTAAAGCTGCACTTCGTTACAGGCAGGTTTGCTTTAAAGAACCTTTTTATTTAAATTAATGGATTGAAAGTCTGGCAATGCGCATGGTCGTTTGACCAAGCACTGCCAAGCAGTGTCGTAATGTAGGAGTATTCCATTTCGAGGGACGCAATTTCATTTGATTCAGTAACCGTTTAACGAAGTTTGAAGTTTTATAAACGCCTATTGAAGAAGAAAACTGACCATCTTAATAAATACTTTCACCGAAAATAACAATTTATCAAACGCTAACTCAACAATAACCCAGCCATCCAATATTAGGTAACCACATCAAATCTAAATAATCCAGCCATATCCGAGATTTGAATAAAATCACATCTAAATTCAAATGTCTCAATCTGTTAGAACAAAAAAAGCAAGAGCTATCACGCTATGGGCGCACCATACAATGCTACTAGAGAGTCTACGCAGCACAGCCCATGAAAATGATCCAAATCAATAAAAATGATACAGACTAACACACTCAACTGCATTAACAGACAACGTATTTCACCTATATATTATGTTTCAATCTGCAACCTCCCCTATAGCAACTAGTGGGTGCATAAATAGAACAGTCCAAAAAAAAAACGGGGATTGAGACGTCGATCATGCTTACTGAGATGTCCGCTAGCATGCAGCCTTGCGAGTTCACGTTGAGACAGGAATACTGATATGTATAATAATTGTATGACTCAGAATTTAGAAACGATGAATTTTTTAGCCTTCTGGAGGGTTGCCAGCTGCAACCTTGGTAAATGCTGAAATTAACACAACTTTAAAGCTTAGTTTCTGGTGGGGTCGTTTAAATAAGGCAAGCGTATTGACTTTAGTGCCAACCGGGCCAAAGGATTGGAACTTCTGAGCCTATCTTCTCAGTGACAATAGTTAGGGGGTGTACAGACAGCTATAACGGAACATAAAGCGTTTTTATATGATAGCTTTATTATTTTATTAAAATGTAAATGGTTGACAAGTGATGTTTGTGTGACGGCTCGCCCCGGGTGTAAGAGAGTTATGGCCGCTCTATTTGAATATAACACGAACAAATTGTATGTGAAGGTAGTTTTGTGGGTAGTCTGGAATGAGGTCGAGAGTTGTGAATGGGCTTTCCATTTTTTAAATAAGTAATTGTTATTTTTTTTAAGTAGTTGTTAGGTTTTTCATTAGGAATAGCCCGGTGTCTGGATTTGTGCCCAGTTGATGGCAATAAGCTCGACGCCCCGTAAGACATGGGACTTAAACATAACTGCCGAAATTGGGTGGGCGTACTATAGGTACGCCTTCTGCCTCACCGTTACAGAGGATTACAAGCGTGATGTGATGTTATGTAAAGTATGTAATCTTGTAAGCTAATAATGTTATAACGTGTCTACATTTTCATTTCTGATGGGCATGCATGGGGTATCGTATTACCCAGTTACTGGGTTGTGGAGGTCCAATATGCAGTAGCTCCATGTAAAATACTGGTATTCAGCTGCATCCGGTTAGACTGGAAGCCGACTGTGTTTACAATTCAGGCTCAGCTGAGTTATTAAAAAAATATAAACAAAGAAAAACATTCATTTCATCAGATCCTTCACATTAGATTTGAATTGACTCTTTGAATTATTCCGTGGTTCGTTAAGGGACATTACAAGTGGAACAATTGTGTTGTTTGTTATAGTCTTGTCTATGGGGCATGGCGGCGCGCCATAACCATCGATTTATTGCTATAGAGTTTGTCTATGATCTGTGACGTGTTTTGACCAAACTAGAACAAATTGAAACAAGTCATGTTTTAATGGTTAGTCACTTAAGATGTGTTAAGATTCATAATCCTATAAAATATGATATGAAGTCTGCCTGTTTGTGCAAAATGCTATTAAGTAAACCTAATAAAATATAATTTACTTTTATCCCGTAAGATCCGAAATATCTCGGAGTTCATATCTGAAAAAATCTGTGGGACCTAAGTATCGATGTTGTTGCAATTTTAAATGACTTCCTGGTAGTCATCTTGTTTCAATTTATTACTCTAGACATGCTTTTTTTAAATAATAATAAATGCAATAAAATTGAATTAGCATTTTTTTTTTGTATATAAATTTTTTCTGTTCCTATTTTTGCTTATTTAAATTAACATTCCTATTTTTGCTTATTTAAATTAACATGCTTGTATTATATCCCAAATATGTTGGGGTCGGCTTCCAGTCTAACCGGATGCAGCTGAATACCAGTATTTTACATGTAGCGACTGCCTATCAGACCTCCACAACCCAGTAACTGGATAATACGATACCTTTGGTAAGAGTGTTTGTTTGGTTGCCCATCCACCCTATGAACCAAGGCATATAATGTTTGCTACCTGTCATAATAACGCTTTAGGAAAGTGTCAAAATCTTGAAAGTACGTATAAATCAATAGGTATTTGAAAATATACGTCCCTATTTTGCCACATACCAATATGTCTGAGTAAATACACTGAGTATTCCTTTAATTCTCATTCAACTTCGTCAATACAATCCCGGCTCGAACTTGGCGGTACGTATTTTGCCCAAGATTTATGTCTCGCCAATGAACTGCCTTTGATATATCGCTCACGTTTATCCCTTATGGGGTAAACAGAGCCCCAGGCGATATTAATATTGTGAAGGCGTTTAGCAGGTTGATCAAAGGTTGAAATAGTGCGCAGTGACAGGTGGCTAAGCGCCCGCCTATGATGCAATATGCTTTATGCTTTGTGAACTTCGGGGGACCGGTTGAACTTTGCATAATAATTATGTCAACTAAGTATTGATATCCAATGGTTTAATTTTATATACATATATTACTAGCTGATGCCCGAGACTTCGCCCGGGATGTCAGTTTTTATATACTAAAACCTTACTCGAGAACCACTCTATCCATTGGTGGAAACAGCTTGAAAATCAGTGGAGTAGTTTTTGAGTTTATCGCGCACAGGACGACAGACAGACGCGGCGAAGGACTTTGTTTCATAATATGTAAGGATTATGTTTTGTATAATTATTATGAAAATAAAATTTAATAAATAGATTTAGGGGGACATAATAATTATGTTTCTATTTACTAAATTAAATATGTAAGTATACAAATAATATTGTATTGCATTTGGTTGGGTTGGAATTCGAAGCAAACATTTTTGGGAAAGGACAAACTATTGTAACGATTTTTTGGCCTTGGTTTTAAACAAAGGTGTACTAGCAAACAGGTTAGATATTAAGACTTCCCATACTGCACAAGGTCAGTAGATTCTTGGTCTAGTTTTTAAACCATTTTTTTACACTGCACGCATTGGTATTGCACCTAAATAAAAAAATTCTCGATAACCTTTTTTGCTGCTCTACAAATTACAGGCTAAACACGTTAACCTCAGAGATAATACTAATTAAGTAATTAAGATAGTCTAGCACCGTGTGATTGGTCCATTTAGCGAACATTTCAAAGAGCTGTGTGGTCCCCCGCCCACAAGCCAGCCGTCAGATGTTCATGATTTAGAGGGTACCGCGAAAGCCTTGATTATCAGTTCGCGTGGCCAACTAATTAGCAAACGAATTGATTGGATATAACAAAGACGGAGCAAGGTTTCTCCACAATTTCTAAAGGAATAAATTTTGTTAAGAGGAAACGGGTGACTTGACGTAGAATTACCGTATTGTTCCGTTTTACCACGATGAATACAGATGGTTCACTTCGCATTATAGGTATGAAACTGTGGCGGTACCTACATCGCCACATATGAACTACGCATCAAAAAGACCTGACGTCACACAAACACCTAACGTCACGTAAATCCTGCATCGCGCAATTAAAGTTTACCGTGCAATGGACATATATACAAGAACCCGACATCAATCGCTGGGCAGTAGCCTACCAGACACAACACCCGTCTGGTCGGAGGATCCTCCCTTTTCTATGGTGGATGAGTGAACTTTACACCCTGTTCCTCATACCCCTAAAAAACTACAAGTGGTACGCGGCGGGCTCGACTTGTCGAATTCAGTGGGCGTAATGTAGTTAGAAGATTACGCGATAGAAAAAGAGGCAACTTCTAGAACCTGAATTGCACTTTATTGTGTAGTAGCTAGAGTCGCTTTTTAGGGTTCCGAACCCAAACGGTAAAACGCGACCCTATTACTAAGACTCCGCTGTCCGTTCGTCTGGCTGTCTGTCAACAGGCATCCAGCCTGGTGATCTCATGAACCTTGATAGTTAGACAGTTGAAATTTTCACAGATGCTGTATTTCTGTTGCCACTATAACAACAAATACAAAAAAATAGAATAAAATAAATATTTAAGGGGGCTTCCATACAACAAACGTGATTTTTTTGCCGTTTTATTAGATAACGATACGGAACCCTTCGTGTGCGAGTCCGACTCGCACATGGCCGGTTTTATTATTTAAATGATTTTGCGGAGTTAACCATCTGTATTCATCTGTGGTTTTACTGGAGTTATAGATTACATATTGCAGCCAGCGTACATGAAATGAGCTAGTAGTTGAAAGATAAGATTTAAATACTACGGTGATGAATGTGGATGTTAAAGGAAGAAAAAGTACCACACAACATGAAACTATAGTGGAACATAATGTCACTGAACTAGACATTCAATTAGACACAACACTGTCCATGAAATATCACATGATTTTCGAATCGTCCCTAATTCATTTTATGACTCTACTATCGTATCGTTCCAGAAAAGCACCAGTCAAGATATCATTGTCCCCATAAAAATCTAATCATCTTGCCAAAGAATAATGAGGCCGCCAAAATAAAACAATCAGTTTCAATTATATTGTTTGACAACCATGTTTAACACTGCAATAATCCCTGATTGCAATTCATACATTTATACATGTTTTCTTTTACTACTACCGTTTTTACTTCCTTAATTACAAAAGAGATAGCAATAGGATGTAGTCTACCCTCTCTTACACACACCTGATTTTAATTTCACGGTGTTCCAATGTTTTTTTTGTGATCATTTCAAAGAATCGGGCTGTTTGCTCCGAGCTATACAATGAAGATTCTAAGAATAAGTTATTCGCATAAAATGAAATGTTTGAAGTAACGAATTTGGCAATATTTGAATATAAAAATGGTGATTAACTATAGGATTTAGATAAAGATATAAATATGTTTAGAATGTCAAAGCTACGTCGAAAAAACTAGCGAGATAAGAGCGTTCAACTGTTGGCCGCTAAATGCACACAGAGTGTCAGGGGGCCAGGTCTACTGTCTCGCCATTATGAGTTTTTGACAGATTTTGTATGGCAAACCTGTCAAAAACTCACAATAATAATAATAATAACCCCACCGCCGTATCTCTACGCCCCACCGCCGTATCTCTACGCCCCACCGCCGTATCTCTACGTTGACGTCGTGGTGGGGCTTGCGCGCTCCGAACTCTAGGTCTGTGCCGGTAGAGTTTGCTTTGCCGGAACGGGTCTGGGGTGAGGAGCCAGACCAAGAGAGATACAAAAACCCGCAGGGCAGCATGTGGCGAGCTGTTGGGCAGTAGCGACCCCACGGACCCTATCTCCCGGGAGAAGTCTTGTTCCTCATCTCTGGCTTGCCTTTATTGGCCGGCTGGAGTGAACACTGACGAGGAACAGAGCTCCCATCTCATTCTTGCCTTGATTGGCCGGCTTGAGTGGAGATTTGCAAGAGCAAACGTGCTCGGAGGAAGGAAGTATTCCAGTAAGATGCTGGTAGGGATCTTGACCGTACTTCCGGGATTGTCCTGATAGCCGTGGAATACCTCTCCACTCCTCTCAAGCACCTCAGGACATGTTGCCCCCTTGTCACTACGACACTTTGTGCTAGCGACCGTTTTCGGAGGCCCATTATTGAGTGTGCAAGTCACCCCCTGCCATTTTATCTATGTATTTAAAAACATTGGTCAGGCAGGGGCCATAGTCTTTCCATAGTTCAAGATAACTAGTTCACCAAGCCACCCAAACCCATAGCCCAATATCTTTGTTTCCATGTTCTGCAATAGTCCTACACCAACCGGGGGTTATCCTTGGCTGCACTTGCATAGTGCGAACAGGGATAATCGTCGGTTGGTGCCTCATTCCATTTAAAATTGTCTAAAGGGCCTCTGCGAGTTGGCTTCGGCCCCTCGCATGCCTTCCAAAGGTCCGGGACCCCAGGGTCCCGAGATGTACAAACATATAAAAATAATAATAATAATAACCCCACCGCCGTATCTCTACGTTGACGTCGTGGTGGGGCTTGCGTGCTCCGAACTCTTGGTCTGTACCGGTAGAGTTTACTTTGCCGGAACGGGTCTAGGATGAGGAGCCAGACCAAGAGAGATACAAAAACCCGCAGGGCAGCATGTGGCGAGCTGTTGGGCAGTAGCGACCCCACGGACCCTAACTCCCGGGAGAAGTCTTGTTCTTCACCTCTGGCTTGCCTTTATTGGCTGGCTAGAGTGAACACTGACGAGGAACAGAGCTCCCACCTCATTCTTGCCTTTATTGGCCGGCTTGAGTGGAGATTCGCAAGAGCAAACGTGCTCGGAGGAAGGAAGTATTCCAGTAAGATGCTGGTAGGGATCTTGACCATCTTCCGGGCTCTGGGATTGTTCTGAAAGCCGTGGAATACCTCTCCACTCCTCAAGCACCTCAGGACATGTTGCCCTCTTGTCGCTACGTCACTATGTGCTAGCGACTGTTTTCGGGGGCCCATTATTGAGTGTGCAAGTCACCTCCTGCCATTTTATCCGTGTATATATAAAACATTGATCAGGCAGGGGCCATAGTCCTAATAGTTTTAGGTAACCAGTCCACTATAGCCACCCAAACCCATAGCCCAATATGTTTTGTTTCCATGTTCTGCAATAGTTCTACACCATCCGGGGGTTGTCCTTGGGTGTACTTTCATAGTGTATACAGGGATAATCGTCGGTTGGTGCCTCATCCCATTTAAAATTGTCTAAGGGGCCTCTGAGAGTTGGCTTCGGCCCCTCGTACGCCTTCCAAAAGACCGGGACCTCATGGTCCCGAGATATATAAACATATACAAAATAAATAATAAAAATATTCATTTATTTCAGACTTACAGTATCCATAAATTTATAAACATGAGATGATGGAGAGACCATAGTAATGTTTGTAAATTAGTAGACTTGGCCCCCAGGACATAAATAGTCAATAGATTAACAATAGTGCCGATCTCTATAGCGAAGGATGGAATGACAATTTGTGGCTAAAATTGGAAACATAATTTCACACAGTAGACTTATTTAAAACTTATGTTGATACTGGATATATTGAGTTTATTATTCCAGCTCGTGAAATCTATGAAATTCTATGAATTACAACGTAGACACTACATCAATTCGCACAAGTAATGAAATACAAAAGTAAAGTTAGAAATGGGTATTCTTACTTCTGCTGAAGTTGTTCGTCACACTTCAACTTTCAATGATAGATTACTAACTTTTTTATAGACAGCGTAAGAAAGAAGATTATGGACATAGAAATGTGTCTAATACAAATATGAGAAAAGTTCACAAAAGTTCTGCTGATCTTTTACGCAAGAAGGACGAAAAAGCAATTTGAACTTTAACATCTTAATGATAGTGAATAAGAAAGCACCTAAATAAGTTTTTTATTGATTTTGTCACGTTCGTCGCCGAGATAGGCAAGTCGTACTTGGAAGCGAGTGCTACCGAGCCTAATGGCATTAGGAAGTTACTTAATCTGAAAGATAAGCCATCTATCAGATTCAGTTAATTCCTATACTGAAAACATCTTGATGATTCATGATGGAGTCACCAATAGCCTTGACAATACTAGGCCCATTCACTGCACGGGTAGTCATCAAAGTGATCATATCCTTCTTCAAACGATGATGATAATAACATAACAAACCTATTTTCAATTCAAATCGGGTCAAGTGTAATACCCAGTAACCTTTTACGATATACCACGTCATACTCTACAAACATTGAATCGGCCTTCAAAGGAGTTCAATAAAAATTTGGCATGCTGTAAATTTCAATCAAGTTATATGTATATTACTACGCTATTATTTAACAGTGTCAATGCAAATTAGAAGCAAGAGAGCAATGAACCCGTCAATTATATTTATTTGTTGGCTATTGTAATGATGGCGTCATAAGATCGTAATAAGTGATGAGAGTTTTATGATATGAAGTAATAGACGAACGTTAAGCATCATTTGCATGCTAAAACTGGTTGAACTTATAACGCTGCAATAACAACAAATAAAATAGCGGTTCATGCTGTTGAAAGAATTACCTTTTGTATCAACAGTACTAATAATATACCAATATCGTATTATGCAATATCAACAATAAAAAAAACCTTTATCAAGATCAGTTTTAACAGCCATAAAAATAAATCAAAATAAGCGAAGGTATTAAAAATATTGATAGCTTTGGTGATGGTAATTTTAAACAAATGGCTACACAAATCAAAATGCTCCAAATGCCACCCAAAAAGAATTTATTGAAACAAATTGATTATAAATATACGACCTTCGAAATCATACGCGTATTGTCAGTTTGTAAGTTATTTCCTCAGCTCTCATTAAAAAACGCTGTACTGCCCCGAGCGAAACACATCAAACGAATTTGCTCATTATATCGATTTTTTTTGTTATCGAGTCCAATATCTCATATCTTCGATATGGTTCAATAGCCATTGACATGTGCGCAAAAACTTTTATTAGACATATGAGCATTAATAGCTATTTGCGATTACAACAATAGCTTTTTATTAGGCATAGATTTCTTAGAAGCTTTCAACGAATAATGACTTTAAATTGATTTGTCATGTCTATTTATAATTCTCATAAACTGTCTATAGACGTAATGATGAAATAAACAGTTTTTGTGATCCTTAAACGGTAGCTAATAGCTGATACAACAGTATAATGATAGAAAACTGGGTGGCAGTGGCAATCACGTCGATTGATGAAATTGATGGCAATTTAAACAATGAGATCGCTTTACGTGGCACAGTAAAAAATCTTAAAGCGAGACTGTAACTATCAATTTTCACTGATAAAGTCATCAAACGAACTAAAATACAAGTTTGAACACATCGTTGCCGCCGTGATTATGTTAAAAAGCCGCACTGAACAAACAACGAATAATGAAGTGGCTCACAAAAAATACGATAATGATATAGTAGGACCACCGGTAATTTCTGTAGAAGCCCATTGATTTAATGGCTGAATTAACATAATATCTCTGTTCTACCATTAAATTCATCCACGCTATTTAATTTCGCCTTGTCTTATTTTTTGCTGAATCCCAAATATTAGCAAAGGCTGTGTTTAGCCGACGAATGCTCATATTTGTGGAGGTAGATGTTATTAGGAATCCAATTAACATGCTTAATAACAATGATTTTGTTAAAAGGACATTCAAAAACACAATCTTGGGTTTATATCGATGTGTACAAGTAAGTAGACAAGTAGTTAGGGTTAAACGCAGTATTAGAGAAACTTTTAAGTTGTTAGCGTTCAGAATATAACAAGGGAAGTGCTCCAATTCTGTTCATGTACGCGAGAATTTAAATACTTAAGTCCATAAATCCAATTACTGTGACCGAAAGCGGTATAGGAAACATTCAATGCAATGCGAACGAGCCCCTAAGCGATTCAACAGATCTACTTAAATTTCCATCCACTTATAAGAAGACAGATGTTGTAAATATCATGCTCATGCAATTTTAATGACCGATTATTCAAATCCGTTTCAAAAGCTAAATGATGGGCTCCAATTAAATCAATTAACATAACCAAATGAGTGGGAGGATCATTTGCAAAAATACATTAGTTAGAGAACGATGCGTTGACGTCTAATAAGATAGGATGCAAACCTGTAGTAACAGACAAGTAGTTTCTGACGAACTAATTATTTTATCTGGTTCGTACATAGATGTATTTGCAGCCAATTAAAATGTTATAGCAGCTTTAAGTCTAGGACGCAAGTTTGGAAATGAAGCGTTGATTGCCAATCATGAGGCTGGTACAAATGTTGGTAGAGTAACGTTGGTATTAATAATCATAAGAATGACGTGTGTATCGGCTAATGAATTATCACGTATACCCGACGCTGTGGTATCGAGAATGTGTTAACATGCTGTGGTTATTCAAGTATGCGGTCTAGTTGCGTCATTGTGGGAAATAAATATGACACTCTTCAAGACAAAAGCTTACGATGAGAGAAATCGTATAGATTAATAATTTTGACAGGAAATCAGGGGAGATGATGTAACGAGCCGTCGACGGTGCCGTCTCATTGCCTTTTTAATAAGCCGAGATTAAGTTCGAATAGGGCAAAACAACAAAGAATGACACGTGTTGGGAAATCGAAATAATTACTATAATACAAAGAAGTGCATCTTTGTATCCGTATTCGAGTCATACAAAGACACAACGGAACATTTGAGAAATAAGAAAGTACACAATTAAAACTAAAAATAAAGAAATCTTATGCCAAATACATAGCCCAAAGTTAATAAAAATGGTGTAAAACCTGGTGTCGTGTAAACATCGGCAGTTATTAAAGTTATGTCTTTCTGTAACTAGTCACTTCGCATTGTTAATGAGAAAACACATAGAGATGGTAATCAAGAGAGTGGACACCAACTTTCCATCTTGTCATTAAATGTTACGACATGGATAGTTTCATTACCTTTACCTCGTAAACTATCAAACAAGCCAAAACTAATTCCATACACTTTCTATATAATTGACTCTATAATCTACATGAATCTCTAACTTTCCCTCGAGATCTACAAACATTGATTTATCACTGAACAAAGATCAGAGGGCTCAAAGGACCATCAAACATTCAATAACAATAAACTCTTCCTCCTCTGCTATCAATAATTCATCCAGCCAATTTTCAGGGCTTTCAACACCTTATTGTCTACGAACCCTTTATTAATTAAAACCATTCTCCCTTCAAAGGATTGACGCTATCTTTGTTTTCCCATTTGAAGATCTTTTCTAAGTTCCATTGTGAGGGGCTACCGATTCTCATAAATAAATTAGACATTGTCGCCGCTCTTTTTAGTCGTGAGACGGGACGCATCGGGAATGTCGATGTCGTTTTACTAATTCATTTCGGCAACTCGGCCCTTTAGTGTTTGCGATACGATTTCTATGTGAATAAGTCGTAAGAAAGCCGAGTGATGGTTATGAGGTAAGATACCATTATGTTAAACGGGTACCTACACTAAATGGAATCGATAGATGCTTTAGGAGGCATATATTATATTCCATTTCATATATAAAAATAACAGCAGTTGAGAATAAGCAGTCATTATTAAAGTTTTGCTAAAAAAATAGTTTAAAAAAGCAATAAATTTTAGTATTTGTATATTCAAAGTCAAAGTCAAATAATTTATTTCAAATAGGCACATAAAAGGCACTTTTGAACGTCAATGATAAACAAACAAAGAAATAGAATTGATTCTAGTTGCCCATTCCAAAAGGTAGATTTCGTATGGAGAAGAATGGGCAAGAAACTCCACCGTTACTCTTTTCAAAAATGTTTACAATATTTTGTATACATGAATTATATAATTATATGTGAAGACCATGCACCCACAATAAGATTACTGTCCCACAAAAGGCAAAAAAAATAATTATAAATGGAGCAATGACAAATAAATCAGTTATGTGATAGGTACATGGTCATGGTATTATCAATATATTAATTTCTTTCTAATACGACTATTTGTAATATCTGACTAAATGAATCGCGAGCAATAATGGCACCCACATCTAACGGTATCCCGTCTTGTGTACCTATATTTAAGTACTAGCGCAGTGGACCGAAGCTCAGATATTTTTTGTTGTTTCTCCCGAGCCTGGTTTCTGAGCCAATTTTAACACTTTCAACACCCAGTAGCCTAAATAGCAATAAAGCGTTCGTTAGATGCCGTGAATAACTCTATGAAGATTTCGTTTGTTTTATCATCAACTATCAAATAGTTTTCTGATTTCCAACTTCATTTTTAATATTGATTCACATTTATAAGATTTTGTGCAAGACCAGTGCTCATCTATAATTAAACTAAGCCACCATTCATCCATACCATTTCTCTTTCAAAATCGTTTACATTAAAACACAGGGTTATTATTTATTTGGTTAAGAAACATGCAATATTGTTTGCTGAACCAGTTAATACCCATGTCAGTCTCGTTTATCTTGAAACATTATGAACCAAGATTTGTTTTTCGTCTCAACCTTCAAAGTGGCTCCCAAGCCAACAGTCGCTAAGTAATTGTAATGTTCCACTCCAAATTGCAACAGTGATGAGCATTCAATCCCCAAACACAGTTCAAGGAGGGTCACAATAGCATGATTGTGCGACCAACATACGTGGGATTTGTCGCCTTTTGTAGTACACCGCATTGTAAAATTGTTTTATAGCTTTACAGCTTCTGATACATAAATTGCTGTCTGATTTGGGAGCGTCCGTGTTTTGAACGGACACAAAAAGATCTTCGATCGATGTTGTGACATTCCAGCGATACCCTATTGTGCTTAGAGAATATGGAACGATTATCTGATGTAGGGAGCCGAGGCCAAGTTCCATACATTTTAATACAACTCGAAGAATTGTAAATACGTATTTGGACTTGTTAGGTAACTCTTTATCGATGTACTGTGACAAGTAAAAAATGGATTCCTTTGAAGTCAAAATCAATGCGGACGTGTACTTAGATACCTTAACCGGTCCATTTGCATATTCCCATTCTACGAGTACCAGTGAAACCATTAAATATTTGATATTAAGTGAATTCTTTTATCCAGCGCTTGAGCGCTGACACAACCTGAATTGACTGGTGTACGAGTCTCATTTTCTTTTATTCGTTTAAATATTAAGACACTTCATTTGTTTGAAGGGTTTTCAACATTTGTATTCATGGAATCGATATGAATAAATCTGTTTTATGTACTGTACCAAAAATGTATGAGATGTTTTGATCAGAAGTTTGTTACATCCCGAACCACAGAAATCAATTCAGAATGTAATTTTCTATATGATTGATCGGATCTGGCCACACACCAAAATCACTATTGTTCTGCCAGAAAACGTCATAAACACAGAACCCCTCATCAAAACGGCTGATATAAAGCCAACAGCAGCAACAAGTTCATCTGGGTCCTTAGAGCCGCAAGAACTGTTCATGTACCTACATGGCAAAACATGGGTTTTGTCTCGCTGTCAAAGACATGGCGATCGATCAAAAACGCCCGTCTGTCACGGGCCAATGATTGAGGGCGACAGTGTGTTCCCATGCGCGAGCGCATCTGCCGAATTTGGCGCGATGCAACCTGTCAAAAGTCGTGTTCCACCGCGAATGCGTTTCGTTTGTTGTCTGCTCGAGTTATTCCCACAACAATTAGGAGAACTACGCTTTTCAACATTTCTTATGCAATTATGTCATCTATTTCTTGGTTTTTTACCAAAGATTCAGGAAAGTCTTATAATATGAGTTCATTGGGACTCATACTGTGGGTAATCGTTTGTGAACGGTATAATTGTTCAGCTGTGTTCAGCTGCTTTTGTTTATTCCATGAAAATGTATAAGTTGTTGCTTTTTTGGTAATAACGCCTTCCTTTCAATCAAAAACGAAACCAGCCCAAAAAACAATTTCGACTTCCTTTATTAGTTCACACAGCTCCACTGCCAATTTTCAAATGAACTTAACGTCATTTCGAACATGATTTGTGACGACAACAGTACAATGGTCCTCCTTGTTATTAAAAAGGTATGCTTCTTATTGTGCTCGCTTCGAGACGCAGTAAATGTCACCTTTACACGTCACTTGATATTCTTCGATGAGTTTTTGGGTGTTGCAACTGACAGTTGTTGTCTTATTCATGTCTATTTTGGCGGCCTGTTTGTTATTTTGGTTTATATTGATGGATGTTGAAGTTAGAATAACGAGTGATTTTCAAAAGAACGGAAATAAAATCCTAATATTCACTAATTCATGGTCTGGGAACCTCCTAACCTAGAAAGTGCGTGCAAAATTACAAGCTGTAACTGTTACCCAATTTTGTTTGAATAAAAGACAAACTAACAAAAGGGATGTTGATTTTAAGGACAACCTAATTATAATTGCTGCTGAATGTATGAATGACACATACAATTTTTATATTTGAACAGGTACAGCCTTTTTTTTTTTTTTTTTTTTTTGAGGGTGGGAAATCATCCAATGACTTCTCCCGCTCTGGGCGGAGCGGAAGGGCGTGTCAGACTTTTACTGACTAAAACCCACCCGTGTTCCTTCATTTGCCTGTTGCCAAGGTCCCGGTATCCCTTTCGGACTTTCCCGCAACCCTGGCAGGCATCGGTCCTTTTGGACCCCGTCATTTTTGCTGACATCTCTTTGAGGCACGCGTGGAACACGACGCGCCATCGACCCGGGCCTGGTCCTTATCGGACGGCGAGCTGCCCGTTGCTCGCCGTCCGCAAGCCCGCGCCTATGGTGGCCGGAAATCCGCCTGGGATTCCCGACGCCCAGGGCGTCTCCAACGGCGGCGGTTAGGGGCGTGAGGGCGCAAACTTTGCCTTTCCCTCACGCGTTCCGCCTCCTCCTTCGCGAGCATTACTGCTTCGCAGAAGGAGGTGACGGCTTCCCATGCCCTCTCGCTCCGTACCATGGCCTGAACCAGGGCCGGACGCGAGAGGTCACCGCCGGAACAGGTACAGCCTACGATTGAAATTTCACTATTCGGACTATTAATTGGTCCTTCCATCCGCAAACTTCAAAACTAACCTAATAACAATGCAAATTCCTTTCTTGAGCTCAAAATAACAGGTGAACCGCGATCTAAAAATTAAAATAGATACAAACTATATTAAAATGGTCTCACACGGGGGTCCTGTTGGGGAAGACATGACAGATGGGCGCGTGACCGTCCGTCGGGCGGTGCGCCCGCGCCGCCATTGTTTCACTCTCGACGGGCATTGCGCATGCGCGAGGATTTAATACGACACAAATGTATATGGGTGCGCTGATAGTAATGTAGGAAAAAATATCACTTTCGATTGCTTGGGGATCGTTACCCGACTTCTTATTATAATGACAACCGGTACCTTTAATGTATTAATTGTAAAGGAAAGATTTAAATCGATCGAAGAAAGGTTTAAATCGATGCCCGTTTAAGCTTCTTTTGCGTTGCATGCGTATGTGACTTGGGATCAATTTACATTGCCGCAGAACGGAATGGAAGCGAAGGAAAAAATGTCATATGTCAAAAATTCAAAATTGTTGGTAAATCCAGAATCTAATTTTTTTTTAACAGAGTGAGACTGAGATTAGAATTGCCCCTCAGAAGTGATTGCTAGTTGATGATGAAAACTTAGAAGGAAAATTATACTTTATTTCTAGCTATTATTTCATCTCTATATTTACAACCGTGTTAATCAATGTTGGAGGAAGTGTGGGCTGATTTATTAATATCACAGTATTAATTGAAAACAGAACATATAACATGTTTGCTTTAGATGAGTTTAGATTATAAATCATCCGTTTCATATGCATACATTGTATTAATGCTTTTATTTGATGAATACAGCATCTTCTTCTTTTCGTGTGGTTAGTGACTAACCTGGTGTCAGAGTTTTAAAGCCGCCCAAGGGCCTCTGACTTGGCTTCACATGCCGTTGAGAAATATCTCTGTAGCATGCCGGTTTCCTCGCGACGTTTTCCTTCAACGATTTTAAAGCAAGTGATAATTATACAATACGCACATGAATCCGAAAAGTTAGAGATGCGTGTCTTGGATTCGAAATCGAGACCTATGACTTGGCAGTACAACTCTCACACCACTAGGCTATCACTGCTAAGACAGCGATCACTAACGCTTTTGTGAATCGTTATGGTTATAGTTATATTTTATTACTAGCTTCCGCCCGCGGCTTCGCCCGCGAGGTGTGTCGATAAAAAGTAGCCTATGTCCTTTCTCAGGCTCTAGACTATCTGTGCACGTTATACGTCATAGTAGCTTTATGCATGCAAAGTCTCAGCCCGATCGGTTTAAAATTGACAAAGTTTCATACAAACTTTCATCCCCTATTTTATCCCCTTGGGGGTAGAATGAATCAAAATCCTTTCTTAGCGGATGCCTACGTCATAACATCTACCTGCATGCCAAATTTCAGCCCGATCCGTCCAGTGGTTTGGGCTGTGCGTTGATAGATCACTATGTCAGTTAGTCAGTCACCTTTGAGTTATATATATTTAGATATATATAATATATATATAATATTTTATATTAAATTATTAAATTATAATATATATAATATTTTATATTATAATATAATATATTTTATATAACTTATATATATATAATATAATATTTTATATTATATATATATAAGATTGAAGCCTTTAGTCAGCAATACACGCTTACGAGTTAATGTTTACTTTGTAAAGTATTATATTATTTTAATTATTGTGAATGTGAAGACTATGTGGATCTTTGTTTCTTTTCTTTTTTAGTATTAATTTTTCCTTAGTTTTAATTAATCATGGTCTGGCAGTTTGAGTAATTTATGCGGCCTAACCAAATGTCCTTTCTTTGGTACTGTTCGTCAAATCGTTGAGCTCCTTAAAATTGGAGTTGAGCTGCACGATTATTGACAAATGCTTGCACTGACTGGACAGGTCCACTCAATCTGTGTGGTTCTTTCCTCAAAAGTCCATTTCAGACACCAATCTACGTGGTCTTCACATGATCTGACCAAGATTATGTCTGGACTTTAAAAGAGACTGTGACCTCTGAGTTTGTTTCGGCCTTTCTTCTCAGAGTAGTCAGATAGGAAACGCCGACCTCATCTAGTTTTAAAAATGTGATTGACGTGTAAAAGTGTTTGTACAAACCTACTTACAGAAATAAAAATCATTTATCATTTAATCATCATTTATCAATATCATTAAAGAATTTTAAACATGCGTAAGATGTTTTAAACAGCCACCATTCGCGTCGAAACACTAAGCTCAGGCATTAACTAACCGTCTTCTATTAAAACTACTTGTCTTGTAACAGTCTAGGGTCTAAATTCTCGTCTCCGGCCAATAAATCTGGCGTAGCGTGCACATAAGTCGGCAAAATCAGGCCATTCAGAGGAAGACCGGTTCTGCGGGCTGATATAATTCGATCACTTGGCCAAGATCAAGCTCATTGGATGAGATTGTATTATGTCTTGCTGTGTGTGGTATTCTTTCTACTTAACTAGCAACCCGCCCCTACTTTGCTCAGTTTTAACAACTCGACAGAATATCGAGATTTCGTTTTTATACATATGTAAGTTTAATATGACGCACGCACGTTAAGCCTTGTTGGTCCCGGCTGTGATTTGTGGATCTTTGACAGTCGTTACGGGTCGTCAGAAGCCCGAAAGTCTGACAATTAGTCTTGCCAAGGGGTATCGTATTACCCAGTTACTGGGTTGTGGAGGTCAGATAGGCAGTCGCTCCATGTAAAATACTGGTATTCAGCTGCCGGTTAGACTGGAAGCCGACCCCAACATAGTTGGGAAAAAGCTAGGCAGATGATGATGATAATGTAAGTTTAATATGAATGTTGTTTAATGAATGTAAGTTTAATATGAATGTTTACATAATCAGAATAGAAAAACAAAAAAATGGAAAATGTTGCAAGTTCATACATTCAGTGGTCAAACTATTTGTTTCTTTAAGTTGACGGTATCTGGAAAAATTGTACAATGAATATGTCAACAAATTAGTTATAATATTTCTATTACATTATACCCGCAGTAAGAGTACCCGCAGTTCAATCTGTATTTTATATTATATTAGTTAGTATTATTTATTGTATTGGCTTAATGTGCAAACGTTGTTTACTTACAATATACAATTGGATCTTAATGTACACGTCTGTAGATAGTTACCCGGGAAAGATCTAACGCCTAAGGTACAGGCTCGGCCTAGTTTAGGTGTTAGTGGTCATTCGAATTGTGTTCAAATGCAGAATTGTACCTACTATTTACCGAAATCATTTTTGTAAAATATTTTTGTGTCAATAAAGCTTTTTATTTATTTAATTTAATGTAATATCCACCTCAACCTTCCGGAATAGTTTATTCCGGAAGGATTTCTAAATGATGATAGAACAGTAACAAAATCCGTTGCATACTTTAGAAGAACAATACGGTCACACAGACAGACACGAAAAGCGACTTTAATGTATATTTAGATATTTATATCTTTGGTATAGATATTAATAATGATATGATAAGTTATTAAGTACTTATAAAGGTAATGTTTTTAAAAAAGCTTCGATAAGAAGCATAACTTTTTTCATAATCAGTTTTTTTCCTTTTTGAAAGGCCTATTTTATGTGTTTGATATCCCAGTTTTACGGGCATGGCAGATTCGGAAGATTTTTACTCATGCGCGATTAGAAAGATAAAAAATTGCATAATCAGCCGCCACTACTGTTCCCACTGCTGGGACACAGGCCTCCTCCCTACGAGGAGTAGGCTTTTATCCACCACGCGGGCCCAGTGCGGGTTGGTAGATGTCACATTTCTTCGAATTTTTGTTTCTAGGACATGCCGGTTTCCTCATGATGTTTTCCTTCAATGTTTTGAGAGCAGTGCATGATGAAACTATTAACAAAGTAAAGTAGGTGTCTGGGTTCGAACCCAACTCCTAAGTCGGACCAAGCACTGCACTCATTCTTTAAAAAAAAATCGTTTTCGATTGGGACGCTTTCAGTGAATGTTCAAAAATAATACTTGTCATTGCGTGTTTTATATAAACGAATGATATCTTTATTTGCTAGAATATAGGTCATGGTGGTGGAAATTAATATCTGTGTTAAAACTCCGTAATAATACCTGATACCGTTTGTTCCTGTTCATCCCGTTAGAAGAATCTACCGTGAAAATGGAGCTAAATAATTAATATAGAAGCGATACGTTGATAGCTCTCCTTGTCGGCTTGTTTGGAGGACCATGGTAATCGCATAAGCCCTTGTTATATAACAGTTATGGGGATTGACTGGAGAAAATCGGCTTTTAACTAGTGAGTAGGAAGATACGCTATGATATAGTAATATAATGTAGAAATTAATAAATAGACTCGACTGTCTCCATGGCCTAATGATCTCAAACGCTACTTTTTCTTTCCTCAAAAGACCATTTCAGACGCTAATCTACATGGTCCTCATATGGTCTGACCAAGATTATGTCTGGACTTTAAAAGAGACTGCGACCTCTGAGTTTATTTCGGCCTTTCTTCTCAGAGTAGTCAGATAGGAAACGCCGACCTCATCTAGCTTATTTTGAATATTTTATAATATGACGTGTAAAAGTGATTCCAATATCCTAATTACAGAATAAACAATTTCATTTCACTGCTGAGCATGAAATGTTATTGGGTTTTTCTATCTGGAATTTCTCAGTAGCAGCCCGGAGTCTGGATTTGTGATTTTATGGCATTAGGCTCGCCTTACATGGGACTCAAACATAACTGGCGAAATGTGGGTGTACTATAGGTACACCTCTGCCTAACCCTTCGGGGAATACAGGCGTGATGTTATGTAATAAACTTGAACGATTCAATGTATAGCATCAAGACAACATGTTGCCAGATATTATAATTTGTATTACCGTGCGTTTGCACTGGCGAAACATTCGAGACAAAACATGTTTAAATCTCTAGTTCCTGTCAAAAATTGTATGGAACATTGACAGAAAATAGAGATTTCAATATGTTTTGTCTTGAATGTTTCGCCAGTGCAAACGCACGGTTACATTAACACCACCTTTCTTTTGCCAAAGTTGATTATAATATTTGCTTCGACACAAAAACGTTAGCTTAAATGAGTATTTGATGAAGTTTAAATCCACTAAACTGATACTCATTTTCTCCTAACAACACTACACCCAAAATGCGATGGTCCTTTGTCGTATTGACGCCTTAAAATAAATTATAAACAGTCAAAGCATGATAACACTGATAAGAAACCTACATTACCAGAGGAGCATAGTGATTTATGCCACATATATCGATCCTATCGACCAATACATCATTTGTTCGGCCGTATTGTCAAGTCTAGTTTTTGGTTCTTTTGTACGCTATCAGGCATGAGAACGTGTGGAGATGTTGACTCGTAATAGTCGATTATATCTAGGAAGTTGCATACAATGTGTAACTAAATTAATGCACATTATGAAAGAAATTTGTTCAGAATCGTTTACTGAATCGATTTCTGTCATTTTTTGTAGGTATAGATTTTTTTTACATTCTATAAATTATGATAAGTAAGTACCTACATTACAGTAACACTTGATCAATTTTGGGTTGTTTTGACTGTATAGCGGAGGACAGTCAAAAATTAATGAAAAATGTATGACCTATCAAGAATATTTTATTTCAAAAGAAACTCAAGAAAAAATACCCCGTAGTTATCTTTAACACAGGTTAGAATGTAATAATGATATATGATAAATGATTTATGAATAGTAGTAGTGTTGTGACCGTCGGACTGCCAAGTGATAGGTCTCGAGTTCGAACCCAAATGACTTTTCGGATTCATGTGCGTATTGTTATCACGTGCTTCACAAACGGTAAAAGAAAACATCGTGAGGAAACCGGCATGCCCGAGAGATATTTCTCGATGGCATGTGAAGACAAGCCAGAGACCCATGGGCGGCATAAAAACTCACCAACCACACGAAAGAGAAAGAAAGACAGACTAGAATCAGTGAGTGTCAGGAACAGAACTCAATAATATGTTAAACTGCATCAACATAAGGCGGTAGGGTTTAACGCTATTGCATTAAACGTATTCTTCACGAGCGGTGCTGCGAGCCTAGCCTACCTAGTTATCTATAAGATTAGCGTTTATGCCTGAGTTACACGAGGCTAGGTTTTTTAGCAAACAATTAATTTCCTGGCTTGACACACGATGCTAGTAAATTTTAAGTCAGTAGCAATGCAGCGACTTAGTCCGCAGAGTAAAAAGTCTTCCCTGGCCACACGAGGGCAGTACATAAACCAGGATAGTAAAATCAGTAGTAGTAGCGCAACTAGCTCAAAAATAGAACCCCATCATATTAAAATATCACACTAGCTTACTATCTTTCTCACTAGGTACCTTACTAGCCCAAAAATTAGGATAGCTTTGTATAGGCGAGGAAAATAACTAGCTTGCTAGCACTGTCTTGCTTTGCTCGCTTCAAAAATTAGGGCATTAAGCTGCCTGTTCACTGGAGTTAGGAGAGGAACGGAGCTGTGCCAATATTAATCAATAAAATCTAAACTCCGCTCCAGAGTCTAAATTCTATTGGTTAATATTGGCACAGCACCACTCCTCTTCTCGCTTCTCCGCTCCAGTGGACAGGCAGCCTTAAGGATGTGTTTAACTGTCTCGCTCACATTATCTCCGAGACAGAACTAACTGTATGCAAATTGAATCACGATTATATCAGATAGTTTAGCGCGAAACACTTACAACGGACAATGACGGGCGGTGTTTCACGGATTAAACTCACAAGAGGTCTCGACTAAAGGAATTATAGTAATTATGTGTCTGTGTATGTTATTATGTAGGTATCCATATGTGAGGTAATAGTCTTCTGTTTTTGTCAACAGATTGAGCAGGGGGATTAAATAGGCCACTTTGGCAGAATATTATAGGAAAATATTATGAATCATGGTAAAATGTCACAAACTGACAATTCATACTAAGGATATGCGTGCAATTCATATTACGAAATAATTCGTCTGTTTTTTCTATGGAGATTCGCAAAATGGTCCACAAATTATGAATTGCTTTTTTGTCAAATTAGAGGAATTGCTAATAACAGCTGGGAATTCAGGAAATTTATTGCTCTTAGAGGAATTGCTAATGTGGCCGTTTTATGCCCGCCCCCTGGTATGTGATCGTTTTAGATCTTCAGAAGTGGACCAGAAAAAGAATACCTAGAAGAAGTTGGGAGAGACCTTTTGTTCGGCCAATTAAAAAAAAAGACAATAACCATTCTATGTCTATCTGTGATAGAAGGCTATCTAAAGAAAACAGCAGACGATGGTATTGATTGCAAAGGTCCATCTATCATAATTTATAGTAAAAACCAGTTAGGAATAACCTAAGACCCAGTAAAATAAATACACATTTGCAGATATGCAGTAAATTCCAAAAAGAACAAACGACGAACAAATCTCTAGTCTATACCGATAAAGACAAAGAAAGGGATCACTACAAAAAAGATCTAGATCGGCCAGCCGACTAGGCTCCCGAGATTGCAGCCGTATGATAGGATATGCTTCTAATACTAAAGCCTCGTCTACGAGAGCATTAGTATTTACATCTATTTTATCTCTGGCTAACTTTTTTTACAAGTATTTAACTGGAATGCATGGGAAAATATTCATTTCATATATAATACGTACTTTAACGGAATATTCATAATTCAGAAAGTTAAATCTACTAACCTACTATATCGCACCGACTTCATTTAAATTTTTGTATCGAGCATTACAGGATTCAATGTAAGCTGTTATCTGTATTCCGATTGTTACGTGAGGAGCTCGTGGCTAAGTAATAACAGCCACACGGGTCGATTCATCAGGTTAAGCTACGGTTGCCGGGGTTGGTCCGTGGATGGGTGACCATCTTTACATATCGAGACTCCTCCGTGCCTCGGAGAGCACGTTAAGCAGTTGGTCCCGGCTGTCATTTGTGGATCTTTGACAGTCGTTACGGGTCGTCAGAACCCCGAAAGTCTGACAACCAGTCTTGCCAAGGGGTATCGTATTACCCAGTTACTGGGTTGTGGAGGTCAGATAGGCAGTCGCTCCATGTAAAATACTGGTATCCAGCTACATTCGGTTAGACTGGAAGCCGACCCCAACATGGTTGGGAAAAGGCTAGGCAGATGATGATCTGTATTCCGATTGTTTTTTTAAACTTAACAAGATTCGTCATTATTTTGTTGCTGTCTTAAAATAAAAGTGACTATAAAAACATAAGGACGGGACGGTAGCGACACTTTGATGCTACGATCACGAATTCCCCTGTCAAACCTGATGATTACTAAGCGACACTTGAACATCGAAACGCCAGTGACATATTGAAGCTAGTTCAAGTAAGTAAGATTAATAATGACTGATTACTCGCTCGTCACTCACAAGCTCTCGTCAATGTCCAATTTGTCTCAGTTGACAAGCTAACTAGCTTCTGACAGATTCTATTTATTATTTCATTAATTCATAGATCTCCGCAAAAAAACAATCAAGGATTCGTGGGATGTAATATCGCAATTTGCGCTGTCACTGACAGTACATTACGGGAATCATAGAGTATAAAGTAGGTTAATGTTTTCAGAAGGATTACAGCGGATAGTCAATCAGATCAAATCAGTCAAATAGATCAACAGCATTCATTCACATAAGTTTGTCAGTGAATTTTTTTCATAGGTACAAATCAATAGGTAAAATTTACTTTACTGGCACAATAAATCTCTCACTTGATTCTTAACATGACATTAGGTACTAATTTGTTTATAAGACAAGCACCTATTCCTAACATTATATCTCGAAATTCAGCTGCTAAGCACTGGTATAGACGAGCCATTACAAAACACTTTCAAATCTTCTTCAAAGGGCTAATTCTAAAATAAAAGGACAGGTTCATTACCACCGCAAATCTAGTTATGTAAGCTATCATCGGCATCTCCCGCCGACAGTCGAACGACCAATCATATCGTATCTCTGATCTTGATTGAGATTTATTAGTCACATCGTCTCAGTGTTCGTCGGCTTGCTCTATATAAATCAGGCTTTATTCCTTCACAAACTTTATTTTGCGGTTAATCATGGTCAAAATTCTTTCCTATTCTTCACATGGGATCCCATCTTTGAATGTTATTTCAATTTTGCCAACTGTAACTGTTACTGCTTTTACCGGTAATGGAGTCGATCTTTCCGGTTTAGGAACCGAATCTTTGTATGACTTGTTTTGACCATTCGTTAGCGCTTCTTGGCTTTACCTAATTTGTATGGTCGTTTAACTGCGTTCTACTTTTATAGTACGACATTATTCTTCCAAGGTCTTGCTGGTCTCTGCTGGCACAGTCGATTGGTTGGTCATCATTCAATCGAGTATATTGATAGCTACAGACATGCTTGTTTTTCTATTTGATTTTTATTAATACGTCTAGTTTAAACTCAATACTGGTAGCAATAATCTTGGGAGCAACAGTATGGTGGAATAATCCAACATACCACGACTCCATTAATATTTTATTGGTTTTTAATAGCACTTTGAATGGAAAATCGAGCTTGAATGTATTTGAACTGAAAGAATTGGCAAAGAACAATACAAGAGTTCGTTCTTTCTCTTTTCGAGAAGCATTAAGAAGAGTGTGTTAGGAACCTAAGCAAATTAGGACAATATGATTGCCTTTTGAATACTCTGGCGTTTCTATAATTGAATTATGAAGCATGTAACCTATTTGACGATACAGACGTAGTTCTTTTTAGAACTCTGTGGAAATAAGTAATGTAAATACTAAAGAAATTACTATCTATTACAGCGGTAGACAACGCCCTTCAATTCAAAAATTATGTTAAACCCTTAAACACTTCGCCACTTAATGGTCTATTTTCCCATTATTAGCCATAAATTAATTTTCCTATTCTTACGAATTTTATCTTTACTAGAATAAGAATAGAGTTTATATTCGTAAACATAATTTGAGTCCCTTTATGAGGGTAGGTCGTGGTAGTGATTGACGAACAAGATGTTTATCTGTGAACAATGCGTGTGGCTGCTCGGGCGCAGGTCAACGTGTTCTAAATTTGAAGTATCGATGTATGAACTGATTTGTCAATGCATACAAATGTGTGAGAACTGCCACACGGTAATATTTTGAACCAGAAGCGTTCAAATTAATTTACTTTTGGCTTTAAATTCAGTGCTATATTTTCATCGATATGTTTACCCATTCACTGGTTACGGTTTCAGTTTTTCTTCTGTATGATAGCTTGTTTATAATATCAAAAGCTTTGATCACATCTAAAATCTATTATCATTTTAGTAAAAATGAAAACGTGCTCTACGTCGGAAGCAAAAAAACACGGAAGAGCGAATCTGTTCCTAAATAAAATAAACAACTTTGTTTAGCTCTATTTGAAGAATTTGGAACAAACAAATCAACCATTTTAAGAATTGGATAGAAAACACGAACTGTTTATGTAAATATAGATTTAGAAATAAAATAGAAAGGAAGTAGTGATTTAGAAGATAAAGAAGAATTTAAGATAAGAGGCATTTCACTAATCACAGATAAAGAGGGCCCAATTAAAATGTGTCGTAATATAAATTTTCTAGAACAACAGGTAGAAGCAGAGATTCCACAATCAATACAGCTTCCGGAAGTCGCCGGTTCTAACGGAAAGAAATGTTATAGTATCATAAAATAAATTATTATTTCATTAGGGAATAACTGTTTCAATAAAATGACGTTATGATAGTATTTACAACTTTACGGAGAATATATTAGGGCTACATTCTATGCAATTAGTTAAGTTACAGCTAAAGTTGTATCTAGCAGTAGCAGTAGCTTATTGTTCACTCTAAGTATTTCAAAACAATTAAGTTAAAAATCCTCCTTATCCATCCTTCTTAACTCTTCAATCTTGTTAAGGATGTGTTTACCCTCAACAACGCCCCTAACAGATTTGTTTCAATGACCGCCATAACCTATTGTACGCGCCATTTCACTTTTTTTCCACCTTCCTCTACCACCCCATCAGAGATTGAACCCAAAGCTTCAAGCAAGAGGGTTCAATGTCAAATAGCAAGATCTTTATCACCGGGGTTCTCATGCGGTCCTACTGTGAAACGAATTATGAAGTCACATGTTTGTGGTTGATTGAAAAATTCCAAAAGGAGGGGATTAACTTGAACGTTTTGTTTTGTCAGTGACATTTCTAGGGGATTGTGGCCCCTTGCGATTTATGTCGTGCGCTATTTCCGGTAATGGGAATTTTACAGAAACTATTTACAGACTTTTTCTGAAGACGTGACCGCGTTCGTTCTGTGTCGATGCCAAAATGCATTCTTGGATCAGCTTTGCTAAAATTGTCGAACGTTATTCTAATTGTACAAACTTCCACTGAGCGAAACGTAGTCAAAACACCACTTTTCCTTTCATATTTTCTTAAAAGTTATAATAATGGTATGAACAGCTAAAAGCTGTTTTCAAAGTGAGTTAATAACAGTCATTTTAAACGCCTCATAACTTTATTTATCGAATCACTTAACAGTATAGGTGCCGCTAAGCGACTACTTAATTTTTATTTGAAGGTGATAATATTACTTAATTAAACAATTTTAAATTACGTCACATATAATTATGTAAGATATTCCAGTCCCAGGTTCTAGAAGAGCCTAAACGCAACGCAATCTCGGATCGAATCACAGCTCTAGAATATTCCAACAACACAACTTCCCCATATAAAGCTCAACAGATAGGTAAATAACTAACAACATAGAGACAGCCAGGGGACTCTCAGAAGCAGACGTGCAGAGAAACAATCAATTACACTCGACCCGTAACTCTAATCGTCTGCGAAACGATGGCTAAATTAGCAGAGACACTGGCACTGATAGGGAACCGAATAACTAGGGGAGAACGTTTGTTTATTAGACTGACGATAGATTAATGAAAAGATTAGGGAGAGATTTCCGGAGGTATTGTTGATATAGACGGTTACGGAGGAGATAATGAAAGTGAAATGAGGGTTATCGAAAGTTTGAGAGCCGTTGGGTACTCCAATAGCGGTAGATTTCTGAAACAGAGTATGAATAAGTTTAATTCTTTAATGGACGAAATTGATTTCAGTAATCTTTTTTACAAACTTAGGCGTATAAGTGTTTGTTTATAGAGTATTTCATATCTTACTTTTGTTTTGATCTAACACATTCCTCTATTTCATTATTGAGATCTTTCTCCCAACAAGTTACTCACTATACTGGCGTAGTTTCACAACGACACATCTTAATAAGAGTCTACAGCTGTCACAGTGAATTTACGAGGTAAGAAATCAGTGTGTTAGCACAATCAGCATCAACATACAATCGCGCATTTTCCCGTCTGACCATAAGATCAGCTTCTTACCTACCCACATCTCGTTAAAACGGAATAATGTCTTAACATTTGTAAACGACTTGTCAAGTTGCAGCACTTTCAACGAAATTGTGACCAACATGGTTTTAAGTAGTTCCGGGAGTATTTCTAGTTCCGAGTTAGCACATTATGAAACAAGTATTTAACCATATATGTATAGAAAAAGACATGAAGAGGCGACCCAAAAAAAATATGATGATACTATTGGCCTGGCCTGTGACGGTTCCATAGTGTGGTAAGGGCCTCTTCTCAAAGATTTCGTCTACATTATGCAATAACATATTGATTGGTCCCACAACTGTTTTAATTAGTTATAATGAAGCTGTTCATTACAAATCATAACTTTAATCAAGCTTTATAGGCCTCCTCATATGGTTCTTTTGTATTTATGACTTCAATAGCGTAGCTGTCACATATTGATATGAAATAGTAATTGTTCACAAGTGTTATAAGAAATATCTCCGATATTTTTTGCTACTTGACCGCAATTGTTTTGGACTAGCCCGGTTTTATGATTCACTCATGTGGAGTTTCGGTGTTACCTAATAAAGTCTGCTCCCTCAACTGGTTTGTATAGCCATTGTTGTAAGCAGAGCATATTCTTTTGTAATAACTCATTTAGAACTTGGGCTTTCCATTCATATCTTCTAATATAACTTTACGATAATATGGATAAAAAGGCGCCAACTCTTTTTTTATTTAACACATCCTTTTCTGACTCCCATAACCTCAGAACTGTTTAAGTCATCCATAAATAACTACTTCTAAATCTACGTTCCATTCTTTACACGTAGCTAACAAAGTTACAAAAAGATTCGACAACAAATTATCTCATTATATCACTAGACAACGACTATCATAAAGGTTGACAAAAAATACTCGTGATACACTGACCAATATTTGGAAGTATTTGGAACTGGATCAATGGCGATGCAGGTGGTCTTTTCCCCGAAACACCCTTTACTTAATGGGCATCGGACAATAATATGGTCCCGTTTATAGGGGGTTGCTACAATTTAGGGCTAAACCGTTGAATAGCATCGACTGATTTACTTTTAATCGTGAGTTTGATATTATCGCGCGCCATTCAAGTGTTTTGTTACGAGCAGGCCGGTGTGCCTTACCATTTGTTCCTCCAGTTTGCCCTCTGATTAATCGATGGCAGGCGTGAGATGATGCGTGATAAGTATTCGAGAATTTGTTACAACTGACTTGGTTGGTATAAGCTTGAATGCAATGATGGATGCGGCGGGAGTAAATATGATTTTAAAGTTTTCGTGAGAAAATCTTTTACCACCGGAAGAGACCCCTTAAAAATATCGCAGAAATTAAGTACTACAAACAAGCATGCGGTAGATTTGTACAAAAGTATCTAGCGAAGCACAGTTTGAGCTTTGGTTTTCGTCATTCTTTCATAGACAGAATAAAATTCATCTTAAACCATGCGCACGAGCAATTTCAGTATTTCACAAATCAATAGTAGGAGCTTCGGACAGTTTAGTGCGACACAGTGGATTGTGTTACTTCGACAAGAAAAAAGTAGTCGACTGAGAAACATGGGTCTCGTCTGCTACAAAACAAAACGTTTGATGTACAACTTTGTCATAGAAGAAAAAAAACTTCATGTATACAATTTCGCTAGATAGCTTTGTAGGTGCGATGTTTGTAGCATCGGACACAGTACTGTTTGGCTGGCTTTTTTCTTTTGCATTCTATGCTAATGTAACTATGAGGTTTCTTGGATATCAATGACTAATATTGGGCAAATTTTTGTAACAAATTCCGTAAGAATGTCGTAGTCTGTTGTATTCAGGTACATTTTTTTTGTATGAATTCGCAAAAGCTTCTTCTTCCATATTGTCGATACGATCGGGAGCGATACGAGAATTACATCACGCCTATATAAAAAAATGTCTCGGTGTACATTCAGCTCGGTTGGCCGACTGGTACTTGAGTAAATAATTAACGTCTTTCGTAAAGGTTTTTATTGCTTTCCAATACCGTTGATAAAGTTATCTATCACACGATCTTTAATTGTTATCTTTACCATTTCTTATCTTTACCAATCCAATATTGTCATGCCTAAGGGTACTGATTAGCCTGCAAATGGAGACATTGAAGTAAGACTATACGTAGGTCGGTAATCTATTAGGAAACATTGTAATATTACTTAGTGATATGTTAATAAACCATCGCCCACGATTCCAACCTATTTCCCTTGGCTGACTCATAAATGAATGTTATACTTTATGCTACAACGATAGATAGGCCTATAACATTAATTCAAGCCAAAGTCGGGAGCCGAAAGTACGTGACGAAAATGCTACAAAATTATGACAGGTGACGCATATAGGACATAAGTTAAAGGCCAGGGGACAATCCCGCTGCCTTTTCTTGCATGTGGTCAAGCATCGAGGCAATACTAAGTGTTGATTATACAAAAATGATTGAAATTAGACCACAAAGTGTCAATATGATGGCGTAGTGACGACATTATTTGTTCCGTGATAGGTATGAATTTGTATTGTGTACGTGACTACTATCAGATTCAGTGTGTCATAGATGATGGAATCGTCTGATGCACAAAAGGAACTTTCCGGATGTTGTTGAGGCTTGATTGTTATAAATTTAACATTTATTGTGGTGTAATAAGATTGAGACATTGACATCTACCTTCTGAGATACGGTCAATAGATATGGTGGTCTGGAATTTTGGATTCAATCAAATCACCCTATAGCAGTCCACTGCTGGACATAGGCCTCTCCCAGGCTGTCCTACGTCTTCCGCATCTAGTATGTCCCAGCCACGTTTAAGGTCGTCGGTCCATCTGGCTGGGGGCGTCCTACACTACGCTTGCTGATACGCGGTCTCCACTTCAGAGGGGCAATTCCCGTAATTTTAAAGAACGTCCGCATTCTAATGTCATTCGCAATCTGCCAAAAATACAATCAATTTACCAACATTTTTGACAAGTTTGACAAATTACCACTTGAATATGAACGTTTTTTAAGTACGAGAATTGGCCTTCAGGACTCGTCTGCTCCAACCGTCCTTCGGCAAACATGGCCAGCCCACTATTCAAACGGCCCACAATACATAACATAATACACAATTCGGGATTAATGTTTAGTCCTAGTTTAAGGTTTCCCTTATTTTTTATACTGCTTCTTTTTGTCCAAGTAGAACAAAAGATGTGTTTGGCATTTTTATGATTTATATGATCCTGAAATAGAACTGCATTGTATGTCAAAGATGTGAGGTGCAGACATGCAAATCCAAATCTAAGCATCATACATAAAGATTTTCGATCAAAACCCCAAAATCTAAAATAACCTCATTACTATTGCCCACAAATCATCAAGAAACAATAGAACAATGCCAAAAATTACCATTTTCTCACTTTTTGTTTTAATAGGAAATCCTGCAACAGTTGTTTCATTCGACCATGAATCATGAAACGGCGCCGGTGGCTCATAGTATTGCCACAGAATAGAACAGAAGGCCGGCTCTATACATCGAGCGAAAACATGCGGACGCACACATATACACGTACGTAGAGAGATCCCAAACTATCTCAAACAAATGGCCAGTCGCAAGTGCGCTTACACTCGCTGTACAATCACGAGCATAAATATATTACTGTGGACAGCTCTGCAATAATATCGGATTTCATGATTCATCCATTAATATCTGTAGGAGTAGGAAGGCATATACAAGAGAAAGCACGAATATGTGCTATTGAATGAACACCAAAACTATCTGACGACATCGGCTCAATACATCACTGGTCACATCTTTTTGAAGCCAATGCAGCATCCTATATTTTGGCTCGTTAGATAGTTTAGGTGTTCCTTCGACGTCTCATATTTGTGCTGCCACTTGTATATGCCTTCCACAAATAACCACATATATTTGCCGTCATCTTGACGACAAATATCAATGGATGAATCAATATTATTGCCAAGCTGTCCATAGTAACATATTTACGCTCATGACTGTACGTGAAGCGTTTCTATGTATATATAGTATACATACATGCGTTTTCGCTCTTTGTATGGAGTCGACCTTCTGTCTGTACTATTCATTCTGTGTTAATAGTGTCATAGTATTGTTTTAGTTCATTCAATCAATTTGTACGCCGATCAGTTTGATCTGGGTTAGGTCACCGCAGGAGCATTCGACCTGAATAATTTATTAGAATGACAAATAATATTATTTGTAGACTTTCCTGTTCACAATTTGTAACTGATTTGAACCTTATGTGAGTAAAAGTTATCAGGAAATCTATTGTTAAATGCATCAGGGGTTTTCGTAGAGGGAAATATATGGGTATTAGGAGGTGACATTTTCTGAGAAATGAGCATCAGAATTGGAACTGAACATCATAAAAGCTGTTGAGGTTTTCCTTATTATAGTAAGTAACACACGTGCCCAACTGCATATGTCTTATGTTTAAGTTATAACATACATTATGCCGAAACATAGAGTTATAATAGGGGAAAGCTGATGATTCGATGTGGTAACAATAATCCTACTAATATCCTACTAATATTATAAATGTGAAAGTTTGTGTGTTTGTGTATTTGGATGTTTGTTACTCAATCACGCAAAAACGGCTGAATGGATATGGATGAAATTTGGCAAACAGATAGTTTATAACCTGGATTAACACATAGGATACTTTTTATCCCGATATTCCCACGGGATCGAGAGTTACGCGGGTGAAACCGCGGGGCGCAGCTAGTATCAACATATTCCGCCTCTGTATATTTGTGTGCTTTTAAAGTATTTTTATAGATATTATACGACATTTTCGGTAACGGTCAAGGACATTTTGGCGATTCAGAAATATCAACGATGCAATAATCTTTACAGCCAAATCTTCCAAAAATACATTCTGAAAACGGTCTCACTGGCGGTCGGTCATTAAGTACCAATAAGATGAAATAAACGATGTATTTAAACCACGCCTGTCACATTACGAGGTGCGTATGAGTGGATTCTGAAGAGCGGCGACGATGCAAGGGATTTGCTTAACCACAAGGCTCTTATTACTTGACTTTAGTGCTGGGGTGGGATTTCTCGACATGAGGAGTAATTTTTTTTGGTTTTTAAAGGTGCTAATGTTACGGTTAGTTAGATTTAGGAAGGATGGGGTCGAATTTGACGTCGGCAGAATCCCGTCTAAAGCTACGGTTTTCTAGAAGAGCTGTGGCCGCCACATGGTGTCCGCAATTTACCGGCGAATGACGTCACTGAAACGTTAGTTATGTAAGTAAGGATCAGTACATACAGCGACGTGAAGCGACGCCACGCTGCGTGCACTTTTTAACAATTATCAACTTATTTTCTTCACGAAAAGGTATAATTTCAGTGCGAGCGTTGACACGTGTCAAAGTACGGCGAGATGTGCGTGTACCTTATTGTGTAAGAAATAAATTCGATATTGTATCAGATCATAAAAAAGTGCGCGTCGCGGTTCGGTGTGAATTAACCCTAACTTGGTGTGTTTTTTAGGTCTTCTCGAGCAAGCCAGATCGCTCTCATGTCTCTTTTGATAAAAAGAAGGGATAAGTTTTAGAATATATTTATTTTTATAAGAGAAAATGTTAGTTAATTAAGTAAGCTTATGAAAGAAACCTCAGGTGCTTACTTGAAGACAATCAAATACACCCCTTTGCAAAAAAAAAAACGGGCTGTTTTGATTTTTGTATATTATTGGTAATCATTTAGTTGTAAAGAGGTTTTAACAGCCAAACTATGTTACTGGCACTTAATAAAGAGTCTGGATATGAAAAAAGTTAATTCCAAATTCGAAACTTTTGTTTAAAATAATAATAATCCCTTTTTCAGTTTGTGACTTTTACTAACTTTTTGCGGGTTTGCGGTTAAAAGTTTATCCTGGCCACTAAAACTAACTTCTCGTTATTTTTAGTAGACTAATTTATGTTTGTCGCATAATCCAGCCTTATTGTGACTTAAAACATATATCTTTGTGTCGATTGTAATGGCAGAAAAAGCAATAAGAGCTGTAGCGCTGCTGGAAGAGGGGTGTAGCCAAAAAACTATATTCTTATTGATTATAAGAAATTACTAGTCATTTATGCTAATGACAGTAAAAATATTAATATTATCCATAGAAAACCCAATGACCAATGGTGTAAATAATGTGATACAAGTATTCCAGCGGATAA
Organism: Lithophane leautieri; assembly: GCA_949152455.1. Classification (NCBI taxonomy): domain Eukaryota; kingdom Metazoa; phylum Arthropoda; class Insecta; order Lepidoptera; family Noctuidae; genus Lithophane; species Lithophane leautieri. The sequence continues at coordinate 3,275,779 of OX424479.1, read as the reverse complement.
TACCGAATGATTTCAAACTGTGCCCAGTGGCCCATTGTGTGGTCTCCAGCAGACAACAAAAGCATTAATCTTTTAAAGATTTATTTAAAAACCCTCAAAGTGACACACTTTCTCTTAATCGACATGATAAAGTGTTTATCGACGTTAATTATACTTTGCATCGCAGCAATATCGGCGTTTGCGCAGGGATAATGATAGGATTTGCGGATGAAGCTGGCGCCGCCCGACGGTACAAGTACTTACTTTGACATCATAGTATCTATGGCAGAATGCAGATTCTACTTATCACTTAGTTGGGATTATTTTTATTTTACAGGGAAGTCGAAGTACATGTTCCTGTCGTAGATTCCTCCATAGACTGCTCCAAATAGCCCGTCTAAACCTCAAAAGGCTCAATTCACCGGTTTTTTAACAGCTTGAAAACTGAAGTTAGTGGTGACCCGTTTTTAAGTAAGTTTTCGATCATATAGCAAGTAAAGGCGACCCAGGGAAGAAGTAAGTGAGCGGGAGAAGTCATGTGATGATTTCCCACCCTTAAAAAAAAAGCTAAGAAGTAAGTACGTACTCTTTGGACAGTAAAGGCTCTTACATACTGGCGCGACTTGTCGCACGACGGGACACCGCCGCTGCCGGTATTGTTTTATCGTGAAGTTTCTCAGAAATTGTTTTGTTAAAAGTCGCCAAGTCGCGCCAGTATGTAAGAGCCTTAAGTTTTAACTTTTCGCTAATTTTTGTCTCAGGCCTAGAAATTATTTTATGGGACATTTAAACATCATAGGCTGTATGGGTGTAATGTACTTTATATGCTCTGCCTACTCTTTCGTCATGTTATCTTATTTGATGGAAGACCACAAACCAGAAGAGCACAGCATAACCTATTAATAAGCGTCCTTCCACAATTAATTGTCCAATTACCAACGCTGTATTGGAGTCCAGTAATTTAAAAACTAAAAAGTCATCCCAATCCAGTCGATCATTGCGATATAGATCGTCTCTTGCGCCTGAGTGGAACGGCGAAGCGCGACCGATTGATCCGATTAATATGGCCTTTATTTAAACTGTGTCATTCATTGTTAAATGGAGTAAGTATCGAGTGTTAGTTGCGAATAAAACATGATTTTTTATGAGCTTTGTTATTTAAACTACATTGGAGATCAATAGTTACTCAGAGCGCTGACAATAGGGAAACAGTAAAAGCAGGCTTGGCTTAGACAAAAAGAAGCCAAATCTAGTTATATAGTTTGTGGAAGCGGAAAAATATATGTCTAATATAATCGTCGTAGATTACAAAAGTTGAGCGATAATAGTCTCTCAATTAATTATTGTAGTACTAAGGTGAGGGTAAACGCCGTGACGCGCTCTCTAGAGTGGGGCGGCATGTGGACAGTCATGTAAAGGGAAGTGGCTGAGCGACGAGTCAGTCTTGTGAGGGCAACGAACGGATGCAGACCTTTACTTCTCCTATGTGAAACTGTCGGTTTGCCCGAACGTAGAAAGTAGTGCGTGAACATTATTAGTATTGTATGTACCTACTGTGATGATTATTCTGAAAATGAAATACTAACTGATTTGCTGTATCATCGTGTTTTATTGCAAACCTGCACTATGGATTCTGTACCACCGAATCAAGATGATGACGGCACTATCGCTCAGCCATCGCTGACGCCGTCATTTGTAATATAATATTGAACATACTCGTATTTCTCAGAATTTGGTTTATATCAAAACAGGTTTTGGTAGAAAAAAACTCGATACAAATAAACTAACCTTTTACCTTGAGTTCTAATCCAAAAAATCTGTATCGAATATCAACGTACGTTGGTACAAGAACGTCTCATTTGAATGCAGAACTTGGTTGTTTTTAATTTTCGATTATCCAACTCATTTTTGACTAAATCGATAATTGCTTCATATTTTGCAATACATTTTCTTTTCTATGCAATCCGACAGTGACCGCGGTTTATCTGTTGTCAGCGACTTAATAAGGTGTTCTTTTTCAGGTCGTGGCTCAATTGGGTCATCATTCTCCTCCCCTTATCCCAATTTAGGTATTTGGGGTCGGCGCAACATGTCCGTTATTGTACTTTAGCTTTAAGCCATTGTAATACTAATACCTTATCTACATTATGGAACGCAAATAAAATAATTATGAATATGAATATGTCTTTTTCTTCCATACTTCTCTATCAGTCGAGGAGCTCGTGGCTAAGTAATAACAGCCGCACCGAGTCGATCCATTAGGTTAAGCTACGCTTGCCGGGGTTGGTCGGTAGATGGGTGGCCATCTTTACATACCGATACACCTCCGTGCCTCGGAAAGCACGTTAAGCCGTTGGTCCAGGCTGTCATTCGTGGATCTTTGACAGCCGTTACGGGTCGTCAGAAACCCGAAAGTCTGACAACCAGTCTTACCAAGGGGTATCGTATTACCCAGTTACTGGGTTGTGGAGGTCAGATAGGCAGTCGCTCCATGTAAAATACTGGTATTCAGCTGCATCCGGTTAGACTGGAAGCTGACCCCAACATAATTGGGAAAAGGCTAGGCAGACTTCTCTATCAGTCGTCATCTCGGCAGTCACCCCCTTCTAGTCATATCATCTTTAACACAGTCCATCCATCGTTTCTTTGGCCTTCCCCTACTCTTATAGCCGATAAACTACTCTAGTGAGGAAAGTTTGTAGTATGAATGTGGAGGACATTCATACTCCAAACTTTCCTCACTACATTTTTACGTACCATGACCACCGATTTCCACACAACTTTTCAGTCACCGGTCCCACTAGACTTCTTCTGATCAAATATAATTTGTGAAAAGCACGACTGAAAAATGGACTTGGTATATTGGATGTAGAACGTGGAGGAGCAAGTGTTTATGAAAAGATTTGTGCTGCCGATGATTGGACTTGAGAAACTGTAATTGACTGTGACAATATACTTAGTATTGTAAGTTGACTTGAAAGAGTTCCAGCTATTACGTCCAGGCAGCAATTGACTGCGATAAGCTGTGTAAGCTGCGACGACGTTCTGGTTGTAATGTGGTATTCAAATAGAAGACAGAAGGAAAGAAAAACGAAATATACAGGGTTACTGGTAACTCGACGTATTCCTTGCAGGACGTCATAGTAGGGTTAAAATGCAACAAATTAAGCCACCAAATGTTCTACCGAAATTCAGTAGTTTTTGAATTAGTTAAGAGTTTTAGTTTTTTATGAAAAATCCCAGATTAAATCATTTGAAACCAATTTAAAAATGATTTACGGCGCGACTGTACTGAAATTTAAGTTATTATCATAGTTGACGCCGTAGCAGACCTTTGTTAATAATTAAAAGTTCAATAATGCCTAAAACTTTGGCAAATATCACTAACCAAACATTTAATTTTTTGTAATTTTTGCTAAAACACTTCAAACTAAAAACTTAACTAATTCAAAAACTACTGAATTTCGGTAGAACATTTGGTGGCTTAATTTGTTGCATTTTAACCCTACTATGACGTCCTGCAAGGAATACGTCGAGTTACCAGTAACCCTGTATATGGCGAGAGCGGGTAAGTGGGGTGGGACAAGTGAGAACACCGGTATACAAAGTAGTATGCTAATATTATATCCGACCCGACAGAAATCGTGGCTGAATGTCCGGTAAATGTGTCGTCGCCGACAGTTTTATCGGGTCGCCCTTACGTGAACAGCGCTATTGAAATACCTAAGCCAATTTGCTTCCGACACTTTTGTCGTCTCGGTAAAACTGTCGATGCCGGTCCGACTTAATGTGAACCCGCCCTAAGTCGAAACCTAAATATTAAGTAGCAAACACTCATTTTCCCAGTTTATAGTGTATTTAAATATCAATGGGAATAAGTTAAATAGGCTAATTCACCTAGGTACGCATACATCACCCGATGGCTAATCGGCTTAGCAACGTAACGTGTACATTATGGTATTATCTTCCGTAATGTTTATAAAGCGTTTGCGTGCTCATATGTAGGCTAAGTGGACCTAGGGCGGGCTGTGTCAAAGCCTGAATTACCGTTATCTATGCTCGTAACATTATATTTGTAAAAGCTTAGGTCTTTTGTTGTTATCATTACATGATTAGCGTTTTATGCGCTTAATTGTCACTTATAACCCCGTTAGGTCGTTGTAGCTTTTATTTTGATGAAGTGAGGTCTATCGTCCACGACGCTACTCAAAGGTAACGTGTTAGAAACTCTGCAAAAATATGCAAAAAACCTAAAAAAAAGCCGACTGCAAAAACCTATAACCGAAAAGAGAAAAACAAGCATGGAACTTTGTTTTTTTTTTGGAAGTTATTGCAGGCGGGGGACAAACAAAAGTTACACCATATTTCAGGTATATGGTTATTGGTTTGTCTCCGCATGCAATACAATACAAAAAAAAAAGTTCAATGCTTGTTTTTCTCTTTTCGGTTATAGGTTTTTGCAGTCGGGTTTTTTGTTTATTAAATAATTTGTTTTATTTCAACCTTTTTAGTTTTATTACTATATATATTTGGAATTAACTCATTACTAGCTTTTCTTTGATACCATTAATGTTGTAATTTATTTTTAAAAAACCTTCCCCTCCGTTTTTTTGTATTTGCAGATGAAATATATTAAAAAAATATAGCCTATGTCACTCCCACAATTATGACGAACCTAACGACACCTCGTATGTTAAAATCCATCAAGCCGATTAGGCTACAGAGTGTGCCAAAGAAATCGACAAACATACATACAAACTCTCAAAAAACATTACCCTATTTCTGGGGCACTCGGGTAAAAAATGGAATTTTGTCTTGCCGGATCCTTTGAAAAACATGAGATCCGCACCCGCAAATCTGCATCCGCAACATCCCTGACTCAAATCACCAATGACTTACGACAATCTCTTCGTTTCTTTAAATCACAAACTAGTTAATAACGCGTACGACTGCCTTTGAAATAACTACTAGTGCTGTGACTAAGGGACTACCTCAGCTCAAATCCACTTTTTATTTCGCTCGCATCATACTACTCGCGGACTGAGTGAGAGCGAGACGGAGTGAGGTGCTGGCGGCTCCAAGCCTCGAATAGTTTAGGTAATTGCTTTTTACGGTGAAAATAATGGTAATAAAAAAAATTAAAAAAATGTGAATGCGCGAGTCCGACTCGCATTTGCCCGGTATTTTTCTAATTTAATTAGGTAAAAGTCACGAACTTTTGACATGCTGACTTACTTTGTCAGTGAAATCGCTGAGGAACATCACTCTGATACATTATCAAACCATAACCACCTCTAATCTTTAGCACTAACCTCCTTTCTGAACCAAACATAAAATAATCATAAACACACTCCAACAGAAATCCTTAATACAATAAATTATGAGATTTAAGATTAATACAGATCAAGTATTCCAATATTCGCTATATACAACCGATTACAGGGAATTTGTGAAGGAAACAACCCTGTTGTCCCATCAAACATATCTTTAGAGCCTCATGCAGCTGTAAGATATCAATTTGTCAGAATTTAACTGTGTGGATGATGTCTGTAAGTAAATGTAGGCATTGCGATTTGTCGTTATCCTCAGTTCTAGAGCCCGGTATTTGGTATTTGATTGTATGTATCTGGTCCTATAAGGAAAGGTAGCTTTTAAGGAAATGTAGCATTTGTACAGCTTGGCAAAAAAGAGTATGATGCGGTGACAGATGAAACTAAATATTTTACTTTAAGTAATGCAAATTTATAATGTTGGCACTACTTTGCTGACAAGTGCTAGTAGGTTTTGAGTCAGTACAAGCAACGTTTTTCACTATTGGTCTAAATTCTTTGACGCATTTTCCATTTGAAGTGACATAAATGCGGTAGTGGCGCCCTCATTTTTTCCAGACTCTTTTTTGCCAAGCTGTATCTAGTTATATAATCATATGCCTGAGAGCATATGAGTAGAGCAGTGGTGGGCTAAGTGGTAACGGCCGCGGCTTTAGAGTCGTAGTTTCGAACCCAGACAGGCGCTTTAATTTGTGTAAATTATATCATCACCACTCCTCTCACAACGGTGAAAGAAAACATCGTGTGGAAACGGCATAACCTAGAGCCAAAAATTCGAAGACGTGTGACAACTACTAACCCGCACTGAGCCTGCGTGGCGGATTACGGCCAACTCCCTCTCACCGAGAGGAGGCCTGTGTCCCGTTATGAGCACAATCTAGCAAAATAGGGTATAATAGATTCCACCCACAGATATAATATTTCTATAATTCCACCAATACCCAATGCGAATGTGGTGCTCGTGACCAAACCATGTCCCATAATGTTGGAGTGTCTCGTGCCCATAGACCTGTACTTTTAAGGACCTAAAACAGCCACTGATGCCGCGATTAGCGTGGCCACCTACTGGGCTCAACTTATTTAAGGAGGATGAGTTAAGGTAGCCCGTCATATTTAGATCAATATGTATACGACCTCATACTCACCTGCAAAGCAAAAACCGGCCAAGTACGAGTCAGACTCGCGCACGAAGGTTTCCGTACTATTATTACCTATAAAAACGGCAAAAAAATCATGTCTGTTGTATGAGAGCCCCCCTTAAATATTTGTTTTATTTTAATTTAATTATTTATTTTAAAAGTGAATATATAAGTAACTAAATATTCTGCGAATATTTCAAGCGTCTACCTGTTGCCGTTATGAATATCGAGCAAAAACGAGCAAAAAAAATCACGTTTGTTAAGGAAGTTCCCTTAAATATTTATTTTATTCTGTTTTTTAGTATTTCTTGTTATAGCGGCAACAGAAATACATCATCTGTGAAAATTTCATCTGACAAAACCCCTCTAAACAATTCTAAACACGCGACGTATTATTTAAAATCAACACTTCATTCATTAAAAAAAGGCTCAACATTTAAACCCGGGAACCCATAAACGATGACGGCAATTATTCTCCTGTCTTATTAACACCAACCACCCCAGGAACTCATTAACTCCTTTTAACACGTGTTTAAAGTAAAAAACTAACTTCAAACTCGCCTACCGAGTTCTCATGCTTGATATTAATCGATTCCATTAGTATCGAAAACTAGGAATTTTGAATTATTTATCATCGACGATTTGTATAAGTTCCAAGGGTGTGAACTGTGCGACAGAGAGTATGTGTACAGTCACGAGGACCAATATGTATACACTTAGCAACTTTTAAGTGATTTTCTCCTACTGTATTGATTGTAGTTTTGTTATAACGAACATAGTATTTTGGAACCCATATCTTTATGAAATAGTTTAGTTAAATTCGTTATTCCACGAAAAAATGGTTATTGAACTTTACTAAGTGTATACATGTTTTTGCTCGTGACTGTACTGTACTACTGTGGCCGCTGTAACAACAAATAATAAAAAAATTATTAAGATAAACTTCTGAGACTCTCAAGTGGCGCAAATACTGTAACCTTATGGGCAACTAAAGTTTTGTGCCGTTTGGGGTCGAAACGCTCGAGCCATGGAGCCCGAGTGCGCGGGAAATTTCTCGCCGACTGGTCGACACTTCACGTGACCAGAGGGCTGGCTTGTTCTTTGGCCAAAGAATTAGCATTGCCATTCAACGTGGCAATGCTGCCAGTCTTCTGGGCACGTTTCCGGATGACAGCGATGCGGACGAATACTTCGACGCCTAAGGGTCCCTTTGTTTTTATATTTATTGGTATAGTTAGTTAGTCTTTTTAGTTAATTTAGTGTAATAAGTTACATAATGTAAATGTAAATAAAGATAAAAATTTGAATGTGTGTTTATAAGAAACGTATTTTTTAACCGACTTCAAAAAAAGGAGGAAGTTCTCAGTTCGTCGGAATCTTTTTTTAATTTTAAAATAAGTACCTAATAATGTATAGTTCAATATTATACGCTGGTACGGAAGTCGGAACCCTTCGAGTGCGAGTCCGACTCGCACTTGGCCGGTTTTTACTACTACTGGGGCCAAATCGTCAATATTAAAACCCACACCCGGCACCGGTATAGTGCGCCCAGTATTATCTCGACCTTGTCCGGATCACCGGGATCACTCGACTTTGGCGAATAAAAGCACGATGACAATGTAGTAAAATAAATTTTTAAATACTACGTAAACATAAGACTTTAGATTTAAATATTTCTGCAATAAAACGTGTTTGGTAAAACCTGTTTACTTCATTACGTATTTCGGAACGTTCGCAGAAACGTCAAATTTCAGTGGTGCTATTTATAAACAACCTCCCGATTTTGCGTGATTATTAAAAATAATGACATAAACTAACCTTTCTAAAGGCGTAAGCCATCAGTTATCAAAGAAAAGGTGTGCGTAGACATTATAGTGGATCGATAAGTGCAGAAATCTATGAATAATAGATCAAAATATGACTAACCTTCGCCTTGAGAGCGTAGACTGTATTCTTCCTCCCATATTTATTTACGGCATAAAACGCCACGCCACCTCCCGCGACGCACACACAGGTCGTCAAGACCTTTTTCAACGAATTATCACTTTTCACATTACTAAAATTACGCGTAATAACAGGTGAAAACTGTATTTTTCTTAATAATTTAGTCGAAGTACGGCTTAGCGTGGCCATGTTGGCAGAACGGTGGATTGACGTGTGCAAGCGAGACAAAGATATAATGTGAGGGAGAAAGCATGAAAAGTCAAGTAACGCATGCGCGTGTGCTGTCCAAGATTGATACGTAGAGTATAATCTAAAATAAGCCTTAACTTTTACGAATTAAGGGTTATTTTAAAATACCATTTGAAAATAATCGCATTTTATAATAATTTTAGACGTTTGCGGAAAAAATTGTTATCTCTTGTAAGTTCTCAGCAAAAAGATTCTTACGAAAAATCAAAAGCTTTACGGACTTAGCCTACTCAGACCTTTCTTTCAATCAATAACACTGCCTTGGGAATTGTACTTTGAAGTATTTTAAAGTATAAAAGTACGTAATTTTTTTAATTTTTCCATTCTGCCTTACGAACTTGTCCCATTGGTAGGTACTGTAGGTCACGGTGGAATTTTCAAAATTTTGCGGAGTAGGTACTTTGATCCATTCAATCTGCCTAGCCTTTTCCCAACTATGTTGGATTCGGCTTCCAGTCTAACCGAATGCAGCTGAATAGGTAGGTACCTATATTACCTATCTACCTATGTATTTTGCATGGAGCGACTGCCTATTAGATCTGACCTCCACAAATCCAGTTACTGGGTAAAACGATACCCCTTGGTAAGACTGATTGTTAAACTTTTGGGCTTCCTTGGACCCGTAATCGACTTTCAAAAAATGTCCTTATGATAGCCGGGATCAACGACTTACCCAACGTGCTTCACGGAGGGTTCTCGATATGTAGTGGATGGTCACCCATCTAATAACCGACCGCAGCAAGCGTAGCTTAAACTTCAATCGACTCGTGCAAATGTTATTATTTAGCCACGAGCCCCCCGGTGTACTTTGTCCCACAAATTTTGGTGGGAAAAATTACTCTCCCAATACTCGTATGAAAAACTATGATTAAACTCCACTATCACTTTGGCGCGAGCTAAGCCCGGCTCAGCGTATCGACTGGTCACGACCACTCTTTCCATATCGCATAGCTTTCCTGAGAGAAATGCTCGTATCGACATTTCGAGCTCAACGTGATTTTTACGTGGGAAAAGTACGAATCGAACGACAATGACGAATGCGAGATGCGCGAAAATTGCCTTCCTTATCATACAAACGTGCACAATTAGTGTTGTATACCAGCTGTAAAACGTTCCCATCTAAATTACCTTACCAGTTTACCGCGTCCATTCCATCTATTTAGTTGCACAATTAAGTTGCATCCTGGTTTGAGTTGAACACCCGACCCAAATACTTCACACCATCTACTTGTCTGTGGTAACGTCATTCGCACTCTGCTCTATGACTCTATGCAATTCACAAACAGCCTGCCTAGTCATTTAAGACCATGAACTATGAGGGACCAATTTATATGATCCTTATCGTTAATTAGAGGACCAAGACACATTTGACCTGCGATTCTGCTTGCCTCTAAAATGACTGTTATGCGTCGTAATGTTGGGCCTGTTGGCATATTAATTGTATCAAAAGATAGTGCATCTTTTAGGATCGCTTTGTGGGTAGTTGACTGAGATTTTATGTCCTGTAAATATGACTATGAGATCTTGTGAAGACGAACTACTTAGTATTTTAGGGTTAAGTAGGTACTTTTTCTATAACTACCCTCCAGACATTTACAATCAAAATAGAGCCAAAGATTTAAAGAACCAGTGGCCCTAGACAAAGTGACACTCTATCAGCGATAACGATGATGGAAAAGGCAAAAATGTATAAGATTGACATATGCTATCGAAAAGCTTATGTCAATTCTGTTGAAAGTCATTGTATAAATACGAAACGCTTTCGAAGGGATTGTCACTTGTCTAGGCCCTTTGATCAATCATGAAGTCTGTACGACTATGTATGATGCCGATCCGGTGCAGAGTGTGTGTGCGAAAACTTTTGCTTGCAACACTGACTGAGTGACTGATTGTCGTTGCGTTGCCTGCCCATATAGAGAGTAAAAACATAGTGGAAGTCAAAAAATACAATAGACGTAGATATATTTAGTAACCTATTCCGCCTAACTATGCTTCAAGAGTCATAAAAAACCCTGTACGAAATCGACACGTGTTTCACCTCTCAACGAGGCATCCTCAGGATGGCGATTGACCAATTGCAAACCAGAACACGTGTTGCCACACGCTCGGTGTGGCAACACGTTATGACTCTTGAAGAATAGGTTACTAAATATCTACGTCTATTGTATTTTATAACGGATTTCCACAAAGTCACGCCTGAATCAATTAACTATAATGGAAGTCTCATACCGTGTGGCTATTTTGAGCTATTACACCGGCAAACAAACCCTTCAAACTGGAGAACAATACTTAAATGTAGAAATCAGTATAACAGTAGTACTTCCTTCAGAATTCGTCCTAGTGGAGTTATGTTCATATAAGTACACTATTTAATCTGTCGCAAAGTCTGCGACAAATACATTATCAGTGCGATGACTCCGTTTGCGTGAACATTAAAATAGCCCGAAACTATGTTTCTCTACGAATTTTCACGTGATTTTGAAATGCGTAGGTTTGGTCACGTAGCACGTATTGGGTTGATGAAACTTTTCTTTACGTAATTATCTAGGTCTGTTATAATTAGGTATACTTACCTACTATTATAAAGTAAAAGTAAGTATATAAAGTAAGTATGACCTACTACGAACTATCTACGTCTGTAAACCTAGCGTACTTAGGTAGCTAAGGTACCTAGGTAGTCGAAAAAACCGGAACTGTTTGGTGTTATAATTTTATCCTGGATCCTTAGGAAAGAATGTGCTACTCACATTTTCCTGGTGATGTCACAAGTTCGGCTCGCATCGCATCGGAACGGATTTTACAATCTTTAAACGATATTAAATCGTGTACACAGTATTTAAAGTCTATATTACCAAGCCGCGCAAAGCAGCTTGATCGCGGGCGTCTTCCGCGTATCCTTTATCCGTTCGTATCCTTTCCGATCCGATGCGATGCGAGCCGTTTGGAGGAAATCATTCTTTAATAGTCAAACAGATTGGTTTACTTGTACATAATAATATAAACTCACGCAATCAACAATCCTTTACTAAAAGTGTGATTTTTACATAATTTGAGATAACGAGGGATTTCCTTACTTACTCCAGCGTCCGCATCCATCCTTTATCTGCACCCTAATTGCGTATTAAACGATCAATCAGAATCTGAATCGGTTTGAAACAAATTGCTAATCCATTGCTCCATAAGTTTGAATAACTGTTCAACAATTCTTCCGCGCCGTTGGATTTACAACCCTCGCCTCAGCGCCGAGGATTGAAAATACAACAGCGCAAAAGAACAGTTGACTGTTACTTTTGATGAAGAAACTGGCCGTTAGTAAGCGCTTCATGCAAATATGAACCTTATTTTTATAAGCGTAATGTTCTAATTTGTATGAAAAGCTTACTTAGCTAAGTCAAAAGGTTCCCGCAGACAGGCGCAACTCGACGGCGTGACACGACTCTGGTGGAACAATTTCTTTGAAAACTTCACAGAAATTGTTTTACCGGTGTCGCGTCGCGCCTGTATGCGGGAGCCTAAAATGGGGTCCCCGAATCTTGTCCCTAGTCTTTGATTTGCAAATTGACTCAAGAGAAATGATGAGAAGTATGCAATTTAAGTTATAGATTTTTGTCTTAGGTATTGTAAATGCTACAATTTTAATGGGTTCATTATTACCAACATTGAGTTCAGTTCTTTGACCAGTATAATGAAGGTGATTGTTTGCTTAAATTAACACAAGACAATGACTTTGAACGAGCTTTATTATTATAATAATATTATGTAACCATGAATTAAACCTAATTAAAATATTATGCCTTTAATTAATTACTCCTAAATCACCCTCATTACTTTGGATAGGATCTTCTCTATGCTCAATAATTTCTTCAGCTTGAACCGTTTGTATTTGAGCTTCAAAATCTACCGATACAGATGGTTCAGGCTCTGCTTCAGGAGCATGAATGGAATACATCAGTACTCTTTTCACAGCTTCAGCATTATCATAAAGTCCATACTCTGCCTGCCATAAAATAGTTGTGATCAGTTGCTGTAAATTCCCCCGCGTTCTTGGTGTTTTGAACTTCCTCAGTTTGTTGGCAACATACTCTCCAAACACAGAATATTCATCTTTCTTCTGTGGGTCTTCATAGATGACAGTCTTCTCCGCTTTGGGTGCAACATAGAAACCAGGTAGGCCAGTTGGGGAAGCAACTTCACGTTTAATCTTCCTGTATTTCATTTTCTTCCGTTTAGGCTCATACGTCTCTATATGTGTAATTTGGTAAGGGTCGTCCTCCAGCCACTCTTCGTCTGTGTTTCCTCCTGCGTGCATTTGGCGAACTAAGTTTATGGTTGCGTCATTCCCGTCCTCCCTTTCTATGTCAGAATCAGTATTTTCTAACACATCAACCTGAAAATAAAGTTATTGTGAACAAATGGAATATTAATTTTATTTTAGCCCTAGCCTAGACATTAAAAACATCAATTTATAGTGTTCATGAAAATAAGTAAGCTTTTGCTTATCATTAAGTATTTTGCTTTTTATCTGAAACTTTGAATCTGCAGTAGCAATAACATCAAAACAAATTATAAGAAGCCTAGTTTTTAGTACATGTATTATTGTCAAATTTATGAAATATGGAATTACAGCAATCTTGCAGAGAAATCTAGTAATAGACTCTCAATAAAACCTTTACTTTTTTTGGCGGGACATATCCTAGTACATACATTATCAAAGTGACTAAATGCCTGTCTTACTTTCACAGAGTACATTTATATAGTAGGTAGGGTTACTTTACCCAGTAACAACCAATGAAAACTAGTCGTTGTCCGTGCCGTGGTATTTCGTAATTGGCTGAAAGACAACAACTTTTCAGCTCATTGGTTGCCTCAAACAACATTTTGTATTCATGAAAATAGCGTCATAACCTTCAACATCTTCAAACACGTTGAATTCATTTAATCATAGAATTAAACCGATTGGTATTAATCTTACCGAGTTACTTTGAATGGGTACACTTTACTTTACTATCTTACTTAACGAATAAACTAAAATATTTTGGAAGCTCATGCATAACGTTTACATATCAACACAACAAACAAAAATCGATTATCAGTTACGTCATTATCATTATCGATCAAACTTCTCGAATCGATTACTTGAATTTTTATCAACGTTTTTCTCTCTACCGATGACCGCTAATCGATAATTTGTCGATAACAGACTCGGTTTGATAACTGATAAGGAAACTATAACCTAATTATAACAATATAGGTACCCGTTGTATTTCGATTTTAGGCATAACACCCAATCCGGTTGATTCTTCCTTATTAACTGATACTGAATAACGTACGTTTTTATCTTTGCGGGCCCTCGGCGTATATTTTCTTCGTTTAGGCGTAGATGTCGTTTGATTTGTATCATCATCTTCAATTCTGAAATGGGTTTCGTCCAATGTTCCATTTTGCGATAGCTCCCACTGAATAGGATGTTTGTTTATCAGGTGAGCCCTTAGATTAGTCGTATTTCCGAAGTATTTGTATTGAGTCTCACATAATTTACACAACACTGCAACACATCTTTTGTTTTCTTCAAGGCGTTCAAAAAACCTCCACACAACTGAAGAACATTTCTTCATTTTGTATCGATACTAGATTGATAGTCAATTTACCGCCGAAAATCAGGTTATTGAATCGACGAAAACGATTATAGGCCTGAATCGAATCAAAAGTATTACGAGTTGAAACGCTTATACAAAATGGCGATCGAATGAAGCATCGAGCGACGAAGCGAGCGAGCGACCTTCATTCGATATGCAGTGACGCCACCACTTCAGACCGAACGCGATTTGAGCAAACTTACTAATATTTTAAACATGACACTCAATATTGAACCTTATTTCTAGCAATCTAGAAGATAATGGATAGCTACACATAATTTTGCAGCTTGTCCATCGTCATCTACTACCTCTGTCTTTCACTCCTATTGATGTGTGTGTTATCTCTGTCACACTTATTCTCATTGGCCACCGGTACGTCAGTACAAAGTGCTGCCAACTTTGTAAAATTATGAGTGGGAGCGATCAATGGCTGGCGCGTTCCATTGACGGAGGTGCGTACTGCGTAGGTATTTCATTCATTTCGTTCTGAGGCTATTCTATTTCCTTTCAAAATTATTTTTGCTGAGGGCTAAAGACCTCTGAGTTGACAGTAGTTTTACTTCACGTGTATTACTCATCAAGATGGGAGAAGGTGGGTGATTTGTTCAGTGTAACTTCGTCTTGATTACCCGGATATGATGAAACCGGTTTCGAAATACCCTCGATCATCACCATTCTGCCCTAAGTTATCCTTTTACTGATATTACGTTATTAACAATAAAAGGGTGAAATTACTGAAGATGTTCAAGTAGTTAGTAAGTAATTCCACCAGTTACTAACTCAGACCAAATAAAAAACCAAGACGAAGCACTGCGAACAATGCAGTGAAGCATGCTAGAACTACACCAACGCTCTGTGCATACACACATTTACAACTATTTACAATGACACTACAATCAAACTACACCAAACTAAGTGCAGGCGAAACGGGCCTCACGTCACTGTTGACAGCGCTGTCTTTATTTTTTATAAACATTATTTACATAATGCTTTTTTTTTAGAGCAGAGCCCCCAAGGACACAATAAATTAATTACGGAGTAAAAAAACCTATTCTTGAAAGTTTCATAAGAGTATAAAGCTTCAAACTGATTTTGTATTTAATTTTTAAGTAAATAAGAAGTAAAAAAAAATACAAAAAGATTCTCTCCGGCGGGGAATCGAACCCCGGTCTCCCGCGTGACAGGCGGGGATACTTACCACTATACTACCGAAGACTTAACATACAAATTGAAATTAGCGTTCTTTTACTGACGACTAAAAATAACCATAATGCTTTTCCTTTGATCTGATTGAACTTTTAAACAATCTTGTAAGGTATTTAACAAATCGTAGTAGTTACTTTGGTTAAATTGTGTTCCCAGTAGGTAAGTACTACTTACTAGTTGTAAATTAAAAGCAATTTAAATAAGTTTGTTGTATTTACTTCTACAGTTATAGTACTGAAGTTATTAACAAGCAAAGTACTACAGGACACTACATAATTCTCTCGCTATAATCCCACACTTGATTTTTGTACTTAGGGCTGATTTCACCAAAGAAACTGAACGCGATCAGCGCAACTAAACTGCGTTCAGGAGCTGTCAGTGATTCCCCAATAATGATGACACTGACAGGTCTTGAACGCGGTTTAGATGTGCTGATCACGTTCAGTTTTATTGGTGAAATCAACCCTTGGTAGATTATGCAGATGCATCCTATTCATGTATAAGTAAGTACTTACTTCTTTTGATATAGATATGGCATACATTTGGTTATCATAAGTAGTTGTGTGCTCGAATCGAACCCACGATCCTTAGCGCCAGTCACTGGCGCCAACCCTATGTACACACGGTTACACATCAAACTATACATTTCCAGTTTATGCTGATCTCGCATTGTTTAGGATTTCCGTACAATGCGCGGTCAACTATTGGTACAGCATTTTTTTTTTTGAGGTTGTGAAATCATCATATGACTTCTCCCGCTTACTGCTTTTACTGACTAAAACCCACCCGTGTTCCTTCAGTTGCCTGTTGCCAAGGGCCCCGGTATCCCTTTCGGACTTTCCCGCAACCCTGGCAGGGAAATGTATAACTTGATGTGCAAAAGTGCTGTGTACCTACCTACTTTCATTACTGATTCATTATTTTACATGTTGCCTTTACCTACTTAACCTAATAGGTAAGTAAGTTGTGTAACTAATTTCTCTCATACGCCACTTGACCACTTCAGCTTTATTTCCTTCGAGAAAGATGTCTAAGGAACTGTTTGAGCAAAATAAACTTGAGCATTTGTTCCCTCTTCGCAGACCGAAAATCCCGGTGAGATACAGTAGTGAATTCGCCCAAATTTTAGAATAAAATCTTTATAAAACAAAAGCCGGTCTTTTGAAAACATTTTTTTTACAAAATGTTCATTATTAAATTGTTTATCCATAAGTGTCATTAGCAAAATTAAATAATGTGTACTTTATGAGGAGATGCATGTTATCAATCATTATATCTCATTTTTATGGTTTCGTTGGAAGGAGTTAATGAAACCTATATTACTTTAAAAAAAAAAAGAAATGCACAATTTTGGTATCAAGATTATGTAGAAATTTAATGTGTTTTTATTATTTAAAAACTACACAAAAAGCGGCTAGCGTGGCGTTTTGCTCAGGGTAGTTTCATAAGAGGTTTCATCATTTTAACGATCGCCATGAAAATCTGTCATTTGCACCCATAGATATATAATATTACATAGAGTGCCTGTATTGCACAAATCGCTTAGTGCGCATCGTAGACAAGTGAGCTATAGACTAGTGTCGGGTAGGACATACAAGAGGCACTTCAAATGTCCCATACAAAATGATTGAAATGTCCCAACACCTCAAAATAACATTTTGTACCGCTTCACTGTGACACACAAATGAATGAATCTCGAACTGTCAAGTGAGTGCGTGTGGTGAGGGTCGAGTTGTTCAAACCCGTGTCTACAGAGGCCCTAGTGTGAGTCTCTTTTAACCATCTCGACTTTACGCATCGACCGCATTCGGCGCTCCGATTGGCCCTGCACCAGTGACGGCCAGTGAATGGTCAATCGGAGCGCCGAACGCGGTCGATGCGTAAAGTCGAGATGGTTAAAAGCAACTGACAAGGGCCTCTGTTCATAGTTTGTTGCGCGCACTCTACACTATAATTTTAACTCTATGTTTGCACCAGTTTTGTGTGTCAAAAAACGCTCTGTATTTGGACAGCCGTTACTGTGTGACTGTTCACCGCTTCTTTTGGATACCAAAGCTTAAGAGGGATGCGCGAAGGTCAGAGTCAGGTTGTATGTTGATTAAAATGTGATTCGCGACCGTAACAAGTATGGCTCCCTCCATCTCTACCACAAACATTTTACAGCACGGTTGATATGATATTATGCCATATTGAAATGTGCAAACTATCGAATGAATCGCGGAATCGATGTCGTTTAGATTTTCCAACCGAATGGACAATCGAATCGCTTTTCAGCTGAACAATCATTCGATATAATAGAGATGTTTGTGTTTTTATTAGATTTTTTATTCCACTTTTCTGTAGCGTCCTAAGTACTTAGATTTTGAAGGTTGCTGTCTCATGTTTGGCAATATTTGCTTGGCTTACCGAAATCGATTCGTATTACTTTGGTCATCATTTACGAAAGCAAAGAACTTCGATTACCTAAACCACTTCGAATTTGCATGTCGCTAAAGCAGACTAAACGTACCTAAGTCATGAAGTCAATCTCAGACATTAATCTGTATGGTCCACCATTATAAACATTAGAATCGGGAATACAACACTCTAAGGTCATAAAAGTGTGTTATATGACTCATGAAATAGTTATATAATACATATGACCTTGTATTGCTGATTCTAATATTTATAATTCTGTAAATCCATGTTTGTTACAGTCGCGAATCCTATTTTAATCAACATACAACACTGACCTGCATATATGCAGTTTTCGCGAAATTTGAATTTTGCGGCCTGCCTTAGCGCGTCCCCCTTAAAGCGTGGTGATCAATGCTCGTACCTTCTCTGTATGAGAAGAGACTTTTGCGCTGCAGTAGGATAATTAATATTATATGAATGTTTGTTTGTTGGGTACTCAGACCAAATAAAAAACTAAGACGGAGCGCTGCGAACAATACAGTGAAGCATGCTAAAACTACACCACCGCTCTGTGCATACACGCTTACACACATACATATACAACTATTTACAATGACACTACAACCAAACTAAGTGCACACATGTTTACGAAACCGGCCTGACGTCACTGTTGACAGCGCTCTGACTTGGTTTTTTATTTGGTCCGAGGTTGGGTAGTCGTAAAGAAAACGCAGAGATTATAGAATCGTTTTTATTTATTTGTCGGTATAAGAGGCTGTAAAAAGTTATTGTCTAAAAGTTTCGATCAATCTTTCTTTTGGTAGATCTAAGTGGGTAAATAAGTAGGTAAATTTTTAAATTCTACTTTAGAAAAAACATCTAAAGATACTTCATTTTTTACATTCAAAAACGTTTAAATTATTCAGAATTAAATTTTTAATCGTACATGTATAAATGCACTAAGCAAATACGAACATTTTTAAAAGTATGTAATTAGTGTAAAAAGGTATCGAAATTAATTAAGTAAGTAATACTGTTGACTCCTCTTGACATTCTTATATAATTATAATTTTCGAGAAACAAGGGGTATTTACACCACGTTAGGAAAAAAGATATTTATTATATTTTATCTACAATTTTATACAACGTGTAACCGAATAAGCGCAAGACCTGAAATTAGTTTGTTCAGAATCGGCTTCTGAATCGATTTCCGTCATTATTTATATATGTTAATTTTTCGTGAAAAAATATTTTATTTAACTGAAATTAGAACCACTGCGTCTTAAAAAGGTAATAAGCTATTTTATTTAAGGAAATTTAAGCCTTATCTCAAAGGAATCAAGCCTATTTAAATGTATAACCAAATTTGTAATACGCTCATTGCTATGTGTAGTACGCGTTAAATAAAATAGTTAATTTAAGGTGTGGTTTAATTAAATTAAATTACAGAAAAATTATTTTAGTCTTATAATTTAATATTCTAATTGGGGTGTATGAGCTCTTGCGTTTATTCCGTTACACGTTGTATATTGTCCTTAATTGGCCGTTAAGTAGATTCTCCCCTTTTTTCTTAACAATATTGACATTATGTACTTGAGTTTAGCAACTGCGTGAAAATTAACAGTGATTGAATCGGTAGGCTAACCCAAAGGGCAGTATATATTATGGCACATGGGCATTAATTAACATAATTATAACACTCATATTTTTACACCATCATCGGCACATTGTTATGCAAACTCTCGCATAATTTATTATAGCAGACTGATAAATTATATTTATTTATATTTTACTACTTAATAGGCTGAATATGACTCTTAACTGGTATTATTAAAAAAAGAACTGTCTATGGTTTTCTTTTTTTTTTGTAGCGAGATAGAGTTTGTAAACACGGCACCTGTATGCTTGCCAGTAACATTACGTACCTATAGGAGAATAAAATAAAACCAATAAAATTGTTGACATCTGCTGAAGTTTCTTAAAATCTCTACTCAATATAAAAACTACAAAAACTAGATACTGTAACGGAGAACCATTTTTTACAATACCGAAATACTGCTTCTACACTAACATAAAGATCGACTGGTATTCATTTACAATAACGAGTCAAGTATAACGAATCCGAGAATCGAATAATTTATTGACTTATACGAAAACGACAGGGAATCGGTACGATCGTGATTATTTTATATAAAAATGTTTATATGATGAGTAAATGCTTCGTTATGTACGTATTCCATGTCGCTTTCATGTGATACCTACCTAAAATATTATACATACATATAAATAAATTCAAAATATCATTCGTATAACATACGTAGGTACATTCATAAAGCTTGCTGCATATATTCACAAAAAAAAAAACTCCTGAAAAACTTAGTCAGCGAACATTTCAGTTGTACTTGACATAATATTCCATTTCCGTGGTTACTCTATGGTAGAGCTGTACCGGTACTACGAACCTGTTCAATCGATCCTATCAAGGCTTGGAATTCAAGAGAAATTCGAAATAGATAGACGCTAATTATGAACCAAAAGTGAAATTGGTACACCGTTTTGCATAATTCATGAACAAAATCAACCTTTACCTATGGGGATGCGCTAAGGTAGCCCGCGAAAATCATTTTTTTTTTAAGTTTTTTGCAATTTGCATGTCAGTATGAGGTTGTATGTTGATCTAAATATGATTTGCGGCCGTAACATATATGGATTTATAGAATTATAAATATTAGAATCAGCAATACAACTCACTCATTGAATGACTTTTTCATGAAATCATGACATTTGGAACTTATATGAACTTAAGGAGTTGTATTGCTGATTCTAATGTTTATAATTCTGTAAATCCATATTTGTTACTGCCGCAAATCATATTTAGATCAATAT
Organism: Lithophane leautieri; assembly: GCA_949152455.1. Taxonomy (NCBI): domain Eukaryota; kingdom Metazoa; phylum Arthropoda; class Insecta; order Lepidoptera; family Noctuidae; genus Lithophane; species Lithophane leautieri. The sequence continues at coordinate 3,255,013 of OX424479.1, read as the reverse complement.
ACACCCTGATACTGACCTGCAAATTGCAAAAAACGTAAGAAAATTTAAATTTCGCGGGCTACCTTAGTGCATCCCCCTTAAACCTTTGAAGGGAGTAGGTAACTATTATAAGGAAAATAAAAGTGTCGCACGTTAAAAAAAAGTTCGCTGACAAAGAACAAGATACTATACACCTGTTACAAAATCTGCGCACATAGTCAGAATGCGAGGGACATCACTAAAGAGAATGTAATCGTGTAAAATCCATTCAATCACAATATTTGCAAATGCATCCATTACACACTATACAAAACTGCATACAAAGCACATATTGTCACCGAACGAACTTAAAAATATAATACAAATAATATTGGCTCACTAAAAGTACAAGCGTATGACATCCTACACATCTACAATCGGTTGGAACTAAAAGGGACGAGAGAATAAAAAACATCAACTAAAACGTTAACAAAATACGACTTTCTCTATGGAAAATAAATAAATTTACAAATTAGATACACGTTTTAGAACTACTTACTAATAGTCACTTCGTCGTCGAATGTTTATCACTACATTTTTGGACGAGTCGAGGCGAGCGGGCCTGTACTAGTGATGCGCATTGCGCAATTATAATTTTTATAGTTTTTTTTTATATTTACCAGTTCGAACGGGTTTAGTCCTCACCGCGGGGTGTGTCAGACACGGTGTCACAAAGCCACCGGCACGCGTGGGAATACTATCCATGTCGATTATAATTTCGAAGACATTAACTACAGGGCCGCTCGCCTCCGACGCTCGAATATAACTTAGTATAGAATACAGAAGCATGCCGTCCGCCGCACTACGTTATCCTATCATAGCCTAGGCCGAAACCAACATAAACTACATTACTCAGTCCAATTTTCAGTCAATTTCTTATGAAATTACACCTCAACACACGTATCTAAGTACAAAAACGTTTCGGAATTTCTTCTCTTCGTGTTATTGAAGCATTTGGATGTAAATTGTGATATCAGCTGTAGATGTTTTAATTTCAATGATGTAAATAAGTAAAAGTCGCGTTTACGGTTGATGATAAAAAGGAATAGAGCGTTAATTTCTTAATTTGAATACCTAAGCTTTTAGAGCACTTTGTAAATGTGGAAAATTACGAGCATTTAAGATATCTGGACACTAAAAATGTTGTGTTCGTAACGGAGCCGAACGCGCTCCGATCAAATCCATTAACGAATAACTTAAGCTTAATTAAGGAAACATATTACTCGAATGCCACTTAATGGGTTTTTAAACATATACCAATTAAAGAAATATTAGAAATGAACATTGATTATGAACGTGAATGAAGCGATGTTCGAGAGAGTGATTCCGAAACGATAAGTATTTAGGCCAAATTTTAAATTGACAGGAATCTTTTGCCTTCTCCTAACACAGTTCCACCTTACCAAACGATAATCTCGACGTTAAAAACAATAAATGTTTTAGTAATTATCGAATAAAGTTAATTTAACATCTACGTTAATTTCTTGATAAGTAAAGGTATTTCCAAACATTGAGCAGCAATAGCGCAGCAGCAACACGCGGCGTTTGCAGGACACATTTCTGCCGCGCTCTAGTTTGGTGAAAATGTTTGTGCGCGGCAGGTAGACAAAAGCGTTCGCGCGCGGCAGTCGTCCAATCACAGCGCGGCAGCCGCACACGATTGCCGCTTTATGTTTGGACACACCTCAGTAACTAACAACTGGAATCTTGCCGATAAACCTACTTTTTAAAGCGAACTAGGAATATAAATTGAGATAGATAATTTCAGTAGCTTTGGTAGAATAATATCATTCGTTTTATTGTTAACATGTATCGACTTTAACGGCAACACCGCCTAACTCAACATTGAGTATTATGTTTCGTACGTACTACTAGTAAAGGAAAACGAAGTTCAAGTTTCGACAAACATTCGTTATGAACGCGTCACGGGTTCAACTTTCTCGATAGTTAAATTGGAGCGCCATTCGTAAGAGAGCAATGCTACTTTGTCGTAATATTTCACGAGCCGTTCCGTGTATCAATCGGAACGGCACTAAATAGGAATGATACAGAGATTCTTGCACGTGTAAGTGTGGAACGGTGCTAGTGTGCGAGCGCGACGGCTGCCCCGACCGCGACCAGCGCCCGACTCACGCGCGTGCGACCGCCTCCTGCGCGGTCGCCGACCGAAAAAACTCGGCGTCCGTCGTAGACATGGTCGACATCGTCGACTCGTCCCACGTCACTTCGGTCGTGGTTGTCGTCCCGTTCTCGTGTTTTCTCCTCGTCTTCGGATGCCGCTGCTTTTTCTTGGGATTGTTAGCCTTCTTGTGCTTCCTCTTATGCCTCAAATTCGCTTTCTGGAGGCGTATGTGGCAGTTTCTGTGTCTCGGCGGAGGCCGCTTCAGCTTACCGCGATGCCGCCGCGGCGGACAGTGCGTCTGCTTGGGCCCGTCCCAACGCCTCGTCAACGTCAGCGCATACGGCGAGAGGTTGCCGAGCGGCCGACTCACGGGGATCTGCGTTCGTCTCGCTCTCCCCCTGTTGTCTAGCGCCAAGAAGGTTTTCTTCCCGTTGCGTAACCGCGAATATGTGTTGTAGTTGTTCTCCTCTATATGTTCCTCGAACACGCAATCGTCCGAGAGATCCTTCTGAAACAATGAAAAAGATGCGATTAGTTGTCAAAGAAGGCGTAATTATAGGGACTGTTGGTGTGTGTTCCAGAGTAACGTTGTCGCAATCAGGGTCCGCATTGTTACCGTGACCTCTGCTTGGAATGGAGCCACATTCATTTGAATTGTGTATTGATTTAAGAATCGGTGGGCATACTCTACAATTATACTATCAGAACACAATTTATCACTCTATAAACCCGCTATAAACTCCCTTTTATGTGCGGAACGGAGCACAAAGCTGCGTACAAGGAATTGGTTTGACAATTTTAACAAATTGGGGCTATCCTTTTAGGATAACCGTATTACCCCCCCGGTTGTGGTGCCGTTATGGCTGCAGCAGCCGGGTGCACGAAGCAATACAAATTGGTTGTTTTATTCATAAATATGTATAAGTGAATCGCTGTAGGGTGTACTAATGCCTCTTAAATTGTCCCAAGACACATAATATCGAGGACATTAAATTCAATCTGCGATGGTTTGCGGGTTACTGCGGCCGGTGGGTGAAAATTATTGCCCCATAGATTTATGGTGTTAGCAATTTGTCCTATCGGAAGTTCTTTAGTAAAATGCCGTTCCCATAGCGATGGCCCCGCGTTGACTTATACTTTATGGAGTAGCCATCCAACGTCGCAATGCTGCCAGCCTTTTGGGCACTTTTCCCATTGACAGCGATGAGGATGAATTTTTAGATTCCCAATGAGTCTTCCCTTTTTTTTGTTTTATTATACACTTGTACACACTATACCTATTTAATTTTGTGTTAGCTTGTTTATTGTAATTAAGGTTTATAACCGAGTGAATAAAAATATTGTTTATAAAAAAAACAAAAATTTAGTACTTGTGAACTAGATGTTCCGGTATTTTAATAGGCAAATAACATAACATCACGCCTGTAATCTCCGAAGGTTTAGGCAAAGGTGTAAGTTACCTATAGCACATCCACATTTCGCCAGGCAAATATATTGTTGTATGTCATGATATTCCGTGGCCATACCATGTTACTGGTAGAATTGACATTCCCATAAGACAGCTATCTAATAGTTTATGAATATGCGTATTCAATTAACCACGGTGTTCTTGTGGAGATATAAATCATTTTTTACGAACTTTCCTTTCATTGGTCGTGTAGTAGAAACCGCTGGTTTCCTGGGCGGTACTTGTTTTTCTGCATGGACGTTGTGGTTTTGTATAAATTTAGGTTCGGTAGGAGAAAAATCTTTGTGATCTGTACAAGGGTTTATGTGAATACTAGCGACCCGCTCCTGCTTCGCACGGTTTTTAAGTCTTGACAAAACATCGAGATTTCTTAGTTATATGTAACTATAATATTAACATATTATAAACATAAACCTTCCGGAACAAATTCTCTCTACGATGGCGACAACCTCATCAAAATCTATTGCGTGGTTTAGAAGAACAGCGCGGACATACAGACAAACACGAAAAGCGACTTTAATTTATATGTATAGTTATGTATCGAATAGATATAGATGATTAACTCTCTCTGCAGCTACCGACCCGAAAGCTCTGAAGACCTTTGTTGAATCAGAATCAGAATCAGAACCAGAAATCATTTATTTGCATTTATTTGACCAGTGACGATTGATAAACTGAACTGTGTTGATAAGCTATTAAGTTTATTGTTAATGGATCGTTCTGCTTTGGCGCGGAGCCTTCCGTTTTCGAAGTACTTGAAGTCTACAAATGTTTCAGATGATTGATATATTGTATAGAATCAATTGTTTCTAACTGAACAGGCAGCTGTGCTGCTGGGGAGTTTGTTGCGCCACTTCTTCTTCCCAGCTAAAGCACTAGGAAGTGGTGAAGGGTGGGCGTTTTGGGGGACTGTCTTTTGTAATTTTGACGTTCGAAAAGTGCTGATTCTCAGCCTAGTTTGAATAAATGACTTTTGATTTGATTTGATATAAGCTCATGGCGTTAATCAACGATGACTAAGATTAAAAGAAGTGACTACGACAATGTAATTTTTTAATTTTTGAAATTATTCTTTAAGAGCCATGGCCACTAAACCAACTGGAAGTTTTTTGGAACCAACTTATACTTCCAATGTCACAGTCGAATGCGGAATTCCGAGAAATTATTACACCCAGATAGGAAAAGTTCTGTATGTGACAGTGCCTGTCAAAGTTTACCAAACAAGCTCCAAATTAGGACTTCCTAGTTCCATACTTCACCGGCAGCTGCTGCTCTATTGTCACACGAATTAGGTTAGGTACACATGTAACTAAACGAAAACTCCTGTAACCATGCTCTAAATACTTCATCAAAGACAGTTACGTTTAGTAACTGCTCACACAACACAACATATTTAAATCTCAGCGTGGTTAACTAAACAAATGGTCTACATTAAATTTAACTGGCGCAGTCGACAATTACAACCAAGCAACCTGTTTGATATAGGAAGCGGGAGCTACATAACTGATTGGTCGGTGTTCGCGTACTAAATACGCAATGGAATGTAATCAGTTTGAAGGAGTCACTATTAAATAATGCGTTCGGTGTGCACTGTATACCACCCATGGAGTTTGACGTCCTTAGAGGTGTGCTGCTAAGTTTGTAATTAAGTACGTATCGGGACAAAATGTGGTAATGTTGTCTATGGTTTATTAGTGTAAAGGGGAAATGATAAAAACAGGTCAAATTCACTGTTTCATACATTAATGTTGTTACTGATTAATTAAGCAACTGATAATAAAGCACTACTAATATCAATGTTCAAACAAATACGAATGTTATCTAGAAAATATTGCTCTTGTAATAATAAATTAATATTTTCCACAAAATGGTGTTCAAAACTCGCGCCAAAAATATTCCCGCCAATTCATAGCACCGTGCACCTTATTGGCGCGCAAACCATAAAGTTGGCAGCACTGCACATTGTAACCTCATAAAAGATCACTAGAGGTCGCTATTTACCCCGAAGCTTTACTAGATGATATTAATATCGTCTCTATGTACCGTATGCGGTTACTATTTAACTGTTTATCCTAAAAGACATATAATTGCGTGTAAAACGGGCCTAAGGCTTTTAATTATGAGCTTTGAAAATTATTGGTCGCCATTACAGAGAATAGAGAATGGACACAATTTGTATTGGAGCGTTTTGGGATTTTAGTTGTAGAGAGATATTGTTATAAGACTGCTCCAGTGGCCTGAAGAGTGTCAAGCGTGAAGGCCTGGATTTGGTTCCCAGGTTGGTCAGTTTTATTAGGTATATTTTTTTGTCAAATTGAATGGGCTTGCCTCCTAATCCTATAAAATGAGCAATATTTTTAATTAGGTACGTTCTCTAAAACGGCTCTAACGATTTCAATGAGAGTTGCAATATAGGGGTTTACGGTGGCGAAAAATCGATCCAGCTAGGTCTCATAACGGGGAAAATTCGTTTTCTCTATTACCACAGCCTCAGGAATGTGATAAAACGTTGCTATATCTGGACGATATGTTTATCTCTTTTCATCAAGCAGAGCTCGGTCGCCCAGGTACTACATAATAATGATTAATCACCGTGATGGCACAGCAGTATAAAGTGGGTGATAGACGTGCGTACTTAAAGAACGCGGTCTTTAAGTTCGCGACCTTACTCGGCTCGCCGTCAGTGACACACGTGAAGCTTGCTCAAAATTTCATTGTTAAATTGGGTCGCGGCTCGCGGCGATGACAGACGGGCGAGTAAGCTCGCCGAGCCACAAGTACGTGTACTTGCTCGCACGTCTATCACCCCTTTAAGGCAGTTCTGTTCAGCCTACCCATTTGAGAAATACACCTACACTTGGCTTAAATTATCTTCAAATAAGTTGATATAAGAAAATAAAAATAATAAACTTTACATCTTTAACTTTAAAACAAATGAGTGTTACACAACATTTAATTAAGAAATCTCTTACACTGGAGTCCTTTAACTAAAAAACAGTTTTTATCCCCCAATCACATCACTATCAGCCACAGATAAATATTAACCGTTACTAATAGAACAATTAAGGCAGGTGGCACACGTTATTATCAATTAAATCACACCTACGTGGCAACCGTCATAATATATGCTATCTTATCGCTAGGGACCCATTCCCAATAATAGTAACAGGATTCGTTTAGAGAATTGGATCATAGGGAAAATGGTGTGAGAAGTAGGCATAGATAAGGATACTCTAGAGATTGATCGGTAGCAATTCGGATATCGATAAAGTTAATTTTAGAGATAAGATTAAATTAAATTAGAAAAGTTTCTAAGAGAAAATTACCGTGGTCAGTATGCCATGGGTATAATTTTTTATTAAAAGACAGTTGCGAGTTACGATAACATAAAGTCACATCCGTTAATACAGTCAAGTTTTTATGTCTTTTTCATACGGCCCGCAACTTATTGCGTTACGGGCCGTATGAAAAAGACATAAAAATACACTTATATTAGTAGTAAATATACCGCACTTACTGTACACAATTTTGTCATAAAATAACCAGGCATACGTTTGATAACTTTACTTGCTGTCCGTTCATGAAAAGATTCGTAAGTTATTCAATGTGACTGAATAAAGGTAAGTTCCTACCCGCAAGTTTATGTGAAAGCATGCATAATACATGCATGCACGCATGCAATTTAATATTTCAAACTTAAGTTACGCGCTTTCAAACAAGACTAACAAGATTATTCTAATTCAATGATTCCCTGCAACATGTAAATATCGATACTCATAATATTTACATACATTTTCTAATCGATAAATCGTGCCAACCTCGAGGGTCAAACATTTTACGATCGTGAATTTATCGATACCGATGATCGAATATCGATAGTGAATAGGCGACACGACACTAGCATAGATAGGGTTATCGCGTACGATCTTTATGGACCAGAAACAATCGCCAAAGAAGATACGTCTATTCGTGTTCCTTGTAAAGGATATAATATGACGAAATTAAATTTTAGTGTCCTTATTGACATGTTCCTTCCTATGTCACTTACAAAGTAATAAAATAAAATCTATGGTTTTTACTTTTTTTTTATTGTACCTAGCAGTGTCCCTTTACACCCACTATGTGGGTTATTAGAGTGTTGGCAACACTGTAAAGATGTTCGTTTTATTTTTGACGGTACTTTTCAAAAGGACGACTACCCACTATAGCTCCTTTTATGATCTTGAGAGATCCTTGGTCATACTTTTGTTTACAAATAAATTGAAAGTCTCCTAACTTCCAAGTTTACGTACAAATCCGATCTTGAGGTACGCTATCATAGAGAATTATCGACATCATCTAAGCTTGCACCATAAATGCCTTGTTTCAATTTTACAGTAGCAAAAGCCACCCACAAACTTACTACCAAAAAAAAAACGATATCCAACACCTTAGGAAAATCTCCTCTGAAATCGGATAACAGTCGATGGCAATGTGAATGCTAAATTAGAAAGCTCTGAATCCTAATTTACGCGTCTCTAGAGTTATTTATTCTGCAATAAATATGTCAATTACAGTAGTCTAGGGAAAGATTTATACAGGGATGTCACTCGTGTTTTAAAATGAAGACTTTTGCGTTAGGACTGTTTAGTGACGGGAGAGTTTAAAAGGATTTAGGAGTTACAGGTTAGGCAAAGACTGGTTAGTCATCTTTGTGGTGCTGTGATGAATGATCTTTGATTAGTGCGTTGGTTAAATATAACAGTTTTACTCGTCAGATGTTTTTTGTAGATTGCGTGATAAGAATAACCAAACCAAAAATCTCAAAATAGGGAATTAAGTCCAGACATTTCTTGTAAGCCTGGTAAGTGAAAAAGTATTGGAATGTCTTTTTAGAAATTCCCACAAAATAAGATTATGGTCGAAGCCACGGAATAGATAAATAAGGTTGGAAAGGCCCTAGCTCCAATTTTGTATCAGGACCAGTGTCACCGCTTGTCTCCCACTATTTTAATTTCTACACATACGCACTCCTATGTTTACAAATATTTCGCACACAACCAAATGAGATACACATAAATCTCAGGGCAGATATTCGTTCGCACACTAGTACTAAGCCCCCGTAGGCATAGACACACACACACGCAAAAAAGCAATAAAAATGTTCATACACGCTAGTGCTTGATAAAGCCGATATTCTTTATCGATAAATTATCTGATGAATGTATGGGGGAAAATTAAACATGAAATAAATATTAAGAAATATTTATTTTACTTTTATTAATTACAAATAACCTGATTTTTTAATGATAAAATCATCTTTACTGAAATGTATAGAGCAAATAGTACTCGTCTTTGTCGGCATCCAGTTTCCTCTACCTGTCACGTCAATCCATTGTTCCCTGGCGTTAGGTTCTTTAGGAAACCTAAAATTTATAATTTATTGCGTAAGTAAAATTGGATTTTACTTATATTTTAATACTAAATACAATATAGTAAATACTTGTAGATGAGTACAATGATCTCGTATAATGTTGCCAATGAATTCAATTTCTCCCTGTAAATCTGTCATCTACAAGTATTTACTATATTGTATCATTCGTTCAATAATTATTGTAATATTTAATTGACTCATTATACATCTAACTTAAAATATACTATCATTAATTAAATATAAAATAATTCAAAAAGAATCTTTGTCCAACGTAAATTTATATTATTTGAGAATTCTATCGATGATTTTATTTAACCACATGGTCACCTCACTATCGACCGTGCATCACGGCCAATCAGGGCAAACGACGAAACGTCAATGGTTGAAGTGAAGAGGACGCGACGCATGCAGTACATTGTAAGCGGACTTAGTAATTGCGTTGATTACGCGAGTACACATCGTGCAATGTATATTTTTTTTTACTTGTTGCAATAATGTCGTTAATGTTTGGAATTTCATAGTGATCAGAATATTTTTATGTTTTTTACTAATAAAATTATAATTAAATGTTATTTTCGAATTACCGATGGAAAGATATACCCCCTCGCTCTATACTTGCGGTCTGACTTTTTGTTTTACAAGTTATAATTGCACAACACGGCATTTTAAAGCAAAGCTCTGTTCTCCGCAGTAGTCCGAAGCGCACGAAACGCGGTGAATGAATGAATCGGTCGAGTTATGATTATCGAATCATAATTGTGGCGCGCTTGCCACGCCCACATTACCATTCCAACCTTATTTATCTATTCCGTGGTCGAAGCTCAGTATAGAGAAAGCTTTCTATAGCATAGCAGAGCACCCATAATTATCAATGTGGCTCGTTGGCAGCCCTTAAGTTACAAAATAAGTGATAACAAACTCGGCTGCCAAACCAAAGTGGAACTGGGCCGGCCATGTTTGCTGCATGCCAGATATATGGGCCAAATAGATCCAACGGGCCAAATAGGTTCACCGTGTTGACAAAAAAGAATTAAAACCTCATAAGTGCACCAAGAATAGTAAGGACAATGAAGGCTGTATATTATCATAAGTTACTAGGTATTTTTAATCTAGATTTAAAACTTACCGACAAAGATAATATAAACTTAAGTAAATCTAGTTTTAACCGGTAAACATCCTTACTTAATAACTTAGGTATAACTTGGATATGCGCGTTCAAGTAAAGGAACTGAAAATATCTTTTTTAGTAAGCTAAGGAGATCTCATTAGCTTTAAGCCTTGGCTTCTGAACTAATCTCAGTTTATAATAAACCAGCGAGTTAATTTAAGACAATGATCGTAACACTAATAATAGTATTTTAACACTCCAATTAATACCAGACTATTATTGTATCGCTGAAATAATTAAAGGTTATGTTGACGTGTGTTAGAGCTCTAATTTACTAGGAAATGGCGAGTAACAAAAGTCTTACAGGAAATTAATACACAGACACAGAGGTAGACTTGAGATGTCTGAGATGGTTATCCAATACTAAGTTAAGTATGTTCTGATTACAACAGATAAAGAGATCTAAATAGAAGAAAACTAGCTGAAAACTCACCCTGTAGTTATATTGCATTAAATTCCCATCTCGACATTAGAACTTTGCATGGTATCGGCAACATTAGAAAACTATAAATATATCAAGACGCGTAAAAAATTAATTTCATAAACTCAATGGACTTCGAAATTTGAATAACCGAACACACTGGCAACTTGCCATAGTTAATGACGTCATCTGACATTTGTTTCAACAATTAATAGTACCTACCCTCGATTATAAACAAGTTATGTGCGACAGTTATATAGCAAATAAATATGGTCGGTGACCTAGATTTGTTGAGTTATGGCCTTTCGATGCGCCATTGAAGTTTCTTAATGAAATGTTTAACAAGCATGAATTCATGACTGTCATTCATCAGAGTGAAAATTATTTCAGCTGAAGACGACCTTCCTTCAGTAATTCCTCGGAAAGATATAGGTCTGGTAATCGTGAAATTATAGAATATTAGAACAAACATGATAATGTTAACTTGCTATTTTAACATGCTGACTAACCTAATTTTACACAATAACAGCCCTTTATGACATATCTTATGGAACTCATAACTTACAAGTACAACCTAACCGGAGAAATGTATAATTAAATATTCTATCGCAACGAAACGGTTTCTAATACCTGTAACAGATGAATTGTTGGAAGCCTCTGGGCTGAAATAATACCAACATAAAGTATGGTGACGGGGTGGTCTTATCGTCGCCAAGACCACCGGGCAAAGGCATAGCATTTATTCCTCCAATGCGACCTGCTTCCATATTACTTGTCAATAAACTATCTAAAAGGCCAAAGAGGTTGACTACACATAAACCTAATGTCCCCACATTTGTATTTAAGATAAACATCAACAATTTATATTTCGAATGCAAATTCAATAATCGAATGTCAGTCAAGTGAATGCGCGCCTCTCGATCCATTCGCGGTATGTAGATAGTTTCATGAATGCAATCGCTGAATTTACCGATATTTGTACGGGAAGAGACATGTTTAGGATCTATTGTTAACAAATATAAAGGCTTTTCGAAACAGGATGAACGGTTAAAATCAACAAGGATATTATAGGACAAGTAAACAAGAAAACTATTAACGGTTTCTTTTTTTTTTTCTCAAAAATTCGACGGATGTTGGATTAATAGCCAACTTTATAACAGAAAAAAAAACAATTCCTAATTGGCGATGGTCGGCCCCGAAAAAACACGAACGTGACACATCGTAGGGTTACCAGCAATCGTCAGTCGTTTCCCCGAAATCGATGATCGCGATCAATAACAAGATGGATGCGGTCAGAAAACATCACTTCCAGGTATTTTGATGGGATTCCGTCAACCCGAAAACTAGGGCTTTTTCATCGTCACCCAAGTATTTGTGGCCAATCTAACCTGTCGTCTGTGAATCTAGTGTTAATTTATGCGATGGCGGCGCTTCTAATAAAATTTAATGACGTGTTTCCGAAAAGAGCCTCGTTTCATTTAAATTTTCATTCATAATTTTTGGAATAGGCAATCGTAGACCACCGGCTCGAGTTAGTAGAATTAATTGCTTCATTCTTTCTGATTTATTATTCCTAATCTTTGGAATTGGCTAGCATAAAATGGGGCTGATGAAAATCTGCGGGACTTCGAAATTCGTGTTCTTTTTATGAATTCGTTTTTAGACTGATTTCGATTGTTTATTTAATTGGCTTGATTTATGTTACAATATGAGCTAGAGACCGATACACTTTTTAAATTTTTTCATTACATTTACTCAAAAATAGTTTAGGTATGTAAGTTTTACCTAGTACTGAGTACCTAGGTTGACAACACTTGTTAAAATAACTGAACAGGGATAGTATTATGAAGTATTAATGCCATCACTATTCCACTGAGAAAACGGGATGGAGCTAGCGGCCTTGTCTAGCTCCGTCTCTCTCTCACACTGGATAAATGGTGGCATTAATACTTCATAATACGGCACCTGTATGTCATCATTTGCCAACTTTAATTCATTCTGTTCTGCAAATAGCTTACATAATTCACAATCGCTTTTATTTTAAACTAGCTGCGTCCCGCGCTTTCACCAGCGTAAGTCTCGATTCCGTGCGAATATCGGGATAAGAAGTATCATATGTCCTATTCCAGGTTATGGTCTACCCTTGTGTCAAATTTCGTCTAAATCCGTTCAGCCGTTTTAGCGTGAAAGCGTAATAAACAAACTCATTTTCGCGTTTATAATATTAGTTAGGATTAGGATTGTTGAAGTACCAAATGCATTTCTGCAAAATCTTAACAAAAAACGGGCCAGAGGTGTTTATGAATAGTTTGTTCCCACGACTGACGCGAGTGATTCCATCCTAGATAAGTGATGTACCTAATACGTTCTATAATTAAAAACTTAATTAAATGTCAAGAATAAAACCTAGACGAATACTTACAAAGTCTACCATAGATCGTGAGATACTTTTTTATGCACAATAAATTAGTTTCACTGACATTTGCATACAGTTCCTTATTATTTTTTAAACAAATTAAAAATGTTAATGACGTTTTGTTAACATTATTATTATGGCTTATAATATTTAATGATAGGTTTCGTTCAAACAAACGGTTTGCTCTGAGTCTCGACTGACCTTTGAATTATTCATTGGGCTGAGAATTTTTTGGCGAAATGTCGTTTCAATATAATCTTATTTTAATCTTCATTTATGTGTGAGATTTGCGAAAACCGGATTATGTGGGCCAATTCTTATTTTTGTGGACTTTTTATGTTTGCAGTATTTTATTAGTTTTATTGTTATTTTTATAAAACTAGTAGCGTTATTGTGAAAACGTGATAATACACTTTTAAAAGAGAATAAATAAAATATTTAGATCAAACTGAAAAGTATTACCTAAGTACTAGTTACTATCGTTATATTGTTATTCTGTGCTACGATATTTCATTTACACGACTAACAGCAATTTCCCTCTTCAAACTAGCTCTATAAAAAAATCTCATAGTATTATTTCCCAAGCCTTCACGTCACGCAGCCATAAAAATAATTTCCAAGATAAAATCGCTTGAAATATTACTGAAACAATATAAACAGACAAGAAAACTTATAATACCAATATTAAAGATCGTTAAAAAGCTCATAAAATAAAATCGGCCATCACTCACGGCTAGTTAACCTAATTTATCAATACGTTGAACTTCATAAATACGACATTTTGAATTTATAGTCTCTTTATGAAGATATAATGATCACTTTAAATTTTTATCGCATATAGTATATATTTCTAATAATAGGGTGAGAAACTATATTTATAATCGACTAAGGGCGAATTTCACAAATAAAACTGAACGCGATCAGCACATAAACCAAGTTTAAGAGCTGTCAGTGTCATTATTTTCTTTGGAATATTGACATTGACAGCTCTTGAACTCGGTTTAGATGTGCTAATTGCGTTCAGTGTCATTGGTGAAATTCGCACTAAGACGTCACAGCTGGTTGCAACTGTATTGATTATTTCAAAGTATGAATTTAATTTCATTTGACATAAAGTTTTAAAGTTAAAAGTAGTCAATAAAATGAAAGTAAACACGTTATTTTTATTAGCAAGGCGATTTTCGTGTGATCTAGTCTATTACATAATAATTTGATCTCGAGTTAACCATATTTTACGAAAGCATGAATCGTGACATTTGTTAAAACGGAACAATGAATTTTGTGGGACACTACAATGTTTTACCAACATAAGAATTAAAAAAAAAATTGAGTACAAAGATGTCACTGAAGGGCACAAAACCAAACACAAACATCCTAATCAAACCAACCCTTCGCTACAAATGACAGAATCGACAAATTCAAAATCGATTTGACTGTTTAAATTTCGAACGCCTTTACTTGAAAGCCATTACGAATGAATGGAACACTTAGCCAAACGGTTTATATTGATTGTGTTCACGTTAAAACAAAGGGTATAAAAAGGAAATAAAGGGGAATGAAGAGATAAAAAGTTTACGATCCGTTACCTCATTGTCGTCACTATCGTCTTCAGTTTATGGGGATTTAAGAACTCCCATATTAGGTTGCTATACCAGGGAAGAGGAATGTGAAGAGCCGTTATAGGTTCTTCATTAATTTTTGGTGATATAAAGTTTAATGCTAAACGCGGTGTACTAATTTGTAGTGTAGAGGCGGCGAGCGTGCCATTTTCTTGAGAGAATTTAGTGCACTAAGCTATTTAAATTTAATACCTACTTGGATTTATTGTTAAAGAGACGATTCTAGAAACGATTTTTATTGGCGCTTTATGTCGCTGAAACATAACTGGGGCCACATGCGTAAATTAAAAATAACATAATTATTTAAACACTTTTCAAAATTGTTTATCTTTTATGACTTTGCAGAATCATTGAGGTTACTTTTATCCATGTGAAAGAAAAAGAAATGGAAGAAAATATATTTACCGAGCACAGATTAAAGGGCACACAACACAACATAAGTTATAATAAGTAAAAAAGAAACAAATATGAAAAAAAGGAAACAAATTAAAAGTGTACACACGGTTACATATCAAGCTATACATTTCCAGTTTATGCTAATCTCGTATTGTATAGGATTTCCGTACAATGGGAGGTCAGCTTATACTGGAAAGATATAGCTTGATGTGTCGCCGTGTGTACTTACTTAGAGTGAGAAATTAATAGGGAAGTGTGCCTCGCGGCTGCACCCAATAGGCCCAGTTCAGCAAAAATGCCAGACAACTAGATGTGCGATATTTTACAGTAGGAAAACAATATTGTATCACGCTTGCTGATAATCGATCATGGTAGTGAGAAAACAAACTTTGAGAGATCAATATGTACCACAGTAATGATTTTTGGGGCATTGTAAACATCGGAAAATCATATGTTTCCTTTCCATGCCATCTTTTCGTTCACATATTTTTCTAGTCACAAGTCTTCTCCATTTTATTCCTGTGCTTTCACCACAGATTAACAATAACCGAACCATTTCAAATAATTTGTAATCAAGCAGCTCCACGGTACTTAAAATCAAAATCTAATTCGATACTCCAAAAGTCGATATCATTATTAATCATTATTAAATTTATATCGAATTATAATCTCCCAATCTACTCGGACTCGTAAACCGCCCCTAGTCGTCCTTTCGGGAATTCCATCGATACTAAAAAAGCAGTAAAATATGTGATTGTCGATATGTATACACAGGTTTTTAGTGGTTTTATTTAAAACAAGCTATTTCTTAATTATTTACGAGCGTAGTAAGACACCGTGTGATCTAGTTTAGACACCGCCATGTTTTTAAATAAAATTTTATTCAAATATGGAACTACATGAACGGCGTGTGAAATGTTTTGAATGTTTTTCCGAACGCCGAAGTAAACATTTTTATAGCATCTTTAACAGAATTCGAGACGTTATTTTTTATTTGAAGCATTCATTTTTAGCGCACTGTGTTAATAATAGTTCTGTCTATTGTAATAAAAATACCTTACGACTAATATAATTTTATGTCCACATATACGAGCATGTAAACATTTGATAATAATTAATACCAATAAAAATTATACCCTAACAATAGAGATATTTATTATGAAGTGGAAATAAATATTGTGTGATATACTGCTGAGAAAAAACTGGCTATCAGAAGGAATCTTCAGCACTTAAAAGAGTTTTAAAACAACCCAATCGCATCAAAATGTCGATACAAACTACGCTATAAATTAAAACATCCCCTTATAAAAAAATCACATTCCTACAGACAGAATCAAACAGCCATAAATATGGCGTCATATTAAAACATAAAATAGGGTAAACAATCGTAAATAAAAATTACAACGAAAACACACAATGGGATCGTTAATTCAAGTATAAATTATGTCTATTTTGTGGTCCGTGTAACACTTTTTTCTGTTGTCCTTGGATTTTTTGTGGTGGCAACACGAGCGGCGCCTGTGGCGCGGCGAAACCCTTTAGTCCGAATTTAAAAATGGAACTATTTTTATTTTCCAAAGTCTTTTTATAAAGGCTATTTCGGTGTTGCTATCTTCTAAGCGGGTTATTAATACTCTTCTAGTCATTATCTGAGAACGCTTTATTTCGTTAAGAGGTGTCTATTGTCCGTTTTAGTCGATTCGATTTGTGTCCTGTAATGGAGCCATAAATTCTTGGCTTACTGTCCCGGGTGTCAGTCGCAATTTGCCTTTGGAACAGTTTAAACGACATTAATAAAGTCTCCAAAAACGTCGAGGTATGAATTAATTGGTAACTTTACTTCAGATTGCGTAGGTATTAGATAGGATATCTGCATAATCCAATGTTGAGTTTCGTCAGAGGTTATTTTGAAATATTAATTTAAGACATTATCTGCGAATATTAATTAAGTATGATATTATCTATTCTCTATACATATCAACAGCAAAATAACAAATAAGAATTATTTAACGTGAGCATATGTAGAATATTTTGCTTAAAATTATCTTAGAATATGATCTGTAGTTAAACATCTTGTATAATTAGAAGAATATTTTAATAATGCGTAAAGTGACCGTACAAGGCTGTATGGAGCAAGTTGCATTGCGTTATGACAGGTAATAAATTAAGAAGTTACAAAACGGACACCGAGACACCGAGTGATGGGCTTATTAATACTTATTTCCGGTTGTATGATGGCGGGAGACGGTTGCAAAGCACTGCACTTATAATAAAATTATTAGGTAATTATATTAATATCGTGTTGTAATATTAATAAGAATGTCGATTTTAACGGGCATCTGGTTAGACTGGATGCCATCGGCCAATCCCAATATGCATACATGGGAACAAGCTAGGATGACAATGCAAACTAGCAAGTAAAACCGGAAATGTGAGGAAATACTAGTTTACTTTTATTTACCTACCTATTTAATAAGAGAACCTTCTTTTGAAGATTGAGACATAGTGTCACCATACCTAAGAGTTAACCGGAAAATATTGTAATGCAAGGGAATGGGACCTACTATTGTTCCTTGGGGAATCCCGAAACGCTCTGCCAAAATTCTTGCAAGTTTATTTTTTTTATAGTCACACCTTGTTTCATATAATATTCTACAACCGTCTCTATCTAGAAATTACCGTCATCTATATTTAATTCCGGCAAATCGACTTAAAAATATATACTAACATAATCAAACGCCTTAACCGTTTACGCAATAGCATTTCAAACTGTCATTATGGCAGTTGTAATAACTATCGTCTATTCATGTCATAATCCATTGAAAACGGTTGAAACCGACCAAGAAGGAAATAGTTAGACAGGTTTGATATGCAGCTATAATCCTGACTAGCTAATGATTCTCACGCTCAGTATCTGTAATTGGATTAGATGGTAAGCTGAACTTAACCCAAGTTGCTTGCTGGTGAACTGATTTTAGTATGATTTTGTTTTATTAATATTAATTTAGTGTTGAATCACAGGCGAGTTATCAGTGCAAATGATAATATAATTTCCCGCAGTTGTCATTGGCGCAGAAGAACTACGTACTTTTTTAATACATTTGTGTAGCTTTTGCAAACTGCAAACTTTACCATCCTATATAAAGATTTTTTTTGTGGACTTGTGGCCAAGTTTACATGTCATGGTTAATGATAACGGGTAAAGTTTTGTGACAGTTTTTATTTAATCATAATATATACTCTACCAGACTTAAAATATTAATATGTACATGTATATAAAAAAGGGTAGGGAAAGAATCATTTAAAGTTAAAGTTTTGTTACCCATTTGAAATCCTATGAATCAGATAGCTCATATTTGACTTTTCTATTGACAATCGTAGAAAGTGCCCTGTCATCTGATCCTGAATAAGCTCTTTCGTAGTTGATGATAGGAAAAACTGTACTCAACTCATAGCTTGGTGATTAATCTTTACAGAGACGTACATTCCTTTTATTAATAAAATCCACCTGATTACAAGCCACTGAATTCCCACTCCAGTCCTTAAGTCAGTGAGAAAGTTACCTTATTGAAAGCCGCTAGATATGAATGATGGATGCTCCTCGCTTCGTTCATATCGTTTGTTTTAATAGCTATCAAAACATTATATTGGTCTCCAATTAATTTTGGATTCGGTAGCGTGAAAGTTGGACATACAGCCGATATATTATCGGATTGACTGTCTGCCGTTTTTGGAAATAAACAGTTAGATCGTATGTATGGAGGTCCGCTTCCGTCCGTTGGAATGGAAATATACAGATAATTGAAATTCCTAAGATTCTGTGTCTTAATATTATGATGATTCCAATTAAATAATTGTTGAAACATACAGCATATTTTAATTTACTTCTTAATTCAAATTCAAATTCTTTATTGCAAACTAAGTGTACAAAATTTGGAGATGTTAACTGTTCGGTGTTTTCACCGAACACCTTAGTTAGCAATATCGGCGTGACGCGCTGACCTAATTTTATTACTTATTACTTATTATTTATATTCGATTCAATGCACTTTTGTCTACCGCGTGAGTCGGGTGTATTCATCAACATTTCATTAACATTTTAACATTAAGAACAGTTTGAGAGTGAATAAATAGTGTTCAACATTAACATTGGTTTCTCCTCATAAACACCGACACCTTGCTACGTACCCCGACATATTTTTGGTCCTTCGAGCCGGATTGGATCACGCGTCGCGTAATTTCAGAACATTCGGAATTGTGGTGTGCGAGGTCTGAACTATCGTAACAAACAACAGTGCGTGTACGTCGTGGGGCGGTCGGAGCGAACATTGGAGAAGAACAGTGAAGTAGCAGCAAGGGCTGAAGACTAACAGCGGAAAAAACAAGTAATAAATTTCCTTAATTTTAGTCAGTAAGGACTGCAGTTTAACATCCCATAACAATGTCAGAACTCATTGAAACGCAATCAATGATCTATGATAGCATCATAAAACTTGGCATTAACTTGAAGAAGGATAGTGCTGATAGGAAAACAGTAGATTACTTTAAGCGGAAGCTTAGCATTTTGGAGAGTTATTGGAATGACTACCAAATTAATCATGAGCGAATTGAGGGGGAGGTCAGTAAGACCGATCCTTATTTTATCGATCGAGAGTACGAGAAAACAAGGACGGTGTATGAGTCAACCAAGGCGTTGATCAACCAACAGTATCAGCTGCGGTTCATGAAAACAGGAAGCCTGTCAACAGGTGAACAACCAACAGCTCGAGACAGATCACCGTCGGCATCGAGTATGCGTGCAGAAGTGAAAAAAGGAGAGGAGGAGGGACCAAGTTGTTCAGGGCAGCTGAGCGACCGACGAATAGGTAGGTTCTTACTATTTCATGAAATAGTCATTCAATGCACTTATATGAACTTAAAAAGTGGTATTGCTGATTGTAATGTTTATAATTCTGTAAACCCATATTTGTTACGGCCGCTAATAATATTTAGATCAACATACAACCTGACACTGACCTGCAAATTGCAAAAAACGTAAGAAAATTTGAATTTCGCGGGCTACCTTAGCGTATCCATCTTAATGCATTGCAAATTAAATGGTTATACATATTAAATAAAAAATTAAACATATTCAATATTCCAGTTATACAGTTTACATTATATTATATTAATTATCATTATTCATACATTTTGTATTATATTATACTATTCTTATAATTTATATCACATTATAATAAGTATCACAATCATTTTACTACTAAATAATTATTTTCCTTCAAGGAATTCTTTTACAGAGTAATATGCCTTTTTAATTTGGAAGTATTTTAGCTTCCTTTTAAAAATACCAACTGAATGTAGGTTCTTAGTGTCTAATGGTAATTTATTAAACACTAACTGACTCACTTAGGTAAGTGTCGGGTTCGAGCTAAGTATTAGTTTGTAGCTACTGTTAGACAAGCTAAGCATTGCGCTCTAGCTGTTACTGCAAGTTAAGTACAGGCAAAATAAAGTTAGATTTTTTAAAATAATACCTTCCATAAACCCATCTCTGCCGGCGATGTCTTAGACCTAAATTCTATCGAAATTGTTAGCAGAAGTCCTGTCTCAAGTACTGTAGAAACTTTGAAATAAATTAGGTATTCAAAGGGAGTTTGTACCCTTTTCCCAAGCCTCAGTGAAAGTATATTGCCATTGAAATAGTCGCAGAATTCCTGACGGTTTCAGCTATTACAACTATGCCCCTATATTCGCTCTGTAGTCTGCTTGTAGACGATTAACTTATGTGCTGGATAGAACTTTAGGATTGACGTTGGTTGCGGGAAATTCCGAAAGGGATACCGGGACCCTTGGCAACAGGCAACTGAAGGAACACGGGTGACTTTTAGTCAGTAAAAGTCTGACACGCCTTCCAGCTCCGCCCAGAGCGGGAGAAGTCATTTGAAAATTTCCAACCGTGAAAAAAAAAAAAGATTGACGTTGGTTTTCGAAACACCCATTAGCAAAAAGTTTTTTCCCGTAGAGCTTTGCATGACTTTACCATTACAGTTTTGTCAATCAAAGCATAACACGCATTCAATTCCGCGTGTCTTCCGAACTTCTGTAGATGCAGAAGCATATTTCGTATTTTAACTATTGTCACCCTTCCATAAATTTTATTAATGAACTGGCATTGTTTGCGAAGTCACCATCTTAAACTTGAAGCTCCACAATTCCGACAAAGCATCCCATATTTTCATTAACCAAAACTTTTGGGACACATTTAATGACGGAAGCACATAATCACCAGCACCTAATAACACTAAACATATAATTAAACACATTTAAGAGGTTTCTTATCCAAATTTAACATTATCTTTGTCAGTCTTCAGTCGTAAAGACGGTACTTTAAACTCTTGCGCCTTTACTGTAGGATTGTTTTGCGTTCCGGACATAATTGAGGGTTCAAAGAGGCAACGCTTTTAGAGGTTAAGGGCACTAAAATAACTGAGTTGTAAATTAAAAATTGCTCAAGCTGAAGTTAATTTTATATAATTCATGTATACAAAATATTGTAAACATTTTTGAAAAGAGTAACGGTGGAGTTTCTTGCCCATTCTTCTCCATACGAAAGCTATCTTTGGAATGGGCAACTAGAATCAATTCTATTTCTTTGTTTTTCATTGACGTTCAAAAGTGCCTTTTATGTGCCTATTTGAAATAAATTATTTGACTTTGACTTTGAATTTGACTTTGAAGGAACTCTAAAAATTGGAAAATAGTTTCTTGTATTGTATTGTATTTGTTGAAGAGAATAAAGGGCAAACTCCTCGTCTTATCGATCACCATAATTGTCAACTTGAATGTTCCTTGGAGTTTTAAAATAGATTTATCAAAGACTAGTTGTTGCTCATGACTTCATCTGCGATTCAAGTTGAAAGTTAGTCTATGTCCTTCTCCAATAGTGGTATTCTGTAAAAATCTCACCGTGAAAACTCAGGTGAAGTGAGCTGTTACTCCACCTGACGCTAGGAATTGACAGCTCACTTCACCTTAGTTGAAGCATGTGCCATGTACCAAATGTCATTGAAAGCCGTTTTAGAATGAAAGCGTAACAAACAAACGAACCCGATTTTGCATTTTTAATATTAGGATTTAATATTCTCACGACGAGCAAACATTCTGTCCTTGATGGATATGCTTTTCAATTTTACTTTAAACTAGATTTTCCAGGAAAATCTTATTAGTTTTAGCTCCGTAAACAAACAATCCATCACGAGCTTTACTAAACAAATCTCATGCAATATTTTTCCTCGGATATTCCATGCATCCCCCTAAGTGCAACAAACAATCTTCCCATCCCTACTCCATCATAGACAAACAGAGCTATCGCACCAAAACAATTTGCCCCGTATCTAACGCACATCCCTATGACAAATCGATGCTCGCCGCGCGCGTTAATGAATCGAGAACTCGCTGATTAATGGTGTCACTACATCCTTATCGCGCCCTATGTTAGTGTTGCGCCTCCTTAATGGGATCACCCGGGCGTTAGTCGAGTAGAAAAATGAGCTATCGATTAGGAATTTGTATCCTTTATTGTTCAATTTAAATTGGGTGCTAGGTTAAGGGTGGTATAACAGGTGGAGATTAAGCGGATGAGCGGGTTTGTATTCTGATCACTCGGAATAGTCGACATTTGCTTTCATGACATTCAGCAATGTCAATCGCGATATTTTTGCCATCGTACGATGAACTAACACGATGTGGAGCATTGCAACATGTCCTCTACTTTACATTGTATGTTACGAGCCGGAAAAACAATGAACATCTGCTGTAAATACTGTGTGCTCTATTTTTTCCGGTAAGAGAATAGTTTTTTTTTACTTTTAAATTTTACTCATGATAAGGATTTCTTATTATGAGTAAAATTAACGAGGTATTCCACACAGAGCACTGATTTCAACAGCTCTTGTCCGAACCGCACCTGAGCACTTCCACTAACCGCAAAACTTCGCTACGCTTATGTCAAGGGTGTATCCTAAAATGTCCTCGCCTCCAAGATTAGCGGGTGTCGTGTTCGATTTTGGAATCGCGTTCCATTTTTCAAAGCGACTCCTTTTGAGTGATAACGCTTGAGATGCGTTGACGGAACGTTCGTTTTGAGTTTTCGAGAACTAACTGTAATAAATTCTTTGGATGATAAATGCTTTTGATATTAAAATTATAGATCGGGACTCGGGAGTGTTTAGGAGACACTGCAAGGAGGTAGAATGGTACTTAACTGTTAAAATAAAATCTCGTTTGTTTACAATTGCCCAGTGTTAAGGCCTGGCCTCTCAGCACGAGGGTTCAAATCCGGGCAAGTCCTAATGTGACTTTTTCATTTCATATTATTATGTACTTTTTGTGTTTATCTTGGAAATTACTGCCTTCGGTGAAGAAAAAACATCGTGAGAAAACTTGGACTGTGTGCTTTATATCTGTATACCGGAAGCAAACAATCTTAAGTCACATTAAGCTAATTATTCAGTGCACATGTTTTAAGTCTCAATTTGAACACTACTCATTTAAGTAACTTGACTACATAATTGTGTGAACTTCTAAGTAAAATTTTATTTGTTTTTTAAAAGTAGGTGACTAAGTAGTTTTTTGTTACAAAAAGATATTAAATGTCGATCCTAAATAATAATAATCCTAAGTCGAAAAAAATGGACTTAGGATAGTATACCTCCGGTATACAGATGTAAGTCTAAAATGGCCAACCCGCCTTGCGCAAGCGTGGTGATATAGCTCGTGCCTTCTCTGTATGAGAAGAAGTTTGTCCTGCAGTGGGGTATTATTATTGTATTTGATAACGCATCAAGGCGATCGATCTCAGTGTACCGATTTTAATCGATACCTATCGATAGCTTATAAGTGCTATTTGTAACATCTACCAAATTATTATGGTTGGCGGAGCAGGAGTAACGGCCGTGACTTACAAGGAGAAGTAGGTCGTTGGTTTGAACCCTAGCAGGCACTTTACTTTGTGTAAATTATTTCATCACCACTGCTCTCAAAACGGTGAAGGAAAACATCGTAAGGAAACCGGCATGTCTTAGAACAAAAAATTCGAAGACATATGACGTGGCATCCACCAAAACGCACTGGGTTCGCGTCGTGGATTACGGCCCACTTTCTCTCACAGAAAGAGGCGGCCTGTGTCCCAGCAGTAGAAACATTATAGGGTGATTATGCTTATGCTATTACGGCTTCATATGGCACCCCACCCCTCAAGTTAAGCAATACATTCTTTCAACAATACTCTATTCAGTCACTAACAGCAAGCTGTCAAAAAACGAATCATTTGTCATTAGTCGGCCATATTGAGTTGTCGTCGCTCCAAGGAAAGGGGCGCAAGTGAAAAATGTGCAAATTGTGACAGATGACGTTTAGCGACACGATATGTCAACATCTATCTGAGTGTTTTTCTGTTTACCATTCGATGATATGTGTCATTTGTATTGCATGAAAGTGAATGACATAATTTAATCATGTGACTGTACTTTGTAATATTTTTGAGATGTGAATTGTTAAAATTGGGATTAGAACTTCATTTTAGGCTAATACATATTTCAATTTCAAGCGAGAAATTGTTTGTATTTGGTATTGAAAACTGACCATAGAATAAAAATAGTTACTTATCACGAAATATACGCGACAAAGATAAATGATTTTATTTCTGTAAGTAGTTTAGTGTAAACACTTTTACACGTCAATCATATTTTAAGAACTAGATGAGGTCGGCGTTTCCTATTTGATTATTAGAATTTAGTTTTCTATAAAAACCTAACCAACAGTAGGTACTTCAAGCTCGTAAAACAAACAAGAACGCCAGTTACTATTATTATTTACTCATATTTAACTTAACTTATCGTGTTAAACACAGGTGGTTATTAATATATGCAAACTCATAGATCACAGACTTACATCTATCTCTCTTGACACATTGGGGTTGCCATTAAAGTAAAAACTTAAATATTGAGACATAAATCCAATTTAGAGGCAACATTTAAGTTAAACACGGGTACGAGTGGTCGTTTACAAAATTTATGACTTTTTCTCAACAACAGACATCTTTTTGGATTTTACGAAGATTTGCTAAGGGAATTATCATATTGTTTTGTTAAAATGGACAGTAACAAGACAAGACGAGGTCTTTAAAACGAAAAAGTTTTTTTTTTTGAGGTAATCTTGGACATATTTTAGGGATTTACATATATTTTTAACAGGAAGGCAGATTATTTTCTGGCAAATAGAGAACTCAGCGTCACAAAATAAGAAAATAAATAAGATTTTGTTTTGAATTTATAAATATTTTTTAAATTATTTTTTGTCGTCTTAACATAATTTTACGCAAGAAAATTAAATATGTACTTAAGATTCTATACTTTATAAGATTTAGAAGGCATTTGTACCTACGTTTGAAAGAGCCATTAAATTTAATATCCGCTCCATATTAGGAGCCTATCACACTCTTCTACAGATAATGTCGTGTATGGCTGCGTACAAACTAAAAATGACGTACCTACCTACAAACCGATAGCGTCACCACAACAATACAAAAACACCTACAGTACATCCGAAATGCCACCCACAGACACAAACCGACTCCCGACTAAATAGATCAAAAGTCGAAACGTTTCAATTAACAATAGCCCTTAGTATTGATACAAAAACTCATACAATAACCGACAAAGTCATACAAAAACCAATCCCGTACAATTTTGAATCCTATGTCTTCGAAATACAGATGTCAACTTTTTTGACGTATTCAAAAACAATTTTGTAAGAACTAAATGTAGGCGTCATTCATTATCCATAATATTATGAAGCAAAAGTTTTGTGTGAAGTCAATAAATATGTTCATGAAAGGGATTTTTATCGATCTATCGATCAATGTGTGATTGATCGCTATCCTGGAGCAGGTGAAAGTAACTATGGACATGGATCTTTGTTGTTGAACCGCCTTTACATCTGTAGATTGTAATCTTGAGTCGATATTAATTACGAATCGAAATTACAGGTGCGACTTTGTTGTTGAATGTCGATTGACCTACATACAGATTTTAGCTATCGATTTTTTTCATATCGAAGGAAATGTAAATGGTAATCCTTACTAATATTATAAATGCGAAAGTAACTCTCTCTGTCTGTCGCACTTTCACGCCAAAACTACTGAACCGATTTAAATAAAATTTGGTACACTGATAGTCTAGAGCCTGAGAAAGGACATAGGCTATTTTTTATCGACATACCACACGGGTGAAGCCGCGGTCGGAAGCTAGTGTCAAATAAAAAAAAGTAAGATGCACAAAAGGCTGTTTTTACATAATTATAAAGTTTTCGTGTACAGATACAACTCTAGTAAGAATTCCACTGTTTTATAACTTTGTGGTAATGGACCACTGAGAAAACATTGAATACTTACCAGATTATAAGTATTAGAGACCCAGCTAAATTAAAGTTTTCGGCTCAGAACTTCAGTCTAGCTGAAGTCTGGTGCTGGTGGCAGAACAGTATATGAACGAGAGGACACTGATGTTCTCTAGTTCAAACGGGTTTGACGTAGAATGTGCACTTCGCAAAATGTGCACTTCGTAAAATGTGCACTTCGCAAAATACGCACTTCGCAAAATGTGCAGCAGTACCTTTGTACTCATATTATAATTATGTTGTATCTCTATGTATTTTACTGTGTGTACATAAATAATAAAATAAATAAATAAATGTGCACTTCGCAAAATACGCACTCCGCAAAATACGCACTTCGCAAAATACGCACTTCGCAAAATGTACACTTCTCAATACAAACTACACATAATATGATGCGGTTTCAAAATTACTTTGATAACCCATGGTATCTAAAAATATTGGATAGCTTCATATCTCTGACTGACCGACTCCTTGACAGTTTAAAAGTGCCTGTAAATGGTTTAATTGAAATAAATGCTTTGATTTCGAGTTTATTCGGCGTTTCTCGGTTAGTGTATCGAGTCGCTTTTTAGGGTTCCGTATCCAACGGGTTAAACGGGACCCTATTACTAAGACTCCGCTGTCCGTCCGTCTGTCTGTCTGTCTGTCTGTCCGTCTGTTACCAGGCTGTAACTCATGAACCATGATAGTTAGACAGTTGAAATTTTCACAGATGATGTATTTCTGTTGCCGCT
The DNA here is from genome assembly GCA_949152455.1 of Lithophane leautieri. Taxonomy (NCBI): domain Eukaryota; kingdom Metazoa; phylum Arthropoda; class Insecta; order Lepidoptera; family Noctuidae; genus Lithophane; species Lithophane leautieri. The sequence continues at coordinate 3,227,784 of OX424479.1, read as the reverse complement.
ATAACAACCAATACAAAAAAACAGAATAAAATATATATTTAAGGGGGCACCCATACAAAAAACGTGATTTTTTTCCCGTTTTTATAGACAATGGTACGGAACCCTTCGTGTACGAGTCCGACTCGCACTTGGCCGGTTTTTTCGAAAGTTTATGGGCTGGTGCGGAGAAGTCTAATTTTATAGATCACTAGCTTATGATTCACGTAAAGCTAAGGTTTTCTGACGCAATAAGACACTTCCTTCACATTCGTAACGCTGAAACTTAATATTGTGAATAAAATTGCTTCTGAATATTCATTGGTTACATGCAATAACATGAGAAGTAGATATAAGTCACGTAGACACGTACAGTTTAATTATTGTACACACGGCTACACAACAAGCTATACATTTCCAGTTTATGCCGCTCTCGCATTGTATAGGATTTCCGTACAATGCGAGGTCAGCTTATACTGGAAATGTATAGCTTGATGTGTAGCCGTGTGTACTGAGATGACATCACAAGTGACTAGATAATACTGTGTAAATAATTAACATATCTTAGTACTAGCTGCGTCCCGCGGTTTCACCTGCATAAGTCACGATCCCGTGAGAATATTGGGATAAGAAGTATCCTATGTTCTTTTCCAGGTCATGGTCTATCCATTCATCCAAATCCATTCAGCCGTTTTAGAGTGAAAGCGTAACAGACAAACAAACAAACTCTCTTTCGCATTTTATAATAATACTAGCTTCCGCCCGCAGCTTCGTCCGCGTGGTATGTCGATAAAAAGTAGCCTAGGTCCTTCACCGGGATGCCATTTATCTCCTTGCCAAATTTTATAGAAATCCGTTTAGTAGTTTTGGCGTGAAAGCGCGACAGACAGACAGACAGAGTTACTTTCGCATTTATAATATTAGTAAGGAAGTAAGGATAATAAAATAGCGGTAAGTACGTACCTACCTACATTGTATTACTGATTTTTTATTACTAAAAGTACCGATATCTGTATATTTCATTACAAACAGAACACTTCAATTTGTACATTATTGTATAGATTTACAGAAACGCCATGTTATTTTATTTATATTTATTCTAAGTTCCTTTTAACCTTAAAACTAGTAGTGAAAACTGCTGTAACGTAATTGATACCAGTTCAAAAGTTTGTTTCTAAATAATTAGATAAATAAAACACACTTTCGCGTGTTTCATTCGGTGCCGACTCCAATTACAAATAGGTAAACAAATTAATGAGCTTTCTTATTTCTTAATGTTTGTAGGCATTTTCTATAGCCTACAAAAAGGGTGACACGGTTTTCAGAATCTGTTAGGTAAAGTGCTTGCTCGGGTCAAATAGCCTCTTCTAACCGTCTTGACTGTTTAATGGCCGATTCCTATAATTTACGGACCGTTATTGGTTAAAGTTTAGACTCTTGTATCTTTACCGATAATGAAGCAAAGACCTCATAGCTTTGCATAGTAGACCCTCTCATATGGAAGTAGCTATCGCATGTAAAATTAGCTTACGAATCTATTTATATGCCCAGTTTGGCAATAAAAACTGCTACCATTAGTTCCGAAACGATTTGTTTTTGTTTATAGGAACCGAGCATTAGAAATTCATCAAGAGTGTCCGTGGAGTTTCTTGCCCGTTCTTCTCCATAGGTACCTACTATGCTTTGGAATGGGCAACTAGCTTCTTATTTCTAACTGACAGATTCCTTGACAATTCAAAAGTGCCTTTTTTTTTTTTTTTTTTTTTGAGGGTGGGAAATCATCCAATGACTTCTCCCGCTCTGGGCGGAGCGGAAGGGCGTGTCAGACTTTTACTGACTAAAACCCACCCGTGTTCCTTCATTTGCCTGTTGCCAAGGTCCCGGTATCCCTTTCGGACTTTCCCGCAACCCTGGCAGGCATCGGTCCTATTGGACCCCGTCATTTTTGCTGACATCTCTTTGAGGCGCGCGTGGAACACGACGCGCCATCGACCCGGGCCTGGTCCTTATCGGACGGCGAGCTGCCCGTTGCTCGCCGTCCGCAAGCCCGCGCCTATGGTGGCCGGAAATCCGCCTGGGATTCCCGACGCCCAGGGCGTCTCCAACGGCGGCGGTTAGGGGCGTGAGGGCGCAAACTTTGCCTTTCCCTCACGCGTTCCGCCTCCTCCTTCGCGAGCATTACTGCTTCGCAGAAGGAGGTGACGGCTTCCCATGCCCTCTCGCTCCGTACCATGGCCTGAACCAGGGCCGGACGCGAGAGGTCACCGCCGCCAATCGCCTCCGCGAGGACACGGCGGTGCTCCGCCCAAGCAGGGCACACCTCAACCGTATGCTCCACCGTGTCCTCCGGGCGATCCACACAGTGGTGACACCCGGGCGTTTCCTCCCGCCTAATCCTACACAGGTACCTCCCGAAGCTGCCATGTCCGGTGAGGACCTGTGTCAGGCGGAAGGTGAGGACGCCGTGGCGCCTCTCTATCCACTCCTCAAAGAGGGGACTTATCGCCGCTATTGTGGCGTGCCCAAATTCAAAAGTGCCTGTAAATGGTTTAATTGAAATAAATGCTTTGAGTTTGAGTTTGAATGAAACTGAACGTAATAACCACTTCTAAATAGAGTTCAAGACCTGTCAATGTCAAAATTAAGGTCAAAAGATTAAGGTTCGTCAATTGTCACTTAATAGCCGTGAAAAGTCGTCTGTTCTTACTGTTTTGAAGCTTATAGTTTTACCTAATTAGGCCTTTATATACCTATTTGTCTTAAAATACTTTTGTGCCCAGTGATCCAGTGGTAGCAGCACTTACGAGTTGCAAGTCGTACGTTCGAACCCTGACAGGCACTTTATTTCATCAACACTGCTCTCAAAACGGTGAAGGAAAACATTATGAGGAAACGGGCATGTTCTAGAACCAAAAATTCTATAACATGTGACATCTACCAACCCGCACTGGGCCCGCGTGGTGGATTACGGCTCACTCCCTCTCACTGAGAGGAGGCCTGTGTCCCAGCAGTGGAGACATTACAGGCTGAATATGCTATGTTATGCTATGCGTCTTCTGCAAGTGAAGGCTACCAATCATTTAAGTGTTAAGATTAAATAGAGTTGCCCTGTAAAATATCTTAAGTTTATCTATATTACTTTACTGTCGGCCCTACAATAATAATGTTGAGTTTTGTTTATTTTTGAATTTGTTAAAGTTAGTAATAAATTACGACCTACATAGATTTAAATACGAGTAATGAAGGGCACTAAAGTAGGTACATAAAAAATTAACGTATCAAACCAATAAATACATGTAACTATATGGAAGCTTAACTCAATTAATCGAATTACTCCAACAAGATACCTTAAATACTAATTAATCTTCGGTTTCCCCATGATTACCCCAGATTTATAATTATAATTAATCTTATTGCCCCAATCTTAGTAGCTTGATTGGTAACAAATCTCTCTCGATGATCCGAACCATTTTGTCTAATTTCCTGTACCATATAAATGTAATTAGTGCTACTTAACGGTAGATGGCGCTGATCTGATTATTGAGCGGTAATGATGTGGTGTTGCCAGATGTCTTGATTTTGAGTAGGGTTGCTCTAGCTAGTGATGTGATGATTCCGCGATTGTTATTGGCTTGCCCTAGGTAGTACTGATATTATATCTTTTTGCATTTTTATTTTTACGATTTCACGATGTTTTTATTGATACATTCAAAACTTATGAAATACAAGGCTTGTTCACAAATGATTTATTAATTAGTAGGAAATGCTTTTTACTATATCATTTCATTAAAAAGCTTTTATTGTAAAAACCTAACCATTTTTAATTTCACATGCCCGAAATTCCCCTCCAAACTCCGCAATTTGCTAGCAGCTGGCAACACTAATGGACGCGTGTTGCGCAAGCGACGACAAGCGGTGACCATGCCGCGTTGAAAGAAACATAGTTTGTTTTGATGATCTTTCAACAAAGTGCTGGATATTTTTATTCGGCGTCTGGTTGGACTGGAAAAGGTTCAATTTGTTCGTTACGTGATGCTATTGTTTTATTAATTTTTACGGCTTTAAGTCTCTCGTCACTAAGGTTATAAAAATAAGCTCCGAAATGACGTTGTAAAGAGCGGCATCGAAAATTTCAAAGGGGCGTTGAAATGATTTCATGCTTACAGTTCAGCCGTTTGCTTTTAAGGTCAAGGCTCGGGCGGACTGGCGCGACGCGACTCTAACAAAACAATTTCTAAGAAAACTTCCAAGGTATAACAATCACAGGCGTCGCGTCGCGCCGTCACGTCGAGCCAGTCTGCAAAGGCTTATTCCTGAATATAGACTTCTTAGTTCTTACATTACGATTGAAGAAAATACCCCAATGAAATACGCACAAAAACTCGACGACAGGGCTTAAAACGGCCACTTTGGCGGAATTTACACCAAATATGAATTGAATTGAGTACAACATATGACGTAGTATGTACAGTAAAGCAGTATGTGCGGGAAAGTCCGAAAGGGATACCGGGGCCCTTGGCAACAGGCAACTGATGGAACACGGGTGGGTTTTAGTCAGTAAAAGTCTGACACGCCCTCCCGCTTCGCCCAGAGCGGGAGAAGTCATTTGATGATTACCCAACCTCAAAAAAAAAGAAGGGGGGGCTTAAAACGGCCACTTTGGCAGAATTTACACCAAATATGAATTGAATTGAGTACATATGACGCAGTATGTACAGTATGTACAGTTAATTGAGTCAAATTAGAGGAATTGCTAATGACAGCTGGGAATTCAGGAAATGAATTGCTTTTAGAGGCATTGCTAATGTGCCCGTTTTAGAACCCCATGTTAGTCACTAACCACACGAAAAAGTAAAAAATAAACATTTTAAAGAGTAATGGAGTCTCTTCTTCATTCTTCTCCATGCGAGGAAGGAAAGAAAGATTAGAATCAATTATAAATATTTTTCTGTAAACAATGAAGTTCTAAAGTGCCTTATTGCCCATTTGAAATAAATTATTTGATTTTGACTAGAAGGACTACTGCTTGCCTTAGGACTGACAAGTAAGTTGTTGTCAACCAAAATGTAACCGTAAAATCGATGAAATGTGGCTGCAGCAAATTTTGGTACACAGTAGAAAACTCACTATGTTGCCATTGCGGAATATTCATTTAGGTTTTGAATACTTTTACTTTTTCCGTGATGCGACATTGTATGTTTGAATAAAAAAATGTGTTTTTGTGAAATGATATCAGTATAAATGGTAACGTATACTCACATGAGCGTACTGGAACCCGCAAGCATCCATGCAGAGGTAGAGGCAGGTGGACACCCCCTGGATCGTCAGGAGGCCGACCTTGTACGTCGCACGCTGAAGTATCGCTGGTGACAAAGGAAAAAAACTATTAGATAGGCCTACTGGTGGTAAACAAAGATGGCGATGTAAGTCAGTAAACCTAAGTTACAGCACCTAAAAACAAATGTATTAATAAGTTTAAAAAAAAGTGCTACAAAATAATTATCTATTCAAGTACAGGAAATACTTATATCGATTCCTTGCGTATCGATCATATTCGCGTTTGTCGATACATGCGTTCATCACATCGATGCAAAAACAGTAGCTATAGCATTTTATTACTCGGTTGGTGAAACTGGTGTATGGCGTTCTAGTGCAAGGATGAAATAAAATATAAATCAATCAGTCTGGGTCATTTAGACGATTCAAATAATGATCTGCTGTGACAAACACAATGAATAGCAATCACAGGTAGCCATCAAAATATATACGCATTTCATTTCAACGCATACGGTTTCGTTCTACGAGCAATTTCAAGCTGTTAGAAACCAGTAAACGCGTAATATCATCTCAACCATCTGCACTTAAGCTAATACCAGTTCAAATACATTTATTCACAGTCGTTTAAAGATATCTGATTGTTAAAGACGCGACCGCATCCCGTTTTATTTGTCGAGAAGCAACTCCGGGGCCATCCAACATGATCTAAGGTTCAAAACGTTTCCTCATAATAAATATTACAAGCACATTTACTACAAGGAAGTGAACAAACACCACGACATTTCAACTTGAAAAGAGCTCATTATGAAAAACCATAACTGTCATTTTACACAATCGAGTAAAAACAAATCGGAACATCTTTCACAACTCTAAATGCAAGATAATCTTAAGTATAAATAAAGCGCGTTCCACACTCATTGAGTCGACTAAAATGGCGATCTTAATAGTTGGCTATTTGCATGACAACACTATTCATGCGACTAATGTTGCCAGTAACAAATTCAACGCGCTTCAAATGCTCTCCGTAAATATGGTAGGTTTAAATGAGGAAAATGAAAAATATGTTAAGGTCAAGACTTGCTAGAAAATATTTTACATAACAATGTGTCATTTATGTCATGTGCCAATGACCTCATGAGTGGTTCATATGGGATGTTGTATAATACAACATTGTATAATACACACGTCGGGGTAACCAATTTAGAGGTATAAAGAACAGGGTGTAAAGTTTACTTATCCTCTATAGAAATGGGAGGATCCTCTGAGCAAACGGGTGTTGTATCTGGCGGGCAACTGGCCACCGATTGTATATATGTTGTGCGCGTGGTAAACTATAATTGCGCGATGCAGGATTTTGTGTGACGTCATGATTTTGTGTGTCGTCAGGTCTTTGATGCATAGTTCGCATGTGGCGATGTAGATGCAGCCACAATAAAATGTGCTATGTGGTGCTCTCTTCGACGTCTATGGAATGAAGTGCTCTGCCTCTGCAGCCTTGCACTCATCATTTCAGACGAATGTCGTCCACTGTTCGAAATGCCTCCCCAACCATCGTCACTTCGGCCGGTTATGTGCTTCTCCATACAGCGGATGCCTTCACGCTAAAACGGCTGAACGAATGTGAATGAAATTTGGCACATAGGTAGACCATAACCTGGGATAGGACATAGGATACTTATATCTCGGTTATACTTCCCGTAGGAGAGTTTGCGACATCCACGTGGGCGAGGCCAGTGGCAAAAGCTACTCTACATAATATGTTGTCAAATGTGACTGCTACTAAATTATCCCAGGCAGATAAATAGTTTAGTGTTAGGTTAGCATCGGCTTCCGAATTTACCCCACTGGAAAAGCACGAGCACAAATGCATGAATACTTTAAGCTTTACAATTATGGTGATCATAATAGCTATATTGAGGAGCTGGTGGCTACGTAATAACAGCCGCACGGGTCAATCCCTCAGGTTAAGCTACGCTTGCCGCGGGTGGTCCGTGGATGGGTGACCATCTTTACATACCGAGACTCCTCCGTGCCTCGGAAAGCACGTTAAGCCGTTGGTTCCGGCTGTCATTAATGGATCTTTGACAGTCGTCACGGGTCGTCAGAAGCCCGAAAGTCTGACAACCAGTCTTACCAAGGGGTATCGTATTACTCAGTTACTGGGTTGTGGCGGTCAGATAGGCAGTCGCTTCATGTAAAATACTGGTATTCAGCTGCATCCGGTTAGACTGGAAGCCGACCCCAACGTAGTTGGGAAAAGGCTAGGCAGATGAATTATGTTGATAATAATAAAACTGGCGATAACACCTGCAGCTCCGTTTCGAGACAAATATTAGCTTTCAAATCTAACTGTGAGTAATATTTGTCAATCATCTTGGGAGTCGTTAGTGTTTGTTTGTATTTCAATGTTAATCCCCGAAACTACTGGACCGGTTTTGGTGTAAGCGCAGGCGCAAGCGCTTTGACGTTGGCTTAACCGCGGTGTAAACTGTTGTAACAGAGATGTGTGAAAATGAAAGTTAGGATGATTGTTAATTCGTATAAATATTTATATCATTATCACATTGATCTTAGAATGGACAGCAGAGTATTTCTGTTTACATTGGTAAAAACAAACCCCGTTCGTTCCTGTCAATATTTGCTTTATTTATTTATTTATTAGGGGAAAACAAACAGCGACACATTACATTATGAAGGAAGAAATACAGAAAAAAAAAAATACGGCCAAATGTGTAACCAACAACATTTTCCACGGAATACAAATAAAAAATTATCTTTACAAACTATGCTATTTATACTAAAACCTATAAGCAGGCTTTAAGTTGACATGTCTATGGAAACTAGATTCTACACAGATGGACACCTACTCCACAAAGGAGCTTCATGGATCCATAGAAAGCCAATGTAAAATTGGTGGAAAACCTATTGCTTAAATCAGGATGCACTTAGAAATTCCTGATGATAAAACCCAAATCTACTTAGACCGACCTCGACTTGCGTAACACACGATCAATCACAATTTGTTTAATTTTGACAATTCAACAATATTCATTGCGTTATTTACGTTGTTGAGCAGACAAATTTTTCTAACGTATGAAGCAATGTATTACCTATATCCTTCAGAATGATTCAGATTAAAATTGATCGTATATTAACTAATCAGGGCGTTGACTCGAACCCAGGACCGTATAGTAATAAACTTTTTTATTTTTTTTGAGGGTTTGTAATCCTCAAGTTACTTCTCCCGCTCTAGGCGGAGCGGTAGGGCGTGTAAGATTTTTACTGACTAAAACCCACCCGTGTTCCTTCAGTCGCCTGTTGCCAAGGTCCCGGTATCCCTTTCGGACTTTCCCGCAACCCTGGCAGGACAGTAATTACACTTGCGACGATTATGATAAATGACGCACCAAAAGTTAAAAATGGAACGTTTCATGTTTACATTCATTTCAAAGTCTCAATCTTCCCCTTATGCCATGCATTGCGCTCTAAACTTTGAATGCAACAGTTTTATAGCTTAGAACCCAAGACGGCGTCCCGACAATGCGTTATTAGCACACCAACATGTGAAGACGTTACTCTAAACGACCGTCCCCCAGCTACTGAGCCATTGTAACTTTGTTTACTGTATTAGAAAACATAAAGGGGGTTTATAGGGAATTCTGAGGTAGATTAGATGGGTTTTACACGACTTGATTCTGAAATTCTTAATATAAAGGCTATGAAGAGAATTAATTGCCTGCGCACTATTGGAGTGTTCATTTTTGATGGAGATGAAATTAGACAACGATAAAGAAATTGCTCAAAGATATTGACCACACTAATATCTCCGAGTAATTTATTTATACAGGAAACTTTTAAGTTCTTATATCTAAACCCAAAATCGGTAATAGTCAGGTTAAATATTGCTAAACAACAGAACTAAACGCTACTAATAGCTGCTTGCTATTAGCGGTCCAACATCTGTGAAGAACGATCGACTTCGAGTCAAACAAATTATCCATAACTCAGTCGTCCACATTCGGTCTAGACATTTGAAAATAGAACAAAGCCACAAACAGGAACTGTTGTAATTAACGCAAAGGAAAATAAACAAGACTTCATTTTGTAATAAAGATGCACCGACTATCTCTACTTGGCAATCTCAGCAGTCCAACTAAGTAAGGTATACAGAAGTTTCATTCACGCATGTGATGAGATATGGCTTTTAATACATTGGCGCCTGGCGCCGAACGAAACCGAAATACTGTGCTTTGCAAGCTCAACAGAGGAAGCTTGACTGTGTCTGAAATTATCTATTGAGTGAAGAATGGAGAACAACATTTGGAATAGTATTTCTTTTTTAAATTGTTATTGTCAGAGAAAGTGAGAACTATTGTCTTGTGAGTCATGTGACCATACCTATTTCTACTTCACATATTGGCGGGATAAGCAAGCTGAAGAGGCAATAGGTCGGCCTTTAGCCGGAGAACTGAGGACCGTTGAGTTTGAGGTGTTCTTGAATGGAGACCATGAATCGGTAAAAAACATAGGAAGTAATCAGGCTTAATGGAGCGATCATGGATTAGGTTGGCAAGGATCGAGATCAGTGACTTGAAATTGGAGAGACAATTTAAATAATTATAATAATCTGATGGTAATGACTTGTTCGTTAAAATTACAGGCTTACGAGGTTTTACTTTCGGAGCATATCAAAGTCAAAGTCAAAGTATTTATTAGTGTGATTTTTGGTGATACAGTAGGTCTTATAATTAGGTTATGGTAAGTCAAAAAACTACCCATTAGCAATCACTATTTAACACTATAAGAATTTAAAATCGATATTAGGTACATACAAATTAACAAAAATTTCAATAGTTAGAATAGGTATAATAAAATTTTATATTATTTAAACATTTAGAATACAATTAATTATTATAATAAATATTCAGAACACGTGTCAAGTGTCAAGTTTTTGAATTAACAAGCATAAATAAATAATTATCATTTAGTTTTTTTAATTTTGTCAAAAAGGAATTCGTCAAATGTTTAGTCTCCGTTTAAATTGTATATGTGTAAACTATGCGCTAGATATCGATGATTGTATAAAGTGGAACTTTTAAAATATTTACACAGTAAGAGATCAAGAGATACCTACAGGGGATGTTTAATTTAATTGTTATTAACACACTGATGTAAGTGACCGAAGTCGTAAATGCTATCGGGATCGGAATCTAGTCAATAATGTATGTTGAGAGGAAGTGAATTGTATTATTCTTGTGATAATATCTTTGTTAGAGGGATATAAGACGATTTGTAACTATTAGTGTCGGTTTGATGATCACGTTCCGGTATTATCACCTGAAATACAGGCCCCAAGCCTAGTTTAGGCACCAGTCTCCCACAATATAATTAATGTATCCACTTTTATATAGAACTCCGTATTTAATTTGTATTGTGGCGAGAAATAAACATTATTCTTATTATATTCTTATTCTTATGTATGCTGAATGTTCTTGAGAACAAAATAGCCGGTCTTACAAAGTTATCAAGTAAAAATGAACGCCTAGGGTTCCTGCAGTTCGTTTTGTCTTTAAACGTAATTCGCATTTTTCTAAGTCACATCTAGTCTTCCTTAGAAATCTTCTCACCCTTGACAAGACTGTCAGAATTGGAAGATATATTTACGTACTTGCATTTAAAACTTGAAATATTCCAACCTTGATTATGTTCAGCCATTTTGTATATCTGTGCAATTGCAAGGATGTCTTAAATTTTTTATAAATAGCTAATTAGTGGCGATATGCACCTTTAGCGTATAATTACTGGACGTTAACACTGCTTTTAATTATCGGTTACCGGTTTCACTACGCATGCTCTGTTAATATCCGCGTGTTTAGTCTTAATTATTGGCAAATTAGAACTTACAATTAATATTGTCAATATAAACGATATTTTCTTGTTTGTTAACATAGGTAAATGATTTTCTATCCTGTATATTTACTTCGTGGTTGTATTCCCACAGATTCTGGTATTCAGCTGCATCCGGTTAGACTGGAAGCCGACCCCAAATAGTTGGGACAAGGCTAAGGCTAGGCTTTTGGTTGTATTCCCACAATTCGCTAAACTTCTTTGATGGGATTTTCAAGTTCACATCATAATTTTTGCCTTTCAGATAATCAAAATCAATTTCTATAAAATGGTAGCTGTTTATTTTGATGAAATAATTAAGCAGTGTTACTGACTTATTCTACTTTGCCCCACCCAGCAGCCCCACAGGTGGTGTAAAGTGAAATGCCTAAAATCTGCCAGTATTCACAATGATTCATTTGAGACGATCAATTTCCGATCAGAAACTCAATCTTACATACAAAAATCGAGGGTCATCATCTGCCTAGCCTTTTCCCAACAATTTTGAGGTCGGCTTCCAGTCTAACTAGATGCAGATAAATATCAGTATTTTACATGGAGCGACTGCCTATCTGACCTCCACAACCCAGTTACGAGGCAACTCGATACCCCTTGGTAAGACTGGTTGTCAGACTTTCGGGCTTCAGACGACCCATAACAACTGTCAAAGATCTACAAATGACAGCCGGGACCAAAGGCTTAACGTGCTTTCCGAAGCAAGGAACAGTCTCGGTATGTAAAGATGGTCACCCATCCACAGACCAACCCCGGCAAGCGTAGCATAACCTGATGGATCGACCCGTGCGGCTGTTATTACATAGCCACGAGGTCCTCAAAACACAAACACCGACCAAAAACCAAGCCAACATACAAAAACCGAGGGTAATAGTTATTTAACCTGTTGGTACCAGCTTATGGCCTGCAGTAATCTGTCATCGTAATAAACCAGGGTCAGTCGTGTCAGGTTTCTCAACACATCTTGTATTTGTTGAATATTCATACAGTTAACTTATGTTAACGAACTTTATGTTAGTTACACATAATAATAATGTCCACTTATGGTTCTTGATTGACGTCTTATTATGTACATTTGTGGTTATTCAATGCTAGATTATTGTCATATTTATTGATAACTAATTTCCACCCGCGGCTTCACCCGCGCGGTTTGTCGATAAAAAGTAGCCTTTGTCCTTCCCCAGGGTGCTATCTATTTCTTTTGGCGTGAAAAGGTAACATACAGACAGACAGATAGAGTTACTTTCGAATTTATAATATTAGTATGGATGGCTGTGTTAACAACACTATATGCATTAGGCCATACAATATAAGCCCTTTTAGGAAGTTTTAATAATATTGCGACAAAATGACACAACATTTTACGCTATTTACAGAACGGTCAGCGTTTTTTTAACTTGACGGGACCAGTAAGACGCATCCATTTTTGGACATCAAAAAATTAATGGTTTGTATCCCCATGAAGCTTGAGGGGCTAGTGCAAATCTTGGCGTTCATTAGATTTATCTAGTCTGGTTAAAACACGCTGGGATCGGTACAGTTAATTAATTCATTGAAGAAACGAGGCTTCTGCCCAGCAGAACGACGAAAAAGGCTATGGATAATACTGACGAAACCCTTTGTATATTCTCGATCTACGTAAAAGCGTTTTGCAAATAAAGCTTTTGTACTTAAATAAACAATGGTTATGCCATCAATAGTCATAGTTAGACCACACACAACCCATCACAAAGTGGAATCAAATAAAATGACCCCCACAAACGCCATTTAAGACACTTGTGTGAAAATTTAGAGATGAGAACATATTCATATTTCGAGTCGAAAGTCAACACTCAACTTTGAACTCCGAAATGCGCAAGGGCAAAATTCGGGACCTTATAACTTTGAACTTCAAAATGCGCAAAGGCAGCACGGAAGCTTATTGTTATTAAGTTCAAGTCATGTCAAGTGCTCAATGACCCTCAAGTAGATGTGTTAATATGATTGTCATAAATAAGAGGCTTCACAAACAAGGTCGGGCCCGTGCGAGCAGGGTGGGGCGCGTTTGTTGCCTCGTTGTGTTTTTGTTTGGCTCGGATTTCTCGTTACTGTACGTTTTTTGATTTTGTAACTATTTAGTGCCTTTTTCCAAAAGTTTGGTTTTCTTCGTGCCTCCGGTTACGAAAGATTTTCCTCCAAATGATACTTTTTATTTATTTGATGGTGTTTGGTGGCTTACGGCTAACAATAACGCACTTCTCCAATCGACTTTCGTTTCTTTGTTTTTTTCTTTCTTTACGGGTTCCAAGACAAATCTTTTCTCTAGGATACACCGAGGTTATTTTCTCGGTGTTCTACCGGTTTATTGCTAACTCAGTACTGTTTAGTTTTACTGTGGGTATTTTTGATTTCAGTGGCTGAGAATCACGGTGGCCACGTCTCATCACGACTCCCGTTCATAAGCCAGTGTATCGTTAACGTATCGGCGCCCTCGGCTTTCTTCAGATGCGCTGGCGCCGCTGACAATGTGCGGGTGAGGCAGTAGGTGAATTAAGTGCCGCTTTTGAAAGGAAAGTTCTTTACTTCGTGAACAGATGGAATTCATTTTTTTTTTTTTTATATTTTCGCCGGTTTTCATTCCGCGGGTTCTATAACGTATTAAAAGATTTGGTCAGAGTGTCTGGATACTAAGTAATTCTTGAAGGAAGTTTACAGAAAATTCTTTCTGTATTTTTTTGGTTCGAGGATTAAGTTTTCATGGTGGAAGAGTCTTTTAAAGTATTCGTTCCTGCTTATTATTTAACTACGTGCTTTTTTTCAAAATTAATACATTATATGAAGAACCCCATGAAAGGGTACACGACTTTTAACTTCGGAAGTCATATTCCATAATTTCAATACCCTAAATGATTCTACCGAGAAACCCATTACATAATTACTCCAGAAGTGATTTAAGTACTCTGCTTATACATAAGTAGCAATATTTAAAAAGAGCCTAAAATACTGCCATTCATTTTTATCGTACAGTTTATCAAGACGGTGACGAAGCAACATCACACAATTTGTCGGACACAATTTGCAACAGAAATTATGATCGTTTATAAATTAAATTAATTCGGGTTATTAAAAAAAGATACTGCTTGAAGGTCTTGTAGAATCCTTACTTAATATTATAAATGCGAAAGTAACTCTGTCGGTCTGTCTGTCTGTCTGTCGCGCTTTCACGCCAAAACTACTGAACCGATTCAAATGAAATTTGGTACATAGATAGTCTAGAGCCTGAGAAAGGACATAGGCTACTTTTTATCGACATACCACGCGGGCGAAGCCGCGGGCGGCACCTAGTGATATATATATGAGTGTAAGGGCGATAGAATGGTGGTCGGTCAGTGCGCATAGTATCATTCTAAGCAAAATATTAATCGGTTTATTTAATTAAATCCATATGAGTTTATGGGATACTAGCTGCGCCCCGCGGTTTCACCCGCATAAGTCTCGATCCCGTGGGAATATCGGGATAAAAGGTATCCTTTGTCCTTTTCCAGGTTAAGGTCTACCCATGTGCCAAATTTCATCTAAATCCGTACAGCCGGTTTAGCGTGAAAGCCTAACAAACAAACGCACTTTCGCATTTATAATTATAATTAGTTTAGGATAGTTAGGATTATAATATAGTTAGGGATAAGTAATTAGGATTGATAATCTGTTCGATTATTAATCTCGTTACTATTATGTCTAAGTTAGAGTTTTCAACCAAACGAAGGTTTACAATTATTTATATGAAAGACACCAACTCATTGTAACTGCATAAACAGATTAAATAATAAAACAAATTATTTAAAAACAAAAAACCCGGCTGCAAAATTCTGTAACTGAAAAGAGAAAAACAAGCATTGAACTTTGTTTTATGTAAGGCATTGCAGGCGGGGACAATCAAAAGTTACACCATATTTCAGGTTATTGTTTTATTTTAAGCTTTTAGTTTTATTAATCTACGTATTTGGAATATGCAATTTACTAGATTTCATTTGATACCAATATTGTTGTAATAAAAAAAAAACGTTCCCCTCCCTTTTTTTGTATCAATTGCAGATGAAATATTTTTTTTTATAGCCTATGTCACTCCCACAATTAAGACGAACCTAACGACACCTTGTATGTTAAAATACATAAATCCGTTTAGGCTACAGAGCGTGCCAAAGAAATAGACATACATACATACATACCCTCGAAAAACATTACCCTCCTTCTGGGGCAGTCGGGTAATAACAAAAAAGACACCTCTAGACATTTATAGCCATTATTATCCATTTTCAAACAAAAATAATCATGTAACCAAGTCGATAAACATAGGTTATCGAGAACTTAGAGCTAATTCACGTTAAACAGCCGTGAATGGGGTGTTTTGTGCAATTTGCCAACACTGAGAGGCAGTGAGTGGCCGCCAAGATAGTAATGGCGCGAGCGATTGAAGGCTAGTGAGGGGATGTGGTCGATTATTATAAAGATTATCGATTAATTAATCTTTAACTTGATTTTATGACGCTGAAAACTAGGTTAAACGGACAAAGATGTGGTTTAGATTTGTAAATGCAGTTTTGATATCAAGGAAAGAGAAACTCGGTCTTAATATTAATTTTCATTAGAAACTACATTGAAGAATGATGAGGAACAAATCGAGGAAAGTTTAAAACAAAATGGTTTCGCAATATATGCAATCACGTGAAAGTAATTATCATTTCAATTTATCGATACCTGCACTACTTTAGCTTTACATTCAATTTGCCCCCGAGGAGTAACTCACTAAATTGATACAAAATCACCCTTAAATATATATGATCGACGCTAAACGACTCTAGTCGACTAAATAACAGACTTTAGCCGATGTTAAGTGAAAATAAAATGGAGTTCGGAGTTGATTTAATATTAGGGTTGCTTCTGAGAGCTTACTGTAATGGCATCGCATAAAAAAGTAGAATGTGCCTGTTCAAAAAGTGTAATAAGTTCAAAGAGTATGAATATTTTAATAAATATTGTTCGAAAATGATAAATATCTTCAAAATTAATAAAATATCCATAGCAATATGTTTATAGCCCATTCTAAATAATAAACGAAGAGAAACTCCTAACAAACTTCATTGATTCACCGTGAAACTTACTATAAAAGACAATTTCACAGCCTTCGATCAACTGATCGAAGGCTATGAAATAATTGTAAAAACTTAATCATAGATCCACGTCCTCTAGATGGCGCTAGTTGCGCAAGCGCGTAATAGCGTTCAGTCACGCGACGACCACACACGAGTGTGGACGTGTCAAGAGCGGAGCAATCACTGTTATTTATCTAATTAGCGCTCGGATAAAGCGGGCATGAGTATTTTTCATTATTGTAGGGTTCAAGTTGGTAATGAATGACGTGTTTGGATGAGATAGGTTGGAATGTATTTGTATTATTAGTAGTTAGAGGTAGATAATCATTTTGAAAAATTTCTTTAAATTTTTCTGTTTAAATAATAAGTCGCCTTATGACTCTAATTGATTAGTTTTAGGTGCGTGCTTCGTTACCACATTTACGCTAATCATATTAAGAGATTGTAACTTGCAATTGTGCATTATTTGTTACAGGCATGTTACTATTTCTCAAAACTAAATATCAGGATAAAAAATGATACAAGAATATCTGATCAAGTATTATCGACTAGTAATGTAGACGCGGAGATTGAGACATTATCGCTCTTTGTACTCGTAGAATACTGCTAATATTTTCTGCATCTGTTTAGACTGGAAGTCGAGTTAGGGAAATGCTAATATAATCACTACGCAACACAGGCGACTGCAACTCGAGTCCAACGATTCTCCTAATATCATCGTTCGTTTTGTTTGCGTGTCTAAAGTATGTCACAGTTTTTAAGGTGTGTTCATTTCTCAAATATTTAAAACTTGTATCGGTTGTTTACAAACAATATTTCAATCAGCTTACCAAACACTTTGGAGCTATCAAGTATCCATTAAAATTATACCAAGATTTATAGATTCAAACGGCCAAACCCGATTCGAGATCTCATTTCCTCCTGTTAAACTGGCATCTTAAGTAGCCAGTGTAAATATAACGGTAAGTTTTTATCAGCTAGTCACCTCTTCACCTTCGTTTATCAGTTACTGTGACGTAAGATAGCTGTCTCATTTTTACCGCATTTATCTTAAGATATCCGCGGTCTTCGGAATTATTTGTGTAAAAATGTTAAGCGGGAGGTTATTGTCGTAAGAATTTAATTAGGAGAGGTCGCCTTGGTCTGTTGTGATAGAAGGAATATGATTTTACGGGTATTTGATAGTTAAGATGACAATGGTTGAAAGGTGTTTTGAAAAAGCTGTATTCTAAACTTAATCTGAACTGAGATTATGTAATTTTTGCTAAAAGGGTTTGACAATGCAATTGATTTATCAAGGACCTCTGACGTCAAAGTTATATAACGTTGCACCAAAAACAACTCAACAAAAAAAATAGTTGAAACTATTCCAAACCAATCGATCAATGCTCCGGAAAATCTGAGTCAACGAACCAACTACGTCAGAACCAACGTCAGGAATTTCATTACTCCAAAAAACATTAAGCAACTTAATGCCAGGTTAACAAAGATAGATAATAATGTATCAAGACAGGTCAAGTAATGAAATTATAAAGTGTAAGATAAAACCAAAGCTGGTATAAATAATAATTACGGAGAAAGTTGGTAGCATTGAGGTGCACTGAGGCCGGTTTGGGCCCACCGTAGCGACGATTAGATTATGACTGAAAATATTTGGTCTTATGCTTTATTAAGTAGTTTGTCATTGGGATTAGAGATTATAGCTGCCCTATCTATAGATATTGGGACACTTGAGATCGTAAATGATGTGCCTCTGGGAATGAGAAAAATATAGACTGTAGCAGGTTTATGATCCTTAATTAGTTGTAAGAAAGTGGGAAGTGGTTGGTTTAATAACAGGCTGGAGTAGAAAGCTGGTAACGTACTACTGTTTAATAGATTCTTTCGTAATCATCACTTCTGTATTACCCTTTGGACTTTGAAGGCGTGACGGTGACTTTTCTTGATAAATACCGGTGACTATTAAATACGTTGAACATCATGGTATATTAGATCCTAAGCTTGGAAATGAACTACGATTAGAAGAGTGTTATCCAAATTAACCAGTTCCATCAGAGTTATAACTTTAATGATATTTTTACAATCGCAGTTAACAATAATAGTGTATCCCATAAAAATTAATTATAATAGTCATAAATAATAATAATAATAATAAATAAAAATATAAAAAGAAATTGTAGTCGTAAAAGTTTGCTTAAAATTCTTTTGACATTGTCGCGACAGATTTTACGGGATTGTCCTCATCAAATCGCTAACGGTCGCTATTAATTGATTTATGTTCATTGACCGTGACAGATAGACCGCAAATTGTCGCTAACTATCAATTTCTTATAGCACCGCTTCAATTGTGCACATAAATCACACAATTCTGGATAGTTTAAAAGTCAATAAGCTAGATTTGGTAATGAAAATATTTGCCGCTTGAAACTTTTATTTAGTGAATCTTAAATAAATCTTTATTGAGTGCCGAGTGAGTGAAGGCCGGCGGAAAATTGTGGAATTACATTTTTTTTTAATACAATGTCAATGTGATGAAATGACGTAGACATTAGAGCCGCGTCAAATGGACTTGAGTGGTGGTGCGGACTCTAATAAAGTGGTATATTATTTTTTATCTCTCGTACATACGTAATTGGAATGCCAATATTGTTTATGAGTTTAATTAAATAAGATCTTATCGTAGGTTTGTTGTGAATATGTAATTAGAAAAATAACTGATTTTATGAATAGAAACGATTAAAGATGAATATTTATTATTAGATTTGCATCAACGACGCTTTGATTGAGATTGAATTAAGTGTAGGTAGTCACTGTAGTAGTTTTTATAATGTAAAAAATAAATTCTATTAGTATTAAGTGTCTATTTCCACTTATCTACTGACGAAAGGTTAGCCAAATGCATATAATAACATTCCCAGCACGATTAGAAATACATTATCGGCTACTCATACTCTATGAATCATATCATAATACGCCCACAAACACATGACAAGGAACTGCACGTGACACTCTCACGATTCTGTCAGTTTATAGGTTCCGAGGTCGATGTTCGGCCTTGTTCGGCGATTTTCGCGCGACTTCGCTCATGACGTCACTCGCAGCACGACGACGTGCTCGTGCGCACGTATGGCACCCCTCTAGTGACGTACGCGAGTAAATATCGATAAAAGCGGAACAGTTATTGTTTAAACAAGGTTTCGTCATATGTATACGTAACTGTAAAACAATTGATTTTCTCGTGATTGTTGTAAGTGATGAGAAGGTTGCGGTATCAATTGTCATGTCTATACTTGTATGGTAACGTGGTTTATTATTTTATTTATTGATTGGAACTTAGTCATTTATGACTTATTTACGCATGGATGTGATATGGGCTAGACTAATTAGGTGTAAACCACAAGGGTGCGTGTATTCATATTTATGTTTTTTCTTTTTGGCAATTTGATCAAGTTGATTAATGAATGTTAGCATTATTGTCCACGTGAAATTATGCCTACCACTAAACCAAGAGTTTATTACATGACAGTGCGATTAGTAGATGTCTAGGACAGTTATACGGCGTCGGTTTGATAAGAATAGCGCCGTTAGATCTATTTTAACACGAGGCCGAGACAAAATGTCGTTTGTAATCGTGAACGCCAGATGACTCACAATTAGTCGTATTTACGCGTCATATAATATTTCGCGGGCACGCGTAGGACGAAGTTTATCGATACCTATTCTTGATTTAACTATTCTTTGTTGTCCCATCACTAAAGTTGTTCCGATTGTATATTTTTGACTAAATATTATCAAAAGACATTTGTTAATATTTTTATGAATGGGTAAATTATTCATAACTGAATATATTTTGCAAATGATTTCAATATGTAAATGAGAAGCGGGTTGCGCTAACAAATTATTGCCGGGCAAGTTTGATGTACGTGGTTTGAATTCTTTAAGTGTGGTTATCTTGACCCAGACTCGGTAGACACGCTGATATGTTTTTGATGCAGACAGATTGCCCGATAAGAAGAAGATTTGAACTCATGAATGTTGAAGAAGATAAAGTATGGTTTTCTTACTTTCATTTCTCTATTCTTATGTTTTGGAACGCGGTGAATTTTGTAATGATTTGAATATATATTAGTGTTATTGGGTTTTTCTATCTAGAATTTCTCAGTAGCAGCCTGGAGTCTGGATCTGTGCCCGGTTGATGGCAATAGGCTCGACCCCTATTACATGGGACTTAAAACTTAACTGGCGAAATATGGGTGTACTACAGATACACCTCTGCCTAACCCTTCGGGAATTACAGACGTGATATTATTTTATATTATTAGCAAGTAGGATGGTATCCCAAATTTTTTATGTACTTATACTACTTAGCTATCACCATGCTGATAGACTCAGAATATTTGAGTATTCAATGCCAAGTAATATATCGATAGACCTGAATGACAACACTAAACAAACGTTCCGCATCATTTTAACTCGTGGTATGCTTTGAGACAATTATATTCGTACCTATGTATATAAATACATTATGTAATTATTTACATAACTGTCATACGAAGTGTTTAAATATTACGAGTATTTGTAAGGTCAGTAGAACAACTCTTTACTCTAGTATATAGATCTCTGATGATACTGATGGGCATAAGGCCAGCCCATAAGGTTTTTTTTTCTTTTTTTTTTGGTTAAGTATTTCCTACAACGACTACGTTCGCGTAGAAGTCGTAAGATAGAAAAAACCTCATTTTTATGAAACTCGCTCGGCCCCCGACCCACCGCGTTCTTTCTGACTTTTTTCTTCTTGCTCGGCTCCTTAAGGTCATAGCGTGATGTTAAATAAAAAGCCTATATAACCTTATCAAATAATTGGGTAATCAAATGCAAAAATAAATTTTCAAATCCGACTGTTGTTAGATCGAGAGTCTAGCACGTTCAAACCAACAAACTCTTCACCAATAGTTATAATTTTGTGTTGCTGCGTATCTGTTTGGATTCTTTGGAGCTATAAATGTCTGTCATATTATCATATGCATGAGTGTTCAAGATTTACACGATAAATTTTATTTTATTAACCGACTTCTTCAAAAAGGAGGTGGTTCTCAATTCGTCTGTTTTGTTTTTTGTATGTTTGTTACGCGAATACTCCGCCAACTATGAATCGATTTTGATGATTCTTTTTTTGTTTGGTAGGTCATGCTTCCGAGGTGGTCCCATATAAATTTTATTAACGTTGCTTGCGTAGTTTTTGAGTTAGCTTCAATAATTACGTATTTTTCCCACTTAGACTATTATGATGAACGATATCTTATTTGACTCCGTCACTGTTATTTACAAATTCGGAAGTCGATGGCAAAAAAACATTTTTTTTAGTTTTTTTTGGAAGTCGGTTGTTTTCATACTTTTCAATATTTTACAGTATTCTTCTTGACGTTATCATAATTTCAGATGTTGCTGCCAAGTAAATACGATTCGACTATTGCATTACATAGTAGTTCGCTGGCAAGGCTCCCTGTTGCCATGCTGTCTTCGAAATGTTACCTACCTAGGTAGGGTGAGTAGGGTGGGTAGGTAGGGTAGGTAGATGGTAGGTGCCCCGTAGATAAGTACTAAGTGTTACACGTGCGAAGCCAGAGCAGACAGCTAGACATACATAAAATTAAATGAGTGTCCTTGATCGTTAACGTAATTCGATCTCCTATCTCGTTTACGATCGGAATCATCTTCTTATCAATAGTGTGATCAACATGTATCTAGTAATAAAACAGCTCTTAAAACTTCTGTTTGTTTCTCCCAGGATTGTCGTAAAAACTCCATACCTATAAAGGTTTTTTTTTTCTGTTTATACCGATTCTAGTTCTAGGCCTCCCACTATTCTCCCATCCTTTTTGCCTTTGTTTTTCTAATCGTCAATTCTTCAGGAAGATATTTACCCCAACTTATTTTTTTTTAAAGATGTGACCAATTTTCTTCATAACCCATACTTAAGTTATGATGGTCTTTCAGCCATTTTGAAGAAGCATTTTCTGTTTCTCTAATTCGTTAGTCTCCTTAAACTTTTTCCTATTCCATAAACGACATTTGACTCTGGGTGTTTATTAAGACTATGGCCAAAGAATTAGCATTGCCATTCAACGTGGCAATGCTGCCAGTCGTCTGGGCACGTTTCCGGATGACAGCGATGCGGACGAATACTTCGACGCCTAAGGGTCCCTTTGTTTTTATATTTATTGGTATAGTTAGTTAGTCCTTTTAGTTTTAGTTTTTTAGTTAATTTAGTATAATAAGTTACTTAATGTAAATGTACATATCTAATCTGAAATAAAATAATAACTGCTTAAACTATTGTATAACTACATTTGATTTGTTTTTTTTTTATACAATCTATCTAAGTAGGTATCTACTTCGCAAACAGTGAAAGTGTTAGTGTTCTAAAGAAAGCACCCTGTATTTAGCAGTGGATGTAAATCTCCTGTTAAAAGCTAAACATTATGGTACCATGTTGTACTTGTATGTACAACTCCATTTCACAAGTAGGTCTCAGCTCCTTTAAAGGAAATTCGAAGCAAATAAGTTCTGTTTATTTGAAACTTTGTTTAGGGCGAAACATATCTCATAATATGAAAGTGTGAGGTGTTAACGCACTAGGCAGTTAGACTGCGCCGTTCAGGGGCATACATTTGAAGAAATTGTACGCCGAATACTGGGCCGAGTTTATTTAGATTGCCATCGACACGCTTATAATAAGTACTGAAGAAATGTATGACCAGCTGTTATTACTAATTTCAACTATAATAATCAAATAATCAATCAGGAGTGCTGACAATATAAAATACAATAGACGTATATCTATATAGTAACTTATTCCGCTTAACTATTCTTCAAGAGTCATAAAAAACCCTGTAGGAAATCGACACGTGTTTCACTTCTGAACGAGGCATCCTCAGGATGACGATTGACCAGTTGCAAACCAGAACACGACGTGTTGCCACACCGAGCGCTGGCGCAGAGTGAATCAAATGGTTTTTTTTTTTTTTGAAATGGCTTCTCTTATGTGACCACTAGTTTTTTTATGAAACCGCGTAACCACGTACCGGAAGACCTAGCGTTGGAAGGCCCCCCACAAGGTTGACCTGGTGAAGGCCGCAATAATCCGCTGGATGCGAGAAGCACAGAACCGGTCGAAGTGGCGGTGCTTGGGGGAGGCCTATGTCCAGCAGTGGACGTCTTTCGGCTGAAATGATGATGACGATGATGGTATATCAAGTCATTTGTGCTCTCTCAGGAAAAAGCTCAAAAGCTGTTACGGCTAAACTGCCCAGTGCGTTCTCTCCCTTATTATCTTTAGTGTCGTCGTAAACTTGGTTCTGTACAGACATACCCGCGGGCACTAGTATGTTGGGACTTAGAATAGAACATAAGTTAAACAAAGTAATGACCTAGTCTGATGTTAAAGTCCTAAGTGTGTGGAACCGTGGGGCTATTTGTAGCTATAAAAGTCCTCCAACTCCGACAGAGTCTAAAATTTGGAAAATGTTAATAGGTGTTGGATAGCCCGTTTATGATTAAGTAATTATGTTAAATATTTATTAATTGGCAAGTTTAAATATGACTAAGATTTAGGCGAGATTTAATTTATCAAGCGATTCATCTGCATTTATAATCATAAACACTTTGTGTTTGGATTCATTTTAAGGGGGATGGGCTAAGGTAGCCCGCGAAATCAAAATTTTATTACGTTTTTTGCAATTTGCGGGTCAGTATCAGGTTGTATGTTGATCTAAATATGATTTGCGGCCGTAACAAATATGGATCTATAGAATTATAAACATTAGAATCAACAATATAACTCTCAAAGTTTATGAAAGTGCCAAATGTCATGATTTCATGAAAATAGTAATTCAATGCATCCACCTTAAACCTAAATGTCTTGGATTGTGATTTTATTTTACAAGTCGTATATAGATACAAAACAAACAAACAATAGTGAAACAATAGTGTTTGATCAGTGCATTTCTCTACAATTCAACCGAAATCACCATCCAGAATCATCCAACAAATTCACTAGAACCACTTGATTTCCCGCGGTCGGCCTGACCTGTCATATTTGGAGCAAATCGAATACTGTATCAACTCTGTATCCATCGAGAGAACCGTGACAGTCGGCACTAATCGCAATTTCCTGGGAAAATCACGAGCTGCGCCAGAGTTCGTTAGACGCGAATATTTATTGGTAGATCTACTGTAAATAAATGATTTATGTGTGAAGATTTATATGGAGAAGCCTATGTCCTATATTGTGTTGATGGGTTTATGCATGGTATTTTGTTAGGAACTATCATATTTTCATCGGAATATCTGCTTATGAGAGCAGCGGTGGCCGAGTGGTAACGCCCCGACTTAGCAAGTCGTGGGTTCGAATCCAGACAGGCTCTTTACTTTGTGTAAATAATTTCATCACTACTGCTCTTAAAACCGTGAAGGAAAACATCGTGAGGAAACCGGCATGTCCTAGAACCAAAAATTCGAAGACATGTGACATCTACCAACCAGCACTGGGCCCGCGTGGTGGATTACGACCCACTCCCTCTCACTGAGGGGAAGCCTGTGTCCCAGCAGTGGGATTACCGCCCACTCCCTCACAGGCTTATGTTGCAAGTATGTCAATGATGGTTCTTTGGGCAAAAAATAGGCTCTGGTCACGTGAAGGGTCGACCACCTGCTTGACGATGTCTCGAAAAACTAATTAGGCACTCGGACCCCAAGGCCGTAGTGTTTCAACCCCAAACGGCTCGGACATTGTAATAACTTTTAAAAAGACGCAAGGAACCCTGTATTTATTTTCGAGAGTACAGCTCGAAAAAAAAAAGTCATTTATATTTTTTTTTTAAATGGAGAATGTCACACCAATTAGTAACATAAAATGCCTAATTTTATGTATTTAGCTTACTTAAACTGTATCTAGGCACTTAGAAGCTATAGGTATTCTATCAAAGTAAGATCCTGTTAACAGTTTTGATAAAAAAAACCAGGTTCATTGTCTCTTTGGCCGTAGCGAATTGCACTACCTAAAGCAAAAAATGTTTCAAGCTAAATAAAAAGAAGTAGATTTTCTAGTGCCTAGATAAACGTACCGATTATAAAACAATCTGGAATGTTTGATTATGGTATTTTAAGATAACATAACATCACGCCTGTATTTCCCGAAGGATTAGGCAGAGGTGTACCTATAGTAGGTACACCCATATTTTAAAGCCAAAGTCAAAGATCTTTATTGTGAGACAGTGGTTACAGAGTTGTTATTGATATATTTGATGTGCGTTTGCACTGCTCCACCATGTTAGGCATACAATAGTTTGAACAATTTGTTATCTTAGATCTAAGTTTATGTGATATATGTCAAAGAGATATATTTTGCATCAAAACATAAAAACAGTTTGGCACTAACTCATCACGAATCTGGCGGACAAAAATTCATGTACTGTATAATATTGTCTATTTACCAAGAAGTCATTAAATTTTTTCTTAAAAAGTTTAACGTTTTCAATTTTTCTTATTTGCTTAGGAAGCTTATTGTAGATTCGTGAAGACATTCCGAAGAATTTTTTTGAAAGTAGAGCTGTTTTTGAGGACATAATATTTGCTACTTTGTCGGCATATTGCCAGTTATGTTTAAGTCCCATGTGATAGGGGACGAGCCTATTGACATCAACGTGAATAGTTAATAGTTTTAGGCATTGTTTATAGCAACTGGCGAATGAATTTATTATATACATAAACCTTCTGAATCAATTCTCTAAATGATGGTAAAAAACAGCAAAAAAATCAACTGTTCCCTACATTTATGTTCGCATAGCTCGTCAAAACGTAGGGAACAGCTGATTTTTTTTTCGCGATTTCAATGTTGGTGCCGTAATGAAGTTGTTCATAATAATGAGTACGATGACCCCTTAAGAGGATTAAAACGAATAAACTTTCCCCTTGAATTATAGAAGCTGAATGTTATGGCAGGAAAAGACAGACTTCTAGCTCGATCGAGGTCAAAAATAGTAAACTCGAAATAAAGGGGCGAACTGCTAATTAAGTTACAAGACGTCTCTAAATAGAAGATCAAATATTACCCCGTATCCAAACTGAAAGCGGTGGTCGACACAATCGTTTTTATGAAATATGACGTACAAACACGACTTGATTGATCACGCGAGTACGTCATATTAATATAAACGAGAGCGACGATCACGTACTCGCGCGACAGTCGCTTCTGGTTAGGACACAGCCGTAACATTGCGACTGAACTGCATGTTTTCTAAAATTGTAGATATGACCCTTAGCACCAACTGAAAACAGCCTATCTGTTCTTCTCGGTTATCAAAACACACTGAATTACGTAAATAAAGATATTCATAAATATTGACCCCCAAGGGTCAAGGCAGGGGAAAATATTATAAGACTTATCAACATTTCCTTAATTAATAATACAATGAACTGTGTGTTTAATTAAATAATTAAGATAATATCAGGGCCAGTTGATAAGTTTAGCAGAATTTTTGGGTCATCATGTCAAATGTATGAACAGTTTTTATTTGTTTTTATTTCATTAATTCTTTGTCTGTTAGAGCGGGATGGGAGTTCCATTTAGATAATCTTCGACCAGAAAGTCTTTGACCAGTGCGTGTTGCCAGTAATAACCTATGGCACTGAAATATGGTCGCTCACAATGGGTGGAAGGCTAAAAGTCGCCCAAAAGGCAATGTAGAAGGCTATGCTTGGAGTTTCCCTACGTAATCGAATCAGACATGAAGAGATCCGCCGGAGAACCAAGGTAACCGACATAGCCCGAAGAATTTCCAAACTTAAGTGGCAATGGGCAGAACTCATTGCTCGCAGAACAGATGGCCGATGGAGCCGAAAGGTTCTGGAGCAGCGACCGCGTACCGGAAGACGTAGCCTTGGAAGATCTCCTACAATGTTGACCGATGACCTTGTAAAGGCCGCAGGAATCCGCTGGATGCGAGAAGCACAGAACCGGTCAAAGTGACGGTGCTTGCGGAAGGCCTATGTCCAGCAATGGACGTCTTTCGGCTGAAATGATGATGATGATGTTAGGTAATGTAGAAAGCCAAGATATTACGCATTTATGCTGTAGCAGCTTAGGTAACCTAATGCTACTATGATAGTTATAATTATATTCCATGTAATAGGAAAAATAAATATTTGTAGGGAGCTATTTTCATTCAATACTAGTATTTAACTACATCTCGTTAGGCTGGATGATGACCTACAAATCATCCAAGCTACTCAGAGGCCCATAAACCATGTTACAAACTTGCTGAAAATTGTTTCTATATAGAATTTTTTAATATACAATAAAGAACACAAGTACGTATGATACTTCTATAAATAAACTCCTGTAGTATTCAGCTGCATCCGGTTAGACTGGAATCCGATTAACATAGTTGGGAAAAGGCGAGGCACATTGATGGATACTTCGAAATATTTTCACTTTTCATAGCCAACTTAGATGAAAATGCGTATAAAACTCCATCCTTGCACAGTTTAGTACTTACTTTATATAATATTTACGTAAAGTGCCGATTATATGAAAGTTACTGAAATAATCACTCGTCGAGCCATCGGCAATCAAATCGTTAAAGTTTAACGATTCCATCACGTTCGCAGATTGAGACATTATTATGATTTCTATAACCTACCTCTTATTTATTGCTTTCAAACTAAATTATAGGAATTGGTTGTTTACTTGGAAGATGTTTGACTATTAAAAGTTGTTTTATTTACAAAGTTTACGAGTGTTACTTTACAACGACTTTACGATGCTTTACTTATATTTTCAGCGCAATAGTTATGCCAAAATATAAGAAATCTAATATCTATTGTATTGTATTACACTTTTGTATGGAAAAGCAGTTTATTTTTTTGATATTTCATAGTTGGTCCTTTAATAAAAGTTGTTCAATACTGTGTTATATAACAAACTAGCTGATGCCCGCGACTTAGCCCGTAACTTCGCCCGCGTGGATGTCGGTTATTATAT
The DNA here is from genome assembly GCA_949152455.1 of Lithophane leautieri. Taxonomy (NCBI): domain Eukaryota; kingdom Metazoa; phylum Arthropoda; class Insecta; order Lepidoptera; family Noctuidae; genus Lithophane; species Lithophane leautieri. The sequence continues at coordinate 3,199,458 of OX424479.1, read as the reverse complement.
ACTAAAACCTTACTCGAGAACTACTCTATTGGTGAAAACAGCATGAAAATCGGTGCAGTAGTTTTTGAGTTTATCGTGTACAGGACGACAGACACGCGGCCGAGGACTTTGTTTTATAATATGTAAGGATAGTCCAAATTTTTTTGGGCCAAATAGGTAAATGCCAGTTTATGATAAAAGAAACAGTAAATTTAATTCAGGGAAATAGTTAACTGAGCTTATATAATATACATATTTAAGTAAGTAAAAAAAGTATGCGAGAAGCACAGAACCAGTCGAAGTGGCGGTGCTTGGGGGAGGCCTATGTCCAGCAGTGGACGTCTTTCGGCTGAAATGATGATGATAATTTCATTTCACATAAAACTGAAAAGTTCTGACTTCAACTGACTTTATCTGCGGACTTCTGTCCGCAGATAAAGCTAAACAGATCCCAAGGTTAATCCAGATTCAAACATTTTATAGTTCGAAGTTCAGCATCGTCCAGAAAGTTTTATACCTAAACGTTGAAAGTTTTATGTCCTGCCCAAACAACGCCACCTTCGGGGTTCAATTGTACTTTGAAACGATCCAGGGACCTCAAATATATACACACAAAATTTCATTCAAATTGGTCCAGTCGTTTTTAAGAGTAGTTAGGTGACAAACTTCTTTCTTTCTGCTTCTTATACATACAGAAGAATTATATTATATAAAGATTTACAGCTAGAACCCGCCCGAAAAACCCGGAAGTCCGAAAGTCTGACAACCAGTCTTGCCAAGGGGTATCGTATTACCCAGTTACTGGGTTGTGGAGGTCAGATAGGCAGTCGCTCCATGTAAGATGCTGGTATTCAGCTTGCTGGTATTCTGGTTGGACTGGAAGCCGACCCCAATATGGTTGGGAAAAGGCTAGGCAGATAGATGATGATGATGAAAGATTTACAACTAGAACTTAAAAATCACATCCCCTACTTATACCTCATAACAAGCGATAACTGCTCCCAGAACCACTAAATCCTATAAATTAACAAGAATATTAAAACATTATTTATGGGACACTTATTGAGTGTTGCCAGTTGCAAATACAAGAAAATAACGGATGACTTGCAAATTCAATTTTACTAGAAAATTTATGTTAAGTTTCTGGTTTAGCAATCCTTACTAATATTATAAATGCGAAAGTAACTCTGTGTGTCTGTCTGTCTGTCGCACTTTCAAGCCAAAACTACTGAACCGATTTAAATGAAATTTGGTACACAAATAGTCTAGAGCCTGAGAAAGGACATAGGCTACTTTTTATCGACTTATAACGCGGGCGAAGCCGCGGGCAGAAGCTAGTAATCAGATAAAAATGTTTTTCTTAAGACTGGGCTACTTTCAATGCAAGATTAGTAAAAAGGGTGCAAATGTAGAAGCAGTTGATTGTGTCAGAAGATAGAATCAATCTATTTCAAGGTTGATATAATCTATTTATTAATTGTGAACGTGTCTTATCCCAGGATTAATTTTCTGCCGTTCCAGGTTAGTTTCATCTGAATGATCGCCAATTCACACCAGCTTGGCGAATCGTGAGACCCTAGACAACTGACAATCGCTTCGAAAGCGTTTCGTATTTCTACAACGACTTTCAACAGGATTGACATAAGCTTTTTGATAGTCCTATACATTTTTGCCTTTTTTATCATTGTTATCGCTGATAGAATGTCACTTTGTCTAGGACCTCTGGCTACTCTATAGGCGACGGACCCACATTCTAACCAGTACGTTTTACTGTGTCTGAGCTTTTTATGTGGAAAACTACGCTAGCTTCCTTAGTTGAAGTGAAACTAGTTTGTTAAAACCGGCCAAGTGCGAGTTGGACTCGCGCACGAAGGGTTCCGTACCATTATCTATAAAAACGGCATTAAAATCACGTTTGTTGTATGGGAGCCCCCTTAAATATTTATTTTATTCTGTTTTTTAGCATTTCTCGCTATAACGGCAACAGAAATACATCATCTGTAAAAATTTCAACTGTCTCACTATCACGATTCATGAGATACAGCCTGGTGACAGACGGATAGACAGATAGACAGCGGAGTCTTAGTAATAGGGTCCCGTTTTACCCTAAGGGTACGGAACCCTAATAAACAGATTATTTTGCGGTTTGTAATACCTACATTTCCTAGTTGCTCTCGTAATCTGTAGGTAATATAAGATGATGTCTCATGTCTGGAACCTAATACTGAGTAATCTGCCACTGCAATAATCGAAATAAAATCTAGATTCAATTCGATATCCATTTTCTTTTGCTCAGATTTTGAGATCCTATTTTTCTATGGACAAGTTCGCGCAAATCAAATGTAGGTAATGTATATAAATTAAAGCTTTGTACAACATACAGAAAAAAGAACATACCTACTGTAGATATAAATATATCTCATATCTAATAAAATGTCCCAAATTATTCCTCACAGTAATATCCCATACAGACGATATCGATCGCAAACGGCAGCGTTTACCGACGAAGACCGATATATCGGCCATAAACCGTTTACGACTACTAACGTTATAAGGTCGGATCAACGATATTCTATATTATAAGATTATAATTTTATATTTCAACTAAGTAGGTACCAGTCAGGCTCAAAACACACACAAGCCGGGTGCGTGTCGGGAGCGGGTCGGGAGCGGGATGGGCGCGGGAGTACGGTGGGCAGAATAAATAATAATTCAAGGAATTATAATGGATGTCAATGCACAGAGCTCGGGCGCGGGTCGTGTCGTATTTATTTTGTGAATATTAACAAAAAAAAATCTGTTTGGCGATGGATCTCTGGATTATGAAGATTAAATATGTCGCGCCCGAATTCTGCCGTCCCGCGCCCGAACCGCTGCCGTCCCGCGCTCGACCCGCTGCCGTCCCGGGCCCGCGCTGTGTGTAAACAAGATCAAAGCGCGGCTACCGCGAGATAACGACCCGACCCACTTCCGACACGCACCCGCCTTGTATGTGTAAAACCTTAAAACGTATCGTTATCCTCTGGAGCCTTGGTGACACCTTTTATAATCTATAGGTGATTGGAGGGCTTATTCTTAGCGAAATACAGTAAGAATGTTTATATGATATTTCATAATTAGACATGTTACTTAAAAAATCTTCAACTCGTTATCACAGCTCGTGTGATGAACTTTTGAATAATGACACCGTTTGACTCTGAAACGTTGAATCCTGAAGCAAATTATACCTATGGTAGAACCCAGAGGCTTCTTCAGCAAGCATATTCATTACACACATAATAATATCATTACGCTTAAAAGACATCAAAATGCCTAGCCTTTTCCCAACTATGTTGGAGTCGGCTTCCAGTCTAACCGGATAACAGACAGCTGTGCTGCTGGGGAGTTTGTTGCGCCACTTCTTTTTCCCAGCTAAAGCACTAGGAAGTGGTGAAGGATGGGCGTTTTGGGGGACTGTCTTATGTAATTTTGACGTTCGAAAAGTGCTGATTCTCAGCCGAGTTTGAATAAATGACTTTTGATGTTAATGCAGCTGAATACCAGTATTTTACATGGAGCGACTGCCTATCAGACATATTGCAAAAAAACGATAGCCAAACTTTTTTGTTCCTATTCATATATTATAATATCCTCCGTCCCACAAAAAGAAATCAAGCCCAGAACAGCAGAATTAATAAAATCAAAACCCAATAAAGAAAGGGGCAGTAGACAGTAGTATCAATCCACTGAGGGCTGTCACTCACGTCCAATTATTATGAAACAAGTTGACAGTCCCCATCAGGGCTGTCAAATCCGTATTAATACCACACGCAGGGCAAGTGTCCCTTTTCACAGTCGGTTTAACTTCAATTGTTTATATTTGAATGGGAGTTCGTTTTGACGTTTCTTTTTTAATTTTTTTTTTGATGTTTGTTTTATATTTTGTTTAAACTATTTTTTGTTTTTAAATGATAAGATTTTGTAGACTAAAGTATGTTTATCGTAGGTTGGAGTTTAATTGACATTTTTTTTTAAACACATAAATCGCTCGCCTTCTTCCCATTGGGGTAGGCAGTAACTACAGAACACCACCTGCTACGATCCTTACATAAATACTCTGCTTCGTTTACGTTCATACATCGGGTCATAGGCACGCACGCTGAATGCGAGTACTACGCACCTGACCTTTATAAAGAACGTCAGTCGCTCCAATCAGATAACTATATTACTATTTAGGAAGGTACTAGTTTAAAAAAAATGCTAGTTGCTATTACAGATATCTATGGGTAGGTTTGTCATAAATTAATTGACATAGAGACACCTATTGGAATAAATTTTATAAGAAATGAATTGTGTTAAATAAATCTCTGGTTTTATTAAAATGCCCAATGATATCTTTACGATGTGTTATTTATTTGTGTATGATTTATGTAGGTAGGTATGTAAATCCCCTCCAATTGACGCAAATGTTCTAAATAGCGTAAAAAATTGAAAAGCAATCTACAATGTCGATTTAATATTTATTTCAACAAAAATAATCATAACCTCACACCAAGATGAGCCTATAAATAATTTTTATTCTCGTTAAGTGATACATTAAATTATTGCAACCCAATAAAAATGTCTACAAAGAATCGATCGGGTAATTTAAAATGACATGTTTGTATTGAACTAGCGACCGCGCCGCAGGTTTGCTTGCATCGATCATCATTCATCTTCTTTTATAAGCATTCGATTATAAATTGAACTTTAAAATGACGAGTTTTTTTAATAAAATATATTTGCGAAAAAGTATTAAGCTTTATCATTTTTTGCAATAAAATTGTTGGTTTTTTGCAAAAACAATCCGTCTAGTATTTATTAAGTTGTTGTTAAAACATCACTATTTCGTGCTGGACCGGTCATGTCGGCTTAATTTTTCGCATTGTCACGATGTTTTTTTATCGATTTCAAATTGATCTTTTATTTAATGATCGACAGGTTGCACATTGGATTTTTATTTTTAACTGCCGTGCCGCTATTTAATAAAAAAATTAATTGAAACTGTGAGTTAGACAAATAAAAAAAATTGCAAGCCAAACTGTTTTTGTTCTTTTAAAGTTTCCTTGTAATTATTTGCGAAGTTTTAGCCCACAAAATATGTTAGTAAAACAAATTGGTTACTGTTACAAGTGACTTTCCTACAATAAATCGCCGTTTAGTTACTCGTTAGTGAGAGATACGGCTACTCGCTCGAGACAAACGCTTTTTAGATAAAACTCTGATAGTTTCCACATGTCCCTTTTGAAATTATAATATTTGTTGCGACACATTCTTGTATCGAAAATACGGAACACAGAAATGCTCCGGTAAAAATTACTAGTTTTTTTTTTTTTGTAGAGCCCTTTAAATGGGCAGTTAAACTGTGTCGGTTACTTAATAAAGTGGGTTTTCTCGATGTTTGAGTTTATTTGTATCAGTAACATGTTCATTAATATCAGTTGAACATTTGTTTAAGAATAAATTCGATTTAAAAAATACCTTTTAAAGTATAGAAGTACCTTTTGGACTTTTTTGAGTCCAGTTAACTTAAAACATTAATCTAGATTTATCGAAATATATCCTAACTAATATTATAAATGCGAAAGAGAGTTTATTTGCTTGTTACGCTTTCACGCTATAACAGCTAAACGGATTTGGATGAAATTTGGCACATGGGTAGACCATGACCTGGAATAGGACATAGAATACTTTTTATTCCGATATTCCTACGGGATCGAGACTTACGCGGGTGAAACCGCGGGGCGCAGCTAGTACATAATAAATTACAATTTTGTCATAGCGTTTTCCCGTGCCTACAGTTAGCGGCGTGGTAGTTGCTTTACAGAATCTAAAGAAAAACAACTTGGAATTTCAATTGCTTTACGTTACCAACACGAAAACTTTTAACGAGCACGGAAGTCAACATAAATATTCTTTAGAATTAATGGTTTTCCGACTGAAAAAGCCTACCTAACTGTTCAGGACTCATAGCATCCACCTAAGTAAGGTTAAATTACAAATAAGTTAAAAAGAAGAAGAAAAAAACTTGTACCCAATTTTCACACGAAAAAACCAACAATCACCAATCAAAATAGTTGGTAGGTAGCCCTGCCCAAAATAGGGTTGTAACACCATCATATTAAAAAAAGAAATACATTCTATCTCATATCATTATCTTTGTAATGGGCAGAGGGCCCGACTTCATAAATTGCTAGTATCATAGTTAACATCTTAATAAATAAAGATCTTTCACTATAGATGCTTGTATAATATTTTGTGTTATTTATGTAAGTCCGAGCCTCTCTTTGAGGCGCACCGAACTTATCAGATGTTTTAAGGATATAATTTTAAACTGTGAACTTGTCACCCCTTGTTATGTCCTTGCAGGGGTGTCACTAACCCAAAAATATCAGAGAAAATAATTGTTTATCAAATTGGCACAGTATCTACGCAAATTTTCCGCGTTAATGCAGAGTGTGAATATGCGGACAATTAAGGTAGGTAGTAAATTTGCTAAAAAATATAATTCCCTGACTTAACATACATAGAACCAATCAAATTAATATTATAAGGTATTAAACTTTGCCAGCTGACAGCTAGTTTTAATACGAAAACATGGCAAAGCAATAAAGTTTTCAATTCCAAAGCTATATACCCGCTGCAGTTTGTCAAAGTGATTATGAAATAACTAGAAACTGTAAATTTATACGCAGTCATAAAGATCACACGCAAATTACAGCGTACAAATGCTTACTAAACTTACATTTTCTTATACTAACGTACATTTCTAACAAATTCTATAAATTACTTATACTTTTACTGTACTTCTATGCAATAGTAGAAAATGGACTTGATTTATGCCTATACTAGCGACTCGCCCCTGCTTCGCACCAATAAAATGCTATATTATCACTGAGTAACAAAGGCTTATATATTTATAAAGATATAGTATAATATATTTTCAAATAACTGTTACGTGACACCCCTGTCCCTGCCGTACAAAGTAAACTAATCCTGCGTCAATGATCCTGGAATATGTTAAATATTATTTATTCTGGAGCTCTGAATATTTGTAGGGCGACCTCTACAGTTAGTGTCATTGAAATTAACCGCTCCTCGCCTTACAGAGTTACAACTATTTGATAATTACTGTACATTTTTATTAGAGGAATGTTTAGGAACATAGTTAGGTACTTGAAAGATGGTAAATTTGCTGTTGCAGCATGGTGAATTGATCGACGATTGCCCATTGTATGTTTTGTAGTGTACCGGCCTAAGTGAGAGCGAGACGGAATGGGGTGCTGGCGGCTCTCAAGCCTCGAATAGTTTTACGGTGAAAAGAATGGTAATCTAAAAAATAAAAACCATAGGACCTCCTTTATAGTTAGTTCAGTTATTATGCAAAGTTTCATGATCTAATTGAAGTATTTTTTTAATACCAGCGGTTTATAGTTCGGTTTAGAGGTAACTTTGGATTTTTTTTCTATCGAGAAAATTTTATGTAATCGTGTTTTCGCCAAACATAGGACCTAGCATCAATCCTCTACATTAACAAGTATTTATTTCAAAATTAATGCTGCAGTATTTTCGGCATAACGGAGGATCATGCTAAGCAATTTGAGGTAGGGTCGGGTATTAAGAATTATTACTACAATTTGACCCAAACTTTTGATCGCAATTCAAGCCGCCAGTCCCGTTTAACTTATAAGTCAACGAAAGGAAGTGAGAGACACAATTTTCGTAGGTGTTGAAATAGCGATCTACCTTGAATGAAGGTATAGCGTTTCATTCACTGTTTCATTCACGAGTGAAATGTTCGAGTAAATTCGTACGCCAACGCGCAAACTTGAGATGTCAGTTTGTAACTGTTAACGTAATAACCGCCCATTCATGAAATCGTGAGTAAGCTTGGGATTGTCGCGGGCACGTAGTTTATTGGTCGAAAATCCTTACTAATATTATAAACGCGAAAGTAACTCTGTCTGTCTGTCTGTTGCGCTTTCACGCCAAAACTACTGAACCGATTTAAATGGAATTTGGTTCACAGATAGCCTGTTTTTATCCATACCACGCGGGCGAAGCCGCAGGCAGAAGCTAGTATAGATATAAACTTGAAACTTTATTTTGAAACTTGTTTTTAATATTTCTGGATCTTTGCTTTATGCTATTCAAGTTAATTTAAAGTTATACCATTTTATTACCATTTGCGGCATAAAACTTGCTTAGTTGTAATGCAACTGGAAGATGCCAGTGGCTCCTGAAATACAGGTACCTACCTAGGTACTTTAGCCAGGGTCTCACATCTTTTCTGTTACCTTTGTTTATGACAGTAAATAATTTATTTATTAAACTGTATTCCACATTAAGCATTAGGTGAGAATTTCCACATAAGGATAGTCTGGACGACTCCTGAAATGATGTTGTCATTATGATGGATCTTTTCGTCCATCATTTTGAAATTGGAATTACTTTTGAAACCAAAGTGCAAAAGCTAAGGTTAAGGTTATTTAAATCGATGGATTTTATCGGAATTATCATTAATAACTCCGGGAAATTCCACCAATATTTTTAATCGTTAATATAAACATGTTTGTTAACATTCGCAATAAGAATCGGTTTAAAATTTTAAAGATTCCCAAAATGCATTGCATATATTAAAACGGTGAAAGAAAATAAACAGTGCTGTGCAAATAAATATCGATAAATCTGTCGATGTTGAACATCACACGATAATCACTGCAGACACAGTTCGGCCAATTTATTTCTTTAATCTTCTAACTAATGAAAAAATGCCAGAATTTGGCTGTTTGTTTTGCTTCAATAATGGAACATCGGCAAAACAGATCTGAATCAATTCACTTTCTAGTGTACATTTTTTTTACCTGTGACTATATTAAGCTTAAATAAATCATTTATATGAAAATTATTAGTTTTCATTTTTATGTAAATAATAAAAACTTAATGTTATTTTTAACGAACACTCATCTTAGATTTAATTAACACTGTAAAACGAAACATAAATCGCACAAGTAAAGCAGCGGGCTGAGCTTAGTATGAGTATAAAATTAATTTATCTTTAAGCGGTCGTGTCATCGCCTTCAGATGTGCATTTTATTTCGAGATTGATTGAACATTTTTGTTAAAATGAATAAAAAAAATTTTGCATTTCAAACTGAATCATCAAACTGTTTGTGTTATGTATGAGTACTTTCTATTTCGACTGAGTGCAAGTATAAATCCCTGATATTTCAATATTTCTTGACGAATGTGTGTTCACGATGTTTTTACGTGCATACGCATAATATTTTGATAACTTTATCGTACTTTTGTGTGGTGCGAATCTAATGTTAGTCAGTAATAAATAAATAAACAAATTACCTCGCCAATGTAAATTGAAGAAATTGGCAAGTAAAAGTGAAAACTTTGGTAGGGAGACATTATTTACATAGTTCTATTGAAAAACAATCGAGCAAGGTTGTAAATGCATGAAAAGTAGGAATGTCCTTGTACATTATTGTGTACACTTGACATTTCCACGATAACATATTAAAATTACCGCCCCTAGACTAAAATTACGCGACAAAACAAAACGATATCGATATGGGTCAAGAGGTACAGCACTACAGCGGCAGGAAACTTATTTTATTATAGCATCGGGGTACTACACTACTAAGAATTGATTGTTATTGTTTCCACAATTGTAAATATCGGCGCCTGCTCAGATATAGTTATATTTCAACGTTATTTATCCAACAATTATCGTTATTAGGTTAACTGTAGGTAACGGTTTAATATAACGAGGTGTTGGAAAGTTAATATTGATTGTTGATTATAAGGACTGAGAGGAATTGATGATGCATCAAGTTGTTAACTTCGAGTGTGGGATCGATTGACGGTGGATCGAGATCAATATTGATATTTTATGCTGTAAGACTTGTTATTTATCTAGTAAGTTGATTTGTTGATCTTGGAAGTCTAAGTAATTCGTCTTTTAGGCTTTAGTAATTTTGTATTTAAGCAAATATTATACTAGCTGCGCTCCGCGGTTTCACCCGCATAAGTCTCGATTCCGTGGGAATATAGGGATAAAAAGTATCCTATGTGTTAATCCAGGTTATAAGCTAACTGTGTGCCAAATTTCATCAAAATCCGTTCAGTAGTTTTTGCGTGAAAGAGTAGGTAACAAATATCCATCCATCCATCCATCCTCACAAACTTTCGCGTTTATAATATTAGTAGGATTATCCCGTACTGGGCCCACGCGTGGTGGATTATTGCCCACTCCCTCTCACAGAAAGAAGAGGCATGTGTCCCAGCAGTGGGAACATTATAGGCTGAGATAACTTGATTTTTAAATTTGAAACATTACAATTTTATATCGTAACTCTCTACAGATATAAAGTAGCTACTCTTACGATTTCGAATAGTAAAAATGACATACAAACTTTTTCTCCGTTCACTGTAGTCAGATAAAACATCTATCACCACTGTACTAATTAAAAAGGTGTAATTTGTAATAATATTTGTAATACACGTTAAAGTCTATAATTAATTTATGAATTATTTAATTTGGTCGGTTCCGAAGTTTATATTAGTGGCACGTGCCTGGGTGCGCGGGCGCAGGACCGACTACTACGGTGGAATGTAGTTGATACTTTAGAAAATGGAAGCGAATTCTAGAAAAAGGTTTTCTTAGAAAGGCCTATTTGTACATTTTGCTACGAAATTTCTATTTATTTAAGATAAACGTATCTTCGGTATGTGTTTTTTAAAAGTGCAATGAACTGCATATCAGTTACATTGACATTTAGTTTCCAGTACTTCCGTGTTATAAATTTTATCTGATATAGCACTTCAGCCTGATATATTACCTAACAAGATAAAAAAAATCTTGATGTTAAGATTAGGTTTATCGGTGTTACAACTATATAAAATTGCATTAGTGCATCAAATACAGTTAACTAGATTTCAAAAGAAAAATGTCTGAAAAATAAAATATTATTGTTACTTTCGGTATCTCGGTTCACTCGAGCAAAGCGACGGCGAAGTAGATCGGGCGGTTAAGCACAGAATTAACACTGGCTGGATGAAATGGCGGCAGGTCACGGGAACAATCTGCGACTCCCGCATTCCCCTTAAACTAAGAGAAGATATATAAAACAATGGTTAGACCTGCTGTCTTGTATGGATCAGAATGTTAGGCCACAAAAGGTATGAATGAAAGGCAATTGCATGCAGCTGAGATGAGAATGTTAAGAGGGATGTGTGGTGTTACACGAATGGATAGAATAAGAAATGAGTACATAAGAGGAAGTCTGAAAGTGGCACCGGTGACTGAAAAGTTGTGCGGGAATCGGTTGTCATGGTATGGGCACGTGATGCGGAGGAATGAGGAAAATGTTGTGAGGAAAGTTTTGGGTATGAATGTCGATGGCTATAAGAGTAGGGGAAGACCAAAGAAGCGATGGATGGACTGTGTGAAAGATGATATGGATAGAAAGGGGATGACTACCAAGATGACGACTAATAGAGAAGTATGGAAGAAAAAGATATGTTTCACCGACCCCAAATAAATTGAGATAAAGGTAGGAGAATGATGGTGGTGATGTTACCAGCCAAGATATTAATATTTTTCAGTGCTTTTTAGTCCATTTTAAATAAACTGGGTCTCTGGCTTAACAGATAATAGATAACAGAAAAATGTTGAAGCAACATACAAAATAAAATATACAAAAGTATCAAAATTGTTAGCCATTGTTTCAATAGGGTGTTGAGTGGTCCTGAGTGGGCAAACACTCGAAAGATAATTTTAACTTAACAGCTTCTGTGTGGCGCTAATAGTTATATATTAATCTGACGAAATTGAGGGCGAATGTGGATGAAATTACTCCATAAGTACCGTACTTAGTAAGTAGGTTTACCTAATTAAGTTATTAAGTAGGAAATGAGGTCTTGACTTTACAGGCCGGTGGAAGCGAGCTTCACCCGGAATTCTCAACCACAAGGGAACTGGCTATCTTACCTCCAACTGCTGAAACACACTTTTTGTTATGGCGACAGCTAGCCAGGCGGACTTAGAAAAAGCCCTACCACCAACCAAACCGAGCAGATTTTTTTTCCCCCACTGGGAATCGAACCTGGGTCTGAGACAGGTGGTATAACAACTAGGCCAAAAAAAAAGGGTAAAAAAAGGTGGTGTATAAACGTTGCTTAAAGTGAAATGACGTTTAAACGTCAAACAAATGGTTAAGCAGTCGATAATCATTATTTCTTAAGGATAAATAATGACTATCGACGGCATAACCATTTGGTTATGAATAAACCTACATAAAATTACAAAAGAAAAGTAATTACCATAGTTTTAGGCGGTCTTCACACTGCCACGCACCACGCAGCGTAGCGCATGAATGCGTGTTCTAACCGTGCGTTTGCACTGGCAAAACATTAAAGACAAAACATGTTGAAATCTCTACTTTCTGTCAATGTTCCATACAATTTTTGACAGGAACTAGAGATTTCAACATGTTTTGTATTAAATGTTTCGCCAGTGCAAACGCACGGTAACGTTGCTTGTAAGTATCTCCGTTTGTATAGAAAACATGCACAGTCCAACACACAGACAATGCATCCACGCGCGTTCATCGTTGGTGCGTTGACACGCAACATGCAGCGTGATGCGTGGTAGTGTGATAATCGCCTTAGTGTTGCCATTTTACAGAAACTATTTCTTGTTGCAGATACCTACTATATCATACATCATTTCAAAGAAGAAAGTATCAAAACCACGCGTCCGTTCCAAGGTGTTGAGTAAAGACACTTCAGAAGATAATTTTAACCTAGCGGCTACCGGAGGGCGCTAATAGCTACATGTGAGATACTTGATGTCACAACACTGTTGTTTATAAACTTATGGCGTTTAAACTTGTGACAATGTGCGCTTACGCAATGTGAAATATGTAAATACTAGCTTCCGCCCGCGGCTTCGCTCGTGTGGTATGTCGATAAAAAGTAGCCTATGTCCTTTCTCAGGTTCTAGAGTATCTGTGTACCAAATTTCATTTAAATCGGTTCAGTAGTTTTGCCTGAAAGCGCGACAGACAGACAGAGTTACTTTCGCATTTATATTATTAGCAAGGAAGTAAAGACTAGTATGTAATTTTTAGGTAAGTAAAATTAGAAGTTGTATACGCGTACGGTAAGGGTTTGGTTTCTACTATTACTCGTGTAAAAGTTAATTGTTTTCCAAATTGGTAAGTTTTTTATTCCAAAGTATGGTAAGATTTTAAGTGACTCAGAGTTACTGAAAGTAACATCTTAGCTTTAGCAGTATTTTTTTCTGCTCAAGCTAAGGTGGTCCAAATTGATAATTAAAGGAATCTGATGGAAGGTGTCCCTCAAATGTCGAAGTTACCTCAATTAATTAACTGGCCTTACCAAATTTTACAATATTAATAAATTCAGCATATTTTCCGCTCGTAACATAATCCTTTTAACCGTTAAACGAAGTAAGCAGATCATGTATAGATCAGAATGCATGGTATTCTAAATACGGTACTGTGGTTGCTGGGACCGATATAGCAATACTTAACTAGGTTACAAGTTAGCTTAGAGCTTTACAACGCCAAAGAGATGAGTTTTCTTTTAATAATGTGAAAGGAAATTGTTTGTTAATTTAGGTAGGCTATGCATACGTAACATTACTTCTATAATACATATCGTAGCAGTTAAAATACCGCAATAAGTTATATCTAATTATATTTAGGTTTCTTATACCAAAAACAATCCACTACTAAAGTTCGTTTTTTAATCCAGTAGACTAATTTGACAGGTGCAAATGTCAAACTCCAAATTGAAAAACAAACGACAATAATCCGAAATGTCAAATTAGTCTACGGGATTAACGGGATTAATTTCAATTTTACATTTTTATGGTTTCAATAAATACAAAAATATATATATATTTTCAGCTTCGAAAAACGGACATTTATGATAAAATGGCAGTCCAGGATGTTGCCGGTAGTGTGGCAGCCCACTAAGTGAAAGATGGTATAATATGTATCGATATCGATATATGTGGAAACGCGTAAATTTACATCACTACTACAGATTCATTATCCATTTGGACTTCGTAACGAATGGTCACCATCCAATCTAACACAGCAAAACACAATAAAAACCACGTAATGCTACTTTACACCACAAATCTAACATCAATCATGATCGATGTTCTACCTACCTGAGTCCTTCCGCAGCTAGGCACAATACCATCCATCCCTTAGGCTAAGAGTCTACGTAACAGATGATTCTCATAACTCAAGCGGTAAGTCGGCTCTTAGAGTATTAGTAACACGATATATGGCTCGCCTCCGGGCTATGTCTGTATTAGCACGGATTTTTCATGTGCAATATCGCATTAATGTCCTTATGAATTACCGCATTCAGAATGAAGGTATAACTCAATGTGTCTTGTTTAGAAAATTATAGTGATTTAGTTGGCAGTTTTGCGTGGTCAATAATAAGTACCTCGGGTGTTAGGTAGATTAAAGCAATGACTTTTTTGCTTTATGTAGGAGCACTATGATCATCGTTGTTCTCGTGGTCGCAAGCACGACTGTTGAGCATGGGGGCCTGGGTTCGATTCCTAGGTCGGGCAAAGTGTTATTGGGTTTTCCATTCGGAATTTCTAAGTAACAGCCCGGAGTTTGAAAATTGGCGGTGTGATACCCCGTGCCTCGGAAAGTATGTAAAGTCGGTGGCCCTGCACCTAACCTCTCACCGGTCTTGTCGGATTGCCGTCCTATCGAACTATGAGAATGAGGAAAAAGAGAGTGCCCCTGTGTCTGTGCACACACTTGTACACCATAATATCTCCCGCGCCGAAGGCTGGTCGCTGAGATTGGTGGAAGCTAGTATTCAATAAAGGATGTCAGAAAACTGGGCTGTCCTGAGAATCGCAATCATAAGTAGTTGATTTAGAATAGAATACTCTTTATTATGAACACGATAAAAATACAGATATAAATTTAGACATTTTACATAGGGTGACACAATGGGCGGTCTTATCGCTAAAAACGATCTTTTACAGACAACCTTTGGATGGACGAAAGTAAGGAGAGACAATACTGCAGGTAGTCAGTGGTGTACCATTTACATAAACAATACATACATACATACATACATAAAGCATATACTTATCTATCTATACAAATATGTATATGTATACAATAATAAACATGAAACGGGAGGAAAGAGCTATATTTAATGACGATGTTTTTTTTTTATATCCATACAGCAGACCGCTATAAGGCAGTCAATCTGGAAGATCATCCAACTTAATCAAGAAGAAACTAGACAAATGAAACAAGCAACGACGAAGTAAATATTTTCAATCTTACGCTTCACATAATAACCCTCTCATCAAAGTTTAATCTTTTAAGCTTACATTTTAACGAGCAGTGACTTAAATACTAGACGTAAATACTTTCAGACTAAATAATATTAATCCCTAGCTCGTGTTATCTTTTCAATCGGACGCCATCTTACAATGGCGGCTTGTCAAAACGATTTTATGCTCCGCTGAAAAAGGTAATTGAAAATTTTAAAGGTTATGTATACAGGGTAGTATTTATTTATCAAATCCAACACTTTTAAATGTAGGTACAGATTTAAATATGCCTACGAAGGTTCCAATACATGTTTTTATTAAATTAAAATGGAATTAAATGAAAAAGTGTTTATTCGCAGATTTTTTTTTAACAACATGATAATGTATAATTTATGTATTACCTCTGCCAAACTGCACAGCAGTTTTTTGGCAGACGTAGCTCATTTTTTAGTACTTACATGCAGACATTACACTTTTTCACCTAGTACTAGTATGCTAAACTATTCATGCAAATATCAAATGAAAAAACATACAAGTTTTTCAAATATTCACTACAGTGAGGCTTTGACGAAACACATTTAAGAGGTACTTTGGTATTTTATTTAAAAAAAAAGGTTTCTGCGATACTTTTTTTTTAAATGTTTATTTATATCTAATAATGTAATCCTCTATAGAGACACAAAAAAAATACATAAATTCAAATCATTTTGACGACTGTGGTGAGTCGATGACACCGACAACTTTTTTAAGTTATTAGTCTTATTTTACCTTAAATTGAAAGTTTTGATCCATTTATAGTTTAGTATTTCCGTAAATTTATACTGTCATAAATTCAGTCAGTAAACGTACAAACATTTCACAATTATGCCTAATACATATGCATAATATTCTAAATTCATGAGAATATTTGGTTAACTCACACGTAAAATACGGTTCAATATTATACTAATACCAATATCCCTAATTACATTCCCTTAACGGAAATCAATGAACTAATCATATATAAATAACTCGGACTTAATTAAATCAGCGAGCATCTCCACAGGGCACCATATTACCTTCTTACTTAACTTAAACATTAAGTTAGTTCAAAAACGTGTAAATCGGCTTATGACTATAAATAAGCTATGTTTAAGTTGTAACTTAGCGGCAGGGCGCTAGCGGAAGTTGTAACAGTTTCGTAGTTTACCTCACATAAACATACATGCATGACAAGTAACATCTTTCTCGTGAAAGTGTGTTTGCAAATGGAGGTGAATTACGTTTAAGTTATCGATTGGGTCTAATACTAAAATAATCATTTAATGACCGCTATTGCTTACAATTACAATAAATTAACAAAGTTAAAAGTTAGCCAAGTTGTTATTATCTCTCTTCTACGACACACACGGTGTTACACGCCAATGTAGTATTCAAATAATCTATTGTGTGAGCTCTGTTTATTTTTTTTTTAAATATAGACTCCAAAAAGGAGAATGTTTTTAATTTGACGGCATGTTTTTTTTTTGTATGTTTTCTACGCGATTACTCCGACAATTATGAACTGATTTTGATGATTCTTTTTCTTTTTCAGCGACGTTATCCCGCGGGAATTTCGTTCTTATTCCTTGCCTGTCATCGTTATACATTAAACAGATTTCTAGGTCCAAGGGATTGTGAGCCAGCCAATATCTCTTTATCATATTAGTAGTTTAGATAAAAACAGACCCTGAACACGTTACGATTCTTAAGAAAATCCAGGGTCCTCTAGAGCCTTGTTGCGGGAAAGTCCGAAAGGGATACGGGGACCTTGGCAACAGGCAACTGTAGGAACACGGGTGGGTTTTAGTCAGTAAAATTCTAACACTCCCCTCCGCTCCGCCCAGAGCGGGAGAAGTCATACGATGATTTACAACCCTTAAAAAAAAAGGGTCCTCTAGAGCCTTGCCTCCATACCATAATAAAAATAAGAACAAAAACTTTCCACTCACAATTAAGCCCTAATCTCGCCATATCCTGACGCTTCCTGAGTTCGACATCCACTGCGCTCTAGATACACAACGCCGATAGAATAACAAGCAGCAAGCGGTAATGAATGCGGCTATCTCAAGGCGCGATCTTTGATGCGCCCGCGTCGCGATCCACCGCTCTTAACACATTAGTATCGCTTGTGAAGCCCCTACTAGTTGTTTCTGTATGAAAATGAATTTGTATAAAAGAGGAAAAAACTGCACTGCAACTGGGGTTGATTTTCAGTCGACACGCAATTTTTTATTTGCATGAAGTTGATTATAGATTGCCTCTAAATATTTTTACAAGAGAACATCTCTGTGAATTTATTGTAATTGAATGAAACCTTTTTTTTTAATTCTCCGTTAAGTTAAGGACGATAACCTAGGAGGTGCAATATTGAATTAAAAACTTAGTCATTGCTCCTACTAGGTACTAAAAATCTGTCAACCTGGTTCACGAATATCTCCTGTTTTTTTTTTATGGCTGATTCGACTAATCTTTGTGAAAGAAATTCTTCTAATCCATTCAATAGAATTTAATAGATTTGTCGACACAGACATATTAATTGAAATGCTACTAAGAAACAGTTTCTTACTAATAATTGTGAGATATTTTTTTTCCAATCGAACCTTACTGTTACTGATTGCTAGAGAAAAATCCACTCCTGCGCAATTAATTTAAACACCATTAAAAATTACGAAAGCATTTCAAAGTTAACAACCAATTACTTCTATCTGATTATCTGTTTCTAATGCAGAGTGTGGAAAAAGATAGAGGTGCCTAGTAGATATGTATCATTCATCACCATTACAATTAATACAAACATTTACATAAAAATTGACAATATAAGGTGTATCTTTTCATACACGAAATCACTTAAGGGGTCATTGTACTCGTCATTATGAACAACTTTCACTATGGGACCAATCCCGAAATCGCAAAAAAAAATTAGCTGTTCCCTTTTTTTCTTTTTTTTTGAGGGTGGGAAATCATCAAATCACTTCTCCCGCTCTGGATGGAGCGGGAGGGCGTGTCAGACTTTTACTGACTAAAACCCACCCGTGTTCCATCAGTTGCCTGTTGCCAAGAGTGGTCCAAAAGGGATACCGGGGTATCCCTTTCGGACTTTCCCGCCTTTAACATAATCATCGATTTTGATACTTTAAAAAAATAGTTCATTGGGAATTTTGTATCTTGTATAAGATGAGATGATTTCAAATGACGTTTCAAGTTTAGAAGCCAATTATTAGTTTTCCCTCATCGCTCTGTGGTTTCCGCCAATAATTTATCAAATAAATCTCAAGCGTATAATTACAATATCATTGATTATAACGTACTTCATTATAAGATAAAGCGATTTTACGATAATTGGATCATAGGATCTAATGATCGTAATTTGTTTTATCATTTAGATATTAGAACTGATTCAAGCAAATTGAAAAGGTATATTAAATTAAATAGAAGTCGTACATTTGTTTGAATGGAAAGCGATATTTAGGTTTCACGTTTTAATGATAACTGTTATAGTTAATTTTAAAGCTTATATTCCATTTAAGGTTCTGTTAGAAATAAGATATATGATAGCTTAACTTTGCAATACGTAATTACATCAGGCTGTGTTTAGCGTGAGGTCCGGAGCTAGATTCACAGAGAAAATGTAGTTTTTAATGTTGTTTTTTTTTACCAGGACTAAATATTATGCGGTTTTACGATAAAGCCATCGACATATCAGCGGTAAGTGTTACATAGTTACAGCAGTGTCATAGTGTTTAAGTTTATTGTTATAGAAAAGCAAGCCTATCGCCGGATACAGGACAATCCAGACACCAAGTAACTAAGAAATTCCTTAAGCTAGAATCCCCAAAAAACACTGTCCAATCGGAGGATCAAACACCGTTCACCAGTCGAACTATATGACATCCTAACCAATCAAATAACTTCATAAATCATAGCTCACTAAGATATTGTAGTCAATCAATCTGCCTAGCCTTTTCCCAACTATATGTGGGAGTCAGCTTCCAGTCTAATCAGATACAGCTGAATACTAGTATGTTACATGGAGAGACTGCCTATCTGACCTCCACAACCCAGTTGCTGGGTAATATACTAGTTGACAGACTTTAGGGGTTCTTACTACCCGTAATGACTGTCCACGAAGATCCACGAATGACAGTCGGGACCAACGACTTAACGTGCTCTTCAATAAGCCCGGTAAGATAAGCAGTAAAAAAAAAAAAAATATGCTGCACCGATTGACGTCATCATGTCAACGCCGGCTGTCACTGAAAACCAGCGCTGGGAGTCTGTCTTGCATAGGGTCGCAGCATTAAGCTGAGCGATGGCCGTTTTGCGTGAATGTGACGAATATTTTACCCCCATTTGTTATGTTTCGTGTATTTGTCCTTTCTTAGCGTCATGTTTGCCGCAAATAAACGTATTTTCTTTCTTCTTTCATCAAACTCAAACTCAAAGCATTTATTTCAAATAAACCAATTACAGGCACTTTTGAATTGTCAAGGGGTCGGTCAGTCAGAAAGATGAAGCTAGTTGCCCATTCCAAAGTGTAGGTTCCTATGGAGAAGAACGGGCAAGAAACTCCACGGACACTCTTTTGAATCAGAATATTGTTATAATATATTGGTTACATCATTCATGTTGAAATTATACATGTGAGTACAATGTAGAAAAAAATCGCACAATTTAAAAGCGTCCGTTAAAAGATAAAAAAGATACAAAACAATTCAAAAATTAAAATAAATTAAAATAAGCCGTGACAGCTAAGATGACCAGTCCCTACTGATGGCATCCGTCCACGAACATGACGCATGGATCAGCACCATTTTGAAGGGAACTTAATGATCCAACACACACGCCACCACCAGTGATCATGACATACTCTCATCTCGGGTCTCAGCCCATCATATGGCATCTCATCATAATTATGGCCTGTCCATTTCCATTTTAGATTTCTTGTTTTTACTCTAAAGTCTGCCACTTTAGTGATGTTCCTAATTTTCGTAGCTTTCCACTTGTCTTGCAGTCTTAGATTCATCATGATAAATAGTAGGGGCTCATACATAAGGAAGAACTACGCATGAGCTCCTCTTGACTTGCACTTAATAGTTTCAGGATGCTGTTAGTGGTACAAGTAAGTAATTAAGTGCTGATCGCCGGGGGTCTATTAGTGTCGGCTTCACGCCTTCTCTAGATATGTGTACAACGGTTATGACCCTTGACGGGACGGAGTTACAAACGGATTTGAGGAAGTTACAGGAGTAATTGATATGGAATCTGATTTGTTAGTGAAATGTGTGCATTTGATCATAATTTTACCTAGTAATAGTGCATTACAAGTTAACAGAACGGTAGCATTACAACGAGAAGGTCGCTTGTAGCTTTCGTGTGAGGTGGAAACGTTTAGACCCAGGATAATCATAACAAAAATTATAACAGATCTGAGAATCAATCAATCCGCCTAACCTCTTTCCAACTATGTTGGGGTCGGCTTCCAGTCTAACCAGATGCAGCTGAAAATCAGTATTTTACATGGAGCGACTGCCTATCTGACCTCCACAACCCAGTAGCTGGGTAATACGATACCCCTAGATAAGACTGGTTGTCAGACTTTCGGGCTTATGACGACCCGTAACGACTGTCAAAGATCCACGAATGACAACCGGGACCAACGGCTTAACGTGCTTTCCGAGGCACGGAGGAGTCTCGATATATAAAGATGGTCACCCATCTACGGACCAACCCCGGCAAGCGTAGCTTAACCTGATGGATCGACCCATGCGGCTCTTATTACTTAGCCACGAGCTCCTCAGATCTGAAAATGTTTATTAACATATCTTTCAGGGTTTTTTTTTTCGTATATGCTGGTGTTACTTCGTAAAAAACTTACCTATGTAAAATACAGAACATCAACACTGATTCATAAAAGAACACATCACTGCAAACTGGAAATCCTTAGTCTTACGCATTTCCTGAAACCTTCTAATTCATTCACTATTCGCCTAATTAATACAGAATTAACCAGCTCCTAATCCTGTTCTAACCAATATGGATTAACCAAACGATGTTCTCATTAGTCTCAGCCAATTAACAGCAATTTGTTTCAAGGTAAATAACCTTGTAAAGTTGTGGAAAGCGCTGTTTAAACCAGGGTAAGTTACTGCGGCCGAGGTCAGGAACTGGATGCTTTAATGAAGAACATCTTGGAAGCTAATTGTGATGAAAAGGCTCTTTGGGCTCTTGTAAGGAGTACTCGTGACTGTGGTGTTAAGTTTGTAGGTCGGTAATAAATTTTGGAGGGATTAGCTTTTCGAATTAGCAGCGATGTGGTTGTTGAATTAAATTGGCATGAAGAAAGTCGAAACGGATATGGGTCATGCTTAGGCTGGCGACAGTTTTATGCTGTGTTAGGCACACCCGGTGAAAAATTTTACTCAGCAGATCGTAGCAATGTTCTAATGTTGTAATGAGGAGCTCGTGGCTAAGTAATAACAGCCGCACGGGTCGATCCATCAGGTAAGCTACGCTTGCCGGGGTTGGTCCGTGGATAGGTGACCATCTTTACATACCGAGACTCCTCCGTGCCTCGGAAAGGACGTTAAGCCGTTGGTCCGGGCTGTCATTTGTAGATCTTTGACAGTTGTTACGGGACGTCAGAAGCCCGGAAGTCTGACAACCAGGCTTACCAAGGGTATCGTGTTACCCAGTAACTTGGTTGTGGAGGTCAGATAGGCAGTCGCTCCATATAAAATACTGGTATTCAGCTGCATTCGGTTAGACTGGAAGCCGACCCAAACATTGTTGGGAAAAGGCTAGGCAGATGATGAAATCGTTGCAATGTTGTAGACAAGCGTTCTTCCCACCCAGATATAGCCTTTTTAGAACATCTTCTAGAGAAATTACGTACGCGAAGTTTAAACATTTTTTAGATAATTTACGTGTACTTAACTTATAATGCGATAAGGGTATACTAGGCAACACGACGACCAAGTTTGTTTTGTTAGCTGGGATTTCTGTTGTTATTCAATAGTCAATCGCCTCCGAGGCTTGTATGTAAATATTTGGGAAAGTCCAAATGATTTACTTACCATATGGGAGTGGAACCGTGTAACGAGTTAGACGTAGGAAGGAGCGCAAGCGCAAGGAAACTCGTGCATTTAGTAATAAATTGTAAACTCGCTCCGAGGACAGCTATGGGCTATTTATCAGCCTAAGTAAAACCAATTGGCGCAATGTAAATGTGGACAGTGATCGTGATAAATATGTTACTGTTTTTGTATGGGTAGTAGTCGTGAACATTTGAGAGTCAATCTGTTTTATTCAGGTAAGTTTTCTGCTAGAATTTACTTAGGAATTTTAGACTAGTTCATCAAATAAGACGAAAATGCTTGTCACCTGCAAAATAACTGCACCTATACGTAAATATAAATAGTAAAAAAGTCAACTAAAAAGGCATAAACAAGACATCACAGACAGACGAATTAAAAATCCGGAGTCACACGTTAACACGTGTGACTCTTTTGACTTCTGACTTTTTTGTCGTAGTTGGGTTTTAGTTTTATAACTTTTATTTTTATTTAAGGTCAAAATCATAACCCTCATTTTTGCTTCGCCGTAGCCGGGTATTAGTAGCCGTAAACGATTATTTGTCACTAAATAATACATAAAAATATGACAGACACCAAAAGTCATAAACCTGCAATTTATGTACTACAAGGATTTAATCCTAACTCCCAAACTAGACGTAGCCTTGTATTTTGGTGAGAAACTAACTTTATAATAATAGTGTAACGCCGAGTGCCAAGACATTGTCAGCTGCAGATCTAGTCTTTATGTCTGAAGCTGGCCCACCACGACATCCAAGAAAGAAAAACAATACACACAAAAGTCGTTAAAAACCAAAGTTGCCAAAATGTCTTAAAACCCCCAAGGTTTTAGCGATACAAAGCCCATGTGTTGCTTAAAGAAACTTGATTGGGGGAACATAATATATTCCCACTCCTAATAAAGACCACACCAGGACTTTTCCGAACTAAAACTTAATACTGTAAAGTCTACAATTCATGCTGTTGATCAGAAGGACTAGTCTAATCTTATGGAAACACCCGATACCATCCAACATCGAAGCAAATCCGACAAAGCTCCAATCTATCTGTTGTCCTCAATACAACACCTTCCAGATAAAGCTCGTTCAATTGAGTAGTTAAATTATGCAATCTTCACATCTCGTGGGTAGTCCGTAATGATCGAGTTAGTGCTAAGGCTGTTCAGGCCAATGCTGATCTAAGATATGATGAACTAAAGGGTTTGCATAAGGAGTAAAATCTGGAGGGAATTGGATTGGTCCTTGAAGATAAAACGGTAAACGGTTAAGTATAGACACTTTCTTAAAGGAGTTTACAAGTCAAATTCGCGACTTCGGAACGTTATAAGCTCACGATAGGTCAGGTTTGAAAACAGTCGGATAATCCCAATGAAATGCAAGTGAGCAGAGCTGTAAATACTCCTAAAACTGATGTAGACATTGATGATGATAATTATTAAGTAATAACTTGTCATCGTGAGACATTGATTCCTCTAATAATGACACTAAGTTGTCTGACATACGCCGTTTCGCCGTTCTAAATGCATACGTAGCTCTACACGGACAATTGAGAGAATTTGTTTCACCTGATCATGTACCGCAAACTATTCCTGTGCTACTAGAACTATAATTTTAATTTTAAGCGAGTCTTTAATTGTTCTAGTGTTATGTTCTAGGAAAAGTATGAAAGTAAAGGAAACGGCCCTGGTAATGAGGAACTGTGAACCAAATACGTTAAAACATTCGATAAGCGCATTGTTTTTCAGTATGAGCTGTTAACCTAGGTAGACTCTTAAATATTACGAGTTTTTAACGTTCCTACAATTTGTATGGAAAATACGGATGCAAGAAGTGTCAAAAAGTATCGATATTTAAAAAATATATCAATATCGAATTCGATATATCGAAAAAAAATATATCAAAACATCGATATACCGGCGGGATTTAAAAAAAAAATTCTTTATGTTTTTCGAGTTCCAAACCAAGAAAAAAAAAAAACGTTTTACGGCTCTGAATTCCAGCGGTTTTAGTCAGTGGCGACAACGGTGTTGCTATTGGAAATATATTGTTTTTGATACATTTTCGATACTTGATATTTTATATAGAGACATCGATATTTATCGAAATAATAAATATCGCCTAAAAATGTTGATATTTCTATATATCGATATTTTTTCTGCAAGCCTAATGGAAAATATTGGAGCAAAGGATCAAGTTCAAGAAAATGGTATACATAATTATGTCAAAATTATATCAAATTGAACTAGCAGTTACTTAGTCCTTTTTAAGATCAACTCATGGCTGTCGAGTATTCGAGTATTATCGTTAATCCACATAATATGTTCCTCATATGGCCTGACCATGACTGTGTCTGGACTTTAAAAGACACTGCGACCTCTGAGTTTGTTTCGGCCTTTCTTCTTGGAGTAGTCAGATAGGAAACGCCGATCTCATCTAGCTTATTTTTTATATTTTTTAATATAACGTGTGAAAGTTTTTCCGATATCCTATTTACAGAATAAACAATTTCATTTCAAAAGCTAGTTCATGTTTAATCTAGCTTGCGACCCATATTACCATAATATCATCATTTATCGGTGTCACTCCATCATTAGATATCTCTCCTTTCTTACAAACATCCTCAGCTGTTCATGGATTTTTTACAATTATCACGTATCTTTAATGAGCTGTAGTGAACTACCAAAGATGTGATCTTTGGTAGTCATTATTGTCATGACTACCAAACTTGATATCCATTGATTAATGATCCCAGTATAATTACGCAAGAAAATGCTTCCTGACATTACCTTGACACAATTCTCAATCAGAAACCGTTTGAAAAATGGTGTTAGTAACCATTTTGTCGATGACACCGATATAAAGGGTTCCACATAAACCCATTACAATTAAAATACATTCCATAGTGTGAGGGTTACCATATCCCAAGACCTCTAGCCTACGGAACCGTTCCCAGTCATTAACGGTTAGTGCTGGGAACGCGATCCTATCGCGTCGGATCTGAACCCAATATATCTGAACTTGCAACTCTAAGTGCAAACTCTCAGTTTAAATATATTAGAGACCGTTAATCCAGTTAATGTATGGCTGGGTTTAAGGTTAATTATGTTTTAGGTGTTAAGGATCTGCTTCCAAGCTTCTTCATACAAAATTATACGACAGAGTTCGTTTCTGACTAACTGAACGACTCTTTGACAATTCAAAAGTGTCTGTAAATGGTTTAATTGAAATAAATGCTTTGAGTTTGAGTTTGAACACGATAAAGTAGCCTTGGTTCTCGGAGCAAAAATAGCGGAGTGTGATAGGCCATTTTTTTTTTGTTTTTTACCTGTATTATAAATGTTATGCTGGCGCCTGTTTTGTGGATGAGAGATCCATTGATAGTTGGTTGAAGTTTGGACTACAAAAACCAAAACATTGTTGGTATGAAAAAGTTACCATATAAGTCGATGGTGTGACTGTAGCGTGGTAAGATGTGATCTTTTCTTAGAATTTTAATTACATCATAGAGTTGTTGTAGTGAGAGTAACTGTGATGTATTTTTTTTTTAAATCTCGAATTTGAGGTATGGTCTGAAACCAAGAATACGTCCACAATCACCAGTATAAGTTTAATGCACCCCGGATATCTTGTTCCTTCCTTATTTCAGGTTAAGGACATAAAATTTTAAATTGCCAATGATTGTTGACACATCGGCTTTTTGCCCACAACGACAATTTCAATCCAGTTATTACAATGGATTCTGTGATTTTCCTTCTTTTTACTAGTAAACAAACAAACAATCAAACAAAAACTAACACTCAATACAATAAATTATTCGGATGAAATCTAATACACGGTTAGTTGTCGCTTTCTCGGGGAGTCGCTAGTCGGTGCAAAGGATAGTAAATTAAGCCGCGCCGATACTTCGATAGCAAGCTGCCATGTTTATTAAAGTGCCATTGAATTAAACTGTACTTTCAAAGTTATGCTCATAGGCTGGGGATTCCGCCAATTTATAAGGATTTAATTTGTTGAAAACCTTGTGTTAAAATGACGGCCAAAAAATTGGATATTCTAGAGCTTTGGGTAGAAATTTCTTCATCGTTTCAACCATTGCTCGTATCTCCATCTAAAATCTGCTTAAATTCACAATCATTTACAGGGTGTCTGTCTGTATTGACGTCCGTTCATCTGCTATCCATGTGTCTTGCTAAATGCCCTGTTCAAACGAATATTTCCTGGAAACCTTCTTCGGAGATTGTATTCAGCTGTGCATAATCTTGTAACTCAATTTGGCACCCTGGCCTAGTTCGATTTTGAAATTGGTGCAATACGTCACATTAAAAATTGCCGCCATAATTGAACTTTCACGACATTTACAGGACTTAATCTGATCTTCAAACTACCGGAACTTCAACTACTTACATCAGTAACCATAACAACTTCATCATCAATCATTACTCTTCCAAAAGTGATAATAAGTACCCGTCTTTAGGCTACGTTTACACTTGACCGGCCGGCAATGCGATAAGCTTCCGCGAATGCATGCAAAGCGCCCATTAACCGTTGATGCGGCTCGATCGGCCATTACGTCCGCGAATTAATTAAATTATTTCCACGAAGTAATGCTAAATTAATTTAATTGCGATTTGGCACTGCTTTGTCTTATCATGGCTGTGGTTTCTCTAGGGAAAGCAGGATTTGTAGCTGCTATGTTTGTGTTGGAGATATATGTAAGTAAAATAGGCGAATTTTGCTAGGTGTTACAATTATTTTGCCATGAATAATGCTGATTGTGATTACCATTGTATCAAACGAGGTTTTTTAAACCGCATTTATGGAAGAAGGGGCACGAAACTATAAAAAAAATGAAAACCAGAAATACTGACATCTGAATGAATACAACATTCTTTAGAAACATTTAAAAAAAAACTATTATTACAATAAGGGCGAATTCGACCAAACTTTTATCCCTAGTATAAGTCTAATCCAGCGAGTAAATATAAAATTTTTGACAGATTTTCTATACAAAAACTGTCAGACGTCAATTTTGTTCCCCGAATAAAAGTCAAATCGGCAAAGTCAAGTCTTTGGTTAAATCGGCCATAAATGATTTCAATAAAACATGATGACAGCAAGCAGATTTCTTACAAAACAACCGACACTTTTGTTAATATATTTCCAGAAAAATCTGTCAAAAACTAACAAACCCAATTTGTTTCCAGTTAATTTGTGAAAAATGCACGACGAAACGTTACTCCAATTTTGCGAATATCCTTTGAGAGTTTTCAATTTGGATCGCGTCCAAATAATGACAAATTATTTAACGATGTAGGGCGCCATTTAGCCCGCCAGATGGCGACGCGGCTGTTTGTCACTTTTATCGTGAAAATTATTTTAATAGAAGGGAGAAGATTATGAGAGATAATGATAATGATGATGGTAATGAGTGAGGAAAACGTCATGAGGAAAGTTTTGAGTATGAATGTGGATGGCTATAAGAGTAGGGGAAGACCAAAGAAACGATGGATGGACTGTGTGAAAGATGATATGGCTAGAAAGGGGGTGACTACTGAGATGACAACTAATAGAGAAGTATGAAAGCAAAAGACATGGTGCGCCGACTCGAAATAAATCGGGATAAAGGTTGGAGATAAATGATAATGATAATCCTTTGATGATCGAATTAGAATAAAACAATAAGGCAGATTTGTTTAACGGAATGAGTGACATTTTGACTGTTTTATTTTTACAGCTGGCCTTTACCTAATTTGTAAATAAACTCGTACTCTGATTCCGAAAACAAACCGTTATAGCTAGCGTTATTGTATGTTCCAGAAATACGTCTTTATAACTCAAGAGGACGTTGGCAAAGCGTGAAAAAGCAATAAATATGGTTAAACAATGAAAATGCCATTGTGAGATGTAATTATACGTTGTCAGAATGTTATCACTACATATTATAAAACAAAGTCCTCCGCCGCGTCTGTCTGTCTGTCTGCGATAAACTCAAAAACTACTGCACCGATTTTCATGATGTTTTCACCAATGGATAGAGAGGTTCTCGAGGAAGGTTTTAGTATGTAATAACCGACATACACGCGGGCGAAGCCACGGGCTTCAGCTAGTTAAAAATAAACATGTACGAGTATATAGGTAACGACGTGATGGCCCAGTGGTTAAGGCCTCGCCTCTCAATGCACGCGGTTGTGGCTTCAATCCTTCCCCATTCATACCTATATACTTTCTGAGTTAATCTTGGACATTAGGTACTGACATCGATGAAGGAAGAGCATCGTGAGGAACCCTGAACTTATAGTCAATATAAGTCTGAACTAGAAATGAAATGAAATGAAATTGTTTTTTCTGTAAATAGGATATTGGAATCACTTTTACACGTCATATTATAAAATATTAAAAATAAGCTAGATGAGGTCGGCGTTTCCTATCTGACTACTACTAGCAAATCTGTCTTGAGCAAGAGTGGTGATCAATGCTCGTGCCTTCTGTGTATGAGAAGAGGCCCTTGCCCAGCAGTGGGACAATAAGTAGCTGGTATTATTATTTTTAGATTGGTTGGCAAGCAATTTCCAGGAACCGCTCAACTGTTGATTGGCCTTTAGAAGGCCGATAACAATAGAAATTATATTGTGTCTCGTTAGTGACAGTTGGCTTTGGCTTTTTTAGGGTTCCGTTCCCAAAGGTTAAAACGGGATGCTATTACTAAGGCTCCGCTGTCCGTGCGTCCGACCGTCTGAACTCATGAACCGTGATAGTTAGACAGTTGAAATTTTCACAGATGATGTATTTCTGTTGCTGCTATAACAACAAAAACTAAAAAACTGAATAAAATAAATATTTAAGAAACGTGATGTTTTTGGCCGTTTTTATAGATAATGGTACGGAACCCTTCATGCGCGAGTCCGACTCGCACTTGGCCGGTTTTATTTATTATTCATATTAGCAAGATTGTCCGGCGACATTTTTTTGCCGTATCATTAAAATAAAACCAACAACAGTGTTTTTTTTTTTCATTTTTAATGACCCGCTTATTTCGGCGCCACACACTTACCGCTTGATTGAGCCCGATACCATTTTCGTAGTCGTAAAGGGTTAAAATTGACGCGGTGCCTTTATATCGAACACTGTTAACTGTGAGAGAAGCATTAAATACACTTGTTTGGGCATAAAAGTAAGACAAACGATTTAATTTGAAGACAGACGATGATGAAGCTGTTAACTATAAGAGCTGATGATGAGGATGTTAAAGTTTTTAACGGATTTTATAATATTGTCTGGATTTTTATTACAAAATAGCTACCGCCCGCGGCTTTCTAATGATGCCGTGTTTGGTATGATATGAAAGGGCTTAATTAGCACATTTCAAATATATATATATATATTGTAATCCAATTTTTTTTTAAATAAAAATAAAAATTATAAAACTAAAACCCAACTACGACAAAAAAGTCAACTGAAAAGGCATAAATGTGGGCATAAATCGAATAGATTACGTGTGACTCCGTATTTTTAATTTGACTGTCTATAATGTCTTGTTTATGAAGAAGTGGTAGTTATTTAAGTAGTTAATTAACTAACATTTCAATTTAATTTCACTACAGGAAAATGTAACCGACTACAGTACGGTAGGATTATTCATAAATCGACGACAAGATAATTAAATTAACATAAACTTCGCAAAAGTACCATTAAAGTTACAGTTCGGTTCAAACTTAATGGCGCCTCGGAAGTGAGCTTCTCGCTGCGCAGTACCCTACCCCTCACCCCCGCTGACCCATGAATTTGTTACTGCGCAGCGACTCGCCTCATGTTCCGAGCCGCCATTAAGTTTGAATCGGGGAGACAAATACGCTTGATGTGACCCCTGCCTAAGCGTGAAAATTGGCCAACCTTAAACTTTGTAGAGTTTACAAATGTACATTGATCGTTTTCAACTAAAAAATGTGACCTAGAAACGAACTTACCACGCAATCTGACAGCTACAGGTAATATTTTTCATTCCGATGCTGTCATCGATGACCCGCCGTTATAGTACTAACGAAGCTCAAAACATGCAGCCTCTAGATTCCATACTTACCTGTAACAAAACAGTAAACAATTAAATAAATAAGAGGATGAGTTATCGTAATGTAAACCTATGAGACAAAACCCATAATAATGTATAACGGGTGTAAAAAGACATTTAACGAAGCCGAAAGTCACTTGTTATTCCCGTCATCGAGATATTTTTTTTGTTCTGGACCATACCTGGGAACCTTCTGGTTACGGAGATATTGTAGGGTTAAAAGTTTCAACTTTTGCAGACGTTTTTTAAAATGTTATTACTTAATATTAAACACCCCCACAAACCCTGAACCGTCGCATGCACCCATAAACACAATGTTTTGCGTGCTTTACGTTGTGGAGCGATTTTTCACACCAAAAATAAAAGTAGTTTTCCAGAAATTGTTTTTGTGCAATGTTACTTAATTTGATGTACAGAATGCGTAGTTGACGGCTATGTGATGTGTCTTTTTGCGCCCTGTATAATACAAATACGAAAAAAAAACTCATTTTATTCCTTAATGTATTTATTATGATATCAGCTACGCAGCTAGTAGAAATATATGCTAAAAAAAATCTTATCATTCAATCATAGCCAAGTCATAAAATCAATTTGCATACAACACTATTATCTATTTACTTTATCTATATCAATAAGTAGAGCGTCTATCAACGTATCTGTCTGTCTGTCCGTCAGAAAAGTAGATGTGTCGTGAATGATGTATAGCCTCACGCATGTATACCTATTTATGGGATCCTGGTATAGAAAAACAAGTAGCCGACCTGGATTTTATATTTTTTTGTCTAGGCCAAGATATGATGAAAGAAATCTAGTTTCAGGTATTTTGTAAAGATTACAGCTTGTTGTTCAAAGCAAAGATGACTGATTTCTCTGACTTTATTAGTTAATACCTTATTGTGTTTGGTCTGTGCTTGTTTGCTGAGTATGAGGTCTTGGTTTCGATGCCCAGGTCGTCGGTTATTGGGTTTGTGCCCGATAGTTGGCAATAGGCTCGCCTCTATTAAATAAAAAAGCCATATAATCTACTAGCCAAAGTACACTTTTTTTACAAAATGTTTGTTTGGCTATTACATGGAATTTAAACATAACTGGCGAAATGTGGATGTACTATAGGTACCATCGCGGAAACTCATAACTAACCACTTTCAAAACAAAATCTGTTACCGCCCGGGTTCTATAGCGGCCAAGCGCTGCAAGCAAGAATAGTCCTTATGGTGGTTAGCTTAATGGCTTTCCGCGATAGTACACCTCTGCCCAATCCTTCGGGGGAACAAGTAGGGATGATAAGTAGGATAAGTAAATAATTATTTTCCGGAAATAACACAACATGTGTAATAGCGGTATTATATAAAGGTCACCGCACACTGTGCGGAACATACTACATTACCACATAAGTGCTATTTTAATTCACAATAAAGTAAGATAAGTTATTTCAAAAGCAGTTCCTGCTTCCATAAATTCTTAAATTAATAACTTCATTATTCCAATCTTATGTAACAAATAGTTTAATAAGCACAATCTTTCAAAATATCGATTAATCTTATCGATAAAATAAATCGATTGTTCTTAGTATAAACAATGTAGGCTTATTTACAAAGCAATCGGATATCGATTCATTTGCAATGCATATTTAAACAATTTCTAGTTCTTTATGACAGTTTAAATGCTTTGCCATCGATTTATTGAATTTTGTATGATACATGAGACAAGGGCTGGGGTCCACGAGGCATGAAGGCAACAAAGTATCTTACTACCTGTATGACGAGGCATACATAGGTACTATTATGCATATTCGAATAATACGAATCTTCGGTAACAGTATTAATTTAATATCGCAAACCTATTACAGATATCAGAATGTTTTAGTATTCAGGAATAACCTCATTCTTTTTCAATATTTCGACCCACGAAAGGCGCCATTTAAGAAACTACCTTAGAAAAGGGTCGATTAAAGGGTCTATGAAAAATTATTACAATTTAAATACTGTATATTTAGCACTATATTTTGGTAATACTATGATTTACAAGTACTTAAAACCTTTCATTTACAAGTAGGTATCTAAAACCTATCATTTACGAATTTTTGTTTTTACAGTAACGTTTTTGTACACAGCACGGTTTCTTTACGGTACGGCGTATAAACCGCGCCATAAAAAAATTGTGACTGTCAACAAGCTTCCACAGTGATCCATACAAAACTGACGACCCTGCCTACACA
Organism: Lithophane leautieri; assembly: GCA_949152455.1. Lineage (NCBI taxonomy): Eukaryota > Metazoa > Arthropoda > Insecta > Lepidoptera > Noctuidae > Lithophane > Lithophane leautieri. The sequence goes on along the minus strand of OX424479.1, from coordinate 3,166,700 downwards.
CGGCGAATAAACCGTAGTTTTTAACGGCTAGAAAAACGTGTGTGTACAAAGGGCCTAAGACCATTAACTTATTTCAGTTTACTATATCAAATAGGTACTTCTAGGTTTGCAAGATATTATGATCTGCGATGACTAAGTCTTAAAATATTTGCATCATACTTGATCATAATCCAAGACCATGTTATAATGCCTTCTTTATGTCACCAATAAAATCGCTTTACATACGGAAGCGTGTACACCACAACGATTATAGTCACTGACACCAGTCAATATGATCGATGAGGGCAATTAACAAGTAGCCTAGTAATTTGCCTTTAACATAACATAGTAATTTTCTTAAACTGTTGTTCGTTGGCGCCGACTATGCAAAGTGTATCGCACGTGGAGGATACACGCCTTGTTGATACATTAGGCAAATAATATGATGAATATCATGGTGGATATTATTTATGTCAGTGATTAACATAATTGGTCTAAAGGCGCCTCGTAAAGTAAAGGTGCAGACGGATAGTGATCGGGACGGTTGTTTTCTGCCGGTTCAGGTATTCGAATACAAATTGTATGTATACGCACTTCTCTAATATTTTATAGGAAGTGTAAACTTACATAACTCAGTATAGTGTTACAAAATGTGCTCTATGTGGGTTACATTGACAATATTACAAAATGATGATCATTTTTAAAAAGGGTTTCAACAGTTAAATAATAGTATTCAAAGGGCGCATTGAATTTTAAAAATAAACATGGCTGCCTACTCTATTTACAAGAAGTTAAACATCTCTTCCGACCATAAACAAAAAATTTCAATGTCAAAAAACAATTTGTCGATTTTCGGACATCACTATTACATACCGATCACGTAACCCTCCAATGAATCACAAGAATCCAAAAAAGCAAGAGCCACTTTCAAAAAACGAACAGTTAACGAGCATAAAACATGTATTGAGAAGCTTCTTTAAAAATAAAAAACAAAAAAAAAACCTGCATCGCGTGTTCTCCTGTATTCGCATAAGGAAATGAGTCGGGAATCGAACGGGACAACTCTCTTAATTGCTCCGATTGATTGGCACTGAACCATCTTGATAAAGCTGAATATTCCGCCCTTTTTGTGGGACATTCATTACGACACATCTTCAGTCATTATAGACAAGCAGTTTGTGCTAAACTTAGTTGCGACGGAATAAGTAATTACATAAGTAATTGCGAGGGATGCAACTGTAGTTTACTTGATTTCATTTAATGAAATAAATAGGAAGGTTATTCAATTATATTATGGGTTAAGTAGAGTAGTACTATATAGATTTTTTATGCTTTTCATATGGAATATCGTGCTCACTTTTAATGAGAAATATTCAAGGTATGATCTGAAATAGCTAACTAGCAAAAATTTATGGTTTCTTTCAAGAGAACTGGCCACCGTTATATATGCGGTTCCGACGCAACACGTTTTCTTCTTCCACTCTCCCCTGTCAACCGTCACGCTATCATTCACTCCCTTCTCTTCCATATCATTCCTCACACAATCCATCCATCTTTTCTTTGGCCTTCCTCTCCCTCTCCATCCATCAACATTTTTATTAATTATTCTTTTAGTCAGGAGCTCAGGGCCAAGTAATAACAGCCACACGGGTCGATCCATCAGGTTAAGCTACGCTTGCCGGGGTTGGTCCGTGGATGGGTGACCATCTTTACATACCGAAACTCCTTCGTGTCTCGGAAAGCTCGTTAAGCCGTTGGTCCGGCTGTCATTCGTAAATCTTTGTCAGTCGTTACTAGTCGTCAGAAGCCCGAATGTCTAACAACCAGTCTTACCTAGGGGTATCGTATTACCCAGTTACTGGGTTGTGGAGGGATAGGCAGTCGCTTCATGTAAAATACTGGTATTCAGCTGCATCCGGTTAGACTGGAAGCCGACCCCAACATAGTTGGGAAAAGGCTAGGCAGATTGACTATTTTAGTCACATGCATTTGCTCCCTCCTCCAAATCTTCCAAAATAGTGCTTTAATTAAACTTTCTCGTCAAAATACAACACAAAACAAGGAAACACAGACCCCAATAATAATAACCAGTGTGTAATTGAACATTTAATAACAAATTAACGAATAACATGTATGAATAAGCATTGGAATTTAAACAAACGGCTATTAAGTGGGCCGTGCTATTGCGCTCGCGGCTATTTCAGTTCCGTTGTGCAATCATCGATATAGTGTCACGTATCAGTGGCGAAGAGTTTGTGGCGAATTTTCGGAGATTGGAGAAGAATTTGAGGGTAGTGTAATGTGGAGAAGTACGCAATGGGCATAACGGACAGTCCTCTGTGCAGAGCATTCATGGAAGCTGGGGAAACCGTTGCGCATGTGCTGTTAGAATGCACAGTGTTCACCCAAATTAGAGCAAAAACCCTCGGGTCACCCTGATCTTTTGCAGATGTTCTGAACAGACTAGGAGACCTAATCTGCTTTTGTAAGGAGGTGGGGTGACAGTAATAACCAAAAACGCCCGCCATGGCCCACTTGAAGGACTAATACGGAAACTAATCTCACTAACATAGAACATAGAATGTGGAGAAATTAATAACTTAACCTAGTAAATTACGCAGTCATAGAAACAATAAGATTTTCATTGTATAAAACAAAACAAGGGTGCTAAAAATTTTACTGAGCGTCATTTCATATATTTGACTGACTTAGGCATGGCAGAATTCGTTAGAAATAACATAACAACGCAAAAAAAACTACGTGGCATTCAAATAACTACGTGGAATTGGATATAAACGTATAGTTTTCATAAATGGACGAGAAATGTTTTATACGATAATTGTTGTGAAACAAAATTATGACGGGGATGAACTTGTAACTTGTAGAGAATGTTCGTAAAGAACGAGGGTGAACTTGCAAAATAATGCTTACAAAATAAAAACAATATAAAGTTTTGATACGATGAAATACTGGCTAATTCAATGACGTTTCAGTTACATTTTGAAAGCTTACAGCAAACTGAATTCCTTAAATTTGTCATGTCTAACGCAGATGGTTTCTTGTCTACCAAAGTCATGCCTGAGAGATATTTCTCGACGAAATGTGAAGCCAATTCAGAGGCCCATGTGCGGCTTTAAAACTCTGACACCAGATTAGTCACTAACCACACGAAAAGGATAGAAAGTCATATCTTACTTAAACTTATTTTCTCAAACTTACAGAATTATTTAACATACTCAATACTCAATTTTTATTGCATTCCATATGTTACATAGATGGTACAGTAAATAAAAGATCGATATGGACCCTGTCGGGCACAGCAAAATTAGGAGAGAGGAAGAGGGCTAAGCAGAAATGTAATATTATTATAAATTATTAGATGTGTTTAATTATGTAGGTAATATATTATTAGGATAGTATAAATAGGTATAGTATATTAGTTATTTTTATTTGATGTATTGAATAAGAATAATCTAGGTAATTATTATGAAATTAATAAGTAGAAGACAGAGTTAGACATAATCTAACTATTACCGCCAAACAAATCTTTACCGATAACCTGAACGCATATAATCTAGTAAATGGCTAAAAATCCATCAGATAAACCCAACAAGGCTCGTTTGCTATGAATATATCGCCGTCAATCAGTGAGACGTGTTAATGACGCGATAATTGGAGCGCTTGTTATCGGCGCGCGCGCTTATGAGTCTACCTAAATAAGGAGTGAGGTTGTTATGGTGATTATGGCAATATTTAGTTAACTGAAGGGGGCTTAAAACGGCACTTTGGTAGAATTATAATAGGAAAATAATTATGAATCATCGTAAAATATCACAAACTGCCAATTCATAATATGATCTGGGTGCAATTCATATTACGAAATAATTCATCTGTTTGACAGTTTTATATAGAGATTCGTAAAATGGTCCACAAATTATGAATTGCTTTTGTGTCAAATTAGAGGAATTGCTAATGATAGGGACAAAACACGTTAAGCTGTTAGACCCGTCTGTATACGGATCGTCAGAGGCCCAAAAGTCTGACAGCCAATCTTACCAGGTACCCAGTTACTGGGTTGTGGAGAGCAGATAGGCAGTCGCTTCATGTAAAATACTGGTATTCAGCTGCATCCGGTTAGACTGGAAGCCAACCCCAAGATAGTTGGGAAAAGGCTAGGCAGATTGAAGATTGGGAAATCAGCCAGTAGTTTTTTTCATACAAGACTACGACTACGACGACGTGACAAGAAAAATATACGACAGCTAAGTACCTATATATTTTATTTTTTTGGACTCGTGTCGGGACGAACTTCAGATTAGCTCATGTCCAGGGTTGCGGGAAAGTCCGAAAGGGATACCGGGACCTTAGCAACAGGCAAATGAAGGAACATGGGTGGGTTTTAGTCAGTAAAAGTCTGACACGCCCTTCCGCTCCGCCCAGAGCGGGAGAAGTCATTGGATGATTTCCCACACTCAAAAAAAAAAAAAAAGATTAGCTCATGTCGTGTTGAAAACATTGGCCAGACAGCGAAGTCGGTAGCGCGGTTGACTTACGCACTCATGTTAGGCTCTTTAAAAGGATTACTGCAAACGAATGTGCCAATTGTTTGTTTAAGTCACAAGGTACTTATTGTGAAAGGAAGCTTTGCCTTTGTTTAGGTAGGTAGTAGGTTTTAAAGAGATTTGAGGGAATGGAAGTTACAGATATCAGATTTCCAACTCTAACCTATATAAGGTTAGAGTTGGAAATCTTATTGTCATTCATCTGATATCTGTAAATTAAGATTTGCAACTTTAACCTATATTATACAGGGTGAAATTTAATTCATAGGCATCCTCTTACGGGTTTATTGTACTCATCATTATGAACAACTTTCACTTTTCCTAAGGGACCAAAAATGAAATCGCGAAAAAAGAAATCTGCTGTTTTTGACGAGCTATATATGCGAACATATATGAAGGGAACCGCTGATTTTTTGTTCGCGATTTCAGGTTTGGTCCCATAGTAAAAGTTGTTCATCATGGTGAGTATTAGGACCCCTTAAGGGGATGCCCATGAATTCAGTTTCACCCTGTATAAGTTACTACCCGTGTGACCTCCGGGGGTAACGTAACCATAGACAATTAACTGTGTTACTTTAGTCAAGCTAAGACAGTTCAAAAAAGTTTAACACTCAATTTTAAAATGTGCTATATCCACCTACTGGGTACAGTTTGACAAAAAAGCATGATGAATTATAATTAGTAGGCTTAGATACGCTCCAATTAACATACAAATTACTTAAGTAATATAACACTTTATCCTTAGCATTGACATCACAAAATCATCGACAAACTCGTTACAAATCGTTCCTACACACATACTAGTTTAAATTTCCTGTTTCACTTTGTTACATAATATACACCTAGTAATGTTTTTTACGTATTGCCGGTAATTAGCGCCTTGAAATGGGGTACCATATTAGCGTATAACCAATAACCAGTCGCGATATTAAAATGCGGCTTGAGTTGTGGCCGAGTTAATTTGTAAGCTGACAGCGAGAGGAAAAAAAGCTTTTGGATAATTCCTAGCACATATTACGTAGAAAATATTAGATGAAGTACAGGCTTAGATATAGAGATAAAGGTTTTCACAAATTGTCTTAAGGTCGGTTTAGTTTAAACGAAACAAGCGAATCACCGTGTAAATAGGAACATAGAATAGATAGCATTATTTCATTCATCTTTACTAAAATGTCAAGAACATCAAGGAAATAGTTATTTGTTATGCAAGGCTGCAAAGTTGTGTTTTGGCGCGAATACTTGTATTGAAACTTGTGTTCAAATATAGAATCCTGAGCGTTGCGAGGGTTTCAGAGGTACGTGACGCAGAATAACTTTGCTGCCTAGCGAAACACACAACTTTTCACCTCACTACAGCGAGGAAAATGCTAGGTGTCTCCATGCATTGAACAAATATTTTTCGCTTTTAGGTATGTACTTTTCGCGCCATTTTTCCAGAAGAAAGTTCAATTCGGCATAATGTGTCGATTGTACTAACTTTGTACTACTAAACAGACCAAAATGATGGAATATACAGAAGAAACCAATAAAGATATTGAGTATTGAAAATTATTTATAGATTTTTTAAGTGAAAACTTCTCGTTGTGCGATTTTTTTCGTACTGGCTAGTGCGATTATTCTAATAATGAGGTTAGCCCACTGACATGAAATAAATATTAATGCATTATCAGTGGGCATAGAAAATTATTGAATAGAAAGGTTCGAATTTTAAAAACTCTTTCCGCGCTGGCGGATAAAATGCAGTTTTGCACTCAGATTTCGAATGATAAAGAAATCTTTTCGAGCTTGTGAGGTGAAAAATCTATTGCTTTTGTTTTGGTTCTATATTCATTCAGTCTTTAAAATGCTATTAGCTTCAAAATACTGTAGGTTAGTACTGAAAAATCTGTTTTGGTTGAAAACAGTACTGATTTATGAACACTAGACTTATGTCTTAAGCACGGACGTCTCAGCTTAGAGCAGTGTTTTTCAAATTGTGGGTCACGACAAAAAAAAAAAGGAATGCAATGTGTAAACTATAACTAACTATTTACGCTTCTTAAATGAGATTAAATGCGTTTCTTACGTTAGTCAATTTATTTACAAGTTACATAAATGCAAACTCTGTTCACTTATGCCTTAACCACCATTGCAAGGGCGAGCAAAAAACCGCTACCAATCATAACATCTGACAGAGATCTCGCAGCGCAGGCGCAACAATCAAAGCGTTACCGCTAACGTTTCAATCTGAGATTAACGACATGTGACAGTTAACCGCAGTAGTTTAACGGAGGATTTAAATATTTATCGTTTAGAGATTAGTGTTGGAGTATGGTCACAATATCGCTACTCAATCATTTGTTGAGATGTGATTGAAGTGTCAGTTAGAACTACTGTGATTTCTCGCTAAGTGCTTATATGGTGTTGGCATACAAACGATTTTTTTGTATTTATAAATGTAGAAGTATCATTTTTAATATGTTTTTGAACCTCGTAAGTCGTTCATCCAAGAGGTTACTTCTAGATAGCCTAATAAATGTAACCAGTGCCTGATAATTGATTTTATCCTTACATATTATAAAACAAAGTCCTCAGCTGCGTCTGCCTGTGGTCCTGTACGCGATAAATTTAAAAACTACTGCACCGATTTTCATGCTGTTTTCACCAATGGATAGAATGGTTCTCGAGTAAGGTTTTAGTATACAATAACCAACATTCACGCGGGCGAAGTCGCAGGCATCAGCTAGTTAGATATAATTTTCAAGTAGGTATATAGAGGCTCCTGTAGCTACATAACCAATAGATGTTGTTTTTTTATTAACCACAATGATGAAGCTCTTGGCCTGCATCTCACTTGATGGTAAGTGATGGTCAGGCCGAAGGTGGAAGTGAGAGAATCTTCAACAACAGAGGATAGCATAGAAATAAACGGTGAATAGAAACAGGTCTAATCCATCCAGCCAACACGACTCTATTATAATCCTAGTAGCTGTTGCCAGGACTTAGTTTGCGATCCAGGCTGAACATTAGTCCTTCTCCAGGTCATGGTCTACCCATATGCCAAATTATATCGAAATCCGTTAAGTTTTAGCGTAACAAACAAATAAACAAACAAACTCACTTTCGCATTTATAATACTAAACTCGCGACAATCTAAGAAGTCCGTTTTGACAGCTATAAAAATGCTTTGTGTAGCGATGAAAAAAAAAAATTGGTTTCTTATAAACTGATTTCTCGAGTTTGTAATCGACTACTTATCTATATTGATTAAAACTGATTCGCAAGGCTTATCGTTTTATTACATGTACGAGAACGATACGTCAAAACGGACTTCTTAGATTGTCGCGAGTTTAGTTAGGATTCTTTCCAAATACTGCTGAAAATTCAATATAACCATCCCCTATATTTCAAAGACGAAACACATTAAGCCTTCTACCGATCAACATATATTGTCAAAACGTTTTTGCCGATTCTTCGTCTTCACACACCGATATTATAGCCCGGATTACTTTGGATTACGTTTGGGAACACACTCCATCTGAATTACTAAGAAACTATATTTTAATTTGGTTTTTTCACGGTGTTTAGTCGAAGATGGATGGCTTGTCTGTCATTTTTTTCGCTCTAATTTCTCACTGTAATTGGTAGTTGTCTAGTTCTGATTTGTTTATTTGGTCGTGGGAGAATTTGTTTTATTTTTTGCTGACTGTAGTAGCGATCCAGATTATTTTAACATGGACAATATACAAGGCGTTTTTCTTTTATTTTAATTTAGGGTGCAATTTATAATGATTTGTTAATTTTAGATCCGTGAAACTGATTTAAAATAATCTTCAATAAGGATTGAAGTTTCATTTATTCAATTTCATTCGATTTTATCCAAAACGGTACAGTAATTTTTGAATAAACATCTTCATACGAAATTCCAAGCTTTATTCAGAATTATTTTAATCTCGAGTGTTACTGAATATAGTATCCCATAAATAAACATAACACGTAAAAAAATGCAAGTCTCGCAACGCAGTTCTTCTGCCGCAAAAATATGTGAGATTTAGTGTAAAACCAAGTTTGTTAATTTATTCAGCACCTATCTATTTGTCATGTTTATTTCTTTCATAAACATAATATAAATTTTGTCAGGGGAATATACCTAGTTATACTAAGCCCTCTTGGTCACTGAGAATTTAGGCTTCTAGCTTTATCCACAACGAAGTTACAGAGAGTCGATAAAGTCCTAAGTGGCTTCAAGAAAAGATGGTACGGTACATTGTTGTTTGTTTTGCTCGACTTGGGCGCAGATTGAACAATATACCAGAGCAGCCAGATATATTACAAATAGTGAGTAAGCAGACAAGTTTATTACAATATAGTTATAAATGCTTTAGCCTTGTAAGTAGAATCCATTTAATAACATCATTTTGATCTCCTTTTATAGGCAGATTCATTTGCAGTCAAATATATGTACATACCCAACCTATCCATTTATTTTTTTATAGGTAAGTATTTTATTATTCGATCATAGTATTCATAGTCAATGGGGATTTTAATTAATTCTTTTATTGAAAAATAATGATGATATTCGGTGGGCGGAAAAAATAATGTAGGTATTATAATGTTAATGAAGTTATAGTGATATCAATGATTTTTATACTTCATAGCCATTTTATGATGACTAGTATGATCTTTAAATTAGTGGAACTTTCTGGCTTCTTATATTTATAAGATGTAGAGGTCCCAGAAGTAGAAAGAAAGAGAGTGAAATGTATGAAGAACGGCGAAAGCTTAAAAGCTTAATCCTAACTAATATTGTAAATGCGAAAGTAAGTTTGTTTGTTTGTTACGCTTTAACGCTAAAACAGCTGAACGGATTTAGATAAAATTTGGCACATGGGTAGACGATAACCTGAAATCGGACATAGGATAGTTTTTATCCCGATATTCTCACGGGATCGAGACTTACGCGGGTGACACCACGGGGCGCAGCTAGTAACATAATAATACTTATATTAAAGTCCACTTTAGGGGTAATAATTAATAAAAAAAGATTATCACCTATGCATTATTGAAAAGAAGCAACTATTTCTACTATTACTATTACAATAATAGAATATAATAAAAATAAATAATAATAAATAATATATTAATTATTATTAATAATTAATATATTATATAATATAATTATTTTTTTACTATTTCTGCTATTCAGATTAAACATCATTTTTTTATATTTAGTCCCAATTAGACCTATGACTAAACCCACCTTACAAAATGAGCCTTGCTCCATCGATTCACCATCTCTAACTCACTGTCAATTCGCATTAACTCCAGTCACTTACGTTGACATTAAATTGTTGTGGGCGAGGAGATAGCAAAATAAATATAGACGTCATTATGCTGTTGTAGGCCGACTATAAATAAATATCGAGTTAGGAAGACGGAGGTGGTGGTTGTAACCATCTGTGACGGGTATACTCGACTGTTGAAGAATTCTTCTTTACGTAAGAATCTACAACAGTTGAGTATACGACTATTAAGATATGTAACTGTCTATTTTTTTGGATAAAATGAACGCAAGTTTGCAATGTTTTTGGGTGTTTTTGTATAGGTATAAGTGAAGACGTGTGCGTTGATCGATGTATGAACGTAAACGAAGCAAAAGGAGTTAATACAGTAAGGGCCGTAGCAGATAGCGTTCTAAGGATTCTGCCTACCACAATGGAAAAAAAAATTACGTAATAAAAGGTAAAACCCAACTACGACAAAAAAGTCAATCGACTAAAAAGATATAAACAAGACATCACAGACAGACAAATTAGAAATCCGGAGTCACACGTGTTAGGGCATAAATATCATATATATACATCATTCCTCATACAATTCGTCCATCTTTTTTTTGGCCATCCTCTCCCTCTCAATCTATTACGGGTGCCACCTTATACCGAAATCCCACGATCGGCAATTTTGCGGACGGACACCGACGAGCCCGGACGACGGACCGTGGGAAGGTGTACGTGCGGGGTATCGCAGACATCGAAAGTTCCTCGGTGCGCGGTGCGTGGCGGTCTATGGTCGTCTGCTGTGCGTGTCCGTCCGCAATATGGCGCACTGTCGGACTTCGGAATTACTGACTGGCTAATTTGGTTTAACCGCGATACGAGCTGTTCTCATTAAATAAATAGTTCGAGCTAACACGAGAGAAGAAGGACCGATAAAGTTATATCACCCAACCAGTGCCAACCACATAGTCATAAACCATACTACAAGTATACAGGTATACCTCATCATACACAATGCAATGCATTAAGCAATTCGCGTCGCCGCCCTCGTCAGTCACGCGTTAACTTCAGCATGCCGTCCTTGTTTATTGTTTTATTTTTGTGGGGACGGAAGATATGCACGGAGAGAATATTTGTATACGTTCTGTTGATGTAAATTTTGAGGGGGAGCTATTTTTCCGAATAAAATTGCAATTAAAACTGTCGGAAAACTATATTCTCATAGAAGTTTTCTCGTCATAATTACCAGATGTTGACAAAAATGGCTTCCAAGAGATAATACAATCGATCTGCCTAGCTTTTTCCAGATTATCTTGGGGTTGGTTTTTAGTCTAACCGGATGCAGCTGAATACTATAATTTTACATGGCGCGAATGCTTATCTGACCTCTACAACCCAGTAACTGGGTAATACGATACATACGGTAATATATTATAAGAATGGTTGTCAGAGTTTCGGTCTCCGACGACCCGTAACGATTGTCAAAGATCCACGTTTGACAGCCGGTCCCAACGGCGTAACGTGCTTTCCGAAGCACGGAGGGGTCTCGGTATGTAAACATGGTCACCCATTCGAGGATCAACCCCGGAAACTGTAGCTTAACCTGATGGATCGACCCGTGCGGCTGTTATTATTTAGCCACGAGATCGCACGAGAATACAAACTATAAAAATATACATTAGAAGAAAGAAAGGAAGAAAATACGTTTATTTGCGGCAATCATGACGCTAAGAAAATACGAAAAATAACAAATTGGATCGGATTCAGATCGCCCCGAGGGCTACACAAAGTGACACTCGCTGCGATAACGATGATGAATAAGATAAAAATGTATGGAACTGACATAAGCTATTATGCCAATTTCTTAAAAAGTGCTGTAGTAACACGAAACGCTTTGAAATCGATTACTACCTTACCTAGGCCCTCTGGGTCAGTCAAGCCGGTATCATCTTGCTGATTAGCTAATATTTTTAAACCGGCATGTGCTTTACCTACTTACTAACTTCGTGACTGCCTCCCAGCATGAGATCCTGAGTTCAATTCCCAGGTCGGGCCAAGTGTTATTGGGTTTTTCTATCTGGAATTTATCAGTAGCAGCCCGGAGTCTGGATTTGTGCCCGGTTGATGGCAATAGGCTCGCTGCCTATTACATGGGACTTATACATGACTAGCGAAATGTGGGTGGAGGTAGACTATAGGCACACCTCTGCCCAACCCTTCTGGGATAACAAGGCGTGATGTTATGTTATAGTTTGTACTAATATGAGAGTGGAAGTGAAGAAGTCGGATGTCATTGATAGATTATATTGATTTGTCACCTCACAAAAAAACTGGCATAATTTCTCGCCCATTAAACACTTACTTGAAATTCACACCGGAAACCTCATATTGTACCCAACACGATAAACAAATGAATAATATCACTAAAAAAATATCCTTACATATTATAAAACAAAGTCCTCCGCCGCGTCAGTCTGTCGTCCTGTACGCAATAAACTCAAAAACTACAGCACCGATTTTCATACTGTTTTCACCAATGGATAGAGTGGTTCTCGATTAAGGTTTTAGTATATAATAAACGACATCCACGCGGGTGAAGTCGCGGGCATCAGCTAGTCAACTATATAAATTAATAGCTATAACTATATTCATTTAATACCTCTGTACAAACAATATCCTATTGTGTCCGCATATTATTATAATAATATAACAATTATTATTGTTTTATTAACACCTCGGGTGTAGGTATATTGTACTGTATCTATTCATAACATAGATCGTATAAATAGAGATGTGGCACTTCACCCTTATTCCTTGGATGCTGCAGGAGTTATGAATTCAGTATCAATATATTCAATGGATACCCATCGATGAAATTATAGGCACATAAGATAATCAACACTAATTTCTAATGACTTCGTAAGGTAGCGAAACTCGCATCTGAACGCGTTCAAAATCGTGCTTTTCAAAATCAATATGCAAAATAAAAAATCGATTGTTATGAATAGGCGATTTTTTATTACGCCGACCCTTCACCATTTTTTTACTGACTTCCTAGAGTAAACTAGACTTTCACCCAGTTGCACAAAGCTAAAATTAATGCACCATTACGTAATGCATTATCGTATGTAATACATTATCATTAATTTCATCAATGAACCAAACGTGCGTTCTGCAACAAGTTAATGGAAGATTAGTATTTTAATGACAGCTTTAAAAGTTAAAGTTCTTTTCTGCAACTGGCTGTTAAGTGCGTGAACTGGAGGTGTCAATCAATCAACTCAACCTATCACAGTCCACTACTGGGCAAAAGCCTCTCCCAGGCTGCGCCACAACACCCTGTCCTCCGCCTTCCGCATCCAGTCTGTCCCAGCCACCTTTTTAAGATCGTCGGTCCATCTATGTAGCTGGGAGGCGTCCCACACTACGCTTGCCGATACGCGGTCTCCACTCTAGGACTCGTCTGCTCCACCAGCCATCGGTCCATCGACAAACATGGTCCGCCCACTGCCACTTCAGTTTGCTAACTCTGCAAGGTATGTTGGTAACTCCGGTTTTTTTTCGGAAATTCGAGGTGTAGGCGGGGGCAAAATCGAGATAAAGTTACAACGTGTAGCATATCTACTTCACTTCCATAATCTTTGCATATTATTGCATACTTATCACACGCAAGGATGACCACGATTAATTACTCTACCAGTAAGCAAACATCGTAAAACACAGTTGTCATTACTGTGGCGTGTAAATTGATATTATTACTCAAATAAATTGTACATTTAAATTTTATTTATACATAACCGCATACTTGCAATGTTTAGAGCAGATGCCAGTTCTAGTCTTAAGTTAGGAGTTTAAGCGAATTTATAATTCAGCAACATTTACTGGACCTTAATTATTTCTATAAAATAAAAGTAGCCTAAGTTACTTCTTATAAGATCAGCTATATGCCAGTGAAAATCGGTCCAGCCGTTTCGGAGATCTGCCGGAGCAAACAGACAGACAGAATAAAAAATTCGAAGACATGTGACCAACACACACTGGGCTCGCGTGGTAAATTCCAGCCCACTCCCTCTCGAAGAGAGGAGGGCTGCTCACCTCACGTCCAATTTAAAAGCGATAGTCGTGCAAACACGTGATCGGTCCCGTGCATAATATTATGTAAATTTTTATGTGACGGGGTAAAACTGTCTGCACAAACCTACTTACAGAAAAAAAAACTATTTATCATTTATCACCACGCCAGTTCAAATATCAAATACTTTTTGTATAATTTGGTACTATCGCTTACACCTTGCACTGCCCCTAATAAGCAACCACATTGACCTGCTTCTGGCCAAACTAAAAACCACTGACATCAAGTTACATTACTTAGGATACATTGACAGATACAAAATATTCTTTAATTAATTGATCCCTTTAACAATATCTGTTTAACGTTGACATGGTGTTGATATAAAGATTTTTCTTTGGTCGGATAAACTTCTATAAACGTTTAATTGTGTGTAGATGATGGATGGCAGAGGATTAAAAGGTTTGACGGTTTATAGAGGTCTAATGTCATCGCTGGAATTAGATTAGTTTGATGGTTGAGGTTGCTGTAGCATAGAGAGTTGTTTTGTTCTGCTTTTAGTCGTCTTGTTGCTTTTCAATGATGAATTGAAAACATGGTTTATGCAATACATCGGCTTAGTTTCGTAAAGATATCTTAGTTTGGTTCTTTTTCTTTTCGTGTGGTTTTAAAGCCGCCCATGGGCCTCTGTCTTGGCTTCACATGCAGTCGATAAATATCTCGCTGGCAAGCCGGTTTCCTTCACGGTTTATAAAGCAAGTGATATTTATACAATGCGCACATGAATCCGAAAAGTCAGAGGTGCGTGGCCTGGGTTCGAACTCGAGACCTATAATGACTTGGCAGTCCCACGATCACACCACTACGCTATCACAGCTTCAATTTTTTGCAATTTAGTTTATTTATCGTAATTTGAGAGAAGAGCAGTGGTGACGCACTGGGTAACAGACCCGAGTTACGCGTTGTAGGACGTGGGTTTGAACCCAAGCTGGCGTATTACTTTATGTAAATAATTTCATCACCACTGCTCTCAAAACGGTGCAGAAAAAACATAGTGAAGGAACCGGCGTATCGTAGAACCAAAAATTCGAAGGCATGTGACATGTACCAACCCGCACTTGGCCGGGTAGTAAATTACAGCGCACCCCTCTTGAAAAGAGAAGGCCTGTGGCCAAGCAGTGGGAACATTAGAGGCTGATTATGCATCGTGACTTATCACCTGGACAATAGGTAATTAATCAAGCAATAATTAGTAACTAGGCAAGTTTTTAATCATAAAATTATGTATGTCTAGGTTAAGGTATTTTTCTATGGGCCTGTATTGCCTGAAATAAATGGTATTACTATTAAGCAATCAGAAAAATCTTGGATGTCGTTCTTCAACTTTGTATCAAGCAGTGTGGTCCACATAATACGAACTACTTATCATTCTGTCCACGTCCTCAAAAGGGTAAAAAAGGCGTGAAATTAACTAAGTACCCTTACTTTATAAGGTTACAACCAGCGGTTATTATCCAACTTTTAGCCAGACACGTCAATTTGTTGTCAATTTGCTTACAAATCGGTACGAATTACGTGGTGTGGCGTCAAAGTTGGTCCTAAGTCATTAATTAAGTGCTCAACAAGTGCGGTTAGGCATACTTAGACAGTCAATATCTTAATAGTAGGCTGACGAGATGTCAAGGAAATATGAGGAATAACTATTGATTTCACATGCATTGTAAAATTATATAAAATAATTAATATCATTTTACAATGCATGTGCTCGAAAAGAGCGTTTTCCAAGCAGCTAAATTGTGCGAAAGGTGTCACTTTTTAACACTAGTGCTTTAAACTTTTCAGTTTCTTTTTAATTGTTAACTCCGTCTTCACCCTTCGCGAAGAGTTTTTATTATATGAGAAAAGTTTTCCAAATTAGTTGAGTACAGATTATTTATTCATATAAAAGGTACAATAAAACCTAATACTTCATTAAACGCGTTATTAATTACTCTAGATTTAGATTTTGATCGATAATTTAATTTTATATATTGATTAAACGTTTGGCTGAACGTATATTTTGCTCCTGCCTTTTTGCATTATGACGTTGCAGCTATTTGCACTTGCGCTGTAGTAGATATGCTGAGTGTGCATGTATTTAAAGTAAGCCCGCCATTTTATTAATTTCTTCCTTAGTTCGAAGTCGATTAGTGATATTTTTTATTTCGTGGCACAATCCATAGTAAAACGTTGATACACGATACACGCGCGATTTCCGAAATCACCTGCTTTCCGCACTAGTATTATAAATAAGTAAGTATTCAGAGTGATACGTTTGGTATGCACTTTTTCATAGGTAAATTATCATTTTATAGAACAATGAATCACGAGGTAGTTAAAAGGTGACCTATTACTTTAAAATGATGATGCTTGATCAATTTGCCTTCCGAGTATGAAATAAAACATTCATCTTGCATCATTACTCACCAAAATTTAACTTAGAGATGGTACATTTTATGAATAAGCTCACCTTTGTAAAAAATGAACAGGTAAAGTTCATTTTTGAAATTCGACAGCGCGGTAATACGGTACCGGGCAAAGACATTATAGTATTTTCTTCCTGAAAAAAATTGAACAGAAACCGTGCCAGGGTCTTCCACGAATCATGTGCTTCTTTAATTACTTGATCATTTGATGTCTATCTTTTGTATATGTATTATTATTAACTGGATACACGAATAGATAAGTGCAGTGAGTACCATCTTGAACTTACTTTACGACATTCCGTGCATATCTAATAATACAGCAGTTATTTCAGTTACGTAATCTCATCTAAAAAGTGATAAAATATAATTAAATAACCATTAATTTAGTTTACTTTAAAATGATTAACTGTTATAGTCTACATTTCGTGATACATTGCACTGATTGTAATAATTGTGTTTATTAATTAAAACTGACGTCGGTCTTGTCGACCTTGGATGCAATTTGTATCATATTTACTGTGCTTCAATTGAGGGTATACATTTCACAGAACTTCTAACAAAATGAGTTATTCAATTTTCAAAAATGCTTGATAGGTTATTCATGACATTACTACATAGTTTTGTTGTCCAGTTACATCATTTTGAAATTTGGAGAAGGGTGTGGCTTTTTCGCACTGGGGGTTTGGATGCCCGGGTCAAGTTAACAGGAAAGAATTGGAGGTGAAAGGCCAACGAACAGAAAAATGGCATGTAATGAAGGAGAACTATTTTAAACATAGCATTGGAAAGGTGTGGTTGAAGAGGCGAGAGGAAAGACAGCTTCTTGGGGCGGTAATGTAATTTGTAACTATTCTGTGTTTAACGTCAAGAAATAATCTTTTATTTTAAGTTTGTAGGCCTTTCAGGATATTAACTTTATCTCAAAAAGTAAGAAATCGCTAAGGACCTCTAAAACCTGTTAATAGCGGTGTCTCGCCATCGCATATCGTTACAAGAGCTATCGGCCGCAAACATGCGGTCGACTCGAATCGTACACCGATCGTACTAAGCATTCGAGTGAGGGGTGGAGTCGCCTTTGGTGTTGATATTTTAAATATTTCTTAAGTTTTAAAACTGGTAGAGAGTCGCTTTCTTAATGCTTTTGCACAATTTCTACACAAGAAAGTACTTGGAAATATTTTTTGAACCTGGTGGAATAATTCCAGTAAGAACGATTCAAATTACGATGTAGTATGATAACATGGACAAACATTTTTCTTTTTGTGTGAAGTGAAGTGATCCCTTTCGCACAATCTTGTGGATTTAAAGCCAATGTAGACCTTTCTCTTCTACAACTAAAATTCTTCGACACACAAGGCGACTTCATGCATTTCAGCGCAAGAGACAAGCGGACAATTAGGTGACACAATTGCACTGCGGTGCACAGGCGCCGGGCCCGCGACTTATCAACCGCTAATACCATTGAACAACAATATCAGAAGGATTAGTCCCTAGAATTTGTAGCGGACAACCCTAATCTTAAATTTGGAATGTCAGAAAATTGACAATCATATTTTGGAATCACAAACAAGTTGAGTAAGTGACAGTGAATGCAAATTATCTGAGATTCTAAATTGTATATATTTTGTTAAATCCACAGCAAGGAAGAGGGATGCCGGCCAAGAGGGCCTGCATCCCACCTGATGGTAAGTGATGATCAGGCCGAAGGTGGAAGCGAGCTTCACTCGGAATCTTCAACCACAGAGGAACTTATGGGATAATCAGAAGCTACTTTATATGAAGACCGGAAGACGACGCGTTGGGAGGCCCCCAACAAGGTGGACCGATGACTTGGTGAAGGCCGCAGGAATCCGCTGGATGCAAGAAGCACAAAACCAGTCGAAGTGGCCGTGCTTGGGGGAGGCCTATGTCCAGCAACGGACGTCTTTCGGCTGAAATGATGATGATCGTGATGATGACTTAGGCCAAGTTTTGAATTTGTCACCTTTTTACACTTATACCATCTTTTTAACATACACTTTTGAATATTATATTATGAGCCTACCCTTGAATTTTAGTCACTGCATTATTTACAAATGAAAAACCAAATTATTCTTGCAGCGTATGGAATATGCTTAATTGCTCATCTTCATGATATTGCCTTTGAGGCGCCCTTTAACGTGAACTACGAAGAGATTACATTTTCGTTGCTAGTAAATAGTATTTCGCTGTGATATTTTAGAAAACAAATATTGTATGATGTTCGTTGTGTCTTGTGTTGTGTTTTTGAGGATGCCTTCGCAAGCTTGTTTACATACTGTTTAAAACGGTTCTTCTGCACTAATTTTGTGCCGTGACATAATTATAATTGTATAAATTGCTAGGTAATTATTATCAATTTATACATTCCTTCATTCGTTATCATTATTGAGAGCTTGCCTATGTTTTGCACAATTACGTCAGTAATGGACGTTTGATTTGACAACTCGATTTTGTATATTATAATTATTTTGCAATATTTCACATTAAACGTAAGGCTTGCTTTTCAAGTCTTGTTTGCTTAACAAGTTTTTACCACCTTGAAAACTAAAGGTCTTTTGATGGATATTCGAATATTTGGTTCTACCTGACATCTGTGACTTTGAAGTTCATAAAAAAAAAACTGTGGATAGATTTGGTAACCTCCCGGTGCGGTGTGGTGTTTCAAAATACACCTTTTTTTTAATACTAGCTGTTGCCTGCAACTTCGTCTGCGATTCAGGATAAAAAATAGAAAATTAGGAGTCCTTGTCCAGGTCCCAGGTTACCTATATGTTTCATAATGATCGATTCAGCCATTTTTGTGTGATTGAGTAACAAACATCCAAACATACAAACTTTCACATTTATAACATTACTAGCTGTGCCCCGTGGTTTCACCCGTGTAAGTCTCGATCCCGTGGGAATATTGGGATAAAAAGTATCCTATGTCCTATTCCAGGTCATGGTCTACCTATATGCCAAATTTCATCTAAATCCGTTCAGCTGTTTTACCGTGAAAGCGTAACAAACAGACAAACTCACTTTCGCATTTATAATATTATATATAATTATTATTATAATAATAATAAATAAATTACATAGTTACATAGTTAGTATTAGGATATAGTAAAACAGTCGGGGCATTAAATAAAGAATACGCTTAAAATGTACGTCAGAAGCACCGAGTTGACAGCCCGCTTTCTGACTGGCTAATATGGCACCATGGCATAAACTATACTCATATAGTTGACAGCCCGCTTCCTGACTGGCTAATATGGCACCATGGCATAAACTATACCTACTCATATAGTTGACAGCCCGCTTTCTGACTGGCTAATATGGCACCATGGCATAAACTATACTCATATAGTTGACAGCCCGCTTCCTGACTGGCTAATATGGCACCATGGCATAAACTATACTCATATAGTTGACAGCCCGCTTTCTGACTGGCTAATATGGCACCATGGCATAAACTATACTCATATAGTTGACAGCCCGCTTTCTGACTGGCTAATATGGCACCATGGCATAAACTATACTCATATAGTTGACAGCCCGCTGTCTGACTGGCTAATAATTATGGCACCATGGCATAAACTATACTCATATAGTTGACAGCCCGCTTTCTGACTGGCTAATATGGCACCATGGCATAAACTATACTCATAAAGTTGGTGCCGAATTACATATACAAGGGAAGAACAACTTTTCAACACTTCCTAAATTCTTTTCGCGTCAATCATCATGTTTCCTCCTAATGGCAGTCAGACCAGACAACGTTATCTTACTTTTTTTATATTTTTTATTAGTTTTTCTGTGCCTTGGCGATATGCCAAAATTTTCGACTGTCGACTGTTAAGGCGAAGTATCAAATATGAATGTTTCTTTAAGAAAACAAGAAACGCGAGTCTCTGTGGGTTTTGTTTGGTAATTGAACAGCTTAGTTAAAGATCAAAAAGAGATATTAGATATAAGTAGGTATCTTGGGTGCAGAGCTACAAGAAAATACCGTATTGTTATCAGTTTCATTACCACGTTTGAACGTAACTATGCCATGGCTAACTATGGTCGTCCAGTATTTCGTCAAACGAGTCACAAAAAAAAAACCTAAAAGCAAAACAAGCAACTTACACTGAAAAACAAAATTCACATGCTTATCGTAGTTTCAATTCGCATATAATTATCGCGTTTTTATCTGCATCCGGTTCAAAGCTAGTATTTCGCAACAAAAAAAAAAATTGCATAAAATTTCGAGATGTCTAAATATAGTGCACTTATCGTATATACCTTAAGTAAATATGTGTGTGGTCTGGCTTATTGAAGAATGAAGAATTTAGTCACAATTTAGGCACGTGACATAATAAATAGAAGCTAAATAAATATAATATTTTAAACGACAGACCGTTACCAGTATTTCTCACTTTGTTTTTAATGGTAGGTACTAATGAAATGCGTAGTTTGTTCTTCTTGTTAGCTTCGTTTTTTTTTCTCTTTCAGTATATGGTAAGGTAAGGTTCAAGTCAATAAACATGGAGGTATTTTGGCACTTAAAGAATTAATGAGATATATTCGGGTGAATTTTTAACGTTTTTAAAGGATCCCGCAGACAGGCGTGACGCGGCTCTGGTGGACCAATTTCTACGAAAACTTCATGCAAATTGTCTGCGGGAGGGAAAGTCTTTAATACACATATCTATCTAAATGTTTTTAAAATCTATTCGCTACGAATCCCGGTAATACCACCTAAAAATTTTCTATGCAAGAATGTTAAGAAAAATGCCTATATATCGTTTCCTACGCCTCGTCAAACTCAAACAAACATAAGAAAAAGTACCTATGCAGTTGATAGACAGTTAACAAATATCCTATGTTTTAGCACAGGAAACTCAAAACAGTTTAGTTGAGCTAACATTTATTAATACCAGAATATGTATACAATCCGGTTCTTTATGTGTTTTAAAATTGATTAATTTATGTTTTCATGGTAAATGAAACTCAATCTCATACCTACGTTAAGAATAGTGTACTTAAATACATACTTCTAAAAAATACACATCGAGATTCCTCTGGTTAAAATATGTATATAGCGTTTCAAAAACGAAAAACTTCGTGTATAAAACAGTTACAAGAGCAACATAAAACGTAGATTTAACCCTAAATAAATAATGATTCTGCACGAATTATTATTTTTTGTGCTAATTTCTGACATCTGAAACTCTAGTGCTGATCGTACCAACTGCCGTAGGCAATAATTTTAATGCTGATGAAAAATTTATCACAACATGATTTACTTTTAAGTATCAATCGCGTAGATTTAGCAGAACTGAATTAAATTAGGCAGAAGAATAACTAGGTATAATAAAAAAAGCTCATCCTCAAAGCCCATTTCATTATTTGAATTAATGTATTATTATATACTAGCTTTCCCAAAATATAAATTATATAGGAACATTTTATTCTGTAACTACGCGCGCTTGAAATATTTTTTCGTAATAAAACTAAAATATATGGAGGAGATCAAACGTAAGAAAAAGCATTCGTTTATAATTATTTTTATTTCAGAATAATCCACTTACTGAAGGGTTTTTCTTAAAGATCTGAACTGCTTACGAACTTACCTGGAAAAAAAGTAAAAATTAATTAACACAAATTTTATTAAGATTTAAGAGGATGGTCAGTGCTCTTATCGTATTACCCAGTTACTGGGTTATGAAAGCCAGATAAGCAGTCGCTCCATGTAAAAAAGTGGTATTCATCTGCATCCAGTTAGACTGGAAGGTGACTTCAAAATATTTTGGAAAAAGCTAGGCAGATCCTTTAGCCAAGCGTGGTCATTATTGCAAAATCCTACAGTTGATTGTAGTAAAGATTGAGAGACCCACTTGTAGGAGCGGACATGTGATTAATTAATGATATGCCCTTCAAAACCGATGAAAACAGTAAGTTCTTTGAAGCAATAATGAATTTGTAAACATGTCTAAATATTAGGAGCCTAATATTATGAAACAGATAAGAATAACTACTGAATGGACCAAGACAATCAACGTACAGTTACGAGTTTACGATGTTACCAGAAATAGAATAGAAAAGATAAAAGATACCGCAAGAGCAGCCATTATCTCAGCACACATTCGCGACTTCAAAGAAAGAGATAAAAGGGTTCACTGATAATGATATATTTTCGCGACACATAATTTCTATAAATACACAATTTGGCATGGAACCGAAATAACATAACGCAACGGGTTACACACCTGTTGAAGAAATGTTATTGAATATAAATAATGCCGCAATATCTCTCAGCAATATACCCATCTCGTTCAAACACAATAAAGTTCTAATAACGCCGTCTCTCTCGACAGACGGCCTTGCCAAAAAGGTGAATACCCCTCCGACTATGATTTTTAGTATAAAAATAATTCTAACAATAACAAGAGTTATGGAAATTGGGAGAGTTTAAGAAGATGCCGAGTGAAAGAATCTGCACAATAAACTTTTTGAAATTGATGCGTCACACTTTTCATAACCATAAACATGTTATGAATTCCGAGCATTCTACGATCATCAACCTGGTAACTAAATTGCAAAACGCACTCAAAATCGCAGTAGCTTCCATTTTAACAGTTCAATAAAAATCAAAACAGTGCGGTTATTTGAAACATACGGTGCAATAAAAACCAAAATTACAACTACTGTCCGCCAGGCTTTACCTAGGCTGGTAGAGCCCACATAGCAATAGAAAGTAGTAACTAGAACAAGACATGCACGTCTTCACATATAGGTATTAAAACCTCCTATAATTGTGGCCCAAAAGCATAACCTAAGTACATGAAGTAGTATTTTTCACGGTTTCTACCTCACAAGGTTTTTACGATCACTTTTCGGAGCTGTCAATCAATTCATCAATCATCCATATTATATTTGGCAGCAGATTCAAATGGGATGATTAACCTCC
Organism: Lithophane leautieri; assembly: GCA_949152455.1. NCBI lineage: Eukaryota > Metazoa > Arthropoda > Insecta > Lepidoptera > Noctuidae > Lithophane > Lithophane leautieri. The sequence continues at coordinate 3,143,412 of OX424479.1, read as the reverse complement.
TTAAACTTTCATATGGCTGCCGACCAGCAAATTAAGAAATCGCCTGTCAGTACATAATTAGTGGTCCGTAAATGGTTTCATCAGGCGAGGATTTGGATATAAATGTGTACTTTAAAACATTCGGTTTATCGATTCTTTGCCTTGAAGTTTTAACTTGACTACAGTTATTTAAATTCATTCTGATATTTTTAGTAGGTATTATTGTTAGCTAACATTGTGTTACTGTGCTATTTTAACTACTATAAGGCCTAGTCCGGATGTATTCCCAAATATTTTTCTGGCGCATCATAGGTTTACTATATACTATACGTTTATTTTAGATAATGAGAAGACGGTTAATTTTAAGAAAGATAGATTTGTAATTGTGATTTTGAAATTGAGTAACTAACTGATCGGATCCATTGTTATTCATTGCTAGCTCCAGATAATATCGCAATATCGACTAGTAGAAGTGTTTATGTCTGCTTAAGACACGATGGCTGTCATATACAAAAATAAGTAGTCACGCATGAACTATTAGCAGATGTAGTGTAGGATGTTGCTTTTGAAACAAACTGGCATGAGAATCTTGTTGAAAATGTGTTACATAAGTAAACTGTCTGATTATGAACTAAAATTGATGAAGCTAGAGGAAATATTAAAAGCTAAGCTCCATTGAAGAATTAAAAGCTTAAAAGCTCAATTGTCCGTTCTGCTATTCTTCCAAAGCTATGACTTGGAAAATATTAAAATATCAAAAATAATAGATGGAATTGAAAAACTTTAACGAAGTAGAAGATAGAGAATTATAATGAAACAAAACTGTTACAATACTGAATTTATGGCACTGGTAAGTGCCATAAAGACTGAATTGTTGACCAAAAAAAACCTATTGAACTCAAAACTGACATCGAAAGATTTCAAAGAGCAAAAACAAAGATAAAAGATGTTTACGTAAAGCCATTATTGTTTTTATAGATGCTCCGATTTCTGAGCTCTATTCGTAGATATGAATAGAGTATAGCAAAAATTCCATGCATATGTCGCAGACTCTGTGTCTACGCACAAGGTGCTTGACCGAAACCATTATAAAAAAAAATATTGGCATCATACCAATTTGTCACCGCATTTTTAACAACAGATGTGGGGTATCGCGCGTTTTAAAATGAGTTGTATTGTAGAGAATCACTAATGGTTCATGCTCCATTGAGTCAGTCTTTAAGAACTTTTCAGGGGCATTATTACATATGAGTCAGAAGCATATATTGAAAAAGGGATTAGATACCAAGATGTAAAGAAAAATGCAATTCCGTAAATGCAGGGCGGTAGCTGGATAAGAGGAGCCCAGGGTCTAGCTAAATGCGTGCAATTGGCCTATGTCCAGCAGTAGACTGCTATTGGCTATATGAATAACGCTACAATCATTTAGCGTTATACATTCCAGTAGTGAAGAAAAGAAAAAATCTTATCAAAATTAGGTCGCAAGTGGGCGTGGTGTGGATGGCACTGTCCATGCACTTGTCAATGAACGCATGCCTGGTTCCTTTTACCGAAGTAGATCCTGGCAGGGAGCCAGAATACCATTAGGATCATAGATAAGATTAGTGAACGTTTTTCAATTATTAGATTTGCTAGGTACTCGGTCTTGTCCGAGGGTTGATGCCATCTTTCTCTGTCATTACTTGGAGGTCATCGATTATAACGATCGTATCTTTGTCTCATGTTGTTGGTAGTTACAACGCATTGTAAGAAATTACTCTTATATTGCAGAATCTTGGCCATTGAATCCTCATTTGATTCCCAAATCAAGTAGACAACGAACCAAATCCTGTTGGCAAAATTAATAGGCTGTTTGTAACTTTACAAGTCACCACATAAATACTGGCTTGCCTTCCTTATGTTAACCGCTTCTGCAGGAACGCAGAATCTAATTCAATGTGTTACTTACTATCATATGTATCCATTATGGATTCATCACTGAATCATAGAATTGCAATGGATATTAACCAAATGGGATTAAGAAAGATGTAGCTCATCTTATTTCTAACAACAAACCACCTATTCAAGTGCCACTGAACTTGTTAAAGGGCCAAACAAGTCACCATCGTCAAAAGAATACTTCAAAGTGTTGAATTTTAATCCCACAATAAACAATTCTCCTACTATCTCACATCCGGTGAGAAAAAGAGATGTCTTCATAAACACTTACTGTATTTTTTGTCAGAAGACACGACGCATATCTTCCTTTGATAAGAGTTCATTGACTCTGCGAATCTGGTCTGATAATACGTAATCACGATTCCGAGATATTATTATGTCTATTTGCTACGTACATAGCGATAATGTTGTTTGATTTCGCTTTGCGTTCGTCTCTCTCAAGGCCAGTAGGCCTATGTTGGAGAGAATTGCTGGAAATTCTCGAATCTAATGCGAAATTAGTGGCAAAATCTTGTTTGTTTGTGTCTCTTGGATAACTGGGTGATTAGGTTATCAATATTGACGTTGTATACAAAATAGTTAAGACTTCGTGTTTATTCAGTACGTCAGAATATAACCAGATCATGAGTGTTCTACTATGAAAATAATCTGTCGTTCACGTCCACTGCTCAAAAATTCATTACTTTCACGGTCAGAATGAACTTTATCATTGACTTCGCTAGATTTTTATCTATTGTAACATTTATGTCAGTTTCACTGTAGATATTTTTTAAATCTACAGTCTCTGACTTTTCGAATTCATGTGCGTATTATACTTATCACTTCCTTACAAAACCGTGAAGGAAAACATCGTGAGGAGACCTGAGAGATATTTCTCGACAGCATGTGAAGCTGTGAGGCCTATAGGTGGCTTTAAAGCTCTGTCTGACCACCAGGTTAGTCACTAACCACACGAAAAAAAAGAACTTCTTGAATATGAAATTAACTGCATGCAAACTATTCAGTACCTTTTAAAACTAAACCATTGCGATATTAGCCGAATCTAAGCAATAATATTGTTTGCAAATGTAGGCCACGTCGCTAAATATATGTATTCACGCTCATTTTGTACACAAAACATATACTACTATTAGCTTGTACACTCGGTTATATAATCAGGTCTACTTACCGACTTTTGGACAAGATTGTCCAACAGTCAAGACATTTAAGCATACAACGTAAATTTTTGAAGTCCATGCATTATCGCTGCTTTAAAAGTTGTTATCTCTCATATAGCGAGTTACTTAAAAAATTTAATCTACTTTCATTGAGCTCAAGGCGTACTTTCCTCGAAACTACATTTTTGTATGACTTATGCAATAACTCGTATGATTGTTTAGACACTGTTAACAAGTTGTGTTATATAGTTCCCAGAACATGCCATGGACGCGAGGTGCGCGCACGACCTGTATTCGCTACTACCTCCAGTCGTACAAATGCCGGCTTGCGTGCGCCTCTTCGTCGCCTTACAAGCAATTTTAATAAGAATTTGTGCAGTTTGGATCTGTTTGCCTTACCGCATAGAAAGTTTCGATTCATGTTACTTAACATATTGAAAAATTAATGTGTACTGTTGTTCCACTTATGCGGCATATTGTTTATGTTTTGACAGCTTTATGTTTGGTTGATACTTAATTTACTATTAATATTCCTCTTTTTATTTTTTATTGTTAACAACGTTAGTCTTACAATTTACCAAATTGTCTCACTGTGTATCTGTGGAGAACGTGGTTGATTTCACATTAGTATAATTTCTGTGTCCTATCTTTTTGTAATTCTTAATGTGTAATTGTTTGTTTTCCCTAATAAATAAATAAATAAATTTCTTCTTTTCCGAACTCTAAGCAAACACTCCCGTTAACATTCTTGCTGATTGGCAAAAAAATTGCACAACACGAGCCATCTCTTATAGTTCCTGTCTGAGAGAAGAAGATGATTCACTATTCTCAACGGTTTGTTAACTGACAGACCAGTTGGACCATAAAAAAATGGCTGACGACGAGAGGCTTTATGTCTAGCAGTAGACTACGAAAAACTGACTGTACGTACGTTTCCATTGTCAAGGCCCTACAACTAAATATCGCCTTAATTATAAGGCAGTTTATCAAATAAGTTCAAAAATTAAACTTAGCAGTTGTCTTATACAGAATATATCGCTGTTTTAGTTTTAAAGCTCATATTTGCGATTGTCATGTGGTCGTAAAGTCCAAGTTTGCACGTGCATTGTGTCAAAGATTGCGTGCGTCTACGCACATGAGAGTATTATTTTACAATGATATGTTTAGGATGAGGCTTAGTAATAAGATAAGCGGGCTCAATTTGCAAAATTATCTACTATAAAACAACGCTAATGGAATCTTATATCTTTATTTTATTTTCAATTCATGTATTCATGTTTTCATCTTTTACCTTGTGGGTTGTAAATCGAGACTAAAAGATTACCTACGTCAAATTCTCAAGAGTATAGCTATGTCTTATCAATTCCTATATCCGGTAGCACATCAAGCCATACTTCAGAAGCATTTCAGAACTCATTTACCGGCGAAATTGCTTGTAAGATTCGGCGCCACCCAACAAATTTTGACTTTGGGATTCCAATATCTTAAGACAGTTTTCAATAAAGTGTGAGTGAAATATACAGCAAGTTAGATAGCAATTGACAACTGTAACATAAAGTAGTTACAATTCAATTTATACTCGTAACGGAACGTAAATAGTTACAGGGTTATTAAGTGAAAGGTTATCTCCAGTTATGATTGTCCTCTGAGGTGAATTGGTGATTGAATATGTGTATACCGAGCAACGGAACTACAATAGGAGAATAAGAAGAATCCTATTTTATAAAGTGTGATTCTTTGTAATGTGCACATATCGAAATGAGGGAATCTATGCTTAATTTTATCGACGGCAAAAATATTTAAAAAAATCTAATTTTTTAAATTTATTTTTAGGGAATTTAAAAAAAATTTGTTCTCTAACTGTGACCCCAGTGTAAACAAATATATTTAGATTATTTTTAATATTTTTGCCTTCGATAAAATTACTCACTTAAGCAGTATTTTTGTAAAAAACCTGAATGAAAAATAGAACTAAAGCCGCTACCGCTTTATTCCTGTGTCATACAACCCATAGGCTATGGAATGAAACCTAACACTAGATGAAGCTAAGAAGACGCATTTTCTAAGCCACCCACATTGTTTTACCCAGTATTTTTCATAAAATAGAGTCTGCATTCTTGATACGGTTATTTTTTAAACTATAGAAGGATGAAAATGGCATGCAGCCTTAATATTTTAAACTTAACTACAAACTGCTACTACTTACTAGCATTATTAATGCTTTGAAACCAAATAATCTTCAAGATCTAAACAAGAAGCGCCAAGTACGCAAAAGTCGCCCAATCAATCAATCTGCCTAGCCTTTTCCCAACTATGTTTGGGGTCGGCTTCCAGTCTAACCGGATGCAGCTGAATACCAGTATTTTACATGGAGCGACTGCCTATCTGACCTCCACAACCCAGTAACTGGGTAATACGATACCCCTTGGTAAGACTGGTTGTCAGACTTTCGGGTTTCTGACGACCCGTAACGGCTGTCAAAGATCCACGAATGACAGCGGGACCAACGGCTTAACGTGCTTTCCGAGGCACGGAGGAGTCTCGGTATGTAAAGATGGTCACCCATCCACCGACCAACCCCGGCAAGCGCAGCTTAACCTGATTGATCGACTCGGTGCGGCTGTTATTACTTAGCCATGAGCTCCTCCAAAAGTCGCCCAAAGCCTTCATATACCTACACATAAAGATACTGATCGGCTCTCCTGTACCGAGTGTGTGACCGGATTTTCAAGACCACGGATTTGCTAGCATCAGAAAGCTCACGAAAGAAGAGAAAAAGTAATTAGCCTGGGTCGCTGTCACCGTCGTTAGAGCAGTGGTGGCCCAGTGGTAACGGCTACAACTTACGAGTTGTAGGTCGTAGGTTCGAACCCTGACAGGTGCTTTACTTTGTGTAAATTATTTCATCGCCACAACTCTCAAAACGAAAAAAGAACATCGTGAGGAACCGGCATGTCCTAGAACCAACAATTCGAAGACATGTGACATCTACCAACCTGCACCGGACCCGCGTGGTAGATTACGGCCCAATTACTCTCACAGAGAGGAGGCCTGTGTCCCAGCAGTGGGAACATTATAGGCTGATTATGCTGTCGCCAGAAACGGTGAAGAGATACTGGCACTATTTAAATTACTATACCCTTCATTTAAGCGATACTCCGAAAAAAGCGTAAATAACATATATTATTTTATGGATGCGAATTCTGTATATTACTGTCCATAATAAACCCCCAAAGGAAAATAATCTGTAAGTGGACTTTGTTAGCCGAAAGAAGAATGACTTCATAAACGGCGCCATCTTCAAGTAAACATCAAGCAACAGAGGTGCATATCAAATCAAAACGCCGGCCATCATCTTTGTTTATTACACTCAGAATTATTACTTGCCCTTTGACATCAATTAACCTAACCTTACCACACTGCACTTGATATTACGATAAATTTTCTACTAAGTGTTACATTGCCAGCTTTGTATGATAAGATAGGTCGGGAATGAACCACCGAAAAGCATTGTACGTCATTATTTGCGATGCTGTCGCTTCTTTTGGTGAATTGGTATCATTTGAGATGGAGTGTCTTCCGTTGGAAGCCAGATTTTGGTGTTTACATAAATATTAAAGTAACCTATTTAATAAAGATAAGATTATTATACAATTAGCACTGCTTTTTGTTTTTTATTATCAATTTGCGTACGTGTGTTTTTGCATGTAGAGTAAATTATTATAAACTCAGAATATTTTGTACTGAGAGGATTTTCAGGAGCAGTGGTGGATCAGTAGGAATGGCCCTGACTTACGAGTTGAAGGACGTGGGTTTAAACCCTGAGAGGCGCTTTACTTTGTGTAAATGGCATGTCCTAGTACCAAAAATTTGAAGACATGTGAGCCAACCCGTACTGGGACCGCGTGTCAGATTACAGCCCACTACCTCTTGAAGAGAGGAGGCCTGTGTCCCAACAGTGGGAACATTATAGGCTATTTAAAAGATAATCATTTTATTTTTATTGCAATTCATTACCTTTACAAATACCGTTGGTGGCAAGTGGCAACCAATATGTCGTAATAATGTCATTCAACCTTCAGACTTGGCCAGTGAAGCACGTAAATCAAACGGAGACATGTGTATTTATTGTTAAATGTATTACTTTTCTTACGTTTTTAAACTTGTGTAAAATAGAAAAAATATATTGGTATGTTTTATCTTTAAATGAAAGTTTTGGGAGAAGTTTCTTCCTTTCATTGCATCACATTATCAGGCTTACGTATGTAGTGTACGTATAGTAAGTATCTACAGCCACATTACACCAGTTATGCTAAAGAACTAAGTACTTAAGTAAAAAAGGCTTTTTTGCGTGCGGAAATTCTCATAGATATCCTCCGCCTTTGTTTTTTTTTTGTTATGTGTGTAAATATCAAATAACTTCTTCCGCTCGGGGCGGAGCGGGAGGACGTGTCAGACTCTTACTGACTAAAACCCACCCGTGCTCCTTCAGTTGCCTGTATGTTGCCAGAAGCCACGGTATCCCCTTCGGACTTTCCCACGACCCCGGCAGGCATCGGCCCTAGCGGACCTCGTCAGTTGTGCTGACATCTCTTTGAGGCGCGCCTGGAACACAATGCGCCGTCGACCCGAGCCTAGTCTTTACATGAGGGCGCGAAATTTGCCTCTCCCTCGCGCGTGCCGCATGTCCTCCGCCCTGGAGCGGGTGGATGGATCTGTCAGACTCTTATTGACTGAAGCCACCTTCAACTACCTTTGGCCGGGGTGATGAAGCATTTACGCAGTTTCTGGCAACAACAAAGCGCGAATCAAGGATCCCGACTGCTAAAAAGCGAATTATTATAAACTTCCTTATTCAAATGACTGACTACATGATATTTCGTTGTCAATTCATTAGTAAACGCAATAAAATTGCTGAACACCTATAAAATTCGCATAAACTGACTTGCGCTGACTTCTTATAATTAATATCCCTATAAATTGTTCCCAACTAATTAGTGTACCGTAAAACACCGAAAGAATTTACTGCAAAAGAATGTCAACCAAAAATATGTAACCGTAATGAATCTAAAACAATAAAACAAACTTTCCGCTTAAATAAAACGTGAAAAATTTCGAAAACAAAAGTCCATAATAATGTATTTCAGATAAAATTTTAATGGAGGTAAAAACAATAATAATATTAAAATTTGCTCTGCCCACAACAGCTATAAAATGAAAGAATGCTGTAAAAGCGAAAGTTGAACGACCAACAGGCTGTTTTGGACCGCAATGAAAATCAGGGATAGTAAGCCGGATACCCCGGGAACACCGCTTTTATATTCATGAACCTTTAACGAGCCTGTTACCCGGCCTGATAAAATATTCAATTACCCGCTCAAGTACTTTCACCACAGAGTTCAGCGACATTTTAATATGAAAATTCAGCGAAAAAAATCAAAGCTCCACTCTGAAAACCGCACACGTTCTCATTTTGCAAATTATCATCAAATTACTGACTAAACACACGTCCGCCTACGTCGGAGGTCAGTCATCGTTTGAGCGTAGCGTTCGAAATTCAAACGCGGGCGGTTTAAACTGACTCACGTGATTGGTGGTCGTAATTTTCTCTGCACTATTATTACGTGAGATGAAGTTATCAATTTTGAAACAGAAAATTGTGGGTTTTTGACTTTCGCTCTCGCCAGTGTTTGCTTTTCGTGCGTCGGCATAATTTTATTAGGCCTTATTAAGTCATCTGTCGGACATGTTGGTTGCATGTTCGTGTGTTTAAAAGCATTATGTACGGAATTATTATCATGTTATAAGAGATTTATTAGTTGCTCGTTATGTGTGACGTCATCTTTGATTATTGTGTTTAGTTTCCTTGTTATTTTTAACGTCAAGTCTTTTCTTTGTTTACTGATATTGTTAAAGAATCTACTCATAATATATAGGTATTATATTTGCATATGATGATATACGTAGTTAATAAAACCGTAATTAGACACACAACAATAGATTTTCCATAGGTAGGTACATTTTCTGATGTAAATTTTGAATATGTATGAAGTTTTAAGTACGGTTTATTACCTGTGTCCCTTGATCTATGTTCTAAGCGGCACATATTAGTTATAATAATAATTGCCTAAGGTTCTGTAATGAATAGTCACAATACTGGCTAGCAAATATTATTACTTTGCAGTTAGATAAAGTACAGAATCTTCGTTCGTAAGATTTATGCTTCTGGGTCACAGACTCACAGTTTGATTTAGTTTTGCAATTATCTAAACCTCTATTATAAATCTACGTATCGTTTAAGTCTGTTCGAAACGATTTCTCTAACTCCAATCGAAACGTTTACAAGTTACTTTCAGAGTATTTACAAAAAGCTAACTTTTTTACAATAACTAAAATTTTAAAAAGTTATCTTTTGAAAATACCCTGAAAGTAACTTGTAAACTTTTCTAAACGATACAATTATTCGTTCCCTTAGTTATGAAATGAAATGAAAATGTTGATTCTGTAAATAGGATATCGGAATCATTTTTACAAGTCACGTAAAAAAAAACATAAGTTAGATGGAGTCGATTTCCTATCTGACTACCCTTGAGAAGAAATGGCCAAATAAACTCAAGGGTCAAAGTCTTTTTTAAAGTCTAGACATAATCTAATTATAAAGAAAAGCAAAATATAACGATACTTTGAATCAGTCATTCCTTCGTGTATTCCCGTTCGTAGAATTTTATAAACAATGTTAAATTTTTTCCCGTTCGTCCCACTGATTTTGTTAGTGGGACGAACGGGAATAATTTGATATATACACGCATTCTTTGATCAAATGACCTTATCCACTTGAATAAACAAAAGACGGTCAATTCGTCGCAATGGGATTCTTCCACTTCCTGATCAACAAATAAAATTATATCGGAAGTCCCAACTACTTCAAAGGAAAAACGTTTGATGTTAAATAAAACCAAAGTTAATTCCACCTCAGTTACTTACATATCAAACATTTGAATTATTTCACCTGTGCAGGCATCGAACCTGTGCTCGGAGTTATCCAATAACAATAAACTTTACGTACGTTAACTATTTGTTTTAGTTACAGGCTGTTTGTTTTCCTGATCACATAAAAGTCGTTTAGATTACATACAGTATGATTTAAGAATGCATTTGGTTTTATAATATTCATTTTTTTTTTATAGGTTCCTAAATATTAAGAAAGACTAGATTATTGAGCTCTTATCGGTAATCTGTATCTTATCGGTAATGTGTAAATTTATTTTTTAATAAAGAGGACACTGAAATATTTTTAGCGCCCCCCGTAAACTTGGTTTAAGACAAGTTTATAGCTATACAAAATAATCATGACAACAGATACTAATCATAACGCGTAAGCGCAAGTAAGAGTTAGTTTCACTTTCAAAACTTTACCCCTAAACGAATACAATAATTATTTCCTATACCTATTTTGCGCAATATTATATTATAGAATCCTTTCATATTGCAGCTAAAATGGAACATTTCTCGAGCACACCAGCATGTGAAAGCAAGCTATAAATACTAGGATCTCAGAACACCCTAAGCATCGCATGCAGGCGTGGCACGCATTGATTCTAATATCGATTAGTAGTTATTTGTGTGCACCCGCCCTAACGGTGGTAATAGCCGGCTTGTAATAAACAAACTTAAACTGATTTTAATTTTCTACATATATCAGCTGTACGTTGGAGTAACAGGGATGTGCTTCCGTGTATGGAGAATTGATTTAGGTAAGAACATTAGGTCGTGTAGTGTGGCCTATAAACTTTATACTAAAATACGTTTTCTTTTGCTGTCTTAAAATGATGATAATGACAGTAAATGGAGTAGATATGTATGGATAATTCTATAGCATAGGTAATGTAAGCATTTTTTTAAGTTATTTTGGTTTTACGTTTAAATTCGTATTTAGATAAAGCCATAAATAAATGTTTTGAGTGCATTGTCGTAAACTAGCCATCTCAAACATGAAAATATCTAGCCATCAGTTGATAATGATCTAGATTCTAGTTTATAAAAGTTGTTTTATGTAATGATTTTAATTTTTTGACGTTAAGACGTCTCTTAAGCTTAAGCAACTTGTTGGTGAAGAGAAAATAAAATATTTGAATTTGATTAAAAATGTAGATTGTGAAATCATGTTTTCGATACCATAATTGAAACTTTTTATGACTTTCGCCTATATACTTTTAGTTATTTGGACATTTGATGTTACCGGAAAATCGACTGCTAGAAGGATAAGAGTGTCATTAAAATTATTGAAAGGTAAGAAATAAGTAAACTTAATTAACAACTTACTTTACGACTCTTGTCGGCTTAACGACACATTTAATAGCATTATAATGTCTTTCAAAAAATTGTTTAAATACGATAAATAAAATGCCTACCCATTTGGCAAAAAGCTCTTAATTGGTCGTAATTTTAATGTAAAAAAATTAATATATTTGCATAATTTGATACGCGTATCCTAATAAAAATGTTTGTGTGAATTCCGATGTCTAAATAAAAAATATCGCCGCTCATAATGTCCAGCCTAGTAATAAAAAAATGAAATAATTTACTAATCAATATCAAGTTTTTGTACGTTTTTGACACCTTTTCTTATCAAAACTGTATTATCAAATAATTTAACCCGTAATATTTAAAAATAAAAATTTTGGTTACACTAAATAAATTCTAAAAACACATTTATTTATTTATTTAATTTAATGCACAATGTACACAACCAATTTTACACGCTAAGCTTAAACTAGTGAGTACATGACCCTGTTAGGGCGCAGCAAGATAACTTAAAACTAATATTGCAGAAGAGGTATCTAGATTTATCCAATCACATAAATATCATTAGGAATTAAATATTAAATTAATTAATTAAATTTATATCTAACATTTCACTTCATTTACTTAATAACAATTGTCTGAGTGTGTTGAAGTTTAAATTAATTAATTAAATTATTTACGAATTCAAGCAAAATTATAATCCACAAGAAAACCTTTCCAATTTCTGTCAGATGCCGTATCCACAACATTATTTCCTTCAGAAATCACCCTATTAAATCACATAACAAGAAAATATTTGTATTTATTAGTACCATCACAATTTGGGGTGAGTTATGGTTCCATCGTAAACTCGGGTTACTGTCATATTACTGTTTAGCAGAGGCCACCCGGATGGTACCTACGTGGATGGTGCCCTTTTGACGTAAGGAAGAATAGTAGGTATCTTTAACGTAAGGATACTTTGGGTGACGGATGAAAGGACGTTTTAATTGTTGAAGGTATTTCGTGAATGGTATGTTTGAAGTGCCTTTGAAGCCGTGGGTTTGTAGATGTAGGATGTTTGTTATTCAGACTTGTGCTTATTGTATGATAAAATATATTATGACAGTATGGATGTGGAAGTATGTCTATAAGTACAGCTGAATAGACTATTAGTATTGAAGGGGATGAATTGAAAGAGATCCTTCGAGTGGTGGTCTTGTGGACTGGCTAATAATCACTTTATCACGGCAGATACAGCCCGATGCAAACTTTATGGCGGCTCGGAACATGAGGCGAGTCGCTGCGCAGTAAAAAAATCACGTGTTAGTGGGTGTGAGGGATGGGGTACTGCGCAGCAAGTGCAGAAACTTCAGCAACTTCAGAACCGGAATGAAGTTTTACACTTACCTAGTTTCATATAGGTCGTTCAGGCCCGATTGGAAGATTCTACTAATGAAATGATAGATAGGAGTTTTTTTAGGATTGGCTATGGCTATATATTCAAACTGTCATCTCTTCACTTTAAAACATTATTTAATTTGCAGCATATTTGTTGCACAGAACAGTGATAGCCTAGTGGTGTGACCGTCAGACTGCCTGGTCTCGAGTTGGAACCCAAAGTCTCTGACTTTACGGATTCATGTGCGTATTGTATGATTATCACTAGTTTCAAAAACGGTGAAGGAAAACATCGTGAGGAAACTGGCGTGTCTTAGAGATATTTCTCGACGGCATGTGAAGCCAAGTCACGAGGCCCATGGGCGGTTTTAAAACTCTGACACTAGGTTAGTCACTAACCACTCGAAAAGAAGAGAAACAAAGGGTATTAATGTCCGAGAAAAAAGCCTTTACTAAACTATATTACAAAGTTAAAATAACACAGAATAAGAGTTAATGAACATGTTTTCGGATTTAGAACTAATAATTTAGACCGGTCCCAATAAATATGAGTTTTAAGTCAAAACCGACAACGGACCGTTTGTGTTGCTAAACAAACATGTTACAAATAACAATATATGCCTCAAGTATGCATGCCTACTCTATTGAGAAAATATTGCCATGTTTGTTTAAGTCTAATCCTTACAAATTATAAAACAAAGTCCTCCGCCGCCTCTGTCTTTCGTCCTGTACGCGATAAACTCGAAAACTACTGCACCGATTTTCATGCTGTTTTCACCAATGGATAGAGTGGTTCTCGAGTAAGGTTTTAGTATATAATAACCGACATCCACGCGGGCGAAGTCGCGGGCATCAGCTAGTGAATAATAAACTTAAACGTATATCTTCTCATACACCTTTAAATTTCATACTAAGTTTGGTGTCGTGTATTGTGTCCGTTGGTCTCGTGTTCGCCAGCGTGACTGCTGAGCGTGGGGGGTCCTGGGTTCAATTTCCGGGTCAGGCTTGGATTTTTTAATTACGAATTTATCGGTAACAGCCCGGAGTTTGGAAGTTGGCGGTGTAATACCCCCGTGCCTCGGAAAGGAAGTTAAGCCGTTGGTCCTGCGCCTGATCTCTCTCCGGTCGTTTCGGATTGCCGTCCCATCGGACTATGAGCGTGAGGGAAGAGAGAGTGAACTTGTGTCTCCGCACAAACTTGTGCACTATAGGTATTTAAGTTAAAAAAAAAATCTTTAATGAATTTGGGTATCTGCGCAAATGCTAAAGCAGTATATTTTAAACAACCCGAAATAAGTAAAACTCTATAGCTAAAAAAAGTCCCAAAATTAGTCAAAGACAATAAAACAAACAAACCGATTGTTATCAATAACAAAGATTTATAATTCAGTGTTTCTACCTGTTACATGTGTACCTAATGAACGCGGTGCGTTTGCGCAGCCTACGGGAAGAGAAGCGGTTGTGGGAGGGGGAAGATAACAGATTTGTTAATGGAGACCCCGTAGAAATGAATGGACATACCAAAGAACAAAATGGAATGTAATAGGTAACTTTGAATATGGAGTTTCATGTGATGAAGAGGGATACAACGCATATGACTAAGAGAGTGATTAATTAATAAATGATGGATGGAGAGGAAGAGGGACATCAAAGAAAATATGGATGGATTGAGTAACGAATGATATGAAAGAAGTGAATGATAAAGTGACGGCAGACAAAGGAGAATAGAAGAGAAAAACCAATTGTGCCGATCCATAGTCAAATTGGGACTAGGGCAGGATACGTAAGAAGAACCATAGAGTCTATTATCAGTTCTTCCCCAAAGGAATCTACGATCTGGAACGGGCGACTAACTGCTAGACTCCTTGACGGTTCATAATATCACGCTTTGAAACAAGGAAAGGAAACAACTATAATATACAAATACACCTCGCTAGTTGTGTTTAGGTCCCATGTAATAGGGGGCGATCCTATTGCCATTAACCGCAAACAAATCCAGATGCCAAAATAATAACAAGTACTGCCACTGATTCTGATGATACTGCCACTGATTGATCTGTTTGTGTTTTAAATAAATACCATATCATAGACAATATAGTTTGATCTGTAGTTCTGTATTCTGCTCTGTTCTCTATGGAATAAATTCCTTATCATGGTGTTCGTTGCGAAAAGCTTTGATTTTGCTATAAAATTGTTGTTCCGTTATAAAAACTTACTACACTTTCTTAATTCAAGTGGAAAAAAATTGTTGGTTTATACTTTAATAGGTTACTTGAATTGTAATTTTGTGGGTAGGTACTTAAGTATATTATTATGTTGCGAACATTAAGTACGCTTAAGTGTTAGTAATTGGTAGCTTTTATACGTATTTCTTCTAAAACTTCCGTTTGGAAGTGTGTTTATGTTATAGTATGTACAAAATCATTGCTTTTTATTTCCTGTGTATTGATACGTAATTTGTTTTTAAGATAAGATTTCACGTTTTTATAAATAATTTAATATTTATTGTCGACTCGTCTAAGACGTCGTTTTCAATAAATCGCGATAGATAAATGAGCTTGTGTTATTTTATGTTCAGATGAGGTAAATAAACTAATGATTATTTATTATCTATAAATGACACTTTTAAGAAAATCCAAGTCAAAACTGGAAATTAAAGACGATTCTAGTAATAAAATTGTGTGAAAGCTTTCAATATTATGCAAAGCTACTTCAAAGTATTTGATATAAACGTTGTTTTTGATTAAAAACTTACTCCAAAAACCTAAAAAAGAATACATATTTATTAAATTAAACAACATGTATAATAACAGTAACAGAGGAGTTTGTGGCTAAGTAATAACAGCCACACCGGGTCGATCCATCAGGTTAAGCTACGCTTACCGGGGTTGGTCGGTGGATGGGTGACCATCTTTACATACCGAGACTCCTCCGTACCTCGGAAAGCACGTTAAGCCGTTGGTCCCGGCTGTCATTCGTGGATCTTTGACAGTCGTTATGGGTCGTCAGAAGCCCGAAAGTGTGACAACCAGTCTTACCAAGGAGTATCGTATTACCCTGTTACTGGGTTGTGGAGGTCAGATAGGCAGTCGCTCCATGTAAAATACAGGTATTCAGCTGCATCCGGTTAGACTGGAAGCCGACCCCAACATAGTTGAGAAAAGGCTAGGCAGATTGATTGATTTTTTTGTATAATAAATAACAGTATAGTATAAAACCTTCGCCAAGATCCCTAATTTTTTAAATGCTTTTCTTTGTTTATTACTATGCGCAAGGGCGGATCTCCCAGTCACATCCACAATATACTAACGTAATATATTGTTACGAAATTTGTTTGCCAAGTGGAGTGTGAGTGGTTTACAGCCTAAAGTTGTACCAGCTGATAACAACGGACCTCCGTCTGCAGCCGTCCTTGTTTAATTCACAGGGGTGCCACTTTTGAGAACTTTTTTGTGCATACTTAGTTGTTGAAGTGATGCCGCCTTTCTGGAACTTTAATATTTTTATGGAAGTCTAAAGGTGTGGTACGTACATATCACACCTTTAGACTTCCATACTAGAACGTTATCAAAAAAAAGAGTTTGTAAAGACAGTTTGATAAGTGGCAATTTGGTGTAGGATAGGGAATTTAAGTGATGCAAGCAAGATACCTACTGAATTTACTTGTCACAAATATTAATTTATTTAGAGAAAAATTCTAAAAGTCATCATATAAAAGTATTCATTAATAAGGTAAGTAAGCAGCATGTCATATTTACACTTGTTATTTGAGGTAAGCATAAAATTCACACAGATTCGCAATATCATTGTCATGATGACTTGCTTCAATATCAGCTTATCAGACATTGTAATGTAAATTCAGGCATACTTTTTTTACTTTACCAAAATAAGTACAGAGCGTACCAATTCATATGTATGTATGTATTTCATTTGGCAAAATTTTGTCCATTTTTTTTTTCGCACTTCACAACACACCAAACACAAATTTTGGCCATCTATACTACATTTGAAATAAGATTAGACATGTAAAAAAACCTTTTTACAGTTCATTCAAGCGATTTTGACTTCTATACCGTAGGCATTAGGATGGCTTTAAAAGCAAAAAAGGTTACACAACACCAACTGTCTACTGCAGTTGTCATGCCCCCAAAATCCAAGTCAAAGTCGGTTGAAAGGACTGTAAAAAAGGCTTATTTATATGTCTAATCTTATTTCAAATGGAGTATAGGTAGGTAGGTTGGTACCTACTTTTCGTATCTACATCTTTGAAGGCAATAAGCGCGATATGTGTGTGTACTATAGGTACACCTCCCTTCGTGGCTTACAAGCGTGATACTATAGAAGCGGACGAATTCTGGTCGAAGCTTATTTAAAACAGATAAAAAGAATCATCGACACGACAAAGAAAAAAAAGTAACGTGTCTGTGTTGTTCTTGAAGACAGCAGGCCTCAAAAATCTGCAACACTTTTTTTCAGAGAAAAACATTTTTCCATATAGTCACAGCATCAACCCTAACAAAAAGTGTCACGCGAAACCTGAAGTTTTGTCGCTCGTTTTCCAAAGCCACGTAAGCCGCCGCGTGTAATTAAATATTTTGGGCCTCACTTTCTTGAGATGGGTCCTTGATCACAAACGAACTTTGATAAGTGAGAAAAGGGTACAGTATTTTTTTAAACTTTAATTTAAATTGCTTGTTTAATTCGATTTTTATTACAAACGATTTTGTTTGGATTAGCTTTGTATTTTTATGATAATTTGCGAAGATATCGACAGTTTTAGGGGTTGGGAAATAACCTTTTACATGGGAAGAATTTTTCGATTTCGTTAGCCAGGATTTGTTGTGATATTGGAGAGTGTAATGAAGCTTAAGGTGAATCGATAAGATTTCATCATAGGAAACTAGAAAGTTTATACTATTATTCAATAGTGACCCATGGTATGTATGGATCACAAGGATTAATGCTCACATAAGCTCATCATCTATTCCTTGAGTTGAGTTTGAGTCCACGTCATTATTACCAGGAATCTGCGCTTTGGAACCAACAACTAGCTTCAACTTTCTGACTGACCGACTTCTTCACAGTTCAAAAGTGCTTCTGATTTGAGGATTTTGATCAACGGGATAACTGCGTAAACAACATAAAATGCTAATTGATCGCAATGGGTTTCGTAGTGATAATTCACCCACGTTCATTGCGTTATTTACGTTGTTGAGGAGACGAATTTTTCAAACCTATAAAGCAATGGTTTAGCATTATCCTTCAAAACTCTCGGATTGTGATTGAAAGTGCGTTACGCACAATTAGAGTGCTGATCTTCTCTTGTTTCAGCACGACGATTACAAGGGAATCTCATGCCAAAAAGCGAACCCTATCAACTAGGTTAGTAACAGAGCTAGTGCACTTTAAGTAGCACTCATCATAAGTTGATGCACTTTTAATGTACTGATAAATATTTACCTCAAAAGCAGTGGAGTAATGTAGTAGCAGATGACTAACCCGCACAAAATACATTGATTGCATGAAAATAGACCACAATGACAAGTCGTAAAATCTTTAATACTTCTTGTAAACATAAGAAAATATCTACATTATAGTTTTAACACAGATTAGTACAGATGGTTCAGTCCGCAAAATTATTTAAATAAAAAGCGATTCTTGCTACGACACAATAAAGTGCAATTCATGTCGCACAGCGCTAATTACCTACAGTTATGTTCACCTAGAAGTTGTTTCTCTTTCTATCGCGTAACTCTTTCTTATATCTTCTGACTAGGTTACGCTCACTGAATTGGCCCGCAAAGACGAGCCCGCCGCGTACTTGTAGCTTCATACCTAAAATAAATGCGGAGTGCCCCTTCTGTACCTACTATTCTGTGCTTTTAGCTACTTTATTGTGAATTTACGTATTTATTAGGCGACTTTAAGTAGGTACTTAATGTTATGATCATCAACTGTATATTGGTTCACGTGTCCACGTATGGTGCCAAAGAAATTAATGCTACTTGGAGTGCTGCCTAGTCTTTAAAGTGAAATAGCCGTGACGATATCAGTACTACAACGTTTTAAAGCACTTCTACTCCCATTTCGACATGAAATATATAAGAATATAAAAATATCATCAGCCTAGTCTTTTCCCAACTATGTTGGGGTCAGCTTCCAGTCTTACCGATTCAGATGAATACAAGTTTTTACATGGAGCGAATACCAAGCTGACATTCAAAAGTGCCTATTTTAAATATTGAGGTCAGCTTCCAGTCTTACCGGATGCAGATGAATATAATTTTTTACTTAAAGCAACGAATCGAAAAGGAAAGCTATTTTCCCAACATTAGTCTGAGATAAAGATAAAAATAAAGGTAAAGAAAAAAAAAATAGATAAGATAATAAAAGAATAAGATAAAGGTACGCAGTCAGCCTTTTTGCGACCCCATTAAACACTACATTACAGAACATAAAAAACCAATTAATGTACTAACTATTAAAACAATATCAACAAATAAAGGATATTAAAAATACCGACAGACAGAGAATGATAAGCTTTACTACTTTATTTATCTCATCCTTCGGCGGGTTTGGGCAATCAAAAGAAGATGCTGTATACATAAAATTTTTACTGCAACCTAATCTAAATTTTCGCCTGGATTCGCTTCAATCACGGGATAGTATAAAGCTAGCTGTTCATCGTGCGATCGACGATTTTTAAATGGTAGTCCGACTAGGGGTTTGTTTATAAACGTTGCTTTTAGTTAAGAGACGCTTAAACGTCAAAAATCTATCGTTAAACAGTCACTAATCATTACACAACTTTATGCCACGTTTATAAATAAATAAAGGAGGAGAATGAGGAGGAGGAGGAGGATGTTTGTAATGATGAATAATGGTCTTTTGGTTACAGCAAGATTTTGATTTTCGGGTTTAAAACAATAGATCGTAAGTGTGAATTACGTCTATTTTATTTATAGGTATACAAACAGTTGTGAAAATGGAAAAAAGTGATTGTACTACAAAAATTATAATTTTATCTCTATAATAGGGCCAATTACAATACGTTTGGTCTAGGAATAGCATCTAGGTAAGTATAACCCGTATAACTTGTAAATATATACAAAACTCAAATCAACATAAATACCTATATTTGGCACGATATATTTATTTATTAAAAAAATACTTAAATTTTCTTTAGGACTAACATACGAGTAGGATTAAGAAATACTAGTGTGGACTAATAAGATGACTTTGAATAAATGAATACTTAATAATAATAATTTAAAAAAAAAACAATAATAAAATAGAAAACTAAAAAAAAAAAGGTTTTGACTCGTTTTGCGACAGGTACGCAAGTCACGAACCGCAAAAAAATCAAAAGCCGTAATAAATATACAATTAAGCTCTTGATTGGCTTACCGTGCGTTTGCACTGGCGAAACATTCAAGACAAAACGTGTTGAAATCTCAACTTTCTGTCAATGTTCCATACAATTTTTGACAGGAACTAGAGATTTCAACATGTTTTGTATTAAATGTTTCGCCAGTGCAAACGCACGGTTATAATGCGTACAGTTTCGGCATTGGCAAATTTTGTAAAGAAAATAATCTTTTTTTGTGAAGAAACACTCGCTTAGCATTTTCATTTCATCAAAATTTTGATGGACAGGTGTCTGTTTCTATAAGGTTCATATTTTTACGCAAGTGTGGAAAACCACAATCGAAGTATCAAATTGTATTTTATCATTCAAGGGAAAGTATAAAAAAACATGCGGGGCAGTCTTTGGGGACTGCCGATAGAAGTGAAAACTAAGCAGCAATACGTAACCTCAACGTAATTCAAACGATAGACGGTAGATGGCACTAAAAACATTTCTTCAAGTGTGACGGTGACGATGACGCGAGTTCCACGATTTTTGTTCACCCAAAAAGTGCTCAACGCGATACTCGCATGCACACAAACACACACTCGTATGTAATAGAGAGAGACAGAGAGAGAGAGAGAGAAAGTCGCATGGAGGTGCCATAACGCTTTTTCCTTACGTGACGAGTTCTACTAGTCAACTCCTACCGCAAGCCGCGTAAAGGAACTTCGGTTCAATAATTTGCTTTTCATTTAATTTATAGCTTTTGTTTACTCTAACCAAAAATGTATATAGCTTTTTTTTGAGCTTCTATAAGAAAGTTTTTTCAAACGGCGACACATGTCTATCGGTATGTCTATCATTAAACCCACTTCTTTCAACTACGCATTAAAATTTCTCATGATATCAATCCTTAACATTAATATTTTTAATTTTCAAAGCGTACAAGAGTGTATTTAAACGCCCGTTTCAAAACGCGTCTTCCACAGGCAGCTTTAAGGGTATTAAAAATGTTTACGAGGGCCGAAATAAAGGATGTTGGTCGACAATTTTAATGTTGTGTTTATCGAGTTGTTCTTCATCTCTATTTTATTGCTATGAGAAAAGCGATAAGTGAACTATAAACTGTTTGATGTGAGGAAAAATTTGATAAAGGCCCCATCGGTTTATTTTTGCGGCTTAACTACAAGACTACGGAACGTTCCTTTAATACTATAATTCTGTTTAATGAGGCATAAAATAAAACAAAAGAAACAGGCTCTCTGGAAGTTTTTTTATTGCTTGACAACGCTTCGAAATTAACAATCGTATGTGGTATAAAGCCATCGAGAACACTTAAAACTTGATACAGCTATAAACCAATTCAAACAATAAGAACTAATTTGGCAGAAAATAGCACCAATTGAAACAAACTAAATTGCTACACTAAAACTTAAACCATTATTTAACTCGTGCGCAAATCACGTAATTATTACCCAACATCTAAATCGGTTCAACTCAAAATAAAGGGTCGTTGACTCCAATCAATCTGGGTATAGCAAAAATAAACGGGCCGCTGTTAGACACAATATTTACAACCCGTTGACATACCATAAACATACAATTTCTCTAGGAAACGAAGTGGTTAATCATTCAGTGAAACAGGTGGTAGATGATGCATATAAAATAAATATCGAAAATAAAATGCAAATATTGCAGCGCTGACAAGTATGGTAACGTTGCGTTTGCGCACGGAATTCCGGAACGGTTTGTTTTCGTTTCATTTTGTCTGAAGTTGTGGGATATGGCTGCTTTGTGTGATGGATATTGGTTGGCTTCCGTTTACATTGACATACAAACATTAATTCATGGTTCTTTTTTAGGGACTGAAAAAATCTATTGATTTTCAAACGTTAAAAATGATTTTACAAATGTGAGAATACGATTTTGGTATATTGTACTATTTCCGCAGCAAACTAACTTCGCATAAGTTTAAGGATAATTAATAACCAGTGAATGAAGCTTAAATTATAAAGCTTTTAAAAGGTTTCGAGCCACTAAGGAACAGTGTTTACGATATGTTTGTTTAGCATCAAAGTAAAAATACTCTAGCTAAGGATATTATGTTTACATCAAGCGTGTTTCCAAATTAAAATTAAACATCAATATTTTTCTGATCGTCTTTATTTTTAGACCACAGATTATTAAAGAGCTCTAAAATCCTTTAACGCTTGTCTATTCTTCTCAGCTATAATCTATGGCTAAAAATGCTGTCAACGCCAATAAGGAATACAGTTGCGTCCAGGAAAGCGGTGTCTATACACATAAAAGGCGTCGGTTTCGCGTCGAGGGTGCATTCATCAATCTACATGCGTGCGCGCAAAACAAAACGGCATTATTAATATATGAGGACTGCATGCGGAACTTGTCGTGGAAGATTTAATGAACTGTTTGTGGTCTACTAGGGTTTAGCAAAAGTAATGGTTTATTGACAATTTGAAAATTTACATGTATATAATGTAAATTTTTGTGTAAACTTTGATCGGGAAGTTTCAGGACAAAATTCCTTGTGAAGTTCGCGTTACAAGTAAAACTACATAAGTACAAATTAAAATATTTCGAAATTATACTCTTTTTGGATATAAACGACATATTTTTAGTTCCTATCTCGATATTGTTCTCATAATTAACCACCGTATCGAATCGAAAGCATGCAGCGCAGCCACTCTCTTGAATATACTTGTAATAACTTACAATAAACAAAACATATTTATTTCACAAAGATCACATTAGCCCGCATCTACCCGTTGATTATTCTCATTATCTCCTTCATTTTCATTCATCCACAGACTGATAAAGAAATCAATTAAAAATATTTCAATAAACACAGAAATATTGAAACTTAAAGTCACAACTTCTGTAGTGATGTACCACGTTTTGTCGATAAATCGTCGATCGAATTACAAATGTCGCCCATTTCTTGTCATCGCGACCATTTATTGAAACTTTATCTGCTATATTTTTATACGTAATCACCATAAAAGTAATAACGTTTCGGGAAATAGTATAGCCCATTCAACATGCTCTTATTATCGTGAAATACGTGAACGAAATGAAGCAATCAGGGTTATTGAATGTTAGGGTCATAAGGAGTTGATCTACGAAGCAAGTTAAGTCATTTTAGGGAAGATTTTTTGTAATATTCTCAAGGGGCTTTGAAGACGTCTTCGTTGCTTCCAGTAAAAGCTATATCGATGATTTTATGTTTGGAAAAAAGGCGGTTGATATATTCGTTACCTAATGAAGTGAAGGCCTAAACAAGTGAAGTTAATGATACAAAAGAAAAAATATGTTAGTGAATCATCGATGTGCGTAATTCGAACAAAAAATATTAAATAGCCAGTAGCAAAAAGTTGTGAAAAGTTTTTGCACAGTAACTTCAGAAAGTGCTAATTTGGCACAAATGCGAATAGACATTGATGTGTTTTTTACGTTAATATTAAAATAATTATGATGATAATTATTTTCAATACTTTAATACTTCGTTTTTTTGACGATTCATGATCACTTTAATGTATTTGATAATATTTCTCTTCAATCTGTTATTTTGAAATAAATAAATCATTTATTTGCATAAAACATGGTATAAAATGGTGTTAAAGAAAATTTTCAAAGACATTTAATATTTTCTTACCAAAGATATTTTATTAACACACGTTCACCATATTTGTGTCCTAAATTAAGAGACGTTGATATATTTTAAAAATAATAATATCAAAGCACTAACTAAATTTTTATACTTACTCCCCACTGCGTTAGCAGAGAAAGAATAAATTATAAAATTAAAACGTCATAAGACTTTATTGAAAACACAAAACGGAACAGAAGGCTCAAAAAAATTATAAAAACCGTAAAAAAGAATAACAAAACCTACCAATTTATCGAAATTCATTGAATATTGTTCACCCCATCGCGTGTTAAAAGGTTATTAAATGGAAAACCGATAAATCAATTGGAATTTTGATTAATATGTACCTACCTTCGTTCCGATGTATTAGGGTAATATATTTGTTTAATCCCTTAGAAAAGGAGCGATGTTCCATTTGTTACGGTGCTTAGATATCTAATGAACTGAAACGTATGATAGGCATTAGGATAATTGAAGTATTTTTTATCATGTAAGTACATTAAAAATTAATTTTGAGTTATGCCAGTTTCGTTTACTTATGTGGAGCACGCGATTGGTCAGTTGTATTTTAGTTTTAAAAGGTATTTAATATATAAAGTTTTTTATAATAACTGAAAGTGAATTAGTGTAATAATGTGCAGTGTGTGTAGTGTGTGTGTGTGTATAGTGCATGTGTTATTTGTGTAATATGTAATAGTTGCATGTAAGTAAGTCAAGGGCTGGTTGTAAAAGTAGTATATTGATATTTGAGTGCACCGTTTTACACAATAGTGTAATAAACATAAAACGAATGGAATTAATTAAAAGGTTGTTATTTCTGATGAATACAGCCTTTAATATAACTCGGTTATCTATTAGGATTTTTCAAGTTATGTTTTTCTTACAAGTGAGCTTCTTATTTCTTGAATAAATTTATCTTTACTTTTCATTAATTATTTCAGTACTGTCTTAGTGAAAGTTAACGACGACGACTTCTGTTTATGGAAATAGAAATGATTTTATTTCCATCACTTTTGATTCTTGAGCATTATAGCAGTTCTAGCCAAATCATCTCGTGCATATGGCACCGGCATGACGTATCACCTTGATCGACTTTTGACGCACTTTGCTTATGCAACGAGTACATTGAACCCAACGTTTGTTAGTATGTGGAACGTAGCTAATTCACAAATATTTGCTTTTCATACTTACCTGCAGTTTGCTTTGAGGCCGTAAAGTATTTTTAGTCAGTTTTATCGATCGGTTTATCGCCCGATACTGAATTTGAATGAGTTATTTTTGTTTTATTGTTTTTTTGGTCCAGTTAAAGGTGAGTTGTTTTCTTCTTTGCTTAGAAGATTAGTATTTTAAATACCTATTTATATAGGAAAATTAAGGGCAGCAAAAAAAATCTTGAGCACTTATGAATGTGCCATTACTAAGAGTAGTTTGATCATAAAATTGGTTTTTACTGTGGAAGTTTGTGATACTGCTATTAAAACCAATATCAGATAATTCAATTGCAGGATCATTACACGGGGACACGGTGGAGCATACGGTGAAGGTATGCCCTGCTTGGGCGGAGCACCGCCGTGTCCTCGTGGAGGCGATTGGCGGCAATGACCTCTCGCGTCCGGCCCTGGTCCAGGCCATGGTACGGAGCGAGAGGGCATGGGAAGCCGTCACCTCCTTCTGCGAAGCAGTAATGCTCGCAAAGGAGGAGGCGGAACGCGTGAGGGAGAGGCAAAGTTTGCGCCCTCAATCCCTTAACCGCCGCCGCTGGAGACGCCCTGGGCGTCGGGAATCCCAGGCGGATTCCCGGCCACCATAGGCGCGGGCCTGCGGACGGTGAACAAAGGGTAGCTCGCCGTCCGAAAAGGACCGGTACCGGGTCGATGGCGCGTCGTGTTCCACGCGCGCCTCAAAGAGATGTCAGCACAATTAGAGGGGTCCGGTAGGACCGATGCCTGCCAGTGTTGCGGGAAAGTCCGAAAGGAATACCAGGACCTTGGCAACAGGCAACTGAAGGAACACGGGTGGGTTTTAGTCGGTAAAAGTCTGACACGCCCTTCCGCTCCGCCCAGAGCAGGAGAAGTCATTGGATGATTTCACAAACTCAAAAAAAAAAAGGATCATTACACGGAACAGAAGTCATTGGATGATTTAACACCGTCAAAAAAAAAAAAGGATCATTACACGGAACAAGAGACTTATTATTGTGATAATAATAATAAAGGAAGGCACAAAACCTCTTCATTACCTCATTTATATTGACTAAATTGTCTTTGGTCTCTGGCCCAAGATCAAGATCTTGATCTGATATCAAGCAATAGACAAAATTTGTCAAACTTTTATAAGTTTTTAATATTGAATACGAGGCTTTTGGCTACTGTACTAAGTATTATGATATCATTTTCAAATTTGTAATGTGCGTTTAGTTTGTGCAGAATAAACAATCTATCTTTCTTTTCTGTCTATTTAACATCCCTGGAAATTTAAAATCGACTTTTATATATGTGAGCGAGATAATCGAATAATATTTGTCTGCTAATAATAACATACGATTAACGATAGCATCGGAGCTTGTCTTGTAATCTTAATAAAATATATCCTTTTGTTCCTCCCGCTTCCCGTGAGAGGTGCAGCCGCAATCTCGGCGCGAATGAGGGCTGTTCCCAATTCATACAAAATCTGTATGTCCAAGTTAGTTGAGGCAAAAATGACAACTATATTAAAAACAAGTGTAGCTTTTTATAGGATTAGAAGACTTTCCCGTCATTTGTTTAGTCATTAATTTGGAGTAAAAAAAATAACTATTAAAAAGCTCAATTTAATTTCTTCTGTTTTAAGTTACAATACAGACATGAATAGCAGATTACGATGAATGGATTAAATTACACGGGTGAAAAAAAAAAAAACATATATGAGGCGTTTTGGCGCAGCCGTGAGGCACACTGAATCTGCCTAGCCTTTTCCCAACTATATTGGGGTCGGCTTCCAGTCTAAACAGATGAACTGACTTTACATGGACCTACCATGGCCTATCAGGCCTACAAAAACCAAAAATCGCAAAAAAAAAATCTACTGTTCCCTACATTTTGACGAGCTATGTCAACATAAAATGTAGGGATTTCAGGTTTGGGCTCTTAATGAAAGTTGTTCATAATGATGAGTACAATAACCCCTTAAGAGATTTCGTGTAGGTTTGAAAAGAGACACCTTTTATATGATCACGCTGCTATATTTTTTTCATTTTGAAATTAAGTAGACCTTTTTAAGCAACTGTAGTCTTGTTTAACTAAACATTCTAAAAGCTACGCCATGTACCTCCCAAAACCCATCGATCCATTTGCAACACACTATCAATATCACTCAATCTATCAAAAAATTCGTGAATTTTTTGGACCCAACAAAATCTTTACTAATGAGGAACACACGAGATGTATTCAGTAGATATCTGAAGATCGCGTTTGCGATAAGACCTGACATCTTATTTATACCATTTATCATCATTCATTAGTCTGAGAGCCCCGCCCCGACTGCGTTTTTTCAACTAATGGGGGGATATCGTTAGGGATAAATTCACTGGCTCTTAAACTAAACTCTTTAATCTTTTATTATTGACTCCTGGTCTAGGGTAAAACGTTGTTTCATCCGTGTTTGTATTGCTTTGCTAGGAATGTCTTTGCTTGATTTAATTAAATGAATATGGCAGCCATTTTGATCTCATAAATCAAAATGGCAGACATCCTGTTGCCACCATATTGTTTTTTCTTAACTTTATCTTAAACTTTTGCATTTTGTGACTGAGACTATTGCTTTGCAATGCTATAATGTTTTAGCATGATAGAGTCTGGCAAACGAAAGTTGATACTGGAAACACGCGCGAAATTTAAAGAAAACAGGACTGTTTATCCCTGTACAAAGTGTGATAACACGTTTTGATACTTGAAATTGTATTTTATTTAAATTAAATTAAATTTCAATTTACAACACGTATTATCGCACTACATACAGGAATAAACAGTCTTGTTTTTTTTAAATTTCGCGCTTGTTTCCAGGGTCTACTTTCGTTTGCCAGACTCTTTAAATGTATTTTACAGTATTGTAACGACAAATCGCTCAGTAAAAATAGCAACACTTTTTTAGTATATATTTGACAGCTCAATCCGCCTCCTTGGACAATCATGCGCCTTTGATCGGTAACATTATTACAGCCAATTACAGTTTAATCCAGTCTCAAACACACGTAGTCATCTATTTCGCTTCTACAATGTACGGTTTACTGTCTAATAACCATAATTAACATACCATTACACCATATAATCTTCTTGAACTTTGACAACAAAAAATGCTCTTGCGCAGATCAAAATATCGCTACGATTATAATTGACGATAATTGTTACTCCACGCACCGTTACGATAAATTACAATAGTAATTAGTGAAATTTAATTGGTTGGGGTTACCTGTAATTATGCGTGTGGGTCCAATTTAATTGTAATTTTAATTATTGTGTTACGTAACTTGCTAATGCTTAAGTTACAGATAAACGGTACTTTAATTGACGGTTTTGTTGGTAGCTAGTAGCTGCTTAGTGTCTTTTAATGACTTTCTTTTATTACCCGACGACGGCGAAGAAAAAAGGAGGGATATGATTTTGACCGGTATGTATGTATGTATGTATGTTCATCTATTCCCTGCTATCTTCTAAACCACTCATCATAATTTGACAAATGACGTACCGTTGGACGCGTCTTGATCGTCCGCTGGTTATAGGCTATGTGACGTCATATTAAATTAAAAATGGCGCCCTCTAGAGGACATAAAGTAAGGAACTTAAAAAAAAATATTGTTTAGTCGTACAATGTTGGGTATCAAATGAAAGGGCTTAATGAGCACTTTTCAAAAATATATATACTATAATAATCTTTAATTTTTACCTTTTTAGAATTATATCGTGTAGAAAATGTGTGCCAGGCAGAGGCGGGTTGGGCACGCCACAATAGCGGCGATAAGTCCCCTCTTTGAGGAGTGGATAGAGAGGCGCCACGGCGTCCTCACCTTCCGCCTGACACAGGTCCTCACCGGACATGGCAGCTTCGGGAGGTACCTGTGTAGGATTAGGCGGGAGGAAACGCCCGGGTGTCACCACTGTGTGGATCGCCCGGAGGACACGGTGGAGCATACGGTTGAGGTGTGCCCTGCTTGGACGGAGCACCGCCGTGTCCTCGCGGAGGCGATTGGCGGCGGTGACCTCTCGCGTCCGGCCCTGGTTCAGGCCATGGTACGGAGCGAGAGGGCATGGGAAGCCGTCACCTCCTTCTGCGAAGCAGTAATGCTCGCGAAGGAGGAGGCGGAACGCGTGAGGGAAAGGCAAAGTTTGCGCCCTCACGCCCCTAACCGCCGCCGTTGGAGACGCCCTGGGCGTCGGGAATCCCAGGCGGATTTCCGGCCACCATAGGCGCGGGCTTGCGGACGGCGAGCAACGGGCAGCTCGCCGTCCGATAAGGACCAGGCCCGGGTCGATGGCGCGTCGTGTTCCACGCGCGCCTCAAAGAGATGTCAGCAAAAAATGACGGGGTCCAATAGGACCGATGCCTGCCAGGGTTGCGGGAAAGTCCGAAAGGGATACCGGGACCTTGGCAACAGGCAAATGAAGGAACACGGGTGGGTTTTAGTCAGTAAAAGTCTGACACGCCCTTCCGCTCCGCCCAGAGCGGGAGAAGTCATTGGATGATTTCCCACCCTCAAAAAAAAAAAAAAAAAAGGCAGAGGCGGGTACCTTGTGACAACGCAAAATTAATCTGATATTATCTGATTTTCCTATCCAATGATTGAATAGGAAAATCGTTATTTATTCATATTTAAAATGAAATATACATAAATAGCGATTTAAACTTAATAAAAAAATAAAAATAACTTTATAATATCCTAACTTAAATAAAACTATTAGCAACCTAAAATATGACTTCGAAGGATCTACCCGCAGCGTTGTCAATTGGTAATTTACCCAAGAGACTGACGGGATTGCCACGTTGTATGGCAATGCTTAGCCTCTGGCCAAGATAAAAGCCAGTCCTTGAGTCACGGGAAGTGTCAAAGTGTGTATTTTTGAATTAGTTAAGTAAAAGTCAGAAAGCGTTTAATGCTAATGCTTTTAAATGCTGAGGGTCAAGCAACAGGAAAAAATTAAAGTAGATAATAAAATAATTATGCAGAAATCTACAGCGTAATAACTGCCAAGTCAATTAAAAGGATGCAGTTTAATCAAGGATGCTATGTTAATAAAGATGTACACAAAGCAAGATTTCACGAAACCCTGACGCAAGTCTCCATTGACTATTGGACAATACATACAAAATAGACAACTTCATGTGCGGCGCAAGTGTTTAGAGAATAGCGTTTTTACAATATCTGATGTAGAACCAAAATTTTTTTTTTGATCCAACAATTAGAATAAGCTTTCTATCCTAATTAGAACCAGCGACCCGCCACTGCTTCGCGCGGTTTTTACTACTTCGCAATATCGAGATTTCTGTGCTTTATGTTATAAATATTCATGCATTATACACTGCAGGCGAGCTCCTGGCTAAGTAATAACAGCCGCACGGGTCGATCCACCAGGTTAAGCTACGCTTGCCGGGGTTGGTCCATGGATGGGTCCTTCGTGCCTCGGAAAGCACAATGGCAGTTGGTCCCGGATGTCATTCGTGGATCTTTGACAGTCGTAACGGGTCATCAGAAGCCCTAAAGTCTGACAACCAGTCTTACCAAGGGGTATCGTATTACCCAGTTACTGGATTGTGGAGTTCAGATAGGCAGTCGCTCCATGTAAAATAGTGGTATTCAGCTATATCCGGTTAGAGTTGAAGCCGACCCCAATAGTAGGGAAAAGTCTAGGCAGATTGATTAAGCTTCAAAATGATTAGTGATAATAATACTATAACTCGAAAACCTCAATTAGTTTCGTTACTCTCAAAAGTTCGCTGATAACCTAAATAGGTCGTAACTTACTTTATTCAATCAAGGCTTCCTCGCTAATATTCCACTCCTTGCACAGTCACCACAAGTAACACAAACAGTATATTAAACAGAGGACTTACTTAAGGCAGCAGTGAACTGACAACCTCCACCATTACAAACTTTGCAAAAGATCCCGTGTCCATTGTCTTCAGTCACCGCGAGCGAACCATTCACTCGCGGTGACTGAATACAATGAACGGTAATAATGAAAAGTTTTACGGATTATCGGAACAAAGTGTTGATTGGCGGGAAGTTAAAGAATAATTGTTTTGGGTTACACGGCATTGACTAATTTAAGCATTGTTTTTGATGAGGTTTAAATTTTGCGTATCTATTTTATGATTTGTGAAGCGAGTACTGGCTTGTGGTGATTGACTTAAATAGGAAATGGTGTCGTTGACACAAGAATTGGGAAATATTAGCATTTT
The DNA here is from genome assembly GCA_949152455.1 of Lithophane leautieri. NCBI lineage: Eukaryota > Metazoa > Arthropoda > Insecta > Lepidoptera > Noctuidae > Lithophane > Lithophane leautieri. The sequence goes on along the minus strand of OX424479.1, from coordinate 3,112,205 downwards.
CAGGGCTGATCCTCACTGTTAATTACTTAAATTATACTTAAAAGACCTCGTATAATAAACATTAAAAGATTTCATTAAAAACTGTAATTTCATGAATAATATTTTTTTCCAAAAAAAAGCGGACTTCATAACCCCTATCTCACCCCTATCTCAGAGCCCAAAATTGGATCGCGATGACTCACAAGAATGTCATTCAAGGCTTTACCCAACAATGACTAGTATTTACTCAGCTAAGCCGTGACGTATGAGACAATGCAAACAGTCGCATACAAATATTTGTTACTGAACATAAAACTCCCTTCATTAGGACTTTACAATGCAGACAAGTAAAAAACCAAACAAAATCTACAAATAATAAAGTCGTGTCTTTTAAAATCTGTGTTATTGTAAATGTAAAGTTTTAATAATAAAACCATTTTATTTTGATCGATTAAGGTAAAATTAAAGAAGGTGAACAGGTTTTTTTTTTTAAATTAAAATCAGTCTTTCTTCCCTTTCACAAACTATATTGGGGTCGGCTTCCAGTCTAAGAGTTTAACGGTCACTATCGAAAAAGTTGAATTTTTATTGTTATCTACTTCTAAAGGCAAATCGACTGCTGAGCTATTAATTTATTAGAGGACGCATGAATACCAATATTTGACATAGAGCGATTGCCTATCTGACCTCCACAACCCAGTTAAATTCAGGTTCAGTAACCATGCTCCAAAAGAACAATAACTCACTTACACTACATCTAACACGAAATCTAGACAACCAATCCGATTCGTAGTAGCCACCAATCTTAAGGTAATGTTATTAAAACATCAAGTGATCAAGTTACCAATTCCAACACGGCCACCAACATTATCGTCAGCGGTACCAACATTATCATCAACGGGACCAACATTACCATACCAAAGTTCCCCGTTACCATAGTTAATTAAACACATGTCACATTTGTTAGTTGACATAAGGTTTGTCAGTGAAGGTTTCAAAGAATCTTAAGATAAATGACTTTTTATTACTTTGTTAGTTTGTATGGCATTGAAGACAGCGATTTTGGGAAATGGGATGTACGCATTTTTCATTTTTGTTTTATACGTTATACGTATGAGTATCTCATGTCTCGTAGGCTAAGAATCTAAATGTAGGTACTGTTAGTCACGATCGTTCATAAGTCAATCATTTATTTTTAATATAGTATCACTATTATCATTATTACATGGTGTCAATGGTGAAGGGTAGGCTTTTAGGGGGGCTCTCTTATGTAATTTTGACGTCTGAAAAGTGCTGATTCTCAGCCTAGTTTGAATAAATGACTTTTGATTTAATTTTGATTCATGTTGAAGCTCTTCAATCTTACCGTTTTTAGAAGAGATGGCTTCTCGCTTAGATAAATCACACTTTATGACAATAAATTCCATAGCCTATTCATGCGATCATTAATTCAATTCTATAGATTTCTTTCCATCAACATCATTGTCGACATCTTCAAATGCTACAACATCGCTATAATTCGCTTTGACTCGTAACTCGCGTATTTCAAAGCCTCATTTTATCGACATCATAGCCAGCACTGCCTCAACATTTTCTCCCTTGACTGTCTGTGTGTCAAGGCTATAACTGTGGCCTTGGACGCCGTTATAAACACCCATATGAGATAACTGACGCTGTCAAACGTTTGTATGAGATGTGTTCCTGGTTCTGATTGGCTGACTGAATCTAGATATAGGAAGATATGTCTGATAGAAACTGAGTAGAATTTAAAGTCATCCTACTTGGCTTCCGCCAACCCGCACTGGGCCCGCATGGTGGATTACCCACTCCCTCTCACGGAGAGGCCCGTGTTCCAGCAATAGGAACGTTAAAGGCTGATTGTGCTATAGATTCAAGTGACCTAGATCTTGAGAAAGTTTGAGGCTATCTAGTATTACTTACCTACTTCAAATTTTTACTGGTGCCAATGTAAATACCACCATCGGTAGTGTTTTCGAAATTACCTCGCCAAGGTCACCATCATTCTTACAACGTTTGACAGCTGTCAGATGAAAGCATATTCTGTTGCATGTGAAATCTGGTTTTGAGCTATTTGTCATCTTAATACATCAAAATTCTACTGCTTAGCCAATAGTCTGGTCCACCTACTCTTGGCGCGGGACTAAAATGGTGAAATAAACTCAAAGTATCTACATTACAAGCTGTCTTTTCTTTATCTTTAAAATATGCTATCTTTATCTACGGAATGCCGCAAAGAAAACCGGTTAACACGAATATCTAATAGCAAAATATTACCAAACCCACATCTATGAACAGGAAACATGTGGACAAACAACCGTAGTCGTGCGTACGCGCATCACAATACACACTGTGTATACTGTGGACACGCACACAGTTGTACAAACAATACACAAAAGTAAGTGTGTTTGGTAATATCACCAAGGCGAACAGGTTAAGTGCAAAACTGATGAAATGCTTGAATAGGTAAAAAAAATTGCTAATGTTTTCTTTTTTTTGCTTTGGACTTCATGATAGGATTTTTTTAGTATTTATACAGGATTTAAGTGCCTGCTAAACGGTTGGCCACCGCGTCTCCAACAGAGGTGACCTTCGTTGGCGAAAGGCAGAGCTGTTTAAAATGTGGTAGTAAATCATCATCCACACGGTTGTAAACCACCAAGTTCACCTCTGGCGGGACACGGTTGGCGACCGTTCAGCAGGCACTTTATAATAAACTATGATGACCTTGACCGCGGATAAGAAATATGCGCCAAATAATAGGATCATTATTTCAAAGCAGTTATTCAAGATAAAAACTAATCAATTTATTTATTGTAATGCATGATTAAATTAATTCATTCTATATTGTAAGTATGTATTATGAAATCAAATAATAATGTAATTAATTAATGTAAAAATTTTATATGTTGTTGTTGACTCGATTTAATATTATTCATAATTTTAATTGTTATATGTGGAATTATTAAAGCTTTTTTATTATTATTATTCAAGATACACATCGTATGAACAGACTCGATTCATGGTCACACGTTATTGGCCGGTTATGAGTCTAGTCCTGGACACAACCTTTACAATTGTACAACCATACGCAACATTCGGATATTACTTATGGTTGTGCTAAATGTTTTTCCTGGTAAAAATATCATTTCAGCATTCTACATTTTTCGGCGAAAAAGTACGAAAGTCTGGTCATTAATCAAAGATGACTACGCGGTTATTTCAATGAAGTAATTTCTCACAAATAACCCCGTAGTAAAATACTTATAATAACAATACAGATACTCTGTGGTTTCTGAGCAAATATTGCAAAATATGTGGGTCGGCTGAAACTGGTGTATAGTTGTAAATCATTAGAAACTGACGGTAAACTGTGATTTGGTTGGTCCTCAAGTAGGTACCTATTCGTGTTATCTTCAGCGGCACGCGATCTTAAATTAAAGATAGCAGAAATTACAGACAAATACAGAAAACCTTAGAAAAACAAATATGAAAAGTTGTATGAATATAATGGAAGAAAATTGGGAAATTTATCGTGCAGCCTTTTGTAATTTCTGTCTATCAGTCTTTCTGTTTATCTCATAATTTTAATGGTATTCATTTCTAAGAAAGAAATATATGTATGGATAAATAAAGAAAGCTCAAAATCCAGCTAAAATACGGAAATAAAATCACAAATACGAAAGGTATTGACCAACATAATGAACCTCCCATTGAACTAACAGACATAGAACTTATTGTGTTCAGGTTGCATTTAAACCCTCCAAAAACACTTAAACTAACCGTTGTTATAATGAAACCCGTTACAAATTAAGCAAGATTTTACGTACATAAACAATATTAATCATTGTCTTGTTACAATTACAATCAAGAATCAAATGGAACAGGTATTAAGACGTGGGCAGCCCTTACCGTTCCGTAATATCTTCATAACGAGACTGGAACAATTAAGTACCTACAGGATAGACTGGGCTGGTGCAAAAATCGCCCACACAAAGAGTCGCTATCTATGGCTCAATCAGACAAGTCTGGGGGCTGTTTTGAGATAGCTGTGCTCTTAAAACTGATATAAATGGTCATTGATTTCGTAACTGAAGATAATAGTGACAAGCACGTTGGCTAAATGGATTATTTATCTCGCTATGGTACTAAAAGTATATAATTATATAGTCAATTGTAACATAACACCACGCCCGTAATCCTCGAAGGGTTAGGCAGAGGTGAAGGTGCCTATAGTACACCCATTCGCCAGTTATGCTTGTGTATAGTCAATTGTCTTATCAAAATAATGATGATCCTCTAATGCTACATTGCGTTTCAAGGGTAGTGGTGCAATATGATTACAAAACATAAGAATTTTCAACTGATATCCATTATGCCCCTCACCTAGATACAAATATGGGGGATGAAAATATTGAATAGGGCAAAGAGCATAGGGGCCATAAAGGGGTGAATATGGAGGGGCTTGTGGCTAACTAAAAACAGCCGCACAGGTGGATCGACAAGGTTAAGCTACGCTTGCCGCGGTTGGTCCGTGGGTGGGTGATCATCTTTACAAACCAAGACCCCTCCGTGCCTCGGAAAGCACGTTAAGCCGTTGGTTCCGGCTGTCATTTGTAGATCTTTGTAGAAGTCATTAACAGTTGTTACAGGTAGTCAGAAGTCCGAAAGTCTGACAACCAGTCTTACCAAGAAGTCTCGGTATTACCCAGTAATTGGGCTGTGAAGATCCAATAGACAGTCGCTCCATGTAAAATACTGGTATTTAGCTGCATCCGGTTAGACTGGAAGCCGACCCCAACATAGATGGGCAGGTGATGATGAAAATAGTGAATTGGGCAAGTTATAGGTCATCGTCTAGTCGGTGTCTCAGGCGGACGTGGCCTACAATGTGTGTCGCGACTGAACTATCTGCAATATTAGTCACATAAGCAGACTCATTTAAAAAAAGTTAGGCTTATCTGCTTTGCCTAAAAAGGTGATTGGCAACAACCTGTAGGCTGGATTCTTAAAAATATGTAATATTGTGTTTACTAAACCGCCTACACAATTCTGTGTGCCCAAAAATGCACTGTGTGCCCAAAAATGCAAACGCTATTGATTTTTATATCTTTTTTCCATATTTCTACGAATAAATATTTAAAGTAAATCGTAAAATGCAAAATAGACGGTCGTTTAGCGTCTATACTTTTAAGATATCCTTTTTTTTCGTAGGCCGATAAGCGCCTATGCCTAAAAGTTAAAGTATTTTAATGTTATAAGTAGCTACCAATATAAAAAGGCACTTCATCTTCGATATCAAATTACTCCACCGTAGCTATTTTGATTCATATGTTTAATCACTGCATCTTTCCTTTATTCAACTCTGCGTACTCTTAAATAGCATCATGCCAGAATTCTTATTCCTAGGACTCTGTGTTCGATCCATCTCTTGCGTATTTATTTTAAGAATTTGGAATTCTATTTCATCTGTATTCTCATATCTATTGACATCTTCAGCATGACAATCTGTCCGTTGTTCCTCATAATCAATTTCACTTTCGATTTATATCATACGCAAAATAACTCCACTTCGTCTTGTTCGAACATCCCTATTATAGCAGTAGGGACCACTGTATTAGCAGCGGCTGCACCGGTGGCGGGTGCCTCAGTGCGCTGTCAACTGTCAGTGCGCAGGAAGCTGCGCCCACGCAAGATACTAGGAGAGGCGTCATGGTGGAAGAGAATGGCGATTTGAAAATTTTAATTTAGAATGGATCAGTACACTTCTATAGTGTAAATGAGGTGGACTATCAGATTGTTTATAGGTGTTGAAGGTTTATTTTGGTTGCCTCTCTTCATTGTGCTAAAAAGCATACAAATGGGGTTTTTAAAGTTGCAAATTTTAATTTGGCTATACACGGAAATCTTTACTAACTGACGTTCTGAAGCTGTTTTTATTTTCTGGAGCAAGTCAAATTGTGGTTGGAAATGTTCAGTGTTGTCGAACTCTTTACGAGTATGTTATTGGTTGAAATTATTTGTTTTACAAAAGTCTCTTTTTCTTATTGCCCGCTCACCTCCTACTTGTTGCACTGCATCTCTATAATTGAATCAACGTCCGCCAACATTGATATATGTAAGGGAGATACGTGAACAGATTACTAAATTAGCTTCCAAGATTTATCTGCAGTTCACTTCCCATTCAGGGTAACACGCATCCTATCGTCGGCATAGATGAACACCGCTGAATTTTGCAGCGGAAATTGGTGTGTCGTCAGTCTATTACATGGAACAAGTTGAACAAACTCTTGGTGCTAGTGTTCTGAGCTTCCTTTTGCGTTTGTCGATTGATTTAATGGTTTATTAGAAGTGACAGTTATTAGAAGCCGATTAGAAAGATGTATTATTATTTTATGAGAGGAGCTCGTGGCTAAGTAATAACAGCCACACCGGGTTGATCCATCAGGTTAAGCTACGCTTGCCGGGGTTGGTCGGTGGATGGGTGACCATCTTTACATACCGAGACTCCTCCGTGCCTCGGAAAGCACGTTAAGCCGTTGGTCCCGGCTGTCATTTGTGGATCTTTGGCAGTCGATACGGGACGTCAGAAGCCCGAAAGTCTGACAACCAGTCTTACCCAGGGGTATCGTATTACCCAGTTACTGGGTTGTGGAGGTCAGATAGGCAGTCGCTCCATGTAAAATACTGGTATTCAGCTGCATCCGGTTAGACTGGAAGCCGACCCCAACATAGTTGGGAAGAGGTTAGGCAGATTGATTGATTTTATGAGAGGCTACAATTATACTAGCATAGTCAGCTTATAATGTTCCCAATGCTGGGACACAGGCCTCCTCTATGCAAGAGGGAGTGGGCTATAATTTAACGCGGGTCCAGTGCGGGTTGGTGGATGTCACATTTCTTCGAATTTTTGGTTCTAGGACATGCCGGTTTTCTCACGATGTTTTCCTTCGCCGTTTTGAGAGCAGTGGTGATGAAATTACTTACACAAAGTAAAGCGCCTACCTGGGTTCGAACCCACGACACACCACGGCAAATGGATAGACCATGACCTGGAATACCAGGTCATGGTCTACCCATTTGCCAAATTTCATCCAAATCCGTTGCGTTCCGCCGTTTTAGCGTGAAAGCGTAACAAACAAACTCACTTTCGCATTTATAATAATAAAATATAAAAGTTGGATTTACAAATCACTGATCTGACTTGAATTCCGTACGTCTTTTTCGGGCGACCACTGAAAATCAGCGCTATGCTGTAGGTCCCCCATACCACAGCATCATGCTGAGTATTTTATTTAAAATTTATTTTTATAAGTACTAAATACGGAACTAGCAAACTTATGCAGAATTCCGCATAATATCGCAATCATCAGCTCAACTTTCAATCAGAGGTGTCATGTCGTATAACGGTGAGTCGGTAATGTCACATTGTTGGCTCAACTGTCAGGGCTGCAGACAGGCGGCAGACTTGCCGGATCGGGTTGCGACATCAGATATTATTGCCGTCTTTACAGTTTGAGTACGTCTTGTCAATGTTTGAAGACGAATGTCTACGGTGCGATTTGGTTAGTCTCGCGAAGACGACACAAAAATACCGCGAGATTTTTTTAAATTCATTTGTTTGTTTGTATTTCGTAATGACAGTAGTGAGCTTAATGATAATAATTATAAGAATAAAGTATTCGCGGAAACATATTTGTTTGGTACTAATTTCCGAAAACAAATTAAATGAAAACAGAAGGCTAATTCTCGTACTTAAAAAACGTTCACATGCAAGTCGCAATCTGTCAAACTTGTCAAAACTGTTGGTAAATTGATTGTGTTTTTGACAGATTGCAAATGAGATGCGAATGTGAATGGTCTTAAAAATTACGGGAATTGCCCCTCAGGTCTTAGTTAAAATAAAAAATAAAATTGAGGTAAAAATTATGATAAGATTAAATACCTACTGTCTTATATTCTACTCACTTACAAAACTCCAAATAACCTTGAATTCCGTACTTACCTGCAACAAAAAAACAACCAAAATTTAGAAAAATTAAGTTTAATTATAATTAATTACATACACATCACTGCAATTACCAAAAGGTCTCAATTTCACGCCTTATCTTAAAGGAAATTAATTGTGCCATTTGTGTCAACTATCTTACGATATATCAAGATGGTATTCACATCAGATGCCAAGTCAGAACAAAAACGAAATTGAGATGAATGTTGAGTTTTGGCCATTAAAGTAACAAATTCTTTGATGATTAGATTAGACTGAATAACGTTAACAAAATTATTATTGATGATTAACGTTTGTCAAAATGTAATGACGATAATATAGTGTTGTATAATGGGGTGGTGTCTGCATTAAAAGTCTGACACGCCCTCCCGCTCCATCCAGAGCGGGAGAAATCATTTGACGATTTCCCAACCTCAAAAAAAAATATGGTGTCTGCTTTTCCAGCACTTTTTTTTTTCTTTCATCATCTTAAGACAGTCGTACATAAGCATGTACTGCTTACATTCTCTTAAGATTTCGATTATTTTAGTTTAGAATAAATGAAATTATGACAGGAGTGTAACGATTTAATGTGATAAGAATTGATCGAACATTGAACATTGTACTGAACTAAAAAGTGAAAGAAAAATGTCCACTGTTTCGCTAGAAACCCATCAAACCCACCGTAGTCCCATCAATCTCGTGGGTGTTCATCACCAACCTACGTCGAACAGTTTGCATATATATCATAGAAACAGTAAAACAGGTGTATTTTATTATTATAACAACCATTAACATGATTTTTATGTGTTCCGAATTTGTCTAACGTGACAATGATGGGACAGTTTTATTAGGCCCACCGATGAAGAGTATAATAAAATATTATGTTAAGAAGATGTCATAGTAACAATGGCCCTTAGGTAAAGGTGCTCACCCACTTGACTGTCGGCAAAAAATCTATATTAAAACAAATGATTTCAAAATTCTCCAGTTTGCGTTCCCATATTATAAAGCTGTTTAAATAATCTGTAAGTAAACGCAAATTGCATTCCTTATTTTACCATCGCGTCAAAAAGCCTGCCAGTAAGCTCTCAGTAGATTCAAATAACAGCTAACTTTTTCTCGAAAAAGAAACGTACACTTCAACAAATTACCACGCAAAGTCACAATTTTCAAATTCTTAAACATAATTGACGAATATAAATTGTGTAATCAGCTTAATCCTTAATATCACATATCACCATTCATCGCTTAAGAACGTTCACACGCGATTCACATTAACACGGCATGTTGAACACACCTTTAGGATTTTCTAAATAATTCCATTGAAAAACGAGATTTATCATTGAAACACATAAATTTGCGAACTACGACAATAGGCACAGAAGAATGTTTCTTCATAAATAACAATCAGTGCGTAGGACTCAAACGGCTGTCACTATCAAAAGTACCCAATAAAAGGTAGAAGACAACCGATTTAATAAATTAAATTTTATTTGATCGTTTGTTGACTAATATAACAATTTATCTGACTTTTGAACAAAATCCATTTATCATCGCGATTCCTGTTCGAAAAATATAAATGAAAATGTCAAATATACTATAAAAACTCGATCTCTTTGGTATACTATAATAATGGTTTTATCATAAAAATTTGATTGTATAATTAATTATAGGTTTAATAAAAATTTACATAAAAATACAAAGAAAAATATATAAGTAGGTACTTACCTAAGTATGAACTCTGCGGGACTTATGTCGAGTTAAACTTATATTATTATTGTCTTATTACGAAATTGCGTTCAGCTGTAAAAATCTCTAAGTGTTACTAAATTGCTTCATACATTATGTATTAGACGATTTCGATACATTCGGACTAATCAATTTGTTCGAAAACCATAATCACATATCACCGGTCTCGCATAGCTTGTCAACTGTAAATCAATGATCCATGTAAGCGATTTGTCTAGTAATAAAATTAAAAATAAAGTAGACATTTAGAATTACCATTTAGATTTAGATGGTTGTCAGAAAAATAAGATAATACTTATGTGAAAAAGTACGCTATAGTGACACGTTACCCTAATTTTTTTATTAACTACGACTATTAATGAGTAATAAATCATTAATAGGCTTAATTATTTATTGTGATTTTATATGGAGGTTAAAAAAAATGACCATTAAGCAATAAACAAGAAGTAAAAAAAAAACCCTAACAAAACCTTCACACTATTAGCCACATCAAATTCCCTTCTAACCTACATTACTGATAACGCTTTAAAAAAATATTCACGTCAAAAAAATATTCATTTCAAATGAACAGCAAGTAATAAGTTCTAAAAAACAAGTTGTAAAAAAGTTACCTAACAAAACCTTCACACTAAAATTAGCACATCACATTCCCTTCTAGCCTTCATTACTGCTGTGCCATTCTGTCAAAATCTCACCGTGAAAACTTAGGTGAAATGAGCTTGAAGTGAACTGTCTTAGCAGCAGTAGGTATCGATGACAATGACAGCTCACTTCACCTATGTTTTAACGGTGAGATGGTTACAGAATAGCAATACTGATAACGCTTTTAAAAATATTCACGGGCCTGCAGTCCCTAGGTTCTAAGCCCTCAATGTCTTTCCCCTACTCGGCCTACAATGTAAGACATCCATCACGTTATCTTCTGTTTGGCGAAAGATAATCCGACGGCGCGGTCGCGATTTACAGCCGACTCAGGGTTCCCACCTGTCAGCTTTCGCCGCCGACACAAGTGTCTCGATAAATGTAACTCATAAATATATTTTGTAACGCGTTCTGCGATTATATTTAGAACCAGGAAAGTACAAGACCAATTCCGGTGTAAATTCGAAATGTTCAGTTGTTGCCCTAACAGTTTCGGAAATCATATTTGTAGAAAGTTCCCGGCAATGTTTAAGTTGGGACATAAATTGCGATGTCTGGGACACTTGTGTCACGATTTGTCTCGCAGTCTGTCTGTGTAATTGAAAGCCTTGCTTATGTGGTGACAAGAAATGAAAGGTGCAAAGATACTTGTAATAAATGTAGGACAGGTTTACACTACATATAAGATTTAATGTCGCCGGGATTAATATGGTCATTATTTTTACGAACTCACTCACTTTCACAAGCAGAATTTCTTCATTATTTTAACTTGCTGTGTCAAACCATTCATCATTTTCTAGTTACGCTACCAGCATTTACTTTCTTAAAGGCATAATGCTCACAGATCACATCAGTAATTCACTCAATGACACTTGTCAGTACCTATTAATACACTTACTTAATTGTTTTTACAGATCTATAATTGGTCTTCGTGACAGCCCTATTTTGTCCTCTCAGTTTGACGTGAATACTTCACCTATTTGCTTCAGCGGCGCGGCGTTACATCTGCTTACCTCTTGAAGTCGAAGCGAGATGATGGAGCACTTTGAAAGAACGTTGACCTATTTTGAAGATACTGTGATCAATCCATCAAGAATTTATATGAAATTAATGAAAATGGATAATCTTCTCCTTTTCGTGTGGTTAGTGACTAACCTGGTGTCAGAGTTTTAAAGCCGCCCAAGGGCCTCTGACTTGGCTTCATATGCCGTCGAGGAATATCTCTCAGGCATGCCGGTTTCCTCAAGATGTTTTCCTACACCGTATAATAATGTAATGTATAATTAAGTGTGTATTATCTAGGTATTTTGAAGTAACTCTAACAATAGATAAATAATTATCTTATATTTATTTAGACACAGTTAAATACCTACTAACATAAAATAAGAGAGAAGACAGCAAAAATTCACGCCTTTTTCTCATGGGGGTAGGCAGAAACTACAGAGCGCGACCTACTACGACCCTAACATACTCCAGTGGTGCTATTCTGTAAAAATCTCACCGTAAAAATTTTGGTGAAGTGAGCTTGGAGTGAACTGTCACGCCTTAGCATCAGTAGGTATTGAAGACAATGACAGTTATCACGGTGAGATGGTCACAGAATAGCAATGCTGAACGAAAATAAGAGAGTGTCCACAAAATTCGTTTTTTTTTTTCATTGAAAAACACTTTTAAGTTTAGTTCATGAATAAACATTCCGAAGTTGGCTTTTCTATTCGACTCACACGCAAATAAATGCAAGTCAACTACAGACAGAGAAATATTTATGTAATCGCAGCCCTATAAGATCTTCACAGGATAACGTTATCAGTGGACAAGGAAGTTAAGGTTTACAGGTGTTCGCGTTACACGATCGTTGTTCAAGGTGAAGAGATGAGTTGTATTTTTTATTTATTTTTGAGTATGTGAAATCATCAAATTACTTTTCCCGCTCTGGGCGGAGCGGGAGGGCGTGTCAGACTTTTACTGACTAAAACCCACCCGTGTTCCTTCAGTTGCCTGTTGCCAAGGGTATCCCTTTCGGACTTTCCCGCAACCCTGGCAGGCATCGGTCCTAGCGGACCCCGCCAATTGTGCTGACAGCTCTTTGAGGCACGCGTGGAACACAACGCGCCGTCGACCCGGGCCTCTTGGCCTGTCCTGCTATTCAATTCGAAAATATTGTAATAGCCAATTATTTTTAAAAGAGCAACCGTAGAGTTTCTTGTCTGCTCGTCTCCATAGGAAATGACCAAATGGAACCGTACACTTAGCTTCTGACGTTTCATATGGTATAGGTGTTTTTTTTTTTTGATTCTATTATCTTTGTGCTTTAAACAAATATTTTGACTTCCATATTAATAATTAAATACAAAGTCAGATGTTACCTACCTATTTTTCAGCCAAATTTTGTGAAAGTTTTACCGATTTAAGTGGGTATGTTCCACTTCTATTCGTGATAGTATTTTTAACACAAGTAGGTGTTAATTTCGGCAGTGCAATAAGGTAGGTACGATAAAGGAGGTACGAAAAAGATACTCCTTGGTGAGACTGTTTGTCAGACTTTCGGGCTTCTCTCGACCTGTGTCGACTGTCAAAGATTCACGAATGACAGCCGGGACCAACGGTTAACGTGCTTTCCGAGCCACGATGGTAAAGATGGACACCTATCCACAGATCAACCCCGGCAAGCGTAGCTTAACCTGATGGATCGACACGTGCGGCTGTATTACTTAGCCACGAGCTCCTCCATACAAATATAATTATTATAATTTTTGCTGGTACAAGTGAATATTTTTCCGTGATAAATAATATCAATAATGGTTTCATTGATCCCAAACGTTATCAGTTGATTCAATTGACACTAGCCGACCACGTGGTCTATGCAAAATCAGACCAAAATTGTGTTAGCAAGATACGTCTTATCAATAAGTCGACAATGTTATCACTTAGGCGCTTTGCGACACCCTGAGAATCGCCTGGGTGGTCAGATTTAGCACTCAATTTTGAACTTTAACTCTACTAATAAGTAAAGTTTAATCTGTGTTGCAGTTTTCCGTATCGAAATCATTTCGCGCGTGAATATCGCACGGTAATTAATATTTTTAATATAGTAATGCTACATAATAATGTTAGTAGGTATGTTCACAATCCTAACCAATATTATAAATGCGAAATAGTGTTATAGTGAGTTATAGTGTTATAGTGCGTTATAGTGAGTTTTTTATTTACGCTCTCACGCTAAAACTGCTGAACGGATTTGGATGAAATTTGGCACATGGATAAACCATGACCTGGAAAAGGACATGGGCTACTTTTCATCCTGGATTGTAGACAAAGGCATGGGCAACAGCTAGTTTGATATATTGTAGACTTATGCTGCAAACAAGTTTATTTATCAATTGACCAAATTAATAATAATGCACAAATTCATCTCTAGAAAAATTAAGTCAAGTGTTCTCAATGTGTGATCCTACTCATAGATTTAGGTGTATTGTATTTTTATTGATAATGCTAAACACGGTTTATAATCGTAAGCAATCAATTTACTAGGTAAAATATTGATAGTGTTAAAAGAATTAAGATATTGTTACGATTTATTAGGCTATCACTTCGTTTTAATTATGTTAATTGGCTTAAAACACTTATACTTTTATAATATGCCTATAATCTTTCAAGTACTTATGCCTTTTATATCTTCGAAAATCGTGGCATACTTAATAAAACTAAACTCAGTAAAACCAGTTCCGACGAACTTCCATATTAGTTACAATAATAATTTGATTAACGTCCGTCCATCTGCTAAATTTGAACGCACCCCAAACAGACAGCTTTGCTTTGAACGCATCCAAATATGGCGGGGCCAAATGGCGGGAAATTCTGACGTGTGTTGCGTAAAAGTTGACACACGGAATTTATAGTCATTGACGAAACCAATTTGTCAACGTATATTCAATAATTCCATAAATTCTGTGAAACAAAATAATAACAAAAAAAAAATACAGAAAATTGTTGACGCTTCCAAATAAATCCTTTTCCTTAAATGATTAAACTATTATTAAAAGCGTAAACTATTTCTGCCATAAATAGTCTATGGTTTTCTATAGAGGTCGTTACCCTCCATAATCTCATCTATTAAAACCTTCTCACGTATGTTTTATACATGTTTTAATAAATTATAGGTTGCAAAAGCGATTAGGCAAAATCAAAAGAATATTAATAAGCCTACTATTCAGATTTCTTTAATTAATTTGTCGTGGCGTACGTTTATGGGATGGTTATCAAGTTTTTATAAATGTGTTATTTTAAGTAATTATAAACCAAAAGCTAAGGAATGACGTCATGAGGCAACGGTGCGGTTTAAAAGAAGATGTAGCGACAAAAATTACAAAGTGTATGCTTATGGTTTGGTCATGTTGAGAGGATGAGTAAAAGACGACTAACAAAAGGGATTTACATGGCAGATGTGAGTGGAAACGACGTGAGGGGATGCCAGAAGGACATATAGTGACCTTATTGGTGCTGTTCTTCAGAAAGGTTAGGTGCGTACTTAAAACTGGGCGTGCGTGTATGACCAGAGGCCCTAGTGTGAGATTCTTTTAACTATCTCGACTTTACGCATCGACTGCGTTCGGCGCTCCGGTTGGCCATCCACTGGCCTTCACTGCTGAAGGTCCAATCGGAGCGCCGAACGCGGTCGATGCGTAAATTCGAGATGATTAAAAGAAACTCACACTAGGTCCTCTGATTTATGAACATTAACGAAGCAAAAGGAGTATGTAGGAATCGTACGAGGTAGTGTTCTGTAGTTTCTGCCTGCCTCCATGGGAAAAAAGCGTGAGTTTATGTATGTATGTATGTAATAAAACAAAAAAGGTTATCAAACAGATGTAGAGATTATTTAGGTGGATCCCCGTTAAAAGTACCTAATAAAATGAGTCGTGTTTGTTTACTGACGTAAATACAAAAACATGGTTTTCATTCAAGTAATTGATTACAATTAAATGGATTTTTATATGATGTTAAATGTTGTTTATAATATTTGAATTTAAAATCAATAAAATTACTGTTGTAAATTATTATGGAATACGTGAATTCAAAGTAAACTTAATTATCGCATGAGAGTTTCAGTAATTTTTCAGTAAAACGATAATTACCGAAAAATACATACATTTGTTTCTCACAGCGCGCTCATCTGCTTGCATTTTTGTAATTGAGAAGAATCAGCCAATTTAGCTTAAGGCGAAAGCGTCCGGGTAGCCAACGAAATTCGATGACTGCAATCATTTTAATTCTGTAGATACTTATTTGTTACGGTCGCGAATCTGATTTTGATTAACATTTAACCTGACACTGACCGGCAAAATTTAAAAAAACGCAAGAAAATTTTAATTTCGCAGGCTACATTCCCCTTAATGCATATAATTTAAAAGCAAATAGAGATGCCTGGTGGTCTAAGGTATCCGTTTAATTACAACGTCATCATCATCAAGGTGTAACTCTAAAGGGTGGGCAGAACTAGATTGATAAGGCAGTTAAGTACTGTGTTATTAAGCTATCAGTTTGTGTAAGCAAGTAATATCTAGATGCCATCTTATTTTTTAGTTGTTTTTATTTGCGTTAACCTGCCTAGATATTTTTTTTACTATAGATTAACCCCTTTATTCATAAACGTTGCTTAAAGTTAAGTAATGATTACCGACTGTTTAACCATACATTTTTGACGTTTGAACGTCACTTAACTTTTTTATGAATAAACCCTGTAATGTTTATAACAATTTTTCGTTTGCTTTTGCTTTTTTTCTTGACAAATTGTTTTTAAGTTTTTCTATTTGGAATTTTTCAGTCTGCATTTATGCCCGGTTGATGGAAATAGACTCGCCCCGTATTACATGGGACTAAAAAAAACTTGGCGAAATGTGGATGTACTATAGTACATCCACATTTCGCCAAGTTTTTTGGTTGGGTTTTTGGTTGGGCAGAGTTGTACCTATAGGTACAACTCTGCCCAACCCTTCGGGGACACAAGGCGTGGTGTTATGTTAAAACAAAATAATTCATACAAAATCGGACAATTACCGGTCATTATTAACATTTAACACTAAACCCACATCCCTTTTTAGAGTTTTTAGTGCTTATCCAACCACTGAAGGCTAAACATTGTCCAACATTCTATTTATAACTGTTCATAATACCCGTGTGTAGTTCATGCAGATTTACCTATAGATAATGTGCGCACTAACCGGCTGATGTCAAGGAAATATGTAAAACGCATTACCCACTTATTTTAACTTGGTTAATATGGGTCACGTGTCTGATGGTTATAATTATGATTAATTGAATCAATCTTGTCATCTAATGTGGGTTTTATGGTATTTTAAGTATGGTAGGTAGCAAACATTTTGTAAAGTTTTTTTTTTCAGTTGCTTTCGTACCTACCGAAGCAAGCAAGCTTGGACTATCATCACAGTACCTAAGCACTTTTATGTCATACAGATTCTAAATAAACTGCCTGATCTTTAACAAGTGATAGGTTATTATGATCAATTTGAATACTAATCGCCTAAACATACAAAATTATCAACGCAAAAAATCTGTCAATCATGTCCGCAATAAATAAAAGAGCATTACATTAAAAAACTAACAACATATTTAAAAGCTTGTTAGGAAAGAAAATGTACATTAATTAAAATACCATTAATTCTTGTAGAATTGATATCAATCAAACAAAATCTAACTAATTAGTAATTTCACATGTCACACCACTACTGACATATTTATAGTCGAATTTATTCGATTCATAGTCGAATATACCAATTCAGAGTAAAAAAAATGTCAATACTTCGAAAAACAAAATTCTTTTGCAGTTAAAGTCTCATTTAGTACCTTTTCGAAGCTTATTAAAAAGATTAATTGACTAAAAACTTTTTTTATCGCCATCATAATCGAATAATAATTTAGTCGGATAGCAAACGTCAATTAGTAAGATTTCAGTAATATTTCATGGTTAATGTCGTATTTTATGGTGTTTTCGGTATGTTGTTAAAGTAATTAATATAAAATAAGATGTAATGTCTCATTAGGTAGTTAGTGGTTGGAAGTGAAATATTCGACTGGTGAATGAGGTATATTAGTTTCTTTTTTTTTTTAAACACAGCCACATCACATACATTAAACTTATGCTAGAAATAATCTTAATAAGTTAGAGACTAATTAATTTACATGAGAATTTGTCTCAATATTAACACCATTGGTAGCCTATCCAACTATTTAAACGGTTAATTTTGAATTTTGTTAATTAATTTTAGGAGTTTGCAACTGGCCTTAGTCCATTGAGAACAAACCACGCACTGTTTAGTTTTTAGACTAGGTATCTTCTGCATACGACTTTGTATGCTTACAATTTCATGTTTTAACATAAAATATATCGGCAATACTGTAGTTTCTCATTAGGTAAAGAATGTTTGCAATCGGTTCCGAAGATTACCCCCGATATGGAAACTCACAAATTTTATTTCTTTATAATATTATTACTAGCTGCGCCCCGCGGTTTCACCCGCATAAGTCTCGAAACCGTAGGAATACGGGGATAAAAAGTATCCTATGTCCTAACCCAGGTCATGGTCTATCTATGTGCCAAATGAATTCAACCGTTTTAGCATGAAAACGTAACAAAAAACTCACTTTCCCATGTATAATAAAATATATTAAAAATATTAATACATAAATAATTAAAATTAAGTATAGTATCATTAGTACTAGTAAAGAGAGCAAGCACGCTAGTTAAGATTCTAATATTAACTCTATTTTGAGTTTATCGAATAACTCAAAACAAAAAAGTATCAAATTCGTTATCAAACAATACCAAATATTACCAAACTAATAATATAATTCCTCAGCTTTATGCTCTAAGATCTGTTATACGGTAAATATAAAGGCGCTCATTCACTGTACCTTACTTATTTTAAAACCTGATCACCTACAAGCTCATGTATAAATATTAATAAATATTTTTGTAACCCGGTTTTGACTTCCTATATGGAACTGATACAGTAGACGAATTTTGAATTTGTTTGTGTCATTGATACTTATGACACATCTATTTGACTTCTAGATCAGAGCCTCCAACCATCTTCTATGTATAAACCTACGATTGTTTTTTTTTTAAAGAGGAGTTCTTTTGTTTTGTTCCTTATAGGTGTATCTTTTCATACACGAAATCTCTTAAGGGGTCATTGTACTCAACATTATGAACAACTTTCACTATGAGAACAACGTTGAAATCGCGTAAAAAAAATCTGCTGTTCCCTACATTTTGACGAGCTATGCGAACATAAATGTAGGGAACAGCTGATTTTTTTACTCAACTTTCGAGCGCTTTTCCAGGGAAAAAGTTTCACTAGCGAAAAAAAAAACTCGGGGTTAGAAAGTTTGAAAATTTACCTTGCCCACGCCTCTATTCGATTTGATCCATACTTCCAGGGACACCCTGTACTATTTATTTGCTGCGAAAGCCACTAACACCTCCATCTTACATACAAAATTGAATATTTGAACAAGTACCTAAAACGTGGTTTTTGTTGCACAACAAAACAAAACAATACAATACGGAAACAAACAATTCTACAAATAAATTATTTCGAACAGTAACAGTAAAAACCGTTAATTATGTTACATATTATGTTCCAATAACTGGTATAAAACTTATTACATAAATATTTATTGGGTGCGTAAACTGGACTATTAAATTGGACTCAAATTGGACTACCTACAATTTTTTTTACGATCGCCGTCAAAGATGAGAATGATAAAAGATAAAAAAGATAACGTTTGTAGGTTAATTTATTGTATTTCGTGTTCCAATTATGTGAGGAATCTGAATGTTATAATTTAATTACTGTTAAGGCGGTCACACACGAACTGGATAACCGCGCAAGTACCTGTCAAAATCATACGAGTATGTAATGCAAAGGTAAACATGAACAGTCAAAGAGCCAAAGTCATCTGAAGCATCACACTTACTCGCGTATTATTTTTGCCAATTCAGGGCATACAATTAAAACTTGGCTAGAACTGGTACAACTGAAAGATAGCTTTTATTTATACCTTTTAAAGCAACATAACCAGCAGATCATTTATCTGATAAACTATTACATTATTTCTAAGATTCATAATATATGTATTTTCCCAATTTTTAGTTTTGAATAAATTTTGTTTTTTATTTCATTTATTTATAGGTACACAAAAGTATCGAGTAACAATGACTGAAATGTTAAACAAGATGAAATCTCAAAACAGTGGCTAGTTGAATTAATTTTAGAGGTATCATCAAAACTAACACGGGGGCCCATAACCAACATGGTATTGTTTTGTCTCTAAACAAATAATTGTTCAATGCTACCCGCTATTTACATAAATTAAGACGTTACTATGTAAAAAGTAATGTCCCATTTCTATAAGGAAATGAATTATTTTGTAGGGCTGTCATCGACAAAATACGTACTGTCTGAAAATTATTTTGATTTTCTTTGTGATTTATGTCATTACTGCATTTACCATCTCTCTTTATAAAATGTTTGTTAAAATTAATGTCCAACAAGAATAGTGAGAAGTTACTGAAACGAATTAATATTTAAGAATTTTACATAATTTTGAAGACATAGCGCACCTTGAGGTATTTTTCAGGGTATTTATATGGCAATGTTTTGAAAAATGTCTATATGCGCATGGTTTATCCTTAAAATTACACGCCTAAAATAATAAAAACATAGCTTACAGAGTCGTCAGTAAATTACGTGCAAATGTGCAATTGAGCAATCATTTTCGTCAACGCACAACCCTAAAATTAATCCCATATAGGCAACTTCGACACGTGTAACATAATGCATGCATGCATGTGTAATGCAGTGCATTGCATTACATACATTCATTGTACCTGCCGATCCATTGTTCAGGAGAAAGTGCCTCATTGAGTTCGATTTGAGCAGTGGCACACTGCACTTGAATAATTCATTAATATGATAACAGAAGACGATATAGATTTGAATCGATGAGCATTGTTTAATTTTTTTAGGGGTCCTTGTGACTAAGTCTGCCGCCCTACTAAAATCTTTGGCAGGATTGGTGATAGTTTACAAAGTTTTACACATGGCACAAAATTGCATGACACTTCATTTTTTGTCTAAAATTGTTTGGTCTACATAACTGCCTCTTAAGGGTCCAGTTTGCCAATACGGTAGGAGACGAACTTTAGGTAATTTTATGTCGCTATATATTTATTTTTCTAGGACTCATTTATTTTCCTTAACGTCGTTTCATCATCTCATCATCATCTGCCTAGCCTTTTCTCAACTATGTTGGGGTCGGCTTCCAGTCTAGCCGGATGCAGCAGAATACCAGTATTTTACATGGAGCGACTGCCTATCTGAAGTCCAAGTAAGACTGGTTGTCAGACTTTCGGGCTTTTGACGACCCGTAACGACTGTCATAGATTCACAAACGATAGCTGGGACCAACGGCTTAACGTGCTTTCCGAGGCACGGAGGAGTCTCGGTTTATAATTAGATTTTATTTCATTATTATGATGGAAAATAGGTACGTCCAAGAACAAGTTAAAACTCATTAGTATAAGATCCACGACAAAATAACTGCAGCAAGGTGAATTCATACAATCTATGCGCGTGATTTGATCACTCCCAGTCATTTCTATGCATTATGCATTTGACTCGATGCCGCTTGCAGATTTTCTGTCCTTTAAAGGCAAATGAGCTTGAAGATGGGTTATAAAAACGATAACATCATTATACAGCCTCTAGGTCTTGCAAAATAACTTTATTGTACGGAACCCAGAGTTACAATCAAGTCTCAGATTATACAAATTTTATTTATCTAATGATGAAAGACCATCTTTGAATATTTTTGTTTTCATCTTATTGTATAGATAGTTCATTTGTTAAATGACAATAGAATTTTGATAAGTGCATCGATGCTTTATCAATAGTATGATTTATGCGTATCTGAAGTGCCCATACGACACACAAAGTTTAAGGTAGCGTCAATCTTGCCTATAGCAAAGACTGGCACATGGATAATTCAACAATGGAGTTATAATTTAAAAAATCAAAACGTTTCAGATTAATCGAATCGCTATTCTGAGCAAGCAAATACATTTTTACATACGTAAAAATAGATAGGTGTTATACTCTTGTAGAAAACTATTAAGTCGGTGTCGTCCAAAGAATGATGTCAAAATGACAGGCATTGTGGAGGACCCGTCAATGTAGCTAGCGTATTTTTTACAAATTCAATACGCGGCAATTATAATAAAATAGCGCTACAATTTCGTCACCAATCCTTTTTCCAAACATGGTAAATAATTGGCGATATTCTCATTACTTTTACTCAGGTAAGTAGGAAATTGTGCCCTATTCTGCTGTAGAAATTTACCGATCGATACGATACAAAACATGCTCTACAATAATTCTACATACACGATAAACCAATAAAATCGAAGCCCAATTAAATTATCAAGAAATGTCGTACGTTTTAGTTATCCTTTAGATAACGTAACTTAATTATCTGCTAGTTATCCTGTCAGTAGCGTAATTTAGCGTGTTGTCTGTAATATGGAGTCGATTCGAATGACATGTCTTGACTGGGAATGAGTGACCGGCATGTGTTACCGCTGTAAAAAGTCGTAAGTGTAGTTAAGTTATTTATAATTGAAGGAAGTGTGTATTGAGATATTTATTGCTTGACTAATTGTTTGATAATTTCTCTCCTTTTTTTGTAAGATTCTTTATGTAGGTAATTTTATTTTCTTGCTCTTTGTGAACGTTGGAAGGAGGAGAGCGATGGAGGTCTTTGCCTGTGCCTTTGATAGAAGTGTTTTTGAAAATCCGAATGCTTTAAGTTAATTTAAACGCACGTACGTTACGTATAGAACTGTAAATAATGTTACTCATTTCTGTGTACAATATTTATTTATTTATGGCCTATCTACAATTATTACACTGTTCAACCAATTTGAAAACACAAGTCAACATACAAGCCAAGTGCACAATATTAAGCGATAGACACAGCACGCAAAAGTACAGAACACAGAAAAAAAAAAGGACAATAAGTAAGTACAGAAATGACACAATATTTTTACATAATTTTTTATGTTATGTTTTTTTAAGTTTTTTTATGTTCTATGTATAATTGTTTCTATCTGTAGGTATAATTTTATGTACGTTTTTAAATTACTAACATTTTTTTAATGCACATTTTATATTTATATTGACAGTTCATTACTTTAAGACCCATTCATTAATTTTTTACCAAAGTACATGTTCTCAAGAGACCTTAGACTGGCTAATTAGTATTAATATCCTTTGACAAATTAAGGACACCGCTATGAAGATTGATTAGCAAGATCTTATCTGTGATGTGTAATTTTATTAAATTATTCTTATAACGATCACTTAATGTTTACGTGATATTTATTATGAGTTAATATTTATTATTTAATGTGACAAAAACATGTGTTTTTCTTGTTAATTAAAATTATTTATAATATACAAATTTTACTCATTGTCTTAACGTATGTACAGTATTTTTATCTCACAAAACGACGCGCGCTTTACTTGTGGTAACCAAAAGTACAAACACATTGTGAATGTGTGTGTAAGTGTAGGAGTTCTCGGTTCCGTCAGAGACATGGAAGTGTGTGTTATGTGCACAGTGTGTTTGTACACTTGGTTACAGTAAGTAAAGCGCGCGTAACTTCGTGAGATAAAAATACTATATCAGATACGACTTTTCTCATATTTTGTTCACTTTTTAGATAACGCTGATTACAAAACTTGCCTGCTCCAAATAAGTTATGTAAGTACGGTATTCCTTTCCCAACCTCAATGTATACAATACATTGAGGTTGGTTTCATTAATAACTTATTTGTAACCGCATGTTTGTTTTGACTAAATAGGTATTCAAAAAACGTAAATGTGAATATTATTGGTGCGCTGTTTACTTGCCACCATGGAAAATTGTAATGTAAATATTCTTCTCCTATTGCTATGTAACTGCCTATACTGCAGTGTGCATACTGCCTAAACGTAGGTGTATAAAAACCCAACCACTACTCATTCGAGACATAAATCCAAACCAATATTACACTTCAGACACAGAAAACAAGACTACAATTACGGATAAAACATAAATCATCTTTGTACGTCCAACTCGTTATGTCAAACACTTTATACCCCGGAGCGTGCAAATCGGCTAAATATATTCCTAATACACTTAAACTATACTTTATGGACGCACTGACAGACCGACAAAGAGATGTAGCTAGATATACTGGTTTAACTTATAGGGTTAGATAAGGCTTTTTTTTTTTTTTTTTTTTGAGGGTGGGAAATCATCCAATGACTTCTCCCGCTCTGGGCGGAGCGGAAGGGCGTGTCAGACTTTTACTGACTAAAACCCACCCGTGTTCCTTCATTTGCCTGTTGCCAAGGTCCCGGTATCCCTTTCGGACTTTCCCGCAACCCTGGCAGGTGGGTTAGATAAGGCTGGGTGCTGAACAGCGAGATATCACCGATAGGCGCGCCATCTGATTTATGGCCGAGCTTCAGTTTTGCGATTGTATCCGATTTTGTCATGTATAAATCTATAATAGAACGATTATGTTGTTTTGATAATGGTTTGAAAAACAAAACTGATAACGAGCCGGATCGATTGAAAATAAGAAGGAAAATCAAGTAAGATGTTTTTGTGTAATTCTGTGACAAGTTTCGTTTCTGAAGTATTCCATTCCCGAATAAGTAAGCTGAAGGAGCCGGCCATATTAGCCGGCGTTCTTGAGTGGAGACCGCGAATCAGCAAACGTAAAGTAGGACGCCCTCAGGTTAGATGGAATGACGACCTTCGCAGTGTGGCTGGCTGGATGAGAGTTGCCGAGAATCGAGCTGACTAGTGTGCAATTCGAGAGGCCTATGTCCAGCAGTGGACTACTGTAGTGTGATGATGATGAAGTATTGTATTGTTGGTTGGTGTAGTAGTTAGGCAGGAATTTACCTAATATAAATATATATACTTACATAAGTATAAATTAAAATACGGTTGAATGTTAAGTGTGATTGCGTAGAGAGCTATGTGTGCTTATTAAATAATTATTATCATACCTAAAGATAAATACAGATAAATTTGTTTTTCGGTAGCAATCCGGCAATCTATCCATCGATCTACAAGTATCGATACTAACGAGTTTATTTTATCGATATCTGAACATCGATAAAATAAACTCGTATAACGCTGAGTCAACTTACGAAGCTCTAATTTCTAAAAGTACCTACACACCTACAAAATTGTATTCGTAAAAATTAGAAACACAAATATTTACTTTCCGCAATTCACGATATTGGAAGTTGTGTACCTAAATTGATAATATATTTAACATTGTATTCAAATAATGACACAGAAAAAGGTCATATTGTGTAAAAACTAAACAATGAAACTGAAGTACTATGGTGAAAAGAAAAATATATTAAAAGTAAGATGGAAATGAGCCTGGGGTGGGTGGAAGCTGGATGAAGCTAGCAGAGGAGCATGATGAAGATTTGCACAATAGAAGAAAGACCTATGCCCAGCAGTGGGTGAAGTCGGACTGTGGATGTCTAGTGTTCTATTTTATTAAGTACCTGGTACTTGTTGAAAGGCCTACATTGTCCTCCCATGCCTAATAACACTGTAATTTGAAAATATTGTAAAAGCCAATTATTTGTAAAAGAGTAACCATGGAGTTTCTTGCCGGCTCTTCTCCATAGGAAACGACCGATTGGAATCGTCCACCTAGCTTCTGACGTTTCTTAAGTGCCCATGTAGGCTTATGTGAAATAAAATATTTTGATATTGATTTTGATGGTACGGTACTTCTAAAAACTATTGACATTTTCTTCTCTCAGAGAGTGAGAGGAATTGGTTTGGTTGGTTCATAATTTCCTATCATTTTATTAGAATAACAGTGAAAAAGCAACCAAAGACAGCAACATTGCCAACCATGAAAAACAAAATGAAAGAATTACGCATGTTTATCCTACGAATGTTAGGAATGAAATAGACCTTCCTTATATTGGACTATCTCAACAAATCAATCTGCCTAGCCATTTCCCAACTATGTTGCCAACTATGTTGGGGTCGGCTTCCAGTCTAACCGGGTGCAGCTGAATACCAGTATTTTACATGGAGTGACTGCCTATCTGACCACCACAACCCAGTAACTGGGTAATACGATACCCCTTGGTAAGACTGGTTGTCAGACTTTCGGGCTTCTGACGACCCGTAACGACTGTCAAAGATCCGCAAATGACAGCCGGGACCAACGGCTTAGGGTGCTTTCCGAGGCACGGAGGAGTCTCGGTATGTAAAGATGGTCACCAATCCACGGACCAATCCCGGCAAGCGTAGCTTAATTTGATGGATCGACCCGGTGTGGCTGTTATTACTTAGCCACGAGCTCCTCCACTACTCTACCTCAACATGACTATCTTAACAAATATTAACAATAAATAAACACTACTTCAACCAACGCTTTCCCGTTCAAAATCTATAACACTGAATGGCGTGAAGACAACAATCAATGGCGATCTAATCGCTGGTATATCTCTGCCTTTACACCACTTACAGTCGAACCACACCCGAGTATTTCCGAGTGTCTCCGAGACATCCCGATCCCTGACGCTCGTTAGCTTGCTACCGGGACCCGCAGTACTTTATGTTCTTTACATAACCGTCATAATATAACAAGTTGTTAGTGCAAATGTTCTGATAACGGTGTAGGAAGAGGTAGCGGTATAGATAGTAAATAACAATTGGGTTTATGGATTTCAGGGGCCGTTAAATGTTGGTTGAAAATATTGGTTCAAGCAACAACGGATAAGTGAAAGGTTTAAGGTGGATGCGCCAAGGTAGCCCGCGAAATTCAAATTTTCTTACGTTTTTTGCAATTTGCAGGTCAGTATCAGGTTGTATGTTGATCTAAATAGTGCCAATTCTCATGATTTCATGAAATAGTCATTCAATGCACTTACATGAACTTGGAGAGTTGTATTGCTGATTCTAATGTTTATAATTCTGTAAATCCATATTTGTTACGGGCGCAAATCATATTTAGATCAACATACAACCTGATACTGACCTGCATATTGCAAAAAACGTAAGAAACTTTGAATTTCGCGGGCTACCTTAGCGCATCCCCCTTAAGGCCGATATATTTATTAGTGTGAGGTGAAAAAAGCAGATAGTAAATTATCCAAAATAAAAGCAAACAAAAGCAAGTTTTTCTATTTGGTACGGTTTTAGCTGAACTGCTTATACGATTTCGATGTTTTTTTGGGACTGATAGCCTAGCTATGTATCTACTGAAAGACGTCTCTATTCTGTAAATATCTTACAGTAAAAATATAGGTGAAGTGAGCTGCCATTCCACCTGATGTTAGGGAATGACAGTATTGACAGCTAAGTTCATCTATGTTTTGACGTAATTTTTTTTACAGAATTACTATTCTGTAAAAAACTAGCTGGGTATTTTTCATCGTTGAATATTGAAGGAAAGAGTGTACTATAGGTACACCTCTGGCCAACCCCGCGGGAAAAACAAGGCGTGATGTTTGGTTATGAATATCGAAGACTACATCTAACTAAACACAGACGAGGACACAGCTGGTAATGAAACAATTTATTACAGAACTGTAAAACATAATTATGCGAACATAATGTCAAATCAAATTGATGCATAATCTGATCGCATTATAATTCCCAAATCAAGCCCACCCATTAAAAAAGCTAATTATGCACATACAACATTGTAAAGCGATACTTTGATGTCATGAATAATTTATCGATCTCTGTAAGAGATTCGAGTAATTCGATTCTCAAGGTCGGGGAGAAGACAAAAAATCACATATAATTTATTTCTGAACCTGCCATTGGTTCTTCTTCTTCAAAAAATAAAAAATGAAGCAGAAATTATAAAGTTAGACATGACTCTTTAGTAAGACTGCTTTTTTTTTTGGAAACATCAAGCTCACAGAATTGTATGAAGTAAGAAGATTTAGCAGTACCTTCTTAATATGACTCTACGATCAGACCGACTACACTCAAATTGCAATCATTAGTTCCATATAGAAAGCTGCAGTCGGACTCTATATTGAGTCCAACTGTGCTGTGTACTGTGGCTCTACCTCGCATAGGGTCACAGCATTTTGCTGAACGATGGCCGTTGTTTTGGATGTGACACACATTTTCTCCCAAGTTGTGTGTTTATTGCAAATAAGAATTTCTTTCTTTCATCTTTAATTAACTGCAGTTAGCCGTAAGACAAATGAACAACTGCATTCCAAATGCAGTTGCTCATTTGTATTTCAAAATTCCCCTTGTACTTCAAAACCTGCATTTCCTTTACTATTCCGAAGGTCAAACAGCAGCAGACCTAAAGCCATAAATTTGCCATAACATAGATAAGAAAGTCATTATAGCAACTCAAGTAATAATATATCTTCATAATAGATCCATGTTTTACAAGTTAATTTCTGATGTAGCTTATAATTTTTCAACTAAGATAACTATCGCGAATCCTCCTTGTAATCAGCAGGTGAACGATGACTATCTTTTACTTCTAATTGATGTTCTTTGATGGTCAGTTACGTAACATCATTTATATTATTAGGGTTGCTATCTAAGAAACCATATATTACTTAAACCCTGGAATTTTTACTCATGGTCAAGTTCAAATCCATCTTCGATGGTAGAGAAGTTATTACTCCGATTTTTCAAGGGGTCTGAATGTCCAGATTTTGCTTGGTGCTAACTATGGATGCTTGAACGCCGTCAAAACTAAGCAAGAGCCTGGATGTCAGCCCTATTACTATCATTTGTCGATATCTACGACATAATTTGTTTGAGCATCCATGTTAAGAAATCTTCTGTGACTTTTGCAGATGATGCTGTAACAACCTCAGCAATGTTTTTGATTGGTATGTTAGTTAGATCATATGTTTTATTAACTAGAACTCATTTATCTTTCTTTAACTGTGGTGACCGAGACGCTTAATCTACGACAAGTATTTGTATCTCATGTAAGGTCGCTATTTTATCTTATTACTAGCTGTAGCCCACGACTTCGTCTGCAAACTGGGATGAAATGTAGCCTATGTCCTTCTCCAGGTCATGGTCTACCCGTGTGCCAAATTTCATCCAAATCCGTTTTAGCGTGAAAGCGTTACAAACAAATAAACTCACTTTCGCATTTATAATATTAGTTAGGACTACTAATATCCTTTATTAGTCAAGATTGGCGGCTTTTCACATGCGACTTTCATCTAATAATACTTTTTATTGTACAAGAAAGAAACACATACACATCTTCACATGTGACGTTATTTTAATTTTGAAAATAAAATTCGCTTACACTTTTACTATTTCTTAAATTAGATTTGCTAGAATGGTTACATCTAAATCATCTTTAAACGCGTCGTCGACTACATCTAGGTACCTAGACATCTTAAGATTCTTACCGACACGCGCCAAATCTATTAAAATTTAGAACGATGTTTTGCCACCTCTGAAAACAACCAATAACAAACCTATGAGGAACCCAAAAATATGAGGTAAAAAATATACTTTTAAAATGGTTGCAAGAGTTATCATATGATATACAGAAAATTTACTCAAAGTAATGTCTTGAAATACACTGTATAAACATAATTTCTTCATTCTTTTTTACGTTTTTGTTGTTAAGCTAGTTGTTAGGTTAATTTTTCATAGTAGTAGTACTTGTACGACGATCTATGTTTAATTTGTTGTATGTCACTGAAATCTTGTGGAACTTCGGCTTCTAAGATACAGGCCTCTTGCCTAGTTTAGAAGTCAGATGTTTCAACTTTAAACTGTGTCAATGTTATACAACCTAATCATAAGACTCTATCTTGTACTATTTGGTTTTGTGTACAAATAAACTATTATTTATTATTATAACCATCATATTCGCATCTGCATTCACATCACTCACAGTCAGATAAAATCAAAACTTCATGAATCCTACTTTTA
Source organism: Lithophane leautieri (assembly GCA_949152455.1). Taxonomy (NCBI): domain Eukaryota; kingdom Metazoa; phylum Arthropoda; class Insecta; order Lepidoptera; family Noctuidae; genus Lithophane; species Lithophane leautieri. The sequence continues at coordinate 3,082,758 of OX424479.1, read as the reverse complement.
ATGTTTGTTTGATCTTTCAGATCCTTATCAACTTCATAGAAACCCACATTCTTGTCTATTCCTTATCAAAGCACATGATTTTGATAAAATATTGTACTCATACACTTTGGAACTATGCACCTATGCTAATAAGTTTCATAGATTATTAGGTCAGACCCGACAGATGCCAAAGCTTTCACTTTCTGCCTATTATTTATGAGCGCGATCACGCGACTTCCTTATGATATAATTATGCTCGTGTAGCTAATAATGAAATTGCAAAGACAATGTAGTGTTATCAGGATTATTTTAAAACATGGAAGGTTAATGTTACTATTTTATATTGATGGTTTCAATTATTTTCTTATTTTTTTTATTACCCTACATCTTTTTTTCTCCCGTTTCTTGTATGGACCCCCTTTAACTTTGTTGTATTTCTTTATTTGTTGTTATAGCGGTGAAAATTTTAAGGGCCTTACCACAAAAACTTAGAGACTTGTTTAACGCGTGTGTTTTATGTCAAACTCCATACAGAAATGTCGTGTTTAAAAGGTTTTTAGGCTAAACAACTGATAAACACGGTTTTGTGGTAATAAGGCAAGTGTCTACATATTACGGTTCAAAAGATACAGTCTTGTGACAGACAGTCAGACGGACGGACGGACTCACGGACATCGGAGCCTTAGTAACAGGGTCCCGTTGGTACCCTTTGGGTACGGAACCTTAAAAAGGTCCTATACCAACATTATATTATTCTGTTTTCCAATTACCAAACTCGTCTTTTTTAATTTCATAAATAATAATTTCGCAATACGCGATAATAGCGCTTGTTTTCAGCCTACGATTATTTCTGGCTCAAATTATCAAATTATTAATTAATTATTATTATCAAAGCCAGACACAAATAAAAATTTAATAAGTACCTGTCTAACTGGTAGAATTCGTAATAAGATTGGCCGCAGTACACCTGTGTTAATAAGCAGGACATTGTACTTATAAAACCTTTGGAATTTCGAGTCTAGGTTATGTTGTGTCGCGATCGAAAAGATAATTATTGATTCAGTAGATAACTACTAATATAACTTTTTGACCAGCGAGGTAATTGCGTAACGCACTTACAGTAGCAATGGTTTTTTATTGTGACAGTTCAGCAACATTCATTGCGTTATTGAAGATGTTGAGAAGACAAATTTTTAGAAAATTATCATATTGGCGCGTGAAAAATTATAATTGTTCGTCATTGATTCTGGAATTTATAATGAATTTACTTAGTTTGAATTTTCGCGCATTATTTGAGAAAAGCACTATATATGCCTTGGCCGTAACGAAGCATTGATGGATTCACGTATGTGTGCCTTGGCTTTGCCTCGGGCCACCTTTTCACGACCGTCCATCAATGCCCGTGTTGCAGGCCACGACAGTAATGTACTATATTTGTTACGCTAATTAGATTAACAAAAATAAAAAATAAACATTTATTTTTAAACCCTCATCGTCCTACAAGTGGGGATAGCAACAGACGTTTTTTATACCTAATAACAAAAATAAAATGAGGAAAATCTTGTTGAAGATAATTCTGTAATTTGTCTGCTAAAAGAAGAATCTTACAATGTCAAAACACATATAATCAATATGAATACTAAAATAGACCTCAATCTCAATGATGAATATAATTCTAAAATTATCAACACGCGTGCAGTCGTTAGCAACAATATTGTTACAGTTACGACATTCAAACAGATTCGTTCAACTCATATACAATGTATTACTATAGATAAAGCGATAACCTACCGCAAAAATATACGTAATAAATATTCAATTACACGCAAATCATATCATTTGTGACACTAATTTAAATGTATCTGGAAATTTAGAACAATAAAGTTACGATAAAGTTAGAACACTCTCACTTTCCTGATACGTTTTTAGTTTATGATGTACTTTTTTTTTGCTTTAGCAGGCGGCTTTGCCCGCATGGATGTCGGAAAATACCACGGGAACGTGCTACCGGGATTAAAAGTATCCTATGCGTTACCTCGTAGCAATTACTTTTTTTTAAATATTCAATACTTAGTTTAGACTTCTTTAAAATGTTAGGCCGGAAAGACATCTAAACGTGGCGAGATATGCGGAAAATAGTTAAAATGTTCCGAATTCGGGCGTTCAAAACGCGTCACGATTACCGATTACATTAGGATACGCTCCAAATTTTTCCCTATTTTCCGCTTAGATAGTCTTAGACTTGAAGTGAACTTTAGAAAAATATAGTATTGTATGAATTTTTATTTAACCAATTAGCACTCAGCCCTTCTGGTCATTCAAATTCGCAAAAGCAATACAATTTCAAACGATGCATAATACACTTATCAATTGACTAAATTTGTTCACTGACAGTTGATTTGGTCACTTATTTCGGCAGGGACTGTCAAAATCAAAAATCAAAAGACATTTATTCAAACTAGGCTGAAAATCAGCACTTTTCGAACGTCAAAATTACATAAGACAGTCCCCCAAAACGCCCACCCTTCACCATTTCCTAGTGCTTTAGCTGGGAAGAAGAAGTGGCGCAACAAACTCCCTAGCTGTATTTATAAAACTTTCACTTTATGATAGCTGATCATATGACTGAAATACTTTAAGCCAGCAAATCTTGATATAACTGCTTGAATTAAAGCTACCTAAAGATTTGCAAACGAAACTGAAGATGATTTTAGCGACAGATCTAAAGGAATGGTATTCAATAAGCATTACAAATAAATCATCTATAAAACAATAAAAAAAGAAACATTTTATCATAAAACCAATCAGCGAGAGGCGTTTGAAACAAATTGACTTACGACATTTCATAATCCAAATGTGTGTTCGGAATTCGATATGTAATCTAAATTATGACTGACAGTAACTACACTGTAGTCAGTAATGTTACGCATTTAGACATGTATTTAAAACGGTATCTTAGTAGAATTCTGTGAAAACCATTTAGAAATGAGCTAGCAAAATATCAATAATGTAGTTTATACGAAATCACTGCCAGCTGCATCTTTTGACGCGTATCGGACGGAAGTCTTTAGAAGCTGTGTCTTTCAGTTCTTAATGTTAGTGGCAATAGCGTTAGACTACAATGGTCATCTGTTCATTCGAGTCTTGTTTCAAGTATACGTGGATTTGCTACTAATATTATCAGATCATTTATCAGACCAAAATCATACATAATAATTATCAACTTAAAGAGTCAAAATTATCTTTTTCCACAAAATCTGTGAACCCCAAATATCGTATTAACCTGTTGTGCAGAACTGACTGACATCGATTTTGTGTAAAATTAACGCAGAACACTTCTCTAATTCTAGTACATTTAGAGGACAAGATAAATATGGCAGAGCTATTAAACATTCGATAGTGCACTTAGACAAATAATTGCATCGTGACTCAAATCTCTAGATAGCTGAATAAAACTGTCCTACAATGCATCATCAACAATGCAGCATCTACAATGTTTAGAGTCAATGACGTAGTCACATTAGAATTTGCTAAGATTAGAAGACCTTCCAAATGTAAAACAACGGATAGTTATAAATCGAGTAATGTTAACAACAGAAGGTTTATTTTTAAAACAATAAGACCATCGTCATATGACAGGCCTTCATCAGCACAAATTAATTCATAATTTATAGTGACGTTGTTAACAAAAACGCAAGTTGCTGTTGTTCATTCATTTTCTTATTACCTAGCACCCCTTCTACAACTGAAACAAGTGTGGCCCACAATTAGCTATAGACCACACAGCACCAATTACTCAAACATGTGGTCACAATTCTGTTCAAAATTTGTTCAAGTTGACACCATCTATTATACGAGTTCAAATCGTGTTTGCTTTAGAAAGTCATTGTAGTTATCTCACGCAGGGTATATTGTTGGCTCGCCTGATACAATACTAGCCCAGCCTAGCAATCTGGCTTCCCTATTCAGTTCCTCCATTTTAATATGTCTTAAGTTGGGGCTACAATGGTGCATATTAATATTTGCCGTCTCCTGAACCGTGTCGGTTGTGAAATTCTGTGTGGCACTAAGTTTACTGAACTTTGTTATCTCAGTTTCATGTTTCCTTGTTGTTTCAACATGTGCGGCATCGGTAGCATATATTAGTTCAAAGATTTTAGGATAAAGAAGTTTTGTTTTTTTTTCCTACAATCCAGGTAATTTTATGAAGTCATTCGTAGTTTTAACAATACGTATGGCAATATTTCAATCTACTGCAATTTCTACATCATCAAATCAATAACTTTTATCTAAAGCGGAACCATCTGTGCCACCTACTCTAGCACAAAATTCGTTGCTATTCGATACTTGACATTCTGTCATGGCGGCCAATAACTAATTAAAATAAATAGTTACATGGCCTTCATAAGCACCTAATGAGATTGAAAATGATTGCGTTTTCGTGAAACGCGATATCAGTGTAAAAAATAACGGTGTTTTGCTGGGTCTTACCAATGATATTAAACCATTCGATTTTGACGGGAAGCACGCGTCGCTTAACTGTTTGGGTTATGGCTATAGTGTAAGATAATTATGAGGCTTTTAGAATAACGATAACATGCTACTATGGAAATGTAAGCGGCTGCTCCCAAATCAGCAGAAGTTTCTGGCTCTGCTAGTGAAAAATTGCCATTACTATGTTCAATATCTGGTCCTTCTTAAGCTCTCTGTATAGTTAAAAGATTAACGTTTGTAACACCTTGTATAACAACTAAAGGAATTCTCAAATACCTACGTAACACAAAATTGGAATCAGTGGAAAAGCTTTGATTAATATCCGTTTATTGTCTTACAGCACCATAACACCTAATTCCCTTATCCGATCTCTTAAACTAGCAATTCCAATCTCAAACCAAATCTGTTAACTTGCCAGAAAATCTTCTTTACCCATCACCTCATTATTATTAAACTCAATTTCGTCACTTATAGTAATGCCAACCATTTAAACGTCAGAATCGATTAATATATCGATTGAACTCGGTACTGAACCGAAATAAAGATGTCCAATGGTCGGAGGCAGTTGCCCATTAACCAATCCAATTGAAATGCAACGATTATTCGATTAAGTTTCTATTTCTAGTAAAAATTCGTGGAATGCAGTTAGGTAGTTAGACTCGTTACTTTCGTTACTTGTCTTTGAATTTCTCATATATTTGAAGATTTCGGCGATAAATTAACTTTGCATGAGAGGCGGCTGAGTGATAATGCCATGGGTATAATGACAATGCCTATTCAGTATATAACCATTATAGCATTATTTTATTGTAATCTTATTATTATTGTTTATTTAATTCAAGTTAATGAAATTTTTGATATGATGTGGTTTTGTAGCTATAGCCCGTTTTAGTAATTTATTTATTTATTTCAAAATAATTATTAATTTTGGATATGCTCGTCTAGTGGCATCCACTGATCATTAAAAATATGTTTTATCTGCGGATAATGCAGTGGACTGCAGCATTGCTACTTAAGTTTTGTTAACCGTATGTGTTATATTTATGTTGTAGTTGCTTATTATCCCTTAATAAATAAAATAGCAGATACGGTCACCAATATACTAAGGTGCAAGTTCGAAGAAAGTAAAAGTGATACGCACAATAGGGATGTTGACTAGATAAAAAAAAACAACGATTTAGTCAAGTTAGACAGATAATAAAAAAATGGGTCTCCCTTGTTTTACCGAAAAGAAATTGCCAAATTATCACTTCCCAAACAAATTTTCGCATAATTTCATTTGCCAAATTATTATTACTTACCAAAAAATCTCTTTACAAATAATTGTTACGAAAACCTATGTTTGGCAAGTGAACGTTTGAACTACTTGTTCACCAACTAGTACTTTTACCATTTTTTATCTAGTCAAATATTTCAGTTGGTATAACATATTTTACGCAAAATTATCTCTTTTTTCCATATTTTTTTCTATATAATCTAGTCGTTTCTGGCACTCGCCAGCCGCTGTCGCGGCACCGCTCGCTTCGCTCGCTCGGCTCGTGCGTAGGTGGTCACAGTTTTAACCTAACCTAACCATTTAAAAAAAATTAATAACCTAATATTTTATACATAAATATTTTATATATATTTATAATATATAAATATTTTATACTAGCTTTTGCTATTTTGTCGCTTTGTTACTCGCGTTAATAAATGATTACCTATATTAAAATAAAATTGCATTTTTAATTATACAATTCCCAAAAAAATCTTATTTTTGCCTTTATATTTTTTGTCATAACAAATCATTTGACTAAACGTTTATTGTCTAAATATTGTTTGCTGTAATAAATCATTTGATTAAAGACCAAAAGCCTTAATGACATTATCCTTGGTAACAATCTGCGAAGTAAACATTTGACCAAATGAAAATGTGCGTACTAAAATTATTCCAAATATTACATTGGTATAAAAAAAGGTTGCTAAAATTTGTTTGGGTAATGAAAATTTGGCAAAATCTTTTCGGCAAAACGGCAGGATCCCTAAAAAAATATTAGACACGTATTTTTTGCTTTATCATATTAATAAAAAAATATTTCGGTAAAACGCATTAAAGTTGGGGAGTGGGGGCTCGCTACGTGACAATTCAGTATAAAGGTGTATCTACCGGCCAGTGACGTCAGACCATAATTTTAATTCAATGTATTGCTGTGTAATTGTTTGATTACGTACAAAAAAAATACGTCTCCGTATTTTTTTTTTATCTATCTGACGGACAAAAAACTATTTTTAGTAAACATCCCTATATAAAGAAAGACACTGAATAATTGCTGACGGTTATCACCTTTACCTATAGCCACATAAAATCAACAAGCAATTTTGAAATAAATTAGAATATGCGCCAAAGATAAATCAAACAACACCAAAAGGCTGTTGGTATTTCAAGCAAATATGCTTATCTGAAAGACTTACAACGATCTTGTACATACATGGAAAAATAATGTAACCAGCAAATAATTTACTTGAATTTAAAATTCAAATCACAAATTGGATTTTTTCACACACCACCGATAATCGTTTGGATGATGAAGATGTTGTATAAGGAAGCTGTAAGAGCATAACAGGTGTAAATTGCTATATTAAAAGAGCGCGATCAATCTTTCTGTCTTCACCGACGCGGGCGCACGTCGCATGCATATGGATGCGTCGTTTAGCCGCGCGAAAAGCTTTGCAGTTTTCGTCCTGAGAATGGTACTTTTTAGTTACCTGTTTTTTTCACTAATTTCTTTCTTATTTTCTTGTCGAATTGGCTTAAATAGTTTGTCTTATTTCATTATTTTGTCATATCATACAGCGCTACATCCTAATTCTTGAAGACTTTTAGTTTTCGTCATGGAAAAATAAGTGACAATTGCCAACATACGAATAATTTAACCTGTTACGGTTAAAAAAGAGCTATTAAAAATAATATGTAAAGAAATTAATAGCCAGAAGTAGGCGTTAGATATTATTAATATTAACAGTATTTTTTACCACAGTATGTTTTTTAATAGACATGACTCATTGGTCGTAGAATGGCAATATTTCACTGTCATAATTCTTATTATAATATTTATTAATTACATTGTTGGTGTAATGCTACTCGTATATCTAGTCATTTATTGATTATATCGGGTATTGATATGATAATAAATAGCCTAATTTATTACTTCCGAAACTTGTGCAGTTGTAAATAATGCTAATTAATTTAATGTAAAAACACAATCTCTGATATGAGATAGATAGAGAGAGAGCAAAAACATTATATTATTATGCCCTAGCCTCTTACCCCTCTAGGATCTTAGCCTGTTACCACTGTCCTGATCGGTCCTGTTATTTCGGATATTTTTTAAGGAGCCGTACTGTCAATCCCAGAACAAAATAATGTACATACAATTTCGAACCTCACTACATTCCAATTTAAAATATTTGGCCGTTTTTTCTTTATATTATGTTTATATTTTTCTTTATATTTTCTTTATAAAAGTCGTAAGTGGAACAAACCTCCGTACGAACAACCATCCAGTTTGTAACTTTGTGACACGTTTCAACATTTATAACGAGAATCGCGTATTCAGACAGCCCCTGTTTGTTAGTAGCGTAATGATACCGGTGTCAGCTTGTACAAGACTTTTATGGAAATTTTGAAACCTTTTTCGGGTCGGATGTCTTTAATGCGAAAGGGATTTTAGAAAAAAGAGGTGACAGTGTGAAGTTTTGGGTTAATTTAGGGATTACCATATTGAGCTTAACTGTAAATTAAGAAATAAAGTATAGGATTATTTTGGTATAGGTACCTAATATAGTTTTACAGTGGGCAAATAAACATGGTGATCGATGCTTGCTTCTTAAACTTGCAGACAAGTGATATTATTTTTGGATTTTAAACTTACCCAAAGAACGATAAATTTCAGTCTCATAACTGTGACTAAAATCGGGTAAAATTCGAAAAGTCAGTTAATAACTCTCTCATCGATCAAGTTGACAATTACTCTGAAGATACAACTAAAACAGTGTAACAATCAATAAAGATTTTCTGCACACTGTGAAACCCACCCAAGTATTTTTTTATTTTTTTTATTTTTTATTCTCAATCATGTACATTATTTGTTGTTTTGTAACATTTTCACTCGCCAAACTTTCAAGTTTGATGGCGAGAAGCGCTTGTTAATATCTAATACACAAATAATCTACTAAAAATAACCTTAAAACTACCAGGTATGCACTAATGCACTAAATACTAGCGCTTTCGTTTTGTGTAACTAGTTACAACATTATGGTAAACGATACTATAAACAACTATGATTTGCTGTAAGTCTTAAAGTAACTAGTTATTACATACTGTTCTAAACGATATCCACACACCTTCTTCTCACGGGAGAAACAGGGTAACGATATGAACGATATGTTATTACCTGCCATTTAATATCTGCTAGTTACCTGATATTGTCATATAACAACGAAACAGAGAACTCCTATTCTGTAAATATCATTTACTTCTAAATTCGAACGGTTTGAGCGTGTGAATGAGTTCTTCCGAATTGGAGGTTCAGAGTGAACTTTTATACAGTGTAACTTCATGAAATTACAACATTTAAATCACACACATTAAACGAATTACTTCCCTAAATCACCGCTTAATGTGCTAATCCAATCCGACCTATCACCAAAACATAAGACTATTAATAGATTTTTCTTGTTGACCACATTATTAACCTTTCTCGACCCGTATGAGAACCGAAACGGGTTTAAATAACTTTAAATTAACGGTTTAGTTAACCTAACATGACATAAGTCGTTAATTAATAACAATATTAAAATGAATAATGGTTCGCCTGTTTGAACTTGTGCAAGAGATGTAGTTGAGACGTTTGATGCTGATTGGATCCAAGGTTGATGCAGAGCAGGATAACCGAAGTCCGGTTTAGAAAGTTTGTTAGGAGTTTTTCAGTAGCTTGAAATTGCTTGGAGCATAAAGTAAGTCGAGAAAAGTGTCTATTCCAGAATCCTCCCAAACTCAATCATTCTACCTAGCCTTTTTCCAACTATGTTAGGGTCAGCTTCCAGTCTAACCGGATGCAGCTGAATACCAGTATTTTACATGAAGCGACTGCCTATCTGACCTCCATAACCCAGTAACTGGGTAATACGATAACCCTTGATAAGACTGGTTGTCAGACTTTCGGGCTTCTGACGACCCATAACCACTGTTATAGATCCACGAATGACAGCCGGGATCAACAGCTTAACGTGCTTTCCGAGGGACGGAGGAGTCTTGGTATATAAAAATGGTCACCCATCCACGGACCAACCCCGGCAAGCGTAGCTTAACCTGATGGATCGACCCGTGCGGGTGTTATTACTTAGCCACGAGCTCCTCCTGATCTCATTTAGTTACGGCCGGTGCAGTACGTCTGTTTCCGCCATACATCTTATTAAAGTTTTCATCTCAGTCTTCACAAAAATGTGAATGTGTTTTGTAACCATATAGTTTTTCACACAATACACCCATCTTTTTTTTGGTCTGCCTTTTTCTTGTAGCCATCAAAATGGATGCAGGCTTTCTATACATGACTCTTGAGCAGCACCGGAGCCGGACCACAATATGAAAAAATTTCAAAACACATAAAAATGAAAATGTAAAATCTACACGGCCCTGGTGCGGCGCATGGGTGATATTCAGTCGTATAAGTCAAAGTCAAATAATTTGTTTCAAGTAGGCACATTAAAGGCACTTTTGAAAGTCAAATACATAGAAATAGAACTGATTCTAGTTGCCCCTTCCAAAAGGTAGTTTTCGTAAGAAGATTGGGCAAGAAACTCCACCGCTACTCTTTAAAAAAATGTTTTATAATATTTGGTATACATCAATTATGCGGCCCAGCACCGGTGCGGCTCCGGTGCGGCACCGGTGCGTCTGCGTCATGTACAGAAAGACTTACACTTTTTATGTCAAATCATCTTCATTCCTTTTTATCTTTATCTGATTCAGAATACCTCAACAAGTCTTGATTGATAAAATGCTGTACAGCACTCATCCAGTTACGAAGCTTTGTTCATGAGTTGAACTTGATTAGAAGCCACTTATGCTCTAGTAGTATGATCTATTGAATTGAAAAATTTTACCTACGAAAGTCTCCATAAAGACTTTATTGTTGGGTGCAGCATAATCAGCTTATAATGTTCCCACTGCTGGGACACAGACCTCCTCTCTGTGAGAGGGAGTGGGCCGTATCCACCACGCGAGTCCAGGTGGGTTGGTAGATGTCACATATCTTCGAATTTTTGGGTCTAGGACATGCCGGTTCAAATCAAATCAAATCAAATTTATTTTTGCAGAAAACACTGTTACTATGGTGTTACTAAAAGTACGTGTTTCTACCGTAAGGCATGCAAAATGTATACAATCATGGTTTATAAGAATCTAGATGTTGTTATAATAAGATAATAAATAAGAAAGAATAGAGAATGTCATTCCTAGAATTATTACAATACATTAACAGATAAATAATCATTTAAAGAACCATGCACAATATTATTGACAATGTCACTGAGAGGTCTGGAGTTTACGGTTTTACAGTTTACGGTTTGAGGTTACCTCACGATGTTTTCCTTCACCGTTTTGAGAGCAGTGGTGATGAAATAATTTACACAAAGTAAAGCGCCTGACTGGAGTCGAACCTACTAACTACAACTCGTATGTCGCGGCCATTACCACTGGGCCACCACTGCTCACTGGGCCACCACTGCTCAATATAAAATTTATTATTTTGTGTGCTGCTGTGGCTTCTTGGAGAGACTAAGATTTTCATAGACATAAGCTGATTCCGAGATCATCGATAGATTCTATTCATTTCTTACGCTTTTCAAAATCACACATGACATCAAACATTTTTGCATCCAGCTCGTAAAACATTCTTAGCTCCCTAAAACAAAAGAAAATAAGCTAAACAGCGAAACCGAGAAACTGACAACATTGACCATGTATTGTTCTGCCCACACCCAAGATGGCCGATTATACTCATAATATACCAATCGCATACGCATCTGATGACTGATTTATACGTTAAAGATGGCGTCTGACGATTTGAATTTTGAGATAGAACTTGCTTCTGTCAGATAGCCCAGTTTAGAGTTGCTTATTTAGCTTTTGCTTTTCAAAGAAAAATGTGGCGCCGATATTTTTTAGAGACAGCCGTTTTAGCGTGAAAGCCTAACAAATAAACAAACTCACTTTCGCATTTATAATATTAAGTTAGGATTCGTCCACCGTATTGACATTATCACCATATTATTTAGACAGACAGTTTGTCTGTCACAGTAGGTACATTATTTGCGAATTGGCCATTTTAAGAATTAGTCCTTTTACGAATCAGCCATTTTAAGAATTAGGCATTTTACGAATTGGGCATTTATCGACTAAGCCATTGTTAGAGGCTGCATGCTACTCGTTCTAAAACATCTTTGATATTTATTTCGAGCACATTTTGTATTTCAGCCATTTTGGGTGTGGTTATCGTGTGAATTAAAACTTGAACTTCTTTGTAAAATGTAATAAAGCTGTCATCAGCTAGCATGCCTAGACAAGGCATAAAAACAGTCGACAACACATGGAACCCAGCTATATATTATAATGTCTGTATTATTACCAATAGATACCATAAGGGCCCGATCACACATACCACAACCACACCACAATGACAACGTGTGGTCGGAGGTTAATTTGTATGAAAATGAATAGTTTATTCACACGAAGCACATTTGACCGTCAAAATCAACCGTGTGGGCGATACCAAACACATCAAGGCCACTTCGCAACCACAACGTTGCGTCGACGCGACGACACTGTGTTTGCACAGTGACGTCCGTCGCATCGTCGTTACGTTGTGGCTAGTGTGTGCACTAGCCACAACGTAACCACATCGCAACTACTAGTGAAAACGAAATTTTGTGGTTACCACAACGCAAGAAACTGTAGCGACACTATTCACTGCGATATGGTGTGGTTGTGGTAGGTACGTGTGATCGGGCCCTTAATATACCAGTTTATCCACTACTGTTTTGGGCATTGTTGTAAAAATATGTCGTGTTTGCTACGTATTGCAATGCACATGTTCGAATTTGACTTAGTTGATAAATAGACTAATGTACTTAATTCGTCTGGACGAATGATACTCGTAACAAAATTAATTAAAGAACTTTCGGACTTTTGAATTACTGCATTTTTATCTCTGTAAGCTATAGGTGTTTCTTTCACATGGTCATATTGTTAGTCACATATTTATGCTCATGACTGTGCCTTTGATTTTATCGAATATTCATATCCCATGCTGCATACATCTCATACAGTTATTTTATGATGACTATGAAAATACATAATAATTATGGAAAATTCTAAATTGAGGATCTTCATATTATTTTAACCCGTAGACTCAATGGACGAGCACTGTTTTATATCACCGCCGAGGATTTGCGAGAAGCGAGTAGGGCTAGCAACTAGAAGCGAGTTGACGAGCAACGAGCAGCGAGTGTGTAGTTCAGATGATTTTGTCGCTGGGCTATGAGCGAGTACGCGAATGCGAAGAGTAGAATGACTGCCGAGACACTTGCTGGTATGCGTATGTACCAAGCGAGAATCTCTCAGCGAGTGTTCCGCCCGCCAAGCGAGCGTCAATAAGCTAGTATTTTCTTTAATAGCTCTTGTCACTGCGACAAACTAGTGAAAAGAGAGTTCTCGCCAGCAGTGTGAACAGCCAGCGACCAACTATGAATATATGTATCTCTTTTACTGACGTATCTTGAGCGAGAAAATAGTTGGTAGCTAGTCGCTTCCTCGTCGGCGGTGGAACAAGTGCCAGCTCACAGTAATAAAAGACTACGCAACAATAACGTAAAAGCTCTTTAATAATAACTTTAGTAAAGATTAAGCATCAATCTATTACTAAACCCGAAAGGTTAAGCAAGACCGAAAACATAATTAAAAGAATAATCTTTTCGTATTTATCACAATCTCTTCGAATAAAACCTCATTTTTGGATGTTGCAACCTTGCAGCCGGTGCTTAAGAAGTTCAAGAATTCTTTCTATTTATTCTGTATCTACAAAATAATACAATTAAGATCTTCGATACAAAGCAATCGCAAACTCTGGTACGATCGCTGCCAAATCACCTTCAATAAAGAAGTAATTGATATAATCAGAGCAGTAGATTACACGACAAGGCCTGACCACCACCACTTTCCAGTTTCACTCAATTTTTCATATATTCATTTCATCTCCTACTTTGATGGAGGAAATAGAGTTCATTTTAGATTGATTGGAAGTTTGGTAGCAGTAAATGTAAATTGGTTTTGAGGCCATGTATAGCGGGTGTGGACTTAAATGTTGCAATTGTGGGAAATTACTACCGGGAAGTCGAGAAAGGTAGGTTACATTTTTTTGTGGTAATAAAAATATTTGAATGCTGTTTTGATCTCTATAAATTTTATTTAACAATCTGTTTGCACTTCATTTTGACATTTTTTTTTTGTGATTTTATTATAGGTAACAGTTGTTTTTGTGCGACACGAGACAAATATAAAAATCAATTTAAATGCAATTAGCCGTTATCTTTCTAAAAAAAATCAGAAAAAACTAAACCCGAAAAAAACTATTCCCAATAAGCAAGTCCATAAAATGATACATCAATAATTCTTTCTCACGCAATATAAAGCGTGGCACACATCATTTCTTAACAGCGAATATAAGGCATTCATCACACACGCTCCCGGATGAACAGAACGGAAGAGGCTATTCATAAAGTAATTATTAAGATTTGAGCTTGACAAAGTTGACTGTCACGGTGAATTAAGTATATTTAAGAGATATTTCTGAATTTCAAAATTCATTATTTAAATACCTATTTGATTAGAAAATCCATTATGTAATTTTTTGCTATATTCAAGAAAAAAAGGTAATTTTCCGTTCTTAAAACAAGTTTAAAATGATTATACAATGGTCACTTAATTTTGTTACTGACTGTACATTTATATATTTTTAAATTAATCAGTTTTCTACAACAATCAGCAGGTTTATTGGCCTTGTGGCCTTTGAACAATTAAGCTATTGAATTACTAACCATTTGCTACGGTTTCGAATTTATAACAGAATGCCGTGTTTTAATTTTTTTAATAAGTCGGCGTGAAAATTCATGTATTAGTAGAATAACGGTGGTTAATATGAGGGCCTAATTGTATACCAAATATTTTTTTAAGACAAGACTTCTTAGGTTTCTCGCTAGCGCCGAGTGTACTTCCTATTCAGCAAAACTTCCAAGTTCTTATTAATTTGCCAAATAAACTACTAAATTAAGTTCGAAATTAATCATACTAATTAATGACTCACAAAAATATTTATGAAGTGGAACGTAATCAAGAAAGGCAATATTATTTTTAATGTTTTTTTTTACGCATGCTGCAAAGCTTTTTTTTTTTATTTTAGTATTTCACGGAGATCAGTTTTTGCAAGAAAAAAAATTTGGTTGCGTCCGCGCATGGTTGGTATTACGTGTCGCGATGGAGATTATGCGAGGGGCGAAATTCTTATTCTTCTTCTTGCTTTCGAAGTACATATTTGTGATTAATCTTCTGCCACAAATAACGGTAAACTAAGGCAATCTCCGTTAGATTACCATAAAAATAAATACTTTTTGGTTAATCAAATGTATTCATGCAATAAACAGATTGAAACGCGTGTAATATTTTACAATCAGCCGTCACAGAACTAGCGGCCTTAATCTCGAAACCTGGCGAACGCGTCAACCTCCAATCTTTACATTAATTTCACAGGTCATTAATTTCGGCTCACTTACCCGCGCATTATATGACGAAATCGACACACTTATCGATAAAAACAAACAAAAAAGCATCGCATACCAAACCACTTGATAGAAACTGTCCGCTATCGAAGTACGAAATCTCCATTTGGAGTCTTTATAGTTGTTATTAGACTTTTACGATCTCAATCTTACAGTTGGACCACCACAGCTAACGCTCGGGGCATTTCAAATCTTCCTATTGAGCCATTATCACAATTCCGTTTAACTGATTGTGAATACCAAATATATAATTACGATCTAGATTAAGAGTGATATTAACATCTATGGTGTTATTACGGAACTGTTTGAGTGTCTTTGAGGACATGTAATTAAACTGTCTCCATTATTTTCCGTTGTAAAAAATAGGGCAGCCCTGATTTATGTCATTCGTTTTGAAACTAGTTTCAGTGATATAACTTACGTCTAGGAGTCGTCTGGTTTGCATAAATATAGTGAGTAAGATCGTTAAAGCAAAAATAACTGGAAAAAACATCTGTATACAGTGTGTCCGGACATGGACTAGCGATATTCTAAATACTTAAATATATACTATTTTAAAGGAGGAGCTCGTGGCTAAGTAATAACAGCCACACCGGGTCGATCCATCAGGTTAAGCTACGCTTGCCGGGGTTGGTCGGTGGATGGGTGACCATCTTTACATACCGAGACTCACTCCTCCGTGCCTCGGAAAGCACGTTAAGCCGTTGGCTGTCATTCGTGGATCTTTGACAGTCGTTACGGGTCGTCAGAAGCTCGAAAGTCTGACTACCAGTCTTACCAAGCGGTATCGTATTACCCAGTTACTGGGTTGTGGAGGTCAGATAGGCAGTCGCTCCATATAAAATACTGGTATTCAGCTGCATCCGGTTAGACTGGAAGTCGACCCCAACATAGTTGGGAAAAGGCTAGGCAGATTGATTTGATTGAAACTATTTTAAAGTACAATTACACTCTAAGGTTGGGTCCAATACACTTTCCCACTATGTGGCAGCCATTTTGTTTTTTTGTTGAAATATTCTTTATGCGAGTACAAAAAAAACATATCTCTCAAAGTTTTAGTCATACTGAGATAAAATAGACTTATTCAAAAGGAAAATAATATTGTGTACCGTCTGCATTTACAAACGATGTGTTCACAATTCCATAACCTTTGAAAAAAAAAATATGGAAAATTATGCAATTCATCCAATAGTTGTTAATTACTACAAAAACACACCCGACAACTTTTTTTATTTTTTTACTAAGCTAAGCTACAATACAACATAAAATTCACAACTGTATGTCTAATACTTTAAGAGTTATTGTTGTTTGAACATAGCGAATGCGCAAGCTTTGTGCTTTTTGCAAGGCAATTGTCGGAAGGCAGATCAGGAAATCATTAAAAAAAATTAATCATTAAAATTGTACTTTAAAATAGTTTATATTTAAGTATTTAGAATATCGCTAGTCCATGTCCGGACACACTGTATAGATACTAATTTAGTATCAAGCAAAACAAAGCTCATTTCTTGCATGTCATTCTCCGCAAATTGAGCCTATATTAAACAAATAGCCTAGGACAGAAACGCATTGGTCAAGTATCAGTATCAAGTACATAATAACTTTACACGTCATATTTACATTACTACTGTCATGAGTCGAAAGAGCATTGTAATATTTCGTTGCATTTACGATACCAGTGCGCTCGAGGCGTTAGAAATGGTTCTCGAACGAAATAAGCTAGCTACTGGCCTATAGTTTAGAAACGTTGTAATCTTACTATTAAACAATCATTCTATGGTATACACGGCTACACATCAAGCTATATATTTCCAGTTTATGTTGATATCGCATTGTATAGAATTTTCGGACTTTCAATGAAGCTTATAATTTTCGTAATCCTAGAACCTTATAGGAAAAGTCAGGGGTGAAAATGATAGTATGAATACTTACTGGATATTGCACAAATGATTTATTAATTTAGCGTAGATAGTAATAGAAGGAATAAATATCATTTATGGCCATAAATCCTTC
Source organism: Lithophane leautieri (assembly GCA_949152455.1). Lineage (NCBI taxonomy): Eukaryota > Metazoa > Arthropoda > Insecta > Lepidoptera > Noctuidae > Lithophane > Lithophane leautieri. Next base: position 3,065,400 of record OX424479.1, on the reverse strand, counting down.
AGTTTTAGATTAATTCGTTAACAGATTGATTTATTACAGAATTAATCTTTTATGGTGGATGTGGAAGACGCCCATAGACAGGCTAATGTAATAGATTGACTGCACCCTTTATTTTTTTACTTTTAAATATGTACGCAACTCAGGCGGTACCCTGAGCAAAATAAATTTTAGCATTTGTTCCCTCTTCGCAGACCGAAAATCCCGGTGAGATACAGTAGTGAATACGCCCAAATTTTAGAATAAAATCTTAATAAAATCAAATTCCGGTCTATTGAAAAAAAAATTGTTACTAAATGTTCATTATTAAATTGTTTATCCATAAGTGTCATTAGCAAAATTAAATAATGTTTACTTTACAAGGAGATGCATGTTATTAATCATTATTTCTCATTTTTATGGTTTCGTTGGAAGGAGATTAATGAAAATTTAAAAAAAAAATGCACTATTTTGGAATCAAGAGTATGTAGAAATTTAATGTATTTTTATTATTTGATATTTCTTTTTAAATAACATGTAGATAGCTCCTAAAAACTACACAAAAAGCGGCTAGCATGGCGTTCTGCTCAGGGTACCGCCTTATATTTAACCCATTAAAAGTAAAACTTGGCAGTAAAATCAAGTGATCGATTAGATGTTTACGGATTACAAAAAGCAACTCCTTCAGTTATGATCGGAACTTCATAATTTATTTTCTGTATATTTTAACGACATATTGTTGTTGATATATTACGATAGGACATGTCTTGCGACATTCTTGTAATACGTCACGTGTCGTTGGCATTTATTTTCATGCTCTTTTACGTAGATGGAAGAGTGACCGTACAAGGACTAGCGTTAAAATAACCAGAAATAACATCTAATTTGTCTAGGAAACTACGTTTTACACATATGTTAGTCAAATTAAATGCTGTTGCGTTTTTTATCTTAAGTCCAATAGTTGTCTGGATGGTGGATTGTTGAGGTTCGATTAGGGGGAACGCTATAAAATGGCAACATTTACGAACCTTAATAATCGATTCGCGAATTAAAGTTCCAATTCCGATCTGCAGAGCTCTCCTCATCTGCCGAGCCTTTTCCCAACTACGTTGGGGTCGGCTTCCAGTCTAACCGGATGCAGCGGAATACCAGTATTTTACATGAAGCGACTGCCTATCTGACCTCCACAACCCCCTTGGTAAGACTGGTTGTCAGACTTTCGGGCTTCTGACGACCCGTAACGACTGTCAAAGATCCACAAATGACAGCCGGGACCAACGGCTTAACGTGCTTTCCGAGGCACGGAGGAGTCTCGATATGTAAAGATGGTCACCCATCCACGGACCAACCCCGGCAAGCGTAGCTTAACCTGAGGGATCGACCCGTGCGGCTGTTATTACGTAGCCACGAAGCTCCTCTGCAGATCGGAATTGGAACTTTAATTTCCGTATAAACTACAAGGCCGTGTATTTGTTTCATATAGGTGTTCCTCTTGTGTCAATTATTATGGCTTGAAAACGCTATTCAACACAGCTAGACATGATTATTGATACCTAGTAAAAATACAAAGACTTATGTCAAGGCTACGATTGCGTAACTTCGAGTATAATGCCCTCGCAGTTTTATCATTCGTGTTTAAATATTGACTACGAGCGTAAAATAAAACTTTTTTCGTTTAGTGAAAAAGAATATGCGAAATATTTTGCATACAAGAGGTTGCTATTTACAAAAGAATTTATACATAAGCACTATTTTATTCGTTGTTTATTTATTTTTATAATAGAATAGAATATATCATTTAAGGTCTTATTTATATAGTTGTGATCTTACCTGTTTCGCCATGGACTGGCATACAAAATATATAAACATGTTAATTACATATATTTTTATACAACACATTTTAGTGGGTTTTTATTTTTTTATTGGGTTCGTGCGGTAAACGCTGAATACAGTCTCTAAAAAAACTATGAAAAGAAACATTTTCAAGCCACGTAGCATGAAAGTAGTATCGTGTATATGAGAAAGTGTTTATTACTCAACAACTTAGCAACTACATGAATGGTAGAATTGGTAGACACTCATCTTTGAGCACATCACAGAGTAGTGAATAAACGGAGTAATGACGCGCAAATTGTGAATAACGAAAATCGAATCAGGAGATACCGTTCGTCCAATGGCAAACGTATTCTCCTCATCTCTACCAACGTAATTACTATTCTTCGGAGCACAAATAGACAATATTGCTAATTACCACACAACAATTGATTTTTTTGCGGAAGAAATACCACCAGGCGATAATGTTGTAGGCACGTGCAAATTCGCAGAGCAAATAGACATAAAAGTCTTCAGTGAATCAAAAATAATAAAAAGTCAATTGATATAATTGGGAGCACTGTCAATGTACCGCTGTGATCTAGATAGTAGGTGCCGATCGATTGTGGAACAAAAAACCTTGAGGTACAAGATTTAGGTGTTGTGAAATAGCCTATAATATTATGTTACTGTAGAAGGCCGTTCAAAATGTTCCCTGAAAGCAGCCTTCGCTCTCATATTCAGTTTGTTACAGATGTGAAGACAACTGTAACGATCCAGAAACTGAGATCTGACAACGTTATTGTTTGGCGTTTCTAATTCAACCTATGAAATCTAATACTATCTCTATCTCATCTATATGTAACATATTCTGGCTGACGAGTCCAAAATTCATTTGCTAAAACAAAAAAAACATTCATGATTTGATAGGTGAAGCCACACTCTGCTCCATAAAACGCTAATATGGTTCGTAATAGAAAGGTAGGAAAGAACACTCACTGTAAACGCTGTTGTAATCTGTGGTGCCGTTGACTGTGCCATCCGGCAGCAGCTGCAGATAGCGATTCTTGAGGAACATCTGTATGGTGCGGGAGGTGCCAGTTATGTGGCTCAGGTTGGCGGAGCGCTGCGCGCGCGGCTCGGGCGCGGGGGCCGCGGCGCAGGATGCGAGCGCGAGCGCCGCCAGGAGCAGCCGCAGCGGGCGCGTGCGCGAGCGCATGGCGCGCCGCGCCCATGGCAGCCGCCCGGACGCCGTCACTGCACAACACCGCTTCTCATACCTCGCTCAAGCCTCCACTACTTCCACCACCCAGTTTGAATGATTTTCCTTCTTTATTTATAGCTCAGTTCGGTTGACTCTCACACGCATCATACCCAACTCCCTCATATTACTTTTATTGCACCATATTATTGACAGCTTCTCGGTTTACAAGCGCCGCAAGCCGGGTTGTTCACACGATCTGAAACAAAATAATTTTGTGTTTAATAATAGAGTGTGGTAGACAAATTGGTAACTGATACACCACGTCGTCACGTGAACAATTCACAATTGTTTAATACAGGCACTGCAAATAGACTTAACAAAGTCAGACGTTTCTTGGTAAATAATTTTACAAGTAGTCTTGGTAGCAGTGAAACTTCGCGACATATATTTTAGGAATAAAAGCAAGATATATCCATTGCTGAAACATGTTGAACGTAAATGACGACTGTCATTATACCTGTTGGCGATACAGCGGATGAAACGATGTCTCTTGCAATCATATGCAAAATTCAAACGGCTATTGTATAAATACAATGTGTTCAAACAAGAGACTAATACGAGAGAAAACAATGGATGTTATAATAAGTTGGTTATTGTAAATATTAATTAGTCCTAGGTAAAGACAAAATATCATATGGATGATGATGACGAAAAGAGTTCGTTTGAAGGCAAAATATGTCTAGCAGTACCTATAATATAGCAAGAACAAATCAGCGTCCAATACCTGACAAACATTTGACTGATCTCGTCGATACTGATGTGCTCAGTAGTATTTTTTTATTAGAAATCAGAATACAATAGTATTATGAAAATACTTGTGTATTAATTTGAAATAACAATATTTGAACAAAAACACTGCAGAAACAAACGTAGATTATTAGATATTTATAACAGGCCTGTGACAAGGACAACATTATTTTAAAAACAACCATTTTGAGGTTGGACGAAAATAAAAATGAAACTTTTAAATACAATTTATTCGGTGATCGTTGCCAAGGAAAGTCGATAACGTATAGCTACCGATCGGTAAAATTGTAGGTCGACAATCTGTCCGACTTTCAACATTTACATGCGATCGCATCGCCGTTGAGGCAGTCGACCACTCAAAGATAAGGAGCCAGTAACTGTCTTTATTTGTAGACCAACTCCGATTCTAACTCCTAACGAAGTTATCTTAGTTTTAGTATTGGACTCGGTCACTTTCGAGCAATTGGTATTACTTCGATTGGGAAGAAAACATCTGCAACGGTACAGATGTAATTTCTTTTATTACATATTTCTTTCAAGATTTAATCATGAAACTTGTCTAATTAATCAGATGTGTTTCTCTCAATGTCTTCGAAATTTCTTCATACGATTCGTCGCCGTCTTCGTCGAAAGAAAGCGACCAATCACAGCTCTCACTGGCTGATAACCTTTCAGATCGGCTTTAACTAACTTGCTGAATTTTACGTACCTACATTAACGAGTTTTATATGAACAGGTGTTTTAGTAACCGAATTTGGGTCTACCTATACCCTTAACATTTAAAATCCATTACCATTCTGACCTTGCTAATAAATGTTTATTTAAAACTTTTTCGTCCAAGTCCGTTACAATACTTTATGATGTTTCTGTTCCACATACTCAATTATCAAATGATTTTATTGATTCATACCAGTTAAGTTTTTGACGTGATCGAATCGTGTAGAGTAATGATTGAATCTGATTGTTAATGTCCATGATTCCAATGTATCTAAGTAGACCGGGTCATCGTTTTGTCTACTACACTTCAGTATTGATAAAATGGAAACATCATTTACTTAATCAATTGATTTAGAATATTATATCATCATTTTTAGAGGTTCTTCTTAATACGTAATCCTTACTTATTATAAATGCGAAAGTAACTCTGTCTGTCTACGAGTACCTGTCGCGCTTTCACGCCAAAACTACTGAACCGATTTAAATGAAATTTGGTAAACAGATAGTGCAGAGTTTGAGAAGCTACTTTTTATCGACATACCACGCGGGCGAAGCCGCAGTCGGAAGCTAGTAATTGATAAAAATAAGTCTTGAAAGTCTATCTTCTTCGTATGTCAAAATGAAAATTATACCTTAGATTCCTGATACCTTTTCCCTGCTATCTTCAAATACTCAAATAAAGTCTTCTGAACTATAATAGCTTTCTCCTCTGGTAATAGTATCAGGCAATCCAGTAACACAATCTGGTCTCAATTTGTCAACCTGTTCCAAGTAATTGAATGGAGCGAGAAACTCGCCGACAATGGATTCAGATCGCAAATGGTGCAAATTCTATTCCTTATTTTATCAACTTACTCTAATTGGTTGCATAGAACTCTTAGCTAAACAATTTTAGATTATGTTCTGATAAGTGTAATGCTGTTCTAGATTCCTGTACTTTCCAATGATAAAATAATTTTAGAAGATTGTTTAAAACGTTTTTAACATTATGAAAGTTATCATCAATATTACCATGCTCATTACCCACTGACCTTCCTTTGCCAATAGATGAGTAAGATATATAACGTATGAAGATTATTAATTTCTATAACATGATATTCAACGACAACAGAGCATTACCGAAATATCCAACAAAAGCGAATCCCATCAAAAGATTAACGACCGTATCTTCAAACCATTGCAATAGCTTTAATGAATTTTCAAACGAACTTCCACCATATCAATATAAGATCAGTTGGTTTGAGTAGTTAATCATCATAGTTTTTGTCATATATTACTGTATTATCTATGAATATCAGATTATGATCATCATTTCTGCTTCTACTTCTGTTGCTGTCAATCATGTTTTATCATCGTATCATGCTTCAGTTATGATGACGTTAATACGGGTACGTGATCATGATGGATTGATATTGTTTAAAGCCTTTTCATTCTCTACCTTTGGTTACTTGTAATTGTTAAATAATTGCAAGAGTGTTACGACCGCCTCACTGGCTTTTTTAATAGTGTCTATTTGGTACGTCAATGTTTCGACGATTATAAAATCTTATTCTTTTAGTATTTTTCTGTACTCTAGTTACAACAGGAAAACTTAAATAATCTATAAGTACAGCTATACAGTTCGAATGTCATTGAAATGCATTATTTCTGCATCACGGTTTTGAACAGTAGATCTTGCTAAATTACTAACCGCAACTGTGAAAAAAACGTGACTCTGATAGCTAGCGCTTTCACCGAAAATAAATTATTTATTATCATTAACTTAAATTTTACGCTTTTTATATCTCTCAGTACTAACTTTACCTTTAATGACCATAAACAAACGTTTGATCCAGGACTTTTGAAAATTTGAATCTTATTTTTCATACAAATTATTCTGAGGCACTGAATAAGTTGGAGTAAGCAAAGTTCGAAGTATTTTACAAATACACTCTTAACCTCTTTGACACGTTCGTCTTCGTTTAATAGATACTTGTTTCAAGAAATCACTTTCCTATTATCTCAACTTATTCAAGGCGCTATTGCGTCAACAAACGCGTTAAGATTAGAACAGATTCATGCGATACATTCGATTACAATAAGCTTTCTATGTATCTGAATTGTAGATTTCTAGAGTTCCTTAGCACATATCTACGGAACTCCTGAAAACACACGGATATTGAAGAGGACAATGTTGGAACTGAAAATAAACATACGATTCTTTTCAAGTCCAAATTATATATTGAGTATCAATTTGAAGAAGAAATCGTGATTGCTGAATGTAATCTCCGAGATGCTGTAGCCAATCTATCTGGCAGCTATTCAGTAACCCATTACACTCTCAGGTCAAGACGCAGCAGTAGCTAGCTTTTCCAAATTATGTCGGGGCGGGGTTCCAATCTCACAAGATGTAGCAGAATACCAGTATTTTACACGTATCGACTCCCGTCTGACCTCTGCGACCTAACTACTTGCACCGGTAAATTCCATCGGCATAAATCGATATACGGAACCATTAAAGCTTTTCTACACACCTTCACCCGTATTCTCGTTCTTATCTCGAGATAGAGTGCGGTCCAACTGAGCAATCTATCTTTATTGCTGTGTAATCTATTGATCGGCATTATAATTGTTTGATTTTAACTCCGGAGTTAATATTACAACATATTTCTCATATCATATTAAAGAGTTTCCGTTGTAGCCATTTGCTAATTTGTAAATGATGTAAAGAGCCGATTGTCTTTTGTTTTTTTGATAGTTCGATGTCTATTGATTCTTGATCTTAATTTAATTTTTATTTTGTGGGGAATTTAATTCATATCTTCTTATGCATCCTTCTTGTGTCTTTGTTGGGTCATTGCCAGAATCTGCACTGCTTGGACACATATCGGTCATTAGTAAGAAATGATAGCTTCATTTATAAAGTTGGTGATGGCTCGTGAAACGTCATCCGGTAAATATATACTTGCTTTAAAAATCGCAATACAATCTACTAGCTTTAAAAGTGGGTATTTTTCATAATCATCTATCAATATTTTTTTATTATATTCAATGTTGGGGTCAGACTCTAATTTAAACAGATGCGGCTATATTATCAGAATTGTACATGAAGCGACTGACTTCTGACCTTCGTAACACAACATCCATTTAAATAGGAAACCTCATAGTAATGTTCAAGTTTATACTCGAAATACACATGGTATTACATTTTTTATTGGTTAACAGTTAGTAAAGAAAATAATGAAGGCTAAAAGTAAGAACTCAAAGTTCAATGAACTTGCGACATAATTTCTTATTCGGTGAATTAATTTTACATTTCAATCGAATACTAATTCGAATAATCAAAGAAAGAGTATTAGCATACGATTAGTAATGGCAAAAGCCCCGACTGGGTCCATATGGCTGATTTAATAATATTTGGATGACCTTGACATGCATACAAATGAAATATTTAAGGTTATAAAGATTCCTAATCGAGAATAAAATCGAGATGATGCTAAATTATTTGATGTTTCTTTATTAACAAGAATCAGGGAAGTGTCAAAATCAATTTGCTGATAAATCTGGGTGGCGCAGTAGGTTGTATAGGCACTCGTAAAAGCTATGAAGTGGTTTAAGATAAGATATTAAAACCGTCTAAGTTTAAAGAGTTAATAGACAACCAATTGAATGATTTTCAAATTTTATGTATATTGACGCTTCTCTAATTCCGGTTACAAAACAAGTTACTGTTAACAGAATATTTAGAATCACATCTAAGTTATTAAGTAATCAATCAGACATAACAATCGAAAAGGAAGGAGAATGACACACCTTTAGCAGATGTTATTCACAATATACGATCTAATAAGATTTTTATAACACGCTACGTTGACAATGTTAAAAAGGGGAGTGTGAATGAAAGAAAAAATAACAATATAGCACAGACCTAAACGATAAACAAATAATAATGAATTCAATAAGCGCGGTATCTTCTCCGGAGAGGTGTCAGTTGACAATGACAGGCGACAAATAAACTATGACATTATTGAATAATTGCCACGCGCCCTTCTTGGTTGCAAATACAGGGAGATTTCAAAATAACTCTTATTTAATGCAACTGCTGTTGTGGGTGAAGAAGATATAATTAGCTAGGGAGGAAATGAACACTGAGATGACGGGTACTAGAAATGTTTAGGCAAAAAAGACGTGCAAAGTGGAGATAGGGAGGATGACGATGAAATTGCTATTTCAAATTAATCACACTGGTCTAAAATAAAGTCATTTGAAATTAAAGTTGGAAGGAACCTCTTTATTGTAGGTATGTTTGTGGTAGGTGTGGTTTTGAATAACCCAGAACCAAACAAATTCATTTAGATTCAAGTGAATTGTTTGAAGTTTTATTACAAGTAGAAGGTAAAAATCAGTTATTAGATTTAGATTGCGAAAGATAAGAAAAGTTTTAGGAATTATTGGCTTCAAATGATTTTGGAATGTAACATGTCACAGAGTGAAAAAAGCAATTTAAAAATTAAAATGACCCACCATTAACGAGTTTAATATTAATTTAAATAAAATTGAAACTTAGCACATATAATTTGGTATACCTGGAAATGTTTACTTCAAAAATCAAAAACATGCAGGAAAAAGAGCGTGTTAATACCGACGTAAACATATTATTTGTTGAATTTTATGGAGGATTATTTCTTCAAAATATTGTTATTGGCTTAAAAGCCTTTCAGTTGATGGGATATATTTGTGAATGAGCAGTGTGTCAGAAGTTTTATTTGAAATCATTTTTTTGCTATTAGGCAATAATTTACTTAGAAAAGTATTAGTACAGAAGTTGATAATTGGTTTAGTGGTCCCAAGTGTTACTGCTGAGCATGAGGTCCTGGGTTTGCTACCCAGGTCGGGCTAAGTATTATTGGGTTTTTCGATTAGGAATTTCTCTGGTTGATGGCAATAGGCTCGCCCCCTATTACATGGGACTTAACAAAACTGGCGAAATATAGGTGCACTATTAGATATTCCTCTACCTAACCCTTCAGGTAATATAGGCGTGATGCTATGTTCACTACCTACTTTAAAATCACCGAGAACCACAGTCCTGCATAATTATTTTAAAAAAACGCATCCTGTATTCCGTTACGTGTTATCATATTTTGCAAACATTGAAAAGGGCATCACATATCATATTACGTTTTACCAACAACCATTTCGAAAAACTATGTATACAACTTTTAGCTTAAAAATAGTTTAAGAAGGCGTGTGGTTGCAAACCAGACTATTGAGATAGGTTACGGCAAGGTCCGAAACTAGACGTAAATTCTTAAAAAAGCGCCCAAGTGCGATTAGAACTCGGACCCGTCTACCTATTACGGTTCAAAAGATACAACCTTGTGACAGACGGACGGACAGAGGAGTCTTAGTAATAGGGTCCTGTTGGCACCCTTTGGGTACGGAATCCTAAAAACGAGATAGGACGAGATAAAACGCGATAATTCGCCTTTAAGAGTTTCACCCGCAGCTCACCTTCTATTTTGCGCTGCATGCCTTATACAGTCCATTACCTGTGCATTTGATGACCTTTGCGTCAGTGAGTGCATTCGCGTAGCTGAATTTTGGGCCAAACATATCAATATTATAATTTTTGATGTGTAACATCTTTATTCTCGCATTCCTGCAATCTGTGGGAGTGATTACGTGAAAAGGGACGGAAGTGTGTAACAGGAAGCCGGGGAAGCGCGTGCTATTTGATTTGACCAAAGAGCACGTGCGGTGCTAAAGTTAGCCGCCAGATGGTAAATTTTCCGAAAGATTGTAATGTAATGAAATGTAGGTAATGATGATGATGATAATGACGATGACGATGACGATGACGATAACGATAACGATGACGATGATGATGATGAATATTATTTATATCATATATACGTCAGCCAAGATGTCAGATGTTACATATCAAATGCGACTACTGTAATGGTCGCTCGTTTTTTTACCATTGATATGCTCACAGAAATAATTATTTTGGTAATACCGTAAGACTACCGTGACTGTACCCACACGAAGATGCAGATCATCGCACATACACAAAACACTAATCTTATTCGTTGAAAAGTCAACAATGAGGCGGGCCGGTATTACTTTCTTGTTAACATGTGTTACTGTACTGCTCACGCGCCGGTTAAACTGGGTCATTGGAGTTTCACGGCACAAAAGGTGCATAATATAGCCTTTTAGAAGATTTTACTGTCAAATATGGATGCTTGAAGAAAAATAGACCACATCTTTTATGAGTCACTATCATTACACCTACATTAAGTTAGGTTAAACGAGGCGCATACTTCAAGGGACTACTTACTACTCATGAAAATTAACTATTTTCATTATGGACCAACTCTGAAATATATGAAAACAAAAAATCTGCTGTTCCATACTTTTTAACCGTGTTAGTATTGCACTTTTTTATGAAACAGAGGTTTTTTTTTTTTTATTCAGCGTTGGTCCCATTGTACAAGTTTTTTATTTTAAGGAGTATTAAACTCTCTTAGTGCATGTCCCTCCCTCGTTGACCGAACACACTGGTAAAGGTTTCCCTCAATTCTTTTTATTTCTCGCTGTTATAGCCCGTCGTTTTCTTATCCTTGATAAGACAGTCTAGTTCATCTCGCAATTATCTACTGAACTTGCTTAAATCTCTGTCCATAGTTGCTATAAAGGTGAAAAACAACATCCTTCCTTTGCTAATCATTACGTTCTATGATTCACAAAGTTTTCCGATCCAGATGCAGGCTAAAAGTGCCTAGTCAGAATTCATAATATTCATTCAGAAGTCCAAAATAAATACCTGCACATATACTTAAATCTAAATTGCTAAATCAATGAAAATGTCTTAGAAATCTGGACCTAAATTCATGATTTCGGTCCGGAATCCTTTAAAGAGACTCCTGATGTGCGCATACAGATTATTAATAAACTAATTTGCCTCCGTTGAATCATGTGTCTCGCTTGGTATGATTGGCAGGTAGCCCTGATGTTGTCTTTTACGATTAGTCTATTTGCTATTGGGCCATTAAATTGACAGACCACTATTGGCTGAGGAGTTACGGCTGAATGAAGATCGCCATACGTCCCAACTATTTAAGCCCTTACATTAATGAAAGCCATAAAAAGAAGAACATCTTCTATTTCAAAACATAGTTTCCAATGAAGAAGAAAACGTTAAAGCTCCATAGTCACTCTTTTATAAACTTGCAACCGAATTGATCATATATGAAAAGCAAAAACAGTAAGGATTAAAACGGAACGAAGACTGATAAGAAAATCCTTGTAAGAGAAAAACGAAAAAGTGAACCAGAATTACCAAAGTCAGGAGCGCAAACTATTTTGAGTAACACAAGTAGCTATGTAAGTCACAAAATAAAATGATTCAACCGAAACGTGAAGGCAGATCGTAAAATTTATCGCGAATTCCGATTTGTGGCCATTTGTGTGTTGGCGACGTTTAAGAGGCACGCGTATGGTTTTACTTCTTTACGTTTCGGTGACGGTGTAAATGTATTCGATTATTCGTTTGTCGTAACTTGGATTTGGTGTAATTGTGAAAGATGTTATTATTTTAATCTTATGAATGTAATCGGATGGAATCATAGTAACAAAATAATTGTTTGATGATCTAACAGAAATCTCAAGTGTCCTACTGTGACTAAACATAACATATCCTCAAATTGAAACAGTATCGCGGAACAAAAGAAATGTCGGGCCATGTCAATAGATCAAAGCTAGTCGACCATCTATAATGGGCACTGCGCAGCTGCCAAAACTTTTGCTAAAAAATGAGGGACACAAATAGTACACGACACTTCTAATTACCGAAGTTTAGCTTCCCTTCGCTTATTTCTGGCTATGACGTCACGGGGTCAGTGAACTTTCGTTATCTTAAGTATGGATATTGGTAAAAGGTTTCATGTTTCTTGGAAAACGAGAAAACGTGCTTTCCGATAACTGTAATCTGTTTTGAAGTTGCGACTCTGAGTAAAATAGTATCTTTGAGCACCAATCATCAGGCTAGATAGTGGTCGATAGCATGAATTTTAGGAAACCTTCGAGTACGAAACATAATTATAGATATAAAGGCAGAAGGATTGAGATAAAGAGTGACCTATTACGGTAAGGACTAAATGATTTAATAAATGTAGAGAAGAGTGAACAGTTTGAGTTGAGTCCATACTATAATTGACAATAGTATTGGCATGACCTAGTACAGTTGTTGATATCAGTTTATATAATTCCTAGATGTTTGCACGAAAAAGGTCTATTAAAATACTGCACATAGTTAAAGTATACGAGTATGTACGCCAATTTTCAACATTCCAAAAATTCAACATTGACCCCATTGAGCTGATTTGACAACGAAGAGAGCTATAATACATTGGATCTATATCAGGAAAATATAACAAAAAAATGATGATTCCAACAGCATACTTGACCCGTATCCAAGTCACAAAACCCAATTTCAAATCCTACTAATAAAAATAAATTACAATAACACTCAAAGATGCTCAAAAACAGGTTACGAATCAAAATAGCCGGCGAACGTTAGACCGAAAACCAGAAGTGGTAGCGACAACGGACAATGCATAACTTCGGTCTGTGTACAGAATTAGCATCGATATTTTGCGAGCGCGCAGCATCGAAACCACAAACACATGAAGACCAGAAGACTCACTCTATTCAACATAGAATAACGAACTCTGAAACACACTGAAGGCATAGCATAGAGAAATCAGAGTATTCACGCCGCAAATTGCCCGATTTCGCACACCGTTCGCAGTTTTTCGTGCTTTGACGTGCCCTGTTAATCAAATGGGCCTACTGTCATTTCTTATTCTGTGATCGGAACTATTCTAGAGTAGATCATGAGTTCACCCTCTCCCGGTTCGGTTCATTGAGTAAAACATTTTGTTACGTAAGTTTTAGCGCCTGTATAGTAACCGAACAGAAACACTTGCGGAATTTTTAGTATTGGTCAGGTTTTTTGATTATCTTTTAACGTTTTGAGGATGGATTCAACTTTTTTTTACTTGTTTTTATGTTAGCTAACTGTGTGTATGTGTGCTTTTAGTCCGTTACTGAGTTTTTTCTTTCTAATGCATCTAGTTTTATATTTTTTATGTTATATTCTGTGTTCGTTTTCAAGGACGATGCCGCGATTGTGGGAATGGTTTTAATGTTTATATTCAACTAGCTGCGCCCCGCGGTTTCATCCGCGTAAGTCTCGATCCCATGGGAATATCGGGATAAAAAGTATGTTATGTTCTATTCCAGGTCATGGTCTACCCGTGTGCCAAATGCCATTTAAATCCGTTGAGCCGTTTTAGCGTGAAAGCGTAACAAACAAAGAAACTCAGTTTCGCATTTATAACATTACTAGCTTCCGCCCGCGGCTTCGCCCACATGGTATGTCGATAAAAAGTATGTCCTTTCTCAGGTTCTAGACTATCTGTGTACGAAATTTCGTTTAAATCGGTTTAGTAGTTTTGGCGTGAAAGCGCGACAGACAGACAGAGTTACTTTCGAATTTATAATATTAGTAAGGATAAGTTAGTTAGATCTTTTTGCTCTGATAATTCTTTATAACAGTTGAAAGCTAGTGCTAGTAAAAAAAAAATTGGTCTCTTCGTGGGCGGTGATCTAATGTTTACACATGCGTTAGATAAATAGATAAACTATGCCAAAAGTAAAACTGAAATTCAGAAATTACGCTGAATTGTCTAGGCTTAAAATAATTGGCGTCTAGATTTGTGGTGGAGCACCGAACTGAATCTGTTAAATGGTTTTGCGTGCGTAAGTTTTAAATATATTTTCTTTGAATATAAACACTTTTATTGAAATACCTTTACGCTTTCTTGGAGAAGGGATTCGTTATTAATATTGTATAATATTAAAGCATGAAAATTTTGATTCTGTTTGACTACCTATTATGCTATAGTGTAGATCAGGGGTCACCAATTAGTCGTAGTAGCTCGGAGTCCGTTTTAAGAAATTAAATGGCCATCGCGGTCCGCACAACATTTTATAGAAAAAAATATTTATTAAATTAAAATTAATATTAAAAAATCTAAATTGTTTATTTCTCACCACTAAGGAAAATTAAAATTTTTAGGAACCTAATTTCGACACAATACCAAGCAATATTTTATATATAAGTATAAATAAAATTGTGGTGGCTGTGATAGTTGCCAAGAAATTATGACGCTATCTCCTGAACTAGGTGGTAACCTGTATCTCAGGGGGTAGTGTTCAGCCATGAGTTATACAATATTTACCGAGTGCCACTACTATTTAGATGATTCAGTATTGAAAGTATGTGTCTGAAGATGTGGTGTGTGAAAAAGTAGGTAAGCGATGTGAGGTGTACACGGTGTATTAAACAAATGTAATTACAGAAATAACAAAGGTATTTTTTTTACATATCAATGAGAAAAATGACATTTTTTGTTGCGGACTATCTGTCTGAAGTTTAGAATAAAATTGGTGCAAGCGATGGACATTAAATCCTGGAGATGTTCATCAGTAAGTCGAGATCGTTTATTCTTAATGAAGTTCATCTTCGAAAATGCTGCTTCACAAATATATGTTGACCCAAACAAAGTAAGAAGTTTCAAAGCAAATTTTTGTAGTTCTGGATATTTATTACCACACACAAATTTTATCCAGTTCTCTTCACTGGAAACTTCCGCATGTTTATGTTTTAAAACGGTGTTTTCTTGGAACTCGATCATTTCCATCTGCAGAGTAGCTTTATCACTCCAGAAAACTATTGCAGCAATTGCATAGCGGGGGATACATTTTTATTAAATGACGTACTCTGTAGTGCAAGTTGCTGTGTTCTCGCGGTACACAAAATGGGTCGGCGCGGTCCGGATCCGGACCGCGGTCCGCCATTTGGTGACCCCTGGTGTAGATAGTGTAGGTAACCTTAGTGGCTTGTTCAAACTTAATAATTAAATGCTAAACCA
This sequence comes from Lithophane leautieri, assembly GCA_949152455.1. Classification (NCBI taxonomy): domain Eukaryota; kingdom Metazoa; phylum Arthropoda; class Insecta; order Lepidoptera; family Noctuidae; genus Lithophane; species Lithophane leautieri. The sequence continues at coordinate 3,049,902 of OX424479.1, read as the reverse complement.
GTTCTTTAATATAATGCTTCGTCTATGTTTTTTATTTTCTACAAGTATCATGACTACCTTTCCTTATATCGTCACTAGCATTGTAGAAATTGTATTTTCCTTGAACAATAAGACATATGCTATATATGTGGCTTCTTGTTTTTGACTGCTTCATATGGTTGAATAGTTTTCATATGTGAAGAGTGAGCTGATGAAATATTAGGACTTTCAAAGGATCCATGTCGATTTTGCTGGGTCGATTAAGCGTTATTCCTTATTTATAGAGGATGCTTTTACAAAATGGATGGATGTTATGGAAACAAGAGGCCACATGTATAGCAACATAGTTTTAAGGTTCGTTATCACACCTCGTCCAACTGTACCACATTTGATGCAGATTGCAACTGCAAACAACCCTGACAGGTGCATCTATCATCTTCATCAGATAACCCGTTTCCCACACTCTACGAGATAAGGAAATAATTTATACGTGTAATCAAAATGTTTACACCTATTTTTTATTTAATTTTTACACCTTTTATGGTGTTATTGTGGATAAATACAGTTAATCTTTGTGAATTTGAATTACCTACTTAACTTTTTTTATAATCAAATATTTATGCCATTTAATCTTCCATAACAATCAGTGAAATGGTCTGGCAGTGTTATAATCTTTGTGACAATGTTTCGTAGAATTTAGGTTGTAATGTACTTATTAGTATTTTCATAGAGACTGTTTTTGTCAAAAATAACAACGTTGTTCACTTACTGAAATCTATAATAGAAAACGATACACACATACACCTTCCATATTATTATTCCTTACATATTATAAAACAAAGTCCCCCGCCACGTCTGTCTGTCGTCCTGTACGCGGTAAACTCAAAAACTGCTGCACCGATTTTCATGCTGTTTTCATCAATGGATAGAGTGGTTCTCGAGTAAGGTTTTATTATATAATAACCGACATCCATGCGGGCGAAGTCGCGAGCACCAGCTAGTTTTTTATAAAAATAGATAGTATACTTTTACGATAATAAAAAATGGAAGTGTTTCTTAATAATATTTCGCTAAAAATAAAAGAAGCTTGAATGATATTTAATACACATCTAGATTGCTAAACAATACTTTCAAGCTAGCTGACAAGAGCGGGCCTAGATTGTTTGCCTAGATTTTGACGAGGTTATAGACCCTGTGGACATACCTAGATACCTACTCAGTTTATTTTGCTTTATCATTGACGATATAGTAGTATACTACGAGCCAAATTACTGTTGGATTAAATGAGTAATGCAGTTGTGCTTTTGAATAGTGAATCCGGTTTTAACTTTATTAGCAGGAAAAACGTGCTTCAATAATTTAATGCGTCCAACTTATAATTGAATTGAAAACAAATAGTGATGAAAAAAGTGTGGTTTTTAATATTCATTGGCATACTGCTATGCCCTCAAAATTTTCTGGATAAGATAAGATTTTCTTGGAATCAGACTATAACAACAAATTGATTACAGTTAGTTTGGTAAGTGCCATGTACAGTCACGGACCTTAATTGATGAGCCACTTGGCACTGTTCGTATTTTAGCCGTGTAATGCAAATCGGTCTTAGTCGGTTATACTCGTACATCTAGACACGGAAAGTCATGTCTTCATGTTATAGTAGAAGAAAATTATATTTCATATATTTACCGGTTGACTAACCTGAGAGCCAGAACTACAAACTTGACAGCAGAGTGACTACCCAAACTCAACCAATTGCAGGTCTAGCAACCGTAACCTAGCGACGATTGTTTTAGCGTAGCCATAGTAACGTTAGCGTACGGAGAAATTTTAATTAGTCATTTCGACAAATTCTAAAATAACATCTCTGACATCGAAATGATGAATTAATGCATGCTAATAGTCATATTATTCAGTTGGAAAAAGAAAAAGAATGTACTCAGGTTAAAGAAACTAACCACTTATATAACGAATTATTAAATAGTAATTGTAACCCTCATTCCATAATCACTATTGACCTTACTGAAGATTCCTTACTGAAACAGAATTATAGTTATCAAGTTAGCCATAGGAAAATTAAAAAATATGTAAAATTGAATAGAATAATTAAAAAATGTAATCGAATTAGAAAACAACAACAACACTTTTCTAAAAATATTCCACTAAGAAAAGAACGTGTTGATTTACTTAATAAATTAAATAATTATCAAATCAAATTAGAAGACAGCAAAAATATCTATGAAATTGATACGCAGCGCTTACAGTCTGATATACAGTTACTTGAGGGAAGACTTAGTTCCCTTTACATTAAATATGTGGGCTCTCAGAATCAAATTAAAGAACATATTCTTGCTGCAAATGAGTTAGTTATGTGTCAGTGTACTTGTCAGAATGTTTTAAACCCTGAAGCTGTCCAATCTGAGGCAACGGAGGACCCGTCCCAGACTGAAAGTTTATCTGATATAATACAAGATCTATCTCAAGTGGTACAGCCTGAAATTGGTAGTTCTCCATCATTCAGTAGTCATGATTGTTATCATTCAATTATGTTCTCAGATAGTATAGGAAGAGGTTTAGGTAAATTAATTAGTAATAACCTGAGTTATTCTACTCAAAATTATTGTATGCCAGGGTCTACCTACAAACAAATAATGGCATCTGTAACAGGAAATGTGTTCAACCCTAAAACCAGCATTACTGTATTTGTAGGTAATAGTTCTAGAGTCAGAAAAGAAGAAATAACTGACTGTGTAGTTGAGTTGTTAAAGTTAAATTGTAGTAAAATAATATTGTGTGCATTCCCATATTTTGAAAAATTGACAAATAGACAAAACAATTATATTCATATGCTTAATAAGCATATGCACTTCTTAGTTAGCCATTATAGTGACAAGCTTGTATTTCTTGACACCAACACTTTTGTGGAAACTTTAAAGTCGACTAGGGGTACTGTGTATCTGCCTGTTAATTTTAGACACATAATAGCAAGGCTATTAGCTTATTATATAAACTCAGACATAAATAGTATGTCAAAGTCTTGTGTTATTAACACCACAATGATTAGTAATAATACTAATAATAAGGTGATGAACCAGAATGAATGTAGCTCAAATGCTATAGATATTTTTACAAATTGTACGAAGGAGTCTCCATGTCCCTCACTGACTATGAGCTCACTGCCTGGTGATGACATTGAAGTCTTGGGGTTAACTCCGGATAGTCATTTAAACTAGTTTGTAAGACAACAGAAGGTACCAGTAAGAATACTCTTATAACTAACAACAACAAGGTGTCTTCTTGCTCTAAAATAAGTAATTATCAAAAAGGAGATCAGCAGAACGCCTTGAAATTATTTCATCAAAATATTCAAGGTATTTCTTCCAAATTATTAGAAATTGAAATGTTTTTAGAAAAAACACAGTTTGAGATTGTTTGTTTTACTGAACATTGGTTAAAGGATTATCAAATGCTGATTAATTATAAGAACTATAGTGTGGTCAGTTGTTTTAACCGTAAATCCATGCTACGTGGAGGTTCTCTGATCTTTATAAAAAATTGTTTAAAATCTAAGCAACGTAATGACATAGTTAGTTTATCAATTGAACATTGCATCGAACTGTCTTGTGTTGAGCTGGATAAGCATGTTGTAGTGTGCGTGTACAGACCCCCTAATTATCAGAACTTTTCCTTATTTGAGTCAATAATGGAAGATGTCCTAGCGAAACTTACATCCAGTAACAAAGCCGCAATTATTTGTGGTGATTTTAATACTAATATTCTGGAAAATAATTCAAATAGCTGTAGAATATTAAGCCTTTTTAAATCGTTCAATTTATCGAATGTTTTTACAGAACCGACTAGAGTAACTCCAACTTCTGCTACTTGTATCGATAATGTCTTTTGCGATTGTGATTATTTAGATAAAGCCATCGTAAATTTTTTGCCGTCTGATCATAGTGGACAAACGGTAACTTTTAAGTTTAAAACACCTATGCAAAAAGGGCAAATACAATTTAGACCAATAACAACAGGCAAATTAAATAGATTCAATAGTACCCTAAATAATAAGTTAAATGCTCTGGGCCAGAATATGGCCGATGCAAATAAATTGTATGAGCATTTCTTTTCAGTAGTGCACACTGAATTCAATAAAACTTTTGAAAAGAAAACAAAAAATATTTCCCCTAATTTTATTTTTAGTGACTGGGCAACAAGAGGTATTAGGATAAGCAGGGAAAGACTGTTCGAGCTGTATGGCCTTAAGCCTTACATTAACACTGGAACTTTCAATAAGTATGTTGCTACATATTCTAAAATTTTTCGAAATACCTGTAAGATAGCTAAAGCCCTGTTTATTAGCAACAAGATCAAATCAGCAGAAAATAAAATAAAATCAGTCTGGAAAGTTATAAATAGTGAAACTAATAAGAATAAAATACGAAACACTGATTACACATTGGAGACTTCACGTGGTGCCATCAGCTCTAATTTAGAAGTAGCTCAAGAATTTGTACACTTCTTTACTAATATACCAGTTAAAACGACGGAAGTTTTAAACTCATCACCCAATGTCTCAATTAATTTATTAAGAGCGAACGTTCCAGGCTGCCCGGTTGAATTTCAATTTAAACATATAAACCCTATTATAGTTATAAAAGCTTTTCGGCAAATCAAAATAAAATTAACCGAAGATCTATGGGGATTATCTATCAAAGTTTGTACATCCATAATCGAGACTATAGCACCATACTTAGCTTTAATATTTAATTTATGTGTGGATCAAGGAGTCTTTCCGGATTTAATGAAATACAGTAAGGTTATACCACTTTTTAAATCTGGGGACAGTAAAGACACCAACAACTATAGACCAGTATCTGTTTTGCCGGTGTTCAGCAAGGTCTTCGAAAAGGTAATGCTCAATCAAATGCTTAATCATTTTAACACCAACCAAATCTTACACGAACAGCAATATGGTTTCACCAAAGGACGTTGTACGACTGACGCCGGTGTCACCTTACTTAAACACATTTTTACAGCGTGGGAGGGGGCCCAAGATGCCATAGGAATCTTTTGTGACCTCTCCAAGGCATTTGACTGCGTAAATCACAAAACCTTACTCTTGAAACTTGAGCATTACGGACTAGGTAAACTTGCGCTCAGTTTAGTAAAATCTTATTTAAATGATAGACAACAGCAAGTTCAAATAAATGGTGTCAATTCACTCGGTTTAAAAGTAAAAATGGGTGTTCCACAAGGCTCGATATTGGGTCCTTTCCTCTTTTTAGTATATATTAATGATCTACCCCATTTATTAAAAAACCAACCACAAATGGTGTTATTTGCTGACGATACTTCTTTAATTTTTAAGATAAATAGACGTGCATTAAATCTTGACGACGTAAATAACGCCCTACTGCAGGTCCAAAATTGGTTCACTGCTAATAATCTAATATTAAATGGGAAAAAAACGAAATGCATAAGATTTTCTTTACCGAATGTTAAAAGTAGTGATTGTGACATAGTATTGAATGGGGAGAAACTAGAATTCGTCGATAAAACTGTTTTCCTGGGGATCACACTCGACTCAAGGCTGCAATGGGGTCCTCATTTAACATCTCTTGCAGGACGGCTAAGTTCAGCAGCATACGCTGTGAGGAAAATCCGTCAATTCACTGATGTAGATACCGCGAGGCTAGTCTATTTTAGTTACTTTCATAGTATCATGTCTTACGGTATTTTACTATGGGGACGGGCTGCTGATATCGATTCTATTTTTATTCTGCAGAAAAGAGCGATCAGAGCAATATATGGCCTCCGCAGGCGCGATTCTCTACGGGAACTGTTTAAAGATATTAACATCATGACGGTACCTTGTCAATATATCTATGAAAACATCATGTACGTAAGGAAAAATCTAAGTCTTTTCAGTAAAAGAGGTGAAAGACACAATTATAGGACTAGAAGTAGGGACCAATTAGTTCAACCGGGCTTCAGACTGGCTAAAGTAGACTCATCTTTCATGGGGTACTGTTTAAAATGTTATAATAAAATACCTCCCCACATACTCCAACTGAATGAAACAAAATTTAAATCTTATATAAAACGCACACTATGCCGCCAAGCATATTATAAATTAGGGGATTACATTACGGATAAAAATGCTTGGCTCAGCGCTGGTCCAGCTCCACAGGGCGCATAAACTAATTTATTAGCATTCGAAATAATTGTTGGAGCTGTTGAAGATTGTAAAAACTATAATTATTTACATTGTATAAATTCAATCTCCTAGTTTTGTATAACTGCATAGCACATGTGTGTGAGCACTATGTACTTACCTAAGTACTTTAAAGCTACCATTTACTAGGTACGTCTTTCATTGACTTGAATGTGCCCTGGCGACTGAGAGTATGTCATGCTCACTTTAATGTCTCGCTGGTGGTGGCGTGTGTGTTGGATCATTAAGTTCCCTTCAAAATGGTTGAGCTGAATGGTGCTGATCCATGCGTCATGTTCGTGAACGGGCGCCATCAGTAGGGACTGGTCATCTCTTAGCTGCCACGGCTTATTTTAATTTATTTTAATTTTTGAATTGTTTTGTTTCTTTTTTATCTTTTTACGGACGGACATTGTTCTCACATGTATAATTTCAACATGAATGATGTAACCAATATATTGTAATAATATTCTGATTCAAAAGAGTGTCCGTGGAGTTTCTTGCCCGTTCTTCTCCATAGGAACCTACGCTTTGGAATGGGCAACTAGCTTCATCTTTCTAACTGACCGACCCCTTGACAATTCAAAAGTGCCTGTAATTGGTTTATTTGAAATAAATGCTTTGAGTTTGAGTTTGAGTTCGACATTTCAACTGTCACTGTCTTCGGATAGGTTTTCAGAATTATCGAGTTAATGAGCTCCGATTCAAAAGAGGTCAGTATCAAATATATTGGATAAACATTGTATTTATTTATCATTGAGAACTCATTAGTCAACCCCTATGGACAACACAATTTCCGATTACTAGCAATTTATCATCTTGTTTACGAGCATGCGATTTAAGTTCGTGTTTAATCGTGTAATCTCGTGAATGTATGAAACTGCAAAATTGGAAAGTTTGAAAGTAGCTCATCAATTAAAGTCCGTGACTGTACATGTTACGAATTAAAAATAACAACAGACGACTTGAAACTTAAGGCTGAGGGAATCGAAAAAAAATAAAAAAAGGCGATGAAGACTAGTGGAAGCATGCGATCTTTGTGACGCAAACATTCGTACTCCCGATTATATTATTTATAGTAAGAGGTAAAGCTAACCGTCGGAAGAATTTCTTACTTGGTCGGCCATGATCCAAGCAGGTGTAAACTAAAACAAACCATACAGGAACGCCAAACAAACACTATCGGTAGTAAAAATAAACTTAAAACTAAAAACATTGTTACCAGACGGTTTCTTACGCGTTAGTCTTCAAATAATAATGTTTAGAAGATAATCGTTTAATGTATGATATATAGGTTCAATAAAAGGTCTCATATTATATAAATTCAATATCAAAGAATAACATAACTTTCATGCAAATATATTCTGAAGAACCGAATTATTTACCAAAACATCGAATTTAGAATCATTTTCCTGGTCTTTTTCAAACTATTCTGAGTTTAGTTCTTTTTAGAGAAATTTTTAAGCGTTTGCATTATTTATTACGCAAATGCTCAAAATAATAGTATATGTACGTCAAAAATAAAATATAGTAGGTATGTACCTACATAGATCTCTGCTTACTGTCTGTCATAGCTAGACGGAGCAACGCGCAATTGTAAATTGGAGCACGCGGTTTTAATACTGGGAAAATCTGTAGTCTCATCTTCATCACTCCTCTAATTGTTTCAATAAACTTCTATAGAACTTGTCACTTTTGAAATAAATGTAATTGTAGTTTATAAGTGCGTTGTACTAGACCAAAACGATAACTAATTGTTCTCATTTTCGCCAATTTAATGCGTAGCCACGTGTTTCAAATGCTTTAATAAAAACTTTTTACGATCGTCACTTAAATTTAGTATCGTTATATGTCCAAAATGTTGTACAGATGTGTCTAGTTACTTGTACATAATACTAGTTCTAATGAAACTAGAACCTCCTGAATCCCACGGGAATTAGCTTCCTTTTGATATATTGGTGTCACCTTTCAGTCTCTATTAAGTCTTCTTGATATGTGGTTCATTGTCAAGAATAATGGAAGTTGTTATAGGTACGGTATTTATTGTATTGTCTTCATACAAAAATAGCTTCTCTAGCTTCGTTTACTATCTAATTTCCTTAACATAAATCGTGAATAGTCGTGACCTCTGTCTTCTAATGAAATGGAGTCTTCAAAATTAGTGGTTTTATGTCTATTTTAACGGATTTAAAAAGATTTAAACTTTGATATTTCGAAAGTCTTCCGGATTCGTAACATTCCCACAAAAAATAGTTAACTGAAGATTTATATTTTAGTTTTGAAACATTTCACTAACTGTAGAATTAAATACTGACGTCAAAATGTACAAAAATAACTAACAGTTGAAAAGGTCAATGGAATCACACTTTTGACGTTCTTTATAGTTAGTGAAAGACGAATCATGAATATTAAATAGCAGTATTAATTTACTTTCACATTGATGAAAATTATATCAATTGTTTCGTGTTACCTATAGTCTGTTTTTTAATCTCGTAGATTATGACATTTTAAGTGATTGTTGTTTGTTTTTTTTTTCAATTTGTAATTTGGCATTTGCACCTGTCAAATTAGTCTACGATATTAAAAAACAGACTTTAATTCAATCATTTCTGAATTACTTTGGCCTTTTTCAGTTTATTGAACGAACTATTCATTATTTTAGTAAATCTGGTAGACTTTAGAATTAGAGTGATAATTATTATCTTTTCCAACATGATTACTACAGATTAGCGATTGCATTGTGTAATTATTATTGCTAATGTGATCAATGATACTACTTCAATGTACTGGTAACCTATTTTAATAAGCATCCTGAACTTTGCCGCCTTCTAAATCCGTCGTAAACAGCTTTCAAATTAAAATTATTATTAACTGCGTTTGTAATGTCACTGCCAGAAACTGTCGGCTTCAGGCAGTTTATAGCATTCTTTATTTGGCCGCTTGGGAAAAGATAAATTGGATTGTAAACTTCTTTAGAAAAGCTTGCATTATTTAGATATCATAATAAATCTTCCAGAAGAAAACTAGTGACGTCGAACTTCGCTATGCACTCAAACGTCGAATGAAATACGTTCATCTATAAATTTTAATTCATCTTAGTGAAAGAAAATCGCTGTCAATTTAAGTGTTATTCAAATAAGCTGATATATTACGAGTTTTTATTGAAATTCTTTTAGTATTTTATTTGTTTTGCGCGGTTGAGTCACACGCTATAATTGGACAGTTAGTGTCAAATAGTTACTTTGATGAACCGCTATGAATGGCCGTCTTTCTTTTGTTAGCTCAAAACATTGCTCAAAGCTGTTTACAAGGAATTACCTACTTTTATCTCTAGAAAAAATTCGGTCCACGATGTATTGTTTTATCTGCTTGCAGAGCACGTTGTAAAACTATACCCGTAACTAGTAGCTTCCAATTCCTGTCAAATCAAACCTTGCTTAGTCAAAATACTTGTACCAAAACTGTACAAAATGAAATAACATAATTTACCAAAGAATTCCTTCGCTTGTATCATAAAACTATACAAATAAATTCATCTTGTGTTTACCAGTTTGTATTTATTCTGCCATCCCTAATGCAAGCTATATGAGAGCAGTTTATTCTGCTAATAGATGCTTGGGAATTTTCAGATGCCGGCCAAATAGGGCTTTCGCTACTCATATTTAGGTTGGTACTCGTACTGTATGTAAAAAAAACTCTAAAATTATTGTGAAGTATGCAAGATTGAAAACGTAACATAATATTATCGTTTCACGCATACATTGTTTGTTATCGTAGATCATGCGTATGGGTCGCGGATTTTAGAACAGATAATAAACCTACATTAAATATTACAGTGATAAGAACGATTAGTATCATTGTTGTTCAAAGAAATTATCTTTCTTTATCCTAGGAATCGGCTTTGTAACAAACGTAAAAATATAAGTATTAGTCGTATGACTAATACTGGATACAAAATGCATAAAAACGAAAATAAAACAATTTTTTCTCTTGAAATATTATGTGATCTAGATCGGAGGTTTTAAGGGAAGACAAAAAACATAAAAGTGCTAAGACTTTTATTAAATTAACGTATTTAGTAAACGAATCTAGGTTTTTTTTTTTTAATTTCGTTTAATTCACCATTTTCTCTTATTAGGAAAATACTTACTCATTAATCCATTGTTTCACTATAAATCAAAACCCGTTACTTTGCACTACTTCCCACATTAAACTGATAATAAAATGCTCATTTTTTATTGCCGTACCAGCCCTAGCTAAGCGATGAAACGCATCTTCACTTAGCTAAGCGCTACCATTAGCATCAGATTCAGTTTTACGAGTAACGAGTGACATCGTAACCATAAACGAATAGTTTACTGTGTGAGACACTGAAAACAATAAAAATGGTGACAAACGCCTTTTGAATTAATTTTGTGTTGATTACTACACTAAGCAGCTTTTATTGTAATGATAGTAACTTCGAATTTTTTATGGGATATTTAGTGTAGTGTAGTTCAACATACAAAGTGAAAAAATTTGTTTCATTTCATTTCATTTATTTATTTTGTGAAACATAGGTAATTACAGGTGTTTTCGGATATAAATGTCTATTGTACAAACCATGTCCCGCCGATAGGCATACAAAAGATTAATATGAACAATGTCAAAGTTACATAAGGATGTCAAATTATACAATTGTTATATTATTATAGGGAAAATGTCATGAAAAATAGGAAAAGATAAAAAATACATAACGTCAAAAGATTGCAAAACACAAACACAAAATTACAGTTAAAAAATATAAAATTTTAAAAATTGATCAAAATTTGTCATCCAGATACTCCTTGACTGAATAATATACCTTGTCATTTAGTAGCTTAAAAATATTACTTTTGAATTCGTTATAATTCTTCCTATTTCTAATATGACAAGGTAATTTGTTATACAATATTGGTGCCATTGCATAGACACTTTTATAAGCAAAAACAGTTCTGGTGGTTATTGTTTTTAACTTATCTGAGCGACGTTGACTTTCTACATGATTAAACGGATGTACATTGGTTTTTACAAACATCAAAACCTCATAAATATACAGCGATGGTACTGTCAGAACATTTAAATCCTTAAAGTATGGCTTACATGTATCTGTTGTTCTTAATTTGCAGATGGCTCGGATGCATCTTTTTTGTGCCAAAAGTACGGAGGATATATTTGTAGCATTACCCCAAAACATGAGTCCATACCTTAATGTGGAGGCTACATACCCATGGTATGCCGTTAGAAGGGCAGTTTTGTTTGCAACTTTACCTAACATATAAAGGGCATAAGAAAACCGGTAAAGTCTCAAACAAACACTATCAATTTGTGTTTTCCATGTCATATCATTGTCAATGTGCAATCCTAAAAACTTTGTAGTGTTCGTTTCTAGTACTGTGTCTCCTTTGTATCCGATTTGGTATTGTGTTGGTAGTTCAAGAGAACGCTTTGACAAGTGAACTAAAAAATTTTTTGCTAAAGTTACTTCGGAACTGTTATGGGATATTTTATTGTTGTGTAGTTCACATACAAGGTGTACTAATCAGTTCAAGAGAATACTTTGACAAGTGAACTAATAAAATTTCTTTGCTAGCCGCGATTTTAGTTTGTCAGTAATTATTTCTGTAACAGTTTTATGAGAGTAGATAGAGCCGGCATTATGTTTGGGCAGAGTAAATCTTTACGAACTGACGAAATAGTTTAGTTTATATCAATGTATCAAAAAATCGTAACTACAGTGCTTTAGAAATCTGTTAGCAATGTCGCGATAAATTATTGACATTCAAAGAAAATGTTTAGGCTAGCAAATAAACCAATGTAGTAAAACGTAAAATACTTAGAACTTAAAGATCCAAATAAACGAATTAACCATAGTGAACTAAAAAATAAACATGGTGAACTAAAAATTTATCATGATGAACTAAAAATTAATCATGGTGAACTAAAAATTAATCACAGTAAACTAAAAATTAATCATGGTGAACTAATAGAATATAACCAAAACTTATTTCTGCGGCTCCCATAGCAATTATAAAAGTGATAGTAATAGTAGATGAATCTTTTTTATGCATGTTTCATTTCGTAATATAGACACATTACGGAAGATTGGTTAAAGATTTCGTTTTACTACTGTACAGTTAGAAATGTCATAATATTTAGTAATTGTGAGTAATAAAATAACTTCGCTGGATGTTGTAAAACAAAATTCCGGCACGTATGTATGTTTGAACTTATCTTACGTGCAGGTCCATATTTTAGTTATAATTGGTTGTGAACTAGTTATAACGACTTTAGATCGAAAACGTAATTTAGTAGAGCTAAGCTTCTAAAGCGGAGATGAGAGTTGTCTCGTAAACAATCAATCCTAACTAATATTATAAATGCGAAAGTGAGTTTGTTTGTTCGTTACGCTTTCACACTAAAACGGCTGAACGGATTTGGATGAAATTTGGCACATGGGTAGACCTTGACCTGGAGAAGGACATAGGCTACTTTTCATCCTGGATTGCAGATGAAATCGTGGGCAACAGCTAGTAGGTTATAAAGCTAAACAAAAAAAATAAAAAATTAAACTTTTTACAAAAAAAAATCAACCGACTTCCAAAAAAAACACAAAAAAGTGAAAAATAACTTTAATTTCGGAAGTCGGTGTCTTTGCTTTTCAATTTTCGTTTTTTGCCAACTTTTTTTTTTGTAATTTTTTTTTTTTCACTTTTTAGTTGTGGTACCTTCCCCACTCAAATTCTAATACCACTACCTGCTATGTAAATAACAGTGACTGTGTTAAATAAGATGTCGTCTACATATACTAAGTGAGAAAAATACGTAATTATTGAAGCTAACTCAAAAACTACGTAAGCAAAGTTAATAAAATGTATATGGGACAAAACGGGAAGCACCAGCTTTTAAATAAAAAAAGAATCATCAAAATCGGTTCACCCAGTCGAGAGCACTGAGGTAACAAACATTAAAAAAATGCAGACGTATTGATAAAATCCTCCTTTTTTTTAAATCGGTTATAAATACAATTCTCTCCATAACTCAGACTTGTAGAAAATTGGGTATTAAGAAAAAAAAATAGCTCTATAAAAGTCGATACAAAAAAACAAAGAGTTTTAACCAAAGGGGCATCCTTAAACAAAACAAATGAAGAGCTATAAATATCTTGTAAAGTACCTTACAAGACACTTTGTATGCACAGTAGTACAACACGCGGGGTGTCAAGAACATTAATCAATAACAAAATTAGCTGATAATATGCAGTAATAAAACAATTATGTTAGGGTCTAAGACACGTCGGGCATTCTAATTAATTGTCAGACACGTTGTATTGATGATAACGCACTTGACATGTGGGAAAGGGCTACTATTGTTCTCTTGAATATTGTGTACATTACATACAAATTAATTTATACATCTCGACAGTATGACACTGAAAATCTTTGTTCATTTCAATTAAACCGATGTTACGTTTTCGTAGATTTTTTGGCTATGTAGGAAATAGAGATTTACCATCTACTCAGCCTGTTCTCAACTATGTTGGAGGGCTTCCAGTCTAACCTTATGAAATAGATTCCTTCAAATGTTAACAAACATATGAGAAACGTCAATTAGAAGTAAGTAAAGAAGATAAAGGCATGACAGAAGGCTTGTATCCAGACGTTAAAACAAAAAGGTATTTGATATAAATTTCTGTTTAAAATCGCATAACAGCCTCATTTACATCATAACATATAAATAGACAACCCAGATATATAATTACTGATTTAAACACAATTGCGAACGTATAAAGTTGCAGTTCGGATATTTATTTAAATAAAATAATCATTTAGCATTCGGATTTAATTGACATCCAGTAGATTTATTGTGCTAAGATTTTATCACTATAATATACAAGGTGTATACAAACGCGTTTTAGAACACCATATTACATTATTGCTAAAACAAGAGAGTTTTAATTACATATTTCGAAGCAATATCTGAACGCCCGATTTATTTAACAGTATCAACAGATTTCCAACAGTACCACCCGTTGACTTTGATTTTGACTTTGAAGCATAAATCGATGTCAATAAGGTTAAAAAATCAATAACAGTACGCTGGAAAAACACGTGGTTGACTAAATAACACCTGAAAGTGAAAGCTCTAATAATTTGAACTTTAAAAGCACCAAGTTTTTGCTTTGGAATAGGATAGAGCAAAAAAAAACGTATTTATTACGTACAAATCATTAGACCTCTATTTTCCATGAGTATATACATCAATAAATGCAGTAACTGACGTGACTGTCGTGAATTTTAAAACGTTTATTAAGACATCTGCACTGCACAATTCACTGCCTACATAATTATATCGACGACAAGGTTTTACACAATATACTATTAAACATTTTACTGATTACTTTATCTCCAATAAAGTCCATAAAGAAATTTTTAACGAGTAATTAAGAAAACAAACATGTCAATTAGCGACAGGGGGTCTCGAGTAATTTCATAATGCTTATCCTGAACTTACTTATCTTAGAAATCTGTGAGACATACATAGATTGTGATCAGTAATTGAAGACATGACTTATAATTATGGTCAATTCAACCAACATTATTAACTTGCCCGTTGTTCTGGCAGATGAAGTAGGAAGAAGAGCTTTAATAGGCATGAAAGAAAGAAAGAAAGAAAATACATTTATTCAAAACAGACTAAAAGGCACACAATATACATGACATACAGCAGATAACACAATAAAATAAAGAAACAAATTAAAGTATAAAAGTGTAACATTATCAGGGGAGTGTGCCTCAAAAAGGCCCAGTTCAGCAAAAATGCCAGACAACTAGTGCCTGACGCTGGTTTTCAACCGGACCCGAAAGTGTGAGGTGACGGATGCAAATCAGTTTTATAATGTGATGTGCATGTAACTACTGCTATACTATTCGACTACTCTACAGCTTATGATAGATGTAGAAATGCAAAGTACCTACACGATGAAGCGGAAAGTATCAGAATGGTGAACAATTAGACGAAGAGACTGATTTTACAGCATATATCAGAAATATGTGGTCATACTTAAGGATATTGTCAGACCATCTGAACTGAACAACTTTATTCATGAGATTAACATCGTAATCGCTCGAGGAGCTCGTGGCTAAGTTATAACAGCCGCACGGGTCGATCGGTTAAGCTACGCTTGCCGGGGTTGGTCCGTGGATGAGTGACCATCTTTACATACCGAGACTCCTTCGTGCCTCGGAAAGCACGTTAAGCCGTTGGTCTTGGCTGTCATTTGTGGATCTTTAACAGTCGTTACGGGTCGTCAGCAGCCCGAAACTCTGACAACTAGTCTTACCATGGGATATCGTATTGCCCAGTTACTGGGTTGTGGAGGTCAGATAGGCAGTCGCTTCATGTAAAATACTGGTATTCAGCTTCATCCGGTTGGACTGGAAGCCGACCCTAATATAGTTAGGAAAAGGCTAGGCAGATTGATTGATTGAACATCGTAATCGCGAATAAATTATCTGCTGTGCCATACGTTTGGGTCGAGTAGGTATTGATGTGATGGGGCCCGCTAGGCATGGCGGGCTGTCAGCACAATTGGCGGGGTCCACTAGGACCGATGCCTGCCAGGGTTGCGGGAAAGTCCGAAAGGGATACCGGGACCTTGGCAACAGGCAACTGAAGGAACACGGGAGGATTTTAGTCAGTAAAAGTCTGACACGCCCTGCCGCTCCGCCCAGAGCGGGAGAAGAAATTGGATGATTTCCGAAACTCAAAAAAAAAAAAAATGGCGGCTGATGCCAGTCGGGGGTGTGGCGAATGTATAAGTATCTCCTGGGCCCCCGACTCATGGTAGTAGTAGGAACAGTGGAGTTTTAGTCGGTAGGAGTCCAACATAACCCTCCGTTCTCCCAAGACGGTAGATATCCATGAGGATTCCTCTAGGGAAAAAAAAAGGTATTGAAATTTTGTATGGGACAGCTGATTATTTTACCGCAATTACGAGGTTGCTCCCTTGGAAAAAGTAGTTCAGTTTGATGGTCTGTAACATATGCTTAAATATGACCACATAATTCTGATACACGCTAAACAGCGTGTAACAAAAACAATTTCCGATCCGTGAGGGTGTTGTTAGAAATCGTACTGAGAGTCTGTTTATGTGGATTTTATTTGGAATAAAGAAAAAAGAATTGCCGCATTTTTTTTCTTCAATGGGGAATTTCACCGGGTTATGACATGGGGCGCGGGTGGCCGTCGTTTAGCGGCTGTCTTCAAGTCATAACCTATCTCCTGTGTAGAAAATTGGCTAATTTATAATGAAACTGGGGTAATTTTGGTACTAAAAACGTAATTTTTAATTAGTCATAACTTTTTGTGTCTTTTTAGTAATGTTATTGCGGTAACAAGACGGCCCCCTTTCGGATCGGACGGGTTTTTTTTGACTTGCTGTATTATGTACTATTGCAATCAAGTATAAAGTCATCATTAAATTAATGAGCAGCTAAAGAGGATAAATACAAATTAAAATCATTGTACTTTTAACGATTTATAATTAAAAATATTGGTGCTGAATATTATGATGATCTACAAAGGCTACTGACCGCTAATAGTATTGAAATAAGCAATAGAACGGACACATAATTAAAATATAGAAGAATAAAGAAATATTTTAAAGAATAAAATAAGAAAGAATAAAATAAAATAAGAAATATTTACGACTACTAACCATTTGGTGTGTAAATGGTTAGTAGTCTGTATGTTTTCCGGTCCATATATCGATAATTAAATAATATCAGCATTTGAAATTGGTATACAAACGCTTTCTAATGAATAAGTTTTAACTAGAGAAACGACTATGAACCAGGCAAATAGGTCAAGAGATTAACGAGCTTTTGTTGAAGTTAGTTTCGTTTTGAATAACTGATTCTAGGCAGAACTGATAACGAACTACAAGCACCTTGAAAATGTTGTTATAATTGCGCTCTTCAACATTCTAGACATTCCATGGAATATTAGTTTGATTAGATTTATGATCAAGAAATATTTAAACGAACCATGGATGAAGACGAACATTAAATTTTACATCATCATTAGATATATTGTCTTCTCTGAATTATCAGAGAAGACAATATAGACAAGCTGTTACAAATAATCATTTCCTAAATAATGATAATTGAAAACCCGTTCATGAGGTGGTTTATGAGGAAAACGTCAAACAGTAAAAGTCATGTTACTGAAATAATGATGATGAAATTGAAGTCACATAATTTGCTAAGAAGACTTTTGTGTCCAGTACAATACACACAATATTGCCTTTCAATTATGTATTAGATAGATAAAAACTAAAATATTTTTCTAGTTTTAAAACGGTTATTTATGGCCCTTCTACAGTATTTGGAGACATAATTATGTATTCATGAATATTATATCTGACACGGATAAAGTTTAATATCCCAAATAATCTAGTCAGTAAGAAATATTATGTGATAACAAGAAATTCAAACAACGCATTGCTATATTGCGAAGCTCTCTCAAACAACTTATTAAGTTTGACATGAGATCCGTTAAATCATAAACCAGTTCGAACGCTCATAAGCTTTCGATTCGGTAAACATGGTACTATTTGGATTCAGTATTCTAATATCAGTTGACCTAGAAGATTGGACCCTGGACTACTGGATAATCCTACTATGATAACATAGTACTATATATGGTAACCTAGGTCAAGGTCAAAAGAGTCACAAGACACTAAATAGTGCTTCGAAGTCCCAAACAGTGATAAACTTGAAAATGCGCCGAATCAATTATTGTACTGTTGTCAATATTTATATTGGATAACCAGTGTCATTTTAACGGCCAGTGCAATTTCCGTATTCAACTGCGGTTTATAGGTACGAGTACTTACGTAGAAATGATGACATGGCCACTCGTAAGAATGTCAATAGATTTAAACTTTTGCCATGTTAATTGATAACTTCGCATACTACTATCCTTAGCAACAGATTTCTCTAAATCAACTTCGCTATGCAAAAATAAGAAACCGGTTATAACAACAAATCATAGTCTTCGACCGTTACTCTCACCTCGTCTGCCGTATGTCTACCGAACGTGAAAATTTACATATGTCATACATTGCTGTTTTAAATCGAGATGACATTTTCGTGTCCCAAAAAAACGGGGCGTGTATTACAAACCTGTTTGGAAAATCAATAGTGATGAGGTCGGGTGTTAATGCATAGCTTAGCTTCGCTGTGATTTTCGACTATTGGTTACTTTGAACTTTGCTTCATTGACTATATTAATTTGCGCCTTTTGTAACTTTATCCGTCACTTATTAGTTGACCTTGAACAGTTTGTTAACCATTAATGTCTTGAATAGTAACGAAAGCATTGTGGCGGAGGACATTGTGTTGTGGTGCAGCTCGGGAGAGGCCTACGTCCAGCAGTGGACTGCGATAGGGTAAATTGATTGATTAAACCTTTCCTCTGTCTGCTTGTAGTTATTACTAATAGTCATTATTTGTTTTCATATTCATACAAGAATTCTATAATTCATATGTTATATTTTGGTTACAATGAAATTTCGGGCAAATATATTACCTGCAAAATACCTTAGGAACTTGCCAAATCGCAGAGTCATAAAACATTCCTGATACATAATCAGCTTATAATGTTACCACTGGGACACAGGCCTCCTGTCTTTGAGGAGTGGGCTATAATCTACCACGCGGTCCCAGTGGGGGTTGGTAGATGTCATATTTCTTGGAAGTTTTAGTTCTAGGACATGCCGGTTTCCTCACGATGCATGTTTTCCTTCACCGTTGCGAGACCAGTGGTAATGAAATTATTTACACAAAGCAAAGCGCCTCATTAAATATCAATCTGATATCATTCAGCATTGGTTGTAGAAAGTGACATTGTCTAGGGTAGAATGGACACTTTGTGTCTCGGCTATGTCCACAGTGTTACGTCAGGTTCATTACTCAGCCGTTGGCAATTAGCCGTGGCACAAACGTCTGATTACTATTTTTGTTTGCTGTAAACATGCATACGCATAGACAGCTAAGTGGAGTCTGGCTGGTTCTGAGAGAATTCGAAAAGAAATGTCATGGGAAAAGAATGATTTAAACTTATGTTAGAATTTATGGTTTAAATCTGTCTGTCAAGGCTGCTACAGCTTTTAATGAAGTTAAAAGAAATTTCTGACAGTTGCCCAGCCGTAGATCAAGCTAACTTTTATAGAAGTTCTGCTAAGATAAGTCCTATAAGTTTTTAAACCGTCACTCTTTAGCACGCTTAGCATGACAACCATAGAAACGGGTTTTCTATGGGTTTTGTCGACGGAAGAATAGGCAAACTAACAGTTACAAAATCACAATCTGTCATTTTGTCTATTCTTCCGTCGACAAAACCCATAGAAAACCCGTTTCTATGGTTGTCAAGCTACGCGTGTTAGACCATTCAAATAATTGAATGGTCAATTATTTTCGAATATTACATATTTATTACGTTTTCTCCCATTTTTGTCATGAAAATAGAAGAAAGTAGATAGAGACCATCTATCGTTATTAGAAACATGATGTGACAATTAAAAATATTTCTAATTACAACAATGCAAATACTAAGAATGACACAACAAAATATGTAGGCAGTTTTTATGACAAAATTTATTATACATAGATAATTTAATGAGATAGCGTTCAGTCGCTGGCGCAGCGACAGTTAAAATAGAGTAGTATCTTGATTAGAGAAACTCGACGAAAGATTTGCAACCGGCCTATACATTCTCTATGAGATTAAACATTTTTAATAGTTATAGCTGACGGAAGCTTAATTTTTTATGCTTTGTAAACAGCTTAATTAAACAGCCATATTTACTTTTTAATTAGTCAGTTAGAAACGGTATGTTAACTTGCCATAAAAAAAAAACTTTTAAGATAATGTTTGCAGAATCAATAGTAAACTTTTTTCATTTGTCACCTCTAATTAAAGATTAACTAATATTTTCCATTAGAGGCCGAATGACGAAGATGACATTACACATAACATCACGCCTGTATTCCCTGACGGCTTGGGCAGAGGTGTATTTATACCTAGTGCACCCACATTTCATCAGTTATGTCAAAGTTCCATGTAATAGGGGGCGAGCCAATTATTTATTTATTTAAACATTTATTTCGGACCAGGTCCATATTCTTGTTAGTAACAATATACTTAATAACTAATGTTAGTATTGCCATCAACTGGGCAGCACATATCCAAACTCCGCGGCTGCTTCAAAGATATCCGAAGATTTATTACGAAGCTGAACGTGCGCAATTTGAATTTTAAAATATATTTTTACTGTTTGTTCTATGATTGCACTGTGCAATGTAGCATTCAGCCTTGCCTTCAGAGAGCCAGCAGATTCTTTTTTTGAATTTGGCATTAGGTATGCCTGTTCGGGGTTCCTATTGGCTATTGTCTAGTCAGGAAACGAGGGTCATTATTTCATTTAGAATGTTTGGCATTGGCTGAAAAATTGTGTTGAAAAGTAAGTTTTTTTTAAACAACAGAATTATATTTTCTTTTACACTGTTGCATAAAAATAAGAAGTGACTTTTCTTGCATTCTTCAATTTCGTCATTAATCTATGCTCGAGGGTTGACAGTTAGACATTCATTTGAATTGTTGGAACAAAATATTTGTAATTTTAAGACTTTCTACACAGTAGGTACCTACCAATATTACCTAAAGAAAATCCAATGTAGGCTTAGGTTACCTACCTATAAAAGAGCTTTTAAAATGTTTAAGATTTCTATCAAGTTATCTTAATCAACGAGAAGAGAATAAATTGAATGAATAAAAAAATAAGCTTTAAAATACTAATTAATTGGATTCAACGTGATAATGATTCAAACAATTAATTATGCATAAATTAATTTAAATATTTTCATTCATAATAATTAATATATTTTGTGTAGTAAAAATGACCACTATACACTCTGCTTTCTTAATAAACTAATTAAAAGATATTAAAACTGTTTGGGCTAAGTTTTGCAAACGGTGAAATTGCATGTTACTTATTTGTTATTCTTTATTTTGATAGTATCTAAATAAAGCCCGACCTCCAGTGTCGGGCTATAAAGCTAAAGTTTCATTGGAAAGTGGTTCCGTCATATTATGTATAGCCCGCCGTCATGAAAATCTGTCATTTTCACCAGTAATATGGTATTACATATAGGTAGTCCACCTCTGTACGTTTGTGTGCTTAAAGTGTTAAATAAATAAATATTACACTATCATTATTTATGATCAAAGGTATAATAAAATTGTAAAATGGACGTGACTGGCAGAGCGTGACAAAATCTTAAAACAATTTTATTCTATCCATTATGTTTTAGATTTGCAGCATGTACAGTTGACCGCAAATCAGTAATAACAATTTGACAGTGACAGCGCCTTTATATAGTACCAGTAACGGCGTTTTTCGTCATGCAAATGTTACCATTGGTTGACTGTACCTACCGTCAAAACATTTTGGTACCTACACATCATCTCGTTGAGATCTTAATTGTTTTCATACAACTGTAGCTGCTTATATGGGCACTCTAATTAGATTATTATTTTGCTCATTTAGAAATTATTCCGCTCTAAATAGTGGTCAACGTGGTCTATTTGGGTTCCTGACCACGTAGCGATATTGTATGATAAGATTGATACACTTACTTGTAGAGTCATAATAGGACCTTCAAACGCCCACTGCTGGACTTGAGACCGCTAGATTGGCTGATCGTGAATTCGTGAAGGAATTTTGACAAACATACGCACCTATGATGTTTTCCCATTCCGTAACAGAGCATAGACCTTTCTCGAGGAATTTTCACATAACGATTTATGTGTGTTCATAACCCTAACTAATGTTATAAATTGCGAAAGTGACTGTTTGTTAAGCTTTAACGCTAAAACGGCTCAACGGATTTAGATGAAATTCAGCACATGGGTAGAT
Organism: Lithophane leautieri; assembly: GCA_949152455.1. Lineage (NCBI taxonomy): Eukaryota > Metazoa > Arthropoda > Insecta > Lepidoptera > Noctuidae > Lithophane > Lithophane leautieri. The sequence continues at coordinate 3,027,712 of OX424479.1, read as the reverse complement.
CATAGCCTGGAGAAGGACATAGGCTACTTTTTATCCTGGATTGCAGACGAAGTCGCGGGCAACAGCTAGTAACCCATAAAGGTCTATTTGAAGCGCTTACGACGAAAATACCTAAAGGGTTATTAAAACTTGATTTGAATAACTCTGGTACGGCACCCTATTACAGCAGAAGCTGACCCCATCTTGGTAAAAGTCTCAAGACTGATACCTCTGCTTACCCCCAATAAGAAACAAGACTCCAACAAGTGCCACAAGGTTCAAAGGTCCTCAAAAAACATGGCCGAATCGACCCCTAAGTGCACAGACTATAAAATAGAAATGAAATCCGTGTCGACACGTGTAGAGTCGGTCTCTTAGACCATTAGATAGTTGTTACGTGTCGATATTGTCTGGGTGTGGTCCAGTGTACCCGCTAACTTATCGATATGTGATCGAAACTGGTAGCTGTATCTGCTGATACATGTAGTTGTGTAGTTTCGATATTCAGTCGTACCTGACTGTTTACTGTATCAAAGCAATCACTGGTATATTGTTGTGGAGTTACCAGTTCTATCGATGTTCTAATCTTATTTTTGCCAACATACTTCCCCCTTTATTCATAAACGTTGCTTAAAGTTAAGTAATGATTAGCGACTGTTTTACCATACATATTTGACGTTTGAACTTCACAACTTTAATCATCGTTTATGAATAAACTCCTTCGTGTTTTAGAAGTTTATCCTCAGAATCTATACCACGATTTATTATGACCATTCAACTGCTCTCATTCAAATATGTTTTGGGTCAATTATTATGTAATTATTGTACCATTTTAACCTTGTCATTATTTTACTGTGGAACTCTCAATGAAATTAAAGCTGGCTAGACTGAAACTGGAAATTGGCTGAAATGAAAAAAAGGTGAATTACCTACAAAATTGAGCAGGAATCAAATGTAGAAAAAAGGGGTGCCAAAAACGCAGGACGTATATTAAATTGACACAATTTGCAAATGACAAGGGGGACTCTCTAAATTGCAATTTAGAAATCAGGTTCAACGCATTTGGAATCTAACATTTCACTGTCACTGTACTGTCTAATAAAATATTAAGAAAAACATGCTGTATATGATACAATAGACGTAGATATATTTAGTACAAGCAACACGTCGTGTTCTGGTTTGCGACTGGTCAATCGTCATACTGAGGATGCCTCGTTGAGAGGTGAAAACACGTGTCGATTTCTTACAGGGTTATTTAAGACTCTTGGAGAATATTTAAGCGGAATAGGTTACTAAATATATCTACGTCTATTGTATTTTATAATTGATTTCCACAAAGTCACGCCTGAATCAATTAATCTATCTTTATTGATATGTATGATCAGTTTCATAAATCTCGCATGGTTTAGATTTGTCAAATTCAGACTAAGAATAGTAACGTTTCTTCCTTTTTTTCGTCTCAATTATCGTCTCTCACTAACACTTGCTTGTGTTTATTTCCAGTACTGTCTCAGACTACTCCACTAGCCTTAAAACTGACTAATTGCACTCGCCTGTCGCACTCTCTTATTTCTAACTTGCGCTTAACCGATTAAACGATAATTGATGTTAGATCAAACGGGACCGGTCCAACGCCTGTCTTGTTACAGAACTCTTTGTTAAGATATATCACTAAATGTAGTTTCTGAGCTAGAATATAAATATGTGGGACAAAAATAAATTGTGCTGGCTACTAGTGAGTAGTGTGGCTGGAATTATATTTGTACGTAGCGAAATGACGCGAAACCACGTGGGTTTCTGACTGTGTCTTTGAGTATTGACGATTTTTGAAAAAACTATCGAATCTAGACTGACGAACTGAAACTGACTAATCAACTTAACTGGCGAATTAAATAAACTGACGTCTGAGGGAAACTGACTGTTGTAGCGTAGCTTATTATTTTAGTAAATAAAGATTTTGATTTATATGTAAACTAGCTGATGCCCGCGGCTTCGCCAGCGTGGATGTCGGTTAATATATACTAAAACTTTCCTCGAGAAACATTCTATCCATTGATGAAAACAGCATGAAAATCAGTGCAGTCATTTTTGAATTTATCGCGAACAGACAGACAGACGCGGCGGAGGACTTTGTTTTATAATATATAAGGATAATTATATTATATTATACTACTGAAGACGTGCAATACGCTAAAGACTCACAGGTTTCATTATCACATGATATTCTAAGAGTACAGACACTAGATTTTAGAACTATGCAGTAACTCGTAAATCTGTGTGCAGTTAAATCGCGCAGGTTTGAATTAAGGTGTCAAAGTATGGTATGGTTGTCTATATATTAGATATTTTATATGTAGGTTTGTAGGTACCTACACTTATACAATCTAGTAGATGTGTAGTAGTCCATTTCTAGGTTTGTACCTAGCTAACAAAGATATAATTATTGTCTAGAGAGACAACTCGTCGAAAAAACACAATGTCAGCACAATGAAGTGGCGCGAGTGTAAGACTTAGCTGTCACGCACACCAGCACGCGTAGCATGACCACCGTAGAAACGGGTTCTGTCGACGGACGAATAGACAAAATGACAGATAAACAATCACAATCTGTAATTTTGTCTATTCTTCCGTCGACAAAACTCTTTTCTACGGTTGTCATGCTACGCGTGCAGCATAAAAAAGTTGACTTGTTTGCTTAAGTTCTTTTGCAGCGCAAAACTCTATCTAAACGTATAAATAATCAAAGCTTCCTACATTATTTTTGCAACAAAATTAGTTTTGGTCTTACCTACTAGAAACAAAATTTGGAAAACGAAATGTAGGTACATTCTTTGTAAATAAGTAATAGCTTTATCTAATTATTCTATGTCTATTAGGAAATCGCCAATAGCCAAAAAGCTATGAGAAAAATTGACCGACTTCAAAAAAAACAAAACAAAAAAGGACTACTGTACTAAAAACCAAAAGACAAAAAGTACTTCTTTAATAATAAGAGAAAAATAAAAAAAATAAAAAATAACTTTAATTTCGGAAGTCGGTGTCTTTGCTTTTAATTTTAGTTTTTGGCCACCGACTTCCGAAATTAAAGTTATTTTTTATTTTTTTTATTTTTCTCTTATTATTAAAGAAGTACTTTTTGTCTTTTGGTTTTTAGTACAGTAGTCCTTTTTTGTTTTGTTTTTTTTGAAGTCGGTCAATTTTTTTTTTAAAGTTTTATTATTTTTCCATTTTTTTGTGTAATTTGATTTTTGTAATCATGGGTAGACCAACTAAAGGAGCCACCCGCATGAAGAAAAACAGAATTAAAGAGACTAATACTGCTGAAAAAGAACGCCTATCTAAGAATCGCAAACGGAGTGCTATGTCCGGTTCCCAAGAATCACCGTTAGCTTGTCATGCTAGGTTATCTCAGATGAGAAATTACATGCATTCTCATTTGTCACAGGAGTCGCCAAATGATAAATGATAAGATCTGCCGACTCAATCTTATTCAAAAACGATTAAGTGGCGAGTCGTCTGAACAGCGCAAGTATCGTTTAGATGTTATACGAAACCGGCTGGCTAATGAGACTCCCGTGCCTTCTCAAGAATATAAGGGTGAACACTATACATTTGCTTACACTGTATAGTTCCCCTCATCATCATATTATAAGGTGACCATAATCAGATCTGTAATGTCACTTACAACCTATATGGTTGCAAAGTTCTTATCAATATAAATGAATTAAGTCCAAACACAAGGTAATTACTGTGAACCGTTGAGGAGTTCCGTTAATCGTCCTTCGTCTTCATCATCAGACCCTTAACGACAGTCACAACTCATCCAAGTGTAAGGTTCTTATCAATACAAATTAATCAAGCCCAAACACAAGATATCTGCTGTAAACCACTGAGGAGTTCCCTCGACTGTCTTTCGTCTTCATCATCAGACCCCTAACGACAGTCAGAACCCATCAAAGTGTAAAGTTTTTAACAATACAAATTAATCAAGCCCAAACACGAGGTATCTGCTGTAAACCATTGAGGAGTTCCCTTGACTGTCTTTCGGCTCCATCATCAGATCGACTCCAGGCCTTCATAAAATTGTAGTGCTGTAAAATACTTAATGAATAAATTAAGGAATGCACTAGTTGCCCTTACGATTTTTGAAAGTTCCCCTCGATTTCTCTAGGATCCCATCATCAGATCCTGACTTGGTGACAATGGGACCACCTCAGAAGTATAAGCTTTTGAACAAAAAAAGAATTTTTTAAATCGGTTCACAAACGGCGGAGTAATCGGGGAACATACATAAAAAAAAAAAAAAAAAAAAAAAAAAAAAAAAAACAATCATCCCGAACATAGTACCTCCTCCTTTTTTGAAGTCGGTAAAAAATGGTTCATGTCTTTTGTCGTTTGTCTTTTTTTATACCAGAATCCAGGCAGAATATTTATTCGTATTCAAAACTGAAAATTTTCGATGAATAATTTATGAAACATTTTGTATGTATCTGAATTGTGATTTACATTGTATTATTATATTATGGTTCACGCCTGACATTGCCTTGAATTTTCAATGTTCAATTCTTCCAATCTAGACAGTTGAATCTTTTAGAAACATACGGCGATGTTTTATGTGCGTGCCTGCCGCGGTTCGAACTATTGTTTTCCATAAGTCAAAAATGCTGTTTCTACACCAACATTACATAGTCTGTCTTAAGGGGGAATATTTTTAGTTCAGATTTTAGAAATAATATAAGTAAGTACTGAACTGTATTGCCACCACAAAATTTTAACAAAAATGTGTAAACCGAGATATTTGACTACATACATATAAATAAACTCACGTCTTCTTCCCACGGGGGTAGGCAGAAACTACAGAACGCTACTTGCTATGCCGTCGCGCCGCCGACAGCTGCTATTTGACTAATTACTCCTAATACCTACTAAAAAAGCGGAGACATGTGACATCTACCAACCCGCACTGGGCCCGCGTGGTGGATTACGGCCCACTCCCTCTCAAAGAGAGCAGGTCTGTGTCCCAGCAGTGGAAACATGACATGCTGACTAAAAACGCCCCGCCATTTGTTGAATGTTGCTCAAAAGAAATGTGTAAACAAGCGAAAACAATATCCAACGCTTAAACAAAAGCTCTTTCATAATCTGCTACCGATACAAATCTAAACTACCTACAAAAACAATCGTAAAACAAAGAGATAAACGTCTTGAGGCACCTCTTCATAATAAATAGTGCGTCAAACTGCCCGTTACTCTATTATCTAAGGTAATGCAACATACAGTTATATGTTATGCGTTTTTTGACTGGGCGACGCGGCGGGCCCTCGAGTTGGCTGCCGTATACTAAACAGACCAGTGACTGTGGCCGATAGGTGGCTAGGGTTGATATTAATAACAGTATTTTATCTACTTAGTAATTTTCTTTTTTTGTAAATGATGTCTGTTTTTTTATTTTGTTTTGTTTTGTTTAGAAAAAGTAGATAATTCAATAAAAATTTAGAAGTTTAGCGGAATAGATTTTTTTGTCGGGCATTAATATAACAATAAGTAAAATAAAAAAAACAAACGGTTTTGTTTTGACATCGTTTGTAGGTACGTTCTTTATAAAAGTGATATCGTTGCTTGGTGCCAAAGAAAATCACTTAAACAGTAAGTTTTTTACAGTGATCGTAAGTATTTAGGTCAATTTTGTGTCTAATCCACAGCCACCAAAAAACACCTGTTCACGATAAACGGTTATTTGAGAAAAAAGTTAAATAACGGAACAAGTTGATCCGAAATATTCCGTTTCTTCGCTAGTTAGAATATCGCGCTTGTTAAAATTATTAAAACACTTAGCTACGCGAATAAAATTGAAAAAAAAAGTTCCTGTGGTATAGAAAGTACTTACCTAGTTATTATTATAAAGATCGTTAGTAGAGCCTTTTTTTTTTTTTTTTTTGAGGGTGGGAAATCATCCAATGACTTCTCCCGCTCTGGGCGGAGCGGAAGGGCGTGTCAGACTTTTACTGACTAAAACCCACCCGTGTTCCTTCATTTGCCTGTTGCCAAGGTCCCGGTATCCCTTTCGGACTTTCCCGCAACCCTGGCAGGCATCGGTCCTAGCGGACCCCGTCATTTTTGCTGACATCTCTTTGAGGCGCGCGTGGAACACGACGCGCCATCGACCCGGGCCTGGTCCTTATCGGACGGAGAGCTGCCCGTTGCTCGCCGTCCGCAAGCCCGCGCCTATGGTGGCCGGAAATCCGCCTGGGATTCCCGACGCCCAGGGCGTCTCCAACGGCGGCGGTTAGGGGCGTGAGGGCGCAAACTTTGCCTTTCCCTCACGCGTTCCGCCTCCTCCTTCGCGAGCATTACTGCTTCGCAGAAGGAGGTGACGGCTTCCCATGCCCTCTCGCTCCGTACCATGGCCTGAACCAGGGCCGGACGCGAGAGGTCACCGCCGCCAATCGCCTCCGCGAGGACACGGCGGTGCTCCGCCCAAGCAGGGCACACCTCAACCGTATGCTCCACCGTGTCCTCCGGGCGATCCACACAGTGGTGACACCCGGGCGTTTCCTCCCGCCTAATCCTACACAGGTACCTCCCGAAGCTGCCATGTCCGGTGAGGACCTGTGTCAGGCGGAAGGTGAGGACGCCGTGGCGCCTCTCTATCCACTCCTCAAAGAGGGGACTTATCGCCGCTATTGTGGCGTGCCCAGCACTGGGTTGCGACAATCGCACTCTCCATGCCGCCATGAGATCTTGCCGGAGCTCTGTCCGCTGTGCCGCGATTTCTCGCGGCAGCGGAGTTACACCCCGGCGCTTCACCTCCTCGCGCCACTCCCAGATGTGCACGAGGACCTTCGCCTCCAGATCCCATGGCGGTAATCCGGCAAGGAGGCCCGCCGCCTCACGGGACACCGTGCGGTATCCCCGGGCCAGCCGAATGGCCATGACCCTTTGGGACGCGTTCAACCGGCGTGCTGGCCGCAGCCTAAGGGAACGCGCCCACACCGGTGCCCCGTAAAGGGCCATGGACCGCACGACCCCCGCATAGAGCCTCCGGCAGGAGGCGTTTGGACCCCCTAGATTGGGCAGGAGCCGCCTCAAGGCGGCCCCAGCCCGTTCCAGCCTTGGAGCCAAACGTCGGAAATGCTCCACGAAGTTCCACCGGCTGTCGAGGACGAGTCCCAGGTACTTCATCGTCGACTCGACGCCGATGTGAACCCCTCCTACCGTAATTTGGGAACCCGACGGTGGCGCGTTCCGAGGGCCATGAAAACACATGACCTCGGACTTGTGCAAGGCCACCTCGAGTCCCAACTGCCGGATTCTATCGACGATTGTCGCAACCCAGCGTGTTGCTAGATCGGCCGCCGCCTGGTGCGACCTCCCCTGCGCCAGGACCAGCGTGTCGTCAGCGTAGCAAACCACGCTGACGTCGCTAGGGAGGTCGGCGCGCAGCACCCAGTCGTATCCGATGTCCCACAGATGCGGCCCCAGGACCGATCCCTGTGGGACACCGCACGACATCTCTCGCCGGTTCCACATTCCCTGGTGACCGGGGTAGATGACGGCCCTGTCCGTCAAATAGGCCTCGACCACACGACAGAGGTAGGTCGGCATCCGGTGGTACCGGAGTGCCTCCCTTATGCAACTCCAGGGCAGGGTGTTGAAGGCGTTGGCGATGTCTAGTGACACCGCCAAGACGACCCCGCCCCGGGCCACAGCATCCCCCGTCGTGAGGGCCCGTACACGCATGATGGCGTCCACCGTAGAGCGCCCTCTGCGGAAACCAAACTGGCTCTCCGCCAAATCCGGCCCCACCCGCACCAGCCGCCCGACGAGGCGGTTTGCAATGACTCTTTCAAAGAGCTTGCCCACCTCGTCGAGCAGCACGATGGGCCGATAAGCGGACGGAGAGTCCGCAGGGCGCCCCGGCTTCTTAATGAGGACCAGTTTCCCCGTCTTCCAACGAAGTGGGAACTGGCCCCTCTCCATGCATCGTTAGTAGAGCCTGAGCCTATTTTATTAAAATGTTTTGTGTTTTAAATACTTATTTAAACATTTACAGTTTAATATTTTTACACCCGAGATAACCCTTTTAAAGCTTAATCGGCAGCCCTATTGACAAGTTTAGAATGTCCTACCGTTCTCTAGCCACATGTGAATATGGTCTAGTATATTACTCACAACGAAATATCTAGATATCGTGACGTAAGACACTTTGCAAAGATAAGCGAAAGGTTTTTAGGCCAAACATTTAGGTTCATAAATGTTCCACGATTTGGAACCGATGCACAATGTCCTTGTGTGACCAAATCATAAAAGACAACTAATTCTATTAATTTTCATTGGGTGAGATTTTGGTGATCAGCTGATTTGAGAGCAGTAGAGACACAGTGGTTACAGTTCCGCCTTAGGTGCATAGGACGCGGATATGAACTCAGACACTAAACTTTGTACGTAATTTTGCTTGAGTACAGTTACAAACATGTTTTCGTTGGTATATTGGTGTGTGCGGGCTGATATATTGCAAACAATTTAATTTAATGTTATGTATTTCGTAATTTTAATTACTTTGCATATATTATTGTGTATAGCATCAAGTTTTTCTAACTGAACAGACAGCTGTGCTGCTGGGGAGTTTGTTGCCCCACTTCTTCCTCCCAGCTAAAGTACTAGGAAGTGGTGAAGGGCGGGCGTTTTGGAGGACTGTCTTATGTAATTTGAATAAATGACTTTTGATTTTAAAATTTATTTTTTCACCGTTGATATAAAAATGGCAAAGGAAAACAACGCAACGTGAAGACAAAATCGATCGTGATTTTTTTCATATTTCTGAATTAGTGCCATAATAAAAGATGCTCATTTCCATGAGAACTACACTTTCTTAAAGTATGTCCCTCGTTTAACCTAACATGTTGTATTATTTCCATGCGAGAGAACAAGAGATTACTTCAAGAAAATGGGTAGCATCCTCCTCTGCGCTAAAAACGATCACCAATCCATCATCCGCGGTGATTCAATAATGGCCATCACATATCCTCTAACTAACTTTTGATTGCAACGGCCATTGAGAGACAACGTGACCAACTCAATGTTTACTTAATAAAGTAACGAAGTAATACTAGATAACAACTAGGTACTAAATGCTTTGCGAGATTCGCCTTTACCTCGGCCAATGCACCTTTTTATCTCAAAACATATGCCTAAGTAAACAATACTCTGTAAATTTTATCATGTAAAGGCTCTAATTTAAAAAACTTAGCTTTTTTCCTGCCGTTTCGTTACCCGGGAAATCTTTACTTACGGGTGTAATTTGTACCCGCCTGCGGTAAAATCCAAAAGGACGGTAATTTTGACCTACAAGAATATTGTGACCGCATCAGCTGATGTGCTGAACATGCTGTACAATAAGTTCGTCCTTGAAACATGTACACATTGTTTTAGAGCAAAGACACACTGAGGTTTATCTAAGAGTAGTAGTTAGCGGATCTAGAAAGCAAGTCGTGACTGAAAGCGATTTTTGGAGTTTTTTTGTTAATAAAATAATACCTAGCTGATAACTGATATTTAGATATAAGGCTGAAACTTATTCCACATCTCAAGGTTTTTTTTTTTCTTAAATCATTTGTGTAAGAGCTTAATTTTCTAATAGACATGGTAGAAGCAAGGCTGTGTTATGCTAACTAATATTATAAATGCGAAAGTGAGTTTGTTTGTTTGTTACGCTTTCACGCTAAAACGGCTGAACGGATTTGGATGAAATTTGCTACAAGGGTAGACCATGAACTGGAATAGGACATAGGATACTTTTTATCCCGATATTCCCACGGGATCGAGAGTTACGCGGGTGAAACCGCGGGGCGCAGCTATTTTGGTTTATAATTCTAGTGACATCCTTTGGTGTCATTTTGAGAAATACTTTTTTTTTGCTTTTTTACACCATGAATGATTGTCCACTAGTGCGATACTGGAACAGTGTACGTGGGTCGCATGCATTTCATTTTTTATTTTAAAGTCCCACCCTTCACAAAGAAAATTGAAAATCTATGGGGAAGACATTTTCCTAGCAGTGGGAAAACATGGGTTAGTTAATAATAAGATTAACTAACATAATTTTTTTTCTCACTAACAAAATATGGATATAATTCTAAAATAAATTATTATTACACCTTTTCTGTTCCTCGCTCATCTATCCGCTCGCCGCTCGCACTGCGCCAGCGGCGGCACCACGGCACTTGCAGTCCGATTCGATTTTAGGTCGTCGCCTTACATAACAATTGAATAATGGCGCACACGCATACCGTCCGGCCGCTAACACAAACTACACACAGCTGCACTAGTGATACAACTTTATGTATTTACTCATTATCTCTAGTAAACAGAGTAAAACTACTTCGCTACGGGAAGCATTTTGTTAGATAAGTGTTATTATTTAAAATCCCGGAAGATGTGAACGGGATTTCATTGGATGTTTGCTCGGGAAAGACCTCTTTTGAGTCTTTATTTATAATAGTGCTCCTGTAATATTGACTCTTCAAGTTCCACTCTGAGGCGATAAAAAAGCTTTTTCTCACAAAAAGAGACCACCTCACAAGTCAAAAGTACCACCCATAATAGAAAAGGAATGAAAGAGAACATGTCAATTTGGCTAGCAGCATATCGGCAGCAAAACACGATCACCAATCTAACTTCTGTCAAAACCGTTCTACGTACCATATTTGGAACACCCATGTCCAAAAACATGAAAGATCCCCTATGAGTCGAAAATCTCATGGAAAATGTTAATAATCTATGAACGGGGCTGGAAATTAGCAACATCCTAATGTTGTCCAATGTATTGGCCTTGCCAACTAGGTCTTTTAGTGCATTAATCATTGTAAACAAGAATATTTAATGCTGCTGTATATGAGGCATTGCCAAGCGTGGTGGTTATAGCAACACCCCGAACGACCGTTTGATATTCGGAAGCTCATAATTATCAAGAGGTCTTAGGAAAGCTATTATACATTAACAATAAGTATTCGGGATTCCCTGCACGCAATACACTCGATCAATGGTCAGGAAGGTTCTAAAGACCAGCTGGCATACCATGTGGGATATCTTCCTAGATCAAACACTCACAGCTGATGAATATCATGACTGCAAGAGTGCTAGGTACTATCCTGCTTGGACAGATATGTCCCGAAATTTTACAGTCTTCAGTATTGCAGAATAGAGAATAGTAATAAAAAACTGTGGACAAATATTTTGTCAAGAGGTGGCGGTAAAATGAAAACCCGGGTGTCACTTACAAGAAAGTTAAGGGCTGGCCTTCACTCTGATTAAAAGTTACAATTAAGTTAAAAAGCACTTTACCAGCTCTCTTGATACAGCGTGTAGATGTCCCAAAAATGTCCACTTAGCACAAAACCCGCAAACATCAGCATGGCGCTTCCCGCAATAAGCTCCTACCGTGCAGGGTCAAGACATGCAAAACCATAAATTTCCCATTCAATACCAATGTCCACAAAGCTGTCCCCGCTCGGCTACACTTGTTCCCATAACCTATGGCTTGCACCATAGAAAGTCCATTCAATTCAATGTACCATTGGACAGATGCATGTGTTTAGTGTTGCCGTTACTTGGATATTGTCGGACAAATCGTGGACTAAAGATCATGGGAAACATGTCCAGTTTTGGAGACAACTTCACTTGCCGTGTTCAACATTGTAGTCAATAAATAATGTTCGAGAACTTGTAAGAGAATGAGGTGTTTCTCGCTGTAAGATTGAGTTAGGAACTTTCGATAACAGTTTGTCTTGTTGCGAATGTTTCAGCTGGATGTATGAGAGAAATCTAGTGGGAGATTTAGCTGTGTGGTCTTGTTGATAAGTACTCGTAATCTGCGGGAATTTATTTATTTCATTATTGACTAGCTTCGTCCCGCGTCTTCGCACGCAAGGTATTTCGATAAAAAGTAGCCTATGTGCTTCCACGGGATGCCATCTATCTCCTTGCCAAATTTTACCGAAATCCGTTCAGTGGTTTAGGCGTGAAAAGGTTGCTATTTAAAAAAAATTGAGATGCAGTTATGGAATAAAGAATTTCTCTATTGCAATCCTGCCAAAAACTGCCAATTTTCTAAAAAACGTTAACGTCCAATCCTGCCAAAAAGGCAGGAAACTGCCAAATATGGTCACACTGCAGCTAATCGTCAATAGTATTACGCAGTGTATTGTGATTGGCCCGGACATCAAGCAATAGACAAAATTGGCAAACTTACTTTGCTTTGAATAAGAGGCTTTTGGCTGCTCTGTACGTGCGTTTTTTTAGGTTTTTTTTTAAATGTGCCTTTTGTTTGTGCAGAATTATCTTTTTTTTCTTTCTTTGCTTCTTTCTGACTCTTAAACTTAGTGAAAGCTGTCCACTATTCAGGAATTTTCCAAGTTTAGCTCAACACTCGGATATCGACTTTTGTCTCTATTGAATCTTCTTCAACGCCTTTGTCTGTCAGTCCAGTACACTCTGTCTGATAATCAATAGCATATTTTGCGAACTGAGATGAAATTAAGTAATTGGTTGATAGTATTTCATTGAATAATTTTATCGCGCTGAGATCATTTGAGATTGCAGAGATTTCAATTTCCACGATAACGCACTCTGCAGTTTGCATACCGGTCCTAAGAAAAACATATTTGTTTTACGTTATGTCGTATACGTATGTGGGTTTTTAATAGTTCTTATCCAACTTATTTTATCTTATCGTACTTGTGTTGTGTTTTAATTCCCGGTTATTCCAAACTAAAAATAAATAGGAAATAGGTATAATAATTAATTCTTCATTCGCAATTTCATTAAAAAAAAAGCTTTCGATCTGGTTTACCCAAGATTGTAGTCATGGCTTTTCTGTATAATCTATAACCTACATATTATAAAACAAAGTCCTCCGCCGCGTCTGTCTGTCTGTCGTCCTGTACGCGATAAACTCAAACACTACTGCACCGATTTTCATGCTGTTTTCACCAATGGATAGAGTGGTTCTCGAGTAAGGTATTAGTATATAATAACCGACATCCACGCGGGCGAAGTCGCGGGCATCAGCTAGTATATATTATAAATTAAAGTCGCTTTCGTGTTTGTCTGTAAGTCCGCGTTGTTCTTCTAAACCGCGCAACATATTTTGATGACGTTTTCACCATCGTTTGGAAAATTTATTCCGGAAGGTTTATGTGAATTATACGTTAATATCAAAGTTACATATAACTAAGAAATCTTGATGTTTTGATAAGTCGTAGAAAACCGTGCGAAGCAGGATCGGGTAAATAGTCCTACTAATATTATAAATGTGAAAGTTTGTGTGTTTATGTGTTTGGATGTTTGTTACTCAATCACGCAAAAACGGCTGAATGGATTTGGATGAAATTTGGCAAACAGATAGTTTATAACCAGGATTAACACATAGGATACTTTTTATCCCGATAATCCCACGGGATCGAGACTTACGCGGGTGAAACCGCGGGGCGCAACTAGTAATATATAACTTAATATTTTATTTTTCCTCACCTCTCGGCCTCTTTGGTCTAGTGGTCGTAAGTGCTACTCCAGAGCATGATGTCCTGGATTCGATTCCCAGGTCGGGCAAAGTGTTATTTCATCAGGAATTTTTCAATAGCAGCAGCACGGAATCTGGTTTTGTGCCCGGTTGATGGTAATAATGGTATTTAATCTAGATACAAATTCAGCTACTTTAGTCGCTGGTGATTTCAAAATCAGTTTACATACAGATTTTGACATCGCTAGCGACAAATCAGTAGTGGTATTCGGTAAAAATCTCACCGTGAAAACTAAGGTGAAGTGAGCTGTCACTCCACCTGACGCTAGGAATTGACAGTTCACTTCGACTAAGTTTTCACGTTGAGATTTTTACAGAATAGATCGGCAGATGTCAAACCTGAGTGTGGACGTGAAATTTTAAAATCGCCAGGGACGCGTCAATTATTATTATAAACCTATCAAGTCAATAAAAGATAATCTTCAAGATGAACATGAAGTTGTTAAAACTTTAATTAATGAAATAATTTAAGCTTATTCATGAGTTCTTATTACTCGAACTACCGTTACAACGGAATTATGACGACAACAGCTTAACGTGACGTAATCTACATACATTACTACTAAAGTTGTTATAAAATACGGTTTCCTAGTTAAAGTTTAATAGTCAAATTAACCAAAGTTTTCGATAATTGAAGCTGTAAGCTTGGTTGTAAATTAGTTAATTACGATTTAGTGTCTTTGAAATGGTTTTACTTTGGACTGCGGTGCTTTTGACGGAGATTTCCTATAAATATGTGGCAGCTGACATTTTAAAATTCAGGACATTATCCCCTTTATTCATAAAGGTTGCTTAAAGTTAAGTAATGATTAGCGACTGTTTAACCATACAATTTTGACGTTTGAACGTCACTTAAATTTAATCATCGTTTATGAATAAACCCCTTTATCTTTTGCATTTGTTTACGTTAAGCCTTTGGCTTGACACTTCGACAGCCATAGAATCTGTGGAATAGGATCCTAGGTGAAAACGAACGAAAAAGCAAAAAAAAAGATTTTATAAAAAGACTAAATAGAAGAACAACAATCAAAGACAATTTATATTATGAGGTTTTAATAAATGTGTAACGGATTTGAAAGCCGAATCCACTGTTAATTTGTTCCGTTAATGATAAAACAATAATAATAAGCCTTTATTTACGGATAAACTAAAACTAATCACAATTATAAAATAAATAAAGCAAACCATATTGCACTGCGATGTCTTCGACAATCAGCGCGACCTTTCGCATAGGTGCATCGCATCGCATCGCATAGGTGGTATAGGTAGGCCTCCCCCAGGCTCCGCCATTTGCTGTTTTTATTGCTAGTAATACCTAAATTCTTAAATGTATATGGTACTGTTGGTAACTTACTAAATAAATAAATAAATTCTCGTGACATAACCATACACATTACAACAACCAGTTTGGTGAAAGGGGTGTCCTATAGGTACCTCCAACAACATAGGCACGATAAATGACAACGCTATACATCTCTACTATGATATATTGAAAGTAATAGTGATTAGTGGAGCAATCAGACGCACTATTTACAGCCAGTTATAAATACACGCCACTGTGATCTGTTGTCACTAGTTAAACACGATGGCCGATTGAGAGCGATGTTGTAAGTAACCTTGTGTACTAAAATGACTTGCTTGCAAAACAAACAGCAAAAATCGACTAATTTTTGTTGTTCTAAAAATAGAGATGGGCATTTAACGATAATGTTCCATTTTCGATTCGGTTTAATTTTTATCGCAAAATTGCAATTTTCAACAAGCTGACAATTTATCGAATACCAATTTAAATATCGAATCCAGTTCAAACTCTTATCCACCGATATTTTTTCCAGACAAAATACCGTTTTCGATGACACTTACGCAATATTGAAATCAAAAAATGTCAGCCTTCGGTAACGAGATCTCATTTTAGGGGTCAACTTGTGACGAGAATTACGCGAAATACAAACCGGAACATGTGCAGGAGCCGGTCCAGCAAGTTGATGCTCGACTTTTTAAAATATTTGGACTGCGACTTTTTTCATTCATTTAATGACTGATGCATGTATTTAGTGTGCAAAAGAGATTTCTTGCGTTGATTTGTTGTACGTCTCAATAAAAGGCAGAGAACAAAGGACCGGCTTTTAGGCGAATATTTCAAAAGATTACTTGCAATTTGTACAATCTCAAGGAGACAGGAGGCCTAGCCGCTGATGGGTCAATAATATAGCCAATCACTCCTTGGCCATAACAACGTAAGCATAATCGCCATTGCCTTTTTATTTTTTCGTGAATTTTAATGTTTAGCAATGAAAAAGACAAGACCGAAACTTACTGCAACGAAAGATCAGTAGCCTTCCATTAAATTGTAAAACAATAAAGTTTATAATAATTTATTCGCCTGAAGGCAAAATACATGAAAACCGAAGCCGAATTCACGAAGTATTTCGGCTTATCGGCAAAATGTATCGTAAGCACACCGCGCTGCACTTCATATTGCGAAACTTTTTAAATTTTTATGAATTCAATGGCCACATTATTTTATATCGACATTTTAGACTTATTTTAAAAGATAAATAATTTTATTGTTTTTATTTTACACTTTCACGCGTTAATATTTTTTTAAGTACTTGCGTTAATCATTTACAGATTTTATTTCAGACTGTTATTTTTTTGTGGTTTTAATTTCTCTTTATGTTCAAAGGATAATTTGTTTCCTTCTCTTTTCGGGATCTTGCGGTAGACTAGTCAGGGTACATTTACAAAAAGTTCCTTATTTTTGGCGCGGCTGTTGTAGATCACAAAAAAAAAACACTCAGTGTAACTACCTAATATATTATTCTGTGCCTACCCACTTATTTATACTAGTGTAAATTCTTAACCTGTCAGAAATCCAGAAGATTCAAATAATTTCTGTTAAATAATCTAAATTCTATTCAGCTGTATCAGTTGATATCTTAAATCTTTTATAATAACGGTATTTACAAGATAAATTACAACTGATTGACTAAAATTATTCAAGAATTTATTCGTTGAACTACATTTTTACGGGAAAACGGAATCAATTTCAAACGGAATCAAGTTCTTTTCAATAAATTGTGATCGCTACCATGTAATATTTTTTTGAAAAGGTATGAACTTTTCGTTTTTATAAATCAATCAAAATTCTAGGCCTAAAAACCTATTTAATCAGCGTACTTCCAAAAAAAAAAGAGATTTGGTGTGAGAGTTTCAGAGATAATTATATCTTTCTTCTCTCCCATGTAACGAAACGAGCCTAAAAGTGACGCGTCCTTGAATTTTCACTATTAATTTTTCGTCCAGCCGGTGTATTCTTTAAATACCTCACCTTGAAAACTTAGGTGAAGTGAGCTGTCAATCCCTAGCGTCAGGTGGAGTGACAGGTCACTTTAAGCTCACTTCATCTAAGTTTTCATGGTGAGATTTTTACAGAATACCACTACAGTTATCGAATCGCCGCTTAAGAAGTTTCGCTTCAAAAACAGCACATTCACGATAAACACAATAAAAAACCAATTTCTGTTGTGAAGCAAACCGAAACATTTATGGAAATAAGAACCGACCATTAGTCATGTTTCTGAAAGGACTAGTAACAACATGGCTTATCAATGTACTATTGCAAGTTACAAATAAAGACTCATCTTATAAATTATGTCACAAAACAACAAAGAAATAGACTTTTAAATAACATCGTAATTAAATAGTTTTATGACTATGTTGGTAACACAAACGTTCGATAACAGAATTATTTTAAAAAACAAACTCGAATGGAATAAATATATTTGAATGCATATTATGTTGATTTGTTCCACTTTGTACCGTGAAGCCACGTGTCATATCGGGAAAATTTCGAAAAATCATTAAATTATACAGTGTATTCTGAGCCCTTCATCAGGTCCGGTTATTTAGTTTATACGAGTAACAGTCATTTGTGTAACTTTCCTACGTTTTTTATCTCGACTTTCGGAGTTTCGGATGCGCGAGCGCATTCTACAGCTTTTTGGCGGCTAAAATGTTGCAGCGCGAATCGGACTTTGTAGAAAAAATGAGAATGGAATGATTTTTATTTAGATTTTTTAAACAGTAATATTTGTATAAATCGTCTTGTTTAATTAGTAGGTATTTTTTTATATTATTTCTTAAAGAAATAAGTACACGTACTTAATTAACTTTTGAATTACCTTTAAACATGCCTGTTTAATTGAGTAATTACACACGCGTTTGTAATAGGTAATAGGTAAAACGGGCTGGTATCCGCAACTCCACGTCAAAGCGCGTGTTTTGCGTACGGCACACGCGTTTGTAATAAAATGTAAAACGTATCTGCAACTCGATGACTTTAACAGCATTGGCGTAGCAAATATAAACAAAATAGAGCTAACAATGGACTTAAAAGATATTGAAGAAGATCGTCATCCTTGAGACATTTTCATGGCCAATTGTTAGCGCACTTGTGTTTAAAAATATAAATATGTTGAGAGTTTAATAATAATTTGGACGAATTTAATTTTTTTAAACACCAATAAGTATTTCCTTGAACTATATACCACAAAAATGTACCAGCAGCGTTAACCGATACTCATAAATATTTCAGTCTCCCTTAAAAGGGAATTAATGTGTGAGAAAACATATACTTCATGTCAAATGTCCTAGTCTATGTCAATAAAAATAAAATACCTGTCTATATAGGTACGTGAATAAAGCCGTAAACGCTTTAACGATAATCTTATATTTTTCTTAACGCCTGGTACAAGAAAAACATACAAGGATTAGTTGCTAATCCCACGCAAGCCATTTTAAACTTGGAGAAATGTTTACTGTTGTTGTAAGTATAAAGATAAAGACGAGAAGTGTTACTACCAAGTTAGATTTTATCTATTTTAACATGCTAAATTTGAAATAAAAGTAACTCCTTTATAACACACTTATTTTAATGGATTTGAATTGTTCAGACTATCACCGAAAACTCATCATAATGGCGTCGATAATTGCGTACCAAAATAGAGCCCTTAAAATCTCTAAAAAGATTAGAAAAGCACGTGCTTTGAAAAAAAAAAAGTTACGCAAATGAGTACTTTTAGTGACGTGTTAGTGCCAATGACATTTATGAACTCGGAAGCCATTTACTATTTTTAGTGATGCTTTGAGCCATTTGACACTTTTGCAACCGTAACCAGTTTTCCCAAACTATGCGCAGTAAAATATTGTCTTGGTGGTTCATTCATTTTTATCAACGCTGGTGGCCCCTGGTGATCTGCTATACCTACATGAATTCCTAGTGCAGACATCAGCTTCTTAAAAACTAGTATCACGTTGTTTTTAGGGCTCCGTACCCAAAAGGTAAAACGGGACCCTACTACTAAGACTCCGCTGTCCGTCCGTCTGTCTGTCTGTCTGTCCGTCTGTCACCAGGCTGTGTCTCATGAACCGTGATAGTTAGACAGTTAAAATTTCCACAGATGATGTATTTCTGTTGCCGCTATAACAACAAATACTAAAAAACAGAATAAAATAAATATTTAAGGGGGCATACAACAAACATTTTTTTGGCCGTTTTTATAGATGGTACGGAACCCTTCGTGCGCGAATCCGACTCGCAGTTAGCCGGTTTTTTAGGTTGTTTTAATTATTATTATGATGTCATTGTTTGTGAAGAGAAAATAAATACCAACATGAATTTGAACAAAATTTTTATAAAAATACTCTTTCTTATTTTAAACTCGCTTACAAGCTTTCTGGCCGCACGTCAATTAAGTTCAGCGTCATTTTAGCTGCCTTCTCAAAATTAAGGTTAATTGACTTTTCGTATAACGTTATTGATTTTAGAACTATCTATTTGTTTGTTAAAATAGCCGAATAGTGTATTAATAGCGATTGGGCGATGGTTCTCACACATTTACCATACCACTTCGAGTAGATACCGTGTCGTGTGTATCAATCACTTTATAACGACTGAATCTTATTTTCGAGTACTATGCTGCGATTCTTTGGGCCACTAAAATTCCGCATAGTTGAGTTAACATGAAAAAGATATGTTATTTGTTTTAGTAGCTGTTTGTTTTTTATTGCATTTTTGTTTATTTAATTGACTTAGAGCCGATTCTATAGATGAATACTTAATTCTTTCTTTAATTCAAAGTTTTATCTAGTTGTTTGAAATATATCTACATCTTTCGAGTTAGGTTTAATTCATATTATTCGAATTATATTTATTTTCATTCCATAACGTGTAGAAGTCTGACTATTGCCTAAGCTAAGGTAAAATTACGGACACTGTCCTACAGAGCAAAAATAATAAAATTAATTCATAAATTAAAATTAAATTAGGAAACCAATTTACAATCAACAATTTTTTAATACAAATTATAACATAACTTAGCCGTCTCGCAAAACAAATCATTATGAGAGCGAAAGCCTAAATGTATTTTATGAACAAGATAAGTATCTTAGCACAATATAATTGACCCATATTTCTTCTATTGATTTACTCTTGACTGATACGTAACTGATAGATAGTTTTCCATTCATTACTAGATATCTGTCTTGTAATATATTATAGTCCATCGGTCCAGTGTTGCTAAGAATAGGTAATCTCTCCTTTTATCATCATCTGCCTAGCCTTTTCCAAACCATGTTGGGGTCAGCTTCCAGTCTAACCGGATGCAGCTGAATACCAATATTTTACATGGAGCGACTGCCTATCTAACCTCCACAACCCAGTAACTGGGTAATACGATACCCCTTGCCAAGACTAGTTGTCAGACTTTCGGGGCTTCTGACGACCCGTAACGACTGTCAAAGATCCACAAATGACAGCCGGGACCAACGGCTTAGCGTGCTTTCCGAGGCACGGGGGAGTCTCGATTTGTAAAGATGGTCACCCATCCACGGACCAACCCCGGCAAGTGTAGCTTAACCTGATGAATCGACCTGTGCGGCTGTTATTACTTAGCCACGAGCTCCTCCCCTTTTATGTAAATTTTATATATTTAATAATAAAAGTGTTTTGGTTAAAATGCAAGCTGTATTTGTTGTGTGTTTTCATTTGTTATGTCGCAATACATTGCGCAACTAAATTGTCTCTGGCCTCACAGAGCATGTATGATGTCATTATGTGTATCTTGGTCTCTGACCACAGATCAGACTAAGTATCCTCCGAATACGAGGATTTTGGGTACCAAGTAAATGGCATTCTTTTATTTTGTAATGTGTGCGTTTAGTTTGTGCAGAATAAACATTTTTTTTTTCTTTTCTTTTCTTGCTTTCTACTTTTAAAAGTAAATACAAAAAAATGGCTCCATTTTTACTTATGTTACCTAGAGTTAAAGCTAAAAACAGATGCTGTACACTAAATACCTATATATAATATGTGAAATTAGTAGGTAGGTTACAAACTGTTTAATATACAGACGAAGATGTTCATTTTATCATTTTTCAAACCACACTGTTTCAACTCCTGGTATTACTGTCATTCAAAACTAACATCGCATTGTCAAGGTTTATTGAATATTCTGGGAACGGTTTTCTACGTCATTTCTAGATAATAAGACTGGATAGCTTAGTACTTTACGTTTGTAAAAAAGAATATTTGCGAGCACACGTGTCGCTCGTTGGCGCGTTCCCTGCTGACCCTGAACTGTACCAAGCTTTATATAAATAAAATTATTATACAATTTGTTCCAACATCAAACGAAAGAAAGATGGTCAAGGGCGAATTACGTCACAATAGAGTTCCACAACCGCCAGAGATTCAACAAGTCGCCCAGTGAGCACACTGACAAAAAATTCAGAAAAAAAATCAATCTTAATTTTTTCATCCCGGAATTTCGGCGAGACATTTTAAAAGTAATCAATCAAACCCAACAACGTCTACCGCCACATTTTCGGTATAGATAACACGAAACGGGGTAACAGATAAGTAATTTATATCGCAGCCACTATCGTGCATTGTATACTTTCTTCGTTTTATCGTCGTAATCAAATCAGTGTCAGATACCGGTAGGCGTGAATCGAGATAGCGAAACGAAAAATTCCGTGCGATTCTAAACTTTGTGACAAAAACTCATCATGGCCGATTTATATTTAGTTCCGACGAAAATTTTCATTACGAGGTCATTGTTTTACAGACGGTCGCAGACGCTGTTTTGTCTCGCACACAAATGATAATGCATACGTGGCGTTTACATAATTTGTCATTTTTATTACTGAAGTATTGTATAAATTGCATACACTGTGTGTAAACTCGGATATTGTATATATTAGTCCTGCAACGTTTTGTAAGTTTAATAATCGTGTGTACAATACAGACGCGTTATCTCATTATGCAGATTTTAAGTAGAATGTCGAAATTGTGTGTTTAAGTCTGAATTTGTGTTTGGCTGAAATAACACAAACAGTAAATTCGCGTACAGCATACCTTTACTTTTTAGGATGAACTCTTGTTTTAACACACGTTAATAAATGAAGTAACGAATTTATAAAAAGCTTTTATTCTTTCAAAGAAGCTCAAACGGCGCTTTGTATTCGAGCCGTTTGGGTTTGAAACACTAGAGCCAAAGGGTTCGTCCACTTAGTTTTTCGAGACATCGCGAAGCAGTTGTTCGATTCTTCATGTGACCAGAGGGCTGGCCTATTTTTCGGCCAAAGAATCCAGCTTTTTGGGCACGTTTGCTATTAACAGATGTGTCCAAACTTTTTTATGCCCTATGATTATTTTTACCTCCGTTTTATAATATACTTGTTGATGATTATAAAGAAGCTTAGTTAAAAACTAGTCTGTAAAGTCAATGATAACGCTTTCCATTAATACCTTTTTTTTTTATTTCTACCCGGAACCAGGAAGATACGATAAAAAACTGCACTTCTTCGATATCTTATCGATATCCACTCACGTTAGTTCGCACGTCGTTAGTTTAATAATCTTGATCTGCAGCATTATTTTGTAGCAGCGTAACAAATTTAGCCAAAACACATACAAATAATCTCCTAAAAATATTTTGAATAAAATAAAATAAAATCCTATAAATATTTAGCGTGCAACATGGATTTTTTTCGTTTAGTCAAAAGGATTATGCATAAATATGTTAAGTAGTTGCAAATAAGCTATTAAAATAGATAATTCATTAGATAATGTTTCTCTTGTATATAATAAAAGAAATCTGAGCCATTGTGTCTGGTTTTAGATTTTTTTTTTTAAACTGTCAACTCCATCTTTGGCCCGTAATAAAGTTTTTCTCAAACATGCTTGGAAATTCGAGCATTATTTTGACAACCTTCTTCGAGATAAATCAAATTTGCTGTACTGGTCAAAAACAAGTGACGATGCGGCCAGCAAAGTTACTATGAAAATTCATATCTGACGCGTTTAGCGGCCAAATAAATTACTATGAAAACTCATGTCTGTCGTGTTATTTAAAAATGGAACAAACTTTTTACTTTAACACATGGCAACCAAAGAAGTAATAAGTTACTTCTTTGGTTGCCATGTGTTAAAGTAAAATATCTTTGATAAGTCAAAGATTTTATTTAAATTTCGATTTGGCTTGCAAATAGAACTGTTTATAGTACAGAAGAAACAAATGAACGTAGTGGCGCATGAAAAATCTAGAGTTATTCGTCATGGATTCTAGAATTTTTATTTATTTTCTCTGTTTGAATTACCGCGCATTATTTGAGAAAAGTACTATACAAGCCTTGGCCGTAATCAGGAATTGATGGACTCACGTGTGTGTGCCTCGGCTTCGCCTCGGCCCACATTTTCACGATCGTCCATCAATCCCCTTATTGCTGGCCGCGACAATAATGTACTATTTTTACCTGACTGAGGCAGATGTGAAGTTTAGCAGCCAAACTTTTAAGCACAAAAGTTAGAATACTAGTTGTGCCCCGCAGTTTCACTCGATCCCGTGGGAGTATAAAGATAAAACGTATCCTATGTCCTATTTCAGGTCATGATTTACCTATGTGCGAAATTTCATCCTCTCTAGAGTAGGGAACGTCGCGGCAACGTCGAACTGTTTGCTTATTGGTGTTTTCTCAGCGCACGCCAAATAATGAATTTTAAAGGCAATATTTTGCTACATTATTGCAATTTTCTTAAGGATCTCAATAAAAAAAAAAAAATATATATATTACTCTATATGTTACTTCCTGATAACTTAGCTCTATATTGGTGAAAAAATTTTTAAAATCGGTGCATTATTTTCAGAGCTTATTCGGTACAAACAAACAAACAAACACAAACAAAGAAACAAAAAAAGCTTACCTCTTTATAATATTAGTGTAGATATAGGGTAAAATTAAATAAGTCAGCGAAACTTCAGAAACGGGATGTTTATCGATATCTAAACACGACAAAACATAAAAGAATTGATTACCTAAAGTCTAGTAACTACAACTGATTATGGAGTCAACGCCCAGAGGAGTGTAGTTACTTGAAATTATGTGTTTAGAACATCAGTTTTTTTTTTTGTTAACCGCGTTTATATAACGATACCCATCACATTTGTGAAGTTTCTCTACCTAATTTGATTTGACCCTGTATAGAGCTGAGTTCTCAATTTTAAGGTCTAATTTAACTGGGTAACACGATACCCCTTGGTAAGCCTGGTTGTCAGACTTTCGGGCTTCTGACGACCCGTAACGACTATCAAACATCCACGAAAGACAGCCGGGACCACCAACGGCTTAACATGCTTTCCGAGGCACGGATTAGTCTGGGTATGCAAAGATGGTCACCTATCCAGGGACCAACCCCGGCAAGCGTAGCTTAACCTGATGGGTTGACCTGTGCGGCTGTTATTACTTAGCCACGAGCTCCTAAACCTCTTCCTAACTTTGACCGGCAAATTAATAAACGAAAATATAGCAAGGGCAAACTCGAAAGCGATGACGTATGAATTGATGGGTTTCAATGGCGCTTGCTCTGCACTCATTGAACTCAAGCGACATCTGCCATGACAGGCTGTTGGCCCAACGCCTACTACAATTATTATGTATCTACCTAATCGGCTTCCTTCAGAAACTAAATGGGACGATTAATGGGTACTAAGTTCCTTTTTTCCTCGCCTCTCATACACAAGGTTGTGGATTGAAATCCGGGCAAGTACACAAAAATCATTCGCATGTAATTTCCGAGTTTATCTTAGATAATACTAGTTCATTGATTCAGGCGTGACTTTGAGAAAATCCATTATAAAATACAATAGACGTTACACGTCGTGTTCGGGTTCGCGACTGGGCAATCGTCATCCTGAGGATGCCTCGTTGAGAGGTGAAACACTTGTCGATTTCATACAGGGGTTTTTTTATGACTCTTGAGGAATAGATAAGCGTAATAGGTTACTAAATAATTAAATCAACCTCTATTGTATGTTTTTGGATATTACTGACATCGGTGAAGGAAAACATCGTAAAAAAACCTGAACTTATATTAAATTAGCTGCGCCCCGCGGTTTCGACCACATAAGTCTCGATCCCGTGGGAACATCGGGATAAAAGTCCTATGTTAATCCAGGTCATGGTCTACCCATGTGCCAAATTTCATTCAAATCCGTTCAGCCGTTTTAGCGTGAAAGCGTAACTAACAAACAAACTCACTTTTACTTTTATAATAATTCGCAGGTAGGCTTAGGATATACTCGTAAGTCTGAAATCGCCAACCTGTCTTGAGCAAGAGTGATGGTGACCAATGCATTGATCATGTCTACCTTTAGGTGTCGCTTAATGTTAGTGAAAACGCGCATGAATTCTAATTGTTTTTAGTTAAGTATACCTTGTATAAAAACTTAAAAAGAACTGCAATCCTGAAATATAGTTCACTAGTAAGATTTTCACTGCAAGCAGTTTAAAACGAAAGTGAAATTACTTCTCCGGTAACAGAAAAAGTGTTCATTTTGATATCTAAGTATACTTAGTTATTTTGTTATGTAGTCAAACTGAGATTATGAATTTTTTGCAGTTTCACAACCAAATGACTTAATTTATAACATTAAGTACCCAGTTAAATTAAAAAAAAAAAATCTTCCTTATTTATTTTGTACCGTAGGTTTATTACAAAAAAATATTAAAATAAATTGATTATTTGATTTAATAGTAGAGCAGCGCCCCGCTGTTTCACACGTATAAGTCTCGATCCCGTGGGTATATCGGGATATAAAGTATCCTAAGTGTTAGTCTAGATTATAAACTATCTGTGCCCCAAATTTTATCCAAATCCGTTCAGCAGTTTTTGCGTGGAAGAGTAATAACATATAATATATAATATAATAAATTATATAAATATCATATAATATGTAATTAAAGTAGGATTGAGTAAATCTCTATATTTTCATCGTCTACAATCTGTACCTACCTCGTATAGCTCTGCCGTGAACATACGAACTAGAATGTGTATTCGTATGAACACGTGCCATTAGGTTTGCTCTGAAATGTCTGTCTAGTAGTGCCAGTAGTGGACTATTTCTAAAATAACGCCTACCTTTAGAGCTAGTTGATGGTACAACGTCGTTTATAAGCTATGTACCAACTATAAATACAAACAGATTAATATTACTAAGTGTGACGACTGATGCACTCACAAACTCACTTTCTCTAACTCTTCACTCACACTTTTTTTTCTCAAAATAACAATTTTACGACTTACGTCAGTTTGCCGGAGCCTACAACACTTTTAATCATTTACGAACCGCTAAAAACTTTAATACGAAATTATTTTTATTTTTATTGCTCTCTGTTTGAGCGAGCTCCGAAATGGAAAACAGTACAAGTCATAAAATAATTTCACTAAGCACACACAATAATTTATAAAATTGGTAATGAGACAAAACTCACCTGTTCAAATGTCTACACACTGCCGAGGACAGACGTTACACATTCAAAATTTTGGAACCAATAAACTGTTACACTTTATATTTTTCTCCTGAAACCGAAGTCACACTTTCGAAATACGTTAGTTCACACAAATGGATGTTTTTCAAAACCGCGTGAGTTTCCCAACGGCGTGTCACTTTCGTACAGTTTCCGAACAGATCGTGTTCACTTGTGGTTATTGTAACTCTAACTCGAATAACTCAACACTCGTATTATTGGTGCAAATAGACATCACACAGGGAAGGTAATTGATACTAGTAATATTTCCCACCGACGTTTCTCTGCGAACTGAAAATCACGCACATTATTAGCTAACACATGAACCACTTAAAAATACACTTTTGTAATTTCGGCACTAAAATATCATAGAGTAATAAAAAACCCGCCAGTACCGTCACACGGGAGAAAAATAAACAAATTAAAAATAACCCCACACTGCCAATAAGAAAATTAAAAGTATCGATAAAGGACGCGATAAAACGTATAAGTCTGCAAATGTTTACTCAAATAATTGGTGCGCTGACGCCGTGTACAATGTATGTTAAGGCGCAAACTTACAGTGCACCTCCGTGCCAAAAGAGATTTTGTCAAGCAATTAGCAGATAACTGTCGTCAGATGAAACGAAAAAAAGTTTTTTTTTTCAGTAAGAAACTGTCGCCCCAAGCGTTTCGTAACAGGCGAGCCAGCACACAAGTCGTTACACTGAAATCGTCCCAAATCAGCGATCACGTACGCACGCCGCGTGGAAACAGACCACCTAGGCACTAAACATAAATTTTCACCTGTGCGAAATGATAAAATCAACTTTTCCACGCGGTCCGGCCTTCGCTGCATTGTTATGCAATTGCAAAACGCCGGACCGGCTGCCAAATCGCGAAACTAAGGTTTTCGAACGCGCGAAGTTGTTCGGAAAAACGTTAACCGGAAAAATCATAACCTCAAATAGTGAAAGCGGCGGAAAGTTTTTGGTGATACTTTGAGGTTATTACTCTATGGTATTTTGTGTTTGCCGATCACATGTTGGTCAATTACCGGCTGCGATTTTTCGTGAGCGTGTTCGGGAGCGCTCGGCCGACTTCGTCGAGCGGCATAACGTGACCGGCGCGGGCGGTAACTCGCGCGATACTGAGGCGTCGCGCTCAACTGCTATCTGGACTCCGCGGCCCGATACACTTTACGTCTTCAAAAAAGCTCGACCTAACATGCTAGCGGTACCGTCAGCCACGAAAACTGGTATACGAATGTACGGTCATAAAAAACGTGGATCTCGTGTTTTGGCCATGTAGTATAATGGAACATGACGACACGTATAGTTCGGGGAACCGATGCATCATCAATGACAAAGTTTTTTTTTCCTAAATTCTACATATTCATTTAGAGATCGTACAAAGATTAATTAAGTCAACGAGTTCTCAAAGTAGGTAATCTAAGTATGCACTTAATAATAGTTATCCAGAATGCAAGAAAAAATACATAATTATGTACATAAAATTGTTGTTTTACGACTTGCCTACTTTGTGCATGGGTTAATCATAAAGTGATACTTTTATGCAATTTTTTTATCAATTACCGTGTTAAGTTTATTGATCACAAGAATAATGACCACATAATACCTATTGTGTTAGTGTGAAAGATGACTGACTTCTTGACCTAGAGATAAACAAATTATGGAGATAACTAGCTTTTGGCCGCGGCTTCGCCCGCGTAGATGTCTGAAAATATCCCACAGGAACATACAACCAGGGTTAAAAGTACCCTATGTGTTAACCAGGTTATTCCGTTATCCACCCTAAGTTAGATACTCGCAAACGTATGTCCGAGAATCCACCCTAGGCCTAGTTGCATAAACGGAATTTAAAGGCTTAGGGTGGATTCGGACATACGTTTCCGAGCATCCACCTTAGGGTGGATTTTTTGGGGTGGATAAACGGAAAAACCCTGTTAATACAGGTAAACTATGTATCAATTCCGTAACACATTGTTTTCATATAATTCTATTGGTTCACGCGGCGCACGCCAGTACCTAAAGTTGGCATGTTTTTTTCCGACATCTTCAAAAACCATCGTCATATTTCCGCTTTACATAAAACCTTAAAGAATACACCTAAACCTTCCTCATGAATCACTTCGTTCATTGGTGAAAATATGTCGTGATAGTGATGTACAGATAGTGATTTCAAAACAAGATAGATATCCCCCATTCTACAAGAATAAAAATTAATTAATTAATTAAATTATTTTTTCTGTAAAATTCATTGGTTAGTGCCAATATTGATATTTGTATAAGCGCTTCATTACAAAAACCGAAAAAACTTTTCCAGACCCATTCAAAGAATCCCAGCCCTTTTGTTCTTTGAAAACAAGGGAATTGTGAATTCCAAAAAGTTTCCCTTATCGATTCGTCAAGCCGGAATGGTTACAATCTGCCGCTTTTTATAGTATTACTAGCTTTTGCAATATTAAATGGCATACGCATGGATTGTCAACCATTTTCGAGTAATTTGACATTTTATATTTTAAAATATATGAAATAAAAATGTAAAATATTAAATGACTCGAAATTTTTTGACATTTGCATTGGAGTTATCTGGGGTTATTTAATTGTAAATGACCTCTCCTACATCCCCGTAATGGATGGCCAACATTTAACCAATAAGCCTGTATATAGATCTACAGTATGGCAGGTAAAAGAAGAGTCATACTATAAGGGAGGGGATAGAATTAATGACCTCTGAGTTTATTTCTTTTCAAGTTTAGTCAGATAGGCAGGGAAATGTCGACTCCATCAAGCTTTGTTTTTTGTGGCCCGTTATTGTCAATCCGATTATATCCTATTTACAGAATAAACAATTTCATTTCATGAAAATGAGCAACTTTTATAAAACTCAGAAAAATAAAATTGCCGCTCCATACAAAAGTAGAATATTAACAAGATTAAAATGTATGGAAAAGCTGAATTTTCTCTTCATATTTCAAGGTTGATCCTAATCAATTGGTGGTTCTAGGATAAACTAATGTAATGTTGGAGCCAAACCAATGGGAAACACCGTTGATTATCGCGATGATAGACGTTAATCGTAGGTGTAGCCACGACATATCGCGAGAATTTGGCAACGGCATTCACATTGGCGTTTGACGTTAGGCGATAACTCAGGTAGCGGCAAATAAGCATTGACGTTGACCATTCAAGTGTGGCCACACAATTTAACGTTATAGTTATCGGAATAATTCCCGCGTTATTTATGGCGATGATGGGCATTGACGTTCACCGTTAGTGTGACCCCAGCATAAAGAAAATAGGCGGTTAATATTGCAGCAGTACTTACCCCACACCAACCGAAGGGAATGTCTGCACTTGATTTCGGTTTTTAGCTTCCCCTAGTAGGTAACATCAGCTTTTAGTTGATTTATTTTTGGGCTTAGAACAGGGTAAGGCGCCGCGCAAGTAAGCTTCTAAAACCGCCTAAGTTAGCAAAACCCTATTATTTTTTTGTTACGTCATTTTTTTTCATTTTTTTTTAATAGTTTTAGGAACGAATAAAAAATAAATACTATAACAAATGACTTCTAACGTGTAGAGCATTTATTAAGACGTATTAGAACGGAATAAATAATAGTCAGACACAAGTCTGAAAAAGAAATTATTGAAAAATATCTCCATCTGTCTGTTTGTGCGACAACCCGACGTGATTTTTGTTTTAATTCATAGACCATAACACACACACAATAACACAATTAGCACATACACAATTACTCACATAATTTATTATTCTTTGGCTAGGTTTTAAAATCAGAATCAAAATTTATTTTATTTCACATAAACCTACATGGGCACTTATGAAACGTCAGAAGATAGGTGCACGGTTCCAATTGGTCGTTTCCTATGGAGAAGAGACGGCAAGAAACTCCACGGTTACTCTTTTAAAAATAATTGGCTTTTCAATATTTTCGAATTACAGTGTTATTAGGTATGGGAGGACAGTGTAGGCCTTTCAGCAAGTACCAAGTAAGTAGATAGAAAATGCTCAACAAATCTGCAGTCCACTAAGCCTACCTGCCTTTAAAATCCAAGGGAGCGGAACCAGGGGCGTAGATAGGTAGTCACTTTGCTAAAGATAATCATTTTACCGTTTATTGATAAACACGTGATCAGGAAAGTTTATTGCGGAGAAATTAAAATGTTAGAACAATTATCAATTTTCTCGATGAACGGACAAAAGTGTAGACTTTTAGAGCTTTCCCACAAGTATTAAAATTTTTGTCCCCAATTATGTGTTTTTTTTCAAACCGGGATGTTCTCTATGTTATGGGTTTGGTTTCCGCACTTAGTCCTTAAGGTGGACCATTGTGCGTGTTGCAACCGGGATGTTATTGTTTGTTCTACGATGTTAGTTCTATTTATTATTTACCCGCGTGGAAGTCGGAAATTTCGCCCTTTTTTACGATTATCTAATTATGGCCATTGTCATAAATAAGTGTAGTTTAGTTTACTTACATCGTATCAATGGGTCTTGTAAAAAAAACATTTGGTGACATTAATAATCTGGAAGTGCCTCAGTTCGGCTCCAGCTCCCGAATTGGCTGCATGCACCTGTTGCTGAATTGGGTGCCGGCGGCGGCGCTGAGTTTGGAAAAACAAAACGGAAAATGGGGTTAGCAATTTAGCATGTAGGCATAATAAAAAAAACATGTATTTGAAAAATCCGTCTGCCTGATAATGTAAATAACGCAATGAATGTTGTCAAAATGAAAGGCATTGTAATTGTAAGTGAGTATCGCAATTACCCCGCAGGATTATGAAACCCATTCAAAATGAAGGGGATTGTGAATGCGAGTGTAGGAGGTGCACTTTTCCTTGAACCAACAAGAAGTAAGTACCTATATGTTCCATGCGGGATGCGGGAATGGAACCCGAAAATGAGAGAATGCCTATCGCTCCACCATGGTGCTTATCAAGCCGTTATATTGAGTGAACTACTGAAAGTGTAGCACAGAATGCATAAAGGTATAGGCGTACAATAAATCTATACTAGACTCGCGACAATCTAAGAAGTCCGTTCTGACAGCTATAAAAATGCTTTGTGTAGCGATGAAACATAAAACTGGTTTCTTATAAACTGATTCTCGAGAGATATCGATTGAACATACTTAGAGAGTTTGTAATCGACGACTTATCTACATTGCTTAAAACTGATTCTCAAGGCATAACGTTTTATTACATGTACGAGAACGAAACGTCGAAACGGACTTCTTAGATTGTCGCGAGTGTAATAATAATTATGCATACATTTTTCTTCTTTTGTATAATGTTGGCTATAAACTGTACATGTGCTTAGTGGTTAGGCTTACAATTTAGTTAATGTGGTGCTTACCTTTAAGTAATTGTTACACTGTGCAAAGTTTTTAAAGACATAATCATTATATAATTTTTTTATCATTATGTTAGTGTAAACAATTGTTGGTGAACCAAATCATTACTAATCCTTATTTAATATTATAAATGCGAAAGTAACTCTGTCTGTCTGTCTGTCGCGCTTTCAAGCCAATACCACTAAACCGATTTAAATGAAATTTGGTACACAGATAGTCTAGAGCCTGAGAAAGGACATAGGCTACTTTTTATCGACATACCACGCGGGCGTAGCCGCCGGCGGAAGCTAGTAATGTTATAAATGTGAAACTGGGTTTGTTTGTTTGAACACGCGAATCTCTGCAACCATCAGTCGGAAATTCTTGTTGGATTTCTATTTGCATGCAATTCATTATGCAAATCGATGGATTTTAATCGATCCTGAAGAATGTAATTCTGCTGAGTCAGGGCAGCTAAGATGAAACCATACCTACCAACAGGTAGGTAAATAGAAACTGATAGACCAGCACGCATGACAACTATAGAAACGAGTTTTCTACGGGTTTTGTCGACGGAAGAATAGACACAATGACAGATTGTAATCGTTTATCTGTCATTTTATCTATTCTTCCATCGATAAAACCAGTTTCTATTGCGGTCATGCTAAGCGTACTGCAAGAGGTAACTAATCCGAACGATGTGCGAAGAGACCAACAGAACAGCTGTACAAAAAAAAAGTAAGTACAAAAACTAAAAAACAAGACTGCAAAATTAAAAAAAATATATATTATGATTTATTAGAAGTATTGTATTACAGGCGGGGTTTAAACTTTTTTTATTTTCAGTGATTTAGTTTTTTATCATTTCTCATTCCAAATTAAACATGGAATCCTAACTAATATTATAAATGCGAAAATGAGTTTATTTGTTACGCTAAAACGACTGAATGGATTTGGATGAAATTTGGCACAGGGATAGACCATGACCTGGAATAGAAAGAAAGAAAGAAAGAAAAATAGGTTTATTTGTCACAGAAACACGTGCATACAATAAGATAACAGTACTTAAGCATAATTATAAATCAATATGACATAGGATACTTTTTTATCTCGATAATACGTTCCCGCAGGATATTTTCCGACATCCACGCGGGCGAAGGCGCGGGCAAATGCTAGTTTGTGTATATTTTTGTAATCACCTCTTTAAACCTTTCATTTTTTCCACAACATTTTTTGTCTTATTTTTCACACTGTTCGTGAGTTATTTTTTAAAATACATTTTGTCGCCAAAAATCCGCCATTTTGATTTTTATAATTTTAATATGAGTCGCAAGGGTAAATATTTTAAAAAGGTATGGAATGAAAACCACTAAAGCTGGATTATTGTCACGCATGGACCAAATGGACTTAAATGGCGGTGGACTGGTCATATGCTCCGCGGCAAAAAGGAAAAAAGAAGTAAACTGGTGTAACTAGGAGCCGAGGTCTATATTGTAAAAGCCAATTATCTTTTAAAAGAATAACCATGGAGTTTCTTGCCGGCTCTTCTCCATAGGAAACGACCAATTGGAACCATGCACCTAGCTTCTGACGTTTCATAAGTGCCCATGTAGGCTTATGTAAAATAAAATATTTTGATTTGATTTATTCCTTGGAATGCTCTGTAGCCTAAACGGGTTGATAATTTTTAACAAATGAGTTTTAGATTTATCTTGATAACATAAGTGACCCTAGCCCGGGCTGAAAAGTGAAAATCTACAAGTATTGTTTTGAAAAAAAAAAAACAACATGAACGATTTTAGCCTGCATTATGCGTTGTTCAGACAGAGGCGACGGTGGCGGACAGTTGTAATGTGTTATCTGATGTAGATGGCAAACCCTTGGTCTCAGTAAGCAAGGCCGTCTTTTCTACTGGCCCCTCTGGGCAAGTGTCCAGGGCCCCACGATCCATGGGGTCCCTCTAGTAGCTGGGGCCTGTCAAAGGAAAACCTTACCAATCTCAGACGGGGTGGAATGAATCACAGGACATTAGAATATAGGTACATGACTTAGAAACTAACTATACTAATAAGGTGGATCTTTTCATAAACGAAATTTTATGAGGGGTCATTGTACTCATCATTATGAACAACTTTCACTATGGGAACAAATATAAAATCGCGAAAAAAAAAAACAATTCTTCCGTATTTATAAATTCCGCATAGCTCGTCAAAATGTAGAGACCAGCAGATTTTTTTTTCGCTATTTCAAGTTTGTTCTCATTACAATAACCCTCTAAGAGATTTCGTGTATGAAAAGATACCTAAGTACACTTTATGTAAAGGTGTAAAAATAGTGTAAAGGTTCTTACATACTGACGTAATTTGTCGCGCGACGAGAATATTAACAAAACAATTTCTGAGAAAACTTCACAGCGAACAATGCGGCGGCGCGGTGTCGCGTCGCTCGACAATTCGCTCTAATATGTAAGAGCCTTTAGCACTAACATCTACCAGGGAAACAACACTAATTATTAATTACTACGCCACAGTGGCATGTAGACGTAACCAATGTCCCAGTATGGGGCAGTCTCATCCATCTGCTATAGCTTTCAAACTTTTCAAGATACTATTGGGGCTGGCACGTAGGTACCCTGCGCCTCAGACCAAATAAAAAACCAAAACAGAGCGCTACGAAAGATACAACGAAGCATGCCAAAACTACTCCTTCGCTCTATGCATACCCGCTCACATGCACACATTTACAACCTTATGCAATTAAACTACACCTCACTAAGTGCACACATTTTTACGAAACCGGCCTCGCGTCACTGTTGACAGCGCTTCGTCTTGGTTTTTTATTTGGTCTGAGAGCCCTGCGCGTGGTGGCAAGAAAGCCATCTATTCTCGCCTGTGCGAACATAGTATACCTAGCACTGTAGTAGCTCGTAGTAGCGCACCCACAGATTACATTAGGTATTATAATGTGCGCGTAGAACGCTGTACGTATGCCCTCTACGTGTAGTCCTCGTCGATATCCATGCAAAAACATTCAGACGTCCAAAGATATTCTCATGATACGAATTAAACTGGTGTAAGTATAAAAGTTTGGTCGAATTCGCCCAATCAATCTGCCTAGCCTTTTCCCAACTATGTTGGGGTCGGCTTCCAGTCTAACCGGATACAGGTGAATACCAGTATATTACATAGAGCGGCTGCCTATTTGATCTCCACAACTCAGTTACTGGGTAATACGATACTCCTTGGTAAGCCTAGTTGTCAGACTTTCGGGCTTCAGAGTAATTTCAAAGATACCTACTACTAGCGCCATCTCTTTTTTTTTTTAAGAAGATGCACATTTTTTAATGTTTCGAATTCAATGTTATACATTGTTTCTAGTATTGTTGCTGGCCGAGAATAATGCCGAGTTCCAATAGAATAAGTAAGGGGCGAGCATAAACTGGATAAGTCACCTACCTACTACAGACGTGCGGCCAACTGTACACGGCCCAATCAAGCAAAGCATCAATATTATATTGTGATGTGATAATTAACAGCGGCCGTGCCGACGTACACTCTGTAGGAACCATTATAAAATAATAATGCCTATTATCATCATTGGCAATAAGTTGGTACCCGGTTAACCTGCTGACCTGCTACAAATTGTGAACAATGTTCTGTAAATCAATGCAGGAACCGTTAATTCAAAAATTAAATTAATATTATTCAGTAGACTAACCAAACAATTTCTCATCATCACCAGTATTTTATATAGTGCTCTGTATCAATATCATTCAAGTTTTATTGTAACGGTATTACTACGGCTACGGTAGCACTTATAACTTGAAGTTCTTACTAGTAACGCCATCTATTAGTTACAAATAATAACTGTTATTTCTGAACGAGCTGGAAAGGCTAGTGCCATCTATATTTTGGAAAGATGGACTAATGTTGCTGAAAACCGTAAATTAGAGATGTCCCGTTTCAATAAAACACGCCAAAAAATCAATCGATTGAAAGATGTACAATATTTTTATCGGATTGACTACGACAAATATCGATCAACCAGCGCTTGACACAGCCGATCCGCGCAGATGTGGCGCAGTTAGTCGGCGCTGGTCAGCATGTAGACATCAAGTAGATCAGCGTCAGCAACGTCCTTGAGACCTTACGTATTTCTATATGATTTGATATGAAAGTTCTAAACAGTTTATTAACAATGGGGATAAAAGCTGCCAGTTGCTCACTTCAGATGTCGCTAGCACTATTATAAAATAAAAAAAAATAAAAAAATCATTTTATTTCGGACAACTAAGAGATCCATAAATTGTTAGTAACAGGCACTTAAAACACTATTATTAGTAACTTAAACTAAAGACGAATTTATGAGGAGACCAACCATCACTAGACACTGATAAGTGGAAACTAGAGTATGAGTCTTCTCACAAATTGCCTTATTATGGTGGAGGAATTATCTGCCGCCACAGCCTTCAGGATACTATTATGACTGCCTCTTATTCTGCTCAGGAGTGAGGCCGTCTTTTTGCGGATGATGGCATGAAATCCATCGGTATGGTTTACCGCAAACATTTCTGAGGCACTGCAATAACGCGGCAGTTGCAGCAGCATCCTAAAAACATTGTTGTATTGGACGCGTAGAACATCCAGCGACCTTTTCGAGTAGTTGACCCACAGATTACCGGTGTAAAAACTCTGACAATAAGCTTTAAAAAGCGTTATCTTAACTTGATCAGTACACCGAGCAAATCTGCGTGCCAACATATTACCCCTGACCGCTAGAGCCCTACGCTCCCTCTCAATGTCTCCATGGTCACTGAGGTCGTCAGTAAGATAATGCCCAAGGTATTTGAACTTCGTCACTCTACGAATTGGGGTACCACTTATGGCAAGTTCGAGTGTACTTTCCCGGCACTTACCAGCGACCCCAAAGACCATGTATTCACATTTTTTGACATTATAGACCAGTCCATGTTCAGCAGCGTAGGTCTCACATACATTTAGCAACTCCACGATCGCCCCCGGCGACGGGCCCAGCAGCACCATGTCATCCGCATAACTAATATTGTTGCAACTAACACCATTTACCCTGCATCCGACAGGCATGCTGCTGAGCTCGGCAATGAGGTCATTCACATATAGATTGAAGAGCCGGGGAGACGACAAACCACCCTGCCTCACCCCGCACTCCAATCCATACTATCACTAGTCCAATAATTTAACAGCTAGTTGTCACTATCCATACATTTTTTGTAAACAAGTGACTTCTTTGACGTTAACTGGAAAATTACGGGGAATAATGATACCCATGAAATTTTCCAAAGCTCGTATGCAACGAAAACTGTTAAGCTCTTTGCAGTCTTTTTGACATTGTAATTAATATTCTATGCTTTTTGACATAATAATTAATATTTTGAAATTACAAATAATACTATTCAATTAATCTGAATCAATGTTATTGTATCAAATTAAAAATATAAATTCAAATCAATTTTATTAATTTAATATAACTTTTATTGTAATGTCTACGATTTGCATGCACTTAGCTTATTAAATTTTTCTACACCAGCAATGGTAGTATATGTGAATCAATGTTTAATTTTAGATCTCAATATACCATATACTCGTACTTAGAAATAAATATTATTCAATTCTATTCCTTTTTGGTGCAGCCGTGAGGCACACTCCCCTACATCGCACGTTTACACCTTTTTCTGTTTTTATTTTTTTTTATTTTTTTCCTATATTTTATTTGTTATGTGCTGTATATTATGTATCTTTCAGTCTGTACTGAATAAATGTATTTTCTTTGTTTCTTTCCTCTTCCTATTCTAAAAAAAAAAATGGAAACCCCAATACTCAATAGTTCGTAGAGAATATTATTCAGTGCTATCCATAATAAGAGAGGTTTTCGTAAACAAGTGATGCTCCTTTTCATAAAACATATTATAATCGTGTCTGTTGTCATTACAGGCTCTTGTGGTGTAAGTTCATTATATTATGGGTGTGTGTAAGTTTATCTTATCATAATAGATCAATGAAGAGAAAGAAGTTTTCCAGTACAGGAATGTTATGAAGATCATCCTCGAGTTGGACTTCAACTCCGAAAGTTGTTTCTGTCATAAGCATCCAGTATTACGAAAAAAAGAACTTTGTGTTTATTAACACAAAGGTGTTTATTAACATAAAAAATCGGCTATAGTGGGAACTACCCCACTACTACTTCCCACTATAGCCGATTTTTTATTAGACGCTTCCTATTTCATTAGTTCATCTTTTGATTGTGTTACACTCCAAGTTGCATACATTTTTATCTAGTTTTCGTTTCATGGGGTTAAAAACTGTAAGCTCATTATAGGTGGCAGGCCAACCGTCCGTCTTCAAACCGCCATTGTTGTGTTAGTGTTTACTTTTGTGTCGATCACAAATTATACGAAAACTAGATAAATATGTATGCGACTTGGAGTGTAGCAATATTATAAGACGAGGTAAGGACAGAGAAAGCGTCTACCACTGGTAAAAAAGCAGAAATAACCTGATCAGAGTTGAGAACCAACTCGGGGATGATTCCCTGACTGAAAAACTTTAGAGATGTTAATTCTAGCACTGTTCTAATACTATAATACAAAACACCCACACTTTTACTATAATTTACATAATAACACATCACAAGTGCCTGTAGGTAAATAGACTTAGTTCTCTTGGGATCATCACATAAATACGACTTTCTCCCATAAAAGTCTTCAGGTTTCAAAATAATTGTATATAGTTTTCGTATTTTAACATCAGCTTTGGGAAATACATGGGTCCCCGTATGTTTCAGCTACACAGCTGCGCAAAGGCATATTAATTAATTATGAGTAAAAGAAGTTGCTTGTTTACAAAAAAAATATGGATAGTGACAGCTAGCAGTCAAATTCTAAGACGTACGGTAGTAACGACATCTGAAGTGAGCAAGTAGCAGTTTCTATCCTCATTTGTAATGTCGATCACAAATTAAACGAAAACTGGATAATGGTGGTTTTTGGACTATTAATAGTGCTGCCACCTATGACGAGCTGTCAGTAAGTCGATTATTAAAATAAAAACCGTAACTGTCATACTCAATGCTACTCAATAGCCCACTGGTCAAATAGGCCGAAAAAATAATTTGTCTATGGACATGACTTGTCCAGTGTTGTCAAGTTAGTGGGGTTTCTACTAAACCCTGGGGTTTGGACACCGCTACCGGCAGAGAAAAACAACGTCATTTCGAAAAAATTACCGATTGGAACATTCCGGGATAAAAAAAATCGCCCATTAATATGTATCTATCTTTTTCAGTAATTATTTTGTGAAACTATTATAAAGTACGATGATTTAAACAAAAATAGTATAATGACTTAAGTTATGTTTTATTTTGATTCTCAAATCTTCAAATGGACCTCCAAAAAAATGACCTAATGTAGGTATGTAATAGGAATAAAAAAATGGTGTCTAGTTGATTTCTGATGGTTTGATGAAACACGCCACTAGTGGACTCACTGGATTCGGGAAAACGAAGTTGACAACACTGGGCTGGCTTGCCTCGCTTGCCGGAGTGGGGTGGGTGGGTGTCACGGACCACGGAGTACATTTTTTTGGGATGGGAGGAAAACTTGGGGAGAACGGAACGAATCAACGGACGCACGCGAATAATGCTTTGAAAGACGCAGTTATTTTACAAGTAAAACGCGAAATTGTATAACCTGTAAGTACACGCACGCCGCTTTTAAGGTTTCACGAGTAAATCAAGTAAATGTTTAGAAAAGTTGTATGTACCATTAGTAGTATATTTAATAATTCGTCGCACAGCAACTTTGTTACTCGGCGTTTATTCTCTCGGTCAAGAAACATGAAGGTGGGATTTTGTTTTCAGTATTCTTGTGGTCATTATAACCTATATTCCCGCTTTTCGTAACGTTAGTTCGTGTTTTGTTGTTGAGCAAAATTAGGTAAAATATATTTCACGATGTAGGTATACAATGTGGACATAGTTTTTGGCAAAAACGTCCTAATTTTACTTATACTTTGCAAAGTGAAAGTAGCATTAGGACGTGGTAATAATAATCGGCATTTTTACATAAAATTGTTCCTTGGCCTTGTGCGTTTTTTCTTTCTCACAGTTAAACTGTTGGTGCACAGACGTATTTGTTTGTAGTTTAAGTAAAAGAAACCGAATTATTTTGATTCTTTTTCGTACGGTATCTCACAAATTTTGTAACGCGGTAACCTACCTATCTAACCTAACTCCAGTCAAATTCAATAAACAGCATATCATTGAGCCTATAACCTTTTTATTTTAGATCGGAACTCACGATGGTGTCTTCCACTGTGACGAAGTCCTTGCGTGCTACATGCTCAAGCTTCTACCTCTATATCAAGATGCTGACATTATCAGAACCCGGGATACGGCCAAGCTCAATGAATGTGACATAGTAGTTGACGTAGGAGCAGTCTTTGACCATGAGAAGAAGCGATATGATCATCATCAGAGGGAGTTCAATGATACCCTGAGCTCATTGAGGCCGGAACTTGGGGACAAATTTAAAATTAAGTAAGTCTGATTTTATTGTTAAACATAATCAAATAGATTTGAATCAATTTAACATGATGTAACTGCTAAAATACTGGTATTCAGCTTCATTCAGTTAGACTGGAAGCCACCCAACAATCCAACATAGTTTGGAAAAGGCTAGGCTGATGATGAGGATAACATGAATATGGTACCAGTAATTTAGTGGAATAATTACATTAGAACCCCATTTATTTTAAACTAGTTGTTGCTCGCGACTTCGTCGGCGATCCAGAACGAAAAGTAGCCTATGTCCATCTCCCAAGTCATTGCTAAATTTCATCCAAATCCGTTAAGCCGTTTTAGCGTGAAAGTGTAACAAACAAACTCACTTTCGCGTTTATAATATTACTAGCTTCCGCCCGCGTGGTATGTCGTTAAAAAGTAGCCTATGTGGGGAAGCCTCCATATAGGCTACTTTTTATCAGATGCCATCTATCTCCTTGCCAAATTTTGTTGAAATACGTTCAGTGGTTTAGGCAGGAAAAGGTAACGTATAGACAGACAGAGTTACTTTAGAATTCATAATATTAGTTTGATTTGGTTAGGATTACTATTGAAATGTACAAAAATAAAATGATTTTTTCCTTTATTGTCTGGATAGGCAAATGAAATTTTGGTAATCAATGACTAGACTTCAGTGAAATACTCTTATTGTATACCATTTTTATAATAGGTAACTTTAATTATTGTAATAACTTCCTTTCCTCAGATTAAGTTCTGCGGGCCTAGTTTATACTTACTACGGTGAAGAAGTCATACAGCAGCTCGTTCCAAAACATATTTCTCTCAACTCAACTGATCGGGCTGTAATTTACAAGAAAGTCTACCAAAACTTCATTGAAGAAATTGATGCTATAGATAACGGTGTTCCAATAGCTGCAGAGGAACCGAGGTACAAAATACGCACTAATCTGAGCAGTAGGGTTGGAAGATTGAACCCAGAATGGAACTCGAATCAAAATATTAATTTAGATGAAGTATTCAAGAAAGCTATGGCACTTGTGAGTGAAGAGTTTGTGTACACTGTCAACTATTTCATATCTGTGTGGCTTCCTGCAAGAGATTATGTTAGGTCTGCATTGGATAAAAGATTCCAAATTCATGAATCTGGACAAATCATTGAATTTACTGAGCGGTTCCCTTGGAAAGAACACTTGTTTGATTTAGAAGAAGAAATGAACATTGGGCATGAAATTAAATTTGTAGTATTTAATGATAAACCAAACTCGTGGAGAGTGCAAGCAGTTCCAGTTAATCCTACCAGTTTTGTAACTAGGTGAGTTATCATTATATTACATAACTTATCACACTCCTTGTTTCCCTGAAGGGTTGGGCAGAGGTGTACCTATAGTACAGCCACATTTCGCCAGTTATGTTTAAGTCCCATGTAAAGGGGGCCAAGCATATTGCCATCAACCAAGCACACTCTCTCGACTCTGGGCTGCTACTGAGAAATACCAGATAGAAAAACCTAATGACACTGCCCAACCCGGGAATCGAACCCAGGATCTCATGTTCCCTGCCAGGGTTGCGGGAAGGTCCGAAAGGGATACCGGGACCTTGGCAACAGGCAAATGAAGGAACACGGGTGGGTTTTAGTCAGTAAAAGTGTGACACGCCCTTCCGCTCCGCCCAGAGCGGGAGAAGTGAAGTCATGTCATTGGGATGATTTCCCACCCTCAAAAAAAAAAAAAAGGACCTCATGTTCAGCAGTAGTGATTGCAGGCAACCATTATAATTATTACACAAGAAAATATTTAAACTACATTGATATCGACTCATGGTTATGAACTTATGACACAAGTGGTATCAGATACTGTTCATTTTTGTGAGAGGGTCATAAGTTTTAATCCAGTTATGATGAATAAAATTAAAGTCTTTCAAGGATAAAAGAAATGTTAGTATTTAGCAAGGATGAGTTTTTGACAGATGTTGTATGGCAAATCTGTCAAAAACTCATAATTGTGACGCTATTGACATGTTTGTAAATTAGTAGACTTGGCCCCCTGGACAATGAAATTGTTTATAAACTAATAGTTTGACTTTCTTTGTTTGCTAATGTGTTGATTGGCCTTTAGAAGGCGATAACACTTAAAATTCCATTGTGTCTTGTTAGTGACAGTTGTAGGTTTATTATTGATTTCACCTGTTTCCTCACTCAGAACATCACCCAAAACAAAATTTAAATAAAGAGTGATGTGATTGATTGATTGATTGAGTGATGTGATTGATAAGTGACTTTAGGACTTTCATTGTCATCCAGCATTTTTACGTTTTCTGATGACTCAGATATCCATTATATGTGCCATAAAAGGATTTTAACTTATTAGACTTTTTTATTAACTGTACCATCATTTTCAGGACACCATTAAACAAAAATTGGTGGGGAGTAAGAGATGAAGTCCTGAGTGAAGAAGCAGGAATAGATGGCTGCGTATTCTGCCACAGCACTGGATTCATCGGTGGCAATACCACTAAAGAAGGTGCTTTCAAAATGGCTGTAGCTAGTTTAGAAGCTGAGCCATAGTTATGTAACTTTATATTTACAATAAATTTACTGACAGAATCAAGTACCGATTAGTTTTAGTCATTAACCGCACAAAACGAAGAAGTAAACTAATATTATGCAATGAACAAAAATAAAAAAGTAAGTACGTAGATTATTATTATCAATGTAAAAAATGATATTGTTTACTTTGAACCATCTGTCTAAAGTCTGGAGTAAGATTAGTGCAAGTTAAAACTCTTTTTTTTTATATACAATTTCAGTTCACACCGACACGCGACGCAACGCGCACTTTTTTATGATCCGATACTCAGACCAACAAAAAAAGAAAGACGGAGCATTTCGAACATCAAAATGAAGCCACCTTTTTATCTATGTGTCTGTAAAAAGGGTTGTCATTTGCTAAAGTTTTTCCCTATAATTTGGGGAATAATATTTTGGGTAGGATAATTGGTACGAGTAAGATATTGTTGAGTATGGTATTGTACCTCAATCGTTAGGAAGGATTCCGAAACAAAACCATTTTTTTTTACATCGCAAAATAAAATAACAATTAAGTACAAAGTGCATTTACATACATGATTTGGAGATTACCTTTTAATCAAGAATTGCTTGTGATAGGAAGCTCCGCTCTTTCACTTAGAACTATCCATTAATTATCAATTGAATGTAAAAAAAATTGGTTTGTAAATTATAGAAATATTAAGTTATAAGGTTGTTGAAGCGTAAATCATAACATCGTCGTGGGTAGTAAATTGTTTTGAAATAAAATAGGTACTTAATTATATTTACAATCAACTTTATTAAATTCAAGAAGACCACGATAACAAAATCACTGACTATAGAAAGCATGTAAAAAGCGTCCGCAATTTGGGAAAAAATAAAATTTGGGACAGTAGTATTTAAATTAGCTAGTCTAAGTTGAGAAACTAACTAAAATAAAATAAAAAATACAGTCTCGTGTTTAATTACTGTTTTGATAAAATCTCATTTTTGTTTTTTAAATTGTATGTACGTTTTTAGGATATCCGGTTTTGATCACACGGCGAAGTCCACGATTAGTTGAATAAAGGTCATTATTATCAAAATGATCGGAACAAACCACGCTGGTTTTCGATGGAAGCCATTCTGGATCATTCCGACTATTTCTTATAGCTACTATCCATTTACTTTTATTTTCAATATTACTTGGAAATCTAAAATATTAAATACATAAAAAAACAGGCATATAATTACTCGAACTAAAAAATATCGAACGGGGAAATTTCAAATCATATTATGGCAACCCCCGCACGTTAAATGTCACTGGTTTCGTTCGTTCATTCGTTCAGGTTGTTGTTCCAAGTAACCTAAAATTCATAGTTTACTAAATTAAGAAACGATGTTATTTGAAGTACTTACATGTGAAAAGTGA
Organism: Lithophane leautieri; assembly: GCA_949152455.1. Lineage (NCBI taxonomy): Eukaryota > Metazoa > Arthropoda > Insecta > Lepidoptera > Noctuidae > Lithophane > Lithophane leautieri. The sequence goes on along the minus strand of OX424479.1, from coordinate 2,983,419 downwards.
TTCCGTGAGACTTTTTATGTGATTTGCTATTGTTTTTACAAGTTTTCACTACACAAGAAGGCATAATTCAATTTTTTTTATTGAAGTTTACTAGACGACGACTCGTGACGTACTAGGAGCGATGAGCATAGTTTTTCTGTAGGTGTGTGCGTGAGCCTGTGTGTTTACTTGCAGGAGCATAGTTTTGTGGCTACACGTTTGATGTACGTAGTGATCCGTCTTTCTATTTTGGTTGGTCTGAGATCCGATACAATATTGAATGTATTTACTACACAATAAGGTCAGCTCGGCGTTCTTTGACACGTGTCAACCCTCGCACTGAAATTATACCTCTTCGTGAAGAAAATAAGTCCGATAATTGTTAAAAAGTGCGCGCAGCGTCGCGTCGTTTCACGTCGCGGTCTAAACTGACCCTTAGGGTCCGCTTATAATAATATGTCAGCGGTCCGGTTTGGTGACAACTGTACTAGATGAACAAGGCAGTTGGGCGTACCGTATTCTCTTCAAGGTTCAGAATTGACGGTTTGGTAAAAGAACTGATGTTTAGAATTTTGGAGGAAGTATAAACATAATTGTATAGCTTCAATTATTATAGCGTAAGAATATAAGTTTTTTCTGGACTCTAAAATGTACCAGTTCTATTCCTGGTTGCACTTTCAGCTGTCGTTTTTGAAAAACAATTTATTGTTTTTGGTTGTTTGTCTCGAAATATTGTCGGCCGGCTGTGTTGTTTTGTAGTACCTTCTAATAAGTTAATAAAAAACATAAAAAAGTTAATTGATTCCCTACTATTCGTTTGACTCGTTTGTTTCGTCGATTGGAAGAAAAAGTTTTGGATTCCAATAATTCGTCTTGTCTCTTGGATTTGCCGTTGTATTTGGATGTTGCGTTGGTTATTTATTTTTCATATTGGTTTTTTTAAGGGCAAATGACCTCATTTTTACATAAATAGTAAAAATTGATGTTTTCTTTGTATTTTTAACATAGATTATCCGTTACAATGATTAATTTAACCGCCACGCTACTTACGCGGATTTGATTTGACCACAATCTTATCAAAATGGAACCTAACAGTAAGTTGCGCGGTTTTGAAATCAAACAGGTAATTAATGTTACAAGTAATATTTAATAATCAAAGCAAAATACGGCTTACAAAATCTGATCTTTACAAGCTTTTGAGCGTTGTTCTTACAAAGAAAACCTTTACTTATTAATCCAAAGTATTTTTCTATACAATCTTCCTTAAATATAAGCTTGAAAATACTCAGAACAAAACTCTTAATCAGACTTAGATTCATTATCAGCCTTTTCAACAAGGTGTCTATTAGGGATAGTACGAGTAGGTATCACAAGTATAAATCTTTTCGAAGTATAAAACAAAACAAAAGTAAGAGCTTCTTCAGCTATAAAACAAAAATATCTGTCAGTCATTTTAAAAACAAATTACTCTTACACATTTAAATTATAATAACAATATTAGGTTCTTCAGCTATCTAACAAAAATAAACTTTATCTCTCAGCCATTTTAATAACAAATTACACTTACACATTTAAATTATTTAAAAAAAAACTACTAGCAAAGTTCTTCAGTTATCTAACAAAAATAAAATGTCTTTTATAGTTTAAAAAATTAATAAACAATATTTTTACTCATAACATTTAAATTGTAGAGGCATCAGTCGAGACAAAAGAGCTCTTTCAGCTAAGTACACTTGAGAGCAATAAAATCGCACACCCCTTGTAATTTGGTTTATTACTGATTGTTTTCTAAAATCTAAAGATATTGAGTAAAAATCATTAGACAAAATTAAAGCATAAAAGCTTAGCTTTACAAAAACATAAAATTAAAATCATTGACCTTCACGTAACTTACAAAAACCGACCGTACACCGAATTCCCCAAATTCACGCGTTTGCGTTGCCACTACTTGCACCCTTAGCCGCAGGTATAAAAAGGTCGGTTTATTGGAATTTTTAATCAGTTGCATACCGAAGGTCAACGTGATAACATCTCTACTGGAAGCATACGGATTTACTGGAAAAATATGGATACCACGCCCGCAGAAACCGCTCAAGTTATTGCCTTGCTCGAAGCAGGCCATAACCAAAGTGAAGTTGCTCGACGGCCAAATTTGAGCCGCTACTCTGTTCGTCGTGTATACCAGAGGTTCCAAGAGACCGGTGGCTACATTCGGCGACCAGGATCTGGCCGGCGACGCACAACATCAGAGCGTGATGACCGCTTTCTTGTGACAAGGTCTTTGAGAAATCGGCAACTGAACGCGGTTCAACTGGGACAACAGCTTCGAGAAGTTCGCAATGTCAGTATAAGTCGGTGGACAGTTCGAAGAAGACTAGGTGAAGCAGGAATGACTTCACATCGCCCAGCAAATGGTCCCAAATTGACCTCAGCTCACCGACAAGCCCGGCTACAATTTGCTAGGGAACATTTAAATTGGACGTATGACCAATGGCGGGCTGTTATGTTCTCTGATGAGTGCAGAATGACTTTACATGGTCATGATGGACGCTCTAGGGTCTACAGAAGGTCATCAGAGCGATTTTCACAATGCTGCATAAGCGAACGTGTGGCTTTTGGAGGTGGATCGTGTATGTTTTGGGGTGGCATAATGTTGGACACTAAAACTGACATTGTATTCATCACTACGGCGAATACCGGCCCGAGATCGAGAAGTTTGACGGCTGCACGATACGTCGAAGAACATGTGAGGCCGCTTGCGTGGCTTATGGGAGAAGATTTTCTCTTAATGCACGACAACGCCAGACCGCATGTCGCTAGAACAGTTTGCGACTACATGGAAGACGTTGGAGTGGCCAGCTCGTAGTCCTGATCTCAATCCGATTGAGCATGTCTGGGATGAGCTAAAAAGAAGAGTTCGAGCAAGAAGCCCTGCTCCTACGCGCCTCTAAGAGCACTTGCCATTGAAGAGGAGTGGAACGCCATACCACAAGATTTCATGGTGAAATTAATACGGTCCATGAAAAACCGATTAAGAGCTGTAATCAAGGCTAGGGGAGGGAATACACCTTATTAAAAAAACAATTTGATCAAGCATTTTGAGTTTTATTTTTATTCTTTCTTAAGCTAAATTGGGTAATTTTATCTGTATGTTGGGTTTTGTGCCCTAAAACATCCTATGTGTACTTTTTTTTACACTGTATTTGATATCATTAGAAAGGTACTGAAGTAAACATTCAAATAGTGTAAGTTTTATTTTAATATGTATTCACATTCATGAAAAAAACTGCTTTAACAACAAAAAGTCAACGTGTGCGATTTTATTGCTCTCAAGTGTATATAAAAATAAACATTTTAAGTAAACTAATTGTTCTTATAAGGTAAGTTGTCATAGAATCCATGACAATCTATGGGTATGATATTTTTTAATTGTTGTAAATGTTCATACTTTGTTTTTGTGATTGGCAATTTCTCAGTAAAGAGCTGTGGAGGAATAACTGGAGCAACTTTTTTTGGCCTTTGTGGTAATAGCTGAAATTCGTCATCGTAGTTCAGTTTGTATTCAATAGTACCATTGGGATTGTACTTAAGAACTCTGATGTCGACTACGCACTTTGCACCAGTCCCTCTTCCAGGGCGGATTGTATCGTAAATAAGATTACTTTTAATGCTATTTTAGTAACTTTGTTTAGGGGCTTGGCTTCTGTTAGGGTGGAGCCAATGAGTTGGTACTGTTGTTGAAATAAAACCACTGATTATGTCGAAGGTTGAATTGACGATCTGACAATGAATTAATGACTGAATCTTTATTTTCCAAAACGCCCTACTTATATATATTTACAATTAATTAACTTGGCGCTAGTGTCTTACTATCTACAAATCAATCGACCAATAGCGATGCGCCATAAGGCGAGACGCGCGCGGGGTGCGGGGCGCTGAGCTGCTCGCGGCGCTACTCGCCGCGAAGGCATAAATAGGAGTCGCGAGCCAAGTGCGGTCCTTTTCGTCGGTCGCCGTCGTCGAGTGAAGACTGGTTGTCACCACCGTGTCCGCGTGTCGTCAGTGTGCTCCTGCCTGCTTGCTTGCGCTTACAAAACCGCTTCTTTCGAAGCGAACGTGTGCGGTGTTGTGATGATGCTTGAACCGCGTCGGTGTTTGCTATCTTGCTTCTTGGTGTGCACGTACTCGTCTTTTTCAAGATGATCCCTTTCACTGTTTCTTGCGGATTGTCAAAAACGTGGTAAGGTTATGGTACTCGTCTTTTTCAAGATGATCGCTTTCACTGTTTCTTGCGGATTGTCAAAAACGTGGTAAGGTAACTGGTTCGGTGGTATGTGGTAACTGTGGTGGTAACTGTTTTCCTGGTGACTGAGTGACAGGTACTGAGTCACTACACTATAATCCTTGAAAAAAGTGTGGTCAGCCGTTACTACTTCATATGGAGATCGATTCAGCCTAGCTTCTTTGGTAACTGAAGAGTATTGACTAGGTAAAAATATTTCCCGATGATTTAATTTTTTTTTTCAATTACGGAGTGAACTGAATCCACCTCCATTTGAGTATGGACTTTTTCTAAAAAAAATTGTGTGATGACCACGTTTTTTTTCCATCGCCAATTGCAGAAGAGCGTTCGAAACCACAACATTTCGGTTTTGGGATGTACATCCTTCAGTGAAAATTACGACGTTTTTAGGACTTTCTTCTATGAGTTTCTTCAAATAATCGACAAAAAAGGAAGCGTATGTTGATGCTTTTAAATCTGATGCTGTCTCATCAAACCAATAGCACTTTACGTCATTAGTACCCAGATTGTATACTGTAAAATTATGAACCATTAAATTGGTTTTAAAATACAATGCACTGGCTTTCAAAAATGGACAATTTCACAGCTTGTAAATCGGCTGTTACTACGTGAAGCGTTCCTTTTCTCGCAGCCTCTTTATCTAAAGTCTTTTCCTGTCTTGCTAAATCTTTTCGTGACACATGTTGTTGATATATCGCGGTGTAAGAGTAACCATGCGTTTGCACTGGCGAAACTTTAATACAAAACATGTTTAAATCTCCTGAAAGTTCCTGTCAAAAATTGTATGGAATATTGACAGAAAATAGAGATTTCAACATGTTTTGTCTTGAATGTTTCGCCAGTGCAAACGCACGGTCAGATAAACGTATCTACATTTTCTCAATTTTACAGGAAAGCAAAAATATTGTGAAAATTCGGCTCTTTAAACTTTACCATCTTTTTAATACAGATAAAATACTAGTATGGAAAAAAAAATGTTTTCTATGTATTGCCATACTCTTAGAGCTTTGAAAAAATTAGGAATTATTTATTTATATTTGCTTACATAGACGCAATATATATATTTTTAAAATTCGGTTGACATACGTTAGTGTGGCCCTTAATTATTTTCAAACTTATGTTGTTATCAAACTTAAATACGTCATTTGTGAAGTTAATTTTTATTATGTCTACGAGTATGTAGTGATAAAATGAGTAATAAAATAGGTAATAAATCAATAATCTTTATTTACTTCTGAAATAGTACAATTTAAATAATAAAACCTGTAATCAGCATATCAGCGTTTAGAAAAATATTAATTGGGTGAAATGCAGAATAGATGTACCGTAACGAAATTGCTAAGACACTGAAACTGTACTGAGATTGCTACGAAACTGACAATGTTAGGGTGAGCACACAATTGTGTTATAATAATTATAAAAAAATACATACAATAAATAATATTTTATTAAATAAACAACGGTATCCTACTAACATTATAAATTTGATGTTTAGTTTTATAATATCTATATCTATAAAAGGAAAGTGTGACTGACTGACTTCTGATTGTGGTGTCTTACAACTTCCACGCGAACGAAGTCGCGTGCAGAAGCTAGTATTAAATAAAACTAAGTAATTCAAATTATATTAAAATTTATTTTTGGAATGGCGTAATGGCTTATTATAATTAAAGAAAAAAAAATATTATTTACTTACTGAATAATCAACAAATTAACAAAACTAATAAGTTTAGTAATTTGGTGTTTTTTTAAATAACAAAATTAAAAATGAGTATCACAGTGGAATATTTTGTTAAGCAATTGTTATTTTAAAAAAAGCCAAATTACTTGCGCTCTAACTTTAGATAACACTTGTTTCCCTTGTATCTTTGAGTGTTAAATTACAAAATAATAATCTAGTAATAGATAAAAATTAATATAGCAAAAACTAAGATAAACAAAAAAATCGATAATTTCGAAAATAACAAATGGCACTAAACAAATGAGTAATTTGGCAATATTTATTTTAATAACCAAATTATAAATGAGGAAATTGAACATTAAAGTTTTGTAGTAGTAGATTTACGTAAATATTCCAAGTAAAAATTTACAACTCACTTTATCAAATTATTTTTTTGTTATTTTACTATAATAATATAAGTTACAAAATGAAGAATGAATCACAACAATGATAACAATCTTTTGTTGCTTTAACAAAACTAAAATTGAACTTATTTACAAAAAGGTTATTATTTTAATTTTGCAAAAACTAAGTTTATTTTTTCTAATATTTAACGTAATCGAAAATAAGGACTTATGGTGCTTAACAATATTTTGCAACTTATTGACTATTAGTATTACAGTTTTTTTTTTACGAAATATTTAAATTTTTCTAATTGGATTATTTACATAAATCTACTAGTTGTAGTTATTATAAAATTTATATCTTTAATTTTACTTAAAATAAACCAGATCATCATCACAAAATAGAACATGTTCTTCAGGTTTTTCAGATATTTTTAGCATATTAATTATCTTAACAACTAATGTTTCTGGAACTGTATCTATATCTAGGCGAAGCGGTTTACGGAATTTAAGCTTGTCCCTTGCACCGACAGTTTTATAGAAAGTTATGGTATATAATTTATCAACATCATTGATACTGTCGATTTCTCCTACGTAATATTTCCATGATGATCCTATGAAATAACGCACTAAAACTGTGTCTCCGATATGGTAAGTTTCTTTTTCGGTTTCATCAATCTCCTTTAAGTCTGATTCCATCTGGTTAATCTCATTTTTCCTTTCATTGTCATTCGTGTTAAAATCTTTTGGCTTACCAACGTTCTGTAATTCTTTATTTTCTCTTTTGTTCTTTATTTCTATCACTTGCTCCATCAAATCATCGTCCAATGTTTTCTTTCTCTCTACATTTCTTTTATCATCATTCTTTGAATCTCTTTCTGGCTTATCAATCTTTCGTAATTTATCATATTGTCTGGTGTCACCTATTTCTATCTTTTGCTCCATCCCATGAACTTCCATCATTTCTTCTGTCTCAATATTTTTTATCTGAAGCTCTTCCTCAGATACGTCAATCTGCATAACTCTGCCTTTCTTAACATTGATAATCGGTTGCCCCTCATCTGTATTACCAGCCCGCAGTAATATCATATTTATAGTAAAACCATCGCAACCTTCAGCATTCGATTTAATAGTAGTCACTATGTTCGCGATTTCCTTGCTTGTGGTAGGTGTCAGACTAAACGTGGAATTATTATTTCTTGTGGATTCAAAATGTGCAAGCAACGAATTACTTACCGTATCCCGCACCCGGCACATTCAGAAAATGGTCACAAATTTTGTCCGGATCGTTAAAGTGAACAGGTAATTCTTTTTGTTTAGAAGGGAGCAGGGTAGACTTTAAGTTTTTCCAAAGCGCTTTTGGGTCATTTATTTGAAGGTTGATCTTGTGTTTATAATACTACTAATATAATACTTTTATAATACTTTTCGTGAAATAGAGACCTAGAAACAAGTGACTTCAATTCTTTGTAATAAATCTTTTTAGAATCAGATCTTTTGTTTTTAAAATACTCTGCATGTACTTTATTCCGCAAATTCATCATAAATTTTACATTGTCTGTAATCCAAGGGTAACAATACTCCTTAATAACACTAGTTTTTAGAGGTGCATGGCTATCAAATAGTGAAAGTAAGTTCGAGTTAAATTCCCTGACCATTGTATTAACATCTTGCAGCTCGGTTAACGCTTTCCAGTTAAGTAACTCGAGATCCTGATCAAAACTTTCCCTAGCAATGTCCTTTAGTGGTCGATAAGTAATCGTTCGTGATGGGATTTTCAGGCGATTAAAACTAAATTCAGCAAGCTCCTACAGATTTTCATTGACGGCAAGAAGGGCCTTGGCTTCATCTAAAAGTTCTTTCGATATTGTTTCTGAGGTATTTCTCAAACTTGATATACTCGTATATGGATCAGAAGTGTACAATAAGGTATGGAACACATCTTCATTGGTAGCCGCTCTTGAACACTTTCTAGAATGATGAAGCCAAAATTTTTTGTAATCCTTATTTCGGGATTCTTGCGCGTCTTCGGACAATTGTCCGATAGGTAAAATAGCATAGTACTCAATTATTTTTTCGCCGTGAATAAGTATTTTATGCACGGAGGAAGGCATATAATACCAATTATAATTAAATACGTACAGTTGGGCTGTACTATATGCGTATTCACCGAACTTTTTCGAATCAATAGCCATTCCAGATGACATAGTTTGCCTGCCAGGGTTGCGGGAAAGTCCGAAAGGGATACCGGGACCTTGGCAACAGGCAAATGAAGGAACACGGGTGGGTTTTAGTCAGTAAAAGTCTGACACGCCCTTCCGCTCCGCCCAGAGCGGGAGAAGTCATTGGATGATTTCCCACCCTCAAAAAAAAAAAAAAAAAAAAGATGACATAGTTTGTAGTATTATGTACATTCGTTTTATAAGTTCTACGTCTACTCCTGTAATGTCTGCAGAGCAAGAGTAATTCTGAAAAAATGTCCGAGCTGTGTTTCCGTCATTACTATTTCCAGTCCCTTGTCGAGGTTTATCGACATGCAGTCCCATTTCTTCCCTAAACCGCTTTTGCACCAGTTTTTTTTTTCGTCTTTGTTTTTTTTATTTTCGGGTGTAGTAGCTGACCTCTTTTCAAAAGACAAGTTATAGGAAATGTGTAAGATCATCTCCATACTCCTAATCCAAGCATGTAATGTTGACAGTCCGTATTGAAATGAATTTTCGTTCACATCTCGTGTCCTAACTGCCTCTAAGTTATTCATTTCCCGAGGAGTAGCACCACAAACTGTACAAGAAGCGCTTGAACGAGTTTCAGTTAAAACTTGTGCCAGTTTACCATCAATCATGGTTAAAAATAGGTCATGAGTAATTTCGATAACCTCACCATTCTTATTTATCAGGTGAGGAGACAGATTTTGTTTTTGATTGTTGATATCAGCCACAACAGACGTGGTTTTTTCGGGAGTTTCTTTGGCATATTCTAACAATATAGGTCTGCAATATCTTACAGATGAGCAAGTTTCATTCTTCCAAACAACAGTATTAGTTGTCTCATCTATGAGTCTTAATGGGTACAAGTGAAGCTATAAAAAGGTTTGCATCTGATATAAAATCGCTTTCTTCGGGCAAAACTTGCTTGTATTCACTCTGCCCAGATGACCCGTCACAACCCCATTTACAGAATAGTTTCAACTTTCTTAAATCACTTTTGTAAACTGAACCAATTAGTAATATACGTGCCACAGTATGATCCAACAAGTCTTGCAGATTGACTTTTGCACTTATGTTAGTAATGGTTATGCTCGAATCTGGTGGGTAACACATCTTCTTCGCTTCGAGTAAAGTTGGATAAAAAGGAAACACTGAGCAGTTTTTATCCGCCAAACAAAGTCGAAGTTTTCCATACTGTTCTTTGTTAAGGTCTAAGTCAATAAATGTCCGTAGTGCTTCTTCCTTTGTAAAAGGTGTAACGTCTTCAGGGTTCTCAGTTACGTATTTAAGATTTTTTTTTCTTATCATTTCTTGATGCAGTTCTTATAATATTAACGATTGAGGCCTCCTCCGTCTCACCCATAGACCGTAATTCCTGAGCATATGCATTGAGCACACAGTCCAATCCGTACTCTTGTATCAATTCCATGTTTTTTCGTTTCTTTGTTTTTTCTGAAGATGCTTCATATGGTTTCGAAGGTCTGCACCACTACTTCCAGACGTATTAGTGCTTGTTCACGTTGACTCGCGGGCGCGGGCGCGGGCGCGGTCACGAAATATCAAACACTTGAGTTTATATCCAAGTGTTCACGTACAAAACGCACGTGCGGTCTAAGTAGCGGGCAAGCTAGCGACCGACGCGCGCGGCCCGCTCGCGGCATTATCAAACGACTGTGTGTGTTCACGTCGAACTAGCGGCGGAGCGCGCGATTCACTCGCGACGTCAGGTAAGTTCAACCAGTTTGAACTTGTCGCTAGAAACGATAGCACGTTTCTTTCATGTCGTTCAATACAGAAGAGTTTATTAGTGCTGTTCAGGCTAGAACTCCTATTTGGCAAAGTAAACACAGTCATCATATGAACAGAAATGTTCTTAATAAACTATGGAAGGAAATTGCTGGATTGTTTCCTGATATGGAGGGTGAGTAAATGAAATACATATTATTATGCTGGAAATATGATATATTTGTAGGTATTTTAAACTTTTTATTTCCTGAAGACTACAAAAGATACATAATACAAAGGCGACTACGTGTATATTAAACGATTGTTTTCCCAAAAATATTTCGTGAATAAATTCCGAACTTGTTTAGCCCGATTTGATGGATTGTTGTTTCTTCCAGTTCTAGTTTGTCGCCTTTGGTGTCGAGTTGGAATTGTGAACTCATTATCACAATCGTAACCATCTGTATCAATTACAATATTATGCAATAAGCAAGCAGTTTTTATAATCAGGCGTGCATGTTTAACATCAGTTTCAATAGGTTTTAACAAAACTCGCCATTTATTGCATAAAATTCCAAATGCACACTCCACGGTTTTTCTCGCTCTTGACAATCTATTATTAAAATTTTCTCTCTCTTGATTCAATGTTCTTTGTGGGTATGGACGCATTATATATTCTTTAAGAGGATAAGCTTCATCGGCTAATATAACATATGGAGCTGTAATATTAGAATTAGGTAATGTTCTTGGTTCCGGAATATTAAATGCACCTCTTTCGAGTAACCGGTTCAGGGACGAGGCATTAAATGTACCGCCGTCGCTTTGCTTTCCTCTACCTCCCACTTCAATAGTTAAAAATCTTTTCCTCGCATCAGCCACAGCTTGCAAAACAATAGAGAAATAATGCTTGTAGTTAAAAAATGCCGATCCTGATTTTTTAGGTCGTTTAACCCTACAATTTTTACCGTCCAAACTGCCAATGCAGTTAGGAAAGTGCCACATCTCCCTAAAATCTGAAGCAATATTCATAAGCTGGTCTTCAGATGGCTGTGGCATGTGGACATTCAAATTGTTTTTCCAAATAGCTTCACAGGTACTATAAACAATCTCAGACACAGTACTAACACCCATACGAAAGCTATATGCCAAAGATCGAAATGCCAATCCAGTGGAGAGATATCTGAAACATAATAAAAAATGTAATTATAATGTAAAACTTAAATATATTTACACTAATCATCAACACTAAACAATATTTCTGATTTTACAGAAAAGGCTTTAAGGAAAAAATGGAAGAACATTCGGGACCAATTTATGAAAGAATTTAAGAAAATTCCGGTTTCTCGTTCTGGTGATGCTGGAACAGATCAAAACACTTCAATGTGGCCATATTTTCAAATGATGCTGTTCATAAAAGATGATGTTACCCCAGAAATAAATGAAGGCAATTTAGATGAAACTATTGATGAAAACAGCAATAATAATGATGATGATGAGCGGTCCTCAACTCCCCAATCCATAGCTGGTGCATCTTCAAGTACACAATATACGAGCACCAAACGTAAATGTGCACAAGATGTAAGACAGGAATTTATGGAATTGGAGAAGAAAAAGTTGGAATTATTACAACTTAAACTGTCACAAAGCAGCAAACAACACGAACAAGATTGCGAAGATCTGTTATTTTTTAAAAGTTTGTTGCCGTACATGAAAGAATTATCTCCTATGCAAAAACTACGCGCTAGAAACAATATTACACAAGTTATTATGGACGAAATGAATAGTGGCATGACGCAGTCTCACCATGGATATAATACATACGATTATAACACGACTAATTATGGAAATTAAACTTTGTATAATTGATAACGATAATATTAATTAAATAAAATAATAAAGAGGAACCTTGTTTGAATTTGAATGACTGCAATATGTATCCCGATAAAAAATGATAATTTACTTAACTACTTACTATGAAATTTTTTTTTTTTTAAACTCACCTTATAGTTACAAACAGTCTTTCTTCGGGCTTTATACTTTTATGAAAATTTGTGTCCACTTTTGAAATATCACTCCTTATTGAATCCAGTATGTAATCAAAACAGCGGACACTCATCCTGGTATATCCAAAAAATCTTGAAGGATGTTCTCTCAAATTACCATATAAAGTATGAAATTCACCATACCGTTCTCTTTCTTTATTAATTTCGTGCACGCCAATTCTAATTTTTAGCATCTCTCACTTTAGGTATGAATTTTCGGTTAAAAATAAAAGATCGTGGTCCATATTTACAACCTCTGACAATACGTCACACTCGCGCGAACGCCTGGCGGTTAATGTGAACACGAGCTCGCGACGTCTACCGCGCCTATTTCGCCACCGCGCCCGCGCGTTCCAACGTGAACAAGCACTTAGGGTCATTAACCGTTACTCGACACTCCAGTGGAACACGAAATTGACCGTCTAACCAGTTGACATTCTTAATTTCAAAGCGTTATTTTCTTCGAGATGCATTTCTCCAGCGTTCGTTACATTTAGACACCCAAGTTTCTTTGAATGTAGGAGACCACAGTAGACATATCCTCTGGTGATAAATTGAAATTTTCTTGTTAGTAGTTTTCTACATTATGCCCATTTATCAACAAATTGCACAACTCTCGTTTGCTACAAACAAATTCACCCATTTTTCAAATCAGTCAATTTCTGCGAATATTTGAAAATAAGTAGTAACTGCTTCTTAGGGCAACTGAATATCTGACCAACAACTGTGAATGTTTCAGGGTTCGCCTTCCTTTTATTGGCCAATGAAATAGTGCTATGTGCAAAAAGATAAGAAACTGATCATTTGCACTCTTCCCATAACCAACCTGTTTTGAATTCGACCCTAATAGATAATTGACCATATTTTATCAAGTAAGGTGGTCAAAACTGTATCAAAACCACAAAAAAACTATTAATAATACTTATTACAGTAATAAACTTTTTATCAATTTGACCTTAATCGATAAAAAATAATTTTATGGGAAATAAAACGAAATTGAAAAAAAAAATATAATTTTATCTCGCAATATGTTTTGATCCCGTGTAAGAAAAAGCGCAAGTATGCGCAAATTTTTATTTTCTCCTTGCAGATACTAATGTATAAAGATCTTAATACAACAAATATCTCGACAGCGGCAAGCAGCGGTAAAGGGAAAAAGTCTCGTTAAAAAAAAATACACTAAATATATACCATCTTAAACTATATTGGTTAATTTTATTTTATTAAACCAATGTATATATTATTAATTACTAAACGTTATGAGGACATTATAAGCATTCCAAAACTGTATAATACTTGTATATTTACATCAAAAACTTTTGAGTAATGTGGCATTGAATTGTAGTAACGTGTTGCGTTTAAATTACGTTATTGAACATGAGTTAACTTTGATGCCTATTTATATACATTATGATTAAATAAAAAAATTACAACAAGAAAGCTTATTTATTAGACTATATTAATTTATAAATTTTATTCCACTACAATGACTTTCACGTATAACGGTTTTGAGACGGCTTTGTATGGGGCTTTCCCACAGTGCGCCATCTCGCCATCATCGTCGGCAGTGTCCTTGCCTGGCCCTGCCTCCGCTGCTGTGGCTTGTTGTTTTCTGTAAAAAAAGTGTTTCCATCGTTAGTATTCCCGAATTCTTTGGAATATCAACCAGTAGACCTATTTCTTCGCGAAAATGCTTTTTGGATTTCTTATTTTATTACTTATGTACACACAGTAAAATACATAGAGATACAATATAATTATAATATGAACACAAAGGTACTGCTTATTTCTTAAGAAATTTCTTCCAGCAGACCTGCAAAAGGAGAAATGAGAAAGAAATGTAGACAATAGAGTGTGAGAACAAGAGAAAAACATGATTATGCGAAGTCTTAATTAAAAATATTAAATATACCTACACACATACGCAAGAAAATATACTTAAATAAATACATCATTTCTTCTTTCCTCTACAATTTTTTTTCTTCAGCAGACTTATTTGCCGCTTCTTAAGTTTGGACCCAAGACAAGCGACCCTTGAACAAGGTCAAAGACTCGTCGATTGAAATTTCAGGGCCGAGATTGTAAAGGGATTTGAACTTCTTCCCGGAATGTTCAATGATTGGTGCCAGCTTACTCAACTTGGGCGACAGTCTTACTGAGGCTTCTGCATTTTGCGGCAAATGCTGACTTGCGATAGCGGTGTTGTCGACAAAATGCAGAAACTTATTCAGTAAAATATACCGATTATAGGACATCAGACGCCTGAACCCCGGTAGTTGGAAAACTTCGTTTTTTGTCCAGTATTCGGCTTGGGTCGACCGCGGGTCGATGGCCATATACAGAAACATCGCAAAAAGAACCATTATCTCGTCATCATTCGTGTCAGTCCACGAATGAAAGCTATATGATGTTTTCAAACTCCCTCTACTACGCTTGTTCTCGATCGTCTGCTGGGCGTACCGGTGGGTTTCGCGGACGATCAACCTTATGATGTCTTTATCCCATATTACGACACAGACATCATAGGGTGAATCGTAATCTTTCAGTGGCCCAGGGGTAGGTCCTGAGAAATCCTTACGAATACCCCTGAACGACTCAAAGTCCGAAACCCACGCAAACGTAGGCGAAGTACCCAGTAGGTGATCGGCTGCGTCATCCATCCCCATGTCAATCTCGTTCACGAGCTCCTGCATGGGTTCTTCCAACTCCCCAGTGTCGGGAATGTCCTTTCTACACCCACCTGCTACCTCTAAATCAAACTCACCGTCGAATTCGTCGTCGAATTCACTGCCGTCCGCCACCTCGCGCCTGGGCGCCCGGTGCCGGCACTCCCGAAGTTGAAGGACGAACTTCAACTTCGGAGTTAGTGACGGTTACGTCAGAAGTGACGCTAGGGGTAGGTGGTGCAGGAGACGACTGCTTCACGAAGAGTGCAAGTGGCTCCGGCAGATCTTGTACCCACCGCCTGACATGCTAGGGAGCCTCCTCCATTAGCTCCTCGGCTTCTTCCTCCGACATGTCCAGAGCCTCCACCCGGTCGACTACATCGAAACTGCAAGCAAGTAAAATATTATAAAAATATAACCTAAATATGAACACGTACCAAGAAGTTACTCTATGAAGGAGCGCTAACTTACCAGAGAGACACGGCCGGCTTGCTTTGGACACGTCTGATGCGACCACCAGGGGTCTGCTCAACGGGCACAGTATTGCCCTGAATGTTCAGGGTACCACCCGGGGTCGCTTGAACCGGGACTGTAAGGAGGCGGCTAAAAAGATAAGAAATTCAAATTACTCCACTGAAACAAAATAAATATAGTAATACGCTATACAGAAAATACTTACCGCGGCGGTGGGGATGGGGAAAGTTCCGGTTCCTGTCGTGGGGCTGCCTCCAGGAACCCCATTATAAGAGCGCGACGGGCGGCGCTCTGTTGGGGCGGTCCCCGTTCCGACGGAGCTGGGGTCACGCTCCTCGACCTAGACTTCGAAGACAGCCTCGCCATACTAAAACACCATAATACAATCATTTCAAAGGTCAACCATGATCCTAAAAAAAACTTTTATTCCATTTGAGTACATCCACCTTTTTAGAAATCGATGAAAAAAAAAACAATAATATCGACATTTATTTTTTTAGACATGTCAGATAAGAAAACTACATAAAATTTTGCAGTTCGTTCTTTGTACTGGTATTCCCGCCTGCTACGAGCGTCGCGTCATAGTACGGGGGAATGGCGGGAATTTTTTGACAGTAAAATAACAATAAAAATCCCAAAAAAAAATTCAAATATACAAAATACCTACCAAGAATAAACTCTCATAACATAACTAAACTCATTTACATTATCATTAGAAATTTGAACAAAACTTTTTACAGCCCGTTCAAACGATTTTGGCTTCTATTCCGTAGGTATAAGGCTGGCATTAAAAGAAAAATACCTACCAAGAATAAACTCTCATAACATAACTATAACTAAACTCATTTACATTATCATTAGAAATTTGAACAAAACTTTTTACAGTCCGTTCAAACGATTTTGACTTCTATTCCGTAGGCATAAGGATGGCATTAAAAGCAAAAACGTGATTATAATACCAACTGTTTACTGCAGCCGCCATTTGTCATGCCACCAACGCAATAGAAGTCAAAATGGGTTGAACGGACTGTAAAAAAGGTTTGTTTTTATGTCTAATCTTATTGTAAATGTAGTATATGTAAAAAAAATTGTCCTTATGTGTTTTTTGTATAGTAAATGTTACCTTATAAGTAAAAAAATCAGCTAAGAGCATGTCGAGCCATGCTTAGTATATGGTTCCGTAGCTGTAATTACAAACGACTATAACATACTTTTTATGATGTAATCAAATAGAAGACTAAGGAGTATTGTTTGCTAAGATATTTTCTAAGGGCAATGACATTTGAACTGGGACTTCGTAAGTATTTTCTTTATTATTCGAAAAGATATACATAATCACATTATGCTCGAAATGATTTTAAAATAGTTTTGACTAAGCAACGCGCGTAGAAGTTTCTAAACTCTAAAGGTTTAGGTAGTTAAAAAAGGGTAAACAAAAAAAACCACGTGACTCATAGATGCTAAACCTTTTATTTCAAATGTTAAAATCATATTATTTATAATCACATATATATTTATAGGCTCTATTCTGAATCTGATTCTGATGAACTCTCTGTTACATTAATTATAAAGCGTTCAGTGGTATCATCAATTATTTTGTCTAATTTAAACATTTTCTGTTCTTCTTTTATTACATGACCCTCACAATTTTTCCAATTCTCAGCAGTCACATTAGCTAAAGCCTCTAGCAAAAGAATTTTTAAGTCAGCCATTTTAAAAGTTTTATTTTTCTCGGCTACAAACCCCTTAACTTGAGCCCATATTAACTCAATTGGATTGAGCTCACAGTGATATGGTGGCAGGCGCAATACTGTGACACCATTTTCCTTGGCTAATTCATCGACAACATAGGATTGGTATTTGTGTTTTTCATATTTAACTTTTAATAATAATTGTGCTTTTAATTCAGCTTCTTCATAAGCAATATTTTTTTCTTTTAACCACTTTTGAATATCAGCCTTTCTTGATGCGGTTGTTGGCACTTTTTCTTTTTTTCGACTGTGATAGGGTGCATTATCCATCACCAAAATTGAGTCTTTTTCTAGTTTGTTGAAAATTTTAGTAATCCATTTCTCAAAATTATGTGCATCCATTTCTGAGTGGTAATCACCATCACCCTTAGTTGCTTGAAATATTAATTCACCTCCTTCAACAAAACCACTTGATGAACCTGAAACATAGTTTTAAATAACATTCTACAACTGACTAATAATCATATTTTCTTATAATATGAGCATCTCACGTGTACTTTGACTTCAAATGTTAATTTAATATAAATTGACTGCCTAGTGGTCGCAAGCGTTACTGCTGAGCATGAAGTTCACAGTTCGATTCACAGGTCGGGCAGTGTTATTGGGTTTTTCTATCTAATTTTTCAGTAGCAGCCTGGAATCTGGAGTTGTGTCCGGTTAAAGGCAATAGGCTCGCGCCCTATTTATTACATGGTACTTAAATATTACTGGCGAAATGTGGGTGTTCTATAGGTACACCTCTGCCCAACCCTTCGGGGAAACAAGGCGTGATTTATTATGTTTATTATACATGATGTTTATCACAAGCTTATAAAATAAAATAATCATCTTGGCATTTCTATTAAAGGCTTTTAATAATATTCTTACCAATGTGGCCTAAAATAAGGCGGTTTCCTTTCCCGCTGGGATTCTTTAACCCTGTAGACAAACCCTGCCTGTGAGCCTCTTTGCAGGATGTTATTGTAGTATCTTGCCATGTTGAAGATTTGGTGTGTCCTGCAAAAAAACAATATTAATGAGTAATAAGATATTTACAAAGGTAACAGTGTACAATACTAATTTTTAAAACATAATAATGTTGTTATCATACCTTCATTGACCCATGTTTCATCCAAATAATATATTTTCTTCCCGTCTCTTCTATATTTTGCAATCACATTCAAATACTTTACACGCCATACTGCAATGTCGGGTTTGTCAATAAGCATACTCTTGCGACTGCGTTTGGAGTATTTAAAGCCTAATTTCTTCATCAACTTACACATTACATCTCTTTTAATATTAGGTAGACTGTCATCATTATTGACACTTTCCATAACTTTTTCAATAGTTGGCATTTCATTTGCAAAAAAAAACATATGTACTTTTCTCCTCACTGCCGCTAAATCCATATCATCGAAACTGTCGATTATGCTTGGTTTCGTTGCCGGTGGAGGAGGAGACTGCACTCTATGCGATATTTTGTATTGGTTAATAACCCTGTACACAGTTGGTACAGACATACCCATTATTTCACCAGTTTTTTGCACTATGTCTGTTTTTGACGGAAAACAGTCTTTGGGCCATGTTTCTTCCACATATTTGAACACATTTATCAATGTCTGTTTCTCAGATGATGAAAGAGGTCCGGTTTTGAAGCGTTTCTTCTTCGGTGATGGAAATGTGTGTACGAAGTTGCTCTGGCTAGTACCAGCCTCGGGTTCACTCATTTTTCCACTATACGAATTTAAAAACCAATAACGATAAATAACAAAAACGAACAATAACTAAATAACAAAAACAAAACAAAGAAACAAGCTAATATTATCACAATTTAACAAAATCGAAACGCACGGATACAATCGCAAATGTCGAGAACGCTGTCAAACAAAGGCGTCTGGTTAACCAACTAAACGTAGTACCTGCCAATTCAGTTGCCAGACTAAGTCACAGTTGTACTCATTAATTTAGCAATGTTATCTAATTCGTTGTATTTTATAAAAGGTTTGGGGAACCTGTCTTTTTGGGTTCTTTATAATAGACAGATTACAAAATGTTATATCATTATAATAAATCAAAAAAAAAATTGTGCTCGAGCAGTTACATCTACGGAAAGTAGTTTAAGAATAAATGATAAAGTTTAACATACTATAATAAAAAAGGAAACTATCATGTGATCGAAAATAAATTTAATTTTGTTATAATGTATTTTTCAACAAGAAAGTGTCAACTATGAAACACCCTTTTTACGATTTGTTTACCCTTTTTTAACTACCTAAACCTTTAAAGTTTAGGTTGTATAGTTTAGAAATGGCAAGGGGGGAGGAAAATTGTAAGGCAATTTCTTTTATTATTATAAAATTTAGATATCATATATTATTGATTACATTGGAAACCTAAAAACACATAACATTAGAGCGTGTCATAGTATCTAATCAAATCAGGTACAAATGCACAATACGCTCCACGAAAGATGAGACTTGACCGCGCCTCCCGCGCTCCTTCAGCTACCCCGATGACGCCCGGTCCCTTACCGCGCCTCAAACCTCTAAAGAGACCTAAAATCGTTTACTGCGCAAGTCAAAACACGTGGTGTGTCAAGTCTCATCTGTAGTGGCATGTATTGTATAAGTAAGTTGTCAAGAATACAATGTGCAACCACCGCTACGACCATTGCGTCAATTTTACATATTATTGAAATTAATAATGGATTGCTTACATTGTTGTATATCTGTGGTGTCGTTACTGTCAGTTGTTTCCTGCGTTTTTGGAACCTTGGAAAAATGAGAATTTATTGGGTTTTGTTTTCTTGGTTTTTTCTTTGCTTATGGTCGTAGGGCTTATTTTTCTCAATGGCATATTGCGTGTTTTTCGCGGATCCAACAATTCCGGCAGTAAAGACTCCAAGTAAAATGTCTTTAGTTTGGGAACCATAATATCGATGGCATAGAACACAGATGTTGTATGTGCAATCAAAGTAATTTTACAGTACAGCAGTTTTTAAGTTTGGATATCTAGTCCATTTAAGTTTTTATAGTTATAGATATAATATTGCTATATACTTGTATACTAGTTCATTGGCTAGTATAATAGAGGTTATTCGAAAAATATTAAGTAAATTTTAAATGCCCAATTTTGAAATAATTACCTATATGTGCACACATACCACTTCTGTGTACTGTATTATTGTACATACCACATTTTGCTGCATTTGATGAAAGGTTTTAAACAAGACAAAAAATAATAACAAACTGTATAAAAAATAATAACTAATTAGAATAAAACAATTTAATCAATTAAATTAACAAAAATTAATTAAAGTGCATTATTCATCCTCAGAATCCACTTCTCTTAATGTGCGGGAACTTGAAGGCAGAGAACGATAAAAATATTCATAATCTCGTGGGATTACTTGAGCTTCTAGAAGAGAGAGCAAATCCTTCTTTTTGGCTTCTGTTATAGGCAGTGGTTTAGTGTAGGCTTTATTTAAAATAACTTGCTGCCAATCCGTTGCCTGTAAATTAAAACTTTGGTTACAAGTTGCACATTAGACAACTAGTCAATCTGTACCGATACACAGTATGCTTACCACATTTGTGCACAACTAAATATACTGTTACTACGGTTCCCCTGTGTACTTACCTCAATTTAAAAAAAAAATGCACTTGCCACATCTGTGCTCTATGCCATCGATATGATCGTTCCACAGTTTTAGGTCGCATTGTATTATTTCTGTTTTTATCTGTATTTTCATCTATCACTCCGTCAGGAGTTGCTCCTAAAAATGGATGACTTTTATCGATGAATAGGCCACAGGGTATAATTTTAATATTTTCTTGCTGCTCCAGTTGACTCAAGGCAATTTTTTCATTAATTTTACCATGTTTGATGGAGTTAACACAAGAGAGGTCTTTCTGATAAAGTAAACTTTTAACTATGCTACCTGACGTCGTACTCCACTTGTTTATAATTTTGCAGAAATTCGATGCTGTTAACAGATTCCTTCGCATTTCTATCCATTTACTACAATCACTCTGGAGGACTGTTTCTCTTTCAATGTTGGTTCTTTCTTCGTCAGATTTCTCCAAATTTGTTAAAAATGTATTTTTCATTCTTTCTAAATCTTCTACAGGCAAATCAGGCTTCACACAATTCTGACCGTAGTTTTCATCTTCAGTCCTTTTCTCTTTCTGTAGGAGCAACTGCTGACGGAGTGATAGATGAAAATAGGATTGTAGAAATGAAATGTCCCGTATCAGGCTTCAGAACGAATTTAGAAGATGCTGTGAAAAACAGGAAAATTACTATCTGGCAGTACGAAAATCAAAAAAAAAACAAAAGTCATTTATTCAAACTAGGCTGAGAATCAGCACTTTTCGAACGTCAAAATTACATAAGACAGTCCCCAAAAACGCCCACCCTTCACCAGTTCCTAGTGCTTTAGCTGGGAAGAAGTGGCGCAACAAACTCCCCAGCAGCACAGCTGTCTGTTCAGTTAGAAACAACGATAATGGCCAACTATTGATCATTAAAAAACCACTGGTATTTCCAAGTGCAAGGCCAGTTAAATATTACAGGAAGAAGAGAGTGTCTATTTGCCGTGTGGACTTGGTTCAAATGAACAGATAAAAACAGAAATAATACAATGCGACCAAAAACTGTGGAACGATCATAAATGGTTCCCAAACTAAAGACATTTTACTTGGAGTCTTTACTACCGGAATTGTTGGATCCGCGAAAAACACGCAATATGCCATTGAAAAAATAAGCCCTCCTACCATAAGCAAAGAAAAAACCCAAGAAAAGAAAACAAAATCCAATAAATTCTCATGTTTCCAAGGTTTCAAAAACGCAGGAAACAACTGACAGTAACGACACCACAGATATACAACAATGTAAGCAATCCATTATTGATTTCAATTTGATTCAGTAGCAATAAAGGTGCCTAAGCATTATTTATAGCTGTTCCAAAATTCAAGTCGATAGCATTAGTAGTGTCTGAAATAAGCGGCTGTGATAGGCAGACAGACGTAGTCGCACCATAAGGGTTCCTGTTTTTACCATTGTTACCAAAACCGGAACCCTAAAAACCGTCGAATCGAGAATATCCTCCTTTTAGAAGTCAGTAAAAATACGAGTAAAATACGCACCACGAAAGAAGAGACTTCACACACCGCGTGGTTTGACTTGCGCAGAAGACGATTTTAGGTCTCTTTTCTTCTTTCGTGGCACGTATTCTACAATTTACTATCGATGCATTCATTTCTATTTCCAACCTTTGATTCTCATAAACTAAGTCTTCGAGCTCCTCATCGTCGTCGTTCACTTCGTCCGCCATGTTGTCTTCATCATGTTGGATTTGTTGTGTTGGTATTTTTGTGTCTTTGCTAAAACAATAAGAATTTATACTTTTTGGACTTTTTGAATAATAGCAGTTGGGCCCGGCTTCGCTCACGTGGTATCCGAAGAAAAAATTCAAGAATCGTACCCAGGACCTCACGCTCAGCAGTAGCGCTTGCGACCGATGAAGCAACGAGGTAGGGCAAAGAACGGGGATAAAAAAAATTGTTTACTTTTATTCTATAAACGGATGACTTTTTTTCTCTCGAAAAAAATGGGTGTAATGGGTGAACGGAGTAGAAGCTTATGCCATATACTTACCTAGTTTTTTTTATTTTATTCGAAATTAAAAGCATACGCTACTTGTGTATCATTTGAAAATCGATGTTTTTTTTCCAAAATTTCTCTTTCTTTTTTTCTCAATACAAACAATTGTAAACAAAGATAACATCTTACAATTTTACATATACTATGTGAACTTACGCTACAAGGTAAAAAAATCAAGTAAACGGCAATTCGAATGTGTGATACATTTTACCCACAGTTTTGCTTTGTGGTAGATAGATATTTGCAAGGTGTGATTATCTAATTGTTCCCTCTCAAATCAGCTTTTTAAAATATTGTAAACAGAGAACGAGGAAATCTGTCCCACCGTAATACAGTTTATAACTAGTACTACCGATTTTTTTTATTCTGCTTTGAGTCTTACTAATAATTGCGTATCTAATCTTTTAGATTCATAGAAAATAAGTACTAGTGTAGAACTTGTTGTAAGGTTGTTTCTTCTGACAAAATAAAGATTATTTATTTATTATGTTCTAATATGAAAAGTTTACTTGTTTGTAGCTTTTTTTGATAAATCAATGTATTTCTAAGCTATGGAAAAATGAAAAAAACTATAGGTATGCCATAAGTTTCTACTCCGTTCACCTATTATACCTACCTTTTTTTTTTTTCAAGACTAAAATAAAGTCATCTTTTATTTATTTATGTACTTACTTGTCCGTACCGCTAATCGATAGCGGCGAGTCCCCATTTCCCTGATCCAAATGTCCGTGCGCCGCCGCTACTGCCGTCACGGCCGGCCACGCGACGCGGGTGCCGCCGCCGCCGCGGCTCGCGCCGCCGGTCCGGTTTCATTCGTCACATTTTCAAGCTCAATGAACGAAATGTTTGGTTTTCTGCAAATGTATAGTCATAATAAAATAACGTAACAACATAGGTACTTAGCTAATAAAGTAATAACACATAAAATTCACATAATTATTTACCTGTTCCTGACCCCATAGTATTAGTTACCTATTATGAAGTTTGTAAATAAAATATTTTATTTTATTTATTTATGTATTAGTAGTAGTATTATTCCCTGTATCGTGGGTATCAGAACCTACGAGTGATACACTACACACGGCTACACATAAAGCTATACATGTCCAGTATAAGCTGAACTCTCATTGTACGGAAATCCTACACAATGCGAGATCACTATGCAGTTGGTATTATAATCACGTTTTTGCTTTTAATGTCAACCTTATCCATACGGAATATAAGTCAAAATCGGTTGAACGGACTGTAAAAAGTTTTGTTTATTTCTAATCTTATTGTAAATGTATACTTATTTACAAAAATAACAATATAAACAAAGCGTATTTTGCGACTGATCAAATGAATTTAAACTTTATCAACAGCCAGCAGCAGGGTGAAGTGACACTAGACATGAGCTTTATCTCGTAGCAATAAGGTTGAAACTCGAAACATAAGTTTGCAAAACGAACCTTTCTGTTCATCCCTATAATAATTCGAAATATATAAGTAGCTACGTAAATAAAATAATTGATACCGTTATTTATATCGGTAGTTATGTACTTACTTTCTTTTTCCATCGTTCAGAATACGAAGTTGTTCCCTCAGACGTTTTAATTGTTTCCTTTTTCCGAGAGGTTGCTTTTTACCCATCTTTATTTACACTTTGCAACTTTACACACACAAAACTTTTTCAACTCCTTTTTCCAGTAAAACACAAAACAAAATAGTTCAAAATATAAGCCGAAAATTAAATAGTCCTCTCGCTGCTGTAACGCGTTTGCCAAACATAGATTCCTCCCGCAACACATGCCGTAGCAGACTGATTGAACAAATTGAAAAGGATAGCGATATTACTACCGCGTGCAAAATGTGAGATAGCAAGAGAGTGTGCTCGCTTAGAATGAAATAACGTAAGCGCCAAATCACATAATTGCTAATCACGAGAAAACCGTGTAGAAAAGTAAAAAAAAAAATCGTCACGATTTGAGATAATATTATTACCTATCTATTCGATTAAAAACCATCATTAAATTCCTTAAGGTTTCAGAGATCTAACTCAAACATTAGTGTAAAACGAGGTGTTTTGTTTTTTTTTTTTTTATCGAGATTTTTTTAACGAATCTTGTTTTCGCTTCAACAGATTTAAAGATTATAAGTCCAAGTTTAATGTGTCAAAATAGCAAACTCCTAGGTCATACAGATACCGAGGTTCAGATCGCCCAATATCACCAAAACAGCATCATATGGACTCTTAATTCTCAGTAATTCTGTATAAAATTCTAATAAGCTTACTTACTCACCGTTGTCTTCTTGAATTCATAGCGCCAAATATAAACAACACGCACACTCCTAGACGAGTCTTGACAATATGGCGTCGTCGCGTTACACGCCACAGATAAATTTTGTTTGTTAGGTTTTCGTTCCGTTCTAGTGGTGTTACCAAGAAATTGTTACTAAAATCGGTAAATTATTAATCGATTATTCAAATGATACAGCCAGATCGTGTTGCAAGTGCAAATAAACGTCAAAAATCATCAACCAATGGCAACAATTGTCGCGTGATACCCCATAGGTGCCATTGACATTTCGGGCGCTTTTTTCGTGATACCTATGTGGTATCACGCGACATTTAACAAGTAAAATCAAGTTTCATAAAAATTTGATCAGGAACAATATTTTTATCTAACAAAGCCCGCAAATTCCGCTTCTTTTGATCAGAAATGCTAAGCTTGGAATAATTTGCTGGTTTCAAATTAATTTCAGTTGTATTCAAATTATTATCTGAACAGTTCCTTACTGCGTTTCCGTGTGTCGAGCTCCTTTTTGACCGAGGATAGCAAGCAGTTTCTTAGTGTTTTGCCTTGGGTTTTCTTATAAATTAAATTTTTTCTTCATAAGTTCTAAAAATATAAATAAATGGTAAATTATAAGAATTATACTTGAAACTTCAAAAAGCTTTTTGAATAATAATAATAATAAAGCCTCTTTATTCCTTAATTGAAAATAACCAAAAGTACATAATAAATAGATAAAATTAAAGAAAATAATTAAGGAACCTTCTTTGGGTAAAGGCCTCCTCCCTTTCTTGCCAGTTTTTTCTGTCCTGTGCTGCTGCAGGCCAATTCGGACCGGCTTCCTTTTCGATCTCGTCGACCCAAATATAATACAATACCTTAAGCTTGGCCCTGCAACAGGCTCAAATTCACAGCTTTCAACATTTCCACTGCCACTTCCTCTTTACGGCATCCGCAGATTTGGAAGTAGGTGACCGTTTGGCGACACGAGGCGTCGGTTCATTGATTCAGCGATTTTATGTGGAAACATCCGATGGCCCTAACTAGTTTATCGTTTCGCTATTCGGTTGATTTGGTGTAGGTAGGACACGTAACACAATCGTCAACCACTTCCCGTAACTTAAATTCAAGGTTATGGTCAGCAAAATCATTGGTTTTATCTTTAGTTCCAAAAATCCATTAATAATGTCCATTCAAACTAGTGTTAAATGATTTGCCTAGACTGTCTAAATACAATAGTAACTGCTTGGCAATGTGTGTGTGCATTTATAATAAAATACCAAGGCATTTGAAGGCTTTAAATACAAAATTATTTAAAATTAAATTTCATAAGTGGTTACTCGAGTGTAGTTTTTATAATTTAAAAGAATTTATAGATAAAAAATGTTGATGTTAGAAAACGATTGTTGTTGTTAACTTATCTTTAAAATTTTGCATGCTATGTTTTATCCTAGCTAAACATGCTTGTGCCTCAATTTGTATTTAACACCCCTGTATACCATGTTTTACGCAAATAAATATTCTATTCTATTCTATTCTATTCTATTCTGCTTCTAAAGCCACTTCATCAAAAAGTGGAGTATTTTTTTTTTCGTTTATATCCCATGTGTTGACCTATTTTTTTTTTTTTGAGGGTGGGAAAACATCCAATGACTTCTCCCGTTCTGGGCGGAGCGGAAGGGCGTGTCAGACTTTTACTGACTAAAACCCACCCGTGTTCCTTCATTTGCCTGTTGCCAAGGTCCCGGTATCCCTTTCGGACTTTCCCGCAACCCTGGCAGGCATCGGTCCTAGCGGACCCCGCCAATTGTGCTGACATCTCTTTGAGGCGCGCGTGGAACACGACGCGCCATCGACCCGGGCCTGGTCCTTATCGGACGGCGAGCTGCCCGTTGCTCGCCGTCCGCAAGCCCGCGCCTATGGTGGCCGGGAATCCGCCAGGGATTCCCGATGCCCAGGGCGTCTCCAACGGCGGCGGTTAGGGGGGGGGGGGGGGTTGTGTTGACCTGAGAGCAATAAAATAAAACATTACGTACATTCATTCATAAAAAATTTTGATTATGCATAGTCAGCAAAATCATTGGTGTTTTTCTTTAGTTCCACAAATCCATTAATAAGGTTTTTATGTTTGTCATAAGACAAGGCTGCTTCTAAAACCACTTCATCAAAAAATATGGAGCATTTTTTTCTTCTTCTATATCCAAGTGTGAGAGCAATAAAACAAAACATTATTTACTATCATTTATTAAAAAAATTGGCTACAAAATAATACAATTTTCCGAGTAATTGTCATTGAAATAGATTTTACTATCACCCTTACAGAATTTAATTTTTCTCATTTTAGAAATAAGGACCCGATTTCCGTTGGTACTTGGCCTTTTTTGTTCATTCATCATTGTCTCTAATCCTGTAAAATCAACGAATTTCTCAACCATGTTAGTCACAAGGAATGGTTTTTTCTTCCTACAGTTACGCACCAAATCCATCCATTCTTGTGGAGTGTACTTGTGTTGCTGTCTTTTTTGTGTTTTAGAAATATCTGAGAAATCTGTCATTGGGCAGGAAAGAGTGGCCACTAACAAGATAACAAACGGTAATCTGTGTCGTGTTACACATCATTATAAAGAGAAACATGTTCCTACCACGGTTTTGTCCCGTACAAGAGTCACTGAATGTAATGTTGATGATGATGTTGATGTTATGGTTTCGGGATACTATATTAAAGATCAATAGATCAATATTACTTCCTGTGACTTTAAAATTGCTAGAAATTAAATCAACACACAAGAAACTTAGCTGTCATGACCGCCAAACTCACTAGTGCCAACAAGCGGGAGCAGTACTAGGATTGTTGTCTTGGTTTAAAATAGAAAGTTGATGCCGCGACATTTTTTTTAAATAGAATATTTTGTATGTAAGTGTTCCTAGATGATGATGAAGAGCTTCATGAAGAAGAACTTGAGGAAGAAGACGAAGATGAAGAAAAACTCGATGATAATGTGGATCTTCGTCTCCTACTTATTACTGGACATGTATGTTTAACTTTTTCAGGATGGTATCCTTTCAACTGTCGTCTGGAGAACAATCCACATCATCATGTGTATTCACTTCAGATACATCATCATAAGTCAATGACTTTGACTTTGATTCCAATGTTATATCAGAATCCATAGATTGGTTAACACAAGTTGGTGAATCAATTGGAGCTGCAAAGTTTGATGCATGATGTATATCTAAGTCAGGCAAATTACTTATATATTGCTGGCTGCCGTGTTGATCTTGTATAGGTCTTCAGCCGTGTCCATCCAGAAGATTTCCTTGATTGTTGATTTCCTTGTCGAAGCGCGCCATGTCCTGTTTTAGGCTGTCGTTCAATTTGTAAATCGGTCGACCTACTTTCTTGGATTTGGCCTTGTACTGCATTGCTGCATGTAATAGGTGTGGTTTGCCGCGTCCGTGAACATCTGGTTCTAGATGCGTTTAGTTACTGTTTTTCCGTCTAAGATTTCGTGCATTTTCACATCCTGGCCTGTTCACATCGTTTTCTGATTGTGCTTCCCCTGCTTACTGTAGATGTTATGTATGTGCCTAGGTATTTAATTTCATCGACTGTAGGTAGATTTAATCCATTCATTTTCACGTAGGTCGCTTTCCCTGTAGCTATGGGAGTCTCTAATTAGTATTTTTGTTTTGTTTCATTTATTTGGAGGCCGACACTAGCTAGTAGGGGTTTAATATGGTATACGAATCCTTCTAACCCTTCCAGGTCATCTGGAATGAAGTTGAGGTCGTCCACGAATGATAGCACCAGGGGGAGTGAGATTTCATGATCTTGGTCTAGTTTGATTAGTTGGGTTTCTTCTTCGAGGGTTCTAAGGACCTCATCCATGACCAGTGTAAAAAGGCGAGAGGATAACGAGGAACCTTGTTTGACTCCCTTTCCTTTGATGATCCACCTATTTTACTGGCCACACCATTCGATGTGTATTCGTTCATTCATGCATACCTTGATTATCCTGTTGGTTAATGTTTTGTTCTGTTACGGGGCAAGTTCAAAGTTCCTTAAAAAAAACCTATTTTTAACCTTGAAAGAATTTAGTAGAAGTTATAGGTTTTACAAAAATTATGATTATAATGTGCCTGCCACGAAGTTCAAAGTATGACTACCAGAAACTTATATGTCACGAAAAACAATAACTATGGGAAATGGTGGGAAACGTTCGACAGCATTTATATTTTATGTAGTTAGGGCTGTAAAGTTCATTGGTCCTTCGAGCCGGATTCCTCTTGAATTTTTTTTTAAGAAGATGAAGTCTTTTTATTGCGAAGTCTTTCGAACTCCCATACTGACACTGCGGATCTTGATCGCGAAAGGGAAAATAAACCACATAGCGACCTTTTATTTATTTTATTTATTTGGCTCACCAACAATTGAATACACTGATACAATGATATGATACATCCAATAGACTTATAAACTAGTGTACCAATTTCTTATAGGTAAGCACATCATGCATAATTATTGAAGTTGAACGGCTACTAAATTAGGTGATGAATATACTTAGCGAGAATATACTCATCACCTAATTTAGTTCACCTTCCTGATCACGGCACGTAGTTTATTTATTTATTTAATTCTTTAAGAACACAAATGTACAGAGGCGGACTTAATGCCATAGGCATTTTCTACCAGTCAACCTTTGGGTGATGCAGAGACAAACAGTGGTAGGTGCAATAGCGAAAAAAGGGAATAAATATTATTTAAATACGTTAACCTATTAAATATATATATATATATATATATATATATATAAACCTAAATATAAGAACAAATAAATACACATAACTACACGAATATACTAAAACAAATAAGACAAACAATGGGAAAACATTACCGTTGTGATGATACTTGGTGCATAAATATCCTCACATCGTTGCTCTTCGTCAGAAACGATTTTTTTATCAGGGGAACCGTCGCAACAGTGCGGTGTCATTATCATGATCTGAGCTGCTGTGAATGAAGTGATGACAATGAATAGAATCACAGCTTGACGATATCTGTTCAGAAAGGATCCAACCCAGGGCAATATCAGGACAGTAATAGAACTGCTCTAATTTTTCAGAGGGTAAAAGCGACGTAATGGTGCCTAATACGAAAGCACGCACTTGGACACTAATATTTGGATCTGAGCGTGAGTGAATAGTCAACGTCACTGTAAACTTGGAAGCAAAAGCACTTCTCTCACCGCCTTTTCCAGACATAACCGACTTTGTCGGCTTCTTCTTTAGTCCGAGTAGCTGCACAGCAGATTCTGCTATGAATGATGCCCGAGACACTAAACACCGCTGATTTAACTTCAGCCAAACAATGATTATAACACAATATATGAAATTCAGTGCGCAAATAATCATTCCACCAAATACACACTTCCATAGTCCAATAAGCATAACACAATCATTCATTGGTCTCAAGACAACATTATAAAAATACCATCTGTAAAAAGCGATAACAAAATCTAGTAACAATATTTTCAAAATACTCGAGTAAAAGAGTACGACAATCTTCAATACAAAATAACTCAAAGTTAAAAAAACCTTCATGCGTTTTGAAGGGTATTTTTTTCCCAGTCCGGTAAAGCAGGCTCTCCCTGCATTATGTTTTCCCCTTTTGGTGTTCATTCTTTTACACGAATATGTCTATTCGGGTTATATGGTTTCTTTGTAAGAATTAAGCCTTTTGGAGGTTAGCAAGCGCTATACGCTAGTGACGGCAAAAAAATCAAAGTTTCCTGGGCAGCCTCTTTTAGTACTCCATGGTATGTCAATGCTTTTATCGTTGAGTTGTTCCTATGTTTTCCATTTTTTTTAATGCACGCTTGTTATTTTGCTTTGGTGGATTTGATACTGAGAGCAGCGTTTTTCAGAGTAACATTGTTTGTGTGATCCAATTGGGATATCTGCATGCCTTCGTGATCCTGCATGATGGTCTCGCTTTTGTTGTTTCTATTTGCAGTTTTTCCCTATTGGCTATGTCCATAAACATTTCCCCGTTGTAGTTAGAATATTCATGATGTAAATTTTTGTAAATCAGCCCTTTGCGTTGAAAACTTGCACGTGACGTGTATCTAGTCTATTAATATAGGCGTTGAAATAGACTAGGATTACTAGAGTACATTTCCTTGGTTTTTGTCTAATCAGGTTTAGTAGACTGAGAAGGATCTGGTGTACAGCTATTGATGTGACACACATGTGTGTCAGCGGGGCTTAACGGTAGTGGCAAAAAGTGACACACATGTGTGTCGTCGGGGATTAAGCGTTTTTGACGAAGAAAATAGCGGCGCTTCATCCGTTTGAACGCTAGCTAATTGGGGGCTGTTCCGGAATCGGGGTTTTGTGGACTGCCCTTGTTCATTTCTTGTGTATTATTTACCTATCGTTTCGTTTTGTTGTGGTGCTATGTTATGGTTGGTTCTTGCGTAGGACTTTGCATGTTATTTATTTATTATTTAACCATGTTCCCGTTGCCATTACAGATAGTACTAATCTAATGCGACAAAGTAACTTAAAATATACTTAACTATACCTTACATGCTACACAGTACGTGGCCCTTGTGAACTCACCCAGTGTACAGGTGAATAAGTCTATGGTATCCGTCACCATGTTGAGAGAGCGCAGCGCACGAGTCAGCGGTGCGCGCCCCAGCAGGTTAGTGCGCGTACTCGGCACCACCAGCAGCTGCGGCTTGTGCCGCCGCGTCACGTACATGTCCGGTAAATTAAAGCCTATTTCTGATAGTATACCTGGGTTTTGTATACTACCTCTTAAAACTTTGAAAATATACGTTGCCAGTACCACTTCACGCCTAACTGCTAATTTGTAGTAGCCCACCATTCCCGTACAGCTATCCGTACGTATCCCGGGTATCTCCCATACAGCTTTAAATAAATAAATCTGACGAATTTGTATCCGTTCGAGCATATTTTTGTATTTTATGTTGTCTTGTTCAGCGACCATCATGATCCAGCTATCATAATGCTGATCCTTGTAGAAAATACGTGTATAAAAGCTTAAGAATTTGCAAAATAACAAATATGTGGTTGACACGAGATTAGATTTTCTAGAAAGATTTTTAATTTTCTAGAAACAAGGTAACTTACACAACGT
Source organism: Lithophane leautieri (assembly GCA_949152455.1). Classification (NCBI taxonomy): domain Eukaryota; kingdom Metazoa; phylum Arthropoda; class Insecta; order Lepidoptera; family Noctuidae; genus Lithophane; species Lithophane leautieri. Next base: position 2,951,124 of record OX424479.1, on the reverse strand, counting down.
CAATAACCTTGCTTCAAGAAAATCTTAAAATATTTGTTATTTTGCAATGCCTTGTTGTTGAGCTTTTTGTTACAGTCAGTAACTGTTTCTTCTTCTACAATTATACTTTGGTTAATGCACTGGCATTGCCTTCTAATTAACAAAAGAGCCAGCTGATTGTACATGGTATTTTTATTCTACTTTTGTGCTCTTCACATACTATAAAAGTAGCATCACAGTTGGCGATATATATTGCTGTCGTTAGTTGGCAAATATTTAAATAATGCAGACATGGCAATACCTTATTTTCAAATATTTTGCAGGCTGCCTCAACGAACCTGCACAGGTTTTTTAAGGGATATGTTAGGGATAGTTTCTTTGGCCACCATTCTCTTAATTTTATGTAACTAAACATAGGGTCATCACCGGGACCCTCAAACTTCAATTTTTTTTTACAAATTTCTCAATTGTGATTTTTTTAAATGATTGAAGCTATATGTCCAGTTGTCCACTAACAGACAATGGGTTGTTTCACCATTTCTGCTAAAGTCGTTTCTATAGTCTGAAACTCCTCTGCAATGCTAAGCACAGGCAAGTCCTAACTGGAGCTTGCAGCAACAAATTCACCCAACCCGACTTGCTTTGAGATTCTCACAAGTACTTTTCCCTGACAGCTTCTCTTTATTTTCGGAGTCCTCAACCTCCTCTGCCGATCCAGCTTTCTGGGAAACAATTATTTAAATGTTCTCTCACGTTAAAAGTTAATGCGCTGGGCAACCATCTTGCTGAAAAATCATTGGTCTTCTCATTGCTAATATTGGTATTTCAGCCTCGTCCAGAATCAATGGGAGATCGTTTTGGAGGAATTCCCGGTAATTGTCTCAATTTAAACGTCCACGTCCTGAATCTATACCAAAGTCTTCATATCCCTCCACTTTATTAGAAGTAATATCAAAGAGAATACGTCGTTTTAAAGCAATTTCGCCAAATAATAAGCCACATTGTCTGTCTTTGACGTCTTTTTGGACAGTTTTTTTTTTTAAATGTTCAGTCACTTTGTTGACCCCATTGGCCAAAGGATTTTTTTTAAAACATTGTGTAATGTTTTTGTGTTGGGCAATGGCATGAGATGCTGCAAGTATTTATAGGCTTTTGGTGACCTCTTAAATATTGCCAAGGCTGATATTTTATTCTAGGTTGTCCAACGTCGACCCTTAGGCTTCCTTTTTTGCTTTTAGGGCCGACGTCACCATTTCTTTCAACCCTTAATCTGGCAAGAGAAAAAATCTTGTTTTTTTCTTTATATATATTTTTATCATCGTTAGATGTTCCTAAAACCAGGAAAAATAATTAAAACAATCTAGTATCGTTCGAGAATTTTTATAAAAACTTTATTTATGCAATTATAAACAAAAATAAAATGCATGTGTATAATAAAAATATTTATTGTTGTCCAATATTAAAATTTAAAATGACATTATTGCTACTTGTTACTATATTATTTTTATGGTTATTTTTTCAGTTAATTATGATGTTTTATCAGCATCATAATTAACTGATCTTCAGTAGAAACTCCGCTTACCCCACTCCACCTGTATTTCAGATGATCTGCCATAGGTAGTAACGTAGACAAAACAATTTTTTTATAATTGACTATGCCACTCTTCAAAACAAATAGCACATAGTGCTGGCTTCTCTTCACATCCTTTGCATCGTATACTGGTTTCTTTTCTTATCTTCTTTTTGGAGCACATTTTGCACTTCATGTAATATGAAGTCTTATTCGAGTTAGTTCGTACGGGAATCTTTTCCGGCCATTGGCCAAAATTGTCACGGTTTTCAACGTCTCTTGATGGCACAACGTCAGCCCTTTCTTTCAGCCGGTTATCGAATTTATTGCTGTTTATTAGTTTGTCGGGTTTTAGATTCAGAGGCAGCTGTATGAGTGTTTTTATTAAATCTTCTCTAAAGGCCAAAAAATTATATCTGTTGCTATTATTCTTGCAATACTTTTTGTATATAAAGAAGCTATTCCACACTGAGAGATCCAGTAAATGAAAGAATACCTTCTTGTACCACCTCAAAGTCTTACGGGGTGTGGAATAGTATGAAATCATTTGGTCTGCCCGATCGATTCCCGATATAAATTGATTGTATATTGTCACTTCCTGTGGTTTCATACGTTTTTGTCCACGTCTGTTAGTAATTTCTACGAGTTTGGGATGATTTGACGTAGTTACCATAAGCACAGACCTTTTGTCTTGCCATTTGGATACATATACTTTATTTTTGCGTACCCAAATATGTTCATTTTTGTTTAATTTCTTTGTTGTTAATTCTTTTAGGTTGTCTTTTCTGTTAGTCCGTAGAGTCCCTGTAGAATGAGTTTTTAAATCCAATAATTTTTGAGATAACGTAACTGAGTTGTAATAGTTGTCCATGAATAAATGCCCTTTTAGTAAATATGGTCTCATTAGTCTCATAACTATTTTGTCTGTCTTTTTTCCTGTTTCGTTATCATCGTGATCATTTTTTCCTGCATACATCATCAAATTGAGAACGTACCCATCAGATGTTGTCAATTCGTAAAATTTTATCCCATAGCGAGCCTTTTTAGATTTTATATATTGTCGAAAAGACAGGCGTCCCCTAAAGAGTAACATTGATTCATCTAATGACAGTTCTTTTGTAGGCTTGTAGCATTCACGAAAATTCTTCGAAACCGCGTCTATAAATTTAATATTTTTTTCTTTTCCTGTAGCTCCTAACTGGGTCACATAAACATCTCAAAATTTGTTCAAACCTACGCGCAGACAACGTATACTGAAAAATCTGATGAAAATATAAGGGATCACTGTATGTAAATACGAGTAGTTTACTTTTTTTTGGAATGCTTACTTGTCCTATCAGAAGACATAGTCCTAAAAACTTTAGGATTTCGTCGCGGTCTACTTCTTTATAACGGTAGCGTCGTGAATGTCTAGTGGTCGGTCTATTTGTGGAGCACAGTGCTCTTCCATAATTATTTGTGCTTGTAACTATGTAATCTACAATATGAGGAGGAAACATTTTGTTGAAGACGTCGATAACTGATGTATTTGAATCGATTTGAAACTGGACACCGACAGAACTGTCGTCAAAATCAAATTCTGGTATATCTGATATAGAGTTTGTCTAATCTGCTACTGGAGACGGTGTTCGGTATCTTCGCTGCCGTCGCGCGGTGTTCGAAGTATCTTGAGCACGACCGTGAGATGGGCCTGGTGTTGGGTTGTCCTCTATCGTAGCAGATGGACGGCAATGGTGGCTCAGGAATTGTTGGGTTGCCGGGGTTACTCTCTGTGTCTAGAAGCGGTGGGTCAGGATTTCCCGGGTTGCCTTCTATGTCTAGAAGCGGTAGTGGCTCAGGATTTCCCGGGTTGCCTTCTATTTCTAAAAGCTGTGGTGGCTCGGGATTTCCAACCTTCTATATGTCTAGACGGGGCAGCAGCTCGAGAATTACGGGGTCTCTCTCTAGATCTAGAAGCGGCAGTGGATTAGGCATTTCGAGGTTACCCTCTATATCTAGTAGTGGTTCGTTCTCTGGACGCGACTATGGCTCAGGTGAGCTCATTGTTTCCGTATCGCGATCAGCACTATTGGAATGCTCTGACATAGTTCTAGGCCGTTTCGATGTTCTAGTGTCAAAATACTTTCAGAACTTGCACTGTGATCTGAAGTCTCGGAACTGGACTGATCGGATTCTAAACGCCTATCCTTGATTCTTGCTCGTGGTCTTCCGTGAAATAGTAATTCATTACTTACTGAACTATCGCCCCCATCTGACCCTCCTGGCTCTGGGTCATAATCTGCATCAGATCCATGTTCACCATCGTCACTGAAAGGATCTGGAGTAGTTTCCCGTGACGCCGATGCCTCATCGATCTCTGTTTACCTTGTTTTTTATCCATCTAAAACAATAAGTACCCTTTATATCAATAAATTGGTAACGTACGATTTACATACCTACCTACATAATATTACCTATATTTATCATAATGAAAACATGATTATACTTATTATTTTTACAAATATAGACGCAAACAATAAGCATAAATAACTTTACGATACAGACCTACACAAAATAATAAATACTTACGATAATTCGAAGGCGTAATTTCGCAAAACCACGGCCGCAGCACTGCAATAATTGAATACTCTCCTGCTCACGGCGCACGGAACGACTGAAGTATGGGAGCGGGGGCATCGAGGGACGTATTACAACGTTGCGAATTTATGCGTAATTAGAATGTATGTGTGCGAGTAGCCTTATAAAGTGCACAAAAAAACTAACTTGGAATGGCGCTAGCAGTCCCAAAATTTAAAGTGATACGGCGCAATACCGTAGCTTGAAGAAATTTGTATAAGCCTCAGCCGTTTATACACATTCTTTGAAGAAAGACGTATTTTTTACTGACGTGATTAAACGTTGTGTCAAATAGCGTTTATCAAATTGTACGTGTTATAACGTTGCTCAGCTCAAACTGTTAATTTGATGTTTACCTCATATTGTAGCTGTTTCATAGATGCCTTGCAAATAACCTGGAAGAAGTATTGATATGTTTAATAGGAAAATTACTCTACACATCAAACTAAAAACACAACACACAAAGGTACTCAGGGTACAAAAAAAGAGTTATGACTTTCATTGGTAGTAGTGAACAACATTCGCCTTCCAACTAATTTCTATTCCAATGAAATTTTATTTTAACTGGTGTCTAATAGTTACGTATTCTGTAGTTTATTTGTGATGTTTATTACCTGATTTACATAAATTTATAAATTAGAATATTATATTATGTGTGTGTAATGAGAAATGAAAATGCTTAGAGTTTATGAGATATTTCTTTATTAATCAGAATCTAAATAATCAGAGTCGTGGAATTCGACTCCCGAAATGTTGCCTGAAACTCTTGCATAATTAAATTCGTCGTCTTCTGACTGTTCAGATTCACTTGAACTATCATCACTAACTGAGATGACAAATCGGTCTATATCATTATAGAGAGTTCCTCCACGGGCAAAATATTCATTTTCAATTTTGATGACATGGTTAACACAATTTTTCCATTCTTGTGTAGTTACTGACTGAAATGCTTCTTCAGCCAATTTCGCAACATTTTGACCACAATCATTCTTTTGTGCAATTCGCCTTTTTACTATTGCCCAAACTAATTCGGTTGGGTTTAAATCAAAATAGTAAGGAGGCAGTCTTCCACTGTATGTCCATGTTCAGATAAAAGTTCATCAATGTACTCGTAGTAGATCGGTTCAGGTTTATGTTTTTTTACAAACATCAATAAGGATGGTTTCCGCAATGTTTCATCCAATGGAATCTTATTTTTAAGTAGCCACAATTTGATTTCATCAACTCTTGATGCAGATGTAGATGTGCCTGGGGAAAAAAACTTAATTTAGTAGTTGAATTTTAATTTCAAATAAAAAAAGGATAAATTATTTAAAAGAGTAGGAGTAATAATGTAATACAAAGAAAAAATACTATACCTTGTTTGTCGTAATGGAGTGATACGGTGCGTTATCCATCACAATTATTGATGGTTCACATATATTAGTTACTACCTTTTCAGTTACCCATTTTATAAAATTTTGAGCATTCATTTCAGAATGGTAATTTTCTTGCTTATTTTTACCAGTAAATATTAAAAGTGCGTTAGGCACAAAACCTTTCTCACTTCCAGCGTGTACAATTATCCACCTTTTCTCTTAAGATACATTTCTATAGCCCAAGGTTGTATCCAGGGTCTGATGATGGGCCGAAAGGTGGCCATAGGAACTCCTCAACAAAACAAGATAGCACCATAGTGTTTGGACTCGTTGGCTTTGTCTTGACAAGTACCTTGTATAGCTCAAGATTGTATCCAGGGTCTGATGATGGGGCCGGAAGGTGGCCATAGGAACTCCTTAACCAAACAAGTTAGCACCGTCGTGTTTGGACTCGTTGGCTTTGACTTGACAAGTCCCTACTATAGCCCAAGGTTATATCCAGGGTTTGATGATGGAGCCGGAAGTTATCCATAGGGACTCTTCAAGGACCTCTTGGATGCAGCTTCACAGACCTTGAACTCGTAGCTGAAACCCTAGTTGGTCTACGGTCAAAATTTACATTTAAGTGTCGGCTTTGCAATGCAAAGTTTGTCATAAATGGAGACAACTGCAGTGACAACTACCTAAGTATTTATACGTGCGCTGTCGCTGGTACTATTGCAATAGATGTGAGCAATAAACCTCCCGTTGTTATCTGAAAAGACGTATTCAGATAACCATGACCTTATCAGTAGGAAATGGGAAGATGTTTTGGTAGATAGAAAGAGAAAAACTATTCGCAATTACTTATGGCAGGGTGAACAAAGATGGAATTCCCATAATAGATGCCATTGCTGATGGTTGCTGGTCCAAACGAAGTTATAAAAAGAATTATAATGCTCTTTCGGGCGCAGCTGCCATAATTGGCAAACATACAGGAGAGATTTTATTTGTATGCATTAAAAATAAATACTGCTGCATCCTGTGCCCGTGCAGAAAACATAAATGTTGATCCGTTAGAACACAAATGCTTCAACAATTACAGTGGTCCATCCACTCACATGGAGAGCGAAATAATTACGGAAGGATTTAAAGAATCCATAAGAATGTACAATTTAATTTACGGAAAACTCATATCCGATGGTGATGCTAGCTAGCACCTACTCCAAAATATTACAGGCTCGCCCGTATCCCGACTTAACTGTTGAAAAGATAGAGTGCCGGAACCACATCTTAAGGAATTTTTGCAATAAATTGCAACCACTCACCACAGACACTAAATATAACATAAAATACCGAAAATTCATAACAAAACAAACTATACTACGAAATAAATGTAACTCTGATGTACAACTTCTTTTTGACGATCTATTAATTAGCCACCTCCATGGTTTCAGGGACCACACTAAGTGCCGATCATACTTCTGTGATAATATCGTCAAAATGAACCTGCCAAATGATTTTATTTTAAGCCCTTTGTGGCATAAAATATGTTTAATTATCCAAAATGTTGCAGGACATGCCCGAAGTCTAATATATGACGTTGATAGCAACGTGGTTGAAAGATTTAATAGCGTGGTGGCTAAGTTTATTGGTGGCAAACGAATTAATTTTTCTTTAAAGAATTCGTATCAAACCAGATGTCATACCGTTGCCGAAGGTTTTAATGAAAAAAAAAAACGATTTCACGGCTATATAAATCATTTAATAAAGGCGACAGCCCTCAAGGCAAAATAAAACGACTAGAAAATAAAAGAATACATAAAAATGCAAAAAAAAAAACAAAACAGGACACCCAAAAAACGAGCTTTGTTTTTAATAATCTGAAATAAAATTTTAGGGAAAATTAAAAAAAACTTATGAGGAAAGAAGTTGGACCGAACGAACAACCATTTTGCAAAGCGAATGCAGCGAGTGGCTAGAGTTGCGTAGGGCATTGTTAACCAACTTTGGAAAAGTTCCCATACGGCGAAATTACACAAGTTGACAAAACTTAGTAAAAGATTTACTGTACAAATATGACATTGACCATGTATCGTCAATAAAACATGGCAAGGACAATGAAAAAATTGCTATCAAGCAATTAGAGGCAAGAAAAAATTAAAATTGAACCTTGTGGTCTATTTATTGACGAAAGTTGCCATTTTTAGGTCCACTCCGGATGGCTTATGTAGAGACGATACTATCGTAGAAATTAAATGCCCGATATTGGCATTCAAATCGGGTTTAGAAGAAGCCATAAAAAAAAGAAATGTGACCTTTTGGAAAACAACAAAAAAAGGGCTGGAAATTAATAAAAACCACCAATGGTACTATCAAATGCAGGGGCAACTACACGTATCTAAACGATCAAAGTGCTTATTTGCAGTTTGGTCAAACGAGAACTCGGCTAAAAACGGAATACATCGATAGGGATGATACATTCTGGAAGGAGAAGATGAAAGAATAGCTTACCTCATTTTATATACAAGGTGTCCAGAAAGGGTATCGGGTATTTGTAAGTTCAATGAAACAAAAATTATTTGTATCCAATAAAAAAGTTTATTGTTTATTATTAGCATATGAATTGGAGAATTATTTGGAAAAGATGATGTTATCCAAATGATGACCGTTATGTTGCTGGCACTCTTCTAAACGGAAACGAAGATTGGCGATAACACGTTGACACATAGCTATTGATATTGCTGCCATTTCTGACCTGATGTTTTGCTTTAACTGGGTTAGATTCGTCGGATTATTTTGATAAACCTTACTTTTAAGGTATCCCCATGCAAAATAGTCAAGCGGGCTAAGGTCGGGGCTTCTGGGAGGCCAGTTGATGTTACCCCTTCGCGAAATGACTTTATTAGGGAATAATTCGTTAACAACTTCCATTGAGTCATTTGAGGTATGGCAAGTGGCCCCATCTTGCTGGAACCACGTTCTTGAGTTGAAACCTGCAAACTCCTGCAACTCTGGGACCAAAAAATTTCGCAACATATCGCAATAACGGTCACTATTCACATTAATTGCTCGGCCTCGTTGATCTTCATGAAGATAAGGACCAATTATGCCTTTAGCAGACATAGCGGCCCAAACAACGACCTTTGGGCTATGCAGGGGTCGTTCATGCTTTCGTCTCGGATTCTCCACTGCCCAGTACCGACAATTCTGCTTATTAACATGACTATTCAGGTGAAAATTTGCTTCGTCGCTGAACAGTATGTTGTTAAAGTTGTTAAATCGCTGCTGCATTTCGTTCGCAAAATTCAGTCGATTAGCATAGTCCGTATCCTTCAATTCTTGAACCAATTGAATTTTATAGGCTTTTAGATGTAAGTCTTTCTTTAAAATCGAATGTAAAGACAATTTTTTTATGTTCAACGCTTGGCTTCGCTTTCGGATGGATAAAGACGGATTTTGACGAACCGACGCCTCAACTTCTTCAATTGTTTCTTCATCGCGAACTGAACGAGGACGACCAGAGTTTTGAATTTTAACTGTCGCACCTGTATTCTCGAACATCCTGATCCATTTCCTAATGCTATCGTCACTTGGCGCACGGCTGAAAACATTCGCCCGTTAGCCTCGTCGGCTATATTCACTTGAATACTCATGGTTATTTATTACATATAAACATCAAACTAAAAAAAAAAATCAAATCTAGCAGGGATGTGTTTTTATAACTGAACGATATACCATAGGCTGACCTCTCGTGAAAACTCGTTTTGGTGTGGTTCTTTTGTAATTATGCGGCATAGTTATTGTTCTCCTGGTTAACCTCCCGTAAAAACTCTAAGAGACCGCTAGGGATCTAGCAGGGATGTGCTTTTAACACTGGACTATATATCATGATTCACTAATTTGTGGATCTATTGTTAGGTAACAGTTATACGAGTAATACATATCCTTATTTACCTATATTTATTTATTGAAACCACTTTTTAATTCAGTCAATCCATTATTTTATTTACTCCTACGCCACTATAATTATTATGCTTATTATCCTACGCCACTATATGATTATTAATTTATACGCTATACATTTATCTGTCTAAATAATCAAGGTAATAAATAGACATTCATCATCGAACGACAACGTTTCCTAATGCAAAACTTAACTGTATAATAGATTATTTAAATTGCGGGTACTTACGTAATTTTGCTCCGTACACAAATTCACATATTAATTTAATGTATCTGCTCGACGTCCGTATGTCACCGCAGGGATCCAGCAGAATATCAGCGTCAGGTATATTCGCCTGACACATGCTGAGTTGGACTCCCATTTGGTGCAACGTTGAGACGCAAACCGCACTTTGTATTACTCGTTATTTTTTAATATTGTCATCACTGTGTCTAGTTTAGTTTTCTTTTATTGTTTTTTTTTTTGTTTTTTTTTTTTTGTAAATTGGCTAACCTTGTCTTTGTATGTTGTGCTGTCTTTTGTGTGCATCAAATAAACGTTTTATCTATCTATCTATCTATATCATCGGCCAACCTCCCGTGAAATCTTGAGTGGTATTGTCTTTTTGTAAGTATACGGTACAGTTGGTGTTCTCAAGGTTAACCTCACATGAAAACTCTAGAGACTGATGTGTATATTACGGCACCCAAGGTAATTTTAGAAAAATTATCTCAGCTTACGAAAAATTGGTAGGTATTTAGGGGTATGAGGAACAGGGTGTAAAGTTCACTCATCCACCATAGAAAAGGGAGGATCCTCCGACCAGACGGGTGTTGTGTCTGGCGGGCAACTGCCCGACGATTGATGTCGGGTTCTTGTATATATGTCCATTGCACGGTAAACTTTAATTGCGCGATGCAGGATTTATGTGACGTCAGGTCTTTGATGCGTAATTCGCATGTGGCGATGTAGATACCGCCACAGGTATATCGAGAAACTTACCGGTATCCATGACGACTCCGCTTTCATGTATTCACTCGATTTTCCAGTTCTCGCAGATATTCGTTCAAGTCCTCCATTTCCTGGTCTCGTTTTCTTCGATGTTTTCCCATTTCGATAAATATATCTAAACTTTTTATCGGAAGCGTGATCAGCGCGCGGCACAAAAAAGTACAATGATTTGACAGATGACAGGATGGTGCGCCAGCGACCGGACCACAGATAACATTTTTATATTTTTATCTGTGATGAAGGCTAAATCTTTAAATAATGTGATTGGCAAGTAGTGCACAGGTGCAAACTACACGTTTTTCATGAAGGCGAAATTATAATTGATAACAGCTTAAATGGGAGACACGCAATTATTCAACATTATTGTAATTGTAAGGTAGGTAATCGAACTATGGGATGCTGTTCCCGCACTATGACCATTTTATGGTATTTAGGTTGGGCTCGGCACTAAAACAATATTGAGCCCCAATTTCTTAATGATTTGTTAATTGAATTTAATAACGAAATTGATGATGATAATAATTAATGATAATGGTGAAAACGAAATTACTGTACTTACATATTTTGTTTAATTTCCTCTCTTTAAAAATACATAACCTCCAATTCAAAATGTCTTCAACTTCTTTAGAAGTTCTCATCAGTGTGTAGAATATTACAATGGATGATTAATAAAGGTTTTTTTTTTTTTTTAATTATTTTTATATGTCGGAGCGGCCGAGGCAGGACAGGGCTCACAATGATCATCAGAAGGGTAATAATTATCAATTAGATTGTTCATTATGTAACTGTTTGTCTACTTCGTAGGCAAAAGAAACGCGTATAATCACTCAACTAGAAAAGTCTAAAATCTAAATGAATTAGAAGGGCGCAACGAGTCCGCGGGTCGCGCTCTGTCTCGTGGTCTGAATGGAACTGACTGCCTGATCCAGGCTCCTCTGATGCTAAACTCTTATTGTCTTAAAACGTTTTTCACGGGAAAACTAAACCGAACCCCGGCCACGTTCGACGCAATAACATTTACGTCGTCGCCTTTCTTATCGGAATCAATAATTCATTATTTAATATCAATAAGCTCTTGGCTCTAACAGAGACCACATTGATCTTGAGAGTTAGACGAGGTGCGACGGACGCCTTCGTCTCACGCTGATAAGAACTGAACGAGGTGTGAATTGACACCATCGTCTTTTTTTTTTTTTTTTTTAACTAGGGCATCTTGAAGTTTGATTTCGGAAATCATGACTTCTTAACCGGATATTCCTGTGGCTGCCTTAAGCTTTCTACACTCAGGGCCTCCAGCCAGGGGCATAAACTATTCTAAATTAAAATTAAGTGTGCGCTCGCTAAGGGCACCCCCTGTGGGGTACGAACCTCGGCTTAGGGCGACATCACTGGCGGGGGGACAGCAAGTTGTTGGGACAGGCTGGATCAAAAGGTTTAGATCATCATTATTATTAAACGGGGAATTTAAAGCTACGTGCTCAGCTACGGCGCGGGCTGGCACTACTTCATCGGACAAGGGACGGGGGGGTGAATTTAATAATCGGGACGGACGCGAACGTGTTTTGCCTCGTCGGCGAGGTCGGAATGACGGGAGGCGTCTGTATTTATGTACTGTACTGGTCTCCCTACTGCTCTCCTGGAGGAGAGTTATGGGGTCGTCTGGCTCAGTGAGAACATGCCGCGGACGGCGAATGACGCTAATAGTAGATGTGCGATATCGGGAGGCCTCGACAACCAGAGGGTTGCGATGTGTGGCGGCTGACTCGAAGTAACGCTTTGAGAGGCGTTTGAGAAACTGGCGGATGACACCATCGTCTCGCGCCACGACATATATATACCGGCTGACATTTTTTACCGTCTCGAGAATAATATAGTGGGTTGTGTAAGTGGAAACGAAACCATGCCCGAGAATATTTACTTAGTACCATTGAGATAGCAAAAGTTCCGAAAATCTTTAAAAAATCATAAAAACTGTCCATCCTACGGCCCGTGCGTAAAACTAATAATAGCCAAAATAGGAGATAGTAAACGGCGCCGCCAGTGGCGGCGCGCATGAATGGAAGTTGTACGTGCGAGCGAGACGCAGGCACATTTCTTTCGCTAGGTAAGTAGGTATTATTCGGTCGCTTGCATGGTACGTACCAGTCGTGTTTAAAACGTTTTCAAAACCAAATTCAAAATCATCGTAATAACATTAATATCCCACTTAGGTACTAATAAACTATGACCCTGATCTACCTACAAATAAAATGAACACAATACACACACTGACAAACTTACAATACAAATAAGTACCCAATTGACTAAAGAAGAACTAGAACGAAAAGAATAAGTAGGTAATGACCTCACACAATAATAAGAAACCTAACACATTAATACAAAAACCTAACCTACAATAATAAAATACACCAATTTACCTACTAATAAGATAACACAATAAGAAAACCTATCCTTACAAATAAAACGAAAACAGTAATAAAGATACAAACGAAGTTTTAAAACAATCTAATCTTTTTTAAATAATCGAAACAATACCTAAGCAAGAATACTCGACAGTACTTCACGAAAAATGAAAAGGACTTGCATGCATGCATACCTACATGCGGGAGCGAGAACGTTGACAGAAGGTCGTTCGGCGGGTCTATTTTAACGTTCTGCGCACACACACCTACAGAGAAATTCGATGTGTACGTGAGAGTTCACCTACGGGTTCACGTACGAGAGCCGACCAGCTGAGCAGTACCTACTCGCGGGCGCCGGTACAAGTAGCGGCACGTAAGTCTAGCGCTGAGCGATACGTGGAAGGGATTGCTGCGCATGTGTACTGTCGCGCACGCAATACAATTTATTAGCAAAATAATGTTTATGACATTATTTTTATGTAATGCCAAATAATAGGTTTGGTGCTAAACGAAATGTGTACAGTTTATAGTAAGTACCTAATATATAGTTTTAGCAAGTTTTGTGGGGAGTAGAAAATAAAAACATTATTTGGCAATTTATTAATTTTTATTTTCCATTAATCTGAATCTGAATCTGACAATGGTGTCACGTCTTCCATGGTATCTTGATAGAGCCTTTTACGTGTTGATGGCCCGGGCTCAGGACTGCTTCGTTCGTCAGCACTAGCAGCGTCATCTTCATCAAACTCACTGATGCTATCGTCTGAACTGTCTCCATTAACGTGAATGATAAATTCTTCTGTTACCAAATCCACGACATGATCACTCTTTGCATGTTGCTCTTCTATATCCTTCACCTTTTTGCATAACTTTTGCCAATCCCATGCACCCATCAGTAAAACTTTTTCTTGTATGAGGTCAATACATCTAGCAACACTCCATTTAACATTTTTGCTGCCTACATACTGTTTAATATCGGACCATGCCATTTCGATGGGATTTAGATCTGGGTGGTATGGTGGTAGTCTGAGCACTTGATGGCCTTGTTCAGCTAGGATTCGATCAATCGAAAATGTTTTAAATTTATCCTTGTTAGCCCTTATTAAATTGTACAACTGAGGTTTCAAAAGTGTTTCCTCGTACTGTATGCCTTTTTCAGTTAGCCAAGCCTGCATGTCAACTTTTTTGGAAGTAGAAGCTGGTGCCCGATCCCACTGTTTATTGTGATACGACGCGTTATCGACTACCACGACGGAATTGGGTGGTAAGTTTGGCATTAACTGTGTTCGGAGCCACTTCTCATAGTTTTCGAAATTCATGTTGTCGTGGTAGTCGCCTGATTTGGTACCAGCTTTAAAAGTCAGCAACGCATTGGGTATAAACCCAGTTTCAGACCCGGCGTGGACTATGACAACTCGCTGTCCCTTCGAGACAGGTTTTTTTAGGCCCTTAGTAGTACCATCGGTCTAGGCTTTTGAAGACGAGTGCGATGAATCTACGTAAGATTCGTCTGTATAAACAATAGGCCTTCCCTCTTGACGATATCGTTTTATTTCTTTTAAATATTCGATACGTTTCAAACGTATATTTGAAGTCTCAATCAGCACTTTCCGGTTGTTTTCGGTGTTTTTCCACCGAAATCCCAAACTCTTAATTATTCGCCGAAGACTTCGTTCTGAGCCTTTGAAATTAATGTCTTCCTCTAGCTTCCTTTTAAGTTTTCCGATGGTAGGAAGTTCATTATTTGTGTTGTGAAAGTTATGAATGCACCTCTTTATTACTCCTTGGTCGAAGTTATTAATGTTTGTAACTGGTTTTGTTCTGGACCGTTTTTTGCCAGGCGTTCTGAACACTGTGATCAAATCAGAACTATTGGCTTGATTAGAGATGTTTCTTACTGTTGCAATTGACGTTTTAGTAGACTCTGCTGTCCTTTTTTGGATTTTCCCTAAATTGCTGATTAGACCATTTAGTTTAATGTTTCCCGCCTTAATAATTTCGGCGGTTTGTTTAATTTGGCTCAAATTTACAGTACTGCTGTCCGAAAGACTGAGTAAAGTATTTGCGGCTTCGTTAATTTCAGTTTTAATTTGTTTCAAAGAATCAATTATTTCGATAGATTCCCTTTTTAGAAAACAATTTACGTCGTAAACCATTTTCCTTGCCTGTCTTTTCAAAACAGGATTAGGCATCTTTATTCACTTTTAACTTTTTAAGTCACAACACAACAGAAATAAACTTAAACAACTAAATTTAACAAACAAATTCAAACTTTAACAAACAATTTCAAGAAACAAAACACAACAACAATTAATTAACGTTATGACGCGACTGTACACGGGATGGGCGCGGAGCGTCGTATTGGCTCAGGGAACCGAATGCGACTGGAGAGCCAATCGGCGCTACGCACGCTCGCCCTTCATCCCGCTAGCTCCCCTCGAGTACCTTAATTTTTACTTCTGCGCAATAACGGTCAGCGCTAAAGTTTCGTGCCGCTACTTGTACTCACGCGACCGACCGACGCGACGACGCCGATGCCGACGACGATAGAGTAGGTAGGTGTATTCTCGCGCAGCCGCGCATCCTGAATGGTAGGTACCTTTCAGAGACAATGGTTATCCGTGGCGAGTAGGTACCTACTTTAAGGTCTGTTTTGTAAAAAAATTAAGCAAACCTGTTTAGGTAGTATTCTTACACAATCACTCACTGAATAGAATTAGTAGATATTACATTCATTTGTATTTTGAATGTTTTAAAGTAACCGCTTTTCCTACAATATTCGTTAGAATAACATTATTAAATCATTGAGAAAACTAACGTAAAGCAAGGTTATGAAAAATAAGGAGAAGGCGATTTTAAATTAAGGTAGATAGTTACCTACTTAATTGGTGTTTATTATGCAAGTAATCAAATCAAATCATTCAATAATTAATGGATTTGTAAATGCCAGTGCAATTACCCATCACTGTGTGATGCACTAACTAAACTGTCCAAGGTCGAGGTGACCCGTTTGTTTTTAAATTATTATTTTGTGATTTCGATCATTCCTTCATACTTTTGCGGGCTTAGGACCGTCTAAAATGCTGTAGCAAATTAACATGTAACTGTACTCAAGTAAAGTTACACGTTAAATTTTACTTTTTGTCATAGTAAATTGATAAAATGTTACTAGGTAACAAGTGTACCCTACACATTCCGAATTATGCCATATTCGTTCACAGCGGTCACATCAATAATTTGCGTTCCGATTTAGTTATTACGATTATAACAGCTCTGAGCACGAGTGTTGCATTGTCGACTGTTGACTGAATGCTCGTGAACGTGCTCCCAGTGCTCGTGCTCACTCAATGTCAAAACTTATAAGATAACAATTTATTTGTGTAAACACCACTTTCTTCTTCTTATTTGGTTAGATGGCGCCTGTAGCCAGAAGCACAATTTTTAAAATGCCACGTTAGTTTAAATTTATGATGCGACTCAAAACAAAATAGCACAGCTGTCATTTTTGATAGCACTCACGGTGATATTAATTAAGGGTATGGCCGGCGTCATCGCAAGATGGCGTATGTCATAACGATTAGCTAGCTAGATTAGATAGCTATGAAGATTCACGGGGCATCGTTAACGCGCATACGCTAATTCGGAACGGGTGTAAGCACGCTCAAATCGATTACAGCGCAATTCGGAATGTACCCGTATACTACACTACAACATTGTAGGCGTATTTAAAAGATCGAAATCAACTTATTTACAAATTACACTGATTGATTACAAAATCACACTTAATTATTATTATTTACAAAAATGTTGGTCTTTACCTTTTTAGCGATATCGCAGCAATTGTTCAAAATGTCCACCGTTTCTTTCTAAACATAAACTAGCACGTCTTTGCAAATTGTTCGATAAACTTCGAAGCGTGTCTCTATCACTTTTTAAAACATTAAAAGCGTCCATTATTCACTGTTTTAAATCACTAACACTTTGAGCTTCTTCGGTATACACTAAACGTTTTAGTTCTGCCCACAAATAAAAGTCAAGGGGTGTTAGGTCTGGTGATCTCGGCGGCCAGTTCACAGGTCCACCGCGACCTATCCACTTATCACCGAATTGGCTATTGAGATACGCGCGCACAGATCGTTCGTAATGAGCTGGACATCCGTCGTGCTGGAAATACATGTCTTGCCGGTAGGAAAGCGGAACGTCTTACAACATGGTTTCGATGACGGAACGTATCATTTGTAGATACGTTATTCCCGTCAATCGACCTTCGATCCAAACTGGACCAATTATGCGATCGTGTATTATCGCTGCCCAAACGTTTACACTGAAACGAACTTGATGTGCATGTTCTTTAATTTTGTGTGGATTTTGGAAGCTCCACCAGTGCTCGTTGTGCACGTTGTAAATACCAACGCGGGTGAATATGGACTCGTCGCTCCACAAGATGTTGGCCTCCGCATGGTTCTGCAGCCAGTGACAAAATTCCATGCGCGGTCCGGGGTCCGGTGCATGCAAAGCTTGCACGGGTGAGAAGTGGTATGGATGCATGTCCATTGAATGAAGTAGCTTCCACACCACATACTGGCTTACGCCAAATCGACGAGCGGCTTGCCGAGTGCTCCTCCTCGGGTGTCTTTCAAAATAATCCAGTATGGAGTCTTCAACTTCTCTGGACAAAGGTGGCCGGCCCCTGCCTCTGGCATGACTAGGTAGCTGGAATTGCCCATGATCAAGTAACCGCTGATACGTCCATAATATTACTGAAGTGCTGGGAATTTGAGGAGCAGGGATACCGTTCCTTCGCAGCAACTGAAGATGTTCTTCTTCTGCGTACATTCGCCTCGCACCGTTTAAGTTTTCACCAGACAGGATATAAAATCGCACCATTGCAAGGTACTCTCTATTGGAATATTCGTACATGTCGATAACTATCACCGGGCGATCGATGCACACGCGGAAACAAAGAACGCGACGTAACACCGCCGTGACTAATCGTGGGTGACTGAAGCGCGGAACGCGGGCGGGCGGGGTTGCGCGAGCGGCTCGCGCGCCTGCGAAAGGATATCAAAGAGGCCGACGCGCGACGGCGAGTACCTATCGGCCGCTAAGGAAAGCTACGAATTCATTGATAATTTCCGCGCATTTAGTAGGGTGTGTATGATTTGAATTTCGATATTTTTGATCGCTTTTTTTTTATTTCCGTTTTTAATGTTCTGGTATGAAAAGTTCACTTCATATGCTTAGTATTTATCGATAGATCAATTTCATTCCAGGTTAAGGAAAAAAATAAAAAAAATCTGTGCCATAGGCTTCTACTCCGTTCACCTATTACACCCTATTTTTTTCGAGACGGTAAAAAAAATCACCCGGTATAATAATATTAACTTAGGGCTTTATATTGCGTCACTTGCACTAAGCGGACCAATTAATCAGATTCATCTGTATCTCTGTTAGAATCTTGACCAAATTCGTCTGATTGACCTTCACCAATTTCCATTGGTGGAGTTCTAATTTCTAGCAACTCTTGTACTTCTGGAGTAATTTGCCCACGCTTGGTTTTGGGCAAACGACGTAAACTTGCTATATATGGATCGGACGTTATAAGCAACCTATTGATTAAATCCCTATTAGTATCGACTCGTGAAGTCTCTCGTAAACAGCTCTCTAAACTTCTTATTATGTTTATTTCTAGATTCTTGTGCCTCCTATGATAACTGACCATTTGGGACAACACACGACGAAATAATATCTTTTCCGTGGAAGAGAATTTTGTGCACGCATACAGGCATTGGGTACCAGGAGTATTCCTTAATATATAAATCACTAGTTGCTTTACTGTATTCGTCAAACTTATCGCAATTGACCAGAAAACCACTATTTATGCACTCTAAAATAACATGAAAGCGTTTCATAAATGCAACACTGACGCCTGTTATGTGTGCAGACTTCCCAGCATTTCTAAAAAAAAATTCGTGCCGTGTTACCGTCATTAGCATTGCCAGTATTTTGTTTAAGCATATCAACCAACAATCCCAACTCACTCCTAAACTTTTCTTGAACATCTTTCTTTTTTTCTGCCACGATCTTTTTGTTTTCATCTCCTCTGGCCTGCCATGATTTAATACCGAGGCAATATGAAATATGTAAAATACATTAAAAACAACGTATCCATGCGTGTAGCGGTGATAAACCGAATAACAGAAAATCTTGTTTGACCGTCTTGGCTATAATCAGATCTCTATTGTTCATTTCTTTTGGTTTTGCACCACACAAGTAACAAGATTGTGTAAATGCACAAGAAGCAACAGCATTGCAAACTTTGCCGTTAATCATGCAAAATATAATTTTAGCCTTTACTAACTTCTCCACGCCATTAACTGAATTTTTTGTGGGTGTTAGAGTTTCAATTTGACTCTTGATTTTATCAACTTCTGTAGTTATCAAATTTGCATTTTCTTTTGCAAACATAATCTTTATTGGTCGACAATATCTGGTCGAAGATGGCGAAGGATTTTGCCATATAATAATTTTGTTAATTTCCACATACATTTGCAGGGGTACCATAGATCCTCAGAAAATTTTTGTTTATATTTATTTTGTTCCGCACCATCATAACCCCACTTCACTATTATCTCTAGGTTTCGTATATTTTTTATAGTTTTTAAAACCTGTTCTTGCGCCTTGCATAATCTTGTAATCGTATGATCGATTAAAGATTGTAGTTTGATTTCTGCATATGTTTCTGTAACATCTATGTCATTGGGGTAGCAAAGTTTTTTTGCCAATTTAACTTTACAATATGCTGCATATATATTGGTATTTATTAGTTTTGCTTGCTGTCGTATTACATCATATTGATGGGTCGACAGATTTGCGTCGACAATCAACGCCACAGCTTGGAACGCGGAAAATTCTTTTTTTTAATTTGAGAAACACACTCGCGCTCTCTTCAGTGTAGTGCCTCTTCTGGGTGAAAACTCACACAGCTCTTTCATTATGGCCGCTGAATCTCTTTTACCCTTCTTGCGAAGCTCCACTTCGATCCCCAAAGACAACTCTCCCTCACTCGATGAATCTAGAAAATGTTGTATACGTCGCATTTGGGTTTATGGCTGGAACTGTCGAAGTTTTTTATGGTCTTCCGGGTCGGCTACTAGGTCCATCCAATGAAATGTTTGTGACATTTTCTGTGATTATATTGTTAAACGAAAAACCTTCTTCTAACCAAGTACAATTCGTTTTTAAAAAGCGGTCTCGATGTCTGCCTGATTTCGTCCATTTTACTTCAATTTGTTGGGCACAGCTTCTTATTTTTGCCTTTATTTATTTATAATTTCATTTGCGAAAGATGGATTACCGAACTCTTGCAATATATGATGCAACAAAGCATCCATTCTACATTCTTTCGCATTGGCGAACCAAACATCGAAAAATGAAATTCGTGTAATCTCGAACGTCATTCTGAAAATGGAAAGAACATGTATGAGTGTCGCAACTTTGTGCCAGCAAATGGTCATGTTTCATAGAGTTTACAAGTGCTTCTATTAGAAAAATATGGCATGAGACTCATATAGTTTCATATAATGTGTTAAAAGTTTATTACAAACAGTACTAGGCATTTTCTTTTAGAAAAAATAAAATACTAATATTCCCTTCGCTCTGACTATTTAATGTAACAATATTTGTAATAAAATGTAAACTTACCTCAAGACTCAAACGAAGACGATAACAACACTTTATCACAACTAGCACACAGAAACACAGCGTATTCATCGAACAAACTCAGACGAATGACGGTACCGTTCACTCTAAGCGACTGTATAAACGTAGGTAGTTGGCCGGTCTGACCCTTTTTTTCTATTGTTCGACTCGACTTGTAGGAAAACAGGTCTTGTGTGCTTGAAATATGGTTTATTGTTACTGCTTTTAAGTAAGTGGCAGGCTGGTAATTAAAAGTGTGAATTTTTTATATTGTCCTCCTAGATTTAAAAAAACTTTTACAATTACAAAAAAAAAAGCAACAAACTTCCAAAAAAACACTCAAAAAATTAAAAATAATTTTAATTTCGGAAGTCGGCGTCTTCGGTGGGAAAAATACGTAATTATTGAAGCTAACTCAAAAACTACGCAAGCAATGTTAATAAAATTTATATGGGACCACACGGAAAGCACCAGCTTGCAAATAAAAAAACAAATCATCAAAATCGGTTCACCCAGTTGAAAGTTCTGAGGTAACAAAAATTAAAATACAGACGAATTGATAACCTCCTCCTTTTTTTGTAGTCGGTAAAAAATAGTTGTTATGCCTTTTTATACACATTTGTATAGCTTTATTAGACATAATATTACAGAGGTAGTGGATGTTCGCAGGGTTCGTCACGTTAAATAACTTTTTTAGCGGCTTTAAACTAAAGTTAATGGCTTGACTTGGCAGGTATAAAGTTTGGAATGTACGGTTTAGATGGTCAATATGATGAACATGATGTATGGGTCTGTAGCGATTAGCACTCCTAGCTTATTATATAAATTCATATTTAATAACTAGTTGTAAACACTGCACAAACACATTTCATAACCTATTACATCACATTTCTCGTTTGACATTTCAATCTGTCACATTCACATTCCATTCACCACAGACATCAAACGAGAAGTTTACCGTTATCTATTGCTTAACACGACTAACAATTATTTACAAATATTACTTAAACTATTCTAACAAATCTATCAAATAAATTTACACTCCACATCCAATAAAGTAAATGTACTCAACATAATTGAGAGAAACGGAACGTGCGTTGGACCGTGTAATGAGATGTAAACATGATGAGCTGATTTTGATTCTTAGAGGCTAACGACCTCACTGCACGATCCAGCACAGACTAATTAGTCTTCAGACGATTATTTTATTTTTTATTTCGACCCCTTCTGTCGCTCGCTTTGTTATCAGACCGGGTCTTTTTGCCAAACTTTTCCGAGCCCAGAATAATTTAGAAACTAGCCTTTTAAGCCTTTAACCGACTTCTAAAAAAGGGGTTCTACTGTAATTCAACCTTTGGTTGTGATTGTGTAGTGTGTCTATGTTATTATTTATGGTATCATCCGTCATCACTTTGACGTCTTGTCATGCTTATTTCTCTGTCTGTTACTTTTAATTATGTTACTTTTAATTATTACCTTGTATTTTAGCAGAATAAAGCCAAGATTTCTAATGGTCTTTTCGTTTAAATGTATCAATTTATTCTGCTAAAAAATTTTTTCTAAAAATGATACAAAACCGGATACGCAAAAATCCGAAAAATCTCCAAGCATGCTGCGATATCTACGACCGGACCGTTTCGATATCGAACCCGGAACGGTGGCGGCTGATTCAAAATGGAGGCATTGGTATACAACTTTCTCTAATTTTATAATGGAAGAGAATTCTAGTATTTCTGATTCTATGAAACTGAAAATATTGGCGAATCATCTTTCTCCTATGATTTTCCTATTTATTAACGAATGCGATACGTTTGACAATGCTGTTACACGGCTTAATGAGATATATATCAAACCTTCCAATGAAATACATTCACGCCATGTTTTGTCAACTCGCAAACAGCAATCAGATGAATCGATATCCAAATATATCCAAGCTTTGAAACTACTCGCGCAAGATTGTACGTTTAAAAGCGTAACTGCTGATGAATATAAGCAAGAGTACATACGTGACGCATTCATATCAGGAATTTCTTCGCAAAAGATAATACTCTGCATCAACGCATCAAATGCCCTGCATTTAAATCCATATGTCAACTTTGTTCTAAAAAAGAGCACTTTGCACGTGTATGTCGATCTTCGAAACCAGTCGCAAATGCAGCGGCCAACAATGATGAAAGCTACGCTTGTATTTCGGCTGCATCTCCGTCCAGTCTACGGAAAGCAACTATACCTATATTATTGAATGAATCTCGTGCTGAAGCACTAATTGACACGGGAAGTTCTGTAAGTTTTATCGACGAGGCTTTATCGAGAATAATGAATCTGAGAAGGAAGAACATTAATCAAACCGTTTCTTTGGCTTCTTAATCATGTATCATTTGTCAATGGATTATGTCATGCGACTATCAAACTTGACAAACCTACTTATAAACAACATCCTCTCCTCATCGTGCAGAACCTGTGTGCTGATGTAATCATTGGCCATGATCTCCTGAAACATCATCAGTCGCTAGAATTCCAATTCGGAGGTGAAAGAGAACCTTTACATATATGCAACGTTATGCAAGCATCTGTGCCTCCAGTCTCTGTCTTTTCTAACCTCTCACTTGATATAAGGCCGATTGCTATCAAGTCTAGGTCCTACTCTGAAGAAGATGAACGATTTATTAAAGAGGAAGTCTCTAAGTTATTAGCGAGTGGCATAATCGAACCGAGCATGTCACCATGGAGAGCCCAGGTTTTAGTAACGGGAGGTATTAGTCACCGTAGACGAATGGTAATAGAGTACTCTCGTACTATAAACCGGTACACTGAATTGGATGCCTTCCCTTTGCCGAAAATAGAATCCATTATATCCAAAGTCTCAAAATACAACTTTTTCAATCAAATAGACTTAAAATCCGCATATCATCAAGTGCCAATCTTATCGAAAGAAAAACCTATGACAGCTTTTGAAGCATGCGGAAATTTATATCAATTTACTCGAATACCGTTCGGTGTAACCAATGGCGTAGCTGCCTTTCAAAGAACTTTGTCTTTTATCATAGAATCTGAAAAGCTAGATGGCACATTCTCTTACCTTGATGACGTCACTGTCTGTGGCAAAACAAAAGAAGATCATGATACAAATCTGAGACGATTTATGGATGCAGTTACTAAATACAATTTGACTTTAAATGAACAAAAATGTAAATTTAGTTCTGAAGAAATAAACTTACTCGGGTATACAATTCACAATAATATTATAAAACCTGATGAGAATCGACTTAAACCTCTTTTGGATCTACCATTGCCAAACGACAGCGGCAGTCTTAAACGAACTCTTGGTATGTTTGCACACTACTCGAAGTGGATACCGAACTTCTCTTCAAAAATACAATCGCTGATTCGTGCAAACATTCCGCTAAACAAAGAATCAATTGAATGCTTTCAACAATTGAAATCTGAAATCGCCAAAGCCGCGTTAGTAGCCATAAATGATTCTGATTTACTTACCGTAGAAACTGACGCTTCTGAGTACGCTATCGCTGGCACCCTATCTCAATGTGGCAGGCCTGTCGCTTTCTTTTCTCGTTCTCTTAACGATTCAGAGAGAAAACACCCATCCATTGAAAAAGAAGCTTACGCGATCGTTGAATCCTTACGGAAATGGCGTCATTATTTACTTGGAAGACACTTTTTATTAATCACAGACCAAAAATCTGTAGCTTTTATGCTGAATCAAAAGCACGCCAGCAAAATAAAAAAATGAAAAAATCTAAAGGTGGCGCTTAGAACTCTCGTGTTTTAAATACGATGTGATATATCGTCCTGGCAAAGAAAACGTCTCTGCAGATGCTCTATCTAGAGTTTGTGCTGTAATGAACACGAATAAATTATATGAATTACACAATTCCCTTTGCCATCCGGGTATAGTCAGAATGGCGCATTGGGTTCGTACAAAGAATCTTCCCTTTACGATTAACGATGTAAAGTCTATGACAGCATCTTGCCGTGTCTGCGCGGAATTGAAACCACGTTTCATGAAAACCAAGAGTCACTTAATAAAAGCTATCGAACCTTTCCAGCGTCTGAACTTTGACTTTAAAGGACCTCTGCCGTCTAACACTCATAACAAGTACATTCTCACTATCATTGACGAATACTCAAGATTCCCATTCGCATATCCATGTAGCGATCTTTCGGCGCAAACTGTTATCAAGTGTCTCAAAGACTTGTTCCTTACCTTTGGTTCTCCTGCCTATATTCATTCAGATAGGGGTACAGCATTTATGTCTCAAGAGCTAAAACAATTTCTGTGTTCTTATAATGTTGCTTCTAGCAGGACAACTCCCTATAACCCTGAAGGAAATGGCCAAGTAGAGCGGCTAAATGGAACGCTTTGGAAAACAATCCAGCTATTTCTGAAATCAAGACAGCTGCAAACTGCGGACTGGGAACGGGCGTTACCTACTGCGTTGCATTCGATTCGATCTCTATTATGTACAGCGACGAATGAGACACCCCATGAGCGATTTTTCTT
The DNA here is from genome assembly GCA_949152455.1 of Lithophane leautieri. Lineage (NCBI taxonomy): Eukaryota > Metazoa > Arthropoda > Insecta > Lepidoptera > Noctuidae > Lithophane > Lithophane leautieri. The sequence goes on along the minus strand of OX424479.1, from coordinate 2,926,040 downwards.
CCACACCAGACGATCTCCGACAGGAGAATCAATCCCTTCATGGTTATTGTCACCAGGTCAAGTGCTTATGAAAAGAAATGTAAGAACTTCAAAATATGATCCAATCATAGACGAAGTGGAGCTGTTACATGGAAATCCATCTTACTCGTATGTCCGCTTGCCTGATGGTCGAGAGACCACTGTTTCTAATAGACAACTAGCACCACTACCTACCGAGGATCTAGAATCTGATGAAGAGGATTCGGAACATGAAATTCCAGAATCAGAACTAGCCGAACAGCCAACGCACGAGCCTCCGGAGCACGAAATTGTAGAACAACCTCTGCGTCGATCCTCCCGCGAAAGGAGGCCACCAGCTAATCTTCGAAATTACTGCCTCACTAACTAAATTAGCAACGACAGAAAAACTGGTGAGGGTGAATGTAGTGTGTCTATGTTATTATTTATGGTATCATCCGTCATCACTTTGACGTCTTGTCATGCTTATTTCTCTGTCTGTTACTTTTAATTATGTTACTTTTAATTATTACCTTGTATTTTAGCAGAATAAAGCCAAGATTTCTAATGGTCTTTTCGTTTAAATGTATCAGATTGTGTGTAAACAGGTGTAACTATAGCACACCTGAAGTGTATGTGTATTAGAAAAGGAATATTAGTCATGTGATGAAAATAAAAAACATTCAATATTCAGCCGTTTTGCGTGGATGTGACGCATGTTTCCCCCAACCTTTTCTTATTTTTTCTTTGTGTTTTTTTTCTTTTTTTGCATCATGTTTACCGCAAATAAACGTACGAGTATTTCTTTCATTTCTTTCTTCTTTCATATAATTTATTAATATTTTTTATTTTGTACTATATTTTATAAATGCTTTCTTTTGCATGACATGAGAGGGTGTTTAATGGATAAACTGCAGTAGAATCAAATAAAATTATAATTCATTTTTGTACGGACATTTTGCACACGCTAAGACGTGACGTCGATTTATTGACAGCTCCCAAAGATAAGCAGTCTACTTGCCATAGACATGAGGTTTAATCACAACATTGCATTGGTGGCAAACATTTCGACGCCCCCAAGCAATAAGTCGGTAATCGTAAAACTAAAATTTTACAGGAGAAATGTTTTTCTGTTTTTGTTGAATAGCTTTTCAACGAGTCGAAGTAGTGAGGTTATTGATACACCAAACGAAAGCTAATTTTTTGTTTAATTCAATGATTATTTTAACTTTAGATTTTTTTGCGTGAAAAGCCTTGCAATTTAAGCAAATAAATATTACAAAAATATATTTGGTAAATTGTTTAAGTAATATACACTTACGCCATTATTGCCGTAAATTTGTAAACAATGTTGATACGTAACATTACAATACGGACTTTTCCAGCGTAATTTTTCATCTTGAAGACGATACGTAATTGGCTATTACGGTGTTATTGTGGTTATTTTAAATTCACACAGTAACAGTATCGTAACAGAACATTATTTTTGGAGGAAAATTCTCAAAAATATTTTTGTGTAACCATCCAGTACTAATAAATTTTTATCGAATTTTTAAAGTGTAATATGTCTAGTTTTACAAGAAAAGACTGTAGATGATGAGTATAATAACGTTTAATAATCACAATAATGAAATCAGAGTCGAAAATTAACACCTTAACATTTAGAACAATTAAGATAAACATTTATCAATTAAAATAATTATAGGGACGTCAGTCACGTCACTATTCACGATTAAACATTAAAAACTAGAATTATATCAATGATAATTAAACACAGCAATAAAATAATGTCACAAAATTAACATCTTAGGTTTAAAAAATATTTAGTTACTTAAATAACTATGAATCGTAATGAGATCAATTTTTACTTAATTAATCATTCTTCATCCGTAACAATTATTTTCCAAACACAGCAATAAAATAACTTTACAAAATTAACACCCTAGGTTTTAGACAATAATATTTAGGTAGGTACTCAAATAACTATGAATCGTAATGAGATCAATTTTGTTACTTAATTAATCAGTCTTCATCCGTAGTAATTATATTTTAAACACAGCAATAAAATAAGTTAACAAAATTAACACCTTAGGTTTTAGAAATATTTAATTCAATAATTAAGAATTAGATCAATCATTTAATTAATCAGTCTTCATCCGTATCAATTATATTATCGTTCGTGGTATCAGTATAAGACAATGACTCATAAAAAGGATGGTAGAATCGCGGAATTGCTCCACTTTTACATAAACTCATAAGGTCTGTATGCAAAGGTTTACTAATTAGAATGGGTTGGTGGTATGCATTTTGCAACTCTACATTATTTAAGCCTATGGCTACATCTTGTGTTCTTTTTCGTCCCCTTCGTCTAGCATTTAAGGCAGTGTGGGAGTTATTTAAATCAAGCTCGGAATATGTATCGTTAAAATTGTACTTATATAACAGCTTACTTTCTTGCGTAACGTTAACCTCCATCACATCAGCCCATCGGATGATATTACCGTCCACATCACGCCGCCAATGATTGGGATCTACAAGTGGCTTAATATCGTAAATATCAGACTGCTCTAATTCTTTCAGCCGATATTTTTCACCAGAGATTTTAGAATTTAAAATAATACTGTATATTTGATCAGGAGTGTATAAAACTTTGTTCTGCAGGTTCTTTTCTATACATGCGTGCATAGAATCGCCCTCATTTTGGCTATGCCCAGTTTCAAAAAACCTGTGTATATCGGTTTTTATTTTGCCCATAACATCCATCAGAATATAATGAAAATTTGGTAATGCCTTTATCGTTTTCAGTTTTAAAGAAACTTAACAAACAGCTCCCTATTTCTGTGCTGCCTCTTTTGGCTATTTGGTAGTGCCATACATAACAATAACCTATTTTGCGCAGGGCATCAAATACGGTAAAATTGTAGACTGGATATTTACGTTTGTAATGAAACGTACCCACTTCAGATTGGGGTATATTTAAAACTTTTTGTAGGTCGAAAATAGCTATTGTGGTATTGTTTTTGTCAGCTGTGTCTATCTCTTCTCTTTTTAATCGTCGAATAATTTCTTTTTTCGCCAAATGGCATCTGTGTTTTTCTTCTAGGGTGACTTTTAATTCAGGGTCAGCCTGATTATATACAGAGCACGAAGGACATTGGTCTTTTTTGGGTTTGAAAAATGAATAGTTATACTGTGTATTAAAAACTGTTTCATATTGTCGCTTAGATGCCATCACAACATCATCAGTGTAACCTTGTTGTGCAAACCAGACGGTATAAAACCGATACATTTTTGAGATATTTAAATATTCTGAAAGGTATTCCCTTTTAGAACTCATTCTCGTATAGTGGGATTCCACTTTTGGAAATAATTCAATATGAGCTTTAATAGTGCCTTCTGTGATAGTGCTCAATTTCCTTGGTCTGTTATCATGCGTCCCCCTTTTATCTTTGTAATCCGATTCTGTATTCATTTTTTCTATTGCTGTGTATACCATTTGTTCTCCAATTTGTAAAGTATTTAAAAAGAAAATCTTGCATACAAGTACTTTTTTATCATTTAAAGGTAAAAGATATTTGACTGTTTGCGTGCGGTTGTTTTTACGTTCTAACGTCATTCGTTTAATAGGTTCAGTTTGGATGTGTCTACCAATATACAACCATTGGTGTTCGCGATCAGCGAGACTATAAAATTTGTCAAATATATTCTGTCTTTCTGATAAGGAAAATTTTTCACCGCAACCCTTTTTACACGCGCAAGTAGGACCTATTGATTTTTTAGGGTATTTTTTTTTTGAATTGCAGCCTTCGTAGTCTTTGCCAGAGTTTTTTAAGATTTTATTTTTGTTACAACGCCACTCATTAACATTCTGCTTACGTTTCCTAGTCAATCGTTTTTCTCCTTTCGATGTAGAAGGTTCTTGTTGATTTTCAAGATTAAATTCATTTGTGCAGTTATCTACCTCATCGTTATTAATGTCTATGTTAAAATTACGAACAATTTCAGTCCTATCCTCACCATGAGCGCAATCGTTTTGTGTATCGTCGGTCAAAGTGACATCAATTTGATTATTTAATGGTAACTCACCGTTTTGCATACTTTGTTCTGGTTGTAATGTTTCATCTGCATCTGAACGCGAGTCCTCGGATAGAGAGTGATTTGATATTGATTGAGTTACCTTGATAGATTGGTTAATTATATCTTCGTCTTCTTGTCTACTGATTTGCTCTGTTGAACTCTTGATAATAGACTGATTTTCCGTTTCTTTATCTAGGTGAACTACTGGGGATAAGACTGAAGTTGCTTTGTATACTACTGACGGAGAAGCTACAAAGTTGATGTTGGTTAAATATAACGATAAATTAGAAATGGTTGATGGAGTGTTATTAATTTCTGGATTTAATAACATTCGACTTATACATTGGGAATCTCCGCTTAGACTTGAAACAGTACTAAGTGGACTATCAAATGTATTTCTTCTTGGACTTGGAATATATTCCGAGCAGTCTGGCGAAAAGTCCTCATCGTGTGATTCTCTATCACCGTCAACGTATTTTATTTTCGGTAGATCTGTAAAAAATGAAATTATCTAGATTTATTTGCGGTATTTTTTTGTGACCATAAATGAAGAAGGATAGTATTAAGTATGTATGTACCTACTAAGATTTATACAACTATGACTAACCACTATAGGTATTCTTAAAACTTTTACGTATAAAAAGTAACGAATGGATCCCATCTCATACAGACAAATGTTACTGTTCTTAAGTATAATAAATATAACAATATTTTAACAGTAAACATACCTCGTAACTTATAACATTTTGACAAAGTTTGATCGGAAGACGTTTCTACTGCACTAGATTCTTGACAGCTACTCTTGCAAAGTGCATCTGATTCTGGATCTGAGATTTCAAAAAAGCAGCTTAGTAAACATACTTACATAGAAAGATATTTATCACTTAGGTTGGTATAATAAAAGCTTATACAAACCTTGCGGCAGAGATTGAATCGAAGTACTCGTAGATGTATTTGCATCCATTTCTGCACTATTTCTATGATGGGTCTCTGGCTCTGAATCTAAATAAAGAAACATTTAGGTATTTAATTAAATCTACGATTCATACCTATGCAACAAAAAAGACCTTGAGACTCGGCAGGCAACACAAATCTTTATTTTGTTAACTAAGATAACTACCTTCTTTTAAACAATAATGCCTGCACTGCATGGGTACACAGGGAATCGAACCTGTAACTCTCGTTGTTATGACAACGTGGCATACAGAGCAGAAAATCAAAGAACAGTAAAAAAAAAATTGGCATTGTAAACTATGCTTATACCGAAAATTAAAATAATTAACAGTTAACTAGAAAAACTTATAAAGTAGATAAGTACGTAACAACTTACCTTCAACCGTGTTGTCAACCATTAGAAGCATTCGTCTCACACGAGCATTTTTTAATTCTCTATGGTTTTTTGAAGACATAACTCTATTTTGTACAATAGCTCAACAAATAAATAATTATTGTACCACTAACACTTAAATACACTGTTTAGATCACAATCACTTGAAGTACTAAAATTATTTTAGAGCACCACGTCACGTTTAATCAAACGAAAATATGCCACTGTTTGTGTAAACAAACATTACGCACCGGCCGGCGGACAGCATCACGTGTTGGGGGTGTGGCTAATATCTATTACTCTCTTATTGTCATAGAAAGAAAGAGAGCAATGCTTCTTGCAAACTGTTGGGCGCAAAAATATAAACAGCAATATCGAAAACGGGACCAGACGTGTTCAAATTAGACACGTATTGCAATTTTACACATATTTATTAATGAATTATTTACTTTAAAAACCTTGTTAATTCTCCTTACGGTCTGAGCTGACTCAAAATAATTCGACAACAACAACGTGCTAGCGTTTACCAAAAACTGCACGAAATTCATTCACGCCAATAAGTCGGTAATAGCAACTTACCAAAATTAAATACGAAATACTCGTTTGTATTGATACGTAAAGATACTTTTCTCGACATAATTTCGTTTTTTAATTTCCCTACAATAAAAGTGTTTTTCATGATATCTTCGTAAATATCACTACGAAAAATGTGAAATAAATTACTAAGATGTATCCCAACCCATAGGTTCCGAATTTGACATAACAATAAAAAGTCCATAATAGCACATTACCGACTTATTGCTTGGGGGCATCGATTTGTTTTCCAACCTAAATACATCTGTGCCCTTTATAATCTTATTTATCACATTGCACCAATTAAATACTGCTAATCGAAGACTTAATAATCCTAGAAAGTATTCCTCAACAGCATCCCTGTGTATCACACAATCTAGGAAATCAAACGAATACTTGGATCTTATTTTATTTTTTATTTCTTTTATAATACCCGTTTGTTGGGGCGTGATTTCCAAGAATTCGTTTGTTTCCTGAATTATATAGCCAAAAGTTCTCACGACGTTTCAAGGTCAATTTTCTCATGTTATTTGAATTTCTATATTCTCTTCCAGTTATCCAATTGCTGGTTGAACTTATTTCACGAGAAGCGAGGTTTGTTTCACATTGCTCACAATTGTTTTTGCCTAAAATTTTTCTTATAACCCACCCTTTGTTATGATAAGCCCTTGAATGAACTTTTAGCTTTTCTTGGATTGCAGTTGTGGGGATATTTTCTAGAACTGCACTCCGAAGGTTAGAGGATCCAGCTGAGCAAGCACTATCGGCATTTGTTTCATTATTTTGCGTGGTTTCAAATAAAGCCTTGAGTTTTACTAGTTGCTCACCTGAATCTTCTTTACAATTGTAACCATCGGAGTGAAATTTTATAAATCATAATTCATCATTCATCATAATTGTGATGAGAAGTAACTTAAAGGTGTTTTTAAAGGTGTGGCAATTTCGATCATTATTTCTAAAATTATAGGCTCTGACTTGTCCAAAAAAGTTTTCTATCGGATCTGAGTTGAAATGTCTAGGTCTTAAGATCCTTATATTTTTATTTTGGAAAAATTGCCACAACATTTGGTAGCTTTTCATCGTTACTATCCAGTTTTTTAGTGAAGGCACTGATGGCTCTCTATTATTTTTATGTTCTACAAATGTTATACCTTGCAGTTTTTTTATAGCTTCACTCCAAAATCTGTGGTGATGAGACGAGCCTGTTACAGCATTCCGTAAAGTTTTACGTTTGTTCTTCTTACTCAAAAGACTGGCTCCATTGACCGAATCAAATAAATCGTCAAAAAATGATACCATTTCTGCCGTATTTTTTAAAGTTGGGCTGTCTTGTTTGCCGTCGGCATATTGAGCTGCAACAAAAAGGTAACAAGTTTTAGTATACTTATTTTTATGTGACAAAACTTGCAATCGGTGAGAAAACTACACTGCAGGCAAAATACTTACAAAACTTAGCAGTGTATGACAGAGTAGCTGCCACCGTTTTGCTGAACACTCTCACACAATTCTTAACCTGCAATAAAATAGACTAATATGAGTACTCAGTTTTCAACACCTTGAAATAATGATAAAAAACACTTTCCCATGACACAGTTCAGCCGTTTAAGCATGATTGATTATTGTGAATAAACCAAACAGACTAGGTATACATTTATATACCATCTTCAGAAACATTCTCAATTGAAAGACAATAATTACCTTCATCTTTTAAATTTTTTCTGGAATTACGTGTTCATCATTCAATTTGTGTAATAATCGCATTTTTGCATGATTGCAGTCTGTTTTATACACATCTACGATGTCCTTCCATTTGGATATTTTATCCGCATATTTTATATTTTTTGTTAAGAAATTATTTCTTAACCCTTTTAATAGGTGGGGTGGATCATGTATTACGCTGAGCGAGTGGCCATTGATGGTAATTATATCATCTGAAAATAATGACAGGAATGTAATAATGATAGCAATAACCTTTAATATACACCTACAATATTCAATTGGACTAGAATAACATAGCAACATAACATCACGCCTTTATTACTCGAAGAGTTAGCCACTTGAGTCTTATCTCACTTATGGGAAATCGAAATAATTTAACGCCTTTTGGTTTACTAGCGCAATTCACAATACAGCAACTGCGGAACATACTGCACGTTGTAATTTGCACTATTACAGGTTAAAGTTGAGAGGATAAGTTACGGAAATTAATCAACGTAGAACTTCACTCGATCAACTTTAAAAACTGTAATGGCGCCGGGCCGGGATGTCACACGGGATTCACACAACCACAGACTACGAACGCTACGTCATAGACTTACACCAAATAAATATGGCGTCGATTGCACGGGCGGCAAAGGGGAATAGGACGAGGGGCGGCTGTCACTAAGGCGCTGTCTCCACGAGCGAGAGAATCGCGACGAGTCCGCCCTTATATCGTCGGATAATCTCCACGAACGAGCGATAATTCCGCCGCGTATCGTCGCGAGTCGTAACGGAATCGCAGCGTTTCCGCGGCGACTCGTAACGGTATCGGCGCGACTCGTAACGGTATCGCCGCGTTTCCTTGACGACGCGTTGCGAAAGAAAGAATTCAGTTACGTGCCAGACGAGAGTGAAATAAATAGTGTCTCAGTCGATAAAATAATTCTTTATTATGGATATAGTGTTGTGGGGTGCTTCTGCAAGTACGCTAGTGAATATGCAGTTATTTATATTGTTAAGAAGGGAAAAAAAGCGCCGTTGGTGGACACATCCCATGTTGCTACGTCGTGAAAGTCATGGACATTTCCATGTGAATTATGAAGAATATCGAAATCATCCAGAATGGTTTGAAGATGAATATTTAATGCCAATTCCTGTTTTCGATGAACTGTTAAGTTTACTATCAAGACACTTATCAAAGCAAGATACTAATATGAGGAAAAGTATCGGGCCATGTGAAAGATTAGCAGTAACACTACAGTAAGTTTAAAGCAGATTTATTTTACTTAAACGCTTACATCAAATTAAAACTTAAAGTTTACACTCCATCAAAGTGTTCTAACATTTGAGCAATATCGTCCTCGCTTGTTGGTGTGGATGTACGAGAATAAGAGTCTAGCAATGTATGTGATGATGGTGTGTATTTCTTAATTACGGCCATAATCTCAGTTCTGGCATCAATTAAATAGTCTTCTTTTATTGTGTCCATAAGTGGTAGCAACGAACGGAAAAATGCCTCATTTCCACGCTCGTCGCGATACTGTGGTTGAACATTATTTCTTTGTATACTCTCGCGCATAACATTCGATATCTCTTTATTAGATTCCAGAAACATTTGGACTAATATTTTCTTTTTATTAGACGTGGATGGTTCCGTAACACTAGGGGTGGTATTAACCGAACTGTCGTCATCCTCAAAAACATCTTGACTGTCCTCATTGAACATGTTTGACGATGTTGAAGCGTGTTCTGTGTGTTTCTTTAAAAAAAGTAATGCATCATAATGAATATACTTTCGTCGTTTTGAGGCAGCTTGACCGGATTTTGAACATTGCTGCAACTTTAACTCCTTACGAAATTGATCCCTTAAAGATTTCCATTTTGTCATTAACTCAAGTCCCGAAGCAAAGAGATAACTTTTAATTTAAATATTATATTATAATTATTATATTATTATAATATATTATAATAATATATAAGTATACATATATTAATTATTATGTATTTTAATAAAAAAAAACAACACAGATTAATAAATCCGAACGCTTTGATGGAGTCTTCGTTTTACATCGCATTAAAAAAAAAACTTTCCATCAGGTGTGATTGCAAACAAACGCGAGCCTATTTTATATTAAAAAAAATATATGATAAAGTATATTTTTTAAATAATAATGTCATTTTCCAGATATCTCGCTTCTGGAACAAGTTATAAACGCCTTCAGAATAAGTACAGAATTTCGAAAAAAACGTTGGCTAAATTAAGGTAAAACCAGGAGAGATGGACCACATTTTGTTCAACTTTAATATCTTTTTTATTTCTTAATAACTATTAAACAATTTAGTGATAAACTAACTAACTATTAATAGTCAACATTTTTTTATTTTAATATGACACGATTATAGCATCTTTATGGAAATAATTGAAATATTAAAAAAAGTACCCTCGGTCCATCTCTCCCATACTATACGGGTGAGTCGGACCACCCAGTAAGGAGAGATGGTCCTAACAAAAATAATCATTAACACTTCCAAACAAAAAAATAAACATTCAAAACGAAATCAACAAGTAACATAAGCAATTAAATGAAAGTAAAATCTTCAGTTTTTCATCGTATTTCCGCATCGGTCGCACATATCGGGATAATTGGTGCAGCCTTCATGGGACCAGCGTTCACAGATAATGCACAGCAGCCATTCATCTTGACTCAGGGTTTCCTCATAGTTTTCAACACAGCCTGCACATTCGTTGTCATCCCACTCAGTCAATTCAGGACTATCACGCAGAGTTATAATCTCTTGTTCACTATCTTCATCAGAACTGTCTTCAAGTTTTTGTTTTTTCTGTCTTTTATTTTCTTTCTTTGCAGAAATTTGTCTTTTTGTTCCCTTCTTTTTCCGTGTTACTTTTACAATCTGTTTAGTTTCAATAGAATTTTCTTTTTTCATTTTCCTTGATTGATTTTCTTTTAAATTCTGAATATTTTCAGTAGAGTTCAAAATTTCTGCTATTTTTCTTGACCTATGACGGACGTTTGCAGTTCTTTCTATGATAGGTATTGGAGAAACCACATCTAAAATCTTTCCAGGCGTTGCCTTTGGAGAAACAGCTTCACTAGTTGATGGTTTTTGAACGGTTGCTGGCTGTGAAAGGACTGATTCTTTAGTAGGTTGATCATGTTGAATTATAGCAGCAGTTTGTAGGTTATTGTCATGGTTTTGGTTACTTGGAGTTAAGAAAGCATAGTCTGGTATGGCGTTTGCATTAAACGGTATGATCCCAGTTGCTGAAAAACCTGATATTGCATTGCTCACTGAAGCTGATTTATTCCAAGCTGAAGCCAGAATTTTTCCAAACTGCAAGCGTGATAGTTTTATTGATGGGTTAGCAGTAATTAATTTATTGCATTCGTCATAATAAAAGCATTTCAGGGACTTGAAAAACGTTCTATCAAGCGGCTGAAGGAAATGGGTTGTGTGACTGGGTAAGCAAATCAAAATGATTTCGTTTTCTTCAGCAAACTCCAACATTTCCACATTGCTGCAGTGTGAAGAATGTCCATCAAGGATCAACACGCACTTACCTTGTGGTTTCCTTGGCAAAAAATGATGCTTCAGCCAATCAAAAAATATTTCTGAATTCACATATGCTGATTTTTGTGACATTGTTACCACAGAGCCGGGTGGCATGCCATCCTCAAACTCAGGTTTTTTATTTTTGCCCTTGAATATGCAATAGGGTGGAAGAAAAACACCTTCTCCACTGCAGCAAGCGATGACCGAAATGGTTTCACCTTTTTCCCCAGCAGTTATGTTAGGAACATTTTTCAATCCCTTCACGGCAACTACTTTCCCCGGCTTATTATTTAGCTGCAAGCCTGTCTCGTCCATATTAAAAATAGAGCCAGGTTTGTCAAAAAGTTGATTTTCTTTCAAAACTTCTTCTAAAAGGTTGAAATACTTATCAACATATTCTTTATTCATCCCCTTAGCCCTGGCCACAGAGACACCTTCTGACTGCCGGATTGAAAGTTCATTGTTTCGTCTAAGAAAGCTTTGTAACCACCCATTTCCCGCCATTTTCTTTTCGTGATTAAAGTTATGTTTAATATGAAGTCTTTCCGCTAAATTATATGCCATTTTACGCACTGTTTCTCTTGATGGCGTAAACCCACTTTTCTGTATTTTTTTAATGTGTACGACGATCTTCTTCTCATTTTCAGGCAGCAGTATACCACTGGGACCGAGAACATCGCTTTTAGTCAAGGAATTTTTTGCAAGTCTTCGTTTAAATGTAGTTTTAGGTATCCCAAATGTTTTTGCTGCTTCATTGATACCCATTCCATTAGAAAAAGCTTGAAAAGCATCAATTAATGCTCTTTCTGTCCATTCTCCTCTACATACTCCACTTTTCCTCTTATATGTTAAAGGCATATTATCTATAAAAGAAGAGATTAACACATTAAGAATGTATGGATTAAAAAATAAGTAGCAATAATAATTTAAAACCACTTCAAATTTGCAAAACAAAACGGTTGACTATTGGTCCATCTCACCCATACATAACATGGTCCATCTCTCCTAAATTGAGTGGAGAGACGGACCACTTTCTCATATTAAAAGCAAAATAAACAAACGAAAAATTTGAGGTTATTTTATAATTTCATGAACATACTAGCACAGAAACGTCAATTCTTATTCTAAAAATACAATATCTTATACATACCTTCGTTTTTTAAACACCCACACAAAAAAAACACGCTTCCGAAACCTTTTAATACGTTTTTTACTAATTTTACGAACGAATATCAAATAGTCTCGCTTTCTACACGGAGCAAACAGGTTGACAAGAACTCGTAAGTGTTGTCAGCCTAAATAAATTTAATAGTTTGGTAGAAATTACGATGGTCCGTCTCACCCGCTGGTCCATCTCTCCTGGTTTTACCCTAATAAAAGAAACATGTGGAATTATATGGAAAGTGCTAGCACCTACAGAAATGGCAGCCCCGAACAAAGAATCATGGAAAATAATCTCAGAGGGATTTAAAGACAACGCGAATTTCCCACATTGCTTGGGAGCGCTACACGGCAAACACATTCGAATTCAGTGCCCCCGGAATTCCGGCTCTCTATACTTTAATTATAAAAAGTACAACTCAATCGTTTTATTGGCTTTGGTGGATTCGAATTATTTATTTACTGTGATTGACGTAGGTTCTTATGGCCGTGAAAATGATTCTACCATTTTTCAATCTTCAATTCTAGGCCAGAAGCTAAATAAAGAAGCCCTTAATTTGCCGGAAGAAGTTGAACTGGTATTTGGCGGACCCAAAATGCCATATGTGATTGTAGCTGATGAGGCCTTTGGTATTCATCGAAATTTAATGCGACCGTATCCAGGTCGATGTCTTCCTACGGATAAAAAGATTTTCAACTACAGACTGTCTCGTGCGAGACGTTACGTGGAATGTGTCTTTGGACAAATCACCTCAAAATTTCGCATATTTCATAATACAATAAATCTTCAACCGGACAGTTCAATTCTTGTAATAAAAGCAGCTTGCGTTTTGCACAACTTCATAAAGCGTCGAGCATTAAATGCCACTGACGGGGAAAATGAAGACATACACAATCAACAAAATATGACACCCGTACTTCAAAGGACAAGGAATTCGGGGTTGCAAATTCGAAACTTATTTAAAGATTATTTTAACACAGTGGGCGCGGTTCCTTGGCAAAATGACTACATCGTTTAATGAAAATTATCTTTCTTATAATTATTGTTGAAACAACGGTTTTGTACCGACGAATGTATATTATTTTGTTATACCATAGACAATAAAAACTAACAATTATAACAACAAAAATTACCTGAATAAATAATATTGTACGCTTACCTTTTTCTTTTTTTTCTTTAGAGGTTAGGTCATCCCACTCTGTGAACATAGCACTTCCCACATCATACCAATACTTTGCTTTAATTTCTCTGTTTCGATACTCGGCCAACTGAACATCGTAAAGGGCAGGTCTCTCTCTCACTTCAAGTATAAACTTTTCAATGTCAAACATTGTACTATTGTTTAAAAAGCTTCTCGAAACGTCCTTGCTTAACGAGAGGCAACGCTGAAATGACGCTGCGTTTGACAGCGCGCCCGCTGCGCGCTCGTCGCGAGAGCGCCGGGTCCGCTGCGCGAGCGCGCGGCGGGCTAGCGACGATGTAATGACGTTTCACACGCTCATTGCCACTCGTCGCATCGCGGCGATAATATCGCCGTGTGGAGACGGTTCCATAGAGAGTGTATAGAAATACGTGGCACGACGATAATATCGCCGCGATTCTCTCGCTCCTGGAGACAGCGCCTAAGACACGTTACACCCATAGACAAATAAGTCTATTAATACCAGGATTTTTTTGTTCTAAGATTACCAGCCGTGCGATCCAGTCTCGAGTCGAACGCACGCTCCACTCTGCCCCAACTCTCGACACTACCCCGCTCTAGACTTCCTCAAAGCCCTAGATCTCTTTTACTTAGCTCCAAATCGTTTGTGTTATATCTGTGTCGTTTTGTACAACTTGTCTTTTGTCTGTACTTTGTTTTGTACTTGTATGTAATAAAGAAGTGCCGAGGTAGGCAGTAATACAAGTCGTTCAATTACAAAAATCCTTTTTATTGAGTGTACCCCGTAACACGTCGCACTATCCCTTCCCTGGCTGGTACCTTATTAACGGCATAATTATAAATCTTAATTTATTTAAACAAAAAATTGCGTCTACAAAATAAAATAATCAGCCTTAAATCGACATTCAGTAACATCACGAAATATTTTTTTTTACATTATTTATTTATAGGGTGCTGTGTTGATTTAGACGTAGATACGTAGATGGTTAGTTTAAATAATGCAAGTTTATATTTATTTATTTACTTCAACGACTTACTCACTAAAATATACACAAACATAGGTATTGTGAATACGTCACTTACAGAAGCGCTCAGCACTAACAGAGAACTTGATGATTATATAGGACGTTTTAGATATCGTTAGTTGAATCAGTTATAAGTTACAAAGTAAAAGGGAAACGAGCTATGTCCACAAATACTATAGAAAGTACAGAAGTATATAAATAGATGACAAAAAAGAAAATTATTGTGGATACAATTTTATTAAAAGCCGGCTCGAGATCTCGTGACTCCGAGCTGTTTAAAAGCCTCGTACGGAATTGACGAAAGGATTAGAGAAGATGTCGATGCAGGAGGACACACCTGGGGTTGCCACGGGAACTTCAGATTCGGACCCGTGGCACCCCCAGGTTAATTAGTGCATTGCTTTTGAGTGTACATACTTTGTATTAAAACTAAGTATAGGTACCTACCTACTAATAAATGATTTAATTTTATCTCTAATGTGAAGCTAATGTGACCTAAATTATAGGTATTGTTTGATGATAATTTACCTAGTCAGATCTCCTTGTTGAAGCTGTAAAATGCAAAATTTTCAAAAGTGACAGTCGACGTATTTCTATTGTTTTTAAAAATGTGTAATCAGCAATCAAGTTGAAGTGTGTCAAAGCATTTTAATATTAATAATCATTTTATAAGTATTTTGTGTAGTAATGAATACGGAAACGGAGAATCTTAATTTTATAAAGATACACACACGGACGGAGGAACTATTCTGCTGCATAATAAACACAGACATCATAAAAAGAAAGATTACAAGAACGGTAGGTCAACGTGGCATTGTTCAACCTGTAAAAAAATAAATGTCCGGGGTCTTTAACCATAAGGTAACACACACTTAAGTAATTAAATATACAACGTGTCCCAGAAATCAACGTCAAGCCGAAAACGGTCAATAGGCCAAGTCGTGACAGTTCTTAGAAAAATATAAAAAAAAAGGTAAAAATTTCGAAATACGTCGCCGTTTTAAGGGGTTGTGAGTGGTTGGGGGGAGGGGAGGGGAGGGGTCGGATCACCCCCTCACCATTTTCACCCGCCGGAAATACTTGGTTTCCTTAGAAAAAATTAAAAACAGAAATTTATACAAAAATTGTTTATTCAACTTTATAAACATGTTTTATAGCTTTTATTAATTCCATGAATGGATCTTTTTTGTATTTTAAGTTGTTTCGCCGCCACAAATATTCAAATATAACATCTGCAAAATTTTCTGTATTATTAAAATTGTCCTTCTTAAAAAATCGTTTAACTGCTCTCCACTGGGACTCAATTCGTTGAGTATGAGTCCCATCTTCAGCTATGAAAGGATTGTCACGATCCGAGTGATTGACTTTTTTATGTATGTAGCCATGTTCTGACAAGCAATCATATGCTCTCCAAAAATCAGTGTGAATGGTGGTGCCAACTTCCACATTCTTCAATATAAGTGGCACCAAAACCTCAGCGGAGCGAATATTATCTGGGCACACCTCCAACCTCAGATCTTCAGATCCATCCTCAATCATACCGAGAACGCAATGGCCTTCAATATGGCGACCTATAACAAAAAAAAAATGTACATATAAAACTGGCTTTAATTACGAGTCGACGGAGCCCCGCTACGCGGGGCTCCTACTTCTGGGTGGTTTAAAAAAAAATAACCACGATGGCTTAGGCGGGAGCTTCGCTGCGCTGCGCTCCCGCCTTAGCCATCTAACCTAACCAAATGAAGTCGGACTGTGCCAATTCAGAGTAATACATTGCTATTAATTACCTAACAATTATAATTATATTTCCTCTAACACATCTAATATATAACATATAATTACCTCGATTGTATTTTCTTTTTCCAAATTTAGATTCATCAATCTGGACAATTTTTCCGGGGCCACCAATCTTACCAACGGCTTCATTTTTGTCTATTTGGTATGCCACAATGGTTTCTCGGCAATAATTATACCAATCACATATGGTGACCCGGCTGAGGCACCTTTCAAAATTTTCCTTGTAGGGATCTTCATTTATGGTGTCGTTGTAGCTCCATTTTTTTGAATATGCATAGAATAGATAAAAAACATGCACCAAATCAATTTTTATATTTTCAAAAAATGTCCCATTGTTGCGTGGTAATTTAGATTTACAATTGCCTTTAGTGCAACACCAGGAACCAAATGACCTGTTGGTCGATTTGGCTATTTTCATAGGAGTGCGATGTGTTCTACATAATTTTTGAGTCTGCACCAATCCATTTTCTTCGGCGAATGCCACACACTGCTCATTGGTGCCCAATTTTTTAATTATTCTCGCCAAATTCCACATCATAAGCACCTCTTCTGTGTAGAGATGTCTATCGAGAAAGGGCCCGTCGTCCTCGAAAACATCTTCATATACTGCCGATGCTCCACCAAGCCCCGAACTCGTAGACGGTCCCGGTTCCGGGTGTCCACTTCCACTACTTCCAGACGCCATTGCAAGCTGCGATAGCGTATTTTCAGTGTCCAAAAGTGAGTAAGCCGAGGTCGTACAGTAAAGCAATCCAAACAGAATCCAAGAACGTAGCCAAGTCGTAGAAAAAACACAAATCAATACGGAAGAACACATTCACTTGTACTCGGAAGCAAAGGAATGACGCACAAATTTGACATTAGCTGTCAATATCATCCATCCAAGATGGCGGATTGCGTTTCGTTTCACGTTTTTCACTTAAAACCTAAAAATTATATTCGAAAAACTGTACTAAAGCATAAAGACTACGTTCCGTTTTACATAATTGCATTAGTAATTAAGAATTTTCGGAAATTGTTTAAAAATATTTAGACGGAACTCCGGCAGCCAAAATTACTTTGGGGGGATTATGACTAACTCCCTTAAGCCCCCTACACCACCAATACCCTAAAATTCAGGCGACTCGTTATAAAATCCAACCCAAAAAAAATCTTAGTCATGTACTTTTCAAATTTTATGGATTCAAAAATAAATCTCAAAAAGTGACACCCTGTGATGATCTTTCAAGTCCTGTGACTACAAATATTAACTTTTCGTAAGTTTTTTTTCTGTGACGTAACCATGAATAACCCTTCTGTAAATGACAGTTAAAAGTTAAAACATATCTACCTCAGTTTTAAATAAAATGTTAGATTTTTGCCCAACATTGAATTCAAAATTATTACATCACCCAACTTTAACCGCGTGTAGTGTAAAAAAAATGTACTACACTATTTTAGCAAGTAACTTTAAAAGATGGCGTGTTTAGTCTGGATTCCAAAATGGTATGCCACTTACTAATTGCTAATTCTTAATTAAGGAAAAACATTTTTTTAATGAAGTCGGATTTCATACAATTTCGATTGAGACAAAGAGTGACGTTATTTGACTAGTGCGAGCGAGATAGATGGTGACGCTACTTTGTTGAGTGTGAGCGAGATAGATAGTGACGCGTTATCTAAGAGCGAGACGGATTGACACATTATTTCGTCTGTGTTAGTGAAACAGATAGAGACGCCACTCTGGCGAAACAGGGATGCGTTAGGGGGTAAATTCTGCAATACTGCAGTACGTTACGCTCTTTCGTTTACTACGCATCTTTCCGTATAATTTGTATTGACTTCGTACTTACAACTGTGGCTTTGTTTATTGGACTTAATTTGCATTGTGATTTGGATTTATCTGCACTGTTATCGTAATCCCGTGTTTTGTGAAGTGTGTTATCATGCCATCTCGATACACCGCACAGGAATACACCAACATGCATCTCATTTATGGAGAATGCTTATACAACGCCAATGCTGCAGCAAGAATGTATCGTGAGAGATACCCAAATGCTGTGCGTTATCCCGATCATCGAGTATTTATCAATGTGCATCGGTCACTATCAGAGGGTCGATTCCCTAGTCAAATGGTTAGCGAGGGTAGACCCGTATTGCCCTACAAGGCCGAAGTCCTGCAAGCAGTTGAAGAAGACCCAAGTATCTCAGTACGTGGAATTCAACAGAGCATAGGAGTCCCCAAAAGTAGTGCACTTTCTACAAAACCAATTACCAGAATTGTTGGAAGAAGTACCACTGAACATTTACGACAGGATGTGGTACCAACACGATGGCTGCCCAGCGCATTATGCTCTAACAGTACGTGAGTTTCTCAATCGGGAATACCCCGATAGGTGGATTGGGCGCGGTGGTACAATTTCGTGGCCTGCCCGTTCACCCAATTTAAACCCCTTAGATTTCTTTTACTGGGGTACGATAAAGGATATCGTGTACTCTAAACCAATCCAAAATTTAGACGAGCTGCGCCAAAGAATTGCAGAAGCCGCTGAATCCATCAACTCGAGAAGACACGCCCGTCTTATTACGCGATCATTTTTAAAGAGATGTAGAGCTTGCATTGCAACTGAAGGCGAACAGTTCGAACATTTATAAACATGGAAAATCTGATTTAATAAAAATTATAACTAAAGAAATCCAACAACTGAATTTTATTTCAAACGCACCTGAAACTAACAAATAATTTTGTTTTCCTCAATTAAGAAGTAGCAATTAGTAAGTGGCTTACCATTTTGGAATCCAGACTAAACACGCCATCTTTTAAAGTTACTTGCCAAAATAGTGTAGTATATTTTTTTTACACTACACGCGGTTAAAGTTGGGTAATGTAATAATTTTGAATTCAATGTTGGGCAAAAATCTAACATTTTATTTAAAACTGAGGTAGATATGTTTTAACTTTTAACTGTCATTTACAGAAGGGTTATTCATGGTTACGTCACAGAAAAAAAACTGACGAAAAGTTAATATTTGTAGTCACAGGACTTGAAAGATCATCACAGGGTGTCACTTTTTGAGATTTATTTTTGAATCCATAAAATTTGAAAAGTACATGATTAAGATTTTTTTTAATATTTTTCTAAGAACTGTCACGACTTGGCCTATTGACCGTTTTCGGCTTGACGTTGATTTCTGGCACACGTTGTATATGCCCAGTTGCCAATCCCACACTGGAAAACGTAGTTTCCGCGTGGAAAAGAATAATATTTTAATAAAATCATTTTAGAAAAAAAAACCGTATTAAAAAGTATTGATCACGAAGTCATGTGCAAATGATCCTGAGATATTAATGGACATATTATTATGCGATTTACGAGAAGACGTAATTTTGTCCGATGAACCAGTCCAGAGACTATATGAAAAGAAAGTAGTAGAATTACATAATAAATCTGTCAACAAAGCCCAGAAATGACAATGACCATTTATCCCTTTAACCCTAATCAGTTACAGCCAATCCATATATTTAAGTATCTTTCATTTATTCAAACTAGATTTAAGATAATAGTCTAGAGTCAATCAAAGACCATGTTTAAAATGGAATAAAAATAAATATTATTTGTAGTTCCGGTTACATTTTCGACTTAATGGCGACGATATGTGAAAGATTACAGTTCATTTCGTTCATTCAGTCAATGTGATCAGATTAGTGGTAGGAGTATACCTTATTTTTGGGGTACTTTTATTATTTTAATTGTTTATATTCTAGACACTTTAGTTAACATAATTATGGTCTCTCTTCTCACATAATCATAAAGCCGTTTGGGGTTGAAACACTAGGGCCATGGGGTCCGAGTGCTTATCGAGTATTTTGGGACATCGACAAGCGGTTGTTCGACTCTTCACGTGACCAGTCAGGCAGGCTGGCCAATTCTTAGGCCAAAGAATCAGCATTGCCATCCAACGTGGCAAAGCTGCCAGCCTATTGGACACTTTTCCCACTGACAGCGATGCGGATGAATTTTTTGATGCCTTCCTTTATATACTTGTATATTTATATATTTTAGTGTAGTGGTAGCTTGTATGTTGTAATTAAAGTGAATGAATAAAGAACTATACATATAGTTTCAATACGAATGATGTTACCAAGATGTTATAATATATTTTGATTAATAAGTTCTTTTGTAGGTAATATATAATATGTAGTATTTTTTCCGAAGCAGATTCTTGAAAAGTTTTTGGGTAAAGAATAACAACCATCTGGAAACACTGATTGTAGGTGTCACTCGATCATTCAATCACTTGTCACTCGTCACCATAGAAACCTACTGTTACGTTCAAACCAGTCCAAAGTTGCGCTTTGTGCGTGTGTTATTGTTTGTTTGCTTACTTATTGTATATTTAAACACTTACCCGTAACTTTTCTGCACATTTTAGCTCGATATATATATTCTTGAAAGCGATATCTCACTGTCGATTTTGGTTTTCTTACTGGACTAACGATACCTGTCAGTTTATCGGTGAAATGTAATTGGATACGATATTGCGGTGCTTAGTTGATTGGAATCATGCATCAATGTTTCGGTGCATCAAATGTGTTTTGCGCGTGCAACGTATTTAGAGACGTGCAATCAGTGAATTATCCGTGCAACTGCAAAAAACCACGTAACAAGTTGATGTTGTGATTCAGTTCCCTTTAAAATGGTTATAAGCTAAATGGTGCTGATCCACGCATCTTTTTGGGACTAGCCGTCTCTTCACTGCCATGGCTGATATTTATTTAGGTTGAGAAATAAATTGTTTAAGTTTGAATAAAAAAGGGTAAGTTGTTTTTGAGAGATTTGTTTTATTTCCCGTTTCTCCGGTTTACACTGTTCTGACCACCTTACTACCTTACTAATATGTGGAACTCTCCCATAGGTTATAAACATCTGGTAGGTCCACGCCAGATGTTTATAACTATTCTAAGAGATGAGATGGATATGTGTTCAATAGGATCGATTGATATTCATAGCGCAGTTTGGTTTAATTCTGCTCGAAAAGGATTAAAATGAAACAAAGTACATTATAGTTTCGTAGCTTAGCTTCTCTGCTTAGTTACCTCACTCATCTCTGATGGACGAGCTGCCTAATTCTCAGGTTTAAAAAATATACTTATGTCTCACTTCAACACAGTTTGGGTGCATCATAGGCTGGTTCCTAGTTATTTATGTTGCAAAATCTAGCAAACTCTACTAGGTTACGAGGTGAGTATAATGTTTCTGGCGCTAATTGTAATTCGACAGTGAACTAAAAAAACGCCTGACACAAAATGATTCGCAATCAATAGTTTTTTAAGTGTAACGGATCAAAAGTGCTAGGAAAAAGATTTTTTTATTACCGAATATATAAAAAACTGCTTCATTATCTTAAACAGGAGGTATTCTTTCAAAATGTAGGTCAAAAAGTGCTTTTAAATGCACCATGTGCAGCTTTGTAACAGATTGTTTTAGTAAGGGCATGCATGTATAGGAATCTGGTCATGGTCCTTTCCAGCATACGAGGGGATGAAGCATTTTCTTTATTCTGCCAGAAACAAGTCTGCAGGAGTGTCGGAAGTCTGTATTCAATAAAGCAAATGAAGTTAAAGTCCCATAGAAATTTTAGGAATTTGTGCTGGCAGATTATCAAAATTCGGCTGATAATATACGGATAATAGTTTTTTGTTCAAAAGAATCTCGAAAGATAATTCCGAACATTAAAGAATATTTCGCTGATGTTACATTTCAAAGTTGTCCGAGTCCATTTGTCCTGGTTTATAGTTTTCATGGAGATATGAACACATGACTATGTTGCATAAACTTTTTTCTTTGGCAATAGAGACTCTCACCTTCAATGATTTCAAAAGGAAGGATACGCCCATCAGAACATTTTACATAAACCTTCATACAAGAAAAAACTAACGCCATCTATGATAACTCATACGAACTACGTGAGTTCCGCGTTGCATAGGCCGACGACCGACGTAACCTTGTACACACTGCTACATTTATTTATTTCTATACAATGCGAATCTGGAAATTGTAGCTTGATTATGTAGCCGTGATTTTTTAATCACATTTTATCGGAAACAATTTAAGGCGAAAGCGTCAGAGTAGCCCGCGAAATTCAATTTTCTTACGTTTTTTGCAATTTGCAGGTCCGTAACAGGTTGTATGTTGATCTAAATATGATTCGCGACTGTAACAAATGACTACCTTAGCGCTTCCCCCTTAAATTCCATTGGGACATAGCGAGCGCTTGCGAATTACATACCTAGAAATTACACTGGAAACGATGTCCTTTTTGGGATGATATTTTATAGTTCACAAAGAAAACGTGAGTAAAACAAATTGATCTCAATCAGCTTTATTTGAATTGTAAACAATTTAATAAGGTGTCCCTTTGTTTCGCAGACAGAAATTTCATAGAATTTCGTTTCGCAACAAATGTTTCATATAATATTTAGTCCTTATATTTTTATTTCGAATGATATTGTATCAACGACTATTTACTTGGCTATACCGCGAATAAAAATATCAACATATGAAGGCTAAAAGGATCGGCTATACCGCGATTTGAGAATGAGGTACTAGCCTCACGCATACTAATCTAAAATAAAACTAAATTTTTTTTTCTTCTCCATATTCAGAATCCTATCTACTTTCATTTCACTATTATTTACAGGATTGAGGGAACGAAGAACTCCGGCCTTTAACCCCAGCACAAAGTTCACAAGTAGAGGAAATTGATGTTGACATCAGTCCTCTTAATTCAATATTTGACACGCCAAGGAAAGTACAACTAAAAAAAAGAATTAATAGATTAGAAAAACGTCAAATTTTATCAGCCAAGAAGATCAAAAATTTACGGAAGCAGAATGCGAGGTTAAAAAAAAAATCACTGCAATATATAATTAAAGATTTGAAACAAAAGAAGTACATAACTGAGGAAATTGAGGCTGCTCTTGGAACAAATGCCGAAATAACAGAGCTATACAGACTACAAGTGCTAAAAAATAGATACCGTAGAAATAGAAACAATCTAACAAAAACATTGCGACCAGCTTATCCACCCGCCCTTCGAAAGTTTGCTATGATGAAATTATGTGTAATAAACAAAAATCAATGATTTAAGTTTTTTCAAAGTAAGCATTCTGCGTAATGATTATTCTATGAAATGATAATATATGAAATTTTTTATGTGAACGAGATTCTAAAAAATTATTCTCTATAAAACAACGTACAACCATTTAATAATTATAAGGATCTTGTAAAGCTATTTGGTGAAAAAAAAAAGTTTTATTTAAAGGACAGTAATTTTTACTGCCCTTTAAATAAAACAATTTTTTTTAATTTTTGTCTTTCAGTTCCCTTCCCCGTGTTTTCCGTGATAGACTCGTGATGCATTCTGACATTTATATATTTCTTAATGATAGCTCGAATAATATGCAATCTGTGATTTAATGTGGCCGGCTGATCAACAGAGTGCAAATTTAAAACAGAAAGCTGTCAGAGCCATTTATAATCTATGTCGCCGCGAATCTCTCAGGGAACTATTTAAAAGGATTAATATTATGACGGTACCTTGCCAATTTATTTATGAGAATATTATGTATGTAAGAAAAAAATTAAATCTATTTAAGAAAATAAGTGACAGACATAATTTTAATACTAGAAATAAAGATAAAATAGATCAACCATTTTTCAGATTAGCTAAAGTACAAACATCTTTTATGGGGTACTGCGTTAAATGCTATAACAAAATACCTTGTGATATATTGCAATTAAATGAAAGAAAATTTAAAACTCATATAAAAAGTACACTTTGTAAACAAGCTTATTACAAATTAGAGGATTATATCCAGGATAAGAATGCTTGGAAACATGCTGGTCTTGCTCCATAGGACAATTTAGAGTCTGGACAAAATCAAACTGGTTGCTAATTTAGTTGTATATTTTATTATTTGTATGTCATAGATTTTTACACTCTGTGATTGCATGGAATCACGCACTGACTTATTAGTATTACTTGTAAAGATGTTAGGAATATTGTAATATCGTATACTTTTACAATGTTTGTAAATATGTGAGCACCATGTACCTATCACATAACTGATTTATTTGTCATTGCTCCATTTATACATTTTTTTTGCCTTTTGTGGGACAGTAATCTTATTGTGGGTGCATGGTCTTCACATATAATTATATAATTCATGTATACAAAATATTGTAAACATTTTTGAAAAGAGTAACGGTGGAGTTTCTTGCCCATTCTTCTCCATACGAAATCTACCTTTTGGAATGGGCAACTAGAATCAATTCTATTTCTTTGTTTGTTTTTCATTGACGTTCAAAAGTGCCTTTTATGTGCCTATTTGAAATAAATTATTTGACTTTGACTTTGAAAAAGTGCTCATTCCTACAAACTTTGCTAGAGTTTTGGTGGATAGGATCATATAATCACTTTTTGTCATAAATTGGGGTCTATTATTATGTCTTATATTTTTTTCGGTTTCTAGGCAAACCTCGAACAGGTCAGAAGAAGGAAAACAAAGTCCGCCCATATTTGTCAAATCTATGAGCTTATGAAAAAATAATTTTTCGTTACTAACTAGACTGTTTAAACAAATTTCACACTTTATCTGTTTTGTTAAACTTCTGGCTACCCTTCCGGCAATATATCCAACAATGAGTTCTATATTTTGTGAGAGGTGTCCAAAGACGTTTTCGGTTGGGTTATTCAAAGTATGCGATAATTGAGCACAGTTATTGGAATAAACTTCATCACTATCCTCCTGATATTTATCTGTCAATGTCTGGTCCATGGGCATGTCTTCTTCTTCGTGACGATTCATTTCACTGGTACAATTAATAGCTCTTACAGATGACACAGTTAAAATTGGAAAATTGTCCAAAGGAATGCTATTACCAGTAAATGACGATTTTAATGATAGGTGATTCATGCAACGCCTATACGCTCCTTTAAGTTGTATAGCATTTGGGTTATCATTGTAAACTCCGTGCTTTCTTATCAAGCTAAAAAATAGCTCTTAGTGATCCTGAGACAGGCGGTACGTCGAAATGTACTTCAATTTAGAATCTGACTCTACTAAGTTTTGATAGAGAATTTTTAAACTCTCCAAGCACACAATCAATCCTAAGAATCCGGTTTTGCTTTTAGTTTCCAAAATTGGTTTTTTTCTTATAATCAATACTATTCGTGGTTGTCTGTTATGTCTTCTAATGCTCCTTTTCACATTTGAGAAATTTTTTAGTCCTTTAATGTAATCAATAGCCTCCTCAATAAAATTAAATGTTGTCACTTTATTTTTTGGAGAAATGGATCTCTTGTAGCCAGATTGATTGAATCTACGAGAATTCAAAATATCGAATATATTATTGAAAAAATGAATGAACTCGACTGTAGCACTGCTTTCTGAAAAATAACTACTATGTAATATTTCGTTGCAGAGTGTCAGTGCTTTTGCAACACTTCGGCTTAACAATTGTGTCGCTAATTTTACTTTCATTATCTGGTTTTTAAAGTATATGTGTCTGTAGGTTAATTTATTAGCAAAATTTAGCCGCTGGTTTGTTTGGAGTTTAAAGAGCCGAGTCAAAAATTTCCATTCGATTCGCTGACCCTTCCCGTTGAAAATTATCTTTTTTTTTTTCAAACACGTTTCTTACTAATTTTATCATGTGACATGCGTCCATGAAAACTACAACATTTACTTTTGTGACAGGGTGGGGGAAAGTTGTTTTTAATTGACCTGTACTACTTAAGTTGCAACCCAGAATGTTTGCAGCTTTTACATTCGTGGGACATCCATCGAATGTTAGAGCTTCGACATTGACACCGACGGAATTACATTTTTCGAGACAAATATTAATAGTATTTGCAATAAGTTCACTAGTAAAACCGTCCACTAGAAAATAACCGACTGGTATTTTCCAATTTTCAGAGAAACAAACGAGCATCATTATAAAAGTTTTGGTAGCTTTCTTTTCTTTGTCAATTTTTCCATATCCCATGTCTACGTGACCAACATTTCTTTCGCCTTTCCATAATTTGGCCTGTCGAATGTTCATCTCGTCAAAAATTAGACAGCATTCAACATTTTCTGACAAGCTGACCCTCTTGAGTTTAAGCATTTCAAACGATTCCTGTGTGAATCCAGGCTCGCCGTTAATGGAGCTATACCTATAACAAAAAGTACAGTCAAACCTATGAAGTAAGAAACATACGCGTCCTGGTTATACTACGTAACTAGTCTTTATTAAGTTACCATTTGGTCAAGGTTCTTGGGTGAGGAAGACAACAATCAAATTTTCGTCGTACATATTTATATGCAGATGGCGAGTAAAAATTTAATGTCATAGCAAACTTTCGAAGGGCGGGTGGATAAGCTGGTCGCAATGTTTTTGTTAGATTGTTTCTATTTCTACGGTATCTATTTTTTAGCACTTGTAGTCTGTATAGCTCTGTTATTTCGGCATTTGTTCCAAGAGCAGACTCAATTTCCTCAGTTATGTACTTCTTTTGTTTCAAATCTTTAATTATATATTGCAGTGATTTGTTTTTTTTTTTTAACCTCGCATTCTGCTTCTGTAAATTTTTGATCTTCTTGGCTGATAAAATTTGACGTTTTTCTAATCTATTAATTCTTTTTTTTAGTTGTACTTTCCTTGGCGTGTCAAATATTGAATTAAGATCACTGATGTCAACATCAATTTCCTCTACTTGTGAACTTTCTGCTGGGGTTAAAGGCCGGAGTTCTTCGTTCCCACAATCCTGTAAATAATAGTGAAATAAAAGTAGATAGGATTCTGAATATGGAGAAAAAATAATAATTTAGTTTTATTTTAGATTAGTATGCGTGAGGCTAGTACCTCATTCTCAAATCGCGGTATAGCCGATCCTTTTAGCCTTCGTAGTCCAGCTTTTGAAATATCAACATCTCTGTCATAAAAATGAGCAGAGCATACTCTTGTGTTTTTATGAGGCTTGAAATAAGGCTCTTTTCTTTGTTGACTAATAATGCGACTCCAAATCTCTTTACGCGTAGAATCATTTGGAAATCTGTAATTTAAAAATTATTTGAATCGTAATTTGCCATCGCATATTTATATTTTTTTAAATCTCCTTCTATCCATTTTTACCCGAAGCAAGCTTCCGGTAAAAATGTCGCAAACTGAGCGAAGCTACTACCGTCGTCAATGACGGTAGTAGCTTCGCTCAGTTTGCGTGAATAAATGAAAACAGCATTTCAAAATATTTTATGAATTCGATTTTCATATCATTTCTAGACTTCCTCTTAAATTTTTGTACTCTTTTTGTTTCACTCTTATGTTGAATATAAAAAATATTAGGTACTTACCAAAAAAAAATTCAAAATTACTTACACTAAGTTCCTAACCTAACCTATTGGCTAACCTTGTCTTTGTATGTTGTGCTGTCTTTTGTGTGCATCAAATAAATGTTTTATCTATCTATCTATCTATCTAAGACAAAAATAAAACACAAAAAATGACGTCCGTACAAGGTTACTTCACGCGCTGCCGACAGCGCGCGACATGGCCGCCATTGTGGATTTCGGTGGTAAAATTATCACTTTAAAAATATGTTTATTTGATAATTTAATTGCAACAAAAATAATGTAAGATTACTTACCGATGATACGATATCCCATGTTCCTTTTTAACTTTTGTGTCATAATTTTTGCAGCCTTTTACCACGCAACTAGACATTTTAATGACAGTACTACGCATCCGCGCGCGGACCGCGTTCGACTGAGTCGCGCTGGCCCTAAACTGATATTTTAGGGCCAGCGCGTTGGTGCCACTTCGCCGCGCGGTTAGCCTGGTCCTTACTATATATGTCTATGCTCACCTTACTAAACTGTAATTTAAATTTTGGACATGAGTATAATTTATGATCACTTACAGTAGAGGCACTCCATTGCTGTCTTGGCTGTTGCTGCTAGAGCTACCTTATACTTGTCTAGTGGTATGGTTGCATCCAGTCGCTTTCCGCCTTCTGCTACCTCAGCCCGGATATCCGTGTTCTCTAGAGCAAAGGCACGCCTATACAAATATGCCAAAAAATCCTCAACCGTAGGGTCCTGCTCTTGATGTCGTTCTAGCTGATAGGACCGGGAGCTGTTGAGGTCCAGCTTGCACACCAAGATGAATACAATAGGATCCCAAGTTTCCACCTCTGCTTTCATGTTGTGCAGAGCGCTTAGCATCTGCCTCACTACCGAAACAAAATTCATAATCTCATTAGCATTAGGGAACTTAGTAAACTGGTCCAAGTCTAGGACAGTGTTTACATTACACTTGTTATAAAATCGCTTGTCTAAAAATTGCAATGCATTGTCATTACTTTCACTGACAATAAGAAGATTACTAATTAATTCGTAAGGTGGGCCCTGGAGGTATAATCGCAGGTAATAAAGTTTTTGGACGTTGTCCAAGGATGGCTCGCTGTGTATTACAGATTTGACTCTAAAATCTTCTCCCTTACATATTCATTATATGATTCCGCTGAAGCAGAACACGAATAGAACCGCTTTGCGAAGTCTTTCACTTCTCCGGATAGATATCTTCAATATTTGCCCTAAAGTTATCCCAAGACCTTCCATCTGAGGGTGTCCAGCTCTCGAAACATGATAATGCAGAGCCCCTAGGGGCCTTACCAGCTTTAGCCACTGTTTTAATGCTGCTCCACTTTAGTTCTGCGTCGAGTATCGCGATGCTGGCACACCAGCCCGTTGCTTCGCAATCGTTTTTTCGGGATCGAACACCGGCAACGCGATGTCATCATACTTTTGTTTTGGGATCGACACAGCATCCCTAACTAAGCCTTAAGAAGATCAGGGGGCCTAAAACGGCCACATCAGTAATTTTTCTAAAAGCAGTTAATTTCCAGCTGCCATTAGCAATTCCTCTGATTTGACACAAAACCAATTTATAATGTGCGGACTATTTTACGAATCTCCATAGAAAACTGTCAAACAGATGAATTATTTCGTAATATGCATCGCACGCAGATCATATTATGAATTGTCAGTTTGTGATATTTTACGATGATTCATAATATTTTCCTATTATGATTCTGCCAAAGCAGCTGTTTTAAGCCCCCTGTTATCGTTGCAGCGGACAGTGATTTTCATGATCTAGAATTCTAGACGGTCAATATTCATTTTTGGTACTTCAGTTATACTACAATGGACCAAGCTTTATTTACTAAGTAGTCGTGCCAAACAATAGATGTAAGGGCTGGAACAGCCGCGGCTGTTCTTTGTAGCTTTGCCGTACTTAAAGCCAGAGCCAAGCAGCGCTTGCACTTTTTGAAGTGAGTACGGATGCTGCTTGTTTTTCATTAAAATTTTAAAGACTGTTACGTGACTCATGTTCAATAGACAGCCGGCCCTTCCAGTGCTTGAACGGGGCGCCTCCTCAAAATGCCTTAGCGCGTTCTCTTCCTGCCCCGCACAGAGATCCGGGGTCGGGGCCACCAGAACGACGGGGCACTACCGGTTCATTGTTACGGCGACGCACCAGAGCACTCACAATAACACGAGAATTCCGCGATTGATGTGCATTGGGATACCTCTCAGCATACATCCTCAGAGCACGTACACCATCATAATTACAGTCAGCATAAATGAGCACCATGTTCACATACTCCTGAGCACTGAACTGATAACACGGTATTTTTCACACACGAATGACATCCGGTACGCGCGAGACTAGTTCCGACTAAAATTAGGTGGACAATGTGGACATTTAGGGAGCAGGGGCGCATCTAAGCACATCAATCAGATCGCCGCCGCACACGTGGCCCGTCATAAATAGGTAAATTTCGACATTGCCGTACTTACACTTTGAAGGACAAGTGCGCGTGTACACAGCGTTTCTTTTTTATGTATCAATTTAATATTTTTTGTGAATATTTTATTTTATCATGTTGTAATGATCTAGACATTTTAGTTCTTGCGTCCAATACTAGATGGCGTTACTAGGCACGAAACAGTAGTTATTATCGCATTTAGACGATTGACAAGTGACGGTGGGAGGAAAATAATGGAGACCGGAGAAATGTCAATCGGTGGAAGACAAAAGTAATACTAACGGTTGCTCCGCAATTAATTTCTGGAAATTACTTGAAAACTAATTGTCATTGTTTGGAATTAATACAGAACAATTATTTATAAGTCCAAGATTGTGAATTTGTGTGTGAATAGCGGCAGTAACGTGGTGAGGGTTGCGTCTACTTTACGAAATGTAGGATAGATGATTGGAGATGTTTTGCAAGGCTGACGGTTATCATTTTGTCCTCAGCTTGCGGAAACGCCCTTAACGTGCAGACATAGTGTGAAATTAAGTCCGGCCTCAATCCGAAGGGCATTGTAGTGATACGCTACGAAGTACTGAACGACATATTCGCCACAGTATTCAAAAAGCCGCTTGGTCTCGGGGCATAGCACAGGGTTGGGAATCTCGTGTCGCGGGTTCGATCCCATATAGTGTTATTTATTTTATGTCTGCTTTGATCATTTTGTTCAATGATTACGTGTTAATTGTCTTTATTTGATTTTGTTTCCGGTGTCATTATTAAGTTTTAGTTTTTAGATTGAAAATAGAATAAGTGTCATTAAAAGTGTGTAAGCTGCCTATGTTTTTCCTCCATGACGTATTAATTGGAATCTCGGTCATCACAATGTATGGACGGTATACTAATGTGGGTTAACGGGAACGCCCTTTGTTAGTTAACCCTTAATAAGGCGCGAGCCTGTGTTAAAGCTAGAAAGTAAGTTAGAGTGGAAATAGGGTAAATAGATACTGCAGAATTTAAAAAAGTAATTTAAAAAGGTGGGGGTTGTTGTTTTCCCCCCCTTTTTTGGGTGGGAAATAATGTCCCCTTGCCCGATTATGTATGTGCACTGTGTCTCGAAGTGGGAAAATAATTCCCTTTGCCTGTTTAGGATACGAACTTTTGCCCTAGTTTTGTTGTTATTCAGATACTAGTATTTCCCCTGGTTTCGATTGTTACTTTTATAAAGATTTTTTTTTCTACTGAAATTGGTTATGAACTTTTATTGTATTTACATAAATATTGTCATGCATGCTAAATAAAAAGCGATATCGCAATCACATTTTTATTTAATAATAAAAGAATTCAACTATTCTTGAGGAGAAGCCTCATGAAAGGATTTAAAACAGTTTTTTGCACATAGTGCTACTTGACAAGTTGAACACATTATTTTAGTTATCTTTTCCTCCTTCTTGGTGCTGCAGAAACGACACCTTTTATAGCTATTGCCTTCCTCAGGGAGATGAATTCCAACGTTGAGGAGGCGGATCTCATCAGGCACGCCGAAGTTTGAGCCTTTTTTGTTCTTGAAAACAACTTGCCGATTTTTTTTGCTTGAATAGTGGGAAATCATCTCACGAGCCAATCGTAATCTAAATTGTCTGTGCGAATGCGTATTTACAACGTGGACAGTGTTGTAGGTAATGTAACTATTAATTATTGACGCATCAAACATAAAAAAGAAAAGTCTCATCCAAAATTTTCGACACTTACGATTGATGGGATATGACGATCGAAAGTGATCGAAGTGATCTACGCCTCCCATGACGAGCGTGTAGCTTGCAATAGCTTTGGGGCAGAGGACTTCTTTCCTTGTGCCATCTTTTTGAGTTCGTTTAACAAATATTGCGTCAGTTGGATGGTGAGCTGTCGTGAGAACAGTAACATCTCGGGTATCAAGCCACTTAATGGCTGTAATAGGTTTTGCAGTTATAGCTGCAAATTGATTCTTTTCCAGTTTTAAATGTTTAGGCTGAGATTTCTTCAGTATGTCTGGCAAATCTTTTCTATTTTGTTCTTACCGTACCTACAGCAAAGATTTTTCTTTCATACAAATCATCCAGCAAATTGCAGCTTGTAAAGAAATTATCAAATGCAAGAAGTGTGTCCTCTGGAAGATCAGTAGAAAGTTTTGAAACAACATTGTATCCCAGTCCTTCCTCTTCCATATTGTCCCCTTTCCCCGTATAAACCTCAAATTGATAGAGGTAACCTGTTTTTGAGTCGCAACGCGCCCAGACCTTAAATCCACGTTTAATGGGTTTTTTGGGCACGTATTGTCTTAAGGATGATCGCCCTTTAAATTTTACCATACACTCATCTATTGACTGTGTACTAGAATTAACTGTCTCCTGCTGGAACACTTCATTTAATTCTGTAATCATTGGTCTTAATTTGTACAATTTGTCATATTCTGGTGAGTCCCTCCTCGGTTCATTCTCATTGTCATTGATGTGCAAATTTTCAGTGATTTTTTTAAATCTTTTAACTGTCATAATTTTTGATATTTCAGGATTATTATAAAAAGGATCATTTGACCAGTAGAGTTCCATATCGGGCAATGGGTTTAGGCCCATCATAATTAATATCCCAAGGTAAGCCTTAATTTCTTCTGCTGATACTGGTGTATAGTGGTTACTGTTTTGCTGATTTGCATATCTATTGGTTTGTTCGACTAGAATTTGAACCAAATATTCTGGAAAAAATCTATTAAAAACATCAATGGGGCGAGTTTTCAGATTATATGCAGATTGTGGTTGAATTGAATTAATGAATTCTGGAATATTATGTATTTTTTTCTATTTTCCACTCTCGTGGTTGTCTTGGCCTAGATACATTGCAAGCTCTTCTTTGCCTTGAATGACGTTCCAATACTTGATTTACTGTTTCAGTTACATTGTGGTTAGAAGGTCCCGCACTTGTGTCATCTGTGTGAATGGGATAATCGTAACTGGTTTCATGGAAAATCTCATCAAAACATTGCGCTATCTCGATTTCTCTATCATTGAGATTCACTATTTCTCTCCATTCTTCTTGTGTTGTATGTTCTATCATCTGCGATGGTGAACCCTCATTTAGTTGTTCTGATCTCTCGCGTACTCTACTAATCGTGCTGTTTCCTTCCAAAACATCTCTCAGAGAACTTTCCGAATATAATCCTGTACATTCAATATTTTCTTCTAAACTATAAGAAGCACCTAAAATTTCCTCAAGACGACTTTCGATAATGGAGTCTTCAATTACATTTAGGTTATCTGCTGGGCTGGTAACAGCGGCTGTCTGATAATAGGCATCATCGTTAGAGTCAATTTCAGATAAATCAGACAGGTTGTCCACGATGGCTTCCAACTCCGCCATGCTTTGAAGTCTCCTATTTTTCCTATTCATGGTCTATAAAACCTGTAGGTAAATATACAGGGTGTCCAGTAAATAACACGACTTACTGCAGGGGGTGATAGCTAGGGTCACTACCTATCAATACAACACAATATATGTTCAGAAAAATCGTACGGATTTACAGTTTTACAAAATTTTCCGAAATACCGAAAAATCTCTACCTTGAAACAGATTTTTAAGCATCTCGTAATGAAAAAATCCTTTTCTAGTACTTTTTTTTACATCAAATTATTCGTGAATAGTTACTTTACTCATTGATAAGTCTTTTTTCTATCAAAGACAAGAATGTTTTCAAGAAATACTATTTTTTGTTTAAATTTGCACAGAACTATTTTCTTATCACTTAAGTTTAACCTACAGTAGTGAAAAAAAAATGTATGTGGCAGTTTTGTACAACAAACTTAAAAAATAGCTTGTTTAATGGTGATTTTGGAAAGATACAATACTAGTACATTTTCATTTTAAAAAATACGAAAAATAAGCTATTTTAGTTAATAAGAGCATTTTATTTTAAATGCAAGTAATGTGACTTTGAATTCGAATCGTTGTACGGTCGTACTACGGTTCGAATTACATAATAATTAATCTACAGCCGACCGGCCGGCCGGTCTGTAAATGACATCTTGAAGGATAAGGTGATAGTAAAAAAAAACAGAGGAGTTAACTTTAATAAACATTTATTTAAATAAATTACAATAAATGCTCAAATTGCTTCCCTTGTGCCCTAACACACGCTCGGCATCTTCTTAAAAATGAGCTTTTGAGTCTTCTCAGGCTTATTTCCGATATTTTTCTTGCTGCAATGTTAACCCTTGCTCTCAATTCATTGTCATTTTGGATCGGTTTTTCATAGACTTTGTCCTTCATGGCACCCCAATAAAAAAAACCAGGGGGTTTAGGTCCGGAGACCTAGGTGGCCATAATATCGGTCCCAGTCGCCCAATCCACCTGCCTGGATAAGCTTCATCTAAGTAGGCTCTTACTTCCCGGCCATAATGAGCAGGGCACCCATCATTTTGAAGCCACATCACCTCTCTTAGCTCACTCGGAACATTTTCAAGGAGCGTGGGTAGGGTTTCTCGTAAAAACTCCACAACCGTAGGGTCCTGCTCTTGATGTCGTTCTAGCTGATAGGACCGGGAGCTGTTGAGGTCCAGCTTGCACACCAAGATGAATACAATAGGATCCCAAGTTTCCACCTCTGCTTTCATGTTGTGCAGAGCGCTTAGCATCTGCCTCACTACCGAAACAAAATTCATAATCTCATTAGCATTAGGGAACTTAGTAAACTGGCCCAATTCTAGGACAGTGTTTACATTACACTTGTTATAAAATCGCTTGTCTAAAAATTGCAATGCATTGTCATTACTTTCACTGACAATAAGAAGATTACTAATTAATTCGTAAGGTGGGCCCTGGAGGTATGATCGCAGGTAATAAAGTTTTTGGACGTTGTCCAAGGATGGCTCGCTGTGTATTACAGATTTGACTCTAAAATCTTCTCCCTTACATATTCATTATATGATTCCGCTGAAGCAGAACACGAATAGAACCGCTTTGCGAAGTCTTTCACTTCTCCGGATAGATATCTTCAATATTTGCCCTAAAGTTATCCCAAGACCTTCCATCTGAGGGTGTCCAGCTCTCGAAACATGATAATGCAGAGCCCCTAGGGGCCTTACCAGCTTTAGCCACTGTTTTAATGCTGCTCCACTTTAGTTCTGCGTCGAGTATCGCGATGCTGGCACACCAGCCCGTTGCTTCGCAATCGTTTTTCCGGGATCGAACACCGGCAACGCGATGTCATCATCCTTTTGTTTTGGGATCGACACAGCATCCCTAACTAAGCTTTAAGAAGATCAGGGGGCCTAAAACGTCCACATCAGTAATTAAAAGCAGTTAATTTCCAGCTGTCATTAGCAATTCCTCTGATTTGACACAAAACCAATTTATAATGTGCGGACCATTTTACGAATCTCCATAGAAAACTGTCAAACAGATGAATTATTTCGTAATATGAATCGCACGCAGATCATATTATGAATTGTCAGTTTGTGATATTTTACGATGATTCATAATATTTTCCTATTATGATTCTGCCAAAGCAGCTGTTTTAAGCCCCCTGTTATCGTTGCAGCGGACAGTGATTTTCATGATCTAGACGGTCAATATTCATTTTTGGTACTTCAGTTATACTACAATGGACCAAGCTTTATTTACTAAGTAGTCGTGCCAAACAATAGATATAAGGGCTGGAACAGCCGCGGCTGTTCTTTGTAGCTTTGCCGTACTTAAACCCAGAGCCAAGCAGCGCTTGCACTTTTTGAAGTGAGTACGGATGCTGCTTGTTTTTCATTAAAATTTTAGACTGTTACGTGACATTGCCGTACTTAAAGTGCTCCCACACAGCAGTTATATAACGTTATACAACATTGTGTAACACGGTAACATACATTTATAATAGCGTGTAACAATACTCTACAACATGTTAAGAAATGTTATATGTTATAAACGCTCCCACATTGGTTGAACTCGTTGTATAACATCGTATAACATTATGTTCAATCAGTTTGGGTTTGTCTTTCGAGGGTGTGCGTTACCCCAGCAAGAAAATGTCTTCTAGAAGGAATTGAGTTATACGAATAATTAGAGCACAATCTGCTGTAAACGTGCGCCAAATAAAAAAATTGTGCGTGCTGTCGTTTTGGAGATATAACGGAAAAACGAATTCTGCTGGGGTAACGTTTTTCCAGCAAGAAAATTTTAAACGAATGACCGGAATGAGAAACAAAGTACATGGGCGGATAGCTTAAATTTGTGCACAAATGTGCGCCGAAAATGAAATTTTTGCGTCTTAAGGTTTTCGAAATATTCAATTTCCTGCTGGGGTAACGTATTTCAGAATCTTATTTCTCGGAAACCAATGATTTTGCGCCCGTAGAAAAACGTACATCAGTAGCTCTTAATTTGTGCGTATTTGTGTATTAATTAGGTTTTCAAAAATATTTACCGTTTTAAAGTTATCAAGCATTTACGAAAACATAAAAAAATATTCTAGCGCTTAAATAAAAAAACGTATAAACTCACTGAAAACGGTATTCGGTTCTTCTTGTTATTCTTGACATCCATAAAATGTTTCAAGCCTAATTATACACGCGTTCGTGAATAATATCACTTCAAGTCAAGACCAGAGCAAACCAATTTTGACGTCGAAATGCAAGAAACAGAATCAACCTAAGATGTATGGGTTTAAACAAAAAAATAGTGCATTTAATGAAATATATACCCTGAAAATTTCAGCTTCAAATATTTCGTATTAAAGTAGATATAGACGAAAAACCAAAATAACAACAATTTTACTGGATATCCGACCAAATTAGAATGACCACAAAAAAGCGACCGATTCATACATGTAGATGACCTTCGTAACTTTGCTCACAAACATTTTGAAACACTGTTCTGCCTTGGTACACTGAACTACAAAACTGGAAGTTACTAAATTGCCTATTATTATAAGTTCACATAAAATCAAGTAAGTTGGTACCTGTCTTTTTATGGATGTAAATGAAGTTTTGAACGGAAACTATCTAGTTCAACCTGTTTTTTAGGGTTCCGTAGTCAACAAGGAACCCTTATAGTTTCGCCATGTCCTTCTGTCTGTCCGTCTGTCAGCGGCTTAGCTCAAAGACCGTTGGTACTAGACAGCTGTAATTTGGTATGGATACACATATAAACGACGCCGACAAAGGGGTTTTTTTTTTTAGGTTACCTCCCCTACATTTAATGTAGGGATTGTTTTTTTTTTCGCGTGAATCCCATGTTGTGGGGTATCGTTGTACAGGTCGTTTAAAAATAATGGGAGTTTGTGAAAACCATTTTTGGATTCAGGGATCCGTTTGCGGAATAATAAGCTTTAAAGTGCAAATTTTTGTTAGAGCCAAGTGTAACCCCCCCCGTGCCAGCTAAATGGTTGGGTTAAAAAATCACGGCAGTAGTATATACAGGAAAAGTTTTTGACCAGTGCGCAAATTTTTTTTGGTGGTTCAATATCAGTAATAGAACACATTTCCATTATTTATTCAATACTTTTTTTTGTTTTTTTATCCTACTTTAAATCAGCAAAATATGGACACAAACTATTCGTAATAATATCAATGGGCGCGTGCGGCGGCCGGCGCACTAGCGGCGGTGTTGCACCCCCCTCCCGGGCGGCAGGGCGGCGCCGGGCGCTGTGGCCGACAGTTCGCTCATCGCACGCGCTGTCGTGTGACGTCGCGTCTAATCGCTTTCCCGCGCAAGCGCCGCGCCGCACGTGTGTCGTGCTTGTACCTACCGGTCACGATGTCGGACTTCAGTAACCGCGAGTTTTACGAGATGGTGCGAGTGTATGTACTGAGTGGTGAAAGTTTGCGAGCAGCTCGCAGAATGTATGCGACGGAGAGCATACCTCTAATGTGAGCCCATGGAATCCTTAACCCCGCGGTCCCTAATAAAAGGACCATTTTAGCGGCCACTCAAAGGCTGCTTGATCACGGACAGTTCAGAACCCCGAATCATGCACGAGGGTCTGGCAGACCCCGACTGGCGATCGAAATCGAAGAAAGCATTTTTGATTTCTTTGAGCGAGATCCAAGGGCCAGTAACCCACGTAAATACCTACGCCGGCGAATCGAGCGAGCGCACAGCTAATAGGTAGGTACTTTCGCGCGTTCCGCATCGCCGCGCGCCGCCGCCGGCGCCGGTTAGCCATACAACCACTTTTAAAATAAACATCTTACGTTAACGATTTTTTAATTTTTTTGTATGAAGACGCATCAAAATAAAAAAATTATGTTTAATAAAACTGGTTTAAGGTTAATATGTCAAAATTTCCGCAGTGGATAAAAACTTTTCCTGTATAACGAAATTAAAAGGAAAACTATCACCGCTACGAAGGCTCCACCAGTTAACGAGTAATAATCGACCAACTTTAATTTGCAGTTGCAAAAACATGTTCTCCGATACAGTCTGTATCGGAGAACCAGTTTTTCAACTACAATGTTAAGTTTGTTGGATAAATTCATCCCAACTACGGAACCCTTCATTGTGCGTGTTTTAAATAAGTTACGCAATTAGATAGCTGTTTTCATTTTCGATTTCGACTTAGGTTCCATCCAAACTGGAAGGAGGACACGCGGGCTCGCGAAATATGGTAGGAGTGGAGGAAGGTCTTTGCTCAGGAGCGGGGGTTTTAGGTTCATAATGCAGTGTATTAAACACGTGTGCTTTTTACTTTCTACGGTAATGTGCGCCACAGATAAATTTACTAGTCGGAGTAATGACATGGCAGTATGGACTTAGTAAGTACTATCATGGCGTCATGGATTTTTTTTAAAATAGAAATTGTCTTTGATGATGCTTTTTACAAAAGGCAAGCGCTCAAAAGCAAGTTTTTATTAAAAACTCGCCATTTCTCAGGCAAACCAGTGGCGATTAGTTATAGTAGTGCAGATTAGTTATAGCAGTGGCGATTAGTTAGGGCCCGTGACCACCCTCCAGCTCCATCATCAGACCCTGGACACCATGTGAGGCTATAGCACTTGTCAAGATAAAATCAACGAATTCTAACTCAACGACGCTCTTATTTTTCCAATAATAAAATAAAATAATTAAATAAAACTAGGTAGGGACCTACCTGAAAAACATTAACCTCTCTCAGGCATTATCTTATTAACCCTAGGACCGTTTTTTTTTTTAATTTTTTTTATGTATGAATTGATGCAAGGAACCATTTGGAAGCACTCCCATGTCTGGGCAGCATTTGGTCCAAATCGGTCAATATCCTTTGTCAAACTTTAAACGTTGCAATCTTCTCTGCTCGTACACTCTCTGTTTTTCATTGAACCATTTCAATTGAAATCGAGTGTACGCTTTAACGTTACAAGATTTTGGAGTCAAAGCGATACAAGTCTCTAGTTCGGTAGCTTCTCGGTCTAATCTTATGCGATCTTCTACATCTTTGATAAACCGTAAAAGTTTTCGAGCTCGATGATGCTCTTTGGACTCGTATACTACACGTTCCTTCTTCAAGATTTTATACATAAACGAGCCGTCATTGGTACGCGTGCATGTCACAATCGGAGTTTTGGCACGCGGATCCACGGATATGATCTTTGAATAGTTTTTACCGGTACCGGCAAGGGTATTCTCATGTGAGGATTCTTCCTTTTTAACTCGTTTTGATTTAAACTTGGTACCCTTTGCAACGATTCGGTTCATCGACAACGCGATACACACACCATCAGTCGAGAAATTGTAACCAAACTTTGACGGCAGAGTAAAGTGTCTGCGCCAGTATAATGCTGGATTTTCTGAGAATTTAGGCCAAGTTGTCGGTGTATTGACTGGATCCACTCTGCGTAAAAGTTCGGGAAAAAACCGGGAATTATAAGAAATGTATTTTAATCCGTGTGCATACAAAGGGAACACGTTGAATGATGTCTTTGAATGTTCATTCAGCTCTTGCTGTATCTTGATAAACAGTGGAATATGGTTCCAAAAGTTTTTCTTAATCTCGACTGCGATCAATTTTTCATCGAACCATTGATCTATTTGATTCGGTCTACGCGTATTGTTGTAGAATGCATCATAGGTTGAAGCGTGGACATCGGATTTATCCATTTCATCACCAAATTTATGGTAAATGTATCGTTTTAACCTCTTGAACGCGTGAGTTGTAATATTTGTCTCTAAAATGGTACTATATTGATTCGCAATCTGCATAATATAAAATGTTCGCAAACGTCCATCGTACAGTTTGACACCACCTCGAGCCGATAAATACTCTGATATAACAAAGTGAATTGTAATGCATCCAATTTCGGAAACAATTTTAAGAAATCATCACGATCGCTATACCGTTTGTAAAAATAATTGATTAAATATGATAACTCTATAGTTAATCTGGACATTTCTCTAACATCATCGCGTATAGTCGTGAGTAATGCATCTTTTCGATCACTGAGCGGACACAGTACCGATGTGAGACCCTTCTTTACACAGTAGACTGAGACCTCTTGATCATCGGCAAGTCTAGTCTCGCGAATACGACGTTTTCTATTTGAGCATTTGGCACTAGATGAACGTTGATGATCATCTTTGCCACAAGATGGACACACCATTTCTATACAAGTTCGTGTACTGATAAGATGCATAAGCTATTGTGTATGTGACTTAAAAAAATCACAAGGTTTAAAATTGTTTAAAGTGTAGTGTATAGTATACTAATACATTGCGAATTAAAGGGTTAATAAATAATATGAAAGAAGAAAGAAATGAAAGAAATACGTTTATTTGCGGTAAACATGACGCAAAAAAAGAAAATAAACACAAAGAAAAAATAAGAAAAGGTGGGGGGAAACATGCGTCACATCCACGCAAAACGGCTGAATATTGAATGTTTTTTACTTTCATCACATGACTAATATTCCTTTTCTAATACACATACACTTCAGGTGTGCTATAGTTACACCTGTTTACACACAATCACAACCACAGGTTGAATTACAGTAGAACCTCTTTTTTAGAAGTCGGTTAACACGTTGACTGCCAACCTACGAGTATACTCGTAGTACAAGATCTGGGCCCCACTGCCAACTACGAGTATTCTCGTAGTTGATTGTATGCGATTTCTAACGAATTCTAGACAAGTGGCAGTGAAAGGAGGGCGGGGTTACATTTTTTGGCATTTGAAATAAAACATTATTTAATCAGAAAAAAAAGTTTAATATAAATTTTTTTGGGTACATCACTGTGAAATCAAAAAGGAGTGATACATTTTAAAACAATTTTCTATGCATAAGGCAGGTTTTTCAGGACATACCGGACAGTAATAAATTGTTTCTTTGCGTTTTTTTTTCTTTTGTGCAGACACGACACGGTTTCGTTGGTTTCTGTTTTTTTTGTGTGGGTGGTAGACGCTCTAAATAATGTAGTACTTGTAATCTTTTCTCGATTTTTCTGCTCGTGATGACTATACTTTCCAAATGTTTCGCCTAAAAGATGTTTTATGACTTCATCTTTGAACGAAAGGGCATCCAATTTCTTTTCCGGAGGAAGGTTGGCTTGTTGGTTGTAGATCATGCAGGCGTTGTGAATGTGGATTTCAAAAATGTGTATCGCTAGTTTTTTGTACCAAAACAACGTCTTTCTAAGAGCTGAGTAATATGACAGCATTTGGTCTGAAAGATCGATCCCGGAAATTCCCATGTTGTAATCTCTAACCACATTAGGTTTCATCGAAACCTTACCGTTTTTGTTTGACACAGGAACCAGAATAGGTTTATGCATATTAGAAATACACAAAACTTCCCTCTTATCCTTCCAGTTACACACATAAACCTTATCAGTTCTCTTTGTAATCATTGGACCTTTTTTCAGTTTGGTGCTCAACAGAGTTTTAGGGTTACCTTTGCGATTTTTTCTCAAAGTTCCGCAGATGTATGTCGATCTTTCAGTCAGTAACTTGGTGAGTAAAACTGAGTTGTAGAAGTTGTCGGTGTAAAGTTTGTACCCTTGGTCAAGGTAGCCCTGTGAAAGATCCATCACTATTTGTGTGGAGTGGTTATATTCGGCTCTGGCATTTGTAAGGTTAGCTTCGTTGTTCTTGCCATTGTATATGCGAATTTTTATGACGATGCCATTCGACTCACATAGTTTATAGAGTTTAACTCCGTATTTGTGTTTCTTATTCTTTATATATTGTCGAAACACCAAACGACCTCTCCACAGCATCATCGATTCATCAATACAGATGTTAACATTTGGTGTATAAATCTCCGACATGACAGTATTGAAGTGATCTAGCACAGACTGGAGCTTGTAAAGTGGGGTTCCATCGTCTTCTTCATTGTTAGTAAAAGGAAGGTGGCGGAGTATCAATTGAAATCTATTTCGGCTCATTATCCCATTAAACAGTGGCATAGAATACAGGTCGTCTTTTTTCCAATAATGTTTAAGAGTAGGCAAATTGACAGTACCCATATGAAACAGGAAACCCAGGAAAACTCGCATCTCTGTAGAAGTAGTATCGCGCCCAATCCGCCGAGAACTCATGCACTGATTACAATATAGGTTAGTCTGTGCAACAAGAAGTTCAATAAAATTGTCTGTGAAGTATAAATCGATTAGCTGACTTATGTTGCTCCATCCAGCAGACTGCACTTTGAAACCAGGATCAGCAGTAAATGGAAAATCTGGAGGAGTCTCTTCGTAATTGCTGTCTACATCTACCCAATTATCTTCTCTTTGCGGCGATGGTGGTCGAGAACCCGGAAAATCCACCACATGCATTATAGGTGAGTTCAAATGAGAGTTGGCTTCTACAACATTCTCAGGAGACGCCGGTTGTGATACGTCCTGTCCAGGAGAAGCTTGTTGGGATACTTCTTGACTTAGAGAAGCATGTTGTGATACAGCCACATCTGGTTCTTCAGCATCATCCGCAGCACTCAAA
Source organism: Lithophane leautieri (assembly GCA_949152455.1). NCBI lineage: Eukaryota > Metazoa > Arthropoda > Insecta > Lepidoptera > Noctuidae > Lithophane > Lithophane leautieri. Next base: position 2,882,879 of record OX424479.1, on the reverse strand, counting down.
GAATCTGGACCTTCTCGTGGCAAAACTGAATTTACTGATACGCGACGCTCATTATGGGCAGGTTGCATGGAGGGACGTCGCCTAAAGGTTAACTCAATAAGAGGCTCACAATTCTCACTCTCCGACTCGTCTCTTTTGCTACTTGGTCCCGGCTTTACTGGCTCTTCTTCCTCTTCGGAACTTGATGAATCTTCCAATATATGGCGATTCGGACGGCAGTTTGGTAGCATGAGAGGACGACGAACAGAAAATATTTCTTCAGATGACTCACTATTGCCACACTCATCAGACTGATGGTGAGTATTAGTTTCACCATTTTCTTCGTATAAAATATAGCTGTCCGTGTCCGGCTGTGTACTCTCCAAGGGTGCAGTAAATAATTGTGAACTACGACGTAGCTGGTGGTGCGAGTCTTCTTCTTCAATCTCACTCGATGACTCTTCAATTGAGCCCTCTTCCGCTGTAGGATGATAGTCATAATCATCGTCGTCTGGAGAGAAATCTCCTTTACGACTGTCTTCCGACTCACTTAGTTCACACCCCTTGCTTTTAGGAGACATCGTATACAAAAAAAACAATAATTACGTAAGTTTGTCACCTGTTTACGCGAATGCAATTGTAAACAAACTGCCATAAAAAACTGCGATTCGCGCGGCGCGTCTGGCGCGACACGAACAGTACCTACCGATGCTTTACGACCGTACCCGAAGTGTCGCGAACGCTGGGGACCGGAGCAATCGCGCGGCGCCTGCAGTTGCACATTGACAGAGCAAGGGAGCGCACTTTTTCGCGCCAAATTGTCTACGACTATACTCGTAGATTGGCAATAGGTAATAAAAATCCTATCTCATTGCCATACTACGAGTTAACTCGTAGTTTGAACTAGGTTCCACTGCCAACTACGAGTATACCCGTACCATTTTGTATGGTGGCAATGGGCATAAAAAAAGTTACTACGAGTATACTCGTATGGCAGCCAACGTGTTAAAGGCTTAAAAGGCTAGTTTCTAAATTATTCTGGGCTCGGAAAAGTTTGGCAAAAAGCCCCGGTCTAATAACAAAGCGAGCAACAGAAAGGGTCGAATTAAAAAATTAAATAAACGTCACAATGACACGTTGCAAATCGTAAACCGATTTTTCTTCTATGGGAGATTACCGTTTGAAGACTAATTAGTCTGTGAGTTTACTCATACTAGCTCGTTTCGACACTAGGTATAAAAAAGAAGTTGTTGATTTTTTGGCTAAGTACACAAGATGTGGCTTTAAAATAAAAGAAGGTTTAAAAAATATATGTATTATTAGAAAATATTTAAAAACGTTTTATTATACGTTAGGCAATCACTTATTTTTGGACGTAGCAAAAAATAAACTTAACAAATAAAAACTTAAAATACTTCTCAAAAAATTACTACGAATTTAGACTTTGTCATGAATATTTGGCACATAAATGAAATCAGTGTTAACAAACATAATTTCCTTCTTTGAGGCTAAAAAATTGGTCAATGATGAAGCACATGGAAGCAAGATATGCAAAGAAAAAAATTCTCCGGGCATTGTGGACAAAAAGTTCTCATCTTTTTAGTCTTGTTTTTGGCCAACCTTCTGCCGTAAGTAGTTTACTACGTTAATTTTGTAGCAATTCACACATGTTCGCCTGCTTGTTCTGGCTTGTCCTTCTTTTTGTTGCAGTTTGTGTGCTATTCTTCTAGGTCTTGCAACTGGAACATCTTGTTGGCTGCAAAACGACTTCAGTAATTCTCTCCGAAAGTGTGCCATTTTTATTTTCTTGCCAGTGACGCTTTGATACAAGACCAGTGCAATGACCACTGCTGTGTTCAGAAGAAGGTTGATTGCATACTTCTTGTACCATTTTATCGATTTCCTCAGTGGAGTTGAGTAAGCAGCCATCTGATCTGACATATCTTCAGCGCCGTTATAGTCAAAGACTATTTTCGGTTTGGGAATAGTTTTATTGCGTTTTCGGACATTCTGGAATCGCACTGAGTGTTTTGTGGACAGCAAAAAGACGTCTCTTTTATCCTTCCACTTCATTACACCTTCATTTTCTGCAGTTATGCGGGTATATTCTTTAAATCGGATAACATTGATTTGCTCTCCGGATGTTATTGCTTGCAGAATCACAAATCTTCTAACAAACTCTTCATCCAACCCTGTAATGGCTGCCGTTTTAGCGGGAGATTCGAAGAATCTTCTTGCTGTATTCCCGTCATTTGTTGTCCCTGAGCCTTGGTTTACAATATCAATCAGAAGGTTGAATTTATCCTTAAATTTGTCTTGAATAGTTTTTTTTTCTTTTTTCTAATAATGTCTCGAGCTCATTTCCTCTTGCAGCCCACTTCTTAAAATCAAGTCTGTATGCTATATGCAAAAGACATTCCATTGTTTTTATACGGGCATATAACGATGACAATCCAAATTCCAAAGCTCTATCGGATACAGTCTTTGTTGATACACAATCCAAGCGGTTCATTTCTGAAGGTTTAGATAAACACAGGTAGCAGGTTGCGTTCGATTTGCCTTCTGAAAGGTACGTGCAGATTTTAGCGACAATCATTGTCATCTTCAGTTCATGAGTTACCTTATTACTGCTGCACTCAGTGGGGATAAGGGACTTAATTTCGTCATCCATATGCCTTTTGTGACTGACCACCACTTCTTCACTCTCCTTCACAAATGTAAATTGCACAGGACGGCAATATAACACTGAGCATGGTTTTGGATTCGTCCATATACTTTCATCTCCAGCATCAGCAGTCAGAAATAAAGGCACCAAGGACGTCATAAATATACTGGAATCGTCTTGCTGCCTCTCCATTTTCTGTTTATATCGGCTTTGGTTTGAAGAACCATCAAATCCCCACAGATATGAGCTTCAAATCTCTGTTTTGAACACGTTCTGGAAGAGTTTCAAGGATCCTCTTTACTGTAATGTCGAATAATGCTTGAAGTGTAATTCTTGCTGATGAATCCGTTACAGTCACTGATTGCTTCGAAGGATAACATTGTTGCTTTGCTTGTTGCACTTACAGACAGGTAAACATCTTTTGCACCTTCTCGGATGGTCACCTCTCGCAGCGTGATGTATTGCCACTTAGAAAGCTTTAATGAAAGGAGCAAACCTAGCGCCTTTTCTGGTGTAAAGGTAGTAATCTGAACTGGCTTCTTAAGATTTTTCTTAATCTTAGTAGCTGCTTCTAGATTTTTCAGCATATGTTCAATGACAGATGCTATATCTTCACGACCATCTTCTTTTAAAAGTAATGCAGCTGAATATGCCACTTCAGTTGACTCTTTGCCCTTGTAATCGTCAGACCTTCTCTTCTTTTGTTTACTTCCTAGATCCTTGAATGCTTTTCTAGGTCTTTTTGTCATAGTACCAATACCAATAGACGATGTCGATGGTTCTGGACTAATCACATGTCCGCTAGATCCCTGGTAATCTTCTTCAATTGATTGTGGCAAAACCAAACTTCTTGACACGCAATCCGGCCAATCGAAATCAGCCTGGAGCCAGTTTTCGTACTGTTTTCTAAATGTATCAAGGATACGATGAGATTTCTGCCATCTTTGTGAAGCAGCTCGTGCAAATCTTCGACAAAATTCGTCCAGCGGTACACGATCTTCGTCAGTAATTTGATCACCTAGGCGATCCACCACTGCTCTGAATAATACTTCATGATGAAACGAAGTACCTTCACCTCTCAGAACAACAAACAAGTCTAAATTCGTACGTAGACTTTCCATTGTAAGTATATAACGGTCGCGGAATAATAGTAGTAGTTCGAAAGTTTGGAATAAACTGAACTATTAGGTGAAAAATAGTTTTTCTCAAACATGCTTGGAAATTCGAGCATTATTTTGACAACCTTCTTCGAGATAAATCAAAATTGCTGTACTGGTAAAAAACAAGTGACGGTGCGGCCAGCAAAGTTACTATAAAAATCCATATCTGGCGTGTTTAGCGGCCAAATAAATTACTATGAAAACTTATATCTGTCGTGTTATTTAAAAATGGAACGAACTTTTTACTTCAACACATGGCAACCAAGGAGGTAACTTATCAAGGATTTTATTTAAATTTCGAATTGGCTTGCAAATAGAACAAAGAAGAAACAATTGAACATATTGGCGCATGAAAAATGATAGTTGTTCGTCATTGATTCTGGAATTTCTATTTAATTTACTCAGTTTGATTTTCCGCGCGTTGTTTGAGAAAAGTACTATACAAGCCTTGGCCGCAATCAGGAATTGATGGACTCACGCATGAGTGCCTCGGCTTCGCCTCGGCCCTCATTTTCACGATCGTCCATCAATCCCCTTATTGCTGACCGCGACAGTAATGTACTATATTTATATGTCTCCAAAAATCAAAAATGTAGGTGATTAGTAAATTATCTTTTCTAGCGATTATTCTAATCAGTTTTCCTAGCAAAAGCCTTAATGATGGTAAAGTGTTTACTGGAACTCATAATCCTAATTACCTAATCCCTTTTCAGAATAGGATAATAATTTATGATTTGTATTGTTGAATACTAGTCCTTAATTAGGCCAGGAAGATAATAGTAGCTAATTAGTACTTAGTTTGTTGACTTGATAAATAAAATGAATAATTTTCGAAATAAAAACATATACAATTTTTCTAAATAAAAAAAAAAATCGGCAGCGGTGACCGTTATGTGTGGTATGTCAAAAAATCACAAATAATTAGTATTAAGACCGAAAAAGAAGACTGAAGGAAGACTGTAAGGATATTACGGTTTGACTTGCAGTTCCAAAGAAAATCGGATTTTTCATGCGAGTGTCATACAAATTTTTCGCAAAAAAAATATAACTCATTCCTTTATACGCTAATTTAACATGTTCGACTTATTAGAGCATGGAAATGGTTGGTAGAAGCAGTTCCCACCAAAAAAAGCAACACCCTTAAATTGATATCCCTAAGTCTATGAAAGTCAATTTTCAGCCCGCCGTGCGCCGCCACCACCACCCCCGCCATCACCGGCATCAGCAACCGCAGGGTGCCAATGTGGTGCTTGTGCAGCAATGAAGTGTTATTGGTTTTTAATGATTTTTTGAATTAAATAGATCTAAGTACGAATTTTGATAATCAGTTCAGTTTTTTTTTAATTCATTATTAAACTATACTTAATAAGTATGAGTGCCCAAATAGTTCAATCCTAACTAAATAATATTATAATAGGTCTTTACCTATGAAATTGCCGTTTTGTATGAAAAAATTTATTTGTATTAATCGAAGTAATCACCCATGCAATCAATGCATCTTTGCCATCGCAGTGGCAGTTTATTGATGCCCTTCTTAAAGAAATCAGCTGGACGGGAGGCAACAAATTCTTCAAAGGCATTTTGTACTGCCTCTCGGGTATTGAATTTTTTTCCCGCCAAGAAGTTATCCAAATTCTGGAAAAAGTAGTAGTCTGTAGGCGCAAGGTCTGGTGAGTAGGGCGGATGACGGAGAGCTTCCAACCCCAGTTCTTGCAACTTGGAGACCGTCTGCTGTGCAGTATGAGGTCGCGCGTTGTCGTGCAGGAGCAGCGGAGACGAGCGATTGACCAATGCTGGTTGGAGATGCGCCAGCTTCTCCATCATTGTGTTCAGTTCTTCACAGTACACATCTGCAGTAATGCTCACCCCGTTTGGTAAGAAGCTGTGATGAATCACACCGGCGCTAGACCACCAAACAGTGACCATCAGTTTTCTAGGGGTAAGTTTTCGTTTAGGGCATTGTTTAGGTGCTGAACCAGGATCCAACTAACTTGCTGAGCGCTTGCGGTTATCAAACAGAATCCATTTTTCATCGCAGGTAACAATGCGGTTCAAAATTCCTTCATTTGTGTGTCTGTTGAGCAGTGCAAGGCACGTCTCGACGCGTACTTCGCGCTGACGATCATTGAGTTCGTGGGGCACCCATTTGTCAAGCTTTTTTACCTTGCAAATTTGACGCAAATGGACCAATATTGTTTTGACGCTAACGTCGAAAGCTGCTGCTAATTCAGCCGTAGATTGTGTATCATCAGCTTCCACAATCGCCTTTAATTCGTCATTGTCGACCAAAGTCTTCGGACGACCGCGAGGTTCATTTTTCAGGTCGAAATTTCCAGAACGGAAGCGAGCAAACCAATAACAGGTGCTGCGTTGGTTTGTAGTGCTAGCTCCGTAAACGTCGTTGATGTTGCGTGCCGCTTGTGCCGCGTTGCTGCCACGACGGCACTCATATTCCATAATTACTCGAATTTTTAACGTATCCATGATGACGAAAAAGGTTGAAATGCGATGAAAATGTAACACTAATCAATAAAGAAATGACTACTTTTGGAAAAAAAAATCCATGTTTTTAAAATAAAATTAATTTGAAATTAGAATTCTTAGCCAAACAAAAATTATTTTGATTTGAAATGGCCAGTACTGCAGAACGGCAATTTCATAGGTAAAGACCTAATAAATGCGAAAGTGTGTTTGTTATAGTTTCACGCTAAAACGGCGGGACAGATTTGGATGAAATTTGGCACATGGGTAGACCATGGCCTGGATCGAGACATGTGGATGAAACCGCGGTGCGCAGCTACAGAACTCTAATAATTATCGGTAAATACATTATAATACGTTCGCCTTCAACTTTTTTATTACCGTACAACTTGATACTGCAAGTAGCAAAAAACGTAAAACAATTTGAATTTCGCTGTCAACGTCGATTTTAATCATTAGAATACCTACCTTAATCTCCGGCGCAGACGTCGCACTCGTCAGCCGGGTAATGCGTGTATACATGCGTGACACACTTCACACCAATTGTCAACATTGTCTAAAAAGTTTACCACATTTAACTGGACGTTCATATTCAAAATAAAATGGAATGGATGTCCAGCCTCTGGAAATTCACTATCACATAGAAAACATGAGTCTAATAAAAAGTAATGAACCTCTTGCCAAGACCAAGACATCTGATTAATGAGGAAATCAGCGTAATCATTGTATGTGAACTCATTATCCACGTCTCAAACATTAGCCATGTTAGCTGTTGCTGTGCATGTAACGAAATAAGACGTTTTCTGAGTCTACGCCGCAACAAAGAGACGCCGGCAGTCGCAATACTCTTGATATTAAATCCGTGCCCAATATATTATAAACAATACTGTTACGGCCCCGCCGCGGTACTTAAATAAAACTATTGAAACAATGAATCTCCTTTGTTCTTAAAATGATGACAAAAGAGAAGCGCTGTTGGCATCGAACGTACTTACAGCTGGTCGATGCTTGTCTCTCGTTCTCCGGACCTAAACCCCATTGAAAATCTATGGGGTATTATGGTCCAGAGATGGGATAACAGGCGCGAAAGGACCAAACCAGCACTAGTCGCTCATGTTGACCAGGTTTGGGAATCACTTCGCGGCTCGGACCTTTGCGAGAACTTGGTAAAGACGATGCGAGCGCGATGTGACGCAGTGATAGATGCAGGTGGGGTTCTCACCAAATATTAGGCTTAGGTTTTCAGTAAAAATTGTGAATAGTGTTATGTGTGTGTCTTAATAGTATTGTTCCTAGTATGTATAGTCCTAGTTTTATTTTATTGTATTGTAATATTAAATTAATAAGCTACGAATAATAAAGTAAATAGGTAATTAAAATTATAGTTAGCATTAGGCTAAGGTGTTTAGTTAAAATGTTTTTATTGTATTATTAGGTGAATATAACACAATAAATGGTGTTCTTTATGGCGTTTTTTTTTCTATCCAAATTATTTAGTAATTCTGTGTGTTTTGATTTTCATAGTTCATAATAAAACTACCCAACTCACTGCAATACAGTTAGCCCTTGACAACAGATGTTTTTGTTAAATTCTCGTTGCGTTGTATTGCACTTGATCGTTGATGATCAGTGCTCTGTGCGTCTGCAAGTAGAGGCATCATAGGTCGCTGCTGATCGTCAGCCCTTTGCCTTATATTTTGTGCCGATGCAGGACTTTAAGTGTTCGTCCAGCTAATAATATCCTGTAAAATCGTAATTGATTCAACTGATCTTGGTGGAGTTGTATCGGAATCATATGAAGGTATGTCTAAGTGTGGCTGGTGTGTATCTAGTGCATTTCTTATGATAAGCGGGGGCGAAGTTGGAATAACATCACCTGGAGACTCGACTGAAGCAGGAACACAGACGTGGACACCTAAATCTTTTAAGGTAATGGGAGATTCAACAGAAGGCACATCTGCATCAGAATCTTGCCCAATTCGCGTGACAGCTGGGGACGAAATAGCTGTCAAATCACCTGATGAGTCAACCGAAGTAGGAATGTGAATTTGCTCACCTAAATCATTTGAGACAGCTGGAGACTCAATAGAAAGTACTTGTTCACTTCTTATACGTTGAGTTGTCTGTTTAAATTGTCCATCACCATCCTCTTCAGAGTCAGATACGTGAGTTGTTGATGACCTGCTATCTTCATTGGGTATGTAATTAGTGTCTGAATCATATTCGCCATCACGATCATCATATGGATCCTGTTCAGACTCTTCGCTTTCACTTGATACCGATCCTTGTATAAGTTCTTCATTGCTCGATATTTCAGGTTCCTCTGAACCACAAGATAGCTCATCTGATGAGATATCATTGAACTATTTCACAATGCGTTCATTTTCCCGTTCGAATGGGTCGTTATTTTTTGGTTTACCTCCACTCGACAAGTAGAAGTTGTTTACATCAATATTTTAGGATAAATCATTTGTTGAAACCTCTTATCTTATAATAATAATGATTTATGAAATATTTGTATTTATATCCATTATTATGTTCTAAAGTACGTTTCATTTAAATATTACTAACATTATGTAATTAGTTAATCATAAAAACCAATTCTACTTACCATAGACGTTGATCAGAAACCGCGTGTATCACGTTCCTGACGTGTGCACTCCGCAGCCAACTGAACAAATTCTCATACAATGGCCGCTGCTATGAACGCTGCGTCAGTGTGAGTGCGCACACAAATGTTCCAAGTAGTATTACGTTGGAAGCGGTAAAAAGACATGTTATGAAGCGGTAAAAAGACATGTTATGTGACACCTAGCAATTCAAATAATTTAATTTGGGGGCACTTGATGATGAACTATATGGTAGCAGTATGGAAATTCGTCTACTAAAGCAGTTGTGCTTCTAGAGTACAAAAAAATATCGAAGGGTATAACCGGCGCGTCATTCTGCGCAAGTTCCTATGAATGTCATAACCGGCGTGTCCGTTAACGTGTTTAAACTCTTCAGAATATCATCCGAAATGGACTGGATACCAAGTTCTTGTAAAGTATAATGCAACAAAGCCTCTTGTCTGTAGGCGTTAGCAAACCAAACGTCAAAAAGCGAACGACGAGAAATATGCGAAGTCATTCTGAAAATAAGAAAATGTTGTATGAGTGTCGCAAACTTGCGCCAGCAAATGAACAATTTTCTTGTAGTATATAAATGTACCATTCAGAAAAATATACTCAATGCACAGAGAAATGCAGAGAAACTAACTAAAACCGTAGATGAAACTAAGAAAGTACTGTTTATGATCAAATAAAAACCTTTCTCAGTTAATTTAATATTTATGATGAAAGTAATTTACATACTAACAAAAAAAAAATGAAAATTTACCTTGAAGGTCCCACAAAAATGATAACAACACAAAATTATACAGATCGGACTAACTTACCTAGTGACGTCCGATCCTTAATTATATGAAATAATTTCGCCTTCATGGAAACTGTGTAGTTTGCACTCGTGCACTACTTGCCAATCACATTAAAGATTAAAGCCTTCATCATAGATAAAATTTAAAAAATGTTATCTGTTGTCCGTTCGCTGGCGCGTCATCCTGTCATCTGTCAATTCATTCTTTCAAAGCATATGAACGGGACTTAACGATGACCTGTATGAGCATCGTTTAGTCCCGGTCATAGTGCATACAGCTAAACACAACTTTTAGAAGGGGTTTAGATAATCCAGTACACATAAGTAGGTTGATTATTTGGGAAGGGTTGGGATACCATGAAGGTGAAATTATTTCATATCCACTCAAGCGTTCGAGTATGACACCTGTCAACACCTTGTCCGTTCGCGCGCGCGATCTGTGTTGAACCACGTCGAGCGCCCCATGGCATTACTGATTCAAAGTGTATTTTCTAGCAAACTATTGCAGCTATAGCAAAGTAAAAAATACCAGTATAAAGCTGAATTATTAAGGAATCAAAATATGTACTAATTAAAGTACAACAATTAATCTGAAATTCATAAAAAAAATGTGAACTTAACAATACGGGCTAATTTTAAGTAAAATATTTCTTTTAACAAGTTTTAACGAAACATTTTTTAACTTTTCTCAATGTTTTTTACTAATTATTAAATTAGATTAAATAAGCTTTTTTTTGCCACCAATATATAATTACTTAAAATGAACAGTGTAGCACATTTAACCAAAACAAACAACGCATTCCTGCAGCAATCTGTTATCGCCTCCGATAACGAAATGACGGCAAGATGGCCGCCCGCCTAAGGATTTGTACACACAGCTTTAGGATTTGTTTTAAAATAAATTATTTTTATTTTAAATTTAAATGATAGTCAATTATTGTAGGTATGTTTTATATTGTCAAACAAGTAAAAATAAAATAAAAACATTAAAAAAATATATCAAGGCTTGTGATAAGCCTTGAAACATCCCTCGATGCAAAGGTTAACATCACATTCCTCGCACTTCCAAACTGTCCTGGTTTTTTTGGGGCACATCCAGCAACATGTGTGTTTGGACCCTGTTCGAATTGGGAAGTGGTTAGATTCAACCATCGGTCTGGCCTGCGTCTTGTGTCGAGTGTTGCGTCTTATTAATGTCGTCGTCACTTGTCCAGTCGTGTTTGATCTAATATTCAAACGTCGGCTTTCAGTGTAAAGTCATCTAAAATCAAACCTGGCAATCTCCACTGCAGCTAATTGTTGGGGAAATAGAAAAATGTCATAAAAAATAGCATGAAGGTATTATTAATGTAATTTTTACTTATAAACATGAACAGCTCTAATGTAGACTATTATTGACCACTATTTGTAGAATATTACTTGAAAAACCTGTCTTAAATACACAAAATGTTTGGAGATTGCCGTCTTTGTTTTGCTTACAAGGACATTGCCGGTTTTGTTTTGATTACCTCTGGAGAAAGCCAACTTTGTTATGGCTAATTACCTACACTACATTGCCAATCAGTTTTGATACTTTTAAGAGTGGGAAATAAAACAATATGCAAATTAAAGTTTGAAATTATTTTATTTAAGTAATCGAAAGCTAACTTATATTTTAAGATTATGGTCTTCTTCTTGGGGTTCACAAACGATGTCATCCGATAAAGTTTCTGCACCTTCAGAGTTTTGAGCAAATACCGTTTTATAAAAAGCCAGCCCCTCCACCTGTTGCCATTCATCACCATAATGAGCACTAAGGAGTTTTTTGACATCATTAATCTTGTTCATGTTTGTTTTTATCTGACACTTAGCAATAACATTTGGATTAATGTCTTTGGCCAGCTTATTTTTTCGTGTCACCTTCTCATAGACTCCATCACTGATTCTGTAATTTACGTCCCCTTTAATGATGACGTTGCCGTCATTTTTGGACCGCGCTATATAAAATCTTGTGCATTTTTTAAATTGAAAATGCCAAGTTCCTACGTCTTTCATAATAGAAGACATAGCACTTTTAAAGTCATATACTTGACATTCAGTACTACCCATTCTGACAACTGTACTCCACTGGCTTATAATGTCTAAGTACTCTTCAGGCCGCACTATAGTGTCTCGTTTTCGAACTTCTTTCTCGAACTTCTTTCTCGATTTGGGCAAAGACTCGATCTGGAGGGATGAAAGAATGTCCTACAATAGGGAATACAAGTTCTAGAATTTTCACATTGCTAGGTGCAGATTCTACCAACCACTTGGAGCACATTGCTATCATAATTGAATTCTTGTTCTGCCCTCTGCAACCATCTGCTATTAATCTTACTGTTTGTACTCCAGTTAAGTCGGTGTTCATAAGTCTGTGATATACAATTGATGATATTTCATTTGCACCTTTGTTAAACTCGTTTTCCGTCCAGCAGTATGCTAAAACGTTATTCTGTGTAAGTTGGGACTTAGAGCTCCCTTCAACGACTGTACAGTTATATAAATATATCTGACGAGAGTAATAAGTGCTCTGGTCGGGTATTTTGGGTAAAGGCATATTTTTTTCGCAATCAAATGACAGTGTTTTTAAATCTGGAGTTTCCGCCTTCACCAATGAAAAAAATGCTTTTGCCTTAAGGTTGTGTACTCTTTTTTTGATTATGAGTGACTGCCGTTTTGTTTGATCTGTCTCTAATTTAATTTTTTCGAGAAGTTGTAGGCATGTTGAACAGACATCTGTTCTAGGACTTCCAAATCCAAGCGAATAATTTCTGTTGAAAACTCTTCTAAAAAACCCACGTTTAACTTTTAAACTTATTTCTGTTTGCTGGACATTATATTGTTTGAACATTTTGTTTATGCTTAGTTCAGCTTTTCCCGCGACAATAGTGTGCTTCATCTACATGAAATAAGTTAATAAAAGTCATGACTGCTTCCTTTTTACGCATAAATAAGTGCGATTTATGATCTCCTCCTCTTTTTTCCTTTACTGGTTCTCCTGTTTCTAAAAACTTCCTCATAACATACTGAATTCTATGTTTAGTTATGTCTAGAATATGCAGAAAGGCTTTTTGACATACGCGTGCACGGGTCTTCGTTGATTTACTGTAGATAGTAAATTTTGTTTGAAATTTCTTTTCTGTGTGTTTTTTATTTTTTGGTCTTTTTCGTTTTGTGGGTTCTGCATGGCAGCACTTAAGCAAGAATGCATCTTGGGTTTCCTTGTCTTTATATTTATAAAATGATTCATGAAAAGCTTGCAAATCACTCATAGTCAATGTGTCGCACTGATATGCGTTTTTATTATGTTTACATTTCGGTTTAGTCGGTAAGGTCCGAGGAGAGTAACTGAAACAAAATAAGATGAGAATCCGTTAACCTTCACATAGATTTGAAAATAAGGTAAATTAGTTAATTTAACCAACATTAAAAACCCCCAGTATGAATAGATCGAGTTTAGATATATAAGAAAAACCAGCATGCGCCCGCGGCTCCGCTCGCGTGGTGCAGACGCCAGCACATCAAGCTACCCGAAACTGTAAAATTTTCCCAATCAACTTTGAACCATAAGCTTTAGCGATAAAGTTGAAAATCTATTATAGAAATTTGCCAGATAGTAGTAGCTTGATGTGCTGTCGTCTGTAACTACATGGACAAAAACTAGCTTAAATGTTATTCCAAGACATACGCTATGTGTATTCTAATTTTCGGTCGCAATACTTACTCACTCACAAACTTTCGCACTTTTTAGTCGGGATTAATAAAAGTATCAAAATGGTTTAATCATTGCGTACTTACCGGGCTGTTTATGCCAAATTTTTCTTCCACTTTTCTGGCTCAGCCTTACGTTTTCTCGTATGTTTGGTAGTACAGGGAGATGCTGTCTGCTCCATAATATGCTATGCATATATTAATTTTACATATAACTTGCGAAAAACAGTTATAATCTTATAAAAACCACTACACAATTCACGACAAGACCGTCCGCGTCACCATACAAACAATACTAAAATGGCGTCCACATGCCGTGCTCTGATTGGCTGTCTTGGAGATTGCCAACATTGAAACGCATGACATTGGAGATTGCCGTGTTTGTATTGGAATCAACATTTTAGCAGCTTATTTCTATGGGACATTGCCGTCTTTGCAGTGCAAAGGTGTCTTCATCAATATTCTAAATCACAGATAAAAAATCGTGCATTCACAGTTCGATTTTGACAAATTGTGAAGATTGCCAGGTTTGATTTTAGATGACTCACTGTTGTTAAGTCAATTTGTCTATGTCTCTTAAGTAAATCTTCCGCCAATACAGTACGGAACTGACGATGTGATATTTTCCGGTGAAAACTGGAAAATATCACAAAACCGTTAAAAATTGCTGCATTATACAATCGGCGGAAGAGTTTTTTGTACCATATTTTGTTCCTCACACGTTCCATAGGTTGAGCTGACAGGAATTGGTCTTTCCTATCAACTCCTCCCATGCTCCTGTTATAGTCGAGTACTAGGCTTGGTTTGTACGTCAGTCTGTTGTACTTGTCTTGTGTTCCGATTTGGAGATTATGGTATGTGGAGATCATACTAACTAAGTTAGCATCTCGCCATACCAGAATTGCCAAATCGGAACAGTACGTGGCCACTACTTCACCTTGTCGAAGTTCTGTCTTTGTCAAAGTCTTGATTGAGTCAGGTACAAATTCTCTGTTAAGTCTTAGTGTCCCATAACAGTCAGTCTTTTGTTTTTTCAAGCTACGCAATAATAATGGACTATTATAAAAATTGACCATTATTACAGTATGCCCACGGTGAAGCAGTGGCTCGATCAAGTCATAAACAATTTTGGCGGTAGCGTTCGTGGGACGGTCTCCACTATCTTCAGTCAAAAATGTATTAGTCGGTCCGTCATTATCGGGTCTGTCATTTGTCTCGTCATCAGTAAATCTCGTCGCCTCGTCCCCGACTGGTCTGTCATTTGTTTGTGAATTTTGTATGTCACTGTTGTCAGTAGTCGAGGTTGCTTTATCTTTTCCAGCATATACAAAAAACTTCCAGAGATAGCCATTGGAAGATTCGCACAATTCATAGGTTTTGACTCCGACTTGTGCGGCCTTCGACGAAATCTTTTGTGCAAAATTTAACCTCCCGTGCCACTTTAAAAGAGATTCGTCAATGGCTATCTCTTGTGAAGGCATGTATAAGCTGGAAAATTTTGCATTAAAATAGTCAACCACAGGACGTATTTTACTAAGTCTAGTCGTGTCCTGGCAAGTCCGATTGTCGACGAAATGGAGAAAGGTTTTTAGCAACAAAAACCGGTTATACGACATGATTTTGGAAAAATATGGCATAGTGCCAAAACCATTGTACGTAAAGTAGGCTTCTTCCTCTGGTAAGGGATAGAGACCCTTCGAGCCGGATCATATGTTGAGTATCAAGCTCCAGGTGTGCTGCTGGTGGTCTTGAATAAAAACTACTTGATTCCGATATGACAAGTACTGTATTTCATTTGCTGATTACAATTAAAATAGGAGACGACCGATATGTGTGCGCACGCTCAAGGTGTCGACGAGCGAGTGGAAGGTGGGGGAAGCTCGCGATCGTGGTGGTGTTTTTGGCCCGATGTGACGTCAGGAACAAGTCTTATTATGATGCCGAGAAAACCATCGCTTACCGTATTCAATAACTACGGGGCAGCATTCTGTAACAAACAAGATAATAATATATTACGAGTATGATGTCGTGTACATTAAATAACAAATGAAAGAAGTCAGGCTCAAATAACTCCTGCTAGGGTTGCGGGAAAGTCCGAAAGGGATACCGGGACCTTGGCAACAGGCAAATGAAGGAACACGGGTGGGTTTTAATCAGTAAAAGTCTGACACGCCCTTCCGCTCCGCCCAGAGCGGGAGAAGTCATTGGATGATTTCCTACAGTCAAAAAAAAAAAAAAAGGCTCATATAACTATCTTACTCAAAGAACGGGAAGTGGAGGCTTCAGCTCTACCTGGTTCTGTAGAAAGGAGTTCTGTAACAAGTTATGATTTTAGCTATATTGAACAGCAAAGTAATTACAAACGGAGTGTCTGACATAATTAACTTACCGGAAAAACGAGCCCCTCCGTAAGTCGAAGCTTCAACGTCGGCTGTTTCCGCGGAGTAAATATTAAAAAAAAAAGACCATTTTATGATGTAATCTACATAAAACAACAAAGGACTAATCACCTATTTGGAATAACCGTCTTACTGGAAGAATGGGGCACTCCGGACGTCGAAGCCTCAACTTCAATTGCATCTGTGGGGTTGAATTCGGTAACAAATAAGTTATGATTATGATATAATATAAATTAAACAGCAAAATATTAATTGATTATAACCATCTTACCAACACATCCTTTGGATGACTGATCAACCATGATACATGGCTGACGTTCTGGAGATAGCCTTCTGAAAATTAAATAAGTTATTGATCATTACTTATCTTACAAAAAGTTGGAAAGAAAAATTATGGCAAGGTGAATTGTTAAGATGTCCGTGATGGGAAGAAACAAAAAAAATACGTGAAGGCAAAATTTACTTTGTTTGTCGTTTGCGCGGTGGAGCGTCAGGCATAAGCATTCGCTCCAGATGAGCCTCACGCTTCCGGGCGACAAGTTCCTGACGAGCACTTGTCGGCAGAGTGGCGATTCGAGGTTGGGTAATTTGCCTCTCTACCCTAATTTGGTAGAGTGTCTTCCAAAGTGGCGCTGAAAAAAAATATACAGTTGTAAAACATTGAAGATTTTTTTTTAATCAACTGGCATGTTAAACGTAGTTTAGGAAAAACACGTACGTTTGGTCAGCTCTCCCTCGCCCACGCCCTCGACCTCGCCCTCTCCCACGTCCTCCTCCTCGTCCTCTGCCTACTCCTACGTCTTGATTACTTGTAGTTCTAAAATAAATTATAGTAAAAATAAATTTACTTTTACCAGTCCACATTCAATAAATAATATATTATTATTAATATTGCATTCTTACGGTTGGCCTGACGGGGCTTCATTCAGACGTCGGCCATCACGAGGGTTTTGACTCTCAGACCCAGAACGTAATCGTAATTTAGATTCCGCTCTTTGTTTTTATGAGAGCAGACGAAAGATGAAACATTTTGCAGAAAAACACAAGCACAGCCACCACAACAATGAAAAGTAATTTTATATTTAATTTTGACCAACAACCTATAAATTAACAGCCGTAATTATTTATGTTAAAAAGGTGCAATGCCAAATAAAATAATAAAGCAGCAACGAAAAATCATATTACAGACACTCATGATTCCTCGTTAGTACAGACCCTTATTTTGGTTCATATCGTAAACGTTACGGGCGGCCATGGTCGCCCATACCTAAATCCTGGGAAAGAAAATATAAAAACGTGAAATCCTAATTATTTTCGTCATATTATTTTCCCTAAAGTCTACTTAAATATGAATAATGACCTGTTTTTCTAATTACAAGAAGTATTTCATTAAAATATGTATAATATCATACAAAAACTTGACGAAAAACCGGCACACTAGGGCGAAATTTTGGTCTGTCGACTTTAACACATGTAAAAACTTCCTATTAGACTGTGGATGCTTAAAATTGGTAGATAATCTGAAAGAATAAACTTTCAGGATTTTTTTAAATATACAGGGTGATTGGAAGATGGGTGCAAAGCTTTAAGGCGAAGATAGTACAGACAATTTAGAACCATTTAAGCCATGGTTGTCTTAGACGAAGTCTTACCAAATATTTGTAACCAAATTTTTAAGTTTTTTTTCGGAAATTCTCAAAATTTAATGTAAACTGCATAATTATGGCCAAATTGAATGATAAATGAATTCATTTTTTAATTAAAGTAATGTGTAAGCAATCAAGCAAAACATGTTTTAGGCTTCTGTGTCATTAGACATTTTTTTTACAGACATTTAAAGCTCAGAAAAAATAAAAAATTTGTACAATACGTCTTTTAAACCTTATTAAAAAAAAAACGGAGTCTGCTGTTTTTGTTCAAACCTTCTTGAAGACATGCTTGATAATCGCTCTTTCTTTTGAGGTATCATTTATGCGGATATCTTACAAATTATTGAAATTAGGGCCTACAAACCAATTTGAGGGAGAATTTTTTTATTTTAGGCAGACTAATTAAAACAACATTTGAATTAAAATTATTTATTTTTCATGTTCAAAATGACGGCCGTGATTCCTAATACAAGCACGGCCCCGTCTTCTAACTTCTGTAGTCGTTATTTTCAACATCATCTCCTGCTTCATTGTCTGAAAAATTTATGAAAAATTGTCTAAAATTTAAAAAATCATAAATAAACTCGTTCGTCCACTCCATTTTTCACAGTAGCCGAACAAGAAAGCTCTACTGTACGCGTTCACGGCTTTCAGCGAAATAATGATGCTTAACGAATACATTTTTAATTTAGTTGACGTTATCTGTCAGGCTATAGAGTGAAACTGCCCACAGATGTAGCCCTCATTTAACAGTAATAAAAGCTTTTTACAAAAAAAACCACCGTCTTCTAAAAAAACACTAAAAACTTAAAAATAACTAATTTTTCTTTTTTTGCCTGTAAAGTAACCTCCTCCTTTTTGAAGAAGTCGGTTTAAAAATTGAGATTTAAGCCGCGTGAAGCGAGTGGAATACATGTATGCCAGCGGGGCTTTTGATTAATTTGACAATATTACTGTATGGAAATATAAAATATCGCTAACTAGTGAACTAAAATAACTAACTCATCCCCTTCCCCCTCCAGACGCCTCACGTAATTAATGAACGTAATAATCAATCCTTCAGTCGGTCTCGGCAGACGTCTCACCGAGGAGCGAGCTAGACACCAAAGTCACCGACCGAACGGCTCTTTCGTCTCGCTTCGGAATACTTCGGATCGCATCGGACGAGCGAATCCAACAATAGGCTCGTCTCTGGCTGGGCACGCCACAATAGCGGCGATAAGTCCCCTCTTTGAGGAGTGGCTAGAGAGGCGCCACGGCGTCCTCAACTTCCGCCTGACACAGGTCCTCACCGGACATGGCAGCTTCGGGAGGTTCCTGTGTAGGATTAGGCGGGAGGAAACGCCCGGGTGTCACCACTGTGCGGATCGCCCGGAGGACACGGTGGAGCATACGGTTGAGGTATGCCCTGCTTGGGCGGAGCACCGCCGTGTCCTCGCGGAGGCGATTGGCGGCAATGACCTCTCGCGTCCGGCCCTGGTTCAGGCCATGGTACGGAGCGAGAGGGCATGGGAAGCCGTCACCTCCTTCTGCGAAGCAGTAATGCTCGCGAAGGAGGAGGCGGAACGCGTGAGGGAAAGGCAAAGTTTGCGCCCTCAGGCCCCTAACCGCCGCCGTTGGAGACGCGCTGGGCGTCGGGAATCCTAGGCAGATTCCCGGCCACCATAGGCGCGGGCTTGCGGACGGCGAGCAACGGGCAGCTCGCCGTCCGATAAGGACCAGGCCCGGGTCGATGGCGCGTCGTGTTCCACGCGCGCCTCAAAGAGATGTCAGCACAGTTGGCGGGGTCCGCTAGGACCGATGCCTGCCAGGGTTGCGGGAAAGTCCGAAAGGGATACCGGGACCTTGGCAACAGGCAAATGAAGGAACACGGGTGGGTTTTAGTCAGTAAAAGTCTGACACGCCCTTCCGCTCCGCCCAGAGCGGGAGAAGTCATTGGATGATTTCCCACCCTCAAAAAAAAAAAAAAAAGGCTCGTCTCCGGCACAGATCTGATGATGGAGACGGAAGACAGTTGCGAGAGCTCCTCAGCAGTTTCCAGCTGTTACATCGTGTTTGAGCTTTAACAATTAGGTAGGTTGTAGATTTGAGCCACATTAATGAGCTTATAGTTTGAAAACAAAGGCGTCGGTTTGTTTTAATGAGCTTATGGTTTGAAAACAAAGGCGTCGCACATTGGAACGAATGTATGGGAGAGGTTGGACGTAGACATCTCCGAAAAAAAATTGTTAAATTATGCCAAACGAATGATGCCATCTTATTCGATTACCTAATGCCTTCATAACTTGTGCTGATAAATTTCTTCATAACTCCCATATTTCGGAAGTAATTTGAGAAAATGTGATATTTTACTATGAAAATGAGTGTATCGAGCTCTCTCCCTCCTGATTCCGGCGTTGTTTCAAGTAGCGGTCTCTAATATCATAATGCTAATACTAAGAGTTATATTTAATACTAAGACACATGGTGCGCCAAATGTGCACTTTCTGAGATAAAAGGAAATGAAAATTTAAAAAAATTTAAATAGTTTTTCCTCATTTGTATTTATTTTTGTAGAAATAATACCACGGATAGAATATATTAAAACAGTATATTGTAGCCAAAAATAATAAATTGCACTATAACATGTGAACGCGGAAAATGGCAGAGAGGAAGAAGAGTGGCGCACCAAGCGTACGAAAAAGGAATCAACGTAACTTTTTCATAAAGGAGGCTAGATAGGTAGTGTTTGTGTTTACATAGTTCCAACATCCTCTCTCAAACATAATCCCATCTTGGTCGAACAGTACGCTAGCTTTGAGTGCGACGTTGCTTTGGTTAGGGCATCTGCAACCATCATATTCGTTTGCACGTAACGAACATCAATAGCCCCTCCAAACACTCTATCGCGTACGAAATGATGCCTCACATCTATATGCTTGGTTCTAGAATGATAGCCTTCTGTACCTGAAAGTTTGATAGAACTTTGATTATCGCTATAGATTACCATAGCTTCATTTTTAATTGCGGCCAAAAACTTTCTTGGAATTGCTTTAGCCACAAAGCTTCTTGCACACATGAAGACAAAGACATGTACTCTGCTTCAGTGGTTGACAGAGCAATGGTAGGCTGACGCCTAGAGTTCCAGCTTATTGTTCCTCCCTGAAACAAAAAGGTGTAACCAGTGCAGGAGCGCCGATCATCTTCGGAGCTTGCCCAGTCTGCGTCACAGTAACCATGAGCCATATTCTCTGCAATATTTTGCTTAAAACTCAGCCTGTACTCCTGAGTACCTTTCAAGTAGCGCATTACGCGTTTCAGTGCAATCCAGTGTTTCATTTCGGGCTTGTTATTATATTTGCTTAACATGTTAATAACAAAACTAATGTCAGGTCGGGTAACCTGTGAAATATACAATAAACACCCAATTATCTCTTGATAAGGAATATCTTGTAAGGTTTTAGTTTCTTGAGTATTTCCTTGCAATTTCGTGTTCATGTCTATTGGAGTTTTAACAATTTTGCAATCAGACATTCCATATTTATGTAACACTTCCTGTATATATTTTCTTTGGTCCAGATATATAACACCCTTTTTCCTGTCTCTTTCTACATGTATTCCAATACAATAAACCAAATCTCCAAGATCCTTCATTTTAAATTGTTTCTGTAGTTCCTCCTTAATGTATTTCTTTGACTCTTGATTATTAGTAAATAATACCAGATCGTCAACATAAACAGCAAGGAAAATCATATTATTGTTGTCTAATTTATGATAAATACACGAATCTAGTTTAGACTGTAATAAACCCATTCCTTTCAATGAAGAATCAAGCTTTTTGTTCCATTGCCTACTGGCCTGTTTTAACCCGTATAAAGACTTTCTGAGTCGGCATACCGAATCTTCACCATTGTCATACATAGGTGGCTGCCTCATAAAAATCTCTTCTTCTATATCGCCTTGAAGAAAAGCAGATACGGCATCCATTTGACTTATGTCTAGATCATATTTAACAGCCAGGGCAAACAAATATCTGAGAGAAGCAAGTCTAACAACCGGTGAAAAAACTTCTGTATAGTCAATTCCTGGTTTTTGTGAACATCCTTTAATCACAAGCCGTGCCTTGTATTTGACTATTTCTCCATTTTCATTAGTCTTTGTCTTGAAAACCCATTTACATGGTATTGGTCTTTTCTTAGCAGGTAGAGTAGTAATTTCCCATGTATTATTTTCTAGTAGGGACCGATACTCCTCATCCATTGCATTTTTCCAGTGTTTACCATCAGTGCCGGACAGTGCTTCCTCTACGGTCAATGGATCTGAAATCTGCATAACACACATGAAATTATTATCCTGTATGTGTCTCTGATGAGATCTCAAAGTAATATTTCTTTCAAAAACATCATAGTCATCAGTTTCAGTTGTACTAGGATAGTATGTTTCATCATCCGTGTTCCTACTCATTACGCAACTGTCAAATGACGTTTCTGCAGTTGTAGGTGATGAACTGACATTTTCTGTCATATTATGTGAAGTATCACTAACAGATATGACTTCCTCTCCTTCCTGTGTACAGTTCTGTGAATTTGTAATATTATTCTCTGAATTCAGAGGAATTGTAACAGACTGTGGCACTGATTCAGGTTCCTGTGTAATATTGTTTATACTCCCAGTATTCTCAATGAATATTACATCCCTGCTAATCACTATGTTCTTACTAATCGGATCAAGCAAACGATATCCTTTAGTATTGTCGCAATATCCCATAAAAATCAATTCACGTGATTTACGATCCCATTTCAAACGCTTTTGCTTCGGAACATGTACCATGGCCTTAGACCCAAAAATCTTTAAATAAGAAATATTTGGTTTCTTACCAGTCCATTTTTCATATGGTGTTACCTCAGACAAAACTCGTGATGGTGATCGATTGATTATATAGGCTGCAGTAGCGACTGCCTCAGCCCAGTATGTTTTCTGAAGTTTTGCTTCAAACAACATGCATTTTGCACGTTCCACCAAGGTTCGGTTCATCCGTTCCGCTAGACCATTCTGCTCAGGGGTGTACGGAGAACTTGTCTGGTGTTTGATGCCAGAAACAGCTAGAAAATCAGATAAATCTTTATTACAAAATTCTTTACCGTTATCGCTTCTTAGTATTTTAATTTTCTTTTCTAAGTCATTTTCGACCTCTTCTTTGTACTTTTGAAACACTGATTTAATATCCATTTTGTTCTTTAAGAAATATACATATACTTTTCATAACACACATGAAATTATTATCCTGTATGTGTCTCTGATGAGATCTCAAAGTAATATTTCTTTCAAAAACATCATAGTCATCAGTTTCAGTTGTACTAGGATAGTATGTTTCATCATCCGTGTTCCTACTCATTACGCAACTGTCAAATGACGTTTCTGCAGTTGTAGGTGATGAACTGACATTTTCTGTAACTTGTCTGGTGTTTGATGCCAGAAACAGCTAGAAAATCAGATAAATCTTTATTACAAAATTCTTTACCGTTATCGCTTCTTAGTATTTTAATTTTCTTTTCTAAGTCATTTTCGACCTCTTCTTTGTACTTTTGAAACACTGATTTAATATCCATTTTGTTCTTTAAGAAATATACATATACTTTGCGAGAATAGTCATCTGTGAAAGTTATGAAATACTTCCCACCACCTGCTGAAGGGGTTTCAAATGCAAAGTCAGCTAAGGACGTATGGACAAACCTTAAAAATGCTTTCGAAGACTCTGGGTTATCCAGAAAAGTCGGCTTATTGCGGGATTTAATCAACACATCACTAGATAATTGCCCCAGTGTTGAAGAATATGTGAATAAAATTATGAGCACAGTTTAAATTATGTGCTGAGGGTATAACTATCACTAATAAGCAAGTTGATACCGTTTGTATACCTTGTTGTGAAGCTAAGCAAACACGATTACCGTTTCCACATTCCGGTTCAAGGGCGAATGCATTACTGGAGATAGTACATACAGATCTGTGTGGTTTATAAATTACGAAATATCGGCTTCGAAGTTGGAGATGAATGGTTGGGAACACTCATGCTGGCGGGTTTACCGGATAATTATAAACCAATGATCATGGGTCTGGAAAGTTCCAACATAAAAATTTCATCAGACTTCATCAAGACAAAATTTCACCGGTTGTTAGACTTGCTTCTCTCAGATATTTGTTTGCCCTGGCTGTTAAATATGATCTAGACATAAGTCAAATGGATGCCGTATCTGCTTTTCTTCAAGGCGATATAGAAGAAGAGATTTTTATGAGGCAGCCACTGCATAACACACATGAAATTATTATCCTGTATGTGTCTCTGATGAGATCTCAAAGTAATATTTCTTTCAAAAACATAGTCATCAGTTTCAGTTGTACTAGGATAGTATGTTTCATCATCCGTGTTCCTACTCATTACGCAACTTACATGGGAAATTACTACTCTACCTGCTAAGAAAAGACCAATACCATGTAAATGGGTTTTCAAGACAAAGACTAATGAAAATGAGTCATCTGTGAAAGTTATGAAATACTTCCCACCACCTGCTGAAGGGGTTTCCATCGGACCACACAGATCTGTATGTACTATCTCCAGTAATGCATTCGCCCTTGAACCGGAATGTGGAAACGGTAATCGTGTTTGCTTAGCTTCACAACAATTGTATACCTTGTTGTGAAGCTAAGCAAACACGATTATCGTTTCCACATTCCGGTTCAAGGGCGAATGCATTACTGGAGATAGTACATACAGATCTGTGTGGTCCGATGGAAACCCCTTCAGCAGGTGGTGGGAAGTATTTCATAACTTTCACAGATGACTATTCTCGCAAAGTATATGTATATTTCTTAAAGAACAAAATGGATATTAAATCAGTGTTTCAAAAGTACAAAGAAGAGGTCGAAAATGACTTAGAAAAGAAAATTAAAATACTAAGAAGCGATAACGGTAAAGAATTTTGTAATAAAGATATGTCAGTTCATCACCTACAACTGCAGAAACGTCATTTGACAGTTGCGTAATGAGTAGGAACACGGATGATGAAACATACTATCCTAGTACAACTGAAACTGATGACTATGATGTTTTTGAAAGAAATATTACTTTGAGATCTCATCAGAGACACATACAGGATAATAATTTCATGTGTGCTTAGCTTCACAACAAGGTATACAAACGGTATCAACTTGCTTATTAGTGATAGTTATACCCTCAGCACATAATTCTAACCTCTTTACATCAGCCAAATTCAAATGACCCAATCTTTTATGCCATGTAATAATATCTGCCTTACTCTCACATGGTACACATACAGAAAATGCATTGCCATTATCAATATTGAGTTTATACATATTATTGGTTAGTGTGGCTGTTGCAATCAGAGTCTTATTGGACTAAAGTCCCGATACCGAATCTTCACCATTGTCATACATAGGTGGCTGCCTCATAAAAATCTCTTCTTCTATATCGCCTTGAAGAAAAGCAGATACGGCATCCATTTGACTTATGTCTAGATCATATTTAACAGCCAGGGCAAACAAATATCTGAGAGAAGCAAGTCTAACAACCGGTGAAAAAACTTCTGTATAGTCAATTCCTGGTTTTTGTGAACATCCTTTAATCACAAGCCGTGCCTTGTATTTGACTATTTCTCCATTTTCATTAGTCTTTGTCTTGAAAACCCATTTACATGGTATTGGTCTTTTCTTAGCAGGTAGAGTAGTAATTTCCCATGTATTATTTTCTAGTAGGGACCGATACTCCTCATCCATTGCATTTTTCCAGTGTTTACCATCAGTGCCGGACAGTGCTTCCTCTACGGTCAATGGATAAACCCATTCCTTTCAATGAAGAATCAAGCTTTTTGTTCCATTGCCTACTGGCCTGTTTTAACCCGTATAAAGACTTTCTGAGTCGGCATACCGAATCTTCACCATTGTCATACATAGGTGGCTGCCTCATAAAAATCTCTTAGCCACAAAGCTTCTTGCACACATGAAGACAAAGACATGTACTCTGCTTCAGTGGTTGACAGAGCAATGGTAGGCTGACGCCTAGAGTTCCAGCTTATTGTTCCTCCTAATCGTGTTTGCTTAGCTTCACAACAAGGTATACAAACGGTATCAACTTGCTTATTAGTGATAGTTATACCCTCAGCACATAATTCTAACCTCTTTACATCAGCCAAATTCAAATGACCCAATCTTTTATGCCATGTAATAATATCTGCCTTACTCTCACATGGTACACATACAGAAAATGCATTGACATTATCAATATTGAGTTTATACATATTATTGGTTAGTGTGGCTGTTGCAATCAGAGTCTTATTGGACTTATATTTAAACTTCCACGTGGTATAATTATCTCGGCCCGATAATTTTTCCATTTGAAGATTAGACAGCGCCATTTTTTTTCACTTTTGACCCGAATTACTTTACTACAAATATATTTAAATCAGATCTATTTAGGTATTATACATGGGACGGCCCATAACCTGTAGAAATAATACCACGGATAGAATATATTAAAACAGTATATTGTAGCCAAAAATAATAAATTGGACTATAACATGTGAACGCGGAAAATGGCAGAGAGGAAGAAGAGTGGCGCACCAAGCGTACGAAAAAGGAATCAACGTAACTTTTTCATAAAGGAGGCTAGATAGGTAGTGTTTGTGTTTACATAGTTCCAACAATTTTAAACAGACAGACGTGTAGAGGTCATATATATTTTTTAATTTAAAGTTTAAAATTTCCGCAAAAAAATCATAACAAAAATACTTCTTCAGCTATTGGAATGGAGTAAACTTAATTTAAATTAATTTGAAAACGTCAAGGTGTTGATGCTTATACCATATAAAACGGACCTTTAATTAAGAAGATAAATGTCGCTTAATACGAATTGCCTTAAGCCACTATTTTTCAGGGAACGGAAAAAAGATTAGATTTTAGTTTAATTAGATTTAAGTGACTTCATAACTACAATTGGCTACAGGAAAAAAATACTAAGCGACTCTGCAGTATATTTTCAGAATAAGCCAAACAGCATGAAGTGACGCAGCCCAAAATTAACTGTAGCAAGCTATTTATCTCACCTGCCAATTGAGATTAAATTGACTGACTGGCTAATTCACATAAGTAACATAATAGTATTGAAAATGTGACGTTGGATGTAACATTTTAAGCGTCTAAATCAGTCAATGGCTGTTGAAACAACCTTAATATACCGCTATCACCGAAAATTTCAGGTGCTGATATTATGAAGATAATATATTGAAGATAATAGCTATAGAATAAATATTTTTATGAATTACACCACACACATTACACACTGTGGTGTATAATATGTGTGGTGTAATTTACCTTAGTATAATAATCATGTAAAATCAGTCTCAATGTAGGAACATCAACTATAATTATAATTAACTTTTAGTACAAAAAAAACTTAAAATAACTTATAATTAACTTTTAGTACAAAAAAAAAACTTCTAGCAATTATATAAAATACAATCAATGCTTGATAATAAAATGCAATAAAAAATAACGAAAAAGTATTAAGTTATCATTTTCTTCGACTGTATCCTCTACATCAGTATCGAGTAGAACGTCTTTCGAATTGCAGTATTGCAGATTTAAATATTCTTTATGAAATATCTTGGGTACAACCCCTGTGTCACATAATTTCTTTAGATCCATGTGGCTTTGTATGAGGCCTAGTAGCAGCCAAGGCTGGGAAAGCCTGTTGGTGCTGTAGCATGTTCCAGGGGCTAGGCCGCTGGGGGCTAAGCCTCTGGGGGAGTTGAGAGGAGGGTATCGGAGGGGGGAATTCCCTAAACTGACGATTGTCAGCACGCTTTGTGAGCTTGGGAGAACTCGATTTGGGGGCTTTGGAACATCCGCGGTAATTCGCTGGATGTCCCTCTTGACCGCATAGTACGCAACTGGGAGGACTAAGGCATAAGCTTCGGTCTTTTGGTCTGGTGCACTCAGCAGTGCCATGCTCGCCCAGGCACTTTACGCACCTCGGTTTCGCATGACAATGCTTCTGCGAATGTCCATATAACTGGCAGCGATGACACTGCCCTATGTTGCCATTCTTACGGGGTTTCTCTATTAGAAATCCCGTGAGATTGCACAGATTTTTGATATTGAAAATGTGGTGATGCCCCTCTACTGGCGAGCAGACGACAAGTACCATGTCGAATGCTTCGCCACCGCGCGAGCGGTGCATACGGTGGACTTCGTCCACTGGGATATTTTGCGACTGAAGGTCGGCTTTTATGTCGTCGGATGATATTTCCTTAGGGATGCGTTTGACCACAACCCTAATCTGTCTGTCCTCTGGGAGCGCGAAGGTGTGAAATGACACACCTCTAGCTCTCAGTAGCCTTGTCAAGTCGCGATAATCGTTCGCGGTCGGGACTATTACTTTAATACCCTGAAGGGTGGATCGGGCGTTGGTGAAAGAGATCTTTTGCTCTACACACCATTTCGATACGTCAGTCCACTTAGCCTTGTCCTGAATGAACACGGGGGGAGGGGGCTGAACTTTTTTGATGACTACGCGCGGGACAGCGGGCGCAACTTGTGCGCTTGTGCGCCGGGCGCGGCGGGGGTGGTGGAGGGGGAAGTTATCGCGGCAGCTGCGGTAGCGCTGCTTGGCGCTGCGCCGGCTACTTGCGAGACGGAGGTAGGGGTGGGGGAAATGACGTCAACCGCGACTACTTTTGACGCTTGACTAGAGGTCTGTTTCTTCTTCTTCTTATTCCCTTTTCCGATGACAGGGGTGAACCCATCGTCGTCAGACTGGGAAGGAGAGGAGGAAGGAGAGACATTCTCTTCGTCAGAGGCATGCGCGAACTGAGTTATAGCTCTCTTAGAGGAAGAGGCAGCGGGCTCGGAGGTATCCATAGCCTCTGTCGCGGGGCTAGAGGGTGGGCTGAAGGCCGGGCTGGGAGATCGGATAGAAGGAGGGTATTCTATCTGAAGTAACGGGCGGGATTGGGAGGACAGTACGTCCGTAAAAGCGGCTAATTCGTCCGCACTGGGTTCTAGAAGGGGCAAAAGGAGGTCTACCTCCTTACCTATAAGTGCCATCTGTTTATCAGATGGCTTGGCTAAGAGCCTGAGGACGATTGAAAAAAGTTTCCTTGAAACAGGATCCATTTTTCAATCGATTAAAAAACTAAACTAAATGAAATCTAATGAGAGGGAATTCTAATTTCCTAACATAACATAAATCCTACTCGCTAACTCCCCGGGAGGTTGGCCCGGGGATGTGTAAAACCCTCCCTGTCGGGTATAGACAGGGAGGTTGTGTACTTAGAGTGAGCCCTAAGCTTGCTTTTGCCCGTTGCCTATCTTATTTGTGCAACGGGGTCCTAACAGGTCTAGTGTGTCGGGGTAGACACACCCAACCACACCAGGTGTGTAGCTGTGAAAGGAAAACTGTCACCAATGCCGACTAGGAGATCCCCCAAGGCCGAACACTGGGACCCGTCCAACTTTCTGCCTCACCCTGAAGGGGATCGGCGGGTGCGTCTGGGTCAACACCCCCTCGGTTTCGTTAGCACCGTTAGGTATCCACCAGGGACCACGAAACTGTGGTTTTAATCCTTAAAGGATCAAAATACACGACGAACGTTTTGACAACAACCTCTGTTATAAGAATACCTTATTAGCTGTGCCTTGAAAAAGGCACTCAGCTAATAGATCGAAGTTAGTCACAATGACTAAGAAGCACTCGGGAATACTAGATTCCTGAATATCTGTAACGCACGAAAACACACACAGGGCAACACGACCGACCGTTACCGCTGGCGCGCATCGAATCCTGCTTGAACCGATTCGGATATCGCCACGCCCCCCGTGGCGTGCGGGATCGGGGCTTCGCCCCCTGCCCGCGGAGGCTGTACGGTGGCCCGCCACTGCGGGCCCCTCAATCTGTTCGCCTTTGCGGCTAATAGCATCTGTCGGACGCGTTATAAAAATAACGCGTCCGTGTGCTTGGTTGCTATGTGTTTTTCTGTAGGCGCGCCACGACGCTATATCCATAGCGCCGCTTTCTTCACGACATCTCGGCGGTCTGTCACCGCCAGGTGAGACCCCTAGTTGCCTAGGGGAGGCCCAGCGGGTGACGACCAGCGACAGAGATGCCGACTCGACGCTCCTACAGAGTAAAAATGTAGTTCCCCCTCGCCCCGGTCACAGATCTAGCCGTTTGCGGATTGAGGGAGAAACTGTAATGTATGTATGAGCGGCTTGTATTGTAGTGTACCGCCGCTCAATGGTTATGTGCGTCGCGGCCCGCGTCGCGCCCGCACATGATGTGTTACAGTGTCTGTGGAGTGATGGTTGTCTGTGGTTTGTTGCGTGATATGCCTATATTAACCTAGAACACACCACGCAACAGATGTATGAGTACATCTGTGGAGTCTTATTGTTTACGAGTAAGCCGCGTGTTACCTGGGTGCAGCTTACTCGAGGCGTCAGTCCGGTGGTTGAGGGTCAATGTCCGCAGCCAGGTCGCAGGGTAGGCGTTTCGCGTCAGGGGGGCGCGCATGCAATGGCGCGATCTGCCTGACATGGGGCCAGGCAGACGCATCGGCACGCGCGAACATCCCCTTCGCTAGGCGCCGCACAAACTCATCCAGGCTCTCGATCCCGAGGTCCCGGTGGATTACATCATTCCTCACGAAGCGAGGGGCGTCTATAATAGTCCGCAGCGTAAGATTCTGCTGCGTGCGGAGCTGCTTGCGGTGTCCCTCGCTCGTGAGGGCGAACCACGCCGGGGCGGCGTACGTCAAGATTGGGCGCACGTACAACTTGTACACGCCCAGCTTGACGCGCGCCGGGATGCGGGATGAGAGCAGAGGTTTGAGCAGGTAGCGGGCCACCCTACCCTGCGCGACTACATTGCGGACATGTTGCCCCATCGTGAGCCGACGATCGATGGTGACACCCAGGTATTTTACCCGGGGCGACCACTCGATGTCGGCTCCGTGTAGTTTCAGAGGCGGTGGGAGGGGCGCAAATCCAGTGATGAGCGCCTGCGTCTTACCCACGTTCACCGAGAGTCGCCACTTCGACAGCCACTCAGGAAGCAGATCGAGGGCGCGCTGCATCTTGACGGCCGCGTACTTCGCATTAAGCGATGTAGTGATGTACGCGGCGTCGTCAGCGTACAGCGCGAGCATCGTGTCTGGAGTGGCCGGAATGTCGTCGGTGTAACGCGAGTAACACGCCGGTGACACGCAGCTGCCTTGCGGCACGCCTGCGCGCACGGGGCGGGCGCTGGATAGCGCCCCGTCGACCACCACTCTGAATGACCTATTGGAGAGGAAGCTAGACACCACTTTGACAACGCGGCGGGGCGCGTCCGTGGTGGCCATCTTAAATACTAAGCCTTCGTGCCACACACGGTCGAAGGCCTTCTCCATGTCGAGGAATACTGCTACCGCGTATTCCTTCTTATATCCTGCGGTTGTGAGGTGGTGCAGTACCCTCGACAACTGAAGCGTCATACTGTGCTCCGACCGGAACCCGAATTGCTCCGGACGTGGCTCAATATGAGGTAGGAGGTGTCGCAGCAGGAGTGCTTCGAACACCTTGGAGACAGTGGGTAGCAGAGTGATAGGCCGATAGCTCTCCGGCCTCAAAACATTCTTTCCCGCCTTGGGCAGCATTATGACGCGCCCTTCCTTCCACGAGGCGGGGAAGGCCCCGGTGCGCAGTATCGCCGTAAACAGGCGCGCCAGTGCCGCTACTGCACGGAACGGCAGATGGCGCAGCGCTGTATTCGTGATACCGTCAGCACCTGGGGCCTTCCTGCTTGAACTGGCTGGGGGTCGAGCTTTTAAAGGCGCCGAGGGACTCGGCGGCGCATGCGGCGGGGCGGAGAGGACGCGTACGGTGATTCAGCCCGCGCAGGAGTCGTACCGATGTGGCGCTGTTGTTGTGGTGTTACAGTAATATAAAAAATACAGGACTGTGCATATGGAAAATTAAAAGCCAATTGTGCAGTAAAAAAAAAATTCCAATTTTCGACATGTCTTTCTGTACGTAGGGACCGTCGAAATGATTGCGTGAAAAAGGAAGTCAGAATTAAAAACACGATGAAACTACTAGAGAATTAGTTATGTTCCGTGGCTGTCCGGGCTTACCTTCGGTTTTTTTTTGCACTAGCAACTATTACAGTTTACGATTGTATTTTAAATTATTTTCCATGTTTGCCCGAATTAAAATAAATATCAATTTAAAATAAATCGTTCTTATTATTAAATACTTATTATTTATTTTTTACACAGGTACGGCCTCCGATGCCTTATTTAGGACAAGACGTGAGTTGTTTATGATAATGAAGAACTCTGGACATACGAAACTTCAAGATCAAATAGACTCGCTTCAAAAGGAAATTGTTAAAAGGACGGGATGTGTCGGTGACTTTCGGACAGCTATTTCGCAAACAATAAATCGTTTTAAATCAGACTATAAGTCACGATGGGAAGCAGCGCACCGCATGGAAAGTAGATTTTGCGACAAAAATAACACGTGGCTAGACTCATCACTTGCCTTTCCTACACGTAAAATAAAACGAAGCATTCCCGGTCGTCCAGCAATACTTTTTGAGGAGAGCACCGAGAGGATGAAGCGACAAAGGACTCAAGATTTGAGAAAATCTATGCCTCTACTTTTTTTTTTTTTTTTTTGAGGGTGGGTAATCATCCAATGACTTCTCCCGCTCTGGGCGGAGCGGAAGGGCGTGTCAGACTTTTACTGACTAAAACCCACCCGTGTTCCTTCATTTGCCTGTTGCCAAGGTCCCGGTATCCCTTTCGGACTTTCCCGCAACCCTGGCAGGCATCGGTCCTATTGGACCCCGTCAATTTTGCTGACATCTCTTTGAGGCGCGCGTGGAACACGACGCGCCATCGACCCGGGCCTGGTCCTTATCGGACGGCGAGCTGCCCGTTGCTCGCCGTCCGCAAGCCCGCGCTTATGGTGGCCGGGAATCCGCCTGGGATTCCCGACGCCCAGGGCGTCTCCAACGGCGGCGGTTAGGGGCGTGAGGGCGCAAACTTTGCCTTTCCCTCACGCGTTCCGCCTCCTCCTTCGCGAGCATTACTGCTTCGCAGAAGGAGGTGACGGCTTCCCATGCCCTCTCGCTCCGTACCATGGCCTGAACCAGGGCCGGACGCGAGAGGTCACTGCCGCCAATCGCCTCCGCGAGGACACGGCGGTGCTCCGCCCAAGCAGGGCACACCTCAACCGTATGCTCCACCGTGTCCTCCGGGCGATCCACACAGTGGTGACACCCGGGCGTTTCCTCCCGCCTAATCCTACACAGGTACCTCCCGAAGCTGCCATGTCCGGTGAGGACTATGCCTCTACCTGAGCTCGTTTATGCCACACAAATGAAATTGAAAGCTTCGGGACAGGGCGCGGCTTCCAAAATAATCAAAGATATTTTATCTGATCCATTAAAACCTACTGAATATTCTAAAGCCTATCAACAGTCACTTGAGACAGTTACGATGATGTCAGGAGAGGATGCTGTAGCACTCTTAGTGGAAGCGAATTTATCTCGTCATCAATACAATATATTGAGATCAAAATCTCCAAAAATCCACCCGTCTTATAAAATCGTACAGGCTGCAAAAAAACAATGTTACCCGGAGCCTAATCAAATCAGTGTTAGCGAAACTTCTGTACACGTGGATTTACAGATAATGCTTGACCTTACCACTAAACGTTTGGCTTTGGTACAGAGAGAAGTGTTGCATACCCTGAATAGTGAAGAGTTAGAAAATATGTGTTTATTTTCAAAATGGGGATTTGATGGCAGTAGCGGCCATAGCTCTTATAAACAAGCTTTTTATGGTTCTGAAGCCAGTGATGCAGCTGTTTTTATAACATGTTATGTACCCTTACGTTTGACATCTGGGTTGAAGGTTATTTGGCAAAACCCTAGACAAAGTTCGACGAGGTATTGCATACCTTTAAAAATAGAATTCGTCAAAGAAAGCGCCGCAGTTTCAGTGGAAGAAAAAAAAGGATAGACGATCAAATAAGAAATCTTGAACCCAGTATCGTACAACTAGCTGAACACAATATGAAAGTTATTCATACCTTGATTTTTGCGATGATTGATGGGAAAATCTGCAATGCGGTCACGAACACAACTTCTATACAGAAGTGCTACATATGTGGAGCTACAACCAAAGACTTCAATGATATAGCTGTCGTGTTCTTACCTGGTCATTCTTCTTTTTTAATGCAACTCGTGGTCACAAACCTGAGAACAAAGGGAATATTAATGATTCACTAATTTGCGGATCTATTGTTAGGTAACAGTTATAATACATATCCTTATTTACCTATATTTATTTATTGAAACCACTTTTTAATCCAGTCAATCCATTATTTTATTTACTCCTACGCCACTATAATTATTATACTTATTATCCTACGCCACTATATGATTGTTAATTTATACGCTATACATTTATCTGTCTAAATAATCAAGGTAATAAATAGACATTCATCATCGAACGACAACGTTTCCTAATGCAAAACTTAACTGTATAATAGATTATTTAAATTGCGGGTACTTACGTAATTTTGCTCCGTACACAAATTCACATATTAATTTAATGTATCTGCTCGACGTCCGTATGTCACCGCAGGGATCCAGCAGAATATCAGCGTCAGGTATATTCGCCTGACACATGCTGAGTTGGACTCCCATTTGGTGCAACGTTGAGACGCACACCGCACCTTGTATTACTCGTTATTTGTTAAACTTTGTTATAGACAATATTGTCATCACTGTGTCTAGTTTAGTTTTCTTTTATTGTTTCTATTTTTTTTTTTGTAATTTGGCTAGCCTTGTCTTTGTATGTTGTGCTGTCTTTTGTGTGCATCAAATAAACGTTTTATCTATCTATCTATCTATCTAGCTAAAGTGCTTTCTAGACCTATCAAAACAGAAAATTTGGAATTCGGCATTTCAGTTTTACACGAACGGATACGTTTCTTTGAATGTCTCTTGCATCTGGCATACAGACTTCCTATTAAAAAAAAACAGGCTCGGAAAAACAAGAAAAATGTAGCAGGGGTTTCAGATAAAGAAAAGGTTGAAGAAACCAAGAGAAAAATTCAGACTCAGTTCAAAGAAAGGTTGGGCTTGATAGTGGACAAGCCCAAACCAGGATTTGGAAATTCGAATGATGAGACAACAGCGAGACGCTTTTTTAAAAATGCCACTGTGTCTGCGGAAATTATAAACCTGGATTTACAATTAATACAGAAAATGCACAATATATTAATTGCCATGTCATATGGCTATGAGATTGATGTGGAAAAATTCCGCACGTATGCAACTGACACTGCCAAATACTTTGTGCAAAAGTACCCGTGGTTTGATATGCCGCCCACTGTTCACAAGTTTTTTATTCACGGGCCAGAAATAATAAAGAATGCGCTTTTGCCGATAGGCCAATTAACGGAAGAGGCCCAAGAAGCCCGGAACAAGGACTTTAAAAAATTCAGGGAACATCATTCTAGAAAAAGCAGTCGCGAGAAATCAAACGCTGATATTTTCAACCTCTTGCTGTTGTCATCAGACCCTGTGATAACAAGTAAAAGGAAACTGCCAAAAAAAAAGTTCACTTCCCCAAGAAGTTCTAAATCTTCTGATACCTCCATCAATACAGCCAAGTGAAGAATCTACGGATGATGACACTCAAATTAATTCTGAGTATGATGAGGATACTGATTGTAGCGATGAAAGTGATTAGGGTAGTTATAATTTAAGATGTAATAGACTTAAAAATATCATATTGTTTATACTTATATAATATTATGTAAATAAAGTTGATAACATACTTATACCTACCTTTTTTTGCTAAACCTATCTCGTCATATTGAAATGTCCACTCTAAAATATAATTATGAATTAACGACACATTTTAAAAATCTTGCCCCACTGTGCGCCGCTGCCGTCACTGCTAATCCCGCGGGCCCGGCCACTGCGTCCTTCGCCCCCCATTGCCATCCCGGTGCCCTCGTGGTGGGGCCATCCACGGAATTGATAAATAAGGTTGGAAAGGCCCTAGCTCCAATTTTGTATCAGGACCAGTGTCACCGCTTGTCTCCCACTATTTTAATTTCTACACATACGCACTCCTATGTTTACAAATATTTCGCACACAACCAAATCAGACACACATGAATCTCAGGGCAGATATTCGTTCGCACACTAGTACTAAGCCCTCGTAGGCATAGACACACACACACGCAAAAAAGCAATAAAAATTTTCATACACGCTAGTGCTTGATAAAGCCGATATTCTTTATCGATAAATTATCTGATGAATGTATGGGGGAAAATTAAACATGAAATAAATATTAAGAAATATTTATTT
This sequence comes from Lithophane leautieri, assembly GCA_949152455.1. Classification (NCBI taxonomy): domain Eukaryota; kingdom Metazoa; phylum Arthropoda; class Insecta; order Lepidoptera; family Noctuidae; genus Lithophane; species Lithophane leautieri. The sequence goes on along the minus strand of OX424479.1, from coordinate 2,846,978 downwards.
TACTTTTATTAATTACAAATAACCTGATTTTTTAATGATAAAATCATCTTTACTGAAATTTATAGAGCAAATAGTACTCGTCTTTGTCGGCATCCAGTTTCCTCTACCTGTCACGTCAATCCATTGTTCCCTGGCGTTAGGTTCTTTAGGAAACCTAAAATTTATAATTTATTGCGTAAGTAAAATTGGATTTTACTTATATTTTAATACTAAATACAATATAGTAAATACTTGTAGATGAGTACAATGATCTCGTATAATGTTGCCAATGAATTCAATTTCTCCTTGTAAATCTGTCATCTATAAGTATTTACTATATTGTATCATTCGTTCAATAATTATTGTAATATTTAATTGACTCATTATACATCTAACTAAAAATATACTATCATTAATTTAAATATAAAATAATTCAAAAAGAATCTTTGTCGAACGTAAATTTATATTATTTGAGAATTCTATCGATGATTTTATTTAACCACATGGTCACTCACTATCGACCGTGCATCACGGCCAATCAGGGCAAACGACGAAACGTCAATGGTTGAAGTGAAGAGGACGCGACGCATGCAGTACATTGTAAGCGGACTTAGTAATTGCGTTGATTACGCGAGTACACATCGTGCAATGTATATTTTTTTTTACTTGTTGCAATAATGTCGTTAATGTTTGGAATTTCATAGTGATCAGAATATTTTTATGTTTTTTACTAATAAAATTATAATTAAATGTTATTTTCGACTTACCGATGGAAAGATATACCCCCTCGCTCTATACTTGCGGTCTGACTTTTTGTTTTACAAGTTATAATTGCACAACACGGCATTTTAAAGCAGAGCTCTGTTCTCCGCAGTAGTCCGAAGCGCACGAAACGCGGTGAATTAATGAATCGGTCGAGTTATGATTATCGAATCATAATTGTGGCGCGCTTGCCACGCCCACATTACCATTCCAACCTTATTTATCTATTCCGTGGGGCCATCCCCGCTGTGCTGAACATTGGCGGGGTTATGACTAAAAAAAGTACCAATTTTTTGTCACAACCCCGCCAAAATAAACTCAATGAACTGTAAGCAAAATGCTGTTTTATTTAAGTAAAACTGTATGTGTTACTAATCCTGCTTATTTCATCAATTTCTCCCAACAGTGAACACATTTTATCAGCATATGATAGTGTGATAGTAAACTAAAAATATATACTTTCATAATTCTGAAGTAAGTACCTACCTATATACTTTTAATTTGAAAAGTAGGTAAGTGAACGACTGCTGCCGACGAGAATGAAGATGTGGAGTGAACGAATGAATGAAAGATGTAATAAAGTTAGGTTTAGGTACCAAATATTTATTTACTAATTTTAGCTTTTTTGCCCACACCCTTCCCTTTCGGCGTGGGGTACTGGGCTGCTGGAGTGTCGGCTTGCGGCAACTCCTGCCGAATACATGGTCTCTTGGCAATGGGAGGCCTATCCTCTTTGGACATGGTGGTGATTGGTGCAGCGCCGCCCCCGACGTCCAGGGCTGCCGGAGTCAATGCCTCCGCCGCCGGGACCCACCCACTAGGCGAATGGCTCGGCCCCAAGAGCTCATAATGTATAAAATCTGTGGCGCCACAATGAAAAATTGCTACGAGCAAATAAGCAAATGAGCAATGTCGGCAAAATATCGGTAGGCCATCAGTGTCAATACTACCGTACAGCGTAGCAAAACAATTTGAACGAGTGAATGAATGACAACAAAATAATGCTACCAATTTTTTTTTTTGTTCACCAGCAGCGGGTGCAGGCTTAGCTGCAACTCAAATCGCCACATCCTATATGGGATGTCGGCGATGCATCTGTAGGAGAAATAATCAAATCATATATCTTCTGTACTAATATGTACGTGCGCGTAGCATTTCGAGTGACCATAAGAATGTGGATAGCTTAAAACTATTGAATCATTTAACAAAAGTGGCACCAAACAAACAATAACGCTATAAGTATACCTCGTCCACTGCCTCCACCAACGACTGCAGCGCGCTCGCCGTTTCTTGGGCCTGGTGCAGCTGCGCAAGGTTTTGATAGATTGGTCAAAAATTAAAAAAAAAACATTTGAAATAATAAGTACTTGGGTCGTTTTCAAATTTGGGGCCAAAAAAGAAGCAATTTCATGATTTTAAAATAGTATTTTTTTTTCGTAATTTTCAGGTTCAGGAGGATTGCTTAATTAAAAAAACACATATTAATCAATTTTTCCACAAGTTTTAATCAAGAATACACATAAATTCGACTTTTTGAGCTACACTAATGATTCGTATAGTTTCTCTAATGATAATTTGTAATTTACTGTTGAGATCACAAGTTGCACTAATGATATTAAAGTTTTTACTTAAAGTATAATCAACATGATTAATATAAAACTTAAAAAAATAACGTTTTAATAGTTTAATAACTTTGTAGACTTTACATAATCAGTAATTAATAACAATTAACATTTATTTGGAATGAAAGTGCTAAGGTAGCCTGCGAAATCTAAATTTTCTTACGTTTTTAACAACTTGCAGATAGGCGCCGGATTGTTTAGGGTAAAAAAAAATAAACACAACGCTACTTTATTATATATAATATAGTAAAAACATATATTTAGTAAAAACGCGACGTCTGTGGCTAATTATAACTAAAGTAGAGATATATGGACGATTGTAATGATATTAAAAAAATATATTAATAAGTACGTATTCGTTACTGTCACTGTTTTATAAACCCGGGCTGTAAGTAAATTTTAAATTTCGCGAACAACCTTAGTGCCACCCCTTTTATAATTATACTTATTCATTGGTATACGTTTGCCACTTCAGTCCTTATTTCTAATTAAATACTTAATCAGACAAATTACTATCAGAAACATTTCCGTCCTTGTTACTTATAAATTTAAGAAATTCTTTCTCATGCCCTGATGCCTTGGTATGAGCTCCCACAAAGGTTTTGTTTGTCCAGTCTTGACGTACGCTGCGAAGACTCGTAGTTGGCAGTGTAAAGGTTGCGTTAACATTCAAAAGTGACGTAGAGGGTAAAACTTGCTGATTACCATGGCTAATTGTAATATCGCTAAGTATTCGGATTCTTTTGTTTTCCGGTATAACGCTTACATTATTTATTGTAGAATCAATTGGAGTTTTATATACTTTAAAAAACTTGATATGTTTATCATGTACGCAAGCGTTAACTAAGCATTCAAAGCAACTTTGCCTTCTAAATTCCAAGTATGTAGAGTCTGAAGACCACACGACCTAAAAAAATATGATCATTAAATGTTTATTTATCTTATGCATCGCAAGAAGTAATTGTTAAATTAGATTACCCACCTGATGAACACTCATAGTGCCCTTGAACGTTGCGATGTCTTTGGGAAGCATTATTTCCTTCGCTTTTATTTCATGCTCCTCGACAATTATAATTTTTACATTTTGTACATTCTTTTGAATGACATCTATAAATGTATCAAAGGTCCCGACGTCCTTCCTACATTTGATTTGATAATCAGCAGTCCTTTTTATGGTGGCGCCAATGCCGTCTGGGGCACTCTTTCCGTGCCCCGCTTCTTGATAATTCCACGTTATAAGTTTCAGTTGTGGGAAATCATTTTGTAGTTGTGTTATAATGTAAAAAATGGATTTATTTCTATACTGGCTGCTAGGGCCATCAGTCAATATGTGTATGCGCTCAGTTTGTGTTGCTTTATCAAATACAAACTTCAGTAAATGATTCAGATGTGCCCAGACGGCCGCAGCATCATGCCGAGTGCATTCGCTAGTCGAACATATAGAATAGGTTTCAATTGCACGCATATTATTTTTCATATAAACAACCGCTGTATGAAGGCTTACTTGACCACGGCTGCCACCAAAATGCATGCTCTGAACTTCTTCTGAAAATTTGTAGGCATAATTTTCGGAAAAGTCCATATGAATCAAGGATTCGTTATCACTTAGCGATTCTTTCAAAATTTTAATGGTATTGTATTGGTTGATAATGTTTGATGTGTGTGCTAAAAAATTTGGCAACATATCTTCTAATTTTAAAATCAAATTGCTTGGATTCGTTTGTTTAGTCTTCTTTTTTATTATTTTAATTTCTTTCTTTTCTAATTTCTTAGTGTCTCGCTCCCATTCTTGATATTTTGTAATTCTTTATATAAAATTGTCCGTCCTTTACAAACACTGCATTTGCGGCTGACGCAATCCAAGTTGTACTTATCACAACATAATTCAGTAAGCAAATTGAGGTGATCCTTAACATGGATAATATTATTTTTATTGAGTGCTGATATCAATAGGTCAAAATTTGTATGCAGCGTACAAGCACATGTATCGCGATCGTCGACTGGAAGAGAAACCCAAAAAGGCCGAACCCTTGTAAAAGTGGTATAACTAATTTTTATATTAGTATTGTCTTTCAAGAATTTACTGTGCAAGTTTTTCATTGTATCTAATAGATATCGTGTTTGTTTGACTATTCCATGTTTTTTTTGTATTGTTTTTTTCCGGGAGTAATGCGACTATTGATGTCATCTTCATAGAAATTCTGAACCAATTGTTGAACATTAATACTCTCATCGCGTACTTTTTTCTTAAATCTTTTTCGAAGGCACACTTTACGTAGGTCAGTAGAAACTTTAAATTCTTTGAATCTCTTTCGGTCAATTAAGTTTGTGATAGTCTGTTTTTCCTTCCTACTTTTAGTCGTTGCAAATCTCCGTGTGATTTCGCTACTCAAAAGTTTGTTAAATGTTTGGTTTTTGTCCTTCTCACTAGCATCTGTTGGCTGTTTATTAGTTTCATTACTCAATTTTACTATTTTATTTTGCAAAATCTTAATTTTATTTCTGTATTTATTAATTAATGACATAAAATTTAGTTTTTCCTTCCTATGCTGCAATCGCATTGTCTTTATTTTTGTCAATAATTTAACATTATTAGGTATCTTAGTTTTTTCTTTGGTTTGTTTAACATTCAATGGGTCTACATTAGAAATTACATTCATAGCTTCATCTGCATCACTAACTGTTACAGTTTGCACGATTTTTTGGCTGGCCTTTTTTCTGTAGTATGTTTTTGAACTTTCTTTCCATTTTCTTCTTTGTACCCGTTGTTCGCGGGGGCTCATATCCGTTATACTTTTTATTTTATTATCCTCCTTCCGTTTTAAATAATTTTGTCTTTTTTTAGCCTGTTCAGCAGCATACAGTTCCGGATTATTTTTAATTTGTTGATTCTTTTCTCTACGAGCAATACGTCGTCTTTCACGTTGTCTTTCTATCTCTTCTTCAGTCTTTTTTTTCGATTTTGCCATTGTATAATCAAGCAAACTACTGCCGACAAAAAAAAAAAATTGAACTTTTTTGTCATTAGTGTACTACTCGATATCATTCGTGTGACTCGAAAATCGACACGAATGAGAGTGACACGAATGGGATTTTGAGAGTATTTAAGAAATACCGGCGCTATGGAACGTTCTGAAATATGGAATAACCTTGAAAACGTATTCATTTATTGGCACCTAACTAGTCAAATAACACAAAAAGAAAGAAATAAAGTACTAATCACGATATATGGATAAATACTAATGACAATATTTTGGTCACAAGTAAAAAATCTTACCTGATAATGGTTTTTTTTCTTTAAATAACACAGTACACAACCTTACACTAGACGCGCTTAGGGACGACTGAAGGGCTACGATGTCCGCGCGGGATAAGAGGCAGGGTAGCTAGTAAATATCTTGGGAGTAATGTGTTCGGAATTAGGGTTACACTAATGTGATTTTAAAAATAAACTTTTTGAAAAGAGCTAAGAAAACATGTTTTTTGATAAATTTGCCTTTGGCATCGGTAACACTACTGATAAACAGGTTAGTTATGTCAGTCTACCTCTTCCATCTACAATGCTAGGAAAATAACTGCATATGGACCGGATAGAAGCCAAAAAGATAGATAATTGACAACAGTTTTATTTACATTACGAGTTACAATACTAAAGTTATACCACTAATTATGCTTTTGGCCCCAAATTTGAAAACGAGCCACTTACCTAATAAATACAATAATGCTTACATGAAAAATATTCATTCAGATGTTGATACTTACTCATTGGTGCCTGGTTCATCTGCACCAAGCCCAAGAGCTCATAATTAACAGGTTATAATTAACAATTATACAGGTAACCTGTATGACCGCGGACGGGCCGCGCGCGGACCAAAAACTATTGTAGTTAATTAGAAAGTCCTTGAAGAATGAAATTGGGGCACTCAAATAAAAAAATTGCTACGAGCGAAGGAGCCACAGAAAGGAGCAGACCACAGACTAGTTAGTCTTCAGACGGTAATCTCCCATAGAAAAAAATCGCTTTACGATTTGCAACGTGTCATTGTGACGTTTATTTTATTTTTTTAATTCGACCCCTTCTGTCTCTCGCGGTATTATGAGACCGGGTCTTTTTGGCAAACTTTTCCGAGCCCAGAATAATTTAGAAACTAGCCTTTTAAGCCTTTAACCAACTTCTAAAAAAGAGGTTCTACTGTAATTCAACCTGTGGTTGTGATGTGTGTAAACAGGTGTAACTATAGCACACCTGAAGTGTATGTGTAAAAAGGAATATTAGTCATGTGATGAATATAAAAAACATTCAGTATTATTTATAAATATTTTTATTGTTTTATATTTTATAAATGCTTTCTTTTGCATTGGTGGCAAACATTTGTTTTCCAACCTAAATACATCTGTGCCCTTTATAATCTTATTTATCACATTGCACCAATTAAATACTGCTAATTGAAGAATTAATTTTAGAAAGTATTCCTCAACAGCATCCCTGTGTCACATCATCACACAATCTAGGAAATCAAACCATACTTGGATCTTGTTTTATTTTTTATTTCTTTTATAATACCCGTTTGTTGGTTGATTTCCAAGAATTTGTTTGTTTCCTGAATTATATAGCCAAAAGTTCTTACGGCGTTTTCAGAAGGGTAGGTCAATTTTCTCATGTTATTTGAGTTTCTGTATTCTCTTCCAGTTATCCATTTGCTGGCACATTTCGGCGAAAGAGACTTTTTGTTTTGTTTAAGATAACCCGCCTTCTTCGGACACTAAGCCTCGGAGTAGAAGGAATAACTGCATCTGTAAATAAAAATGTATAATAGATAAGTCAACAAAATATGAGTGTGCTTTGCAGATTGTAACGTTTCATGCTCTTGTATTTATCGTAGTACCTCTGCAACAATTTTTTTTACATTATTTTTATTTATTGCAATGTTAAATTACTCAATTACTTCACTTTTGTACAAATATATAAGGTACCCAAAATATTGTTAACAATGAAGTTGGTTAAAATAATCGAAATGCAAGTGTCTGCGCACTAACTGTTCCATGCTATCCAAAACAATATAGTTTACATTATTTAAATTATTAACCATGGTAAAGGGCATTATTTGATGAATACTTAAATTAAATTATTTAATATTAAAGCTTCTAACACAAAGGGTTCAGTACCACCATACAATATTGAACACTACATATCATTCGTTTTTTATATAACCCATATTAGTTATAGGGTCCCGTTGGAACCCTTTGGGTATGGAATCCTAAATAATAACTATTTATGCTTTAAAAAATAATATGTGATGATATCAAGTTATTGTCTTATATTACTGGACCAAATAAATGACAATTACAGAATATGAGTTTTTTTACTGAACAATTTTTTAATTTAGTCCGCGTTAGGACCAATTTTTTCCACATTCAAGACAGCAACTTAGATGGACATAGGATACTTTTTGTTCAGTGTGAAATTCCACAGGGAAAATTCAAGTTTTGAAATCCAAATAGTACCTAACAATTTTTTTTAAAGTGCATGATCCAGTTATTGCAGTTGTTGTTTGAGTACCTATGTGAGGAATGTATCAGAAAATTTATATTTTATTAAGTATTATATTATATATATTATTAATAAGGTACTTACTAGTGATGTGGGCAGTGTCCATAGTTTGAAACCGAGGACTAGGAGTGCCACTGCTGCTTTCGCTATCGGAAAACAGCGTGGGATAGGCGCCAACAAGAAGACGAGTCCTCTGTCCTCAGGTTTCGCAATTCTTCACTTGAGTCTTATCTCACACGGGAAATCGAAATAATTTAACGTTTTTTCGTTTACTAGCGCAATTCACAATACAGCAACTACGGAACATACTGCACGTTGTAATTTGCTCTATTACAGGTTAAAATTGAGAGGATAAGTTACGAAAATTAATCTTTTAAAGCTATAATGGCGCCGGGCCGGGATGTCACACAGGATGCACACAACCACAGACTACGACCGCTACGTCATAGACTTACACCAAACAAATATGGCGTCGATTGCACGGGCGGCAAAGGGGAAAGGGACGAGGGGCAGCTGTCACTACGACACGTTTCACCCATAGACAAATAAGTCTATTAATACCAGGATTTTTTGTTCTAAGATTACCAGCCGTGGAGCAGACACAAGGAGCAAAATAAAAGAGCAATGTCTGCCAGCCGTCAGTGTCAATACTACCTACCGTTCAGCCGACAGCGTAGCAAAAATATTTCAACGAGTGAATGAATGACAACAAAATAATGTTACCATACAATTCTTTTTTTGATAATATACAGGGTGTCCCGTAAATAATGGATCAAACGTAACGGGTAGGTAACTTACCTCATTTCCAACAACTAATTTGAACAGTAAAAAAAAAACCGATAAGGTAACCAAGATATTTTTTTTTTCGATTTTTACTATTTTCTGTACCAGCATTCAGTGTTTTTAATGCTGTTGCTGCAAATGGTATCATATTTAGGTGTGATTTTTGTCAAACATTTCTGAATAGTTTACTAATGTTATAAGATACCATTTTTTTAAATAACATTTTATTTGCCTTAGAAAAAAAATCTTGAATTGAAAAGTTTTGTTTTTACGATGAAAAGACCAGAATTGGAAAAATTCTCCTGTAAAAAAATGTATGACACCAAAGTGTACCATTATTTTAAAAACTTGTAAAATTACTAAGGTTTGCAAATTGGTATAAAACTTACGCCTAGTCTTTGTCGTTACAAAGATATTGCTATGAATCTGACAGAGGTGCCAAATTACGAAATAAAATAAAATTTGCAAAAGTGTGCACAATTCAACTATTTTCTTAAAAATGTTTAGGTATCTCAGCGTATGAAAAAAATTAGGAGGTTAAATTAAAACAAAAATACAAACTCAAAACTCAAACTCAAATGTTTTATTGCATTCATGTGTACACCAGTTGTTACATAATAAAGTAAGATCCAACATGAAACCCGGTTAGGGCACGGCAACATAAAAGGTTAGGTAAAACAAGCATCCAGTGAGTAGGTACACTGGATTGCAAGTTTTTTACACAACTATTATTATTATCTATAGTATTATCTACTAGTATTTAGATTTATGTAGTTATTCTAATAATATTATGAGGTAAAATTATTTTATTTAATTTTATTAATTATTATATTTTATTAATTTCTTTTAGTTATTATATTACATTAATTTGTATTCATTTGGTATTATATTTTATTAGTTTGTTTTGTTGTGTTATGTTATGTGTAAGTGTATGTATGTGTGCTTTTTGTGTAAGCATCATTTCAATGACTATATGTCATTTATCTATCTATCATATTTACCAAATATTTTATTCTAAGTATTCTGCGACCGAGTAAAAGCATTTTTGTGTTAGATATTCCTTCAATCTTTTGTTAAATATATTGAATTTTGGTTCTTCTTTAATGGGTTCCGGTAATTTGTTAAAAATTTTTACTGCCATGTAGTATGGGCTATGGTAAAGCATTTTGATCCTAGAGGGTGGAAGATGTAATCTATTCTTATGGCGTGTGTTTACGTTATGGGTGTCTTTTGCTTTAGGGAAAATGTTGCTATTTTTAAATACAAATATGCAAAGTTCCTGTATATATATAGAAGGTAAAGTAAGGAGTTTTAATTTAACAAAATATGGCTTACAACTTTCGGTATTGTTAATATGAACCAGTATCCTAACACATTTTTTTTGGATTATAAATAATTCACTTGCATTTACGCTGTTCCCCCATAACATCACTCCATATCTTAGCCACGAGTATGCATAGGCGTAGTATGCCGATAGTGCCGTTTCTGTATTTGTGCTGTGCTTTAGTTGAAACAAGGCGTAGGTAAATTTAGATAATTTAGATTTCACTGTTTCTATGTGGTTTTTCCAATTGAGATGTGTGTCTATGTGTATACCAAGTAAGTTAAATGTAGTTACTAATTCTATAAGGGTGTCATTAAAAATTACGTTATTACTTAAGGGGGGGGCTTTGTACGATCTAAATTGTATCATTTTGGTTTTTTTACAGTTAATTTCCAAATTGTGATCTTGTAGCCAAAGTGTTACCGTCTGGAGAGTATCTTGTAAGATTGCATTTGGGTCAGAATTTTTGTCACATTTCACTAGTATGGATATATCATCGGCGAACAATACTGGTAATGTAGTTTGTTTATTTAGTATTTTTGGGAGGTCATTGATATAAATTAAAAACAGTATGCATCCCAGAACGCTGCCTTGAGGGATGGAACATGTGAGATTCCTCATCTGGGACCGCACTGTTATTGTCTCCCTATCTTTAATATTGTGGTGTTCAACCTGGACTAGTTGTTTTCTCTTGGTTAAATATGATTTGAACCAATTGTAAGCGGGGCCACGTATACCAGAACCGTAAAGTTTTGTTAGTAATATACTATATGATACTTTATCATAGGCTTTTGACATATCAAGTAGCAGGCCTAATGCATACTTTTTGTCATTTATTTGTTGGAGAGCTGTTTGGACATATTTGTAAACTGCACATGTTGTGGATCTTGTCTTCCTAAAACCATTTTGACAGTCATCAAGAATATTGTATTTTTCTAAGAAAAAGTTTAGTCTGTTACACATAGCCTTTTCAAAAATCTTTGAAAAGGTCGGCAACAGCGCTATTGGTCTATAATTACTAGGGGTGTGGATATCATCTTTTTTATGTATCGGTTTTACTAGGGAAATTTTGAGTAGGTCGGGAAATTCTCCAAACTCAAAACTCTGGTTTACTAAGAATGTGAGTGGGGCTGATAATTCTTCTGCACATTGTTTTACTAAAATAGGGGGTATGTCATCTATTCCACAGCTATGCTTATTTTTTGTTTGTTTAATTATATTAAATATTTCTTTTTGGTTTACTGGGCGAAGGTACATTGATGTAGTTGGTGGATAGACAACTGGACGTCCAGTTTTTAAGGGATTATTTGTATTTGCATCTGTTGCTGTTTCACCCACTGTTGCAAAAAAGTCGTTGAATATATTTGATACCTTTTTAGCACATGAAATAGTTTTACTGTTTATTTTTAGTGATATATTTTCATACTGCCTTGTCTTAGTTTTGCCAGTTTTGTTATTTATAATATTCCACATGGTTTTAGTTTTATTATCTGACTTTTTCATTTGTCTGGTATATTCTATTTTCCTTGAAAGTGTTATGCTACGTTTTAATATTTTGCTAAATTTGCTATGATATGTTTTTAAGATATTAGATTTAGATTCGTTTAGTAAAATTCTTAGTACTCTTTTGTGTTTGCATGATAATTTTAGCCCTGTTGTCATCCATCCTTTAGCTTTTTTAGATTTTAATTTCACTCTTTGTTTTGGTATTATTTTATCTAAGAGCTGTGTTATAGTTGTGATAAATGTATAGTAGTTTTCGTTAACTTTTTTATTTGTATTTATAGTTTTTTCCCAATCAATTTCTTTTAAAGCATTTTTAAAGCTAATCATATTTTTATCTGTAAATAATCTTTTTTGTTTATACCATATTCTGTTATTGTTTGTATATAAGTAGTTTGTATTCAATTTTAAGTTAATAGCTTTGTGGTCGGAGAGTCCGTAATCTTCGACATATTCTTTCTTTATTAAGGGTTTAAAATTGGTAAAAAGTAAATCAATGCAAGTGGAAGTAGTTTTTGTTGTCCGTGTAGGTTCGCGAATTATTTGCTTAAGATTATGTGAGCGCATTAAGGTTAGAAGGTTCCGTGTTTGTTTGTTTTTTTCGAGTATATTAATATTGAAATCTCCGCCAAATATAATATATTTATTTTTATCTCTAGTATTTAATCTATTTAAAAGCTTTTCCATTTGCTCGTAAAATATACATATATGGCGATCTGGTCTGTATAATCCTATGAATATACAGTTTAATTCAGGAACTTCAATTGCACAAATCTCTATTATAAATTCTTTGGAATAGTTTACTATATCTATTCTTTCTATACATTTTACTTCTTTTCTTATAATTAGGCAAACACCTCCACCTTCTCTAGCTTTCCTACAGAATTTGGATGCAATTTTATATTCTTGAAGCAATACGGAGTTACAGAAATGCTCATTTCTCCATACTTCTGATAAGGATAGTATATAAATATTTTTTTCTAGTAACAAATGTTCAATTAAATCTATCTTATTTCCTAGACTTTGTATGTTTTGAAAGGTTATTGTAATATCATTAACGAAATGTTTTATTTATTACATCTTTTGGCTTATTTACTTTTTGCAGTGAGATGCTGGGGTTTGGTTGTGAGTACGAATGTGGAGTAGGTGTATTTTCTCTCTCTAAGACGGGTGGTATATTTTCTATGATTTTATTTTCCATAAGGTTTTGGCTTTGCAGCATTTCCGTTTTTACTTCATTTGGACTTATAAATTCTTTTCCATTTATGAACAATTTGTTGTTTCTGATGATAGCAAAATCACCATTTTTCCGTGCGTTTATTAGGTTTTTTCTTAGTTCATTTCTTTCCTCAAGTGTTTTCCTGTCCATATATTTTTCGATAGTTATTCCAGTATTCTTAAAGAAACTTGCATTCTCCAGTATGTAATTTGCCATTCTCTTGCTTATCAATTCAATAGCGAGGGGCCTTCTATTTCCTCTTTTCCCTATGCGTTTAATGTCTTCTATATAAGGATCTATATCTATACCCATAACTTCATAAAACAGTCTAGAAGTGCGTTCATACAGGTTTGTTTCAGTCTCGCGATATTCTTCTGTTAATCCGTAAATTACAATTTTTTTTGTATTTTCTAGGTTCTGAAGTTTTTCTTGGATATTTTCGATTTTTTTATCGATTTTATTTATTTCTTCTTGATAGGCTTTCTGGGATGTTTTAAACGTATCATTAACGCTATGCTCGTTTTGAACATTCTTGATGGCATTTTTTATTTCAGTTTGGATTGTTTGTTTGACATCTGCTAGTATTGTTGATTTAATCTTATCTAGTTTAGCATCTAGTAGTAAGCTGATGTTATTCAATGTTAAGTGTTCATTTTCTTTAATATTCTCCTGTATATTTGTACAGCCGTTTCCAGACTTAATATAATCATTTATAGTATTTGTTATAGTGGTACCAATAATTTCATCTACAGAGATATCATCCTCGGGACTATGTAAGATGTCATATTCTCCCAAACTCATATTTGCAATTGGTTTTTGGCGCAGTGTAATGTTTGCATCAATTTGAGTACAACTTTGAATCAGTTCTTTTATAGGGGTATTTATATTATTTCCTTTAGGCATTTTGCATACGCAGCCCTGACATTTCCAGTTTGATTTTTGATAAGCTGTCATAGTGGTATAAAAATGACTTTCCGGAATATTTGCACATGCTAAATCGTAGTAAGCACTGCAAAGGGTGCATTTGAGAAATTCTTCATTTCGAGTTTCCTGGTAGCAGCCTGCGCACTGGACCATTTTGGCAACAGAAGATATATTAACTATTGGCTACTCCCTCTTGAGAGCGATATCTGAGTTATGGCGTTATTAATAAGTTGTTTTTCTTCGTTGAATTTATCTGTACTTCAGATTGAATAGTAATTTATATTATTTGAACATAATAGGAAGTGCCCTTTCAACAATAGTTATAGTTAAGCGATTTGTTAGTATTTGCTCCGATGCACAATGTAGTGTACTCGTACCGTACCTGATAGTTTCGTAGAAGCGATCAAGCAAACTTTTGGTCATCCAATTGAACAAAACAGCGACCTTCACAGCGGAATGCAAAAATGAGCGTTCTATCCAGTAATTTGTAAGGCAGCGATGAAAGCGCGACGAACGTGCGTCACACAGTGAGTAACTGGCAGCGCAGTGTCCACCGCAGCGTAAAGCGAAACGTGCGTCTAGCGTCGGGAATCGTAAGTAAGCGCTGAGAGCGCGGCAAGCACAGGCAAGCGGGTGGCTGGACGCAGTCGTTATTAAAAATATTTTGAATGGTTTTCACTGATAACTTTGGTAATAGTGTATCGAATTTAATCAACTAAACGTCACTGTACACTTCTTGTTTCCGGTCACATGATTTTACAAGTCTCACTAGGTTATCGTAACTTTAAACCACTTTTATCGCGAAATAATTACGGAGTAAACAAACGAGATGTTGCTCTGTTAACGGCCTACGTACAGTCAAATAAATCGTTTATTTTGTTTACAATACAAATAAATCGTTTATTTTGTTTTTACAGTAAATGTTCAAACTGTCGCTCCCCTACGAGAATGCAAAGTCTGCACCTCCTAATAAAGGAAGCTTTTATCCGACGGACAAAATGGCTGTTGTTTATTTCTGATACAGCAGATTGGATGCGTTGACGTAATTCTTCTTCTGACGTTATTCGTTGTTTGTAAACTTTGTCTTTTAAACATCCCCAATAAAAAAAATCTAAGGGATTTAAATCCGGAGATCGCGGAGGCCACAAAATTGGTCCTAATCGGCCGATCCATCTGTCAGGGTAAGTTTCATTGAGTTGCGCCCTTACTGCCGTCGCATAGTGAGCGGGGCAACCATCATTTTGTAACCACATTGCTTGCCGCACGTCTTCTGGAATATTTTCTAATAACGTTGGCAACTCATTCCTTAAAATTCGGCGTTAAGAGTTGCTGGTAGTTCAAAGGGCCCTATTATTTGCCCATTTATTATTCCTGCCCATAAATTTATT
This sequence comes from Lithophane leautieri, assembly GCA_949152455.1. NCBI lineage: Eukaryota > Metazoa > Arthropoda > Insecta > Lepidoptera > Noctuidae > Lithophane > Lithophane leautieri. The sequence goes on along the minus strand of OX424479.1, from coordinate 2,831,923 downwards.
TTAAATTGATGTTGGCTCCTGTCCTCTCGCATCAAATGTGGGTTTACCAGCTGCCAACTGTGCAAATTATGCAAATTGAGATATCCATCTCGCCGGCATGAAGACTCGTCACTCCATAAAATTTTATTAAAAAACTGTGGGTCCGCCCGTATCATTCTAAGCATCCTTTGGCAAAATGCTACTCTTTGCGGGTAATCACGTGACGTCAGCGTTTGAACACGTTGCACTTGATATGGGTGCAACCGGTGCCTTTTTAGAACTCGATGTACCGTCGATCTTGGAATACCTGTGCGTTGCGCTATGACGCGAATTGAGACCGACGAATCTTCCTCGATTTCTCGAATAATAATTTCGTCATTGACTTGTGACGGTCGCCCTTCACTGGCACCCCCAACTCCGGTGCCAAGAATTCTTCCCTCAAGAAGCGCGTTATGCACTCTAATGAATACGCGATAGTCGGGATGTCGATCCCGGTTCGGGTATCTTTCACGATACAATCTTGCAGCCGCCCTGGCATTACCTCTTGCTTCTCCGTAGATAAAATGAATTTCGGCATACTCCCGTGGCGTGTACTCGTAATGAGGCATCGTACTACTGCACACACGTACAACCTCACACAAACGATTGTTTTCGAAGTCCGTAGGATTGCCAAGTCATTCATCCAAAACACAAACAGTTCCAAATCGTTAGGCAAAGCAAAGTCCAAATACACAGCATAAGTTTAATTTTAAGGAACACAACAGTTAGGCACAGCGGGAGCGAAAGTAGTCTGACGTACGTATCAACTCGAAGAAAGATTCGTGTCAACTAAACAAATAAAATCATGCAACAATGAAGCCCTGTATGAGTGAAGGGTGAAGGAAAAAAAATACCTGCACAAAGACACCGATTTACCAAAAATACAAAAGCGGCGCTATCTATCTAGTGGATGGTGTGGACACCTTATTAAAGTTAAATATAGGAAAGCTAATGTTGTGTGCTTTACCTTACTCTGATACTTTATCAGATTATGACAATAATTATATTTATAAGTTGAATAGTACTATTCACAGATTGACATGTTGTCATAGTGACAAATTATTGTTTTTTGACACTAACAAGTTTGTTAGTGGTTTTAAGTTAACTCAGAGAACTTTATCTCTGTCTTGGGAATGTAGACATATGATTGCTATGTTGATAGCATACAATATTAATAAGGTTATAGCTAATATAACAAATTATAGTATTAATGACGAGTCTGTGTTGTCTAGTTATACTACCAACATAGTGACTGAATCATTATGTTGTACGAAGGAGGATCCACCTATAATACCAACATCTTTGGAGGCCACTACCAGTCAGATAGGGTATTCTCTTCCTGCTGAAACTGCAACGGGCATTCTGGACTCTTCACTTGTACTTGTGGAGATCACTCCGGATAAGTTTTTAAACTAGTAAAGTAAGACAACAGAAGTTACCCCTTCAAATAAACCATTATTATTATTAGAGAATAATAATAAGGTATCTTCTGGCAATATTATACACAAAAACAAAAAACCAAAGGGGGGGCAACATACGTTAAAATTATTCAATCAAAATATCCAAGGTTGCTCTTCCAAATTACTGGAAATAGAATTGTTTTTAGAAAATACCAAGTTTGATGTAATTTGTTTAACAGAACATTGGTTAAAAGATCATCAAGTAGTGTCAATTAATTATGAAAATTATTGTGTAGTTAGCCATTTCAGTCGGAAACGTATGTTACATGGCGGTTCATTAATATTAGTAAAAAATTCAATAAAATCAAAAGAACGGAAAGACATCATTGGACTGTCTGTTGAACACACCATTGAATTGTCCTGTGTTGAGCTTGATAAGCATGTTATAGTATGCGTATACAGACCTCCAAGCTACCAGAATCTATCTATGTTTGATTCTGTAATGGAAGAGGTCCTAAAGAAACTTATTGTTAATAGTAAGTCAATAATCATATGTGGTGATTTTAACATTAATTTATTAGAAAATAACTCGAATACTGTCCGATTATTAAGCCTTTTTAGGTCATTTGATTTGTCAAATGTTTTTATTGAACCAACCCGAGTGACAGCTTCTTCTGCCACTTGTATAGATAATATTTTTTGTAATTGTGATTTCTTACAGAAACAAATTGTAAATAAGTTGCCATCTGATCACAGTGGACAATCAATAACTTTTTGCGCCTACACGCCTTTACAAAAAATTCAAATAAGGTTTAGGCCAATCACATGTAGAAACTTAGAGAAATTAAATAATTCTTTGGCCAGTAAATTATGTGTTCAGAGTTTTAATAATATATGTGACCCAAATGAGTTTTACGCCGATTTCTTTTCACTAATAAACAAGCAATTTAATGACACTTTTCCACTAAAGACTAAAACTATTTACACAAAGTTCTTATTTAGTGATTGGGCGACTCCAGGTATTCGTAAAAGCAGGGAAAATCTTTTTGAACTTTATGGCCTAAAGCAACATATGAATAATAATACAACCTTTCATCAGTATGTTGCAAAATATTCTAAAACTTTTAAAAATGTGTGCAAAATTGCTAAAGCTCTTTACATTAGCAATAAAATAAAATCAGCTGATGATAAAATAAAAACTACCTGGCAAATAATAAATAATGAAACAGGTAGGAAAAAACAGCGTAGTACTGAATTTAATTTAGAGACTGCACATGGCCCAATCAACTCGGATGTAGAAGTAGCTCAGGAATTTGAAAACTTTTTTGGTAATATTCCAGTTAAAACTACTGAAGCTTTAAATTCCTCACCCGTGCTTTCTGCTGCCTTACTTAGAAATAATGTAAAGGCATGCCCTTTGGAGTTAAGGTTTCAGCATACAAACCCCCAGGCAGTTATAAAAGCTTTTAAAGATCTTAAAATTAAATCAACAGAAGATCTATGGGGAATGTCTGTAAAAGTCTGTAGATCTATCATCGAAACCATTGCGCCCTATCTAGCTTTCATATTTAACACCAGTGTAGACCAAGGAGTCTTTCCGGATCTCATGAAACACAGCAAAGTAGTTCCTTTGTTCAAATCCGGTGATAGTAAGGAACCTAACAATTATAGGCCTGTGTCAATTCTGCCAGTTCTCAGTAAGGTGTTTGAAAAGTTGATGCTCAATCAAATGTTACGTCACTTCAATAAAAATTCCATCTTTCATGAACAACAGTACGGTTTCACCAAAGGGCGTTGTACCACTGACGCCGGGGTTACCCTAATAAAGAACATTTTTAACGCCTGGGAAGAAGCACAGGATGCCATTGGAATCTTTTGCGACCTCTCGAAGGCGTTCGATTGCGTCGACCATGAGACACTTCTGCTGAAACTAGAGCACTATGGGGTTAGAAATACAGCTCTTGATTTACTGAGATCATATCTGAAAGATAGGAAAGTTAAAGTTCAAGTAAACGGCGTAAACTCATTGGGGTCTGAAATGGCAATGGGCGTTCCTCAAGGCTCGATATTAGGTCCATTCCTCTTCTTAGTTTATATTAATGATTTACCCCAATTACTTCTAAATCAACCGAAGATGGTGTTATTTGCAGATGACACATCATTGATTTTTAAAATAAATCGACGATCACAAAATCTTGACGACGTGAATAGCTCTATTCTTCAGGTCCAAGATTGGTTTACGGTAAATAATTTGGTACTCAATGAAAAAAAAACCAAATGTATTCGATTTACATTACCTAATGTTAGAAGTAGCGAATGTGACATCATATTGAATGGAGAAAAACTAGAGTTTATTAATGAAACAGTTTTCCTGGGTATCACGCTAGACGAGAAATTACAGTGGGGACCACATATAAAATCTCTTGCGGGGCGGTTAAGCTCGGCCGCTTATGCTGTCAGAAAGATAAGACAGTTAACAGATGTAGAAACCGCGCGTTTGGTCTATTTCAGTTACTTCCACAGCATTATGTCGTATGGCATTTTACTGTGGGGTCGGGCTGCTGACATTGAATCCATCTTTATTTTGCAAAAGAGAGCTGTCAGAGCCATTTATAATCTATGTCGCCGCGAATCTCTCAGGGAACTATTTAAAAGGATTAATATTATGACGGTACCTTGCCAATTTATTTATGAGAATATTATGTATGTAAGAAAAAATTTAAATCTATTTAAGAAAATAAGTGACAGACATAATTTTAATACTAGAAATAAAGATAAAATAGATCAACCATTTTTCAGATTAGCTAAAGTACAAACATCTTTTATGGGGTACTGCGTTAAATGCTATAACAAAATACCTTGTGATATATTGCAATTAAATGAAAGAAAATTTAAAACTCATATAAAAAGTACACTTTGTAAACAAGCTTATTACAAATTAGAGGATTATATCCAGGATAAGAATGCTTGGAAACATGCTGGTCTTGCTCCATAGGACAATTTAGAGTCTGGACAAAATCAAACTGGTTGCTAATTTAGTTGTATATTTTATTATTTGTATGTCATAGATTTTTACACTCTGTGATTGCATGGAATCACGCACTGACTTATTAGTATTACTTGTAAAGATGTTAGGAATATTGTAATATCGTATACTTTTACAATGTTTGTAAATATGTGAGCACCATGTACCTATCACATAACTGATTTATTTGTCATTGCTCCATTTATAATTATTTTTTTTGCCTTTTGTGGGACAGTAATCTTATTGTGGGTGCATGGTCTTCACATATAATTATATAATTCATGTATACAAAATATTGTAAACATTTTTGAAAAGAGTAACGGTGGAGTTTCTTGCCCATTCTTCTCCATACGAAATCTACCTTTTGGAATGGGCAACTAGAATCAATTCTATTTCTTTGTTTGTTTATCATTGACGTTCAAAAGTGCCTTTTATGTGCCTATTTGAAATAAATTATTTGACTTTGACTTTGACTTTATCCCTTTCACACTGAGTGAGGTGCAACTCCGCAGGTAGCGGTCCCAAATTCCGAACAGATGACGTCATCGGCTCGGAATTACGCTACACGCTTAACCACATGCTTAGATTACAAGCATAAGCCATTACGAGAAAGAAAAGTTAGATTGTACCATTTTAATTTCTGTTCTGTCTTCTTCATCACATTCATAGCAATATCTTTGTAACCGCAAGGACTAGACGTAAGTTTTATACCAATTTGCAAACCTTAGTAATTTTACAAGTTTTTAAAATAATGGTACACTTTGGTGTCATACATTTTTTTTACAGGAGAATTTTTCCAATTCTGGTCTTTTCATCGTAAAAACAAAACTTTTCATCGTAAAAACAAAACTTTTCAATTCAACATTTTTTTTCTAAGGCAAATAAAATGTTATTTAAAAAAATGGTATCTTATAACATTAGTAAACTATTCAGAAATGTTTGACAAAAATCACACCTAAATATGATACCATTTGCAGCAACAGCATTAAAAACACTGAATGCTGGTACAGAAAATAGTAAAAATCGAAAAAAAAATTTATCTTGGTTACCTTATCGGTTTTTTTTTTACTGTTCAAATTAGTTGTTGGAAATGAGTTAAGCTACCTACCCGTTACGTTTGATCCATTATTTACGGGACACCCTGTATTTGTTTTATTACTTTACTAATGTCATTTATTTTTAATTAACTTATGTTGATCACAAACACGTGTGGAGAAATTTGTTTCAGCAGTTAAATATTCAATCCTTTTGTATAAAATGTCTTTTATATTTATTGGACTACTAATCTATGCCAATTGTTATAAATAATCTTTTGTAACCAAAACAGCCAGAGCCCTTTTGTTTAAAATGCCTTTTATATTTATTGGACTACAAATCTATGCCGATTGTTTTAAATAATCTATTGTAAGCAAAACAGCCGGAACCCTTTTGTTTAAAATGTCTTTTATGTTTTTTGGACTACTCATCTATGCCGATTGTTTTTAATAATCTTTTGTAACCAAAATTAAGTGTTTTTAAGCCACTTCTGTTTTGCTTTTGTGGTGAACAGACGTACCCTCCGTGCTCTCCGTTTCAATACTCTCTTGCTTTTTATATTTTGACCATTGCTTTCTTTCTGGACCTCTGATTTGCCCCGTGATTACCTTGGCTTGTGATATTGGACTCTGAACATACCTCGTGATTACCTTGGCTTGTTATTTTGGACTTTGAAATACTGTGTGAACATTTGGTGTATCTTATTGGACTCCGTGGTTGACAACAAGTACTTTGTGTGTGAAGTGTGGTGAATCTTCGTGATCTTTGAGGCAGTACATGGTAAGTACCAACAGTTATTATTATGAGCTATCTTTTACTTAATTTACTTGATCTATCGTTCAAAAATATGGTAGGTATCCCTATCCAATATTATTTTGATAATTCCAATACGTCGTAATTCTTCAACATTGACGACTGAGCTCAGCTATATATAGCAAGTATAACTATAGGCATCCACAATTCGATGTACCTATTGAATTTTATCATGAACCCACGAAAAAATGGGAGCAATCTTTATCTATCTCTTTCTACTTTTTCTACATAAGCATCTTCTTCTTGATCAGTCCGTATGTCACTGTGTATGGCTCAGCCAACTCTCCAGCTGTTATTTTATTTGGCCACTGATAGTATTGATTATGCGGCACAAAATGTAAGATAAAACATTGCTTTTAGATGGCACGTAATTACGAAGATGTGAGACGTGACCTGCATCAAATGTTCGGAGAGGATGTTACCGAAGACATGAGTCCGACGGTTCTGACAGCGAAAGCGTCACCTCCGAGGCAGACAGGTAGGAAACCCAAGAATTAATATCTAATTATATAATCGCATTCTTAAACGTAGTGTTTAATTCCAGTATTGAACGGTATTTTTTTCTCCTTTATAGCTCGAGAGTTTCCTCAGTTGTCTTGTCTCCGAATGGAGAGTGGACTGAGGAGACAGCAATTTTTAATAATTTCCCATTTACTGGGACCCCCGAGATCATGATCGCGGAAGCATCATCTAAAGGGCCAGTTGAATATTTTAAAGCTGTTTTCACAGAAAATTTTATGACCAACCTAGCGGCAATGACCAATATGCATGCTCAAATTTTGACGTCCAGGCCACTTTAGCCTAATAGCCGCCTAACAAAGTGGAAAACCACAAATATAACAGAATTGTGGACGTTTTTGGGAATACTTTTTTTCATGGGCACCGCTAGGTTGGGGAAAATAGCCGATTATTGGAAGAAAAGTAGCTATGTCAAATTTAACATAAATAAATATATGTCTAGGGACAGATTTCTGTTAATTTTAAGATGCCTCTTTTTCAATACAACATACGAATCTCGAATGAAGTACTCAAAAATTGATTACCTTTTAAATTATTTTAATGAAATGATGAAGAATTTAATTTATCCTGAGAGGGAATTGAGTATTGATGAATCGATGGTTGGATTTAGAGGGCGAGTGATTTTCCGACAGTACATTAAAAATAAAAGCACAAATCGCTGCCCTAGTTCAATAGTAAGATATCTTGAAAAAGTATGTTTTGAGTTATTCATACTTTTATGATTTTACTGTGACTAATTCACTTGTCGTTATTTGAAATGTGGTTGATTTATTTAAATGATAGCTTATTTTTTTATTATTATTTTCATATTAAGACATTTCAAGAAGTCTCTGTGTAGAAATAAAAGAAAAGTAAAAATATTCCTGATCACTCTAGATATCGTGAGATGCCAGAATTTTGAACTAGTTTTCGGCAAAAATATGCATAAATGTCTCAGTGAGAAGGCACTTAGGTTGCGTTTCACATATATCCGATTTTTTTATCAGAAAGAAGAGCAAATTATTTACATGATACAAAACTTATCTCAATTTGGACATTTTTAAAGATATCTTACTATTGAACTAGGGCAGCGAAATATGGCATAAAATTATATGTTTTGGCCGATCCTAAAGGACTAGTAAAGGGTTTTTCAATAGGGACGCGCGAACTTTGACAGCGCATAGCGGCCATCTTGCTAAAGCGATAGCTGTCAAATTTGGCATGAACACATATTTAGTCGTGACAATTCACCATGGAACGCCACACGCTTCAACAACGCGTAGAAATTGTTAAAATTTATTATCAAAATCAGTGCTCTATTCGCCTAACGTTCCGTGCATTGCGTCCAATTTATGGCGTTCATAGCCGTCCTGCAGAGTCCACAATCCGTCGTTTAATGAAGAAATTTGAGACAACCGGGTCGGTGATCGATGAAGCAGTGCCTGTACGTCAAAGAAACGCAAGATCGTTGGAGAATATTGTTGCTGTTCGGGACAGCGTGCGAGAAAACCCCAGACAGTCCATACCGCGTCGTGCACAAGAGCTGGGTCTTTCTGCGACATCAACTTGGCGGATTTTGCGTCGAGATTTGGGTTTTCATGCATACAAAGTTCAATTAGCTCAAGAGCTAAAACCCAACGACCACAGACAGCGCCGTGTATTCGCTGATTTGGCTTTAGAGCATTTGGCGGCTGACCCTGCTTTCGGAAAAAAAATCATCTTCAGTGATGAGGTTCATTTCTGGTTGAGTGGATTTGTTAACAAACAAAATTTCCGGATTTGGAGCGACGAAAATCCACGGGAGATTCATCAGGTGCCTCTACACTCTGAAAAAGTCACTGTTTGGTGTGGATTTTGGTTCGGCGGTATCATCGGCCCTTATTTCTTCGAAGATGCGCAAGGAGCCGCGCTCACTGTCAATGGCGACCGATATCGGACGATGATAACAAATTTTTTATGGCCTAGGTTAGATGGTATGGATCTCACAAACATGTGGTTCCAACAGGACGGCGCCACTTGCCATACAGCACGGGAAACATTAAATTTATTGGATGAGAAATTCGAAGGCTTCGTCGTCTCGCGTGGTGGTGACATCAACTGGCCACCGAGATCGTGACTTAACACCGCTCGACTACTTTCTGTGGGGATACGTGAAGTCTCTAGTCTATGCAGACAAACCACAGTCAATTGCCGCCCTGAAGGCCAACATAACTCGGGCTCTTCGTGAAATTGAGCCCCATTTATGCGAAAATGTCATCCAAAATTGGTCCACCAGGATACACCACCTACAGCGGAGTCGCGGCGGCCATTTGGCTGATATTATATTCAATACATAATGTCAGCGAATATCCTTTAAAATAAAATAAAAATTGTGGCAATGTCACTTAAACAGGTTTTTTTATTTTATTTTTAAGTTCGAGCGTTCTTAATAAAAAACCCTGTACATCGTATCCACATGTACAAAGGTTCCTCCGATAATGAAGTTGGTGGTAAAGGGCATGTGGATAAGGTGGTACTAAAACTTTTGAAGGATTACCTTAACAGCGGCCATTCCATATATATGGACAACTTTTATAATAGTGTCCAGCTAGCAGAAACGCTTATAACGAAAAAAACGTACTGTTCTGGAACATTACTTGCATACAGAAAAAAAAATCCAAAAACTGTCGTCATCAAAAAACTTTTAAAAGGTGGCAATATTTATAGATACAATGGAAATGGTGTTTGTGTCAGTAAATGGAAAGACAAGAGAGATGTGCTCACTATTTCCACTGAGCATTCACCTCACTTGATGCCAGTGGAAAATAGGCGTGGTCGTGTGGTCAACAAACCGAATATAGTTATTCAATATAACAAATATATGAAAGTTGTTGATCGACACGACCAAATGTTAGCCTACTATCCGAGTGAGCACAAATCGATGAGGTGGTATAAAAAAATTGGCATTCACATCCTACAGATGATGCTCCTTAATTCTTTTTTTCTCTTTCAAAAAGGTACAAGCAGTGCTCTTTCCTTAGTCATATAGGGAAAAAGTACTGCTTGAACTTCTTCCCCCAATACCTGACACATTAGCGCCTCAAAAGGCAAGACACATGCCCAAAGAATTAGGTAGAAATGGAAGTGGGTGTCTTAAAAGGCGCAAATGTGTCAGGTGCTTGGTAAAAGGGAAAAAAAGAAAAGACACGAAAATCATTTGCCAGGACTGTGATGCCGGACTCTGTCTTTCATGCTACGGTCCACACCACGACGAGATGCGTATGTAAATATAATATAAATGAGTTTAAATGTAATATATTTACACACGGCTACACATCAACCTATACTTTTCCAGTATAAGCTGATCTCGCATTGTGTAGGATTTCCGTACACTGCGCGGTCAGCATAAACTGGGAATGTAAAGCTTGATATGTAGCCGTGTGTAATTGTGTCTAAGTGTAATTTATGTATTTTAATTTGTATAATAAATGTTTTGATTGTAAATATTAATTCGTTTTATTCTACTATTTACCCACTACCAAAAAAAACAATCATACAAGTATGGGTCTGATATTATTGCTCTAATAAATCATTCATAAAATCGTATACCACTAAATGGCAGCACTAAGTATGTGTTCAGTTTCATTCATTCATTCACTCTATACGTTTAGTTTACGTACGACCAACAAACGATGACCACAAGCAAATTCAAAAGAGAAAAAAAAAATTACTAAACAGATGATAGTAGGTAATGAAGTTTGAAAATGGCTAGGCCCAGGGCCTGCAATAAAACAACAATTCTTATAATATAACATCTCGATCGAAAGGCTCGATCGAAAAAAAAACAAGCAACAGCGACGCTATTTATTGAAAAGTCTGAAGGATCTTTGTGTCATGCTCTGCCGCAGAGCCACCATTTTAGAAACCGATAAATTCTATCTTAAAATATTGTACGTTAAACGAACATAATGTACGTAAACCGTTATCGCTGTACGTGCAATAGGTAATGATAAAATAGACATTTATTGTGGCTCTGCTGCAGAGCATACTCTCTAGCAGAGCCACACAGAACATGTACTCAGGAAAGATAAATGCTAGTGTTTTTTGATGAAAGCTGTTGTACGAATAGTGTTTATTGCGTACGTGTTGAAAAATATCATTATTATACAGTGTTTTTATCTATTTTAACTTAACTAAAATTTTCATAGAAAGCGCCTGGTTATTTTGTGTCAGCAAAATGTTCTGTAGTCATTGCTATATTTGTGATTAGGCGCACAACTATAAATATTATGAGCGCGGAAAATTAGCATGTTATTTATTACATAATATTACTAGATTTATTCACTTTTCGCATGTGCATATAAATTATATTCCACCAAATTCCAATTCAATGGTTTTGTTTTTTTTTTTTGACATATCAATTAAACTACAGAAAAGGTAGTACTAAAAAACATGTGAAGTGTGCGATACGTCCATGCAGTTTCAATACCATTAGTGACGTTAGTTTCCAGTGGGAATTTTGTGTTGTATTCCATTATTATTTACATATTTTCATGTCTAATCTTCAACCAAAATAGAGAGAAAGAAAATAACTCATTTAGAAGATCAGAACCCAATTACTTATCAAATTACAATTATGAAGCGCGCCAAATGTTTGTCAGTGTGCTTAGAAGAACAAAAAGCAGCATTTAAGGACTTCAAACACTTATTTACTAATGTGAAAAAGATGCCATCGAGTGAGGGTAGTGTTTTTAAGGACATAAGTAAGAGTTTGTCGTTTCGTATGACACCAAAAGCCCTATATCTATCGGCCAAGAGACACTTCAATGATTTTTTTGGTGATGAAAACTTGCAAGGTAATGAAGGTTCCAACAGCGCTGAATCTGTAAAACTTGAGGACGATGTAAGTTCTAGTAGCGATAGCATTACTAATAACGTCAACGTAGAATCTTTTAATGTAGACCGTGATTTGTGGCACAACGTGAAGCCTATACTGGTAACTGGCAAAAGAAATGATTTCAATAAACCTGAAATTAAACATAAAAGAAGGAGGAGGATGCCTAAATCAAAGTGGAGTGGTATTTTTTGTGAATGGATTTGGCGTTACACAACTAATCGTTGTGTATGGACTTTTAAAAATAGCTCTGTGACTAATGATTACCATATGAAGTGTACAGGCACATGTAAAGAGTGCAATGGTAAAATTAATATCACAACCAAAGGAAATAGTGATAGCGTTATGTTAACATGTTCGTTTCAAAATGTCGATAGAAATATTATACATACGTCAAAAAATAAGTTGTCTTCTCATAAAACGAAACAACTATCTTCACAAATGCAAAACCAGTATCCTATTGTCATGCGAAACAAAATGATTAATTCTTCTATGCAAGATGACGAAACACGTGAACCACCTTTTATACCAAACTTAAAATCATTGCAAAATGTAAGAAACAGACACGATGCTGTAAAACGTTTTCATAAAATAGTTGTATTGGCCTTATGGATTATGTCGTTTACAGAACCGTGGGTAAACGTCATCAGAACTGTTTCTCTGCAACCCTGTTTCATACATTACTGGACCGAACTTCAGTTAAACTTCTATAAAAAGGTTTCTAGGAAATATACTATTCTAAGTATTGACGCAACGGGTTCAATCTTCAAGAAAATTAGTCCACCAAAATCCTACAAATGTTTACGAAAGTAAACACTTGTTTTTATACGTCGTGATGTTAAAGATCGAAGATAATTCTGTGCCAGTTTCTCAAATGATTTCAGCTCTACAAACTATGGACAATATATTTCAATGGTTAAAGAAATGGATCGGTGAAATGAAAGCGCCTGACGAAGTCATTTGTGATGATTCGGCTGCAATTATAGGAGCTGTTGTGAACGCGTTCACAAGATTTACCACAACCCGGGAATATTTATCACACTGCTTTAATGTTTTGTGCCACGGAGAACGTTGTCAAATAACTTGCCTTTTGAGATTGGATACGTCACACTTCTTGAAGTCTTTGTATCGTCTACAATGTTTCAAGTTCGTTGATATACGTGTCAAGTCTTTCTATATTAGATATCTGTTGGGACTGAAAAGCTGTACGAATTTTGAGGTGGCAAAAACTATAATTGAAAATTTAATTGTCCTTGCGCTGCAGAAATATGATAGATATTTAAGGGACGGTAGCAAAAGCAAATGCGATAAAGCTCGAGAGTTACTAAAATCTCTTGGACTGTCAAGTGAAGGTGTTATGTGAATTCCTTGCGTGTGTGCGGGACGCAGCGGGTGCTTTCAATGAGGATTATAATTATTTAAATTCGAAAGTATTTATTTTTAGTTAAGTACAAAGAAAGGTTAAAAAAAAAAAAAAACGTATAGGAACGACGCTGCGCTGCGCGACCGTCCAGAGACCACCCGTTGAAGAGAAGTGAGTTGGGCGGAAGAGGAAGTTACCGACCACCGATGACACTGACAGCCCCGATGGAGAATTTAAATGTTGACCAGCGCTGCCCACAGCGAGGCACAGATGGCGCTAACATGCCGGCCGCCTTGGAAGAACCATTCCAACACGAAGAGCACGTTCATGATGTGGGTAGCGGGCAGATCTTTGAGAAGACCCGCCGGATGGTGCCAGTGGCTGTTCGGATATCAGCGACACGGGAAACTCCGTCCTTCCCAGGGAATATTTGAGTGACTGGTACTCACGAAGATGATGAAAGTGTTAACAATTCTTTTATTACTTGGTATAATGCAATTGTTGATGCTGAAACCGTTCACTCTGATTTAAGTGAAAAAACGGACTATGAATACATATATTATTTGCCAAATTTTGTAACATGTTTTCGCAAACTTGTGCTTAAGTTACCTCTCTGGTCCAATGTTATGTTTCCCTACATACCAAACTCCTCTGACTCATCAGATGTTGCTAGTAGCAGTAACGTAGAAAGCTACTTTAAAAAAATTAAAACTTTATTATTGCATAGTAGAAGTGGACTGATGAGAGTTGACGATTTTGTAATGAAACATACACCGTTTATAACGGGAGATTTGAAAGCAGCTAATTGTGCCAATTTTCTTAAAAGTAAATGTAAAAATGTTGACGAAAATTGCAAACATAGTGTGAATGAATAAATTAATTTAAATAATGGTGACTTCAGTCGAGAATCGGTGTTTATAAGCAACCCTAAACTTGAAGAAAATTGGCGCAATAAAACAGAAAATCGAAAAACCTCAAGGTTAATAGAAAAAGTAAAACCCAGAACAAAAGAAATAGAAATTCTGCCTAATGGAAATATTTGCACATCAGGTATTAAAAATGAGCGGCGATAAGTCCCCTCTTTGAGGAGTGGCTAGAGAGGCGCCACGGCGTCCTCACCTTCCGCCTGACACAGGTACTCACCGGACATGGCAGCTTCGGGAGGTACCTGTGTAGGATTAGGCGGGAGGAAACGCCCGAGTGTCACCACTGTGCGGATCGCCCGGAGGACACGGTGGAGCATACGGTTGAGGTATTCCCTGCTTGGGCGGAGCACCGCCGTGTCCTCGCGGAGGCAATTGGCGGCAATGACCTCTCGCGTCCGGCCCTGGTTCAGGCCATAGTACGGAGCGAGAGGGCATGGGAAGCCGTCACCTCCTTCTGCGAAGCAGTAATGCTCGCGAAGGAGGAGGCGGAACGCGTGAGGGAAAGGCAAAGTTTGCGCCCTCACGCCCCTAGCCGCCGCCGTTGGAGACGCCCTGGGCGTCGGGAATCCCAGGCGGATTCCCGGCCACCATAGGCGCGGGCTTGCGGACGGCGAGCAACGGGCAGCTCGCCGTCCGATAAGGACCAGGCCCGGGTCGATGGCGCGTCGTGTTCCACGCGCGCCTCATAGAGATGTCAGCAAAATTGACGGGGTCCGGTAGGACCGATGCCTGCCAGGGTTGCAGGAAAGTCCGAAAGGGATACCGGGACCTTGGCAACAGGCAAATGAAGAAACACGGGTGGGTTTTAGTCAGTAAAAGTCTGACACGCCCTTCCGCTCCGCCCAGAGCGGGAGAAGTCATTGGATGAATTCCCACCCTCAAAAAAAAAAAAAAAGGTATTAAAAATGTAGTTGTCACGAATACATGTGCTTTTGATGCCGTACTTAATGCTTTGTTAGTTATTTGTACTGATCACATAAATATTTCCATATTTATTACTTCTATGAATTATTATTCGGATTTTTCGAGACTGATTTCTGCTTTGGTACATAAAGATGTTGATGTATATTGTTTAAAAAGTAGAACAGAAATCTTACAAAAACATTATCAATCTACGGTACAAGGACATGTCGAACTAATTGATTGCAATTGTAACGTTACTTTTGTGCTAGAAAAATTTTTAATCGATGATATTTATAGTGCAACTCTTTCCAAAGTTTGTTCTGACTGTGAAATGCGTGTAACAAGAAAAGTTTCGATCATTCCTTTAAATATATTAATGATATCAGATGGTAGTGTAGCCTCATTAAATGAATCTGCATCATCTATGTTGGTAAGCGAAGTCTCTGATTGCAAAAACAATAATTGTACTGGAAATTACAATTATTGTTTTTGCAATCAGATGCATATATATGCACAGAATATTTAATTTCGGAGCATTTAATTTTTTTTTAATTAGATTTGACTATTCGTCTATGCGACATTCCAAATGAATTGCTGCTCTGCGACAAAATATTTGAATTAGCAGCTGTAGTTGAATTTATTCCAAATTCCGGAGGTATTGGTCATTATAAAACTAACTGTCTACGGCGTAATTCTGAATGGGAGTGTTACGATGATATGGCGCGTAAAGCTGTTTCAGTTAAGTACGACATTGTAGTTAATTCTCATCTGCTGATATATAGACGCTGGAAAGCATAGTTTGGATAGTGTTCTTAACAAACATAGATTATGTTTCGTCAGTTATGGTAAACAATAAATATATTTCATTCTGACAACGATGTTTTCTTATTCTTATTTGAGATTTGTGTACAGTCACGAGCGCTTATATGTATCCACTTACCAGAATTCAAAAGCGATTTTCTCGTGGAATCAAGGTCATTATTTTACATGGCAAATTCTGGGGATCGATGCACAACGAAACTGAATGAATAATTTATTACATGAAAAATCACAACACAAAATGCTTCCTTTAAGTCTTGTTTTTATTTATATTTTGTATGTAAAACTATCTATTTAATGTAGACTTTATGCAAAATTAATGCACTGTTTTCTTCTGGCAAATAAACATTACCGACTACGATAAATGCATTATGATTAGTATTAGAACTTCGTGGTTTGGTTAAATTGTAAACGACACCCGTGGTGTCGTTGACAATACACAAAATAACCAGGCGCTTTCTGTGAAAATTTTGGTTAAGTTAAAATAAATAAAACCACTTTATAATAATGATATTTTTCAACACGTTCGCAATAAACAGTTTTCATCCAAAAACAATAGCGTTTATCTTTCCTGAGTACATGTTCTGTATGGCTCTGCTAGAGAGTATGCCTTGCCGTAGAGTGTATTAATCTAGTAATAAATAACATGCTAATTTTTCTCGCTCATAATATTTGTAGTTGTCCGCCTAATCACAAATATAGCAATGGCTATAGAACATTTTACTGACACTTTAGGGGTATGAGGAACAGGGTGTAAAGTTCAATCATCCACCATAGAAAAGGGAGGATCCTCCAACCAGATGGGTGTTATGTCTGGCGGGCAACTGCCCGTAAGTTGATTTCGGATAGTCTTATCTATGGGGATTGTGTGACGTCATGTCTTTTTGCTGCGTAGTTCGTATGTGGCGGTGTAACCGCTACAACACAAAATAACCAGGCGCTCTCTTGTATTGCATCTAACTCTTGTATTGCATCTGGTGTATTTCCTGATCTGATGAAACTTAGTAAAGTGATTCCACTGTTCAAGTCTGGCAGTACAACAGATCCCACGAATTTTCGGCCTATTTCAATATTACCCACGTTGAGCAAAATCTTTGAAAAATTAATTTTAAAACAAATGTTAGGGCATTTCAATGCACATAATTTACTTCATCTGAAACAGTTTGGTTTTACAAAGGGCCGTTCAACTACAGACGCGGGTGTGGAATTACTGAAGAGCATATTCGAGGCCTGGGAGGAGTCGCAAGATGCTCTTGGCATTTTCTGCGACTTGTCCAAGGCCTTCGATTGCGTACATCATGATACACTCATCAGGAAATTGTACCACTATGGTATGAGGGACAAGGCTCTCGACTTTATGACTTCTTATCTGAACAACAGAATTCAGTAATGGCAAGAGATCTGCAGGATCTTCGGTCACCATGGGCGTTCCGCAGGGTTCAATTCTAGGTCCTTTCTTATTTCTCATTTATATAAATGACTTGCCTTACCACATAAGGGATAATCACAAGATCGTATTATTCGCGGATGACACTTCCCTTATTTTTAAAATTAAACGTCAGCTAGTCAACTTTGAACAAGTTAACGATGCACTCTCTAAAGTTGTGCATTGGTTTAATGTAAATAATCTTCTCCTAAATGAAAAAAAAACTAAACTCATTAAATTTTCAACACCAAATGTCAGGCAGCTATCTACCCATGTTAAAGTTAATGGAATAGAATTGGACCCTGTTGAGTCGACAGTTTTTCTTGGAATAACTATTGACAGTAAATTACAATGGGGCCCACACATAGAAAAATTGTCAGGAAGGCTAAGCTCGGCCGCCTATGCCGTTAAAAAAATTAGACAGATAACTAACATAGATACAGCCAGAATTGTTTATTTTAGTTATTTTCATAGTCTTCTGTCATATGGGATTCTTCTCTGGGGAACCGGTGCGGACGTTAATGCTATCTTTGTTTTACAGAAAAGGGCTGTTCGAGCCATTTACAACCTTGGTCCAAGAGATTCCCTTCGAGAAAAATTCAAAGAGATAGATATTCTGACTGTAGCCTCACAATATATATTTGAAAACTTATTGTATGTACACAAAAATATATCAAATTTTAAGAAAATGTCCGATATTCATAGTTTAAATACCAGGAATAAACACAATCTTGCTGTACATCGCACTCGTCTCCACAGAGTAGGCAATTCGTTCATGGGTCAATGTATACGCTTTTATAACAAACTTCCCATTGACATTCGAAACTTACCCATTATACGATTCAAAAGCTGTATTAAAACCAAACTTTGTAAAAAAGGGTACTATAAAATTTCAGATTATTTAGAAGACAAAAAAGCATGGGATTGAACTGCTCGCTCTGCTAAGCTTTGTAACATTTTGAATATTATGATAAATCATCACCAGTTTTATATATAAATTGACATTATTGAATATTACAACAAAATGACATGATTACTTTTAAAGTATTGTATTATTTTAATTATTGTAAATGTGAGGACTATGTGGATATTTTTTGATTTTTTTTTCGTTCTCAGTTAGTTTTAACGATGGTCTGGCAATTTGAGTATTTTATGCGACCTACCCAAATGTCCTTTCTTTGGTATTGTTCGTCGAGTCGTTGAGCTCCTTAAGTTCTGAGTTGAGCTCCACTATTACTGACAAATGCTTGCACTGACTGGACAGGTCCACTCAAATCGTTGTGGTTCTTTCCTCAAAATACCATTTCAGACGCCAATCTACATGGTCCTCATATGGTCTGACCAAGATTATGTCTGGACTTTAAAAGAGACTGCGACCTCTGAGTTTGTTTCGGCCTTTCTTCTCAGAGTAGTCAGATAGGAAACGCCGACCTCATCTAGCTTATTTTTAATATTTTATAATATGACGTGTAAAAGTGATTCCAATATCCTATTTACAGAATAAACAATTTCATTTCATTTCATTTCTTTCTATAAAAATTTAGTTAAGTTAAAATAAATAAAAACACTGTATAATAATGATATTTTTCAACACGTACGCAATAAACAGTTTTCATCAAAAAACACTAGCATTTATCTTTCCTGAGTACATGTTCTGTGTGGCTCTGCTAGAGAGTATACTCTGCAGCAGAGCCACAATAAATGTCTATTTTATCATTACCTATTGCACGTACAGCGATAACGGTTTACGTACATTATGTTCGTTTAACGTACAATATTTTAAGATAGAATTTATCGGTTTCTAAAATGGTGGCTCTGCGGCAGAGCATGACACGGATCTTTACAAAAAGTATAGGTTGGAAGGAGGCAAAGCAAAGTATACTGCATTTAAAAAGTACCGGCCTTCCTACGTTTTGCGTCCTAAACTCCAAAACAGAGAAACGTGTGGATGTATTAAACATGAAAACATGATGCTCAAGATTGAAAAATTAAAAAAAATCGGACTGATAGAAAGCAAGGATTTAGATACACTTTTATCTATAATACAATGCGACTTGAATTCGAAAGAATGTGCGTATGGGGAATGCCCTGATTGTAAAGATAATTTTATTTCTTTTAACTGGAGTACTCATAATCAAAGTGAAATAGTTACTTACGAAGAATTTAAACTAGATAATTACGAGTATATAAATAAAAAAGATAATCAAATATCAATTACTAAGAAGATGGAAAAGAAACAAATAAGTGAGACATTGGAAAATTTTGTAGAGAAATTTAACAAAGAACTTAATATCGTAAAAAACATGTTTATAATATAAAACACCAATATCACCAGTACTCATCGTGCATCAAAAACTTAAAAAACAGTGAAGTTGCAGTACATATAGATTTTAGTGAAAATTATATATGCAAACTTTCAATAGAAGTTCAATCTATGCACTTCGGTGCTTCGAAACCACAGATAACGATTCATACCGGTGTCTTATACACAAGTGGAAAGAAGCCACAAGCATTTGCTTCTATATCGCCTAGCAACGAACATGGTCCAGAGGCCATATGGGCCCATCTTGAACCACCCAACCAGACTGGATGGCTATGTCTCACAGGGCACAGATATACCAAATGCCCAAACAGCATTTAAAATTCTCAAGGACTCTGATACTTCCGTAATGACCTTTTATATTTCAGAGGCTGATATTGCCAAATACACAATATCAGAAACTCTGACGCCAGTACCACAGACAATGACTCTTCATCAAATTACGAACACAGAGACAGCCAATGTCATTAAATTCAGATGTTTGAGCTGTTTTTGTTGTGATGCCCTTTTTCCGAAAGGTCATTGTGAATGTTTAGATGTTAAAAACCACCTACTTCTTCAAAACAAAGAATCTGACAAAGAAAGCGATACAGAAAATAACCCTGTTCGGAATAAAACAAACCGAGCCATTAAGAGAAAAAAGAAAATATCAGAATTAAGTGAAATATCTGATTCGGAGCAAGAAGAGAAAGAAAACAGAAATAAAATAGAAAAAATTTGTAGAACAGGAAAAAATACAAAAGAAAAAATAACAATATTATCAGACGTTAGGTATAGACCGGAAAATCGTGCCTTCTGTATCAAAACATTTGGAAATAGTCAACCGAAGCTCAAAAAAATGGATAAATCTGATCCATTACATTTATCACATTAAAAAAAATATAAATTTATATGATAATCCAATTCCATCCACGTCGACTATGCCAGAACTAAGTGCGAAACAAAATATTTTACTCAAAAAGTTAACAAAAACTAATACTCAAAAAAATATATTCCGTAAGACGCAAAAAATGATTGATTCTGACGCAAGCACCACAGAAAATGACGATGATTTTTCTGTACATGATACCTCAGATGACGAGTTATTTATACCCGATTCTAACTCTGTTTCAACGTTTATAGAAAATCAAGAAGAAAGCAATGTAACGAAAAAAATCATAGAATCAGAGACAGTACAAAGCGATGGCGACAGCGCACGTGAAAAAGTTATAGAAAAATCAGGACATCAGAGCAAAGCACAATTTGGAAAGACTGGAATAACCACAAATACTGACAAAAACCGAGAGCTTTCAGGTGCCGAAGAAGAAAGACTTCTTAGTACAGCCGACATCGGAGAAGTACCCGGTTATGATTATTTTTCAGAACATACGGAAGAAAATTGCAGTGAGGATAAAAAAGATATGGAACTAAAGAAAGTGAAAAGTAGCAGAGATGGCGCATATGAAACAGTAGAAGAAGAAACAGGAAATTGTAACAATATACAAATTGAAAAGACTGAGATAAACAAAATCACTGACAAAGACTGTGAGCTCCCAAACATCAAAGAAGTTTTATGTGTAGGTGATAGTGTATTAGTGAGGTATTTTCAAAGACAATCTTGGAAATATTATGTAGGGTTTATAGAAAGTGTAGAAGTTGATGAAACCGTACGCTATGCTGTGCGGTTTTTAAAAACAGTTTATAAACCCACGTTAAAATTTGTACCTACAAAAATAGATCGTGATGTGGTTCCCGAATTAAGTGTGGTAAAAATGATAGAACTAGAGTTAAATGGGAAAGCATATTTCTTAAAAAATACTTCTGACGAAATTTTCTTTTAGCTGTCTAAGTTAGGTTTATTCTTACGTTCGTAACCAAAAGATGCCGAACGTTCATTCGTGTGTCACGGGTTGTGTTGTATTTTGTAAAAGTTAGTTTCAAGATTTTTTTTTTCATTGTTATGTTCAAAGTAAGAAAGTTAAGACTTACAAAGTTAGTTTACAATTCAAAGATTTCCAAATATTTTAATATTGTTACATATTTTAAGCTTAGTATTTTTGACCTGATATCCACTATATAGAAAAATAAGTCGTTTAGGACGATATGAGATCAAGAATACTTTTTAAAATATACCTATTTCTATTTTTTTTTAATTTCTATGTTATACCAAGATATTTGATATGTAAACTTGTTATTGGTTTTTTTTCTATAATTTCTAATTTTCGTTCGTTAAACAAAGACGTTTATATTTGAGTTTAGTTTCTTATTTATTTAATGAAGACTGATAATACCATTTTTATAATAACTGTTTTTTACTATAATAATTCGTATTCGTAATTAATGTCATAAGTTTATAGTGAATGATTCTTGCATTTGTAAGTATTATAGAAATACAAAACATTTGAGAAATAAAACTTTTTCTTGAATATTTAAATTTGTTTTATTGAGTTTTAAAGTAATTTCATCAAATAATTTAATTAACAATAAAATAAAATAAATAATACAGAAATGTAAAAAAAAAAACTCCTGCATTATTAGTGTAATGTACACTAGGCTTAACAAAATCACGTATGTTATTATCATTCACGTATGTTACGGTGTGTTACGATTTCACGACTGTTATTGTACAATATTTGGCGGCCATACTCTTATCACAACACACGGGCTGAACGACTACCGACGCAATCTACAAAGAAAGCCGATATGCAGCAATGGCTCAGCGATAAGGGTATAGATGATGAAGATGGTATAGGGCATTTGATGAATCTCTTCTTAAATTGGAATTGTACGAAACAATAAAGAAGTACAAAGCCCAACACGTAATCTACAAGATTGACGATTTTATAAAAAGCAAGGGTTTTGATGTCTTACGCCTTCCCCCTTATCACCCAGAATTAAATGCGATTGAAAATATTTGGGGGATCGTTAAAAATTATGTCGCATCTAAAAATATCGAGCAAAACATGACGAATACGGAACGACTGATCAATGAAAGTTTGGGCCAAGTTAGCCGTGAAACGCGGCAAAAAACTTGTGCTTATGTTGAAAAAATTGAAAAAGACTACTTGAAATATTTTGATCTCGATTTTGAATTTATAATCAATGTACAAGATGATTCTGACGACAGCAAAACGGAATCGGAAATCGAAAATTTATCTGATAGTGATTGAAAATACTGAATAGTCCTACTTGTTTCGTTTCCATTCTGTAACACCAATGCTTAATTAAATGCCTACATATTCTTAATATTTTTGTATTTATTGCAACCTAATCTAATTTATTAACAAAATGTATATACTTTTAAAACCAAAATTTTATTTAGATTATTTGTCTCGACTTGAATATATATCAGATTTTTTTGCTAACGTTACCTACTTTTACACACACAAGCGCGCTTGTCGGGATACGTCACTACTACAATCAAAGCCGAACGGACTTCGTGAAATAGAATATCTGTAACTGGAAAATCATGATTCTGAGAAAATTAATATTAAAGTTTTAAAAAAATCTGACTCTTTGTCTACTTCACTAAAATGAGTACTGATTACTGACATTGGTAAACCATATCTTAGAGCACGATTTAGTGTAAGAAGACCCATCTCACTCATACCAGTCATCTCAAAGGTATTCGAAAAGTACATTTACAAACAGTTAGCTAATTTCAGTGAAAAGAATAACATATTATGTGAAGAACAAAAAGGATTTAGGCAGCATAGAACCATCGATATGGCAATTTATTACTTTTTGTTTCCGATTATTAGAAATGTGGATAAACGATTCCCCATATGTGCCATATTTTGCGATATGACGCAGGCTTTCGATTATTTCCATCATAATACATTGTTAAATAAGTTAGAAGCCTATGGCATAAGAGGCAACGTATTCGAACTAATGAAATCGTATTTAGAAAACAGAACACAGATAACCGAAATTAGTCGCATCAATGTAATTAATAAACATGAAGAGCAATCACGGTCACGAGAACGCAAAATTACATTCGGTGTTCCACAGGGAAGCGTTGTGGGCCCGTTTGGATTTATATTATATGTGAATGATATGCCCACGTCCATTAAACATCCCTTGACTATGTTTGCTGATGATAGTACCATTACGATCCCGTGTAAAAACGTAAATACATATGAAACGGACATAAATGATTCTCTTGACAATTTGATTAAATATCTAGATAAGAATAATTTGAATATAAAATTTAAGTAAGACTATGATAATGCACTTTAGACAACGTATGCCTCGTGTACCTAACCTTAACATACACTATAAAAATAACGACATTGATGAAGTAACTGATACCAAATTTTTAGGATTACAAATAGACTGCAGTTTAAACTGGAAAGCACATATTGACAGGTTGTGTAAAAAATTGAGTTCGTCTGCATTTGCTTTACATAGACTATCCTCCATAGTGGATACAAAAACACTTCTTGCGGCGTACTACGGTATTGCTGAATCTTATTTACGCTATGGTGTCATTTTCTGGGCGAACTCCACCGACAAAGAGACAGCATTTAAGGCTCAAAAAAGATCTCCGGTCAATGTTTAAACTAAAAACCACCGACAGTTGCAAGCCATATTTCAAGCAGTACAACATATTCACCCTTCCGTGTATCTATATTCTTGAAGTGGCTATGTTTGTGAAGAACAATCCAAATCGTTTTGAACGTTTGGCCGATGTGTATACCCAAGAAACAGACGTGACAATTCAAAATTAAATAATGTACCGTGTCAAACCACTATGATGCGCAAAAGTATTTATTGCATGGCCCCAGTTGTTTATAATAAATTGCCAAGTGCATGGAAAGACTTAAAAACGTTACAATTCAAAAGTACACTTCGTAAATTGTTAATAGATAAAGCATATTACAGTGTAACGGAGTTTTTAACGGACAATTTTTATCAGACTACCTCGAATTTTTAATTAATTAATTATAACATAACTAATTTAATGTTCCAACAAGAGTTTAAATTTTAACAATTTTATATAATGAAAATGTTTGCATGCTGAATGGTGAAATATGGCAGAATTCTGATGAAAACCTACTACTACCTACCCATAAACCCATATTTGCAAATAAATGCTATTCTATTCTATTCTAAGAAACAGATTAATTTGTTTAGTTTTTTTATAATTTAAAAAGAAATCCAGTTGTATCACCTAACACAACATGTATTAAAGTCGTTTTATGTGTAAATTAATTTAAAATGACTTGAACCATTTTACACATTATTTATTGGTTGGTGTTGGATGATTTTATGCTTTGTATTTTGGAAGGTTGCACTATAAGAAGTTATTCAATCAAAAAGTTGTAAAATAAATATGATTAACTTGAATATTAAAAATTGAAATTGATATTGTAATCAGGAATTTGGGAGTCAAATTGTATTTAAATTGTTATACACCTGTATCGCATTTAAGATAAAAAGTGATTAATGATACAAATTGTTGTTAATTTTGATACATTTTGAAAATGTTAATGTATTTATTGATACAAGTGCCATACAGAAATACGAAAATAGTAAGAATTTGTTAGGTAGGTATTTGTTTGAGAGAAATAAAATCAACTTTAAACGAAAAAACAAAATTTCTTTATTTTATTAATCATATTTATTTAAACAAAACAAAAGCTTTGGTAGAATATTAAGTAAATCACATTAAAAAACACACTTAGACGTTAATTAAACATAATCAGTCATATTTATTTATTTATATATACTTTATTTTACACCAGAAAATACAAAGCGAAAATAAATATATTTAACACTACAAAACATACAATGGGCGACCTTATCGCTTTCTGCGATCTCTTCCAGGCAACCTTAGAATGGAAAGTGATTGCGTGGACAATCAGTAGATAATCTATATAATCAGTCTTTTCTTTATTCATTTATATGGTCTTTATACTTTATAATAAGTTCTTTATTATTTGTCATAAAAGCTTATTATCCATCAAGACCTGTCATTACGTTTTTAATATAATAAATTGTTAAAGTTTAAATGTTCATAATCAAGCAACAGATAAGCGTTAAAGTAGGTACATGCCTTGTACTTTCATTCAGTTTCTGAGACGATATCTGGATCGACGTCACGTAAATTGCCATTAGTTAGCAAGTTACGGTAAAATTCATGAACACTTGGATCAATATATTCCAGAAGGGATATTAAATCCTTTTTTTTTGTACGCTTATAGGCACTGGTCCTTTGTAACATTTTTGAAGAGCATTTATATTAACAAAGCTAATCTTTATTTTTCTTGCTATAAGACATCGAATAGTAGTCAGTATCACGTTCGTAACTTTCTTTATATCCAAAATCTGGAAATCGACCTTGAATAAATTTAAGAACTCGCACGTTTAACCATACAAATTTCCTGCCCTCAGTATTACACTTTTTTATTACAAAATTATATTTTGAAAATGAAGGAAAATCGTAAAAATCGTTTTCAGACATTTCTATGACTGAGAATTTATTATTCCTATTTGAGGAAATTCTCACCAGCTGACACCAATCCCGCGGATGATGAATGTTCATCTAAGTTCGCTTTTTTGCCTTCTCAATAAGTTCATGATCACTGTCTACCTCCATGTGCGTATGGCCCGGTACGAGAAACTTATGTTGTATCACTGACAGTTGAGTAGATTCTTTTATAGCTAGCAATAACGCTGTACAAACTATAGAATTCTTATTCTGCCCAGAACATGAATCAGAATACATGATTAGATTTTCAGCATGTGGATGGAGTAAAGGCAGTCTCACAGTAATAAAATCGTATAGGCACGAAGCTATTTGATTAGCGCCTCTACCACCACTTGATTCTGGCCACATATAACAATACGCGTTGTTAGACATAAAATCATGAATAGTGAGGTTATAGGCACAAAGTTATCTTTTATAAAATGCTGATTGGGTAGTTAACATAGGCGTGGGTAAACATTGTTGTAAGTCAAAGGCAATCACACAAGTATTAGAGTTATTTTGAGCAATGCCTTTATCTTTACGTTTTTCATTATAGGCACGTTCATAATCCTCCTGATGTTTTTTTAATTGTTCCTGAACTTGTTGGATCTCTTCAGGATCTTTCATATAAAGGGTCTTTCAACAAGGACGGGTCGATGTTGAAATTAAATAGAACAAGCTGTACGTGAGATATTAAAGAAATTATTTTTTTATTTGAAAGGCCCATTTATGCCATTATGTATGAAATATGACATCGTTTAAATGTCCACCGCGGCTTCGAACGGTGGCACGGATCCGAGAGGTCCAATTTTCAATTACTCTACTGCATAGATCCGGCTGAATCTGAGCGATGGCCTGCGTTATGTTGACTTTCAGGGCATCGGTTGATTGCGGATTATTGGCATAGACCTGCGACTTGAGAAAACCCCACAAGAAAAAGTCTAGCGGGGTCAAATTGCACGATCTTGGTGGCCAATTCACATCACCCTTGCGAGAGATAACCCTACCCTCGAACCGTTCATGCAGAATGTCCATTGTGTCGCTCGCTGTGTGGCACGTAGCGCCGTCTTGTTGGAACCACATGTTGTCCGAGTCCATATCGTTCAATTCAGGACAAAAAAATTTGTTAATCATTGATCTGTAGCGCTCGCCGTTGACAGTAATGGCCTCACCATCATCGTTTTCGAAGAAGTACGGACCAATAACGCCGCCGGACCAAAATCCGCACCAAACAGTAACTTTTTGTGGATGCATTACCACCTGGTGAACCTCATGTGGGTTGTGGTCGTCCCATATACGGCAATTTTGCTTATTAACAAAACCATTCAACCAAAAATGCGCCTCGTCGCTAAAGATGATTTTTCGGCCAAAATCGGGGTCTTCTTCCAAACGTTCTGTAGCCCAGTCAGCGAACAAACGGCGTTGTCTATGGTCATTCACTTTGAGCTCCTGGGTCAGTTGGATCTTGTACGGGTGTAGGCCCAAGTCCCGACGCAAAATTCGCCAAGTTGAAGTCTGCTAAAGGCCGAGTTCTTGTGCACGGCGAGAAATCGACTGCCTCGGAGTCTCCTGCACACTCTCACGGACAGCAGCTATGTTCTCGGCCGATCTGACGTTCCTTTGACGTAAGGGTGTTGGTTGGTTGTTTACCGAACCAGTCGTCTCGAATTTGGTCACCAAACGTTGGAGAGTCGACTTTGAAGGGCCACCGCGTCTACCGTAAAATGGACGTAATGCGCGCAACGTTTGCACTAACGAACACTCATTTAGATAATAAAGTTTTATCATTTGGACGTGCTGCTCAATCGTGTAACTTGACATGGTGATTTGGCATCAGTAACTGAAGAAATAACAACGCATTTGACAGATGCCGCCAAAACAACATGGCCGCCACAAACTGTCAACATCGACCCGCCCTCTTTGAAAGACCCTTTATTTAAGTTTATTTTTTAACAAGTTACATTTGTTACATGTATCTACGCTAGGTTTTTTGAAGGCTAGATTCATGTCTTTAAATACTTTTCCGTATACAGTTTTACAAACAGGATTATTATTTTCATTGCAATAAAGACGATACATGGCATCTAGTGAAAGATCTGCACTGAGGTACTTTTTAGCAGTTTTGGCTCGAGAATAGTGGCTTTCATATGCCGGAAATTTATTGATATGTTGTTCAATCTGCTTAAGTCGCTCTTCAGATTTTTTTTTGTAGCTCGCAGCACGTCCTCTTTCACTTTTAAGTACACGACCATACTTTTTTATTTTTTCG
This sequence comes from Lithophane leautieri, assembly GCA_949152455.1. Lineage (NCBI taxonomy): Eukaryota > Metazoa > Arthropoda > Insecta > Lepidoptera > Noctuidae > Lithophane > Lithophane leautieri. The sequence goes on along the minus strand of OX424479.1, from coordinate 2,803,784 downwards.
CACCCAGTCTGAACAAAGCGATTACTCTCACCTAGTGTTTTCAAAAGAAAACCTTTACATATTTTATACTCCTCAGTGAAATGAATAAGTTTGTATGTATTACTGTATTCTCGTTTAGTTTTCCCTCCCATAGTATGCATTTTTTTTTATTAATATGAATTAGGCGTTCGCTGTATCTTGCTCGTTCATCATATGAACCCAAAAGCCAATACTCTTTAAAAATAAATTCTCTCACATTATGAGGTATACGACTATTGCACTTCATACGACAATCTGTTAAAGGAGTTAAATTTCTCCCAGGTTTTAATTTACCTAGTTTTGTGACATAACTTTTCCCCGCATTTCTTAATAATAATCATGCCGCCGGCTTGCGCCCGCGCGGGTAAGCCGGCGGGGCAGCATGCCGATGCCGACGGCATCCCTCTCGACTCACTCAGTCAGTTGCCCGCCGGCTTTCATAGACTAGTGACGTATCACTTATTCATTCTCTGTTGTTGTGAAGTGTCGGCACTTTTATTTTTTATCAACTAACCAATATGGAGTGGGACGATGCAACAGTTATAAAACTAATAGACCTCTATCATTTAAAAGAAATATTATGGAACCCAAAAAACCGTGACTACAAAAGCCGGCCAAAGCGTTACGACGCATTTAATGAAATTGCCAGTGAATTTGCTACTGCTGCTTTCCCGGGCATTGGCAAAATAGTTGCAACTCAGGTAAAAAAAAATGTGTTTGAAAAAAAATAATTGAAATGTTGAAGACTTATTCAGTGCCTTTAATAAAATCCATAATAAAAAATACACAATAAATGTTGATTTTGACTAGATATACTTATTTATTTTTTATTAAATAAAAGTAAAACGGCTAAACGGGCAGTCTTTTTCGTCTTTTTTCGCAGGACACACCGTCGACGAGCCACGATTCACAACGAGATTCACAATCAAATCAAAATGATTTACCACAGATTTCGCCAGAAAATACAACTTGGCAACGAAATAAACGTCCTAAAATCAACCCTAATAAAGAGTTGATATCCGAAGCATTGAATATTATGAAGAATGTCTCCCAACGACCAAATGTGACAAAAGATGAGGATGGTTTATTTGGAGATTATATTGCGGGTCAGTTAAGACAAATGGATCGACAAATGAAAGCTATTGTGAGACATCGGATCAACAATATAATATTTGAAGCCGAAACTGGATATAGATCCGATACATTTACGGATTTTGCAAGACCAAGTAGTGTTTCTAGTTCACACAGTCATCCAGGATACTATACAGCATCTTCACTTCAACAGACGGTTGTAAGCCCTTCTACAAATAACTTAACTTCTTCTGAATACACTGCCCAAACAAACCCAGATCCACAAACAATTCAACCTTCGTCACTAGAAACATTTGCTGAAGAATACCTAGCTCTAAATCCTTCTGATAGTGTTATAAAGTAATCTTCAAAATATGTTATAAATATTTAATTTTCTTTTTGGTATAATAAAGGTAGCTATAGGTAGCCCCATTAAAGTTAAATTTTTAATTAGTGTTGACTATTCCCTTCACACGAGTAGAGCTTGACATATGTGCGAAAGGAATAGCAAGGTTTTAATTTTAGTTTAGTGACACTTCTACTGTTACCAATAGTTAATATCATGTTATTGGTTTACAAAAACACATTTCTTATTTTGTTTAAAACTTATGTGTAATTTACGATTTTAGATTTAATGGATAATACATGGAACTACTTAATGATTAAAAATAATATTGATTATATGAGTTTTAATTTTATTCGACTAATGGGCGTTTATTGGTTATATTGCCATTCTAATCCTCCGACACTAGAAAGAAAATAATGAGTCAACTCCACTCTTGTATCCTCAGCGGTCACTGTAGTATCCGAGGTTTGATTGTCTTCTCCTGACATATTATCTAAGCAACTGTCGTTTTTAAGATGTCTACGCCATTCACCGGGAAAGACTTCTCCTTGATTATTTTCAGTATCGTATTCGTTTTGCTGAGTTGCAGCGGTTCGTTTGATATAATTAAATAAATGTATACACGCCAAAGTTACAGTAGTAGCTTTTTCTGGGATTAGCTGAATAGGTCTATGAAAAATCTTAAATTTGTGTGTTAACTGCCCAAACACGTTTTCAACTACTCTTCGCCCTCGACATACGCGATAGTTAAAAACCCTCTTAGATGATCCCATTGTGTGATTACCATCATAAGCCTTTATAATATGGGGTTGCAGAGGAAACGCGTCATCACCCAAAAAAAAATATGGTACTGGTAGATTCCTTCCGGGTAAAGGGGTTTTATGTGGTATATTCAATTCATTATCATTTAACGATCGACATAATGCTGAATTATTAAAAACCCCACCATCTGAAATCCGACCCTGACGTCCCACATTAGCGTACAAAAAGTTGCAATCAGCATCTACTAAAGCAAAGAGCACAATACTGAAATATTTTTTATAGTTTATATAATCAGTTCCACTTTTTGGGGGACATTGAAGTTTTATGTGTTTCCCATCCATTGACCCAAGACAATTGGGTATTTGCCATCTTTTTAAATATTGATCTGCAATTTCTCTCCATCCTTCCTGACTCCTTGGAATTTTCACATAATCTGAAAGTCCTTCAACTAAAGCATCACATACTTCAGGAATAATGCTTGAAATTAGTTGAGGAGATACTTTAAAGACGTCGCACAGGCTACTAAAAGAATTTCCTGAGCTTAGGTATTTTAACGTTATTGACAATCTTTCCACTGGTGAAACTGCTTTTCTGTAATTTGTGTCTTGTTTAGCTATTTTGTGTCCAACAATATTCAGTAAATATTCAAAGTCGGTACTGGTTAATGACAGGAAAGTCTTAAAAGAAATGGGTTTGTATAGAACCAAGTCGTCTTCCTTTAAATCACTTAATCTTTGACAAGTACTGTATTTATTGCGACTCATTAAACTTGGCCTAACCCAACACTTTCGTGTGTTGAGGGATCCACCGATAATAACTCCACAAACTGCTATTATTAAATCACTGTTATCGTCCTCCTCCATGTCAATTAGGTACTGAAAATACTACTTCTGAATTATTCGAAACACACACGTCCAAGCTCTACGACTATTTGGCAATTACTAGAACACCACATGCCGCGGCTGTCGTGCCGCCGGCATTGCCGCCGGCAAAGTCGTTCGGCTTGGACATTCTGAAGCCGCCGGGCTATGCCGCCGGGTCAGCGGCTTTGGTGTGTAGACCGCTTTAATGTAATGGAGTATTCTGATTTTCTCAATTGGAATGAAATAACTGCTGAGACAATTACAAATGAAACTTCTAAAACCCTGAAAATGCGAAACATCCGAATTATTACGTTGAAGAAAAATAATCCAAATGAAATGTACATTAAATATTCTATGAAAGAAGAGACGTCACCTGATAAAGTAATATTATTAAAAAAATCTGGCAATAAAGAAAAAGGTAAAGGTAGAGGTAAAGGAAGATCGAAAAGCCGTGCGATATTACCCGAACAAGGTGTAAGCAATGATACACATGAAAAGGTGATGATTATGTCCCCAACTGCACTATATAAAAACAAATTGCAAGTATCGGATCTAAAATATAGAGATTTAAAACGTCCATGTGATAATGGCATTATACCAAAAAGGTACCACCATGATTATTTTAACTTACCCCATGGAAATGTGGCTGACTCTCTTACGCTAACCGACGAAGAAGACGAGGAAGTGCTAATTGAATAATACAATTATTATAATAAAAGAATAATAACTTTTCGTATTTACGTGTGTACCTGTGCTTGATCGTTTTTTTATTTACTTACAATTCACTATATTACTTAGTAAGTAAGCCTTAGTACAAAGGCTTAATTCAATAATTTATTGAATTAAGTACATTTAAATATGTAAAAATTTCAAATAACGATCAAGTCATAATTTTATAAATGATTAAAATGCCTGATTACTTTAATTTAGGAGAAGTTTGAATAATTTCTGTTTTTTTATGACTAAGTAGATTTTTTTATTTCACTTTTCAGTTTAAGTTTTATAATTATTTTTCAATTTAAAAATGTTAAACCTGTTAGGTATGTTGTACCATTATTGAAATAATACTAAATGTCGATTAGAAGGTTTTTATAATACTTAATAAATGTTGATTTCGTATTTCAGGTAGTTTTATTTTATTTGAATCGACCATTATTGGGTATTAGAATAATAATAATTGAGTTCCTACTAATTCTGAGAGCAACAAGATTGTTTATTAGGCAGAATTCAATTGATCTATGATTATAAATGGTTTTTAATACAAAAAAACTATATTATATGGGTTTTTACGACAGTAAATGTACCAATGACCATAAGCTTACCAAAAATGGATATACGACCTATACAGTTTTTTTAAAGTACATTTTGATGGGGTGTATTAACCAAGAATTGATTTTTTCATATACGTCAATCCAAGCTAACTTTAAAACTAAAGAAGATAGATAGGTTTTGATGATTTAACCTTTTTCATTTGCAAATTGTAAGAACCTTTCTCGTAGATCATTTTTTTATAACTTCAAAAACAAAAAAGTTAAGAATTTTCATGTAAAAAAAATATAGTTTTTCTGCTCTCCTGAAAAGTCGGGTTTTGGTTTATACGACCTTTCTACCCAAAGATATCGATATATAATAAAACTACAGAATTTTCTGCCGCTGCAGTACATTTGTCCTTGTACTTGATAATAATATGGACAGGTTCTTTTTAGCATCAATTCCCCATTTTCAGTCTGTAAATAAGGTACAGATTCAGGGCTAATAAGCCTGTTTCTGCTTACATATGGGCATTTTATTTCTATAACAGTATCTTCACCAAGTAAGGCATCTGGTGACGCACTTAAATAAGGCCTATCTTTAGATACAAACATGCCACACTGCACAGGAACCAGATCATACATTTCGCTATATTTTTTCAGTGCATTTAGTTCATTTATTAGACCATGTGCTGTGGCTCTCGATGAAAATCTCTTTCGTTCTGTTATAACCCTTACTACAAGGCAATAAATCCTAAATCAGCTTTTACTTAAAAACACTGTACTTTTCCTTTATTAAAGTACTGATGTTGCATTTTTACCCAATGCATAGAATTATTATGTACAATTGAGTTAGTTAGATTCTGGACGCCGTCGCGTAATCTAGTGTGCCCAAATTAAGGGAGCAATTAAGAGAGACATTGCCAAAATATAAGTACTGAAGAACTCGTGTGCCTGTGTTTTTGTACTGTGGTGTATTAAAAGTGGTTCCAGTAGAACTATTGTTTTTTTTTTTAAAAGACAAACGGGTTCGGCTTAGTAACAAATTGGTGTCAGAAGTGGGATGCCAGAGACGAAGTCTTACGACGTTGAGTCAAACAGACACTGGCATTCCGAATCTACAGCCCCCCGTTCCATTGATGGACAGTAAAACTTGACCCAAGGTCAAGCCTGCGTCACTACTTGGACGACGGTCAGCCTAAGCCCTTCAGCTTGAGCCCGCTCCAGCCACATCAGTAATTGGACAACGGTCAGCCTCAGCTCTGCAGCTTGAGCCCGCTCCAGCCACATCGACACTTGGACGACAGCCAGCCTCCACTGTACAGTGTGAGTCCGCTCCAGACGGCATCAGCATCACCAGCAGCCCCAGGTCTAACTCACCAACCTTCAAACTCAAGAAATTCCACAGTCAACCGACCGTGTGAAAGTTCAACCCCGATACGTCACTGCGCAACGTGACTCCGGACTTCGAGTTCCGACTGCCGCGCACCCGATAATGCAGGTGTCAACAATTATCGTGTTACTGTGAGTGTTTCTTGTGAACTACCATTTTTCTAATTCAAAGTGTCTCTGAATTCGTGTCTTTGTATTTGATATACATATAATTTTAAATAGGTTAACACTATACCGCTTTGCTATCTTCACTGACTTTAATTGTTTTCTTTTTCTATTTCTTATGACTCTAACATTAGTATTTAACTGTTAACTTAATTTTGTCCAACACATCATAATCTTTTATGACTGTTAAAAAGGAGTTACTTGAATCAAAGAAAATGTCCGACAAAATTACACTATCTTTTTTAACCAAATTTATTAAACCTTATAATGGTGACAGGGAAACCCTCCCTGCATTTCTTACAAATTGTGAGAATGCCATGTCCTTGGCTTCTCAAGACCAACAAACTGTGCTATGTAAATTTGTCATTTCACAGCTAGAAGGTAAAGCACAGGTTGCATGCAGCCTTAAGTCATTTTCATCGTGGTCGGAGTTAAAGACCTTCCTGAAGGCTACTTTCGGGGAGAAAAAGCACGCCACACATTTATTATCAGATCTGCAACACTGTAAACAATTATCCAATGAGGATGTCACTATTTATTCTTTAAGAGTGGAGTCAATATTGACTCGTTTACAGTCAGACATACATTATAGTTGCAAAAATGACAAGGAACTCCCTGGCAGAATAGCAGCTATGGAGGACCTTGCCCTAAACACCTTTATGTTAGGGTTAAACCCTTCCATATCGACTATTGTCCGTTGCAAAAATCCCTCTAATCTCAATGAAGCTATACAGTATGCTATTGATGAAGAAAAATTATACAACTTATCTAGATCTAATCTAAAAACTCCAAAACAGTGTTCTACTTGCAACAAGCCGGGTCATAATTCATCAGAATGTTTTAAGAATAAAAAGCATTATCGAGATTCTAAAATTTACAATAATTCACCGTCTCCTAATTCAAATACTAATCTCGAAGGTAACCCTAAAACTTGCAATTATTGTAAAAATGTAGGTCACGTGATCAAAGAGTGTCGCAAGCTTCAATATAATATGAAGCAACGGGAAGCCGCTGACAATGCACAACGTGACCGTAACTCGGCACCTACTAACTCTAATGACGCACCTACACACGTGTGTGAAAATACGGCTAAAATTAATGATGATAATTTAAACTAATCATGATTTTGGTACCGTGTCTGCCAAAATCGAACAGAGATATAAATGACACGACCCATGCTAATTCTTATACTAATTCTACTAAATTCGCATCTCATCCAAAAGAGATGAGTCCTACTAAATTCGCATCTCATCCAAAAGTGATGAGTCCTACTAAATTCGCATCTCATCCAAAAGAGATGAGTCCTACTAAATTCGCATCTCATCCAAAAGAGATGAGTCTTACCAAATCTTCATCTCAGTTAATTAAACTGAGTCCTACTACGTCTAGTGATGAAACAAAATGTCACTTATATACCGATAAATTACAAGCATCTTATACTAATTCTAAACCTATATACGAAATTAATGACTACTGTAAAAAGGTAGCTTTACCTATCTACATACTAATCACGCTCGTGAACAGATATGTTTCCTTATTGATACAGGATCAACCATTAGTATTGTTAAAGAATCCTGTTTACAAAAAATTCCAAGTCTATCTACCGAAACTGTCAAATTAAAGGGCATTAATAGTTCTGAAACTCCAGTTGAAACTCTAGGTACCTTCCAAATGGAGTTCAACTTATCGGATAATATACATAAGTACAAGTCTCATGTCACTAAAGATGACATCAATCTTATTAATTATGATGGAATAATCGGTAGCGATTTTTGCAGTTATTTTAAAACAAACATCGACTACTCTTCAAAATAAATTTCCATATTAAATCATTCTATTCCTATTATTTATACTCAACCTTCATACAATATTCCAGCTCGATCTGAAGTAGTTATCGAGTGCACTATATCAAATTACTCTCCCAACCTTTATCACAACAATGAAGCTCTCATACTAGATCATATTTTACGTGAAGACGTATATGTCGCTAATTGCATTGTCTCAATTAAACCAAATGGGAAAACAAACGTGACCATTTTAAACACTACAGAGTATGACATTGAAATAAAAGATTATCATGTAACAGCGACGCCCCTGGAACTTGATTGTTCATTTAGTAACTCTTATAATATTAATGGTATTTCCTGTTCTAAAAGTGATCGCATAAATAAAGTACTAAATCTTATCCGTTGCTCTCACCTAAATGATGAAGAGAAAAAGACCCTCTTAGAATGTTGTTCCCACTACACAGATATTTTTCATGTCGAAAGTGAACCTTTAACCTTCACGAATGCTATTGAATATGAATCATATCGTTTCCCTGAATGCCACAAGGAGGAAGTCGATTCCCAAATTCGTAAAATGCTGGACCAAAATATTATTCGACATTCAACTTCGCCTTGGAGCGCCCCAGTTTGGGTAGTCCCGAAAAAATGGACGCTTCCGGCAAACAAAAGTGGAGGATAGTCATTGACTATCGCCGTCTTAATGACGTCACTGTATCCGAATCTTATCCACTGCCTCTTATCACTGATATTTTAGACCAATTAGGTCATTCTAAATATTTCAGCACACTAGACCTCACAAGTGGTTTCCATCAACTGAAAACTTGTCCCAAGGACGCACCTAAAACAGGTTTCACAGTTAACACAAATTCAGACATGTCTGGTCATTACGAATTTACCAGAATGCCTTTCGGGCTGAAAAATGCCCCTGCCACGTTTCAGCGTCTTATGAACACTGTGTTATCAGGCTTACAAGGCCTTCATTGCTATATCTATCTTGACGATTGTATAGTTTATAGTCAAAATCTACAAGATCATATACAAAAATTACAACTAGTATTCTACAAATTTCGTGAATACAATTTAAAACTCCAACCGGACAAGTGCGAGTTCCTAAGGCATGAAGTAACTTACCTTCGCCACATTATCACCGATAAAGGTGTATCTCCAAATCCCGAAAAGGTCAGCGCTGTATCGCAATTTCCAGTTCCTAAAAATCCTAAAAATATTAAGTCATTTCTAGGCCTAATAGGCTATTATCGCCGATTCATCGAAAACTTTTCTAAGCTAACTAAACCACTTACGTCTCTATTAAAAAAAGATGTTGTGTTCCACTGGGACATAGAACAACAACATGCATTCGATATTCTAAAAGAAAAATTAATTACTGCCCCTCTTCTACAGTACCCTGACTTCTCACAACCTTTTAATGTTACTACTGATGCAAGTAACTTTGCCATTGGCGCAATACTGTCTCAGGGTCCCGTCGGCAAGGATAAGCCGATCGCTTATGCGTCGCGCACTCTAAATAAGCCTGAAGTTAATTACTCAACTACGGAAAAAGAGTTATTAGCTATTATATTCGCTGTTAAAACTTTTCGACCATATTTATATGGTAATAGATTCAAAATAATAACAGATCATAGGCCCCTCGCACAGTGGAACGAATGTATGGGAGCGGTTGGACGTAGACATGTCCGAAAAAAAAGAGTAAAATTATGCCAAACTAATGATGCCATCTTATTCGATTACTTAATGCCTTCATAACTCCCATATTTCGGGAGTAATTTGAGAAAATGTGAAATTTTACTATGAAAATGAGTGTATCGAGCTCTCTCCCTCCTGATTCCGGGCTTGTTTCAAGTAGCGGTCTCTAATATCATAATGCTAATACTAAGAGCTATATTTAATACTAAGACACATAGTGCGCCAAATGTGCACTTTCTGGGATAAAGAGTGATGTTTATTTTATAACACAATTTTTTAATTTTTTGTTTATTTTGTTGATTAAAACCGTTTTTCTAAAGGTTTACCTTATTACAATAACATTTCTGAGCAGCCAATTAGAGAAGATATAAGCTAATTAGGATATATAATTAGGGACTTAAGGTTTACATATAAAACTGATGCACTAATGATTACTGATAAGAACATTGCTATTATTTAATTACTAAATGGCTCTTAATACACTAATTTAGCATGCATCATTTACTAATTATCACAATAACTAATTACCTTGCAATATTTAACAAAGGATACCTGGGATACTTGGATTTTATATAAATAGGTCACTATTAGTAACTTTAAAATCAGTGTTGATTTACACCTCGTTGTATCCAAGCTAATCTCGCAATGTATTTTCCAAATTTTAATACAAATCTTGATATTCACGTTGCTTTATGCGCACGCGCACATAAAGATTTACGCGACTTTAACTATTTGTTCAGTGTTTTAAAAGATAACAGTTGTGTTCAGTTATGTGAAAGTGCTGAAACAAGTTTAAAAGACTGGTGTCGTCGATTTTGCTACCGCATTTATGCAAAATGGACACAGTCTGGAAGAAGCACAGATAAGTTTCGGAAGAAACATGAGATTTGGCTACAGGCTGCAATTCAATGGCCGGAATTACAGAATGAAAATATGGAACCTTCTACAGAAAATATAAGTGACGTCATCGAGCCCATAATTTCTCCTGCTAAATCTGATGCTTCAACTTGTACACATCCTAGTCCTCGTAAATCTTTTGAGGACCTTAGTAACCGGCAAAAAAGAAGACGCACCACTGAAGATAGTCTTTCATGCAGCAGTAGCAGCGCTGAAATTATGTTTTCGGCCGAAAGGGCGCTTCAAAAGGCAGGACAAAGCGATACAGCTTATGTTATGAAATACTTGACGGAGAATCCAGAAGAGGCCTCAAAAATCAAAGCCTTCATTGAAGGTAAATCAATTCAGGTACGGGAAATATCCCCTTTGAAGGCATTGGCTCTTTATGTATCGATGAACTTATCGAAATGGCGCTATAACACTCTTCGGGATTTCAACACTCAAGAAGGAGCTCTTCAATACCCGAGTTACTACATGTTGGTTAAAGAAAAAATTAAGTGCTATCCGGCCAAAGAAGATCTCACAGTTACAGAGAGCTCTGCAAAAATCAAATTACAAGCCTTGATGGATTTAACCTCAAGAAGACTTATTAGGTCGTTAGAAACCCCTGTTGATCCCAATCAACAGCTCGTATTGACCAGCAAATGGGGTTTTGACGGATCATCTAGCCAAAGCATTTATCATCAAAGGACGAGTGAAGATGAGCAAATCGATCTTGCTAGTAATTTTATGATTAGTCTTGTACCACTGCGGCTCGTCTCAAAAGGTGTAACAATTTGGGAAAACGAGCGACCATCTTCCACTTCATTTTGCCGGCCAATATTGTTTAAGTTTATAAAGGAAACCAAAGAAAATGTGCAGAGAGAGATGGCTGAAATCGAAGCAGAGATTGAAGCCTTAACTCCATCCACCATCACTGATGGAATTAGTGTCAAACACCAACTGCTGTTGACAATGATTGATGGTAAAATTCATTCCATTATATCCAATACAGCAGCTTCAGTGTGTGACATATGCAAGGCTTGTCCTAAAGAAATGAATAATTTAGAGTTAATCAAAGATAAACACGCAAACGAGGACATGTATAAATATAGCTTAAGCACCCTTCACGCTTGGATTCGCTCAATGGAATGCTTATTACACATTTCCTACAAATTAGACATAAAATCATGGCAAGTAAGGGGTGATATAGCAAAAAGGCAAGTTGATGACAGGAAGAAAAGAGTTCAAGAGGCTGTAAGAAGAGAAACGGGCTTACTTCTCGATGTTGTGAAACAAGGCAGTGGATCCACCAACAATGGCAACTCGGCAAGGAGATTTTTTGAAAACTACACTAAATCTGCTGAACTGACCGGAATAGATGCTATGCTTTTAAGAAAAATCTGTGTGATCTTGCAGTGTATTTCATCAGGAGAGAAGATCAACGTAACTAAATTCCGAGAGTTCTGCTTTGATACTGCTAAGCTTTACGTGGAGTTATACCCACGGTATTATATGCCTTCTTCACTTCATAAAATTTTAATGCATGGGCCAGACATAGTTCAGAACATGTCAATTGTGCCCATTGGTTTTCTATCCGAAGAGGCATCTGAGGCTAGAAATAAAGATTTTAGAAAATATAGAGAGGGGCATTCTCGAAAGCATAGCAGTATCTCATGCAATGAAGATATTATGCACAATCTTTTACTGTCTTCTGATCCACTTGTTACAAGTATCCGTCCAAAAGGAAATAAGTTTGTAAAAAAATCTTCTTTTAAGGAATTTTATGAGCTTACGGATTCTGAGAAAAGTGATATCGAATTTGTTAACATAAATGATTTAGCGGACATCGATTCTGAATTTGAATTAATTGATGATGATGATGATGACGAAGATAATTAAATGATGTTATTGTTTTAAAATGTGTAACTTAGTAAATTAGAGCTTACATCTTAATTATTTATTGTACTTTTAATGAAACTAGGTAATTTATTATCAACTTACTTAAAAGTCATACTCTCATCAGTTCTTGTGAATATTTTTGTTAATATATATTTCTGTATATATATAATATATTTATAGACCTCTTAATAAGTCTGTCTGCGGTTTAAAGTAAATACAAATGGGGAAAAAACGTTTTTTTTTTTAAATTTTCATTTCCTTTTATCCCGGAAAGTGCACATTTGGCGCACTATGTGTCTTAGTATTAAATATAGCTCTTAGTAATAGCATTACGATATTAGAGACCGCTACTTGAAACAAGCCCGGAATCAGGAGGGAGAGAGCTCAATACACTCATTTTCATAGTAAAATTTCACATTTTCTCAAATTACTCCCGAAATATGGGAGTTATGAAGAAATTCATCACCACAATTTATGAAGGCATTAAGTAATCGAATAAGATGGCATCATTAGTTTGTCATAATTTTACTCTTATTTTTCGGACATGTCTACGTCCAACCGCTCCCATACATTCGTTCCACTGTGCCTCGTGTGGCTATTTAATGTAAAAGATCCGGGTAAGGTAAGGTAAGGATCCGGACTCATTCGCTGGCGTCTCAAACTTGAGGAATACGATTACGAAATCGTTTATAAACAAGGTCGTCTCAATTCTAACGCCGATGCGCTATCCCGTTGCCCTATCAATGCTATTGACGTAAACAATCTAAATAATTTTTCTTATGAACAGTATTTCAAGGCTCAATTTACCAATCAACTCCCAATCCTAAATACCATCATCGAAGAGTGTATTCAAGGACTACACTCATCTAAGTTAAACATAATTGCTTGTCCAGTCTCTATAGACTTTGACTGCTCTATGCCTCATTTCGAGGAAATATTATCGCAGCTCGATAATTCTGCTGATCTACTAAATTCCGAACGCGAGCCACTTACAATACAATGTGTTAACGCCAAAAATAAAACCTACTATTTTCTATTTACAAAAGTACATCACTATGAAGAAACTAATTATAAAGATGTTTATATCTTACTAATTAAGCTTAGAAACTCACTAATTGAGTGCCAAAATATTACCAACCTTGCATTACCAGATTTCACGGACCCATTTTCAAAGCTTACGTATACTAAAATCTATAATATGATTTCCTATATTTTCCACGATACCAATATAAAAGTTCACATATACAAAAATCAACTAATCTATCCTACTCCCGTAGAAGTTCCTAAAATATTAAAAGAAAACCACGACTCTGTTATAGCCGGTCACCCAGGGTCACAACGAATGTATTTGCGTATTAAAGCTGCCTACTATTGGAAAGGCATGCGGTCTGACATCGAACAATACGTAAAGAAATGCAAGCTTTGTCAAATTAATAAGCCTTTAAGGAAATCAAATAAAGCTCCGATGGAGATAACTTCCACATCTACTAGGCCGTTTGAAAGATTGGCCCTTGACGTTGTTGGTCCCTTACCCGATGCAGGCTACCAAAACTTTAGATTCATCTTAACCTTACAAGATGACTTAACTAAGTTCACTAGCGCTTACCCAATGGTTACGGCTACTAGTGAAGAAATAGCCAGAAACCTCGTTCATTTTATGTTTCTTTTCGGTTTTCCCAAAACCATTCTAACAGATTTAGGTACATGTTTTACATCCGAATTATTTAAACAATTGACCGAAATACTGAAGGTCAAGGCCCTTTCTACTACTCCGTATCATCCACAAACCAATGGAGCTCTTGAACGCTCACATGCTACCTTTAAAAAATACTTAAAATCCTTTGTTAATGAGAACCAGAACGACTGGCATTGTTACTTATTCACTGCAATTCTAGCTTATAATACTACACCTCATACTACGACTAACTTTACTCCTCACGAGTTATTATATGGTTATAAACCATCCATTCCAAACTCGTTATATGAGAGCTCTGGTAATACATACAACGAATATATTCGAGCTTTACAATATAGAATGCGCTTTAGTCGCGAGAAAGCCATTCAAAATATTATAAACAGTAAAGAAAGATCAAAACAATACTATGATGCAAACTCCCGTGACGTTACTTATAAGGTAGGAGATATGGTTTATCTCAAACATCATCATAGGCTCCGTAAGGCTTTATCGCCTATATGGAAAGGCCCTTATAAAATTATTAAAATTCATAACAAGCACAATGTAACCCTACAAGTAGGTCGCAAGGCTATTAAATACCATACCAATGAAATTAAGCCTTCTACTTCTTAACCTATGTACTATATTTCTTTTCAGAATAACGTGCTGCCATGGCACTTTATGCCTCAGCCGCACCGAATCAAGCATCATCCCAATCTATCATAGCCCCGGGATTTATTTTGAACCTACTACTAACATTATTTTTTATACTGATCATTGGAAAGTGATCACCCACGTAGATTTAGTCTCTTTAGAACCTTATCTTAATAAAATCGAATCTCTGTTACACGACACACTAAATTTGTGCAACAAGATTCAACCACAAGAGTTAGGTACATGCAAAGACATGTCTAGCCCTGTCGAAGTTTTAATCCAGTCTAGTTCTACCGAACTGCAATCATTATCGCATATCATCTCTAATCAATTGACAAGTAAAGTTAAACGATCTTTAGAATTCGGAGGTGAAATCTTAAAGTTTTTTTTTGGCACATTAGATGCAGATGACGCCCGAAACTATGATGCTGCAATTGAATCATCCAAAAAGAGTGAAACAGAAATATTTCATTTAATGAGAGATAACATTCACATTGTCAAGTCCACTTTAAATAATTTTAACACTACTATTTACAAACTTAATCAAAATTAGATGAAATTAAACGCCCAAATTAATCAGATGAATGAAATATTTTCCCAAATTACGAAGACCGATAACCTATTATTATATACTTCGAAGTTAAACAACCTTAACATTATCGAAGGTTCTTTACTTGCTATAACTAATTTACTAGACACTACACTAAATTCTATTTTATTTTCTAAGGTTAATGTATTACATCCTAGTGTTATAAGTCCCTTAAGACAACACAGAAGAGCAAGAAATCGGCGAACTATTAAAAAACATTTCTGAATTTAGTTCTCAAGCAATAGCACATATTGCAGGTTACATTGCCCGAATCTTAATAAAGAAAATTGATTGCGACGTCTGTGTTGGCGCTCTAATATCAAATCAAACCAATTCTTTACACAAGTTTATAGTAGCCAAAGATAAAGGTGGGCTTGTATATCCATCAAGCGACATGGTAAAAATATGTAAAGTGGCTGAAGTTGTCATTCGAACTATGAATGGAAAACTATTTAAAAAAGAAGAAATAATGGCTAAAATATTAAGAAAGTTTATTGGAGAAAAATTGTTCGACAATATAAATTTTCATCAAATTGGAGAATTCCCTACATCAAACCATATAACTGACTTAATAAAAGCTATTACAGAACGCTATATTAATGTTCGGATACACCATTTACTAAAAATTAATATAAAACAAACAAAAAGGCAACTTTTAAACAAGTATGTATTATTTCAGGGCCAATAATCAGTGTATTTTTTGTCGTTTTTTTACTTTTTGTTGCGTAATGTGAATTATTTTGCATACTATTATATAAAGTCATGTTTTTCTAACTGAACAGACAGCTGTGCTGCTGGGGATTTTGTTGCGCCACTTCTTCTTCCCAGCTAAAGCAAGTGGAATGGAAGTAAACTAGGAAGTGGTGAAGGGTGGGCGTTTTGGGGGACTGTCTTATGTAATTTTGACGTTCGAAAAGTGCTGATTCTCAGTCTAGTTTGAATAAATGACTTTTGAATTTTGAATTTTACTTATGTAATTAATTAAACCATTGTTTCATTTTAATTTGTATTAATTAAATCTCACTTAAGCTTTGATAGTTTTTTAACATCAAAAGGGGGTCATAGGTCTAAATTTAAAAAAAAATCGTATTAGTACATCGTCGTTGCGACGTCTTATATGTAAAAATCAATTTTATGAGAAATCGATAAAAACCGTCTAATAGAATAATTTTCAATCGGATCAGTAGTTTAACATAACAATTCTTAATTATACTTTCTATAAATCGTAAGTATGTACTAAATAAAAATTTTACCACTTGATTTCAAACATAATAATATTTATCGACTCAAGCTGTTGACTATTTTGTTTGGAAATTAAACGAAATGTCGATAAATAAGTCAACGACAGTGGTACATCCCTAGAAGAGGACGAATAGTAATGAGCTCGTTACTCAAATATAAATCTTATTTATAACGAAGTACAGCTTTAAATTGAATGCATTTATTATAGTGACATCTAGCGGCGGGTAGCGTAACTTGCTCAATAAACTGTTCCGTGTGCGCTTTAAACGGAAAAAGCAATAAATACGTAAAAAGAATAGACAATAAACAACTCTATCGTCATACAACTGTGGTTTATTTTCAAATAAGCGACGACTGACATTATTTCCTACTTTCCTTCAATGTCAAACTACCAATCACACCAAAAATTTCTTAGTGTTACGAAATACAATTAACGTGTAGATGTGTGAGTTTGGGTACGCTGGTTCCGATACTAATGAAGCGATATGCGACTTCTACTGTTTTTTCTGTTCTGTGGGCTTAGTCGAGCACCTGTTGAACTGACGGATAGTGGTAAAGGTGAGGCATTTTGTAAATTATGTATCACACCACTCCGTGCGCAGAAAACCGATTTAGAAAAACACATGAAAACGAAAACACATAAAGACAAAGAATTAAGTTTTTCAAAAAAGCAACCCAAGCTTGCATCATTTGGCTACTCCTCAATTAGTAACAGTTCATCAAAAGAAAAAATAATAGACATACAAATATCAGCCTATGTCGCTGCTCACAGCTCCATACGCAGCATTGATCATCTGACAGATGTGTTAAAAACCTGTGGGACAGGGAGTCCTCTTGAAAACATTCAATTACATAGATCAAAGTGTTCGGCCATTATAAAAAATGTTCTAGAACCAGCCATGCTCAAGCAACTTTTAGAAGAAGTTGGTAACCAGAACTACTCTATTATACTGGATGAATCCACCGACGTAACTACAGAAAAGTACATGGCATATTGCATCCGATACTATAATTCAAAACTAGAAAAAATAGTTGTTGATTTTTTAGGCTTTCAAGAAGTATTTGAAGCAACAGCTAGCAGCCTTTATACATCATTTAAGAGTTTTATATCTAAAATAGGTTTGAATCTTCAAAATCTAATTGCAATAGGAACTGATGGAGCAAGTAACCTTTGTGGCAAACATAACTCCCTTTTCACTCTCTTACAAGCAGATATACCCCATTTACAGCTATTGAAATGTGTGTGTCACTCCCTTAGTTTATGTGCCTCCAAATCGTGCGCGGAATTACCTTCTTGTCTGGAATATTTACTTAGGGAAACCAGAAATTGGTTTGCCCACAGTCCACTGCGAATGAAAATATATCAGACCTTATTTGAAACTATTAATGATGGTAAAAAACCCTTGAAACTAAGTCAGTTATCCGCAACTAGATGGCTGGCGTTTCATTCAGCTGTTAAAACAAACATCAACCAGTGGCTTGAGCTAAAAACTCACTTCAATGTGGTAAAATCATCAGAAAGATGTTATACAGCAAGAGAGCTTGCTGCCATGTATAAT
Source organism: Lithophane leautieri (assembly GCA_949152455.1). NCBI lineage: Eukaryota > Metazoa > Arthropoda > Insecta > Lepidoptera > Noctuidae > Lithophane > Lithophane leautieri. The sequence continues at coordinate 2,785,929 of OX424479.1, read as the reverse complement.
GATGATACAAATTTATTATATTTGTTGTTTTTGTCTCCGATATTAAAAGAAGTAACAAATGTGAATATTATATTTCAAGCAAGTGATGCAAATATCACAAAAATATATAGCGATCTTCGGATTCTTTTACTTTCCATTGCAAGACGTGTTTTCAAACCAATATTTCTGAGAAGTCAAAGTCTGTCTGAAAATGCCTCTCTAACAATGCTCCATGAAGAAGATATTGCAGCTGTTAGGCGAGCTTTAGAAAAAGCCGGAGCTCCATTTGAAAATTCACTACTTCCACTGGACTCAATCGACTTTGGAGAAAAGTTCAATGATTTACTTGTAAAAAAGACTGTTTCTGCCGACAAAGCCAAAAAAGTGAAGCAACGATGTTCTGCTTTTCTTGTACGGTTAGTAAAAGAATTAGTTGACAGGTTACCGCTTAATGTGTCGGTGGTGGAAAAAATTCAACTTTTGGCACCAAGCCGCGTATGCCTCTCCACCAGCATACCCAATATTGAAGATTTTCCCTGGCAGTTGGGTGGTCCCAATATTGACCGAGAAGCTATTATGAACCAATGGCGCGTATTAAGCACTATGCGCATTGAGGAGATAATCGGAACAGATGCTTCTCCTAATGACATTGTAAATTTTTGGATAGAAGTGCTAAAAATGAAGAATGCTGGTGGAAGCCCGATGTTTACAGAACTAGCAAAGTTTTCGATACGATGCCTTTCATTACCTTTGAGTAATGCCGTTGTAGAAAGAATTTTCAGCGTAATGGGGACAATCAAAACCAAATTAAGGAATCGCATGCAACTACCAATGCTGATCGCCATTCTTAGAATTCGTACCCACATGAATGCAAAAGGTATGTGTTGTAACAACTTTCAACCAAGCAATCACATGGTGAGTTTGCACGCTGGCAGAAAAATGTATGCCTCCGGTGGATCTTGCGCCAATTCTAGCACATCAACTACTACTGAAGACGGCGAAAGTCTTGATGACGCCTTATTATTGCTAGCAGAGGACGAATCAGAATAATCTTAATTTTTGTTAATGTAGTTTTTAAAATGTTAATTTTAATTTCATTAACGTGTTTTAAAGATGGCTTATGCCTAATTATCAGTGTGATAGGGACATATTATGAATAAATTGATAAAAACTACATTTTATTTTATTCATATTGATATTTTGGTGTTTGGGCTACTTTAGGCTACTACAACTGAAATTCGGCGATATTAGGCTACTTCATGCATGAGAAACGGCGACATTAGGGCCAGCGCTGTTGGCAACACTGCTTGCGCCCTTGTCAGTCGTAACGGAGCCATTTTGCAGTGCGCGTGTTTTCTTTCTTTCTCCACCATTCTTGCTACCTACGACTAACTACTTTGGACTTAATAACGGATTCTTGTTTGGCTTACGATTGGACAAGTTGAATAGTTTCATCAAAATGGAACAACGTGAAAGGTGTATCACGTGTTCTCGGTCGGTATTTCAAGACAGGAATCGACGTACTTTAACTCGCGAACATATGGAAGCGCATCCAGGCTTCACTAATTATGGGGTGCGTGGACAGGAAACCTCCCCGTGTGCCTGGAGGCTGGAGTTCCCTTACGGATGCGTCCGTGGGGAAGGCCAGTCTCCGGGACGGTGTACCCTGGGGTGCGGGTAATGTTTCCCCATTGGATGCTGTGTGTTAGACACACAGTACCTAGTGGGGAGGCATTGCCCGCATGCCAATATCCTGTCAGTGGGACGCTCTAATGTGTACTCGGAGGAGCACACGTTTAGCAGCGTCTCGAGCGGGCTCGGCGTGCACTAACCCTGCCGCCGGGCAGGCAGGAGGAAGTCCTTCCTTCTGTCACCGTTGGTCTCGTAGCCCCGAAGAGTGTCTAGGTCATGTCTCTGGCATTTGACGGGGGTCGAGGGTCTTGGCTTAACCGCCCGGGCCACGAGGAAGAAATCCTCTATAAAAAATTACCCCAAACCTCCAAGCGGCGGCGCACCGTGAGGGAGGTTGATAGCTTGGCTGATGGGTAGCTATGTAATCAGTCGTTAGTGCGAACCACTATTTTTTGAGCAAGTACAAAATGTTTTTTACTCGTGGGAACAAATATGGACACAAAGAAAAAACAAAACGAAGATAGACAGGGAGAGGAAGGAGGTGATGCGCGGTCGGAGTCCGACGCGGCATCGAGCTCTAGCTCAAGTACGAGCGTAGAGCGCGAAGTGGTGGTGGTGGGGCCTTCCGGGAGAAAGTTCTTCCGGAAGCGCCCCAATACGGGATCGTCCTCAGACGACCGGAGCCGGGGGAAGATACACTCCGGCCGGCGGGGTGGAGTCCGAGAGAAGGGTGCGGGTAGGGGGCTCCACACCAATGGGGCCTGCGAGTCGAGCCCGTCCAGCCCGGTCAAGCCTGTCCAGCGGGCCGGGAGGCTGGAAGCGGAGGTGCCCCACCCTAGCGGGGCCAGCCTCAGGGCGGCTCCGTCAAAGGTGGCAAGTGGTGTGCCGGGCGCCACTAGTGGCCCCAATTCGCCGGGCGCGGCCAGGCTCGCAGAGATCGTGGTCTCTGCGATAAACAATGTGGCCTTGAAGAGGCTTAAGACCTCAAAGGACAAGGCCATAGCAGAGGCCACGGCCTCCATAATGGCGGCAGCGGAGGCCTCCTGTAGAGGGACTCCGGAGGACGGAGTGTCCGAGATGCGGGCGGAGGTCGCACGACTGACGGCCGCAATGGAGCTTCTCCGAAAGGAGAACGCGGAGCTCCGAGCGGACCTGGCCTTGCTCCGAGGAGCCGGCCCCCAGGAGGTACCGCAGAGGGGGGAGCAGCATGGGCAGGGTGGGCCCGTGCCTGTTGCTGCCGAGGACCGGGTCTTGACCCTCGTGCGGCAGGAGATGGCCGAAATGCGGAGACGATTCTCCGCCCTGGAGGCCATCGTCCTGCGCCTCCCGTTAGCGGCAAGTCAGCCGGCCCCCGGCCAGCGGGCGTCATATGCCGCTGCCGCTGCATCTGCCGCGGCTAAATCAGCCTCGGCGGGGCAGAACAAGGGCGGGGCGGCTAAGCAGGTGGCTCGGGCCCCGGCTCCGGCCCCGGCTCGGGCTCGGGCTCGGGCTCGAGTCCCAGCTCCGGCCCTGGCCGCGGTGGCCCCGGTGGTTAAACGACCACCCCCACCTCAGACCGCACCCGCACCTCTTATACATCCCCCGGTCGATGCTGAATGGCAAGTGGCCGGGGAGAAGAGGAGGGCGGGCAAGAAGGCAAGGGCGGCCAAGAAGAAAAAGGCCAGGCGGCAGCGGCACAAGGAGCGAAGCGTCGCAGCTAGGCTCCACGCCCCGAAGTCCGCAGCTGTAGTGGTTACACTACAGCCGGAAGCGGCAGTGAAGGGCGTGTCCTATAAGGACGTCTTTGCCAAAGTGGCGGAGGTGGTGGACCTAGGGGAGCTCGGCGCCGCCGGTGGCATCCGACTGAGGATCGCTGCCACTGGGGCCCGGATGCTGGAGTTCCCAGGTCCGGCTGGTGGCTCGGCCGCTGACGCCCTGGCTGAAAAGCTCAGGGCGTCCTTGAACGCGGATGAGGCCCGAGTGTCCAGGCCCACTAAGTGCGCCGAAATGCGCATCCAGGGCCTGGACGACTCTGTGACGCAGGCACAGGTGGTGGCCGCCGTAGTTGGAACCGGGGGGTGCTCTGCCGAGCAGGTTAAGGCGGGCACCATCGGTCCCGACTCCAGGGGTATGCAAGCCGTTACGGTGAGCTGCCCCGTCGCGGCGGCCAAGAAAATAGCCGGGGAGGGCCAAAGGCTCTTGGTGGGCTGGGTTTCAGCGCAGGTCAAACTGCTGGAACCCAGACCTCGGAGGTGCTTCCGCTGCCATGTGGGTGACCACGTGGGAGCTAAATGCACCTCCGAGGTTGACCGCAGCGATGCCTGCTACCGCTGCGGTCAGCCCGGTCACAAGGCCGGCGAATGCAAGGCCACGCCGCACTGCGTCGCATGTGCGGCCGCGGGCAAGCCGGCCGACCACCGGATCGGGGGTAGGGCCTGCGTTCCCCCCGCCAAAGCCAGGGGCAGGGGAAAGCCCTCCGCCACCGTCACCGCCACCACCGTCGTCACCGCCGCAGTCGCCGCCACTGCCACCGCCGCTGCCGCTACCACCACCGGCGTCGTCACCGCTGCAGCTGCTGCTGCGGCAGGGCCCTCACATGGGTCTCGGGAGGGGGATGAAATGGAGTGCCAATAACGGCCCCATTTCGCCTCCTCCAGGCGAACATCAACCACTGCGCCGCCGCTCAGGATCTGTTGCTCCAGAGCATGGCGCAGTGGTCGATCAATATCGCCGTGGTCGCTGAGCCGTACTTTGTCCCGCCCAGGGATGACTGGGTGGAGGACCTGAGCGGCTCAGTGACCCTTATTTCGTCGGCCGCCGCCGGTACCCCGTCCCTCGAGGCTGTAAAAGAGGACGGGGTTGCGTGGCAGCACGGTTCGGGGAGTTTGTCGTGGTAGGGGTGTACTTCTCCCCGAACCGAACTCTCGCCGAGTTCCACAACTCCCTTGCGGAGTTGAAAGTCGTCGTCGTCGGGTTCCGTTCCCTCCCCGTGCTCGTACTGGGGGACTTCAATGCCAAGAATGTGGCTTGGGGTTCCCGGCATACGGACACACGGGGCAGGATGGTGGAGGACTGGGCTCTGGAGACAGGCCTGGTCGTCCTAAACCGGGGTTCCGTCCCCACGTGTGTGCGGATGCGAGGTGAATCAGTGGTGGACATCTCGTTCGCCAGCCCCGCTCTGTCGCCGCGTGTCATTGACTGGCGCGTCATGGAGGGGGTGGAGACGTATTCCGATCACCGGTATATCCGGTTCGACGTCTCCGCCCAGACCTCGAGCGCGCCGGTCCGACAGGCCCCGGGTGGTCCGCATTGGGCGCTGAAGCAGCTGGACCGGGAGCTTCTCCTGGAAGCCTCGATCTCCACTTTATTTAATTTAATACTATTCGTTAATTTATTTAAAAATAATATATCTTACTTAATCTAGTTTTAAAAAAATGTACCGAAACAGTTACTATTTCAGTCATTGAAAATATTATGTCTTATTTTTATTTAGCTTCTTATAAAATTATTGTCTTCTTTTAAAATGTTTGATGTAAATTGATGGCCTGAAACACAGGTTCTCACAAACCTAGATCAGGCAGGTCTATATTACAGCTAGAATTAATGTTACCTCGTTTGTAATTAATGTTAATCATAATTTTACCTTATTGTTTTACTTGAATAAATTTTATTTATTTATTTATTTATTTATCGTGCAGGCCTGGGTGTCATCACCGGACAGGCCTGCCGACATCAACGACGAGGCGGAGTGGTTCCGGGAGGCCATGTCCAATATTTGTGACGTGGCAATGCCCCGGGTCCAGCCAGGACGTGCTTCGCGCCAGGTGAGCTGGTGGTCGCAGGAGCTGACAGCGCTGCGCCATGCGTGCGTTGCTGCGCGACGCCAGTACACCAGGCACCGCAGGCTCCGTATCCGCCCTCCAGATACGGAAGCCATTCAGGCGGAGCTGTACGAGGGGTACAGAGCGGCGAAGACCGCCCTCCAGGAGGAGATCCTGCGGGCCAGGGCACTGGCCCGGGAGGAGACGCTGGAGACTCTGAACAGAGACCCGTGGGGACGCCCATACAAAATGGTGCGGGAGAAACTCCGCCCATGGGCTCCCCCGCTGACGCAGAGTCTCCGGCCTCAGCTTGTGGAGGACGTGGTGAGCGCTCTGTTCCCTTCGAGAGGGGAACATACCTCCCCGCTCATGGCTCCGCCTACTGCGGTGCTCGATGCGGACCACACCGCCGACGACGACGACGACGATGCTCCGGAGGTGACCGAGGTAGAAATGAGAGTGGCGGTACGAAGGCTGAATGCCAAGAATACCGCCCCAGGACCCGACGGCCTTCCTGGGAAGGCCTGGGTCCTGGCCATGGAGGCTCTCGGGCCTCGACTAAGAGGTCTCCTATGCGCATGCATGGAGAGGGGCCAGTTCCCACTTCGTTGGAAGACGGGGAAACTGGTCCTCATTAAGAAGCCGGGGCGCCCTGCGGACTCTCCGTCCGCTTATCGGCCCATCGTGCTGCTCGACGAGGTGGGCAAGCTCTTTGAAAGAGTCATTGCAAACCACCTCGTCGGACGGCTGGTGCGGGTGGGGCCGGATTTGGCGGAGAGCCAGTTTGGTTTCCGCAGAGGGCGCTCTGCGGTGGACGCCATCATGCGTGTACGGGCCATCACGACGGGGGATGCTGTGGCCCGGGGCGGGGTCGTCTTGGCGGTGTCACTAGACATCGCCAACGCCTTCAACACCCTGCCCTGGAGTTGCATAAGGGAGGCACTCCGGTACCACCGGATGCCGACCTACCTCTATCGTGTGGTCGAGGCCTATTTGACGGACAGGGCCGTCATGTACCCCGGTCACCAGGGAATGTGGAACCGGCGAGAGATGTCGTGCGGTGTCCCACAGGGATCGGTCCTGGGGCCGCATCTGTGGGACATCGGATACGACTGGGTGCTGCGCGCCGACCTCCCTAGCGACGTCAGCGTGGTTTGCTACGCTAACGACACGCTGGTCCTGGCGAAGGGGAGGTCGCACACCAGGCGGCGGCCGATCTAGCGACACGCTGGGTTGCGACAATCGTCGATAGAATCCGGCAGTTGGGACTCGAGGTGGCCTTGCACAAGTCCGAGGTCATGTGTTTTCATGGCCCTCGGAACGCGCCACCGTCGGGTTCCCAAATTACGGTAGGAGGGGTTCACATCGGCGTCGAGTCGAAGATGAAGTACCTGGGACTCGTCCTCGACAGCCGGTGGAACTTCGTGGAGCATTTCCGACGTTTGGCTCCAAGGCTGGACCGGGCTGGGGCCGCCTTGAGGCGGCTCCTGCCCAATCTAGGGGGTCCAAACGCCTCCTGCCGGAGGCTCTATGCGGGGGTCGTGCGGTCCATGGCCCTTTACGGGGCACCGGTGTGGGCGCGTTCCCTTAGGCTGCGGCCAGCCCGCCGGTTGAACGCGTCCCAAAGGGTCATGGCCATTCGGCTGGCCCGGGGATACCGCACGGTCTCCCGTGAGGCGGCGAGCCTCCTTGCCGGATTACCGCCATGGGATCTGGAGGCGAAGGTCCTCGCGCACATCTGGGAGTGGCGCGAGGAGGTGAAGCGCCGGGGTGTAACTCCGCTGCCGCGAGAAATCGCGGCACAGCGGACAGAGCTCCGGCAAGATCTCATGGCGGCATGGAGAGTGCGATTGTCGCAACCCAGTGCTGGGCACGCCACAATAGCGGCGATAAGTCCCCTCTTTGAGGAGTGGCTAGAGAGGCGCCACGGCGTCCTCACCTTCCGCCTGACACAGGTCCTCACCGGACATGGCAGCTTCGGGAGGTACCTGTGTAGGATTAGGCGGGAGGAAACGCCCGGGTGTCACCACTGTGTGGATCGCCCGGAGGACACGGTGGATCATACGGTTGAGGTGTGCCCTGCTTGGGCGGAGCACCGCCGTGTCCTCGCGGAGGCGATTGGCGGCAGTGACCTCTCGCGTCCGGCCCTGGTTCAGGCCATGGTACGGAGCGAGAGGGCATGGGAAGCCGTCACCTCCTGCGAAGCAGTAATGCTCGCGAAGGAGGAGGCGGAACGCGTGAGGGAAAGGCAAAGTTTGCGCCCTCACGCCCCTAACCGCCGCCGTTGGAGACGCCCTGGGCGTCGGGAATCCCAGGCGGATTCCCGGCCACCATAGGCGCGGGTTTGCGGACGGCGAGCAACGGGCAGCTCGCCGTCCGATAAGGACCAGGCCCGGTTCGATGGCGCGTCGTGTTCCACGCGCGCCTCAAAGAGATGTCAGCAAAATTGACGGGGTCCAATAGGACCGATGCCTGCCAGGGTTGCGGGAAAGTCCGAAAGGGATACCGGGACCTTGGCAACAGGCAAATGAAGGAACACGGGTGGGTTTTAGTCAGTAAAAGTCTGACACGCCCTTCCGCTCCGCCCAGAGCGGGAGAAGTCATTGGATGATATCCCACCCTCAAAAAAAAAAAAAAAAAAAAGGCTTCACTAATTATGTTTTGGAGCGGATCAACATTGAAGAGGTCAGTAAAACAGGTTCATTAAATAAATAATTGTCATAATAATTATAGGTACCTTTGTTGTAAATATCAGCTTATTTATTCCCGAATCGGGTTGCTTTGTAAGTAATTGTATGTATGTACAACTGTACAGGTACGACATAAAACTAACCAGCAGGGTTTAATCAACATAATATACAAGAAAAGTTTTTATCCACTGCGGAAATTTTGACATATTAACCTTAAACCAGTTTTATTAAACATAATTTTTTCATTTTGATGCGTCTTCATACAAAAAAATAAAAAAATCGTTAACGAAAGATGTTTATTTTAAAAGTGGTTGTATGGCTAACCGGCGCCGGCGGCGCGCGGCGAAGCGGAACGCGCGAAAGTACCTACCTATCAGCTGTGCGCTCGCTCGATTCGCCGGCGTAGGTATTTACGTGGGTTACTGGCCCTTGGATCTCGCTCAAAGAAATCAAAAATGCTTTCTTCGATTTCGATCGCCAGTCGGGGTCTGCCAGACCCTCGTGCATAATTCGGGGTTTTGAACTGTCCGTGATCAAGCAGCCTTTGAGTGGCCGCTAAAATGGTCCTTTCATTAGGGACCGCGGGGTTAAGGATTCCATGGGCTCGCATTCGAGGTATGCTCTCCGTCGCATACATTCTGCGAGCTGCTCGCAAACTTTCACCACTCAGTACATACACTCGCACCATCTCGTAAAACTCGCGGTTACTGAAGTCCGACATCGTGACCGGTAGGTACAAGCACGACACACGTGCGGCGCGGCGCTTGCGCGGGAAAGCGATTAGACGCGACGTCAGACGACTGCGCGTGCGATGAGCGAACTGTCGGCCACAGGCTCACAGCGCCCGGCGTCGCCCTGCCGCCCGGGAGGGGGTTGCACCCCCGTGCAACACCGCCGCTAGTGCGCCGGCCGCCGCACGCGCCCATTGATATTATTACGAATAGTTTGTGTCCATATTTTGCTGATTTTAAGTAGGATAAAAAAACAAAAAAAAGTATTGAATAAATTATGGAATTGTGTTCTATTACTGATATTGAACCACCAAAAAAAATTTGCGCACTGGTCAAAAACTTTTCCTGTATATAACAACTGGATAAAACAGATTATTCGTTAGTATTTTTCATACTTAAAATGTCATCAATGTCATCGATGTCATTTTCCCGTCTAACGGGCGCTGTCAAAAAGCCGTTGTATGTCATGCGATCGTGACACGGGCGCTCTTCCCGCACGTCATATTTGAGTCATAAGCAGAATAGCTTTCGATTTACTGGCACGTCGAGCCAATAGACATTCGATGGATCAGGACTATCGTTGAAATGGCTTTTCGGCACAACGGACGCTTGATCTAATGACTATTTGAAATTGTGATAAGTACATCGATGCTATGGATTTTCGGCAATTAGGACGTTCGATCTGATGACTTCGGGGAATTAGCCATCGGGCATAATTATGACATTCGAAATCAAGCAGTAAAATCAAATCTGATAGTTGCCAAATGACACGTTTTTCTGCATATAAACTATCATTCACTTATATGGGAATATGCACTGTATTTGATCAAAGGACTTTGTATTGGCTTATTCAGGTTCAACAACTATTTTATTTTATTTTTTTCAGGGCACCCTGAATGGAAATCAATACATGTGCTATCGTTGTTGGGTGGCAGCAAATCGCCAAGAAGCCAGGCACGTAGAACAAGAACGGAGACAAAACGAAGAACAGCAAGACGAGCAAGTAAATGATGAACAATCGCGTCCTACTACAGTACCAACTTATAAACGGTTAGCAAATACCTCTCGTCGATGCTTATTTCATGGATGCCTTAATGAAGATCGTCACAGAGTGCCCCATTTCATTAAAATATATTTATTGACAGAACATAACGTATATGTTCCTCAGGATGCACGAATATGTCAAGACCACATACGTTCAAATGAATGGAGCGAATTATATGACCATGCTGAGACGGTATTTACGCCAGATCAATTGAAAGATATCATTGATACTTACAAAGACGCTTACAACAAAAAATCCGGCATACATTTTGATAACATTGAGTCAATTTCTCCCAATGAACTATATTATCGAACGGGATTGACGCACGATCAATTCGATATTGTTCTCCAAGAGACTCCATCTCTAACTGAGCAAACAAAACGTCCAAAAACTGTGTTGGGATCTTACTTGATGAAAATAAGATCGGGTGAGCCAGATGACAGAATTGCGTGCCATTTAAATGTTAGTAGGAGAACACTGGAGCGTTATTTTAAAATAACACGTGACTGTTTGACCAGAGAGTTTGTTTTGCGGCATCTGGGTTACGACCACATAAGCCGCGATGAGATTATTGCACACAATCTGACAGTACCAACAGCATTATTTGGACAAACCGTAGACCCAAAAGCCATAATACTGTGTGACGGAACTTACATCAACATACAGAAAAGTAAAAACTTCTCGTTCCAAAAAAGAACGTATAGCCTACATAAGTATAAAAACTTACTAAAACCATTCCTTTTGGTCTGTTCAGATGGTTACATTATTGACATCCTTGGACCGTATGCCGCAACTACCTCAGATAGTCAAATAATGACTCAAATAATGGACAATGAAATATCCCCCGTTCATTACCTTCTACATGAAAGAGACACATATTGGATAGAGGCTTTCGAGACTCAATACCCAATATTGAAACCTGTGGTTATGAGCCACATATGCCAACAAGCAAAGACAGAAGTGCGACTCAACTTACAAATGAGCAAGCTAATAAATCAAGATTAATAACGATTGTACGTTGGGTCATAGAGGTAATAAACGGATGGTTTAACCCTTAAATTGATTTCGTCCGTTTTATAGGACGCAGTGTTTACACGCACACAGAGACTGTTTTAATACTCTTAAGCGCTCCGAGGGGGCGGAACAGCCTCGAACTAGCTATCTCTTTCGCGCGCGTGTATGTTTCATTAACGAAATGATGAACGGTTGCAAGTAGAAATCATTTGAAAAAGTGCAACGGTCAGATTTGTTTACGCTCCTGATAAATTGGATAATAACTGTAAGTATTTGGGTTGTTTTGTTTATTATCTTACATTATTAGTTAGAATATGAATATAGGCATTGTATTGTGATATAATTTTTATAAATATTTGTGTAATTAGAGTAAAAACTTGGTTTATGTCTTAGTGTCCCATAAAACGGACCTTGCCAACTTGAACTATTAACTAGGGTATTCTTTGACTGTCCCATGTAACGGACATTGCCATTTAGGCCTTTTTGTAAGTGGTCCTTTTGACTGTCCTATGAAACGGACATCGCCAATAATTTGTGACTTGCAACGTCGTCGTTACTAAATAGTATTTTTTACATTTCTATTTTATTTTACAGTAACATGGCTTGGCGATCGAAGCAAATCTTGGCACTTATACCTCCGGCGGAATCTGAAGAGTCAGACGTTGAGTCTGATGACGATTTAGAAGTCAACGTGGGGCGAGGTGAGTATTTTCACAATGATAACAGTGATTCATCTTCGCCACGTACCATATCTCCGGTATTATACGACATATTAGATGATCTCAGTGACAGTGAAGACACAAATGGTCAGAATTATAACGATCACGAACATGTTATTGCTGCACAACAGCTATTAGAGACTGCGCAAGATGAATCTCCACTCCCCGGTAGGTCTTCAGCTCCAGTATCATGTTACATACCAGAAACACCTTCACCAATAGTTGCTGCATCACCGTCTTCTAGTTTTTCTAGACCTACACCATTATCAAATATGGCAACACGTCGAACCAGACATTCCGCAATCATAGACTCGTCACCTATGCCTCCCCCAGCGACAATGGCACCAGTGACTAAGAAGCGTAAAATGAAGCAATTAGATTTTGTATTTAAAAAAAGATTATATACCGGATCCGTACATACATTAGACTCCACCAACTTCAAGGAACGTCATGAGATCCTTAGCCCTATGCAGTATTTTCAAAAATTCTTTACCAATGAGTTACTCGATTTCATAGTTGAAATGACAAAGGTCATTGGGCAAAATCTGACCCAGTTAACGAAAGTTTTCCTACACAAACCAAATTAGTTTTAAATTTTTAAGTATTAACCTATACTTAATTTTATGTAGTTATTTCTTTTTTAAACCATGGGAATTAAATGCAAAATATGAATAAAAAATAGGTGTTCAGTGAACTATAAATGTGTACATAAAACAATTTCAGTGAAGCATTCTGTTAAATAAACAAAAGAAACGTTTGCGCGCTAAAAGTGTGCAGTCAGTGGCATGCATATGCCGTCTCACTCGCACTTCAGACAAGTAGAAACCGGTTTCGTCGTTGCGCTCGCGTCGCGCGCAACCTAAAGGTGGCGGTTCGCGCCGCGACAGAGACAAGCGACCGAGACAGGAGACCGCGACCGAAGACCGCGACCGTTACTTGACGTTCGGCAATGTATAGGCGACAGTTCGCGAGCGAGACAGAGACAGGAGACAGAGACGCGAGACGGGAGACAGCGAGACGGTCGCTGCCCCAGACCAGTAGTGTCTCGTGTCGCGCTCAAAAAGCACATGTGTTTAGTGTTTAAAAATGAATACTTTTTCGGACGGGCGACAGTTCGCGAGCGAGACAGAGACAGGAGACAGAGACGCGAGACGGGAGACAGCGAGACGGTCGCTGCCCCAGACCAGTAGTGTCTCGTGTCGCGCTCAAAAAGCACATGTGTTTAGTGTTTAAAAATGAATACTTTTTCGGACGTAGACTGTGAAACACTGATTGAACTGATCAGACAGCACCCTCCGATATACGATGCACGACTAGACTCCTACAGAGACGAAAATTTGAAGGACAATATTTGGAAGAGGATAGCTGAAATCATAAATAAAACAGGTGAGTTATTTTTTATTTATTTATTTTGCATAAAACCACTATGTGAATGGAAACAGGTGGAATCAGCTTAAGCAAGTCGTGTGACATATTGTTCTTGCCAGTCTACTGCTCCTTGCTGTGACGTAAAGTAATCGGTTAATTTTGCTCTAATATCTAATCCGTTGCTGTTCGAAAACCCTCCAGTTCCACGTAATGAAACGAAATTTGTAGGTAAATTTTCTTCTTGCTTCCATTGATGTACAGGCGTTTGAGCAGATTCCAAAAATCCATCTCTTAATAGATTATGCAAGCAACAGGCAACTAAGATCATGTCAGTGCATGTTTCTGGCGCTATTCCGATTGGAGTGTAAAATATTCTAAACACCTGAGACAGTAAACCGAACGCGTTTTCCGATACTCGTCTAGCACGACAAAGGCGGTAGTTAAATATTTCTTTGCTTAAATCGTTTTTTGAAACTTTTCTAGCGTAAGGTTTCATCATAAAAGTATCAAGACTAAATGCTTCATCCCCAACTAAAAAATGTGGTAATATTATGTTCGAATTTGGTAGATTTTTTGGTCCTGGAAAATTAAATTCATTTTTCATGATTTTTTTTCCCATTGTAGACTTTTGGAATATTCCACTATCTCCTTCTTTGCCATAAGAGCCAACGTCCACTGCAATGAACTTGTAATATTATGGTCTACAATAGCCAAAAGAACAATCGCGTAAAATTCCTTATAATTAAAATACAACGATCCACTATTTTCTGGAGCCCTCATTCTCACGTGCTTCCCGTCAATAGCACCTGTGCAATTGGGAAATTGCCATTTGTCCCAAAAGCCGTTAGATGTGAGCCTAAAATCACTTTCTTTTGGAATAGGCATTAAAATTGGCACTAAAACAATCTTTAAATTTTTCAACACCTCTTTGACTATTTGTGAAATATAGGAAGGTGATATACGAAATGCGAATGATAGCGACGCATAAGTTTCTCCATTTGCCATGAACTTGAAAAAATATATATTTATTACTTTATAACGGTCTAAGATCTGACAATAAAAATATATACCCTCATCTTCTGTTATTTGACTATAGCAAAACTTTTATATTTGATAATAAACACATGAATGCATTGTACATTGTAATGTTTAATTTACATAAATTAACAGCTTTGGCCGCGATTTAGCTAGGTAACCTATGTACAATGCAATAATGTGTTTATTATCTAACATAAAGTATTGTTATAGTCAAATAACAGAAGATGAGGGTATATATTTCTATTGCCGGATCTTCTTCTATAAGTTTTAAAATTTATTATAATATTCAGTTCTAAAGATAGTTAAAGTTACAATATTTTTTAATATATATTTATACTTTTATGTATTACAGATTTGGAATTCCGTAAGAAATGGAAATTAATCAGAGACTCCTACAACAGATATAAGCGCAAAAAAAAAAACTTCTACGGGATCTTCAGCACCAGCTAAAAATTCAAAGTGGCAGTTTTATGAACGTTTAAGATTTTTAGAAAACACACCATCAGAACGGCAAAGCTTCTCCAATATAGACCAAGAACAGCAAAGCTCTGCCAGTGTAGAACAAGAAGTTACTAATACCTCCCCAGAAGTTGGACATGAAGATACTCCTCCCGTATTCGCAGATGCATCAGTGCATAATACTCCTTCAAGGGAGTTAGTAGAGCCCGTACCAGGAACTTCTAAATCTACACAAAAAATATCTATACCACTAAGTAAAAGTTCTGAAAAACCAACTAGCAAGAATACAAAAAGAAAAAGACAACAAGAAGATGAATTTATTAAATTTTTGAAGGACAGACATGAAAACCGAAATAGTAAGCTGGAGTCATTAAAATCTTCAGAATCAGTTGATGATAATTATATCGACATTTACAAAACATATCGAAATGATGCTAAGAAAATTGAGCGCACGTTCGAGAGCAATGGCAAAAACCGAAATATTTAGTATTGTTTCTAAGTATGAGATCGAAGATATCGACGGTCATAGTGAACGCCCGTATACAATTTCATCCCACAATTCATGTTCTCCAATAAGTGCAGCTTCGCCAGGACATCATACTCAGAGTGATGTATCATCTCGCCAATTACCATATATTTCAAATTCATCATACAGTTCATATTCTCCAACAGGTGCAGCTTCATCAGAATCCCGAACACAGAGTGAATCGATTGATTTATCATCTCGACAATTACCAAATATTTCGAGTGAAACATTTGGAAACATGTTTAATGATGAAGTCGACCAAAACAATTTCCATGATGTGACAACCTTACCTTAGAGTTAGTGCTAATTTTTCTTTCAATGATATTCTTCCTTTTTCACGCATTGTTTTTTTCAATAAATATAATACGTAATCAAACTGTATTTTATTCAGCCGAAAATACTTTCTGAATACATTGTCATCAAATATTAGGTGCTTGTTCACTAATAGCGAAAATTATCCTTCTTGGCCTCTAGTTAAATATAATTCTTTAATAGGTAATCTTCTTTTAGTTTTGTATTTGTAATAATAATACATATAATAGCAAATCATCGTCTTCTTCTTCCTCCAATAGAACTTCTACTACTTGGTTTTCCATCATGACACAAACACAACTGACTACATCGACAGACTCTCCGATACAGATTAACTTTTCGGTCGTGAAGAGCCTGAGACACATGTCGCGGTCTCCGGTCTCGGTCTTGCCTTACAGTACATGCAGAAGAGACCGAGACACTTGTCGCAGTCTTCGGTCGCGGTCTCCTGTCTCGGTCGCTTGCCTCTGTCGCGGCGCGAACCGCCACCTTAACATCGACGCACGCAGTCTTTCGTCATTTGTCGTTGCGATCTGTGTGTTTCTTGAGTTTCTATTGTTTTTATCGATTACTTTGGCGTGTTTATAGGATTATAGTTTGCATTTGGATTGGATTTAGTTGATAATATGGAAAGACAAAATAGTTGTGTTTCATGTAGCCGATCTGTGCTCCGGCGCAGAAAACACAGCCTCACAGAACTTTTTCTTGAAGGGTTCCGAAATCACGCCGAGTTATTATTACAGGAAATAACACCACGTGAGGTGAGTGCCTTACCAGATTTGTTTTATTATTGTTCCATTTGTACAATAATGCTGTTGGCTTTGATAATAAATCATTTACTCTCAAGCATCATTTATCGAATTATCATCTATAGACTTATACAGCAAGTGTATAAAAGATTTACTGCCGTATTCTCAAACAATAAGCTGGGAACTATGTGTTGCTTAATGTAGGTAGCTGGCTACCTCACCTATGCATTCATTTTAAGGGTCTCATAGTGCAGTTCGCCACTCAAGTATTGTGTAATTATACGTTTTTAGACCCAGTGTAGACACTGAGACGTTTGTGAGACCTCATAGTAATGTTTGTGAATACGGGTGTAAGTCTTTATAAAACGACCCAATGGGATTAATAAAGTATTGTGAGTTAATATTATTCCTTTTTTTCTTCAGATTCCTTTTGATGGTTCACGAATATTCACGATCTATATGCCATGCTTGTTGGGTGAGATTGGATACAACTCTGAGAAATCAGCCTAGGGAAAATCAGCCACCTCAACTAGTTCAAGTCGATCCACCTCAACAAGTACAAGATCAACTCCCCCAACGAGTAGAAGATACTGGTGAGGAAGAACAAGATGTGAGTTTACAAGTGAATCCTGGTTTTATTTCCCTACAAGGATATTCTCGTGCTCCAAATACAGCTAGACGATGCATGTTCCAAAACTGCAGGAATATGGCTACGCACGTAGTGCCATTGTATGTTAAGTTCCATTTATTGCATACAAATAATTTTTATATACCTCCACTTGCCCGTGTTTGTCATTCACATTTACAAAGAAATGATTGGGAAGAACTGAATACTCAGAGGATTATGCATGATTTCAATAGTACTCATGTACTCGATATTATCGATTTGTACAAATGGGGCTGGGAACGAAGGAACCAATTGGATTTTGAAAATATTAATTCGGTTGACGATAATGAACTGCATTTTTGGGCAGGAGTAACTAAACAGCAATTTAACACTGTCCTACAACTAACACCGTCTCTTCATAACAGAACTGATCGTCCTGCCACGGCTTTAGGTATTTATCTGTCAAAAATAAGGACTGGTGAACCAGATGAACGGTTGGCTACGAAATTCCAAATGTCCAGAAGAACGTTGGAGAGAAAGATAAGATTAGCAAGAGAATGTTTAACTGATGATTTCGTTCCGCATTTTCTGGGCTTAGATCATATGACCAGAGAAGAGGTGGTTGCTCGAAATCTTTCCATCCCGGCTCATATTTTCGGGAGCGACCACGAATCAGCCATTTTGGTGTTCGATGGCACATATCTATATGTGCAAAAGAGTTCCAATTTTTTATTCCAAAGACTAACATACAGGAAAAGTTTTTATCCACTGCGCAAATTTTGACAAATTAACCTTAAACCAGTTTTATTAAACATATTTTTTTTATTTTGATGCGTCTTAATACAAAAAAATTAAAAAATCGTTAACGAAAGATGTTTATTTTAAAAGTGGTTGTATGGCTAACCGGCGCCGGCGGCGCGCGGCGAAGCGGAACGCGCGAAAGTACCTACCTATCAGCTGTGCGCTCGCTCGATTCGCCGGCGTAGGTATTTACGTGGGTTTACTGGCCCTTGGATCTCGCTCAAAGAAATCAAAAATGCTTTCTTCGATTTCGATCGCCAGTCGGGGTCTGCCAGACCCTCGTGCATGATTCGGGGTTCTGAACTGTCCGTGATCAAGCAGCCTTTGAGTGGCCGCTAAAATGGTCCTTTCATTAGGGACCGCGGGGTTAAGGATTCCATGGGCTCGCATTCGAGGTATGCTCTCCGTCGCATACATTCTGCGAGCTGCTCGCAAACTTTCACCACTCAGTACATACACTCGCACCATCTCGTTAAACTCGCGGTTACTGAAGTCCGACATCGTGACCGGTAGGTACAAGCACGACACGTGCGGCGCTTGCGCGGGAAAGCGATTAGACGCGACGTTACACAACAGCGCGTGCGATGAGCGAACTGTCGGCCACAGCGCCCGGCGCCGCCCGGGAGGGGGTTGCACCCCCGTGCAACAACGCCGCCTGTGCGCCGGCCGCCGCACGCGCCCATTGATATTATTACGAATAGTTTGTGTCCATATTTTGCTGATTTTAAGTAGGATAAAAAAACAAAAAAAAGTATTGAATAAATAATGGAAATATGTTCTATTACTGATATTGAACCACCAAAAAAAATTTGCGCACTGGTCAAAAACTTTTCCTGTATAGCCTTCATAAATTCAGGAACTTAGTAAAACCTTTTTTGATAGTTTGCTCAGATGGCTACATTTTAGATGTTTTAGGGCCATATGCAGTAACAACATCGGATGCGACAATTATGCGTAGCCTAATGGAAGAAGAAAACTCTACTTGGCATTGGTTTCTACGATCTAACGATGTCTTTATACTAGACCGTGGCTTCCGAGACTCAATCCGCTCTATACAAGAATATGGCTATAATCCCCATATGCCACCATCCAGATTCAGAAGGGAACAACTAACAACAGACGATGCAAATAAGTCGAGACTTATCACAATGACCCGGTGGGTGGTCGTAACTATGAATGGTCAGTGACGCGTGAGCAGTCGAAGCGAGTACACGTACGCTTGGATCGCATTTTATTATCGCGTTGTTTCTAAGTTTACATGACAATGAGTATTGTGGTCATTAAAAATGGGTGAAGTAGATAATAATTTGAATCTGCGAACCTTCAGTGACGGTGAAATAATGGGGGAGGAATCAGTATTTGAATGTGAACAACAACTTAATATAATTTTAGCTAATGAGAGGACGAACGAAAACTGCGAACAACAACTTGATTCAACTTCAACTGAGGAGATGAATAAGAATAAAAACAGCGAGCAACGACTTTCTGAGAAGAGAGGTAGACAGGATGATGAGGAAATAGTGGAAGAAGATGGATTTGTGACAGTAAAAAGAGGATATAAAAGGGTTAACCGAAAAAATTCAAATAGTGACAAAATCAATGAGAGTAACGATAAAGTAGGTACCGAAAAGTCTAATGTAATCTTATCAATCACAGGAAAAGAAATTTTACCGAAACAATTTGGGATGGCAAAACTTTTACGGTCACTAAATATTCAAAACATTACGAGAATGGTATATAAAAATGCTTTTAGAGCCCTGATTCATTTCAATAACAGAGAAGATGCATCGAAGTTACTGAGTTGTGAAAAGTTAACCAATTTAGGATACAGAGTACAGTTGACTGACGAAGCTAACCTATGTTACGGTATCCTTAAGCAAGTAGATTTAGAAATGGAAGAAAAAGAAATTTTAGAGAACTTAACATGTGAGTATAAAGTCATATCAATAAGAAGACTAAGAAGACAGTCTGGTAATGGACAATGGATAGATTCAGAAACAATCAGAGTATGTTTCAAGGGTGCCATTTTACCGCCGTACGTGTATGGGTACGGTTGCAGGTTCAAAGTGGAACCTTATACTTTTCCAGTGTCCCAATGTTCAGTATGTTGGAGATTCGGTCATCTGTCTAAGTCCTGTCCAATTAAGAAACAAATATGTCCTAAATGTGGTAATGATCACCCAAATTGTGACACCGAAAAATATACTTGTGTGAATTGTAAAGGACCACATATGGCCCTATACAAAAAGTGTCCTGTTTTCTTAAAAGAGAAGGAAATTAGAAGTATTATGACCGCAAATAACTGCAATTATCGGAAAGGGTTGGAAATATATCTAAAAGACAAAGAATCACAAAAAACAAACAATAAAAGTGATCATATATTGATCGAAGAATACACGCAACAAACGATAGCCAACTCACAAGATGAGACAACACAAGATAACTATGAAACATCGTATAGGGATATAATTATTACTGAAGCTCTCGTTCATAATGAAAAGGCAGACAATCAGATGGAGGTAGAAGATTATCCACAAAAATATAATCAACAAAAAAATTTAGCTCAAAAAAAACAACAAGCAAGTATGGCTCAAAAGAATAATACAGAGAATCATAAATTATCGGGAAAGAAAAAGGCGGAAGAAAGTAACAATAGCCAGCTAGAAATGACTAATCTGGAGAAGGAAAAGAACCCGGGTTCTGATAAATTCAAAAAAACTTTTAGTATGTACGGTATGTGTAAACGGATAAGAGAAGTATGTATTTCTGAAGGTAGTTGGTCCACTAAATTTCAACAACTTGGTAAATTATTTATAGAAATATGCGGTCAGTGTTTTTTTAAGGTCCTGAGTGGAGAATACGATCTATGGAAATGTTTTGTATCTATGTTTAATGATGGCTAACGACACTAACAACATGGTTTTACTCAATATAATACAGTGGAACGCACGGAGTTTGCGACCTAAACGTAATGAATTAGAACTTCTATTGCTACAAGATAAAATACACATCGCGTTAATATCCGAAACATGGTTGATGCCGGAATCGAATATAAACATAAGTGGCTATAATATCTTTAGAAAGGATAGGTTTGACGGATACGGAGGAATAGCTGTAATTATTCATAAGTCAATTAAAGTACAACAAAATTTTGTTAATATTAGTAACTCGGGAATACAAATAATCTCAATTAAACTTTTAAATGGCAATAATATTAAAAATATCGTACTATTATACTGTCCGTCATCGGTACGTACAAGTCTATCCGATTGGGAACAAGTATTTTCATTGTTTTCTAAGAAATGTATTGTGGCAGGAGATTTTAATGGCCATCATGCTACCTGGTCATGTAAATCTGACGCGAGAGGCCTACAAATATATGACTCCGCATTAGACAATGGCTTCATTTCTCTTAATGACGGTAGTATAACTAGAATTTGTTCTGTTGATAACATCATTCAACGAAGTTCGCCTGATGTAACTTTTGTGTCTACCGACTTATCACATTTATTAAATTGGAAAGTTATGAATGAGTGTCTGGGGAGTGATCATTTGTTTGTTAAGATCTCATACAAATATATGAGTAATGTACACTCAATTAATAATACCAAAAAGCGTAATTTTAAGTTAGCACAATGGCTAGATTATACTACGTGTTTAGAAAATTACTTACTACAACCTGTTGACACTGCCTCTGTACAATCTTTGTATGATAACTTTATCAAGCAGGTAAATAAAGCCGCAGATCAGTGCATACCTTTAACAAAGGGATGTGACAATCCATATAATGGATTCCGACCTAAGTCTTACTGGACCCCTAAACTTTCTCACTTAGTTGCACAAAGAAGATTGGCCCTAAAAAATTTTAGAAGTAATCCTACACCCGACAATTTAACCGTCCTAGAACGAAAAACAGAGACCGCAAAAACGGCCATACAGCAGGCGAATACAAATGACTGGCGAACATATTGTAGCAGCATTGATGAACGAACATCCAGCTCGGATATGTGGAAACGTATGGGTTGG
The DNA here is from genome assembly GCA_949152455.1 of Lithophane leautieri. Lineage (NCBI taxonomy): Eukaryota > Metazoa > Arthropoda > Insecta > Lepidoptera > Noctuidae > Lithophane > Lithophane leautieri. The sequence goes on along the minus strand of OX424479.1, from coordinate 2,764,433 downwards.
GCTAAGGGAATTAATTCCTCAAGGTCATATGTTTCCAATGAACAAAAACTCGAGCTCCTTTGCAGTCTTGCGCCCGATTATATGGGTCAGCAGAGCTATCACAACTTTAAATCAAATAATACAGAATTAGAGAACAGTTTCACTATGCAAGAAATGACTCATTGTTTTAAGCGTAAAGACACAGCGCCTGGCAACGACGGGATAACATATTCACTAATCTTTCATCTTTCTCCTGCGAGTAGACTGTATTTATTAAGGTTATATAATTATATCTTTGATACGGGGGATATTCCAAAACAATGGCGCGACATACTGGTGATTCCCATTCCTAAAAATTCCCCTAATGATAGTACTAAATTAAGACCAATTTCTCTAATATCTTGTGTGTGCAAAATATTCCATTCAATGTTGACAAAACGGCTTGAGTGGTACATAGAAAAAAAAAAAATATTATCTCCGTACACTTCTGGATTTAGAAGAGGACAGTCATGTCAGGATTGTTTGGTTAAATTAGTAAGTCAAATTTATGTGGGTTTCTCGCGTAAGCTTCCAACTATTGCTTGTTTTTTAGATATTTCAAACGCTTATAATAACGTATTAGTAGACGCACTCATTAACACTTTAGATGAAATAGGAGTCGGACAAAAGTTATGCCAATACCTATGGAACTTTTTAAGCGAAAGGCACCTTATGATGAAGGATGAAACAGATCAAAATAAGTATATTGTTAGATATACTGATAGAGGTTTAGCACAAGGAGACCCAATTTCTCCCATTCTTTTTAATGTAGTCACCATGACATGTTTCCATAAGATTAAGAATATAGCTATGTGCCAATACGCGGATGATTTCGTCTTATATTGTTCTTCTGGGAATCTTAGTCAAAGTCAAAATCAATTTCAGGTAGCGTTAAATACATTTTGTAATATTCTGGATGATATAGGATTAGAATTATCGGCAACTAAGTCTAAAGTATGTATTTTCACTAGGGGATTTAGAAAATTAGAAATAGATTTAAAATTAAATAGACATAGTTTACAGTTAGTAGATAATTACAAATATTTAGGAGTGTGGTTAGACAGTTCGTTGCGTTGGAGTAAACACATCAACATGATAGCGGAGAAAGTGCAAAGGAGTCTCAATTTACTCAAAGTCTTGGCCGGTACTGCATGGGGCTTGCACCCTAAACATTTGAGACATATATATATAGCGTTGATTAGAAGTCGCATAGATTATAGCAGTTTTCTATATGATGCAAGTGCAAAATGTCACCTAGACAAATTAAATAAGATTCAAAATCAGGCTTTGAGAATTATAGGAGGTTTTATTAGGACTACACCTATCCATGTTATGGAAAGTGAGCTCTGTGTAGTTCCGTTGTATTTACGGAGAAAATATTTGGCCTTTAAGTTCTGTTTAAAATCTAAATCTATGGAAAACAATAATACTAATAATTTATTAGAGGAACTTAACACTCTTCGACAAAATAGTTATTGGAGAAATAAAAAGATCCCACTGCTAGTATCCTTATATAATGAAGTGGAGATAGAAAATATAGCATCATCATATCCCTTAATGATGTTCACTCTGAGGACATGGATGACCAACATTAATGTCCAAGAAGTAATTGTGTGGGACTTAGATGTAGTGAAATATTCTAAACAATCTTATGATAGTAATTTATTAAAATTTGAAGTTATTAGAGAGTTGCATTTAAAATACAAAGATTGGTTTAGTATATTTACAGATGGGTCGAAGAGTGTAGAAGGTCTTGGAGCAGCCTTTTATGTACCTAGTGAACCAAGGGGTTGTGAAGTTGGTTGTTTTAAAATAGATAAGAATGCATCCATTATGACGTTGGAGCTTATTGCGATATCAGAAGCATTGTGTTATTGCAGTAGTAGTCAACATAAGAATATTGTTATTTGCACAGACAGCAAAAGTTCTTTACAACATTTAGCTCGATGCGCCTCTGGCCAAAGAGGTGTATCGATAGCTTATGTTATTTTATCTAAGATCGATGAATTAATTGTAAAGGGTGTTAGATTGCGACTGCAATGGGTTCCTTCGCATATTGGAATACAGGGCAATGAAAAGGCTGACATGCTAGCAAAATATGCAGCTAAAAATGGAAAAGAAACTAATATAACGCTAGATTATGTGGAAGTTTTACCTAAATTTAAAAAGAGGTGCTACGATGATTGGAGGGAATATTTTGATAAACGTTCATTAGAGAAAGGGATTTGGTATAAGACCATACAGGGTCAGCCTTTTCGTGTACCCTGGTTTATTAATAGTAATTTAAGTAGAAATTTAGTTGTTACAGCTCATAGACTCAGATCTGGACACATTCCATGTAATAAGTTTGCGTTCATGATGAAAAAAACTAACTCGCCTAATTGTGTGGAGTGTGGAGTTGTGGAAGACGTACATCACTTATTGATGGACTGTGCTCGATATGAGTCCGATAGAAACGATGTATTCAGGGTCTTGAAGTTGAACAGACTTGATTTAGGCACATTTCATGGAATTCTATCTCAACCAAATGGTGATGCTGCGAAGAGTTTGTTCAGGTTTATGGCCCAAATGTAATCCATAGGAGTGTTGTGTTGTGAATTTTGATATTATTTATTTAGGGTATGATGGGACTGTCATACGCATTGCGGTTAAAAAGTCCCTAATTAAAAAAGAATAAAAAAAAAAAAAAAAAAAAAAACTATGAATGGTCGTTTTAAAAAAGATTTTAAAATATTTCGGCACACCTATTTCAATATTTCCTTACCAAACATGATGGCAGATTTCAAAATTACCGCAGCGCTCATCAACGCTACTCGGCGTCCATACGAGAACACCATATACGCCGAGCAATTCATACATATTATTAATGAAAATGTAAATAGAAGAAATGAGTTGGCAGATTATTTGAGCGAGCACAATCTTAATAGGCAAAGAGTAGCCTTTATTTCAATTGACGCAAATAATGCAGCTTTGGATAACTTTCCACAACTAACTTTCGAAGATTTGATACTATTTACGTTGGGCACCTATCATTTAAGGATCGCTAAATCATACGTTCACGAACACTTGCGACCAAATGGTCTGTACATTGTTGAACTATACCGGCACCGTGAAATGGTTAACAACAAAATATTAATACGAGGAAGAATGCAGTCGCGACATATCAGGAGCAAAAAATACTATACTTACATATTGGTGAACCCAACAAGACAGGGTAGAGATAGTATCAAAGATTACTACTGCTCTTGTATCCACGGCCGCCGTACCATTGGATGCTGCGCGCATATAGCTAGCGTAGTATATTTTTTGTCTTGGGCCCGACATCAAGAGCAAATAGATGCGCCTCACAGTGGAACGAATGTATGGGAGAGGTTGGACGTAGACATCTCCGAAAAAAATTAGTTAAATTATGCCAAACGAATGATGCCATCTTATTCGATTACCTAATGCCTTCATAACTTGTGCTGATAAATTTCTTCATAACTCCCATATTTCGGAAGTAATTTGAGAAAATGTGATATTTTACTATGAAAATGAGTGTATCGAGCTCTCTCCCTCCTGATTCCGGCGTTGTTTCAAGTAGCGGTCTCTAATATCATAATGCTAATACTAAGAGCTATATTTAACACTAAGACACATGGTGCGCCAAATGTGCACTTTCTGGGATAAAGAGTGATGTTTATTTTATAACACAAAAATCAAATTTTTTGTTTATTTTGTTGATTAAAACCGTTTTTCTAAAGGTTCACCTTATTACAATAACATTTCTGAGCAGCCAATTAGAGAAGATATTAGAGAATTGGGATATGTGATTAGGGACTATGGTTTACATATAAAACTGATGCACTAATGATTACTGATAAGAAGATTGCTATTATTTAATTACTAAATGGCTCTTAATACACTAATTTAGCATGCATCATTTTCAAACTAATTACCTTGCAATATTTAACAAATAAGGGTACCTGGATTAAATATAAATAGGTCACTATTAGTAACTTTAAAATCAGTGTTGATTTACACCTCGTTGTAGCCACACTAATGTCGCAATGTATTTTCCAAATGTTAATACAAACCTATAACGTGAATCTACTGATATACTGTGATTGTTACCTGTTGTAGTTGCCTTGTAATAAATAAATAAAAAAATAAATAATTTATTGTATATATATTAATTAAACTAGGTAATTTAATATTTTATTATCGAAAATACAGAGTTTTTATCGTTATTGTAAAACATATATAAATAAAATATTATGTGAAAAAAGTCATACTCTCATCTGTTCTTATGAATATTTTCGTAAATAATACACAAGATTAAAAAAAACAATATTTCATATATTTATATATGACCTCTACACGTCTGTCTGTTTAGAATAAATACAAATGAGGAAAAACCATTTTAATTTTTTTAAATTTTCATTTCCTTTTATCCCAGAAAGTGCACATTTGGCGCACCATGTGTCTTAGTATTAAATATAGCTCTTAGTATTAGCATTATGATATTAGAGACCGCTACTTGAAACAACGCCGGAATCAGGAGGGAGAGAGCCTGATACACTCATTTTCATAGTAAAATATCACATTTTCTCAAATTACTTCCGAAATATGGGAGTTATGAAGAAATTTATCAGCACAAGTTATGAAGGCATTAGGTAATCGAATAAGATGGCATCATTCGTTTGGCATAATTTAACTCTTTTTTTTCGGAGATGTCTACGTCCAACCTCTCCCATACATTCGTTCCACTGTGCGCCTGCGGGGTTTTTAGATGATACAATTATTCCTGTAGACATTGATCATGTCGAATAAAACTTAAATCTTTTCAATACTTGTTTTATTTTTACCTATTTTATTTTTTTAAACATGTATATTATCAAGTAACCAATACACATGTGCTAAGCCTTGTTATAATTAAGCTTAACATTTTATTTTTTATTTTTTGGTTGTTTTTTGGTTTTTCCCATTATCTGCATTAATGCGACATATATATTCGTAAACTAGGAACGTTTAACTAAACATCCTACCCATTTTGTTTTCTGTAGGCCGTGGGTATAGGTTCCATACTAAGTTGCCCAATGACCTTTATATTCGGTACAAAATACCGGGAAATCCATATGTGTGACTCGAAAAGATATGGAAATATTATTTGGAATAGAAATCATGATGGGTATTGTAGACTTACCGGCAGTCGAAGATTACTGGAGTGCTGAGCTGAAGTATGAGCAGATTTCATCTGCCATGTCCCTTAAACGATATACATAGATCTATCAAACGCTACTTGCACTTTTGTGATAATACGAATGTAGACAAAAATGATCGTTATAATAAAATTACCCCTGTCATGGATTATGTTCGTAAGCAGTGCTTGAAGATAGAAGAAGAACGTTCATTCGCAATCGATGAGATGATAATACCTTACAAAGGCAAAAAAGCTGGCAGCAGAAGGCAATACATGCCAAAAAAACCAAACAAATGGGGATTCAAATTTCTGGTTCGTGCTGGAACTTCAGGCATGGTGTATGATTTCTTTGCTTACGATGGCGCAAACACATTTCGAGGTGTCCAATTTAGTGAATGGGAAGAAGACTTTCTTGGGGTTGGAGGTAAAACAGTTCTCCGGCTATGTAGAACCATTTCTAATCCAATTCTAAGCACAGTATACTTTGATAACTGGTTTACGTCGCTTGAACTCATATATTATTTGCGTAATGAGATGGGCATTTTGTCTTTAGGGACGTTACGAAAAGACAGATTGCGAAATTGTAAGCTGATGACTGACAAAGCTATGATAAAAAAGGGACGAGGAACATTTGAGGTAGTATGTGATAATTACAAAAGAATAGCCGTGACAAAGTGGATGGACAATAAGTGTATTCATATAGCAAGTTCGTTTTGTGCCCAAAACCCAGTGACTACTATAGAACGATACGACAAAAAGCAAAAGAAGAGAGTCCTTGTACCCTGTCCAAATGTAATAAAAGTGTACAACACACACATGGGCGGCGTCGACATCGCTGACATGTTGACTGCTTTGTACAGAATTCGCATGAAAACAAGACGTTGGTACATGTCGATATTTGCCCAACTATTAGACATCGCACTTAACAACAGCTGGTTACTACATCGTAGAGACTGTGCTCAACTAGGTGAAAATAAATTGAGCCTAAAAAAGTTTCGTGTGCAGTGTGCTCTTGCGCTTATGAATACCTGTACAAAATCTAGATTCCACGCAATTACTAATTCACCTAAACATGCCACAATAACAAAACCGGTCCAGCCGAGACCTGTGGATGATGCACGGCTAGACTGTTTCGATCATTTTCCAATGTTTACGTCACAGGGCCGGTGTCGTCTTTGCAAAAATGGTAAAACCATGATTATGTGTACAAAATGTCAACAAAGACTTTGTTTAACTGCCAAAAAATCTTATTACCTAAGATTCCACAAGGAAAAGTAATTAATTATTTTATGTGTATGGTTACAATTTTATATTTTGTTATTTTTTTCGAGAAGTTGAATGTTTTGTTTTATTTTTTAATTTTACTGCAATTTTAAGAACAATGTTGTTTTAAATTTAAAGTTTTCGTAACCAAAATTATTTTGTTGATTTCTTTAAAGTTTTAACTAATATCTTAAGACGTACTCTTTTAAAAGACTGATTCTAGAATGTTCCTAATTATATTTTGTCGTTAATTGTTAATTATTATGTTGGCAATGTCAATTGTGTTCATCTACCATAACTGCACATATAATGGCCAATGTCCGTTTTATGTGACGTACTTTCACATACCATAACTGCACATATAATGGGCAATGTCCGTTGTATGTGACATTAAAAAACAATTAAAAAAAATATAAGAATTTTGTTTACTCACTTTACTAAAATAGTGGTCCTGTTAGGTACTATACGATTGTACTTAAGTTTTATCTTTATTTTAGGAATATCTGAAAAAACTGTCAGTACCATCACCAAGGAGGGCGAAGTTGCTGCTTCCTCATCTCAAAAAGTTTCTACGCCCAGAAAAAAAGCCAGCAAAAGAAGAAAATAGTTTTAGATGATTTTGATTTGTGTGCAGTGCGAAATAAAATACACTTAATGTATACAGTCAAAAAGGAAGTACCAACTTTAGGGAAACTTTTAGCAGAGTTGAAAGTGGACATTAATTATGGTGGAGGTCGAACCACGTTATGGAAAATTATCCGACAACTAGGTTTTCGTTTTAAAAAATGTGGGTCAAGAAGGAAGCTTCTTATGGAAAGGCATGATATTGTGGCCTGGAGATATAGGTACCTAACCACTTTAATACAGAACCGTGAAGAGAGTAGACCTGTTGTGTTCCTGGATGAGACCTACATTCATGCATCATATACTGTAAACAAATGCTGGCAAGCCGTATATAGTTGAGCATAACGTAAACCGGCAGCGAGCGTCGTTTGTGACATTGACGGATGAGTCAATAAATGTGCCGTTCCCAATACTCACAGATGAAGACATTATTTTATTCAGTCTGGGAACATACCATTTAAGTCTGGCACGTTCTTACGTCGGCGAACACTTGCGAGGTGGCGTTTACAATATTCAGGTGTGTGTAACTCCAAGTCCAAGGATGACAGAATAGGGATTAGCAACGGACACCTGCACGCTAATGAGAGGTCGTATTTTATCACGACACAGGTCAAATACGACATATTATACTTATATATTGATGAACTCCAATGTTCAGGACACTAATGCTATCCACGCATATTATTGTTCATGCTTAACAGGAATGAGGACTGTTGGAGCATGCGCCCATGTCGTCAGTATTATATGGTACTTCGGTATTGGAAGGCATTTAGAAAACTTTGTTGGCCCCGCAAGTGTCTGGGACGAGATTATTATTGAGAGCAACAACACTCATTAGGACAATTCTTTATAGTTTAGTAAGAACTAACGCCTTATCCTTGTCGTTCTGAGTTTCGACGGTACCCAGTAGTGGGATACTAATCGGCTGATTATGCATTAATAAGTTATATTTTAGTGAATAAAGATGTTTCATTTTCATAATCAAAGGTATTTTTTAATTATAGTCCTATCCCAATACCGAAATAAAGAATATTAATTTTTACACTACTTATTCTTAAACTGAATTGTTCAAGGTGTCATATAAAAGAGAATAATGCATTCCAACTGGCAACATGTAGACACAATTTTGTATGCGCATCATTAGGCCAAACTATTAGCATTCGTAACGGAAATTATTGATTATTTAGAACAGCTGTAACTTGTTTTTTTAATGCATTAGAGCTGTGCTGCTTTATAGTAAAATGTTGAGATTACTCGGATCTGTATTTTAAGGTAGGTAAGAAAGTGCTACAACACTGGGCCCACGGTCCATATAAAGTTGCCCATTGTTCTTTGATTGTCTAAAAGTGACAGTTATACGAAAGAAATTCAATTAACAATCTACATTTTTGAATACTACGAGTATAATAGTATCTAGGTCAAGGCGAGTAAAAAAATATTTTTTAATGGAAAGATAATTGACTATTTCGTTAAAAAAGATTTGAAATTGTTGACAGTATTACCATTTTATTTTATTTTCCTAAATTGTGGGTACAGCATAATTGTCGTGCTATTTTTAGTTTGTAATATATTGACATGGATAAAATGAATAAAGAACACACTACGAGTATGTATCTAAGTTTATTCTGTGTTCTTTTTTTAGTATGTATATTGCAGTAAATTAGGATGTAATAGCAATGTAATGGCAACTCTGAAACTAAAAAGACTAGTATCCTATGTCTTAAAAATTATAGCTTGGTCGTTGACATTGACAACCGTTGACAGTTAACAACTCTTGACCAGACGCTTGCGCTCTGTCCTGTGTTGTTTTGCTATCGATTTGCTTTTTCCGTTTTCTTTGAATTTTCAATTGACCCGGTTTCCCGTGTGTGACCAGTGTGTTCTAAAGGACTCTGTGATTTTCCTAATGTGACATTGTGTGTTTCTCTTTTAGACGCCGATCTTGCCTCACTGTTTGGATTTGGTTGTGAACTGGTTGTTGCTACTGGTGAAGATGAGTGGTCGGGGCAGTAGACCAACACGAATCCTGTGTGTTAACTGTAATATATGCGTGAATACGCTGCGCCGATATCCTGCTTTAGAACTTGACACTAGAGTTATCACATTACTCTGTAGCTGGATATATCCCCGAATAGTAATTTATAATCTTAATTAGCTATTGAATTTTTTAATAGTTTGTATTTCATAAACATACCACATGCCACATTGTTTAATTAGTAGAAAAATGTTGTCATAGAGATGAGCTAATCACTATTTTGATCTAATTAAATATCCTAGAGAAGATTTCAATATATATACAATCATTGTTTCAGTGCTAATTGAAGTCTCCCAATTCCATATAACAAAGATTTCCTATTTGTTTTAAATTACTGAAGATGATTATGTTTGTGAAGCATGCAGAGATCTTGCGATGTTCCGAGTCAATCATGGTTTACAACAAGAAGCTTCGGGCAGTGATGCCCAACAAGCTGGATCAAGTCACCAAGGCCACACTAATGTGTGCCTATTATGTGGCTTGTCTATCTTACGTAGACAAAGTGACAGAATATTGAGAGACAATCCTTCTGAACTACAGCAATCTATGATAAATATTTTAGAGAGCAGAGTAGCACCACATCAGGTATATTAAATTAGGTTCTACTCAATAAACCTATTCATAAGATATATTAAATTAGAATTTGTAAAACATTTGACATAAAATCAACAATCTGCCTAGTCTTTTCCCAGCTATGATGGGGTTATACAACTTAATATATCTCTAAGGTATCTCTGTTGGGTCCCGTATTATTCAATCGGGGAATTCCAAGCAATAGCCTCATTACCAGAAACTGCATAGGTCCTATGCAGTTTCTGGTAAAACCAACAAGGATGGCATACACGATCAGATTCTATTATCTGGTAATAAAAAAGAAAATTAAAATAAGCTATGCCATAGGAGCTTATTTTAATTTTCTTTTTTATTTTCAGATAATAGTATCTGATCGTGTTTGCCATTCTTGTTGGTTACGCACACAAAGAGAAGCTCGCCTTGAGAACATTGTTGATGAAACTAGATCTCTACCTAGTAGCACCAACTCCGCACCTGAAGAATCACAAGAGGATGATCAGCCTTCTGGATCTAATCAGTCTGAACTGAACCCTATTCATCAGGTGGATGCACAGACTACAGTTTACCGGACTACAGACGAGCTGCCAATGCTAATAATCATTGTGTATACCCTTATTGTAGTAGTACCACACTGCATGATATTTCTGATACATTACGTGCAATCGTACTTAGCAATCATAATTATTATCTGCCAAGCCTAGCTCGCATTTGCTCAGAACATTTAATGAGCAATTCATGGGAGTCACTTTCTAATTCTGAAAACAGCATCCAAACATTCACTGCTCAACAGGTACAACATGTATTTTCTTTTGTTGCTTTTAATCCAACATCGACTTCGAAAATGTACAAGAAATGGATGGTAATGTTTTCGAGTATTGGATAGGGTTAACAAAAACCAAATTCAATACTCTAATTCAAGAATACCTTCGACTTACACAAATACGAAGAGGAAGCTTAGGCTTGGCAGTGTTATTATTAAAAATGAGAACAGGTGATTCTGATGAAAGAATTTCTACTCTGGTTAGAGTTGCACGTCGAACCTTGGAGTCGTTAATTGATAAAATAAGAGAGGTTCTCCTTCAGGATTTTGTACCTGAAAATCTAGGCATAAATAGATTAAGCCGGGAAGAATTACTACAACATAGTTTATTAATACCTGTTGGGGATTTACATAAAAACACCACATAAAATAGAAAATACTGTATAATCACTGAGCCGCGCACTTATAACTAGTACATCTTAGAACATAATAAAGGTTAAAAACATATAAACTGACTTTGATTTTTGTGTTAGAGGTTAAGTACTTTTCTATCATGGCGCAAGTTGTGTGTGGGTCTGAGATTGATTATTTTTAATTTATTCGCCTAGACCAATAGTAGCCATCTAGGTTTAGTTATTTTGGTCAAGCGTAAGCTGTGTTTTCGGACAAGTTGCAACCTGCTCCCGGGCGAGGCCATTTGTTGTGATTGTGTATCGTAAACTCGCGATGTTGTGTGTGTATGAGTGTTGCAAGTTGAGACCTGCTCCTCTGGGCGAGCCCATTTTTCGTATCAGTGTGCTTAGGGCGTTGCGTGGTGTGTTATAGGTGTCCAACGGTTTTAGAACAGGTTGTAACTTGTCTGCTTGGAATCTAGTTAGATTTCTTGGTTATGTAAAGGGTTTATTTACTATATATCAGCCCTTATGTGTTTGTATGGTATGTGTCAAAGGAAAATAAAGGTAGCCCTACGCTAATCAGGTACATTTATACTTATTGATAATTTCTAACGAGAAAATTGGGTGATTTATTTTAATCAGTACTTCTTAAGAACTAATTAGGCGTATGTTCGTCGCCAACAATACCCAATGGGCTTTTTGGAAATGGTAATATGTGATGGCCCATACATATATGTCTTGGCGCGAGACGATGGTGTCAACTCACACCTCGTTCAGTTCTTATCAGCGTGACACGAAGGCGTCAGTCACACCTCGTCTAACTCTCAAGATCAATGTGGTCTTTGTTAGAGCCAAGAGCTTATTGATATTAAATAATGAATTATTGATTCCAATAAGAAAGGCGACGACGTAAATCTTATTGCGTTGAACGTGGCCGAGGGTCGGTTTAGTTTTCCCGTGAGAACGTTTTAAGACGATAAGAGTTTAGCATCAGAGGAGCCTGGATCAGGCAGTCAGTTCCATTCAGACCACGAGACTGAGCGCGACCCGCGGACTCGTTGCACCCTTCTAATTCATTTAGACTTTTTCTAGTTAGATTGATTATACGCGTTTCTTTTGCCTACGAAGTAGACAAACAGTTACATAATGAACAATTTAATTGATAATTATTACCCTTCTGATGACCATTGTGAGCCCTGTCCCGACTCGGCCGCTCCGACATATATATTAATAAGAGCTCAAACTATATGTTCCAAAAGCAAAGTTATTCTCTTCACAAATACAGGAACTTACTAAAACCTTTTATGATTGTTGCGTGTGATGGATACATAGTTGATTGTTATGGCCCATATAAAGCAACTACATCAGATGCTGATATTATGTCTGGCTTATTATGCACTGAGAATTCTGCTTTAAGATCATATTTCAGAGAAGATGATGTGTTCATTTTGGACAGGGGTTTTAGGGACTGTATAAGTTTATTAGAGGAATGTGGCTATAGACCATATATGCCAGAATCACTATTGGAAGGCAAACACCAAGTAACCACAGCCCAAGCTAATAGAAGTCGCTGTGTCACTATTTGCCGATGGGTGGTAGAGGCTGTAAATGGTCAATTTAAAAGAGATTTTAAACTTTTTAGGCAAGAATACTTTCATCGGTCTCTACCACACATGATGCAAATGTTCCAAATAGCGGCAGCTCTTTTAAACAAGTTTGGTGTCCGCTTTCAGAATAATGTACATGCAAATGAGATATTAGAAATAATTAGAGAAAGGACATAATTAGAAAATAATCTGGCAAATATGATTGAAACTTTAAATATGAATAGAAGAGCATCCCAATTCCAAAGTATCACTGCTGATCGTAATAATGTTTTAAACTTCCTAACCCTTGAATATAGAGATTTGATTGAACGTACCAAATAAGACAAGCTCGCTCATATTATGGCAAGCATGTACGTTTCCACGGGGATTACAGAATTGAAGTTTCCAGTGGACAAATTAATTCGTGACAACTCTAATAAGAGGCAAAATAAAGTCGCGCCATGTTACCAGGAAACAATATTATGTTTATATTTTAGTACAAAATAATATTCCTGGCCGGGCAGGGATCAGTGAGTACTGCTGTAATTGTTTATTCGGTCGGCGCACAGTAGGTTGCTGCGCTCATGTCATGACGCTGGTCTGGTATTTAGGATGGGCCAGACATCAGCAAAATATTTCCGCACCAGCAGAATTTCTTGATGAAATAATTGTAAGAGAGGATGACGAAGAATAAATTGATAAAAAAGAATAAACTTGTTTTATTGGTTTACCTTTACCTTCACAACTATTAGGTCGGTAGATTATTACTACTATTGGATTAATCTTATTAAAAGAAATCTTTACAAGTCTATGCATTGTTATTAGATAAGTATTAATAATAACAATGCATAAAGATAAATATTAGGCTGCGCTTTTGTGTGTTTGTTTTTGTTCGACTTGGCGGGGGCACTGCCGATGCCGTGGCCCTAGATTATTCATTACAATATTCCTACCTACCTTTTACAATATTCCCAAGTCAAGGTATGCTAAAATAACAAAAGAGAGACTTATACTAATGCGATTTTGCCCCTTTACTTCCTAGAAATTGAATAATAAGTACATAATGAGAGAGGTGACATAAAAATATAACCTACAAAAGTAAAACACTGAATATCTATTAATCTCGGCTTTCTTAAACAAAAAATCACGCTGATTTATTCAATAAGATATTTTTCATTTAAAGACGCAGAAATTTAATTTCAAATAAAACAATGTATGGGAATCTGCCATTGTTCTTTACGCAATTTGGAAGAAAAACTATGTTTTTTGAGAGACCACCTTGTGACGATCTTACTGAAGATCAGTTAAAAATACGGAAATGAAGCAAAGGTGGATTAAATCTCACAAAAAAGAAGAGGTTTTTTTGAAAAACAACTAACATGTTTCGTTTTCGTCTAAATGTGAAAAACCATCGCGTCTAGACCCCATGGAAGCATTAAAAATGTTTATAGATTCAGACTTAACAAGAGGACAGTATGAAATTATAAGAAACTCGAACAAAAAGTTATTTCCATGTTATAGCTTAATTCAAGAAGCAAAAAAAGAGTGTTATCCTCCTCCAGAAACGTGCACGGGAACAAGTACCTGCGCCGAAATCCAACTGCAACCATTAATTGATATTAAAAAGAAGAGGTCTTATCAACAATAAAAGAGCAAGAGCGGAAAACTTTGAAGTTGATATGTAAATGGGGCGTCGATGGATCCCAGCAAGCACACAATATAAACAAAAGCTTGAAAATGAGGCTGACTCTGATGCAAATATTTTTCAAAGCTGCTTTGTACCCGTGCGACTAGTTTACGGCAAAAACAACGAAAAGGTGTTATGGGAAAATCCAACCCCTTCATCTCCCCGATTTTGTCCTCTAATACGATTTGGCTTCGTCAAAGAGACAACTGATATAACCAATGAAGAGATCAGTTATCTCAAAAATTCTGTTGATAATTTGGTTGCGACTGAGGTGGATATTGACGGAAAAAAGTTTTTGATTCATTCTCAATTTGTAATGACAATGGTTGACGGAAAAGTTTGCAATGCAGCTACTGGAACAACATCCACGAGTCGCTGCTATATTTGTGGAAAACTTCTAAAGAGTTTAATAATTTGGAGGATAAAAGGAAATTCTCAAAAGATGCTACTGAATTCGGACTGTCTATTTTACATGCGAGAATAAGATTTTTCGAAAGCATTCTGCATTTAGCGTACAAATTGCCCGTGAAAAAGTATCGGGAGAGAAAAACAGACGAGGAAAAAGAAATGGAAAAGAATAGGAAAATTGAGATACAGACCAGGTTTCGCAATGAAACTGGCTTATTAGTAGATATGCCGAAAACAAACTTCGGAAATCGGACGAATGATGGGAACACCAGCAGGAGATTTTTTGAAGATCCGAAACTAGCTTCACACATTAGAGGGATAGATTACGAGTTAATATATAGATTAAAAGTTATTTTGGAAACGATTTCGAGCGGACATACTATAGATGTAGAAAAATATGAAAAATATGCGGAAGAAACTGCTTGTTTGTACATAAAACTCTACCCATGGCACCCAATGACACCCACACTGCACAAAGTACTTGTACACGGATCAGATATAATAAAAATGCATTGTTACCTATAGGAAACTGTCTGAGGAAGCAGCGGAGGCACGCAACAAACATTTTAGGACGTACAGACAGGATTACTCAAGGAAATTCTCTAGAGAATCCTGTAATAGAGATATTTTAAACAAGCTTCTTTTAAGCTCAGATCCATTTCTTAGGGCAATAAAAAAAAAAAGATGTCTTCGTTTCTGCCTGAAACATTAAACATGCTTCTGTCTGCTACACCAAACCCAACAGAATCAGAAAGTGAGAACGAGGAAGTGAATCGATTTGAAAAAGTATGTATTGTTATTGGTAAATTAATTAAGTTATGTATGAATATGTAAATATACTTATAGCCTATTTTAAGCATTTTTTTTTTTTTGTTGTATTTGTTTTGTTGCCTTTTTTATGAAATTATAAAAGTTATTGTCCGTATATATTTCGCTTGTTTTATTTCCGTCATTTTCAAAAAAAAAAACCCGCACTAATATTTTTGGCCAGCTAGATTAATGAAATACCCCTGTACGGTAGTATTGACACTGACGGCCGACCGACATTTTACCGACATTGCTCATTTGCTCCTAGCAATTTTTTATTTCGGCGCTACAGTGTTTGCCGTTTCATATGTTGTGGGCCTGGTGCTGATGAACCAAGCACCAATGAGTAAGTATCAACATCTGAATGAATATTTTTCATGTGAGCATTATTGTATTTATTAGGTAATTACTTATTATTTTAAATGTTTTTTTCTTCATTTTAGACCAATCAATCAAAACCTGGAGCACCAGGCCCACGAAACAGCGAGCGCGCTGCAGTCGTTGGTGGAGGCAGTGGACGAGGTATACTTATAGCGTTATTGTTTGTTTGGTGCCACTTTTGTTAAATACTCGTAATTCAATAGTTTTAAGCTATCCACATTCTTATGGTCACTCAAAATGCTACGCGCACGTACATATTGGTACAGAAGATATATGATTTCATTATTTCTTCTACAGATGCGCGATGCTGTAATTCCAATCGCCGCCATCCCATATAGGATGTGGCGATTGGAGTTGCAGCTAAACCTGCACCCGCTGCTGGTGAACAGGCCGGAAGACGGAGAGGACTTGGACATGCTGTGAGTACATACTTGCTCAACTACTCTGCCTTCTCTTTATATCTTAGAAAGTATTTTGTATGTTCGCAAAAAGTTAGGACTTATCAAAATAAGAAGCGATTTCCATAACATAATCAATACATGCAATAGACATGATATTGTGGTACCTAAATTTAGATTAACTAAAACAAGCAAGTCATTTCTTACAAATAATATCCGCTTTTATAACAAGTTGTCAAAGTCAGTTACAGAACTTAGCGATGGAAAGTTCAAAACCCACATCAAACGTGGCCTTATCAAAAAAGCATATTATAAGATTAATTAAAGACTACATTGAAGACTAGGAAATTTGGCAATATTCCTTCAGCACATGTGGCTTCCCTGATAAAATATTTTGATCTGATTGACTGACTGCACATACATGATCTACCAAGAATATTTGTTACATTTTTTATTCAATTTGGAAGTTTTCTTTTTAAATCTTCCAATCATAATTTCCTTTTTTGTAGGAACATACCCCGGCCTGCACCAGCAGCACAAACTCCACCACCGGTCTGCAGCGTGTGGCTCACATGGCTCCAAGAGCGCGTTGATTATGGGGAGTCCTGGTGATCGTTCATGTCTAAGCGACTCATCAGGGCTCCCCCAATAAACTATGAACTTTTCCTCAAGTTTTTTTATTTTCCCTTTGTATTTAATTTCCATCACACATACTAACATGAAGTGAAGACTTTCAACAGGTAAAGGTGATAATAGGTGAGTATGAACTAGATGGTTACTAGACTTCATTGTACAGTCAGCATCAAAAGTCGATGACCACATTCAAATTTTCAAAATCACTGTACATTATATCACCCATAAATCGCTTAACAAGAGAGGGCGCCAGTATTGAATGAACATCATTAAAGTTCAAAATTAACTGAACACTACTCGTCAAAGGTCACTGAACACCATTTTGTCAAAAATTGCTGATCGTTATAATATCCGAAAACATCATATCATTAAGTTTTACAAAAGTCACTGAACAATATAAAATGCTTGTTTTGGTTATCTAGTGTAATCACAGCAACGTCCAAAAATAACTTAACATCATTAATAACAAAAGTTACTGAACATTACTTTGTTTCGGATTCGTAGCGTGTAAACTTATACTATCAAAAGTAGCTGAACTGCAAACTAAAAAACGTTGACGATGTTGCTGTATTACGATTGAATAGTAACCATATTTGACTATCAAAAATCACGCAGATTCTGTTTGAATTTATACCATCGCGTAATTAATTATTTTTTTAGTTCGATTGAATTGTAACCTTATCCGTAAAACAATAAGACTCATTTTCAAAAATCACGCAGATTCTGTTCAAATTCATACCGTCGACTTAGTTTATGATTTTTATAGTTACGATTGAATTAGAACCTAATCTGTATACATATAAGACTCATTTTCAAAATTACCACAAATTCCTTTTTAATTCAATTCTTTGGGAAACATAGTTGTGGGTATTTGAAAAATTGTTTACCCTTGAATGTAAAAAGTCAAAATGTCATCGATAACAATGGGGGACACACTAGGTTTTAATTCTAATAATTTAAATTATTTTATTATGATTGTGTTGATTTGTAATTAAAACAAATAATAATTATCTGTATTGATTTATCGAACCATTTAATTTAATTTTGTTGATAATAAATAAAAGTGTGGTGATTTACATGTGCGTGTGTCTACTTAATTTATATACCAAACACACATACCTGCCGAAAAAAATACACACACATATTAAACCCAAAATCGTTTATCTCTAAAGTCCCTGAACAAAATGAAATGGCATTTTGTTCAGGGACTTTAGAGATAAACGATGGTATGCTATTTTTGTCTAAAATTTGTTCAGAGAATGTTATGCTTTTTTTACTATTACTTTGTTTAGCGACTTTTGAAAAGTAATGGTCACCTACTTATGCCCTTTTATGATAATCATTCATTTCTGGCGCTTGTCATGTTGAGCGATTTAGGTATAATACGGTGTATAGCGATTTTGAAAATCTAAATGTAGTCATCAACTTTTGATGCTGACTGTACTACTACAAAGATCGATCCTAATTATGTTGACTGAGGTGTGTACCTAGGAGGTAGGACTGTTTTTTATACAATATGTATATTCTTGGCATGACTACAGAGGTCTGTCTGTGCTAACTTTTTTCGTACATTTCTTATACAGATTAGGTTCGATCCATACCACAGAATTGTTGGTTCGACGTTTTACGTCTACAGTACAGGCGACGTATCTTAGCAATACTGAAGCTGTTAGGCTGCGCAATGGATCTACACTTTCACTGCCAAGTACAGAGAATGCATACAAATTGGCACGCCATAAAATGTGTTTTGCGAATCTATAACAATTCGTCAGTCGAGTCCATCGGCGCGATGGTTACGTACCCCTACGCCACAGCACCTAAAGTCGAGTTCACTAAGCCACGCCCACGACCAGCCGGTTGGGTACTAGGGTTGCCGAACGCCGAATTTTTTATTGAACAAAATAAACTACACTTTTATTTTATTATATACTTATTTTTATTTGTTTTCCTAGGTATTTAAAAATCGTAACACTTACGCCAAGATAACCTTACATGATATGCCTACATATTTGCAACAAATGACTTGTTCTTGTTGACTGAATGAATGAAATGCACCGACCCCAGCGTGGCTTAACCAGACTCGATAAATCAAATGAACCCCAGGATTTGCACTAGCCCCTGAAGCCTCATGGTTCATGGGGTTTCAGCAGCCATTGCATATCCTGGAGTAGACCGGGGGGCGCGGGTAATGGTAGGGAAGAGCGTGCCCTTCGGGATAAGGAAGGATTTGCGAGCCTACCGGATATGCATCCTTGAGTAAGCAATGGACTAGTAGAGAGACGGGTAATATTTATCTAAGGATGGGCATCTTTTACGACGTTGCGGCCAGTTGGCTGCGTTCTATCTTCACCGTTGAATCCATTGGCGGAGATATGCTTCGTTCTCGGCTCTTTTCTAACTCCTTGCTGTGCTATGCTACAATTTGCTGTTTTCTGTGTCTTCATCCGAAGACTCGCTGGCTGCTTTCTTGATCTTGTTTCGGTCTCCAGCCACGTCCATCCAGAAGTCGATTTCCTTGTCGAAACGCGCCATGTCCTGTTTTAGGTTGTCGTTCCATGTGTAAATCGGTCGGCCTACTTTCTTGGATTTGGCCTTGTACTGTATTGCTGCATATAATAGGTGTGGGTTGCCGCTTCTGTGAACGTGTGCGAGATAGCACATCCTGTGGTTCTTGATGCGTTTGGTTACTGTCTTTCCGTCTAAGATTTCGTGCATTTTCTTTGGTCTTGGTTTGTTCCTAGCGTGACTAATCAAGTCCCTCATGATAACTCTTTTCCTCGGTCTAGACCTGTTAGCTTTGGTGATTGTCGATACCTTCAAACCGTGTATCATACACGGTACAATCACCATTCTATACATAAGCCTGGCTAGTTGCCAGTCCATCTTTGAGTTTTCTATGAATGGTAATAGTGACTTTGCGTTTCTAGTGGCCTGCTCACATCGTTTTCTGATTGTGCTTCTCCTGTCTACTATAGATGTAATGTATGTGCCTAGGTATTTAATTTCATCGACTGTAGGTAGACTTAATCCATTCATTAAGGGGTCTCTAATCAGTATTTTTGTTTTTGTTTCATTAATTTGTGGGCCGACACTAGCTAGTAGGGGTTTAATGTGGTATACAATTCCTTCTAGCCCTTCCAGGTCATCTGTAATGAAGATGAGATCATCCGCGAATGATAGCACCAGGGGGAGTGAGATTCCACGATCTTGGTCTAGTTTGATTAGTTGGGTTTCTTCTTCGAGGGTTCTGAGGACCTCATCTATGACCAGTGTAAAAAGTCGAGGCGATAACGGGCAACCTTGTTTGACTCCCTTTCCTTTGATGATACGCCTACTTTGCTGGCCACACCATTTAATGTGCAAAATTGCAGATACTGGGCTTCCGAGAATCCGCTAGAACTGAATCAGAAGCCCTTGCACTCGCCAAAAGTTGTTATTTGGGGCTGCCATATCAAGTCAAGGAATTATCGGTCCTTATTTTTTTGAAGATGACCTCGGTCGAACTCAGGCCGTTAATTCTGATCGATATTGCCATATGATCTGGCCTATTTTGGCTACAGAAATGCAAAACCAGTATGGCTACAACCGCAACACCTTTTTCCAGCAAGATGGAGCCACTTCTCATGTTACAAATGACTCATTAGCTGCTCTTCACGATTTTTTCCCTGGAAGAGTGATACGTCACCGAGGAGCTCTGATTGAACGTCTGCTGATTTTTTCCTATGGGGCTACCTAAAAAGTAAAGTTTACAATCCACTGCCACCCAACCCACCCGAATGTTTTGAAGCAAAGAATCACTGAAGAAATCAACTCTATTCCAAGAGCGATGCTCCAGCGAGTGATTGAAAATTTTAGCTCCAGGTTAAATGAGTGTGAACAAGTGAATAGTGCGCATTTGCAAACGGTTCTTTTTCATAAATAAACTTGCAAGAACTGCTCTTTAATTTAACAATAAACAAAACGAATTTAAATTGACGTTGTTGTTTTTTATTTAAAATCTAAAACCGAAAACATTCTGAGACACCCTTTATAACAGAAACACAAAATACAAATAGTACGATTGATTTAATATCATTCAATATATGGGCTTACTGGTTGTCGTATTTTTTTTGCTAGGGAATAATATATTAAGTTCTGCAATGACGCGACTGTGCATGCACACCGTTAAAATTGAACTAGCGACACTGCGTAAATAAAATAATCCGGTCTCCGCGACAGGTCACGGGTACGGGGACTGTTGCGTTCCCACGGAACCTATCCGCGTGTCCAGGCGCGTAGACAAGCGCCGGGTGCCCGTCGCGGCCGCCCGCTTAACGCAGCTCAGTTTCAGGCCTAATGCGTTTGACATGGATGATGTGCAGTCGTATCGACTTAACATATCGACTTAACAAAGACTTGGTACTGAATCTTTGTGAGGAGCTGAGACCTCACATGTCAGGGCCTACAAAATCCACGGATTTATCAGTGGAGACTAAGGTATTTATTTTTATAGGTACCTAACCTTAACATAAGTAAATCATAATTTTAAACTTTGTGTTAGACTCTAGTGAGCCACTTGTGCCCGTGATTCCGTCATCAGCGGAACCAGAAGCTAGCTGTTCGCATGCCCCCTGCAACCATTGCCGCAACGCCTGCGTCACCGAAGTGGTCTGAGAGCAGTGCGAGTGATGCGGAACCTAGCGCTTCTGTATCCTCTGGCCGCCGTATGCATTATAGTGTGGATGAAATAAGGTTGCCGTTTATTTATTTTCTTGCTCACCTATTTCAGAAAACCTTGGCAGAAGAAAATTGTAAGCTAATACAGTTTAAATTTATTTTTTTATTGTTCAAGGTCCCACTGGAATATTATTAAAATTCTTACGAGAATGGACACAACAGCTCGGTGTATCCAGTTTGCTGAAGAGCGTAGACTTATCCCGAGGGAGAAGATGAGTAGATATCACAGAAACCAATGGTCTTGAGTAATTCAAGTGGGACTGGGCTGCAACGGAAGATGCCCATCTTCCGTTGCAGGAAGAGCAACTGCTGGAACAAAAGAGAGAGTGGAGCAAAAGGTTTGAGAATGTTCGGTTGCCTTTAGATGTAGTATTCCAAATTATGTATATGTTCAGCCAGAAGTATTCGTACCTCAAAGTGCAAGTCGAGACAGCCCGAGATGACAGAGAAACCGTGCTGTCTACAAGAACTATTGGAGACTGGTTTTGATATTGCCGGGAAACAATAATTGTTTTTGAATTGAAGCATCAAGATAGTCTAAGCAAGATTGGTGGTCCAGGAAAAATTATCCAACTTGACGAATTAAAATCTGGTAAAAGAAAATATAATAGAGGAAGACATATTGAGGGCCATTAGGTGTTGAGCATGATTGAAGACGGCAGTGATGACTTGCGGCTGGAAGGCTGGAAGTGTGTCCTAACAATGAAAGGTCTGCTGAAATATTGGTGACTGAAATCCATACAGATTTTTGGAGAGCTTTTGACTGCCTTCCTCAATAAGGGTACATTCACAAAAAAGTAAACCATAGTGACCCCGTGAATAAATTTGTGGCACAGATAGGACATACACCCAGCCATTGAAAGCCACTGTCGAAATTTAAAAGCACTTTTCAATAGAGACCAATATTGTCATAATGCTGGATATGTGTCCAGCACTAGTATCGGATAGGGGCAGCACTAGCGCCGCCACACAGTGGGCCCATACTGAAAATTAGTGGACTTAGGCAACAAAGTTCCTATATCGATGCGATTTTTTTTATATGACGTGTTATATTATTCCTGACAACTTTTATTCTTATAAAATTTCTTCTAAAGTTGATAGTTTGTCTTGAAAAAAAATAATTAGATTTTTTTGTATGGAGCGAATCACGTTTAATTTTTTTTCTTCAATTGTACTAATATGTTGAGTGTGTGGCGTGAGTATATGATAGCTAGGGTCATTCTCTATCCATGAATAAAAAATCAGCGCCGGCCATCTGCGGCAGCGCGAGTTATCATTCGGTAAAAAAAAAATGATTTGGAAGAATTTTTTTGTCATTTAAAATAAATTCAAAGCATATTTTTTGTCTCATTTGGCTGTTTTCACCTTCTTTTTAATTAAATAAATAGTTTTAATAGCGCATACGTACTTATAACTAGTAATTCTGGTAGAGATTTAGTTATTATTGCATGTTATCGGTAGCACCTGCATTGTGATTGATGACTCATTTGTTTGTGCACTCGGCTAAGCGCATAACTAATGAGTCATCGAAAAATGCTCGTCTCTGATTGGCTGAATAATTTTCACTCACTGTTATGTCCACTACTTGAGTAATTAACACTAACTATAAATATAAAGACATTCATTAAGTCCATCTAGTTTCGCTCTTGTCGCTTGTTTGTGAACACAGTGAAATACTTGTATTTTTATATTTACATTAGAACTATGGCTGGATTTTGTACCAACCTAGATCTTTTTGTGAAATTAAGAAGTGGCGGTGATCTGAAAAATCATATGTTTCTGTATGAAAGTATCATTTCTGTCTTGACTACCGAAGTTTCTGAAGAAGACAAGAACCGAATCAAGGAGTTCTGTCGACTTTTTTGTGTAAATTTAAATAAAAAGTGGATAGAGTCAAGTAAAAATCAAAAAACTTTTATGAATCGTGTAATTAATCGCAAGTGGTTGGAAAAAAAACATCAACTGGCCTGTTTGTGACAGTGTTGATCTGAGAAGTGTGATGGGCTTTTCGGACGCAGCCTTATCTGAGCTTGTGGATATACAGCGTGCCGCTCTAATCGTGACATTAATTTAACACACGTATACGGATTCGCGTACTTATTTTATGAAAATATTTTAATTTAATTAAATGTTACTATTTATTGATTTATTTACGATTTTCTAAAATAGCATCTTGGAGCAACCTGTACTTACAGAACTATAGCGCAGAGGTCATTTGCCGGGGTCACGGATCATAACATCGAATCAATGAAATCGTGCAAAAAGTAGGCGAATTGAAGAAAAGAGAGAGCCTATGGGCCAGGCCACAACAGTGCGTTGCGGCGTCGCATCGCAAAAATCAACGACGCCGCACAACGCATCGTGGAAATTTCCGATGCGCTGCCGCAACGTACAAATCTGCGATGCGACAACGTTTTGCCGTTTAGTCGGTGTCCATACTTTGAACGACCTGCACGTGTTTTTTAAGCGATATGGCGCAGTACGATGTCGACCACCTGATATCTTTAATTTACGAACGTCCCGTCCTTTGGGACAAAACTATATCACAATTCAAAGACAAATTTTTAAAAACAGAAGCATGGAGGGAAGTGTGTACAAGTTTATATTCAAATTTTGAGGAGTTAAATAGTGTTGAAAAAACAAAACTCGGTAAGTACTTATAAACATTTATATTTTTGTTAACTGCCAACTAAGACCTCCAATGTTACTATTAAAATAATTACAAAATTCGTTTCTGATTATGTTAGCTCCTGTTCTACTTTCATGTGTTGTTTCGTGTAAAATTTGCAAAGAATCGTCAATAATCATTTCTTCAAACGTTTGTGCGCCATCTCGATTCAATACAAAGTTGTGTAATACACAGCATGCTTTTATAATGTCTGTTGTGAAATCGTAAGAAACATTAATGGGTCGATGAAATATGCGCCATTTATTTGCGAGTATGCCAAAAGCGCTCTCAACATATCGTCTGGCTCGGCTCAAACGATAATTAAAAACTCGTTTTTCTATCGATAAAAACTTCCCAGAATATGGGCGCATTATATTATTTGTCAGTGGTAATCCTTCATCCGCCACGAAGACAAAAGGAATTTCTTTTTGAAAGCCAGGTAACGGTTTTGGCGGAGGTATAGATAATTGACCTTTATAACGGATTTGCCGCTATAATAATGTTATAAGGGTTATTCTCGGTGGGATGTAGGAATGAACTACGCACGGACTCGGTAAAACGGTATATATTGGTAACAGCACAATTAATACACTATCAGTCGTTGGATAATCAGCATTACAACAGAAAAGTATGGCGGCCGTCGCACGATCGTAGCGTGCGCGGACCGATCTATCTTAGCGCGTGGCGGGAGGCCGACTGACGACGCGAGCGAGTCAGAGCGAGCGCGGGCGGCGGGAAGGTACCTATCCTTGATGCGGCGACGCGGGTGCAACACAACGCTACACACTCCCCCTCTAGTTCGAACATAGCGCCCTCGCGTTCGGGCTAGCAATCAAATCTACGCGGCCGACCGCGTCTGCGCTTCTCTCTAACCGAGGCCTCGACATCACCGATGAATGGAGTCAAATCAGAGACGTGGTAACGTCCTACGTGCTCACCTCTAGCAACTCCCTCCACCAGGTAAGTAGTAGGGCTTACTACTTCGCGGATGCGATAGGGGCCATCCCTTCGGGGTATAAATTTCGCAGACTGCCCGGGGCTGACATCATTCATCCCTTGCGTTTTCAAAAAAACGAGATCACCTACCTTGTATTCAGGAGGGGCGCGTCTGCCTTCATCTGCGTACTTCTTCTGCAAAGACTGGTTTCGTTCGTGGACATCTCGGGCGTCGAGTAACACCGTCGATAACTTACGAAGATAAGGAGTGATGTTGTGGACGAAATTATCGCTGTCCACGATGGTCTTCATGTCTGCCACGACGTCTGATGGCGCGCGCAGCTCTCTCCCGAAGGTAAGGAAAGCTGGTGAAAATCCAGTGCTCGCTGTAACAGCGGAGTTCATCGCGAAACTTATGGCCGCGAGATGAGTATCCCACGATGCGTGATCCTTTCCTACCAGTATCGCTAACTGTGGTTTAAGGTCACGGTTTTTCCGCTCAACGGGGTTCGCTTCGGGGTGATACAACGGCGTCAATGACTGTTTGATACCCATCACGTGACAGGCCTGCTGCATCACCTCCGCAACAAACTGAACTCCGTTGTCGCTGATCATCCTGCGCGGGACTCCATACCTCAGGAATACCTCGGATATTAAAATCTCAGCGCATTCCACGCTGGTAGCCTTTTCCAACGCAAATAGCTCAACCCAATGGGAGCACGTGTCTTCTAGGATTAAAATCCAACGGTTACCCTTCGGAGTCTTTGGTAGGGGTCCGAACAAGTCGACTGATACCACTTCAAATCGCCGGGTGGGTGCAGGAGTCTGGAGTAGTCCTGCAGGCTTCCTGTTATCTATCTTGTATCGCTGGCAAGCGGCACAGCGTTTAATATAATCTGTGACAAAGGACTTCATACCTGGCCAAAAGTATCGCACTCTGATGCGTTGTAGGGTACGTTCAGCACCAAAGTGGCCTGCCGTGGGAGCGTCGTGGTACTCTACGAGGACAGCTTCTCTCTCGTGTTTAGGGACTACGAGGCAGGCGGACTCAGCGTCTTCCAATTCGGGTGCGCACCTGTATAATACGCCATCAGACACCAGGTATCCCCTCTCTGACCACCCTCTCCCCCTGAAGGGATCGTCGGTAGTCTCTAGATCCTCAACGATACTCTTCAGCTCTGGGTCCTTGAGTTGATTAGAGCGCACATCCTCAGGTGACCTATGTGGCATATCTACGGTCACTAAGCATACCTCGCAACCAGCTGGGTTTTCCTCGCAACAAGCTGGGCGGCTTAGTGCATCGGCAATCACATTCACCTTTCCGGGAGTGTACTGTATCTGCAGGTTATAAGCCTGAAGAGTCAATGCCCATCTGGCAAGACGTCCACTGGGAGACTTAAGACTCATCAGCCAACGTAGCGGCTGATGGTCGGACTTAACCACTACTTCCGAGCCTTCTACGTAACCTCTGAACTTCGTTACCGCCCAGACGACGGCAAGAGCTTCGCGCTCGGTAGTGGTGTAGTTGCGCTCGGCTGGCGAGAGTAGGCGGCTGGCGTACTCTATGGGCCTTTCGTCAGGGCCCTCCCCCTGCATCAAAACTGCGCCGAGACAGTAGCCGCTGCTATCTGTCCGGAGGGAGAAAGACTTGGACTCGTCAGCCTGGCGAAGAATGGGAGCAGTGACCAGGAGCTCCTTGATTCGCTCGAAAGCAGCTTGCTGCTCATCATGCCAACTCCAAATGCTGTTCTTCTTGAGCAGGTCAGTCAAAGGCTTGGCGATTGTAGCGTAGTTCGGTACAAACCTTCGAAACCAGCTGGATGTGGCCAGGAAACCTTTGAGCTGCCTTTCGTTCTTCGGGGCAGGCATGTCAGCAATGGCTGAGGTTTTCTCTGGGTCTACTTGCAGACCTCCAGGAACAATGATGTGACCAAGGAATTTCACAGAGTCACGGGCGAAACAGCTTTTCTTTCGATTGACTCGAAGGTCGAACTTCTTGAGTCTGTCGAAGACTGCTTCGAGATCTTCAATATGACCTTCGAAATTCGGTGACAAGATTATTAGATCGTCCAGATATCCCAGAATAGTCACAGGCCTACTCCCTTGGGGGTCTGGTGGGGTATCGGAGCGGTCACTTACCTGGTGTCCTCGCCTAGGTACACTCAAGTTTGACTTGAAACGATCTATTAATCTCTGAAACGTGGCGCCAGAGTTGCGAAGACCCATCGGCATCCTCTTAAACCTATAAGTGCCGGAGGGTGTAACGAAAGCAGTTTTGTCGCGGTCTTCTTCAGCGACGCAAACTTGAAAGTAACCGGAGTGGAGGTCTAGCGTCGTCATGTAGCTGGTCGTCTTCGCTGCATGAAGCACGTCTTCCATGCGCGGGAGCGGGTACCTATCCGGCTCAGTCACGGCGTTGAGCTTACGGTAGTCCACACAAAGACGGACTCCGCCATCCTTCTTCGCAACTAAGACGACGTTCGCAGCCCACGGTGACTCACACTCCTCTATTACATCTGCGCGCAGCAGCTTCTCAAGCTCACCGTCCAACAACTCTCTCTTACCTTGCGACATCCTATACGGTGGTGAAGCGGTCGGTTCCTGCTTCTCGTCGACACGAATATGATGAGTTGCGTAAGTTGTAGGAGGCCCTTCGGTGGCGAAGCGTTCAACTCTCTTAGCTATGAGCTGGTTGAGTTGTGTCCTTTGAGCAGGTGACAGCTTCGTACCTTCATCCTCTCTCAGCGTCAAGCCGGTGGTATCAACCTGCATCAGCTCTGCATCGCTGGTAGATGTAAGGCTAAAAGACTGCACAAAAGTAAACTTCTGCCCTGGGAAATCACTAAAATGCCAACAGTTATGTTGGAGGTCCGCTAATATACCTGCTCTAGCGATAAAATCCTGTCCTAGAAGCGTCCTATTATCTGCTTCCGGTATCACTAGGAAAGTGGTGGGAATAACGCGTCCCTGGATAGTGACGTTCGTGTCACATGATAATAACTCACGTACCTGCTGCGTTCCATCGGCGAGGCCGAGGTTGCGACGTGTTTTGGTGAAAGTGGTCCCACTGTCTAATAATATTTTATAGAGTCCGGGACTAGCAAGACTCTCAGTAGCACCTGTATCCAGTACTGCAACACCTACTAAAGACGCAACTTCTATCTTGACCGTAGGGTGTGACAGTTCAGACTCACGGGTGATAGCACTTTGGAAACTCACCTTATCGGCGGCGGCGGCGGCGGGCGTGCTTTTACACGTCGGACACTTCGAGCGTATTACTCCTTGTCGACCACAACCGTAACAAGCCAGCGGTGCATTGTTATCTTGGTCACCCGATTTTAGTTTAATTTTGCATTCATCTATCGAATGGTCAAACCGTTTACAGAAAGTGCAGCGCGGTCGAACACGTTTCGTATTCGAATTCGTATCGTTACCTATATTCGAACTAGAATCGGACACAGCGCGCGAAGGGTTACTTTGATTATCCGTCGCCGTCGGAGGGTTAATGTTTACATTTCGAGATTTCGCGGAACTTGCAGTGTTATTACTGCTAATAGTCGAGACATTCGCGTTACGAGACTGAATCTGTGATTTAGTATGACTTACCTCGCCTAGCGTCTCCTCAACATACCTTGCTCGCTCGAGTAGACAGTCGACACTACTTACACTATCGCGTGACACTCTTTTACGGAACTTACGATGTAAAAGGCCGTAAACTATATCCACTTGCATAACATCTGGTATAATATAAGGTATACGCGACATTTCCGCCCGCACTCGCGATATAAAGGAATCGACACTATCGTTATCACTTTGTTCGCGCGCGAATATTTCTCGTAAGATCCGGTGGGCGGGGCGCGGGGCGCCGTACATGAATCGCAGGCGGCGTATCGCGGCGTCCCAGGTCTCCACGGTAGATTTCACGCCTTGCCACCACACTGCGGCGTCTCCGGTCAGCAGCATAGGTAGACCTCGAAGGGCGTGTTCGTCGGATACACTTGCGCACTCTTTGTAGATGAGCACGCTCTCGACAAATGCTTCTAGGGCTTCGGTACTGCGGGCGGCTCCGTCGAAGCGGGCCGTGCACCGGGTAAAGTTGTTGTGCATGCCGTGCATGCCATGCACGGTCGGTCCAGTGTGTGCAGCGGTGGGTTGAGTCGGTCCCGTAGGGTCACCATTTGTTGACGTCGGCGTCGACGTCGCGACGCTTCTCATGACGTTGGATAACAAACGTGTGAGCTGTTCCTCGGACATGGAAATCATGTTACCACCTGCCGTTGTCGGGATCGGTGTAGCCGTTGCCGTGGTGTTCACGCTCGCGGGGTTGACTACCGCGTGGCTTTCCTCGTCACTACTGGAACCATCGTTTTCTTCCTCGTTTGCGTGCGCGCGGCGTGTTTTCGGCGGCATTTTCTCGACGGTAACACTCGGTGATGAACGCAAACGGTAAATAACGGCACTATAGTTCAGTAGGTACACTAATTACTCGATCCGTGACTAGGTAGAACACTGTTTTCGCGTGGATTGTTCGCACTCGCGTCGGTTATTTTCCGTTTCGTAGGTACTTGCCGTACGGAGCACGTGCCACGAGTTGGGCGCAATTTATAACGGATTTGCCGCTATAATAATGTTATAAGGGTTATTCTCGGTGGGATGTAGGAATGAACTACGCACGGACTCGGTAAAACGGTATATATTGGTAACAGCACAATTAATACACTATCAGTCGTTGGATAATCAGCATTACAACAGAAAAGTATGGCGGCCGTCGCACGATCGTAGCGTGCGCGGACCGATCTATCTTAGCGCGTGGCGGGAGGCCGACTGACGACGCGAGCGAGTCAGAGCGAGCGCGGGCGGCGGGAAGGTACCTATCCTTGATGCGGCGACGCGGGTGCAACACAACGCTACACCTTTTTTTAATAAGTCGTATAGATTTGAGTTCTGAAAAACAGTGGAGTCACATTCCTTACCATATGCACCTATATCGACATATATAAATTTGTAATTCGTATCAACAAGTGCTAATAGAACAATGGAATTAGAATTTTTATAATTGAAAAATAGGGATCCACTGTGATCCGGGCTCAATATACGAATGTGTTTTCCATCTAGCGCTCCTATACAATTAGGAAAGTTGGTCTTTTTTTCATACTCTTGAGCAATTTGTTCCATCAGCTCTGTTGTAATTTTTGGTAATTCCAACCTTTTAAGAATGTTCCATACAATACGACAAACAAATTTTATTATTCCTGTTATTGTAGATTTTCCACGATAATATGTGAAATGCATATCTTTAAAAGTATTTCCCGTCGCCAGGTACCTCAAAGAAAACAAAATAAATCATTATTCGTCATATTTTTTTAGGTAACGATGTCATAAAGAAATGGAGAGGAATCAAGGATAATTTTACAAAATACGAAAAAAAATTAAACGAGCAATGTAAATCCGGAGCTGGGGCCAAAAAAATTAAACAATATCATCTATACGACCAGCTCCTATTTCTGAAAAAGAATTCTCAAAATAAAACAACATCAAGTCTTGACGATGAAGAAATAAGACCAAGCACCTCAACCCAACAAAACCAGCAACCTGTCATGCCACGTTACCAGCCTGCATCGCGTAAAAGAAAAATTGACGAAGACGAATTTGAGAAGAATATTATAGCTGCTTTAAAAACACCTGAAAGTAGACATTTATCTTTTTTTAAAGGAATTTTGCCATCATTGGAAAAATTGAATGATAATCAAACAATAATTTTCCAAAGTCGTGTCCTACAGATATTAAGTGATTTACACCAACCATCATACTATCCCAGCCACTATCAAACTTCACAAACATCCGTCCAAGCAAACTATCAAACATCTCAAACAACTGTTCAGACTGGCTATCAAACAGCTCAAATGTCTATGCAGAGTGGCTACCAATCAGCTCAAATGCCTATGCAGAGTGGCTATCAAACATCCATTCAACGCAGTGCCTTCCAAAGCGGATGCGAAACATCACCGGCACCTATGCAATCGTCTCCACAAACGCCAAGGAATGATGATGTAAATGAGCCAGAACAAATTCATTTCGATGAGGAACTAACAAATTTGACGAATGACACACAATCGGAATACGAGTTTTGAATAACACTAAATTATGAAAATGATTAAACAGTATGATTATAGTAAAAATAGTTTATTTTTTTCTTACCTTACAGTTAATCCCAGCATCTCCAGAGGTTCGATGGGTTTTCTAAATATGTATTTCTTTTGTAAATGAGGCTTTATCAAACTAAGAAGTTCTTCAAAACTTACTACACTCATCCTAAAGTAATCGAAAAATTTAACCTCGTCCACTTTTAGCGCCTCATATTTCCTTTTGAAGTGGTTTCCATCTTTATTCATAATTGTCAGTACTGGGTGCACCCAGTACTTTCTTTTCTGTTTCTTTTTCTTAATACGCCTTAACGCAAGCAGAAGTAGAACACGCGCAGTGCGGTCCATGTCTCACTAGAAACTGAACTGACGGTTAGCGTCTTGTCGTACGATGTCGTATCCGATGAAATTTTTGCGTTGCAACATCGCATCGCATAGCTGTGCAATGTTGTTTTTGCGATGCGACGCCGCAACGCACTGTTGTAGCCTGGCCCTTTGTGGGCGAGTGGCGCAGGCGGCGCGTGCCCTCCCCGCCACCCGCCCCGCGCTTTTTCTAACTCTAAGGTCCCTTTTCTACTTTTAGTGCTAGCCGGGCTCGTGTCCTTGACACAGTTTTTCAAATACGATCGTGGGCATAAAATATCGTCGTGTATTGTTTTGTGAACGTTTCCGCGAAAAAGACGCTTACATATTGTTTTATTTATAATTGTAGTGTAATTAAAACAAGGTAGTGCGATAAAGACGCTTTGATTTGTTTTCGTCAGTTTTCTACCTAGATAAGTACATCTGCGATAAGGACGCTTTTATTTGTGTTACTAGTGCTTGTAAACCTGTGATCGTGATGTCAAATACACATCCGAACTACACGGCAGCCGAATATGCGGACATGATCCTAATTTACGGCGAATGTAATCAAAATGCCGCCCTTGCGTTAAGGAAGTATCGCGAGAGATATGGCGATTCGAGACGATGTCCTACTAATCCGCGAACTATTGTAACTCTTTATCGCATCCGCGAAAACCGGCCAGTGGATCCTAGTACTCAACGCCCAGATCGACCGCCTATACGACCAAATCCAATGCAATTAGATGAAAATGTGCTACAATATTTTGGGGATCAACCCGAAACTAGCCTCCGTCAATGCGCTAGGCATTTTCACGTCCACAATAGATCCATCCATAGAATACTAAAATACTACATAATAAGAAAACTTAAAAATTTAAAATAAAGACAATTAATGAAAATAGTGATGAGTGATGAATAGTGATGATAGTGATAATAACTAATAGCAGACAATGATAAGAGATTGATTACGCATCTCCGTGCTGCACTCGCAACGCGTGCGGTGCCGCTGTAGTTTTACATGTCGCGCTTTTCTTAGAAATTAGCCGGTAAAGGATGGACCGAATCGTACAAGACGTGTTGCGTGGTTGCCAGCGCGCGCGGCGGCGTTGCCGCTCCGAGTAGAACGTAAAGCCAGCTGGTAAGTAGCTTCATGAATGAATCTTACACATAGTGATCACAATTTTGGTTATGTTTTTATTATTTAGTTTGTTTGAAAATTTTAATTTTTTAATTTACGAATTATTTTATTTTATTAATTTTTTTATGATTACTGGCCACTAGCCCTACCCCTGTGTTCAATTAATGTCACCATTGTAGCGGCACGTTGTAGATTGCCATGTTCCTACTCTTGCAGTATGTACTGCGGAAGCGGGAACATCTACAGAAAAGGAGCACAGAAAACCGTTCGAAGAGTTAAGTAATAAGCAAAAGAAAAGACGTTCTACTTCCATAGTAGAAGAAAATTCCGAGGAAGAGTTGCAGCACTGGTACATAACAAAATTGAAAGACAACGGCAAAACGAATCTGGCAAAAGTCGTCGAATACCTTTCCAGTAATCCAGATACGCTATCCGAAGTAGAAGAGAGACTATTCAAAAAGCAGAGCTTAAGTACTGTCTCTGAAGATAAGTGTTTAGCTCTTTATACATCAGTTGCGCTCTCGAAATGGAAGTACTTAGCTCTTCGACAATTTCTGAAAGAAGAAAACTGTGCTGCCTTTCCATCTTATCCAAAGCTTGTAAATGCCAAGAAAAGATGTTACCCACCACAAGAGAGTATGGAGATTACCGAAAACGGAGCTCACATTAAATTGCAAGCGCTATTGGACCACACTGTGGAGAGGATATTACTTGATATAAATAGTGTTGATAGGTCTCAAAATGAAGAACTCAAGTTGACCTGGAAATGGGGACTTGATGGTTCTTCGTCGCAGAGTAACTATAAACAGAAAACGTCAAACACAGCTACAGAGTTCGATGATTCATCAGTAGTCATGATAAGCATCGTCCCTCTTCGGCTAGTGTCTACTAGGCCATCATCTGGGAATGAAAATCTAGTTTGGGAGAACCCCACACCTTGCTCAACTCTGTACTGTCGACCAGTGAAGTTCACTTTCACTTCGGAGACAGCTGACTTTATAAAGTCTGAAGAGTCTGAGATGAAAAAACAAATTGATGAACGAATATCTACACAGTGTGGAAATATTATTGTATCACATGAATTGCATATGACCATGATTGATGGAAAAGTGGCCAATATTATTGCTGGAGTACCATCATATGCAACGTGTCCCATTTGCTTGGCAAAACCGAGTGAGATGAATAATTTAGACGCTTTGACTTCTAAACCACTTCGTGAAGAAATTTACAAACAAGGAATTTCTTCACTGCATATGAAGATTCGGTGTATGGAATGTCTTCTCCATATATCTTATAATCTGGATTTTCAACGATGGACTGCTCGCGGCGAACATAAGGCTTTGAAACAAGCTAAAAAAAAAATACCACACAGCAAGAGTTTCGTGAGCAAACTGGAATGCTGATTGATATACAGTGGGTTGCCAAATTATTAGGGACAGTCACATTTTTTATCAATTTCTGACTTGGGCGCACTTGACTACAGTTTTAAGTGGTACAAGCGTCTAAGAATGTATTATTTATTTTCGTCATGTCTCTGTAACTCAAATTTTAAGTGGATGTTGAGATTTAAAGGGTATATTTATTTTTTACAAATTTTAAAGGTACGTGAGAGCCGTAGTTCACTTTAGACGGTAATCAGTGAAAGACGAATTCGAATATTTTAACAAAGTTATTCTTATATTTGTGCTACAAAATCTTGATAAAATGTAAGTATTGTTATTATGTTATTATAAAATTCAATTATTTATCATGTGATGGTAATAATGATATTATTATAATTTTTTTTTTGCTTGCAGTATGGGTCGGGGTTGCGAATTGACACCAAAAAAAAAAATCGGAAATAAAAACCCTACTCCAGCATACCAGTCATTCCCAAAGGAAAATAGCAGACATTGCTGGTAGGGCTTCCATTACGTAATTACGCAATTACGTAATTACGGACAGATTTTAGAAATCTCACAAATACGTAACTGAAGAGCTGCAGTCCGTAATAACGTAACTATAGGATAATATTAATTAATTTAGGTACCCATTTATTTAGTTCTATAGTTTCTGCCTACTCCATGGGAAAAAGGCATGGGTTTATCTGTGTATTTACAATTTACCTTAATTTAGTTAACCTACGACTTACATTATGACAACACCAAAACCCTTTCTGTGGGTATCCCCCGAATTCCCGGGGTTTATTTTATAACTTCCAATTTGAGTCCGCAAGATTTAATTTCTTAGTCGTACAGAATAGAGTTCATTGTTGACCAATCGGGAAACGAAGGGAATCCCCGTTGGTTGTGGATAGTTCGGTACGTAACACAATCAAAGTTTATAAGTGTTTCGCAAGTATTTGATCTACCTCGTAGATAATAAAGTTTAATATTGTGGATTGAGCAAGCTAAGGGAACTCCCTACATTTTTCTTTACTTTCGTGAATTTAGAAACAATCTCAATACTCGGTACTCAGTCGTCTTACGTACACCTGCGAGATACTGTCCTGCCTGGTCTAAGCTTATTTTATTGACTTTTGTGATTTTGTGTATGTGCCGCAAAGTTTGACGCTTGGTTTTCAGAAGCTTTTCATTACAAGTTTCTAAGTAGATATCACCATACACGAGTAGAGATACTTCAACGAAAATGTAAGTACCTATTTTAACATTACTTTACTTGTCTACTTACTTTGTTTCTAGGGTATTGTGTGAGAGTTTATACATATAATTTAGTAGTTGATTTTATATTGTTGACGGCACGGTTGGCGCAGTAGTTGAGTGATTGGCTGCTGCGCTGCGGGTCACGGGTTCGATTCCCGTACGGAACAAATATTTGTATGACCTACAGATAGGTGTTCCGGGTCTGGGTGTCTTGTGTATGTTAGTTTACATGATTGTGAGTGCACCCACGATACAGCAGTAATTCCTAGTGTGGTGCGACGTTTAAAAAAAAAAAAAAATGTGCGATTTTATTTTATTGTTGCTTGTTAGATGTCTGTGCAAATAGACATTGATTATGAGTTCACGGTACGTATGTAAATGTATCCCGTTTTAAGTGTAGTGCCTAACTATAGATGCTATTTATATGTATTACCTAACTATTAAATTATGAAATATTTATATATTGTTTTAGGTCTGCAGTAAAGAAGACTATTTATAAGGAGTTTTTGAACAAACGCACACAATCAGCTATATGGGAACACTTTTTGAGGGCTGAAAATGGGCAAAGTGTCCAATGTAAACATTGTCAAAAATTTTTGAAGACTCCTGGTGTTGCTACTGGAGCACTACATACACATATGCGTGCTAAACATATTGGCGAGATGTCACAAGAGCAAGATGCGCAAAGGGCAAGTACTTCATCGTGCTTTCAAGCAAGAAAAAGTTTAGAACCTCCATCGAAGAAAACTAAACTAACGGATTACTTTTCCACTGAGTATTCCTTGGACGTTATAGTGACTAGAATGGCAGCATTGGATGGCATCCCATTAAGCAAATTTTGTACTTCTGAAGATCTAAGGTATGTTTTCAAAAAATCTGGCTATGATCTACCGAAATCTCCTTCAACTATTACCAAAATTGTCCTGGAACAGAGTTGTGCCATAAAAAAACAATTAATAAATCAGTTTAAAGATATGAAGTCCCAAAAAAAACGGTTTACTATAACGTTTGATGAATGGACCTCTACCCGGAACCGGAGGTATATGAATATAAATATTCATAATAAAGACCTAGAACCAGCTAAATATAAAAATTTAGGACTAGTAAGGATAAAGGGTTCAATGCCAGCTCACGTTGGAACTGTACTGTTAGAAAATCATCTAAATGACTTTTATTTGAAACTTGAAGATATAATTGCATTCACAACGGACGGAGCCAGTGTTATGGTTAAAATGGGCAAAAATTTTGATGGTCACCATCAGTTGTGTTTTGCTCACGGAATACAACTTGCAGTGCTGGACGTATTATATAAGACACGGAAAAGTACAACTACTGAACCAGAACTAGAAGATGAAGCTTCAGATACTGACACTGAAGAAATTGAAGAAAACGATGGCGGACTTTTCATAGAAGTACCTAGAGTTCTAGAACCAGAGTTTCTGTACAAAGATATTATAGTAAAAGTAAGAAAACTTGTTAAATCATTAAAAAAATCACCACTGAAGACCGATTTGTTGCAAAAATATTCTTTACAAGAGCATGGTAAAAGCCTCGATCTTATACTAGACTGCAAAACGCGATGGAACAGCTTATCAGATATGGTTGGACGATTTCTGAAATTGAAATCAAGTTTATTTAAGGCTTTATTAGACTTAAAATCAAATATAAGTTTCACAGACACAGAAATACAAGATCTACATAACATTCATCATAGTTTAGATATAATAAAAACTACAGTGATGGCATTGTGTCGCCGTGACTCGAATTTGTTAGCAGCAGATGCTGCGCTTCAGTTTATGTTAAATAAGCTTGATGCTCAGTCCAATGGGCTCAGTGACAAGCTTGCTGTATCCCTTAGAAAAAGAATAAAAGAAAGGCGAACAAATGTGTCTGGTGTCTTGCAGTATTTGCATAATAATGAAGAATATTATAAAACCGAAGAAACAGAAACTTTTACAAAACCGACGTCGGATTATATTAGAACATATGTTGCAAACTTATTAGAAAGGCTCAAATTTACACCGCCTACAAGTACACAAATGAGTTTAGATTCCGAAGCAGATGACAATGATGCTAATGATGGTTGTGGCGACGAGTTGACTGTTGCACAGCAACTAGAAAAAGAAATACAGAAAACTATGTCTACAGTAAACAAATCTGGAGTAAACACAGATCTTGAATCCATCATCAGAGTTGAAATGTGTATCTACGATAGCACTGGCGGCGGTCGTGAAGTTTTCCTAACAGCAGCTTATAATTATTTACTATGTATAATGCCTACTAGTGTTGAAGCAGAACGGGCATTTTCTTCTGCCGGCTATCTTTGTTCTAAACTAAGAAGTTCCCTTGGTGACAGAACATTGCATTCGTTATCATTTATGAGATCATATTATCAAGAACAAAGATTGGAAAAATAACCATATTTTATATTGTTTCTTACTTTTAAACCATTTGTGCGTGGTACATGTTTTGTTTGAATTGTTGATTGAGTTTAGTCAAAATCAAAATCTTCAATCAAATCAAAATATTACATTTTGATTTGATTGACGATTTTGATTTTGAGTTTAATTTTAAAATTATCATTTTAATCTGTAATTTACTTTTAATTCCTTAATATTATAATTTTTTTCATTTGAAGTTGTTTGATTTTTTACTTCTAAAATACGTAATAAGCCCAGAATTTATCGTGCTTTAAAAAATCAAAACAGTTAAGTACGTAATTACGTAGTTACGTAATTGAAGCATCAAAATGCGTAACTAGTTACGTAATTAGCAAATCCGTAATTTTGGAAGCACTAATTGCTGGTGTTTCTAAGACGGCAGTCAATAAAATAAAAATTAAATTGGACCTAAATCAGCCAATTTCGCCTAAGAAAAAAGGCAATTGTGGCAGAAAACGCATCACCACCCCACGTTCGGATAGGAAAATTAGGGACATCTGTTTGCAAAACAGAAAAAAAAGTGCTGGACTGTTAACTCAGTTAGTCCAGGAGTCGGGAATACCAGTTTCCAAGAGAACTGTGCGGCGCAGATTGGCAGAGGAAGGCTTGACAGGTCATCGTCCTGTGAAAAAACCACGGCTGACTGATGCAATGAAGACGAAACGCCTTGCCTGGGCTCGGGAACACCGCCAAAAGACGGTTGAGGATTGGAATAAGGTCAGTTTGCATTATTACTGGTATTTTACACCATTTAAAATAATAATTTTCAAAATAATAAACAACTTTCTTTTTTTTCAGGTGTGTTTCTCGGATGAGGCAACATTCGAGATTCTAGCCGACAAGAGCAGCTTCGTCAGGCGATGCCCAGGAGAAAGATACCACCCCGACTTCATCGTAGAGAGGGTAAAACACCCTGTTAATATAATGGTGTGGTCTGTCATAAGCGCCAAGGGGGTTGGACGCCTGTACATTGTCCAGGGAACCATGAAGCAAGACCAGTACAGGCAAGTTTTACAAACTCGCCTGCTACCGACACTTGAAGAATGGTTCCCTAATGGTGAGGAATTCATGTTTATGCATGATTCAGCACCATGCCACAAAGCCAGAAGCGTTACCAAGTTCTTGGCAGACCACAACATTCCAGTTTTACCTTGGCCTGGTAATTCTCCTGACATGAACCCAATAGAAAATTTATGGAGATTACCAAGGCCGAAATAGCCAAAGAAATGATAACCACCAAGGTCAGCCTAATAGAAAAGCTAATTAATGTTTGGCATCACAATCCTAAAATAAAAGAAAGTGCCAAACAGTGCATAGAAAGCATGTCTAGGCGTATAGAAGCATTAATTGAGGCGAAACGAAATGTCACTAAGTACTGATCACTACTAAGCAACATTTCTTTTCGCCTATTTATGTACTTATTTATTATTATTTTTATTTTTTATGTTCTTATTTTCTTCGTTAATAACTGTTTTGTGTAATTAAAGCTTTTATCATTCAAAAAAAGTGTTTTTCTGATTAATTTAAGACTCATACTTTACAAATAACAAAAAATCGTGACTGTCCCTATTAATATGGCAACCCACTGTAGTCAAACAGGTATGTAATTAATTTTCGCTCTCTTTATGTTGTTTGTGAATTATATCTCTATGTATTGTATATTACAGTATTGTTTTCCCATTTTAGGGTTTTGGAACTACAAACGACGGGAATACAGCGAGGCGCTTTTTCCAAGATTACAAAAGATCTTCCAGAATAACGGGAATTGACGAAAATCTGATTTTCAGATTTTCCGTTATTCTACAAGCCATATCATCAGGCAAAAACATTGACTGTGAAAAATTTTGAAGATACTGTAGAGAAACAGCTGATGTGTACGTGCAACACTATTCGTGGTACTACATGCCAGTTAGTGTACATAAACTTCTAATGCACGGTGCAGACATCTGTAACCACTTTGGTGTTTTGCCAATCGGTAAGTAAAAAATAAATATAGTTTGATGTATTATTTGACTCGATTGCCTTTTGAAATTAAAATGTATGTACTTATTCGTTTTAGGTACCTTATCTGAAGAAGCTTCGGAAGCCCGTAATAAGGACTTCAGAAACGTCAGGGAGAGGCAAACTCGGAAAACGGGGAGAATAGCAACAAACGAAGACATCCTTCATGGACTTCTAATAAGCTCTGATCCCTACATATCCTACATAAGGCCTAAAATAATGAAACAGGTTCATAATGAGTTGTTGCCTGAAGCAACTCAGTTGTTACAGACTACTGAGCCTCCCTGTGACAGTGAAATTATGGAGGAAGAAGAATGCCTCATAGCAGAGTCCGAAATTTGCCGGACCCACTAGCACTTCTGGAACAAGAAATAATGTGATCCGGCTCTAAATTATTCCCACAAAAGCCCATCAGGGTTAGGAATATGACAAACAGCCCTTTTCAGGGCTACAATTACTTCACAGTTTCATATTGATCATACGTACGATAACTTATACTATAATAATATACATACAGTTGATTATGTAGATAATTATCAACGACTTGCCCGTACAAATTTAAATTATTTCACCTATCATTAACAAAATTAGTATAACCTGAAACATTACGATATATTTATTCAACAATAGATAACGTGCAGTTAAAAAATAACACAGCCAATCAGAGACGAGCATTTTTCGATGACTCATTAGTTATGCGCGCACAAACAAATGAGTCATCAATCACAATGCAATAATATCTAAATCTCTACCAGAATTACTAGTTCTAAGTACGTATGCGCTATTAAAACTATTTATTTAACTAACAAGAAGGTGAAAACAGCCAAATGAGACAAAAAATATGCTTTGAATTTATTTTAAATGACAAAAAAATTCTTCCAAATCATTTTTTTTTTACCGAATGATTACTCGCGCTGCCGCAGATGGCCGGCGCTGATTTTTTTTTCATGGATAGTCATGGTATATAGTATCAAGTTTAGAAGAAATTTTATAAGAATAAAAGTTGTCAGGAATATTATAACACGTCATATAAAAAAAAAATCGC
The DNA here is from genome assembly GCA_949152455.1 of Lithophane leautieri. Lineage (NCBI taxonomy): Eukaryota > Metazoa > Arthropoda > Insecta > Lepidoptera > Noctuidae > Lithophane > Lithophane leautieri. The sequence continues at coordinate 2,723,608 of OX424479.1, read as the reverse complement.
ATCGATATGGTAACTTTGTTGCCTAAGTCCACTAATTTTCAGTATGGGCCCACTGTGCGCCATGCTGATTCGGAAAAAAGTAATCCTTGTATAGTTGTGTTTTTCAATAAATAATAGATACATTCTAATAGTGCTATTAATTAATTCCCTTGTCAGAGATTTTTTTTTTGGGACAACAAACAATTGCGTAATAATGCTTAATACTACTACATAGATTATAGAACATTTAGGTAATAACGCAACCAGCACCGTTATCCACAGAGATATAACAATTTGGCGACGAGAGTGAAACCAAAGCAATTTTACAGATTGCTTAATAGAGTATTCATGGAGGATAAAAATAAGGATACATCATAAAGACCCGTTCGAGGAATTGTTAAAAGCAACAGAATTTATGTGTATAAAATTGAGTAAATGATTGTTTGTTTGTAAATGTTGTTTTATTTGAAATATAAGTACTATCCTAAAATTCTGTAAGTATCTATAATTGATTAAATAAATGTTTCATCATCATCTGCCTAGCCTTTTCCCAACCATGTTGGGGTCGGCTTCCAGTCCAACCGGATGCATCTGAAAAAAACTACAACAAAAACTGATACAAAACTGATTAATAAACTAAAAACTGATTAAATAAATGTTTATTTAAATTTTAATGTTTTATTATAAATATACTATCCTTTTAAGGCTGTTCTTTGTTTTTCTTGCTGTTGGACTTGGGGTACTGCAGCTCGGTTAAAGTCAAGTCCTACCCTATTATTATTTTTGAATGCCTTGGCCTAAATGCATAACTTTCTTTATAGGTTTTATAATAAGTTTGGTATGTCGGGAGTTTTGAACTGTTTTGATGGCAATTGCCATCATACGTCCAAACGAAAATGAAGAAAGATTTTACTGTAGAAAGCTATATCACTCAATGTACAAGTGGTAAGTCTTAAGCGCAATACACACTGAGCCCGCCGGGCCGCCGACAAAGCCCGGCGACACAACCCTGCGGCCTGTATGAAAAGAATCATGTCGGCAACATGCGCCCGCGCGTGTTTCCCGCCGACATGTTGGCGGCTTGGGTCAGTGCTGCCATTTTAGCGCTTTCGGCGCTAGATCTAGCGCTTTTTTGCTATGTTCAGCGGGCACTTGATCATTTTAGCGCATAACGGATAATTTAGCGCTTTCTTAATTTTTAATATGGCAGCACTATTTGTTCCGTGGAGAATAAAATTATTGTCTATGTTCAATTTTGTGCTCTATGCCAGCTGGGTTTTAATATGGCAATAGAGCACGGGGAATCCCATGAACATTAAGTACGGTTTGTTTCATGTTTGGTTGAATGACTTTGCTTCTTTCATTTTCATTCTGTCTATGTGAACGCTCTGAAGTTCAAGTTTAGAAATAACGTTTTAAGCACTGATTTCATTAGTTACTCTTGTGAGTGTTCCATAGTGTTGTGTTGGTTAACTCTTTTGAAAAGGATGTACCATTATCAAAAAAAACTGTGTACAAACAAAGATATAAAGTCGAATGGGAGAAATCGCCCAACTTTAAACAATGGTTGAAACCTGTCCCTGTAGATGATACAAGGGCAATGTGTTTGTATTGTAGGAAGGATTTTCTTGCCAAATTAAGCGATATCCAGAGACATTGTGATTCAGTTCATCACAAGAAGCAGGCGAAACCTTTCTTGGACAAAAAACAAACACAAATCTCTTCAATGCTGCAAAAACCCGTCGATAAGCTCTGTGTTGAGGCTGAAGGTGCTCTCTCAATGTATGTTGCAGAACACACAGCTATACAAGCAATTGATCACCTTACCGAATTATGTAAGAATACATTTTCGGATTCTAAGGCTACTACAGAAATGAAATTGCACCGAACGAAATGCTCAGCAATAATTCAGGAAGTATTAGCACCTCATTTTAAAGATTCCTTGAGAAATGATATTGGTGATAATTCTTATAGCTTGATTATAGATGAATCTACTGATGTTTCTGTTCGAAAATATCTCGGTATTGTTGTTAAATATTTTAGCAGCAGTCGCAACGAAATAGTTTCCACATTCTTAGGGCTGGTTGAATTGGAATCTGCAGATGCCGAAGGAATAGTTTCGGCGTTAACAGCACAACTTGAAGCTTTTAAACTTGATAAAAGCAAGTTAATTGGAATCAGAACAGATAATGCTTCGATTATGACTGGAGTAAACGCAGGTGTCCATAAAATATTGCAGGAAAGGTATGCTTTACCCAATCTAGTGTTGATAAGATGTGTCTGCCATTCGATTAAATTGGCAGTGTCACATGCGTCATGTGAGACTATACCAAGAAATATAGAAGTTATGATAAGAGAAACTCACAATTGGTTCAAGCTTTCACCGAAACGAAAAAACGAATATAAAAAAATATATGAAGCGATAAACTGTGGAGAGGAGCCACTTAAGATCTTAAAAGCTTGTGATACACGATGGCTGTCAATTGAACCCGCGGTAACTAGAATCTTAAGTCAATGGATAGAACTAAAATTACACTTTCAATTAATGAGAACTCGTGAAAATTGCTACCAAGCCGAATTATTATATAACATGTACAACGATGAAAGAAACAAAATTTATTTGCAGTTTTTGTGTGGAATACTTAATAATTTACAAGGGGCAATAAAAACTTTTGAAAACAAAACTTCTGACCCATGTCTGCTCTACAATACGCTACATGATTTGATACGAAACTTGTGCACGAAAATAATAATAGCGCAACCGAGAATGCAATTCGAAAGCATTAATGTGAAAGAACATCTGTCTCTGTCACCATACCTTGGTTATTTATTTGAGAAACTGCAAGAGTGCACTAACCTAGTTATCGCGCATGGAAACAGCCTGACATGCGCGCACCGAAACGCTGACGCCGCATAGTGACGCACGTCATACAATGACCCCGTTTACCGGATGGATGCCCTTTCCAAATTAAGTAGAAAAAGATGACGATCATTCTGTATCTAACATCGGTCGGAATAGGAATTCATTTTTGTAATATTTAAGTATTGTAATTTACTTCAATTAAAGTTAGTTAAAAATCATTTTGGTTTTTTTTGGGTCCTCCGACAGCGACGTACATATTTAGTAGATGTTCAGTCAAAATGGAAAACATTGAGAGATGGGTTCACTAGATATTGTAGGAACTTAAAGAAAAAAAGCGGATCTGCAGCGTTCACACCAAAACAATATACGTACTATGACCAATTACTATTTCTGAAAGATGTGACCGAAGATAGAGGTCAGAACGTTTCAAACTTTGACTCTCAGCAGACGTGTCCTCCACTAACAGTTCAATCAACAGAAGAAGATAGTGTTAAAAAAAGACCACGAAAGCGCCAAACTGACAGCGATGGTGATTTGATCGAAACATTAACCATGCGATTAAACGATAAACTGCAAAAAGCTGAGAGACAACCTTCACCTCCTCCTGATGAAGACAAGTTATTTCTGTTGTCACTACTAAGTGATTTCAAAAAAATACCAGACTATTGGAAATTGGACGCCAAAGGTGAAATTATCCAAGTTATTAAGAATTACAGGGTAATGCAAAACTACAGGTCAATTTCGACGCCTTCAACGAGTCAATCTTCTTATAACTGCATGGGATACACAACCTCCTCTGAAAGAAATCCTGTAAGACCGGAAAGTCAACTCGCATCTAATGATAGCTTATCGTCTCAGGATTCTGGTGCAAATACAATAATAACGGATCTCTTCTCAGAATATTTTTTTTTTAATGAATGATTCAGATGGTGACTGCTTTAGATTTAGGGTATACTTGATTGTTTTGATATTATTTATTGTTTACGAAAACTTATTCTAAAAACATGTTTCAAGTGAAAAGGAAAGGCAAAAATCTCCTCGCGTGGGATTTGAACCCACGACCTATCACGGACATGCCAACTGAACCACGGTAGCGGTACGGCTTACCTAGTAAGCCAACTGAGCTACCGTGGTTCAGTTGGCAGAGCAATGGGACACCCGTACACCCGTACCTAATCCGAGGGTCATTGGTTCAAGTCCCACCCATGAAGACTTTTTCCTTTCCTTTTTAATTTAAATTCCTTGTATGTTTTGTTTGTTTCGCTTTGTTGCGAAAAAATAATAATATTTTGATAGTAAAAATATGTGTTAGAAAACATTGCTTGGTTTTCTACAATAACATTACACTACATTTTGGATTATTTTTTAACTATTTTTATTAAAATATAAGTAACTATAATTATTATTGTTCCTATAGGTAGTAGGTGAATTTCTTTTTATTTGAACTTGTAAGCTTTGTGTAATAAATAGAAAATGGTGCCAAATTATGTTGATCTCATTAAAGGAATGATCTAAATTACTTATATGTATATTTTTATTATATTTAAAAAAAAATACTTACCTCAATGTCATAGCGAGCCTTTGCTCAGCTGAAATGCTGTTCCGCATTATGGTATCTTGGCGAGAAATTGAACTTGTTAAAATAGCCGTTAGCTCATCAAAAGAAGCAATGGACATTCGAAAATAATTGAAAAACTTTTGGTCGTTTCTTCGTAACAGTGGATAGAGAGTAAAAAAATGCCCATCTTGATCTCTATTGATTAATATTTCTTGAACCCACAATGAACGTGTTTTTATTTTTCGTTTCCGTCGGCGTCGACGAAGTAAAAGCAATAACAGTGTTTCTTCTTCGGAATCCATTTTACAACTGACTCCTATACTAAGAGAGCAGACGACGACGTTTTAACGTCGTCGTGTTGTTGAAATGTCGACGGCTGCCGTCGACGCGTCAACGGAAGCCGTCGACGCGTCGACGGTTGCCGCCGACGCGCGTCGACGGCTGCAGTTACCTCTGCCGTTGGGAACATGCCGCTCATGTGTAAGAGCTCTTAACTATTTTCGACAATGTGCAAAACAGAAAATAACAAAGCTTAGTTCCCAAAAGTAACAAAGTGAATATGTTTTTACTAATTCACAAAAAAACTAACGCATTTACTAATTGATTTATATATAATTTTTAAAGAAAGTAGCGTTTTCTATGCTAAAACCACTTTTTCCGTTAAAAATTAAATATCTAAATATATTTTATTTTATTGCAAAACAAGTTACAAAATGGAAATCAGAAACACTACCTTGTCCCAAACAAATCATATTTTCTCAGAAAATGGGTATTCTTTTGTTGTTTTGCAACTATAACAGTAATCTTTAATGAATATCAAATCATTACAAGATAATAAAAACACTATTTAATAAAAATAATCCACTTTTCTCCATTTTGTAACCGGGACAAATTTCTACGGAAACGCCCATATTTCCGTCTCTGTTGGTTCTTAGGCGAACGATGTATGGACGTCGAACAATGTCCTTTAAAGAATTGTTATTTAACATTCTACATAACGCAGAGTTATTATAAACACCGCCATCTGAAATGCGACCCTGACATCCCACATTAGCGTATAAAAACTTGTAATCTGCATCCACTAATGCAAATAGTACAATACTGAAATAAGTGTTATAGTTAAAATATTCACTTCCACTTCTTGGTGGACATTGAATTTTTACGTGTTTTCCGTCCATTGATCCAAGGCAATTAGGAACATTCCATCTATCCAGATATCGATCTGCAACGTTTTTCCATTCGTTTGAAGTTCTCGGAATCTAAAATAAGAACATTAACTAAATTATACTTCGAACTAAATCAAACAGCACAAAAAATATACATCTATTTAAAATTTACATTTATATTTATTAACATTTTGATTTATTTACAAAAGATAAACATTTAATGTTACCTTTACATACTCCGAAAGGCCATCGATTATAGCTTGACATACTTCTGGGATAATGTATGAAATAATTTGAGGAGATACTTTAAACACGTCACAAACGCTAATGAATGATTCGCCCGTACTCAGGTATTTTAATGTTATTGCTAATCTGTCTTGTGGCGAAATTGCAATTCTGCAATTTGTATCTTTTTTGAAGTACTCACAAATGCACCTGTTATTTAAGGAATTACTTAGTGATGACTTATTCCCAGTAATAAGTATACTTAATGTACCTCCATTCCATCAGGAATACAATAACAAAGATAGTTACTAAAGGCAAAATATCTCGGAAGGGGCACTCAGGGGGCACCATGTGTCCTTGAAGAAAATGTGGCATAAAATGGGTAAATAACAGTAGTGAAAACCGCAAATCGAAACAAGGAGGGAATCATGAGATACAGACATTTTTGTGTTCGTTACCATACAAAAATAACAGTTTTCATCGAATCGCTCCGAAACTGCTGGTCAAATAAAAAAAGCGTAGTAACAATTTTTGTTGTTCTTTAATAGAGGAATGCAACTGCATTTTTTTTTTTTTTTTATTAAATACTTTTTCAATTTTTGATGCTATGTCACACCTCTTGTATGGGGACGATCCACTGTGCGCCGGGCCGCCGACATATGTCGGCAACTTTTTGTCGGCGGTCTAGTTGGCGGCTTCACTTAATACAAGTCGGAAAATTTGGTCGGCGGCATGTCGGCGGCTTGAGATGAGAAATTTATTTGGCAGTCAGTGATTGCCGCGTGTCGATAAAGGTTGTGTGATTGTGTTATATGATTTTGGTGGTGTATCTTCGATAATTCAGCAAATAGAAATAATCTTAAAAATGGACGATGGCAGTGATCTGTTGATAGCAGCTTGTGGAATGTTTATTGCTGGATCGCTCCAAAGGGAACGAAGCTGTTGGGTTAGACCTAGTTTACTGAGTCGCAATTGTTATAGCAATTATGACAGATTAAGAGATTTGAAAGCAGATGACTTGATTGTACAAAATCCCATACATTTTAAAACATTCATGAAATTAACTAATACCGACTTTGAATATTTATTGAATATTGTTGGGCCGAGAATAGTTAACCGGTTTGCTCCGGAGTGGTCGACGCGTTCTACCACTTGAATATGTACCGTAGAGCCCGGCTGGAACATAAATGAACCGGCGGGTTCGCGCGGTAATGATCTCTATTTATACTATGAAATTAGGGTTTATATCGTCTGTGGCAATTTCAGTCTATGGGCAGATAGATATTCTCGTCAACTAAATGATTCACTACCAAAAATATTAACAGGCAACACAAAAAAAAAAAAGTTGAAAGTGTTCATTTTCTGTGGCGAACATCACAGTGGTGCCATTGATTGTCAGTCCTTTTTGTAAAGAATTTACCGTGAAATTTAACAGTAAGTGGCTATAATTTCATTTATTATTAGTTATTACATCGTTGTAAATAATAATCTCATCAAATAGCATCATAAAATGTTATTTTCGAACAAAGAAATGTTTCGAGAAAATCTGCCATGAATGGCGGAATTGTTTTATGATAAATTTCGACTGTTTTTGTGTATATTCAACAGTAAATACGAGTAGGTGAATATTCATTTATATGTAGTTATTAGATCGTTGCACATAATAAGGTAACTGCACCAGTAATGGTAAGCGCTCCAATAAAGGTCAGTTGGAAAAAAAAACCTTTCAAATAAGAATCCTAAATGTTGTAGGGAAAATGGCAACATTCAACCACAAACTATAGACACTCAGCCTGCCAAAAATGACATTTGACGTCTGAATGTCGTCCATTTTCAAAATGCTGGCCATATGAAGAAGACGCTGTCGCAAAGTTAGAAATTCTTGTGAATCTGTTTAGTGGGGTGAGTACTTTTTCGGAGTTGTTTTTACTATGAAGAATTTGTATTTTATTTGTGGTTTATCATTGATATGTATGTTAAGATGATTGGGATACTAATAACAGCATATTTGCACTAATTTACTTTATAATAACATTTTTTTACTGGGGTTTTCATTACTAGAACCTTTCAAAACGGTGAGTACCAATTATGGTCAAACTGATCATTACTGGTACAATAGCATTTTTACCGTTTTTATCAGATTTGGACTCTATATAAAACGAGCATGCGTTTGACATTTGTTAAACAATCGTACAAGAGACGGTTCCAGTAATGAACATCACTGACCATTGCTGGTGTCACCATTACTAACCCATCATCACTTAAGATAAAACATATTGCATGGTAATCATTGTAATTTTTCTAGGTTTTCAAAGCAAATGGCGCCCAAAAAAATGTATAAGCCTCATCAGGTGAGCCTTGCCATAGAAGCAGTGAAAAGAGGTGAAAGCTGTTCATCGGAAGCCAAGAAATATGGTGTTCCGCGAATGACCTTACTGAATATAGTGACGGGAAAAAGTCCTGCTAGCTGTTCTACCATTCTCTACAGTGGAGACGAAACTTTATTAATTCAATGGTTGTTTGCAATGGCAGAAAGACATTGCCCCATAGGGAAAGAGCAACTACTAGACTCAGTTCAACTCATCATTAAAGCTGATAAAAGAGAAAATTTAAATAGATTCAAGTTTATTAAGAAAGGATATTTTACAATATCAGAAATTGACGATTTGTGATTTTGTACCTTAGAGTTATCTACATAGGTATACATTTTTCTTTAAAGTAATTTTCAATACATAACATAAACAATACATATTAGTGAGTAACAGTTGATTAATTTTAGACTGATATTAAGGACTTACTTACCTGATTGAGTTAAGATGATAGTGAACTCAATAAAAGAATAAAGTTAATAAAACAAACTACATAGTTTTAAGATAAAAACTTCGAATTTTATAAGTAATGTTGTTTCTTCAAATAATTGAGTAATAATATGAATTTTTTTTGAATATTTTTGTGTTTTTTCTTAATATTTATTTTATATAATTATGAACATATTTCATTTTATTCATAAAAACGAACCTGGGGGAAATTTTATTTAATTTATATTTATTTTATGACCATTACTGGCTGTGTTCATTACTGGAGTTGACTATAAATGGAGTGTCCATTACTAGGTTTTTACCTGACCATTATTAGTGGAAAAAATTGAAATTATAAAAAGTAATTATTATTTATTCTATTAGAGATAAATGAGTATTTGTAATTTTCACAGTTAAGTGGTACCGTCTTTCACAAATACCACAATGGAACAGATAGATTAAGCAATAACTACTATGATAAATGTTAAATAATGCGAAATATTTTTCTACTATTGACCATGATTGGTGCGTTTACCTTATCTTCACGAAATATCATCATAAAATCACATTTTTTGACAAAATAAAATTACGTAAAATCAGTTGCTCAATGTCGTAAAATTTTCAAATTATGTTATGTTTTTTCGTGTAATCGACGATAAATACATGAATATTCATCTATATGTTGTTATTACATCGTTGTTGATATAGTAGTAGATAATATTTGCACTAATTTGCACAAAATCCTTGTAAAATGTTTCGAAAAAAGTTTCGTCAAAAGTCATCATTTTTGACTTGCTTTACTATGTATTGAGTATACGAGTATATACTGTCGGTTGACGAAAGGGGGTAATGTTAAAAACTTACTTTTGTATTGTGACTGCTGCCCTGGGCAAAACCGGAATCGTACGGTATTGGCAATAATACACTCGACGTTACAGCAATGCAAAAATTCAGAAAACGTACGGATAATTTATTTACTTACTGGACATATATATATACCAGTCGACAGTGTTCATGCTGTTATTGAAGCTAATCTACGTAAGACAATTATTCATGCACCATCTCAATGGTATACAGTTTTCACCACAGCTAGAAAGGACCCCTTTCCCTACGAGGTAGAAAAACAGACTTTTGAAGATTTTTATAAGTGGGATTCTATTGCTGAAAAGTACTTCAAAGGTAAAACCTTACGGGAAAAATAAGTAAAATCAGAATTGCAACATTCAAAAAAAGTAATCTAGCAAATATTTCCGTCAAGTATTCCATGGACAAATCTGCTAAGTCTAGCGTGGTTGAAATCCAATCTAAAACCAGGGTACCTCTTATGTCGTGTTACCATTCACGTCTGCCGATAGCAAAGGCAAAATATAATGACCTTGTTAAACTTTGCAAGGACAAAGTTATTCCTGCTCAATTCCATAAAGAGTTCACCGAGATACCTTTTTCTGCATCCGCAAAAGATGCTTTACCAGAATCTGACATCGAAGACATGGCGCCTGATGATGTTTAAATATTTGGAAAAAGCTTGATTTCTGTTTATTACCTTTAATATTATTAAAGGTAATAAACAGAAATCAAGGTTTTTAATATTGTTATTATTATTTTATTTTATTGGTGTTAATGTTTTTTTTGTAAACCTAATTTTGTGATTTTTAAAGTCGATGGATGGATCTCAATTCTATAATAATTCGTAACAAAATTTATTTACAATACTTAACACAAATAACTATTTACACTAGGTACTAAATACAATAACGAACTATACAAATTAATACAATAAACAAAAAACAAACGGACACTTATGCGTCGAAGTATTCGTCCGCATCGCTGTCGTCCGGAAACGTCCCCAGAAGACTGGCAGCATTGCCAAGTTGAATGGCAATGCTAATTCTTTGGCCAAAGAACGAGCCAGCCCTCTGGTCGCGTGAAGTGTCGACCAGTCGGCGAGAAATGTCCTTAAAAAGGAGACGCGCACTCGGACCTCACGACCCGAGCGTTTCGACCCCAAACGGCTCAAAACTGTAGTTACCCATAAGGTTACAGTATTTGCGCCGCTTGAGGGTCTCAGCAGCCGCAGCAGCGGCGCCAGCACAGCCCGCCGTGCTAGGAACATGGGATGGTGCAAGGGTGTCGACACAGGTTGCGTCCCACACCAAAGGCCTACCCACCTTCCAAGGCAACAACGTCATGCCGTCTGGTCTCTTCCCATCGTCACGTACCAAGCCGTTTGGTTCTAATACCGCTGGTACCAAACAACCCGCGTTGACAAAGGCTCGACGAATAATATCGTTGATGCTGGCGTGTCGTGCAATGCGACCTGCGCTCCTGTAACAGGACAGGCCATGGTGCCCGAGACTGTCCACAGCTTCACCGCAGAGACACCGATGCGGAGCAACACAAGGTGCGCCCAAGCGGAGACACGTAGCGAGCCGAAACGATGAGTCATCCATCATGGTGCCTATGGTGGATGACGGGAGCGCCTGAAGCCACAAGCCTGACTCCCATTCTCCCACAGCTAGCAGACGGGCACGCTCAACAGTATTAAGTGACGTGTTTATCAGGGAATTCCGTAAAAAACTGCAGAGCGGCACGTCCCACCGTCTCTGGGAGGACGGGTTGTCAGGCAAATCCGTATTGGGACAAGTCATTTTCCAAGCGTTCAACGCATCGGTCAAACACGGTACCTCAAAATCGACCAGTGAGGAAGATAAAATGTTCCTGGTTAATTTATCGGTACTGTGGACCGAGGAGAGGAAGGCCGGTAAACTTAAACTTGAAATTTTGAGGACGCCAAGACCACCCAGGCGAATGGGTAGTGTGGCTTGCTGCCACGCTCGGTCGTCGAAACCTACCTCGTTCGTTAAAACTTCATTTCAAACTTGTTAAAACTTCTTGTTAAAATTGTATTGATAAGCTTACATAATAAGCCAAATGTACCTTTTAAGTAGTACTTAATCAAAGCTTTAAATTGTTGACTTGATCTCTAAAGTGTTGTTTGATTGATAGACTACCTAAATATTATGTTAAACACTCATGTTGTTTTGGTTGTGAAACGTTTTTGTCATTTAGAATATTTTTTGAGAATTGTATCTCAATGGAAATCCGCCAAATTTGCCCCAGGCCCGGCGCAAAAGAAATGTATCTCAGATTTTAGCGTATTAGTATTAGAAAAATTGTACAGTATCGCTATTGCCAAATTCGGTGGCTAACATAGTTTTTTTTTGCCCGGAGAATTTTGATAGGCGCTAGATGTAAAAATTACATTTTTAAGGAAAAACTTCATTCTCTTGTACTTAACAACATGTAAATGTATATGGTGCATTTACCCTTTATTATAATTACATGATTAAATACCTTATTTGCAGTTATATTTTTTATATAAAATAAAATAAGATGTGAATTAGCGCGTTATTAATATTATTAACATGGACAAATACAAAAAGTTTGTGTTATCGCTTCACAGCCATATGACCTTCAAATAATTGCAGGTAGAAATGGATCAACACGAGCCTGTGACGAAGTGACAGCAAAACTGGCTACGCGTTGTTGTCATGCTCACGCCTATTGTTATTGTAACAATGACAAAAAAACAATGCGTAATGAGTGTACTGTTTCTCCCTCTAAATCAATGTTTAGAGGGATAAACATAGTGACGCCCTATCGCACTATGGGACCAAACAGTGTTTTCCATCTCAAAAATGGTTTTGTCGAAAGTCGTAAATCCATAGATTGTTTTATGGTTTTATACTCTCAAAAGATGGAACTTACGAATAAATTACAAAATATAAAAAAATATAAAGTTTTACGTTTATAAAATGAACCTCAAACATTGGGCATAAATATTTTCATGCCTATTAAATTACCGTTAAGGGAGTTCAACACATAATTATTCGGAAGTTTTCCAAGGAAACATATTAATGTTATACATCATTTAGATAGCTTAGAATATACACTTTGCAACCACGTTCAGTTTTTGTAAAAAAAAATATTTTTATTTAATTTTTTAATATTTTTTTAGTGAAGTAAAGAAAATTTAGTTTTTGTTAATTTCAATTGGAGTTTTCGTTGTTGCCGAAAGCAGCCGGTGTCAAGTTAATTACTCTATTAGAGACCTTATCTACTCAGTAATATGAGGATTTAAAAAAAACTGCGCGTTTTTTGCGCCAGAGGTGATTTTGAAGCAATAATGTCAATCGGGGAAAAATCCTCGAAAATTACGGTTCTTCTTTTTTATTATGAAATATTATATTTAGTTATTATCCTTTGATGTCTATATTGTTTTTTCTATTTCTATGATAAAAACATACATTTGCAAATTAAAAAAACTGCTATTATATTTGAAAGAATCTTCCCATGGCAATTTTGTTTGGGGTGGTCACCTTAACCACAAGTATGATAAACTATATTGCTGCGGAAGTTCTATTTATCTGTTGTGGTAAATAATTACAATCAGTACTGATTACACTATTTCGATGAGAACTGTTATAATCAATTGTCCCATGGTTTTTGCACAAGGCACTAAAATATTAGTCCTTTAAATACCCGTGTATGTTCAGCATACGATTCATCAAAGTGTTCAGATACTTCTTTTCAATAACAATTAACGCATAAAAAACATTATTATCTAACAATGAGTGAATTCGTTTGTGTTCGACGCGATCTTTGTGATCAAATAATAAAAGGGAAAAGTACTTCAGACCTCAAAAAATATTTATTGGAAAATTTTCAACTATCGGAAACTGACGTTAATACTGTAATAGAGAGTATTCAAAAAAATCTAACATCGAGTTGCAACCAGAAATGGACCAAAGCTCAAAGAAAGCCGGACCGGTTCGAGAGCCTATACTCAAATTGGTTAAATGGTGAGTTTAAAGTATCATTGAATTCTTGCAGTACCTCAACCACTGTAAATTCTGGTTTGAATACTTCTGGTGAACGTGGAAGACCAACAAAACAATATGACGAGTGCTCGGAAAACACAAAGAAACGAAAAAATATGGAGCTGGTCCAGGAGTATGGAATGGAACATGTCCGTAACGCTTTTGTGCAAGGTTTAAGATCCATGGGGGAAAATGACGAAGCGTCGATTGTGACTATTATCAGAAATAAGGAAAAAGAAGAGAAAAAAGTTATTCTACAAAATATACTCAATCCAGATAACGCACTTTCCTTTACAAAAGAGGAAGCATTGAGTATATGCATTGAAACTGATTTAACCAAAGCACAATATGCGTACCTAAGAAAAAGGCTCGTTGATAAGAATTTAAGTTCTGTATTGCCTTCGTATCAAACACTAAGTGAAGCAAAAAAGGCTTGCTATCCGCCTGCATCCAGCAATACGGTGACAAATATAAGCGCAAAAATCAACCTGCAAGATCTCTTAGACCATACAGTCTGCCGTATTATAAGGATAAAGTCAGGATCGACTTACAATCGTCTCAAGCTTTTCACTAAATGGGGATGTGATGGATCCTCCGGGCAAAGTGAGTATAAACAAACTCTGCCGGAAGAAAACGAACAAATATCGGACGCTAATTTGTTTATAGTGTCCCTTGTACCACTGCGACTAGTAGACGAAGAAACTTCTACGGTCATATGGAAAAACCCTACTTGCTCATCTGTTAGATATTGCAGACCAATTTCATTAGAATTTGCAAAAGAAACTCCCGAAAAAACTACAGCGGTTGTCAGTGAAATTGAAGCCAAAATTAATCAATTGATTCCAACTCTTGTGTCAATAGAAGACAAAGTCATCGAAGTTAAACATCAACTGTTTATGACAATGATTGATGGGAAAGTTGCTCAAGTGTTGACAAACACATCATCCAGTGCTACCTGCACTGTTTGTGGAGCAACTCCCAGACAAATGAATGATCTTTTAAAAGTTACAACGAGAGTTGAAAATGAAAATGCGTTTAAATACGGATTGTCGACGCTACACGCATGGATAAGATTTATGGAAATGATCCTCCATATTTCTTACAATTTAGGTTTTGAGAAGTGGTCTGCAACAACTCCAGAAAATAAGCAACTTAAAGAAGACAAGAAAAAATTTGTCCAAAAACGTTTCCGAGAAGTGCTTGGCTTGCATATTGATAAACCACGTCAAGGTTCCGGTAATAGCAATGACGGTAAAACGGCAAGGAGATTTTTTCAAAATTACCAATGTTCTGCAGAGATAACCGGAATTGATGAAGAATTAATCAAGAGACTATATGTAATTCTTCAAACTATGTCATCGGGATTTCCTATAAACGCAGAAAAATTTGGTCAGTATACATTGGTAACCGCGCAATTATATGTAAGCAAATATAACTGGTACTACATGCCATCTTCGGTCCATAAAGTACTTATACATGGTGCTAAAATAATAGAGCATTATGCAGTTTTGCCTATAGGACAATTATCCGAAGATGCCCAGGAAGCTCGAAATAAAGATTATAAGAAATATAGGTTACATCACGCTAGGAAGTGTTCCAGATCAGCAACAAACGAAGACGTTCTGCATATTTTGTTATATACATCTGATCCTTATATATCTAGCTTAAATAAACCAAGTTTTCTAATATCCAAAGAATTATTTGACGAAGCTAAAGAATTGTTGGAAATAGAAAGTGATGAGTAGGATAAGTTTAAGTAATATTTTTTTTTTGTCATGTAACTGTTTGTTTAATAATAATAATTTAGTTTTAAACTTATTTTAAGCATAAGTGTAACTTTTATTGCTATTTTAATATAACTGTATGATTTTTGTATGAAATTTCGTATAACTTTATCTTTGTCATTTTTTTTAGAATGATGATGTTTGATTTCTTTTATTGCCTAGATATTCACAAATACGTGAAAAAAAAATCAAGGAGATAAATCACAAAACAACAGAGTTATCGATTTTTGAGATGGAAAATACCGGTTGGTCCCATAGTGTATCGGTGTGTTGGTTGTCTTACACCGATGCCCATGCGCAGTCCCTCGCTAACGTTTGTTGTGTTGTGTACTGTGCGATATCTTTCCTCTTGATCATTCTTTATTATTACGACGAATTGGCTAACTCCTACTGGACTTTTGGTTTTTCTTGTGATATGGCAGACGTTTGTGTTTTGTGTACACGGCCACTTCGGCGACGTCGTAGACATATTCTGTCTGAACAATTTCTACAATCACATCGAGAATTCGTGATTCATATTATACGTGCAATCGAACCACCCAAGAGGTATGTTTAAAATGTATCCCATTTAAATAGAGTATTAGACTTGCTTTTAACACTATACGTACAGAGACGTAGTAATAAAAATATTTGTCGTATATCTAAAAACGATGTTAATTGTTAACAGGTTCCATTCAATAGTACCCGATCAATTTGTCATGCATGTTGGCATCAAATTGACTCCAACATCCGTAATCAAGACCAACCACCTTCACCTGCTGTCTTATCTACGATTGGAGAATCGGTGAATGTCCTTCAGTTTAATCGAGTAGCCAATACGTCCCGACGATGCATGATGAACCATTGCAATAACTTGGAGCTACGACTTGTTCCGAACTCTATAAAAGTCTATCTCCTAAGCCATTTTGGATTGTGTATTCCCACCCTGGCCCGCATCTGTCAACTACATTTGCAGAACACTTCTTTGGAAGAATTCTCAGAAAATGCAGCCTCTCAACATTCTGATTTCAATGCTGACAGCTTTGTTGACATAGTCAATATACAGGGTGATTGGAAGATGGGTGCAAAGCTTTAAGGTGAAGATAGTATAGACAATTTAGAACCATTTAAGCCATGGTTGTCTTAGACGAAGTCTTACCAAATTTTTAAGTTTTTTTTTCGGAAATTCTCAAAATTTAATGTAAACTGCATAATTATGGCCAAATTGAATGATAAATGAATTAATTTTTTATTTATTTAATTAAAGTAATGTGTAAGCAACCAAGCAAAACATGTTTTAGGCTTCTGTGTCATTAGACATTTTTTTTACAGATAATTAAAGCTCAGAAAAAATAAAAAATTTGTACAATAAGTACGTCTTTTAAACCTTATTTTAAAAAAAACGGAACGTGCTTTTTTTGTTCAAACCTTTTTGAAGACATGCTTGATAATCGCTTTTTCTTTTGAGGTATCATTTATGCGGATATCTTACAAATTATTGAAATTAGGACCTACAAACCAATTCTAGGGAGAAATTTTAAATTTTAGGCAGTCTAACAAAACACAAAATTTTTGCTTAAAAGAATACTTTATGTGCTCGAAATGATAACATTGTTCAATTCTAAGAATTTTTGGCACATGCAGGAACCAATTGAGGGGAACCCATTGAGGGGATTCTCTAAACAATGGCCACCGAGCGCGGTGCGACGGCATTTCCAGGTAGAACGCCCAATGAATAGCAAAAAGCGATAAGAGTTGGTTTTTACAGCAAAATGGTCTTAGTGACTGAGGCAACAAAGTCGTTTTTCTTTAGTCAGGGTCAGTCGGTCTGTGATGAAGCCGTTACATCTTTTACTTATTAGTCAAACTACTGCCCTTGTGAGTGGACGTTGTCGTGTTGATTCACAATTTACCGTGTTCAGTTGTAGCCCTTTGCGTTCCTGCACGTGTTGTTTGCGTTAGTTTTGAACTTTTTTGTTTCACCGTGTCCAGTCGTAGCCTCGCGCTCCTGCACGTGTTGATTTTTGACTTAATTGTGTTGAGTTGACATTTAGTACGCTCCTACGCCGTTTTTCTTTATTGTTAAGTGACTATGGCTACTTTTACCAATCAAGAATATGCGGATATCGTATTTATGTACGGTAGAGCAGACGGCAATGGATCTTTGGCGCGACGGATGTATCAAGAGCGCTATCCGAATCGCAGGATACCGAATGTCCGAGTGTTTTACAACACGTTTCGTCGTCTTGCCCAAGATGGGTTTCACCGCGTGGAACCTGAAGTCAACCCGGGCAGACACGAAACTGCCGTCGACGAAGACATTTTAGCAGCATTTCAAGCGGATCCTACTACCAGTACTAGAGCAGTAGCTCGAAATTTAAACATTTCTCAATGGAAGGTGTGGCATACAATGCACCAAAATGGTAAGTATCCGTTCCATGGCAGGAGTGTACAAGGTCTAGTAGAGCAAGATCCTCAAAGAAGAATTCAGTTCTGCCGTTTCCTCCTCAACAGAGACATCGAAGGTGCGTGGTTTCTGAAATCAATCTGGTGGACGGATGAAAGTAAATTTTCAAGGGAAGGTATTACAAACTTTCACAACATCCATGAATGGGCCGACGCAGACAACAATCCACATTTTAAGAAGCAGGTGTCATTTCAGATGAAATTCTCTGTGAATGTATGGGCTGGAATAATTGGCAAAACATTGATTGGGCCCCACTTTTTGCCTGATCCATTGAATGGCGAAAATTATTTGCAATTTCTGCAAATTGAGTTACCACTGCTGGTAGAGGAATCAGGTGTCCCGATCTTCGAAAGCGACCGAACAGTCATCTTTCAGCAAGACGGCTGTCCAGCGCATTGGACTTTAAATGTAAGGGAACACCTCAACAATTGCTTTCCTGATAGCTGGATCGGCAGGGATGGACCCATCCCTTGGCTCGCTCGCTCCCCAGATCTGACCCCGTTGGACTTTTTCGTGTGGGGCCGGGCCAAGGAACTGGTGTATAACAACATAGAAATAAACACTAGAGAAGAATTGATACAAAGAATAAATTCAGCGTTTGAGACAATGAAGCAGGAGATGATGTTGAAAATAACGACTACAGAAGTTAGAAGACGGGGCCGTGCTTGTATTAGGAATCACGGCCGTCATTTAGAACATGAAAAATAAAATTTTAATTCAAATGTTGTTTTAATTAGTCTGCCTAAAATAAAAAATTTCTCCCTCAAATTGGTTTGTAGGCCCTAATTTCAATCATTTGTAAGATATCCGCATAAATGATACCTCAAAAGAAAGAGCGATTATCAAGCATGTCTTCAAAAAGGTTTAAACAAAAAAGACCCTCCGTTTTTTTTATTTTAATGTTTAAAAGACGTATTGTACAAATTTTTTGTTTTTTCTGAGCTTTAAATGTCTGTAAAAAAAATGTCTAATGACACAGAAGCCTAAATCATGTTTTGCTTGATTGCTTACACATTACTTTAAGATAACAATTGCATAACCCATTCTTCGAAGTTCGCAGCATCTGTACTCGCGAACGAGGTCACGTGAAACCGATAGATTTAGTATTCCCTACTTCCCGTAGGTGCGACGGAGAGCGCACGCTTCCGCTGCGTGCGTCGACGCTCTCTCTCCCTAACGTTAAGTGACGTATGATAGTATGAAAATGTACGAAGCGATAATTCACTTAGCACTTCACGAAATTTCGCAACTACATTTCATTAGCTAAATGCTAAATGATTTTTCACAAGCTAACAATGAATGCGAATGCTAATTAATCCATCACTAATCGCGACTGTCTGGTATGGATGATACAATGATTGAAAGCTTCTCTGAATGTTTATCTTATTGTGGGGAACTGTTTTACTAACATGGTGTGGCGGATACTGAGGCTTTGGGCATACTAAGTGCTTATGGATATTATGTTGTGCAGTCTGCCTGTAATATGCTAACTAATTGATTTTTTCTTGCATGGTTTGAGTTTTATTTTATTTTTTAGCTTCGGTGACTGTCGGCGCGGCGAGGCGCCTAATCCTAGAGAGTAAGTATGACTGTTTGATTAGTAATTAGTTGTGGGTTATGAATGTTCAATTACTTTCATAGCTGTTTAAGAATTGAAGGCCCGTGAATAACCTACCTACTTACACATAATGATATCATAGTGACTAGTTTTACTCGCATGGTGTATCCGCTGCACTGTGATGTTTCTAAACTTTGGGCATTTTTAACCAAATAATAGGAAAAATTAAAGTTAATTTCATAATGAATGAAATTATAGTCCTGGTAGTGTAATTTTATTAACAATTTGTTTTTTTTTTTAGAACTGAGCCGCTTATACATTATGTTGACGATGATGACACCATGTGGTGGGACGAGACTGATTTGTAAGTAGTGTTTTATTTGCAATAAGTTTCTAGTTTATGCAGTCCCACTACTGGGCTAAATCCTCCCTCCATTCTGGCATACTCTGCTGTACTTCTTGCTAGAATGTACAATACAAAAAGGAAAACACCCAGCCAACATGAATGGTTCCGTACCTGCTTGTTTTCAATTAACTTTTATTATTTGTTGTTATAGTAGCATTCTGTGAAAGTTTCAACTGTTTACCTATTACGGTTCATGAAATACAGCCCACTGACAGACTGACAGACGGATAGCGGAGTCTTAGTAATAGGGTTCCATTGGCACCCTTTGGGTACAGAACCCTAAAAAGGAATATGTACATGTTGATGTTTGATGATGCTCTTTTCTCTCAATGTTAGGTCCTGTTATCATGATATCAGTAGATAATATGAACTAAACATTTAAATATTTTACAGGATCACCAATACAGTGCACCGCCGCTCAAGAAGTGAGGAGCTTCGGCAGGAGCGGGCGCTGGTAGCGGAGCGGCTGCGCCTGTACCGGCGCCTGAGTCTGCCGGAGCTCATTGAGGAGCGGCGGCCTCTCCAGGAAGCGGAGCTGGCGGCGTTGTCCCAGCAGTGGGCAACCGCTGTGGCCAGAACTGAGGCCAGACTGGCCGCGGGATATTATCGCGGCTATTAGGGGAGCTCTATACGAGTTCCTCTTTATTGGTCTATTCAACCCCATGATCATTCCTAGGGCCGTGCTGCTTTTCTCAGCATCGCCTAAGAATGATCATGGAGTTGAATAGACCAATTTAAAATTGTAAATCGGACTCGTATAGAGCTCCCAACATAAATGAACTTTATTAAAAAATATAAAATGTATAGTTGTTTTTTATTGAATTTAAAATTACACTACTTACTAACACATCACGGTGACTGAATGCGCAAGGGTAACCCGCAAAATGGGTTACCTTTGCGTATGAATTCACCAAGATCGCAACGTAAGTTTAAAATTGTTCATTTTAAAGATATTTTATTTCATTAGTGCTAATGTTATAGTATAAGAATTGTTATTTTATTGCAGGCCCTGGGTCTAGCCATTTTCAAACTTCATTACCTAGTATCTGTTTAGTAGTTTTTTTTTCTCTTTTGAATTTGCTTGTGGTCATCGTTTGTTGGTCATACGTAAACTAAACGTATAGAGTGAATGAATGAATGAATGAAACAACACATACTTAGTGTTGCCATTTAGTGATATACGATTTTATGAATGATTTATTAGAGCAATAATATCAGACTCATACTTGTATGATTGTTTTTTTTGGTAGTGGGTAAATAGTAGAATAAAACGAATTAATATTTACAATCAAAACATTTATTATACAAATAAAAATACATAAATTACACATAGACATAACTATATATACACGGCTACACATCAATTACACTTAGACATAATTACACACGGCTACATATCAAGCTATACATTTCCAGTTTATGCTGACCTCGCAGTGTACGGAAATCCTACACAATGCGAGATCAGCTTATACTGGAAAAGTATAGGTTGATGTGTAGCTGTGTGTAAATATATTACATTTAAACTAATTTATATTATATTTACATACGAATCTCGTCGTGGTGTGGACCGTAGCATGGAAGACAGAGTCCGACATCACAATCCTGGCAAATGATTTTCGTGTCTTTTCTTTTTTTCTCTTTTACCAAGCACCTGATACATTTGCGCCTTTTAAGACACCCACTTCCATTTCTACCTAATTCTTTGGGCATGTGTCTTGCCTTTTGAGGCGCTAATGTGTCAGGTATTGGGGGAAGAAGTTTAAGCAGTACTTTTTCCCTATATGACTCTAAGGAAAGAGTACTGCTTGTACCTTTTTGAAAGAGAAAAAAAGAATTAAGGAGCATCATCTGTAGGATGTGAATGCCAATTTTTTTGTACCACCTCATCGATTTGTGCTCACTCGGATAGTAGGCTAACATTTGGTCGTGTCGATCAACACCTTTCATATATTTGTTATATTGAATAACTATATTCGGTTTGTTGACCACACGACCACGCCTATTTTCCACTGGCATCAAGTGAGGTGAATGCTCAGTGGAAATAGTGAGCACATCTCTCTTGTCTTTCCATTTACCGACACAAACACCATTTCCATTGTATCTATAAATATTGCCACCTTTTAAAAGTTTTTTGATGACGACAGCTTTTGGTTTTTTTTTTCTATTTGCAAGTAATGTTCCAGAACAGTACGTTTTTTTGGTTATAAGCGTTTCTGCTAGCTGGACACTATTATAGAAGTTGTCCATATATATGGAATGGCCGCTATTAAGGTAATCCTTCATAAGTTTCAGTACCACCTTATCCACATGTCCTTTACCACCAACTTCATTATCGGAGGAACCTTTGTACATGTGGATACGATGTACTAGTCCTTTAGGGTCGGCCAAAACATATAATTTTATGCCATATTTGTGCTTTTTATTTTTAATGTACTGTCGGAAAATCACTCGCCCTCTAAATCCAACCATCGATTCATCAATACTCAATTCCCTCTCAGGATAAATTAAATTCTTCATCATTTCATTAAAATAATTTAAAAGGTAATCAATTTTTGAGTACTTCATTCGAGATTCGTATGTTGTATTGAAAAAGAGGCATCTTAAAATTAACAGAAATCTGTCCCTAGACATATATTTATTTATGTTAAATTTGACATAGCTACTTTTCTTCCAATAATCGGCTATTTTCCCCAACCTAGCGGTGCCCATGAAAAAAAGTATTCCCAAAAACGTCCACAATTCTGTTATATTTGTGGTTTTCCACTTTGTTAGGCGTCTATTAGGCTAAAGTGGCCTGGACGTCAAAATTTGAGCATGCATATTGGTCATTGCCGCTAGGTTGGTCATAAAATTTTCTGTGAAAACAGCTTTAAAATATTCAACTGGCCCTTTAGATGATGCTTCCGCGATCATGATCTCGGGGGTCCCAGTAAATGGGAAATTATTAAAAATTGCTGTCTCCTCAGTCCACTCTCCATCCGGAGACAAGACAACTGAGGAAACTCTTGAGCTATAAAGGAGAAAAAAATATCGTTCAATACTGGAATTAAACACTACGTTTAAGAATGTGATTATATAATTAGATATTAATTCTTGGGTTTCCTACCTGTCTGCCTCGGAGGTGACGCTTTCGCTGTCAGAACCGTCGGACTCATGTCTTCGGTAACATCCTCTCCGAACATTTGATGCAGGTCACGTCTCACATCTTCGTAATTACGTGCCATCTAAAAGCAATGTTTTATCTTACATTTTGTGCCGCATAATCAATACTATAAGTGGCCAAATAAAATAACAGCTGGAGAGTTGGCTGAGCCATACACAGTGACATACGGACTGATCAAGAAGAAGATGCTTATGTAGAAAAAGTAGAAAGAGATAGATAAAGATTGTTCCCATTTTTTCGTGGGTTCATGATAAAATTCAATAGGTACATCGAATTGTGGATGCCTATAGTTATACTTGCTATATATAGCTGAGCTCAGTCGTCAATGTTGAAGAATTACGACGTATTGGAATTATCAAAATAATATTGGATAGGGATACCTACCATATTTTTGAACGATAGATCAAGTAAATTAAGTAAAAGATAGCTCATAATAATAACTGTTGGTACTTGCCATGTACTGCCTCAAAGATCACGAAGATTCACCACTCTTCACACACAAAGTACTTGTTGTCAACCACGGAGTCCAATAAGATACACCAAATGTTCACACAGTATTTCAAAGTCCAAAATAACAAGCCAAGGTAATCACGAGGTATGTTCAGAGTCCAATATCACAAGCCAAGGTAATCACGGGGTAAATCAGAGGTCCAGAAAGAAAGCAATGGTCAAAATATAAAAAGCAAGAGAGTATCGAAACGGAGAGCACGGAGGGTACGTCTGTTCACCACGAAAGCAAAACAGAAGTGGCTTAAAAACACTTAATTTTGGTTAGAAAAGATTATTAAAAACAATCGGCATAGATGAGTAGTCCAAAAAACATAAAAGACATTTTAAACAAAAGGGTTCCGGCTATTTTGCTTACAAAAGATTATTTAAAACAATCGGCATAGATTTGTAGTCCAATAAATATAAAAGACAAAAGGGCACCGGGTGTTTTGGTTACAAAAGATTATTCAAAACAATGGCATAGAAAAAGGGCTCGGGCTGTTTTGGTTACAAAAGATTATTTATAGCAATTGGCATAGATTAGTAGTCCAATAAATATAAAATACATTTTATACAAAAGGATTCAATATTTAACTGCTGAAACAAATTTCTCCACACGTGTTAGTCATCAACATAAGTTAATTAAAAATAAATAACATTAGTAAAGTAATAAAACAAATATATTATCAAAAAAAGAATTGTATGGTAACATTATTTTGTTGTCATTCATTCACTCGTTCAAATATTTTTGCTACACTGTCGGCTGTACGGTAGGTAGTATTGACACTGCTGTATTCTCGAACGTCCTGATCCATTTCCTAATGCTATCGTCACTTGGCGCGTGGCGTGTACGATATTCCGCACGATAGAGACGTTGAGCAGTCACTATTGAATCACCATTACGATAATACGCTCGTACGCAAAATGCGCGATGCGTCCCCGAGTACTGTTCCATCGTGACTAAAACTCCACAAAATGGCGGACGCCACGAACCCCTCCCCGCACCCTTTAGACGCCCCGTCTCGAATATGGCGCGAAAACAAATACCCGATACCCTTTCTGGACACCTGGTATTAATTATAGATTGCTGCATCTCAGTAGGGTTTTCCCTTAATATTATGTCACTCTGTCTTTGAAGTGTTGAACAGCCACACAAAAGGCACACATTTGTATGCCCCCTCGTACTTGGTCCCGCCCAACTTGGTCCGGCTCCACTTGGTCCAACTCCACTTGGGCCAGCTTCACTACCATAAACTTCTCTCAAGTTATTATTAACTGCAGCCATTGCAAGATCTCTGCATGCCTCGCAGACATAGTCATCTTCCAAAATCTAACAACAAAAAGACTGCTTTAGAATGATTTATTAATATTTCGTGTTCACAGTTGCCATTAACACATTGTTTGCCAGATAATAGACACAAAATAAAATGTATTGTTTAAGTCACCGGTGACTGGAGCAGCAGTGAAGGTGTTAAGTTTGAATCGAACAAACCTACATGTAATTGAAACTCGGAAGAACATTCCTTTAACCTATTTATCATAAAGCTTTATTAAGCTACAAACAGAAATCAAACACAAATCTTGTACTTACTATACTAGTTGTCAGAAATACTTACAATTTGTGGGTATACCCAGCTGCAGATTATAGCAGTGACTCTCGTATCAAGTGCCAACGCCGGGTATTGGCGCAGTTTATTGACACATACGAGTATGTTGCAGTTGACACACATGATGCGTGAAGGCCTTACACGGCTTCCCATCGTGATACACAAATCGATGCACACACAACAAAATCTGAAGTATCAAACAGAATCGCAATCCAGAGTCACAGAAATATGTCGTCGTATAGCCAATAAACAAAATCCTCAGGCAAGCACTAGTCAATCAAGCTGGTAAATCATCAGAGTCCATAAGCAGAAGCAGTCGTTAAATTGGAAAATCACGGAAAAACGGAGAATCAAAACAAACAAACAAACTCAACAAGTCGCACCACGCACGCGTTAGCATCGAACGTCAGTGACAGTTTTTTTTATTGATATGTACATAGTGTTGCCAGGTCTGGTTTCCGCCTTACCCCAAGCTTAGTCTCAATTTGGCCGGGATTCAGTATTAACTTCAAAAAATATCCTAAATTAATTTCCTAAGCTTTTTCTTTTTTTTGGTGGCAATAAATGTTTTCTTTCTTCTTACTTTTGTACTGTTTACTGAAATTCCAAATTCTACTTTCTTTCCAAACGTGAAGAATTGCTATTAGCTTTTCATTGTTAAGTACATTAAGTAAATATTTAATATCAAACATAATGAATATAAGAAAAGTGATGTAAAAATTCTTGATATAAAAGATTTAAAAAAATATATTATACTGTTTCTTCTAATAAATGTATCTTCATTTACAAAGCAGATAATATCTTTCAATAGTGCAACACAGATGTGCACAATGACACAAGGAACATTCCGAAATAATATTAAGTACATAGTCTTGTATTCGAAACAAATCTTACCCTAAAAAAAATCTGCTGTGGCAAGTTTACTCTGAATCTCGGGTAATTGCTCTAAGTTGGCTACACTCTCAGTAAATGTCAGTATGCCGGTTGACAGAGGAATTGATTGTCTATGGCAACACAGCCAGAATCCATGATTTTATTTTATTGTCATCAAAGTGTAGTCATTTGAGTTTTCAATTTTAACAATTTTTTTTCCAGACTTTGATAGGCCTTATGCTTGTTTAGATAAAACTTAGTAAATTATTTCATCGGTTTCTACCACGACTACATAAGTAGATGCTTAATAATTTTATCAACAATTTTCTCGCCATTGTTCTTTTTGTAATGGAGTAAATGACTCCATTTGTGGTAACAAACTCATCAAGTAATAATAATCTTCTGATTTACTTTCGCCAGATTGATTTGAGTTTGAATTTTGTTGCAAATCTTTCTCTAACAACAATAACCGTTTTTTCTCTAATTCCAACATTTCCATCCGAATATCATTTGCAGTCTTTCTTTTTAGGGATCTAGAACTAGAACTAGCGGTATTAATTGACAATGGAGTATTTGTAGTACGTACTTCATCGTCGCCTACCGAGGTCAGTTCCTGGGCATTCACCGAATCTGTAGGCGAACATAGGTTAATATCTGATTCTCTAATTACGGACTCCGGTGTATTTACTTTACTTTAACAGGACGACCACCCGAACCTACTTCTCTTTTGTCCTCTGCTCGGTACAGGAAATTTAACATAAGTTTCAAACCAATTTTTAGAGTTTTTACATCGCTCAAAGTTTTTATGTGATGTTTCTAGCTTTTATTTGTATGTGTAAACCAGTTTGCTTAAGACACTTTTTATGTCACTTGACAATTCCGGCACTCTTAGGGCATTTGCAACTTTGTTACACAAATAATGCATTCTATCAACATCCCTCTTAGAGCGACACTCGGTAGTAACTCACAAGAGTTATTCTGTTAATACGAATTTCTTCATTGTTGGATCCTAGAAAGAAGAAGTAAATTAAAAATAAAAAGTAGTTTTCACTAATAGGTAGGCTAATTCATTAGGGAGATTTTAGTATACATTTTATATATCTTTTGTATAAATTAGCTCAGGTATCACGCTGCCTCTCGCCCCAGATGAAACAAAATTCCCCCTGGAACGCTTACTAGACGTGCATTGTTAAAATCGTTCTAGTTACATGGAAGTGATGTATTGAATAATTATTCCTTTCTATTAAATCTAAAAAACAGTCTTTCACACTCTATGTATATCTACAAAGACAAACCCGTGCTAAGCCGAGACGTGTAGTTAATACTTAGTTGAGTTACACAGGAGACTCAATATTAATTCTCATTCAAACGCATATTTTGTTAAAGCGTCTAAATTGGTCGCCTTTAAAAGTTACTTTTACTAAATCAATCTGTCTAGCCTTTTCCCAACTATGTTGGGGTCGGCTTCCAAGGTTAAAAAAGTTACTTTTACTAATTAAACAGTAAATAAAGAGTGCAGTGAAGGTTATTTTAAGGAATGAAATGGCAGGAAATTAAACTTTTACTCTATGAGAAATATCTGTTTGAAAAAAAAAATACAGATTTCGTAAAACAATCATAACAAATGAAAGATCTGACTTATAAATTTGGATCACTATAAAAATAAACAATTATTACCTCCTGGAAGGGCATCCATTGTTGAAACACCAATAATTTCACTATAACTTACAATATTTTAAAATTAAACATCTTCCAGCACCATGGCTTACAGACGATATTAGAAGTATCATGCACAGGAAGGTTGTAACCAAAACTAAATTTAAGTGTCGGCCCTCGCCATCGAACCGGCAGAACCTTGTGGTTGCTCGCAATCGCTGCAATAAGGTGTGTAGAGATGCCCAACGCCGCCATATCCACACCTCAGTTGAAAACGGAGATCCAGCTAAAGTCTGGAAATTTCTTAAATCCTTGGGAGTTGGAAAATCGCGGCAAGAATCGATTCCTAAAAACCTAGATATTGATCTACTGAATCAACATTTCTCATCTTCGCCCCACTGTAATGGGACCATGAAGGCAGCTACAATAAACTATCTTTCAAACCTTCCAACTCCGGACCATTCCCCATTTATTTTTAGTCAATTCTCTGATTGTGATGTTAAGAAGAGCGTAGTTTCAATCACATCTAACGCAGTTGGCAGTGATTGCATAAGTCGAAAAATGATACTCCCTGTCCTCGATGAAATCCTTCCTATCCTATGCTATATCCTAAACTACTCAATTACCTATGGTGTTTTTCCATCGATGTGGAAAGAGGCCAAAATCACCCCTTTACCCAAAAAATCAAATCCTACGTCCTTTTCCGAATACCGTCCTATCTCTATCTTGCCTTTCCTATCTAAAGTCCTAGAACGCCTTGTCCACAGTCAGCTTAGTGCTTTTCTTTGTAAGAACAGTCTGTTGAATCCTTTCCAATCCGGTTTTCGTCCTGGTCACAGCACCACTACAGCCTTAGTTAACGTCACTGATGACATACGGTTAGGCATGGAAGGAGGAAATCTGACGGTTCTTTGCCTACTAGATTTTAGTAACGCATTTAACACTGTGGATTTCGATATCCTGCTTGGCATGCTTCGCTCGCTTAACATATCTCCAACGGCAATTGACTGGTTTCGTAGTTACCTGTATGGCCGCCGGCAACGTGTATGCATAGAAGAGTCTTGCTCTTCTTGGTGTTGTACTTCTGCCGGTGTACCTCAGGGTGGCGTTTTATCTCCTTTACTCTTCGCAATATTTATAAATTCTATTTCCAAAAAACTTCTTTCTTCCTACCACCTTTATGCAGATGATTTGCAAATTTATAAACAAGCTGCTCTTTCGGATTTGGCCGATGCAATAAATTGCATAAACAAGGATTTGGATTCAATTTGCGAGTGGAGTGAGGCACATGGGTTGCAGGTTAATCCATCGAAGACTCAGGTTATTGTTGTTGGCAGCTCAAGGAAGATCCCCAAAATAAACTGGTCGCAACTTCCTCAAGTTCAATTTAACGGAACTGCTATTCCTGTTAGTGAAAAGGTTAAGAACCTCGGAGTTTGGGTCGACAAACATCTTTCTTGGGGTCCCCAGCTACAGGATGTAAGCCGCAAAATTTTTGCATCTGGTAAGTCCCTGAGGCGATTGCGGAACTTTCTTCCAACTGCCACTAAAACTGCGCTTGCACAATCCCTTTTACTTCCCATCCTTGACTACGCTGATGTCAGTTATCTTGATCTCACTGAGGCACAACTAGATAAACTTGAGCGACTTCAAAACTTTTGCATAAGATTTATATTTGGCTTGCGCAAATATGATCACATTTCTGAATTTCGTACAAAGCTTAAGTGGCTTCCCATGCGTCTTCGCCGGAATTCTCATATCTTATTTCAGCTTTACAGTATTCTGTTCAATCCTACAACCCCCTCTTATCTTAAAGAACGGTTCAAGTTCCTTCATGACACACATAATAGATATCTGAGGTCATCGGAAAACTTGAAACTAGAAATGCCGATGCATTCGACCAGTTTTTATGACAAGTCCTTTACAGTTCAAGCAGTACGGTTATGGAATGCCTTGCCCGTGTCGATAAGGCGTACTCAATCTTTGTCCACTTTTAAAATTCTGGTAAAAAAACACTTCCTCTCTCCTTAAACATCGTTATTAAATATAGCTCTTTCCTCCTGTTTCATGTTTATTATTGTATTGTTTATATATATATATATTTATATAGATAAGTATATGCTTTATGTATATGTGTATTTATTGTATATGTAAATGGTACACCACTGACTACCTGCAGTATTATCTCTCCTTCGCGCTTTAATCCATCCAAAGGTTGTCTGTAAAAGATCGCTTTTAGCGATAAGACCGCCCATTGTGTCACCCTATGTAAAATTTTCTACATTTGTATCTGTATTTTTATGGTGTACATAATAAAGAGTATTCTATTCTATTCCATTCTATATTTTAGATTGAAATGTCACAAAAATTGCTTAAAACACATCCACCGCTTAACAAGTCAAACTTTGGACTAAGATGGCGTCCGTTCGGTGACTCATAGCCGGCCGGCGCAGGCGCAGGTATCTTTGAGTCGTAAGATACAACAATTAGAAAAGGTTTTATGACATTTTTATTTTTTTAGTTCATGCCAAATTTAATTGATTTTTCGCTTGTGTGCGGCCCTAGGAATGATAATGGAGTTGAATAGACCAATAAAGAGGAACTCATATAGAGCTCCCCTAATGGCCGCGATATTGCCCCGCGGCCAGTCTGGACTCTGTTGTGGCCACAACGCCGCCAGCTCCGCTTCATGCATTGGCCGCCGCTCCTCAAAGAGCTCCGGCGGACTCAGGCGCCGGTACAGGCGCAGCAGCCCCGCTACCAGCGCCCGCTCCTGCCGAAGCTCCTCACTCCTAGAGCGGCGGTGCACTGTATTGGTGATCCTGTAAAATATTTAAATGTTTAGTTCATATTATCTACTGATATCATGATAGACCTAACATTGAGAGAAAAGAGCATCATCAAACATCAACATGTGCATATTCCTTTTTAGGGTTCTGTACCCGAAGGGTGCCAATGGAACCCTATTACTAAGACTCCGCTATCCGTCTGTCTGTCTGTCAGTGGGCTGTATCTCATGAACCGTAATAGGTAAACAGTTGAAACTTTCACAGAATGCTACTATACCAACAAATAATTAAAGTTAATTGAAAACAAGCAGGTACGGAACCCTTCATGTTGGCTGGGTGTTTTCCTTTTTGTATTGTACATTCTAGCAAGAAGTACAGCAGAGTATGCCAGAATGGAGGGAGGATTTAGCCCAGTAGCGGGACTGCATAAACTAGAAACGTATTGCAAATAAAACACTACTTACCGTGAAACATGCCAACTTTGCCCACTTTTTTCGAATAATTACAATTTTAATACGATTTTTCTATGGCGACGTAAGTATTTTCCTTCATCAACTACAACTGTAAGATCATGTGCATGTGTTCGAATAGCTAAATTTACTATTATTCAACATTTAATTAAATATTTGTTCGATTTTGTTGGCGGGCAAAATTATCTGGACTTTTACCCAACTTTGCCCACATTGATTTTTGACGCAAATATGGCCTTTGTGCAGATGACATAAAAACCAGTACACGAATTTTGGTAAAGATGGCGTTTCCTTTAGGAATGTAAACGACACTATGAAAAGTTTCTTACTAAAACTACTAGGCAATGTTACCCTGACATTTTTTCTCTTTTTCATACAATCCACATTTCGCATTTTAAAAGTGCTAGGGTTGGCACATGTTAAAAAATATTCTGATATTTTTTCTTTCTACAAATAATGTGATTGTGTTTAGGTAAATAAAAAGAAATATGTTTCACGCTTATTAGTATTTAATCAAATTTGAAAATCACAATTGGTCATTACTATTATAACGTCTCACTAATTCACAAATTAAAGTCTGGACTTAAATAACTAGAGAATACACGAAATTAAATTATAATCATAGTAATCGTCTATATTTCAGTCATGTAACGTCTATTTTTTTTTCAGAAAATTTTATAAAATGTAGGCGTTTCTTATTCTTATTTTTATCCTTAAAATTAATAACCAAAGATGTAAATTTTTGGAGTCGTTGACTAGTGATTGATCTGAATCCAACCCTCAATAACAATATAAATCACATATTATTCATTATACTAATTATAGACATTAAGAAGACACATGGCTACCTAATAATCTTTGGCACCGATAGGAAAGATATTCGATATAATTGAAATTAAACTGTTATAAAGTTAATAATCAGAATAGCTTTGTATTAAGCATATTTACTGAATATTGTAATTACTAAAATCGATATTAAAAACAATTTGACCACGTCGAGTAATCTTTGGCTTGGGTAGTATTGTAATAATGTCTTCTACGTGATCCATGGTGCAAATTTCATCAACTATTGGGTACGAGAAAGTGGTTCCTTTTTCACATTTTGACTCCTTAATCTTTCGCACAAACTTAACTGTGGGAGTTTTACCGATGATTGCTAAAACATTACCTACAAAATGCTTTAAAGTTTTTTTTGTTGCGAACTGAGCAATAATCCAATCATCTTTTTTCATGTTTTCATGGTTTTCTACGAAATATTTAATTTTATTCAGTCCAAATAAGTTATCCATAGATTCGAAATTCTCTTTTTCCTCTTGTTCCCGCAAGCATTCAGCAATGAGATAATCATTGCACGTTTCGTAATCGGAGTCGTCTGTGTCAACTGTAAGAACTTCATTATTATCCAACATTGAGCTAGAGTCACTATCAAATGTCCTCTTGTTCCCGCAAGCATTCAGCAATGAGATAATCATTGCACGTTTCGTAATCGGAGTCGTCTGTGTCAACTGTAAGAACTTCATTATTATCCAACATTGAGCTAGAGTCACTATCAAATGTATTCTTCCTTTTTTTCACTGAAATACGCCCTCTGGCTGACTTTTTTCCTTTAGAATTTGTAACTTTTCTGTTAATTTTCTTTCCTTTTGTAGGATGTTCCTTTTTTACTGTTTTTAAATGTTTATTTTTCTTCACTTGCAGGCACTCTGGTATATCACTTTTAGATGTAGAAACAAATGGCTTATTTTCAATCTTATTAGAAGCTTCTTTCAAAACACAAACATTTGAAGGCCCTGCTTCAATGAAAACATCTGAGAGTATAGTTATTTTCTTTTCTTTGACAGGATCCCTTTTCACTGATCTTTTTGTGGAAGTCTTTAAGTGTGAAAGATCTGCAAGCGTCGATGATGTTTGTTCGATATTTACTCTATTAGATGTACCAACCAAAGGTGTATTTTCAATCTTATTAGAAACTTCTTTCGAAATACAAACATTAGAAGACCCTGCTTTAATGATAACATCGGAGAGTATAGTTATTTTCTTTTCTTTGACAGGATCCTTTTTCACTGATCCTTTTGTGAATGACTTAAAAGGTAAAAGATCTGCAAGCGTCGGTGATATTTTTTCGCTATGTACTGATTGGCCGAAGCAGGAGTTAATTACAGTGATGCAAAGCTTGCTGAGACTTCGAGGAGAAGAAATATCTTGATGCTGGGAGATAGCAAAATCCCCTTCCCAATCCAAATAGCTCTCTTGATCCTCGTTGATGATATTGTAAGTAATATCTAGATCCTGGGAAATAGCAAAATGTCCTTCCAAATCCAAATAGCCTTCTTGATCCTCGTTGCTATCCTCATTTGAAATTAGATCAGTTTTGGTTACAAAGAGGCCAGTTTCTTCATCTAAAAATAGAGAGTCTTTGGTTTTTCTTTGTCTTTTTGCCACTGTAGAAGATTTTTTTTTTTGCGTTACTTTTGCTAGGTTCAACATTTAAATCGGAAACCGTCACCGATTTGCCTGGCACGCAATGAATTTTTTTATTTCTTTTGACTAACATCGGCTTTGGCGCTCTAGTTTCCTTTAAATAGTCTACCAATGCTTGATCGATTCCATACGATAATATTTCTTCTTGCATTTCAGGGATCTTCTTTAGAACTTCTTGAGGATTCAACGGAAATATTCCTGATGCTTTAAATCCACTTTTTATGTTCTTTGTCTCCTTCATTTGAATTGCTTCAATTAATTCACGAAGCAATTTCGGAAAGTGTTTTTTGTTCAATGATGTTTGGTTTGGATTACGGAGCTTATACTGGTACAAAATTTTACGCCAGGCTTTCTTTAAAGGTCCAAAAAATGCTACGTCTAGCGGCTGGGTGAGGTGTGTTGATAATATGAAATTAAATATTTTACAGGATCACCAATACAGTGCACCGCCGCTCTAGGAGTGAGGAGCTTCGGCAGGAGCGGGCGCTTGTAGCGGGGCTGCTGCGCCTGTACCGGCGCCTGAGTCCGCCGGAGCTCTTTGAGGAGCGGCGGCCAATGCATGAAGCGGAGCTGGCGGCGTTGTGGCCACAACAGAGTCCAGACTGGCCGCGGGGCAATATCGCGGCCATTAGGGGAGCTCTATATGAGTTCCTCTTTATTGGTCTATTCAACTCCATTATCATTCCTAGGGCCGCACACAAGCGAAAAATCAATTAAATTTGGCATGAACTAAAAAAATAAAAATGTCATAAAACCTTTTCTAATTGTTGTATCTTACGACTCAAAGATACCTGCGCCTGCGCCGGCCGGCTATGAGTCACCGAACGGACGCCATCTTAGTCCAAAGTTTGACTTGTTAAGCGGTGGATGTGTTTTAAGCAATTTTTGTGACATTTCAATCTAAAATATTGTAAGTTATAGTGAAATTATTGGTGTTTCAACAATGGATGCCCTTCCAGGAGGTAATAATTGTTTATTTTTATAGTGATCCAAATTTATAAGTCAGATCTTTCATTTGTTATAATTGTTTTACGAAATCTGTATTTTTTTTTCAAACAGATATTTCTCATAGAGTAAAAGTTTAATTTCCTGCCATTTCATTCCTTAAAATAACCTTCACTGCACTCTTTATTTACTGTTTAATTAGTAAAAGTAACTTTTAAAGGCGACCAATTTAGACGCTTTAACAAAATATGCGTTTGAATGAGAATTAATATTGAGTCTCCTGTGTAACTCAACTAAGTATTAACTACACGTCTCGGCTTAGCACGGGTTTGTCTTTGTAGATATACATAGAGTGTGAAAGACAGTTTTTTAGATTTAATAGAAAGGAATAATTATTCAATACATCACTTCCATGTAACTAGAACGATTTTAACAATGCACGTCTAGTAAGCGTTCCAGGGGGAATTTTGTTTCATCTGGGGCGAGAGGCAGCGTGATACCTGAGCTAATTTATACAAAAGATATATAAAATGTATACTAAAATCTCCCTAATGAATTAGCCTACCTATTAGTGAAAACCACTTTTTATTTTTATTTTACTTCTTCTTTCTAGGATCCAACAATGAAGAAATTCGTATTAACAGAATAACTCAAGTTACTACCGAGTGTCGCTCTAAGAGGGATGTTGATAGAATGCATTATTTGTGTAACAAAGTTGCAAATGCCCTAAGAGTGCCGGAATTGTCAAGTGACATAAAAAGTGTCTTAAGCAAACTGGTTTACACATACAAATAAAAGCTAGAAACATCACATAAAAACTTTGAGCGATGTAAAAACTCTAAAAATTGGTTTGAAACTTATGTTAAATTTCCTGTACCGAGCAGAGGACAAAAGAGAAGTAGGTTCGGGTGGTCGTCCTGTTAAAGTAAAGTAAATACACCGGAGTCCGTAATTAGAGAATCAGATATTAACCTATGTTCGCCTACAGATTCGGTGAATGCCCAGGAACTGACCTCGGTAGGCGACGATGAAGTACGTACTACAAATACTCCATTGTCAATTAATACCGCTAGTTCTAGTTCTAGATCCCTAAAAAGAAAGACTGCAAATGATATTCGGATGGAAATGTTGGAATTAGAGAAAAAACGGTTATTGTTGTTAGAGAAAGATTGACGACCAGAGCCAACTTCAGATGCGAGAGGATATGGGTTTTAACAAAGTGGCGGTAAATGAGTTTTTCATATTGTTGGAAAGTGTTGTAGAAAAGCATGGCCTTACGCCTGACAGAATTTATAACGTCGATGAAACCGGCGTTAGTACTGTGCCAAAAAGCCAGTCAAAGATATTGTCACTCAAGGGTCAAATGCAAGCTGGCTGCTTGTTATCTGCAGAAAGAGGGCAATTAGTTACGGCTGAAATCTGTTTTAACGCTGCTGGGGCTTATGTACCACCAATGCTGATCTACGCGCGAAAACGAATGAAGAATGAGTTGCTAGATGATGCACCACCGGGATTTTGGGGGACCTGTAGTGACAATGGGTGGATAACTTCACAAATATTCTATGATTGGTTCAAAAAGTTTGCAGAAACCGTAAAACCCACGCAAGAAAAACCAGTCTTGTTGCTACTGGACGGTCATGCGTCACACACAAAAAAAATTGATTTGATTGATTACGCAAGGGAGCATCATGTAATACTGTTGTGTACACTACCCCATTGCACACATAAATTACAACCATTGGACGTCACATTTACGAGACCGCTTAGTACATACTATGGTGCAGAAGTGAAAAAGTGGCTAAGAGACCACCCTGGACGCGTAGTTTCACCCTACCAAGTGGCAAAGCTCTTTTGGGCAAGCATATTTACAAGCGGCGACGATGCTGACAGCTATAAACGGGTTTAGGAAATGTGGAATATGGCCACTTGACAGAAATGTATTCACAGACGCAGACTTCATAGCGGCTGAAACAACAAACACCGAGACTTTGCCGTCTGAAAATTTAAATCTTGAATCGACATTTCCGCCCACACTTTCAATGCCAGCTGTATCGGAAGTAACCCAAGATGACCCATCCATTCCAGCACAAAAAGACATAACTGCTGATCATACAGTTGCGGAACCAATGAACACTCGAGTTTTTGGCTCAACCTTCGACTTCTGCACACCTAATTAAAGAAAAGACCCCTGAGAGACAGTTTGAAAATTTCAATCTTGAATCGACATTTCAGCCCTCACTTTCAACGCCGGCTGTATCGGAAGTAACCCAAGATGACCCATCCATTCCAGCACAAAAAGGCATAACTGCTGATCATACAACTGCGGAACCAATGAACACTGAGTTTTTGGCTTAGCCTTCGACTTCTGCACACCTATTTAAAGAAAAGACCCCTGAGAGACAAATACAGCCCGCAAAATCCTCTTTTTCAGTGACCCCAGAAAATATTATAGCTATACCGAAGGAAGTAAGAACCCAAGAGAGAAAAACAAGAAGACGCGGTAAAACTGCAATACTTACAGCTTCTCCGTACAAGAATGATCTCATTGCAGATATAAATAAAAAACAAAAAATAAATAAGACGGCTGACGAAAAGAAACCTACCAATAAAAAGATTGAAAAGAAAAAACCAGAAAAAAAGAAGCCGGAAAAAAAAAATACAAAAGACGCAAAAAAGAAAGTGACACGGATACTAGTTCATCTGAAGACGATGAAAATGATTGTCCATGCTTATATTGTGGGTACTTATATTCACAGCCCACTGAAGGATGGGTTATTTGCAGCGTGTGCTATGACTGGACCCATAATTCCTGCGCAGGTGTAAACGAAGACGATGAAGGGGCACATATATGTGAACGTTGCCAACCCGATTGAAATATGTACTTATTATGCCCCATAGCGTTTCCCATTTTGCCCTGATCATGGGGCAAGACAGGAACTTAATGACGTGTCATTAAGTTCCTATTTGCCAAAAAAAAATGTGATTTAGCGCCATAAAAGATTATAATTATGTTAATTAAGAAGGTAAGTGTTGCTTTTGATCTAAGAGATTTTTAATAAACAGTTTAATTTTCACATTATGACGTTTTTTCTCTTAAGTATCCCATCTTACCCCGGTCTCCCCTACCAATATAAGTATATTGGTTCTATATTGCGTTATCTCAAAATCGAAAAAGATTTGCCATTGTTACCAATTATGGTTCCGCAATGCCCAGATGAAAATCGATTGATATTTATAGATAAGTAAGTTAAAGGAATATTTTGTTTTGTTAGGTGCTAGGTTAAACATCAATTTAAACATTGTTTTCATTTGACTTAATTATGTAACAGGTTGCTGACGATTTAAACAAGACTATGCCAATGTTCCTGGATATCGATTGATTTTTAACTAAAAAAGATTTCCGATCTTTCTTCTTCAATCGGTCCCTCATTACTGAGGATCGGCAACAAGAATATTTTTTGCTTGGATGGATGAGTGAACTTTACATCCTGTTCCTCATACCCCTAAAAGAGCATGGAAACATCAAGGCGTGAATGCCTCTTACGCTGATGTCGGTCGCGTACGCGTAGCAACGTAGTACGCGCCGCGGACGTCAGCGTCGTAGTATGGTGCTGCATAGAACACAATATATACACGCCGCCCGGCGGCTGTACCTGTCATCCCCGAGCGAGATCTCGCCGCACTCAAGTGTATGTAGCCACAACGAAACGCACGCGCGTCCGATGTACGCGGCCGACATCAGCGTAAGAGAAATTTAGGCCCAAGTCTTTACAACACATTATTTTTCACCAACCGAGCTTGACATTTTATTCAGACAAGAGCATAGAAGCTTAGCCTTTATTTTTTTTTTGCTTCGTTTTTGGAAGTTTGTCTTTCCAGCACATATTTTTTTGACCTACCTAGCTCGATGTTTCTTTCAAACAAGAGCATGCACAGAAGCTTAGCCTTTATAAGACTATGTGTTGACCAAACAAATTTTTTTTTTTTGCCTAATATTTGGTGGAAGCATGATGTCTTTCCAACACATTTTTTTGACCAACCTAGCTTAATGTTTCTTTCAGACAAGAGCATAGAATTTATAAGCCAATACAACACTTTATATTTAGACGAACCTAGCTAGACAAATTTTCAGACAGTACCATGGAAGTTTACTTTATTTTTTGACCAACCTAGAATGACATTTCTTTCAGACAAGAGCATAGAAGTTTTAAGCCATTGCAACACTTTATATTTTGACCAACCTAGCTACACAAATTTTCAGAGAGGACTATGACCATAGAAGTTTATTTTATTTATTGACCAACTTAGCTTGAAATTTCATCGAAACAATAGCATAGAAGCTTAGACTTTATAAGACTATTTTTTGACCATACTAATAAAAAAAAATATTGCCAAATTTTTGTTGGATGCATGATGTCTTTCCAACACATTTTTTGACCAACCTATCTTAATATTTCTTTCAGACAAGAGCATAGAAGTTTTAAGCCATTACAACACTTTATTTTTTGACCAACCTAGCTTGAAACTTCTTTTAAACAAGAGCATAGAAGCTTACTTTATTTTTTGACCAACCTAGCTTGATGTTTCTTTCAGACAAGAGCATAGAAGTTTTAAGCCATTACAACACTTGATTTTTTGACCAACCTAGCTAGACAAATTTTCCGACAGGACCATAAAAGTTTACTTATTTTTTGACCAACCTAGTATGATGTTTCTTTCAGACAAGAGCATAGAAGTTTTAAGCATTTACAACACTTTATTTTTGACC
The DNA here is from genome assembly GCA_949152455.1 of Lithophane leautieri. Lineage (NCBI taxonomy): Eukaryota > Metazoa > Arthropoda > Insecta > Lepidoptera > Noctuidae > Lithophane > Lithophane leautieri. The sequence goes on along the minus strand of OX424479.1, from coordinate 2,684,704 downwards.
AACATAGCTAGACAAATAGATGATTAACAAAGGTTTTTATGTTACAGATTAGCAAACATGAATGCTCCTGGTACAGAAAAGTTGCACAACATTGTTTCAGCAACATGTTTTGTGTTAAAACACAACATGAATGTGTGTGAAAAATGTTTCCAGCAACTCATAATCATGTTGCTGCAACAATTGTGAGAATTTTTACCATAGTTATATTGTTAAACCAGTTGGCAACTTTTTCATTAATTAATTAAAATCCAATGGAAGAATAAAATATATTTTTTTAATTTGTTTTGAAGTATGGCTCAGCCATTTATTTTAAATGCCAGGCTGGCATATTGATTTACAATACATGTAGCTATTAAAAATTGTCAAAGAAAAAGGATATATAATAATTTCTAAGTTCTACTTAGTACTTAAATTAAGACAGGTTCTAGCTAGAGCCATGTAACAAGCAACTTATTATTCTTAATTATTTTAAATAAATGATAAAAATGGATTTCTATTGTTCTTACAACATTAACACATTCAAAATATATAATGATATAGTTACAGTTACAAGGTTTGTAATACAACACCTTCATTATTTCACACATCACCAAGCTCCATTTTGAATATGCTTATGCCATAATTATTTGCTACATACAACTACTGATTACTTTTTTTATTTGCACTATCATCAATCTTAACACTTTCACTCATTGCACTTTCTTCAATTTTAGATTCTTCAACGTTACTGTCTTCAACGTTGTCACTTTTAACTTCACTAGATTCAACGTAACTGACTTCTATTTTGGGTGTTTTAATGTTGCTAACATTTGTTCTAGCGTCTACGTTGCCGCCATCTTTGCTTTCATTGTTATCATCATCTCCATCATTATCCGCGTCATCGTCATCATCATCATCGCCACCACCCAGTTCTTTTTCATCAACTTTTTCTGGTGTCTCTTCCGAGGGCTCATATGAATGATTTTGAAGTTTCTCAAGCCACGTATCCATAGACTTTCCCTCTACTTCACCCTTTACTATCACGGGGTATATGTGCTTATGTATAAACTTGTGAATTTCGTCCTCTACGTCTGACCAAGTTAAACTGTCATGGCTATCCTTAAATTTAGCATCATATCTGTCATAGTGGACCTGAAATGAGCAAGGAATGTTAAGTCTTGTAGAGAATAGGGCACCATTCTTACTTATAGAATCGCCGGTGCAATTCGTCGGCAGCTTTACATAACTAACCTCCGCCCGCGACTTCGCCGGCGTGGTATGTCGATAAAAAGTAGACGATGTCCTTTTCCAGGTAACCTGGCTACTTTTTAGGCCTTCGCATGTGCCAAATTTCATCCATATCCGTGCAGCCGTTTTAGCGTGAAAGCATGACAAACAAACGAAACTCACTTTCGCATCCTAATCCTAACTTACTAACGAAAGTGAGTTTGTTTGTTAGGCTTTCACTCTAAAACGGCTGCACGGATTTGGATGAAAATTGGCACAGGGTTAGACCATGACCTGGAATAGGACATAGGATACTTTATATCCCGATATTCTCACGGGATCGAGACTTATGAGGGTGTAACCGCGGGGCGCAGCTAGTTTATAATATTAGTTAGGATTGTGTAAGCTATAAAGGATTGTTGTTGTATATGCTACTAAATCAAGCTATGCCTCGAGCCACGGCTGAACTGAAATGTATATCTATATCCTTACATATTATAAAGCAAAGACCTCCGCCGCGTCTGTCTGACGTCCTGTACGCGATAAACTCAAAAACTACTGCGCCGATTTTCATGCTGTATTCACCAATGAATAGAGTGGTTCTCGAGTAAGATTTTAGTATATAATAACCGACATCCATGCGGGCGAAGTCGCGGGCATCAGCTAGTAAAGCATAAAACAAAGTAACTTTTCGTGTCTGTCAGTGTGACTGTTTACAGCTTAGTTCTTTTAAACTACATAATGGATTTTAATGCGGTTTTCACCATCATTTAGATAATTAATTCTGTATAATACATTATTTAACTTAGATATCTATCTACTTCATAAAATCTTAAATTCATTCGTTAATTCATGTACTGACAGACGATGCACAGTCAAGCCACTGGGTCTAGTAGCATATAATTTTACACAAGAGTTCCTCATATAATGGTGCTATTACATGAGCCACTAAATTGCGTAATTCTTGGCAATTTATAATATACAATCTTGGAATTGCTCAAATGCCCAATATCGTATAGAAATTGCCGAGAATTGCGCAATTTTAGTTGCCTGTGTAAGTGCACCATAACAGAAGTGTGCAGTAAGGAAGGATTTTTTTTTAGAGGTCGAAATTTTGTATCATAGTTCATCATTGTTGCGGGCGCATGACTTGTGGCACAGAAATCTCAACGTTTTAAAATGCCACCACATGAATAGATTGCACCCTTGCGAAGCAGGGGCCTAATAAATAAACAATTTAAAAAAAAAAAACTATAGAGTGGGCATACATACCGTATCAAGGACAAGACCGAGGCCAGGCGCAGTGGGTATCATGACCTTTTCCTTGGCAAACACTCTCTCAAGTATGGAACTGTCAGTGTGACCACGCAGCACCGCTATCGCCAATCCAACCATCTTGCGTATTTGATGCAGCATGAAGCTTTGACCCTGGATTTAAATAGAAAGATAAATTTTCATGCAGTTGCTATCATAAAACTTGTTTGGAATGGAATGGGGAGACTTGTTTCTATTTTTTAAGTTATCTGCATGGTCTGTGTTTAGTGCATATTAGTTAGTAAATAGGATTCTTCTATTCTATATTTCCAGAAAAATAATTTGATCCTCTATTGCCTGCCAAAATAATGAGAAACATGTTCAAAAGGTGTATACATTCAGTAGTTTTAGGAAATTTCCTCTATTCATAAAAGTTTAAGAATATTATTGATAATAATAGTAACATACCTTTACTAATAGTACAGCAAATTCCATATCTGATTCAACAAAAACTCTGTCTAACGTGAAGCCCATCATAAACCGTAAAGATGAAGGATCTTGGAAATGTCTGAAACAAATTCTTTGGTTTAATATCTTAATACCTCCTATCTTTTAGCCACCAGCTACCAGATAGGAAATTGCTCAAGTTTTAGTGCGAGAAAGGGAAGAAATGCATCCAGTGTCTACAAAACCTTCCACTTTCTACAAAACCATCTTCTCAGAGCCATGCCACACGATACGGTGCGGGGCCACACCGCAGGTCATCATCGGTGCAGCGCCGGAGCGCACCGGACGGCGCCGTGTGCCATACCATACATTTTTATATGTAGGACACCACAGCGACACCGCACTGGCGCCGCCACTGCATCGTGTGGCATGGCTTAATTATTATCAAACTCACTTCTTTTCAGTAAAGTTATGATAACTCTTGGTCCCCTTATAAACTTGTAGAACCTTGGTCACTTGTTCCTTTTTTTCTTCTGTGATTCTATAATGCCTTCTCTCTTCATCTGTGACAAGACTAGGCTCCAACACATGTGTGGGAAGCGTATAGCTATATGTTCGGGCATTGCACTTTGATTTTGAGTTGAATTTGTTTGTTACTCTTTTTATGCTAAAAACTTTTATACAATCAGGCAGTCTTTTATTTATTTCTCCTATGTCTACTTCCAGAGCTGTGGACAAACAAAAAAGAAGACATTTTAGGATTATTAGGCTCTTCTGCAATTTTTTTTAGGCTGAATTTAGTTTTTTAATTTGTAATCCCAGAGACCCAGTTTGGGTCTGGGTGTCCAAATTTCAATGTTAAAATAAAATGAAACCTCAGTTCTGTGTCATATACAGGGTTACTGGTAACTCGACGTATTCCTTGCAGGACGTCATAGTAGGGGTAAAATGCAACAAATTAAGCCACCAAATGTTCTACCGAAATTCAGTAGTTTTTGAATTAGTTAAGTTTTAGTTTTTTAATGAAAAATCCCAGATTAAACCATTTGAAACCAATTTAAAAATGATTTACAGCGCGACTGTACTGAAATTTAAGTTATTATCATAGTTGACGCCGTAGCAGACCTTTGTTAATAATTAAAAGTTCAATAATGCCTAAAACTTTGGCAAATATCACTAACAAAACATTTAATTTTTTGTAATTTTTAGCTCTAAAACTCTTAACTAATTCAAAAACTACTGAATTTCGGTAGAACATTTGGTGGCTTAATTTGTTGCATTTTAACCCTACTATGACGTCCTGCAAGGAATACGTCGAGTTACCAGTAACCCTGTATATATAGTCATTCCGGATTGAATGCATATAAAAATAGGTTGGTATTGCCCACACTTAAAAATAATAAGGGAAACAAATGTTTGACAAATTAAGTAACTTTGTCAAAAAGGAGAATGGCCAACAAACTTAGAGAGAAACTGAGAAAGCATCTGCCTATAGCCCAATACTAAATATTTCGTCTATGAAATATTTTAAGAGAAACATCTGTAGATAACTAGCTTCCACCCGCGTGGTATGTCGATAAAAAGTAGCCCAAGTCCTTTCTCAGGCTCTAGACTATCTGTGTACTAAATTTAATTTAAATCGGTTCAGTAGTTTTGGCGTGAAAGCGTGACAGACAGACTGACAGAGTAACTTACGCATTTATATTAGTAAGGATAAAGAAACCATAACAATGGAAAAAAGTTTTGATAAGGAAGTTTTTAAAAAAACGTAATTATCATACTTTTGTGAAGCTGCTTGACACATTTTGCATAAGTAGAACCTTTACTCCCTATTCTATGAATGATAATGAAATGACTTGGTACCCATGAGTCAAATTTCATCCAAATCTGTTGAGCCGTTCTAGCGTGAAAGTGTAATAAAAAAATTAACAAACTCACTTTTGCATTTATAATATTGGTTAGGAAGTTAGGATGCTATTGGGTTTTGGGACCGATTAGCATCTCCTTGACATGTGCAGTTTAAGATAGTAATGTCTCACATCTTATTAATATGAAGAATACTAACGTAGCTTAAGTGACACAACCTGTCTGGCAGCGGACACACCCTTGTCTGTTCGAGAACTCCTTTGAAACTGTGCGTTCTGTTGATTGTTGAAATCATCCTCTGTCAAATATTTAGCCTCCATTAATGCTCTTAGTAAGTCCTCCTCGATTGTTCTAACACCAGGATTACTAAAAATTAAAATATTTATTGTACACACATGATAACAGTATTTTTAACTAAACAAATCATTAATATAGTAAGCTACCGAGAATAGCAAAAGGGAAGTTGCCTCCTCGCATGACAAATCACTAATTGAATTTACTGTCAACTAGCATCCGCCCGCGGCTTCGCCCACGTGGTATGTCGATAAAAAGTAGCTTATGTCCTTTCTCAGGCTCTAGACTATTTGTGTACCAAAGGTCATGGCCCATCAAAGTATGAAAACCATACCTACGGCGTACAGAAATGAAAAAGGGCTGGATGTACAGAGAAATATGTATAGTTTGCAATGGTATGTGTCGCATTACTGTGGGGATTGTACATCATAGTCAAAAAAATAAAAACAAAAAAAAAAGTGAATACAGGTGCCATCCACGAAGACGCACCCCTCTCCGCGATTGCTGTACGGAGTGGAGCAGAGTGAGGCGCATCTTCGTGGATGGCACTATGTATATCTGACTGGGCAGAGTTTCTGGACGAGTGTTACGATATTTATTTGACTTTAAGTCAACTACAATAAAGTAAAAAATGCGGTTTTAGTACATTCAAAAATATGTTATATCAAATCTTTTCTATTTTTTTACCTTTTCTCCCATGGAATTTCAATATTTTTTTTATATAAAATAAAAAGTGGGATAGAGGGCTATAATTTAAAACTGATTTGGTTTTTGTACGGCAACTTTTATCAACCGGGTCAGATATGGGCCATGACCTTTCATTTAAATAGGTCCAGTAGTTTTGGCGTGAAAGCGCGCCATACAGACAGACAGAGTTACTTTCGCATTTATAATATTACTAAGGAAGTAAGGTTAAATAAAACTTTCTGTTAAGCATTTCAAAGTCACAGAAACAATTTTTTTTAAGTAGCATTGTGTGCATAAGTGTTGAATTGTTTTAGTCTACTACTAGTAAGTACTCACCGTTGCATGCCATAATAATCAACCCCACAGTAGCCTAACAGAAGCGCCATTTTCTTCCTCTTGATCCGTTCTATGGGTCTCTCACAAAGTTTCTTCTGCTCCGTTTCCTCATTTTTATTTTCTGATTCTTGCCACTGCCGTTTCATGAAACGTTTCTTGAATCTCGTCAAATTCTTGTTAGGAACTATTTGTTGTGATTCTGTAGGAATATCCTCGGCAACTTTGTTCTCTACGGTTACTTCCATGGCTGATATAGACCGTACTTGCAATACTGCAATGAAAAAGTAAGGAAATGTGTGTGTGCTTGAATTACGGTGGAAAATTTAACTATTGTAACTAAAAGCAATTTTATCATATGGAAAGACCAAACCAAATATTTATACTGCAGATGGTAGTGGCTGTTTTTTAACAAAGGTGGTATTTGATTATGCAAGTACGTGTACGACCCATGTCTACTCTATGCTGTATTGTACGTAAGTAATACAGGTCATTACAGGTTACAATATTGTGTTAGGTCATTGTAAGGATAATTTGACCACAGATTCAAGTAATTTCAAGTATTAATTACATTATATATGTAACTTTTTTAGTTTATACCGAAATTCTTCTTTGGAATCGAATCGAAACATTAGGTACTCATACTAAACGAATTAACGACTTGTTTCGTTAATTCGCTTTGTACGGGTACCTAAAACCATAACGAAACACATCATAATCTTTTTTAGGTACAGTGATTGTTATAATAAATACCGCCATTTCCCATGTGTGTATTTTTTTTACCTGGTCTAATGGGATGTCTCGGCAGATTCTGTCTCAAAGTATTTACGAATAATCTGAATAACGTGACGGACATACCTACAAACGAAAATTGTTTAGAATATGTACAACTTATCACTTCAAAAAACGTTTGTAAAATTTATTCAACATATGAGAACGCTTCAACAGCACGGTCAGCCATTTTGTGGATTTTGTCATTTGTGGATTTTACCCACAGACTTGATTTTACTACAGACAGTACATTTTTGATTTTACAGTTTTTTGCAGTCAAATTTTACGCTAGTGGTGTGACAAGACAAATACGGCAACCTGACTTTAGCGGTTTAGATTTAAAAAAAAACCGTAATCGTTCATTTTTCGTAATACCTTTATAGAACAATCGAAAACTATTTCAACATATTAAATTTTAATTATAGATTTTTCTTGTGCAAATGTTTATAATTAATCGGCAGAATTTTATAAAATAATTCGTCTTAACCCTGTCTTAGGGCGGATTCCACCAATGAATCTGAACACGATCAGCACAAACTCCGTTTAAGGGCTATCAGTGTTATTATTTTCTGTGGAATATTGACACTGGCAGGTTTTAAACGAAGCGAAGGTGAAAAATTCACGACAAAACATGTTGAAGTCTCTAGTTCCTGTCAAAAATTGTATGGAACATTGACAGAAAATAAAGATTTCAACATGTTTTGTCGTGAATGTTTCGCCAGTGCAAACGCACGGTTAGACGTGCTGATCGCGTTCAGTTTCATTGGTGAAATCCGCCCTTAGTTTCCAAACTTTTTTTTAAATATGGAAACGGGCGCCATCACTCCATCAGTAGGGACTGGTCATCTCTTAGCTGCCACGGCTTATTTTAATTTATTTTAATTTTTGAATTGTTTTGTTTCTTTTTATCTTTTTACGGACGGACATTGTACTCACATATATAATTTCAACATGAATGATGTAACCAATATATTGTAACAATATTCTGATTCAAAAGAGTGTCCGTGGAGTTTCTTGCCCGTTCTTCTCCATAGGAACCTACGCTTTGGTAGGTATTGTAGCTTCAATTTCTGACTGACCGACCCCTTGACAATTCAAAAGTGCCTGTAATTGGTTTATTTGAAATAAATGCTTTGAGTTTGAGTTTAGAATGGCTGGCTGTGATTTAGAGTACTTGGGAATGATTTTTAAAAAAGCTTGTAAACTATCTAGGGTCTAGGCTAGGTTTTTTTAAAGGATGCTCGTATGCTCTACCTGGCTCTAAACTTTTTTTTAAATTTTTAAATTTGTTATTTATGTAATCATAATGTTACAGATTTATTTTTACATAACATCTGCCAAACTGCAAAGCAATTTGTCGGCAGTCTACATATGTAAGCGGTTTAGGTACTCGATTACTGTATGAATGTTATACGGAATGCTATAATTATACATGCATCACGTCTGTATTCCACTAAATAAGGGTTGATTTTTCAATAGTAGGATAAATTTTATCTGAAGAATAAATATTGCAGGTTGCGTTGAGCTTTTGTAGAGAACCTCCTCCATTTTTGACGTCGGTTAAAAAATTGGTACACACGGCTACACATCAAGCTATATCATATTTCTGACTGACCGACTCCTTGACAATTCAAAAGTGCCTGTAAATGGTTTAATTGAAATAAATGCTTTGAGTTGTTTTGAGTTTGAGTTTATAAAATTACAGTTTATGCTGATCTCGCATTGTATAGGATTTCCGTACAATGCGAGGTCTGATTATACCTACTGGAAATTTATAGCTTGATGTGTGGCTATCAAGCCATGTGTACCTACCATTCCGTAGCTGACCACAGGCGGCAACTGCAGGCCGTGACGTCATGTCGCCGCGTCAGACCAGAATAGTGCCGCCAACGCTCGAGCGACAACACGTTTTTCTATCTTCAATCTACCGACTAGAATACGGGCTGCTGTCACCTGCAGTCGAGTCACAGACGGTCGGGTTCGGAATCATGATTGCAGCGCAGCGACATGACGCGGCCAAACAACACTTGACACGCGACCACGCGACGGCCTGCAGTTGCCGCCTGCGGTCAGGTACGGAATGGTACCTAAACTCTCATTTATTCTTCTGATAAATGCTAACTGACTATTGAACAATCAGCCGTAAGAATAATAAGAACTATTTTACATCACACGCTAGGTACAAGGATAAGTAGGTACCTACTGCAAACATACACACATAATTATGTAGGTTAACCTTAAGTATATTTATGGCAAGTATGTAAAGAATCTTGACTTAACTAACACACAGCGCATGTTTCGCCCCTGGCCTGGCGCATGCGTACTTCGCTAATGTATATGGGGCAAGGCTTTCAATTCAGCATGGGTTGACGCAGTGCTCATAAAATGAGGGGTGGAAGTTCGGAACGTTTGGTCGTACGGCCATCTCGCCGTAGAGGAGAAACGCGTGCCAAACTTACGCGATATATCACCGTTATACTAGCCACTTTGTTAGGAGGTGGTGGCTCAGCTCTGCTCTTCCTCGTCCCACTGTACGCTGACCCAGCGTTGAGTGCTCTAGCAGCTGATTTCGATCCAGTGCCAGCGGAATGCGTCACTGAGAGACGTGATGACAGACTCGGCTTGGACAACTGCACCTGGGCCTCTTGTAGAGAGGGATGTACCAGCGACGCGTATAAATGTACACAGCTACACGTGAAGTACAAAGCACACTCTGAAGAATGGCGCCCGGCTGTGCTATTTGTCAATATAAAAGGATGTGGCTATCCACCTTTGGTTGACTGTGAGAATTTTACGACGAGCTACGGGTATGTTGGTGCGAAGTATCCCTGTTTTTGGTCGCGAGCTGATACAACGGTCGTGATACCGCGTTGGTCTCGAGGAGAACAAGTGGCCACGGTGACCAGGACCTTGGCTGTTCCTCTGTTCCTGTCTGGTTGCGCTGGAATAGGCTTGTGTGCGCTGCACTGCGAGTGCAAGCCCCGCCGTCGCCGCCGTCCTCCTCGTCGCCCCCCGCGTTTACCGACGCTCTCTCCCGATGACACATCAGTCTACCGATTAGCATAGTGTAAAAAAAACGAGCACAAATTATATTTTCGATAGTGAGAATGTAAATAATAATATTTACTTATACAGGGTTACTGGTAACTCGACGTATTCCTTGCAGGACGTCATAGTAGGGTTAAAATGCAACAAATTAAGCCACCAAATGTTCTACCGAAATTCAGTAGTTTTAGAATTAGTTAAGAGTTTTAGTTTTTTTATGAAAAATCCCAGATTAAATCATTTGAAACCAATTTAAAAATGATTTACGGCGCGACTGTACTGAAATTTAAGTTATTATCATAGTTGACGCCGTAGCAGACCTTTGTTAATAATTAAAAGTTCAATAATGCCTAAAACTTTGGCAAATATCACTAACCAAACATTTAATTTTTTGTAATTTTTGCTATTACTTCATAAAAAATGTAGTCTAGTGCAAAAAAAAAAATACTGTTACCAGTTACCAGTAACCCTGTATATGTGTAAATATATATATACCAGCAGTTGAGTGCTGTCGATATTTTATTTCATATTCGTCAAACCAGTTTTTGAGGTTGTTTGAATGGCAAATCATTGAACATTTTAAATATTTATTGTAAAGATGCCAATAAAAATTAAAAACAACAACTAGTGTTTCCTTTTCCTGTGTTACTTTTTGACAATCAGCTGAGCACTGGGCGACTGGGTCTACAATTAAGTACTTGGCCGCTTTAATGTGAGGTCAAAAAGCAAGAAGCCGACTATAATCATCGCTAATTTACTGCAGAGTACAGTACTGACCTTAAAGTTTAACTGATTATGTCAGTAACATAATCAGTTAAACTTTAAAAAGATCAGTCTCGGGCAAGATTAGGACTTCCGAGTGCCAACATAGGAATATAGGACATTGCACGGCCTCTAGACTTTCGGTGGGCCTTACCTTTTATTTTCATGAAGGCAACTCAGGAAGGCAAGATAATTGTTGCAGGACCAGCAGGTTCTTTTCGTGAAAGTAAACCAATCAATAAAGAAGTAAAATATTTATTTCAAGGTTTATAATGTGTCTTTATCTTAAGTTTTTAAGAGGTACAAAATAATTTTCGTATTCAGTTCAGTCCAATGCCAATGTATACTACATAATCCTTCAGTCTTCGAACATCATTCATTGTCTACCTGTCTACATTGATAAATATGTACTTATTATTTTTATAATATTTTGAAGCTATTCATTTTATATACCATAGATAATTTACATTGCGAATCTTGGAAATGTGAAGGGTGGAAATGCAATGAAAATTGTCTATTATTTGCAGATTTATATTTTTTATAACATGAGTAGATTAATTTGTTTGTCGATAACCTTATTGACATCTTAGGAACATAAGGAGATTTTTTTTATTTCAGTGATTTAATAATATTTTAATTTAAAATAAAACAAAATAGCGCTACAAAAATAAGTTCTATTTTTGTAATTCCTGGTTTCATTATCGACAAACAATGAAATCTTAAGGCAGATTTATTAAAGGAAGCTCGGTTTACTAATACCAACTACATGTTACAATTTAAAATTAGAGCTAGGAATAACAAATACAAGTTTATGTAGCGAATGATGACAATTTAAATACAATAAACAAACATTGTTAGGTATGCAACTTATAAAATACTCAATAATAGTTTTGGTAACTTAATTTCGAATCATTAGGCCTTCAAGTTGGACAAATAACGTAGTGAGTATGTTCTTAGTCGTATTAAAGACACATAATACCAAATTCTCGCCTAAATTCATTAATCAGTGAAATATTTACCTTTCGACACAACATAACAGTAATTTGCTAAATTTGTAGTAATTACGAGACCGCATATAAACCCGCATAAAAATACTTTTTAAGGGCGAAGGGGATATTTTACTTGAACTTTTGAGTCGACCAGAATAATAAACGCGCTAATATAGCTGCCAACACCATAAGCCGCGTCCTATTAGTGATCGTCGCGCAAAGACATGATGGTCGCCCTCGCTCATAAGTCACTTTTTGTTCGGTGAATCTGAAAGCGTGGTCGCGCCCACAGAGGGCGTTTTCCGGTTTGAATGACAAAAAATGACGTGAGGATCGCGTATTCACGCGGCGATCGCTTTTAAATAGGACGCGGGGTTAGGTTTTTATTGGATTCCGTACCCGAAGGGTGCCAAACGGACCCTATTACCTACTAAGCCTCCGTTGTCCGTCCGTCTGTCTATATCTCATGAACTGGTTGACAGTTGAAATTTTCACAGATTGTGTATTTCTATTGCCGCTATAACAACAAAAATTTAATAGTCAATAAAAAAGGGGTTTCTTTGCTCGATCTTACCACGGTATGGAACCCTTTGTACGAGTCGGGAACTGGCCTGTTTTTCATAAACTCGATTTACCATATTTAAGCCTGGGCACAGTACATACCTAGCGAAGCCTGTACTCAATACTTTTTTCGTGTATTCCTTAACGAAAGCTTTAGGAGACAATCAAATCACAAATGACATTACAGTAGTAATGACTGGAAGACTCAAAGTACTTACAATAAAAAAATTAGCTATCTATCGCAAATTCCCGTATCCCCTTTTCCCTATTGCAAGATTGTAAAACCCTTAAAATAAGGTATTGAAATAAAATAATGTGGAGTGATATGACCAAATATGTGATGAACCTTCGTATCAATCACAATACTTGTCAATATTCGCGAATTCGAGTCTCAACTGTCGCTGGTCCATTAATTCTGGTTCAACACCACATATTTTGTCATTATACTTAACAGTATACAAAAAAAAATGTGATCATGGAACGGAATCTTACATTTTATCAATAAAAACATTAAAAAATAACTTAAACAGTGCACTATATAAATGAGCAATAAAAAAAATGTTTACAACAAGATTCTATTCCATACCACGATCCGAACCTTCTTTCCGCTTATAAAAATTATCTATGCCTGCCTACGCACGTAAGATTCTAAATTCGAAACATAATTTATGGCGGGAGCAATATGGCTTCTCGGTTCCAAACCGCTTTCGTTTGCAGTAATTTTAACAAGACTTTTAGAACTCGCGCAGTGTGGACGTTTACAATTTGCATTTTTAATAAGATGGCCGTAGAAACACGCTATGTAGCGTGCCAAACTGTAGCCAATTGTAAAATAAATATAGGTGTCATAATAACATTTACAAGCAGAAAGAAATTACAATATAACAATAATTTAAAATGTACGTAATCACAACCGCTCTACACCCAAAACAGCAAAATCGACTCAATCAAATAATTTACTTTACAACATGACTCATATTAAAAATAAATTGGCATAATTTACTATAAAAATTGCTATTTCGGATACAGTATTAAAAATATACTAGATTGGTACATTAAGGTGAAATTGAAATTTAGACGAATGTTTCTCTGTGAAGGTAGAGTTTTATAACGATTCGAGAAGTTGAGAGTATAACAATGAAGGATAACCTGATTTATGCCCGGTTTCTGAATGCTTATTCGAATTAATCCGTCGTCAAATCTTGAGAAAATTTCCAAACAATCACAACGGATGAGATTTAATAAGTAGATTCACAGAGCAGTCGTGAACATGCTTTTAGAAACCGGTTGTCGAAACAAGAGAAGGCTTCACAGGAACCACTCGTCCTAATAATTTCACCTTTAACAACGTATACTACATAAAAAAGTTCTAACTATTATAAATTAAGGAAACAATGATCGTCAAAGTTTACTTTGGCAACCACAAAAGTGATACAATACGGCCGATATAACTAGACACGTCTGAACATAGGCTCTGCGAACTTTCGCGCATGTTCTCTCACTCACTCTCGCCTCATTTCACCACTTGTTTCCTAAAAAATGTTACTACGCAGCCCCTTTGCGCGAAGTTCGTACCTGCCAAGTTATATCGGCCATATATACACCTTACAGTATTATTAAGGCAGTCATCATATAATACCGGGTTGACATAACATGGTGGCCTAGTAGGTAGCACAGATGAATACAGATGGTTCACTTCGCATTTTAGGTATGAAGCAACAAGTACGCGACGGCCTCGTCTTGTCGGGCCAATTCAGTGAGCGTAACGTAGTCAGATAAAAATATGAATACGCGATAGAGAGGCAAGTTCTAGGTGAATACAACTGTAGGTAATTAGCACTGTGCGACCTGAATTGCACTTTATTGTGTCGTAGCGAGAGTCGCTTTTTATTTAACTGATCTGTGGCGTTAGTCTCACAGTAATGGATAAAATGGACGAAATAAAAAGCTTTCAACAAATGATGCTCGGTCGTTCCACACATGCTATGTCAACCATACACTTCATAAGATACGTCAAAATCACCATTAAATGCTAACCAGCACATACTTTGCGTTAAGTAGCTAATTCGAGATTTGGTGATCGACCAACAATTTCTCACTAACTATTGCTAATTAGGAAACGCATAATTGAGAAGTTTTTTTTTTAACTTGAATCTGGGATTTTTGTCAAGTTGTTTTATTTTAGAGTAAATAAAAGACCAGTAATCTGGAAACTACCAACTTTAAAAACACTATATTAGTTAATTTTTTAGGGATCCATACCCGAAGGGTGCCCAACGGATCCCTAAAACTTACTAAGCCTCCACTGCCCGTCCGTCTGTCTGTCTGTCAGCGAGCTGTATCTCATGAATCGTAATAGGTAGACAGTTGAAATTTGCACAGATTGTGTATTTCTATTGCCGCTATAAGAACAAATAATACAAATTAAATAAAGTTAATAAATTCCCCCATACAAGTGTTTTTTTTTTGGAGTTTTTTTGTGCGATCTTTACAATACGGAACCCCTCGTGCGCGAGTCCGACTTGCACTTGGCCAATTTTTTATGAAACTCAAGTTGATGGAAATAGCCATAGCGATATCAATAACCAGCTTATTTTTGCGTTGACTGCCTTTCAGAAAACCAGTTGTAAATCAGTTTATTACCCGACTGCGGTGAAGCCAAAAAAGGAGGATTACGTTTTGTTCGTATTTTTTTAAAGTTCAACATTCCAATTTTATCAATACTAATCAAGCAACATTACAAAACTTCTCAATCATTTATTGCTATGTGATAATAATATAATTTAATGCAAGTGGACGTAATTATTGTATGATTATTTAGCTAAACTTCGTATACTGTAGTCATAGACTTGAAAACCATATACTAAAGTGAACTTGGAAGGGGGGAGCATGTAATTAAAATATTTTCAAATATCAGCTGGGCAATAGAACGTTCACATTCGCATCTCATTCGCAATCTGTCAAAAATCAATTTATCAACATTTTTGACAACTTTGACAGATTGCGACTTGAATGTGAACGTTTTTTAAACTGGCGACAATCTAAGAAGTCCGTTTTGACAGCTATAAAAATGCTAAATGTAGCGATGAAAAAAAATTGGTTTCTTATAAACTGAATCGATTGAACATACTTAAAGAGTTTGTAATCGACGACTTATCTGCATAGATTAAAACTGATTCTCAAGGCATAACGTTTTATTACATGTACGAGAACGAAACGTCAAAACGGACTTCATAGATTGTCGCGAGTTTAAGTAAGAGAATTGGCCCTCAGGTCGTGGTCGTTACACTAGTGACTCTGGAGCGTGGTCCTGGTTCTAAAGCTCGGGTCGGAAAGTGTATTTGAGTCGACATCAAATTTTCATTAGAATATTCGTGCCCCCTAAGTAATTTGCTACATAACAGTTCCGAACTTTTTGAACGCAGAAAATGAGAGCAGATTTATACAGGGTCAAATTTAATTAGCTAGCAAAACTGTTTTATTATCATTTTAAGATATCGATCGATACCCATCATGGTTGAAGTTAACACAGAAAAAAAAACTATTTTATTTAAATTGAAATTTCAAGTGACTACACTAACTGTGGTCGATGACCCCCAAAAAAACATGAAAATAACTTCTTTTTAGTTTTAATTTTGAGTTTAGCTAGATAATTTAATGTGACCCTCTAAAGCTTCTACCATTTCACTAATATGCCCACTTGCATAATATTAATTAAAGCATACTCGTAATAATCAGCTACACTTTTAATCAACATATTCTACAATATGCATACTAACCTATATAATGTTATTGACTACAAATACTTCAGACTTCAATAATAAATAAGAGTTAAATATAGTATACAAACGTACATCATTAAAATTTAAAAGCTAAAATCAAAAGTATTTATAGTCAATTGTCTGTATTCATGATACCGCACAGTTATCCGAACACCGCGAGGAAACCCTCCTGAGAGATATTTCTCGACGGCATGTGAAGCCAAGTCAGAGGCCCATGGGCGGCATAAAAACTCTGGTTAGTCACTAACCACACGAAAAAGAAAGAAAGATTATCCGAGTGGATATAGTTCTTTTTTAGTTATATAACATTTTGGAATACCCAAAGATAGCAGAACTACTATTTAAATATTTACTACCTCGTTGGTATGGCGGTCGCAATTGTGACTGGCGAGTGTGGTCCCGTGTTCGATCCAAAGATGAGAAAAAAAAAAAAATAAGTATTTAAAAAGTAACTCAGTGTTTGTTCTTGTGGCCTGTTGATAGCAATCGTCTCACTCCCTACATGGATGAAAAGTAAGTGAACTCTGCCTACCCCTTTGGTATTTCAGCATCATGAAATAATTCCATAACATCACGCTTGTATTCCCTGAAGGGTTAGACAGAGGTGCACCCACATTTCATCAGTCATTTTTAAGTCCCATGTAATAGGGGGCGAGCCTATTGCCATCAACCGGGCACAAACATCAATTTCAACCAGTCGAAATGGTCAACAAAATGCTACAACTCATGAATACAGACGTTAATAAAGACTAGGCATGATCATAGAACCACTTGAGACATCTGAGAGGCAAGACGGTATCTCTTTCTCTCAAGCTCAACGTTGGTCTCCAGACCACGTTTCACAGCCATACTGGTTGAGGGTTGTACCTCTAAACTAGCCTCCACTAGCCTACGAGACCTACAATACCTGTAATCAGCCGCTGTGTTAACCCGTTGCAAGGTCATATCAACAGCTGTTGGTAATGTGTAGTAATCTTGAACATTGTTCTGAGGCACGTTTGAATCTTCTAAGTCTAAGACTGAGTAGTTGGCGTCAGGTCGTCGTTCGACGGGACGTTGGCGGTAGGAAGTGTCCACATTCAGGTGGCTTCTTGACGAGGTGCTGCAAGTGCTAGAGGCCGGCGACACGTGGAAACTGGGCGATGTACAGGGTGTTTGGTTCGGGGATGTTCGGGCGCTGCTGTAGCCTTGATCCAAATCTGACTCCACTGAAGTCTCGCGAGACTTGAGAATTTGCATCATCCTGTAATTAATATTTTTTTACTTGTTTTTTTTTTTGTTGTGTTATTGTATGTGGGGTGTGGTTAATGTGGTAGTTGTTCAGGTATTCGCTTCGGTGTTATAACCAAGGAGGGACATCAACCGAAAGGGATATCGACCTTCCAGCTCTTGCGAGCGTCTTTTCGGCCTTTGATCATCATTAAAGAGTTTCATTGATAGTGATATGACTATGTTCAATTCTATAAATGGCAAACTCGATTTTACAGAGATACGAGCGTTTGTTTTTTCAGAAGCATTTTCTATGATTTAAATAAAAAGTTTTTTCTGTCAAGTTATTCTGAGAGTCTGGAGGCAGGTGGTGTGAAACCCAAATGCCTCGGAGCGCTCTTGCATCTGATACCTCTCTGATCGTTTCGAATTGCCGTCACATCGGACTATGAAAGTGAGGGTAGAAAACGTGTGCGATCGGGGGACCCCGGTCAGGTACGAAAATTCTCGATACTCGCACACACACACTCGTATATAATAATTAATAAAAGAAGAAAAAGTCGCATGGAGGGGGGGCATAACGCTTTTCCTTACGTGACGATTTCTACCAGTTAACTCCTAACCGCAGGAACATCGATCCAAACACAAAAGTTTTTTTATTTAACTAAGCTCAGTTCTATGTCAAAATGCTCCTATGTCAGCATAATGCTGCGACCTTTGAAAATAGAAGTGTCGTGTGTTACCTCTGCAGCAGGCGCGCGATGGGCGCCACGGCGGCGGGCTGGCGGGCGGCGCGCGCGGCCAGCCACGCGGGCCACGCCGCCAGCCCCAGCTCGGCGCGCGCGCACGCAACGCACGCCATGCCCACGTCCACGCACTCCACCACCTTCAGGCGCACATCTGCAGGGCGAACTCACATTATTACAAAGAAAGAACATTGAGATGGGTCAGTAAAGTTTGGATTTTATAACAAAACCGTCTGCAATATGTATAGCCCTCAAAATGGCGACCGTAATGAAAATGAAAAAAATGATGACGGGTTTGACTTCGTTGTGTCAAAAAACATTATATGGCCGGTCGTAATTTTAAGGCCGCTATATGACGGCACCGCTTTCATAAGAACCCAAGCTTTAGAGCTACTTTTGTATATACAAAAAATGTTCTAAAGACTAGGAAATTTTTAGTGAATACTGGACCAATTAAGTTTAGAATTCATAGAAAGTCACAAATAAAAAAAAAATACCTTAATTAAAAGAAAATACATTAAAACTTACCAGACAAAGTTAAGTCCAAATAAGCCTCCAGTAGTTTAGCCCCATCCCTCTTGAATCGCCTCACAAACTTGGGATGCCGTGTCGTCAAGTCACTATCGGTCACCACATATTGGGCCAACAATGCGGCATACGTCACGGGGGTTGGCGCCAACAACCTCCAACGCACATGTTGGCCCACCATCCATTCTAACTGTCTGAATGTTTTACCACATAATTGGACCCCACTGATTTTGGATAAAATCTTTAAAGTGGGCGCCCGACTGAATTTTTCTTCGCTTTTTGCTGTGGACAATTTGAATATGTGTTAGTATTTGAATGATAATAATAAAAAGTTATACAGGAAGAAGCTTTTGGCCATTTCTCAATAATCACACTAATTTATTTATTTGACGTTGACGTTCTTTTTGGATTTTTGTCATATTTATAGAAATTTGGACAGGACAACGTCTGTCGGATCAGCTCGTTTATGTTATGATAAAATCCAAAATACACGCAGATGCGGGCAACAGATTGTCTTCTAATATATAAAACTAGCTTCCGCCCGCGGCTTCGCCCGCGTGGTATGTCGATAAAAAGTAGACTATGTCTTTTCTCAGGCTCTAGACTACCTGTGTAGCAAATTTCATTTAAATCGGTTAAGTAGTTTTGGCGTGAAAGCGCGACAGACAGACAGAGTTACTTTCGCATTTATAATATTAGTAAGGATTCTCGTGTCACAGTGTTAGTTGCTATGCTCCTCCGAAACGGCTGGACCGATTTTTATGAAATTTTATATGTAGGTATATTCGGTAGGTCAGAATCAGTCGTAATCTATTTTTCATACCCCTAGGGAAGGTAGGGTAGGTACTTAGTGCTACCCGTGTGAAGCCGGGACGGGCAGCTAGTATGATATAAAATACATGGTGTTTTAATGAGACTTTAGGGGTATGAGGAACAGGGTGTAAAGTTCACTCATCCACCATAGAAAAGGTAGGATGCTCCGACCAGACGGGTGTTGTGTCTGGCGGGCAACTGCCCAACGATTGATGTCGGGTTCTTGTATATCTGTCCATTGCACGGTAAACTTTAATTGCGCGATACAGGATTTATGTGACGTCAGGATTTTTGTGTGACGTCAGGTCTTTGATGCGTAGTTCGCATGTGGCGATGTAGATACCGCCACAAGACCCCAGTAATTGTTACAGTTTTTACCTATTTTATGTTTACGTACAACAGCTGAGAAAGTTTCTAATGTCAGAATGTTTTATTACCATATCCTATTCTAATAGATATTTGTAACGTACCTGCTAAACTCAAGCAAGCCAGAGCGACATGTGTCAGTCGATCCGCCCTCAGTCTATGTGCATCCATAAACAAGTCTAACTGAGCGACCGCCGAGTGTAGGGTTGCGATGCATAGTCCCAACTTCTTGGTGACGTCACGGAGCTGCTGCACTAAGGCGCCACGGAATTCCAACTAGAAAGTAGAAAAAAAATCATTTAAAATATCTTCTACTTAATAAAAATTAATTAATTCATTCATTCACTGAAGGGTAGTGTACAGCATAAACAGCTGGGTCTTTGGGAAATCATTAAATGACTTCTCCCGCTCTGGGCGGAGCGGGAGGGCGTGTCAGACTTTTACTGACTAAAACCCACCCGTGTTCCTTCAGTTGCCTGTTGCCAAGGCTACCGGTATCCCTTAAGGACTTTCCCGCAACCCCTGGCAGAAACAGCTGGGTCTAAAAGCGTGAAAGACTTCCTTAATAAAGGTGAACGAAAGTGAGCGCTAAGAAAAGATTTTTCATATTCATACCCTATTTGTAAAAAAATGTAAATGGCTCCGACTTGTGACTCGTTAGTAGGCCATGGGGTTCAAACCCTTACCCTTGGCTTGTTTGAACTATTTTGTTACATCACCACTGCTTTTAAATAAAAAATACATAATGAGGGAACAGGCAGGTCCTAGGAAGAAAAAGTCAAAAGATATGTGACCTCCACCCCCTCCTTTCCTGTGCTCTGACTCAGATAGAGACAGCCTGAGTCCCAGCAGTGGAAACATAGGCTGATTGTGTTATATCAGTTCGGGTCCGAACCCACGATACGTAAATCGGAGCCGTTGCCACAGAGCCATCACTGTTGCCACAAAATCAGATAAGTGTATAATTATCTATGATATGTACTAATATTGTATAGAGGTACAATTTTTGAGTTTGATCTAGAATCTTCTCTCTTCAATCTAATCTCTGAATCTTCGGAACTCCTAAACTGATTGCGAAAGTTGTATCACTAATGGGAAGCTACAGTATTGCCCATAGAAATATAAACATTTATGGTATTGCCAAGTGTTACAGAATACAACGTGTAACGGAATAAACGCAAGAGCTCATACACTCCAATTAGAATATTAAATTATAAGACTAAAATAATATCTGTAATTTAATTTAATTAAACCACACCTTAAATTAACTATTTTATTTAACGCGCACTACACATAGGATAGCTATGAGCGTATTACAAATTTGGTTCTGCATTTAAATAGGCTTTATTCCTTTGAGATAAGGCTTAAATTTCCTTAAATAAAATATATTATTAACTTGTTATGACGCAGTGGTTCTAATTTCAGTTAAATAAAAGATTTTTTCATGAAAAATTAACATATATAAATAATGACGGAAATCGATTCAGAAGCCGATTCTGAGCAAACTACTTTCAGGTTGCGCTTATTCTGTTACACGTTGTATATACACAAGTAATTTAATTGGACTGGTCAGATTTTTTTATTTGATTAGTAGAAAATGCCGCAGGTATTAAGTCCGCCTTTGTACGGTGTTATTTTTTTACTTGTGCATAAAGTCTTAATAAATAAATCAATTTCTCGCAGACGAAGTCGGGGCAGAACCTAATGGGAAATGTAATAATAAACCATTTTCCTGATTAATCAGTCAACGAACTCAGATTATAATTATGAGAGTAAGTAAACTCGCTAGTAGGTAAAGACTATCAATGACATCATTTAGTACATTGTGTTACTGTTTCAGGTTACCAAACCATGGTTTACTTACGTGACACTTCGGACATAATGGGAGTAGGCTATTTCGTTAGGTTAATCCCCCTGTGTAATTACAGCCTTATATTTGGGGCGTTTGTATCTTTTAATAAATGTTTCTTGGAAAGTTGATTTAATTGTTTGGTACCTGAAGTCTGTTTTTTAATCTCGTAGACATTTCAAGTAATTGTGGTTTGTTTTTTCAATTTGGAGTTTGACTTTTGCACCTGTCAAATTAGTCTACAAGATTAAAAAACAGACTTTAGGTACCAAACAATTAAATCGACTTTACCGGCCGACTAAAAAACCGGCCAATGGGAGTCGGACTCGCGCACGAAGGTTTTCGTACCATTATCTATAAAAACGGCAAAAAAAAACACGTTAGTTGTATGAGAGAAATATTTGTTTTATTTTAATTATTTATTTTTAAAGTGAATTTATAACATAATATTCTGTGAATATTTCAAGCGTCTACCTGTTGCCGTTATCAATATCGAGCAAAAACGAAAAAAATCACGTTTGTTGTATGGGAGCCCCCTTAAATATTTATTTTATTGTTTTTTAGTAATTGTTGCTATAGCGGCAACAGAAATACATCATCTGTGAAAATTTCAACTGACTAACTATCACGGTTCATGATATACAGTCTGGTAACAGACCGACAGACTTAGTAATAGGGTTCCGTTTTATCCTTTGGGTACGGAACTCTAAAAACAGACTTTAAGTACGCACTTACGACATTAAACCTTTTCAAAAAATAAAAAAAAACACTAAGGCAGTTTGTCCACCGCACCGTGAACGGACGTCAACCAACGAGATGACGACGCCGAAGAAGCGACAGTACATCTACTATGGCCGCGTAATCTCGTTTTGCCTCTTTGTCGTATATGAAGTTTCGCTGATTAATTCAAAAAGACTATATCATCATTTCAGCCGAAAGACGTCCACTGCTGGACATAGGCCTCCCCCAAGCAGGGCCGGATTTAAAGGTGGGGAGGCTCTGGGGCAACTAAGAAGTAGAGGCCACAAAAGTTTTATGGAACAGACGAAAAAAAAAAAATCGATCAAATCTCAACACTATCTGCCTAGCCTTTTCCCAACTATCCTGATAACTATAAGTTGTTGTATTTTTCTGCTACAATGCCAATAAACGCATTTTTCTTTCTTTCTATTAATTACTTACTTATATTTTATCTAAAAGATCAAATCTGTCAGTGACATTCTTTTGTATAGAATCTACCTGAAACCAGAAGGCCAATTCTCGTACTTAAAAAACGTTCACATGCAAGTCGCAATCTGTCAAACTTGTCAAAATTGTTGGTAAATTGATTGTGTTTTTGACAGATTGCAAATGAGATGCGAATGTGAATGGTATTAAAAATTACGGGAATTGCCCCTCAGTTTGGCGTTATTAAGATGGGTACAAATGGTATTATATGTACCCCTTTTTTTTGGTACCCTAGCAAAGATTAATTTCTTTGTAGGAAAGCAACAGCTGGCTTAGAATGTATTGTCGTTGTACTGTAAAAACTCCTTTTCAATTTCTTGGTGAGAGAGCCAGAAAGACATGTTTTTTGCTTATGGAGTCATTGAAATTCTACGAACAATGTTGGCACCTAAGGGGAGACAACTTTATGCGTTAATATGTTGCAATACCTACTTTTAAAATCCATGCAATCGCAGTCATAGCAAGCGACTTTAAACTCTACTAATTAAGGCGTAAAAGTGAATGTGCCTAGTAGTAGTATGGAATGTTTTGCATGATGAAATCCGTCGATTGAGCAAAACATAGTTGATATGAATCATGTAATTACATTCATTTAAGTTAAGTAACCCTTCAACGGTAATAAAATATCCTTCTTTGATATATTTTCATCAATGTCGATGTTATTTCATCATTTGTTTTATTGTTACGTTGTTAAGATAAATAAAGAATGAAATTGACACTGACGCATAATAATTTAGGTACCTACAAGGAAACTGAAAACACAAACAAAATGCATCAATGTTTACATAAATTGGTGGATGTTTTATAATGAACTAGCTTCCGCCCGCGGTTTGGCCCGCGTGGTATGTCGATAGAAAGTAGCCTATGTCCTTTCTCAGGCTCTAGACTATCTGTGTACCAAATTTCATTTAAATCGGTTCAGTCGTTGGGCGTGAAGGCGCGACAGACAGAGTTACTTTACGTAAGGGTAACCTTTGGGAACTGTATTATTTTGCAAAAACTGACCCAAGAGAGATCCACGGCCCTTTGTGATTAAACGGGTTTTCAGATTTTGTATGGAGCTCCATTTCAATTTTTTTTTTTGATGATACCGGTTTTATAGACTATAGATTCCATTGAAATCCTAACTATTATTATAAATGCGAAAGTGAGTTTTTTTATTTGTTTGTTACGCTTTCACGCTAAAACTGCTGAACGGATTTGGACGAAATTTGGCACATGGGTAGACCCTGATCTAGAGAAGGACATAGGCTACTGGTGATCCCGGATTGCAGACGAAGTCACGGGCAACAGCTAGTTGTTTATAAAAGAGCAGTTGGACATGAGTATCCTACTAATATTCTAAATATGAAAGTATGTATGTTTGTGAATCAATCTTGCCTCAAGGGCTAAACGGAGTTGGATGAAATTCAGCGGATTTTTCAAGCTATACATTTCCAGTTTATGCTGATCTCGTATTGTATAGGATTTCCGTACAATGCGAGCTCAGCTTATACTGGAAATGTATATCTTGATGTGTACGTACCCGTGGGACAATTTTGAACCACCACTCGGGAGAAGCTGCTAGCAAAGGCTATTATTTAAATTTAATAGAAAAATATCTAATGTCCAAAGACGATAAGCCTCATTGGTCTATTTGGAAACGTTTGCATAGGTTTCACTCTCAATGGCAAATAAAACAATACAATGGTTTTGTATTGTAGAACAAAAACAATCCATCGATTAAAACACAAGCATGAAAGTCACTCATACAGTACCCAATACCCCAGCTGGAAAGCATAGAACAAGGTCACATTCATTAAGTACTATTCAGTAATAATACATAGTATCGATTTTAGGTATGGCTGTTTTGATACCTAAATGATATTTGTTTATTGAGTAAGTACTTAACTGTATCCTCGTAGACTGGCGCGATATCACGACAGGCAGCGCAACCCTTGTCGTGCCCGCGATATCGCGCCAGTCCGGACGGGCCTTTAGGTGTACTTCTACTACTTACACACATGTTCGGGTCGGCATGATTCGGCAAAATATACCTACGTTCGCTTAATTTCGAATCATGCCAACTCGAACATGTGTGTAGGTGTAGCTGTAGCCCCCTAATATTCTCTGACCGCTCCCAGTCTGTAATCGTGGTTAAAAAATCACGCAGTTTCGAAAATGGGGCACCTATTCGATTTATGAACCGAGCACCACAATTATTTATGTACGTGTTTTTTTTTTATTCGTAATTACAAGATTCATACGTGATTTTCTCTGCCTGGTTTAGAGAAATTGTCGACTCGAACAAAGCTGCACAGCTAGACATTTCCATCATAATATAACGACCGCGTAAATTCTTTTCCACTGTTTGAATGTCACTTTACTCCATTTGAAATAAGATTAGACATTTAAATAAACCTTTTTTACAGTCCCTTCAACCGATTTTGACTTTTGCGACCATGCGTTGGTGTCATGACAAATGGCAGCTGCAGTAGACAGTTGGTATTGTGTAACCTTTTTTGCTTTTAATGCCATCCTTATGCCTACAGTATAGAAGTCAAAATCGGTTGAACAGACTGTAAAAAGGTTTGCTTTAATGTCTAATCTTATTTGAAATGGAGTATAGATCTATTTGTCTGTGTGACAGATCGATATTATCAATCATAATGACGTTTCAGTAGACTGGGAATTGTTGTCAAAAGTGGTAACTTTTAATATTATTTATATTGATGCATTGATAACCATTTGTTTACAATAACATTTAAGTGCACATGCCTATCTTGTGTTTGAGTTCCCGATATATAATTAAAGCATTATCAGTATAATCTGAATACTGATTATATCAAGTGCTCATCAAGGAATTTCTATAAGTAATGCAATAAATAATAATTATGCAATATTATAATAATAAGTGTAAATTTTTTCCCATCATCCTTACATATTACAAAACAAAGTCCTCCGCCGCGTCTGTCTGTCAACCTGTACGCGATAAAGTCAAAAACTATTGCACCGATTTCATGCTGTTTTCACCAATGGATAGAGTGGTTCTCGAGTAAGGTTTTAGTATACAATCAACCGTCATCCACGCGGGCGAAGCCATGGGCATCAGCTAGTTATTAATATAAATAGTCTCACCTGTGGTGATTGCAGGTGGATGGTGGGTTTGTCGGCTTCCTGTTCCAGTAGGTTCTTCCAAATTTCTTCCTTGTACTCACAGTGGTACTCTTCATCTTGGTCTGTGAGAGACTGCAAAGAAAAATAAATGCTGTAAGATTTAAGGTGAAAACCTGTTAGGAAGATTATTAGCATTTACAGTGTGGTGGTGCCACTTTGAAGAGAGCAGGTCACTACTGAAGAATAAATAATTACGTTTTTTTTTTAATGCCCAATGTAGTCTTCCTTTATTTATTTTTTCCTTTGTGTACTTGTACATAATTTATATACTTTAGTGTTAGTATATTAGCTTGTATATTGTAATTAAGGTTTATAACTGAGTAAATAGATAAACAAGTTATTAATAACAAGAATAACAAAAAATATGGCATATTTTCTATACAAAACCTGTCAAACCACGAACATTCCTCAGACTATCTGACTATTGAAAAACCTGTATGATATTAAACGTGATACACAATTTTGTGTTGGGTGTATAGATTGTACAGTCATGGGAAATGGCAGGCAGCCAGGCTATCAAAAAAATTCTACATAATATGAGTCATATTTCTTTGTTAAAACCATGGAAAGGAATTATTTCAAATATTGTTGAAGAATAAAGTGTCAGGAATAGGTTCCACAGCTGGGTTTCAACCCCGGAATAAACCCAAGGTTAGGCTTATACCCAGGTTAAAACCCAACAGCTGCTTGGAATTGGGATTATGATGATAATCAACTGTAAAATATCCTTTCTAAAATAATAAATTCAATTGTGACTCTTACCCACTGTTGTTTTTGTGCATGTTGTACACAATTTTAATGAAATAAGGGCAAAGGAATATCTTGGTACATAGAGCAAATTAAGTAAGTAGTTTAGTCCCACTATGAATAAATTATGAATGGCGTGAACAGGCCTAAGTCAATAAATTCATTATTTAAATTAAAAAATAACAGAAATGTTGTAACATTATGAAAACCACAGAGACTTGTGTTACTCTGTGGTCTGGAGTTATGCTGGTCACAAAATAATAATAAATTGTAATGCTTTCCTTATTAGTCTTGTGGTTCGTATTTAGGGCACCACCAATAATTATCACAATAAGTAATTAGTAAAAAAAGGAGACTAATGAAAAAAATTAATTTAAAAAAATTACGACCTTAACGGTTGCACTTATTTTTTTAAACTTTTCTCCAAAAATTGTATTAATATTTCTGAGGGTAACAGCATTATTTCTAATTATTAAACAATATAACACTAGGAGACAACAAGATGCATTAAAAAATTTTTACTCAATTTCAAGATCAAGACCAGAATGTTTCGTAAAAACAGCTGTTTTATGTCATCATATGGGTACACATTACAGTGAGTTTGCATCACCTTTGGAAAACATTCATGTTTTCACTTATAACTAAGCATTATCACCATGAGCATGGTGAAAAGAACGGTAAAAAATTTTTTTTTTAAGTAGGTATAAACCGAATATTGACATCTTTATTTGGTCATGAAAAATGATCTGATTTTGGGATATTGAATCTCATGCAAATATGATGAAATGCTTGCATAGTTGCGAAACCAAATTTCAGAAGTCTTACCTACAGTGCGGCATAACACTTGAAACTGTTTTATTAAATATTAGTAGTATAAAAAAGATTTTACAACACATGGTATGCCCTTACATTGGTTTCGAACTTTTCTTCCGTTCTTTCAAACTTCACGCCGTTGTCCTGGGAGCCCCGACTCCTTCCGCTGTACAAGTTCAGTTTTGAGATGTTCAATGACTCCATTTCTACTTTTAATTACAGCCAAGAACTTTAAATTCTATGTAGAAAATTAACACGTCGACCGATTATGACGTGAACCACGTGGAAACAAGTGTCAAATAATGAAGCCGAAAAATGCAACAAAAGAAATTCTCTTGTAAAAATAAAATGTCCCACACGCAAGCATCACTCTTCCCATTCAAGTAAAACACCAAAACACCCAATAAATATCACAAAAAACTGTATTTTAATTTAATTCCGTCACATGGCACAGCGAGCCCTTTCGTAGCATTTTTGACAAATAGAATTAATTGAAAATGCATAGAGTGGCTGGCGTGCGTGAGCAAAATTTTTTTCGTTCGAAAACGCATTGCAAATTGGTGGTGCGCTCCGTAGACATAAACAAAGTAGCGTAAGTTTCTATAGACAAGAAATCGACTAAGAACGACTCTACCATTACAATAAACCGGTAAACCACAGATTACTAATATTGAATGCGGTAAACCAAAACGTGATGTTTTTATGAATCAATTAAAATATTCTAGTCTTAATAATAATCTCTACGACAAAGTAAAATGATTTTGGAAAAACATTAGATCTTACTAAAAAATGATCGGTATTCCTCTGCCCATATATGGTAATATCAATGAGCGACAATTCTGCCAACTTTGCCAAATAATATTATTGTACGTCATTTTTTTGGTAGGCTATGGGACATAGCGGCTGACTGTGTTTCTTTAAAAATAATTAAAAGTACTGAGTGACCAATAGTTTTAGCATTATCAATTTAGTGATTAGTTAGCAAAGAGTGTTTATAAAATGTCTTATTCTCACAGTAAGTTCTAATTTGATTCTATTACGGGGCAGCATGGTTGTTGTAACTAGCGGGTGAAACATGATGATAAATTTATCTGTGTATGAAAATACTTGTGATCAGTGGTTTCACAGTGTGATTTTGTGTCCGCAGAATATACTTGGGCGGCTTTACCGAGGACCCAGAGAGGTACACCGTTAGTTTTAGGCGGCGATCCGAAGGGCAGAAACTTCCTGTATACCAATGGCAATTCCGTTATCATACGAGATATTGAGAACCCTGCGATCGCGGATACATACACGGAGCATTCTTGCCAAGTGAATGTCGCGAAATATTCACCGAGTGGATTCTACATTTCTTCAGGAGGTAAGTAAGGTTATGCATTCCTTGGTTTAATGATTTTGTATTTAGAATGTGAAACTTGTTGCTTTGAATTGCCTTATTTTTTTAATATAAAGACATAGGTAAAGGAATACTCTTCCTCATCCTATTAAAATCATGTATGAATTACGTAAATACTCATTAGTCATAAACTCATAACTCATATTGTTTTGTGATACACACATAGTATTTCTAGCATTCATGTAGGTACATATTTGGGACAGTTTTCCTCAATAATCGTCTTGTTTGTTTACTCAACTTTATTAATAGTTAAAACCTGCTATCTCAGTTATTGAACATAGACAAATATTTTATGAAGTTCAATGACACATTGCAAAATAGTATTATGAATTTATACAAAAAATTATACACACTTTCACTTAAATCTTTAAAGTTGTTAATTTTTACAACTTGAAACTATTTAACAAATTCATAACTTTCTCTTATTCTTAGAAAAGTTAATTTTAGTTTTTTAGGTTTTAGTTTTTTTAGTTGTTTAGGTTTAGGCATTTCATTATACTAATGAGGTCTAATTTATATAACTACTAGCTGCGCCCCGCGGTTTTACCCGCGTAAGTCTAGATCCCGTAGGAATATCAGGATAAAAAGTATCCTATGTCCTATTCCAGGTCATGGTCTACCCATGTGGCAAATTTCATCCAAATCTGTTCAATTGTTTTAGTGTGAAAGCATAACAAACAAACTCACTTTCGCATTTATAATATTAGTTAAGATATATGACTATCTTTTAAAAGTAAGTATGGACCATATGTCTAGGTTAAAGAAAAATATATCTACTGACTTCTGCGCTGGTTAAGTGCATCTGCAAATTACAGGGGTCCTGGATTTGATTCCCAGATTGGACATTTTGTTTGAAATTTTCAATCAAGAATTTTTCAGTAGCAGCCCAGAGACTGGACTGACCCTCCGTTAGTTGGGACTTATATAAACAGTTGTAATTTAGGTGTACTAATTAGGCGGAGGTACTGGTTAGCCCTGGACCACATGTTTGTGTATATTAATGAGTATTGCTCATGTGCAACACCAAAGCCGCATAGATTTTACATTTGCATGCTGAGAGTTTCTGAAATTTTTAATCTTGCATTTTAATGCTGGTGCATTTTTCCAGTACAGCTCTGGCATCATGTAGGTACAGGAAACCTTACAACTCTGGTGTAACAGACACAATGTGTTATTTAAAAACTTTTCCTATATAGTTCTGAGGCACTACTTAAATTGAAGCCTTATTTTGGGACTGAAAACTAATACTATTTTCTGACTTAGTATAGGATTGCTGTAATCCTATTAAGATTAAATAGTCTGAGCATTCATTCGGACATTCTCATAATTTCTGGTACCTATTCTCTGATGATTCCTACTTTTGAGAAACAAGAATATATGGTTCTTTTTTTTTTTTTTCATTAGTTTTATTTTCCTAATTTCGCTTGCTTGAGGGATGTATATAACATAACATGCCTGTAGACCCTGTATTGGGTTGGACAGAGGTGTACCTATAGTACACCCACATTTCGCCAGTTATGTTTAAGTCCCATTTAAAAGGAGGGATTCATGGCGATTTCATGTACTTATTTAAATATAAACTATCTCTTTATATATCTTAATGTAATTTTTACGCACACGTTTATCATGCCGTTAAAAACTACGGTTTATTCGCCGTGTGTAGGCACGTTCGTCACTATGGAAGCTTGTTGACAGACACATTTTGTCTACGGCGACGCTGCCGTACTGCAAAGAAACCGTGCCGTGTACAAAGGACCTAAGGGTCACTTCAGGACAAAGTCCACCTGTGAGCCAAAGTTCATCCAAGTCTTTTCTATTGTGTTTGTGATTGATTAACAAACTAAACTATTATTTCTTCTTGTGAATTTTCCAGCATGCGTTAAAATACTTACTATCTGTCCATAGATGGACCAAATTTAGCCAAAAAATACAATAATTATTTCATGTGGTTTCAAATGTCACAGCATTAAAACAATATTATTTATGTAATTGATAGTGACTCATAATTTACCTTTGATATTTATCTTGTACATGGCATGTATATGATTCATTGTATCACATACTGATAAAGGCACTCCCAATTGAAAATATTTCAACACAGAACTTTTTTCCTTGTTGAGGGGTTTATTTGGCACATCTGATAAGTCCACACATTTTTTTTTTTAAACCGGGTAAGTGGGAGTCGGACTGGCGCACGAAGGGTTCCGTACCACTATCTATAAAAACGGCAAAAAAAATCATTTGTTGAGTGGGAGCCCCCTTAAATATTTATTTTATTCTGTTTTTTAGTATTTGTTGTTATAGACAGCAGAAACACATCATCCCTGAAAATTTCAACTGTCTAACTATCACAGTTCATGAGATACAGCCTGGTGACAGACGGACAGACAGACAGACAGACAGACAGACAGACAGACAGACGGACGGACGGACGGCAAGCGGCGTCTTAGTAATAGGGTCCCGTTTTACCCTTTGGGTACGGAACCCTTAAAAAACAAACAAAATCCTAGGTACGAGTCCTGGATAACGTAACACTTCTAGATTTCAAGAAATATATATAGGCGCGATGTTATGTTGAAACAATAGAACAATTTCGCAAGAAATTTGTTCTTGACAGCTATTTATCACCCAGCTTCGCACCCATAACAATTTTACGATAAACTACAGTAGCACAGGAACTCAAGAATTGTTCGTCAAACAAACAAATTATCTGCCAAAATCCGTAACTAATCGTTGACTTGTTAGAGTCATTAGATAATAAACAAATTGTCTGATGTAAAAATATCAGTAAGGTGAAAGAACTCCCGTTTGTGTATTTTTTGTGGTAATGATTAATCTAGATTGTTGCCAAGGCTTTTAGCTCAATTTTCTCTTTGACTGACTTTGATATTCTTTATATACTTTTTTATCTAACTGTTGTGTAATAGCGTCTTTACTAACTCTTTTGTTGTAGTTTTACCGTTTTTAAATCGGTTTATTTCATGGACGGATGACTGCCAATGGCTACTGGATATGTTAGAAATGTCTTTCCAATCTTTTAGTTCAGCTAAAGGTCACCTCTAAAACATTGCCCTTTGCGATAAGGCATAGTGTATTGAATTGTTGCAGAACCACAGAATAGTACCCACAGAAAGCGCACTCCGCATTTTAAGCCGCGTACAGACATCGCGAGGCGTGCGTTGTGAATGGTTCGTTGCGCATGCCTTGGGCTGTGTGGACGTGTGTGCTCACAGTGAGCATTCGCGTCATACGATCGTTGCGAACGCCGCCTCGCCCGCCTTAGTTCGAGCCGTGCGCTCCGTGTGGACGGACGGGTGTTATTTGCATTGCGCGCTGACGAACACCGTGTGTGGTTGTTTGCGTGCTCAGCTTGAGCATGTGTCGTTCGGGACGCATGCATAAATGTCCCGTCGTATGCCTCAGGTTGAGGCATGCGTGACGAACCATGCGCGACGCACGCCTCGCGATGTCTGTATGCGGCTTTAGGTATGAAGCTACAATACGCGGCGGGCTCGTATTGTCGGGCCAATACAGTGATCGTAACGTAGTCAGAAGATATAAGAGTTACGCGATAGAAATAGAGGCAACTTCTTGGTGAATATAACTGTAGGTAATTAGCGCTGTGGCCCTGAATTGCACTTTATTGTGTCGCAGCAAGAGTAGTTTTTTATTTAAATGATTTTGCGGAGTGAAGCTTCTGTACTATTCTGTGGCAGAACCCAAACTCAAAGCATTTATTTCAATTAGCCGATTAACACACGGCACCGCGCACCGCCGCGATCTCAACCGGCGCGACCGCGCGGTCGGGCGGTGTATGTGTGCGACATGACACCGCCTACCGCGGCGGTGCGCGGTGCCGTGTGCCAATACCTTAAACTATTTACAAGCACTTCTGAATTGTCAAGGAATCGGTCAGTTAGAAAGTTGAAGCTAGTTGCCCATTCCAAAACGTAGGTCTCTGTGGAGAAGAACGGGCAAGAAAGTTCAAGGACAGTCTTTTGTATCAAGATATTAAAATATTGCTTATTTTTCCCTGGTAAACATATCCAATATATTTATAAGTGATCCATACTATAATATTATAAATTCTAAAGTAACTCTGTCTGTCTGTCTGTCTGTATGTTACCTTTTCACGCCTAAACCATTTAACGGATTTCGATCAAATTTGGCAAGAAGATAGATGGCATCCCGGGGAAGGACATGGGCTACTTTTTATCGACATACCACGCGGGCGAAGCCGCGGGCGGAAGCTAGTAGCTAATATTGAATACTTTTACAGTATTACTTTGGCATCTTGATAAAATCTTTGAAAATGGCGTACGATTAAAATCGATTCAGGTTTGCGATTATATCAATGCAAAGCGGATTTATAACGGAAAATTGTAGCGGCATGACGATTACCTAGATAGATCGTGGAATGTACTAGATAAGTCTATAAATGCATAGACGACGACGACGTGGTACGTTCTCCTTTACACAGTCGGCCTCTCTGCAATTTCATTGCGAAATTGCTAATGGAATGCCTGCATAAATTCGGCGCTTGAGTTCAGCAGTGCTGAAAGGATAATAACATCACGCCTGTAATCCCCAAAGGGTTAGGCAGAGGTGTACTTATTGTACACCCACATTACGCCAGTTATGTTTAAGTCTCACCATGTAATAGGGGGCGAGCCTGTTGCCATTAACCGGACACAGATACAGACTCGGGCTGCTACTGAGAAATTCCAGATGGAAAACCCCTAAAACACTTTGTCCGACCTAGAAATCGAACCCAGGACCTCGTGCTCAACAGTAGCGCTTACTGAAAGGATAATATCAGGTAAAATTATCCTTATCTGTTTGGCTGGATGCAGTTCCAATCCAATCTAGTTAACCCGACTAGAGCAGTTTTCTTTATTAGAAACTAGCTGATGCCCGCGACTTCGCCCGCGTGGATGTCGGTTATTATATACTAAAACCTTACTCGAGAACCACTCTATCCATTGGTGAAAACAGCATGACAATCGTAGAAATCATTATCCTGAATTAGCCTGCTACATTCCATAGATAATCAGGTTATAATGTCTCCGCTTCCTGCTTAGACACAGACCTCTTCTTGCTGTGAGAGGGAGTGGGCGATAATCCACCAGGCGGCCCAGTATGGGTTGGTGGATGTCACATGTCTTCGAATTTTTGGTTCTAGGACATGCCGGTTTCCTCACGATGTTTTCCTTCAACGTATTGAGAAATAATTCGTTTTTTTTTTATCACCAGTTAAAGTGCCTGCTTGAGTTCCAACGCACGACCATCAACTCGTATACAACGTGTAACGTTTAATGCGCAAATCTCGAGACACCCGAACTGATTTTTAATTCAACTGACTTATTTCAGAGATTAAAAATTATTAAAAAAATTGTAAAGGTTTTATATGCTGTTTTAGTTTTGACAGATTCGTATTTGCATTGTAATAAAAGCTATTAATATCCCGCGTATGAGAAAATTTAAATTGGTCAACAACAATTTCTGTTTGTTTACCTATTTTGGCGGGTTTGCGCATGTGATGGCTTAACCTATTAATAAAGACCTATACCTATTAAGACACGGCAACGTTTTTTAATGAAGATTTTTTGAAAAATGTGAAATATTTAAAAAAAATAAAAAAATTGTTTCTACTCGTTATTCTGATCAAACTATTTTCAGGTTTTGCGCATTTAACGTTACACTTGTATAAGTCGCTACATTCAATCAGACGCAATTGAATGGGGACTGAGTACGTTTCTGTCAGTCTGGCTTTAAACAGTTTAACAACAAAAAGAGGTGACAATTCGCAGAACACTGCTGCAGCAATTTAGTGGCTTGAGAAAACCTATCGTCATTTTGAAAAAGAAATCTTCGAAACCAAAACTTGACTTCTAATGAACGAAGGCCGATAAAACGATATTCAAAGAAAAAAATTAAACACCATTAAAACTCATACTTTTTATGTAATACTTCTCCAAAACCTGTAGGTCGTATGCCATCACCAGTATTACCAAAACGTTCGTAACTAAAACATTTATTATGATTTCTCGTATATAATAGCGCTCATTGGCGCCCAGCCAGCCGGCTCGAGGATCAATCCAGAATTAAACTACGAAACTGCGTTCGCGTTGTATTTACTAAGATCTGAATTTCTACATTATGTTGACACTTTATAAGATATTCTGTGCTAATTTTATCTACAGGAAGATGTCCTGATTTCACGCCAAATACTTATGCACGTTTGTAGGACGGTGCTTCCACTTTTTCGGAAACTGTATTGCAGACTTTTGAAAATATCCCTCGTATCCAAACGCCATATCATACCATTTCAGTAACTCTACAGTACACAATGAACCCAACGAGTCGTTTTAAAAAGTGAAATGGAACAGGCAATCAAATAAATCGGAAGAAAATGTCCCGGGACTTTTGTCCTGGGTGTGGTGTCGCGTGTCCCGAGACTGAGTATGTTGAGACTTTCCAAACCCTAGCGAGCATAATACATTGCTAGTTATCTTTACGCCCTATCTAAAGGGG
Organism: Lithophane leautieri; assembly: GCA_949152455.1. NCBI lineage: Eukaryota > Metazoa > Arthropoda > Insecta > Lepidoptera > Noctuidae > Lithophane > Lithophane leautieri. Next base: position 2,649,323 of record OX424479.1, on the reverse strand, counting down.
GCGAGCCTATCGCCGTTGACCGGGCACAGAAATAGATGATACAGAAACGCGTTTGACAATCTGAGCCCGTCCTACGTACGATAAAGATTTCTCGTCAATCCGATTAATTTTGTTTAATTAATACATCGATACACGCAATTTGGCGTGCGATACGATCGTAAAGACGTGCGATTCACCTACATACACATGTAAATGCCGAGCCGGTTTTCTTATGGTCATGGGTATAATTTAAATACGAATATGGCGTTAAATCCTTGTGTTTAAGGTGGATTGTCTTGAAACAAAATGTAATCTGTGAGTGAAATTACGTAATTGTGAAGTAATCCTGCGATGTTTGTTTATGCAGAGGCGCTTCTTATAACTTCTCATATTTATTTTGCAATCGAAATTAGAATAGGCTTAACCTATTCGCAAATTTTGTAGAGCTTCTAAACTCCCATGGCCCACCCTCCCAAACACAGGTACATCCGTTTACTAGATAGGCCATAGGCCTAGGGGCTTCCAGGTTTCAGGCAATCCGGGCACTTTAATGCCCTGACCCTGATCTGATAGGTGTTTCTTGAGCTTATTTATTTACAACTATATTTATCGATATTTTACTTATCTCGATATGAAGCGAATTTGCGGATAATAAAAATTTCTCAGTAGTAGTAAGTACAGCAATTAATCAATGACTCGCTAGTGGCTTGGTGTTATTTTATCAGTTATCGAAGTATTAACAATCTTCGATAACGTTTGGTTTTGACATTGAAATGAGTGTGTGGCAGCAAAAATAAACTATAAAATTTGCAACATCCAAAATAGAAGAGCAATTTAGAGTTAATATTATGGCTTTCCAGTTATAGTAAGCTGAATAGTTTTGGACTATGTTTAATCTGATAGAAATCTATTTTAGTTTATTTCTGACTGGCCTCAGAGGTCAGAAGCCCGGAAAGACCCACTTCTTGGGCTCTATATTGACAACCGGTTCGGAAAACTCAAACCAATATCACGGCCCCGACTTATAAGTTCCATATGCCACCATTATATCAGTCGACGTCCACTGCTGGACAAAGGCCTTCTCTGTAGATTTTCACACGACTTTCAATAAGTCGTCTGTCATCTCGCCCGTATTACCCGAAGGGTTAGGCCGTTCATTCATTTATTTTATGAATATTTTTGACATTGTATCGAAATGTCTCGCACGCACTTGACTTAATTACTATTTATTTTATTTTATAGTACACCTGCATTCCAAAGTTAAACCATTCCATTCGCCTCTATTCCATTTGTGGCGGTATCTACATCGCCACATGCGAACTACGCATCAAAGAACTGACGTCACACAAAAATCCTGTCGTCACATAAATCCTGCATCGCGCAATTTTTACCGTGCAATGGACACATATACAAGAACCTGACATCAATCGTAGGGCAGTTGCCCGCAGCTCGCCGTCCGATAAGGACCAGGCCCGGGTCGATGGCTCGTCGTGTTCCACGCGCGCCTCAAAGAGATGTCAGCAAAATTGACGGGGTCCGGTAGGACCGATGCCTGCCAGGGTTGCGGGAAAGTCCGAAAGGGATACCGGGACCTTGGCAACAGGCAAATGAAGGAACAGGGGTGGGTTTTAGTCAGTAAAAGTCTGACACGCCCTTCCGCTCCGCCCAGAGCGGGAGAAGGCATTGGATGACTTCCCAGCATCAAAAAAAAAAAAAAAAAGGGCACTTGCCCGCCAGACACAACACCCGTCTGGTCGGAGCATCCTACCTTTTCTATGGTGGATGAGTGAACTTTACACCCTGTTCCTCATACCGCTAAACATTCTAAATTTAAAATCTATTATATTTCAGACGCATCCGGCAAGATTCGCATCTGGGATACGGTGAATAAGGAACACATCCTCAAGAATGAGTTCCAGCCAATCGGAGGTCCGATCAAGGACATCGCCTGGAGTGCTGATAACCAGCGTATGGTCGCCGTTGGTGAAGGCCGAGAGAGGTATTTGCTTTACGATAACAAACCTTAATAGCTATGTGTATAGTAGACATTTTGTGGAATCATCAAAATATATCAAAACTGGCTTCCGATCGTGAATCATGGCGGTTGGTAGTCCAAGGTTTCTAACTACCATTTTGTCACAGTTCAAGGTTACTTACATCACACCGGAAGTTCAATACGTGGTACATATAGTGTTATATACAGAGTGTATCAGAAATGTGTGGTCATACTTTGGGATAACACACAGACCATCCAATTGTACATCTTTCTCCATGGGATCAACATCCAAAACCTATCTGACTCAAATGTATGGGACAGCTGCCTATTTTATATGACCATACATTTCTGATACCCGCTGTATATATAAAATGATGCACTGATTAGCTCCGATCCGTTTCGATTCGGTGAGCACTAACAAGTTTTTAATAGTATTATCAACACGCGCGTGTTGCGGTTTTTTTTTTGATAAAAATTGCTTTTTATGACATCACCTTGTAAAAATCGACTGCCAATTTGGACTTCTAAATGGCAGACCAAAAAATTGGACACTGACATACAGGTTTTTTTAAATTAATTGGCAAAACTTATTGTTGTTGTTAGTTTATTTTATTGTTACTAACACTGTTTGAGTCTCATAGTTACTCTAAGAGTACTAAGAATTTATTTATATAATTTAATTGTCCTATTTTACCTGTGTTATTGTTGCTATATTTCCATAACTTCTGTGAATTTATGCCAATTAATTTAAAAAGTCCATCTAAAGAGTGTTGGATCGAGGTGGCCCTGGAAAAGCATGTTTGGAAAAATTTGGGAGAGGCCTTTGCTCAGCAGTGGGACAGCGTAAGCTAACATAAAAAAAAAGTGTCACAAACAACATGTAATATATACTTTTGTAAAGTGTTAGTTATTTTTTTTGTGCCGGTAAACGCATTTAAAAAAAAAACAACATTATGTTATTGTATCTTTATCGGGGTTTTCCATTACGAATTTCTCAGTAGCAGCCCAGAGTCCGAATTTGCGGCCGGATGATGGCATGGAACTTAAATATAACTGGCGAAATGTGGGTGTACTGTCCGTACACCTCAGCCGAGATGGCTCCCCTTCGGAGATAGCAGGAGTGATATTTATGTTATATCTTTCCTTGTCTTTCCAGATTCGGCCACGTGTTCATGTCTGAAACAGGCACTTCAGTCGGTGAGATCAGTGGCCAGTCGAAACCTATCAACTCGGTCGACTTCAAGCCGTCGAGACCTTTCCGTATCGTCACGGCGTCGGAAGACAACACCCTTGCCGTGTTCGAAGGTCCCCCCTTCAAGTTTAAGTGTACTAAGCAGGTAATGTAACTTTATTATCTAATTCTTAATTAAAATTAAATATTCCGATAAATATTAAACTACTAAAGGGATGAATGAGAGGCAACTACATGCATTTGAGACGAAAATATTAAGATGTACATTTGTAGTCCGTTAAATATCACTACATATTATAAAACAAAGTCCTCCGCCGCGTCTGTCTGTCTGTTCGCGATAAACTCAAAAACTACTGCACCGATTTTCATTCTGTTTTCACCAATGGATAGCGTGGTTCTCGAGGAAGGTTTTAGTATATAATAATTGACATCCATGCGGGCATCAGCTAGTAAGTAATGAATGAGTGTGTAAAAGGGTGTTTGGAAGTAACGCCGGGACAAATAATCTTAGAGTAACCAATTGCAAGATCTACTCTTGCAATTGGTTACTCCTCAGATTTTTTCTTTCCGGCGTTACTGGGAATGTAACAAGAAATGCGTTACTGTAATAGAAGAAGGCTTCATCAATCCAACCTGGATTGTGTCAAATTGTGCGAATCATGATAGAAAGGATGTAAGCACTGAGATGACATCAAAGAATAATACCTTCGTCTAAACCAAAGGAGATCATTCATTTTGGGCTAAACTATGAAAGTCAATAAAAAACAAAGATATATTCCGTTAAAACGTTTTATTCTCTTCACTTTTCACTATTGGGCCAAACCTGTACGGCAATTCCCTGCGCTGATAAACGATTTGGAAAAATACTGTTTTCAGTATATTTTTTAGCTAAAATAATAAAAAGTAATCTAATTAAAGTAATAGCTTGTAGTAATCAAAAATGAAGGGAAAAAAGTACTCTTTCGGAATATAGTTTTTTTTTTAGTTTGGCCGTTACTTTCACCCCTTTAGCCCAAAAATGTGTGGACGGTGAATGATCTCCTTTTAATCTGACTTAGAAAGAAACTTGCTTCATAATAAAGACAATAATTGAATACTGACGAGGAACAGAGCTCCCACCTCATTCTTGCCTTGATTGGCCGGCTTGAGTGGAGATTCGCAAGAGCAAACGTGCTCGGAGGAAGGAAGTATTCTAGTAAGATGCTGGTAGGGATCTTGACCGTACTTCCGGGATTGTCCTGATAGCTGTGGAATACCTCTCCACTCCTCTTAAGCACCTCAGGACATGTTGCCCCCTTGTCGCTACGTCACTATGTGCTAGCGACCGTTTTCGGGGGCCCATTATTGAGTGTGCAAGTCACCCCCTGCCATTTTATCTGTGTATTTTATAAACATTGGTCAGGCAGGGGCCATAGTCTTTCCACAGTTCAAGATAACCAGTTCACTTAGCCACCTAAACCCATAATCTAATATCTTTGTTTCCATATCATGCAATAGTCCTACACCAATCGGGTGTTGTCCTTGGCTGCACTCGCATAGTGGATACAGGGATAATCGTCGGTTGGTGTCTCAACACTTAAAAATGTCAAAAGGGCCTCTGCGAGTTGGCTTCGGCCCCTCGTACGCCTTCCAAAGGTCCGGGACCCCAGGGTCCCGAGATATGTCAAAGACAATAATTTTACCAATTAATTATTTTTTTCTGCAGGAACACACTCGTTTCGCTCAGGCCGTCCGCTACAGTCCTGATGGCAGTCTCTTCGCGTCGGCTGGCTTTGACGGCAAGATCTTCTTGTTCGATGGTGCTACCTCCGAACTTAAGGGAGAGGTCAGTATTGTTACTAATAATAATACCAGCCTATGACTGTCCCACTGCAAAAAGGCTGAGGCCTTACATATAGAGGAGCCACAAGTATTTTATCATCATCTGCCTAGCCTTTTTGCCAACTATGTAAGGGTCGGCTTCCAGTCTAACCGGATGCAGCTGAATACCTGTATTTTACATGGAGCGACTGCCTATCTGACCTCCACAACCTAGTAACTGGGTAATACGATACCCCCTGTAACGACTGTCAAAGATCCTCGAATGATAGCCGGGACCAACGGCTTAACGTGCTTTCCGAGGTACGGAGGAGTCTCCGTATGTAAAGATGGTCACTCATCCACAGACCAACCCCGGCAACCGTAGCTTAACCTGATGGATCGACCCGTGCGGCTGTTATTACGTAGCCACGAGCTCCTCGAGGCACAAGTATTTATCACCAGGATTACTCAAGACGACGGGTTGACGATTTCAGACTTCTATCCATATTAATATTATAAATTCGAAAGTAACTCTGTCTGTCTGGCTGCCTGTATGTTACTTTTTCACACATAAACCACTGAACGAATTTCGATAAAATTTGGCAAGGAGATAGATGGCATCCCGGGCATATCATCTCTATATCATCCAAATAGGCTACTTTTTGTCGACACCCCACGCGGGCGAAGCCGCGGGCTTAAGCTAGTTAACTGTAAGTCCAGGTTTCCTCTAGATGTTTTTCCTTCACCGATGTCAGTAATGCAACAAGCAACCCTTTATATGCATTTGAAATAGCTTATTTTAATGAGTGCATTGGTGGCCTAGTGTTAGAGGCCGCGACTTACGAGTTCTAGGTCATCGGTTCAAACCCAGACAGGTGCTTTGCTTGTGTAAATTCGGAATGGTTTAGTGATTATTGATTTCTAAACATGCCTGTTTAAATGTCCGGAACGTTACATTACAACGTTATTTTTAATAGATAACGATATTTTTAATTATTTATGTTACCACTAGCAAATTCGACAATAGTTGCACCTTAATGCACCACACGGGTCTAAAATGAATGGATGGGTTCTTTTTTGTAATTATTTGTTCAGATACGAATATTACTGTGAAACCTGTTAAAATCACGAAAATCTTATTTTTTACATCATTTATTTCCAGATCGGCTCCCCGGCCCACAAGGGCGGTGTCTACGGCATCGCATGGTCTCCGGACGGTAAACAACTGCTGTCTTGTTCCGGAGACAAAACCTGCGCTATATGGGACGTAGAGAGCATGCAGCGAACTGTCCTGTTCAATATGGGCACCGCTGTCGAGAACCAGCAGGTATCGTATGCGATAGAATTTTTAACCGACTTCTTCAAAAAAGAGGAGGTTCTCAATTCGACTGTTTTTTTTTTTTTGAATGTATTGTACGCCATTACTCCCCCAATTATGAATCGATTTTGATGATTCTTATTTTGTTTCGTAGGTCATACTTCAGAGGTGGTCCCATAAATTTTATTTACTTTGCTTGCGTAGTTTTTGAGTTATCTTCAATAATTACGTATTTTTCCCACTAAGTCTATGCAGACGATATTTTATTTGACTCCGTCACTGTTATTTACATAGCAGGTAGTGGTATTCGAATTTGGGGTAGGCCCCCACAAATTCGAATACCACTACCTGCTATACCACAACTAAAAAGTGAAATATAAAAACTTTTTACAAAAAACGAAAATTGAAAAGCAAAGACGCCGACTTCCGAAATTAAACTTATTCTATACACCATCATAATCTCCATTTCTCTACTTTCGTTGAAGTCTGCTTTCAGCCTAACCAGATGCAGCTGAAAACCAGTATTTTCTATCTGACTGTCACTACCCTGTTACCGGGTACAAAATACGCCTTGGTAATACTAGTCTTCAGGCTTTCGGGCTTCTGACTTCCTGTAAAGATTGTCAAAAATCTACCAATGGCAGCCGTGACCATCAGCTTAACGTGCCTCTCGAAGCATGGAGGGGTCTCGGTATTTAGTAGATGGTCACCCATCTACGGATCGACCGCGGAATGCGTAGCTTGTCCTGCTTGGCTGTTACTTTACCACCAGCCCTTCCACCCTTGGAATGCCGAACCCTAACAATGTTTTCGTCTCGTTTTCTCAGGTATCCTGTCTCTGGCAAGGCAAGCACCTACTATCGGTCTCCCTATCAGGGGTCATCAACTATTTGGACGTGGAGAACCCTGACAAGCCGCTGCAGGTGTTGATGGGTCACAACAAGCCTATCACTTGCTTAACCCTGCATCCTGATAGGCATACAGTGTATACCGCTAGCCATGATGGATGTGTGACAGCTTGGAATGTTGAGAGTGGTGAGTTTACTAAAATTAAATTAGAAACCAGCAGTTGAATGACTAGTTGCCTTTTTGATATTATTATGTTAGTGAAAAAACTGGCAGTTTCATTTACTAAAATTTATTTTTAATTTTCCAGGGGAAGGTCGTCACATTCTGGGTCAAGGTCACGGCAACCAGGTGAACGGCATGCGAGCCAGCAAGGACGGCTCGCTACTGACGTGCGGTATCGACGACACGCTGCGACGTGCCGCGCCTAAGGCTGAAGGTAAAAAAAAAAACCGGCCAAGTGCATGTCGAACCACGCACAATGAAGGGTTTCGTAGTTAGGATGAATTTATCCAACAAACTTAACATTGTAGTTGAAACTTTTTCTCCATACAGAATGTATGGTAGAACATGGTTTTGCAACTGCAAATTTAAGTTGGTCGATTATTACTCGGTAACTTGTAGAGCCTATGTAGCGGTGATAGTTTTCCTTTTAATTTCGTTATATAGACTACTGCCGTGAATTTTCACATATCCAAAACGAACCATTTATCTGGCAGGGGGAGGGAGGGACACATGACTCTAACAAAAATTAGCACTTTAAAAACTTAATATTTCGTAAAAGGATCCCTGAATCCAAAGATGGTATTGACAAACTCCCATTATTTTTAAACGACCTTTTCAGCGATACCCCACACGACCATTCCAACTTTATGAGTAGCAGAGGTACCCTAAAAAAAAATAACTTGATTTCGGAAGTCGGTGTCTTTGCTTTTCAATTTTCGTTTTTTGCTACAGACTTCCGAAATTATAGTAATTTTTTCACTTTTTAGTGTATTTTTTGGGAAGTCATTTTTTTTGTAAATATTTTTTTGTAATAGTAATGTTGTTTTTCAGGCGAAGTTCCAACATACACGGACGTGTCGATACCGCTGGGATCTCAGCCGCGCGCCATGGACCACATCATTGAAGACGATACAACCATTGTAGCCACTGTTAAGGAGGTTAGTCCAGCAGATTTCTACCATTAACATAGATTTAGAAATCTTTTCGTCGTAGAGCCGAAACATCTGAAGGAGTTTACGTCGTCGATCTTTCGTCATGTAACGCAGCAACATTATCAAAACGAATCTACATGTTTAACAAAACATTTGGCCGAAACTGCGTTAATACATCCTTACTAATATTATAAATGCGAAAGTAACTCTGTCTGTCTGTCTGTCGCGCTTTCACGCCAAAACTACGGAACCGATTTAAATGTAATTTGGTACACAGATAGTCTAGAGCGTGAGAAAGGACATAGGCTACTTTTTATCGACATACCACGCGGGCGAAGCCGCGGACGGAAGCTATTAAGTCATAAATTACGCTAAAAAAGATCGGCGACGTCATTGGGCATCCAGTTTAAAAAGGAAATATTCTATGGTAGCAAAACTCCGAGCATTATCTTGATGTTCAGTACAAAACCCTAAAGGTAGAAGTCCGTAGCCGACTACAGGCAACAGCAGCAGGCGACGTGTCAGCGCGACACTACTAGTTTCAATGTATTTCTATGAAATACCTTCCGTAGCTAGACACGGTATTTCATTTAAAAAAAATACATAGAACCGGTTGTGTCGCGGCGACACGTCGCCTGCAGTCGGCTACGGACTTGACCTTAATCATTGGTGGATGTTCTTTTTTATAAATTATTGGCTAAGTAATAACAGCCCCACGGGTCGATCGCTCAGGTTAAGCTACGCTTGCCGCGGTTGGTCCGCGGATGCGTAACCATCTTTCAATACCTAGACCCTTCCGTGTCTCGGAAAGCACATTAAGCCGTGTGTCCCGGCTGTCATTTGTAGATCTTTGACAGTCGTTACGGGTCGTTAGAAGTCCGAAATTCTGACAACCAGTCTTACCAAGGGGTATTGTATTACCCAGTTACTGGGTTGTGGAGGTCCGATAGGCAGTCGCTCCATGCACAATACTGGTTTTCAGCTGCATGCGGTTAGGCTGGAAGCCGACTCCAACATAGTTGGGAAAAGGCTAGGCAGATGCCTATTGCAGCGTGTATTGGTCGTCTAATTTAAAATAATAATTTACATAAAAAAATGTTATTTGTTATCAGTTGGCGGTGATCATCGGTACAAGCAAGCAGTCGAGTCTGCCACTATCGTACGAGCCGACTTGCGTCAGTATCGACACCAAGTCGAGACACGTCGCTGTTGGTGGTAAGTCATTCTGACGTATGCCCGATGGAAATGCAAAAATAATGAACTTCTATACAAACTTTAATCCCCTATTTTTCTCCTCTAGCGGATGAATGTTTAAAACGAAGTACTTTTACGCGGCTTGTAAACTTTTAGAAAATGTAACGCTAAAAGCGTTCATACTTGCGACAGTCTTATTCTAATTCAAAGAGAAACAGAGAGAGAGAACGCTGGCGGAAAAAAAAAGAGGAAAGTGATTACAGTGTTGTGGGATAAAATTGTACACATCGGTCCGAGTGGCCGCAGAGAGAGGTGTGAATTTGGTCAAAATGAAAATTTAAGATGGCGGCTGCGAAAATTTTGATTTTGATTTAAATCCTACGTGAGAAGGAACTTCGTTCTTCCCTGACCTGACGTTTTTATGGTTACGTATCCAAAGGGTAAAACGGGACCCTATTACTAAGACTCCGCTGTCCGTTCGTCCGTCTATCTGTCTGTCTGTCTGTCCGTGTGTCACCAGGCTGTCTCACATGAACCGTGATAGTTAGACAATTGAAATATTCACAGATGATGTATTTCTGTTATGTGATGCGGAGGAATGAGGAAAATATCGTGAGGCAAGTTTTGTGGATGGCTATTAGAGGAGAGGCGGACCAGGGTAACAATGGATGAACTGTGTGAAGATGATATGACTAGATAGGGTGTGACTACCGAGGTGACGACTAATAGAGAAGTATTACAAATTAATAAATGATTTGATTTGATTTGATTTGAAGTATGGAAGACGGACATGTTGCGCCGACCACAAATAAATTGAGATAAGGGCAAGTGAATGATTTTGATGACATCAAATTCCATACTAAGGTCCGTATTACAGAAGGAAACTCAAGTATTGATCTCTGTTTAAAACTAGTTTTAAGTCCGTTTTTAATTTTAGAACGTTGCTCAAGCATAGATTCATTGATCTTAGTTCAACTGAGTTTGGCTTTATTTCAGATCGCTACTCAGTTACTCGATCGAACCCAAGCAGTGATCAAATCTGTAATCACCCAAGTGTGGTCGAGACCGCGCTTGAGCATAGATTGTCATGTCAAATTGTCAATATTTCTTCTGTTCAAATAGTGCATTGTCGAGTTCTGTTGATATTTTTAAATATTAGGTACCTACTATCAAAATCATCAAAATGGATATATTTGAAGAGGTAGTTCATTATAATAACTTATTTAACGATAATTCTAATAGAAGGTTGAACTTTAGCATTTATAAGAGATACGCAGGACCCTTATAGTCGTAAAAAGTTAAAAAAGGTACAGATTTTTTCAAGATGTAGTGAAAAATTTAATTCTACCGATGGTTACAGTTTGTAACATAATTGTTTCTTGCGCAGTACTTTTTAATATTTCAATAACATCTAACGATACAATGCCAATAAATGATGAAGAGAATGATTATGGTAGCAATGAGAATGAAATTGATCTGAATGATTCTGTCAATCAAGGGACAGTTGATGGGTTTGCTTTTAGAAGTACCATAGTAAACAATTATGTTTAATTTACAGCAAGTATACATATTCATTTAGATAAATAAAACAATATGTTAAATAATCAACTCTTTTATTATCAATAATCCGTGGGTTCAACCGCATCTGTTGTTGTGGTATGTTGGCTGGCATCAATTATTGTTGGAGTGTGTTCTATATCAACGGCATTAAATGTTTCGTCCGGCATTACTAGTTCTTCCTCTATTATCATATTTTGATCAGCTTGGATTGGAGTCACCAAATCTGAAGAGAACATAATAACATATTAAGCAGTTGCCCAGAGTGGAAGCCCAACAATTGATACATAAAATGTTGTGAGAGCATCTCTTTGGCGGGTTTTGAGATTTTGCCAAAGGCGTCTGAGCTGTTCCCCTGATGCCAATAACAATAAAAGAGATTATGTATTTTAATGATCAATTTATTGAACAGTAGAAAACTACTAATATAACCTCATTTAATTTATAAGTAAATGTAAAAATAAGAATAAGAAAATAGATTGGTACTTACTGAGTCAATTATCATAGGCGAACTATTAAATTTCTCCGCAATACGGATCTCGGCAGCCTTTTTGGTTCCTGTGCTGACATTATCAGTTTTATTATTTTCTATAATATGTTTTTAAAATTTCTATTAGCAGGTTTTTTTCCAAAGTACTAAAATTTTTCTTCCGTCCTGCCATTTTAAAACTGTTAAGTAATTTGAATAAAATCAGCTAAACAAATAATTAAAATAGACAAACAACAAACTAATATTTTTCACACTGATGTTTTGACATACTGACATTTTAAATAGCATACTTATTTAAGGCCACAAATATAAGTCTTTTAAGCTTGACAATTTTGCTTACAAAACTACTATACTTCACTTCAAAGAGCTTTACTTCAATAAATGGGGCATTTTACTATTCAGGAATGAAATAATAACGCTGATTTCCTAAATAACTGGGCTTCTATGGTGTATTTTAATATTTCTAATCCAGTGAAGATCGGATCAAAGTCGGATATTATAATAAATCGTAAACGAAAACAGGCTGATGCATAGACAATACACATCTCTGCTTGAGGCTCGATTTGAGTCTCGATTCAGCTGAGTATAGATTGATTACCGTTCTGGAATAAGACCGATGCTCAAGTACTGATTCTATACTTAAACAGTAATCAACTGATTGCAGATCAAACTGGACTTGAGGAACGTTCTGTAATACGGATCTAAGACTATAAATTCGAAATTAACTCTGTCTGTCCGTCTGTATGTTACGTTATCACGCCTAAACCACTGAACGGATTTCGACAAAATTTGGCAAGGAGATAGATGGCATCTTGGGGAAGGGCATAAGCTACTTTTTATCGACATATCACGCGAGTGAAGCCGCGGGCGGAAGCTAGTCTAAATATACAATATGTTAACCAAAAAAGGGCGTTCCCGTTAACCTGCAATAGGATAGCGTCTATACATGAAAAAAAAGGTTTTACAGTAAAATATTCACAAAAAATATTAAATTGCTACGGAAAAGAAACACTCTGTACACGCACACTGGTCACACTTGTGTTTATACGTTGAAATACAAGTGGGCGTGTACAGAGTGTTTCTTTTACGTATCAATTTAATAGTATTGTAAATATTTCACTACTTAAATTTTTTTTTTTTCTTTTTAATATTTTTTGTAGCATTTATGGACGCTATACTATGTCGGGTCAACGGGGACGCCCTTTGCTGGCAACATATTATATTTTATATCTTGTTTTTGTTTTCAGGAGCCGACAACAAAGTCCACATATACACTTTGGACATCCGCACTCTATCGGCCGGAGTGACATTGGAGCACCTGGGCGCCGTCACAGACGTGCGCTTCAGTCCCGACTCCCGCTACCTCGTGGCCAGCGACGCTAACAGGAAGCTCATATTGTACTCAACTGATGACTACAAGGTATGTTGTAGATCTATACTCCATTTGAAATAAGATTAGATGTTTAAATAACCCTTTTTTACAGGCCGTTCAACCGATTTTGACTTCTATTGCGTTGGTGGCATGACAAATGGCGGCTGCAGTAAACAGTTGGTATTGTGTAGCATTTTTTGCTTCCTGTATGACCGCGGCCGGGCCGCGCGCGGACCAAAAGCTATTGTAGTTTAATTAGAAAGTCCTTAAAGAATTAATGCCATCCTTATGCCTACGGTATAGAAGTCAAAATCGGTTGAACGGACTGTAAAAAGGTTTGTTTAAATTTCTAATCTTATTGCAAATGGAGTATAAGTGATTGTAAATATACGGGAATCCATTTATTTTCTAAAGATGTTGATGGAAGTTAATTATGAGAGGTAGCACTGCAAAAAAATTTTTTGATTGGAAAATCAATAAATATCTCTAATGCTTCTCTTTTCCTCAACTTATCTTTTAATGCCACACTCCAAGGCGCATACATTTTTAATTTTAATTTGTGATTTGAGTGAACGCTCAACAGTGTCGCCATCTCGCGAGCGAGTTTTCAGTATTTAACTCCATTGATGGTCACTTTCGTTGGGAAACGATCGATCATCAAATCGATTATGAATTGATATTTTTCCTTTCTTGATTTCGTTGCATCTGGGTTATTATTTCTTTTGACCCACTCGTATGCCACAATCGTTTCAATTAGTGATCCGACATATAATATTTCTGTTCCATTAAAAAATAATTGATCTCTGTAATTATTGTTGACACGTGTAATTTTTGACTGAACACATTCATATACATTTTGGAACGTTGACATATTGACGGTCAGCGTTCGAATACGTCCTCCTCCCTTTTTTGAAGTTGGTTAAAAATAGGAGATGTTGCAATTAACGTTAATGTTTGATATTGGTTTAAATATAGCTGTTTCCTCCTGTTTCATGTTTATTATATATAATGTTTTATATAGATAAGTTTATGCTTTATGAATGTATGTATATGTGAATGGTACACCACTGACTACCTGCAGTATTATCTCTCCTCGCTTTAATCCATCCAAAGGTTGTCTGTAAAAGATAGCTTTTAGCGATAAGACCGCCCATTGTGTCACCCTATGTTAAAAATCTACATTTATATCTGTATTTTTTATGATGTTCATAATAAAGAGTATTCTATTCTATTATTTTTAAGCGATTTCTCTGAGTTTCGCAGTTAGTAATAATATAGTTATTTGTTCCACAGCTGGCCCACAACAAAGAATGGGGCTTCCACACAGCTCGCGTGAACTGCGTCGCGTGGAGCCCCGACTCCAAGCGCATCGCGTCCGGCTCGCTCGACACCAGCATTATCATATGGAGCGTCGACGCGCCCAACAAACATACCTACATTAAAAGTAAGTTAACTATACTCATTTAAATACATCCCGCGGTTATATGTAGTAATTGACCGACGTCCGGGGCCCTATTTAATATAACTGACAATGCGACATATCTAAATATAAATAACTCAAAGGTGACTGACTGACTGACTGACTGACATAGTGATCTATCAACGCACAGCCCAAACCACTGGACGGATCGGGCTGAAATTTGGCATGCAGGTAGATGTTATGACGTAGGCATCCGCTAAGAAAGGATTTTGATCTGAGTTATATATATTTAGAGATAACCGACATCCACGCGGGCGAAGTCGCGGGCATCAGCTAGTTTGTAATAAAATTATTAAATGGGCCCCAGGAGGATGAGGCAAATCGGAGATGCCTATTTCTTGTTGAGAAGAATAGCAGTGGTGACCCAGTAGTCACAAAGCCGACTTATGAGTGCTGCCATACTCCCTGGTTTCGAACCTACACAGGCGTGCGTCACATGACGCGTGCTCGTTATTTGCAAAACCATACTTTTAAATTCAATAACTTAATTGAGGCGGGGTCGCGGCAGACCACGTAGGACGCGCGGGCTCGCGGAAGATGAAAGGAGTGGAGGGAGGCTTTTGCCCAGTAGAGGGACAACTTAGGCTAGTAAAAAAAAAACTTAATTGAATCTAGAGATGATTTAATTACATATTATATTATTGATAATTTCAGACGCTCACCCTCAAAGCCAGATCACAGGGCTAGCATGGCTCGACGATGAAACCGTCGTGTCTGTCGGACAAGACGCCAACACGCGCGTGTGGACTGTGCCTCATGCTTAGACCTTCCTAATACCTATGCACTTTGGGGGAATATTCTTTGACCATAGAAGTAACCAGCAGTGGCATGAATATTTTAACAAAAACATATTAAATACTAATCAAAATATAATAAACAACAATAAAATTCCCAGATCGTAACGCAATTAACAAACTTAGGTCCTATACCACGTAATATTCATTACCACTACTGAATTTGTGTTCGTATTTTGAAATCAAAGATTATTAATTCAACCATGATTATTAATTTCCGTGTCGTGTAAGGTAAGCAAAAAAAAAACTTGTTTTTCTCGAACTAGACTATATTCTAAAATGTTTAAAAATATATCTTGTCTTTGCTGATTATATTTCAATTAAATAATATGAGTGGTCATGGTTCTGTTTTTAACTAAAATTTATATTTATGGATTCTGTCCTACTTACCGTGCCGATTCTACTCAATTTTTCAATAAAATCAAGATTATTTATTATTAAAATATAATGGCTTTAGGAGAATATTTCCCCAAACGAATGTAATAGCTATAAATAACTCAGATTATCTAGCATATTATAAAAAGAATACTAATGTATTTATTTCGCTTACTACACTTAAGTTATGAACTGTCTCCGTTAGTTAACAATAAATATGATTTTTGTTACTAACAATGAGTGATGTTGCTCGCATTCAGAACTATGGACTGGATTTTTCAAGATATCCATACTAATATTATAAATTCGAAAGTAACTGTCTGTCTGCCCGTATGTTACCTTGTCACGTCTGAACCACTGAATGGAATTTGACAGAATTTGGCAAGGAGATAGATGGCACCCTGGGGAAGGACATAGGCTACTTTTTATCGACATACCGCGCGGGCGAAGCCGCGGACGGAAGCTAGTTTATTACATACACGAATTCACGACTATTTCCCATGGAGGTAGGCAGAAACTACAGACATTCGCGTGCTACGATCCTTTTATAATCCTTTAGATTTTTCTAAGATTATACATTTGGACAAACGCGCACTGCTCGTAGGACAATCAAGTATCAACATAGTTGCTTTTAAGTTATTTAATTAAATTGTATCCGCAGTGGTAGCCTGCGGAATTCAATTTTTCTGATTATTTTGTGCTAATGCAGGTCAGTGTCATGTTGAATCTTGTTCAAAATATGATCCGCGACCATAACAAATATGTGTAAATGAGAATCATTAATACGTCTTAAGTTGGATTTGTTTCATAAGAACAAATCTCTTATGGAAAATTTCCTTAAGCGAGTTATTTAAAAAAGGACCTGGATTGATTTCTAGTCTTACATCAGAATTCGACATAGTGACTATTTGTGTCACAAAATAATTTCAACAATCGAGCTAATTTATATTGCCGAATCGACTTTCTTTGAATTTATTGGACGTTGAAAATAACATTCGATATCGATATTCGCTCTCTACTAGTCGACTACCAAACCATTGGCCGATCAAAATGACAAACTTCAAAGTCGATTAATGAAACGCTCAAATGAATACGAAAAAAAAAAGATACGGATGCAGCAACCACACGAAAAACAAAGAACTATTTATCATATCATAACTATTCTTATATATTATAAAATAAAGTCCTCAGCCGCTACTGTCCGTCGTCCTGTACGCGATAAATTCAAAAACTACTGCACCGATTTTCATGCTGTTTTCACCAATGGATAGAGTGGTTCTCGAATAAGGTTTCAGTATATAATAACCGACATCAACGCGGGCGAAGTCGCGGGCATCAGCTATGTAGTTTATTCATAAAATAAAAAAGTTTCTTAATTAAATATCAGTCCTACTTCTGTGCGAGCATTGTGATTTTCGTTTTGTATTGAACTTGGTGCGATCTGAACGGTCCTTTTTTATACCCGTCGTTGCGTACTAATGGTGTGAAATCGCATTTATAATATCGCACCTCCGCTGAAATAGTGTCGTAAGTAAAAAAATCAAACTTTCGAGAAAAAGGGGTTTGAAATTTAACTCTCCAAAGAAACTTTCATTTAACATTATGATGAGACTAGTACCACCTTGGGATAAATATTTAAACCATAAGTATGACACATTCTTAAATAAGATTTGAAGTTTTCTGAAACGAATGGTACAATAAAAAAGGTTTTAATTTTTTTTGAGTTGTGACACTATTTGAGCGGATGTGCGATATCCTAGTGAGAATTAAATATTTAAATTATTTGGAAAGAATAACTAATGTTTAATTGGCTTGACTTGGCACACTGGAATTAATGACTGATCGGCGAACGAGAGATCAAACCTACATTGTAGAATGATTTATATTGTAGGAGTACACAGGAATACGAAACTGTGTTATAATAATATTATACTAAATGTCAAGATTCGTAGCGGCCGCGGACATGAAACGTGCGAGAAGGACGGTGAGAGTAAGTATATAGTACAGAGGCCCTATAGTGTGAGTTTCTTTAAACTATCTCGACTTTACGTATCGACCGCGTTCGGCGCTCCGATTGGCCCTTCACTGGCCTTCACTCAAAATCAAAAATCAAAATCAAAATATTTTATTTCACATAAGCCTACATGGGCACTTATAAAACGTCAGAAGCTAGGTGCACGGTTCCAATTGGTCGTTTCCTATGGAGAAGAGCCGGCAAGAAACTCCATGGTTACTCTTTTAAAAGATAATTGGCTTTTACAATATTTTCGAATTACAGTGTTAATAGTTATGGGAGGACAGTGTAGGCCTGCCTTTCAAGGAGTTTCATGTAGGTAGTTAAAAGAAACTGAAATTGTTCCATAAAAAAAAAAAAAGGTCTACAGTCCACTAAGCCTACAACGTTCTCACATTCACAAGGTCTATTAGAGGAGAATCTATATAAGATAAATAAGAAACTAAAAATAAAAACCTATTTAAACCAAATGACATGATTGCTATTACAACTGACACAAATCTGGATAATTAACATGTCCGCAAAAGCCACTATTATAGAGTTGAAATTAAATATGGTAGGTACATAAAGTAGTAGGTGTCAAATAATATTATAATATGATTATGTCTGTCAGGGATGAATGTAAAAATAAACATGGTAATTTGGGAGCAGTTAATAGACTCTTACAAAATTATGCCGTTAATGACGTACCAGGGAAGCCACATGTGCAGAAGGAATTATTGCCAAACTTCCCTATCTTCAACGTAGTCTTTAATCTTATAATATGCTTTTTTGATAAGGACACGTTTGATGTGGGTTTTGAACTTACCATCGCTAAGTTCTGTAACAGACTTTGGCAACTTATTATAAAAGCGGATACTGTTTATAAGAAACGACTTACTAGTTTTAGCTAATCTAAATTTGGGTATCACAATTTCATGTTTACTACGTGTGTTTATATTATGGAAGTCGCTTCTTTTTTTGAAGAGTCCAAAATTTTTGCGAACATACAAAATACTTTCTAAGATATAAAGAGAAGGCAGAGTGAGTATATCAATTTCTTTGAATTTATTTCTAAGGGACTCACGAGGACTCATTTTATAGATCGCGCGAACTGCCCTCTTTTGCAAAATGAAAATCGAATCTACGTCAGCTGCCGATCCCCACAGCAGAATGCCATAGGACATAATACTGTGGAAATAAGCAAAGTATACTAACCTAGCTGTGGCTATATCAGACAACTGCCTTATTTTTCTTACTGCATATGCAGCTGAACTTAATCTGCCTGAAAGAGCTCTAATGTGGGGTCCCCATTGCAATTTCGAATCTAGAGTAATTCCTAGAAATACAGTTTCCGTAATAGCATCTAATTTCTTGTCGTCAAGTTTTAAATTTAATCCTACTTGAGGAACATTAGGTAATGAGAACTTAAGACATTTAGTTTTATTCGCATTAAGTAGAAGATTATTGGCTGCGAACCATTTCGAAAGAACTGCCAAACTATCGTTGACATGTAAGACATCCGTATCTTTCCTATCTATTTTAAAAATAAGAGAAGTGTCATCGGCGAATAGAATTATATCCGATAAGTTAGCCATCATGTAAGGAAGGTCATTAATATAGACTAGAAATAGGAAAGGGCCAAGAATCGAACCTTGCGGCACGCCCATCTTAACCAGAGACCCCGAGGACGTCGCCCCATTAACTTTTACTTTTTGCTGCCTGTTTGATAGATAGGAAAGAACAAGATCAGCAGCTTGGCCACGAATTCCGTAGTGGTGTAATTTACAGATCAGTGTATTGTGGTCAACGCAGTCAAACGCTTTTGAGAGGTCACAGAAAATGCCAATTGCATCCTGGGACTTCTCCCAGGATTCCAAAATGTGACTGATGAGTTTAACTCCTGCGTCAGTCGTCGACCTACCTTTCGTGAAACCAAACTGATGACTATGTAAAATCCCATTTGAATTAAAATCACTGGTGAAGGGCCAATCAGAGCGCCGAATGCGGTCGATGCGTAAAGTCGAGATGGTTAAAAGCAACTCGCACTAGGGCCTCTGGGTTCTATACTTTGTCTCGTGTCCTCTCGCTCCCGCATTTTATGACCAAGATTGTCACGAACATTGCTTGTAATCTATGGTAGTCATTATGCAGAGTGCAAAGTTAAAAGAGGTGTAAAATATTAATTAAATATTGTCCAGTATTAGAAATATTAAGATGTCTACAATTTTACTAAAAATCCTATGGTCAATGTAAGTTCTATGTATGTAATTATAATCGGTGACTAATTTTTAACGTAATATAATATTTTTTTATTTGTACATCATAGAAATTTTATTTCAATTCAATGTAAAAATTTTGCAAATAAATCATTTTTTGCCTGGTTCTCAATTTTCAGACTTGACTTGTCTAGTCAAATGTTTGTAATTTTATTAAGGAAGTATTTTATGAATAGATTTTTTACTGTTTCACGTTATCTTTCCAAATAATGCGGTCAAAAACGTTTTCTAAACAGTATTTTTATACTAATTTCTGATGTACTTTTTCTTAGTTTTACGCGATTTCTACTAAAATGAAGTATGTAAGATGATAAAAATAAACTTGTATACACTTGTAAAATGTATTTAATTTGTACCTGCTTTAATAATTAGGATTTTCATGAAATTACGCCATCAGTTGGCGCCACTTTGATAAGAGATGTTCCATTTCGATAATTTTTATAAAACATTATAAAAAATATAATTATAATGACTTTCATCATTTGCTTCATTCATTTGTTTATCATTAAGAGGCCACCGTACACGGCTCTCAACTACAAATCGAGATGCGAGCGAAAGTTTTTTAGGTATATTGCTATCTCTGTTTGACAAATGAACGCGGGCGGGAGAAGCGGTGTGTGTGTGTGAGTGGATAGATAGATATTGTTAGCTATACTTGCCATTCATTCATCGAGTCCACACGGCATTTATATTTATTATTAGTAATTAGGTATGTTCAATAATTGCTTTATTTTTGTTGACTACTTTGGGGAATCGTTAGTGAATGTATAGACTAGTAATGCGTTTTTTGGAAATTTCTTTTCCATGCCAATATCTCAACTTATTAGGATATCTCGAGATCTAGGCCATGTAAAGAAAATTAAATAGATCTCAAATAAGGTAACCTACATCGATATCGTGCGTGGCCTTGGGGGCAAATGAACCGAAGAACGGCGCTAAAGTTGACACACACACGTCGCGTAAATATAAATTATTGGGGTATTTATTATTACAATTTATTATTTTTATTTATTTTAACCCTAAAGGAAATCAATAAACACATGTTTATTTATTTCCTTTGGGTGGTCTCACTTGAATAAACGAAGGTTTTTTAGGGTTCCGTAGTCAACAAGGAACCCTTATAGTTTCGCCATGTCCGGCTGTCTGTCCGTCTGTCCGCGGCTTAGCTCAAAGACCGTTGGTACTAGAAAGCTGTAATTTGGTATGGATATACATATAAAACACGCCGAAAAAGTGGTAAAAATATTTTTTTTTTTGGGTACCTCCCCTCCATTTAAAGTGGGGATTGTTTTTTTTATTTTATATTGTTTTTTCTATCCCATGGTGTGGGGTATCGTTGGAAAGGTCGTTTAAAAATAATGGGAGTTTGTGAAAACCATTTTTGGATTCAGGGATCCGTTTGCGGAATATTAAGCTTTAAAGTGCTAATTTTTGTTAGAGTCAAGTGTCCCCCCCTGCCAGCTAAATGGTTGGGTTTGGAAATGTGAAAAAATTCACGGCAGTAGTATATATAACGAAATTAAAAGGAAAACTATCACCGCTACGAAGGCTCCACCAGTTACCGAGTAATAATCGACCAACTTTAATTTGCAGTTGCTTAAACATGTTCTCATATACATTTTGTATGGGAGAACTAGTTTTTCAAATACAATGTTAAGTTTGTTGGATAAATTCATCCCAACTACGGAACCCTTCATTGTGCGTGGTTCGACATGCACTTGGCCGGCTTTTTCTTTCCTATTTCAGTACTTACCTATTCCTTTTTACTAGAGTTTAAATATTTTTATTAGTAAATAATGAATACAAGTCGAATAATAAAAGTGTAAGTAGGTACTACTATTTACTACTATGCAAAGTATCAGTAAAAGACAAATATTCCAATAATTTATATTTACGCGATGTAAATTCAGATAAAGAACAGCGTTCTGAGCTAAGAGTAATAAAAATAAAAAACAAGTGTTTATAAAAAACATTTATTTACCTAGTTATGTTCTAACATCAGAGACATTGATTCAATTTGTTTTTAAATATGAATCGATTCGTCGTGTAGGGTGACCATATATTATCGACTGAACGTATTATAAAAAAACAATTATGGTAATCAGAATACATAGGTAGTCTCAAAGATCCACACAAAATACGCTAATTATAAGATTTGGCTTGTTACTTTATGTTATCTACAGTACCATACATAAGATGATAATCAACCGTAATCAAACGGCAAGAAGTTTTATTATGTATAAATAATATTAAAATCCCACCAGGCAAAGTCGACACGGGCAATATCCGAATAGGTCCTGTCATTTTAAAAAGATTAGCCAGTTAGTTATCAAGCAAGTTATTATCGGAGCAACTTCCCCAAGGTAAGGATCACCAAAGTACAGATAAAAATCCTAGAATGATTAAATAAACTATGACGACTTTGAACTTTTATTTTAGTTTTATCAATGTTTACTTATTTAATAGGAATTTCACAAAAAAGTCCGAGCAAAAACCGGACCGTGGCCATAAAGCCGCACTTGTCCAGACAAATCCGGAATCAAATTGTATGGTCACCCTACCCCGGATACGCTGGACAAACATCACAGTAGACATGGGTCGTACTTGCAAAATCGAGTACCAGGGCTTCCAAGTACGTCCACCTGTGGACACCAGCGCCAAAAACCAGGGCTCGAAATACTTTCAAGTATTTTCTTTCTGCATGGAAAATAAATCCGTAAGACTATACAAATAAGGAGTACAATCGCGTATGCAAAAAACTATACGTCCAACTTCTGACCAAGCCTTGGTGGAAGAAAAATCCTTGCATAGAACATTGATCCGTAACTTTATATAAATAAAGAGCACAATCGTGTTTACAAAAAAAATACTTCCAAAACTATAAAGGAAAAATACTTGCATAGGATCCAAGCCTTGTTGGTAGAAAAATACTTGCATAGAACATTGATTCGTAATGTAATATAAATAAGGAGCAGAATTGCGTCCACAAAAAAATATACTTCCAAACCTTTAAAGTAAAAATACTTTCACAGAAAATTGATCCTTATCTTACATACGAATAAGGATCAGAATAGCGTCGAGGGTCGACGGAGCAAAATACTTTGAAGTATTTCGGGTCCGCACTTGGTCGGCGTACTTGCAAGTAAATACCTTTTTTTTTTTCCTGATGGTGGTAAATCATCAAATGACTTCTCCCGCTCTGGGCGGAGCGGAAGGGCGTGTCAGACTTTTACTGACTAAAACCCACCCGTGTTCCTTCAGTTGCCTGTTGCCAAGGTCCCGGTATCCCTTTCGGACTTTCCCGCAGCAAGTAAATACCTGGTGTAAAAACCTGGTCGCGTAAATACACACCTTCCCTATCACAGTCAAGTGGCAAGCAGTGTTATCACCAGTGTCTTTGAAATAATGACGCCCGCTCGGTCATATGAGTAGGTAAAGAAACGGAACAGTGACATGACAAAGCTTCATTCAACCGCGCTATGATAGGTACACTACTACAAGCTTGACTGCTTGACGGCTGAGATGGCGGGTTCGTCGCGTACGGAGAGAAACCAGCTTATACCGGCTCGGCGGGCTCGGCCAGTAGGTACTCACGATAAGGCTCAATTTACATTGCCGCGGTACGGAATGAAGTTTATTTTCACGAAATTGGGTCAAAGCATAATGAACTTTATGACAAATACGTAACGTACAAACTACAAAACACTAGCTGAGCCCACAGCTCACAGAGGCTCTTTAGATACATAAGTAGGTACCTTCCAATTAATATTAGTATGAAACGGATAAGATCTAAATGTCATCTAAAGATAGAAACGAAAATAGCAAGAAAAAAATGTCTTTTTTTCTTGGGCTAAGTTGTAAATATGTAAACAATTAGTACTTAGCTAAAAAAGTACCCATAGGTAACTTATAAACTTATCATATCTTATCATCTTATCTTATCTTATCATTGGGTAATACTTACTGTGAGATACATCCCTCCGTTCGGAGGCCATGTTTTCAACCAAATCCACATCGTAAACTATAATATTCGAAGTCCGTAAACAAAAAAAAGTTCGTAAGAATGTAGGTTACTGGATACCAAATCACAAGGCAAATCAAAATCCAAGTTCGTAGCATAGGTCTGTGTCAGAAAGATTACAATAAAATTTAGCAAACAAATAATTAATTACGCACGCACAGTAATTTATAAGTTTAAAGTAATCGTCTAACACTGACAACAAACACCCCGAACGAGCCTCACTCAACCCCCGGCGCCCATTGTGCTAATTGCCTAATGTGCCTATTGAAGCGATACACACAGCTACCGTGAGCTGTACGACCACGCACACATTGACATACGCGTGAAGCGATAGCAATACTGGCTATTGAAATTTTATGAGAAATTTAGATGTGTTCCGTAATACCAAAAATAATGAATGAAAACTTAATGTATTTCCAATTCTTTTTCTATAATTTGTAACTTGATAATGTGAGCTATGTTTCTGCTGAAACAATATTACAAATATTGTTGTTTATAATACAGAAAAAACAGTATGAAAACATGTCATTTACTCTGTAAAAATGTGCGAAATTCAATTCGCTTAAACTTCATTTTAGGTAAGATTTTTGGAAAAAAAAAGCTGTAGGAACCTAGATAAATACTGTCTAAATCCGAATATCAACTTAATATGGTGGAAATATGCTCAAATTGCAAATGATTTTGGTATTACGTTTGTATGGACAATTCATCGGTCGCCACACCCTTAAGTCACGACTAAAGAAAATTGCGCTTTGACACTTTTGACAGGTACCTGACGTTTCAGTGCGGCCACATTATAATGAAGTCATTTCAGAAAATATTAATAAAATAATTTTTAATTTCCTTACCAGTGTTGTCCCACTAAAATTTACAGATTACGGGACAAAAGACTGAATTGATAGGGACATTAAAACAGAACATAAACTTTAAAATATTTATTAAAAATTAACTAATTTGTCTTTTATTAAATAAAAATGTCTTTTTAAGCTAGCTTAGGCTAAATAATAGAAACGTAGGGCCTATAAACATGACTAGAACATGGTTGAAATGAAATGTCACTCCAAATATTTTAATGCCAACTCCAAAAATAATTCTCCACTTCTTTCTAGTGCATACCTTATTTATTTTAAAACTTGTAGGTACCTAATATCCTAATTTGATGGCGAAGTTACCTCTTATATGAAATATAAGTAGGTAAAACCGCGGACAGACCACTTTTCACCCTTATGCCCTTAGTAATAAGGTTGAAAAGTGGTTCACCGCCAGAGTCTGCGATGGTACATGTTTGTATAGGGGTAAACACCATATTACAGTGCATAAAAAATCAATAACAAAAAATAATTAGGGAGCGACATGACTTCTTGAGGAACTAACGATAATCAAGAATCTCAAATTATCGGTACTGCTTTTGTCCTCGTCGAGTCAGGTATTTTGCAATTGAAACCCGTTTTGAATAATGTGTACCTATGGCGCCAAGACACTGCAAAAAAATTTTTTTTCTGATCTGTGTAGTTGTCGTTAGTTCCTTTTATCACAGAATAATATAAATAAATTGAACATTTTAAACAACACTCCTATAAATATCTTTAAAATGGATAATAAATACAGAGTAAAAATTACTAGCATTATAAAATTGTTCTAATTATGGCACTTGTGTGTAAAGGCCATGCATCACTTCACCATCGTGAAAACGATTTCACAACTATTTCTATAATTCATGGGCGTAGCCAGAAATTTCACAATATTTACCAGGAAAGTTAAAATATAGAAATTCTTCTAAATCCTGTTTTAATAACCAAAAAACTGTTATTAAAACATGGCCACGCCCATTTCGTTTCCATAACAATATGTAAATAACATTGAACAATAAAGAATAATACACTAACATTAAAATAGTGTAAAACACACAAAAATGTAACAAAAACGTCTTTTTAATGTTACTTTGGTAATATACCGTCGGTGGGTATTCAACAGTTTCACTTTTATCTAAATTAAGTTCAATACAGCGCGCCCAGCTTATCTGTGCAGGCGGCAAAACACAGAACTTAATGTACCGAATTTGTCTTGCTGTTGCATTTTTCCTTGACAAGCAGCGCCACTGTGCACTGCCAATTTAAACTGGTCATGCTGTAATATCAAACGTAGGAGCAGTTTGCCGACCCCAAAGACAATAAATTATCTGGCGGTCATCTTGATTTTAAACTAAAAATAACGTGATATCTACTTGCTGGTAAAATTGATGCCTGTCGGCCTTGGTGCTGCTTCTAAAGGAATAAATAATGTGTCAGATTCAGTAGGTAGTAGGTACGGTCAAAATAGGGAATATTTTTTTTTCTTACTTTTTGTCACACTAGGAAAATAACGGCACAGCACTTGTGCTATTCTGTAAACTTCACTTCGAACCTTACTCAATTGGCCGCGCACATTTCGAAACTGAAGTTGCTTGAGTCAGCTCAGCTCGACCGGTGAACGCTGTGTGTGATCGTATTATCGACCTTGGTCGGAAGCAATCTAGTTACACCCACTTGCAGTCGCAGCTCTATACTTAGGGGAGGGTTAAGGTCCACGCTAGTAAAATAAGTAAATAATACAGGGTGAAATAAAATTAGCGAGCGAAACTCCGCAACCGTGACGGGTATCGATATCTAAACACGATAAAATAAAAAATAAATGGGTTTTTTTTGGAGTGACCGACCACCGCAGATAGTATAGTTTTAGAGGTATGAGAAACAGGGTGTAAAGTTCACTCATCCTCTATAGAAAAGGGAGGATCCTCCGACCAGACGGGTGTTGTGTCTGGCGGGCATCTGCCCATTGATTGATGTCGGGTTTTCTTATTATACGTCCATCGCACGGTAAACTCTAATTGCGCGACACACATCATATTTGCGGAGTTTCACTAGCTAATTTAATTTGACCCTGTACATGTAAACTGGCCAGTTTGCCAGATTTTGAGGGGTTCAGGAACACCGTGACCACCCATGGCACCGAAAAACCGTTCCTATCTCGAAGGGATATGTTTACAGAATAACACTACCTACCTACAGCGGTCAAGACATGTCACCACAAAGTTCACAAATCGCCTCTCCCCGTCTTATGCTGCGGCGGCGCATGCCTATAAGCCACATGTTTCCTCAACGCATCCCTAGACCTGGACACGTGTGAACAGGCCCTGCAAGCATGCCTTCTCCCCGCATGCGTCTCCATGTGCACCCGTAAGTTGTACTGGTTTGATAGACGCTTGTTGCAGATCGTACACACTGAGCTGTTCATGCGCCATTTTCTGTCGTAGGCTTCCGGTGGGTCTGTAACTGAGATTTGAATATGTGTAGGTAAGTACTTATCCCTGGCTGCTTGGAAAAAAACATTTCTTATAAAGAAAAGAAGCCAGAAGGAAGACCTAACGCTGCCTCCCTATCCAGAACTACCAATCATCGTAATTAAAAGTTACATATTATTGGTGCCGATTCAGTTGTTCACAAACTAAACTAAGTTTATTAAGATTTTTTCTATTGCATTAAGAAAAGGACAGAAGATACATTTTAGTTTAGTCCACCAGTCAAATTAATCAGCACCTGTCACTACCTACTCCTATGTTTAAACGTGATTAAAAACTTGCCTACTAAAATTACGTCAATTTTCGGTCAGGCGCTGATTAATTCCCTCTCACAGAGGCCTGTGTCCCAGCAGTGGGAACATTAAAGGCAGATTATGCAAAAAAAATGGGAGGCTGACGATTCTGATCACTAATGGAAGCCCAGCAATTAAGTACATGAGTAAGATGATCGGCCAACGAACCGGACTCAAAATTTTTTTTTTTTTACTGTGATCACAAGGATGGCAGAACCGTTATCTAGTTTGTCGCTTCAGTCGATGGGCTATCAACGTTATCAAACACCTCACCGTGAAAATTAAGGTTAAGTGAGCTGTCAATCCCTAACGTCTTGTAGTATCCAGTATTTTGTAAAAATCTCACCGTGGATAGTGAAAACTTTGGTGAAGTGAGCTTAAAAGTGAGATGTCACACCACTAGCTGGTCTATTCCGTAAAAATCTCACTGTATGAAGACTCAGGTGAAGTGAGCTTGAAGTGAACTGTCATTGCAGCTGATTCTAGGGATTGACATTAATGACAACTCACTTCACCGTGAGATTTTTTTCAGAATAACACTATACCTAACAACATTAAAAGTGTAAACAAGAATTTAATTAAAATCTTTGAAACTTATGTAGAGATACAAAAGCTTCTTAAGATCTTAACTCAGTGTTGTGATACTTATTAAATTAATATCTAAATTCACTAATGGAATACCAATTTACAGACTGCAATCTCTTCAGACAGCGTACTTAGAATCTATTTAATATAAGCGTAATGCGAAAGTTTGGGACTTTAGGATCGAGTTCTGTAGGTATCTATTATAATAGCTACTACATTAAAATTATGTATTAACTTTAATCATGTACCTACATTATGCCAGTAGGGCAATGCCTCTATCTCATCATCATCATCTGCCTAGCCTTTTCCCAATCATGTTGGGGTCGGCTTCCAGTCTAACCGGATGCAGCCTCTATCTATGTACAAGTAACTATATTAAAACAAGTATAAGGTTCTCTGCGTCCAGCGCTCGTTGTGGCAACACGTCGTGTTCTGGTTCGCAATTGGTCAATCGTCATCCTGAGGATGCCTCGTTGAGAGGTGAAACACGTGTCGATTTCTTACAGGAGTTTTTATGACTCTTGAAGAATAGTTCTATTGTATTTTAAGTATAAGGTAGGCACAACATCAAAAAATCATAAAGGTAAGGTAATGAGTACCTAGCCACTAGGTATGAAACAATGGCAACATAGATTTACTTTAGACCCATTACAGAATTTACTATTCTACGTTGAAATCAATGACCTATGTTGTTTAGACAGAAGGGCGTTACTGTCTTCACAAAATCCTTTAATTACTTACAGTTATTGGTAGAGGAGAGGAAAGGGGGCTTGTGGCCAAGTAATAACACCCGTACGGATCGATCGATCATGTTAAGATACGCTTGTCGCGGTTGATCCGTCGATGGGTGACCATCGTTACATATCAAGCAAGACTCCACCCTCCGGGCCTCGGAAAGCACGTAAAGCCGTTGGTCCCGGCTGTCATTTGTAGATCTTTGGCAGTCGTAACGGGTCGTCAGAAGCCCGAAAGTCTGACAACCGGTCCTACCAAGGGGTATCATGTTACCCGGTAACGGGTAATACGGTTATGTGGAGGTTAGATACGCAGTTGCTCCTTGTAAAACACTTGTATTCAGCTGCATCCAGTTAGACCCCAACATAGTTAGGAAAAGGCTAGGCAGATGATGGTAGAGGAGAGGTAGGGTCCCTTCCACTTTGTGAAAAGAAATGCTTGAAAAGCCAGGACAATGATAAAACGAAGAATGTAAAAAAATGTGATGGACAGAAAGTGTAAGAACTTTTGTCTTCAGCCACTGCCAATCATAGACAGAAACCTTAGTCTGCAGATACATTCCGATAAGGGCCAGGCCCGGGTCGATGGCGGGTCGTGTTCCACGCGCGCCTCAAAGAGATGTCAGCACAATTGGCGGGGTCCGCTAGGACCGATGCCTGCCAGGGTTGCGGGAAAGTCCGAAAGGGATACCGGGACCTTGGCAACAGGCAAATGAAGGAACACGGGTGGGTTTTAGTCAGTAAAAGTCTGACACGCCCGTCCGCTCCGCCCAGAGCGGAAGAAGTCATTTGATGATTTCTGACCCGCAAAAAAAAAAAAAGTCTGCAGATACATAGGCATGATTTTTATTATAATGACAGGTGAAACCAATATTAAGTACGGTCAGCAACAAATGCCCATCAAAACTGCTAATTAAGTATTCTTACCATAACATCATAAATTTGCCTATCATCAAAATTTACGCAAAATGATTCGATAAACTGCTTTG
The DNA here is from genome assembly GCA_949152455.1 of Lithophane leautieri. NCBI lineage: Eukaryota > Metazoa > Arthropoda > Insecta > Lepidoptera > Noctuidae > Lithophane > Lithophane leautieri. Next base: position 2,619,542 of record OX424479.1, on the reverse strand, counting down.
CACTTTGCAGCATTTCATGTAGGTAATAGCTAAGAATTAATATTGTTTAAATATGCCTGTTCTGTTGTATTTTGTACTCAACAACCGACTTCCAAAAAAAAAACAAAAAAAGTGAAAAATAACTTTAATTTCGGAAGTCTTTGTTGCTTTTCAATTCTGCCACCGACTTCCGAAATTAAAGTCATGTTTAGCTTTTTTAGTGTTTTTATTGGAAGTCGGTTGTTTTTTTTTTGTAAAAAGTTTTTATTTTTCCCTTTTTAGTTGTGGTATTTACCCCACACAAATTCGAATATCACTACCTGCTATGTACATAACAATGACAGAGTCAAATAAGATGTCGTGTATATAGACAAAGTGGGAAAAATACGTAATTATTGAAGGTAACTCAAAAACTACACAAGCAAAGTTAATAAAATTTATATGGGAACATCTCTGAAGCATGACCTACCAAACAAAAAAAGAATCATCAAAATCGATCCATAATTGGCAGAGTTACCGCGTAATATACACACAAAAAAAAAAACATACAGATGAATTGAGAAACTCCTCCTTTTTGAAGAAGTCAGTTTAAAATTAACGTAAATAACAGAAGTGGTAATCGACTTTCACAAAGTTTTGCTCACCTCCCGAATTAACCAGCGTTGCAGCGGGTGGAGTTCCAATCTTGTGCGTACTGTACAGATTCTGTACAATCTGGTCCAGCTTACTCAATCTATCTTTCTCGCTCTTTCCCATGAAGTCAGACACGTAGCTTCCGTCTTTCTCGAGGGTTGGTGATAAGATGTCATCGTAGTTCAATTTGGAGCTGGGACTGGAGTTATCGTTGATGACCTGGGGCTGTTGCATGTCGTTCTTTATCTCTAGATTCACTGGGGTGTTGAATTCGTCTGGGGTCAGTTCGGGTTCTGTCGGCGTTAGTGTTGAGTTCTGGAATTACAGAATAGAATATCTTTATTTTGCTTAAAATATGGTACATAAAAGGTCTTAAACATAAGAAGTTCCACATATTTTGCTTACTTATACATTTCAGCATGCAAAAAATACCATATAGGTAATAAAATAATACTTATACAAAAAACAATTGTTGCTATTGAGATCATGACATTGAGGTTAAAAATTAAAATCTTTAAAATTACATTCTATATCTATCACTAGTGAGATCATATTTCAAATTTTGCTTATAATTTAAGAATTCATTTATTGTATAGAACGCATTATAATACAGCCATTTCTTAAGTTTATTTTTAAAGTGATTTAGTGGCAGCTCTCTGATCTTTTTGGGTATTTGGTTATAGATTTTGACAGACATATTGTAACAATTGTTCGAAGGAGTGTGCTTCTACATCTTGTGACAGCCAGAAAATTAAATAAGTTAGAAAAGAGTATGGTGAATATCTTGGCCACAGCAAAATTACCCACCATTTCCTTTGGTTTGGAATTTTGGATGGGCGAGAAGAAGTGCTAGTCCTCCGCCGAGTCTGTCTGTCGTCCTGTACTACGATAAACTCAAAAACGACTGCACCTATTTTCATGCTGTTTTCAGCAATGGATAGAGTGGTTCTCGAGTAAGGTTTTAGTGTATAATAACCGACATCCACGCGGGCGAAGTCGCGGGCATCAGTTTGTAAATTATAAACGCAAGTTTTTATAAACGCAAGATTGATTCGAAATCCAAAAACTTGTGATTTTCGTACTATATCTGCAAGTATTAATTTACCTGCTTGTTTTCCTGTGCGTTTCCCAAATAAAATATTTTTCTTTCTTTACCAAACAAGACATAAAAAGAGAGAGAAAATTGTACCCACCCGAATTCGTGCACGATGTTGTACGAAGCATGATGAGTTGATGCGTTATCAAACCTAAGGCTACATGAAATAACAATCAATCAATCAATCTGCCTAGCTTTTTCCCAACTATGTTGGTGTCAAAGTCAAAGTCAAATAATGTATTTCAAATAGGCACCTAAAAGGCACTTTTGAACGTCAATGAAAAACAAACAAAGAAATAGAATTGATTCTAGTTGCCCATTCCAAAAGGTAGCTTTCGTATGGAGAAGAATGGGCAAGAAACTCCACCGTTACTCTTTTCAAAAATGTTTACAATATTTTGTATACATGAATTATATAATTATATGTGAAGACCATGCACCCACAATAAGATTACTGTCCCACAAAAGGCAAAAAAAATTATAAATGGAGCAATGACAAATAAATCAGTTATGTGATAGGTACATGGTGCTCACATATTTACAAACATTGTAAAAGTATACGATATTACAATATTCCTAACATCTTTACAAGTAATACTAATAAGTCAGTGCGTGATTCCAAGCAATCACAGAGTGTAAAAATCTATGACATACAAATAATAAAATATACAACTAAATTAGCAACCAGTTTGATTTTGTCCAGACTCTAAATTGTCCTATGGAGCAAGACCAGCATGTTTCCAAGTATTCTTATCCTGGATATAATCCTCTAATTTGTAATAAGCTTGTTTACAAAGTGTACTTTTTATATGAGTTTTAAATTTTCTTTCATTTAATTGCAATATATCACAAGGTATTTTGTTATAGCATTTAACGCAGTACCCCATAAAAGATGTTTGTACTTTAGCTAATCTGAAAAATGGTTGATCTATTTTATCTTTATTTCTAGTATTAAAATTATGTCTGTCACTTATTTTCTTAAATAGATTAAAATTTTTCCTTACATACATAATATTCTCATAAATAAATTGGCAAGGTACCGTCATAATATTAATCCTTTTAAATAGTTCCCTGAGAGATTCGCGGCGACATAGATTATAAATAGCTCTGTCAGCTTGTCGGCTTCCAGTCTAACCGGATGCAGCTGAATACCAGTATTTTACATGGAGCGACTGCCTATCTGACCTCCACAACCCAGTAACTGGGTAATACGATACCTCTTGGCAAGACTGGTTGTCAGTTTCGTGCTTCTGACGACCCGTAACGACTATCAAATGTCCACAAATGACAGCCGGGACCAACGCTTTAACGTGCTTTCCGAGGCACGGAGGAGTCTCGATATGTAAAGATGGTCACCCATCCACGGACCAACCCCGGCAAGCGTAGCTTAACCTGATGAATCGACCCATGCGGCTGTTATTACTTAGCCACGAGCAAACAAGACATAAAAAGAGAGAGAAAATTGTACCCACCCGAATTCGTGCGCGATATTGTACGAAGCATGAATACTATTCTTTGATGACTTGATGTATTATCAAACCTCAGGCTACATGAAATAACAATAGGTCTAAAAGTAAGTACCCAATCTCTCACCGTGTCGGCATCAGTGAGTCCAGAAACCTTCAAGGTCTGTGCAAGTCGTAACAGAGATGGCAGGATCTTCTTGGAGGCTGTCACTTCCCCGGTGTACATGAAGGTGAGGAGGAGTCGTAGTTCTGTCACATCGCAGCCCAAGACCACGACTAGGGTGTTGTTCTCAGCTTCCACTTCCTGGAACATACGTCAAAGAAGAATCAAGTATCATCAAGTACTGCTTTCAAATTCTTACTGAAAGAGTAGGTACAGTCACGAGCACTAATATGTATACACTTAGTAAATTTTGCAAGTGATTTTGTCCTACTGTAATTGTATGTTATTACGAACATAGTATTTTGGACCCCCGGTTATTATGATATAGGTCTCATCTCAAAGTTGTAATCGTTATTCGACAAGAAAATCGCTATTGAATTTTACTGAGTGTATACATATTTTTGCTCGTGACTGTACATGCATGTACCATAGCTACGGTCGAATAGACTATTTACATACACACTTACACAATCTACTAGTCTTTTCCCAACTATGTTGGGGTCAGCTTCCAGTCTTACCGGATGCAGCTGAATACCAGTATTTTACATGGAGCGACTGCCTATCTGACCTCCACAACCCAGTAACTGGGTAATATGACACCCCTTGGTAAGACTGGTTGTCAGACTTTCGGGTTTCTGACGATCCGTAACGACTGTCAAAGATCCACAATTGACAGCCGGGACCAACGGCTTAACGTGCTTTTCGAGGCACGGAGTCTCGGTATGTAAAGATGGTCACCCATCCACAGACCAACCCTGGCAAGCGTAGCTTAACCTGATGGATCGACCCGTGCGGCCGTTATTACTTAGCCACGAGCTCCTACATACACACATACACAGGTACTGGCAGACGCCTATGTCCAGCAGTGGACTACTGTTGGCTGATAATGATACAGGCAAAATAATCATCTTTCCACTACACTGCCAATATCATTTTTGATTGTGTGCATAATAACTTTTATACTTGGGTATGGTAAATTTATTTCAGACTACGCTATAACATAACAGCATGTGGCATATAGTTCATAGCACAACAATATCGCTCGCCATACATTTCCAGTAATATATAGTATAGCAAAGTGTGAACGTGTTCTAAATAAATATATGGCGAGCGATATTGTTGTGCTATGAACCTTATGCCACATGCTGTTATATACAGGGTGAAATTGAATTCATGGGCATCCTCATACGGGGTCATTGTACTCATCATTATGAACAACTTTCACTATGGGAACAAGGCTAAAATCGCGAAAAAAAATCAACTGTTCCCTACATTTATTGTTCGCATAGCTCATCAAAATGTAGGGAACAGCAGATTTTGTTTTCGCGATTTCAGAGTTGGTCCCATAGTGAAAGTTGTTCATAATGATTAGTATAATGACCCTTTAAAAGGATGCCCATGAATTCAATTTCACCCTGTATAATAAAACGTAGTCTAAAATGAGCTTGATGTAAAAGACAAAACTGTCAAACTCATGCTATAGGCTTACCACTTAAGCGCTAATGCGCTAAAGTAGCCCGCGAAATTCAAATTTTCTTATGACGACTTAATTATCATTAGAACCAGCAATACAACTCCTGAATTTGAATAACTACCAAATGTCATGATTTCTTGAAATAGACATTTAATACACTCATATGAATTTAGAGAATTGTATTCCTGATTCTAATATTTATAATTCCGTAAACCCATATTTGTTACGGTCGCGGTGATTTTAATCAATATACAACCTGATAATGACCTGCAAATTGCAAAAAACTTAAGAAAATTTGAATTTCGCGGGCTACCCTGAAGCTTTCGTTCCTGAGGTGCACGAGGGGTGTGAGGGGTGTGGTGAGCTCAGTGATCCGTCAACATGACTGTGATAAATATTACCCCCCCCGGCCCCGTTTAGCTACCTCAGGAACAGGCTCAGATAAGCGGTCCCCCTATAGCCGCTTTGATTGGCTCATAAAATAACGACAGTCAATCAAATCCCTTTAAATAGGATATGGCTAATTATGCTTACATAATTAGCTTATAACGTTCCCACTGCTGGGATAAGTCTCCTTTCAGGAAGTGGGCGGGTTGGTGCACACGTTACTTAGATAAGTTTGACAATCTGTTATCTCATTTTATTTTATTGTGTTTTGGCCTTTCATTAACCGGTTGTAAGTTATTTTTCCATTATAAAATGCTTGCTGGTATCTTCTAATTAGGTAAGTAGGTAAGATTATTCTCACCTTAAACAGCTGCGCAAAGTATTGGCTGCATGATGCCAACACAAGTCGATGTGCCTTCACGGAGGTTCCGCTGGCACTTAACGTGACGTCAGTCAGGGCTCCAGTGCTCAACATGCGACCTAGGGCTCCTATCAAGCTGTTCTGTTTAAGTAAAATTTGAATTTTAATTATTTGGCCCGCAGCAGCTTTTTTGGGGAATCCGTCAATGACTCATCTATTTATTATTGGTCAATATGTAGATCAATAAATTTAACTTAATCTTTACATTGACATTAAAAAAAGGAAAGTCTATAGTAATGGCTTTTGCGGACATGTTAATTATTCAGATTTGTTATAGTTCTAATGGCAATCATGTCTTTTGGTTTAAATAAGTTTTTATCTGTAGTATCTTATTTTTTACCGACTTCAAAAAAGGAGGAGGTACTATGTTCGGGATGATTGTTTTTTTTTTTTTTTTTTTTTTTTATGTATGTTCACCGATTACTCCGCCGTTTGTGAACCGATTTAAAAAATTCTTTTTTTGTTCAAAAGCTTATACTTCTGAGGTGGTCCCATTGTCACCAAGTCAGGATCTGATGATGGGATCCTAGAGAAATCGAGGGGAACTTTCAAAAATCGTAAGGGCAACTAGTGCATTCCTTAATTTATTCATTAAGTATTTGCCAGCACTACAATTTTATGAAGGCCTGGAGTCGATCTGATGATGGAGCCGAAAGACAGTCAAGGGAACTCCTCAATGGTTTACAGCAGATACCTCGTGTTTGGGCTTGATTAATTTGTATTGATAAAAACTTTACACTTTGATGGGTTGTGACTGTCGTTAGGGGTCTGATGATGAAGACGAAAGACAGTCGAGGGAACTCCTCGGTGGTTTACAGCAGATATCTTGTGTTTGGGCTTGATTAATTTGTATTGATAAGAACCTTACACTTGGATGGGTTGTGACTGTCGTTAAGGGTCTGATGATGAAGACGAAGGACGATTAACGGAACTCCTCAACGGTTCACAGTAATTACCTTGTGTTTGGACTTAATTCATTTATATTGATAAGAACTTTGCAACCATATAGGTTGTAAGTGACATTACAGATCTGATTATGGTCACCTTATAATATGATGATGAGGGGAACTATACAGTGTAAGCAAATGTATAGTGTTCACCCTTATATTCTTGAGAAGGCACGGGAGTCTCATTAGCCAGCCGGTTTCGTATAACATCTAAACGATACTTGCGCTGTTCAGACGACTCGCCACTTAATCGTTTTTGAATAAGATTGAGTCGGCAGATCTTATCATTTGGCGACTCCTGTGACAAATGAGAATGCATGTAATTTCTCATCTGAGATAACCTAGCATGACAAGCTAACGGTGATTCTTGGGAACCGGACATAGCACTCCGTTTGCGATTCTTAGATAGGCGTTCTTTTTCAGCAGTATTAGTCTCTTTAATTCTGTTTTTCTTCATGCGGGTGGCTCCTTTAGTTGGTCTACCCATGATTACAAAAATCAAATTACACAAAAAATGGAAAAATAATAAAACTTAAAAAAAAAAATTGACCGACTTCAAAAAAAACAAAACAAAAAAGGACTACTGTACTAAAAACCAAAAGACAAAAGTACTTCTTTAATAATAAGAGAAAAATAAAAAAATAAAAAAATAACTTTAATTTCGGAAGTCGGTGGCCAAAAACTAAAATTAAAAGCAAAGACACCGACTTCCGAAATTAAAGTTATTTTTTTATTTTTCTCTTATTATTAAAGAAGTACTTTTGTCTTTTGGTTTTTAGTGCAGTAGTCCTTTTTTGTTTTGTTTTTTTTGAAGTCGGTCAATTTTTTTTTAAACGTTTTATTATTTTCTTATATAGATTCTTTTCTACCTTGTGAATGTGAGAACGTTGTAGGCTTAGTTGTCTGTAGACTTTTTTTTTTGAACAATTTCTGTTTTTTTTTAACTACCTATATGAAACTTTTTGAAAGGCCTACACTGTCCTCCCATAACTATTAACACTGTAATTCGAAAATATTGTAAAAACCAAATATCTTTTAAAAGAGTAACCATGGAGTTTCTTGCCGGCACTTCTCCATAGGAAACGACCAGTTGGAACCGTGCACCTAGCTTCTGACGTTTCATAAGTGCCCATGAAGGCTTATGTGATTAAAAAAAAATTGATTTTGATTTTGATTTTTGGAAAATAATTAATTTACAAAAAATCTTTATAAACTGATTTTGACCATATTTTATGGTAGTAACAAAATTGTAGTTTCTAACGTGTTTGTTATTTTCTTAAAACCTTCAGCTGAAGCCTTTCATACAACTTATACTTGATAAACTTTTTGTTATCATTCACAAGATTTATCAGGCACAAATACCGAGCTATTGCGAGTAGGTTCATCAAAGACGGATTTCTACCAAACAGCTGCTGCGTCATATTAAACTAATTAAAACATTTTAATCGATATTAGTTGTAGCTCAAATAGTCGATTAGTGTGCGTGTGATCTATTAGTAACCTGCTATTTAGTGTCATTGGCAAAGGTAATACATACAGGCTAAGCAAAGGGTGCTAATATTTACATTTTTAATTTTTAATTCAGCGCCAAAACATGATTATGCAGTTTTATATTTGAATTTTTGACATTTAAAATAGTTACGTGATGTTTTGGTAAAGAACTTCCTACTAAAATAGTTCTCATTTTAATTATAATTTACGAAAGTTTTAAAACATTTTTAATTAATAATTTAAATTAACTGTCTACGTATTCTTTCAAACAATACGACTACATAATTTATAAAAAGAAAAAAAAACACCGTTTGATTTTACACTACGCATCATTCAACTTTTTAAAAACAGAATAAACTCAAATAAAAACGCAAAGGCTTTATGACTGAAGCGAAAAAAAAAAGAAATATGTCCAAGGAAAAACATATGTAAGTGTACCTGGTCATCTGTAGTGGGTGTGTTGATAAAATAAAATATTACTCACCTACCTGATGATTGTGCCAGCGCAAAGAAAACTGTTGTACATCCTCATCATCCATGGCCACAAGTATTTACTGTATAAAAAGCACTAACAAACTTCTCACGCTCACTAGTTCGATACACGTACCAAGTGGAGACAATTATATTGTTAACGAATCCAGGCTGCTTTATTTTAGGTCGGTACGCCTGGAAAACCTGTGGCCACCTATTTCTGGAGCTGATTGTATTTATAAATCCAATGACATTCGGCGTGTGACGCGGCTGACATACCAAAACTCATCCAAAAACAGATTTAGTTCGCTCGACCGAGATGATTGGCATCATTGTTCGACTGTTTGTACTAATTGATTGTTATTTCATGCATTGTGATGGATTTCACACATAATATTCGAGGGTTGAGTACTTTACTAGGACGTATGAGTTGATGTCATTGCCTCGTTAAATTAAGTTTAAAAAATTTACTACTTTTTTATTTTATTGTTTTATTTTAATGATCTGTTTGCTTACATAAAAACATTACAGAGTTAATTTCATTTACATAATGTAATCTATTTCTTAGTCGTAAACTAGGTTATTAACACAATCTGCCGTTGGCAAAGAAGTATATCTGTCAGAAATTTATGTTGAGTGCCGTAATGACGGATTTACTAAAAGTTTTTAGACAAAGCCCTATCTTGTTGGCGACATTTTAGAAATAATATCTGACACTGATAACATAATTTTGTATATGTTATTATGTTGTAAATTGTTATTCAAAGGGCTAAAATATCTAGAAAATAAATAAATTGCATTTTACTTAAAAAAAAAGGCTTGATTCTATTTTTATTTCATAATATTCACTACCTTTTTTAATTTCGTACGAACAGTTTCGGTGTTAAAAACTCTTTCGTATAATCTGGCTGTTTGTCGACGATCGCGTGCAATCGTTGACCTAATTCTGATTTTAAAAAGTTCCGTACATTTTCCCGCTCCGTTTGCGTTTCCGATTGTCAAACTTTTTAGGGGGCCGAGTTAAATCAAATAAAGTTTGATATTTTGTGAAAATATTTCCAGATTTTGTTAGTGTTATTAAAACAAGAATAAACAGCCAGGTTCGTGTTTTAATTTGTAAATGTCTATGTAATTTTTCTGTATGTTGGACCAGTTAGTTAACATTTGTTTTGACAACATTCTGTGTTCGTCCCGGCAATTATTCACAGATAACAAGGCCCTGGGAATTAACTGAATAATACATAAGTTTGAATACTTAGTAGATATCAAAATTCAAACCAAATTCAATACCTATTTTGAACTGTTTCTAAAATTGTTCTTAGAAATGGAAGCTCCAAGTAAATCCGTGGAAGATATACCGGATCCGGATTTTTTCAATAATACTAAAGCTGCCATTGAAAAGGAGCTCGATAAAATGAAGAAAATAGTCAATAATGTTAACCAAATGAGAGGTAAACGTTCATTTTTGTAAAATTACTTAAGGTAGATGCGCCAACGTAGCCCGCGAAATTCAAATTTTCTTACGTTTTTTGCAATTTCAGGTCAGTAAGTTCATGAAAGTGCCAAATGTCATGATTTCATGAAATAGTCATTCAATGTTCTTACATGAACTTAGAGAGTTGTATGGCTGATTCTAATGTTTATTTTTAACAACCTGATACTGACCTGCAAATTGCAAATAACGTAAGAAAATTTGAATTTCGCGGGCTACCTTGGCGCATCCACCTTAAGAGGATATTAAAAATAAGTACGTACATAGGTATCGCTATTAGCCTACCTATCAGAATAGATAGCCTAGTGGTATGACCGTTGGACTGCCAAGGTCTCGAGTTCGAACCCGAGCCACGTACCTCTGAATTTTCGGATTCATGTGTGAATTATATGATTATCGCTTGCTTCAATAACGATGAAGGAAAACCTAGCGAGGAAACCTGCCTGAGAGATATTTCTTGACGGCATGAGAAGCCAAGTCAGAGGCCCATGGACGGCATAAAAAGTGTGATACCAGGTTAGCCAGTAACAACACGAATAAGATTTTTTTTTTATTCAGGTAAATATTATGTACATAAATAAGAACGTCGGTACTTCTTACCTAACGTAACCTAGGTACCTTCTTAAATATAATATTTATCTTTTTTTCGTGGCTAAGTAATAACACGCGCACGAGTCGATCGATAAGGTTAAGCTACGCTTGCCGGAGTTGGTCCGTGGATGGGTGATCATCTTTACATACCGAGACTCCTCCGTGCTTCAGAGAGCACGTTAAGCCGTTGGTCCCGGCTGTCATTCGTGGATCTTTTACAGTCATTACTGGTCGTCAGAAGCCCGAAAGTCTGACGACCAATCTTACGAAGGGGTACTTATCGTATTACCCAGTAACTGGGTTGTGGAGGTCAGATAAGCAGTCGCTCCATGTAAAATACTGGTTTTCAGCGGCATCCAGTTAGACTAGCCGACCCCAACATAGTTGGGAAAAGGCTAGGCAGATTGATTGATCTTTTTTGGAAAAATAATGGAAGATGTTTTTCAAAGAATTTTCCTCAACACCACCACTTACGGTACTTAATAAGTTAATAAGCGTTAATTTTAATGTCAAATTATTTTTTTAACACAGGCTCTAATTTCTGCCAGCGACTGCGTCGCATCGCATCGCCTGCCCGCGCTATTACTTCGTTTAACTCGGCTTCTAAGGGTTGTAGCATGATGCTACATACATACAAATAGCCTATAATACTTATCTTTCCTGAAAATTTAAGCTATCAAATGCAAAAAGAATTTTTCAAATCTTACTGGTACGTAGTTTTGGAGATGAGCGTCATACGAACATTAGCAGCTTCATAAATTAGTAACTATAGATTTAATGTGTAACCGGGTTACCGACATTTTGTTAACGGAATAGGTATCATTATTAAATTACTCAACTGAATTAGATATTTTTTTATTAACCTTGACCTTATTTATGTTATCTTAATGACTTTTAATAATTAACGTTTTAATTAACTGGGCATGTAACTTGTAATAACTAGTTTTTGATTGAGCAGGCAGTTCGGTATTTGCCATGAGAGGTCTTAGACAACGGATAACACCTTTTTTGACAACTTAAAAAAAAAGGATAGTTCTAGGTCGGCACCGATTTTCATGCTGTTTTCTCCAATGGATAGAGTGGTTCTCGAGTAAGGTTTTTAGTATATAATAACCGACATACACGCGGGCGAAGTCGCGGGCATCAGCTAGTTTTATATTGAATACACTAACATTATGTACGAAGGGAAAAACACAATATAAAGGATGAGCCCATAGGGCGTCAAAATATTCTTCCGCATCGCTGTCAGTGGGAAAAGTGCCCAAAAGGCTGGCAGCATTGCCACGATGGATGGCAATGCTGATTCTTTGACCTAGAAATTGTCCAGTTCTCTGGTCACGTGAAGAGTCGACCAACCGCTTGGCGATGTCCCGAAATACTCGATGAGCACTCGGACCCCATGGCCCTAGTGTTTCAACGCCAAACGGCTCAAAAATATAGCTACCAATAAGGTTGTTATATTTGCGCCGTTTGAGGATTTCTGTTTCTGTAAAAAGGTAAAATAAATCTAGATTTATAGTATTTTCTGTCTTCTTCCTTTCGTGTGGTTAGTGACTAACCGGGTGTCAGAGTTTTAAAGCCGTCCATGGGCCTCTGACTTGGCTTCACGTGCCGTCGAGTATCTATCTAAATATCTTTCAGGCATGCCGGTTTCTTCACGATGTTTTCCTTCAGTTTTTGAAGCAAGTGATAATCACATCATCATTATCATTATTTTGGTATATTTTCAGTGTAGAGTCTAGTAGTAAGTAGTCTGAGTTTAAACGTAATATATGTACCTACCATATTACGTTTAAAGAATTTAGAGAACGCAAGATATTCTGTAAAAACTGGTCCGGTGTAAAAACCGGGAAAGTTGCATTTTCCGTGCATCTGATGTCCCCCAAAAAAGTAGGTATTAGGTTTGTTCATTATAATGTATTCTTTACAATGTAGGAAAGGCTACGCAGCGGTTGATTTTCCATCGCAAATTCAAAGCATTTATTTCAGTTAAACCATTTACAGGAACTTTTGAATCGTCAAAGGAGTCGGTCATTCAGTAAGATGAAGCTAGTTGCCCATTCTAAAGCGTAGTAGGAACGCGCAAGAAACTCCATGGTCACTCTTTTAAATTATCAAATCAAATCAAATTTGTTTCTGAACCAAAAAGTGTTACATTAGTTGGTGATTAGACCCTCCTGTTAAGCAAGAAATGCCTGTGTTAGGAGAATTATATTGTTACAAAATCTCTAATGCTGGACTAACTCCTAAAGAAAATGTACAATTTTACGATCACGGCCCTAACCAACTTATTTCTCAAAATCTTTTTCAGTGGAAGCCGCCTATTTAGAATCTGATTTGGTATTGATGATTGATGCTCCCACATGGGAAGAAATATCCGAGCTCATTGGTATTGGAACCTCCGCGATGACGATGGACGATGTTGTTATTAAAAAAGAAATGTAATAAGAAGTATATTTTTGGAAATATGCTGTTTTATTTTTAATATCATAATTATCATTCTCCAAGTACATAATTAAAATGATACAAAACTGTGTTCCTGATGGAATTTTCTATCGGCAAAAATGACGAACATAGGAGACTAATTTTCAAAGATCCCTTTTTAATTTCCCACTTTCGTTATATGTATATGGAACTCTTGTGCTTGTATTCATGCTTCTTGACCCAGCGGTTTTAACTGTGCGTGGTCTATCAGTGAATGAATTAATTTAATATATTTTCTCGTTGCAGTTCAAGCGTCTTCTCGTATTGGGAAGGTACAAGCATTAAACGCTTACCCATGTCCACGTTTATGAAATTTCAGGCTGATATCGTCCGGACGTTTTTTTTTTTGCTTTTTGAGCCTGCTTTTGATCTTGATCTCGCCTGATTGGAAAGTTTTATGGTTTGTACACCTAACTCAGTTATGTCAAGTACTTTAGACATAGGACATTCTAAAGCAACATCGTTGGAAACGAGTGAAAAAAATCATTATTATATTGTACTTATACGAGTGAAACAGATGATTCTATTGTATACTTTATCAATGGCTATCCGGTGAGAGTAAATCCCTTCCGTATAGGAGGTAGGTAGTATTGAAGCGAAATAATTTTGTTTAGGAGGACGGCACCAGGTAATAACCGATGGCGGATATCGACAATGGAATACGAACTTGGATAAAAGTATTTAGATAGATAGATAGATAGATAAAACGTTTATTTGGTGCACACAAAAGACAGCACAACATACAAAAGCACGGTTAAATAAATAGCTACAAGGTGCCAATTTACAAAAAAAAAAAAAATTGAAACAATAAAAGAAAACTAAACTAGACACAGTGATGACAATATTGTCTATGACACACTTTAAAAAATAACGAAACATACAAAGTGCGGTGTGCGTCTCAACGTTGCACCAAATGGGAGTCCAACTCAGCATGTGTCAGGCAAATATACCTGACGCTGATATTCTGCTGGATCCCTGCGGTGACATACGGACGTCGAGCAGATACATGAAATTAATATGTTAATTTGTTATGTGAAAAGTGGAATGTACGGAGCAAAATTACGTAAGTACCCGCAATTTAAATAATCTATTATACAGTTAAGTTTTGCATTAGGAAACGTTGTCGTTCGATGATGAATGTCTATTTATTACCTTGATTATTTAGATAGATAAATGAATAGCGTATAAATTAATAATCATATAGTGGCGTAGGATAATAAATAATTATAGTGGCGTAGGAGTATTTGATCTTTCTATAGGTAAATCTGCTATTTTTTTTTTTTTTTTTACCTCTAGCACTATAAGTATACATATATTAAAGTTTGCTGTATTATTGCTTTTTTTGGGGCCCACAACAACATAGGATTATGTATTTTCTGGAAAAACGAATTCTGCAAAACAGTAACTCTTCTCTTTAATCAAATAGCGCGTAAACAATAACCGTAAAAACAGCGTTAAGTTACGGTTTTTCCCACCCTTATGAGTTACAAATGCAGCTTGTATTATAAATAATACACCGCAATATATTGCGCTAAAACTAATATACTATATATGTTTAAATAAACCTTTATCTGTGCAAAGGTTTGCAGCAGGGGGACGCTCAATTCTTTTTAAAAGGATTTTCGATGCGGCTGCTTGCTGGAGCCGGTTTCTGCTAACTTAACAATGATTTGTGCAATCTAAAATGGATCTTATGTGTCTGTGATAAGGTCTAGAAAGATTGCAGCTGGAGTTTTGTTGGAAACTCTCGTGAATTATTCGGTTCAGAGCTTCAGAGCGCGGGAACGGTCGACGAGGCGACAGTAGCTAGCTATTTTACGACACTCGCCAACGAAATTCTTTCCGAGGGAAACGACTAAAAATCGAATTGAATTTGATGTTGACAATTGGTATTTTATTTACTGTGAATGCTATTGAATGTTACTCCGATACAGGAATATTAAATCAGTTCAAAGACCCCTGTTGTCTGTCATAATCTTCAGAAAGTATAAAAGTCTAGGAAAGATGAAGACTTTTCTACGCTTGAAAAGTGCACTCAACAAAACGTAAGAGCCACCCACGGAAGGTCCACACATACAATATACATGCCTAATATGCAGGTAATTAATATTAACTTGATTTAATTCAATGCTTTATCATCATCATCATTATCATTTAAGCCGAAAGACGTCCACTGCTGGACATATGCCTCCCCCAAGCACCACCACTTCGACCGGTTCTGTGCTTTTCGCATCCAGCGGATTCGTGTGGCCTTCATCAAGTCATCGGTCCACCTTGCAGTGCTTTATAACTAATACTTTTTAAACGCAACATTCATTCAGACCGAACGATATCTCAGTTTTGTTGACTGTACGAAAGAATATCTTTCCTTATTCGTGAATGAAAGCTCAAGCTTGAATTGCCATAATTTATTTAGCCATAATGCTTTATTTACAATTAGTTTCGAAACTAAAAATTTGTTTTGTATTGTTCCACTCGTGGCTAAGTAATAACAGCCGCACGCATCATCAGTTTAAGCTACGCTTGTCGCGGTTGGTCCGCGGATGGGTGACCATCTTTACATACCGAGACTCCTCCGTGTCACGGAAAGCACGTTAAGCCGTTGGCCCCGGCTGTCATTTGTAGATCTTTGACTCAGAATCCCGACTCAGAGTCTGATAACCAGTCTTGCCAAGGTCTATCGTATTACCCAGTTACTGGGTTGTGGAGGTCAGATGGGCAGTCGCTCCATGTATAAAATACTGGTATTCAGCTGCATCCAGTTAGACTAGCCAACCCCAACATAGTTGGGAAAAGGCTAGGCAGATGATGTATTGTTCTACTGCTGCCAGGGTGGAACTCTCTGCCAGCGTCTGCGTTCCCACCTATAGCCCGTTAGGCTTAAAAGCAAGAGTTGGACTCCTTCTGGACACGCTTGTTCCATTGTAGACCTCATCCATCGTTTTCATCAAGCGAAGTCGTGGTCAAGAGCAGGCCTATCCCGCAATTTAAAAACAAACTTCTAAGTTAAAGTTTTACTTAAATGAAACTGCACTGAAAGGCAAACTTTATTGTCAAATCGGTATAACCAGCGTTATCATGGGAACTATACAAATTAATATAAACATGCTGATTTGCAAACCAACTCTAAGTAGGCCACAGTGCCACACTAATATTTGCACTGAAGTGAAATTAAATAGAATCTGCTACCATAAGCATATATAAGGCCTTCGGAACCCTTTGAGCTTATTATAATTTGAACTCTCCTATCTGTTTTCACGTTTCGTATGCTTCGCTGAAACTACAGAATCCCACGTACCGCGTCTCTTGCTTTGGCCACGTTCATTCATCTCTTCATATACCTAAGTCAAAGTAAAAAAAAAAACAATTACGCTTATATATCGGCACTTTTGAACGTCAAAAACAAAAAAGTAAAATTGATTCTAGTCGCCCCTTCCAAAAGGTAGTTTTCGCATGGAGATAAGACAGGAAAGTCAAGAAACTCCACCGTTACTCTTTTAAAATGTTGTACAATATTTTATACATCAAACAGACTATTATAATTGTTATGTGAAGACTATGCAACTAGAATAAGATGCACCTATATAAGCATATTAATGATTTCATACATGGTCGCCGTTGTCGACTTTAAGCATCTGTGGGGGTACCTAATCACGTTTTTTTATTTTATTATTATTAATGAAGTACTTACCCAAAGTTTGGAAATAAACGACTTTATTATTACACTAGCTGATGCCCGCGACTTCACCCGCGTGGATGTCGGTAATTATATACTAAAATCTTACTCGAGAACCACTCTATCCATTGGTGAAAACAGCATGAAAATCGGTGCAGCAGTTTTTGAGTTTATCGCGTACAGGACGACAGACAGATACAGTGGCGTACTTTGTTTTATAATATGTAAGGATGAAGTCTTTTTCAAAACTAAGTCTTATAATATTTTTCACGAAGATCACAAGCCCTTGACGTTATGTGCTTAGCTCACATAGGACTCCTTTAAGCCTCGTTCACATTTGGTAGAGTAAACAGGCTAGTAAATGGTAGAATAGCTACTGGAATACTAGTACAGTTTTACATGCGCATGGACTATTAAAGCTAAGAGGGAAGCAGACGACTGCTTCC
This sequence comes from Lithophane leautieri, assembly GCA_949152455.1. Lineage (NCBI taxonomy): Eukaryota > Metazoa > Arthropoda > Insecta > Lepidoptera > Noctuidae > Lithophane > Lithophane leautieri. The sequence goes on along the minus strand of OX424479.1, from coordinate 2,602,325 downwards.
CTGTCAGCTTAGAATCTGTCAAAAAAACCTTTAATTGAGTTACATTTTTCAAATTCACATTATGGCGCTAACAACAGCTAAACGGCGGTCACTATCGGACTGCATAGAAAAGAAAGAGAAACGCGATGGCACAACGCTTGTAATTTATTGCAAAATACGAAGCACTTATCGATTTACACAAAAGCTACATTTTTGACAATCATGTGAATTTAAAAGTTTTTTAAGAACGAGAATTGGCCTTTCGAAATAGGTTTTTAGGTAAGAAAGAACCACGATGCAAGTGACGCAAACAGTTTCACCTTAAAAGCTTTTTAAGGATTCAAAGATCGCCCGCACAAGACGATATAAACTCCCAATGTAAGCGAGCCTTAGTTGTAAGCTTCGATACCGTATCGCAAGTACTTGACGTTACACGTCTTTGGATTCTAAGCAGTGGATAACCTTTAAAAGGATTGATACTCTAATCTATGACTCTTATGTACAGGATATAAAAGAATTGCTTCTTTGGTTTGGTGTAGTGATCGCAAGTGCGACCGTTGACCGCTCGGCCTCGCGTTCAGGGCGGGAAAAGTATCATCGAGTTTTATTACTAAACTCGCGACAATCTAAGAAGTCCGTTTTGACGTTTCGTTCTCGTACATGTAATAGAACGTTATGCCTTGAGAATCAGTTTTAATCTATGCAGATAAGTCGTCGATTACAAACTCTCTAAGTATGTTCAATCGAATATGTCTCTAGAATAAGTTTATACAAAAAAAAAATTGACCGACTTCAAAAAAAACAAAACAAAAAAGGACTACTGTACTAAAACCAAACGACAAAAGTACTTCTTTAATAATAAGAGAAAAATAAAAAAATTACTTTAATTTCGGAAGTCGGTGTCTTTGCTTTTAATTTTAGTTTTTGGCCACCGACTTCCGAAATTAAAGTTATTTTTTTATTTTTTTATTTTTCTCTTATTATTAAAGAAGTACTTTTGTCGTTTGGTTTTAGTACAGTAGTCCTTTTTTGTTTTGTTTTTTTTGAAGTCGGTCAATTTTTTTTTTAAAGTTTTATTATTTTTCCATTTTTTGTGTAATTTGATTTTTGTAATCATGGGTAGACCAACTAAAGGAGCCACCCGCATGAAGAAAAACAGAATTAAAGAGACTAATACTGCTGAAAAAGAACGCCTATCTAAGAATCGCAAACGGAGTGCTATGTCCGGTTCCCAAGAATCACCGTTAGCTTGTCATGCTAGGTTATCTCAGATGAGAAATTACATGCATTCTCATTTGTCACAGGAGTCGCCAAATGATAAGATCTGCCGACTCAATCTTATTCAAAAACGATTAAGTGGCGAGTCGTCTGAACAGCGCAAGTATCGTTTAGATGTTATACGAAACCGGCTGGCTAATGAGACTCCCGTGCCTTCTCAAGAATATAAGGGTGAACACTATACATTTGCTTACACTGTATAGTTCCCCTCATCATCATATTATAAGGTGACCATAATCAGATCTGTAATGTCACTTACAACCTATATGGTTGCAAAGTTCTTATCAATATAAATGAGTTAAGTCCAAACACAAGGTAATTACTGTGAACCGTTGAGGAGTTCCGTTAATCGTCCTTCGTCTTCATCATCAGACCCTTAACGACAGTCACAACCCATCCAAGTGTAAGGTTCTTATCAATACAAATTAATCAAGCCCAAACACAAGATATCTGCTGTAAACCACTGAGGAGTTCCCTCGACTGTCTTTCGTCTTCATCATCAGACCCCTAACGACAGTCAGAACCCATCAAAGTGTAAAGTTTTTATCAATACAAATTAATCAAGCCCAAACACGAGGTATCTGCTGTAAACCATTGAGGAGTTCCCTTGACTGTCTTTCGGCTCCATCATCAGATCGACTCCAGGCCTTCATAAAATTGTAGTGCTGTAAAATACTTAATGAATAAATTAAGGAATGCACTAGTTGCCCTTATAAAAACATTTTTTTTTTCATCGCTACTCAAAGCATTTTTATAGCTGTCAAAACGGACTTCTTAGATTGTTGCGAGTTTAGCTGACTGAACAGACGTTGTCTTGTTTCCTAGAACTCGATCGCAGCGCTATCTACCGAACTGGGTCCAACTGTGAATCGAAATCACCCAGGGATCCACTCAAACACACACATTTCATCAAACACAACATCGGTCCAACCGTATTTTTTTTTTTTTTTTTTTCTAGGGATATACAAACAGCTACAATATACAGTATAGAAAAAGAAATACACATAACACTTGAACAATATTGTAGCCCACAACGCTGTTCACAAATTAACTGTGGAATATAACATACAATTAATTAAACGCTAGGGTATAATAAATAATCCTACTAATATTATAAATGTGAAAGTTTGTGTGTTTGTGAGTTTGTGTGTTTGTGTGTTTGGATGTTTGTTCCTCAATCACGCAAAAACGGCTGAACGGATTTGGATGAAATTTGGCAAACAGATAGTTTATAACCTGGATTAACACATAGGATAATTTTTATCCCGGTAGTAGGTTCCCATGGGTTAATTTTAGACATCTACACGGGCGAAGCCGCTGTCAAAAGTTCGTTTCATATAAATCTGTCCGACATGGTTAATGATGAACCTTTATAGATAGAAAAGACCCTTAAGGAAAACCAGGAAGACCGACTGGTATTCAATCAAGTCATATTTCCCCGGTCTTCTTACTTAAGATTTATTTTCAGTACATCGAACACACATAATAATCTTACATACTATGCCTCAGTAATAATTCAGTAATATGAATTAGAACTTGAAACAAAACATACCTATATACAAAGTCGAGTCATTAGAATTGACATTGCAAAGTCAAAGTTTATTTTATTTTAATGATGAATATAAAATACAAGGCAAGGGTGACTGAGATATCAACGCACAGCCTAAACCGCTGATCCTAGAGACATGAAATTTGGAGGGTGTGTTCTTCATGAAGAGTAAGGTTCCACTAAGGAACGATTTTTCGAAATTCCACCGCTAAGAGGGTGAAACCGGGGGATTTCATTAATATTAATAATCTTATTCCTTGAGTTAATAGACTTGAAACTTGGCACGAATACTAATCTAAGTAAATTATAAAGTTTGTCATTTTTAGTTTTTATAAACTACCCCCTAAACGAAGATTGGGGGGTGTCAAAGTTTGTATAGAAGAATTTTAACGTGCTGTCCGATTAACTCGAAACTCAGTATTTATACTTAAAACCAAAAATAAAGAATGATGTGTATTCAGGTTTTTCAAAAATCTACCATTAACGGGGTGAAAATGGGTAGTCTACGTCACAGCTCAAACCACTGAAAGGATTGGGCTGAAATTTGGCACACAGTAAGTTATTAGGACCTAGGCGTGCATTAAGAAAGGGTTTTTGGAAAATTCGAGCTTTAAAGGGATGAAAAGGGGGGATTTCGTTTGTATGAAAAATCTTACTCCTTGAGTTAATAGACTTGAAATTTTGGCACGAATAATTATCTGTAAATTATAAAGTTTGTCATTTTTAGTTTTTATGAACTACCTCCTAAACGAGGATTGGGGGGTGTCAAAGTTTGTACAGAAGAATTTAACGTGTTGTCCGATTAACTTGAAACTCATTATTTATACTTAAAACCAAAAATGAGGAATAATGTGCATTAGAGTTTTTCAAAAATCTACCCCTAACGGGGTGAAAATGGGTAGTCTACGTCACAGCTCAAACCACTGAAAGGATTGGGCTGAAATTTGGCACACAGTAAGTTATTAGGACCTAGGCGTGCATTAAGAAAGGGTTTTTGGAAAATTCGAGCTTTAAAGGGATGAAAAGGGGGGATTTCGTTTGTATGAAAAATCTTACTCCTTGAGTTAATAGACTTGAAATTTTGGCACGAATAATTATGTACAGAAGAATTTTAACGTGTTGTCCGATTAACTTGAAACTCATTATTTATACTTAAAACCAAAAATGAGGAATAATGTGCATTAGAGTTTTTCAAAAATCTACCCCTAACGGGGTGAAAATGGGTAGTCTACGTCACAGCTCAAACCGCTGAACGGTTTGGGCTGAAATTTGGCACACAGATAGTTATTAGGACCTAGGCGTGCACTAAGAAGGGTTTTTCGAAATTCGACCTTTAAAGGGGTGAAAAGGGGGATTTCGTTTGTGTGATAAATCTTATTCCTTGAGTTAATAGACTTGAAACTTGGCACGAATACTTATCGAAGTAAATTATAAAGTTTGTCTGTTTTTGTTTTTCTAAACTACCCCCTAAACGGGGATTGGGGGCTGTCAAATTTTGTATAGAAGAATTTTAACGTGCTGTCCGATTAACTCGAAACTCAGTATTTATACTTAAAACGAAAAATGAAGAATAATGTGTATCAGGGTTTTTCAAATCTACCCCTAACGGGGTGAAAATGGGGAGTCTACGTCACAGCTCAAACCACTAAACGGATTGGGCTGAAATTTGGCACACAGATAGTTATTAGGACGTAGGAATCCACTAAGAAAGGGTTTTTGGAAAGTGGCCCTTATTCCTTTAGTTATTAAACTTGAAACTTGGCAATACTTGCCACAGGAAATAATAAAGATTGTCACTTTTAGTTTTTTAAGCAATCCTTCACATAGACGAATAACGGGGTGGCAAATTAAGTAAGTAAAAATTTTTACGCGCTGTCGGATTAACTCAAAACTCGGTACGGTAGGTACTATTACTTAAAACAAAAAAAACAAAAAAAGTACGTGTTTCAGGATTTTATAAGTTAACAACTGACTTAACTTGAATAATACCTGCATTATGTAATAATACAATAATATTTAAACCACCGACTACATAATTATTATCATTATGTTGTAGCAGCCCGCAGATATGTTTTTCATCAATAAAAAAACGGAAATATTGCCCGTGTTGCGGAAAATGGGATACATAATAAAATAGTAACTAAGTCAAAACTGTACATTAAATACTTTTAAAATAAGTAGTTAGTACGAGGTGTGGGAATGAGTCTGATGCCGAAAATATATTTTTAAGTATTTTTGTCCGTTTGTCTGTTTATTTGGATGTTTGTTCCGGATTGGCGCAAAAACGGCCCAACGGATATGGATGAAAGGCTCACAGATAGTTTATAACCTGCACCCTAATTGCGTAATACACGATCCACAATCTGAATTAGTTTGAAACAAATTTCTAATCAATTGCTTCATAAGTTTGAAAAAAAAATCTGAAATGAATGTCGTTGAACTGTCAAAATGAAAGATTAGTCTTAATTGGTTACGAAAATAAGTTACGCAATTAGATAACTGGATTAACACATAGGGTGCTTTCAATCCCAGGCGGTAGTAAGTTCCCGTGGGATTTTTCCGACATCCACGCGGGCGAAGCCGCGGGCAAAAGCTAGTACATAATAAAGTTCAGAACTAACCTTACTTAACTATAATGCTTATCTTTATTTTTATACATAAATCAAGAGAGCTCCTCAAGTATAAGACCCTTGAACCTACTGGGAGAACTTGCAAAAATGTCCATATCATCAGAAGTCTTATTGTAGCCATCTATCAGTCTGCGAACAGGTGAGCGCAAACCGGTGTTCGAATGGCAAGTACGCGTGGAAAATAGTCTGCCAGTGCGCACCTTTTGCTTGTACTACTGTTCTGGTAATTCAATGCAGTCAAATTTATTACTAACAATGTTATAAAGACTCATGGCTTCCAAGTACTTGCGTCTGCTTTCAAGTGTTGTGAGTTTGTTCTTATTAAGTAAATCCTGGTAAGGTAAATAATATCCGAAACATCTAAAATGCATAGCACGTAGGAATTTATGTTGAACACACTCAATCGCCTTAATGTATTTCTTATAATATGGACTCTAGACGGACACGGCATACTCCAGTTGCGAGCGTACGAGAGACTTATATATATCCAACTATTTTGGATTATCGACGATGTCACCCAAAAAGCAACCAAGCTTATGAGTGACAGGGTCCAACCCTGTCGAACGAGTCATGGGTCAAATCTACCACCATGTGGTCCTCAGAAAACGTCAGACTCAGGAGAAGATTGCGGGACCCCTACAGACATGGTTGGTCCACACTAGCGCAAGACAGAGAGGAGTGGAAAGGAGAAAGGGAGACCTTTGTTCTGCAGTGGGACAACAGGCTAAAAAAAAAAATTACCCTTCCTAAATGCTAGAACCAAAATAAAAATAGTTACTACATTGTTGAATGATTTTATTAGTTTCATTCTAGACGTTGTCGCACGTACAACACCCGTTGCCGTGTCAACATTCCCATTTTTCTCAATAACTGAAGTCAAAACAGAAAATTTATTGGTACAAAGTATTTATTTTTATTTTATTTTGTAAGGGAACAACAAACAGTACTCTAATAAAACACTAGGGCCCGAGTTCCCACTTAGTTTTTCAAAACATCGCCAAGCGGTTGGTCGACTCTTCACGTGACCAGAGGGCTGGCCTATTTTTACCTGAGTACGGCGAAGAAAAAAGGAGGGTTATGATTTTGACCGGTATGTATGTATGTAAGAATGTTCATCTATTCCCTTCTATCTTCTAAACCACTTATCACAATTTAACAAATGAGGTATCGTTGGAAGCGTCTTGATCGTCCGCTGGTTATAGGCTATGTGACGTCACATTAAATTAAAAATGGCGCCCTTTAGAGGACATAAAGTCAGGTACTAAAAAAAGAGAGATGTCAGCAAAATTGACGGGGTCCGATAGGACCACCGATGCCTGCCAGGGTTGCGGGAAAGTCCGAAAGGGATACCGGGACCTTGGCAACAGGCAAATGAAGGAACACGGGTGGGTTTTAGTCAGTAAAAGTCTGACACGCCCTTCCGCTCCGCCCAGAGCGGGAGAAGTCATTGGATGATTTCCCACCCTCAAAAAAAAAAAAAAAAAAGGTACTAAAAAAAGAAATATTGTTTAATCGTACCATGTTGGGTATCAAATGAAAGGGCTTGATGAGCACATTTCAAAAATATATATATTATAACCCCAAAAGACCCAACTACGACTAAAAAGGTATAAACAAGACACCACAGACAGACAAATTAAAAATCCGGAGTCACAAGTAATCTGTTCGATTTATGCCCTAACACGTATGACTCCAGATTTTTTATTTGTCTCTCTGTGGTTCTTGTTTGGCCAAAAAATCAGTATCGCCATACAATGTGGCAATGCTGCCAGCATTTTTGGCACTTTTCGTGTTGACAACGATGCGGACGAATTTATTGATACCCTATGATTATTTCCCCCCCCTTTTTTATATACTTGTACATATTATTATTTTAAATCTATGTTTTTAAATTGTGTAAATACGTGTCTATAAATAAAAAAATATAATTATAGCGCTGAATGAATCCCTGATTACGTAGATTCGTATTAAATTAAAATTACACAGAAATATATTAACAAATATACTACCTACCCACTACATTTCTCACAGATTGTACAACTCAGATATTAACAAACTGATGGCAAACGTATCTATTCGAGGCAAAATTAATTAAATAAATGAACAAAAGAAAGTAAAAATAACCAATTTCTCGTTTGTGTAGGTATTGTATCCTACGGCTTCTTTAATGATACCTAATAATAATGATCTTAAACTCGCGACAATCTCAGAAGTCCGTTTTGACGTTTCGTTCTTGTACAAGAAAGAAACGTCAAAACGGACTTCTTAGATTGTATGTATTCTTAGATAGTGATCGCAAGTGCGACCGTTGACCGCTCGGCCTCGCGTTCAAGGCGGGAAAAGTACCATCGAGTTTTATTACTAAACTCGCGACAATCTAAGAAGTCCGTTTTGACGTTTCTTTCTCGTACATGTAATAAAACGTTATGCCTTGAGAATCAGTTTTAATCAATGTAGTTATGTCGCCGATTACAAACTCTCTAAGTATGTTCAATCGATATGTCTCGAGAATCAGTTTATAAGAAACAATTTTTTTTTTCATCGCTACACAAAGTATTTTTATAGCTGTCAAAACGGACTTCTTAGATTGTCGCGAGTTCAAGTATACGGAATTGACTGCTGATCCTTTTGAACTTTTATACGTATTGTAAGGTTTTAAAAACAAAAATAAGTTGGAGCAAGACTGACTAAAAAGCAGCTTTGTGTAAGATAGCGCAAATAACACGTCAGTTGGTGAAGGATTGAAAATTTATACGTTCAGGCTGCCTCCGTCGGAATAATTCGCTTATTTTTCACGATTACCGCCGCCGAGTTCTGACAAGCGGTGAAGTAACAATTTAGATGTGAAAGTTTTTAAAGGAAATATTTTTTATTACTGTGTTTTTATGGGAGATTTATTTAGATACACGTTTTGGGAAGACACATTTGGAACCCGTACAGTAGATGAGCGCAGTTGTCTATGTTCAGGCAGTTGAGTGGGCGGTATATATACAGCGTATAACAGAAACCCTGTCCGATCCGTGAGGATGTTGTTCAGAATCATACTGAGAGTATATTTACGTGGTTCCTTTTTTTTGAAAAAAATAATTAAAAAATCGCCGCATTATTTTTCAATCAGGAATTTTACCGGGTTGTCATATGGGGCGCGGGCCGCTGGCGTCTAGCGGGTGTAACATAAGACTTCTGAAGAAAATTTGATAATTTTCAAATGAAATTGGGATAATTTTGGTACTAAAAATGTGAATTTCAAATTGCAATAACTTTTTTATTTTACTTACTTATTGTTATTGCAGTACTTATGTGCCCCTTTTGGATCGGTCAGGGCTTTTGTTATATACTGTAAATTGAATAGGAGGCTTTTGGCTAATTTGTATTTTTTTTTTTTGTAATTTGCGTTTTTTTTTGCGTAATACACAATTTTTTTTTCTTAGTTTCATAAGGACTGGCCTATTATCTATCAAATACAGAACATAACATCACGGCTGTTTCGATCGGTTGGGCAGAGTTGTACCCATACTACACTTACATTTCGTAAATTAGGTTTCAAGTCCCATGTACTCGTAATATATTACCCACCTTGGGAATCGAACCCAGGAGCTACTGATCAGCAGTAGCCCTTGAACCCATTAAACCAACGATGATCAATCGCGATCAGCAATTTTCTTATCAAACCTTACTTCTTGTTGCAACAAATTTATTTCTTATCTAGCTTCCGCCAGCGGCTTCGCCCGCGTCATATTTTTATAAATTATAGCTTACGAGTATGTTCCTCAGTAATAATATAGCATTCTACTGGTGAAAGAAATTTTTAAATCGATCCAGGAGTTTTTAAGCTGAATCATTACAAACAAAAATACAAATCTTTTCTCTTTATAATATTAATGTAGATTTAGTTATTATATTTCTGTAAATTGGTTCCAAAAACGTCGACACATTGCATATTCAAAACATGTTCTATTCAATTATAAAATAAACAACCTCCTTCAAACTCGTTAACCACTGCGGTACTAAACTTAATAACTTTAAATACAAGTCTGCTCATTTCTTCCAGTTAGAACGTCATAATATTATTCCAGTCATTGGGATGTGACTTATGGGAATACATTGCGGGAGACCATTAACCGTACCGACGTCCTGGAGCCACAAAAACGTTTTAAAGCACTGCAGGGACTCACTGTTGGCGGAGTTTGTTAATGTATGTAATATCTTGCTGTTTGGAATTAGGAGGTAGATGAAATAGAATATGAATAAGTATTTATTTATGAGATAAATGATCATGAAAATTAGTCTAGTAGGTTTTGAGAAATTCGCGGACATACGTAGTAGTATGTATGTAAATTGATGAAAATTGCCTTCTTTAATTTATTGATCGACTTTATGTAAACAAAGGTCGTTCGTATTTACGATTTTTGAGCCGTTTGGGGAATCACTGGGGCTGCGCCGTGGGGTCCGAGTGCTCATCGAGTATTTCGGGACATCGCCAAGCGGTTGGTCTACTCTTCACGTGACTAGAGGGCTGGCCAATTTTTAGGTCAACGAATCAGCATTGCCATTCAACGTGGCAACCACCAACGTGCCAGCCTTTTTGGTATGCTTTGAGTTTGAAATTATGAGCGATAGAGACGCGTTTACAAAGCCGATCTTTCTCCAAAACTCCATGTGCCATACTTACGGCTGGGTATGAGTGACTGCCTCGTTGCCCTAATGGCAGCAAGCGTTACTTTTGAGCATGAAGTCCTGGGTTCGATTTCCGGGTCGGGTAAATTGTTATTGCGTTTTTCCATCATGAATTTCTCAGTAGCAGCTCCGAGTCTGGATTTGTGTCTGGTTGATGGCAATAGGCTCGCCCCTAATTACATGGGACTTAAACATCTCTCTCTGCCTAACCCTTCAGCGATTATAAGCGTGATGTTATGTTACTGTAGGTATATTTTACACATGCTTCTCATCCCCATTCTAAAAGTTGTAAATAAAGTAAAGAAACGTATAACATTCACGATAAAAGGTGAGTTTTATGGCTTAGGGAATGTCTCTTTGTTTTTTCTTTATTCGATTTGTTGAGATATAAATGTGTTCTGTCGCACTTTACGATCGGCCATCCGTGATTGCTACTTCATTGAATTCACCCTTTTTGTGTCTATTTTCAAATATTTCTTGGGATATAAAATTCGTTTTTAGAGTTTTATTGGGTAGAAAGATGGTGCCATCGATTTAATTTGCATGCAACGTTTGAGTATAGTTGTATTGTAATTGAGTTTTAGCACTCGAATTCATTCCTATGTATACTCCATTTGAAATAAGATTAGACATTTGAATAAACCTTTTTACAGTCCGTTTAAACGATTTTGGCTTTTATTTTTCCTGATTTTATTTTACCACTTTGTCGGCGTGATTTATATGTATACCCATACCAAATTACAGCTTTCTAGTACTAAGAGTCTCTGAGCTAAGCCGCGGACAGACAGACAGACGAACATGGTGAAACTATAAGGGTTCCTTGTTGACTACAGAACCCTAAAAAAATAGGTACTTGACTTTTCTAGATTATCAGTGAACCGTTCAAGCATGCATACACCAGAAGAACGAACGGGTCAAGCAATTTTCAAATACATTCCTTTGCCGCGTAGCGTAGCGTTTCAAATTGTTATTTGAATTCAATTTAACGCAATGCGAAAAAATCTTTTTACAAAAAAAACACTAAAAAAGTTTAAAATAACTTTAATTTCGGAAGTCAGTGTCTTTGCTTTTCAATTTTTGTTTTTTGCCACCGACTTCCGAAATTAAAGTTATTTTAAACCAGCCGGTTGTTTTTTTTTGTAAAAAGTTTTTATTTTTCACTTTTTCCCCACACAAATTCGAATACCACTACCTCCTATGTAAATAACAGTGACGGAGTCCAATAAGATATCGTCTACATAGACTAAGTTGGAAAAATACGTAATTATTGAAGCTAACTCAAAAACTACACAAGCAAAGTTAATAAAATTTATATGGGACCACTGTCGAAGCATGAGCTACCAAAAAAAAAAAATTATCATCAAAATCGATTCATAATTGGCGGAGTAATCGCGTAACATACAAACAAAAAAAAAAAACAGACGATTTGAGAACCTCCTCTTTTTTTTTGAAGAAGTGGGATAAAAATACTAAAACACTGTTCAAACTGAGGTGAGTCCTGCGCGGGAAGGCTCACACGACAGCGCGACGCTACTCTATAAAACAATTTCCATGAAGTTTTCATACAAATTGTTCTATTATAGTCGCGTGAGCTGGGAGCCTACGTGAGACGTGACAGCCCTTGTCTATTGTTTTGTGGCGGTATCTACATCGCCACATGTGAACTACGCATCAAAGACATGACGTCACACAAAAATCCTGACCTCACATAAATCCTGCATCGCGCAATTAAAGTTTACCGTGCAATGGACATATATACAAGAACCCGACATCAATCGTTGAGCAGTTGCCCACCAGACACAACACCCGTCTGGTCGGAGGATCCTCCCTTTTCTATGGTGGATGAGTGAACTTTACACCCTGTTCCTCCTACTCCTAAAGTTTTAATTATTAGGATGTCACGCGATTATTCACGCCTGGTCGAACAATTTCATACAAATAGTTAGCTGATACTATATGAGCGAGCGAACTTCAACCCACGTCTCGCACGGTATTCGCCTTAGTTTTATCAGAGCTTTACCTATTATGTTTACACATTTCTTCCGAAAAGACAAAGAATCTTGTTGTCTAAACAAAAACTAATAGTCACGGTCTTTTTCCTGCTTGTTATAAAATATATCCTACATAAAATCAGCATGACCTAATTAACGGCATATTACAAAGACGATAGCTTATAAATATACCAACCGGGGTGGCTATCGAATTCGTGACTTATCTGCTCCAGCGCCCGGTGATCAACCTTCGTCACCCGACACCTAACGACACAGGAAACATGGAATGAAGAAAGTCTACTACGAACAATGTAAGATTTAAGGCGGAAAGGCGAAAGCACTATTAATAGCCCGTGAAATTAGAGTTAGAGGCAAACGCCATGTTTTCATGACAATCATCCAGTTTCTGAATTGAGACTTAGAAGTTGGGAGTAAATCCTTCGAAATTCAAAATCTCTTTGGAAAAAATGTAAGAAATTTTGAATTTCGCAGGCTACATCGAACGAATCCTAAGTTATGCTGAATTAAAGTTTCACAAGTTAAGAAATTCAAATTCTCGATACAGAAACCGGGTATGTCATAATATTAGACCAATTTGAATTGAGAGAGTTGCATTGACGATTTTAATGATTATTATTCTGTTAAAATATTCGTTACTCTCGCCTCAATTTTATTTTATTAACATACAACAGGTTGAATGTACTGAACTATTTAAAGGTAGGAAAAAACGTGAGATTTAAATTTCGCAAGTTCATTAAGGGAACTCTTAAAAAAAAAACAGTTTCACAAGCCATTTCACATGCTCCTGACGGCTAGTAAAGAGCAAAAAAGAGCGAGAGAGATCTATTTAGACTTTAGACGGTACAAGGTGATGGTGAATCATGAAATGATGATGATTTGGGAGTCAAATACTTACTACTGATATGCGATGGACTGTACACATGTGTGCAATATGGCTGATATTAGTTTACGTGGGATTTCTTCCATTTTCTGCGTAGTGGTATCCGGATGAGCTGGGTAGATTAGATGATAGTAACGGTTCGTCGTACCCGCCCTTCTCATTATAATAGTGCAAACATTTTGGGAAATTCATTAATTCGGTTGGATATTCTTCTTTAAAAAGAAAATTATGTGTGGCCTAAGGAATTGTGAAACGAACGATTATGGTACAAGCAGACTGTAACTGGACTATTGAATATTAAGAATTATCTCCTTAACCAAAACTATTTTGAACAATCCTGAATTTTTATTGCCATGACCAGCCAATCGGCTATGCCTGAGAGATATTCCTCGACTTGATACCATGTCAAAGGCCTATGGGCGGCTTTAAAACTCTGACGCCAGTTTAGTCCCTAACCACACGAAAACAAGAGATTGCCCTAAATAAAAGACGATTTTTTTTTGTAAAATATGTCTTGTCTTGAGAAATATATTCTAATCTTGACAATTTCTTATTAACTTTTTAAGACACCCACTTCTTCAAGCCTTATTTGTCTTGAACTCCGAACTTATACATTATTTTAAATAATCATAACTTCGTAAGTTACATATAAATAATCTGTAAACCACCGCATTGCGTTGTACGAGAATATAAGAAAATGGCCCGGGCATAGTTCGATGGCGCAATTATAATAAATTTTGTACGAGCGTGTACGGTGGGTGGTTCAAGTTTAGTTTGGCTGCAAGAGACTTATATTGTACGGGCCCCTGGGGAACCACTGAGGTTAAATGTACAAGCAACGACAGAAGTGTTGGACGGGAATATTTGAGTTAAATGGCTTCGAAATTAAGAGACCCTATACGAAATATTGCCGATTTTGCTAATTTACGTGATTTTACAATAAGAAACATACATCATACATACATTAGATGATAATTGAAATGATCTTTCATGCTGTGCAATAAAACTTATAGAAATACAGTAGGTATTTTAACTGTAAAATCAAGTAAATCAGCGAAATCGCCCAAATTTTGTATACGGCCTGTAAAGGGTCGTTATTGTAAGTGAAGAATCAAAAAAAAAAATTGGCTAAATTTGTCAAAATCATGTCAAGCGATTTAAAATGCTACCGGAAAAATCTTATGTTACCGGCATTGTGAAGAGGAATGAATGAATAAATCATAATTTGTACCTCTTTCAGTGTACTGTAGCACAAATGAAAGAAGAAGAAAGAAAGAAAGAAAATACGTTTATTTGCGGTAAACATGACGCAAAAAAAGAAAATAAACACAAAAAAATACAAAAGGTTGGGGAAAACATGCGTCACATTCACGCAAAACGGCTATCGCTCAGCATTTTGCTGCGACCCTATGCAGGACAGAGCCCCAGCGCTAGTTTTCAGCGACAGCCGGCCAGATATAAAATCTATATATATATAAAATTATATATATAAGTATCTACTGGCATCTGTTATCCTATTTATTTCATTCAGGCTTTGTAAAATATCTTCTCAGTTTCATGTTGCTGTCTACAGTTGTCAGTCAGTCACTCACTGAACCTTGTTATATGGCAAAGCTAACACGTCTGTCCTCGGCAGTACACCTCCGTTCAACTTAAATTAACTCGGCGTATATCAGGTCTTCCGTTAATCTGACATCTACATATGTTGTTGAAACGAAGAAATCGTCTTCTGTCTCTCTCTAAAGCCATTTATCCTTGTCTCACTTAGATATATCAGATGGGAGTAGAAGTAATTCGAGCCGTTTTCAAATTGTACGAGTTTTACAGCACTTTGGAGTTGGTTGGGTTATGGCTTGAAATTAGAGCATTTTGTTTTGAATTTGGTATTATTTGAAGACTTTATCATTCGACCTAGCCTTTTCCTAACTATGTTGGGGTCGGCTTCCAGTCTAACCGAATGCAGCTGAATACTAGTATTTTACTTGGACCGACTCCCTATGTGACCTCCACAACCCAGGAACTGGGTAATATGGTAAGACTGGTTGTTGGACTTTCGGGCTTCTGACGACCATCCATGATGCTTTGATAAAGGAAACACACTTCTTACGGCACCGATAAACGATTGTTCGTAGTCCGATATAAATTTAGAAGGGTTCCATTCTGGAATTTGCGGTTTCATTTGTACCATTCTCAATGGTGCAGATGAGACCCTACTATCAATGCAGTTTCATTTGCACCATTAATGGTGCAAACGAAACTAATTACTGTCCTCTGCACCATTGATGGTGCAGGCTAATGGTGCATACGGTGCAACGGGCCCGTAACGACTGTTAAAGAGTCCTTCGTGGAGAAGGCCAGCCGGGAGTCCGCGACCAACGGCTTATCGTGCGTTCCGAGAAACAGAGGAGTCTCGATATGTAAAAAAAAAAGTAATAAAAACTAAAACCCAACTACGACTAAAAAGGTATAAACAAGACACCACAGACAGACAAATTAAAAATCCGGAGTCACACGTGTTAGGGCAGAAATCGAATAGATTACGTATGACTCCGGATTTTTAATTTGTCTGTCTGTGGTCTCTTATTTATACCTTTTTAGTCGTAGTTGGGTTTTAGTTTTTATAACTTTTTTTTTTACATATCGAAACAATATTTTTTTTTAGTTCCTGACTTTATGTCCTTCAGAGGGCGCCATTTTTAATTTAATGTGACGCCGCATACCCTGTAACCAGCGGACGATCAAGATGAACAGATGAACATACATACAAACATACATACATGTCGGTCAAAATCATAACCCTCCTTTTTTCTTCGCCGTAGTCGGGTAAAAATGGTCACTCATCCACGGACGAACCCCGGGAAGCATAACTTAACCTGATGAATCGACCCGTGCGGTTGTTATTAATTAGCCACGAGCCCCTCGATCCTCATGTAAATTATGTAAGCTAGCCATGTAAAGTATGTAAATTATGTAAAAAGCCGTGCGAAGCAAACTGTTTTTTCGACTTGACAAAACACCTTTTGTTATTTATGTATTATATAAGTTAAATATCAATGATTTTTTATATATATAAATCTTCCGGAAAAAAATCTCCAAATGATGGTGATAATCGCGTCATAATCCAACAACGCGTTCACACAGCCAGACACGACAATCGACTTCTTCAGTGTATAATACATATGTATGTATCAAGAAGTAAGAATCAATGGGAAACGGGCTCTCGAGCACAATACTCTTGGGGTCTCTTTAGACAAGAGGCCAATTTAGAATTGATAAGAAACCAACTGCAGTGCCAACAGTTGCAGTACGTAACAAGTTTTTCTTTTTTTTTACGTGATTATGCTCAACGATGTCTTATTATTTGAAACACCAATTTACAGCGTGTAACAAAAAATCTGTCTGGTCCGTGAGAGTATCGTTAAGAATCATACGGAGTCTATTTAATTGTTAAAAAAAAAAAAAACCCACCATTTTTTTTTCAATGTGGAATTTTACCGGTTTATTACATGGGGCGCGGGCAGCATTCGTTTAGTGGGTGTCATAACTTAGGACCTATGCAGAAAAGCTAATTTATAATGACATTGGGGTAATTTTGGTACTAAAAATGTGAATTTAAAATTGCAATAACTTTTTTATTTTCTGTAATTTTTTTTATTTTTTTTCTGGTAATGTTATTGCAGCACCTGTGTACCCCTTTCGGATCGGACGGGTTTGTTTTACTTAAAAATAACCCGGGATAGGTACCACAACTAAAAATTTTTCACTTTTTAGTTGTGGTACCTAACCCCACACAAATTCGAATACCACTATGTGGGCAAAAAGTACGTAATATTGAAGCTAACTAAAAAACTACGCAAGCAATGTTAATAAGAAAGTTATGGGACCACCTCGGGAGTATACCCTTTCGAACTAAAAGATAATTTTTGAAATCGGTTAACAATTGGCGAAAATATCGATGAAAAATAAAAAATAAAAAAAGTTATGAACATAGAACCTCCTTCTTTTTGGGAGTCGGTTAAAAATCAGGATCATATCTTTCAATGCCGGATGGTAGGTAGAACATACAGTTTATAAACCGCGTTACTAACATAAATCCATTACCTACACCCTGATCGGCGCCGGCGCTTTCCATTTTGCACGGCACGTGTCTTAAATTCTACATTATTATAGACACTAAGTTTTCAAGTAAACAGTATCCTATTGTTCGATAATTCGTTTGAATGTGGTACAATTTATAAGCGACAGGCGGTTCTTTAAAGATTTAGGGTTTGAAGAACTTCAACTTGACAAGGCTTCACATTTTTTATTAACAATAGTTATCGTGACTTCAATTTTAATCTAAACTTACTTTTTGTATTAGAGGTTTTATGCCTTATTTCCCTTTTCAATTGGATATTAAAATTCCCATCTCAGCTCTGTGGAATACAGGAGATAACTTCTGCAAACTCAAGCAATCGATCAACACAGCCTATCGCAGTCCACTGCTGGACATAGGCCTCTCCCAAGCTGCGCCACAACACCCTATCCTCCGACTTCAGCGTCCAGTCTGTCTCAGCCACCTTTTTAAGCTCGTTGTTTTATCTAGCGGGTGGTTCTCACACTCCGTTTGCCGATACGTGGTCTCCACTCCAGGACTCGTCTGCTCCACCGGCCATCGGTCCTTCGGTCTGCACGTTAAGAGTAATAGATAGTGCAACTCAGTCAGTTCATGACTAGGCTTCCTAGACATCTATTGCGAGAATCGATACCTTATAACCTCAATATTTTTTTAAATTTTTTGTTTTTATTTGCAATGTTGTAAACAGATTACAACGTCTATTTTCTTTTATAACTTGGACCACACGATACATATCGCCGAGTCAGTCGCGCGAGCAGTCTCGCGGCCGGGACTGCTGGCAAATTCCCGGAAAATTCCCGGGCAATCAGACACAACGTCCCCCTAGAGGGAGCAGCACTAGTGTGCCCACAATCATATGAATATTTTAACTGTATCTGATTTGAAAGCACTTGGAATATTCGGTATTGCAATAGAATTCTTTTGATGGTGGTTAAAGTGGATAAGTTTTATGATTTGGTTTTTCTTTTTTGGGTGCATCTGTCCGACAGACACTGGAATGACAGTTTGTTTCTCAGCCAAAAGCCCTTTTTACCCGACTACGGCGAAGAAAAAAGGAGGGTTATGATTTTGACCGGTATGTATGTAAGTTTATCTGTTCCCTCCTATCTTCTAAACCACTTATCACAATTTGACCAATGAGGTACCGTTGGAAGCGTCTTGATCGTCGGCTGGTTATAGGCTATGTGACGTCACATTAAAAATCCGGAGTCACACGTAAACTCTTCGATTTATGCCCTAACACGTGTGACTCCGGATTTTTAATTTTTCTGTCTGTGGTGTCTTGTTTATACCTTTTTAGTCGTAGTTGGGTTTTAGTTTTTATTACTTTAACTTTTTTACCTTCCGCTTTTAGGATATATCCAACAGTCAGCTATAATTTGATTGTAATATTATTATTGTACTCACCTGTAATAATAAAATTTGAACGCCACTGGCAAAACATAGAGAGTCAACTGAATTTTTAGGGTTCCGTACCCAAAGGGTAAAACGGGACCCTATTACTAAGGCTCCGCTGTCTGTCTTTCCGTCTGTCACCAGGCTGTATCTCATGAACCGTGATAGTTAGATAGTTGAAATTTTCACAGATGATGTATTTCTGTTGCCGCTATAACAACAAATACTAAAAAACAGAACAAAATAAATATTTAAGGGGGCTCCCATACAACAAACGTGATTTTTTTGCCGTTTTTATAGACAATGGTACGGAACCCTTCGTGCGCGAGTCCGACTCGCTCTTGGGCGGTTTTTATAAGACCAAATGTATGTACCTATGTTAACAAATAAATATTCATTCATTCGTTCATTCATTTGTGTTTGTATGTTCGTGGAGTTATAACCCGAGAACCAATAATTGTGTGATTGACTTATGTAGGTAATTCTGTTTTTAATACACAGATACTTTAGCTATGTTTTGGTTTACACGCAGACTACAAAACTGGGCCTAGCTAGTCACAGACAACGGTGAATTTAATAGACGAGTACTGTCGTAATTATCGACATTGTGAGACGGTTTTCTTAATTTTTTACCGACGAAAAAAAAAGGAGGAGATTCTCAAGTGAACCATATGTTTTTTTTATTTTTTTTTATGTATGACCACGCATAACTTTTTAGTGAGTTGTCCGATTTGAAAAATTCTTTTTTTATTGGGAAGGGTATTCCTCGAAGTTGTCCCATTTAAAATTGGAAACTATAATCCACCCCTAAAGGTAGAAAAAATGGGGTGATTGATTTTTCACCAACTGAATTTTCAACTGTGAACCGATTCTGTTGAAATTTCGCACACATACATAGTTCTGATGACACAACCACTCATCATCAACTCCAGGTCTTTAATCTGGAGTAACCCCCTGGAGTACCATGGAGTGGATGGTAACTCAAAATCGAAAAATAAAAAACTTTTTTACAAAAAATTAAACCGACGAAAAAAGAACTGGAAAGCGAAAAATAAATAACTTTAATTTCGCAAGTCGGTGGCAAAAAACGAAAATTGAAAAGCGAAGACACCGACTTCCGAAATTAAAGTTATTTATTTTTCGCTTTTCAGTTCTTTTTTCGTCGGTTTAATTTTTTGTTGACATCACATTTCCCTTAATCTGGGGCAGTCGGGTAAAAACACCGGTGTCCCATCTCTTTATGCGCTTTCTGTAAATTAATGACTCGGTCAAGAATCTTACGTAAATAGTTGGCTCACAAAACCTCTTTTAAAAATAAAATACATTAGTACCTCGTAAATGTAATTCGTCAAAGCCTCAATGTAGCGAATATTTGAAAACTTGTATGTTTGTTTCATTTGAGAATTCATGAATAGTTTAGCGTACCTATAGGTGAAAAAGTGTTAAGTATGTCTACATATAAGTACTAAAACAGAAGTTGCGTCTGCCAACAAACTGCTGTGCAGTTTGGCAGAGGTCATTTTAGGTGGTAAGAAATTATTTCGAGAACAAACGCTTTTTTTTTTATTACAACGATTATCACCACTATTTAGGAGTGCCAATTCTCCAACAAAAAAAAATTTCCTAAATAACTATATAATGCATCATAGTCACACTACAGCGAAGCAAACCATCTGTTTCACACTAGTATATTCTAGCGCTGCACTATTTTACTTCAGACTTCGATAACGGACCTATTTTAAACGGATCATATGGGTGATTTTGAACTTTGAATCTAAAATACTTTTCATTTCGTATGTAGTGGAAGTATTTATTATTTCTATGATATTGTTTCATTTTATCCTCCTCACGTATATTGGCAGGAAAAAAGAAGATGCAGTGACTAAAATTGATTTAATTTAATTTTATTAATACTTGTTTTTTTTTTTTTTTTTTTTTCATTATATTGACATTTACTTAATTCAATATTTAATAATTTTTTAATGGGATTATCTGTTTAATGACTGCATGATTAAGATCAATAATAAATTTAAATAAAATGTGAAAAGCCGAAATTAAAGGCAGAATAAGAGAATAATTTTGTACATTTTACCAACCTGCTGTACCTTATTTAGGCAAATAAATGATTTTGATTTTGAGTAGGTATATTTTATCACGGTAGGTAAATTGGTAGTTGAAAGAAAAGTAGATTACGCACCTTGCTAAAGTGAGTAATTAATGCAGTCGTGTTAATTTAGTACAACAAACATAACCCTCGTGCATTAATAACTCACTTGGCGCTCGGTGCAACAATCTACTATTACAAGGTAGATGTGAGTGGAAACGTCGTGAGGGGGACGTCCTAGGAGGACTTAAAGTAACCTCAATGATGATGTTCTTCAGAAAGGTCAAGTACGTAATACTCGCAACACACGAGCGTGAATGACCAGCTATCTAATTACGTAACACAATATTCGTAAAAGATTAAGACTAATCTGTTTCATTTTGACAGTTTAACAACATTCATTATTTAGAAAAATAATCGAACATAAGAAGTAATGGGTTTGCAATCTGTTTCAAAACTATTCAGATTGTGATTGATCGTGATATGGTTGATGTCAATTAGGGTGCAGATGTATGAACGTAAACTTTCGTTAGCTAATGTCGTTGTAAATCCGCCAATTATTTTAATTTTCCATCATTGCTATCGCTGATAGAATGTCTAGTTGTCTTGGACCTCTTTATAAAAGAACAGAAGGACAGAGAAACAAAAAAAAAAAAACGCAAAAAGATTCTCTCCGGCGGGGAATCGAACCCCGGTCTCCCGCGTGACAGGCGGGGATACTTACCACTATACTACCGAAGATGTGAGAGAAGCTGCTAAATAGTGGTATAGTAATCACGAATCTGTCTCTGTATGACACTTATTTATTTGTCTCTGCATAACCCAAAGGTTGACTGGTAGAAAATGCATTGCTGTCTGTACATTTGTGTGCTAATCCTACCCTAATGGCTCTTACATACTGGGGCGATTCGTCGCGTGACGAGAATTTTAACAAAACAATTTCTCACGGCGAACAATGCGGCGGCGTCGCGTCGCACGACGAATCGCCCCAGTATGTAAGGGCCTTAACTTTAACTATAATATTATAAATGCGAAAATGAGTTTGTTTATTTGTTTGTTACGCTTTCACGCTAAAAAGGCCTAACGGAATTAGAGGAAATTTGGTACATGGGTAGACCATGACCTGGAAAAGGACATAGGATACTTTTTATTCCGATACTTCTACGGGATCGAGACTTACGCGGCTGAAACCGCGGGGCGCAACTAGTTAAATATATAAGGTAAACCTATTCATACACGAAATCTCTTAAGGAGTCATTGTACTCATCATTATGAACAACTTTCACTACGGGACCAACCCTAAAATCCCGAAAAAGAAAATCAACTGTTCCCACATTTTGACGAACTATGCGAACATAAAATGAAGTCATTTATTCAAACTAGGCTGAGAATTGGCACTTTTGTGGAAATAAACTACTACTACTTTTCGAACGTCAAAATTACATAAGACAGTCCCTCAAAACCCGCCCTTTACCACTTCCTAGTGCTTTAGCTGGGAAGAAGAAGTGGCGCAACAAACTCCCCAGAAGAGAGGACACACAAGATATTCCATATCAAAATACTCAATCGCTTTGCAAGTCCTATTAAAAAAAATTAAGTAAACAAATACACATAACAAGACAAATAAAAAATCCGGAGTCACACGTAATCTGTTCGATTACGTGTGACTCCGGATTTTTAATTTGTCTGTCTGTGGTGTCTTGTTTATATCTTTTTAGTCGTAGTTGGGTTATAGTATTTATTACTTTTTTTTTTTTTAAATTCCTTTGTTTTTATAATATAAGTATATATTTTTGAAATGTACTCATTAAGCCCTTTCATGTGATACCCAACATGGTATGATAAAACATTTTTTTTTTAAGTTCCTGACTTTATGTCTTCTAGAGGGCGCCATTTTTAATTTAATGTGACGTCACATAGCCTATAACCAGCGGACGATCAAGACGCTTCCAACGATACCTCATTTGTCAAATTGAGATAAGATAGAAGGGAACAGATGAACCTACTTACATACATACATACATACCGGTCAAAATCATAACCCTCCTTTTTTCTTCGCCGTAGTCGGGTAAAAACCGGGTAAGTTATAAAAGCATTAACGTTGGATCCGTTATTATTACACATTAAATAGAACCGAGCTTGGCATTACGCCAATTTTCAACAATAACTTGAACAAACCTTACTTAGTTCAATGCAGACCAAAACTGGATATGGATTTAAGTCGTTTTTGAGTGAAATAAAACATGATATTTGTCTATCATTGTACTAAGCCGGCGACAGACACAGTCACATATTTGAACACTTTTTTGAAGACTTATTTGAACACTTGTGAGGCAAGATTATAATTATTTGATCAAACTTTGAACAAATACTCAAATACTCGTGCCTCACAAGTGTTCAAATATTGTTGATGTGTCTAGCGCCGGCTTTATATTTAGTTGTGGCCCATAAAATGTGTTTTGGTGTTTAGTTAATAAATAAAAACCGGCCAAGTGCGAGTCGAATTCGCGCACGAAAGGTTCCGTACCATTTATCTATAAAAACGCCAAAAATTTCACGTTTGTTGTATCGGAGACCCCTTAAATATTTATTTTATTCTGTTTTTTAGTATTTGTTGTTATAGCGGCAACAGAAATACATCATCTGTGAAAATTTCAACTGTCTACTATCACGGTTCATGAGATACAGCCTGGTGACAGACGGACAGATAGACAGACAGGCAGACAGACGGACGGACAGCGGAGTCTTAGTAATAGGGTCCCGTTTTACCCTTTGGGTACGGAACCCTAAAAGTTAGTTAAATAGTAACATTCAATTCAAGTTTTTAACGCTCAAAGAGCTCGTCCCCTTTTTTTTAAAGTTTACTTGTGTACATTATGTATATTTTTTTCATGTATCTTATTGTTTTGGAGGAGCTCGTGGCTAAGTAATAACAGCCGCACGTTTTCATCAGGTTAAGCTACGCTTGCCGGGGTTGGTCCGTGGATGGGTGACCATCTTTACATATCGAGACTCCTCCGTGGCTCGGAAAACACTTTAAGCCTTTGGTCCCGGCTGTCATTTGTGGATCTTTGACAGTCGTTACGGGTCGTCAGAAGCCCGAAATTCGGACAACCAGTCTTTCCAAGGGGTATCGTATTACCCAGTTACTGGGTTGTGGAGGTCAGATAGGCAGTCGCTCCATGTAAAATACTGGTATTCAGCTGCATCCGGTTAGACTGGAAGCCGACCCCAACATGGTTGGGAAAAGGCTAGGCAGATGATGATGTATCGTATTGTTTTTTATACCTTCGATGTACCTATTTAGAACGAAGGTACTGCTTATTCCTGTTAAGAAATTTCTTCCTGTGAAAGGAGAAATCCTTACATATTATAAAACAAAGTCCTCCGCCGCGTCTGTCTGTCGACCTGTACGCGATAAACTCAAAAACTACTGCACCGATTTTCATGCTGTTTTCACCAATGGATAGAGTGGTTCTCGAGTAAGGTTTTAGTATATAATAACCGACATCCATGCGGGCGAAGTCGCGGGCATCAGCTAGTGAAAAATAAACGAAGAAAATAATGTGTGAGAACAAGAAGAGAAAGCATTTATGATTTTGTGTTAGCTTGTAAGTATACAAGCTACAAGGTGTGCGTGTACGTGTATACAATGATTTGGTGTTAGCTTATATATTATGTTTCAGATAAATGTTTTGTATAATAAAAATCATTACGATAGTCAAGTAACTTTCACGCAAATGAGGAAAACAAAATCGCTTCGAAAGTAGATTATTCAACTCTGTCTATGGTAGAAAAGAAACCGAAATATAAATAAAAAAAACTATATTGAAAAAAAACAAAAAAACTTCGTAAATAACTTCAATAGCTCTAAAACCGGTGAAGAAAAACATCGTGAGGAAACCGGTTTAACCTAGAACCAAATATTAAAAGACATGTGACATCTACCAACCCGCACTGGGCCCGCGTGGTGGATTACATCTCACTCCCTCTCGAAGAGAAGAGGCCTGTGTCCCAACAGTGGGAACATTATAAGCTGATTATGCAATAACTTTAAAGTCGAAAGAAAATTCGTCGAGAGAAATATTTTACGTAGTTTACATCCGAATTTGAAAATTATTTCGCTTCCAACTGAAAATGAATACGACTGATTCTGGAAACAATCCGTGACCAAGGAATTTAATCTAGGTCCTGCCGCTTGACAGCTGCTTTTGTAACCACTGGAGCAGTGGATTTTATAACAAACTGGCGTTTGCCCGCGGCTTCTCCCGAGTGTAGGTCAGAAACTATCCCGCGGAACATACTACTGGGATAAAAAGTATCCAATGTTCTAACCCAGATACCTAATTTCGTAACATCGTAAACGATTAAAGGCTCTTACATACTGGGGCGATTCGTCGCGCGACGAGACGCCGCCGCATTGTTCGCTGTGAGAAATTATTTTGTTAAAATTCGCGTCGCACGACGAATCGCCCCTGTATGTAAGAGCCTTAAGACCAATGATATTATGACTAATCTATTTCATTTTATGGTTTAAGAACTGTATTATTCCTCATTAAGAATTAACAATAATTCACTTACTAAGAAACTAGGTAGGTCCAAAAACGTTAACGAGCGTACAAAAATGACGTTAAAAGTAAATTTATAATTACAAATGGGAAGGTACTGATAAAAAAGTAAATATCAACTCATCACCAACCAAGTAAACACGGATCTAAAGTAAAAGAAGATGTATAATTACTATGATAATATCTTTATGATGTATTTTGACAGTTCAACAACATTAATTGCGTTATTTACGTTGCAATGGATTAGCAATCTGTTTCAAAACGATTCAGATTGTAATTGATCTTGTATTGGGTACGCAATTAGGGTGCAGGGCTGCGATTCTGTAACCAATCTTACTGTGAAAACTTAGGTGAAGTGAGCTTGAAGTGAACTGTCACTGCCTTAGCATCAGTAGGTATCGATGACAATGACAGCTCACTCTACGCTCACTTCACCTAAGTTATCACGGTGAGATGGTTACAGAATAGCAATGTCAGCCTGTGTGCTGTTTAGTAACTAAAACCATTCAGCCGGGTAATAGACAGACAGACAGACAGGCAGATTAACTT
Source organism: Lithophane leautieri (assembly GCA_949152455.1). Taxonomy (NCBI): domain Eukaryota; kingdom Metazoa; phylum Arthropoda; class Insecta; order Lepidoptera; family Noctuidae; genus Lithophane; species Lithophane leautieri. The sequence goes on along the minus strand of OX424479.1, from coordinate 2,576,587 downwards.
TCGCATTTATAATAGTAATAAAACAGTGGGAAAGGTATAATAAGGTTTTGCGTTAAGAGCCGTGGTTTCGATTCCCGTATGGGACTAATATTTTGGTAGTTATGGCTTCAGTGAAAGTGAAATTACAATTGATGAGAAACTTCTTACGGCTCATACAGGGCTGAACATTTAATCCGTCAGCGGCCGGCAATGTTCGTACGTCGCGGTCGTCGGCTGTACTCCGAAAGCCGATCGAACCAAACAAAAGTAAAGGAAAGTATTTCAAGAAAGTACACTATTTCAACCGGCAAGGCTGATGACGTCCGATAACTAGGTGGAAGCCTCGCGTTACACCTGCTTTCTGAAAGTCTCACTGTAAAACTAATGTCAATTGATTTCAAAAAAATCAAGGCGAGATCGTGGTGAATACAGGCCCATTTTTGTAAAAGTTATAAAACTAAAACCCAGCTACGACAAAAAGTCAATCAACTAAAAAGGCAAGACATCACAGACAGACAAATTAAAAATCCAGAGTCACGGAGTTTAGTTTTTATAACGTTTTTTATTTTTATTTAAATTGTTTTGGGGTTATAAAATATATATTTTTGAAATGTGCTAATCAAGCCCTTTCATTTGATACCCAACATGGCAAGTTTTTTTTTTTAATTTTATTTCATGACTTTTTGTCATCTAGAGGGCGGCATTTTAATTTAATGTGACGTCACATAGCTTACAACCAGCGCACGATCAAGACGCTTCCAATGATACCTTATTTGTCAAATTGTGATGAGTCGAGTAGAAGATATGAGGGAACAGATGAACATACATAATATACATACCGGTCAAAATCATAACCCTCCTTTTTGCTTCGCCGTAGTCGGGTAAAAATGGTGTTACTTATTTTTTGGGTTTAGGGACCCTATTACTAAGGCTATGTCCGTCTCTCTGTCTATCCGTCCGTCTGTCCGCGGCTTAGCTCAGAGACTTGGTACTAGAAAGCTGTAATTTGGTATGAGTATACATATAAATCACGCCGACAAAGTGGTACAAAAAATGAACAAGTTTTTCAACTACAATGTTAAGTTTGTTCTTAAAATATTTTTTTATAGATAATGGTACGGAACCCTTCGTTCGCGAGTCCGACTCGCACTTGGCCGGTTTTTACATTATTTAAGTAGCTATTTTTTTATTGATTTTATTAACAATTAATTTCATTTATAAAATGATTTTTCAATCGAAACTCTCAAGAATAATTAATAGCTTTGAAACTTTCACAGTGAGAACTTAAAGTTTGCCTGTAGCTGCCAGTTTCAACTGAAGTTAATTAGTCACGTGTATATTTGATGAACACCTCCTTGAAGAGGTTTGCTAATCAACTGGGGTATGCCGTTTTGATTGTGCCGAAGGAAAGTAGGTTTGAATGGTTAAGAAAGAGTTAGAATAAAATACTCTTTATTATGAGCGAAATACGTATGTACCGATCTGCCTGCCTAGTCTTTTCCCAAGTATGTTGGTGTCGGCTTCCAGTCAATCCGGATTCGGCTGAATACCAGTATTTTACATGGAGCGACTGCCTACCTGACGTCCACAACCCAGTATCATATGGTATCACGTTGTATGTTGACTTGAAAGAGCCTGGCAGATGAGAGTATGTCATACTCACTTAAATGTCTCGCTGATGGTGGCGCGTGTGTTGGATCATTCGGTTCCCTACAAAATGGTTGAGCTGGATGGTGCTGATCCACGTGTCATGTTCGTGAACGGGCGCCGTCAGTTGAGACTGGTCATCTCTTATCTGCCAGGGCTTATTTTTAATCTTATATTTTGAATTCTTTTTGATTATTTTTCGTTTTTTTGTTTTTATGATTGGCATCTCGTAGGTTTTACCACAAAGGGTACTATCTACTTAACCGGACTGTCCTGCGAAGATGCTCTAAGCTATGATACTAACTCAAAGCGCCTCCAGCCAGGGGCATTTAAAAACTAATCTAAAACTAATTATAAACTAAACGACGGCTCGCTAAGGGCACCCCCTGTGGGGTACGGACCTCGGCTTAGGGCGTCGCTGGGGGGAGGGCAGCTAGTGGGGACAGGCTGGATCGGGGAGTTTAAATTAACTATTACTACTACTGGCGGCTCAGCGTCCGCCTGTGCGGGCGCTTCACCGTCGACAGACAAGGGTCGGGGAGGAGTAGGATGAGTCGTCATCCTGTTAGATCGGGGTCGCGGTCGAGGAGGTCCTCGACGTCGAGGTCGGAATGAAGGACGGCGTCTGGTTTTAAGAACCGTACTGGTGGCCCTATTGCTCTCCTGGAGGAGAGTTATGGGGTCGTCGGGGTCGGTGAGAGCATGCCTCGGACGGCGGGTATGACTAATGCGAGAGGGGGTATAATTGGCCGCCTCGACAACCAGTGGGTTGCGATGTTTGGCGGCGGAGTCAAAGAAACGCTTAGAGAGGCGTTTTAAGAATTGAGCTATCGTGGGGATTTTAAGGTCGAGATGGAGGATCTCGTTACGGACATAATAGGGGGAGTCAGTAGCTCTACGGAGGAATCGGTTCTGGATGGTTTGTAACCTATGAATATGGCGGGGTCTAGTGTGGGCAAAGACGGCACCGGCATATGTCATGATGGGACGGATACACGCAGTGTAGATACGCAATTTGCACCTAAGTGACAATTTGCTACGTGCATTTAGGACGGAGTGAAGCCTACCTAGAGCGAAAGCGGCTCGCGAGCGAACCTGCTTTATGTGCTCTTGAAAAGTGAGGTGGTCATCGAGGACTACACCGAGATATTTGGCTCGCTTCTCCCAAGGAATCGGCTTGCCGAACATGGTGATGGGCTCGGGGAGGGGGGGTTTCGTACGCGGTTTGGAAAAGAGAACCGCCTGACTCTTATCGGGATTGACCTCGATTCGCCACTTCCTGAACCATTCGCCGAGCTTGTCGACTGAGGTTTGGAGAGTGTCGCGAATCCTAACGGGACTACGGGCCTTAAAGTAGATGGCCGTATCGTCTGCGAACAGAGCCAACTGTGCCTTTCTACTTTTGGGAATATCGCTAGTAAACAGCGTGAAGATGAGCGGGGATATGACAGAGCCCTGGGGGACACCTGCGCGAATGGGACGGGGTGAGGATAGGGCACCCTCTATGCGGTAGCGAAAGGTGCGGTTTGACAAAAAGTCTCGTAAGATGAGCACGAGACGATCGGGCACACCGAGTTGGTATAGCTTGTATAATAAGCCATTGTGCCAGACTTTGTCAAACGCCTTCGCTATATCGAAGAACACCGCCCCCACCATTAGGCCTCGCATAAAGCTTTCGCTTATGTGCTCGACTATGCGGTGGGCTTGGTGGATGCTGCAGTGTTGGGTGCGGAACCCAAATTGCTCGTTCGGGATGAGACCTTTGGTCTCGGCGTAGTCTCTGAGACGCTTATAAATAAGCCTCTCATAGATTTTACCGAGAACCCTGAGCAGACTGATGGGACGGTAGCTAGAGGGATCGGATTTGGACTTGCCGGGTTTGGGGATACCTATAACGGTGGCTTCCTTCCATGCCTGGGGGAAGATATTATTGCCGAGAGCACCATTGAAGATGATGGTCAAGAGCATTATTAAGTGTGCGGGGAAAAGTTGGATCACTCTATTAGTGAGTCCATCTGAGCCGGGGGCTTTACGCGTTTTAAGACCTTTGATGATCTCGTGCACCTCATCAGGAGTGATGGGGGGCAGTGGATCATCGGGGTCTTCGACGGGGGGGAGAGATGCTCTGCGTTCGACTTCAGCGTCAATCTCATCGAGATGAGCTTGGTCTACAGGCAGTGAGCTAGGCGAGCATTGAGCCTCGAGACTATCGGCTAGGCATTCCGCCTTGTCAGAGTCGTCAAAGGCTATGGTCTTATCGGGACGGACTAGGGGGGGCATGGAAGCGCCCTGTTGGGACTGGAGATTTCTCTGGAGTTGCCAGAAAGCTTGGTGAGTGGGCTCGAGATCGCTCAGCATCTTATCCCAGCCCGCTTCACGCAACTCAGCAATGCGTGTCCTTACTTTACGCTGTAAGTAGCGCATGAGAGATTTGTTAGCGGAGCATGGGAAATTGCTGTAAGCACGGGTGGCCGCGTTCTTCTCGGTCATCAGATCACGCACATCGGCCGGCAATTTGAAGCGGTGGTCGTCCACCACTGGAACTTGCCTTGAACAATCGTTCAAAACCGATTGTACGTGATCCGTGAGCGAGTCGATCGCGGCCGTCGTGTCTGCGACAGAATCGAACTGTTCGGGAATAGAGTCCAATTGGGGGGACGTGTTGGATTTCAGCAATTCGCCTACTTTCCTCCAGTCCGTTACCTTCTTGGTGGCGGGGGGTTGGGTGGGGTCGGGGAGACCTATGCGGGGGGCCAGTTTCATGACTACTGGGCGGTGGTCAGAGGTGAGCTCGTGCACCGTTTCTATAGAGTTTAACCTAAGGTTGACGTTCTTAAGGATCGCCATGTCTAGGATATCGGGGGAGTGACTGGGTTCGTGGGGGAAATGAGTGGGAGTCATCGGAGCGATGATATCGAAGTTATGGGAGTTTGAGAGGTCGAATAGGTGTCGCCCTCTAACGGAGGTAGTGGAGCAATTCCAGGCCGGGTGTTTAGCGTTGAGATCACCCGCTATAATAACGGAGTCACTCAAGCCGAGTAGGGCGGTGAAGTCATTGGAGAATTCAAGGGGATTCTCCGTGGCGGAGGAATAGGGAGGGAGGTAAGCAGAGACTAGGGTGATCGGCTGATGGCCGGACATGCCTAGGCGGCATACTGAGACTTCTATCCGAGAGAGAGAGGGAGGATCTATTGGGATGCAATAGAGTTCCTTTTTGTAATATATAAGGGTGCCGCCCTTGTGACAACGGGTTCTATCGTTGCGAACTATACGATAGTTTGCGATAGAAGGGTTCCGTTTATGGGGTTTGAGGAATGTTTCCTGTACTAAGAGGATATCTATCTGATGGTCGCGGAGGAATTCCGCGATCTCATCTCTTTGGTGTTGAATGCCGTTGGCATTGAAAAATCCTAAGTTAAGGGATCGGGGTTTGAACCTAGCTACGGTGGTGTTAGACATTATGGGGGGTAGGGTGGTTGGCTAGGGAGGACATGGCTTGCGTGATCTCGGGATACGCATTAAAAATTTGGTGAATCCTACCTACGTCGTTGGCATTTCTGGCAGCAACGATTTCGTTGGCCATTTGCCTAGCGCGTGGGGTGAGGAAGGTCATGTAGGTAGAGGTGATCACATTGAATGGATCGAAGGGGGCCACCTGGGGAGGGGGGTGAGGGCGCGCTGCTATCAGAGCAGGAATCGGACGAATAAGGGGCGCAGGAGCGCGAAGACGGGGATCCATAAGTGGGGGGGGGACGCGAGTGGGGGGGGGGACCTGGGGCTTGGGGTACCCTAAAGCAGGGAAGGCCTGCTGGTGATGGAGTTGGTTCCAGGGGCTAGGCCTTTGGGGGCTGAGCCTTTCTGGGATATGGGCGGAGGGGGCCTTGTAGGCGGAGGGAGCTTCCCTCGACTGGCGAGCGTCTGTACGCTTCGCCAGTTTGGAGGAGGGGGCTTTGGGGGCCTTGGGGCAGCCCCGGTAGTTGGCTGGGTGCCCTGACTGGCCACATAGCACACAGCTAGGCGGCTCGGTGCAGAGCGAGCGGTCTTTGGGACGGGAACATTCTGCCGTGCCGTGCTCACCCAGGCACTTGACGCATCTGGGGGTGGCATAACAATGTTTTTGTGAATGCCCGTACAGTTGGCAACGGTGACATTGACCGACTGTGGCATTCTTGTGGGGTTTTTCAATGTCAAAGCCCATCAGGTTGCAGATGGCTTTGACATTGAATATCGGGTGTAGGCGGGCCTCTGAGGGGGGGCAGACCACGAGGACCATGTCGAACGCCTCGCCGTTGCGAGCGCGATGCATGCGGTGAACCTCGTCGACGGGGATGCCCTGTGAAATGAGATCATCTTTAATCTCGGATGTGGCGAGTTCACGTGGGATACGTTTTATCACCACGCGGGTCTGTTTCTCCTCAGGCAGGGAGAAGGTGTGGAATGCCACACCTCTAGAGCGGAGGAGTCTAGTGAGATCCCTGTAGTCGTTAGACGTAGGGATGGTCACTTTGATACCCTGTTGGGTATTGCGGGCATTGGTGTACGCGATCTTTTGATCGCAACACCATTTGGAGACATCGGTCCACTTCCCCTTGTCCTGAATGAACACGGGGGGAGGGGGCGATTTTTTGTTTATACGAGGCCCCGGAGCAACTTGTGCTACTATCGCGGCGGTCGAGGTGGAGGGGGAATTCGCGGTGTCAACAACGGTAGTGCTACTGGGCACTGTACCGGCGACTTGCGCTACGGGGGTAGGGGTGGGGGAAATGACGTCATCGATGACGACGTTGTTTATTTGGGAATCGGAGGCGGGCTCCTCGACCGCGGCCACCTTGGTGGCCTGGGTGGAGCTATGCTTCTTCTTCCTCTTCCTCTTGTTTCCCTTGCCGACGACGGGCAAGAAGCCATCGTCGTCGGTTTGGGACGTAGAGTTGGAGGATAAGACATCCTCCGAGTCGGAATGTAGCGGGAAAGAGGCCGCTGCTACACGCTTTGAGGAAGCGGGCATGGGGGTATCTGCCCGCTTGGAAGAAGCGGGCTCGTCTATGTCCATCTCACCGGTGAGGCCGGATGAGCATGGTAGACTATCTGAGACAGGGGGAATGACTAAAACATCGCTGAAACCAGCGATGGTAGGGTCGATCGGGGTATTGAGCGCTCGCTCGATGCGAGAGACTTCATCGGCATACTTGTCGGAGAGGCCTTCCTTGACCAGGATGGCCTTGAGACACTCAAGTATGAGGCGGGCCGTGTCGTTGGGCACGGCGACAGCCATAGTCGTAGGAAGACTAGGCTAGAGAGAGTAAAAGGGAGGAAATGTAAGGGAAACCTAACATTTGCCCTAACACCTAACTCCCCGGGTGGATTTGCCCGGGGATGTGTGACCCTCCCTGTCGGGTATAGACAGGGAGGTGTGTAACCTATTGGTGAGCCCTAAGCTTGCTTTGGCCCGTTGCCTATCTTATTTGTGCAACGGGGTCCTAACTGGGTCTGGTGCGAAGGGGTAGACACACCCAACCGACACCAGGTGTGTTGCTGTGAAAGGAAAACTGTCACCAATGCCGACTAGGAGATCCCCCAAGGCCGAACACTGGGACCCGTCCAACTTTCTGCCTCACCCTGATGGGGATTGGCGGGTGCGTTTGGGTCAACACCCCCTCGGTTTCGTTGGCACCGTAAGGTATCCACTGAGGACCACGAAACTGTGGTTTTTTACCCGGAAGGGGCAAAAATCACCGTCGAACGTATATTTTAACAATATTCTGTTAAAGAAATAATTATACTAGCTGTGCCTTGAAAAAGGCACACAGCTAATAAGTCGAAGATAGTCAAGGCGACTATGACGTCCGTCGCGGGGCGCGACGAAAACACGATCACTGGCTCTACTGAGCCAAGCACACGAGAACACTTAACACTGCGCAAACACGTCCGTCCGGGACCGCTGCCGCGCGCTAAGTGTATTTTTCGTTTGACATTGTTCTCACATATAGAAGCACGAAGAATACTGTACCCAGGATTTTGTAATATCTATATACATTTTTAAAAGAGTGTCCTTGGGGTTTCTTGCCCGTTCTTCTCCATAGAGATCTACGAATTTGAATGGGCAACTAGCTTCAACTTTTTAACTAACTGACCGACTCTTTGACAATTCAAAAGTGCCTGTAAATGGTTTAATTGAAATAAATGCTTTGAGTTTGAGTTTTTTGAGTTTGAGTTTGAGTAACTGGGTAATACGATACCCCTTGGTAAGACTGGTTGTCAGACTTTCGGGCTAATTTCGGGCTTTCGGGTTAATAAAGCTAATAGATAATATATATAAAAGATAATAAAAGATAATAAAAGATAGATTATGTATATAAAAGATATGATATGGATGGATTTAAACGGAGAAAGGAGGATTACAGAGAAATCTGGGGTCATAGATAAATAAAAATTGGAAGAAAAAAGAAAGAAAAATTGTCTATTCTGTACAAATAAAAGCACATGTAGTCACGAAGGTACGCCGCACTTGAAGCGGTTGTTTCATGGATTGGTGACCATTGTTCACATTTTGATACCTCGATTGTGTGTCGGTAGCACGTTGAACCTTTGGTCCCATTTGTCATACAATGTCTGAGACAGTCCTTACGCGTGTGACAATGGCACATGAACAAACACACAGATTGGTATTTTATAATAACTACTTATAAACTATAACCATCCATTTATCACGTCGCCAGAGAGCCCGGATTCTAGATTCGAGCCCGGTTGATGGCAATAGGCTCGCCCCCTAGCCCGCGGGACTTAAATATAACTGGAGCAATGTACCTAAGCGTCCCTTAAACTTAACTGGCGAAATATAGGACTTTTAGTTCAATAAGACTGTTTCATAGCCCTATTGAACTAAAAGTCGAATCTTGTAATTGACTTTTCATATTATTATCTTAAAAACACATCATGTTAGAACACTTTAGAAAAACCAAATACCAGAATTTCAATGAATTTCTTCAATATCAAAGCTCCATCTCAGATGTTCTCATCTGTGTAAAAACAAGGGTCCAATTAAACTAGATCTTTATCGTCGAAGATTTGTAGCGGAGGAGTCGACACGATGCTTAATTACGACTCCACTCTCTTATCAACTTTCTAAATAAAACTCTGATATTGGACTTTTTTCTGTTTGAACTTTTTTGAACTTTGAAAAGAAGTTTTGCTGCGAATTTAATTTTGGAACGCTTGATTTCGTAGTGGGATACTAAGACATGGCGCTCACTATGCGACATGCGAGTGCGACAGCTCGGCTTCAGACGCAACGACCGGCTGCGGCCGAAAATTTTCATATAGATATTTTGTTCAAAGCTTCGCACACTTGGCGTCGATTTGCTGAGTCGTAACGCCAGGTTACGCTCGCACGCTCTTACTACGTGTCGCACCGACTAGATCACAGGACTAGACGCACGATGCACACTCACTTTTGACGACAGGTCAGCGTCAGACTAGCTGTGATGAGCACTGAGGAAGTTGCACGTCTGTTTGTATTGCGAATCTCAACAAGGACAGGTTCGATGTCGAGTTTTACAAATCAGACGTGGAAGCGCGTCGAACACTCAAAGGAAATTATCGCTTCCTGTACAACTTGCGATGTAGCAACTAAGTATTTGCATACGCAAACGACAGCTCTGCGTCAACGACAAGTCGCAGGTGCAAACGACAACTCTGCGTCTTTTTGCAGCAACTATAGACACAGCAATACTACGCACAGTATGCGCTGACAATAATTCGAAGTCTTGCGTTCGATTTTCAGATTCGGAAAATTGGTAGGTATTGGATTTTGGATCCAGAAATTCTAATCAGAAGCATTTATTTTGGTGTTGTACACGGCAGAGGCAAGGTAGGTAATGTCATATTGTTGGTTAAAAATAACAAAGAATTACTCATTAAAATCTATTCAACAATCGATTCTTAAGGCCGTACCTTATCTCAGATTTTATCTTGCTCACACCATACTACTCTGCTGGCGGCTCTCAAGCCTCCAATAGTTTAGGTAATTGCTTTTAACGGTGAAAATTGGTAATTTAAAATAAGAAAAATTTATTTGAAGTATTTTTTCAATACCATCGGTTTATAGTTCGGTTTAGAGGTAATTTTGGACTTTTTTTTCGCCAAACCTAGCATCAATCCTCAACTTTAACATATATTTATTTCAAAATTAATGCTGCAGTATTTTCGGTATAACGGAGGATCATACTAAGTATAAGTCAGTAAATATCCTTCTTATTTAATTTATAAAATATCTTTCAAATTGGTCCAATATTGGAGGACGAAATTGACGAGAGTCGAACATTATTATAAAAAATTTAAATAAACTTTTATTTCAGACATACTTGGCCCATAATATTGTTAGTAGATAGAATTAAGAACTATGTTAGTACATTAAAAAAATTTACATAATTAATTTAGTTATTATGACTTTTTGTATGGAGAAAAGACCGACCCTATTTCCTCTTAAGGCGCTCTGCAGACGACAGTCGAAAGAGACATCGATTGGCAAGCAACAGTGGCGCGATCGTTTTGTCCTCCTTGTGCGTTATTGAATAGATTTCTATACGTTCTATCGTCGCAGACAAATTATCTGCGGAAAAATTGCCCATCGTCTGCTCAGCGCGTAATACCGAAATCCCACTATCCCCGATTTTGCGGACGGACACCGACGAGCCCGTACGACGGACCGTGGGAAGGTGTACGTGCGGGGTATCGCAGACATCGGAAGCGCCTCGGTGCGCGGTGTGTGGCGGTCTGTGGTCGTCTGCCGTGCGTGTGCATCTGCAATATTGCCGATCGTGGGATTCTACCATAACAAGCAACATTTAGGACTTTACGCTCATAAAACGTAATAAAACGTTTGTCAACATTTAACCCAGCAGCGACATTTGCACTCCATTTATCACCGAAGCAACTGTTATGGAACAGAAACAAATTACACTCCCGTTTGATAAACTACTTTCCACCTCAAACCATAGACAAACGAGAACTCCATATTTTTCTGTGACTAACCAAAAACAAACAACTAACGGAGAACTATGAACGAACAGATTTTAATTGAAAATGTTCAACAGCAAAACTTCTGGACGTGTTATATAAAACGAAATTCTAATTTAGCAGATTGAATGAACGAACATACGAGCACAATCCATACTGTCTCTAGATCCATACAAATACTTATTATGTACGAATATCTATTCTATGTATTTAAATGGTGTATCTATTCATATCCACGAAGTGTTTTAAGTGGTCATTGTACTCATCATTATGAACAATCTGCTGTTTCCTACATTTTGACGAGTTATCTATCTATCTATATATATATATAAATCAATTGCTGTTCGTTAGTCTCGCTAAAACTCGAGAACGGCTGGACCGATTTGGATATTTTTTGTTTTTGTTTTTTATTCTCAAGGCAAGGTTTGTACGTAAGGTAGGTGTAGGTAGGGTTGGTAGGTAGGTTAGGTAGGTATGTAGGTAGAAGTAGGTAGGTATATAGGTAGGTATGTAGGTGGAAGTAGGTAGGTATATAGGTAGGTAAAGTAGGGTAGGTAGGGTAGGTAGGTATATAGGTAGGTATGTAGGTAGGTAAAGTAGGGTAGGGTAGGTAGGTAGGGTAGGTACTTAGTGCTACCCGTGCGAAGCCGAGGCGGGGTAACTAGTGTGAAATATATGTAATGTGTGTGTCAAAGTAAAAGTTGTTAGATCATGACCGGGCTTAGGATATAGGTTACTTTTATCCCGGCAGTACGTTCCCATGGGATAATTTCCACGTGGGCGAAACCGCGTGCAAAATCTAGTCGCTATAATAGCTATAATTTGGTGGAGTGTCGAAATTTCGCTGATCAGAAACATTCTCGAAGTTTCGAGTATTGTAGCAATGTGGTAGGTAGGTACTGCAGACACTGCAATCCGGTAGATGGAACCAGTTACTGTCTATAATAACAATCCTTTTTCAATTCGACTTGGTTTTCCAGTACGCGAGCGTGTACCCTCCTAATCGAGTTTTTACGGCAACCAAGGCTTGCTTTGTTTTACTGTACTTCTTTTCTTGCTTTGTTTTTTTGAAGTGACGTGGAGTGTGGTCATATTTTACGGTTTATCGCGACGTTTCTGTATTTGAGTTATTTTAGGACAGATTTTTGAAATATAAATGAAAGAGAATTGAAGATTTTTATATGGAGGCTGGTACCTGGTCATAATGGCCGCCATTTTGATTTTTAACCACCAGTTATTTATTTTTAGCTTGATATCATTACTAAAATGAAATAATAAATAATCTATGCAACAAGATGTAAGCAAGTTCAAAAAATATGGATGTCATGTGATCAACATTGAACGTTAATATCTCGGAAACCTCAGACCTTTGTTGGTCTGAGCTCGGAAACGTGCCAATAATATATCTATGGGCGGAACAGTAGCTATGACACGGATCTTCAAAGCCCTTTCTTGCTTTCTGTAATGTCAAAAACTGGCCAAGTGCGAGTCGGACTCGCGCACGAAGGGTTCCGTACCATTATCTACAAAAACGGCAAAAAAATCACGTTTGTTTTATGGGAGCCCCTTAAATATTTATTTTATTCTGTTTTTAGTATTTGTTGTTATAGCGGCAACAGAAATACACCATCTGTAACAATTTAAACTGTCTAACTACCGCGGTTTATGAGATACAGCCTGGTGACAGACGGACCGACAGACAGACGGACGGACAGCGGAGTCTTAGTAATAGGTTCCCGTTTTACCCTTTGGGTACGGAACCCTAAAAAGCAGGAATTTCGTATATTCATTCCTGTGAGTATTTGATTTGACACTATCGTCATTACGAATACTTTTAAAATGATGGTCATTTTGTCATCGTTTCTCATACAGATTTGCATCGTAATCACAATTTGGCTAGTATCCGGCCCCCCTTAAATAAAATAAATCTTTATTTCAGACCAAGGATCCATAACCTTCGAGTAAATAATCGCTTAGTCCTTAGACGCTTATATTTTAGTCACATTTAACGACATTCACGAATGAAGCCATTAAAAACACAAAACGTTTTTCACATTCATCTTCCGTTTCATTCAGATTCAGAACTGAACAAGTTCCTAATTCATTTCAAAAACAGACTCCTAACCTAAAACCCAGGTAATTTCGAATAATACGTAGGTCTTCTAAAATTACTGCTCTCTCGTACTCCTACATTATCTAAATGCACATAATTTAGGAAGACTACGAAACTTTGCATTCGCTTAGTAATCTTGGCATACTTTTAGTCTCAAAGGAAACATTTATTTTTAGCTAAAAGGTAAAAAGCCCACCTGACGATAAGTGGTCATTGTAAAGGGTGCTCCCTTACCGAAAGATGAGCGAGAAATGAGCTGTGCTGGGCTATGTTGTGTAGCGAGTTAAGTGAGGCACGACGCAGACGCTTTAAATCCAGTTCAGTTTTGCATTTATAATGTAACAGAGTGAGATTTTCAAGCTTTTTCCCAACTGGAATTTTGCTGAGTAATGCCTGTGTCTGTTGGAGAGCAACATCAGTGAAACTGAAGCTGAAAATTTAATGAAACTAGTATGGGACAGAAATGGGTTAAAGTTTAGAAACGTGCCGTCTCGATAGGGTCGAGGGGGTAGAGGGGGGATGTTAGGAAAACCCCTCAGTCTCCCCCGCCGGAGATACATAGTTTTTTTTTAAACTGTTTTTTTATATGTAAATGTTGATAAATGAAATGTAGAGGGAGGACCAGTTCACAGGAGACACATTTTCAAGGACTATGTCAAACGTCTCGAAGGTCAGGGTCAAATAAATATATATATATATATTACTATTTATTTATTTGTCAGATAACATGATCCATCATGGTTTGTAACAACAGGAGCTTGTGAACAATGTCAGTAGGTAAAGAATTTAAATATAAATAACAATTAAAACATTTTATTTTACCGTCCCAACCAAGATGCTTACCCAGAGCGAGAAAAATAAACGAGCGAAATAATGTAGAAGTAAGGCATAAGTGGGTGTACTGTGTACTAAAGGTACGCCTCTGCCTAAATCTTCGGATTGTGATGGGTGCGTTACGCAATAGGGTACCGATCCCTAGTTAGCCTATCTTACAGTGCGACCTTGGCTTATTCAAAGACTAGCCGAGTTTCTCACATGTTGCCTTTAGCAGAGTACTTGTTTAAAAGGCTCTTTTACTTAGCAACGATTTCGCTACTGACGTTGTCCAAGATAGATGCATTATACATACATTTTCTTGTGAGTTACAGTTTAGGGCTCTCCTTTGATGTAAATTGGTGAAGGTGATCTATTTAGAGAAGTTTTAGCTTTGTATTTTTAAGACAAAGTATTGTTTTGTACTTTAGCGTAATAATATAAACAGATAGTTGATTATGTGTATGTTTTTTGCTATTTCTAGAGATAATAAACTGTCTTAACATTACATAACATCACGCTTGTAATCCCTGAAAGGTTGGGCAGAGGTGTACATAAGGTACACCCACATTTCGCCATGTAAAAGGGGGCGAGCCTATTGCCATCAACCGGGCACAAATCCAGACTCCGGGCTGCTACTGAGAAATTTCTGATGGAAAAACCCAATAACACTTTTCCCGACCAGGTTATCGAACCCAGGACCTCATGTTTAGCAGTAGCGCTTGCAATCGCTAGGCCAACAGGGCAGACGTAGTTAATTGTCGTGTTGTCTAAAAACGTATTGGTAAAATACAATAGACGTAGATATATTTAGTAACCTATTCCGTCAAGAGTCATTAAAAACCCTGTAAGAAATCGACACGTGTTACATCTCTCACCCAGGCATCCTCAAGATGACGATTGACCAGTCGCAAACCAGAACACGACGTTTCGTCGATTGTATTCTAAAATGGATTACCGCAGAGTCACGTCTGAATCAATTAACTATCGTATTGGTAAGTTAAACAACTAGAATAATAGCATTACTACCTAGTCACACAAAAGGCTTCTCATTGACTCAAACTAAAATCATTTATTTCATATAAACCATTTAAGGAACTTTTGAATTGTCAAGGGGTCGGTCAGTCAGAAAGATAAAGCTAGTTGCCCATTTCAAAGCGTGGTAGGTTCTTATAGAGAAGAACGGGCAAGAAACTCGACGGACACTCTTTTAAAAATATGTGAACTGGTGTCCCTTAAACTGGTGAGGTCAAGAAGATAACTGTTATTCAGCCGCATCTGTTCAAGTTAAAAACCAATCCAAATTCTTTTTTAAAGCATGGCGGTTGGTGATATTTTCTTGTTGTCTTCTAAATGGCCAGCTCTAGATGGAAACGTAAATTGTTTTTTTAACTAAAGTATTAACAAAAAATATGTAGTGGTAATTATTGTACGGTGGTACGGAACCCGTCGGCCGTTTTTTTACTGACCTTGTCTGTGTCTGTCTGTATCAAGCAACAATACGATTTTCTAAGAACCCTGTAATGACGAAAATGCTTACATTGGCACTGTAGACATAACAATATTACTCTACATCTGAAATCCGAAGAATTCTCGTTATATTTATTTTTCGTTTAACACGAATGACACGCCGCGGTGGAGAGTTAATTTCTCTTTGTTGTATTACAAATCAATCAATCAATCTGCCTAGCCTAGTCGAAGTCCAGGTGAGATGTCCCCACTGCTCCCAGCCACGCTTCTTTAAAGGCGAACGGGGGCTGCGGATACACTATGGCAAGGTTCACAAACCCCATAGTGTACCTCTGTGTCCCCCAGCCGCAACTTCAACACATTCAGACCAAATACTTTGGAAAACTCTTTCAAAATTAAAAAATTCTACTCCTATTTTAAAGAGAGTTCCCCGGGGTGCGAGGCGGTCTGTTGCTCTAAGTCTGACGCGATGTCTCCGCCTTGCGACCCAGGAGAATTCCTACAGCGCCTGGGAGCAATTACTTACATTCCCTTATAGGATTCTGCATGTTCAAAAAAATTTGGCAAATAAAAAAACACTGACAAATCAAATTAAAGAAAATTGTAACAATTCGACCCTAAGTTTAGACCCAAAATTACCCGTATTCCATAACCAATCACAAAAAGGCTTATGTTCACATGTGGAATCCAAATTAAGTGAAGGTGACATCAGGGGAGCGGCCAGGATACTTTTTAGCAGCGATGTGGTGGCGCCTTACTCTCCAGAAACGCTAACGGCTCTAGAGAGTAAACACCCTGCGCCTGCGGATAATCTCACCTTTCCCGACCCCCCCCAACCTCCCGACCCAAATTCAACCTTCCTAAACGTTTCGGCCCCCCAGTTGATTGCAGCCGTGGGCTCATTCCGAAGCGGTTCCGCCGGTGGCCTCGACGGCCTGACTCCACAACATCTCAAGGATTTATTGAGTTCGGGCGCCGGGGACTCTGTCGAGTCGCTTCTGAAGGAGCTTGCGGCCCTGATTAATCTCATGCTCACCGGCGGTGTGAACGAGGCCGTCGTCGATGTTTTATACGGGGCCAACCTATGTGCCCTGCGTAAGAAGGACGGCGGCATTCGTCCCATCGCCGTTGGGTGCACCTACAGGCGTACGGCAGCCAAAATATGCTGTAAGCTATACAGCGAATCCCTTACAGCTAAGTTTCAGCCCCTGCAGCTTGGTTTCGGCTCGAGAGGGGGCTGTGAGGCTGCCGTGCACGCCCTTTCCACCTTTTTGAACTCCAACAAAGGTGAGGTTATCCTCAAGGTTGACGTTAAGAACGCCTTTAACTCTGTCAACAGGGACACCTTGTTGGGTGAAGTCAAAAAAGAATTACCCGAAATTTACGGTTTTTTGTGGCAGTGTTACAGGTACCCCTCAAAATTACTATACAAGAACAATGTTTTGGAATCTGCAGTAGGATGCCAACAAGGTGATCCTCTCGGGCCAGTCATTTTCAGCTTGGCTATTCATCCAATCATCCAGAAACTAAATTCAAAATTTAACGTATGGTATTTAGATGATGGAACGCTAGGAGGTGATGTAGATACCGTTTTGAAAGACTTACAACTCCTCAAACAGCAATTTAAATCTATTGGCCTGGACCTTAACCCATCAAAATGCGAAATTTACCTTTCTGACATTACCGACAGACAACTGACCCTTGAGAAATTTAATGCAATAGCCCCACAAATCAAAATTTTAGAGAAAAGTTCACTGCACCTCCTGGGTTCCCCAATTTTAGAAGACAGCTTTTCATCTTTCATCGACGAAAAAATCAAAAACTTCAACGATATTTCGGACAGACTCTCCAAAATCAATCTACATTCAGCATTCACCCTAATTAGATACTGTTGTTTTGGTCCAAATTTTATATATTTTCTACGCTCTTCCCCTTTATGGAAGCAGTCACACCTCTTGGACAAAATTGACCAAATTATTCGCAGCACACTAACATCCATCCTTAATGTGGCCCTGGACGACCGAGCGTGGCTGCAAGCCACACTACCCATCCGTTTTGGTGGCCTCGGCGTCCGCAAAATTACGAGTATTAGCTTACCGGCGTTCCTGTCCTCTGTCCGCAGCACTGTTAAGTTGACCGGGAAAATTTTAGCCCCCTGCCAGGTTGACCCTGAAGTGCCGTGCTTGACTGATGCAGAGAACGCCTGGAAAGCGGCTTGCCCGGGTACAGATTGGCCCGTGAACCCGTTTTCCCAGAGGCAATGGGATGAGCCGCTCTGCAGGTTGGTACGGAATAATCTTATTAATACGTCCACCAATTCTGCAGAGCGTGCCCGCCTGCTGGCTGTGGGTGAATGGGAGTCGGGCCTCTGGCTTCAGGCACTACCGTCACCCAACATAGGCACTATGCTGAGTGACACCACCTTCCGGCTCGCTACTTGTCTGCGTCTGGGCGCTCCTTGCGTGGCTCCGCATCGCTGCCAGTGCGGTGAAGGTGTCGACTGCCTCGGCCACCATGGCCTTTCCTGCAGCAAGAGCGCTGGTCGGTTGGCACGGCACGCAAGCATTAATGACATCATCCGTCGGGTTCTTGTCACCGCCGGGGTGCCAGCTGTTTTAGAACCCAATGGCTTGGCACGTGACGATGGGAAGAGACCAGACGGAATGACCATAATGCCTTGGAAGTTGGGTAGGCCTTTGGTGTGGGATGCAACCTGTGTCGACACCCTCGCGCCATCCCATCTTCCTAACACGGCGGGCTGTGCTGGGGCGGCTGCTGCAGGTGCAGAAAATCTCAAACGGCGCAAATATAACAACCTCATTGGTAGCTATATCTTTGAGCCGTTTGGGGTTGAAACACTAGGGCCGTGGGGTCCGACTGCTCATCGAGTATTTCGGGACATCGCCAAGCGGTTGGTCGACTCTTCATGTGACCAGAGGGCTGGACAATTTCTAGGTCAAAGAATCAGCATTGCCATCCAACGTGGCAATGCTGCCAGCCTTTTGGGCACTTTTCCCGCTGACAGCGATGCGGAAGAATTTTTTGACGCCCTATGAGCCCTTCCTCTATATATAATGTTTTCCTTTGGTATAGTTAGTTAGTTCTTTAGTTAATTTAGTATAATAAAATATTCTGTTATATCTGCCTAGCCTTTTCCCAACTATGTTGGGGTCGGCTTCCAGTCTAACCGGATGCAGCTGGATACCAGTATTTTACATGGAGCGACTACCTATCTGACCTCCACAATCCAGTAACTGGGTAACACGATACCCCTTGGTAAGACTGGTTGTCAGACTTTCGGGCTTCTGACGACCCGTAACCACTGTCAAAGATCCACGAATGACAGCAGAGACCAACGGCTTAACGTGCTTTCCGAGGCACGGAGGAGTCTCGGTATGTAAAGATGGTTACCCATCCACCGACCAACCCCGGCAAGTGTAGCTTAACCTGATGAATCGACCCATGCGGCTGTTATTACTTAGCCACGAGCTCCTACGTCTCTGTTGTATTACAATCGTGTAATATTATGCCGTCTGTGGCTTCCGGCAGGCTTATTCGGATAATGACTAAGTGAATAATGTTATGTTAGATCTTTTATTTATAAAAATAACACAGTAAAACTTGAGCTTCAGGGAGTTAATCCTAGAGCATCTGAACGAATTTGACAGCAGTTTGACGCTAGTATGGCGCTACACGGTTATTTTAGCGCGTGGCTAAATTCGGCACTAACGCCGCCATCTTGTTTATACTAGACATTTTACAAAAGAATTACACAAATGTTAACCATTAGCACTCGCCGTCATTCGAACGCCAAAAGATCTTTGTAGCAGTGTACAGACCGTTCATTATAACTTGACTTTTACTATCACGTTGGCACCATCGCTTGACAAGCTTAATTTCAATTCTAATAGAGTTCAAAACGGCGACTGATAGTGCTACCAATCCTGTCACCTGAGAAGTTGTAATGAACACACTGTAGGTAAGAACACATCGTGATAGCCATAGAATTAGTATGTAGGTACTTTATAGTACAGTTGTGGCGGTACCTACATCGCCACATTCGAACTACGCATCAAAAGACCTGACGTCACACAAAAATCCTGCATCGCGCAATTAGAGTTAACCGTGCAGTGAACATATATACAAAAATCCAATATCAATCATTGGACAGTTACCCGCCAGACACAACACCCGTCTGGTCGGAGGATCCTCCGTTTTCTATGGTGGATGAGTGAACTTTACACCCTGTTCCTCATACTCCTAAACAGTGATAGCCATGGAATTAGTATGCACTGTGTGATAGCTTTAAAACATCACAACGTTAAACGCAATGCAATCTGGAATGTGAATGATCATAGGAAAACAGCTAAGCCAAATAAAGAATGTATGGACAGTGTTTCCGATGAAAATGCTGTAACGGATTGTGAAGGGATTGAGAAGATGTAGGCTGAATAAATTGGAATAAGGGCAGAAAGATAAACCAAAAATCTTTCTAGATCACAAACGAAGAAAATTAAATTATTTAACCTAAAATGAGTAATTGTGAGACTCTAAATCGAAGCAAAGAAATAGAAACTAATGGTCTCTCTAACACACTGCTTAAAGAAAGAAAGAAAAGCAGAAAGAAAATACGTTTATTTGCGGCAAACAAGACGCTAAGAAAATACGAATACACGAAAAATAACAAACTGGGGGAAAATATGCGTCACATTCACGCAAAACGGCCATCGCTGAGCATAATGCTGTGACCTTATGCGAGACAGAGCCCCAGCGCTGGTTTTCAGTGACAGCTTACTAGTGGAATACTTCCATTCAAATACTCCGCAAACTCGAAATAGTTCTCTATTTAAAATTCTTAACTTGGTGTTTATTCTACTTTATTTTTAGAGCATAAGGTTTTTAAAGTTTACAGCTAACATAAAACGAACTTATGAAAGTCACAAAATGTGGAATATGCGTGGACTGAGACTTTTCTCAGACTATACCGTGAAACTACATTTTTAGAGACAAAGTGGTTTTATGAACTTTTCAGGTTATGACTTTATGTTTTGGAGGAAGGGCATAAATGCATGCTGTTTTTTTATGTCTGTATTATTATCTTTCCTGAGTTCATTTCATCAAATAGTTCCTATGCCGTAATGTTGGTTATGCTGTTTCAGGACCAATACGAGTACGAGTACGCTGCTAAGCTGCTATAAAACAGGTCCGTTTTTTTTAAATTTAACAGTGGAGCCAACATTATGGCAAAGGAACTAATTGATAAAACGCACTCTACTCTGGTTGGCAATCTTTCAGCATCTACGGCTTTAAAAAGTTACTGTTTGCCTGTTGTCCATATGCCTCCAGTTTTGCATATCTATGTTGTTTTTTTTATTTTGTCACATCCATGTATTACTGACGCCATGTCATTTGATGTCTTCACCCATCTTGGAGTAAAATGTCCTACATTACCTCTTTTATCTCGAGGACGTGATTTTTTAAATATTTTTATTGTTCAATAGAGTCACATAGGGCGAACTGATGCCTCCTAAACTAGGCCAAAAGCCAGTGTTATTTGTGGGAGAAAAAAAAAATCGGTTGCATCCACCGTAATTTCTTGAACTATTTACATTTTCTCCGATGTAAATACAACTGCAATAGTAAAGTTATATCACACTAAGCGCTACGGAATACTGCGCTCTTGAAACGAGTTGAGGCTCATTAAAATTTCATCCACTACCCATTTCACAGCGGGACTGAGCAGACGAATTATTAATTAATTGGAACACTGAAAACCTATTTTTCTTACCTTCTATCTCAGATTCGGGAGGAAATTTTGTATTAGAGAATAGTGTTTCGTAATTGAAGACCAAATAAGGAAAGCATTTCTTGTTTTTTACCGACTTCAAAAAAGGAGGAGGTACTATGTTCGGATGATTGTAATTTTTTTCTAATTTCGGAAGTCGGTGGCCAAAAACTAAAATTAAAAGCAAAGACACCGACTTCCGAAATTAAAGTTATTTTTTTATTTTTCTCTTATTATTGAAGAAGTACTTTTGTCGTTTGGTTTTAGTACAGTAGTCCTTTTTTGTTTTGTTTTTTTTGAAGTCGGTCAATTTTTAAAAAAAAGTTTTATTTCTCGTAAAATATACGGCATGTAAGAAAAATCTTGTCCGAATGGAAACGCGACGCATAGGTACCGAAAAAAAACACCAAAATGTAAAAAAAAAAAAGAACAAGAAAATTATTGTTATCTACAATTCACTTTTTTTGTACAAAAAATTCATTATAAATTAGCAAAATTAACAAGGGCAAAATTCCCAATTGAAAAAAAATGCGGCGAATTTTTTCATATTTCACAGAAAATTACCACATAAATAGACTCTCAGTATAATCGGACAGGGTTTTTGTTACACGCTGTAGAAAGTAATAAAACCCTAACATTTTGTATCGCATAAGTTGATCAGTATATTGCTTTCTGCATAAACAGAGCTATTTAAATGAATTTCGAAAGGTTTTCGAAGTAACCAACCTATGGATATACATATAGATAGAATACTCTATGTTGTTTTTGAAACGGAATGGCTTATGGACGCGTTGCTAATGTAACTTGATTTATTTTTCTTGTTTGTGCCACAAACTGCGTTATTTTTAATATAGTTAAGTATTGTTCAAATAAAATTAAAATAATTAAATAAATAAAAACTTTATTACAAAAAAATATAAAGTAATAGGTAGGTAGGTTTAGTAGGAATGTTCAAGTATGGTTTTCTTTAAAAAAATATGTCAGAGTTTTAAAAAGAACTGGAGAGAAATTTATACATTTTTATCTCTCTGTTGTAGTTAGAAAAAAATCTCGGTAAAGATACAAAGGACATAACCAGGGCACTGCCTTGGAATCGTCGTAGAAAAATGTGAATTTGTATTTTTAGTTTTGAAAATTTTCTTAGCTAAGGCACTGTAAAATGGCGTATTATTTTAATACGTTCCGGCTCTTTGGGCTCTTTACGACGAAGGAGTTATAAAAAATAAAATAAAAAATATAATTGTTACGTTTAATTTAGAATGATTAGATGAACTGGACACTTGATAAGAAAATTTTAAATCTCAAACTGCTGGGGATTTTTCATCCCAAATTATGATATAACTAGCTATAGTTAATTTTATGCGTCCTATTTTTTCCCTTTTTGTTGTGTTTATCTTAAACAATCTTGTTGTGAAATTAAGAAGTCCCGTGCTGGGCGCCAACTCACAAAACTTCCAAATACCCTCAAGAATAAAAACCAAATAATAACCAACCGCCTCCGGGAAAAAACATAGTCTTCCTAAAAAGCGTAGTTGTACCAAAAAAAGGAGTTTATCTGGCGAAAATCCCCAAAATCCTGTAGCATTACCAACTACTACACAAGATTACTAAGTCCATCATGGAGATGGCTTGGAGCGTCTCGAAACGCGCGGATATCCCTCAGTGTTTACCCGCAAACAAGTAACAACTGGCGATATTACTTCAATTTCTTCGACGGCTCTTATCTGCGGATACGAAATTGGACTTACGGATGTTTAGTAGAGCCAGCAACTTTGGATGATTAAGCCAATTTGTGGAAGAGAAACATGTTAAGTGAATTTAGTTGGATGTTCTTGCATGTTATTTTGAATGGGACGCGGATGCCTTAAGTGATTTTCGTACAAAATTTATGAGAATAGCTTTCTAGAATTTTCCTGACATTTGGATTAGGTAATTTTACTTTAATTGGTTACATGAAAACTTTTTAAATGATCTGTGTACGTACGGTTTTTTGATAATATTCAAGTACATTTTCATTTGATTTAATTTCAATTTTAAAGACCATTTCCTAAAGCTTTTTTTTAAATACTACGTTTTCAGTACCTGACCTAGCAAACACCCCTACTTCTTTTAGGTATCCTGTATGCTGATAAATTCTTGGTACAATACATAAATGCTATAGCACAATTCCACCAGTTATGTTGTGTGGCAGTCCTCTAAAAAGAGTTGCAAATTTTAAATATTTGGGTCATTGGGTCTCAGACGACTTGAAAGATATAACGTTGATGTTGAGCGGGAGCGCAGGTCGCTGGCTGTTCGATGTGGGATGTTGGCCCACAGGTTTGCACGTTGTACGGCTCAGGTTAAGGTGACGCTTTTCAAAGCCTACTGCCAATCCTTTTACACGTGTAGCCTGTGGGTGAACTTTTCGCAAAGGGCATATAGTGGCCTACGCACACAATATAAACACACGTTTCGGGTGTTGATGGGGCTGCCGCGTTTTTGTAGCGCGTCCGGCATGTTTGCCGACGCGAACGTTAATAGTTTTTCGGCCATCATGCGCAAGAGATGCGCATCTTTGCTACGCCGTGTTCGCGCCAGCCCCAACATTATTCTTAGAGTGTTGGCTGATAGGTGGGACTCTCCGATCTTGGGGCGGTGGATACGACTGCACGCAGTCCAGTAGACATTCCCCAAGATCGGCGTGCCTCACGCTCGCAGCTTAGAATATAACATGTTACTAACACTAGTTTCATAAGTTTACATTGTTACTAACAAATATGGAATGTGGTTCTGAAGTAAATGTTGATTTATTTATTTATAAATACTGTTTCTTTATCAAAGAACAACTTGTGCAATTATTTAGCTAACCATTCTTCCAAACCATATGTCCAAGAACTAAGGGCAATCTCAGAGTAGGGATGCGATACGAAATGCCCGCTGTGCCCAAGGGATCTCTGTCTGAAACCTCGCAGAGATATATAGGCCCGCAGGAAAATATTAACATGATTCGTTGTAGCTTCCTCGTTGAGATTCCACCGACGGAATTAGGTCCCAGCTCAAAGATACCATCTCGAATGTGGGATGTGCTCGATTTATGTTATTTTCTCTTAATAAGATTTTTGGGGCGTGCTTGTTTTTATTGGTAGGCTGATTTGTCGAGTATAGAAGCGAAGATACGCACTTTGAATAGAGGGTTTGATTTTAAGGATCTGCGAGGTAATTGCGAATACTAATATTACTCAATAACAATTGACAATTCGACGCCTTTCATTTAAACAATTCGACAACATTAATTGCGATAATTACGTTATCGAGTAGACGATGTATACAAAATATTGTAAAATATTTTTAAAAGAGTAACGGTGGAGTTTCTTGCCCATTCTTCTCCATACGAAAGCTACCTTTTGGAATGGGCAACTAGAATCAATTCTATTTCTTTGTTTTTCATTGACGTTCAAAAGTGCCTTTTATGTGCCTATTTGAAATAAATTATTTGACTTTGACTTTGACGATGAAACATGTGAAGCAATAGATTAGGAATTAATCCTTTGGATTTTGAAAGAAAGTGTGTGACGCTATTGGGGTCCTGGTTGTTTAAAGATCCCTGTGTGTGGGAATCGAACTGATTATTGTAATCTCTGCCTATAATACCGCCTAAAATACCATCAATAGTCCGCGCGCGACTGCTAGTCATTGCCTGCGGTATGTGAGCGGTGAGACGGGGGAAGTAGACAAACGCCAAGGTAGCTCAGTCTGTCAATTTTGTCAATTGCGCCCCAGCGCCTCTACCTCAGGCCGTGGGCTCGTGACTAGCAGTCGCGCGCGGATTATAGCACTTACATAAGATGCCTAGGATTAAGTTAAACCAAAAATAAAGCTAAAAGTGTCACACAATTTCATCTTCACAATGAAATGTAAGAATATCTATGTTACCCCCAGGGTTCAAAACTTTCAATATGATTCAAACTTCTACTTGGCAGCATTTTTCTTAAATCTTGGCACTTGGCAGTATTTCGCGAAGTTTCTACTAAAGGGATTAAGACTTGTAACGTTTGAAAGTAAATGGCGCGTAAAAATGGTGGTCGCTCTTTAATATTCCTTTATACTCCATTTAGTCGTGATCAAATAGTGGAAAATACATCTAAATTCTCTACACAGAAGGTTGGAGTGCAAATAATTGATAGTGTTATGATATTGTTAGTATCTGGGAAACTATCATAACATAGGTATATAGCATCACGCCAGTATTCCCTGAAAGGTTAAGCAGAGGTACCTACATTTCGCTAATATGTTCAACTCCCATGTAATAGGGGCGAGCCTATTGCCAACAATCGGGCAAGAATCCAGACTTCTGGCTGCTACCGAGAAATTCCGGATGGAAAAATCCAATAACATTTTTCCTGACCCAGGAATCGAACCCAGGACACTAGACCAACGAGGCAGCCGAGGAAGCAATATCATCATCATCCAATATTATGACACTGTGGCGACATCTACATCGCCACATGTGAACTACGCATCAAAACCTGACGTCAGACAAATCCTGCATCACACAGACAGAGTTTACCGCGCGATCGACGTATCGTTGGGCATTTACCCGCCAGACACGACAACCGTGAGTAAGTGAGTGAACTTTATTTATTTATTTATTAAAACTTTATGCACAAGTAAAAAAAAACTACTGTACAATGGCGGACTTAATGCCTGAGGCATTTTCTACCAGTCAACCTTAGGGTGATACAGAGATAGACATAGTAGGTGCAGCAAAAGACAATACATATAACTTGAGAAATAATGAATACTAATTAATACATACATAGATACATACATAAATTATAAACAAAATAAACTTAGTCAGGAGAAATAACGACAGGTAGAGGAGAAAACGAATCCATCTAACGCTGGGATGATTCTGCCAACTTCTTACGAATGTGATCACGCGCCTTTACTTTAAATGATATGCGACTAGTTGCCGTCTTGATGTCCAAGGGAAGCGCATTCCAAAGAAAGACCGCCTGGACGAAGAAAGAAGAGTGGATGAAATCAGAGCGGTGAGAAGGACATCGTAGAAGACGATTGTTGGTAGAACGAAGATTTTTAAACTGAACTTTACACTGTGTTCCCCACACATCATGCTCACAGCGAGTATATTTTAGTTAGGATTTCGTTAGTCTGTTAAAGTCGCACAAAATTTATTGACTGATTGGGCCCATCATAAGTTATACCTAAAATTATGACTTACGTGTTGCAATTGCTCTTACTACTTGGTACTTATCTAATAATATACAATAGACGTTAATATACATATTTAGTAACCTATTCCACTTAAATATTCTTCAAAAGTCATAACCACACCGAGAGCTGGACTCTGCGTCCAACGCTCGGTGTGGCAACACGTTGTGTTCTGGTTTGCAACTGGTCAATCGTCATCTTGAGGATGCCTCGTTGAGAGATGAAACACGTGTGGATTTCTTACAGGGTTTTTTATGACTCTTGAAGTATAGTTAAGCGGAATAGGTTACTAAATACATCTACGTATATTTTATTTTATAATGGATTTGCGCAAAGTGACGCCTGAATCAATTAACTCTTATCTACTGTTAAAAATACCAACTGCAGGACGGGTCAGCTTTGAATAAATAAAAAATAAAAACTCTTCGTATTATAGAACTGAAAATATCCACTTTTAACACAAGAGCCTTGCAATGTCCATTACTAAATGGGTTTAAATATAATTCACATATTTCATATCTTCCTCTTTTCATATTTTATGGTCCTGGGTTCAATTCCTGGGTCGGGCAAAGTGTTAGTGGGTTTTTCTATCTGGGATTTTCTCCGGAGTCTGGATTTGTACCCGGTTGATGGCAATAGGCTCGCCCCCTATTACATGGGACTTTAACATAACTGGCGAAATGTGGGTGTACTTAGTCCAGGTACGCCTCTGCCCAATCCTTCGGGGAAACCAGGCGTGATGTTTTGTTATGTTATTTCATAATACAACGCAAATACTACAGAAGAATCTGCTAATATTTCCAGCACACAAAAACAAACTAAAAACTATTCCCTGGTCTGAAGCCGCCGCAAAATAAATTATGAAAGTTATTGTAGTTCATAAGTTAAATTATACAGTGGCAATCAATCTAAAACTTAACCGTTAGAGAAATTAAACTACAACAGTTAACTCAAGGCTTAATTGATGGCGTCTCGGTTAAATTTGGACAGTTAAACAATGTTCGCGAATCTAATTTGCGTTTGGTATAATTTATCAAAATTAACTGTGTTTATTTTTAGTTGGTTCAAGTAGTGTGATGTTAAGCAGTTGTGGTTATTAATGTGAACTTGAGTTTGTTTTAGAACAGTAAACTATGATTTGGAACCAACTGCTCATTCAGAACTAGATAGTGCTGTTAATAAACAAAAATACATTTGTTTGTTTTTAAAATCAACACGTCACCGTATAATCATGAACTTCTTTAATTTATAATATCTATCTGTAGCTTATATTTCCGTTAGATTATAGAGTGTCGAAAAATTTAAATTTCTTTGGACTTTATCTTGGCAATACCAAAAAAAAAATACAGCAACAACTTTGCAAAATTTTGAATCGATTTCGTACAAATCGACCGACGAAAGCGTCGATTAAAAATCGGTTTAGCTTTTAAGCTGAAAAGTTAGTCTTTCACTGTGCCATACATATGCATGAATGTTGAATAAGGCTGCTAGAATGAAAAAAGTTACGGGCTAGCCAGTAGCCCTGCAGGCTTAAGTTGATAAGGGCACTGATAGACTAGCTTTAAGGTTTACTGCTGGGACATTAACCACTTTAAAAAGATAGAAGATTTTCTTGTCTTTGTTTTTCATATACTTTTGTGATAAGAAAGCAAATTATTTACTTTCTAAGTTAATCTGCAGTACCTATCTATTATTGACTCAAAAAATAAATCAATCTGCCTAGCCTTTTCCAACTAGCCTAGCCTAACTATGTTGGGGTCGGCTTCCAGTCTAACCGGATGCAGCTGAATACCAGTATGTTACATGGAGCGACTATCTGGGTAATACGATACCCCTTGGTAAGACTCGTTGTCAGACTTTCGGGCTTTCTGACGACCCGTAACGACTGTCAAAGATCCACGAATGACAGCCGGGACCAACGGCTTAACGTGCTTTCCGAGGCACGGAGGAATCTCGGTATGTTAAGATGGTCACCCAAACACGGACCAACTTCAGCAAGCGTAGCTGAAGCTGATTGACCGACCCGTGCGGCTGGAATTACTTAGCCACGGGGTTCTTTTCGTGGCTAAGTAATAACAGCCACACCGGCTGTCATTCATGGATCTTTGACAGTCATCACGGGTCGTCAGAAACCCGAAAGTGTGACAACCAGTCTTACCAAGGGGTTATCGTATTACCCAGTTACTGGGTTGTGGAGGTCAGGTAGGCAGTCGCTCAATGTAAAATACTGGTATTCAGCTAAATCTGGTTAGACTGGAAGCCGATCCCAACATAGTTGGGAAACGGATAGGCAGATTGATTGTGGTTCTTCTATTATTATTACCAATACCTATTATTGACTTATGGTGAAGATAAAATCTTCAGGAAACTTGGACTTATTAGTCCAAGTACGCTGTACAAGTATTCTCTGCAAGAGAGGCATTTGTCTTGCGGAAAACTTTGCCTTTCAGTTAAAAAAAATTACGTAACGGTGCATAATAAATAGTACCTATTACGACCACCTTTTACGCCGCAGTCCTACTTTTTACAAAGTAAACAAGCATCTGCCATTAATTGCGGCATAACTGTTTTAATTAAAAGGTAAATATATAACAGAGCACATTGTAAAAATGTTGAGACGACGCGACAGAGTAGCGAACTGTGTAGTGAAACTCTAATTACCGACGCCGAGCACTTTCGACCTTATGCAAGGAGACCTTAGCTATACGTGGATCGGATGTGGCAGTTTTAGGTGACATTTACAATTTATTTGTACTTTTCTAGGGGTTCTTACTCTCAAAGCGAACTCAATTTTCAAAGTCACCTCCTCGAGTGGAGATATTTTATTCGGCGCATCCTGATTAGTCATCTCCACTAATACCCTGCTGACTGGCGAAATAATTTCTCATTCTAATAAAATAATTACATTATTTATAATAAAATAAATTATATTTTTTTAATTATTCATATTAAAAATAAAATAATAAATGAAATAAAATAAATTGAATAATTTAAAATAAATAATAATAATATAATAGATTATCTCCGGATGTTCTCATCTAGCTAACGGAGAGTACTTGCATAGACAAAACCTTGTAGCCAGGATTATCCATCAGCAACTTGCTCTGAAATACAGCCTTGTGGAATTGGAAGTGCCGTACTACAGGTACGTGCCCGACCCAGTCCTCGATAATGGAAATATCACATTGTACTGGGACCGATCCATCATCACTGACAGGACTATTGTTGCCAATAAGCCTGATATAGTGGTGGTGGATCGAACGGAGCGGCGCACAATGATCATTGACATAACGGTCCCGTATGACGGGAACCTCGTGAAGGCAGAGAAAGATAAACAAATCAAGTATCTTGACTTAGCTCACGAGGTTGTCGACATGTGGGATGTGGACTCTGCGATCATTGTGCCGATAGTCGTATCAGCCAATGGCTTAATTGCCAAGAGCCTCGATCAACACCTAAGGAGGCTCTCGTTGGGCAGCTGGGTTAAGGGCTTGATTCAGAAAGCGGTACTCCTGGACACGGCTCGCATTGTTAGGAGGTTCCTTTCTCTGGAGCCCTGACCGCCGGTAGCTTGGACCCTGTTCCCGATACCGGTGGGCTACTATTTCTTATATTTTTAAATGTTTTTATATATTTCTTTATTTTAATATTTAAAAATATAATTTATATGTAAGAAAAATGAAATAAAAAAAAAAACATAATAATATAATATATAACAGGGATAATCGTCGGTTGGTGCCCCATTTCATTATGGATGTCTAACGGGCCTCTACGAGTTGGCTTCGGCCTCTCGTATGCCTTCCAAAGGCCCGGGACCCCAGGGTCCTGAGATATGTCAAAGACATTTAACAAATAATATATAATATAGTACGTATTATAATTAAATAATAATAATTATTATATTATTAATAATTTAAAATTAATGTACTCATAATTATTTTGCATATAATAATAATACCAGCCTAATTATTATCCTACTGCAGGGTAAATAAAGGCTTCTTCATACAGAGAAGGTACGAGCAACTGTCATTCATTGACCAAGCATACGTACTATAGGTATAAATGTGATGCTAATGCCAATGTATGGAGTCATCAAACACTAAACTATTGATAAGCTAAGCGCCATGCCTAGTTAGAACGAAGGTGTGTACAGATTAATGTGCTAAGCGAATCTAAAATGAATCTGTCTTAGTTCAGGACTTCAGGATGCACATCCAAATTCATACGCTTCCAACATCCAAACTTCCAAGGACGAACAAGAAAATTAACTAGCTACAAATTCATTCATTGACATAGAGAGAGAATCTGTATTGTCTGCGCCACTCAATTTAAAACGAAACGAAACCATATAAGATTTAATGGAAAAGCTCTAATTCGACCTAAATGGATCAGCTCCTGTATTAATTCTGGATTAGATTTCGAAGAGGTAAGGATTTTATTTCTTTTTTTTTCCACGAAACGGATTTTGTTAAAGACTGTGTCTGTATATATCCTGGATTTTTGTATTGAATTCCAAGACTGTTTTTGCTTTAGAATCTGGTTTTTAAATAATTATTGTATGGTGTGGTTTCTGACTGTGGAATTGCTATAGTTTTGCCGGCTGCAGTGTTCACGAATTTAGGCGATATATACAGTGTGTCCGGACATGGACTAGCGATATTCTAAATACTTAAATATAAACTATTTTAAAGTATACTCTAAGCTTGGGTCCATACAGTGTGGAAACATAGCGGGGGAAAAAAAATTATCTATGCGAGTACAAAAAAAAAAAACATATTTCTTCAAGTTTTAGTCATTCTGAGATAAAAATAGGCTTATTCAAAAGGCAATAATATTGTCTCCCGTCTGCATTACAAAGAAATGTGTGCACAATTCCAATACTTTTGAAAAAAAAAATGTAAAAGTCAAAAAAGCATATGAAAAATTATGCAATTCAACCAATTGTTAATTACTACAAAAACACCCCTGACAACTTTTTTATTTTATTACTAGATCGACAGATTTTGAGCTAAGCTACAATACAAAATAAACGAACACACTACTGTATGTCTAATACTTTAAGAGTTATTGTTGTTTGAACATAGCGAATGTGCAAGCTTTGTGCATTTTGCAAGTACATTAAAATAGTTTATATTTAGAATATCGCTAGTCCATGTCCTGACACACTGTATATCTCGCTGTGCCTAGCTGAAATGGCGGTAATCTACTGATTAATTATTGTTAATCCTAAATTTTGTATATTATCTGTCCTTACGATACCTTTTTTACGGTTTGAACGAAATCTGGATTTGACAGAGAAGCAACATTCTAGATAAGGACATGAGTAACGTTTCATCTTGTTATAACTTGTAACATAAAAAAGTTTTTACTGGTGATGTCGTTTGCAAAGTTACATATCAATATTCCTTGTAATACATCAAGTACCTGGTCGACCGAGCTCTGCTCGGCTGAAAATATATAAACATATCGGCCAGGTATACCAGCGTTGTATTATATTCCCCAGGCTGTGAAAATAGAGAAGGGAGGGAATGGTGTATATCTACGAATTATAAAATTAGGTATATATTATATAAATACAAATATTGCTCATTTAATAGTAGAGCTCTCCTCGGGTAAAAAAGAGAAAACGAATTTTCTCAGAAATGAGACCTTTTTTTTTGTTTTTTTGTTTTCGGTGTGAAAGCTAGATAACTTTCATCGAAATAGGTAGAGCCGTTTTTGAGGACGTGAGTACAAGATTATTTTATACAAATATTGCTTATTTAATATTACAGTATAATTCAGTGAATAAAACTTTATTATTTATATCCGAGGATCAGTTCAATGGCATACAATTTGTAGAGGCCTATGCCCAACAGTGAACTGATATAGGATAGATGGATAGGTATATAGATAGATAAAACGTTTTTAGGCTGATGATGATAACGAAATATCACACAACAAGAGTTAAATTTCAATCAAATGTTTGGTATAAAAGATTCAGTGATACATTTTACTACAAAGCGCATTCATAATGAATGCAAACTCACGAATCCTCTTTGTATTTACTAGGGTGTCAGAAACAGTAGGAGACTTCACACTCAATCACGAACTGCGTAAGTTACATCAATATTCCCGCGTATATCAGTTTCCTACATGAATATAATATAGGAAATCCACACTTTTAACTTAACGGAAAAGAGATTTAGTAGCTGGAGTTGCCATTCCAGCATACTATCAACCCTGTCAGGGTTTCGGGAAAGTCCGAAAGGGATACCGGGACCTTGGCACCAGGCAACTGAAGGAACACGGGTGAGTTTTAGTCAGTAAAAGGCTGACACCCCCTCCCGCTCCGCCCAGAGCGGGACAAGAGATCTGATGATTTCCGACCTTCAAAAAAAAAAAGCATGCTATCAATGAAATGCTCGATATATGAAACTTTCCTATAATAATGGCAGTTCTCACTACAAACTGCATTTATTCATTATCAAATGGTACTTCTCACTACTGGTAATTGTTATTCATGCAAATCCACTAATTGAATTTAAACGAGAGCCGTTCCTGTACCAGGGCGTCAGAATAAGCTAGGAGACCTCACACTCAATCACGAATTGCGTCCATGACTTCACAGTTTTTGCTGGTCTCTGTTAATTGATTACTGCTCATTGGTCGGCAAACTTTGACTGGGTGCCACTGATTTATTAACTTTCTAGTTTTCGAGTGAGATGCTGCTAGTATTTGAATTTGTTTCTCTTTTTTACTGTTTGTGCGATGGTAAATTTTAAGTGAGTTGGGCCCGGCATGTTACCATGGCAATCAGTGGCGGTTTTTAGGTATCATGGTTTGGTCAGGAGCAGGAGTTTTGTGGAAAATTATTGCGAAACCCTTATTAATGAACTTATTTAATAAATTGCATTATATTATTATACTAGCTGCGCCCCGCGGTTGCACCCGTGTAAGTCTCGATCCCGCAGGAATATTCGGATAATAAGTATCCTATGTCCTATTCCAGGTCGTGGTCTACCCCTGTGCCAAAGCGTGATAACGTAACAAACAAACTCACTTTCGCATTTATAATATTAGTTTGGCTAAGTTATGATATAATGTGTAAAATTTTGTTTTCAAGGCTTCTGGCCATCTGGCTCTATTAAAATCGTATTAACTTTAACCAAAAAAGATTCTACCCAAATTAATTTAATCACCCCTATTCAAAATCTAAAATCGGAACTTTTTATCTCTAATCGAAAGCACTAGAACATCGAAAAGGTCCAATAACTCGGGAGTAACTCCCAAATCGCTCGCCGGTTAGTTGTCGAAAGTTGGTACTGATAAAATTAAACTCCGGAGACAAAAGGCCAACTTTTGTAGATAAAGAGCGACTTGATATCGTCGGATACGTATTATGGGAATTTGACAACGGTAAACGGTGAATGCAAGGGGAGAAAACTGTCAAGATTTCTCGAATCTTGAGCCAGTTTTGGGCGATCCTTGGTTTTATTTGTCATGGATTTGGCGGAGGCATTCCATCATGGAGGGTCGTTTGATGCATGATTTTGCGAAGAATGTAAAGATTACGTTTATCAAAAAAGACCCTACAAAGTCATTTTTAGGGTTCCGTACCCAAAGGGTAAAACGGGACCCTATTACTAAGACTCCGCTGTCTGTCTGTCTGTCTATCTGTCCGTCTGTCACCAGGCTGTATCTCATGAACAGTGATAGTTAGACTAAAAAACAGAATAAAATAAATATTTAACGGGACTCCCATACAAAAAACGTGATTTTTTTGCCGTTTTTATAGATAATGATACGGTACCCTTCGTGCGCGAGTCCAACTCGCAATTGACCGGTTTTTTGCAGTCCATGTCTCAACTCACACGATTTTCAGAATAGTATTATAATTTACTGGCTTATCTCAACCAGAAATGCAGAATGCGTTGTAAACCTCTCGTATTTTTAGGCTTGAAAAGATTTGCATGTAAATGGCCACCACAGGGGCCGTATTATGAAGTATTAATGCCATCATTATTCCACTGCGAAAAAAGGGTGGTGCTATCGGCCTTGTATAGCTCCGTCTCTCACTCACACTGGAAAAATGGTGGCATTAATACGTCATAATACGGCCCCAGGAAATCTTTCCAAAAAAATTCATACGCCTTTCCAAAATTGCTTAACAAAAGAATAAGAAAACAATTATTTATGATTGAAAAGAGATTTATCATTAAATATGACAGCATTGTAAGCGAAAGATCAAACATCTTTATCCAATATTAAACTAAGACAGAATCGAGTAAAAACGAAGTCCTCTCAAACAGATATAACGCTTCCCTTTGACAAACAATCGAGTATTTCGTCTTTAGATAAGATTATGCTTCTGTCTGCTACTACGGTTTTGATAAACAACCACAAAACATGGACGAGATAATATTGTGGGGAAATAATTTGTTTTCGCTTAGTTCTGGGCCTTTAAAGCGGCGATGTAATCGGGCAGGGTTAGGCGCAATCCACACAATTACAAAAAACCCTTGCTCTTTTGGCTTTTAGATACTGTAAAACGATAATTAGGTCAATTGAATTAAAATACAGATGAGGGTTGCTCATTGGTATTGACCGCGACTTACGAGTTACTTTGCGTAAATTATTTCATCACCATCATCATCTGCCTAGCCTTTTCCCAACCATGTTGGGGTCGGCTTCCAATCTAACCAGATGCAGCTAAATACCAATATTTTACATGGAGCGACTGCCTATCTAGCCTCCACTTTCCAGTAACTGGATAATACGATACCCCGTGGCAAGACTGGTTGTCAGACTTTCGGGCTTTAGACGACCCGTAACGACTGTCAAAGATCCACAAATGACAGCCGGGACCAACGGTTTAACATGCTTTCCGAGGTACGGAGGAGTCTCGATATGTAAAGATGGTCACCCAACCACAGACCAACCCCGGCAAGCGTAGCTTAACCTGATGGATCGACTCGTGCGGCTTTTATTTCTTAGCCAGGAGTCTGAAGGTTATTATAATAAGAAATACTGATTGACATACAACCTCTCTGATTGTGAGTGCCAATCATTTTCATCGTAGCTTTAGTTGACGGGGGATTAAAGTTTGACTGATCTCCTTCTTAGGATTATGGATGCGAGTTTGTCTGTTTGTTAATTTAATAACTTTGCGACCACTAACCACTTCGGTAAGTATCAACCGCATATAATTTAGGTAGAAATAAGTTCGCTTTGATCTGTATTTACTGTTTTGACAGCCCCTGAAAGATGTTCATGTCATTTGAAGGTCGTCAGAAAACTGATGAAGTTTACGACGAAATTACTTTGGCAAAACACGGCTACCGTCTTCTCAGAGCAAGGCATCATCAGATTTGTGAGTGCTGAGAGTAGAAACTTAACGGGAATTGTTTCCCTGGGTAAAAGACCTGACGTCACAAAAATCCTCCATCGCGCTTACAGAGTTAACCGCGCGATCGACATAAATGCAAGATCCCAACATCAATCGTTGGGCAGTTGGCCTCCAGACACAACACCCGTCTGGTCGGAGGGTCCTCCCTTTTCTGTAGAGGATGAGTGAACTTTACACCCTGTTCCTCATACCTCTAAAGTAGCAATTTCTCCTATCGGAGACCTAAAAACATCTCCCATGTAGTTCTGAGGACTACCTCTATTAGTGTTTTATTTGGCAGAAGTCGAATACTCTCGTATATCTTTCCTAAATGAGAATCAGCGGGGTAACACACTAACAATCGGAATGCTTTTCATTTTAACAGTTCAACAACATTCATTGCGTTATTTCCATTGTTGAGCAAACGAATTTTCTAAACATATGAAGCAATGGATTAGGAAACCCCTTTAAGTTTTTCGTTGTGATTTAAAGTCTATACTACGCAAAAGGTGCTGAATTTCCAAAGAAGAAAAAAAGAGGTTTCCTACACTACACTACGTTGTAACTAAGATATGATTACTATGTAAAGTAGGTATTCTATTTTCTAAATTATTGTGAATGTGAGGACTATGTGGATCATTTTTATTTCTTTTCTCTTTCTCAGTTTTAATGATGGTCTGGCAGTTTGAGTACTTCATGCAGCCAACCCAAATGTCCTTTCTTTGGTATTGTTCGTCGAGTCGTTAAGTTCCTAAGTTCTGAGTTGAGCTCCTCGATTATTGACAAATGCTTGCACAGACTGGGCAGGTCCACTCAAACCTGTGTGGTTCCTCAAAAGACCATTTCAAACACTAATATACATGGTCCTCTTATGGCTTGACCAAGATTATGTCTGGACTTGAAATGAGACTGCGACCTCTGAGTTTGTTTCGGCCTTACTTCTGAGAGTTACTACTTAGGAAACGCCGACCTCATCTAGCTTATTTTTTATTTTAAATGACGTGTAAAAGTGATTCCGCTATCCTATTTGCAGAATAAACAATTTCATTTCATTTCCAAACTCTCAGAATCTCCGTAATACGCCTCCTGCAACTAAAGATGTAGCTACCCGCATGGCCCTACCGCGGGATAATTAATCTGCACTAAGTACAATAGGACTTAAGCCTTAGGTCCCGGTTCTAACTAACTAGTTCTGATAACAGACTCGGAAAGATTCGCCCGTTGTTTATGCGAGAAGATTTGAAGAGGTCGTTTAGTGGGGGTTAAAGTTAGATATTTTATTGAGGGTACTATTAATCTTTGGGTCTAGATTAGTGCCTTCGCCACATTTTAGGCTTGAAAGAAGTCAAGTCAAATCAAATAAAAATATTTTATTTCACATATATACCTATTGTATGTACATGGGAACTTATGAAACGTCAGAAGCTAAGTGCACGGTCCCAATTGGTCGTTTCCTATGGAGAAGAGCCGGCAAGAAACCACACGGTCACTCTTTTAAAAATAATTGGTTTTTACAATATTTTCAAATTACAGTGTTAATACGGATGGGAGGACAGTGTAGGCCTTTCAATAAGTACAAAATATAAAATTTTCAACATATCTATAGTCCACTAAGCCTACAACGTTCTCACATTCACAAAATTAAAAATAAAATCTAAAGACAAAAAATTTAAAATAAACCTATTTAAACCCAATGACGTACGTGATTGCTATTACACGTCTAGTGTGAAACTCTCTTTGACCGTTCATCAAAAACTCATCATCAAAAATCAATAAATATAGCGTCGCTCCAAGTAAAATACAGTAATTCAGCTGCATTTAGTTAAGCTGGAACCCAACCCTATCAAATTCGGGAAAAGGTGATGATAAAATAGAATTTTATTGATAATTCACCCAATGCAAAAGTTTCAAAATTACCGTAAGCTGTAGGATTTCCTCTAATCAGCGGACAATGATGTATGTACAAGTAAACCATAGATTTACAAAAATATCGTCGTTCGAGTTTCGAACCACTTCTTGCGCATACGCTAAGTGATTGAAACAATACTGATCCTCATTTACTGATTGAACAGTAAACCGTTTCACACTTATAGTATTATATAAGGCTATGTGTGTTTGTCGCGTCGCTAAGCAAGGATCTTCTCCAATTCTTTATTTATGTGCGAGAGGATGCAGTGATAGTAACACTCCTTGTAAAAGACTTCGTCAATATTATAATTATGTAGTTTTTTTCCCCATTGTATTATTTAATTTATTGAGTTTCAAATCCAATCATTTACCTTAATTACATAGTACAAGCTAAGACAATTTTTTTTTTATGTTATTCGACACTGTCCCACTGCTGAGCAAAGGCCTCCCCCAAATCTTTCCAAACATCCTTTTCCAGGGCCACCTCGATCCAATCCTTGAGGTACGCGTCTAGAGATCTCTCAGCATCTCTTCCTGCACGCGTAGCATGACCACCGTAGAAACGGATTTTGTCGACGGAAAAATAGACAAACTGACAGATGGCGATTGTTTATCTGTCATTTTATCTACTCTTCCGTCGACAAAACCCCTTTTCTACGGTGGTCATGCTACGCGTTAAAAAATATAGATTATATACAAGTAGGCACAAAAAGAAAAAAAAAATTAAGAATGACCTCAGAGAATTGTTTAATGTCCAGCATTAAACAATTCTTCCGCATCGCTGTCAGTGGGTAAAGTGCCCCAAAGTTGTATGCCATTATGTTATTTCTGCAGCCAAAGTTACATGGCTGTTTATATTTTGAAGGGTTAGGTATTGGAAACTACGGGATTCTCTACTTCTACGTTGAGCTACACGATGACTGCATGCCGGCTGTCGAAAGAGAGAAAAAAAAAAAAACAACCTTTTGAAGAAAAATATCTTAATAATTATTATGTTTACCTCTGAGTTTGTTTCGGCATTTCTTCTCAAGGATCTGTCAGTTATTCAATACTGGCGCTATCTAGTTAAAGTACATATTATACAAAAAGTTGACGTGTAAAAGTGTCTTAAAAGATCTAAAGAAACTGTGGGAAAGTGTGTTTGTTAGTAGAGGTGCTTCCAGTAAAACCAGCCAGTTCTTTAACGGAGATAAGTATTTATATTCCAAATCACCGTTGATCATCAGTCATAATTATAAAAACTAGGCAAGAGCACGTTGTCGTACAATCGACCTATCGCGAACCCGATCCGTGAGGAAGTGAACGAACGAGCATTCAAATAGAGATGGCTACCGAGAGCGCATGTTAGTGATGTTCGTATTTTTTATGGTAACATTTAGTGTTGGGATTCCAACAGAACTCAGCCTATCCACTGCTGGACATAGGCCTATCCCAGGCTACGCCACAACACCCTGTCCTCCACCTTCCGCATCCAGTCTGTCCCAGCCAACTTTTTAAGATCGTCAGAAACATCATTTAATTTAATTTAATGTAATTTCTAGGTTTTATCTTTGCCTCTAACCTTTGCAACGCTTCAAGAAACTCCTTAGAGTAATCTTCCATCACGATAACTGCAAGACCATTTACATAAGCAAACTGTAAAATAATTATTAGAAAACCGCTCCTCTGTACGGAGCGATAGAGCAAAAACACAAACAGATCAATAACTCAGAATCAACATGAAAACATCGAGTATCATCTCTCAATGAAACTAATATGGAAGCCCTGTTTGAACTTGAATACAAACTATCGAACAGGCCCGTGTTTATCAAAGCGAATGATTGTTTAAATACAAAACTGGGTTTTGCACAGAGTAATTAGTAAATGGAGACGACACAAGATGAGCCCGCGATGAGAGCCACAGCCGGAACGCAACTACTACTACGTAACCACGGCTTGCTCACATTTTTTCGCTGCGATGTGTTGTGGTT